>CM076916.1:10378452-13176758 GCA_039566165.1 Maruca vitrata | reverse complement strand
AAAAGAAAAGCGTAAGACTCAAAAAGGGGAAAGGAAAAGGTAGCGAACTTAACACTGTTTAGTTTCAATGCAGTGAAGCAAGAAGGTTCACATCTAAATATGAAAACAATAGTTAAATGTTTGACTTCTACTTAAGCAAATAATTATTTAAAAGTAGTTATCTAAGTAAGAACCAAATATTTAATTGTTGTTTCAGTATGTGGCCATTAAGCTTGCTTTGCAGCATCAAACAGACTAGATATATCGAGAAAATTGTGACAGTCCAACTTTATGCAAATTTCTGTCTGAAATCGGGAATATGTATGGATTTTTTTTTGTATAATCTTAATAATTTTTTAAACAGGTTCTGCTATATGGAACAAATTTAATGTTATTTTCATTAACATGTTGACTGCGGCCCTAAAAATTGATCAGAACCCGTTGTGCGGCTGTCCACACGCACAGCGTGTAGCCCACACAGACATTGCAAAATTTAAAAAGACGAGACGCCGGTGTGTCCTTACGCGCCTGGCCTTTAAGATAATTCCATACACCACCATACACTGTATTGGGAATTTTGCGCTCACGCCTGGTGTGTAACTCAGCACATGAGTTCCGATAACGAAAACACAGGCTTAGTGTGCTTTTAGCAGTGAATGTGTTAAATAAAATAATGGAGCTTCAAAGTTACCCATTAAATATTTGTCAGACTTCAAGAGAGAATTTAATTACACAAGCACCATACATCTTCCTAAGAAAAGTCTGTTTTTGTATTTTTATTCAATTTATGTTCTGTTTTAACTTTCCAAATAATAGAATCAAAACCTATCAACATGCAAATGGCATCAATTAATAATGTTTAATTTATTATGTAGTCAAATGTGTTTTTATACAGTAATTATTAATCTTCTGGTGTACTATTTATACATATTGTTTTGAGTGCTGAACACTAGTTGGGGTGAACATAAGGACTACTCAAGTGCAGCTTTGTTGGTACCCTCTAAAACTAGAAACATTGTTTATGCAATCTAACATGAAGGCAAACCCCCAAATGGGTGAGTAGGCTGTTATAGAAGCCCATTGAATTTGTTTCTAGCTATGCTGCTAGAGTATCTTTTGCATTTATTTTAAGTTACTTATTCTTATTATAGTATTCTGTTTATAGTATTCCTAGCCTAAAATATGACCTAGAAGGGTTATGTATTAAAACCTGTTCACCTCAACATAAGTTAACTATTGTATATTACAAATTAGAAATGTTATAAAAAATATGTATCTAAAATTCAAAGGGCAGAGCATACCTAGTAGGTTAAAAAAAGCTTATTTTAAATTAGTAATAAATATTTTACGAGATATAATATACTATTGCTTTATTTATACCCATTTATCACGCGTACAAAAATCAAACTCAAGTTGAAATCATGTAAAATATATTTAATATTATGTAAAAAACTCTAAAATACTACAACAAAGCACCTTACTGAAATCACTGACTAGAACACTTATGATTCTCCCTTTATATCTATTTCATCACAGATAACTAATTGTGTGTCTCTTTCTTTAGTCACAATGAAATTATGGGCACTGCCAGCGAATATTTGGGTTATACAACAATTTGTCCCTATATCTAAGGGAATCAAAGTGGGACTAAATACACACTTTTCTTCAATATTTATTGCTGTATTTGCATGTTCATTCCACCCCCATGCCCACACAGTATTATCTGTCATAAGGCAAATAGTGTGTTCAGAACCTAATGCAATTTCTTTGACAATTTTAGAATCTGAAAATAATAAAATACTTTAGTAGTTTTGTTTGATAGATTATGGTATACCCATGAATTTTATATAAACAAACCTGGCAGTTTAATTTGGACTAATTTTCCAGAGAAACACTCATTGCTACCCAGCTGACCATAATTATTTCGTCCCCATGTGAAAATTGTACCATTCTCAAGCCACAGTAATGTATTAGTCCAACCACTCAATAACTTTTTGACATCATTCTTAATATCAATATCAATCTTTTGGGCTGTGAAAACTTTCTTATATTTTTCTTTATCCAGCAGTAGCTGACCATGTCGATTATCACCCCACACATACAAAGCTTTTTCATCAGAAGACCATGTTGTTGTATGGTTCTGACCACATGCAATGTGAGATATTTTTCCAACTTTTGGAACATATTGAAATCTGTCTGAAGACAAGACATCTTGACCCAGGCCTAATTGTCCATGACGACCACATCCAGTTATCCACACTTCACCTTTAGAGTTGATTATAGCAGAATGTCGCAGTCCCATGGACACAGAGCAAGCATTAACTTGTAACCGGGTAGGTTTGACAACCTCGGGGAAATGATCTTTTGGTAAACCCAGTTCACCATTGGTATTTGATCCCCATACAAATAAAAAATTGTCATCAGTCACTCCACAACTAAAATCCCAACCACATGCAACATTAGTGAATGTAACACCTCCAAGTTTCCATACTCTTTCAAAGGACTGGCATTCATTTTCAGTGCCTAATTGTAGTTTGTGATTCCAACCACATGAGTACAGTTTCCCTTCACTATCCAGGAGAAGTGAATGGCCTCCACCACAAGAGATTAGTTTTATTTCTTTAATATTTGATGAATCAATTACTACTTTAGTGGGTTTTTCAATTTGCTCATTAACAAATCCAAGACCAAGTTGGCCATGAGAATTAGCACCCTGAAAATACAATTGATCTTAGTAAAATGGCAATATTTTTCTTAAATAAAAGATTAATATAAACTCACCCATGAAAATAACATTTCCTCTTTTTAGATAGGTATAAAACACTTAAATTTTGTTATTCTTGTGGAATATCTTGATATGGATTAGAGTTAGATGAATTTTGTTTCAGACTGCAACAATATAATTTTGTTGATAATAAATTTAGAGTATTAGTATAAACAACCCAATAACTAGGAACATAAGTAATTTATAAATGGATGTTATTGTAAAAATACCGGTTAATATTCAATATTTTCATCAATAAGTATTCTGCTCAAATAGAACACTTGTTATGACAGCATAGTAATATGACACTGTCACTGTCAGTGTGACTGACAATTTTTCTTATCCAATCAGGGAAAGGCAAAGAGATCTAGCCCGTACGGCCTATTACTTTGACTGTGTTTACCAACTGTAATTATTTTTTGGGTACGCAGTGACTAATAAATCTGTGTAAAGGTTCATAAAATAATTAAAGTGTATAGCTAATATTATAGGTGGGCTACAATTATAAGTAAAAACTAGCAGCATTAAAATCCATTGTAAGCTTTATTATTACAATCAAAATTTATGAATGCGTTACGTAGCGAATTACGCCATAATCATATACGTTCAAATAAAATGTTGTTTTAGATAAAATACTTTGTAGGGATGCCAACAGTATCTACAGAGTCACCTGCCCCCCCTAGATGCGCTCATGCCTGTAGCTATATGCACCTAAGTATACTTAGGAGGTATTATTGTTTTCTAACTCGCGTCGAATAACAAGTAAGGGGTGTGAGCCTTCCGTCCCCCGCCAGTCCAGTGAAGCTGCAGAAGCCGTCTGAAAGTAGGTACCAGGTAAGTCCTCCCGAATCGAATAACAATAATCGAATGTCAATTAACAACATTTTAGACGATGGGAAGATTTAAGCATAATTATTACAATTACCATTATTTTGTTAGTTGATGTTGGTAAAAAAGATAGTTAAATAACATTGTTCTAGTCATGATAAAGTAGGTGTGTTAATTCGCCCCATCTAATTCAATTTATTTACATAACTAATCTGTAAGTTGTATGGACAAGTAAGTTGAAGTAGATATCGGGTGTTCGGAAATCCCACAAACAAGCGCAAAGTTCGCAACTCCCAGATGCGGTCGAGCCGTGATTAATCACTTTGGTAACATTAGCCGTGTAATATGTATGTAGATTATGAATATGTTTTGTATAGAAACTTGTGTTGATTGAAAATTATAAGAATAGATTTAATTGAAACCATTCAAACTCAAACTTAAATATACCTAAAGTACCGTGCTAAAGCCATCGTTGTAAGCTGTAGGCACTTTGATGTAGGTAAATAATAGGTACCTGACCAGTTTTAAGTTATGTTAGTTAAGTTAATAGGCGTCAGTTAAATTTAATCTAATCTACCCAACGTTTACCTACCTATGAGGATGCCATACGTTAAATTTTATGTATCGTCCATCTCAAATTCAAGTTTGAACATTCGAAAAGTTTGAGAGGAAAAGTTGCACCTACACGTTTCTGTTTATTCTTTTTAGCTTAGGAAAGTTGGTCTTTGGCGGCGACCCGTAAGCTGCTTTGATACTTTCAGCGAGATTGAAGCCAATAATGCGGGCCAAGCGAAACTCGCCCGTTAAAATTTGGGATGCGGTCTCTTCGAGAGCTTGGAAAGAGCTGCGGTGGCGTTTCAGAAATGGCAGCTTCCTTTTCTCAGACTTCTGTCTAGTATTAGTTCAAGTAGTCAATAAAAATGCTTTGCATTGTGTTGATACCCATTTTGATTGCTTAAGACCCGTCAAACCTTTTATTCCCATCTGCCACCTTCAAATCGCCACCCGGGTGGTGGTTGGCACTAATACGTGGCGTTCACCACCACTTTACGTGGTCTATAGCACCGATTTAGTTTCACCTGTCCCCTTCGTTTATAGTACAAGCCCTATTTATTTATTGGATTACCAACATAAGATAAAGCAGGTACATGCACAAAATACAGTAAAACATAGAGAGTAACTGTTCTCACAATTAAAGGTAATCACATCATGCTAAAAATGATTAAATGAAAGATATGGTAATATAAAACTAGGGCAAGAGAAAAAAAAAATATTCCTATTCCCTATTTGCATGTCGTGTCACTATCACTGGAATTTAAAAAAGAAAACCTAGCTGTATATAAGGTTTCATTAGCAATAAAAAATTATATTATGTAACAAAAAAAAACTTTAATTATTAACACCCCGTAGTTTTTGCGTTAGGGGTTTAAAAGAAATGCTATAAGTAGGAAGAAAAATTTGCATTGAAAAAGTTTGGTATCAAAGGCATTAAAAATACACCTTGTTGCTTTGAACATCGGAAAGTACCTAACTAGTACCTACTAACTACTTCGCTTCGCTTTACCAATTTCGTTTAAGCTTTTTTCTTTTACCTACTCTCAAAACGCTGCTTTTTGCATCCGGCCCTATCAACAATACGGCTATCAGTCTAAAGAAATGCCACATTTATCCGGCTTAAAACTGAGCCCAAGAATAATGTTTTTCCATCAGTAGGGTAAACAGGCCCTTCTAATAATTTCTTCTGGTACCTATGTAATGGTTAACTAACTATTTAACTAAGGAACGCATTAGTATCGTAAGTTTATTGAATTACGTTAAACTTGTTTACCTATTCAAGAAAATGAGTAGAGATTGGTAAAATTTGACTAATAATTTTGAAGATCCGAAAACAACTGTGAGGGACTACCTATTGATAGTCATGATAATAAAATCGATTATCTTATCTTAACGCGGGGACCGTATAACCGGTTCACGTCGACCCTCAGGGATCTTTTGTGTTTCCCCTACCTTTATACACCTACTCCCTGAAGATCAAATGCATTAATGCAATAACATCCTTGGGTCTGAGGTGCCTGTATTCTTCTGGTTCCGGATAAGCCGTTCCCAGAAGTCTGAGCCTGTGTCTGGCCAGTGAGTGACATTCAGATAAAATATGCTTCATGTCTTCCATTTCTTCCTTGCAAGCTCTACAATCGCTGTTTGAGGACAGTCTCATTTTCATCAGTAATGAGTTAGTGACGTAGTGCCCTGTTAGCGCTCCCATGAGTAGACGACTTTGAAGTCTGCTTCCACCCATCATGGTTTTGTACCACGTTTTTGGATTGTCGCCAATAAAGCTCTTGGAGTGAACCATACCTGGTTTATTCTTCCAATGCTTCCAACGCTCATTATCAACATGTTCCTTAAATGCCATGTTGATGGTGCTTAATGCTAGCCCAACAAATGGCTCTGGTCCAATATGATTTGCTTCTGAGCCTCTTCTCGCAAGTTCATCTGCCTTTTCATTTCCCTTATACCCTTCATGGCCTGGTATCCATATTAGCCTCACCTTGTTTTGCCTCCCTAGGTTATTAAGGACCGTTATGGCATTGGCGACAAGTTTAGAGTCTAATTTGGGGTTTCTTAATGCCCTAAGGGCCGCTTGACTGTCACTGAGAATGTATAAAATCGATTAAATGGTACCTATTATTATTGGTAGGTACGGAACCGTAAATGTAAATAATTTAATTGGGTTAAGGAGTAATTAACACATACGCTGGACTATCAAGACCTACAAGTATGTAACTAAGATAACCTACCTAATTCAAAATAATAAGTAAGTAGTTTGTTTTCGGTCAAGCATGGGCGGTTAGTTTACACCAAACTTCATTACCTCCAATTTGTCACAAGCACATCCAGTGCGTCCAAATCTAATGTTTGGGCATGAGTTGGCTACGCTGAGCAAAATGCAATAACCTCGGCAGGTCATCAGCCGGCCGGTGCAGCGCGTTATTTAATCAGCGCGCGGGAGGTAGCATACTGCCACGCCTGTCCAGCCGTGAAATACCAACAATGCTGAATGCGTTCGCTGGTTCGCAGCTCATTAGGACTAGGAACAACACTGAAGTTATGAGGTTATTCCACTTTGCCCCACCAAGTCACAATTCACCTGTTGGCAAAATAGAATAATTTTTCCTCTAGTGGGGCGGCTTGGTGAAGTCAAGTAAAATTACCCAAATCATGAGAGAATTTTTTTGGTCTACATACTATCTTTCTGTCTACATAATGAAAAGTATGTGAGATCTTATAGCGTGAGAAGGATCTTTCCCAGAAAATAGGAATGTAGGTAAAAAATTTAAACACTTATTTTAAATCAGAAAAGGTAAGTATCACTTTAGTGCCGGTATTTAGGCGGGTCTATAATTAGCCCTGTTTCAGTTATTTAAGTTGTTCGACACGTGGTTGGGCTTGTGGTTGAGCAGAGGGCGGGCGCCGGATCAGAGAGCCTCATAGCTACATAAATACACTCTATAGTTTGTAGCTTACCCAAATCAATTTTATTTTCACCTAACGATAGGTCAGCGGTTGCCCTATTATTTAATTAATGAGGTAGTATTTTTTCGTCTATTTATGTACAAAATTATTTGCGTTCTATCTAATGGAAGCCAACCTTTTCCTCAAAGCTCTTGGATTAGCTAGGTTTACATTACGGATTAGTTTAATGCTTATGGAAACCTATATGTTCTTAAATTGAGCGGAATAGTGATTGTATTTCCAAGCGATTGCCGCTGTTCACTCCATAAATTTCGTCAATGTAACGGAATAAACGACTACCTGAATTCGCTATTATTTTTCAACATCCTTTTTAAGCTGGGACAATCTGGTGAAACGTTCAAATAGGAGCTACTTCCTCTCTAGAAGGATCTTCTAGAGAAGAAAGTATGTCTGCGTGATAATGACCTTATCTGTCACATATCATAAGTAGCTAAACTTTAAGTATTGTGGATCGAAGTATTGGGAATCGTAAAATTAGTAAGTATGTAAGTAGGTGTTATTTTATTGTGATGTAAAATCGAGAGCGCTTAATGTTCACGTTTTGCGAAAGGCAGCGGATTAATTTTATCAAATAAAAATCATTATACAATGATAGCCAGTTATTATTTTCAGATGACAGTGGTAGCCAGCTACTTACCTCAGCCGGCGAGCGATGCCGCGTTACGGCACAGGTCGCCGCCCAATAACGCGCATGATTGGCTCCCACGCCAGAGCGGCCGGGCGCCGGCTCTCTCTCGCCTCTGGAATATTTTTAAAATGATCCACGTGAGAATTAACTGGGAGCCTCGTTATAACCTACAAGTTACGCAAATTAGCGGAAATACGATAGGGCGCGGGGGGATTTCAAACATATCAACTTACATAAAATATCAATACCTACTCACCGTATTGATATTTTATCTGGGAAACGGATTTTCATGGCTTCCGAGCTGATTGCCAACAATTCTATCGTATTAACAGGTAAAAGGAAAATTTCAAATTTCTCGGAATAATGTGTTGTGTGTAGGTAATTAAGATTTTCCCAAGAAGATCTTTTATGCTCAAGTGCTGTAGGTGATATTGAACAGAGCTGGCGTCAGGGTAGTGCACGGTAGGCAACGCCCGGACCGCTTTAATGACACATGAAGGCACAAAGGGCTAAAATTAATGACTTATAATTCCAATCCAATATTTTTATGAGAGATACACAAAGCAGATAATTGATTCGTTATATAAGTAGACAATAACGAATCAGGAATGACTTTTTTGCACTAATGTCGGAAATGATGCTGTTTGATGCATTTGAAAAGTAGGTACTTTACAAATACTTACATCTTTTTTACATCTAAATAGGCCATCTCTCACGTATAAAACGATAAACTGGCTGGATGTTTTCACATTGAGCTTTATGCGACATTTGTATCTGTCATTGTCGTTTTATACACGCGCCATAAAAGTCAGATGGAGCCACAGGAGCGCGGTTTAACATTACTTTTCACCCTTTAACGGATTCGGAAAGTGCGGTATTTATTACCTACCTATCTTCAGATGGGCACGCTATTACTCTAAATGTTTTAGGGGACTCACTTGGCAGTTTAGCTACTTTTATTGCTAAGGTTATCCACCTGATGTTGCGTTGTCTTTAAGCTATGGACTGGTGTGGTTACATGACGTATTTACTATTACTATGTACATAAATGAGACATTGTTATGCCTGTTGTCTCGTGGAGTAAGTAGGTAATAGTTAACATTGTGTGCGTGTAAGATTCTTGAGCCTAACCAAATATTCCTATTGAAATAATTTTAGTGATTGAACTTGCGTGCATTGTTATTCTAAACATATTATGTAAAGACCAGACGTTTCGAGCTCTTACAGCGCTCGTGGTCACGGGCAAGACTGACAAATATTTCTTTTTCAGTACGTACCGTAGCTCTGGCATATAGTTGATACAGGACAAGCATCTTGGGCACACAAGCACAGTCCAAGTCGGTGAAACAAAACACGATGTATATTTCATTCGGTGCGAGTGTGACTAAGACAAAATGGCGCTGGTGTGTACGAAGGTAACAGCGTCTCAATGGCCGTCGCTGAATATTTGAGAAGGCCGCAGTGCGCTTGGCCTTAAATAAAACATGCCGCCGTACCAAAGTGAATTTTTCACGCGCAGTGGCCCTTCGCCCCTTGGGAACAGTTTATGCGTCTGTACCTGGCCGTAGGTGAGGAAATCCAGGTTAAACTCATTCATTTTTTACTGGCATCGGTGGAATAGTGGTTAGTGGCTGGCGGTTCCAAGAGTCGTGGGTTCGATTCCCACTAGGGTCAAATATCGGAAATATCGGAGTTTGTTCCGTGACCGGGTGTAGGTAATTATGTATTTATAAATTGAAGATGCTGATTTAACTGATATACTGATTGGTAGACTCTGACGACCATAGTACAATCTCTGCTTTGTTTAGGGTCAGGTGACCTGACCGTTTGTGACAATGTCCCATGCTTTGGCTGCCAAATTACTTTAATGCTAGTATGATAATGTGCTTGTACCTACCACATTTCCAATAACTGCATGTAAAAAAGATAAAGAGCTGCCATTTTATAACCCTTTATAGGTACTTCATAATGTAGTTATGTTACTACGGTAATCTAGACCGTTTATACTTTATTATTTACTTTCATTAAAGAACCATAGTTAGAACTTGATTCGAATCCTAACTTTTTTGTAAAACAACGCCAACGAATTTGTGTGGGCACTGAGGATAAATATGGCCGGAATGAATCTAGTAGCCTATTTTCGATAAAATAAATTACTCACCAGTTCCTTTAATGGGGCAGTTGGGATTCCTAAAAGGCGATTTGCATTATCCCCAAAGTTCAAAGTAACCTGCGCAAATGTAACCGGCGCGGTCTCCGGCTGCAAAGTTCACGCTTGATTTTATTTTCATGGCGGAACACTGGGTGAATTTTAAAATTATACTACGTGCAAAAATAATATGAACGTGTGTTTTATCTGGCGTGAAGGCGGCTGTTATGCGGTCGGTACGTTTAGTTCTTCTTTTGTTAATCTCGAAATTTGTGGGTTTTAGTCACTAAAAAAGTTGTTGTTGTTACTTGCAACATCTTTTTTTTTCTAATATGTGTGTTTTTTATAATTAATATCTACTCGTAGGTATAATTTTTTTTGGAAATACGATAGTACTGTAAACTTAACTCATGACACTGCTGTGCATTTAATCGTAAAACAATCTCAACGACTACGCCGACGAGTTCACTTATTTAAGCTTTAAGGCGTTCCTTTAAAACAATAAAGCTTAATTCGCTCCTTTTGGTGTTTAAATTAAAAGCAAAAAACGCAATAAAACGATCCAAAGTTGTTTCCCGGAGATTACGAACTGAACCCAAAGATGATTACTTACGCACAAAATGAATGAAATTTTAAACAAACCCGGACCTAATAATCATGGGCTTTGTTCTCATGCGAATTTCTTTCTCTCATCCAGAAATTGGAATAATTTCGATCCCACAAAACGTTGGTACTTTTTCTCCAAAAGAAGTTTTATTATTTTGAAGAGGTGAAGTTTTCCTTTGACTTTGTTTAATATCTATGAATAGGCGGTGCTGGACTGGGATCGTAATAAAGTTCTTTCTTGCTACGACATTTTAATGAGAAGGTATCTTATACTGTCTAATAATAAGACGGATTCCATAGTTTGCACTTTTTAATTCAGATGAAACAGCTTGACCTGAATTTTTATGAAACAAAAAGCCTACATTAAGAAGAATTTCTACGTAAAAAAATTGATTATTGTCTGCGATAAAATTCTTTTAGTTAGTACCTAGCTAATTAGTAGGAATAAAATTAGTAACGAGCGATATAAATCCACTTCATTCTAAATCTAACTGAATATTATCTACGTTTTCTTTGAATGTATAACATATAGTTTAACTATAATAATAATATACCTATTGACAAGTCGAAATAAAACGGCTAACAATTTCTTCAGACGCTGAATATTTGACCCTATGATTATTCTGTTTTGATAATGCCTTCCCACACATTCAATAGGTATACCTCAGCATAGGTCGTGATAAGAACTAACCCTCGTGATCCTGAAACTAAGCGCTTTTTCTGGTGCTGTGCACACTATAAATCAGACATCAGCATAAATGGGTGTCTAACGAGCATAGGCGCCTTGAGCCCGCATTGAGCCAGTCGGCTGAGCGGCTAACACGGATTTGGGGTTCCATTTAATCAAAATTTACAGTTGAAATTTCAATTAACGTTTTTATTCAGAACTTGTATACAAAATTCAACAATTCAGAAATCTTGCAGTTCGCAATATACTATGAAGCACGGATTATTATAAGAAAAACCTGCGCCGCTTTTGACTGGAACAAGATATTAGGAGATTAGATTCATACTTTAGGAGCGGCAGATTTTCTTCCTACTTTTCTTTTTCGGTCAAGTAAGTTGTTATGATTTATGGACTACCGATATAAAACTTGGCTACTCCATCTATCTACTTGAAAGTTTAGATACGGTTCATGCATTTTATAGATGGTTATATAAATAATCAAATATTAGGGACATCTCCACACACGCTCATCTGATCCCAAACAGAACGTGTATAATGGGCTTACACATACCTATACGGATACATTATTAAATACATATTCACACCCTGACACGGAACAAATACAAATAAAG
Source organism: Maruca vitrata (assembly GCA_039566165.1). Lineage (NCBI taxonomy): Eukaryota > Metazoa > Arthropoda > Insecta > Lepidoptera > Crambidae > Maruca > Maruca vitrata. Next base: position 13,164,971 of record CM076916.1, on the reverse strand, counting down.
TTTGTCCTGGGTGTAGATCGAACCCGCAACTCTTAGTCAAGGTCACTAACCACTGTCCCACCGAGCGAATCAAAAGATAGAGCTACGATTTTCCCAAAGAAATGGAGGGAACAATTTAGATTTTGTTTCAGTAGTATAGTATATCGGGGTAGCTCATGTTGGTTGCACGTAGCGGCGCACACGGACGCGCGTGACGGTTCCACTGGCACGTGTCTGCTTAACGCACCTTCATAACTTCTACACGTTGATTTATCACCTAAGTTAACGTAAACGGTAAGTTTGTAAAGAATTTGGGAAAATCTGATTGAAATTGTATCAAAGTTTGGTATTTTTGTATATATCAGGCTTAATTTGTACCTTATGTGTAGGTACGCATGTGTTTACTAAAAGTGATATTTTGGGCCCCGGTAGTCTGTTGGTGATGTGATTACTAAGGGCGCGGCAAAATGGAAGCAAACTGTTAACCTTTCACTATGAGTTTAGTGGGGACGTGCCTTAAAAGTACTAAAGCCCCTTCAGTTACCTATAGAGTACCTGGAAGAACTCAAAGTGGTCGCACGTATTTTTTCAGGTACAGCTTCGTCTCTGGCAAAGGCGCACGTGATGCGTCTAGAAAATGAGATTAAGAGAAGGCCAATATTATTAGATAGAACCTCCTGAGCCGGATTCCTCTACACTCCTGGCTGGTCTCTTTTTGTGCTATTTAACCCGAGTCGCGGGCGTTCTGCATTCGTTGGCTTGCGCTGGGAAATCTGGAAAAACGCTTCGCTGCGTTCAACTTGTTTCGCCTCCGAAGGTCTGCCAGCCCCGCTGAGTACCTTTAAAGAGCTTACCTGCCATATCCGTCTACTTTCAAATACCTACGTACAAACGCTATGAATGATTAGGCTGTATGGTTGGTAGGTTAGTGAAACTTTATAATTTAAAGTAATTCTCTTACGGATTGATTCTTTATGTATCAATATTGATTTTTCTAAAATGGATTTTTGAAGTTAATACTAAGTTACACTTAAATCGTTAATATCTTGGAATGTGATACTAGGTTATTATACGAGGATAATTACCTATCTACTTAATGTAACTTATAAAGATATTGCATGAAATTGTTGAACCGAATCATAAAGCAATACCTACTAGTAACAATAGTTTATAGGAAGTCGTTATAAATTACACAACTGAACTGCACTAATGGTTTAAGTTTAAATTTATAAGTAAGAGAGGGTGTTATCGCAACTATGTGCAAAGAACAATCGATTAAGCTAAGCAAAGCAAGTTGTTCTCACAGCTCTACTACACACACTAATGAGGTTGGAACTCTAACAAAAGTTATTAAACAGGTTGTATAAGACAATCCTATGTTTTGTACCTAATGTGGAATGACGGCCAATCAGGTTAGAGCGTGATTAGTTTCGAGTATAGTAATTTAATAATCAAACTCAAAAATATAAACAATGTGTGTAAATAGACAGTTTTATTTTTGCTTTTTTATATATATTTTTTACTACCTAGAAATAATACAAAAAGCTAATATTTTGCAACATGGAACTGTGAAATTACAATTTTTGGAGAAAAATTTTATAGACCTAAACAAAAAGTTTGCTAATCTGCCTAACCTTGCCAATTGAATAATGTTAAAATGTCTCGTAAATTGTAATACTTAAATATGGAAAAGAGTAAGCGAAGGGTAAGCATAGTTCCAGTGGTCTATTTCTATGGTAATAACCTTACGGAGGATACTTCTTTTGAAGTTGCTAACTTTATCGGTTACCCGACGAAGCGATAAGACTTATTTTACCCATTCATCCGAAACAAAATCTAACTTGGTTAAACTTCGATTTAGAAGGCCCGCGATGCTGTTAAACAACAATTTAATACACGAACTTATACAAGCCGCAAGTTTGTTGTTGGGGTAAAATTTGCAAGTGTTCCGCAGAGGAGGCACCTCGGTCTAGACTCTCAACAAATAATGTATGTAGCGGTATTGGGCATACCTTTGCGCGACCTATAACGTATTATAATTTGGTTCACTTTCAGGGCTGAAGAGATAAGCTATTAGATGTGCAAAAATTTAAATTCCCCTTTATCGATCAATGTTATCCACTCCCGTGCAACTACAGTTGCGAGTATTCACATATGTATTGTATGGAGCGAATATTTTTAAAGCACATCATCATCATCTTCAGCCCATTTCTGTCCACTGCTGGACATAGGCCTTTTAAAGCACGCGACTACATAAATCAGATATGTATGAAAAACATTGTTATCAAATTTTAGAGAACAACAATACACGTCACGTCTTAATTTATAAAAAGATAAATTCGATCTTAGTTATTACCGTATCAGGATGTAGAATGATCTGTCTTTAGGAAAAAAGTAGTGCGATTCTTCAATTAACTTATTTCGTCTACGAGAGAGCTCTTATGCTACGGCTACATTAGCGCGCTACGGCGAATATTCCTGCAACGATCCTGCTCTGCGTAAACTGACTGAGACAAAAATAAAACCTCGTAGCTCACTAATGTGGCCGCAGCATTAGCCAGTTCGTTCACGAACCACCCAAAACTAATGTTGTTACGAGTATGTTCTTATCTGCGCCGCGTTTAATTCGATAACTCGTAGCACCAGTAGCGCTACCATGAGTTTAAAAGTTACGGACTCGATATCGCCTACGTAAATATGTCTATGAAAAATTTGTACAGTGCCCCTGGTGGTCACGCTAAGAACTAAAATCGGTCGTATGAAAAAAAAAACTCGATAGGTTTTTAATGTACGTAAGTTTTCGATAGACAACTCATGGTACAGCTACAGTTCACGAGGAGACTCACTAATTCTTACATAATATACCTACTACATTATTTATGTAAGTACAGCACTGGTGGAATGAGTAGCGGAACGTCCTTGACTGAAAAGGATTTGACATATAGTGAAAGGGTAGGAATCCTTTACAGGTATACCTATCCATGGGCGATTCGGTTTCCCCCAGGAGCATTCGACGGTCGTTTTGACCTTGGAATCGGCGGCCGGGAGACCCTAATATGAGTACCCAGTCAACATATACGCGATAGGGATTAACCCCAGGTGACGATGCGTGACGTATTCTCTGCCTCAAAATATAATGTGTGTGTGTGTGTGTAAGTGTGTAACAAAGTACCGGAATATTATTTTATAATATTCCTCGTTCTTCACCAAAAAAAAAACATATGTGATGTGACGATAACTGTACTAGTTGGTATGTTAGTTTACCATTACCATAAAATGCTGTTGAATTTCCAATTTATGTTTTAAATTCCATTTGTTATAAAAATAAACAAAACAGACGGTAAATTAAAGCTCTGTATAGGTACCGCAAAAACATGCGGAAACACAAATGAAAAACAGCACGTTATAATAATGTTTTGCTATTATTTACTGTTATTGTATATATATTATGGTATATATATATATTATATACTGTTATTGTATGAAGAAAAATATGTAGACGTGTCGAAAACCTGAAAACTAATTTCTTTATTAATTTTTTTTGTTATAAGTAATTTAATCTGAAATTGTATTTGTAAGATATATATTTTGATTTTTCTATGTATTATTTTACTCGACGTTTTTTTACCAAACAAATGTGTGAAGCCGGGCCGATAGTGATAATATCATAAATTATTACAAGTATCCTACATTAGGTACACATGAATAAAAATCACGTACCGTGAAATGGATTCGGGCGACAATGTGTTTGCGTCATTTAATCCGATATTTTCGAATGAATCGTTTATCCGTCCGGATTTCGAGTTCTAATTATCGCCGCGAGTGATTTATAATCACTTTTAAATTCTGTCGCGTGCATCCGGACGTGTCCGGTCCACTTTAATAATGGAATTATCGAATTGGTAGTCAATTGTGCATTGGAACGAATTAACTTTGACAGTTAGTTATTTCTAGCGAAATTAAAGTTGCGCTATTGATACGAGTAGTTATTGGGCGCTGGATTTTATTCGTATGTATACTGTAGCGCTACCATGAGTTAAAAAGTTACGGACTCGATATCGCCTACGTAAATATGTCTATGAAAACTTGTACAGCGCCCCTGGTGGTCACGCTAAGAACTAAAATCGGTCGTATGAAAAAAACAACTCGATAGGTTTTTAACAACTCATGGTACCGCTACTTAACTTGCGTTTCGTGACAAGATGTCACGGTGTCGTAGGTTCAAAGCGAGCAAGTACATGCATAGTGCTAGTTTTTATAAGTTAATAAAATGCTCCATAGGGATTTCATCTAGTTTTATATTTACGTACAGTTCTCGTCTCATGCACTTATTAAGGTAGGTATTATCAAAAATTATGAAAGGTTTTAAAATTAAAGTCACCTTGTCATGAAATGTAAAACTTATGACTCTGATACCCTCCAATAGATCCTTTACCTAACCTATGCTCAAATATTTTGCTAGATAAGTGAAAATTCAAATTCCACTCACGCTTCTCAGTCAGCATTTAATATAATTTCTAACATATAGACGGTCCCTTATCGTTAGGTGTTCTCATATTCTGGCACCCGATGTCCGAGGTCCTTGTGAAGTTCAATCGATATTAATAATCATTTTCATATGCAATGTGTGGCGAAGGTACCTATCGGTTACTGTTGCCGTTTGCTATTCCCAAATTAATCAATGAAATGTCATGGAGCATTGGTTAAATATTCACTTATTTGGTAAAATGTTAGAACAGAAATCAATTTCGGCGTGGGTGGTTTGGTATTCGCATAGGTATTCGAGTATATTGGTTGTCAATAAAAGATAGCAATATAGGGATATCCATATAACATACAACTTACTCAAAAAAATATATTACATTTTCATTCAGTTAATTCCTAATAGTACATAACTACGTACGCAACTACGTCAATAACCATACAGACTGATATGTACAATATCTGATTCTATTTGTGGAACCTGATTACGTAGCGCAGGTATGGTATTACTATACATAATATAATAAGTATACTCGTAAAACATAGTCGCTTCCCGCTGTCTGTCCCCACCTATGTATCTATCTATGTTTTTAAAACTACGCAACGAATTTTCATGCGGTTTTTCAATAGATATAATAAAATTAATTACAAGGAATTTATAATGTGCATAATTCATGTACTGCGCCCGAATGTAGTCGGGAGTGGTCGCTTGTACTAATTAAATATTATTAAAAAAGTGTTTCAAAAAATTAATTACTTTGCGACTGCTTTGTTTTAATTTTGACGTATAATCTATTTTTTCTTGCAGTGTAGCAGAAAAAAACACATCGAATGATTAAAACAGTACATACATCAAAGGATTTAAAAAAGTTATGAATAAATTTTCGATTTCAGAATGCTTAAGATATTGTTCGATCAGTACTCTCCAGGCCATATTTTACAGTCGCTCGTTTGTGATTGCTTGTCTAATTCAATTGGATTTGTTAATTGAAAGGATGTTATTGACGTTTTGATTGTTTTCTCTTCGTATTGTTTCTGTTCAGTGTATTGTAGAATGAGCTGCAGGTTGAATCTGTTTTGCACGCTCATCGCCTTGGTGATATGTGGGCATCATGTTGTTGTTGAGGAGTCTGTAGCACGTAAGATTGTGCCGAATTCTGAGCTAAGTGAAGGTTAGTATTATAAGTATTTTTTTAATATAATACCTATAAAAATACACTGTAACTGTATTATGAAAAATAATCATTAATATTTTGCGAATATTTTTACCAACTTTATAACCTTATTTTTTAACATGGGTGTGTTTCGAATTGGAAAACACTTGAGACTTTTAAGTCCAAGCCTTTTATGGAAAATGCATCAATGCATTTTCATTTTCATACTGAGATAGAAGCGTGTTTAGAAATCATTAACCGGAAATACTTGAACGCTTTGTGTGCTGGAAGGATAGTAGTACCTGGGTACAATGTGGCCTGGCGGCTTCCATAAAAGATGTAGGTCCGACTTGGTAATTATGCCGCGGTAATTAGCAGGCGGGCCGCGGGCATTCATAATGCAAGCGGTATGTTCGCTGCCTTTACGCTCTTATTAGTTTTATTGCACCCGCCATTGTGCGAGTCTTTTTACTCATGCAGACATGTTTAACTCTGCAGCTGAATAGAGCTGCTGTTTTACCTAAAAGGCTGAAAAGCTGTTTCAACGCAAAACTCTGAGGTTTGGCTTCGGTTAATTAATTTTGAAAATATGCAGCATAACGTTTGTATGCAATGTTTTGAAAGCAATGTTTTAATTAACAAATGAAATTCTGAATGTTTTGTTACGAATGCAAATAATTGTTACCATTAAAAAATGTAAAGGGTGAAATATACTATAAATATTTTATACGCGTTCAATTTAAGTACTAGACCAATTAATAGCAGGCGTTGAGCCATATTCATAATTCAACGCGTGCTTTTTAAGCGGTTTTATTTTTTTCGAAACAGCCTTTTAATGACAAAGTATTATTAGTCAAGTTGTCATCAGCATGATCTTCAATAATAATTCATAAAATAAAGTGCAAAAAGTCGATGCTGGGTTAGGTAATTTCTCTTATAACTTTAATTCAAATAAATAAGCGCTTTGTAGAATGTTTTTCGTAGTTCCTTGAAATATGGCTGCTGTTCTGTAAATTAAAAAGTTCCGAGACGGAACAAAAATAAGACGGCGATGATTGGCGCTAGCTTTTACTCGTAAATGGAACTAAAATTTGCGCCTAAAATAGTTCTATGTTTTTGCCTGAGGGTATTTCCACGAGTCGGCATCCGAGCCAAGTTTTCCGTGAAGCATGCTAAAGTGGAAATACTCGGAATGAAAATCCTTAGCGACCTTTGTACGGCTTCGCCGCGGGAGTGTCGCTTTACTATCGTAGCTTTGCCAAACTAACTTCCGCCGAGGGGTCGGGTGTTCGGTGCATATAGAATGATGTTTTGTCCAAAAAGGAAATACTGTTTGATATTTATTTCTGTATTGTGTCACGTGCGCCATGTGTTCAGCCTTCCCTTTAAGTTTAAAAAGGATGTGTGATAGTTTTACCTTTCTATTATATTTTTATGTTTTAGAACTACGTATTTAAAATCCCGTGTCATTCAAGTGAGTTTACATACATAAAGTCACGCCTTTTTCCCAGAGGGGTAAGCAGAGATCACTTCCTGCCATGTGCTACGATCCTCGCACACCACTTTTGCTTCTTGCACAGGTTATCTCTGTAAGATTAGACTTGGAGACGAATTATTTAAATTGGGACACTTATAGATATTTTGATATAGTAACAATTAGTAAGGCATCTAACATGTTAAAATACCTGGGTATGTCCGTACTTAGGCTGACTTTAGAATCGCGCTGTCTGCATGCAGACCTTAGCCGACTGATTTTTGTATCAGTCGGCGCTAACGTTCCATATTTGGCCTGCGCGATTCTACAAAATCCTTAGGGCCAGGGCTGCTCAAGGTTTGCCACGTGTTGTGGGGAAAGTATGAAACCGAATCCCACCTGCGTAACGTAGCGTTGGACCTTGTCTAATGTTATATGGCTGTAGCAGTAGTAGTATTTTTATGTACTTACTCATTGACTTTGACTGTGCCCCTATCTTTTGCTTTGGGTAGTAGGCAGTAGACACAAATGCCACTTTTTATAGTCTCGATTTTTTGCTAGGTGACTATCATTCAAAGTAGGTACCTACTAGACAAGTTACTCCGTAAGGCAACAACATTATCCTATGTCTGTGATTCTAAAATCAGCTTTAGACACTCATTGGGTCATTTACGTGATTACAGTAATGGCGTCTCTTCCAGAGCCTCTCTTGGAGAGTTGTGCGGGCGGGCGCGGCGTGTGCCTGGCGGCGCGCGCGTGCCCGGCGGAGCGGCTGGCCGGCGCAGACTGCGTGCGCGACGCCGCGGCCGTGTGCTGCTTGGCCGCGCGCGCGCGCATGCCCCTCGACATATTTGAGGACTACTGACCGATGATTGTCTCCGTACTGTCACTTCAGACACTCATTGGGTCATTTACGTGATACAGTAACGCTGTCTCTTCCAGAGCCTCTCCTGGAGAGCTGTGCGGGCGGGCGCGCGCGTGCCCGGCGGAGCGGCTGGCCGGAGCAGACTGCGTGCGCGACGCCGCGGCCGTGTGCTGCCTGGCCGCGCGCGCGCGCATGCCCCTCGACATATTTGAGGACTACTGACCGATGATTGTGTCCGTAGTGTCACTTTTTCAAGCCAATACGGTTACGCGAACTCACGCGCGGGTTTCGGTTGGTCGATTTTTAATAATCCCGCGCCTTCGTTCGCTTAACGTAGCGTTAGCCCTTTTGGACTCGTGAGCCCGTTTGGTGGTGGTGCTCCTGTTCTAGGTACTAGGATCCGTCGAGTTGAATTTTCACCTGAGAGAAATACTTGTTGATGTCAATTTTTCGATATCTGACATGGTTCCTCGCGATGTATCCATTTTGCATGAACCCGCACCACGCGTCCGCGTAACACAGAGTTGCCCCTTATGGACTGTCTCTTGGGCCAGGAGAAGTAGGTTCGTTTTCTATCCGGGACAAATATTTGCGACTTGAAAATGAATGTAATATAGTGACTGTGAACTGCTGCTTCCAAAATCCGTAACACAAATGCTTGGGCTACTTATCTCGGAATCAATACAATTCTGGGAGTTTTAGCGAGATATTAATTCTAAATAATATTTAGTGAATGTAGATTTTAGAACGTATGATAAGTAATGAGAACAGAAAATTTGGTTTTATTTTGATATTTACCTGTTTTCTTTTTCCCAGTCAGTCAGGGAATACCAGTCACAACTATCTGTCCGGTGGTTGGTGAACGGTAACGGGTAAGCGACCCCGGCTCCTCGAGCTACTATCGACTCAGTCCAAATCATCCGAGGCGATAGTATCCTTCCTCCCTTTCCTTCCCCGGTCATATATCCTTACGACTCGTGGGAACGCAATGACCTTGTTAAACAATGCACAAGGCAGAATGGCGGCGACGTGGTCCACAACCCGTCACGTCACGTTTCTCACCGAGGTGAAAAGTGGATCGCTGGAAGTGATCTCTGCCTACCCCTCTGGGAAAAAGGCGTGATTTTATGTATGTATGTATGTTCTTTTTACCTGAATAAAAGAAAAATAGTCCAAGCCCTGAAAGATGACGTATCATTTATATGGGCTGGTACCTAAAAACTGTATACCAAACAGCAAATCATGATTTTAGTGTAATAGAGACGTATCTCTATTTTCGAAATCACTCATCAACCCATTTCAATTATATCATCGGTGAAACTAGATGGTGCTTACAAATCATTTGAACCTATCACCTAGCTTATAGTACTTAGCTTACAAGTGGGATAGTATGAGTAAGCGTGTGTGCGTGATGAAATGGGGAGCACATAATTAATCATACGACGCAAGGTGATATGAGGCTGCAGCCGCAATCCTCTCGCCAGACGTGCGCTAGGCTGGAATTGCATTTTAAACAAATTACCTCCTGCACGGTGCCCGTACTTAACGCGACCGGCGCAGTGTTATCCAAACTTGACTAATGAAGTTTAGTTAGGCCGGCTCGTGCGATCCAATCTCCCGCCGAGCCCGCCGACAGGGACCTACGACGTAACTAGATATGAGAGTATTCATATACGTTTTCAAGTACTACGTACGTGATTCTACAGGCTTTTAAAGTTAATCTTTAATGGTAATACACTAGGGAGATTCCACATAAGTTTTGAGCAACCGGTCATTATTACATGGTCTGTAGCTAATTTTTTGTTTCAAATGTTAAGCGATTGAAAAACTTGCGCAGTGCAAATCTGACTCCACACTCCCATTTTATTTTTTTAATTATAAAGAAATATATCAGTAAAATATAGTTTTAGTATTATTGACTGTTGTCGTCAGGTCAGAGTGCTGTTAGAAAAAGAGGAGGTTGCTACGAAAACCGTAGCATTGCTACAGAACTTCAAATTACGTACTACGAAAGCTTGTACATGTTCCCTATGACTTATTACGTACGTACTTAATACTGCCCGGTTCAAAAAAACTTACCTAATTACAATCTGGCACTTACAAACGTTATCAGTTCCATTTGCCGATTAATTACGATTCATAAAATATAATTAAAAACCTAATATTACGTACTACCGGCAACGCTGGCGGTAGTACACTTTTCAAATAGATTTCTTTAAACGCCAATAGCCCCGCCCACTGGCCAATAGAAGAGCACTTAAAGAAAATCTGTCAAAATCCAAGCAAAAACGTTCCAATAGTAGGAGAGCTAGCAAGAATTTTTTGGTAGGTATTTGAGGCAAGCTGAAAACTTATCCTGAACTTCTCCTATTATATCCCAGCACGACACTGCAGACCTGGATGGTGAGTAGCGGGGCTAAAGCAAACCCCCAAAAATATTTTTCATCTTTTTATTTATAACTAAAAAATAAGACTCACGTTGTAAGACAAATTATTTCGATGGAACTTCTACCTGTCAGGTGAACTGACAAAGTATATTTTTTGGATTATAAAATATATTTTAAAATAAGAAAAATTGGGGGTTTGGTTTAGCCCCGGTACTCAGCCAGGTCTGCGGTTTTGTGTTGAGTTATAATATTAAAGGTATAGGACAAGTTTTCAGCTTGCCTCATATACCTACCGAAAAATTCTTGCAGGCTCTCGGACCACAATTTGGGCGGGGCTTGCTTTGACAGACGTATAAGCGCCAAGCGATTTTCACCTTATAGGTGGTCGACCGCCAAATACTCCGATAGTACGTACGAAGGGGAGAATGCGTAAATACGTTGATACAAAAAAAAATATTTTAATTACCAAGATGACTGAGATAATACGACTTTAAATAAAGTAGTAATGTGCCTTCCCAACATCAGTTAGATCCTGAAGGTGGATAAAACGGACTGCAAAAAGCAAAAAGTCTTACTTCCGTCTGACCTATCCAGACGAATATTCCCTCGAGACTAATTCAGTGGGCTCGGATATTGCAATTTCCATGGAGCTCGCGCCCACTGCCGCGTCCTTCTATTTCGTTCCATATCGCCGCTAACAACACTTGGCATCCATCAGGCAGGAGGCTCCACTGCCAGGGCTATTGGGTTTGGATCGACCGGCCTCCGATTTCGATATGCATTCTCTTTGTAGAATGAATGCACCTTTGCCCGTATTTCTACTGGTAAAGTTAACTGTGCATGTATTTTTTTTTGGTTATACATTGCTACTTATATAATATATACCTATAATAGGCTTGCAGGAGACCTTTGCACGGCTGTGAAATGATATGTGTATAAAAAAACTATACCAACTCACGACGTTACTAAGCCAAAAATTTCTCACAGGGAATAAACGCTTAATGCAGGATATTTATTTTTATTAAATCTACTTATTAGATTGAAGTAAAAAGGAACTGAAGGAAGCACTCAAACAATAAATCTATTTTCAGCGTTTTGTTTTCGAAGGAGTTCAATTTAATAAATACGGAGAAGGCTATTTCAGACCGAATCGGATATGGCTGTGTTGTCTCTAAGACCGGATATTTAGTACGATATTGATATTCATACATGTACATATAGCATGAAATTGTGTGTTTGAGATATCGGAGATAATAATATGCTTAATGCTTCAGAATATAATTGTGTCAATATTTTTGAGATCTATTATAATACATGTGAGTGTTCTATATTTACAGAAGTGAATAAAAATTTTAATCTCATTGGATTTTGAGGTTGTAAATTTAATGAAAACTAATAACTTTTGTCACAGGCCATATTTTTGTAAGTTTCAGGACTAATTTCACTTGTCTTACTTAGAGTATCAACTGATTGGTAACATAGGTATTTTTGCGAAATGGCCTCATGAACTCTCTATTGATTACTGCGTGATTTAGATTTAGTCCGGATTCCTAAAGGACACAAAGGTCAATGTAGGCCCTAAAATAAAAACATGTTTTTTCCCGTGATTGACGAAGGAGAACCGAGAATAACAATGATCTAATTTTGGACTTTCCAAAGGGTTAGATAAAACGCGATACGCTCCAGTGTATTCATAATGGCTCAACACATTAATGACACAAAAGGACCCGACAGAATGACGACCCCTTTTACGCGGAAAAATTTATATATTTTGTAATATTTTTAATTTTATTCACAGACCGCATATTGTTCTGCGAGGGTCTGCCGGAGGCTTTGCGAAGACACAGTGAAAAAAATTACAGTTATTTGAAATATAAGCGGGTCAAACGTTAGTCGAATTCATAACCTGAAGTTTATTTATTCCAACACCATTACCGCACATAAATGAAATTATACATTTCTCTAAAGGATCAAAAATTTCAAATTTTGTTCAATCAGTTTCCACAAAGAGCAGGAAGGTCAAAAAAATAAAATCGTGAAAGATTCATTATTGAGAGGGAAAATAAATATTCGAAATATCTGAACCTACCACTAAAATTGAAAAATGTATATGATAATGTTATACATAATTATGGATATGAAAAATACTTTCAAATAGAGAAAATTCTAATTAGCAACTTCACTGTAATCTCTTTTATAGTGTGTTGTTATAATATTCAACGGCGAGGCCACAATGTTTTATTTAACATCATGCCCGCCTCAATATTCATCACTCTTTCAAGACTCTTTATCTTTAAATAATACACAAGAGTGGTGGCAGGCTTTGACAAACTTTCTATATTTATATTCTACTAGCAGAGCCATGTCTATCACAGGAACAGCATACTAATTGGATATTTTTTTGCTTTTACAAGAGATCTGAATGATCGATAGCTTCATAGCCACTGAAATTAATTACATTAATCGCATTCACGATAAATAATCGTCATTAGGCCATACACGTCCCCCCACTGATAGGGCACCCTAGGGCCTGCCCTAACCTAGGGCGATAAGGCCAGGTGCGGGTTGGTTGACTACACACACAACCTAAAAATTTCTTCGTAGGTGTGCAAGTTTCCTCACAATGTTTTCCGTCACCGTTAAAGCGTCGAATAATCGTACATCATAATTTCAAATTTGAAAAACACAGCGGGGTTTGAACTGGCTACCTCTCGCATGGCAAGCAACGACCTTAACCACTCGGTCATCGACGCGATAAATAGTCAGATAGAAATATATATTCCTGTTTAGGTTCTGTAGATTTATAACCACATATAAACTGAGATGACTTTATCTGACTAATAAAAGTATACCATTTGGTATTTTACAGTCAATAGACGTATAAACTGTTTTATTTCAGTCATAAAATGGCCGAATATCTATTACATTAAATTTTTAATGGGGCGCGGTTAACACTCTCCTATAAAATATTCAAGTTGTTTTAAAATGATTGATTTTATAAAATAACTCTGTGTTTTCATCAATATCAGCATGATATATTTAGTATGGACATAAAATTATAAGCACTCTGATTCTTTTTATACTTGTAAGTAGATGTTTAATAAGGTTTTATTACATCTAAAGTACTAATATTTACTTTACTGATAGTTTTAGCCCAAATGTCTTATTATACCTTAATAAGCTGACAAAGGTATAAGTATCTTAAATTACATATCATTTCAAAGATGACTTTATAATTTGGCTAAGCTATCGATTTTATCCAATTATAGTATTATGCGCATGATGCATGCGGTTGCGGAGAACTTGGTTCATTGACCTCAAAACATTAAGTTCCAAAGTTATTTCACAGAAAGTATTTTGAGGTAAGGTTAGAAAAAGGTTTTATTATTTTAGAATGTGGAATGATTACGATAGATTATGCAGGAGCAGTAGTTCCCTATTTAATTTCTCAGTGACGGCGTAAAGCGCAACTTGCGAGCACAGTCACGTACTGCAAACCGGCGGCCATGTCGCTCTGAAACCGAGCTACAGGCAAGGAAACTGCAGCAAATCAGGCAGAACTAAACGAACCAAATTTGACTTAGAATAGAATGAATACTAAGTTTTTACGACGCCGATTATTGTATCCTCAGACGGGATGTTATCCTTACAGTTGGTCCAGTTCGGTCTAATTTTCAATTCCCGTTCGTCCAGGCGATTATAGAGTAGGTATGAGCTCTAAGACGCAAGTTGGCATTACCTGTGCATAATATTGTGCCCCAGAAGTGTTTTTTTTTTATTAATTTTTCAATTTATATGTGCAGTTGTATCACTGTTTTTAATCTGCTGTGACCAACTTTATTTCTGTCTCGACAAATAGCCATTTTGTTCCCTAGGGTACGTTGTAGCCATAAGTCCGTTCTAGCTTAGGTATTGCAGGATGGGTAATCCCTTAAAAATGTTTTATTACTCGTAGTTTTTAAACAGCTGTTTGTAAATTTAAAACAATGCAGGTAAAAATAAATTGAAACAGTTTGAACGGATAACCGGGAACCAGGTACCTACGAATAGCTCACAATACGTACATACATAAAATCACGCCTTTTCCCCGTAGGCAGAGATCACTTCCAGCGATCCACTTTTTACCTCTGTGGTAAACGTGACGTGACAGGATGTGGACCACCATCCTTTAGCGACATGGTGCAATTGTGAACTCTGGTAAGTTGAAAAAAACTAACCAAAAGTATTATGAGTCCGTATGAATGCCTGTAAGAATGAAAAGGTATGGTTATGAGTCTCTGGATGCCTGTAAGAATTGTAATCAACTGGCGGGGATGATAAATTGATTTCGTGAATCGGTTTCGCCGCGTCGGCGGCCCGCTGCGCCTTGGCGGCGGAACTTATTGTCAGCTAACCGCACCGTCTTGCTGGCTGACAGTGCGAACTACTGAGAGCACTAAAACTACACTAGTGTTGCTATGGTTCTACATAATCGACGGACAATATATTAATATTAAATACCTAGTTAAAATATCTAAAAAGGGGTTGTATATTATAAAAAATAGAATTAATAATGGGATTATCGAAATCAAAAGTTCACAATGTCACTATTTACTTTGTTCCCTCTGCGCAATCCTTTAGCGTCGTGAGGCTTAACGCAGTTGAAAATTTCGGAAGTATGGAAACCTAACCAAAGGTATGATTGAGAGTATTAAGTAGGGACTTGCAATCAACTGGCAAAGAATACAATTTGTTTTCGTGAATCGATTTCGCCGCGTCAGCGCGCCCCTGCGGCTTGGCGGCGGAACTTTTATTCTTTGTCAGCTAACCGCACCGTCTTCTTGGCTGAGAGCGCGAACTACTGAGAGCACTAAATTACACTAGTGTGCATGGTTCTTCATGAATGACGAATGATGGGGAGACAAAATAATTATTTTATTTATTTGATAGAGGCTTAAGCGTCGGTTATTTATCAAGTATGTTTTTACTTAATCCTGCCTTCATGACGGGTTGTATGTTTTTGACACCATGCAAATTTAATTGCTCATGACTTCTTACATTTGATTTAATAGTGCATACCTAGGTACATTACGGTTAATTCGTTTAATCGCATATACGTACGCTGAATTACATAAAAAATGGGTGCTGCAAGTCTGCTGGAAAATACGAAGTAGCTGCATTTTTATAAATAAGCACTCTAAGGTCAATAATTCAAACAACCATTGTTCCACTCTTTACTTTACTACAAACAATAGAAAAATGTCCTATATAATTAGATCGTTTAGTCACCCCAGCTGTGCTAACCGCAGACTGTCCTAAGTGATACTGGTATGGTTGCTGCGCTAGTGTAATTTGACTGCAGGCGAAATTGCAGACGCTGCCTTATTGAATTTTTTTTCGTTGCACTTTATTTGGATGCAATTTTCAAATTGTATAAGCAAGAAAAGGTAATATAAAGTTTTGTTCGTGTTTCGTTCTAGTTACATTTTTCGTGAAACTATCAAGGTGCCTGCCTCATTTATTATTTAAATTAAAATTTAAAGAGTTTTCACAAAAAGTTTTGAACACATAAATGTAAATATTAAAGGTATATAAAAATGTTAATATATAAAAACAAGTTTTATCTACTAACCGAAGTCTTAGGAGGTTTATTCGAGACCAGAGTAGGCACATAATTACCATACAATTAGCTCGAAACGTCGGGTCATTAAATAGTATGTAGTCAATTCGTAAAATTAGTTTCACACATAATTATCGTTAAGAGAAGATATGAGATGACAAATATGTTCGTCGCATTTCGTAGGAACGATCGTTTTAGAAGCATAATATATCGGCACGAAAACACAAGTGAAACCTTCAAAGGGCAATGTTACAAAAAACTAGACGAATCTCGCCGTCGTAGCTGTAGTCTCCAATAAAGGCGTTGGGGTAAAGAAACAATTGGTCAAAGAGAAGGTGAAAGGTATTTGCGATATGCGGGAGTCTCATGGGTAGAGGTGGGTGTTGAGGTGATATTGGTGAGTTATTTTAATAACTCAAACGCAATACGTCTTATAAGTACGAAGTATAAGTTAACTGAAATACGCAAGTTTCGAGCTCTTCTCTTTGCTCGACTTCTTAAAGTGCCCGACCCATAACTTTAATCGATGATCTTATTTATATGACCACTTCCTACTTATATAAAGAGGAAAGGTTTGAACGTTGTATTTGTTTATAGGCAACAAATTAAACAGATTTTTTTTGCGAATAGGCGCTTACTTATTTACTATGCTGGTCCGCATTGGATCGTATGTAGGCGCTAGGTATGTAAAATGTGCGACATGTGTATAATATTTATTTCGATATCATCATCATCATCAGCCATATACATTAACATCGACGATCACAAGCCTATCCTAAACTAGAGATACCACGCCTTAGTTAACACACAACCCCAGTCAAGTGGTTGGGCAGGTGGGCAGATTTTCTCACTATGATTTCCTTCACCATGAGAGCGTTTATTCGAAAACGTACACATGAATTTTAAATTTAAAAACACATTGGCACGTGGCGGGGTTTGAACTAGCTGCTATATAGTGCGTAATGCTAAATAATACTTAGAGGTGAGAGCCACCTACGCCACGTACGCCCCGCAAGTCAAGGTGATGATGACGAGGCTCTACTCCAAGTAAGTTAGGAAAAAAATAAAAACTATATAATACACATTACACAGTGAGTGAGTTAACTCGATGAGTTAGAGAGCACGCACCGCAGAGTATCCCATCTCTATTCGCAGGCACAGATCAAAGGCCGAATCACAAAGAGCGAGGGACACGCGCCAAAGTTTGCTAATCGCGATTGTGGTGTCGCTCGACTGAACTGCTTCAAATTAGCCTTAACATGCATTTAAGTTCATCTATTTAGTAATAGAGTCTGCTCAGAACTGAAATTGGCCGCTCGTGCCAAGAATGCACGCTGTCTGTGTGATTCTTACATAAAACTATGAATATCTTAATTCCTATAGAGTATGAAAGCGTAGCGTATTTGTTTTTCTTTCAGCTTTTTAGAAGCGAGAGCCATCCGCTCCACCGCAAGTCCGATGATTATGTCAAGGTTGCTTCAAGCATCCATCATCATCTTAATAATTAATAATAAAATATCCATCACCTTAGTATTAATATTAATGTCTGATGCGACATAATGAAGTAAGGTAGATCATGGGATAATTTGTCGATATAAAGTTTCTCTATCGAATCAAAAATAGGGTCCTTTCAGTTCGGACAATTTCACATAGATGCCGCGGAAGTAGGTATTGGGGTAATCGACACTTCACATTTATTCTGAGAATTTGGCAATATCGATTATTTGGGACGCCCGTAGCGACAAGAATCTGGTAAGAACATACGTATGTGGAAATATAATAATATGCTTAAAATAATATCAATCACCTGAAAATCTAGAATAGTAGATGGGTATTGTAGAGGGTTCGTAGGGTCAGTCATTTCGGATTGCCGTCTCACCGAATTATGAGTGTAAGGGAATAGAGAGTCCACTTGTATTTGCGCTCTTGTGATCACTTGGCTGATCTCAATTGAGATCGGCCGCCATGGCTGAAATCGGTCGGACGCCTTATAGTAGAGGGTTAGTAATTTATTATTAACTTCTCACTTTAATGACCAGGTGGTTATATCAATTAACATTTGCTTACCAATTGATCAGCGGTGAAGAAAAAAATTATAGTCTGCACTTTCAGAGATTAACATTTTTACTTATTCCAATTTTAACTTCATTAGTGATCATAGGTGTAGACCTATGATCACTAATAGTTAAATTTGGAATAAGTAAGTAAGTCATGGCGTAGGCCCTGACCTCTATTTGATGGCCCTGCACATAATCACAAATCATTTTGTGACCCATGAATCATGATCCTCGTTTGGGAACGGAAAAGCGCCACCAGAATGCCGACAAGATGAATGTGTGCCAATGTATTGCTCGATATTAAGCAACTTTTTTCCGATATACCGTTAACGAAAAACGTCAAAAAGTATGGATGTGAAAAAGCCGAGTGACACGGCCAGCCCTTTGTTTCCGCGCAAATTCGCCAGTGTCGGGGGCGCGCGAATGGTCTATCAATCATATTTTGACATTCGATTTTTTTCCCATCCGCGCCCGCTGGATAATGCGAATAACTTTTGAAACATTGAGAATTTGGCGCGGGTTCACTTTTCTATGTAAATGTAATAAGGGTAAGGTTATTGCGAGGCTGCGTTATTCTTTTGTAAGTTTAACGCTATTCCAGCGTTGGGGTACCGTGGTTTGTGATTGAAGTTCATATGTATTTTTCAGCTCTGAAAAATTCTGAGAAAAGTGTTTTTTATCATTATGATAACTAAATGTATGCTTGATTTTTCGCAATATATTTGGTTTGAACGAATACAAATGTAAATACAACACATTGGTATTCGTAAGTAGGTAAGCAGCAGTAACATTAACAATAAAATATTTATATCTTGCAAACTCTTGGTAGCGGAAAGAGGGATATGGCGGAGGATTCTGGGACCAGTGTGCACGCAGGATGGAACATGGAGGCGGAGGAAGAACATAGAGCTTCAAGACCAGGTGGACGAGCCAAACATCATAGGCGAGATAAAAGCTCATAGACTTCGCTGGCTCGGTCATCTAGAGAGGATGAGTTCAGATCGTGCTGTGAAACGAGCGTACATGGGACGTCCCACAGGTCGGCGGCCAGTTGGACGTCCCAGGTACCGCTGGAAGGACGAAGTTGTGAAGGATCTTCGCGAACTCCGTGTGGTCGACTGGCGGGAAGTGGCGCATGATCGGCCTAGGTGGAGGAGCTTAATATCGGAGGCCAAGACTCATTTTGGGTCGCTGCGCCAACCTAGTAAGTAAGTAAGTAAGTATATCTTGCGCCTCATACGTACATTTAATACATTTTCTACATAGTTTATTTGTTATGTATTTGTCCTTCCTTATTGGTCATGTTGGTCATGCTCGTAGTGCTGCGCGAGTTTTTTTTTCCTAACTGACTTACGATGATGGCTTGGAGTATGGTTGGACTTGCGTGGGAGCGGATGGCTCTCACCCCTAAGCTGCGCGAGCGCAGGTTCTGCTACACGAAGGCGGATTTGTGCGGCGTGCGCCTGCGTTCCGGGCTGGGGTAGTCCACTTCATACTGGCCAAAACGTTCTATGTAAATATGTAAGAAGATGCTTATTACTTCTGTGGATATTTTGGTACCTTGGTGTTAGTAAAAATCTATGAATACTATATTATTATGCTACACACATAGCTAGGCTACCAATACACATACGAGTTCAGATGGAGTTACAAACGTTGAGGTCGATATAAGGTAGTATCTTAAGTCTAATAAAACTCGTTCCCTTGCGTGTATCCTCTCATCCATTTGATATGGGTCATGTAATCCCAGATGTTTTCTCCTTTTCCTGTAAGTTTTAAAGTCACACTGGTTTTTTTTTGTTCAAACATTGTCAATAATGATACTGTATTAAACAACCAACAATCAGAATTCCATGCACCTTTAACTTGGTACTAAGCCGTTGCTGTCCCAAATAATAATCCATCAGGAATATTTCTTACACTGTGTTTAGCACCATTGAATCCTTTGTTCTTATACAGCAGGGCGCATGGCAGCAATACCAATATCAACGTGCTGTTGAATAGAAAATATGTATTTACAATGTTATGTGACGTAGTTAGTTACATAAAGTACTGTCTAAAAATAATGTTTTTTTTACTTACGGGACGCTACGTAAAATCGTCACTGGACGACACAATCTTTGGGCTGCTGTTAATGATATGATTATATATGTTTGGGCTATATTATTTAACATAAACACGTGCTATTTTTATCTTGACATACCTCAAGTAGGTATCTATTGAATGAGTGTTATTTCAAGTGTTTTGTTATTACCTACCCCAGCGATCTGTGTAATCCGAATAAATATGCCTATCTACTATGCAAAAATAAAATAAAATGATTGACGAGACGATGATGATGATGATGAATACCCCTGGGTCCGCGTTAGCATGTCAGAAAGTATGGTTTGTGTCAGAAAAACTAATAAAATAATCTTCTTCTTCTTATCGTATGGTTGATGAACAACCTGGTGTCAGAGTTTTTAAACCGCCCGTAGGCCTCTGACATGGCTTGTGTGCTGGTTTCCTCACGATGTTATCCTTCACGGTTAAAGCGTCATATGATGGTACATATGAAATTCAAATTTGGATAACACATTGGTACCTGGCGGGGTATGAACTGGAGACCTCTCGCATGGCAAGCAACGACCTTAACCACTCGGCCATCGACGCTTTTTATCAAAAACGCTTTTAATAAAATAATGATAATTACTCATTAATTTTTCTTTATTCAAATCAATAAGTGTTACGATAATACAATGATATGCACATATGTAATTTATTATTCCCACTTCCAGAAGAGTGATGCTACAAAAAATATCACTTAACTTTTGATTTATTATCATCATCATCAGCCCATATAAGTCCCCACTGCTGGGGCACGAGCCTATCTTAATCTAGGGCGATCAGGCCTTAGTCAACTACGTAGGCCAAGTGCGGGATGGTCAACTTAGAATTTCTTCTTAGGTGTGCGTGCATGCAGGTTTCATCACGATGTTTTTCTTATAAACAGAAATCAATATAACGGTACATTTACATAATTATTGTTATTTATCATACATAATGTAAAGGGGGTCTTGATGTGTTATCTAGAAAAACTTCCTACGATAATATGTAACTAATACCGTGAATCTCCACATCTGGTACTCAATAAAATGGTCCACACGTTGATTTGAATGTCATTTTTATTTCAGGATAGACGCGATTGGTGAGACTATCTACTTTAGATAGTGTCGCCAAATCATTTGATATCTTTAAGCTCTTTATCACTATCAAAAGGTACTTTCCCAAGCGTTACAGTTATTCCATTTGAAGTTAAGCCGATCTCGTGAATATTACCTAAGATGAGCTTGACTTATGAACTTAATAGATTGGTATTGAAGTATACAACGCATAATATGATGTTTATTGTTCTGATTCACTACATTTCTTGCCTAACTAAAATATTCACTATTGATTCTTACATGACGCATTGTGTTTTATTTTTATTTTATTACTAGTGTCCCACCCTGGCTTCGCTTCGGATATATTATACATTAAAACATTCCTCTTGAATCCTTCTATCTATTGAAAAAAACCCGATCAACCGTTGCGTATTTTTAAAGATATAAGCATACATACGTACATACAGACGCGGGATGTGACTTTGCTTGACATTATGTAGTGAAGAAAGCATAGCAACAACACATTTAGAATACATTTTCAGTTGAACATTCACAATGATACTGTTCTGTTATACATGACAATTAGAGGTGAGAACTTACTGGAGAAAACGCTATAATTATATTCCACCACTTAATTCTAAAAGAAAATTAAGCAATCTATACATAAACGTAATTATTATTAAGAGGCTTAGGAAAACATGATAGCCCTTAGCTTTCTATTAAATTTAGCTGAACTGTCGTTAAACATGTCAAAATTAGGAATTATATTATGGAGTATGTTGTAGTCAAGCTGTATTTGGTACATAGGTGAGTGAAAACCAAGAATGGTCCTGGAGACTGGCGGACTAAATATTTTTTTGAGTTTATGCCTTGGTTTCCTGTATGGTACACAGAGGTTGAGGCGCCGGAGAAGATCTCTACACTGCGTTTGACCATGCACAAGTTTTGAATTTATCAAAACCTGGTTTATATGCAGAATAGAGAATGGCGGCGACGTGGTCCACAACCCTTCACTTCACGTTTCCCACAGAGGTGAAAACTGGATCGCTGGAAGTGATCTCTGCCTACCCCTCTGGGAAAAAGGCGTGATTTTATGTATGTATGTATGTATGGTTTATATGGGTTTCAAAACCAAGCATTCAGGCTGTGTTGTATTATTATTAACTAAGACTCGTTTTGGGTCGCTGCGCCAGTCTAGTAGTAGTAGTAAGATGTCACTTACTAGAAGCGTAGCTAAATCCTGTGATGTTCTGTGTACGTACGTACGCTTATTCACAACGCATAGGAATTGAATTCAATTGTAACGATATTCCATATTTTAAACCGGCTTAAAAAAAGGCAAAAAAACTGTTTTTTTAGGGTTCTATACACTAAGGGTAAAAACGGGACCCTATTACTGAGACTTCGCTATCTGTCTGTCTCCCCCCAGACTGTATCTCAAGAACGATTTTAGCTAGACAGTTGGAATTGCCAGATGATAGTTTTATTTTATTTTTAAACATGTTAAAAATAAAATAAAACTATTATTACCGTACAAAAAAGTGTTTGTTTTACAATCTTGGTACGGCACACTTTGTACGCGATTCTGACACGCTCTTCGCCAGGTTTTTAACATAACTGGCAATTGGGTGTATCGAATAATGTTTTTTTTTCATTGAATGTGGTCCCATTTTAGTTTAACCAGTTTTAACAATATTTTTGGAGTCGGCTATGTCGGCAGCGGCGACACAAACACATCTAATGTAACGGGTCGCTGTCTGTACATGGATGTTGAATGATAATAAATATTAAAGCAGACCTCTCATCAATGCAGAAGTATCTAGAAAAATATTTTTTGGATTAAACTGTTTATCTGTGCGTTTGTAATCTAATTTAAGTAATCACGTTGAATATGCTGGGCGTTTGAAGACGCGAGTAAATTTAAAAATGTTGCCTAAAGTTTTTTTCCACGCGGATAAATTCGCTGGCACAGCTACTCATATAGCCGTATGTTTCTACCTACAAATATACATTGCCTGATACCAACTTCAAAAATAATTACGGGTACTTACCTATACTTGCAACACACACAAAACAATATTGCAATTGTTTTTTGTACATTTCAATGCATATTAATTTTGTTTTGATGTCGTTTTTAAGCAATTCTAACATGGAACGCACAAAAGCATTCACCTACTATGCGGCTACTATTACGTGAATTATTTTATGCCAAAAAGTACAAGCACTAGGTTGAACTTTTTTAGACAATTGTCATCTTTAATCTTCCTGTGACCACGAGACCTGTAAAGAGCTTGAAAAGTCGTGTCTCTGAATAATCCCTTATATTTAAATTAGTATTATTTAATCCGTAAACTTACTTGTATTTCTAAGCAATTCTATTGACTTATTTTTAGGATGCGGGTAAATTAAATCACAAACTTTAATAAATAATGATCAGTTTTATTCAGTGTAGTTCATCAATGGTCATGACGGTGGTATTTGGTTCGTAGTGGTAGTCGAGGCTGCGCGAGCGCATGATCTCCTTGTACACGAAGGCAGACTTGCGCGGCGTGCGCGTGCGCTCCGGGCTAGTGTAGTCCACTTCGTATAGGCCGAAACGCTCTCTGTAAAAAAATATATATTAGATTTAGTAGCACTTTGAACTCTAATGTGATCAGCAATAGCAATGTGGTCCCAACGTGCAAGACATGACATGATAGTGTGTGTACTCATATAAGAGTGATTTGGAACTGCAACACATGCAGCTGCAATTTTTTCCAGGATACAAGAGAGGTTAAGGCTAGTTGAGGTTTTAACTATTGCATATTCTTCTTCGTTAAGGCTAGCATCGAAATTGATTGCTATTCAAACTAGAGGTTAGAATTTGAATGGAATATGTTATAATGCTAAAAATATCTTACGTATATCCCATCATCCACTCGAAGTTGTCCATGAGACTCCAGTAGCAGTACACGGGGATGTCAGAGCCTTCTTGGACGGCGTCCAACAAAGCATCGAGGTAGGTCCGGAGGTAGGTGATGCGGTCGTCGTCATCCAAGCCTTCCAGGGTAGAGAAACCGTTCTCGGTGATGTATACAGTCGGATTGTTGTAGTCTTCTCTGATCTTTGTCAGCAGTTTGTAGAATCCCCATGGGACAGTCTAAAGATACAAATTATTGTATTATATGAAATCAGGTATCGGATTTCAATAAAGGCATGTTGATTGCATCTCAAGATTAACAGCGTGTTCATATTAGCAATTTTTTGGGCGATTTCACGGCGAGGCAATATCGCTGCGGGCTCGGGGCGTGATCGCGGCCAGCTCCCGACGTTTATTTTATCGTAGCGATATCGCAGACAGCGCGCGCGTGCACGCTGCGAGCTCGCCGCGTGATCATTTTGAATTAAAATCTCAAATTTGTGTAGAATGTGGCGCATGCACTAAGCGGGTAGGTTGGATGAGGCATCCGTACGTTCGCGCGCTCGCAGCGATTTCGCGTCGATTATTTTATCGCGGCGATATCGCAGCGAGTTCGCGGCGTTTACGTGCGCGATCGCTGCGATCGCCTCACTGTGAAATCGCCAAAAAAAATCACTAGTGTGAACAGGCACTAACAAAACACGAAGAATCTCCAGTTTGCAATGTTAAATAAGCAAAGAGACTCTTTTCGTTTTTATTTAAAGTGATTAGGTATACCTTTAACCAGGTTGAGGCACCACCACTCCAGTCACTAGGTTGGTATGACAGAACACCTATATCATCATAGTACGAAGGAACTGCATAAAAGCCTTCGACAGAAGCATTGTGATAAACTATGTTCGTAGTGTAATGATTCAGCCCGAAGAAATCGGCCGATCCTCTAATGAGTTCCACTTCTTCCGATGTGAATGCAGGCAGTCGTGATCTCTTGAAGCCTTGAGCAGCACTCTTGGCTGCAATTTTCTCCTTCATAACAGAAGGCCAGTCACCCTCAGCGGAGAATATTGGGTGTGCGTATTGACCCCACTGAAACACCAAACATCAAATTAAAATTCTACTCTGCATGATATACAGGGTGTCCCAAAAAGCAGTGTCAAGCGGAAGTCCTGAGATAGAACACCCCGTGGGGCATCTGAAACACCCCCATGTATGTTCCGCGATTTTTTATAGTTTTCGAGTTATGATTTATTTTCTAAAATTTTGAGAATAACTGACCTAACCGACTGAAAATATTGTAGAGAAAAAAGTATTTGACTTTTTTGAGTAATTCTTTTTGTAAATAAATTTTCATGAGTTTTTATTTAATGCCTAAAATATTTGTCTCCATACCTTATATGGAAATTATCAAAATAATGGTACAAACTGAATAGTTACGTTCTGCAAATAATGTTTTACAATTTCAACGTTAAATTTTAAATATTAGGAGGTAGCTGCATGGCTCCTAAGTAACTTCAAAACTGCGCCAGATTCTCAGCTTTCATAATCATCAATAAAAACTGGTACTTAATAGGCTACTTTTGCTGAAATCGGACTACAAAGACACAGAGGTGGAAAAATCATAAAATTTGCCATTTGATGAGCAAGTATTATTTGGACATTTTATTATTTCGAAAGTTAGTCAATTTGTTAACAAACCTAAATTGAATACAGGAGCACTCAGATCCAAACATTTGGATGCTTGTTTTTTGTTTAATGTAAGTTTCATTGCGCTAACACTGTTTTCACATGCAATACGTATACCTTTGTTACAACGAACTTAACGAACTTTACTTTTTTTACGGACTTTAATAAACTTTGACTTATAAAGTTTTTCCAATGAATAATCAAAAACAATAACTTTTTTTTTTATTAAAGTTCCCATTTTTCAAATAAATAATTTTTTTAAGTATCACAAATTAAACTTTCAAGTGGTTATTTCTTAGCATTTCTGGTATAATTTTGATTGTTAACAATCTTATTAACTTTAGAAATAATGAAATGTCCTAATAATACTTCGGAATCAAATGGAAAATTTTATGATTTTTCCACCTCTCTGTCTTTGAAGTTCGATTTCAGCCAAAAGTAGCCCATTAAGTACCAGTTTTTATTATTGATTATGAAAGCTGAGAGTCTGGCGCAGTTTTTGAAGTTAGAAAGGAGCCATGCAGCTACCTCCTAATATTTAAAATTTAACGTTGAAATTGTAAGACATTATTTACAGAACGTAACTATTCAGTTTGTACCATAATTTTGATAATTTCCATATAAGTTAAAGAGACCAATATTTTAGGCATTAAAGAAAAACTCATGAAAATTGATTTGCAAAAAGAATTACTCAAAAAAGTCAAATACTTTTTTCTCTACAATATTTTCAGTCGGTTAGGTCAGTTATTCTCAAAATTTTAGAAAATAAATCATAACTCGAAAACTATAAAAAATCGCGGAACATACATGGGGGTGTTTCAGATGCCCCACGGGGTGTTCTATCTCAGGACTTCCGCTTGACACTACTTTTTGGGACACCCTGTATATGCTTAGCTAAGCGTATGTATAATTTACATAAGTACTCAATGATCCCACACTTAGCTGATAATGTAATTATGTTATAGTATTTTGTATTATTTGTAAGTTATTTACCTCAAACAGATGAGTATGTTCAGCAATCTCCGCATCAGCTTCAGTTTCGGGTTCATACCACGATGCACTCAAGGTTATACCTATCGTGCCCTGTTGAATTTGTCTGAATTCCTGGTCATACATGTGATAGGTTTTGGCGTGAGTCACCAGTAAGTTCTTGGCGCACAAATACTCTGCGTAGCCAGTGTGAGAGTACAGAGGAGCCATAGTAGCAGAGCCGTACCCTTGGTAGCAGATTTCGCGGGGTTCATTCATGGTGATCCAGTGCTTTACTCTGTCACCAAATAATTCGAAGGCCACCCGAGCATAATCAGTATACCAGTCGACAATGTGAGGGTTAGTCCATCCACCCATGTCTTGGAGTTTTTGTGGAAGGTCCCAATGGTATATTGAGATCATGGGCGTGATATTGTATTTTAGCATTTCATTGATCAAGTTGTTATAGTAATCCACTCCGGCTTGGTTTAATTGGTCAGGAAAGCTAGTCGGCAAGATCCGGGACCAGGATAGAGAAAATCTGTAGACATCAAGACCCAGTTCCCTCATCATCTGTACATCGCGTTCGTATTGGTTGTAGGAGTCGTTAGCGATGTCACCATTTTGGCAATCGGCAATTGCGCAGGGATTGTTGTGGGTCACACGATCCCAAATGTTTTCACCCTTTCCTATAAGATTTAAATATGAATTAATTGAGTAGAATAGAAAATAATAATGGTTTATTCAGTACGGTTAACTTAAAGTATGATTTTTAGGATTCCGTACCTAAAAGGTAAAAACAGGACGCTATTACCAAACCTCCGCCGTCCGTCTGTCTCTCTGTCCGTTTGTCTGTCTCCAAGCTGTATGTCATAAACCGTGATAGCTAGAAAGCTGTTCCGAAATTTATTTCCGTATTGACACAAATGATGTATTTCCGTTGCCGCTATAACAACAACTAGTAAAAATTAAAAAAGATAAAATATGAAGGGGATGGGGATCTAAATACAATACACGTGTTTTTTTACATAGTTGGTACGGAATCCTTCGTGCGCGAGTCCAACTTGCACTTGGCCGGTTTTTTGTGTTAGTCTTCTTCTTATCGTACGGTTATATGAATTTAGACTTTCGCGTTCCATTACACTAAAATTAGTCTTTATGGATCTACACGCAATACTAGGAGTAGCAAATTACATAGCTACTTACTGCCCGACGTTTCGACTGGGTTACACCAATCGTGGTCGCGAGCGAACTGGCCTGCCATAAAGACTAATTTTATCGTATGGTTGATGAACAACCTGGTGTCAGAGTTTAAACCGCCCGTAGGCCTCTGACATGGCTTCACACACCGTTGAAAAATCTCTCAGGTGTGCTGGTTTTTCCTCACGATGTTTTTTTACTTCACCGTTAAAGGGTCGAATGATGGTACATATGAATTTCAAATTTGAAAAACACATTGATACCTGACGGGGTTTTAACTGGCGACCTCTCGCATGGCAAGTAACGACCTTAACCACTCGGCCATCGACGCTTTTTTTATGTTAGTGAGATTTGGGAAACTTACCGTCCGCATCCCACGCGCCTTCTACTTGGTACGAAGCGGTTGCCGTGCCGAACAGAATTCCGTCAGGGATCGGTCTAGCACTGTGTTTAGCACCATTGAACACTTTGCTTTCCGAGAGCAGCGCACATGAAAACAATGCTACGAGTAATGTGCTGAAATAGAAGAAAAACATGTTATCAAAACATTTCTCTTTAGGATTGAATATTAAAAGATACTTAAGTTGACTTTTACTTAGATCAATAAAGGAGATTTTCCCCGAAACGTATCTCACGAAGGGTCAGCATTGGCTCTTATACGGGTTTAATTTAAGACTTATTCTATTAAGTTGATCATTAACTAGTGGTGTAGAGATCGCCCTGTAGAGTCCATGTCGATCTGAGTTTTGTAGTTCATAAGAGCACCAAAATACGCGTATTTACACTGTGTATAATTTAATCGTGTACGTGTCAACAAGAAAATGCTTTGTCTTGTCAGACAGACGGACAAAAAAGTCATTGTAAAGTAGCCAATTTATAAAAATTACTTCCAACTTACGGAGTTTTACGTAACATCGTGGAGACTGTAGAGTCACAAATGTATGTTTTCCGCGCAAAACATTTGTTTTAAATATATTTACTTATCGTGGTTATTCATTTATCTTGACAGTTCTGAAGTAGTTTTTGCTAAATTCATTATGTGTTTGTGTTTATTAATCCATTCTCCGCCCACTCCAAGGGGGGTAAGTTGTTTGTATAAAATGGTGGATATCGTATTACACTCGCGAGCAAAAGTATGGAATAGGGTAGTTTCCTATTTTTTTATTTTGATACAGATGGATGAACCACACAATTGCAAATGTACTGTTAAAAGAATGGTTTGATATTTGGAAAACTCCCGGAGATATTACAATTTCAATAGCACATTATTTGGGCGAGCTCAAAACGCTTCATACAAATGTCACAGCGAGCTATGACGTCACCGCTTGTGATATTGTATGCATATCGTAAGAACTTTGTTCCGCAGCTATATCAAATGTTGCGTTTACGAATATGTGTTCATAGGGAAAGTAACTACTAATTTTGTAGTTTATAAGATGGCATAGTTATTTTGGAAAATTTTCGCACTTTTGAAATAGACTTTCCCACCCAACTTCAAATGTCTATTATTGTCTCATTTCGTCAGAAATTTTAAATTCGATTTGACTAATGGTATTCATTTACCTATAACTTACTGTTAATTGTGAAATTTTATGTAAAATCAGACTTAGGAAACTACCGTATTACTTATTAGACATTGATTTCGCGCGGTCCTGAGTACTAAATAACATCGGGTCAATCAACTTTTATGTGTAAATCAATAAAAAAAATGTTTTTTTTTAGCTGCAGTAGAAAACTAATTATTTTTGAAGAATTCACATAGAGTAGAACAATTTGAAGTGTACATTTAAAGTGGTTGTCCAGTGGACATATGCGGTTTTCCATAAGACATACTTGGGAGTCCGCAGGAAATACTAGGATAGAAATCGATTGTATTTGTTCTTTTCATGTTAAAAAAAACTACAATATGACAATAATTATCAGTTTTGTAATATTTTTTTTCAACATGACCATAAACTAACGCATCATGGAACCGCCATCATAAGCTTGCTTGATTCTTCGACGAACCATCCACTCGCTGGCAGTTACCCCACAAATATATTTGAGACATCGACACCAGTCAAATAAAAATTTCGCAGAGAGTTTGCCACGATCATTTCTTTCCGATGTGAACCGGCGCTGTCCAGATCTTAGTCTGAGGATGAAGCCACCAGTCTTTCGAATGCGTTTATACACTTTCGAAACATAAGACTGGCTTATATGTAGCTGTCGTATGTGACAGCTCGCTGGCTTAGCCCTATTTGCTATTGCAAGAAGCCTAATAAGGCGACGATTTGTCTGCTTCTACAGGTGTAGTTTCTATTTTTGGGATCGAAAGTAGCTGAGATATGCGCAGGCCAATATGTGAAAGCCAACTGATAAACAAAATCCGATAACACGTAATTTTATAGGGGTCAATAGGCCGCAACTCGCAACGTATCAAACAATTGAAAAGCGTCTTTTTTTTCTTACTCTTTCACTTTTTAAATACTGATGTGATTGAAATGATTTGGTATCAATTTAAAGTTAACAGTTGA
Organism: Maruca vitrata; assembly: GCA_039566165.1. Classification (NCBI taxonomy): domain Eukaryota; kingdom Metazoa; phylum Arthropoda; class Insecta; order Lepidoptera; family Crambidae; genus Maruca; species Maruca vitrata. The sequence goes on along the minus strand of CM076916.1, from coordinate 13,134,564 downwards.
ACCTTAAAAATGGTATCATTTATCATTCTACAGTTGTTAATTATATTCAAGATCGCGCGGAATCGATTCCAAACTTTTGCTCGCGAGTGTAGTTTGTCATTTATGAAGCGATTCCTATGGATCTTTTTATCTAGATAAGAAACTTACTTGTAATGGTACGGATTGGCGTGTATTTATTTTTCCTTAAACAGTTTTATGGACAAGTTATAACTGAATGATCGCCTCTGCATGTTTATGTAAATAACTAACTTTTCTCAGGAGTCAGGGGATACCAGTCACAACTATCTGACCGGTGGTTGGTGAACGGTATACGGGTAAGCGACCTCGGCTCCTCGAGCTACTATCGACTCAGTCCAAATCATCCGAGGCGATAGTATCCTTACTCCCCTTTTCCTTCCCCCGTCAAATATCCTTGCTACTCGTGGGAACGCAATGACCAGTGTGGCTACCATGAGTTTAAAACTTACGCACTCGATATCGCCTACGTGAATATGTCTATGAAAAACTTGTACAGCGCCGCTGATGGTTACGCGAAGAACTAAAATCGGCCGTATGAAAAAAAACAACTCGATAGGTTTTTAACGTACGTAAGTTTTCGATAGCCAACTCATGGTAGGCCCTCAGGTCAAAACAATGCACAAGGCAGAATGGCGGCGACATGGTCCACAACCCGTCACGTCACGTTTCCCACAGAGTGATCTCTGCCTCTGGGAAAAAGGCGTGATTTTATGTATGTATGTAACTTTTCTAAATTATAAAATTGGCAATGTTATTCTACCGTGGTTCAGAAAACACATTCAAAAACATTAAAAGCAATTATGACTATGTGTCTTATTGACTACTAGCCGTGCAACGACAGCGAAGTGCGTTCAAATATACAAACAAAAAACTCTTCAGCTTTAAATTATAGTATAGATTAAAACATAATTTAACATAAATTACCTCAGTGCACTTAATTATTTTAGAAGCTAAGCTTTATTTCCTTCGTGGTACTTTTAAATGGTGTAATATGAATTCGATTAATTCACTCCCAATGCATCGATTGTTATTATGCTTTGTTTTTGTGGTATTTGATTGGTATGTTAAAGAAAAGAGTCAAACTACGTCGTAAGTTTTTATTCAAGATTGGTCGGTTTCTTCGTAGTCTTGTTAATGTCCTTCATCGATGGTCATTACTGTGGTGTCAGGCTCGTAGAGGGGGTCGAGGCTGCGCGTGCGCACGATCTCCTTGTACACGAAGGCGGACTTGCGCGGGGTGCGCGTGCGCTCCGGGCTGGTGTAGTCCACTTCGTACAGGCCGAAACGTTCTCTGCGGAGAGACAGGCATATAAGAGTCTAATTTTATTATAAGAATGAAACTGGGGTACTGAGGGGAACCCCCCTTTTTATACCGAAATCACAACTATTTCATTAGAATAGGTTATATGGCATGCACAAAACTATTGAGGGACTAGCTAAACTATCGTATCGTAATTTTTTATTTTATCGTATCGTATTTATGTATCCTAAATATATTTTAGCAAACGAAAATATAAACTAAATTATAAAGAAAATATATATGGCCTTACGTGTATCCTCTCAACCACTCAAAGTTGTCCATAAGACTCCACAGACAGTAAACTGGAATATCGGACCCTTCCTCTATGGCGTCCAGCATGGCCTCGAGGTAGCCCCTGACGTAGGCGATGCGGTCATCATCCTCCAAACCTTCCCGGGTGGAGAAACCGTTCTCAGTAATGTACACAGGGGGGTTGTTGTAGTCTTCCCTTATTTTTGTCAGCAGCTTATAGAAGCCCCAAGGCACTTCCTAAAAATGTTAGGTAAAATTCATGAGGACTTTTTGAATGACTTTAAAATATATTTGCAAATTGCTGGCTTATAAAATGGGTCGATAATGATGAAATAATTCCATTCAGTCATCAATCTTTGTAACTAAGAGGGTAATTGTAAACTAATAGTATAAATTAATAGTTACCTTCAGCCAGACTGAGCTAGCAGTATTCCATTCAGTAGGTTGGTATAAAAGTGCTCCAAGATCATCGTAGAATGAGGGAACGTCAAAACGACCTTCGACGGTCGAGTTTTGGTTTACCATGTTGGTAGTGTAATGATTCAGGCCAAAGAAATCAGCTGATCCTCGAACAAGTTCCACTTCTTCTGGAGTAAACGCTGGCAGTCGTGACCTCTGGTATCCTTGCTCTGCACTCTTAGCTGCGATCTTCTCCTTCATTATAGATGGCCAGTCTCCCTCAGCTGAGAATATCGGATTGGCGTATTGACCAAACTAAAAACAAAAAAGGTATAAGTAATTGAATTAAGTTCACTAAATATTGTGATGAAACGTTTGGCAAGTTGAATTACCTCAAATTGACGAGCTTCTTCAGCGATCCATTCATCATCTTCAGTGTCAGGCTCATACCATAAAGCACTCAGTGTAATTCCGATCGTGCCCTGTTGTGTTGGCCTGAATTCTTTATCGTATATGTGATATGCAGCGGCATGAGATACGAGTAGGTTTTTAGCACACAAGTACTCAGCGTATCCTTTGATGTTCAACTGAGGCGCCATGCCCACATCGCCGTATCCCAAGTAGCAAACCTCACGGGGCTCGTTCATGGTGATCCAGTGTTTGACTCTGTCACCAAATAACTCAAAAGCAACGCGGGCGTAATCACCAAACCAGTCAACGATGTGGGGGTTGGTCCAACCGCCCATTTCCGACAATTTTTGTGGCAGATCCCAATGGTACAGAGTGATCATTGGCTTGATGTTGTATTTCAGCATTTCATTGATCAAATTGTTGTAGTAATCTACTCCAGCTTGGTTTATCTGGTCAGGGAAGCTAGTGGGCAAAAGTCGAGACCAGGATAAGGAGAATCTGTACGCATCAAGCCCCAGTTCCCTCATCATCTGCACGTCTCGTTCATACTGGTGGTAGGAGTCGTCAGCGATGTCGCCATTTTCACAGTCGTCCGTTACACAGGGGTTATTGTGTGTCATATGATCCCAGATATTTGGCGCTTTTCCTGTAATTTACTCATTGGTTAAAAATCATGATAAGATTGCATAAAAGCCTTCATTCAATATTTTCTCTTGAAGTTTTTCTTTCATATATGTTTTGAGTTTAAAGACAATTAATATTTTTAACTTCTGAATATAACTAGGTATTTATAGTGAGCAAAGTTTCTCAACTTACCATCAGCATTCCATCCTCCTTCGATTTGGTACGAAGCGGTTGCTGTTCCAAATATGAACCCTTCAGGGAATTTCCTCACGGTGTCTCTGGCTCCGTTGAGCACTTTGCTCTCAGATAGTACGCCACATGACAATACTGCCAGCAGGAACGTGCTGTAAATTTCACATGTTACTTAGAAATGAAATAGCAAGAGGCATTTTCACTTGCTTAATAATTTCTGTTTTTTAATGTTAGCGTTGTTCTAATGTGATTAGAATGAAAGTTCGTAAACCAATAAATATGACTAGCCCTTAAACCTGTATGGTAAAGAAGCCATGACTTGAAATAAGTGACTTCTGGATGCCTGTTTATTGCTGAATTTGCTTTGTACCCATAATAGGAGAAAGAAGTATGCTGGTGGCTTTTACTTCAGAGGTTTGAAAAGTGTATATGTGAAAAAGAAAATGTTTTTCACTAGGAAATATTTTTACTCACGGAGCTTTTTGAAACATGGCTATGCCGAAGGATGCGATGCAGTTCTTCTTGTAAGTAGTAACGCCCTGAATTATATATAGTTGGTCCTTTTTATCTATTAACAATCATTCTTACTCGTCTTGAAGTAATCTAATCAGTTTTCGGCAAATTATTGTCACATCTGTCGATCCAATCCCAAACAATTTTGGTACCGTTTGATGCGTGGGTAAAATCCCATCTAAATATATAAAAAGAGAAACTGACTGCCAGACTGACATATCAACGCACAGCTTAAACGGCTAAATGTAGGCACTTAATTTGGAAGAGCCGTAGCATAGGTACCGTAGAGGAGCAATAAGAAAGGAATTCCCGAAATTCCCACGGGAACGGGAACCTTAGTGAACTTAAACTTATTAGCAACAGGATTTTGCAAAATTTAGCGGCTAAAACTTTTGTACGAAAAAATCTAAGCCGTGTACGCCGTACCCTAATGAACGCAATGTGAACTTGCAAAGCAATATTGAAAAAATCCCACGAGAACGGGAGTAATTTGGAAAAAAACTTTTGTATGTAAAATCCTGTAGTTCAGTTCATGCGAACGAAGTCGCAGGTACAGGTATTATTACTTCTTCGACCTGTTGAGAAATTTGTTTATTTCTCATTGGAGTTAAACTGTCGCTTGTTTGTTTGGGTTTCAAGAATGTTGACATCGTTTAGCTTACACCTCTTGTAAAATCATGTGTTAGTATTCCGTCGAAATACTGTCAGGAAAAGGCGCTTTACTGTGTAGAACATAAGACAAAAATAGTAGCTTACTTTTTTTTATAAAACATCTCCCAGGATTGAAGTGAAGACCACTTCAACTGATGGTAAGCGCTCGTGAGGTCCACGTATGTGGTCACAGGCACAATAGGCCCTATTGTGCCTGTTGACTTCACCCTGAAGGCTGCTCAGATGCCGTTGCACGTTTCCCAACCACAAATACCAATATTAATGCATTTATTATACCAGTATCGGTAGTGTGTTAAATGTACCTGACTCTCATAGAGTTACTGGGATTAATTTAATTCTTAGTTTAATTAGTTAGACTTATATAAGCTATTAGATTCTAAACTCTGTAAGGCATGTGTCTATTTATATATGTATTTGTTAAATGTATTAAATGAAATAGAAAATACGGAACCTTTATGGCGAAGATACTATAATTATAACGATAGAGTGCTCAGTAGTCAAGTACTTAATATCTAGTATTTTACGCTAAAAAAACACAGATGATCTGATATGATTAACTTCTGTCTGTCTCCAGTCTATGTATCGCATTGTTTACTTTCAGTCGTATTGTTGCGAGTATATCGTCAACTAGTCGTTTAGGTACAACTGAATATTCATAACTTTACCAAATCTTTTCGTTTGGGAAAGTGAACCAATGTGCCGCACGAGAATATTTTAGTATCGGGTATTAAAATTGACCACTATTCCGGGCATTTTTTATATTTTAGATTTGAGTGCACTAAGCATTTTACTAAATACCCTAACGTTGGGTATCGGGTAGGTACTCCTCGGGCAATATAAATATCATATGGATACAGGGTTTTTAATTTTTTAAAACTGAAATCATCACAAATTAAATAATAATAAAAAAATATTTTTTATTATTTATACACCGTGAAATTTTAGTGGTTGTTTTCCCGTGGCAGAATGACTTGCCTTTAGTAATACTATCGAATCATGCAAATAATTCGGCGAAAAAAAAAATTTTTTTTTTCGATTTTTCAGAATAATAATTTTCCAACTCGAAAACGAGAGAAGCTATCGTTGTTTTTGAAGATGTGACGTATTCAGGTACTGCTTGCCGCATGAAATCGATGCTTAAGCTAAAGAAGCTCTTCACCCTAAGTCATAAAGCGGTTCGAACGTGTTTTCGAGTTACGGTTAATCCTTTCGTAAAACCGGCATTTTTTGATTTTACCAAAAAAGAACTGCACACATCTTTTGTACTACTAAGACAGAATCATTTTGCTGCGGGAAAACAACCACTAAAATTTCACGGTGTATAATGATGAGAAAGCCACTTCAAACACTCAGCACATGCCATGTCAATGAGATGCTCCATGGCATTGGTTTTACTATAATACGTTAGTTTATTGGTTATTATAGAGTTCTGGGTCAGTTCAAAATTGTGTGACAATATCTCTAAACAAATTACTCAGTTCTTTGGTCTTGCGCCATTTCTCATCGGTCTTCTTGGATTCCCATCTCACCAAACTACTAGAGGAGTGAGTGAGGAGAAAATGGAGATTTTTCGTAAACATAACTTACAGTTGCAAAATTATGTTCGTTTTTTTAAATACAAGAATGGCAAGAATATATTTGAAATAAGTGAGTGTTAATATAATGCAAGTTTTTTTTAAATCTGTCTTCCAGAATGACCTCATTCCTCTTGATGGTAAGCAACTGAGTGGTTGTCATATAAAGACGACAGGCGCAATAGGATTTATTGGACTTGTCGCCCTCGTACTACAAAAATGTTGTTTTACGCCCCGCCCCAAAGTACGAGAGTAGCAAGTTGAATACTTGGGATGAATAAAAGACAAAGTGAGCTCAAAGTCCTTTATTGTCGATGTGTACACTCTACATTCAGTTTCCATTATCTATGGCCATCTCTGTGATCTCGGGTTCGTAGTGCGGGTCGAAGCTGCGCGTACGCACGAGCTCCTTGTACCAGAAGGCGGACTTGCGCGGCGAGCGTGTGCGCTCCGGGCTGGTGTAGTCCACTTCGTAGATCCCAAAACGCTCACTGCAAATACATAAACTTATCATATGTCAACTCCTTCCATGTCAATATATCTTGATGACGGTCACTTAAAGGTCTCAGTCATTGACCCCGAAGATAATATGTTTTTGCGGAACAAAGTAGGTAGGTACTTATTTACATATCAGTTACAAGTATTTTTGATGACTTCAAATTTAAACTTGTAAAGGTGTTAATTTAAAGGGTATCTGCACCTTGAACTCTGTGAATGTTGTCTGTTGTTCAAAAGATCGAAATACCTATCAACAGTATTTCCTATACTTCTAGAAAATATTTTTATTACATCTTAATATTTTAAAAGGCCTATCGTGGGTTTAGGTCAGTGACGGTTTTTTTTTAAAATAATATTAAGAATTTTCCCTACGAGTCAGATGATATCTATTTGTCGCATTAAATAATTATGTCAAGTAACGAAATAGTGCAATCGTAATTACGTGTATCCTTTCAGCCATTCGAAGTTGTCCATGAGACTCCAGAGGGAGTATATCTTGACATCAGATCCCTCATCCATAGCGTCTAACATGGCACTGATGTAGCCCCTGTAGTAAGTGACTCGGTCGTCGTCATTTAGACCTCCGCGTGTTGAAAAACCGTTCTCCGTGATGAAGATTTGAGGGTTGTTGTAGTCTTCCCTCACTCGTGTGAGTAGTTTATAAAACCCAATAGGATTGTCCTAAAAATTCAATTCATATATTAAAAAAAAAACTTGTATAACAATTTTTTGTTCTACTTTCTTCTAGATATAGCGTTCTATCGACAAATTTCATGATTCAATAAAAACAGAACCAACCTTTAGCCAATACGATGCCCCTGAATTCCATTCACTTAGTTGGTAAAACATGCCTTCATGGTCATTTCCAAATGAAGGCACATTGTAGTAGCCTTCATATGACTGGTTGTGGTAAGTGATGAATGTCGTGTAATGGTTCATCCCATAAAAATCAGATGAGCCACGGACTAGTTCAATTTCTTCCGGGGTAAAATCTGGTAATCTTGATCTTTTGTAGCCCTGTGCTGCACTCTTGGCTGCCACCCTCTCTTTCACGATGGATGGCCAGTCCCCTGTCTCGCTGAATATCGGGTGAGCGTACAGACCAGTCTGAAAATTAGTAGTTACTATAGATAACTGTAAGATACACTAATGATGTTGCACGGAACATTGTATACAAAAAGTAATTAATTTTACCGCAAATTGGTGCACTACTTCAACGGCATCAATGTCAGCTTCAGTCTCAGGTTCATACCAGTGGGATATAATAACAATACCAACAACACCGCCTTGACTTTCCCTGAACTCCTCGTCATAAATTTGGTAAGCTTTAGCGTGGCCTAATAGAACATTTTTGGCACACAAGTACTCTCCTATACCCTTGCTGTTCAACATAGGAGCCAAGCTCAAACTACCGTAACCATATTGGCAAATCGAGGGAGGTTCGTTTATGGTAATAAAATGTTTTACTCTGTCTCCAAACTTCTCATAGACTACCCTAGCGAAATCAGAAAACCAATCAACGATATGAGGGTTTATCCAACCGCCCATGTCTTGCAGCTTCTGTGGTAAATCCCAGTGATAGAGTGTAACCATAGGCTTGATATTGTACTTGAGCAGTTCATCTATTAAATTGTTGTAATACTGGACTCCTGCTTCATTTATTTGATCAGGGAAGCCTGTGGGCAGAATTCGTGGCCACGACAATGAGAATCTGTAGACTCCCACCCCCAGTTCTCTTAGCATTTCCACGTCTCTTTTGTATTTGTTGTAGGAGTCATTAGCGATATCTCCATTTTTACAGTCAGCGACGTCACAAGGATTTGTGTGAGTTAAATGATCCCAGATACTGTCTGTCTTACCTAAAATGAAAGACATTCATGTAATTTAATGAGATTTCATTTGTTCGATCATTAATTCCTGTACAAGCATACTTATTATAACATACCATCAGCATCCCAACCGCCTTCCACCTGGTAAGAAGCCGTCGATGTTCCGAACAAAAAATCATCTGGGAAATTTCTCACATCCTGTTTGCTCCCTTTCAACTTACTTTCAGTTAGTATTACTAACGAAAGAAAGGCCAATATGACACTTCTGTAAAATAAAAAAAAAATATAAAAGATTTTTAGTACCATGAAATCATAATTATGTTTCGTTTTTACATGATTGTAAAGAAATTAGCATAGCTTACTTAAATATTTTACGTAGCATTGTAGATCTTGACAAGTTCCTAATGCTTTTACCTAGCATTTATAGGATGAAGTGTTTTTATACTGAGATAATCTTATTGCGACAATCGGGCGTGCCTTTACATTTGAGGCAGGTACTAAGATATAAATTTATTTTTCAGCGCTACAGATAAATGGTTTGATATCAAACAAGTGTTTGCCTCTACTTGAGATTAAACCTCATGGGGGTGACCCTCAGAGATCAACGTTTGCTTCACTAGTTTTTTTTTGTTATGAATTTAAAATGCATTATAAAGCATAATTTTTAAATAATAAAATAAATATGCTCGCACTACCTCCGACTCTCCAAGAATAGGTCTTGATTTTTTTTTATTAGCTGCTTGTAATGACCATTTATATTTGGTGTAATAGGTTTGTAAAACCAAACTAATCTGATCGGTCATGTAGGTGAGGAGCCTGAGGAGTTCAAGCGTGTCCTTGGTGGCTATGGGTTCGGCGGACGCCACACTGAAGGGGAGAACATCCTCCAGTTATGTTCGGCTGCCGACCTAGCTATTGTGAACTCGTTTTTCCAGAAGAGAGAGGCCTGAACATTTAATCACCTACAGGAGTGAGCGGCATGCTACCCAGATCGACTTCCTACTCACTAGGACGCACTACATCGGCAAAGTAGTCAACTGCAACTGCACCCGGAGAGAGTCTCACTGCACAACATCGTCTACTTGTCATGGATCTCTGCGTGAATCCCAAAGCCAAAAATGCAATTAGTAAGATGTTTGTCTGTCTGTATGTTCCTTATAGAAACAAAAACTACTCCACAGATTATAACGAAACTTTTATTTATACTCCTGGGCAGGTTTTAGTATACTTTTCATCACGCTACATTCCATAGGAGCAGAGTGGTGAAGGGAAATGTTGGGAAAACGGGAGAAGTTACTCCATTTTTTAAGCTTTCGTCGCGTGTGCAGCCTTAATGGTTACAGTTACATAGAAATCATGTATGACGGAAATATTCTACACAAAATTTTCTAAAGAATATACCGCATCAGCATATGTGTATATTTCATGGTTGACTCACAATAACGTATGTTACGGTTCTCTATTTCATCTCATAAAATTTTTATCCATAATTTTACATATCATAATGTTTTATGTCCGAATCATCATTTGCCCGAATGATCATTATCCCTAACTACATTTATCATAATATCACTTGCCCTAAAATCGAAATCCCTAAATATTATTTACCCTAAAATCTTTTGCCATAAATATCACAATCTATAAAGTTTAAAAGACATAAAAGGCTTTTCCATAAACGTCATAAGTCCGAAAGTACTAAAGGTCCTAAAATGTTTTGCTATAAATATTACAATCCACAATATGTGAAATGCACATTTGCACAATGCTATTCTATAATATGTTGCAAATCCTAAATATTCATTTGGCAAACGAGACATTTAACAACAGTACCATCTTACAAAAACTGACTTATTATGTGTGACGAACATCGGTATATATAAATAAATATATTTATTTTTATTTGTGTATTCACTGTTACATAGAATTAAACAGTAGTAAATATTTTCTGGCGCTTCGCCGGCCGCTGCCGCGGCACGCTCGCTTCGCTCGCTCGGCTCGCGCGTTTTATGGTCACCACTTCTAACCTAACCTAACCAAAATTCTAACCTTACCTAACCAAATTTATTAAAATAATGATTTTCCAAATATTGTGTTTTAATTTGACCCGTACCATATCTATTATCAGATCGATTAATAAAGAAACATTTGCCAAATAAAACATTTTATCAAACTTTTTAGACCAATAGTAGTTTGGTATGATAACTCAGTTGTTAAATATTCATTTTGCAAAATAATTATTTGTAAAATGAAAATTTAACTGTTGATCATTTGGTCAAAAAGTCAGTCATTTATAAAATGATGATTTGACGAAACCATTTTTTGGCCAAACATTTTTTGAATAAAACAAAATTATAAATAATCATTCATAATTCGGACTAATAATATTATGATAAAGCTCCATTCGTAGTAACGAACATTATACTATGTAACACTTCGGGCATTTAACTTTATAGCAAGTAATTTTAGGAGATTTGACTATTATAGAAATCGATATTATGACAAAAAATGATTAGAATTAAAGACAATTAGGGATTATGAAATTTCGTACATTCGAACATTATGGATTTTGATGATTATAGCAAACGTGTTAGGGATTTTGATTTTCGGACAAACGATTTTCGGATAAGAAACAGACTCCTATGTAACTCCTGATAGCTTAGCAGTTCGGAGCATTCTGATCATATTTGTCAGCGCTCAGGCTGAACACGGTTCACGCGTCATTCAGCACTTGCTGAGCATTTCGTAGGCGCGGGAATATTAAAAAATAATGGCTAAATACTCTTAACACGCGGACGAAGTCACTGGCACAGCTAGTATTATAATGAAGTTTTTGCCCCGAGTGGGAATCTAACTCAAAACTATTGGAACCTGGCGGTTCTAGTCGCTTACCATTGTTCCACCAAGCCGGACAAAAGTCAGTTGGGTATTATCGGTGGGAAAGAGTCGGTTATTGGGCTAATAGTTGTGTGATACCTACATTATTAAGGTTGTTAACCTGTGACTTTCAAACTAAGTATACCATATGTTAGTAAATAAAAAATAAAGTATCTTATCTTTTTTATGTTACTTTAGTAAATAATATTTATTTGTTTATTGGAATCATCAACATACTCCATGTTAAATAAGCACTTAACATTCAATTTAGCAACTTTTTTGTTTGTATTAGATAATGGTGTCAACTTAATCTAACTTCATAAACCTAATATAGCGGTTTAATGCAATCAAATTAATGCATAATACATTGCTAGAAGTTTGTTTGATACAATTTGTGTTAATAAAAACGATTTTTTGTTTTTTATAATTGCGTTGCCGCGATTTGTACGTTCACCCACTATAGTAACCCACTAGGTTTCGACCGTAGCATGATACTCCGGCGACATTACGGAACTAAAACAGTCAATAGGTAATTTATTTTGAATTTTGATGAAAAATATTCAAAGCTTAATCGTTTATGGGCTTTACAACATCACGTTTCGCAAAGTAGGGCGCTGTGCGTGCGGACCGAGCAATAAATTTTGTCAAGGCTTTGATTCACAGCGGCGGAGTGACCTGGGTAATATACTGCCATGCCTATATAGGGCTACAGCTCTGTTTGCAATGAAACGAAGTTTTCCAATCTCCGGTTGTTTGTTTCATATTTTTGAATGCAAAGCTTGTCCGGTTTGAGGTCCTCTTGATTTATACACACATATTTTTTTCTGTACACTATGTAAACCTGTAATTCAGCAGACCCATGGCGAGATAGTAATATAAAAAATATGGTATGACCCATATTTTTCCACCGGTCTCTGCATCACCCTTAAAATAATCTCATGGATTAACGAATTATTATGCTATTCGATGTGAAATATGGCAACGCATTACAGCACCAGTTTTTGTGTTCCACCATTTTCTCCAGAACGATCTAAAACCATAATTTTCGTTATTCGCAAATGGACCGTGAATCGGATTCCCACTGGTCCGCATCGGGCGTAAACAAACATTTGAACCTGGATTTACGAACTAGTTATACTCACGGGACCTTCAGGCCAAGACCGTCTTTTGCACGTGTATATAAGGGGAGTAGGTAACATGTACACCTTATGACCTCAAACGAAGATATAGATTCGGACGAGAATGTAGCATCGGGTAGTCGCAAGTTACGACAGTGTGAATGCGGCCAGGTGAGGCGTGCATGTAAAGTGTAGACTATTTTAGCTTTGGATTATTTAAAAGTTGCCTATCGATCGGCAAGTTTTCGAGAATCTTTTAGTTGGCGCTGCTATCGCCCAGTTTTGTTGAGAGGCGTAACGTGGCTAGTTGCACACCTGAAAATGGTGAATATAACATGGAACAACAAGAAAACCAAAAAATATACAACTGCTCCACCGCGTCTCAGGATGGAACACTTGATTTTTTCAGCTTGCGCAAGCTTTAGCACCTCAAAATATGAAATCATTAAATAACAATATCTTACTTGTTATTCAATATCAACAGATCTCTCAGTTAAAAGATGGAGTATCTGTTAAAATTGATTGCTATGTATGTATATTAAATTATCTAACGAAAGAGCGGTTATGATAGTTTGACATAAGTATTATTGCGTTTTCCAACCGACGGATAGGTATTATTAAAAAGTCTGACCTGTTTTGAGTGAATGAGAACAATGCCCTACTGATTAAAATTAAACCTTTCCAGAAGAATATCAAATGAAATATCCCAGGCATAACTCCTGGAGAGCCGACCTCGTATTTTTTCAAAGTGGTACTTAATTTAATCATGCTCGTAGAAGCGTTAAACACTGGAAGGTGAATAGGCAGACAGAAAGGGCGCAGGCTAACAAGTTGTTTGAACAACTCCGGGCCGGATCCGCTCTCCTATTCAAAATTTTGTAATTGTTCGGTGTAACGGAAACAAAAAGTGAACTGGGCGCTCGGCGCGGGTGATATTTTTAATTTACAACGCCAGGGAAGTGCGCTTGCAGGACTTTGTTCGTCACTTTTCAGATGGAGGGAATTAGGACTTAGCCTAACTACATATTATCATAATAAAGTTACGAGAAAATTGGGTTATTAAAAATACCTGTTTAATTAGGTATTTATATTTAAGTACTATGTTAACGGCCATGATGACGCAGTGTTAAGTGAAATTAACTGTCAATTTTCTTTGTCTAATAATTAACAAAATCTACCTCAAGCAATTTGATATAAAATTAAAATATTAATGAAATGAAGACACTAACAACATATTCTTTTTATAATATCTAGAAACACATATTTTTCTAATTCATTGTCGTTTTATAAATACATGTATTTCACAAAGTACGTACGTTCCAAGAAATTCAGATACCTGTTTTACTTCTAGTGCGATTACCGCACGTAAGAGAATAAACTCAATGAAGACTCGGATATCATAACGATAAAATAATACTATCGGCATGCTACAGTATCGCTTGCATTATTGCATTAGCTTATGTATCAAGCGCATCGCGCAGTGGCGGGGCACTCTGTGTAAGTGGTCTTTGCCAGACGCATAAAGTGTTCAACACCTGTACGACATCGAGCAAGAACTGCATATTGTGCTTGCAATGCATATATTATGCTTACAAACAGGGATCGACGAAATGGGACGTATTTTGTTTATATTTACCACGCCCGTACTGTTTTATAATTAAGTGACCATTCACAAAGAACATTTAATTTAATTCCAGAGGGGCAGTTGAATTTTTAGCACTTAAAATATAATACATAACTTTTAAGCTATTGCATAGCTTTTATCGCGGGCTTTGAGCGCGGCGACCGAACCAAGAAATTCCGTAACGAAAAAAACCTCACAATCATCTAACGTCGTTACAGTTAGGTAGACTCCGGCACGGTGTTTGTGTGCCTGCGGTTAGAGGTATTGTACAACTCTACGAAACTCACACGAATCGAGACGAGCTGCTCCGAAATCGGACGATGCTATGCAATAGCTATACCGCGGCAGTCCCCGAGTGCCACACGTCTCTTTTTATATCATAACATTGTTTGAAATATTTCAAACTATTGACGTTACTGTTAGAGGCATTAGTTACTTAGTCTTATTTGAATAAAGTCGAGCTGCGATAGTCGACACCACAATTGATCTCAGTAATGAAAATAAATTGTGAGCGAACTCGGAAGATGGAGACATTTTTCCTGCAGTCTGCAGGGAATAACAATGAGTGGTGCAAATAACTGTAATAATGGTCCATCGTCTAAAAATGATGTGTCATTCGCGACAAACACAAGAACAGAGCGAAAGTTCGCTCTTGTATCTAACGTCGACAGTTTTAAAGTTCAATTTTGAATGAGACAGCAAAATGCCCTTTCTGTAGGATGAACTGTTGTAAGCTCATACGCTGTCTTTGTCATTTTAATACTAACGTTTCCAGAATGCCTGTGAGCGCTTCGCCCCTTTGTTACCTCAATCCTTTGTAGTAATGAAAAACTTGTTGTATCTCTTACGTTGGTACTAAGTGATCATTATCTGAATCACGATTCTGGATTAGTAGTTCTGTAGAATAAAGACTTTCGTCCTATTTACTTTTTAGTAATAGTTAGTTTAATATCATGAAGATATTATAATGCGCTAGAACATAAAATATTATAAAAATACAATGCTATAACAAGATTAAAAGCTTGAAAACCGCAAGTAAACCTTTAAGTACTTTCTAACGAAGTGATCAATATTTGGCACACGGTTAATATAAACTTTTCTATTAAATACCACTTACTAACAACTCAACAAATCCAGGACTTCGTGTAATTTTCAACTTTGTATTTTCGGGACTAGTCGACTTGCTTACAGAACTTGCATTATTAATTTATCCTCGGGAAAGCACTGAAGAGTAATGTAATGGCATTTATATGGGGCTATTTGAATCCAGTAGGGTTGGCGATGGCTTTCGAACTGAAAAACAATTTAGGAGAGTTTAGATGATGCCTAGGTAGACGAACCAAGAAAGTTTGGTTATTATTGGTGTTATTACCTACCAAGGTAGAGTAATATTTGTGCACGTGGAAGCTGCACTCTCTGAGTTCATTTTAGCTATGCTAGAGGCCATCCGCTTGAAATATACACGGTGTAGTAAAGTTCAATATATTTTCTTTAGATATTTTGATGACGTTCATCGTTTCACCTGATTTTGCGATGATGCTAGTTATGTAATTCTGACTGAGATTTAATTTTTTTTTGGCAAGACCAAAAGAATATAAAATGTTAAATATTGTTTACACATTTTCACTAATTGGGGATTTCACACGATTAAATGATAGTTCAAGACTATATTCTCAATTCATAGCTTATGCTTCGTGAAATAATAAATAAATAAATATTATACATCATCACATAGATAGGTACATTGATCTGATCGGGTATCAGATTCAAAAGTGAATACACAAATATACTTAAATATATTAAATAACACACCCATACACGGAAAAAACATCGACGTTCGTCACACAATCATTTGTCCCGGGTGGGAATCGAACCCACGACTCTTAGTACCTGGGTCACCTAACTACTGTTCCACCAAACCAGTCAAAATATAAGCCTCAGTTATTGTTTCATTTACCCCACTTAACTTTTTTGCGTTATTGTTTGCTTTACCCCATGGCAATGGGCACGGACCTACCTTTAACTAGGGCGTTCAGGCCTTAGTCAACGACGATATGTAAGATGATGATAATATTATATTACCAAGGGTTCCGCGCCAGCCCTCGCCTGCGGGCAGCGGATCATAATAATCTGGCCCGTCCGCGTTACACCTGGTTTATTTTCGAAAGGATAATATCCGATGTAAGAGGTAGACTCTCCTTTACTTACATTTTTTATGAACATTTTGAATATTTTAGCGAGACAAGATTGAGGATCTACAGTTATTTGAGGTATTAAAGTTTACTCGCATTGAGTTTACTATTTATTTGTGTTTTCAATTAGCGTACACCCTACAATATGTAGGTTTTGAGACAACTTTTAGGACGTCAATATACAATTATTTACAGACTTACAGCTGGGTATCTCGAATTCCGAGATTTTTACCTAATTTGACTGGACTAATAAGTTTCATACTTTGGCACAACTAACAAACTGTTAACATTCTATCTGTGATAATAACAAATGAAAAAGATAAGGTTAACAAAGCTCGATAAGGATTAACAAAAATATAAATTCTGTATTCTATACGATGCGTGATTTATTTGAGTCGTTAAAGCAGTATTATGTCTGTATATTCGAGCAAAATCTTTTGTATATTCGCAGTAACGTAATTACTGAAGAATGGAAAGAAAATGAATGCAAATTGCCGAGATAAGGCTGCTAAAGCCTGTTTGGGATTTGGACCAGACCACTCCTGGGTATCCAGCGGGTTTATTAAGCGGTAGGTACTCTTCATTTGGCTAAGTAATTACTGACTACAGGAAATTTGTGGTAACACACGTTCATGTGGACTTCAAAGTATCAAATATGGAAGACGTAATAATATCTGTAGGGAATTTACTCCGCTTAGGCTTACTTGCTAAATTGGTATATAAACATAATCAAAACACAACTCTACATACTTCGATCAAATTCCGAGGTAATTTGCTGAAGCACTTGTGGTGTTACGTATATCGGAAACATAGGTAGGTACTACACAAACTCAGACACAGCCTTCAATAAACAATGTGTATTGAAGGGCGTCAATACACGTGTATTAACAATGCTGATACTGCTTCGATTACTACCTCGTTGGTTTATGGTAGAAAGAGCTGCGTAAGGACCGAGAAGACAGTGTGAAAATATAAGTTTTTCTGCTAAGATCTTAGACCACTCCGGAGTTACGAATCGACCACCATGACTGATGTCTGTCGGTCAACGATTGATTTGAAGTACTTATTCTTGAAAGATTTGTATCTTTCAAGTTTTCTTGAATAGTTTTGTTTATTCTTAGAGATTCATGATAAGGCACAATTATAGTACATGCGTCAATGCAGGTATCTAATCTGTTATTTGTCTCTTTTCAATAGGCATGTGTTTAGATTCTACTTATCAGTAAATGATCCGTGACATCCGTTTTATTTTCGTACGTATAAATCTGATAAAAAAAGTAAAAGTTGTTACGCGTTTTAAAACAGCACATAGACAAACGAATGAGAACTACTAATTTCTATAATTTTTTTGTAGTAGGACAGTAGGCTTATCTGGGTTAAATATATCTCAAAACGCAATTACATTTTCACAGGCCGCGGGCAAAACCACTATTGTTCTCTCCAATATGCCTTGCCGTAGCCGAGGGAAAATTGAAATAAAAACCACGCCTTCACTATGTAAATATCGGGTGTGCACGAGGAAAATTATGCAAATAAAAACCATGCACGTAAAAACTTCCCGACGGGTGCAGTACACTGCGCTACAGCCGCCATTACGTTCGGCTTAGCACACATTAGTATTATTTGAGCTAGTACAAACAGCTGAACTTTGTTTTGCTGAACACCGGATATGGTGCGTAATTAAACAAAAATGCTTTTATGTAATTGCATTCGGTTTATATTTGCTTTTTCTCTCTTATCTCATTGCATTTTTATTTCCTGACAGGGATGTTTATTGAGATTCTTTTATCTATTTTAGTTGTGCGACAATCTTAATAATATTGTACCCATATTTCCCTCTATCTTGTCCATTAAACTTGGATTATGGACACACAAGATTAGGTATAAGATATGTTATTAGGTTTGGAAAAACTATTATACAGAACGTCATTCATTTAACGTGATTAGAACATTAAAAATTTAAAAATAAAACACCTGACAATCTTTAAAGCACTAAATCTCATTCTAAACTAGACAACATTATAATATCTAAAGGACATTACCTAATATCATTTGCCAACACTCGTATCGTATATATGTTGAGAACCCTTCAAGTCTTTCCCTTCATCGTTTTTATTCGAACACGACGCCGGTTACTTATAAGACCCACTTAATATTATAATGGAAAAAATCTTATAAATATTACTTACATATGCCGAAAAAACGTTGCCGTATAAAATGTGCCGAGACATCCTGTACGCGACTGGGAATTCTTATGAAACAAGTTTCTTCTTCATGCACCCCTCACATTGTATTCTCATTTTATTTGCAAAAAGTGTGTTTAATGATATCGCGGAATTTCTCATAACTTATTCAGAGGAGAGGGAGAGAGGCCTTATGTAATGAAAGTTCGTCTTTTTAAAACGATGTACGGCCGGTTAAGCCCGGTGATTACAGGGAACTGCACTTTAGTTTATAGAATTCCGTGGAGGAATTTTAATTTGTGCCTGCATTTCTGCGGAGACATAAAATATAACCTAGATTTTCAGCGGGAAAATTACTTACGCAGGTTAAGAATTCAAGAGGCTCTCGTTTTATCGTTAAGCAACCGTATTAATCGTTAAAGACCTCTTGCATAAAATTCTTAGGTAGGGTATGCCAAGTTTATGACTGTATATTTGGCAACACCTAAAATTTCATTCGAAGCTGGTAAAAACGCAACATGAAAAAATTTTTTGGAAGCTTAAGTAAATTTGTTGAAATTTTGTTTGATAATGTGTTCAATGAAATTAATCAAAGAATCTATAACTCATTAATCACAATCACCGCCAGCCTTCAGCCCGCCTTCAGAGCCGGGGTGGCTTTTGTTAGAACAATGCTGTATTCTCTTTTATAAATAGATAAATAATGTAGTATGTAAGTAAGTATTTTACGACTTTTGAACTGAGTTTTATAAGTAAATAGATCTAATGCAATTTTCCTTTAATTAATAGGTAATATCTATTAGAAAACTGATGACCCGTGATCATGGAGCTTGCAACAGTGCCGAAATATCAGGAGCTCATTAAAACAAATCAACATATCCACCACTGTTCCACCGAGCCAGTCTACCATAGACTGACTCGGTGGAACAGTGGTTAGTGACCCAGGTTTACTACCTGCGGTTCCAAGATTCGTGGGTTCGATTCCCACTCGGGACACATATTTGTGTGACGAACATCGGTGTATGTTCCGTGCCTTGGTGTGTTATTAAATATATTTGTGTATGCACTGTTGATTCTGATACACGTAACACAAGTGCTTAAGCTACTTACCACGGGATCAGATCAATGTATGTGATGTTGTGAAATATTTATTTATTTTATTTATGGTAAGTATCTCGGACATTTCCAGTTTTCTATTGTGTGTAACCATGACAGTTTAAAAGTAATATCTACTAAGTAAATACCTACTACTCCATCAAATGAATAAAATGGCAAGAGTACCTCTAAAAATGTTTCCTACTCACGTTTCCACCTATTTGTAGCGGAGTTGGAAACAATAGCATGGGAAATTATCAGCAGTTAAGTGGGTAAGTTGAAGTGTGCTGCAGCATTCGTGGGGAAAATGGAGCAATAATGTCTCTAATAGTGCCTAGTTTACCCATTTACCCGCAAAAGCTGCACACAAAAGTGTAATAATTTTCTTTATCGACTTTTTTGTCGCGCTGGAAATCGCAACCGCGACGAAGTTTTTCCGTTCCATTTAAATTAAGTATTAAAAACAATGGAGAGTAAGAATCTATATGTATGTGTGTGTAAACAAGACGCTTAGCGTGCGTTACACAGGATAGAGCATCCAAGTTTCTACTATTGTTACAAATTATCTTAATTGATAAATATATGTTTACGATATAAATAAATGGATATGTTGAGCAGTGAACAGTGTGATCGATTAAATAAGTACATTTAACAACCCGTCACGTCACGTTTCCCACTGAGGTGAAAAGTGGATCGCTGGAAGTGATCTCTGCCTACCCCTCTGGGAAAAAGGCGTGATTGTATGTATGTATGTATATAATGTTCTAAAATTTTTATATTGCACATGTGCATAATACATATTACTATGTCCATGTTTGATCGACAGACAGCTAATGTTAAAATATAAGATATTATTCAGTATTTTAATATTAAAAATAGCCCTTAGTATTAACCAACCGTCGTTTGTCGGCAAGTCAATTAACGAAGCCGCCACCTATCGCGAATAATGTAAAACACCGGGGTCCCAATCAGTATTCAGATCAGCTGATGCTATTAATTATACCGTGTCGCGGCGACCCGCGCCCTGTTAACCTGCCATGTATTACTCAGCTTTTAATGGGTACTCGAACTACCCTGATTTATTGTGGACCTGCTTGGTTTTAATTATAAAATGAATATGCCAAAATGTGTGTTCATCATATCAGTAGGAAAATGACCACCGCTGAACGTAGAGTCACTCAGTGATCACCGCAGCGATCGGTCTTGAGTTGACCACATCCAATTTGTAGTAAGTCTGGTCTGTCTTTTAGGATACTACCTATAGATATTTTTTAATAGGTACGCATCGGATCGATCCTTAATAAATCGTTTGTGTATGTACAAGGTTCATAAATTAACGTTTCCTATATAATGACGCTCATCTCTTATGTCTTTCTTCTTCTATATTTTAATGTTTTATAAGCTACTAGCTTTCCACCCGCGACTTCGTTCGCGTTAAACGGGTAAAACATTACTTCCTTATAGCGCAGTTGGTTAAAAAGTAGCCTATAACCTTTCCTAGGCTCTGGACTATATCTGTACCAAATTTCATTTAAATTGGTCCAGTACTCTATGCGTGAAAGCGTGAAAGCGTAACAGACAGACAGACAGAGTTACTTTCGGATTTATAATATTAGTAAGGATGTATCATATAGAGGAACATTCTTAAATGTGTCTCAAATTTATAAATAACAACATAAAAGATACTCAATTTCATTAATCACATAATGAAAGGAACATACCTACATGGAGGAATATACCTACTATCTATAACACTGAAATTGATATCAAAAGAAAATAAAAGTTTGAGATAAAGAAGCCGACGTGTGGGGTAAAGTCCTTTTTGTGCCATCGATTACGAAATCGAACGAGAAAACCCGGTGTGATAGAAAAACCAATATAAATGCCTTATCAGGAGATCAATTTGAGATTGACATGGACATACTAACTTATCTTTGTTAGGTATTGTTGAATTTATCTTTAACTTTTGGGGTCAAAATCGAAACCTGTACATACCTAAACCGCTAAGGTTCAAAATTTTAACTACACAGAAAAATAAACAAGTGTGTTTTATTACATTTCTCGGTCTGCATTTTTTATAATTTTACTTTTGTTTAACAGTCAATACCCAATACCTACATACATACTTAAAATCACGCCTTTTTCCCAGAGGGGTAGGCAGATATCACTTCCTGCCATGTGCTACGGTCCTGGCACACCACTTTCGCTTCATCCACATTCATCAACCTCTTCAACGCTCGTATGTAATTGTTTATTACTTTCCATAATGCACCAATGTACGACTAATAGTATATTAACAAGCATTTACAAGTTGAAAGTCAGTAACAAATCTTTTTCATGCTAAAGTCAACAAATGCGTCTGTGGCGGGCGGGAGGCGCGCGACACGACCGGTGCAGAGCGCACGGCTGAACATGGATTAATAGGAACCGCTGATTTGAATACCGATTGTGCTAGCAATGGCGGTACCTATACTCGGATTTGTAATTCAAGATCAAAAAAACTACTACAAGGTTGCCACTGTAATAAAATATTTTTACAATAGTAAATTCAGTTTTATGCTAAAAACAACCATATATAACAAATTTATTGCTAATATTAATCCTATGATTTTCATCAGTAATTCCAGTTATTTATATTTCCATAAATGCAAGACGACTTAATAAAAACTTAAACATCGGTAATTTTTGGTAACAAACATGGTATTGTACTTGTAACACTTCAGGGATTCATAACATTTGGTGCAATAAACTACAAGCTAAGTTAAGAACATACTCGGACGCAATTAATATACCTATTACACATCATAACTAATCGGGACATAATGCGTAACTGTTCCGAGTGTTCGAATGTTTTTGCTCCGTGGTGATTTTGTTTTGTTTTAAGTTTATGTTTTGTGTTAAGTTTTTGTTGTTTAAATCCGTAACAAAGAAAATATTTTATTTATCTTCCCGACTCCTCCACTATTGCTCAAAATTATGTCTTCTTAAAATTAGTTAGACATGAGTTATTTAAAAGTTTTTTACTAGAAGTTATAATATGTAAGTAATAGTCAGGCTCAATACAATTTTGTGAACGTATAATTTATATCTAAATAATGCATTTAATTATTAGATATAGTATGAACCCTTTTACTTTAAGAAATTATTATTTTATACGCCTTAATTATCAATAAGTGATGTTGGCATTAAATAAAATAAAGAATTATATTACGAAAAGGTTGTCGAAACCTGAAATCATCACTTGAGAGTGACATAAGTAACTTTACCACTTTTGACAGTGACGTATCTGTCGTAGTTTTTTTGATCTTGAATTACAAATCCGAGTATAGTCGACACAGACTATAACCAGTGTGTTATGGTTTAAAAATAGGATGAAGTATTTAATAAGTATTGTATATTAAAAAAATATATATTTTTAAATGAGAAACTTCAATTCAATCTTCTGGATGTAAATAAATGTTTAATAAAAAAATTTTTTTTTTTTTATACGTTTTTTTTTCGTTTGGACTTATACCGATGCAGCGCAGTCACTCAGTCCATGTCGAGTGCTTAGAGATATTTCATCGACTAAATCTTTTTTGGGTACTGTCGTAACGACCAGCAGTTTCTATATCCTGTGGCACCTTTTAAAATATCGGCGGTTGATATTTGTGACGATCAGTATAGCCATACGCGAGTGTGTGCCACACATCATATGCAGCTTATTTTTTGACAACATATCGTATCAAGGTGTAAGAAAATATTTATTTATTTATTTATTGGATTATCAACATAAGTTACAGCATTACATATTTATTATACAATGAGATAGAATTAACGTCATAACTGCACTTATAATTAAAGATAACCACATCCTGCATAAGGGAAAAATACAAAAATATTGTTGCTGGAATAAAAAAAATTAAAATAACAAGAAATACAATTTTGAATAATAATAGGATAGGTATGAAAAAGAAGGGCTTACGAAATAGTATTACATTACTAGCTGAGGTACGTTTAACCTTAAAATACGTATAAATTTAGCGAGGCTTTGCTTGTTTATTCCTTTTTAATTGTCTTCATCCTTATATATTTTTTCTTCTTTCTTTCTGCCAAAATATCAGCGCCGTCGCGTCCTTGCGGCTGATACGGCACATGCTGAGGCAGAACCTTTTGATCATAAGTAATATATATTTGTATGTTTTATTTTGGTTTTATATTTTTAATTTTATGTTCAATAAATGTTTTCTATTCTTTTCTACCGGTATACAAATACTACTGGAAAAGTTGGCTTTGATATGCGTATGTAGGGGTGCAAATGTTTGATGTAACTTGGGCAGCGGGCGGAACGCGATCGGTCCGCAACCGTGACGCGTAGTTGGCCGCGCTGCTCGGGTCGCGGGATCAGTACTAATCTGCTTAAATTCCAGTCCTACTCAAATAAATCCTGTTTAAATAACCGTAAAACTGTCCGTGTGTGGATCCCCTTAATCCGTTTGATGTGGATCGCGGCACGATCGAGTGTTGCTTATTACCTTATCGTGGCGTCATTTGTTTTTCAGCCGAAGGCATTTCGGTTTGTTTGCATGCAAATGTTCTGAGTACTTTAGGAGACGCTAGAGAATATTATTTTTAACAAATGGTCCCGGCGAATTTCATACCGCCAATACTATAAACCTTCCCTGGACTATCACGAACATTTTAAAACCAAAATTACCTAAATCGGTCCTGGCGTTCTCGAGTTTTAGTCAGACTAACGAACAGCATTTCATTTTTATTTATAAGAAAGAAGAAGATTTGTGAATGTTGCATTTATCTAAATAACTTACTTTTAGTTAGGTACTTCATTTGACCATAAAACAAATACCTAACGTCATAATCAATGTATGAATAAAAATCAGAACATTAACAGTACAATTCTAATTAAAGTACTTTTAAATATGAATAGTCTTACAACTAGTTAAATGGTTGAATTACCGAAATTTTCGTTACAAATTATTAATTATTATAGAAATAAGAGTAGATATACATATCAAGTCATGGTATATGTAATCATAGCATTTATTAATTATATTTAGCAGTTATTTGCGAAGTAATTACGTTGTACGTGTTAAGATTTCCAATTAAAACATGCAATTAAGGGTGTTCCTTCCATAGGTATTATACGGGCCTCAGCGCTGAACGGCTCAATTGTGACGGAAACCCTTCACATCACAATATGTACGAGTATAACATGAGTACGTGTAAGTAAGTATAGCTTTAACTGATCTTAAAGGTATATATTTTATGTGGTACCGAGAATAGTTACTATAATGCCTATATGTAAAGAAAGCGTTTCTCTTTTAAATGAGTGTTATAAATAGTAGATTATTCTTGCCCGCGTGAAGTTTTTAACGCGAAAACATCTCTTTTAAGTGAAGTTAGTAAAAAGTAGCCAATGTTTTTTATTAGGCTAGACCAGGTCCGGATCGGGACTGCGAAAGGTCAGACCGTAAGGGTCTATGCCAGACCTCAAAATATTGTTATGTAAAACGTTTAATAATGAATATTTTTTTCTACTAGGGTGCTTTATGGACCTCGTTCAGATTTGCCTCAGAATCGTCATCTACTTTGATGAAAAGTCTACTTTACCATCTGTCTTTACTTTTAGAATTGATTCAAAAGCTTAGGTGTGAAAACGCGACGAACAAATGTATTTTGTATGTATGAAAAGTCGGCGAAGTTGAAGTGGGGCTGGGCTGGTCATGTTTGTCGAATGGATCCCGGCAAAATTGGTCACCCAGTGGCAGCCGAGCGGTCGTCGGCCAAGGGGAAGACCAAAAAAGAGATGGCGCGACGATCTCGACGCCCAACAACCAAACTGACCATTTCTTGCTACTGATCGACAAACATGGAGTGAATTGGGGAAGGCCTTTGTCCTATAATAATAATCTGGGGGCACGGCAGTGCCCCTGCCAAGTCGAGCGCGAAGCAAACACTGCCGTACCATCCTTTACTGGAACCATTTCGCCGCATTTTCAGGCCCCTATTTGAGAACCTCTGGATAAGACCAGAACGCCGAAATTTTTATCATCTAATAAGCTATGTATACTTACTTAAAATCCAAAATTTCAAGTCTGTGGGACTTATAGTTCTGAAGTAATGCGAAAGCAAAGTTTCGCATTTATGACACACACTCACACACTCATCTACTCATGATCATCAAAATAGAACTAGTACTTCCCATAAACTCAGAGCGCTGAAATTTGGTACAGAGTTAGGGTTTAATAGACACATAAAGGGAAAATTATAAAAACTACGATAATCGAAGATCTGGAGTACCTGGTGATCCTGATTAGAAAACAACAGCCCAATATTATAAAGCCGTCTAAAAATATTAAAAAACGACATACCGCCTTTACAAAAAATATTTAATTTGGTTAGCTGCTTCTACAAAAAGAAGTGAAATCCCATCAAAAACATCCTGTAAAAAACTAGCCAAGTCTCGATGGAGCAGATTGCTCATCTCTAAAAAGTAATGAAATCTAGACAAAATCGTGCCAAGCCTAAGGTTCCTTACTGCGATTTCTTCATTATTATAGTTAGTATTGTGCGACTTAGCCGTTGAAGGGTACTCAAGGGTACAAAGCCTTAATTTTCACTTGTTATTCATTCAACGTTGTCCAATTGGCAATTCTTCATCGTCAATAGGTAGCGGTTCTGGCGACAGATTGGTATAATATTGTTACGGAGAACCTGGTTATGTACCCTTGTGTTCCCTTCAACGGCCAAGTCACACAACACTAACTATAATAATGAAGAAATCGCAGTAAGTAACCTTAGGCTTGGCACTATTTTGTCTAGATTTCATTACTTTTTAGAGATGAGCAATCTGCTCCATCGAGACTTGGCTAGTTTTTTACAGGATGTTTTTGATAGGATAATGATTTAGTAAGAATTGACCCGTGTTTCTGTACTTAAAGTGTGATGTGCACAAATAAATGACGACACTATAGGTAGATAAAGTGTAAGTTCCATAACAGATAAAGAAAATTAATCAGTATCTAACTTGGATATGTAATCGTGCGTGGCATTTTCAAGTGCTCATATCTCACTACACTTTCGAGTTCACTTCCACAATTCATCACGAATCATGTGTAAACTAAATAGATAAGAGATTTTCTTTTTTTAAATTTGCAAGATGATATAACTTACATCTCGTGTCTTATCTCGTCCAAACATCCGATTCCTTGATAGCTCGATTCAGATCCCCGTAGCGATATGACATGTGTATCTATTTATGTATTTGCTACTGTATTTGTTACAGCGTAAAGTGCCTCTGAATACTATTTATTTATTGCACAATAAATACGAATTATTACGATGACCCTATGGTCCCAATGAGGGTGTATCCAGTACGCAGCTTAAATCTAAGAAGATATAATTCTAATAGTAATATCATAATAGGTTATGATATATTAGATACTTACGTGTATATTTCACAATTGTTTAGTAATATAATGACTATGATTCACTAACATTCTTGAAACTTAAATTAACATAAGTACCTATAGTTTTTTCTGTTTATTAAATCGTAACATTGATAAATCGAATGGAGCCCTAAATTCAAATTACGTACCCCTTAAGGGTCTCAGGATTGAAAGTGTGTGTTATAATCTAAAAATACAAATTTGAAATGAAAAATTACCGGCAGAACTCAATATGAATAGCGATTCGTACAATCCGCCCCGCCAGCGTAGCTAACAAAGAAACAATCACAGGCGATTTAACAAAGGGTCTTTTAAAAGTGACTTATTGCTTGGTAATCTGCAGGTTTTGGTATGCAAACGCGACGTGTTAGCGGCAGATTCTCCGCTAACATTCCCATAACCTACTCCCTTGCTAATTACGTGTCGCAGACCCTGGGCAGGGCTGTCAGAAACCGATATTAAGGAAAATCAATTTTCTCGAATTTAAATAGGTTCATACACATGGCAAATCCTTAGTTATATTATAAACGTGAAAGTTTATAAGTATGGATGTATGTATGTTTTCTTTACTCTTTACTCTTTCACGCTCAAACTTCTGAACCGATTTTCATGAAATTTGGTATGATGGTAGCTGGCACTCTGGAATAACATATAGGGTAGATTTTTTTGAATTAAACCCCCATGTGGTTCATTGGTGGGGTGAAAATTAGTATGGGAGAATTTTACGTGTTTGTCGATTTTTACGAAACTTGGTATGGAGGTAGCTGGCACTCCGGAGAGACACCAGCGCAATTTTTTAAATTCAACCTCCATGGGATTCATGGGGGGGGGGGGGGGTTGGTGAAAATTAGTATGAGAGATTTTTTTTTTGCGTGTTTGTCGATTTTTATAAAACTTGGTATGGAGGTAGCTGTCACTCCGAAGAGCCACTAGCGCAATTTTTTTTTATTCAACCCCCATGGGGTTCATTGGGGGGAAAATGAAAATGAAAATTAGTATGGGAGAACTTTTACGTTCATAGATTTTTATAAAACGTGGTATGGAGGTAGCTAGCTATTTTAATACATCATTGCTACTAAAACCCATTAATACGCGGACAAAGTCGCGAGCGGCCGCTAGTACATAATATTATCTATTAAATACCTCTTGGATACCTGGTTACAAAAAACGAAGCAACGGAAAAAATGCTTAATTTAACGATAGATTGAGTTATCGTTAAATTAATCAACATTCATGAGGATTCCTATCCACATCTTTATCATTGGTCCCATTGGATCTGGAGTTATTTATTTTTTAAAATTATGAGTGAGATGATTATTAATTCTTAAATTATGAGTACTTTTCTAGACTTGTTTCCACAATATTGAAATAAGTATCTTTAATTCGCTTGAAGAAAAGAAGTTACTTTTCGTGGCGAGTTAATTAACAGGAAAACCTATTATTGAAACAGGATAATTAAACTGACGTGACGTGGTCCAATTCTTTTATTCAAAATTATATAAATGAAACATTTTAAGGTGCTTTTTGAAGTAATTAACAATCAGATTAACGAGATTTAACTTTTCTATTTAAATGGTAATATTTCTTTTTTATTTGGCCTTAATACGTTCGCCACGGGGCATGGGCCTGCCATAAACTAGGGCGAATAGGCCTAAGTCGACCACCCTGGCCTTCAGCAAAACTTCATCAGCAGAATTTCAAACTTGAAAATATATTGGTACCTACATAGCGGGGTTTGACCTTGCTACTCGCTCTACATTTTATTATATTTTCTAATTTTTGTACTATTTTTTTTACATTTTCATTCATCATCATCAGCCCATTTCTGTCCACTGCTGGACAAAGGCCTCTCCAAAAAACACAGAACACAACATTTAGTCAAGTTTGACCAATCAAATAGTGCAATTTGAAATCACTGAGACGAAATAACATTTGTAAATACACTTTTCTTAATCCGGCATTAGTACCTGCGGCTACGCTTAAAGATGTCTGCCTGAACCGGCAACCTTACGCCCGCTTATGCAAATTATGCCTCAGCCGCTTATCTCTCGGGTCCTGGTAATTATGGATGTAGACGCAGATAATTGCCACGTTTTTGTCCTGTTTCACAATTTTTGCGGACATTTTCCTCAATCCCCCATTCCCGATTGTTTGGCGCCTATTCTTCCGAGTCTGGATAACACTCGTTTCGTTTTTTTAATGCGGTGAAATGTGTTACGTCCCATCACCCCACTATAGGGGGCAGGGTTACCACTCCATGTATATTTAACTCTGAATAGCTCGAAAAAATTTTTTGAAACTACAAAACATGGCCTGCTGGCTAACAAAACGGTAGTCTGGAACAGTGGTTAGTGACCCTGGCTACGGTTCCAAGAGTCGTGAGTTCGATACTCACAAGGGACAAACAATCATCTTATGAACATGTGTGTTTGGTCTGGGTCCTTGTGGGAATATGTACGTATTAATAAATATATATGTATGTATATCAGGTTCAATCTGACACCCATAGTAGAAGCTCTTAATTTGGGGTTAGACAGCCGTGAGTGTAAATGCCCCAAACATTTATTATTGACTTATTTATTATCGTTTCAGTATACGGCCATAACCGCGTCGTGTGCGTCAAGCCTTCCTCGCAAACGGATAGTCGGGTGGCAAGAGGCTCCGACACGTGTCCGATTCGCCGTCGCGGCGTCAGCAACTTTACTAACTTTACGCTCGCAATTTTTCCGATGACTAACATTTCCACCGTGCTGACGCAGCGAGCGCTATTACCGCTCGCGTCAACTACTCTTCGCTTTGTTTCGATGGATCCCCTTCCAATTCTTCCCGCTGTTTCATTAAGGTTTAATGACGGGGGTGCTTTGCGCATTCTAGATTCAGCTTTCGGCGTGCTCACTTACGGGAACGAAGTTTTTTTGATTTATCCTTTTTCTGATTGTATCATCTCCAAGATTTCCATTCACTCAATATAATATGACTCTATTATCATAGAGTATATTGTATATTGAGTGTTTATCCTACCTATTTTTCTCTCTATATAAAGTTACTCCACTAAATCATTACCTTCTAATAGCTTATGTACTATTTGATAAAAATAAATAAAAAATATCTGAAAACCATTTTAAAATGTTTTACAAATTTAAAAATATCACAAAAGCCTACAATTTTCAATTTTCATAAATAAAGACACGAACACAGCAAGCGGAACACATTTGTCCGCGTCGCGTGACAGATTGATGCCGCCCCCCCACTTCGCTGAAACATAATTAATTCCAATAGAAACATCGCTCCGACCTTTTCTTCAGATGAAAAGGTCAAAAATACAATCGGATTATTTGAAATGGAATGAAAATGAATGTAATATTTAATTGATGCATAAAAAAATCATAGTTTATTTATTTATTTATTTATTTATTTATTTAATACACCAACAACATATATATTACACATTGTTGTTAATAATAAAATATTAATCCAGTCCGCAGGTATTTTTGCTCTGCAAAAGGTGGAGTAGAAAAGGTTTAAGCACCCTATTGCTTGGGTATGGCTGCCTGATTAGAATCCAAGTTTTCGACCTTTGGGGGCGCATGCGCGAGCCGCCATCTTGAATTAAAGGTGCCAAAATTAGTTTTTTTCTAAATAACGTCTAAACAGTTTACTTTATGACTAAAGAGTCTATGAAAAGCATAAAGAAGACAAAATAACTTACATTTCCTTCATACATATTTATTTTGTAAGTCTTATAGGTAAAAACATAAAAGCAGTTGAAAAATAAAAAGTTACAAAAATCATCAATTTAATTAAAATTTTGGTTAAAAATTTTACTAATTATTTTTTAAACCTTTTTGATGGCCCAGGTAGGTGAATGTCGACATTTTCATTAATCTCGCTAGAATATTCAGTTTCAATGTCGCTGTTTCTAAAAAAATGGGTTTCCAGCAATGAAATTTCATCGTCATCGTTGTCCTTGTTATCTATCCGAATCTCTACCGCATTTCCGCAGGACTGACCACTACAGAACCCACATACAATAGAGCATTGTAATCCAGCTTTTCTGCAACTACATCCTCTACTGCATGCTTTTTCACAGTGGCAAGAAATTACTTTTAAAAGCGTTGGGGGTGCAGCTTTCTCAGTTGTTGTTATTGGACTGATCCCATTGGTGTTTTATCTCCAGCCCCAGTCTTCTGGTTTTTTTTTATCCCAGACCAAACACGTAGTAACAAATTCATACTAAATTTAAATAATTTTTTTCGATCGCTTGTAAACTTTTACCTATGAGACTTACAGAATAAATATGTATGAAGGAAATGTAAGTAATTTTGTCTTCTTTATGCTTTTCATAGACACTTTAGTCATAAAGTAAACTGTTTAGACGTTATTTAGAAAAAAACGAATTTCGGCACCTTTAATTCAAGATGGCGGCTCGCGCATGCGCCCTTCGAGGTCGAAAACTTGGATTTCTATTAAACTGCCATACGTAAGCAATATAACGCCAAAACATGTTCTACTCCACCTTTTGCAGACCAGAGGCTTTTATATGTCCCCACAGACTGTACTAATAATAAATAGCTTAGAGTCGTTTTATGGATTTAAAACATTCTCAATGAAAATGAGAAATAGCGCTTTCTAAGTGGACTTTACTGATGACTTAATTAGATGGGTAGCAGATCAGAAATGTTTCTTATAGATTTAAAGTGAGATAATTAGTAGTAAACTACGTATGTAAATCTGTGATTTACATACGTAGGAAATGAACATAATAATTTTGTGTTGAGGCGAGTAGGTACCAAATGTTTGTCGTAAAACTAAACTCGTGCCCGCGTTCTTATGAGCTCCGCATTTTCTTAGTTCATTTTAGAATTAGTGTATAATAGCGTTTCCAGGAACTGAAGTTGTGTAAGAACGAGGCATCAAAAGAGAACTGAGAAATTTTATTTAGCTAATGAAACGGAATTGTTAATTACGATTACTTTATTTATTCGAAGCACAAAGAGAACGGGACACAGTAGAATCTCTGATGAAATTACAATTAAACAATTTCTAGCGTAGAGTTGTTTCGAGAATACTAAATAGAGATATACTGCTAATTAAACTGCTAACTAATACAATTAGCCAACAGTCCATGTTTGTATTTAACGTACTAAGCTTAATTTTTGCAGTAAGACGATTTGCCATACTATAATAATAATGTATGTGATGTTGTGTAATTTAAAAGTCCTTTAAGATGTAAATAATAACATTAACTGTTTTAATTGCAATTATTGAATAGACAATGCGGCAATACGAAATTGAATTTCTCTCGATCAGACACCGACTGTTTCTTGATTTCCCAGCAAATACTTGAGCGGACCATTCCAGTTTCATTATTAAAAGATAGCAACAGTCCAAACTTATAACAGAGAATTTGCATGCAACAATAACAATGTAAATGGGAGCCCTCGGGGCGTCATCCGACTGAATTATTCAAGCGAATTTTCTAAACTCAAAGCTCGCATGACGTAATCCGTGGAAAGCCATTATATCTGTCGGGAAATCTCATTTCCGGACTAAGAAAAACGGACTGGGAGCCGGTTCGGAAGTGGGTCGGCGAGTGCGACACTCGGCGATACAGTCGGCGGTTTGAACGATAAGATTTCAATTAGTTTCGTGTAGAGATGGGTGACGCAGTGAGTTTCACTCAGTTGACTCAATTGATTGGTAGAGCGTTCTACTCAAAGTTCTCTTGCTCTAATTCAAAGCGACATTTGACAGTTGACATCAGGAATTGCCTCTGATTTTTAATGTACCTAATGTTCTAATTTATATACTCTATACACTCCATTAGTAGTAATGTGAAATATGTTCATCAATAAATGGGCTCGAAAAATACTGAGCGGATTTAGATTTACTGCGGCTCTAGATGCGCAATATCCGTCATGAGTCAAAACATTGGAAATACAGCGTTGTACCTGTAGCCCAGCACAACGATACAAACTAACTCAAATAGTTAAGGCAGTGAATGGCGGATGCATCTCCCATGACTCAACTAATTTTAAAATACAACTGAGTTGTAAGACCCAGCTCTGTGAAATAAGTTAAATCAATGAGATGAGAGAGCGCAACATTATCCACCCTTGTTTCCTATCTGGCTTTAAAGGAGATGGAGTAGACGTCTGTTAAACTGTGTTATTAAAAATAGAAAGAGTATCTTCGCCTCCATAATGTGTTAAATATTTTGAAAAACGTTTGTATTAGCCAGTTTAGAAAAAGATTTTTAAATGCCAATACGCAAAAAAATATTAAAAACTGCCTTCTTTAATACGATATTCAAATTGTCTAAACGTGTTAGCATTTGATAAGTGTTACAGACGCGGTAGCAGTAAGTATTTTTAATAAAATAACTAAATCTTAATTTGTAGTTACTTATTCGATACATGACGTTACGTAAAACTTAAACATGGAACCTATGATAATATTTAGTTGCACTTTCAATAAATTATAATAGAAAAATGTTCAACTCGTCTGTTTCAAAACAAATGCAAGGTACGAGTAGCAGGTAAAGCGAAACGCAGAGGTATTGAAATGGTTTTATTCACGGAAGGTTTGTAAAGAAGAAATAGTTGCCATGCAAAAGTCCCTGGGGCACGCTCATCAGATAAAGCGCTGTCGATTTGCACCAAAGTGCTTTATCCCACCGAAGAGATTTAGATCGTAATTCATGGCGTCTTTATAAATGGTGATTTAATTCCTAAAAGCTTTTGAGCAAATGCTTACCTAATTTATAAAACACTTTGGTTGTTTATACTAGGTGTTTAGAGGTGAGTTGCTACAAACCGATTTAAATGGCTCCGGCTGGTAAACGATAAGATGTCGTAAAAGAAAATTGCTAATAGGAACTCGACAATGTATTTGTTTCATGATATGAGATTTGACGGAATTGTTTACTCCTTGTTATACTAACTATGTCTAAAATGTTAAATTACAAATAAATTTAGATGTAAGCTTTTATTCTAAACAAATATAATATTTTATGAAGAACACTAAAAAACTTATTTGAAAAAAAATCCTACTGAATAGCAGCAACATCATTTGAATTTAATATTCCCAGTCTATAGTTATTGGTGGAAATCTGACCGAATCCATTCAGTCCCTACCTAGGTATTTCGAAATAAATTTATGAGCCCCGTGAATTGGAAAGTTGCCAAGCAATATCCCGCACACATAACAGTCAATTGCAGATCAGAAAAATATCGATAAGACAAGATCGTAATACGTACTTTGTCATTATGTAAATATTTATTTCAGCGTCGCGTCGGCAAGAATCTTTACCGTCAAATAAAATTGATGATAAACACACGCTTGTGTTTTGATGTTCAGGCCGCAATCTAAAATATAAAATAATGCTCTTCCCCTACATTAAATTGAATGTATGAACACTTGAATGTATGAATCCAGACTCAGAACCACACACTTCCCTTAAAACATAGTAATGATCAAAGTTGTGTAAAGTATCGATATTATTCGATATACATCCGTTCATGAAACCATAACGATCCCATCCACTTACGCAAAACCTCGTCTGCAAAGAGGTTTACGTACTGTCGATATATTCTAAATAGTTGCTTTCGAAGGGCATCCGTGGTCTACTCGGAACATCTCTGGCATGAATGACCCAATTGGGACGCTCGTTGATGCACCGCTCGCCCCATTTGTTCTGCGGTCCGCTCCCACGTGTCCATGTTACAGCTTTTATTTATTCAAATACTAGTTTACCAACCACGACAACGCCCGTGTGAAATAGTTTATCGCTTAAAACATTACTTAATGGCGAAATCGACTTTAAAGTAACCTTTTTTTTTCTCATTCTGTAGAAATTACTTTCGCGACCAAATTAAATTAATTATAATATTAGCAAGGATATAAGTTTGAACTACGTGTGTTAGCTCATGCCGTGGGCATGATCATGCCGTTTGCAACAGTGCCGAAACGGTAAATATCCCGGATAATATTAAGTTTTCTAATTAGCAAGGATATTTATTTGTTCTATTTGTTGAGAAAAAGTATTAGGGTACGTACTCGTACACATACTACTCAAATTAATTTCACCGAGAAGTTAGTCAAGTTCTGCGCATGGCCTCTGAACATATTATCTTTTACTTGATTAATTAGTATATTTTTGGCAACAAATAATCTATTACCTAAATAAATCTAGGTATTTTAGCTAGCTTAGGTCATTTTTTATTTTCGCCGACAAAAAAGCCAATGCAAATCTGCCTACGACTTAAATTGAGAAGTAAATAAATTTGATTGATCGTTTAAAGCTATCGGATCGTTTGAGATGTTGTTTGAGTTTATAAAAAGTCCGCTTTTTATGCAGATAGGCAATTAAGGGGATTAAAGTGTGTCTGAAACGCAAATAAAATGATGAGAGGGCGGGTCTGTGCCATTAGACGGCGCAACG
This sequence comes from Maruca vitrata, assembly GCA_039566165.1. Lineage (NCBI taxonomy): Eukaryota > Metazoa > Arthropoda > Insecta > Lepidoptera > Crambidae > Maruca > Maruca vitrata. The sequence goes on along the minus strand of CM076916.1, from coordinate 13,099,305 downwards.
ACAAATGGGCCTGCGATGAATCTTTGCTTTAGGTGAATAAACTTCCATTCCATTTTGTGACTCTAGAATCTATCCATCCTTTTTATTCTACAGACATTTGGTCTAAATTCAAGACTTATATTTATATCAGTACTTATGGTTCCGGCGAACTTCATACCGCCAATACCTAGTTGCATTCTGTACCTTTATGCGCATTTTTATTATTTAATTACATTTTCCCGAAAATAACGAGCACACAAAAGAATAATTATCGAAATCGGTTTAGATGTTTTTGAAATTTTAATTGCCCAACACGCTAAGATGAACTTTTGATAATTAAAACCCAATAATATTTTTATATCGTCGTCATCTTATAACGGGAAAGGAAAAAAAAAACTTTGTATCTGCAATGGAGAAGCTTGATAATTTGTTGTCATCCATCAAAACCAGTGAACGCTCTTGAGAAACCTATCATTTTTAAATCAAAATAAACATACAAATAAATTACGGGCCGCTACCAGATACACATACATTGAGATGTTATATGATTTTATTTCTGGAGTTCTTATTATTCTTGGTAGTAACATACTTGTATACTTATTACTTAGAAGAAATAGATGAAGTTATCCAAGAAGCCCGCGGCTAAACTATAAGTGAATGCCGAAGTTTGGCGCGTCTCATATCAGGAATGCTTGGAACAATTTACATAGCGACCCGAAATTACTCCCATCCTTTCGGAATAATTGTTAGGTAAGATTGTTGAGCGTCTCCTTTGTGTTCTCAGCACTCGGCTGTGGACTTTTTGGCGGCACACATTATTATTTCTGTGCAGGGATTTGTCTTCCGAGTTTCAATATCTTTGATCATTTTCTCTGCTTTCTGCGTGGTTCAATATTTTGACTACTCAGATTTTTGAGGTAAGTCAAGATATTCAGTTAATAGTTAGGGCACATTGGTCTGATTCCTTGCATTACAAAATTCGTAATACACAAAATTACAATACTATCTAATATACAAATATTTACATACCAAGACCCGGATGAGAGACAGGAGCATTATTATTGCATACTTACAATAGGTACAGTATTACATTAGTGTAGCATATCATTAAACAAAAAAAAAATCAACCGAAATTGTCAGTTAGTTCCACATAATTATAAATCAGAGTCATCAAAAAAGTCGGGGAATAGGTATAGTTTGGTCTAACACCAAACTATTTTGTCTGAATCGAGTTTTACGCTAAATTAGTTAGTGTACGGTGTACGTTTTAGTCGAAACTCTGAATTTGTTTTGCACGCGCACATGAATAAAGTGTACAGCAATATTTATGGCTAAGGCGGCGGACGGCCGCTATCTCAGGCTTTACGAGCGCGCGCGACGTTCGACATAGAGTTTCATTATCAAAACCGCTAGAGATCTGATAAGTGAAGATCGCGATCGATCGATTTTTGGTATCTGTCTTATGTGGGCGTGGATGTGTGTAGTCATCTTCGTAGATGATTTTAGAAAGTTTTTATTACAGGGTAATTTGTTGTAAATTGGTTGGATTTGTGGGTTCGATTCCCACTCGGGACAAATATTTGTGTGACGAACATCGGTGTTTGTTCCGTGTCTGGGTGTATTATTAAATATATTTAAGTTTATTTGTGTATCCACTGTTGATCCTGATTTCCGTAACACAAGTGCTTAAGCTACTTACCACGGGATCAGATCAATGTATGTGATGTTGTGTAATATTTATATTTATATTTATTTATATACCCATTTTAACAAGTAGGCAAGCAATAATATTGATCATAATTGTACCGCACCTTTTATTTTTTATAAATCTACAATCCGTCCTGTGAGTTATCTGAAAGACGGACGAAGAAGAACTCTAACAGCAATAAGATGGTCTTAATCATAGTTATTTTAAAATCACGTGTCCTCTGAACAAAAGCAAAACATTATCAGAATATGTTTTACTTTTAAAGGATGCCTTTGCTTCAAGGACATCCAGCTATCCAACGAAACGTTGTCTACCTTTTTGTAAACACATTTTTTAAATAATTAATGTGTTAAAATCAATTTAAGTTATCGAGTGAGTTTGTGGTAGCCGCGCCGTTTTGAAGTTTTATTGACCTCGTCGAGTCGAGCCATACCGAATTTTGTATTCTAGACAAGTAACCGCGGAAATATTTTACAATTTCACCTTGATCCTTTACTTATTTTATTTGCTGTAATTTAAGAGGAGTTACAAGAAGCAGATTCTTATCTCGAATTGTTCCACATCCTTAATTACCTAAGTATGTACTTAGATATTACAAATTACGTAATTTAGATAGTTACCTGCGACATTTTGCGAGTGCGAAATCAATGATATAATTATATTATTATAGCATAATTAATTTAAATTTTTGTACCCATAACTGATTTGGATTTAAGTCGATATAATTTTTTTCGAGATTGTTGTCAAAATGTGGACTTGTTGTTGATTCAAGTCCTGTATGAATTACCGAGGAGCGTGAGATATTAATTTGACTATACCTATGAATAGTAATAGTAGATTGCTAACAACATTTAATTAAAAGAAAGAATATAGGTACAATTACGTTTTACAATGTTATCTATATAGCTGTGAAGGCGATAAAGATTAAAGAACTGTAACTAAATAGCAAGCGGCTAAACTATTATTAACAAGTACCAGCGATTAGGCGGTTTCTACTGTTTTAAATATTTTATTTCCTTATGAATTTTATTAGAGATAGGTATAATTCTATTTTAAGTAGAGATAGGTATTATTCAAACATTATTAAATTTCAATTTCTAAAATATTGCACAAGTCTGTTATCAGGGTGATTACATCCGGTCGCGGCTCTAATGGTTCAGTGACGTCATTAAAAGATAAAAGTTCATTTTTTTTATGCTCACGAACGCGTCTTCGATTGTGAATTGTTATTTCGACGCATCACTTCATGTGGCTCGTTGGTCTAGGGGTATGATTCTCGCTTTGGGTGCGAGAGGTCCCGGGTTCAAATCCCGGACGAGCCCGCTTTTTGATTATCCTTATTTTCATTATTTTTGTATTACTGGTGGTGAGTAGATTATGGTTATTATTTTAGTGATGCTAGTTAGTTTGCTGGTGATGTATTTTATTTTGTCGCAAGATAACTGACTACTAACGAAATAAGTCTTTGTAAAAGGATTTTAAATATTTTTCTACTGAACATAGAAAGGTAGGTAAGTATTTAAAACTAAATTAAATATTCATGCGGCACGCGTAGTTTTGTTATCGATAAGGCAGAGATAAGATGTGTTCGGTGTAACTTCCACTGCTCACATGCGTTAGAATCCGGTTCCTCCGTGTTTCGTCATCATGGCACAGATTGAAATGCCTTTCACCATTTGCGTATACGCACGAAACGCGTATGGGTTCAACAGTTACAATATTTCGAAGTAGACACCAAGCGGCTCGTTGGTCTAGGGGTATGATTTTCGCTTAGGGTGCGAGAGGTCCCGGGTTCAAATCCCGGACGAGCCCGAATTCTTTTGTTTTGCTTGCAGCCATTATATTTATGTATTAGGATATTATACGTAAACAGCGTTGTGTTATTTTTGAATTTGCGAATTAAATTAAAAAAAAAAACATTTACGTTAATTCGTAGATGTAGACGTATGTACCGTCAGCAACATAACATACATTTAGTGCATACATTTCTAGAAATTGTTTAGTTTATTTAAGAATTGATTTACGATACATTTAGATAAATATGTTGTATGTATGTGTTAAGAGGATAAAATATGAGTTTTGCAAGTGGACCTATAAATCGTATTAGGTACCGTCAACGGTCCACACCGAAAATGATACATGATTTTTGTGGTTAGTAGGAGGTTAGAAGGCACGCGTTTCTTCTATTCACTTCATATTTAAGCTGCACTTTTTTGTTTCGCCGATATATGTATAGTATATGTGACAAGAGATAAAACATAGTCTACACTTGCAATCTATTTATAATCGAGAAGGAAACAACGACGTCCATAATAATTAGATATTGGAATTCAAAATCGATTTTGGTAAATAAGTCAGCAATTGTTTTCCTCGAAGCTTAAGAATCATCGAAAATCTCATTAAACAGATACACTACACAATATTTATTATGTTTATTTGAAGAGGTTTCATCGAGTTTTATTGGATTTTGAAGTGGGTTCGTCTCCTTCTGTTTTCCTATTGATTTTAATCTATTGGAGATAAGTGAAATACTTACAGGTCCTACAAGTTTGATCGTTATTGAGTGTTCATTATTAAATTTCTCGGTAAATGGTGAGTATTTTCTCTCTTGTTGGTATCATGAAACAAATTTCATTTTCAAGACAATGATTATACATAACAACTGTTACATAGATAATGAAATAGAATAGAATAGAAAACGTTTATTGACCACATAACATAAACAAATAGGTATACAACAAATTATATCAATACACAATAACACAAAACTCAATCAAAAACACACATATACGACAGACAAAAGAAATACAAAGAATCAACACGAACAGATAAGGACAGGATGTGGTCAACGAGGTACAGGCCTCAGCATGTGCTACATCAGCCTGAGGGCAGCTAAATATTGATAAAAAGCTCTAAAACTATGAATTTTGCCAAAGTGTTATTTCTGCAACGCTACAGGTTTCACTACTGGCCATGAAAACCGCTGCAATCAAAGTCGATATGTTTGCTTATGTAATTAAAAGCTCCAACGGTACATCGCAAGCCCTGCGCAAATACCTGCTTTAGTAAATACGGCTAAATGGGATTTGCTGTCGTGGTATAAATCTCTTTGACATATTGGTCAGTATTGGAGCGCAGAGCAAATAGTGACGTTGATTTATAATGCAAAATAAAGGTTGCCGGCCCGACTGGCCCTTATCGTCGCAGCCTGACATGGATTATTATCGGCGCGGTCATTCTGATTATATTTTAGGCTTTTTAAATGTAAAATACATAAGGAGAAAAAAATGTATTCGATGGAACACTTCGACTTTAGTGTTGTTGCTGATTTATTAATTTGTGTCTGTAGATTATTTTTTGGAATAATTTTAACATCTTAAGAGGATTTCGGTACGTGGCGTTTGAACTGGCTGCCTCTCGTATGGAAAGTGACTGCCATAACCACTCGGCCACTTAGAGTGAAGCCGAAGGAAAAACATCGTGAGGAAATCGCGCGCACCTGGGAAGACATTCAGAGGTTGTATGAAGTGGACCAACCCGCACTTGACCAGGGTGGTGATGAAGATGCAGAGGCTTTTTATATGTGTAAACGTTGGTGCAAGGTTGATGACAGCAATTACATACCAAACATTAAAACTTCAAAACGATGAGTTAAAAATCACCACCCACGATGTAACCCAGATATGGAATAAACGTCAAATGGATTGGAAACTGACACCTGCGACCCAAAAAACTAATTGTGAAAACATCGACAACTATAGTGGGAAGGCCTGCCGAAGACGATGGCCCGTAGACAATTATGGCGAACTAATAGTGCGACGTCAGTAGTTAACCCTCGTCGGCGCTAGCCCAGTCACCCCGTTAGGAACTTAGTGACGTCAATCGGCGGTAAACGAAGACGGCAGTGGGACATGTCAATTTGTCCACGTCACTCCGACCCGAGTAGAACACAAACATCTCTACTAATATTATAAATGCGCAAGTGAGTTTGTTTGTTACCTCTTCGGGATTTATTTGTTTAATAAATCGAATTTCACGTTACATTACATTTTATAATACTTGACACGTCTGCACACGATAAAAACAGTAGCAAGATAGATCTATAAATCCTTTGAGGTTTCGCATATACAGTGTAGAGAAGAACAAATACATTCATGATAATGCGAAAATCCAGTAGTTCTGCTCTGATGCTCAAGATAGCTCTAAATGAGCAAGTCTCTAGATGGTGTTTTATATCGCAAGAACGAAGAACTGGGAAGGGCCTTGGGAATATGACGCGGGTGGACCCGCAGGCGCAAGCTAGTAATTACATACACGAGCCCAATACGTGTGCACGTTACGTATATTTCGCAATTTTTCCACCGGAAAACTCGACTAAGTGAATTTTTTGCATTCCACTTGTTTACCCGACGTGCAGTCAGCGTTTTGCTCGTCCCAAATTCACTGTTGGTTTTTCTAATTTGGAAACGTTCCGTAGCGCGCAAGCACGAATGATTTTAATTTTGAAATGTAAAAAGGCAATCGGGCGCTGGCCATTTAACTTTTTTGAATTTGATTTTTTAAACGAATTGGATTTACTAATAAAAAAAAAGTGTACCTGTAACTTTTTATTGGGTGTCGGTTAAATACGTTGTATTGTGATATGTTATCAATATACCTAAAGAATAACAACTATTAAGTAAGTAGGTATAAAAAAATAAAAAATTTACAAGCAAATTGTAAAAATAACTATCAATTGCATAAGAAAGAACTATGAACATGAATAAGTCCAAGGCGACTTCAACAAATGCTGTAGAATATTATGTTAACCGAGGAGCTTAAAATTCAAAGCATTTCACCTGAAGCGGGAAATATTCTAAGCAGAGGCGCCCGCACCGGGTTGTAAATCCTGCCTGACCGATTTTTACGAAGATTTATTGAACTGTGCTGGAATAAATGCTTTCAGGAGTTTCGCAATTTCTTATCGTGATACCCAAGGGCTGCAATGACGAATGAGGTCATAACAATTTATTAGTTACCGTCACAGTGGTGCCAACGACCGCTCTCGTACGACCGAGCCTTAATTGGTGATCCGTGTGACAGTATTATCGTTTCAAATTTGAGCCGTAATGATATATTGCACACTAAATTCAAAATGATATTTACTAATTACTTTAGAATAGTTGTTTTCTGGCTTTGCTGCACTTATGAATACGTATGCACACTGCACTTATGAATATGTATACGTACGCACACCCAGACTGTATGACTTGGCTCATTTACTATTTGTAACATGATTGTCGTTAAAAAGAGCAACTATCGAGTTTCTTGCCGGAGTCTTCTCGGTAGAATCGGCGTTCCGAACCGGTGGTAGAATCTTATTATTAGTAATGTGACGATTTATAAGTGCATGTAAATTGCCTATATAAATAAAGACATTTTTGATTTTGATTTTTTGTATATAAAACCAGGGAACCAACAGTTCGCATTTGGGATTTGGATGACAATATCATAGAGCTATATGTACTACCTATTATATTTATTTCCATCCCAGAGCCCACCCAGAACCAGTACAAAGGTAGGTTTATAACAACGATATCTATTCCTTTAAAAACGCTAAACCTACCTACAATGGCTGTAATTGAAAAGTCACATTGCTGGTTCAACATGCAGAATCATTCTGCAGTGATATTATTATGTTTATTCTGTTACAGACAATAGCTGTCATCCACCAGTTCAGTCGGCCGGCGCCTGACCAGTTACCGTATGCAATAGTTACATACCTCGCAATCAATGCAAATACGCTCGCTGTCTATTTTTGAAATGCAAATATTCCTGTTGTATCATAAATGGAGTTTGTTTTTAAATCACAATGCGTAATACTAGTTTTAATCCGCTTTGAATGATGATATTGCAATAAATTCTACTGTAAGCAAATATTTGTAATCGTAGATCGTTGATGGCCATATAAATTTATAATAGGTATGTGCTATGGTGTTGTCTGTGTGAATGTGTAGACGTCATAATTCACGCACAAAGTACTTACTTTCATAAATTATTCAATGTTTTTATAAAAACCCCAGTATTATATTATCCATAAGGCTTTCAGTTCAACGAATCTTATACCTCTATAACTAAATTTGTCAACTAAGATCAATTAGCACGCTAATTAATTACTTAGGTTGTTCGGAGTGCTGCTATTAGTATAATGACCAATTAAGCTGTAGAGGTAAAGGCGCGGTCTTGTAGGACACAAGTTTATGATAGTTGGTTAGTTATGTAAGTATTGAAGATTTCAGAATTTATGTATGATTGTTTTCTAAACAACTTTTGTTTCAGACTTGCAATAATTGAGTAGGCTAACGGTGAAATAAATATTTGACAGTTCATGTACATTCATTGGAGGTGATTATGTATTTAAGTAAGTATTTATAAATATATATGTATGTATATCAGTCTCTGACGCTCATAGTACAAGCTCTGCTTAGTTTGGGGTCAGATGACCGTTTGTGGAAATGTCCCAGATATTTATTTATTTTTTCATCATCATCATTTTCCTGCCCTTGTCCCACGCTAAGTGGGGTGCGGCGCAACACTCTTACATGTATATTTCTTCCACTCGGGCCTGTCACTCGTACATGTAAATACTCAAGTCACACAAAAAGGATTTTTGAACCTACTCATTTGGCAAATCGCAATGTCTCAATTATCTCATTACAATTCATTATAAGGCCGTAAGTTGCTAAGAAACAACACTGAGTTATGAAGGGTTGTCAGGTTTATTACGAAATATAAACCGGTAGAATCGGTGAAGATTTTGATTGCTTAAATGTATTTCCGAACGTTTCTGGACAGTGACGTCAGAGCCAATAATCTGGTTGGATGAACGACTCCCGTTCAACAGCTGTCCAACTGTGCTCAGAGATATGCAAACTTTCGGTTCGAACTTTGGCAACTATGAAAATACTGATTGATTTTAATTAGCGACTTTGGGCATTAAAAGATTTGGTAGCTTAAGGGGTGCCTATTTAAGGTAAAGTATAGGTGTCTTTATAATAAAACACAAAATAAGGCCCTTCAGCGGTTTATGAGGTCTTCTACATAGATACCTACCTTTTTTGTGATCATTAATTTCTATTGTAAAATAAAGTTCACCTATCATGTTACACTCGTACACTTATTTGTCATAAATTGCAAACGTATTACAAATTCAAATTCAAAATATTTATTGTGTGTCACACGTTATTACATAGTTGTTATATAAGGTACAGTCCGTTATGTGACGCCCCGTAGGGCAGAGCAACATTTACAGAGCGCTAGTAATACATATTTAGTTATATGATATATAAATATTCATAATCACAAGTTTAATCAATTCTTCTTCTATTCTATTCTAAAGTATACAATTTTATTTGCATAACAAATTATGTTTTTATTATTTATTTAAATGTGTCGTTGAAGTATTCTTCAATCGTATAATAAGCTTTATCTATTAAAAGTGTCTTCAAATGTTCTACAAAAATTGATTGTTTTTCTATGGTTCTTATATTATCTGTAACATGGTTGAATATTTTATTACCATGACATGGGGGCTTGAGGAGAATATTTTTCTGCAGGAGAATGGAACGTTATATTTACTTAGGTATCTATTATTTCGTCGATTCATGTTGATTGGGGAGTACAGTTGGGGGTACTTTTTTTAGAAATTTGCATGACTCTAAGATATAAATAGAAATTACCGTTAATATTCCATGTTCTTTAAATAATGGTTTGCAGGAATACATTTGGTCAACATTTACAAGTATTCGTATACATTTCTTTTGCAGAATCAGTATATCATTAATACTTGTACTATTGCCCCATAATATTATGCCGTAAGTAATTCTAGAGTGAGCGTACGCGTAGTAGGCTGTTAGGGCTGATTCAAAATCAGTTACGCGTTTCAGGTGACGGAGCGCATATATAAATGATGACAATTTCTTTGATAGATGTTGAATGTGATTTTTTCCAATTTAGACTTGTATCAAGATTTATTCCTAGTAATGTTGCAGAATATACAAATTTTATATTAGTATTAAGGTATTTATAATTTAATGATAATGGTATTTTTGGTAGGGTTTGAATTGGATTAATTTAGTTTTTTCTACATTTAGTTTTAAATTGTGTATGTCTAGCCACTGAACAATAGTGTTAAGGTTTGAATTAAGTTTTTCTTCCAGTTCGCGGTTATTTGTGCAAGGGATCACTATTGATACATCATCAGCAAATAGTATACTGGTTTCATTCAAGCAGGCCGGAGGTTATTGATGTAAATTAAGAATAAGAGACAACCCAGAACACTTCCTTGAGGGTTCGCATCATGAGGGTTTTCTCAGATCGTACAGATTGTATTTTACCAGAATTAAAGTCTGTATGGTCTATCTCTACATATTGCGAACGGTTTTAAGATACGATCTGAACCATTCATGTGCAGGTCCTCTAATGCCTGTGGAGTGAAGTTTTTGTAAAAGAATCTCATATGAAACTCTATCGTAAGCCTTACTCATGTCAAGTAAGAGCCCTACTGCGTATTTTTTTATTTTCTATAGCTTCTAAAATTGTTTGTATGTATTTATAAACTGCTAATGAAGTTGAGTGTTTTTCCTAAACCCACATTGGCTGTTATGGAAAATATTATATTTTTCATAAAAATTGTAGATACGGTTGGCCATCGCGGTCTCAAATATTTTTGATGCTGTTGGTAGTAAAGCAATAGGTCGATAATTGTTAGGATCAGTAGTGGTTCCTTTTTATGTATGGGTTTAATAATAGACTGTTTTAGTAGATCTGGAAAAGTACTCTCATTGAATGATTGGTTGATTAATATTGAGAATGTGGGGCCAATTCTTCTGCACAGTACTTTATTAGTGTTGATGGTATCTCATCTAGGCCAAACGATTGTTTGTTTTTGAGATGTTTTATTATTTTTAAGATTTCGTTAGGATCAGTTGGATACAAAAAGAAAGAGTTTTCAACAGTGCCGATATTAGTTGAATTAGTTATAGTGTTATGATTCGTATGTGTTTGTGAGCTTCCTATTGCTGCAAAGAAATTGTTGAATGTGTTTGCTATCAATTTTGGATTTTTTATTTGATCATTATTTATATTAAGTGTTATATTGTTTTTATTTTGAAATGATTTTCTGTTTGTTACGTTATGTATTATTTGCCACATGGACCGTGTTTTATTAGAAGACTTTTGGAATAAACGTATTTGTAATTTTTTTAGATTTATTTATTGCTTTTTTTAGAACTGTACAGTAATTTCTGTAATAGTTAAGTAATGTTTTATTTTTAGTTTTAGTTGTTAGTATTTTTAATAATCGTTTATTGCGACATGATATTTTTAGAGCTGGAGTTAAATATGTTTTATTTTTATTTGGTTGAAGGTATATTTTAAAAAAATTTTTAGGTATGCATTTGTCTAGAGTTTTCCTTAAATGATTATTAAAATTGCTATAGTTATCATTTACGTTATTTGTTTTTAGGACTATACTACCCCAATTTAAATTTGATAATTTTTGTCATTAAATATTCTTTTTTCTCTTATGAATTGAGACGGAGACTTGTTAAAAGTAGGAATGATTAGTATTAGCCCTTTATGATCTGAATTTCTGAAGTCCCTCACTTCAACTTCTGCTTGTATTTTAAAATTGGTAAACAGTAAATCTTAACATGATGAGCTCGCATGAGTGATTCTAGTAGCACTTTTTACCATTTGATCAAAATTATATGATAGCATTAAATTCGTAAGTGTTATTATATTTCTATTCATGGTTGAGAAATTTATTTTTAGGTAACCCCCTATAATTATATTCTTATTTCAAACTTTAACAGACAATAGTTTTAAAAGTTCATTAACACGATTGTAAAAAACTTCAACTTTTCTCCTACTATCAGGCCAATAAAGTGTAACAATTATTAATCTAGGTTGTATTAATTCTATTGCACATATTTCAAATTACTTCCTTTCTTAGTGGCCTTTTGAGACCCCAAGTTTAGTGCAGCCTCATTAGCCTAGTACTCACAAACTAATCCACTCAAGCTAAGCCAGAAAGCAAAAGAAGTGGAAAGAAGGCAGGTGATTAAGCGATGTCTTAGCGAGTGATGTATGAGGGTGTGCGGTCGTTAGGGGAGTCCGGGGCTATTTGCGGTGCGTGCTGACCTTGTTGCATTTATAAGGTGGTGCCTAGTACGGGAATGGGTAGATGGTTGGTTTGAGGTGAACGAAGTAGCATCAACAATTCTTATGTTAAAAAAAGTTACGTTCAGATCAGACACCGGCCTTAGATTTGATTCGTACCTTATTGATTGGTGTCGTTAATTTTAATTCTATAAAAAGTTTGTCTACTTTTTGGTTTCAGACAAACCTTGGCGGATCTTGGATTCTCCACAATCTCCATATTTCATTTGTGCCAACATATATATTATATATATAAAATAAATAAAAAAGAAACTTAAAATCTAACATAGTTTAAGTACATTTTAAAAAGGGATCTCTTTGTTTCCAGGGCTTGCCCAAACCCAAACTAAGCTAAGCTTGTATCTTGGGAACCATATTACAATTTAATAAACGAAATTAAATAAAACAAAAGAAATTCTACATTAGCACATGTGTGGTAGGCTGTAGGAATTCATGTCTATTGTTGTACAATTACAAAAGCAAGCATAATCGTAACACAGACGCTTACACAGTTTACCTTGGACTCGAACCAATGTAAGTGTTGTGTGATATTTATTTACTACTGTTTTGATTTATCACTTGTGGTAGTAACCGCTGTGTGACGTTTCGAATGCACCGTTGCGGTCGCCGATGGGGGTCGCTGTCGCTTCGTTCACAGCCCCATTTGTCAGGAATGCAACCGGCGCCGCATCCGAAAGATATTTTAATAATTCAACACATCCTCGAACATCGCTACGGCTGGGGCCCAGGTGCCTCGAAAGATATTTTATAAAATTATTTTCATTATATGAATGAATATTTCAACCCATGAACGACGACGAGGATTGACGTCTCGTTTGATTAATCGTCTATTCCGGAATTGTTTATTTGCATAAGATATTTTAATAATAATATACACAAACAATATTGGACGCTTGTTTGTACTATATAATAGTATACATAATAAAGGTTTATCTATAGGTATAACAAAGGAATGGGCAAAATAAATCGAGATTGATATTTGCATATTCGCATTATTAGTCATGGTAGACAATCACCAAGATATCAAACAATTCCATGATTACTTGCGAGATTATTCATCATGTGATTTCAAGTTAATGTAAACAGCGCGACAAATCGGCACATAAGTCACGAAATCAAAGGGAGTATGTACTTGCGTATGAGAATATGCTTTCAGCAGCCTATTATATATTAATACACCCCGTGTCTGAAGATAGCTGTGTTCCTACATAACGTTTATTTTCAAATATGAGAAACATACGAATTCCAAGTTATAGATATTGATAACATTGATTAAACAAGCCTAACTAGTCTACTGATCTTTCCCCCAGCACTTAATCAAGTGGATCAAAAGGTAGGTCTCCTTCAAAAGGCCAAGTCTTGGTATTTCATTTCCGAACAGTATTTAAATCCTTTTCATTAATGTATAAGTTTGTGAGTCTATATGCATGGATGTTTGTTACACTTTAACGCTTAAACTACTGAATAAATTGCAATTAAACATCAGTACAGTCATTCTTCTTCTTAGTCGTTCACTCTTGGCAGAGTGGTCGTGATTATGGTCTTTCAGTGCTGACCGCAGCCTTCGCGATTGCTCTCCACCGGTCTCTGTGTGTGGCACTGCGAGTACACTCTGTGATAGAGGAACCAGTCGTAGTTTTTATAAGATCGGTCCACTTGTTTGGGGATCGACCCCGTGATCGTGATAGTGATATATAAATCAAAATGAAACATAGAGCATGTTAAATACAAACTTGGTGTTTGATTTACTTGAAAGGGCTGATATCTTTGAAACTGCTTTACTGATTTTGCTTAAACAAAATGAAAAAAGGTTTTAACATTTATTCTGATCTAAAATTAAAATAAACGGATTCAAAAATATTACTCAGATGTCACGGGCATAATGCTGTATATTTATCAGTAACTGAAATTATTGAGATACCCATTTAAGATACATTCAAAATGTCTCAATAGTCCTGTTTAAGGGATTGGTTCACTTGAAAAGTTCGGATGGAATCCGGGAGTAGGTACCTATTGGGAAAATAGCGAACCCTTTTCACGACAGTGAATATGATGAATTAGAGGAAGTTATAATGTTATTTGTATTTAAAGTAATAACAGTTTGGTCGGGGCGACCGGAATATCATGAATATTCACATATTGTTAGTGAGGTAATTTGAAACGTTCATTATCATAAAAAAATATGTACTCACAAATGATAATATGTTTAACATAACCTATCATTATTATCATCATCAGCTCTTACAAGTTTCCACTGTTTACGATGTTTTCCTTCACCACTAAAGCATCGAATAATCAAACATATGAATTTCAAATTTGAAAACAATGCAACATGAAATCGACGATAAAATTTTGAATTCTTTACTTTACTTACTTTTTGTATTACTTATGTATTAATGTAACATGTTGCGAGATTCGTTTTAGAAACAACTTGGCAAATCACCTTAGCTTGTTAATATCGCTCTATGTATTAAAGAAGCACTGTTTTAATGGCCATTCATAATCGTTTCACCATTCCTTAACATTTTATGGTCGGAAATAATTTTAATTTTGGTGCAGTTTGCCCGCATGCTCTTAAATTTTATTAACTCCGAGGTTGTCTTAAATTTTCCAAACTTTAACGCTTTGTGACTCGTAAAAGTTTACTACCTCGGAATCGAGTTCCAAGGGGCGAGATGGAATTTTTATTTATCGTAGTATCGACATTCTTTTTTGGTATGCATTTTAATGCAAATGCAAAATTAAATTGCACAACCTAATGTTCTAAATTATGAGCGGGAGTCATAACTGACATTACATTTGTTTGACTAATTGTATTTGTTTGTATATTTTAATATTACTTTTGACATTATAACTTTGACTATTTGTATTAACTTTAGTTTGTAAGCGACTTGGATCTTTATCTGTAAGCTTGCAAATGCAATTGATTAATAAAGAAATAAATAACAATAAATCATCTATAAATAATATATTATAATATGTAGTATTAACTAAAAATAAATATACTTTCATTTTTATATTTCCAATTTCAATTCTAGATATCTCTCTGGTACCTAGGCTACCTACCAGTTTATACATTTAAAGCAAAGTTAAATTCTTTAAAGTAAAGGTCTTAATAGATGGCTCTTTCCTCCGTGTTGGAGTTTAATTAATGATCTCACTGTATTTGTGTAATAAGTCAGACACGTTAATCTGTATTAGTCTTCCACTCATCTCTTATCTCGCTAATAAATTAAACTAAGTTCTTATTTAAATCTTCATTGTTACATCTCCACTTTCAAGTTAGTTACTAACTCATTTGTATAAGAACCTTATCACGAATTTAATTAATCTTTGTAACTTTATTATTTGGATCCAGTAGAATATTGAGTAGAAACTTATTTAAATACAGTGAGGAGTAGTAGTATTCTTTGCTCAAAATACCTATATTTATTGGTTTATAAACCGCTTTTTAACCGTAATATAATTTTAATATTTTATTATTATTAATGACTTTTTAAACTTCCTTAAGAAACCTTTTAATATAGCGTATAAATGTAAGTAGTACTTACAAAGCCACCGCGACTTCATAACAATAAATCAAGGGAAATTTAAAGTTTCCTCCACAAATAGTGCCTATTTTCCTCGCCTTGAGATTTAGAAGTGGAAAGAAAAATAGTTTTGTAGTTGAGCAAAATAAGATGCATTCAGGTCGTGTGAACACTTGGAGAGTCAGAATTTTTCCAAGCCAGCGCCCGTGCGGGTTGTACAGGCCAGGATACCTGCAAATTCTGTAAATATCCTTACTAATATTATTATAAACGTGAAAGTTTGTGAGTATGGATGGATGGATGGATGTTTGTTACTCTTTCACGCTTAAACGTCTGAACCGATTTTCATGAAATTTAGTATGATGGTAGCTGGCACTCTGGAATAACATAAAGGCTACTTTTTTTTTCAAAATTCAACCCCCATGGGGTTCATTGGGGTGGTGAAAATTGCTATGGGAGAAACACGTAAAGTTTTATAGATTTTTATAAAACTTGGTATGGAGGGGGGATTAGGCTTGCGAGGACAGCAGGAATACACGGTCAGGTTCTACAATCAAAATACATCTAACATCAGGTTTTACGCAGACGAAGTCGCGGATGTCCTCTAGTACTTAATAAAAATGTTACGGATCGCATTCTGTCCAAATATACGAGACGTTTATCAACGAAATAGTTCCCAAAACAATTATTTTTGGGATTTTGTCTGTTTATTGTTTGTCTATGCGTTTGTGCACGCTGATCCGATCTAGATTACTAATATTATAAAAATACGAAAGTTACACAGTCTGCCTGTCTGGGGTGCTTTCACTTGTTAATTATATTCAGTTGAACTAATAAGCATGTAATGACGTCGTAGAGGATAAGGGGGTGCGAACACCACCTTTTAACACGTAGAATCATGCCGCGTAGGTGTCCAGTAAAAATGGTAGGACTCCTCAAACACCACCCCCCTCGGGGTTCCATAGTCATTGCAATGACCCTTCTGACTCTATATATTACTATATACACTATTTTTTTTTATAAAAGGCTAACAAGATGACCTCACTCTACCTGATGGTAAGCGGTAGTGAGATCCAAATATGAGGTCGACAGGCACAATAGATCGTATTGAGCCTGTCGCACTCACCCTGAAGGCCTGCTTAAATGCCGTTTCACTATAACTTTGTCAAAGTTATACACCATATGTAGATATTAGCAAAGTTATGTTGTTTGCAGGTCAGAAATTTCTTGTATTACGAACTTTCATATACATTTGGACAGGGACCACCTGTGCTTGAACTATTATGCCCTCGAGACATTTACCCTATTCCTGTTAAACAAAAAGTTTTCGGCTTACTGATTGGGATATTAATAATGGTGATATCTAGACACTATATCGCGCCAAGTGTGAGTTGATAAACCAAATGAAACAAGTGTTGCCTCTCACCTTTAAGGTGTAGTTTTAAAATCTTGATAAAACTATGTAAATTTGATAAAATCATTAATGTTTTACGATGACTGGGGTGGTCTTAACGACAGCAACAATAAATATTTAAGTGTTTGAGTTTCTATGTATACATTGGGGAGGCCCTTATCCAGCAGTGGACGGAAGTGGGCTGATGATGATGATGATGATAAATCATACCAAAAGGTAGAAAGATGGCAGAAATTGTTTTGTTATAAATAGTTAAGTCGTCGATCTGTCAGTTTCCGGATCGCCATCAAGTTCGGCACCTGCGAATGAATTAACAGATTATAATACACTGTGTGTATAATATGCCCTATTCAGTTGGCTATTCTAAATCATCTTAAGTCAAGTTCCGCTGTGCAGTTGTATATTCATAGTTTCGTCGTACCTTGTACGAGCACCGACGCAGCTGTGGCCGCGTCGAACTCCTGTTTACTCGGGAAAATGG
This sequence comes from Maruca vitrata, assembly GCA_039566165.1. Taxonomy (NCBI): domain Eukaryota; kingdom Metazoa; phylum Arthropoda; class Insecta; order Lepidoptera; family Crambidae; genus Maruca; species Maruca vitrata. The sequence goes on along the minus strand of CM076916.1, from coordinate 13,081,972 downwards.
TTGAATTTCAATTGCAAACTCAAACTCGCGCGTAACGCTCATATAAATAGGTCGTTAAACTTTCCCGCTGCACCCCAGCGTGCATGGTGCATTTTGCATATTGTTGACATGTCTATGTGAATATATAAATTTACAAAATGCTCGGCTGTTCTCGAGGTCCCAATGCCTCAGTTCAAAACTCATTAGGGTAGTCAAATACTAAAATTCCGCGCACAGCCAGCGAATAATAATTTATTTATTTATTTATTTATTACAAAAGGTACACCAACAGCATATACATAAAACAAACGTGACAAGTAAGGTATAGAAGTATAGTTCTTATATATATGCCTATTATAGGCGTACACAACATTGACAGAAACAACATATTATTTAAACACATAATTACAAAATTGGAAATAAAAAAAAGTGACACAATAAAAACAAAATAACAGGCACAATATCTTACAAATATAGAAACATAATTCAACTGCACACAGTAGTTTATTTTTATGGTATTTACGTGTACCTATCTGTGGCAAATGCGTGGTTGCATCTACACATGAGACGTTAGAAATTATTTGAATAATTTGTTTAACAAAACTTTATAACAAAAACACAAAATATTTTTTTGTTTGTTTGTTTGTTCCCGCTAATCTCCGAAACGGATGGGCCAATTTTGACGGGACTTTCACTACTGAAAAGCTAATTTTACAAGGTAAATTATAGGCTTTTTTACCCGACTACGGCAAAGCAAAAGGAGGGTTATGATTTTGACAGGCTATGTATGTATGTATGTATGTATGTATGTATGTATGTTTGTATGTATGTATGTATGTTCATCTGTTTCCACATAACTTCTAAAATCTAATGTGGCGCCCACTAGCGGACAAAACATACAGAGTAAAAAAATAAAGTTAAGATAAATACGCCGTGTTTGGTATCATTGGAAAGCGCTTTACTTGTACATTTTAAATATATATATATTACTAGCATTTGCATGTGACTTTACGTATATTCATGGACTGATTGCATATAGTTCACATCTTTTCGTTCATAGCTTCTTTACTACTTACTAACACCAAAATAGTACAAATAATAAAAAGTTAAAAACTAAAACCCAACTACGACAAAAAACGACGCTGAAAAAGTATAAAACAAGACTTTTAGAACATACAATACTATTTTGAAGTATGCAATATTTACTATGTAGAGATAAGTTTTCATGTTTGGAAAGGCGTAGTCACACGTTCCATACACAAGTACCTACCTACCGTAGCACTTTGACAACGTGTGACTGCGGTTTTCCAAACATGAAAACTTATCTCTACATAGTAAATATTGCATACTTCAAAATAGTATTGTATGTTCTAAAAGTCTTGTTTTATACTTTTTCAGCGTCGTTTTTTGTCGTAGTTGGGTTTTAGTTTTTTTAATAAATCGTTGCTGCCAAAACCATCTCCACGCGTACTAAGTCGTGGGCGGCCGTTAGTATTTTATAAAATCTTAACGCATTTATCAAGAAGTGTCTAGCAAAAAAAGTAAATTTGAATTAAAAACGTCACTCATTAAATTTTTTTAGTGCCGGTGCTAAATGTACAAATAACCTTGAGGCATTATTCAAACGATATTCAATCACGGCTAAAGAATCCTCTAACAAAAAAATCTTGGTACAACCCTTGTTGTATTATCCGTACTACTTCAAAATGAACATTCCATTCCTGAAATGTATTTCAAACATAATGTTGCGAGTAATATTGTTCGTACAAATTACGGTACCTTAACAGCGCTCTTAGGAGGCTGCAGTTCTGTGGAGGGAAACAATCCGCCTTATTAAATTACTTTTCAATGTAAAATTACTTCTTGCATTTTATATGGAGTTTGCGCTTCGACCGCTATATATTTTACGTGCTTCCAAGAGTACACTGTAACGTTTGAACAGCGGCTAAGTTTCATGGAAAGTGGATTATGCAATATTCAGGTGCAGGCTGCAAATGATGTTCTTTTTAAGATATAGTACGATAAAGTGTATTTAAAGGATGTTTTATGTCTAGTAATTTGTTATACATTTAAATTGTATTATCGTATTAATGAAATGCTTAACGGAAATTAATTTATATTTTTTTTTATTTTAGGAAGTCCTGGACTTATATTTTTAACATACACTCACAGGCACAATTAACCGCCCACCTTGTATTTGCTTAAATTTTCGGAAATGTCCAAACATAAACCACATTTTATGAATGATCCGTTATAAACTTAATTTAAGGCTAAAAATAAAACGAAGGTTTGATTTAAAAAAGTCGTTTAATAGGGCATTATTACAAAAATCGATATTTTCGAAGTATCGACGAAAAATGTAAATTTCGAATTTTGAGAAAAAAGAAGGTCAAAGTAAAACAATATTAAAATTTAATAATGGGCGCTGATCCTCCTACCCCTTATGACTTCTAGGAGCCGGTATGATAGTCCATCCATGACATCTTGGATATCTGATTGGGGAATAATGTGCCACTCCTCTACCGCAGCCGTTTTGAGCTCTCCAATAGACGTTGGGGCTGGTACTCTCGCTCAAATACGTCTTTTGAAGTTGTCCCATATGTGTTCAATTGGGTTGAGGTCGGGACTGCGTGCTGGCCATGGCAAAACTTGAATTTCGGTCTCATTAAGGTACTCAGTAACCAATTTTGCGGTATAGCAACGTGCATGTCATGCATTAATCTAAAGTTGTCACCAATAAATGGTGCGATCGGTATGACATGTCCTTGAAAAACTTCTTCCACGTATCTTTAAGCATGTACACTGCCTCTGTCAAACAATACAAGGTCGGTACGAGCCTCGTAAGTGATGCCTCCCCAAACCATAATAGAGCCTTCTTTGTAACCCATTGCTTCCGATATAGCGCAAGGAGCAAACCTTTAATTTGGGCGTCTGTAGACAGGCTGGCATCCATCTGGACCTTTTAAGGCTATCTGCTCTTATCTGAGAACAGTATGACCTTCCATTCTTGTACAGTCCACTCAGCATATTCTCGCGCAAAAGCAAGTTTAGCTCTACGGTGTTGTGCAAGCAGTTCTGGGGCGCGAGCTGGACGAAACGCCCTCAGATATCCTTCTGCCAGTCTTCTTCTTATCGTACGTCCACTAACACTGAGGTTTTGGTACTTCAAAAAGACAAATTTGGGCTTCAGTAGCGGTGGAAAAGCGATTTCTTAACACGTTGTCGACAGCGAAGCGGTCTTCTCGAGCCGAAGTGCATCGCTGTCGACCTTGAACTGGCCTGAGGGTATATGAACCTGTCTCCCGAAATCGTCTGATGGCATCCCGTATGGCAGTTCGTGGTACACCGAGTGCACGAGAGATGCGACGTTGGCTCAGCGTCAGTAAAGGCAACTGCCCTGGCTACACCAGTTGCATCGGGTGGCATTTTTTGCAGTCACAAACAACAAGCTAACACTACAAACCCAAATTAAACAATAAAAACACACTACGGCAGAAAAGAACAGGAAATGAACACACAGTAACACAACTGCAATAATGTCAAACAACGACTATGTTCCAAAAACCCGTCATTGTCACAAATTAACGAAACCAAATGAGGGTATAGGTGTTTAATTTATTGCAAGACTACCCACTTAACAAAAAACAAAACACTTGATAAGCCATAGTAAACCAAAACTATCAGGGAGGCGAATTTTAAAGGTGGGCGGTTAATTGTGCCTGTGAGTGTAGATAATAATAATACTAAATATTTGTCTTTATGGGTCTACACGCGTTAATAGGAGTAGCAAATTACATAGCTACTTACTGCCCGACGTTTCGACTGGGTTACACCAAGTTCGCTCGCGACCACGATTGGTGTAATTTATTCAAATATTTAGTGTAATGGAACGCGAAAGTCTAAAATCTTATAGAAAATAATAGTTACAATGAAGAAATGACTTCTTTGTGAAATGTAGCTATTTGCTTGCCTTCATTTCCAACTGCATATTATGTTAATTAAAACATATGAAAATGAGAGATTATTAAATGGAAAAAGACTTATGTTAATACGTAGAAAGTGTAATCGTGAGAAAGCATTTTTTAAATTGTTTCAACATCATCTTTTTAACATCAGGTTCTATAGAATGTTTACCGGTTTTATCCGCAGAACCTTTTTCAAAATGTAAATCCTAAAAGCGGATAGCTCGCGCCAATGACTCGCGACCATTTTACAAGCTTTTATTTAACTTGCAATGTATGTATGTATGTATGTATGTATGTTTGTGTGTTCGGGTGGAATTTTATAACTCAATTTTAAGGCACTTGCCCTCAACCGATTGAGCTGAAATTTTGCATGCACGTGTATATCCGATGACAATGCAATATTATTATGACATGGAGCTGATCTGATGATGAAGTCGGAAGATAGCCATAGCAACTCAGTAATTAAATAACATAACCACATCGAGTTTGGGCTCATTTCATTCGACTAGATGAGTACTTTGGTGCTAGATAGTAACCAAGGTCTGATGATGGAGCCGGAAGACAGCCAAAGGAACTCAGTACTTAAACGACACAACCAAATCGAGTTTGGGCTCGTTTGATTCGCCTAGATGAGTACTTAGATGCTAGATGGTAACCAGGGTCTGATGATGGAGCCGGAAGACAGCCAAAGGAACTCAGTACTTAAACGACACAACCCCATCGAGTTTGGGCTCGTTTGATTCGCCTAGATGAGTACTTAGATGCTAGATGGTAACCAGGGTCTAATTGAAGAGTTGGATTGTTCAAAATTAACTGGCAAACGACCTTGCAATAATGATGCGTTGAATGAGATGAACAGACTTAGGAACTTACAAGGTGAAAACTAAAAAGTATAAAATAAATTAAGGTAAAAAAATCTTTAAAAACAAGCTTTTATTTATTACAAAATATGAAGGAAATCGTCAAACTGAAACAATCGACGCACTTCGGGCCGCGTCGTAAGTGAGTGGCTTCAATAAACGGGAGGAATTTGTCGAATCGAGCCCTCGAGCACAAAGCGAACTTGTAGCCCAAGGTGCCGATGGAAGTTAAAGCATTCTCCGAGTTGACGAACAATTTTCCTTTGGACTGTTCCAGTTGCTGCCCCTCAAAGAACTGAGACATTTGGAATATTTGCCTACAGTTGCTTTTCTTGGAAACACTGTTCGGTAAAGCAAATTCTGGTTTTTATTTCAGGGAATAGAGGGGAATTGACATTTCAAATATTATGATTTGTACGTATGTGAGTAGCATGTTTTGGAGTATAATTATATGCTTGACGGTTAAGGATCCTAATTTATTTACACATATTATATGGGATCTCACCTTAATGGTAATATGTACTCGTGCTAATAATAATTACGCAAAATGTTACTAAGCTTATCACTATTCAAGATGATTTTATTCGTATAAATTATTTCAAACTTTTAACTTACAATGTAAAAAATAACGCGTTACTATTGGAATAAAAAAAAATTACAGATAGGTATATTTAAAAATCTTATGTAAGAATATCAAACAGTTATAGACCATAATACTTACATAATACAAACAAAAGATATCCCATCCCGATCAGACTTGTGTCTTTGGCTAAATTTTTAATGTTTGATTGACATTTTGTTCCGTGTACTGTATTTTATACCCGCTGTTAATAAGCCGGATGAACTAGTTAACAGGATTAAGCATGACCACCAAACAAGCCCAGGGTTTGTCGTGTTACATTAACGGACTATGGATATTAGCAGGGACGGTAAGTTAATTATGGGACCGTTTCCTGCGAAACTTTACCAAGTTGTACGGTATTAGCGAAATTACCAACTTCCTTTTGATGTAGGTAATAGGTTTGGTTGACGCAATGAGATTTTATATCGTTGACACGATCCCTATTTCTGGAGAGATATTATATTGCGGTTCCGGGAAGGTTTTATAATTAATGTTGAGCGTATACTCGTAATAAGATCATGTCTATTATTACATTTGTGTATGTTATTAATATTGCTCTCGTATTTCGTGTGATCAAAATTAATATTAATCATTATCTCGTTTGAAGTACTGCAGTAGGGGAACCTGTTGTACCTTGGACAGTGTTGTACCTAGGACAATTGTAATTTTTCGTAAACTCCCGCGCTTTACAATAATATTGTATATGGCAGTCAAAGCCTGCTTTGATAAGACTCACGTGAAGTTAGTTGTGATTCGCCGGCGCCGGGTCAATGCAGTTAAAAAAGGTAATTTATTATTTTTTGCCTTAAAAGTTCGTTTTTTGGAATTTACTTATGGCCTCTTAATTTGTCACGATACGTATTTATAAAATATCTTTTACTTCCGATATAATCTCAGTTTATTAAGGTTTTAGATAGTATAGTTGTCAGAACCCAACCTCAATTAAAAGTGTGTTTAAACAAGTTGTAACTAAAAATTGTTATGATGTTGTACCTTGGCCCCCCAACTGAGTATGTACCTTGGACGTAGATAATACACAGATAATTTTGATATAGATAATATAACCTTATAAAACATATTTTTTGATTATATTTTTATTCTATTTATATAAGGCACAAATAAATATTTAAATATGTAAACATTTGTTATGTTATTCACACAAAATAAAGAGACAAGAGACTATTAATTAAAGTAACTGTTAATCTGCTATTTACATTAATGTTTTTATTGATTACAGGTATGAGCATTATTGTTGTACTTACCTATATTAAAAATAAAACTGCTGCAATTGCTAGTGTTTATCTTCATTATACCCTGGAATGTCCAAAGTACAACTGGAACGGTCCAAGGTACATCAGGTCTGTTGTACCTTGGACAGTTTTCCCTTTTTTTTAAAAGTTGCTTTTGTTTCTAGCTTTACCGAAAATCCTCATATTTTATGTATTTATTATATAGTTGAGTAACTGATCTTTCCATTATTCCCTATTTGACGGATCTTATTCTTACCATTTATTTATAAAAAATAAAAATATCAAAAACTGGCCTAGGTACAACAGGTTCCCCTATACGGTTGTATCCATATATACAAATAGCTTTCCGCCCGCGACTTCGTCCGCGTAGAGACGTTTAACGGGTAAAACATTACTTCCTTATAGCGCAGTCGGTTCAAAAGTAGCCTATATCCTTTCCTAGGCTCTGGACTATATCTGTACCAAATTTCATTTAAATCGGTTCAGTACTCTATGCGTGAAAGCGTAACAGACAGACAGAGTTACTTTCGGATTTATAATATTACTCGTAGTAAGGATAAGCTTTAAAACATTACACCCTTATACCGAAGTCCCTTAAAAAGTACCAAATCATTTTAATCGGTTCAGTAGCGTAGGCTAGTGATTGCGACACTTACCGATAGAAAGTGTTGATCGGCAGACGCATTTATAATATTAGTAAGGATTTCACTTTGACCGTGCCCCAGCATTGGGGACGTATATGAGCTGATAATGAGGATGATGTCATGATGATGTCTAGCTGACCCGGTCAACTCTACGTACCGTTAACCGTAATAACTATATTGTATCCCATATAGTAATTATAACTGAATATCCAGTGTTTTCCGAGTGAAGCGGTTTCATTGCCTCAGGCGCGTGGTGTGTGGAGACATAAGTCGCTCCCGTCAATATTAGGCGTCAAACAACGCGGTCCCTTTCAGTCAACACGGGTACAATTTACTTGCAGCTGGGTTTTGGCTCAAGTCAAACTAGGTTACGGAACTTGTATATATTATAGGCAATGTGTATAATGCAGGCATTCTATACAATGCCTAGGAAATGTATAGAATGCCGAGGTTTGTTAGGCAATGTGCAATGAAATGATACTCAATGTTTGAAGTATTTCACACTTTACCTAGGAAATGTATAGAATACCTAGGCATTGTATAGAATGCCGGTTGAAGCTTAGGTAATGTATTTAATCGATTTGTCTTCTCCGTAATTTGGTTAGTTAGATAGGTACCTACTGACCTTTTGAGAGCTTATCCTAATTTTAACTGTCACAAGCAGATAGCGCTGATTAAACATATTGCATTTTATCGGTTGGTATGCCGCGTTTTTTGCGTATTGACCGTTGGTCACATAGGAGTTCTAGGACGAACTAGTTTGGCCCAAGCTAAACTAGTTTTTCCGTCACAGGTATATATGGGTGGTAAAAAAAAATTTCAACTAATAGGACTCTTTTTTAACTCAGTCTAGGGTGCCAGGAAGTCCTGAGCTCGCAAGTACTACATAGTTTATCAAGGCCAAACGAGTTTCCTGAAATCGGGTCCGGTAACATCTAAATACATATATAAAAGGAGAAACTTTACTGACTGATTGACTGACTGACTGACATATCGACGCACAGCCTAAACGGCTCATCGTAGGCACTTGACACTGAAATTTGGAAATAACGTAGCTAAGGTAACGTAGGTAAGTGCACTAAGAAATTAATCCCCAAAATTCTTGCGGGAAATAGCGGGACAATCTTTTTGTACGAATAATCTAAACCACTTAAGTTAGATGCTTTAAATTTGGCATGCAAGTACCATAGTAAACTTAAAGCTTAGTTAGAACAGGATATTGAAAATTTCTTACGGGAACGGGAGTTAGCAGGAAAAATCTTTTGTATGAAAAAATCTAAACCGCGAAAGAACGATGATTGAAATTTGGCATGCAAGTACCTTAATAAACGAAGAACATACTTGCAACGCGATATTGAAATCGATCGAGCTATATCTCACGGTAATAGGAGTAATTGGGAAAAACCTTTTATATGTAATATCTGTAGTTTAAGCGAATGAAGTCGCGGGCACAGCTAGTGTAAGCATAAGATCAACAAATTGCAACTACATATCTAGATATCACTGTTCTTGAGTTAAAGCCTGGTGATAGATGGACGGATGGACCATTTATGGGTTAATGGACAGACTCAAAACCAATGCTACCTAACCACTCTACGCAAAGCAATAACATATTGTTCAAAATATACCGAGGTTAAGGTTGATTTTAACGCTATCTGAATAATAAATAAATAAAATTGTTTAAGGTCCTACCCGTGGTCGTTCATTATACACATTACCTGATGCACTTCGGGCATTTTATACAATACCTAGGCAATGTGTGAAATTAATCGTATTATACACATTGCCTGAACGTTTTAGGCATTGTATAGAATACCTAGGCAATCTATACAATACCGGATTATACACATTGCCTATAACATATATAAATAAATAACTATGGAGTTAGAATTGGGACCGTGTGAAGTGGGTGGAGGGAGAAATGGCGCTGATTGTCAAAAACGCATGTAATCTTATGAGATATCCTTTGTTATTGCTAGCGGCGGCCGTTGGTACTAATTTCACTCCATAAGATTAAACGAAAGAAACGCCACCAAAATGAGGGCAGCACCGTCGTGCACGCTCCCAACAGCAAATTCTGTTTATGTACTGAACCCGCTTACATAAACCGTATCCAATGACCCTCGTGTTCTTAGAGGAGATTTTTGGTTCGATAATTTGATCAATTATTAATTTGGTTGACAATGACAATTTTGTCCGATGCCAAATCGGTGTAGCGTACATAACTAGGGCATAGACGGTTTAAGATGTTTTAACCGTTTTTGCTGTAAGCAAGAAGTACTTTCGCGATAAACTTTCACGCGGACGCTTTCGCGGGTGGAAGCCTCCTACTACCTAATAGGCGAGAGATTATTTACGCCGCATCGCGAGGGCGTAGTTGATTCCGCGGCGTAAGTCACCCGAGTCAATATTTGCGGCGGGACAAACAAGCAGCCGGGCAAACAAGCCCGCTAAGTCGGTTTATGGATTGAGTCAATTAGGTAACGCGGCTGCGACGTTTATGTCATGCCATTCCGCCCTAATACCCTTAACGTGGGTCGTGTACTTGCGAATAAAATTGCGCGGTGAGCGCAAACTAGCTATGTGGTTATATATTCAACGGGTATTCTTATGGTTAAGTGTTCACATAAAGTGTATGTTTCAATTTTTTGTGTTCAGGTATACCTATGTATTATGATTCTGCACGAAACATGTATATAGATACTATTTATCATTGAAACTATGGAATCAATAAATAGTTTAAGACAAACAATGTAGTTTAGTAACCAATTTGTTCTATATTTGTCGCTTTGAGTTATTTCAAATAGTTCATATTTTTTGGTGGAAAAATGTTTTTGAAAGTCACATTAGACTACCTAGAAATTGCAATAACTATTTTCTTAAATATAATGTTAAATCTCAGAAGTCTATTTGTTTTTTATATTTATTTTGTTGTGTAGGTGTCGTCTTTAAAAGTGTTTGCTACTTGTCTTCTATTCACGGTCGCTACAACATCAAGTACTCAGCTTAATTCGGGTGATACAGCAAGAAGCTTATTAGTCAACGTCAGGAGCGGTACTTACGTTACAGATGAATCATGTACAAAAGTTATTCCATTCAGCGAAGAGGGTCATAAGACGCGGCCCGACGGGCGGAGGGCTCGGTTCAATTGGGCGCAGGGACTAAACGCGATACGCTTAATATCACATCTCTTGTGCTGGAAGAAAGGCTTTTATAGAGTTTCATTATGAAATAAAAGTCGATCTTAGTATAAAAGAAAAGCCCAAAAAGTCTTGATAGTTATTTAGAAATAGACAGTTTATAGCAACGCAATGACCTTGTTAAAACAATGCACAAGGCAGAATGGCGGTGACGTGGTACACGACCCGTCACGTCACGTTTCCCACAGAGGTGAAAAGTGGATTGCTGGAAGTGATCTCTGCCTACCCCTCTGGATAAAATGCGTGATTTTATGTATGTATGTATGTATGTATGCAGTTTATAGCGCTATTGGCCTGCAAGATGCTTGTTCACGCTTCGCTTGAAGTATTTTAAAGTAATTGCAGTACAATTACGCAGTAATAAGTTACTCACTATTTACTTAATTAGCCGTATAAATATTATTTGTGCTCCCAAAAGAAATTCGTTGAGAAAAAACATTTGAAACTTGCATGACACTACTTAACAATGACGAAATGCAAGAATAGACAAAAATCGGAGTGTACAATGAAGTTAGCAGAGCGTAGTTTCGATCTACGGACCTCTGGGTTATGGGCCCAGCACGCTTCCACTGCGCCACTCTGCTTATACAGGACTTGGCGAATTTATCAGCTACCACGCGCGTGCCGGCTGTTCATAGTAGGGTATACGTAGTTTTTTTTTAAATCGCATATACACCAATAGTTTTTCAGCACCGACTTTAAAATGTTTTTAATGATATGGAGAATGTTTGTCTGTGCTTCAATTTCACAATGGAACATTTTGTATTGTCACGTTGAATTTATATTTGTAACTCTAATTAATATTTTTCAATGTTTTCCTTCCCTCCTATGATCCAGGGCTCTACAGGCGGGGGCGTGAAATGGCATTTAAGCAGGCCTTCGACCAAGCAGTCAGCCTGACTATCTCAATATGGTCTATTGTGACTGTCGACCTCATATTTGGATCTCACTACCGCTTACCATCAGATGGACGGAGGTCATCTTGTTAACCTATAATAAAAAAAAAATTGTCATATCACAACGTTCGTTTTGAATGATTTTTTTTACTGCCTCTATATCCCGCCATTGTAAACTAAAAACTTACATAACAAGGAAATTTTCAGGGCAGAAATTAAACACACTAACCCACAATCTCGTATAAAAATGTTAAACTGTAGCCCCTACTACATGGCAGTTAAGATCTTTAACCAATTACCAAAATATATACAAACCGAACCCAAGCCAACAATATTTAACAAAAAATTAAAGGATTTCCTATTATCAAAATGTTTTTACTCGGTAAATGAATATTTGTCAAATAAGTATTAAATAATTATTTTTCTTTAACCTTTAACTATGTACTGGGAATCTGTTCATAAAATAAAATAAAATAAAATACACTGATAAATACCCTAGATGATTGTATAGTTTAGTACGTTTGCAATACCTGTAAAAGGTCTCTAAGTTTTAAGTGCTATATACTTTTTGTAATAACACCTACACATGTAACTACACTTAGAATGCAAATAAATATTTGAATTTGAATTTGAATTTGAACCCTTGTCATGGCAACGGTTCATTACATCAATCGTATAATTGCGGGTTGATTAGTATAAATATGGATTAAACTAGGAATTTCCTTTTTTTTGAAGTCGGTTAAAATGCAAAAACCATGTATAAAATGTGACAAATATTCATCCGCAAAAGGCGTCCAAATCGGTTCAACCAAACACAAGAAAATTTGGGGCAAACTTACAGTACACACATACTGGTCAAACGGAGAGCGTCCTTTTTTAAAGTCTGTCAAATAATAACTAAGCTTTACGAGTACATAACATGGTTTGGTTACTTTACGTATAAATAAGCAATACTAAATAGTATCCGCTAATCTGTAGGTTTCGCTCGATGAATTTCTGCATCCCAGATGGTTTATAAGTGAGGTTCTTTGAAACGTACACACTTTAACATACATTTATGGTCCTCAAAATTGCATACGTAGTGAAGATTGAAAGCACAAGACACCGTTAACGAGCCGCGTCGAGTCGCGGCTAAGTGCTCGGCTAAATTGCACGCGACGGCAAAACGCCGCAGGCCAAAGCATCACATACAAATAGGCACGCAGGGCCCAGTCAAGGGCGGGCGCGGGGAGTTGTCCAGGGCGGCAAAATGGAAGCAAACAATTATCTTTGGATAACCAATTGTTTATACACTTTTAAGACTTTCGCGCTCCATTACGTTAAAAACTATATATTATGGGTCTACACGCAATATAAGAGTAGCGGAATTCGCCCCCGCTATTACGCAGTTAACTCGCGACCATAACTGGTGAAATCCAGTCGAAATATTGGGTAGTAAGTAGCTGTGTATTTGCTACTCTTTTTATCACGTGAAGACCCTTAATGCGTATAGTTTTTAAACCAATTGTACAGTCTCAGAATTAGCGTCCTTTTTTTTAAAGAGACGTCATTGATGGCTTGGTGTAGCATCTTCATCGCGGACTTATGGGGGAGCCAATGGCTCTCGTCGCAACTAGCATCCCCTCTTCCCTTTAGACTACCCTACCGGGCACCGGCCGGAAAACTGATGACATACAATTTTAAAAAGTTTGAATGACGCTTAAATTTAAAACGTGTGTGGGAAGTTCGAATTACTTAATGGGTAAATCAGTGCTCAAATATTTAAACATCGTTTCTTTCAGCCATTAGAACAAACTGGAAAAAGCAAAAAAATATAGCTAGGAGTGGAAGGGGCCCTGTATGCATCCGTAATGCTTACTACCAGTATGCATCTGACGTGCATTTATAAAAAGTTGAAGAAACCGTCTTCGTGGCCAGAGCTCTTCTACGACGCGTTTTAGTGCGCTTTGCCGCTATAGCGCTCAGGTAAATTGCATGACGTTTGAGCTGATAAAACGGGTTTTAAATAATAAAGCTCAACACTACTAACATAATTAAACAAATTGTTTGATATTATGTATATGTATTTCAATATATTTTAATTAGAGAGCGTTTAGTACCACGATTAGGGCAAGACTTTAAGAAAACTTATAATTTAATGGAAAAACAAAAATACATAACGTCGAATTGAGTAACCTCCTCCTGTTTTGAAGTGGTGGTTTAAACATACTGCGCCCAGACCGAACATATCTGCCATTTAGTGGCTCCTGGGACAGTTATTTTTGAAATTCACTGTTAGTGTTATCGCAGTGAAGACCTCGTAGGTAGATTCACAGTTCAGTGTCCTGACCATTCACTAGATTTCCCACAGAGCCAGAGTCAACGAGCGTGGGGTCGAACTTCTGAGTATTAGGTACAGCTGTCTGTCTGAGAAAATTAAGATGATTTCTTCATTTGAACTCCTGTCTCAATTGTCTGTGCGCAATGTTTACCAGACACATTGAAGAATAATTATGAAACCTTGTCATCAGTTTCGAGACTCATTATTTTTGCTAAACATGAGTTAATTTTGTGTAGAGCGGACGAGCGTGACAAACATGATCGTGAGAAAATGGAACATGAGAAACAGTGGCGTACAATAAAGGCAATCTGAGCCCCTCATAACCTTTCAGTATTAAAGGCTAGGTTGTACAATTTTAACTTCAAGTGACTGTATTGTGTAAACTAAAATTCACGCAAAAAAGGAGCACTTAACCATCACATTAAAACAGTCCGAGCTAATTCAATGAAGTTAGGGCTTCTAGCTAACGTTAATTGTCTGTCAAAGAGAAGGCTGGGCCAGCGTGTGTGACGGGGCTAAGTGCTCAGCCGCCATTCACTCACTTACACATTCACTTAGCTCTTTCACTCACGAAGCGTAAAGATCGTGGAATTGTACGTCCACTGGTGTGGGATTAGTTGGGATAACATTATGTTAAACATTTAAACGCATTTTTAGAACTGAATAGGTAGGAGTAGTTTATTTAGTATAGATTATCAAAATATAGGTTATATTCTGGTTCATTCCCACTATGGGACTGTACCTGTATTCTTCTGAGAAAATTCTGATTACTCGATGCGGACTTCAGAAAAGCAGCTAAATTATTTGGATTCAGGTATTAATTATCTTGAATTTCCCTAGTAACTCGTAGGTAATGTAGGTACCAATAATTATTTAAATATGAATAGGTGACTAGAAGAGATAGCAAGTTGCTAAGTAAGATTTTGTCAAATGAACACTTTTTAGGTCACTGTGGAAAATGTTATCTCTGCTTGGAGACAGGGCGATTAGAAGTTTCAAGATTGATGAAACTCGGGGTCTAATGTATTTTTCTCAAAGTGCCCGAACTTGAGAGTGGAAATTTAAAATTAGGTCGCTTTAACTTAATTCAACTTAGCTACAAATTTTATGGCATGGAATGGCTGTAGGTAATGATGTTTCGAATTCTTGCTCGTAGTAAATGTTACTAAAAGATGTTCATTCACTTTTATTTAGGTAGGAACCGCAGTTAAAATTTTACTACAGCCGTTAAATGAAATTGCACAAATACTTAAGCATAAATATCAAATATCTTTATGTATCTATTCTAAAGTTGGATGTAACAGTAAAAGCGTTTCGTTATTTACGTAGATACAAGTACCTATATCGTCATCGATGTGATATCATTTGTGGTCATTATCTACTTGAGTTGACTAAACTATGTGGATTCAACCAAATACTAATGTCAGGCAGTTAATTAAAAAAAACAATAATTACAGTCTCAGCTGAAAAATATTCAGACTGCTACTAAATTGTGTCTACAGATACTCTTAGTTATATTAATAATAAATAAATTAAAAAATCAAAAATGTCATAAAAATAATAACTAGCTTTACGCCAGCGACTCCGTCTGCTTGAAGTATTTTGTCGTCAAACATAACTTCTACAAAGCGGAATCTAAATCGTTCAGTATTATTGGCGTGATTGCGCAACATACAATGCAATATGATATTAGTAAGGACATAAGGATTAAGTAATCTTAGATCTTTTTTAATAAATACTATTTGTGTTAACCGTCCGCCTAGTTTGTAATTATGATATTAGCGATATTAGCACTAATAACGAGCAGGCCTGCCGGTCAGGTCAGTCCCGTCGCGTATGCAAATGTTATGACGTCCCGTAAGCCCCGACCGCTACATGTGTACCGGCACCGATATAATTGCATTTAACAACCGCATACAAATTTAACATTTGTTACAATATGTTAAGGGCTTAAGAGAAATGGACATAATTGGAAATGGGTATAGTTGGCTTATTATTTGGTATCTACCTACGTAATTTATGTTCATATCTATATTTGTATAATCTTTATATTATTGCAAATACGAGTATACCATTTATCTGTTCTATAATTGAGGACAGTTTTCTGGGTTCCTTCTGCATTTCCGACATCTCTTCGCACATGCTGTTTGTACTGGGACCTCTTCTCCAATCATCAACCATCTTGCACAAGAACTCATTAAAACAGTGAATATCAAATATCGGTTTACTAAATCGAATATCTTTGTGCAAAAGTAGTAATAACCTAATAAATGCTTTGTAGTAGGCCCTCAATTACTAGATTGGCCCATTAGTTTATTTCTGTTTCCCCGTATTTGCATTCAATATTTTCGCGGAGTTGGAACAACTTTTAATGAACATCTATCTGAGCTACTACCAAAATATTCACCAGCTCATTGCCAAAAGTTCGCTTTTGAAGTAGGAACACAAACTTTTTAATTAGGTGGGCAGAGGCAGCCACTCGAGTGGATTATTAAATATGTCAGGTGGCGACGGGCAGGCTAGCCTTATCTCGGAATTTACTAATTCTGACGTTGGGAATAGGCACTTACGCTACTTAAGGTTGGACAATGTTGTAAACGAAAGAAAAAATCTTTTGATCTGACTTCTGTAAGTCAATTACCGATAGCGAAGCCAAACCCCCAAATTTCATCATCTTGTTTCTATCATACTTACACTTCGCAAGTAGTTTGTAAGCGTATCTCAATAGCCAAATCAAATTTATAATTTATGGATCTCAATTATTATTCAGCGATCAACCAACTACCCGGCCTTAAGTGGGCAGGCACATAAATAATTACCTTTGGGAGCGGGCAGCTCAAACACCGCAGTGGGCAGACAGCCGGATCTTGACAAGGGTCCGCTATAAACCGGACTTAAAATTTAATTAGCCAAACAAATCACATCCCTACTACCCCGTCATAAGATAGATTTACATTTAAACAACTAACGTTTAGATAAGAGAGCTTCCAATCGGACTTGAAAAAATTGCTTTAATGCAAACTTCGAACGCAGCTGAGCCTTTAATGAATGTGGAGTGCGAAGAAAACAAAAGAGGTCATTAGAATATGTCTGTCGTTAACTGCATTGTATTGTTTTGTACGCAGGCGTATAGGTAGAAGAGCTGTAGGGTTTTATATGATGCAATACTGTGTTAAAATTATTTTCAGCTCTTCATAATCATCATTATTGCAGTAGTTACATGTACATATTATCTAGTTTTCTTGATTCATTGTTTTAATCTAATAAGGCGTCTGACCAATTTCGGCTATGGCTGCCGAATTCAAAGGAGATCAGCCGACTACGCTGGACATTTATTGTGCACAAATGTACGCGCAAACATTAGTGCTCTCTCTGTTCCGTTACCCTCATAGTTCAGTGAGACAGCAGTCCGACATGATCGGACCATGATAGGACCACCAGCGTAACGTGCTTTTCGAGACATGGCCGTGCATCCGCCTTCGGTTGAAGTTCCTGACTCCGGGCTGAGTAATTTCTTAAAAGAAAAACTTACACAAATTTGGCCGCCTCGGATTAGGAAAAAATAGCTACTTTTTGGTCTATTGGTCTATTGGTAGCAAGCGCTGCGTTAGGACCGAGAGGTCCCTGGTTCGAATCCGGGGTCGGGAAAAATTTGTGTGAGTTTTTCTCTAATGAAATTACTCAGCCCGGAGTTAGGAAGTTGGCGGTTGATCGCCCGTGCCTCAGAAAGCACGTTAAGCCGGTGGTCCTGCGCCCAATCTTTCGTCGATCATGTCGGATTGCCGTCTCATAGAATTATGAGAGTAAGGGAATAGAGAGCGCACTTGTGTTTGCGCGCACACTAGTGCACTATAATATGTCCTACGCACTTGGCTGGTCTCAATTGAGATCGGCTGCCATGGCTGAAATCGGTCGGACGACTTATTTATTTAAATGTTCCATTATAAAAGGAATATTTTCAAAGCAAGTACATACAGGCCTATGTCCAGCAGTGGACTGTAATGGACTGATGATGATGATGAAGTACATACAAACATTTTAATTGTAAAAATCTCGTAATCCCCAGCGAGTAAATAAAATTTATGTTTTGTGCAAATGTGTCATAAATTGCAGGTGCCACGATTTCCGTACCTGATAAAAGCATTGTAATGGTCACAAATCCCCAATTTTTAGAGCAAACACAAAGAGTTAAAAATGTTACGCCATTTGTATCCATCTTAAACCACTCAGGAGCGCAAACAAATGGAATGCAATAACAACAGGCATTCAGTATAAAGTCTTAACAGAAAGGAAAGAAAACATTTGCATTAAAGGGAGAGAATGACGGTAGGATTTTGTAAAGCGTTTCAAATATTTATTGCCACGGCTCATTTACACAACCGTTCAATTTGTATTTTTACTTCGCCTCTTGTATCATTTGTTATTACATAAATTTCTTATTGGCTGTTCGCAGTTTCCGTTCTTTGACTTATTCCGATTGTGTAGCGACGATTTGTTCGAAACTGTTTGATTGAGAGAAAGAGAAAAAACATAAATGGGCTAAGTATATTGAAGTTATTTATCCCATAAATGTCTGTGTTATAAAGACTATTTTATCAGGACGCTCTTGTATCAACATTGATGTCTATTTCTTTCTTCGAAAATATTTGTATCATTCATTTTCTTAATCAATTTCATAATTTAATAGGTTTATGGATACTTTGGGCTTTATTATAATCTTTACATTATTAATGAACCAACTTTTTCTTTTGTATCTCAGCTTACAAACGTGTAATATGATAATGGATAAAGTCCACATAAAGGTTAAACATACGAATCGAAAACTCTTTATTAATCGACGTCCTAATTAAATCAGTTATCTTCTTCTTTGTTTTTAATTTCCGCCCGAGTGGTTTGGCATTTTATTAGAATTCCAATTGGTTCCGAGGCCGGCCGGGGAACTCCAAAAAACAATTGCTGACGAATATAATGAATTGTTTGACCTGACTGTTCAATCAATCAATAAGATTGGATCCTTTCATACTACTTTCCCTTATTGAGAAGGCGTTATTTGGGAAATAAAGGAGAACGGATTGATTGCGGTATTGAGATTAATTCTGTGGGCTTTCTAATGGTAGAAATCAATCTTGAGGTTTATGTTAAAGTGGATACTTAAATTTTATTTGAAAAAATGTGATCCATCTATTTGGCATTAATAAAATAGTTAATAAATCATATTTTCAAAGGTTTTCGTCTTGTCAACAATGTTAAAAAATTGTAAACAAAAAAAAAACCGCCTTCAAAAACCCGACACACTAAAAATTACAAAATAATATAATACGAACATTAATCTGGGTATGAATTTGATATGTTGTTGAAGGCGGTGCCGTTTATATTTCATGCAGTTTTCCTCAAAAATTTAATTGGCACCGCCTTCAACAACATATCCAATTCATACCCAGATTAATGTTCGTATTATATTATTTTGTAATTTTTAGTGAGTCGGGTTTTTGAAGGCGGTTTTTTTTTTTGTTTACAATTTTTTTCATCCTTTTTAGTGTTACATTTTTTAGCACCCTATTAGTTCAGCTCACCTATAATTCTACTGATATTATAACTAGTAGTCTTAATATGTATACAGTATTGAAAGAATTATCCTTTTACTCCAAACAATTAAGGAATTGACCTTCCATCATCAGCTCAACATTATAACATTATGATTACAAGAAGCAATGCCAATATAACTTCAGAAAATATGTGAAACGTGGTACATGTGCCTATAAAATTTAAGGGTTGCCCTCGATTTCTCCTGGATCCCATAATCAGATCCTAGATTGGACCCTATTAGTTCAGCTCACCTATAATTCTAGTGGTATTATTACTAGTAGTATTAATATGTACACAGATTTGAAAGAATTATCCCTTTACTCCCAACTATTAAGGAGTTGACCTTCCATCATCAGCTCAGCATCATAAAATTATGATTTCCAGAAGCAAATGCCAATATAACTTCAGAAAATATGTAAAACGCGGTACATGTGCCTATAAAATTTGAGGGTTGCCCTCGATTTCTCCTGGATCCCATCATCAGATCCTAGACTGGTCAACCTAATAGTTTAGCTCACCTGTAATGCTACTGATATTATAACTAGTAGTCTTAATATGTATACAGTATTGAAATAATTATTCTTTTACTCATAACTATTAAGGAGTTGACCTTCCATCATCAGCTCAGCATCATAAGATTATGATAGCCAGAAGCAAATGCCAATATGACTTCAGATAATATGCAAAACGCGGTACATGTCCCTATAAAATTTGAAGGTTGCCCTCGATTTCTCCTGGATCCCATCATCAGATCCGAGACTGGTGAAAATGGGACCACCTCGGAAGTGAACACTATCCGACCAAAAAAAAATTTTTGAAATCCGTCTATAATTGACGAAAATATCGGTGAACATACATAAAAAAAAAAAAAAAATATTATACATACAGACGAATTGAGAACCTCCTCCTTTTTTTGAAGTCGGTTAAAAAGAGTAACTATCGAGTTTCTTGTCGGTGTCTCCTCGGTAGAATTAACGTTCCGAACCGGTGGTAGAATCGCGGTTTATAAGTGCCTGTAAATGCCTATATGAATATAGGAATTTCGACTTTGCCTTTGAATATGTCCTGCGCAGTTGGCTGATCTCACGAAAGGAATATAATTTTATTTCTCAGGTCCATTTACCGTTCAGAATCTTACTGGAACCTTAAAAAACCTTTCAACATAAGAAATATGATTATATTTTGCACCGTTCCGCCTTCCATTGAAACCACATTGAAAAAGCGAAACCAATATGCAAAAGATAAAATCAAGACCCGCAGAGCGATCTCGAGCGGAGCCACTCTCGAGTCGGGAATTTATCGAGAGCCAGTGCATGAGTGAGCCAATAATTGGGTTGTCTGTGTTCCTTTCGCGCGCCACAGACTGATTTTGATACTAACCGGTTTATATGGCTCGGATTGCATGGGGACTCCAATTTGCTATCACTCCATGTGCTCAGATGGCGACGCCGCGACAGAATGGGAATCCTACTCTGAATGTAAAGTAATTATAACCAGTCTAGTCCTTGTTCACAAAGTGTTGGAAAATGATTCGTTTCTAATACTTAGTTGGTCTTCCTGAACAATTGACAGTGACGTAGCATCGATTTCTGAATCCAAACGTCAGAAAGGTAGAATGCTGGAGGGTCCTTTGTCAAGGGCAGGTTTGTATTGTGAATTTATAATAAGGAAATTATGAAACAGCAAAATTTCGTATCAATTACATAATTGAGATTTAAGTACTCTCGTGGTTTTTATCATAAACTACATAGTTAAGTGAAGAAATATCTAGAGTATTTCTAGGTTTTGATATAATTATCAGAACAAAGTGCATTTAATGCACTATGCATTTGTGCGACTTTTTACACGCAAATTGTTATTTAAGCATCGTTGTTATGGTACGTAGTATACCTGGGATGTAGGTATACCTCTGTATGTTAAAGCCAATTTGACATCCATTTTCCAGGCTACAACTACGAAACCAATTATACTGTTACTGTACAATTCGCGTCGATTCCACAGCATAGACCAATGTAAGTGAAGTAGTAGTTCGTTTTTGATGGGCATTATACTATTGAGAATGAAGAAAAATTGTATTTGTACTGTTACCTCGTTGCGCCTTCGTCCTCTTTAAAAAAAATCACTACGCCGGTGAATAACCGAAAAAATATAATAATATTCAAAAAGTTGAGAACAGCATTTGTCACCATAAAAAATAGAATGTATCCAGTATGTACCGGATTAGGCCTCCCCCTCCAATCCCCATATCAATGGGGATGTCGAACTGCTCAGACCATAGTGCACAAGTGTGCGCGCAAACTGTAATCTAGGCAACATTACTCTACATAGTTCGATAAGACAGCAACCCGATATAACAGAACTAACCAATCTGATCAATTTAGTATATGAGATGTGCAATGCATAAAATGTTTATTTAACTGCTTCAATTTATTACACTGTTCCGTTTTCCTACTCGCGTCATACATTGTTGGGTCGCTTTGAAATTAACTCTGCAAATGTTATTTGCAAAGAACCCTTATAGTAACTAAGTACTATTCCAAATCAAACTCACCTGCATTTCTGTTTGAAGAAGTTACTCATTCAAATAAATTCAGTAACATAGTAGGTACCTTTTTCAAAGACCCTTTTAAGGAATTACATTTACTACGCACAGCGGGACAGAACAGAAAAAATATAATTTTAACCATCATGCTTGAGTGCACAAACGCATTAATTTGTGACGTTAATGATTACACAATTTTGAGGAATAAAATATAGGTATACTTAAGAAAAAAATGAGCGTTAAATTATGGGTAAAAATATGCTTACCTACTTTTACATAGATCGAATAGATAGAAGGATTGTAGAGCTCAATACAATGGATTTTCTAGTTTTAACTTTACTAGATTAATCCTTTTTTCATGTTATTCAATAAAATACTTGTGCAACTTATGTATTATTGTATTTTACTAGAGCTTTTGTTCAAGACTCTCTCAAGAGATGCGGTTCTCCCGTAAAACATTACTTTCGCTGTTTGCAATTCTTCTAAAAATTTGACATCGATCTAAATTTAAATCGCTTAAGCTAAAGTATTACCTATACTTATGTAATTTTAATTTTATGTTTAACTGGCTCGGTGGAACAGTCGTTAGTGGCCCAGGCTTACTCACTGCCTACGGTCTAAGAGTCGTGGGTTCGATTTCCACTCGCGGCAAATATTTGTGTAACGAACATCGCTGTTTGTTCTGTGTACTGGGTGTGTTATTATTAAATATATTTCAGTATAATGTACCCACTGTTGATTCGTCCGTGGTTAGTAAACCACGGGATCAAATAAATGTACGTGATGTGTAATATTTAATATTTAATTATTGTATTTAAGCAATCAACATAATTTATTTGCATATACTGGTAGACACAATACGCTATTTCCCGCTGAGAGCGAGTACCTGGAGTTCCTTGAGGTCAACATAAATTGAATTGGAGATGGATGCTCCCTCCCCTTAGGAGGGATAGCTGATTGCGGTCGGTGCCCACACCTGGTCAGCTCGCAGGAATTCAATCGACACGATAGACTTGTTATAGATGGCTTGTTGACTGTAATTTCAACAGTGTGTGCACAGCACATTCTGCACTATACTAGTAAGTACATAACTTACTAGCATCCAATTAATCTCTAAAGGACGATTTTGAACATATTGGAGGAGAGTTAGGCATCCAGTTTTGACTCTTAATAGCTTTTGATTATAGATTGGCTCATCCAGTATTAAAAAAAGTATTTTTTTTATTGCGGTAGGTATTAAATATGATCATACTATTGAAGGGAAAATATCATTAAATCTTAAACTCATATGGCAACTGTTAGCCCAATACATTATGTATAGTAAAAGATGATAGGTACTGTAATATTATCACATTGGCCTTCTTCGGAATTTCCACAGAATAGCCTTGCCTTCTTATTAAAGTGATATTTCGCAATGAAATACGGTAATATTTCCTTATACTTCCGACTGGATTCCGTGCAAAATTACACTTAGTTCTCTCAGACGTTTCATTTTCGTTAACGTTAATTAATATTTAGGTTATTTTGGAGGTGGTAAGTTTAATAAAGCAGATAGATGTTTGATTATAAACATGATTTCTGGCGTGCCCCAGGGAGGAGATGCCAATAAGCACTTAATCTCCATTAAGAGGAATCGGATCGGCCGGCGACGGGCCGCGACCGGCGACTGAATAATGGATGGGGCGGGCTGCGTGACGCGCTGTCCTACATTGCGGCTGACGGCACTGACACGCCACCTGATCTTGCCTTGTAGGATTAGGTTATGTGTTCTAGTCAGTGTTATTGATGATTTTTGACATAGAACTGTCATTGGACCGTATTCGCCGCCGCCAAGATTGCCTAATACTTCGTTCGTTATTCGTACAGCATGAGTTAGAACGCAAATATTGATGACTTTTATGTTTTGTTTACTACTGTGTATAATTGTAGCTTTCTTAAAAATAGATGAGCTTAAAGAAACTATACTGTTTGATCTTGAAGATTTAAATTTCAATATGAACGAGCAACAAAAAAAAAAACATTTTACTGTATACTCCTCAGTTTCGAAACCACAGCGATAAACCCACTGATCCAATACTCAGACGAGCTTAACTCCGTGTATCAATTCCACTTCATCAAACAAACCCAAGAACTTAATATTTCAGTAGACGGGTTTTCACAGTTGACTTGTTTTGTTTTTATCGTGGCGCCTGTTCTGTATTCCGAAGACACGGGCCATAAAGATGTTTCAGCGAAAGGTGTGCACCTATTCGTTCAGGGTTTATGACGCCGGCACACGTTGGGGATATAAAAAAATCTTCGTAAATGTCAATATTTTGAGGACGGTGACATTTAGGCGGATTAGTGCTTTATTGCTTTACACGTCAGCTTAAATTGATGGTAAATTCATCGTGTTTCTATAAAAGTAAAAAAAACGACGCTGAAAAAGTATAAAACAAGACTTTTAGAACACTGAACTGAACAAAGTTGCTTATGTAGTTCCAAGTAAATGGACACAGTAGACTCTACCAAAATGCTTATGTTGAAAATTGACAATAATGTCATACAATACTATTTTGAAGTATGCAATATTTACTATGTAGAGATAGGTTTTCATGTTTGGAAAACCGCAGTCACACGTTGTCAAAGTGCTACGGTAGGTAGGTACTTGTGTATGGAACGTGTGACTACGCCTTTCCAAACATGAAAACTTATCTCTACATAGTAAATATTGCATACTTCAAAATAGTATTGTATGACATTATTGTCAATTTTCAACATAAGCATTTTGGTAGAGTCTACTGTGTCCATTTACTTGGAACTACATAAGCAACTTTGTTCAGTTCAGTGTTCTAAAAGTCTTGTTTTATACTTTTTCAGCGTCGTTTTTGTCGTAGTTGGGTTTTAGTTTTTAACTTTTTATTATTTGTACTATTTTTGGTGTTAAAGTGTATTTGTGGCGCATAATATTATCAAAAGTTAAATTGATGAACCAACATGTTTTATATTTTAAGGGGACGTAGTAAAGAAGCTATGAACGAAAAGATGTGAACTATATGCAATCAGTCCATGAATATACGTAAAGTCACATGCAAATGCTAGTAATATATATATATTTAAAATGTACAAGTAAAGCGCTTTCCAATGATACCAAACACGGCGTATTTATCTTAACTTTATTTTTTTACTCTGTATGTTTTGTCCGCTAGTGGGCGCCACATTAGATTTTGTGAAACCCTATATAGCCTATAACCAGCGGACAATTAAGACGCTTCTAATGATATGTCATTTGTCGAATTCTGACAAGCAATTTAGAAGTTATGTGGAAACAGATGAACATACATACATACATACATACATACATACATACATAGCCTGTCAAAATCATAACCCTCCTTTTGCTTTGCCGTAGTCGGGTAAAAATAACATTACTTTCAATCTAAAAAATGTTTAATATATCTGTAATGAGGACTAAGCTCTCAAAAACATGTTGAAACAATAGACTTTTGTATCTTTTTCTACTACAAATATTTAATGAAATGAATACCGAAACGTAAAGAGCTAATTAGAAATGAAACAATATCAACGATACGGCAGTATCTATTTCGAGTGAAATCTAAATGCTTTTCCCAAGGCAAGTTTATTTTATCACGTAAAGTACAGAGTAATCAATTAACTAAGTATTATGGTTCTCTCCAGTTTACTTTATCTTCAATTTGAGATAGCCCTTTAATTTCTGCAAAATAAATTAACTTCGTTATTAGCATTTCCGGTTATCAAAGCAGGCATGATTTGTGTGCTAAATTTCCGGGAAAATCCGAGGTGTTGCGTTTTCACTGATGAATATTCAAAAGTAACAGAAACTATGTATCTAACTAGAAACTGAGCATCAGTTATTTCCAACTTTGTCATTATAGTTTCGAAAGTATCTTTAGGTAGGTACATTAATGATAAAGTCATTATATAGTTAAGTATTTAAATAATTGTTTGGTAGACACCGTGAAATTTAAGTAGTTGTTTTCCCGCAGCAAAATGATTCTACCTTAGTAGCAAAATAGATTTGTGCAGTTATTTTTTGTTAAAATCAATAAATGCCGGCTTTACGAAAGGTATAACCGAAACTTCAAATTACGTTCGAACCACTTTATTACTTAGGGCGTAGAGTTTCATTAACTTTAAGCATCGATTTCATGCGGCAAGCAGTACCTGAATACGTCACATCTTAAAAACAACGAAAGCTCTTATCGTTTTCGTGTTTGAAAATTATTATTTTGAAAATTAGAAAAAAAAACATTTTTTTTTCAAGGAATATAATTTCCATGATTCGTTAGTATTACTAAAGGCAAATCGTTCTGCCACGGGAAAACAACCACTCAAATTTCACCGTGTGTAGGTATACATATGTGTAGGTATACTATTATGTTATAATTTTGAGGCTGTAAGGTCTTGACCCGCATAGTGTATAATTTGACATTTTCTTAATGCAATTTGCAATTTTAGTGCGCACACACAATTTGCGTAACTAAATAATCACTTTCCTTTCTTCTCTTACGAGTATACTCCTAGTCAAAAATAAAGTATATTTTTAGTATTAGATACAAACTATAAAACTTAAAAATAAGTAGATACCATGTGTCGTGTGGGACATGATAATAATATTTTATTACCTATTATTATTATCTATCTTCAAAATTCTGTGCGTTGAACTACCACCCGTGTAAATCTATCAATCTAGTCCTTATGTGCCATTTGTAATCGAGATATACATAGTACCTACATAGTCTCTATACGGCTTCCACATTATTAGGCTATCACGTGATCCGGGCGCCTGGAGGTTCGACATTCAATATTACATTATAGGAATAGGATTACGCCGGATCGCATTCTTGTTGTGATAATATTCCGCAGGTGCGGGCCCCACCCGGGAACCTCCAGCGACCGTGCCATTACTTTTATAGCCTTTCCATGTACCCAGCTCTTAATAAAGATCGTATATCTCCATTCATGAGGCATTAAGATCTATGAACGCGTATAAAGGTAAACGAATATATATTTTTATTTCGCTACCATCGTGAATTTTTTGGAGCATTCCGGCAGACCTAGTGATTTATTATGTTTTTCAGGGCTGAAAATGAAAAATGTTGCCATTTACCTAGATTACAGGAAATGATAATAATTTAGATGTTTCCGTTCGATAACATTCGAACTTAATAAAATCTCTTAATTACAGACCAGACATTTTACTGACCAGAAATGACTTTTCAAGAACC
Organism: Maruca vitrata; assembly: GCA_039566165.1. Taxonomy (NCBI): domain Eukaryota; kingdom Metazoa; phylum Arthropoda; class Insecta; order Lepidoptera; family Crambidae; genus Maruca; species Maruca vitrata. The sequence goes on along the minus strand of CM076916.1, from coordinate 13,054,859 downwards.
TTGCTAAAAAAAAGTACTCTAAAAAATAAATGTAAGTACTTAGTCAACAAAATTTCTGCTTTTATTAGAAATCGGGAAGCACTATACAAAATAAAGATTTATTTGGTTTTCAATAAACCAACATTTTTATTACCCAAGTTTAAAGAATACACGATCCCTTATAATATGTCGGGCAGTTGCAATACAAAGTTTGGATTACCAAACTCGGATTTATCGTAACAATGCTCGCGAAATGTGTCAAAAGTGGAAAGTTTGTCGGAGTTTATTCAAGTAATATTGATAAGCAGTCTCCGAGAGAAAATTAAGTTGAAGTTTGATGCTCGTGAACAAGTTGAGTGAGGTGCCGCTGAAGTGCTCCGCAAATATTGACTGCGGGAGTGTCTCGAAACTTGCGAATTTTCCTCGGCCTTATATCGACGAAAGTTCCGCCACTAATGCCTCTGACGCGAATAAAAACTTCATGTTTTTATAAATATTTTGCGCCGCAATGTCTTAGACAGTTTGGCCTCCTTTTATTTTTTGTCACTTTCCGCTGAGACTGAGACCGAGTTTTGCTGGAAGTAAAAGTACTTTCAATCACAATTTTTGTGGTTTTTGAAAGCGTTTACATGGTGTTCAAACATAAATATAGAAGTTACTAATGAATACGCCCCTATATATTTTTTTGTATACATATAAAGACCATTTTTCTTTAATTCTTTGATATTTTTTATATAATAACCTAAATAGAGGAATGAAAAATTGTTTATTCAAATACAAGAAAACTAGATTATGCCTTAAATTGTGCATTAATTACCTACCAAAGATCCTATCCTGTAGGTAGTATCGTGACTGATGATGACGGCAGTCCTTGGGGGTTTCAATGAACAAACAGCCTGTTTTATTTTATTTTATTTATAAAAAATCTTAATTATCTAAATTACTACATAATTAATTGTTAAATATTAAATAATATGAATGTAAAGGACAAAAACATGAATATTAACTGACATTATAATAATGTTGACTTTATTTTAGCGTCCTCGACAATTAAATCTCCTGTGCAATATCTTCCAAAATATAAATGCCATAAAAATAAACTCACACGTACCTAAATTCTTACACTAAAATGATATGAATTGTGAATCTTCGTTCATGAGTAGATAATCTCTAATTTATGTTAAGTATTTATGTGACATCAATTATCTTTCTATTGTTAGTTCATCTATGCTAATACCTCGAAGATGTATTTGGCAAACATGTAAAAGTCTGTATAATTATCGTAATATGACTAAATCTAAAATAAAATGTGTTTTCGTTACGTATAGCTATGCTATAGGTACTCAATACGAATTGACTATGTTACTCTGACTATTTGTCTATTCTACCGAATAATGTTATTCAAGCGTCAGTTGTAAATAAGCATAGACTGATGATAAACCAATTCTAACTACATGAATATTCCATAATTTATATAAAAGTATAATGTGCATAAGTAAGACAGTAAGTATGTATCTATTTAGTGAACATTTTATGCGCTATGTGACACTGGGAGCGCATTACGGGTATCGGCTAAGTGCACTGTGCCATCACAAATAATGTGACTTTGATCTACTAACCTAATTCAATTAGATCTTGTAGATTTTCAGTCAATATTAATAGAATTCCTTTCTGGCAGTCAAATTACTGTGTGTAAAATGATGTTTTAACCTAATATGCGGAATGGGTTGAATTTATTCCGATTTGGTGGAGGTTGCGGTCTTCGAGATCTGTTGGGTCGATGTAACGGCTCGTTTGCGGCTGACAAAAGGGGGGAATTCAAATCGTCAATCGCTGATTGCGATGTGTCCGTTGAGTTTGTGTCTTCTTCATTTTCTGTTTCAATTCCATCTAGTTCTTTATAAGTAGTCACTTCAATATGAGTAGTGGTTGTGTTCACATCAGAAGAGTTTGATTTTTCACCATCATTGGTTATATTTTCAGCTGACGAAACTGATGTCGCTGGTGTTGTGTCAGTGGTCATAGCTTGACCAGTTTTACTGGTTATGTTTTCCGCTGAATTCACCTTCTCTATTGCTTTGGCTGTCATTTTTACTATATCCACTAGTGTTGTAGGAGTAGGATTGTCTGTTGTTGTTTCAGAAGTGGTAGTGCTAAGTAATGTTTCCGTGCTTTCAAAGCGACTAGAATCCGTATTTTCCTTTGTTGGTATAGATTGAGACGTTGTTTGTAACGGTTTGTCATCTGTAGTTTCCGTCATTTTGGTTGTAGTGACTTCAAATACAGTTGGTTCAGCACTAGAATGTTCTTCATCTATAATAGTTATTTTTATCACTTCATGTGCTACTGAGAGATTATGAACTGTCTTTGTTGGTAACTTTACAGAAATTTCTTGTGTTATTTCGCCAGAACTTTGGACAGGACTTGCAAGTTTTATTTCTGGCTCAGAAATGGATGTATCGTTTTGAATTATTTCAATTTTGGGTATTTGAGAATGTGGTTTCCCCTCGTTCTGAACTTCAGGTTCTTTTATTATCACTGTTAAATTAATTGTTGGTTCATCGTCTGTATTATCGCTGTATGCATCATTTACATATTTAATGGAAGATTCAGTGATGGTTCTATCGGTGGTTGAAGTAGAATATACTTCTGTAGATTTTTCCATTTTGTTTGTTTTCATATCCATTACTTTCAAGTTTTTGCTTTTTAGCCCATAAAATTTATCATGATACTTTTTAGGAACTACTGTTTTTAAAGTGTCCTTTTTAATATCGTCTTTTACCGTATCTAACTGTTTTGTTACAATTAACGGCTTGTCATTTAGATCAGTGTTTGGTTCATCAGTTATTTTCGGTAGCGCGGTGCTTTTGATCGTCACTGTCATATGGTCCGCTTCGTGTATTTGTTTTGAGTAGTGTTGTTCTGCAAGCTGTTGAGCATGTTTCTCCTCTAGGGACAAAACTGTCATATCATCACTAAGTTTTGCCTTTGCCATTACAAGTGGAGGCACAAAATGATCAGTTGGTTGTGTGAATATAGTTTCAAAGTTACCATGTCTAGCGAACTCATCATGTAACATTTTGTGTTGCTTGTTCTTTTCATCTTCAAGTTTTTCTGAGAGGTCACTTGATGCGAAGTTGTTGTTGTCAGCCAATTTTGGAATGTCATTGCTTTGCAAGTTGTTATTGAAAGCGCCATCCAAATTAATGTTCTTGTTCATATCAAATTCATTTTGCTTATTATTGAAAACTTGGTTTAATGCTTCTGTTGAAATAAGCGGGGTTGGTTTGATAGTGCTTGATTGGTTTATATCATCTTCATGCTCAGTTGTAGTATTTTCTTCTGTAGATACATCATTGATCACGTCTTGGTCAGTGAAGAGGTTTTCAGAAGTGACCGTTGACGTTGCACCGGTTGGTCCTACGCTGGTAGTACTGGATGCTTCGTCGTCTTCCGCGCAAGACAGGTCTTTCAGGAGTTCTTCCCGTTTCTGTGAACAAATAAAATGTCATATGTCATAATTTTTCATGTAAGGTGCTTTTACAATTTTTGGTATGAAAACCCTTATTACTTACCACGTTTCCAGTGCATTGGACACGCTTCACGCCAGCCAGCCCGCAGTCAGCGGTCAGCTGAACTGCTGCGCTCTCCGGCAGGTAGAGGATGGTAAGCGCTGGTAATGCTTTCACCATGCACCCTTCGTTACCAAGAGCCCATTGAGGCACTGTGAACAAAATAAATAAATAAGGTAAGACTCATAACTTATGACTACCCATAGATCCGCCATACGAGTATTAAGTGTTCTCTCTCTGTAATGGGGACTGCTATTTCAGCTAGTCCCTCTCTCCCCTTTCCACTCCCGAACGAAACGTTCTGAACAGCGTTGCCATCTACATTCAATGGATCAACACAATGGAACAGAAGCTTAGTTCCACTTTTCTTTCACGTGTCATGAAGGCATTCCATATTTTCCCTCCCTCATCCTCAGGCGGGACGTGAAACAGCATTTTAGCAGCGAGCAGTGCAATGCTCATATATGGACATCACTACCGCTTATCATCAGGTGGAGTGAGGTTGTCTTAACAAGACAACCTCTTAAAAATAAAAATAAAAAAGCATATTTTTCTTTTCCCAGCTTACCTGGCAATTCACATATAAAGGAGGCGACAGTCGGCCCTCCACAAGCTCGTGCTTCCCACCGGTAGTCTGCTGCAGGGTCGGCGGCCGCGCACAGGGGCGCAGCCCGAGGGTCCGGCGCTGAACTCCAGTAGCCATCTCCACCCAGGCCACGGTAGTCCCTGTTTGAAAAAGAAAACTTAAGGTACTACCTTATTATAATACTTTGGGGGGATCAACATGGATATGAAGTGCTTTTCTTCCATGGCTGTAAGTATGATAATAACAAAAAGATACAATGGTGCCAGCATATCCGTATGGATAAAAGCCCAAACTAAATGGGAAATAAAAAAGTATGACCGATAGTTATTTGTTTTATTTTTAATGAGTAAGCGGAAGGAAGAGAAATATTTTATTTTTTATCTTCATTTTTTTAATGTTCAACAGAACTCTCAGAAACACTTGTATTTGCAGTTCTAAGTTTGTCTCTTCAAAAACCCAAAGGCAAAAGGAAATTGGTAAAACAAAAATGTTCTCAAAATGCAAACGAATCTCACAAGTGACCCAACACAGCGGCGGCGCGCTAATGCTGACTTATTCATGTAATAATCCAATAACGAATGTCCAGGTGAAATCTACCGGGGCTCCAGACGCCGGGTAGTGCTATTAATGAAATAAATGGATCATCCCCAAATATTTTTGGATTGAAATAATGGTAAAATTAATGTAGGCTACGAACACATACATTTTATGATTAAGGTTTCTTTAAGAGTGAAGAGAATACGGGCTATCTTTTCAAACAAGGGTTCAAATTTGTGTGAGCGTTTTGTCTTACAGTAAATACTGTAAAAATTGTAATTTAAGCAAAAAGTTTTATGTAATTAAAATCTTTCACAATAACTACTGTATACGTTTTTATTCCATTGGATTTCTGTGCATGGAATAACAGTTGCGGTGAGAGCCTATATATAGCCTATAGCCTATATATACCCTATATTTTCTATGATGCTCAATTTTATAACACCGCCGTGCAAAAAAAAAAAAAGTTGGTCCGGCCGTTTCGTTGCAGAGGTAGTATAGGTGAATCGTCCTTCAGTTATTTCTATGTGCGGGATTTATCTATACTAATATTATAAAGAGGAAAGATTTGTATTTTTGTATGTTTGTAATGAATAAACTCAAAAACTACTGGACCGATTACAATAATTTTTTCACCATTAGAAAGCTGCATTATTCAGAAGTAACATAGGCTATATAATATTTTTAAAAAAATTAGGGATATTTACTAAAACTCCAATAATGTAACCCAAGGTGTAAAAAATTTACCTGAAAAATTCCTTACGTCGCGTACGCTGCGAAAACTATTGATGATAGAACAAAATCATTTACTACGACTTTGTAGAACTTATCATTATCTATAAAAAGTGTCGCGACAGCATATGTCTAAATATTATAGTTATGTCACAGTAAGCGGTTTTTTATTCGAAAAATTTAATTTATATGCCGCCACATGAAAAGGCTCTTTATTTGTACCTTGGTATTAATCCTTATCAAAATAAATTACTTTATATGCAAGACGGCTTCAATACCTATTTATGACTTTTTGAATTATTCAATTCGGACATTTCATTCGGAAGATATCACGAGTTTAAAAATGCAAGTATTAGAAAAAAGTCGCGTGGTTGCCGCCACCGCGCTCAGTTAGCCAGCATGCGATGTAGGCTCCATGTAAGCATCACTGGGGTACGGGGAGTCAATGTAATATGTAATATAATATATATATGTATATATTTACATATTACATTGATTATTGATATATATATTTATATAATATTATAAAGAGGAAAGGTTTGATTTTTTGTTTGTTTGTTTCGAATAGGCTCCGAAACTACTGCACCGATTTGAAAAAATCTTTCACTGTTGGAAAGCTACACTATCCCTGAGTGTCATAGGCTTTTTTTAGATAAAAATAGATTTCTCTTACGGGGTTAAAATATATTACATAGAGATAGAGATATCCCCGAAGCGAAGCGAGGGCGGGTCGCTAGTTATATATTAAAACTGAATATCAAATTAAAACTCCCAGAGAAAAGTCTCCCTCTGTAGCTTTCAACTACTTTCATTTTTACAAGCTTTTATGTTCATTTATGTAGCACTATATCTAAGGAAAATCATAAAGAATAATTTGCGGTAACGGAGCGAACTGCTACCGCGAAAACAGCCGTCGTTGACACCTCGGACGTTAAACCTCAGAGTGCTATTGTTTTATTTTATTGTTGTTAAGTGTATATTGCTACTTACTGCTTGGAATTGTATATTTACCGTTAAGAACTCTTAATTGAGCCGATAAAAATATGTCTTGATCTATTTGTCCTGTCTGGCACGAGATACCACCATCATTGTTCCTTATTATATTTTATGATATTATTATATAGAGCACCAATTACCCATGAGACGCTCTTAAGTAGAGTACAGAAAACCTGTGATGGAAAAATTTGTGAGAAGTTGACCAATCCGCACTTGATCAGCGTGTTGACTAAGGCCTGATTGCCCTACTTCAGGGCAGACTCGGGCACTTGTTACAATTTTATGACATTGTGATAATCTCCTTGAGATAACTTACGTCCAAGTGAAGTCTCCGTCAGGATTGCTGCGGATGAGCCCCACCCACACGGCGCTGGAGATGTCCAGCTCCTTCAGGTAGGCTCGCACCGCGTCGTATTGCGCTGTGGTGTCCACTGGAACAAGATCGGAAGCTTTATATTTGGTCGCCCTTGATACCATCATAATTAATTACTAATACTATTTATTAACTTGGTAAGAATCGGAAAACATGGAGTGAATTTTGGAAGCATTAGGACATAACTGACTAAATACAGAAACTATAAAATGAGATAGTAGGTATGTGGTACGAGTAGAGTAGAGGTAAAGGTATGATATTCTGAATGAGACTGCCTGATGGACACAAGGCATAGCCACCCACTGATCATAGGCAAGTATAGACAAGTGTTTTTATACATAAAAACTGACACGGATACGGACTACAGTCCGTAAAAATTAATGTATAATAACTTCATAGATATTAAAAACAAGACTGTACATTTTATCTTCCTTGTATGTAGTTTCATTAAATTTGATATCAAAACATTCTAACGTAGCTCCTATATTCAAATTCAGCTAGACATGCTAATTTTGTGTAGATATTATTCCAATTACCTACACTCTGCTAAGCTAATTTACCTGTTCAATATAATATTACGTGCTAATAATCACATAAATGAAGCCTTAGGAGTATTGTCGACGTTAACGTGAATTGCTGCAAATGATTTAACAATGGCAATTTACAAACATGTTATTATTGATATTGATATAACGGACATTGTATTGGGGATTTACGATGATCATAGCACCTTCTATATGAACATATAACTGCAATGAGGCTTAACGTATTCCAATGAACAAAGTGTATTATATCCATTATTATTGTAGCCGGTATAAATGGACATCAGATAATTTTGTAACGGGAGTTCTGGTAATCTATTAGTAGTTTACCATTCATCCAAAAAAAAAGGTGTAAAGAGACAAGAAATGTTCAAAGCAACTACAAGAATTTTATTTAACTTTGCATATGCTTTCCAAAAACATCTCAGAATATCATATTTGGGCGGTTATAAATAAACTCCTATATTAATACAAAGAACACTACGTCATTTAGATACGATGGACCATTTACTATGAGTCATATTGAAAAGTAGGCGAGACTACGGTAATGGTCGATTAATGGAATGGTGAGGAAACCTTAAGAAAAAGAAACGAAATATGCATAAAACTTAACACCAACGTAATAATGGCTAACATTATTTATTGCGCAAAAGTTCGCTTTAGTCTTATACACCGTAGACTATCAAAAGAAAACTGTTAAAACTAACTTAGCTACTTAATATCAAGTTATTAAAATGTAAATGAGTGTTTACTGAGTGGAATAGATGCACCTGGAATACTTTCAAGACGCTTGTAGAATAAATATTATAGCAATCTGTTATCCTAATCTCCATGTTAATTTTAAGCTTACTTTATAACTATTATACGAACTCAATAAAGTTCGGCTCTGTGAGAAAAGTGGATTGGTTTGGAGGTGAACTTTGCCCAGAAGTGCGATGCTGATATGGGTTAAACAAAAAATCAGCAGTGAAATACCTAAGAATGGTAGGTTTATGATGATGATGTAATGAATTGTATAAGACGACATAAAATTAAATACACATTGCTGATTATAAGTTAAAATAAGTATTGGTTTTATATAATTATAGTTATTTATCAATAAATATTTTTTAAGTATGTATTAGGATACTCTGTACATACGTACTTCGTTTACTATTATAGTAAACAAAAAAGTAAAAAAGTACATAAAAAAAAAGACGTGTGGCACTCGGAAACTGCCGCGGTAAAGCTATTGCATAGCATCGTCCGATTTCGGAGCAGCTCGTTTCGATTCGTGCGAGTTTTGTAGAGTCGTACAATACGTCATATCGCATGCACACAAACACCGTGCCGAAGTCTACCGAACTGAAACGACGTTAGATGATTGTGAGGTTTTTTCGTTACGGAATTTCTTGGTTCGGTCGCCGCGCTCAAAGCCCGCGATAAAAGCTATGCAATAGCTTAAAATAATGTACCTACCACCAATGTCCATTAAATACAAACTAAGGTTAAATATGTCTATACATTATTATAATAATAGTGTTGTTATGTTTATAAATGTCTCAAGCTCCTCTGAACCCGGTGAAGTCGGCTGCATTGGCCTCGGTCCTGCGTTCACGAACTGAACCGCTTTAATACTGTTAACATTATGGGAGACGTGATACTATTATAGTTGAAGGACTTAGTTACCAAGTTGGTTGTCGTCGGTTTCTCTATGAAGCCGAAGTATCGAACAAGGTACAGAATGTCAATTTGAGCTTATAGATTGAACCAATAGTTGTTGTAAATAGTTCTTTTATTACAAGAAATCGTGTACAGAATTGTTCGAAAAACTAATCATTGTGCATTGATTATTGAGCAACATAATATGAATTACATGTAATCTAATCGTTATATAGTCTATTTAATTTATATGTAATTAAACAAATAACGTAAGACAGTTATTTGATTCCGTTACAAGAAATCAAGTCTTAAGTCTGGCCTTAATAATAATTTTGTAAATACCAGTTAGTGTACATAAATAGTACATGCACATTTTTTTGTAAATACATTGAAGAGTTCTCAGTTCTAGTACATAAACCAATAAACACGAACATTCTAATTATATTTTGCATTTTTAAATTATTAACATAATATTCAGCATTGCCATCGCAATCTGAACGATATAACCTTATAAACAGTGTTACACTAGTTTATTTAGTACAGTACAGTCTCAAGAGTTTACAACTTCCCGGTCAGGCATGTCTATCGCAGAGCCGCTGAAGTGGGCCGCCGGGGCCGGCGAGCAATGCGTTTGAGAACTCAAGACGATAACTCACCAGATACCGGCTTGAAATATCTTAATCGCTGTAGGGGCCAGATATGACATCTTAACGGTCATGAAATACGAGGGAATATTATAAGCGCTTAAGCGTAAGACCTTGTATTCGGGGTGTGCATAGGCAAATTTATATAACGGCACACTTGAATCGTGTAAAATTTGAATAATGGTCCGACTTTAGCTTAAGTGGGTATGATCTTATATGTCTTCTTAATTTTAAGGTCGTCACTCCGATGAATTTATTGATTTGTTCAGTCACATACTGGCTTACAGTTTCACAAAGCGCCAGTATGTTAACAGTACATGATAATCCATAACGAATGAATTCTGCCTCTCCATCCTGCTTTCAAACCATGACTATTTAAATTTTATACATAAATAGTCTAGCTAGAGCTATCATCATCATCAGCCCATATATATCCCCACTGCTGGGGAATGGGCCTTCCCCTTAACTAGGGCGATCAGGCCTTAGTCGACCACACTGGCCAAGTGCGGGTTCGGTCGCCAACACAGCCTTAGACTTTTTTCGTAGATGTGTAGGTTTTCTCACAATGTTTTCCTAAACCGTTAAAGCCTCGAATAGTCGTAGCTAGAGCTAGAGGCTGACAAAAGACATAGGCTACTTTTTACGCGATAAGCGGCTTCGAAGTGATTGAATATTTTCATGCAAAGTCAGTTTACGAAAAATGTGAACAATTTTTAACTTGTCGTATTATGTCTCAGTATGACGGGATCGCCCCTAGCGCCCCCTAGCGAGCGGGCGGGCGTCGCTCACGCACCCATGAGCTGGTCCGGGCGATAATAGGATTACTCAGACCTGACGAGACAGAGCCGTCCCGCAGGGCACCGATGCTCGTTTGAAATGATCTTCAGATCTCTACATGAAGATCATTCAAAATATTTATTTTAATTGTTCTTCTTACCTACCTATAAAGAAAAAAATAAAATAAGATCATGTTCTTTGCCATATATTAAATTATATATATTATGCTTAAATCTCATTATTATGAAACAAAAAATCCCAATTTCCATTTCATTCAAAATTACATTAAGATACATGTTTTTTTTTGCAACCTAGCCTCAGTTTAATTACATATTCGGTATTTTAAGTCTTTATAATTTTATTAACAATAAAACCCAACTACGACAAAAAACGACGCTGAAAAAGTATAAAACAAGACTTTTAGAACACTGAACTGAACAAAGTTGCTTATGTAGTTCCAACTATGTAGAGATAAGTTTTCATGTTTGGAAAACCGCAGTCACACGTTGTCAAAGTGCTACGGTAGGTAGGTACTTGTGTATGGAACGTGTGACTACGCCTTTCAAACATGAAAACTTATCTCTACATGTTGGAACTACATAGTAACTTTGTTCAGTTCGTGTTCTAAAGTCTTGTTCTCTTTTTCGGCGTCGTATTTTTCGTAGTTGAGTTTTTAGTTTTTTAACTTTTATTATTTGTACTATTTTTGGTGTTAAAGTGTATTTGTGGCGCATAATATTATCAAAAGTTAAATTGATGAACCAACATGTTTTATATTTTTAAGGGGACGTAGTAAAGAAGCTATGAACGAAAAGATGTGAACTATATGCAATCAGTCCATGAATATACGTAAAGTCACATGCAAATGCTAGTAATATATATATATTTAAAATGTACAAGTAAAGCGCTTTCCAATGATACCAAACACGGCGTATTTATCTTAACTTTATTTTTTTACTCTGTATGTTTTGTCCGCTAGTGGGCGCCACATTAGATTTTGTGAAACCCTATATAGCCTATAACCAGCGGACAATTAAGACGCTTCTAATGATATGTCATTTGTCGAATTCTGACAAGCAATTTAGAAGTTATGTGGAAACAGATGAACATACATACATACATACATACATAGCCTGTCAAAATCATAACCCTCCTTTTGCTTTGCCGTAGTCGGGTAAAAATAACATCCTAGGACAGAACAGTAAGTATGGTTTACAAAGGTAACAATAACATTACCTCTTCCACGTTACCAGGGAATATTCCCTTGTAACATCATAACATGTAAAGGTTAAGCAAAGCCCTCATGACACAAAGTGTACAATTGGCTTAGCTAGTCTTTATATTACAGCGGTCATATTTCCTAGATAATAGTCTCTGCGGACTATGAGAGTAAAGGAACTGTGAACGAACCTGTATTAGCATGTGCATGCATGAGCACAAAAATATGTCTTGCATAGATAATCTTTATTGAGATTCGGAAATGTGACCAGAATTTCGCTAGGTAAAACTTTGTTTAAAACTTCATTAATTAAAATTAATCTTAATTTAAACAAATCAATCAAAACTTTAGTTATCTGTGTCTTCTGACCTCAATATGCTTCTTAGCCTTACTAAAGCTCAACTGTTAAACTTGTATGAGATTTTTTTCTAAAAGCGATCCATTGCGGTTTGAGATGAATTACTGTTTTAATATCTCGCTTAACCGCTATTGAAGTTTTACAAGTAAGTTTCAATTGATAAAATTGTAAACAAAAAAAAAACCGCCTTCAAAAACCCGACTCACTAAAAATTGCAAAATAATATACTATGAACATTTATAATAATCATCTGGGTATGAATTTTATATGTTGTTGAAGGCGGTGCCAATCAAAATGTTGTGCTTGTTTGTATGAAATATAAACGGCACCGCCTTCAACAACATATAAAATTCATACCCAGATGATTATTATAAATGTTCGTATTATATTATTTTGCAATTTTTAGTGAGTCGGTTTTTGAAGGCAATTTTGCTTACAATTTTTTCATACTTTTTAGTGTTACATATTATTTTTTCACCCTATTAGTTCAGCTCAACTGTAATACTACTGATATTATAACTAGTAGTCTTAATATGTATACAGTATTGAAAAAATTATCCTTTTACTCCAAACAATTAAGGAGTTGACCTTCCATCATCAGCTCAGCATCATAACATTATGATTGCAAGAAGCAATGCCAATATAACTTCAGAAAGTATGTAAAACGCGGTACATGTGCCTATAAAATTTGAGGGTTGCCCTCGATTTCTCCTGGATCCCATCATCAGATCCTAGACTGGTCAACCTAATAGTTTAGCTCACCTGTAATGCTACTGATATTATAACTAGTAGTCTTAATATGTATACAGTATTGAAATAATTATTCTTTTACTCATAACTATTAAGGAGTTGACCTTCCATCATCAGCTCAGCATCATAAAATTGTGATAGCCAGAAGCAAATGCCAATATGACTTCAGAAAATATGCAAAACGCGGTACATGTCCCTATAAAATTTGAGGGTTGCCCTCGATTTCTCCTGGATCCCATCATCAGATCCTAGACTGGTCAACCTAATAGTTTAGCTCACCTGTAATGCTACTGATATTATAACTAGTAGTCTTAATATGTATACAGTATTGAAATAATTATTCTTTTACTCATAACTATTAAGGAGTTGACCTTCCATCATCAGCTCAGGATCATAAGATTATGATAGCCAGAAGCAAATGCCAATATGACTTCAGAAAATATGCAAAACGCGGTACATGTCCCTATAAAATTTGAGGGTTGCCCTCGATTTCTCCTGGATCCCATCATCAGATCCAAGACTGGTGAAAATGGGACCACCTCGGAAGTGAACTCTATCCAACCAAAAAAAAATTTTTGAAATCCGTCTATAATTGACGAAAATATCGGTGAACATACATAAAAAAAAAAATATATATATACATACAGACGAATTGAGAACCTCCTCCTTTTTTTGAAGTCGGTTAAAAATAGCTTACTTTTCCATGACCATTATGAAGTATATATATAGAAAAATCGAATCTAAGTCACTATTAGTAGTCAGTCAGCCTCAAAAGACTGTGTTAAATTAAATAGCAAAGTAAACGTTTCGTAATAGTAATTGTATTTAATATTCGAGTTAGACCTCATATGATTCCTGCCCACATTCGGGGAACCTTGTTGCAAAAAAAAAATGAATACACTTGGCAATTTCCGCAGATGCAAGGAAATATCACAAGAATGTGAAGAGAATCGCGGATGCTATTCATGTCTGGGCACAATTTTTGTGGCGCTTGGTTTGATTTTTCGCTGTAAGATACTGTTTTTTTTTAAATATATTTACAGAGATATTAAAAAGCATGCAAAAGTACATTCTGGCTCAATTAGGTTAGGTTCTTTTTGTATAAGCTTTTGTGCGTAATAATAAAACCTTGTGAAGATACATTGATCGGATCCTGAGCTATATTGAAGATGAAATACTGCAACTGCTCGTCACACGTAATTGTTCTTATGTTATTTACTTTTACATAATGTACCTAATGAAAAACAACATTACTTTGGGTTGGATTGTTATTGGTTTTCACTAATTAGGCACCATAACATTAACAGTAGCTCATTCAAAAACATCAAATATCAGCAGCCGCTAACTGTTGCCGATCATTATTTAACTACGTTGTTAATTAAACAAAATTAGCCATCGAACGATGCGTATTGGGGTGGGATTACCCAATCAGCTCGCGCTAACGGCCCACATTACAATGGTTTTGGCAAAACAATGCTCCATCACTCCAGGACGTGAATTATTAGCGTTAGCGGTCGTTAATCGCCAAATTTCCGATTCAACTCACTTCGATACAAACGCACGCGATTGACGGCCATTTCAGGTGTCAAATAACATCAGGAAACGGCGCTATTCAGCACTGATGCTAGTGGGAATTTACATCGCGGCGAGAGTTCAAATTGACGCCATTAAGGTTGCCACACCCAGGCATCTTCCAAATCACAATCTACGTAAATCACGTATCCACAAACGGGAAAATCTTAGCAGTAGCAGATCATTGCCTTAAATTTATTCTTCTTCAATTAATTTATCAAAAGGATTTTTCATGAGAAGTGAACGCTTGTGTTTTATAATGAGCTTTTAATTAATTTCCTGTATTCGGGCGTAAAATCCAATAAGTTGCCAATAGGTCCCTAGCGCCTTTTTGGGTGATTACATTCATGGGCGTATTGTCTGAGCGTAACACCGCTATTCAGGCGAGGTATAAAAGAAATAAATCCTTTCAGAACTGGCAACAAAAGCGGATTAACTCGCGCCGTAATAATAACATATCGTGGTATTATCGGCGAGGTTTTTACGAACAAGTAATTTCTCATAGGGCGCCGGAACTTTTAATTAATATTCTCGTCGGTCTACGGAATGTAACGCGGTTTGCTCGATTGTGAATTTTCAAACATTTAACAAGCGGAGATACTGGGTGATGTAATTTATTAATTTCGTGACTGAGTTGAGAATATTATCGTGTTGGAAAATTACGTAGAATTTTATGTTATTACTCAAGCAAACTGTTGTGTTTTGTTATACCTATTCAAACACCCGAGATACTGATAAGATTTTAGTTACCGTCAATAAAAAAACTTATAAAAGTGGAATATGACAAGACAAGTAGTTGTGAAGATTATTTAATACTATAAACACAATAGAACATCAGGTTTGTTCCCCACAGCTAAAAACTTAGCTTTAACGTACGTGATGATCTTAGTTCGTAGTCTGAACTTACTTTGCTTAACAAAGCTTCGTCACTCACGAGTCTGTGGTGCTAAATGGCTGCGATTAAACATCGCTAGTGTAAATGAAAATCGGAGAGTCAACAAACGCAGCAGTGGAGTACAAATCGGTAAACATTTAAATGAGATTAAACTTGGAAGCACTGATACAGACAAATGAATGAAACCATCGAATACCATGTTTATCGTAACGTTTCAAATACGTTATGGTATTTTACAAGTGGACACGTTATTCGTTCAAAGCAGTTAATGAAACAGAATGTCTAGTGTGTTAAAATTAATATAAATCCCACCAACCACATTCTGTTAAAAACTAACCAAGTCTCGATTAAGCTGCATGTTTGTTTATCTCTTAAAAGTAATCAGACACATTACTACTCATTAAGGTTTTTCTTAATGCTTTTTGTTACTGTGATTTTTCAATTATTATAGTTACTGTTGTGTCTCTTGGTCGTAGAAGGTTACACGAGGGTACAAAACGACATGTATTACGTGACTAATACTACTACGAGTGAATGGACTTACAGCCGAGGCACTGCCATGCCCTCAGATGCATGATCATCGGTAATTAAACATTATTTCGTAAACATTGAAATATCGAGCCTCGTTTAATTGAAATCGATTGAACTGAATGTATTAAATGTTCAAAATATTGCACGTTTCAATTAATACACACACAGGAATGGTGTAGTTTAAATCTAACATTTAATTAAAAGTTCAACATAACATCAAACACCACTGATTAATATCGGAAGCAATAATGAGAGTAGAATTGATTATTTACAACATTTCAATTAGCCGGTTCGCAAATAAGCCGGTACAGCGCGATCGGATAGCCGCTATCGTTCCGCCAAATTACATTTGGTGACATTCCGCTTTTCCGCAAATGAAAAATGGTTACGATCGGGCAAACATCCGATATCGAAATTAGAACTTAAAGTAGATGAGCGGCAATAAAACATCGCGAGCGGGTGGCGGGACAGTTAAATGGCATCACAAATATTGACTTGGCGGTTCCCTGGAGTTTTCCCGGCTCCGGGCGGTGTTTGGCGGGGTGCCAGTCGTCTCCGCCATCCGTGGCTTATTCGGTGGCGAGATGAAATATTTTTATAATTCCCTCGCACCGAATGGCGGCTTGTTAATCGCGAGTGAGCCGTGTCAGGGATAAAAGCGAAACTATGTTTACATGGGTCGTCGGAAGCGGTTATTTTATCTCTTGTGTGGTATTGAGAAGTTTGTGGATTTTAATTGCAAGCATGGCTTTAAGGCTTATTTGTAATAATAATGAAGCAAATCCGACCCATGTTTGTTTATTGAAGAAACAGTTGATTGTTCTATAACACTGCATCCTGATTTTAGTTTAGAGTTTTTGAAGAAAAGCTACTTAATTCTGTAGAAGGCTGGCATTGCGATCGCCCACACAAGTGACAAGTAATAAAATCAATATTTGTACGCGTTAAAAAAAACATGAGAGCCCCATCCATTAAAATGATCCTCATTTAATAATACACGCACCCGGGCGTCATTCTCTTATTTACCTCCGCGGCACTCATTCGAGAAATCGTGGAAATGAACGTATCCGTGTTTACTTCATTTTACTTTCCCCTACGAGCCACAAGGCTCGGGACGGAATCAGGAAATTTATATTAGATCGTGGAGCACCGAAGCGGCCGCAATTTAGCCCTCGGCTCGGAGTAACAACGTTTGGTGCCATTTGAGCGCGACCGACAACATTCGGGCTTTAGCGCCGTCCCATCCGAAAATATGTACAGGTATTCGTGAAATAGTTAATAGGAACTGTTATGGTTATACGCGCGGGAGTTTTGGACGACGAATTTTGTGTCGCAGTAAGTATTTTCGTGGTAATCTGGTCTTCATCCTGGATTATATACTTAGCGTATTTACCAAGTCACGTTGTAGCCATGACCAATTTTTGGATTCCAGCTAGAGATCGGGTATTATGAGACTAGTTCGGATTTACGTAGTACGTGACTTTAATCTTCAAGCGCTTGATAAGAATAATCATAGTGTATTTTTATGTATTTATCTAAAATATCAAAAAAAAGCGGCGATGGCCGAGCGGTTAAGTTCGTTGCTTGCCATGCGAGAGGTCACCAGATCAAACCCCGCACGTACCACTGTGTTTATAAATTTGAAATTCATATGTACAATTATTAGACGCTTTGCCAGTGAAGGAAAATATCGTGAAGAAACCTGCGCACCTACGAAGAAATTCTGAGGTTGTGTGAAGTCGACCGACCCGCACTTGGTCAGCGTGGTCGACTAAGGCCTTATCGCCCTAGTTTAGGGTAGGCTCGTGCCCCAGCAGTGGGGACGTATATGGGCTGATGATGATGATCTAGAATATATCATAGAGTAGGTGTTACATACCTGAAATAAATAGTCTGTATTTAAATACGTTAGGTATATGTAGTCAAGCAAGCCTGAGATAGGGTATTCAGACCGTTCATACCCACTACAGTTTCTAAAGTACCCTTCAGTTCATACTCGCGCCCGATACACTACTCCCACTTGAGAGTTGGATTTGAAACATAGATATCTCAACGTCCAACGCAAACATACTATGGCAGCCAAATGGAACCAAACACATATAAATATGTTATTCAAACTCGAGCTTCTGTTTTGTTAGCGTAAGTGCTAAATGGACATTTTCGGTTCTTAGGAAAGTGGATAATATGATTTTTAGCACATTCTACGATCTTGATAAACTAGCTCAACTATTAAAGATGCTAAGAGCTACAGGATAGCGACGACTTTTTTTTGTCATAAATTGGGTACGAGAGGGAGATTGCAGCAATTTACGTGCCTATATTCTTCCTATCCACATTTAGATATATGTATGCTCACATTTTAACAAATCACTTTGACACATAGATTAATCATTAGTTACGAATGTAAAAAGGAGGTATTTCATTATCCCCTGCTTATTCAGGAAAGCTAAGTAGAAAAACTTTAAAATTGCAGCATTTAACTAGAAACTAACTTAATAAAGTATATCAACGTCCAAGTTTGAACAATACAATTCGTAGTAATAACTATAGTCATTTATATCATACATTTGACGTGCCTAATTCATCCACCCGCACCCGCGGGATGCAGGCGCAACGCCATTACTGCGCGTCCGACAGCCGGCGAGCAGCGCACATAACATTTCAACGTCACTTTGTTGCACGTTCAAGCCGTAACTGATGGAACTGGCGAGGTTATTATATTAGATCTGTAGACTTGCGCTCTCTTACTGCACAATTCAGGCCTGAAATTGACTTTACTTAATTGTAATGTAGTTAAATCAGACGTTGACGGGTAGCTATCCGAATTTTAGGGACAAGCGGCCGAGCACAGATTTTCTTTTTTTCCTGACTAACGATGATGGCTTGGAGGAGCCTTGTCATCATCTCCGGGCTTGCAGGGGAGCGGATGGCTCTCATCCCTAGGCCTACGAACTCGTGGGATGCTTGCCATCGACTCGCGAAAATAAAGTAGATTTGTAACAAACTTCACAAATCTCAGATAGAGGTTTTACTGATTAAGAGCTTGACACAATTCATCTTTGTCTTTGGTTGGTAAGTTGGTTGCTGTCTTTCTCAACTACTTCTTCAGAAAGTTGTTTCTGGTATTTGTCCCAGTCTGTAAGGTCTCCGCATATCTGTTACCAGAGCCCATGCAAATACTTGTCTGGCACCACTAGGTAAAAGTTTAATGAGACTCAAATCTCGCTTCCCACGCTTTTTAAAAATCTTTTATCTTCTTGGACAAAAGAGCACAATAATTTTCCTTCCAAATAATAATAATAAATATGAAAATGAAAAATAAAGTCGCCGAGTAGGTAAGGATCAAAGTAGACACTCTTATTGTGTTCAAATAATACTTCACTCACTGATCCGTCGACGCTCAGTCCGGATTCAATTATTCCGGTGTCTATACTAAGGTTTCACGTCGATCCGATTTCAAAAATAATTGTCTAAGCCCTTAAATCTTTTAGTCTTTCAATGGTCAAAGAATAACTAGTACTCGAAAGCTTTTCTTTAAGAAGGTACAAAGCGTTAGCTAAGGGGCATATTTTATGTTTTTTGGTATTGAAATGTATTATATCCTACTTATAGTTATAAATTGATGTCTTTTTTTATGTATGTAGGTATTTATGCAGTCATCACAAATATGCAGATCTTCAGGTACACAGTCAAAATATCAAATAGATTATATAAATTGATTCAATGTAAGATTTTTTTACAAGTCACAAAACATTCAACCATAAAAAATACTGAAAAGTTGTGAGCAATATACATATTAAAAATTACGAGAAATAAAATGTAGCAAGCTTAGTGAACCCTACACATATTCTAGTCATAAAAAATACGTAAATAAAAGCCCTTTCTTCCTTCGGCCGCTGTTCCTGATTTGGACATATTACAACAATCCTTTCGGGCAACTCTATATGTCCCAGTGGGATTTCATGACATAATTTTTTCGACAAAACATTTTTTTCGAAAGAAAAATGTAATATGACTTATTTTAGCTTAAAGCTTCCTTCTTTATAAGACAAATTGAGCAGAATACGTCATGTTTGCTAATAAATATTTAAACAATTTAATCAAACTGCCCATATAAATCAGATTTGAATTCTGAAACTATGTTTTGACTTTTTCTTAACCAGAAAGACTTTTTGACTTTGAGGGCTAATGTCAGTTGATAAAAGGACAGAAAGCATTAATTATTAATATTCATCACAATGAATACTTCATAGCATTACATCCTGGAAGTCTGAAACCCTTTTTTTTGTTGGGATAATGTACCTCTACATCAACAAAACCTTACATTATTGGTGTATTTCAAATGCACTCATGTGTGCTAATGTAAGTTTTAAATCGAACCACTTTGATAGTGGAAATCTTAATTATTTTCTTCCTCCTTACTTGCCGTGCTTTTCTCGTTTTACGACGGAATATTAAATGCAACGGAGACCTTAAACTGTATGCTCAGGAACTAATTTTCTTGAGTGCCCCCACACCAATCAAATTAAGGACAAACTAAACGTATTTTGCAAGTGTCGTCTTCTCGCCCCGGCGTTTCATGAAATACAATGCTGCTTTACCTGAAGAATAATATTGTTTGTTTTGTTATATTTAACTAGTTAGATTGACGCAGTGACCCAAAATAGGTCTTGGCCTCTAATAAAAAGACCCTCCACCTAGGTCCGTTGTACTTAAACCCTCTAATTTATTTATGAGTATTCGAGTTTAATCGTATTCTAAAATGGCTAAGTAAGATAAGGTATTCAGTTTCAGACACGCAGTTGCAAGGTAATATTATTTTGTACATTATAAAAGAAGTCTACAGAATATCAACTTTTATTTTTCATTTTGTGCCTTACTCAAACGTCAAACTACTAATATATAGCATGAGTATGCAACAAATTATACCAGGTGAAATCCCTCGCTTACGTGAGTTCAGGGCCCACCACACAGCTACATGGAACCTTATTCAACGACAATAGAGATTAAATCAGAATAGGATTTTCTGAAGAGTGGCCAATTGTACGGGTAAATCGATGCACCGCTCCGATGCGAGCTAAATTCTGCGATCAGAAATTCAGTGTGCTGACGTTAGCAGTTCTTAAGACCTAAGAAATAAAGGGGAATATTGAATATGAGGGTCCAAGTATCCCGGGATTGTTCGTCACGTGGGACGCGCCCCGGTACGTTGATTGGATATTTTATGGCCGGTGACGATGCTTTTTCAGAACCGAAAGTTCTTTGTTTTGGCTCTAGCCTTGGAAAGTAGGTTTGTGTCACGTGTTCGCTTCATAAATATCAACTTTTTCTTTGTTTATACCGTGACTGGAGCATTGGAACTGCAGAAAAATGTTTCGGACAAAATGTTTTTGGTAGAACTCTATTTTAGGGAAACTTTTATTAGACACCTGCAATTGGTCATTTTATTCTAGTACTGTATTCCTTTACTAAAGTTTTACGTTAGTCTCTACGGTCCATGAAATTTTTAAATCTTCGTCGACAGCACACAAAGTTTTGGGCGGGGATTTAATTACAAGTAGGTAAATTACGTCAATTAATCGAGGAGCCTAGAATAACCGCAAACTTGTAAATATTCCCTCCGTTGCCCGTTTCACATGATCCCTCGTAAGTATTATTACAAGTCGGTTCTTGCCCAAGAATTCGAGTTGCCTAAGTAGCAAGTTTGGTATAGGCCTGGGGCGCTCGGCTTGAGTGAAATTAGCTGTTAAACAGATACGACCTTCGACAGACATCGGGGTTAATTAATTAAGTGGCAATTGGAACAGGCCGATTCAACATGGCCGTTGTCGAGAGGCCGAGGCCCGCCGGCCCGTGAGGACCTCGTGCTCGTGTGCCACTTCACCGACTTCATTTGTCTTCTCACGTCAAACCTGGCTTGTTTCCTCTGACACACTTGTGTCTGAAACTGTTACTGTCAATGTAGTACCCGGATTTGAATCAGTAAGTTTTGTTTTATCTGCCTCCTCTGTGCGTTCACGTATGGATGGTTTCTCAATCGAGATATCAATGTAATATGTTATTGTGTGGCAGAAGCTCATAAAATCAGTAGATAATTTGATCAAAGTTGCCTTGTATTAATTCCATTTCTTTTTTTACGAACAATTTAACGTAAAAACCTATGTTTAAAAAAATATTAAAGATAGTTTAGTCGCAAACAATCAAATTTTCAGCAAGTCTGATCACATCACGCAGATACTAAATAAGTCATATATAATATATTTCTAGATTTCTAGCAAGTCAATGTAGGTCAACTTTACATTGGACCAATCGCGAATTGGCCCAAATGCAACTGACCGAAAAATGGTACAGCCATGACGACCAATCTATAAACCTGATTGCATATTGAAAAGAAAACCAATGTAATGAAAAACAACATCGCTCTATCGGCATCATCTGACCGGATTTCATTAAGCCTTCTATTTAGCTTACCATATAAAAACAACAAATCCTTGTTACGTTTTCATAAAACGTAATAACGTTATATTATTTCCAGATATTACCCGGCCGTAAGCAGTCGACCGGATAAGCCACTTACCGTCATTACTATTTTATCTTTTCATTTAACGAGAATAGAAAATCGAAACTCAATCTCTGTCCCAATTATATGGAATCGATCTCAGTTGATAGAATCTTTCGGCGTTAAATCTAGAGCCAATTTATTATAGGAGAGCATTATTATGCATTGAAAGTAAAAGTTTCGATCCTCTGGCGGCAGGTAATTATAAAGGCTTCGTTCAAAGCGGGTTAATTTTGGATTTGCGCAGCTCTATGAACCTGCAAGCTCTGACATCTAGAAGCTCTTTACGTTTGTTTTAAACGTTATTACGGTATTTAGTAGAGGATCATAACACTTCCGGCTTTGTTCTTGCTATTTGCCAGATAGATTAATTATTTCGTTAAGTAAATCTCTGGCACTATGATACTTGAACTGGTTTTATTGTGTGCAGTGGGGACAAAACTTTTTATTGTGACCAAGCTTAAAACAAGTAAATAAATACAAAAAAAAAACACATTTTAGTTTAATGACATTCTCGAGTTCACATAGAGACGGAAGGTAGAAGTTTAGAACTTTACCACGACTTCATTAGAAGTTTATCGAAAAAAGTCGCAATCTTTTCTTGGGAGATGTTGTAGGTATTTGTTTCCCTGTTTCCATTCAAAGTTTAAGCCTGAATAGTGACAATTGAATTGCAAAACACTGAGTAAGTCGTTTCGAACTTAGTCTTTCAAGAACAAGAAGACGAAGTGAGATTTTTCAGATGAAGATTCACGTCTTCTTTTCAACATATCTATAGATAGACCTGCGCGTTCCCCAAAGCATCATTGAATAATTTAATATTTGCAAACATTATCCTGCGAGTTTTATTGTTTATACGAAATATGACATGTAAATTCAGTGAAAAGAAATACGTGTGAAAATGTATACCTCCAGACAGGGCCGCCCATCTGCCTCCATCGCGAGGCGTTATGCAAATTGCCAGGATTACCTTTATCGCTACACCCTTACAGCCAAGATCACCTCCAGCGATGCCATTAGACAGATCTGTCCTTACGCATACAACCCTTAAGCGTTTAAATACCAAATCCGAGATGAGACGCCCGAAGCTATAAGGCAAATCTTTAACTCTTTTCTGTGATCTTTCATTTATGTTTTTCTAATATTTTTAAACCCTTATTGATACACGCGTAGCGATATGGTAAATGTCATGAAAAAGAGCTTTTAATGCAAAGTTCACAAATGGTGTTATATTTTGGTGTTGAACATTTCATCGTTGGATAATTTGCTCATTGTACTAAGTTTAATTCCACACTTTTTTTATTCTCAATAAATCTTACTCTAAATCTCTGGCTCTCTCTCACTCCTCAACATAACGATATTTTCCAATCAAAATGAGTTTTGTATTAATATCAAAACCCTAATTATGTACCTATTTTATTAAAGTATTTGATATTATACTCGTATTGAGCGCTGTGCAATCAACGGCGATACATCGGTTATTAGTGAATAGAACCGATAGCATTTTGATCGCGCAGGGGCTTACATTATATTACCCGCATAAGCCGGTTTCGTATTCACTGTCAATCGGGTTGATATGAACATATGTATGTACATATAGTTCAAAGTTTGTGAAAATTAAAAGCCATTAGTATACCCCAAACAGTAATACACAAGTAAGCTGTCAGTGAAATCACCTACATTATATTGGAGCGCTAAAATATCAAGTATTTACCAAACTACTACTACTTTACCAAAGTTTAGCATGAAATATTTAATATTTTGAATATATTTTTACTTAACAACCATAGAGAAAGGTCACCTAATCAAATGCAGACAAAAAGTGCATGCACGCATTGCATATAATATTAATGAAATGCTCTGTCGCTTGTTAACATATACCAAGGATCCGAACTGATTTATTATTATTACCGAGACATAATTATGTAAAGTCACCATAACCAAATTTAGTGAGATAAATCGCACATACCTATAGAATACACCACAGTGCGTTTAGCCGTTATCAATAGGCATCACGAAACCAGAACAATCGATATTGGGTGAACGCAATGTGCCTGGTTGACAGCAATTAAGGCCTTTGTTTTGCTTCGCGTCCGGCCGGACGGGTGTCAACTGTCGCGCGGTCACAGCAGATTGACACCACCACGTGTGTCCGACACACATTGTAAAACAAACACAATGTAATTTTGCGGCGGACATTTTAATTTTAACTCGAGAGTCGGACTGATTTTACTACATACAGCCGCCATTATTATTTCGTAATGATCCATCCCTGCTCGTCAGAACGAATAAAAAGTATCGTGTGTTTTTATTACAGTTTCATTTTTCTCAACCCTTTTAGTTTTTAAAATAATAAAGTTCATGTTTATCCTTTAACATTAATGTATCTTTTATGAAAAGCTTTTTATGAACACTTCATACTTTTTAATAAATTTACTTTTTCAACGTTAGGTTAAGACGCAGCATGCTTTTTATAGCTTTGTAATATCGCCTTTTATAGAATTTTCGTTACATGAAAATATACCGTTTATGGACATTACGTTTCTAACTCATATTTAATGAAAAAAGGACCGCTATAAATCGATCCAAATTACCCTATTCGGAGGTCGTAAAATAAAACTCATCAATTCCAACAAGCTAATAAACCCATTAGCGCGTGGTGGTGTTGGTAGCGAGGTTTTAGGGCTCTGACTCTTCAATAGACTAATGGGTTCTATATAAGTATCTTTTTTGTCTGTCAGTCAAGAACTTATTATGGGGAACCTAAACACGCAGATTTTCGAGTTAATAATTTTTTTCCAAAATATTACTAATATTCGTCGTCTGAAGCTCTTAAATCCTCTCCTCTCTCAGGGTAGATTAGTCCTCGGTACGCCTCAGTAATTTCATATACCTACTGTACAAGAAAACGCTGGTGCTTAGCGATATAACGCTACAAAATTATTTCACCAAGTTGGTCTTACAACACCAAGGTGCCATCGCCTCAAACCGAGCTATTGATTGCTCCGCACCTGGTTTCACACTTCACCGGTCAGATGAGCTTCATTTGCGCGTGTAAATTAATCTAAGACCCTGTACACATGAGAAGAAGCTCGGTATGCTAACAAGACATGTATAGTTTGTCGATAACTGACACATGCTTACGTGATATGGGATAATACCTAGACCTCTTCTAGGTGTTATACCATATCACGTGGGTTCGGGTTTCAAGATAATCTTAAAATGTATTTTATTTACATTAGCAGATATCAGCTGGCAGCCTTAATTAGATATTCAACACTATCCTTCATAATATAACTAGCTTTTCTTTTGCGTCTTCATTCGCGAGAATGCGTCCTACATCCACTGAACGTTCGTTTTTATTACATTTTAAAGATATAGGTGACCTCACAATGTCCGAAACCAATTAACCCTTCCGGTGCGACAGATCACGGGCTTGTTGTGTTCCTAAACTGCAGCGGATATTAACCCTGCCTCGTCGGTACCGAAGAATGTTTGCGCGCGGTGTTTGCCAGGGGTCTACCGAACCATTTTATTGCCACGGTGCCTGAACAAAGCCTCTGCACTAATTGAACCACGCTTCGTCTCGAGATCAAAGGTGCTTAAGTCCTACTACCCCACTCGGAATGAGGGGAACTTACACTTATTAGATACGATCGAAATTAATGCTCAGGGGAAATTAGGGCGGATTAAAGCAATTATTTAGTCGTAATAAAGGTAAATTACAACCTCGGCCGGATATAGCAAAAGCACAGCAAGTGGGTTTTTACTAAAGATTTATTTTAGTATGAGAAAAAATGAGGAAACCTGTGAACGAATAAGGTTTCTGTAGATATCTATTGATTTCCGAAGGACGTTTCACCCTACATGTGCCCCATGGATTGATGGCGTCTATAGCATCTTACATGATGTCAAAAGTCGGTCAGTGTGCCGTATCTTGCGTCTTCACTGTCTATTTTTGTCCGCATCCGCAGTCATTATGTTGTTCATTTCCGCCCGTTCCTCGTCTGATATCTCCCATCTCGAATCGGTTCAATCGTTGAAATACGTATTGTATTTACTATACGTTACTTATACGTTAAATCAATTATGATTGTTTAGTAATTACATTTTGACCTTTTTTTTTACGATGAGGTAGGTATATAAAGAGGACCTTTCTATTATACTATATACTTCTTTACCCGTCTCAATTAGTCAAAGCTAATTTACTATACAAAGGGTAGTTAAAAAAATAAATCCTGTAGTAAAGTTTTTACCTTTAAAACACAACTAATCAATCGAGGCGAGGACTTATTAATTAGAGATAATTGTTTTAATTGGTCCACCTTTGGAGTCGACAGACTTAGTAAACTATTAATAGAATTACCGGTAAAATTAGCATCGTAGACAATGGACATGTCCTTTCTCAATTTCTAAACTTATATTTGTATCAAATCACGATTTAATTTTAAAGAAAAGTTATTAGTTGTAGATATGTAAGGTAATGTTGTAACCAAAATTTTATCGAAATATCAATAACACTTTATAACTAAATTTAGTCTTTATGGGTCGGCGATATTATGAGTAGCAAATATAAGTATAGCTACTTTATCAGCCAATCACTTTTTACAGAAGGTTGGTAAGCGCTTTTAAAATTGCTGATCAAATTGTATGTTCCAACAAATTAAACAAATGAATGTTATATTATTCTAATTAGGTACGATACAAGCAAAATGAAAACTGGTTTATAATATCAGGCTAATGAAGTGGTTGGTAAGGTGGCATCGCGTCAGCGCGGTCAGCGGGGCGGTCGGGCGGACGCCCGTCGGCCCCATCGGTTTCCACCAGGCGCGCACAGTTTCACTCTTCATTGGGCACGTGAACTTCACAGTTAACGTCTACATCCATATTGAGCCGTTTATTTTACGGCCTGATAAGAAAAGCCGCTGAAAAGGATTTGGTCTGAGTAAGAACTGCTGTTGACAGTAACACGTCAGTTGAGAATGCAACAATTTTGAACGATTATACCTTTTCAATTTCGAATGGATTATCCATATATAAACTTAGGTTTTTATACGGTAACCAAGTGCAATATCAAAAGGAAATCAGAAAGTTGTTTACGAATCATAGTTCGTACACAACTTTCCAATTTCCAACTTTCTGACTCATAAGTCATACACTTTTGTTAAAGTTATAAACATATTAACATTGAAGTTTAAAATTTCAGCGCAGATAGCAAACCGGACAACAACATCTTAACGCGATTAAAACAGTTTTGCTACTTTTCTTATCGATTTAAAACTCATTGAAGTAAAGTTTAACGGCAACATTGAAGCAAAGTTATATCAAAAGAGAACAGGGAACACACGGTTCAGGTGTCGTCAACATTTTCCCCCTCGATATGAATCGCGTATGTCAATAGAACGTGTCGGGTGTCCGTCTGCCAACAGTGGTCAGCTCAGTCAACACGAGGTGGTGAGTCGGGCGCTATTGATTTCCGCGGGGCGCGCCTAGTTTCGCACTCCGATAGCCACCAAGCCTGCGTTGCGCTTCATTTGAACGCATACACCGCGGGACGGGTCGGCGCACAATTAACCGAGCTAATAATGCCTATCTCGCCCTGGATGTTCGCCGTTGGTTAATAAAAGCTAGAATAGAAGCTCGAACGAATCGAACGCAGGCAGCAGGTGAAACGGACATCGTACTTACGTATGCAGGATCTATGTTTCATTAGAATTTGTGTCTTATCCTAAATTTTCGCCTCGGGAACATAGCCTGTAACGTTTGGGAACGTAACTCTCATGATGAATTAACATGATTCCCAAATTCTACCCAATGCATTTGACATGGTCACTTTAACATTAAAAATCATTTGCTTTTACGACGATTGCATTGGTAGGTACATATTTCCATCAATTCACTTGTATAATATAATATTTTGCGAGAAAAGTCAGATTAATCTTATGAAGATTAAATCTTAAAATAAATATAAAACATTCGAAATTCAATAAGTGCCAAGAATCCTAAAACAACAAGAAAGCTTACAGATTTGCTTAAAATATGAATTTACTTTTGAATTTAAAGGAGAGCTAGAAAGATTGAATACAAATTTGTTGATTGATATTTCTCTTTCGTTTCCCAGCTTATCTCGGGATTGAATAATTCAAATAAGGTTTCAAAGTGCAGATTCAGAGAGAACTCTCATAATGAGAAAAAAAAAATTAAAAAGGCTTCGGGAGTTACGGCTTAAGCCATGGTTCCTTTCAATATTTGTGAAACATTTCGCAAGCTTGAGAGAAATTTATGGACGGCTTTCAAAAACTTTTTATCTCTTGATGTGATGGGTAAGACAGCTATTGTTTGAATAGTTTTCAAAATCTAAGATTACTTTCATTTGGACTGTGATTAAAGCTCTAAATGGATCTGGTCGAGTGAATTACAAATTGTTCACACAAATAGACACGAACGTTCTAATATCGACAAACATAGAATAGAAGGTAGGGAACCTGTTGTACCTAGGCCAGTTTTTGATATTTTTTATTTTTTATAAATAAATGGTAAGAATAAGATCCGTCAAATAGGGAATAATGGAAAGATCAGTTACTCAACTATATAATAAATACATAAAATATGAGGATTTTCAATAAAGCTGGAAACAAAAGCAACTTTAAAAAAAAAGGGAAAACTGTCCAAGGTACAACAGACCTGATGTACCTTGGACAGTTCCAGTTGTACTTTGGACATTCCAGGGTAGAATGAAGATAAACACTAGCAATTGCAGCAGAGTTTTATATTTAATATAGGTAAGTACAACAATAATGCTTATACCTGTAATCAATAAAAACATTCATGTAAATAGCAAATTAACAGTTACCTTAATTAATAGTCTCTTGTCTCTTTATTTCGTGTCAAAAACATAACAAATGTTTACATATTTAAATATTTATTTTTTGCCTTATATAAATAGAATAAAAATATAATAAAAAATATGTTTTTATAAGGTTATATTATCTTTATCAAAACTATCTATCTATTATCTATGTCCAAGGTACATACACAGTTGGGGGCCCAAGGTACAACATCATAACAATTTTTAGTTACATATTGTTTAAACACACTTTTAATTGTGGTTGGGTTCTGACAACTATACTTTCTAAAACCTTAATAAACGGAGATTATATCGGAAGTAAAAGATATTTTGTAAATACGTATCGTGACAAATTAAGAGGCCATAAGTAAATTCCAAAAACGAACTTTTACGGCAAAATGTAATAAATTACCGTTTTATACTGCATTGACCCGGCGCCGGCGAATCACAACTAACCTCACGTGAGTCTTATCAAAGCAAGCTTTGACTGCCATATACAATATTATTGTAAAGCGCGGGAGTTTACGAAAAATTACAATTGTCCTAGGTACAACACTGTCCAAGGTACAATAGGTTCCCCTACTCGTTGTGTTTTTTTACAATGTTACGTACACACTTACATCTGCTAACATATTCTTGGTATGAACATAGCAAAAAGTACCTAATCAATAGTTCTAACATACCAACATCCCCAAATGTTCCGAATAAACATCCAAATACCTATTCACAGTCATTCAATCATAGGACGTGTGTAACATACACATTCCAGAAATGGTGTGATGAATACGTGCGGGCCGTGTTAATCTTGTTTGCCGAGAAACACCCTATACCCATAACAATGCGGAGCGTGATGGATCACTGGCCAATAAAAAGATTACGGACTGTCTGTTTATACCGGTATCGGACTGCAGCGAAGCCTGTATACTTACAGAGCAAATGGTATGGAGATATCAATACATTAAACATTTATGGATATACATTTTAGATAACACAAAAAACGATCATGTCGACCATGATGGAAGCCAGTCGAAATTCCTTTTATCCCGTGTAAGCCCATATAGTTTATAGTCTTATAATGTAAACGAAAGAAAGTCTTGCAGGTCAACAATACAACAATAAAATAATGATAAAAAACATGACTGAACCAGCAAACAAATAAGAATTATAAATGTTGAGTGTGTTGATGTATCGTATATATGTTCCCTATTTCATAGTATCAAAACATCCTTAATAGTATTATGTATTTGTCAGCAGGGTTCCATACTAGTCAGTTATAAAATTATGGTTAATTAACACCTGATAATTTCTTAATTATAATGTACTCAGTTATTATTCACATAAAATAAAAAGCTTATTGTAGTAAGCTTTATAGCAACTTTTATGTTATAGTTAGTGGGTTAATGAGCTATGTTTTGGTAAATGATAGATACTTTATATTATGTAAAATTTCATCGTTAATGAATGATTTGGCAGTACCTCAAAAACAGTGTATATTAATTTTAACTCATCTCTGTTTGCCTATGTTCATAAGATTTCCCGCGCGGTCGAACCATTTCTATATTTAAATCGAACGCTATAACCGAAACAGGTGATGATATATCTGATCTAGACAAATAGTTTCAATACCTAGAACTCCGTTGGCCGACGAATGTCTGCGAGCCGTCTGCCGAGTGTGGAATGTGGAGACAGCTTGACATGCGGCGTGTATGATTTCAGCTAAATACATAACAAGGCACTACATAAAATACTGCTAGTATAATATTGTTCCTACACATGAATAAGACTGTGTTGTAGTAAAATAAACAAACATCAATCAGTATTTTTATCTTAATAATTTGTAACCATATAATTTCTCGTTATTTAAATACCGAAAAATACCCAATTATTATTCTTGCATCAAGAGTAAAATAGCGGTAAGCAGTAAAAACTGCTTATCAAATGTCGTTTAATCAGACAAAAAATACAAATCTCGAAATCTGCTTACCTACCCTCACCAGACCGGAAGATGCTTAAGGTTAACTAAAGATGGTAGTTTAATTTCAAAAGATAGTAGCAAATGTAACCAACAGTACTTCAAGAATGCGGTGTGCTGTCTAAAAGGCATTCCTATTTCACACGAGCCAAACTAGTAGGCAATGCGGCAGTGAATAGAATTTCAGAGGCTCGGTCCAATTTGATGAGCCATTAAAGCCTGCTGGTCCGCGGTTGGATTTCACTCTAATAATTAGATGTGGTATTGTGAATCAGCTATTTTGAACGAAATTAATTTATAATTGATTTGCGACGATATTAACTGCGTTTTAGCGATAATTTATGTTGCAACACTGTTTTAATTAAGCGTGATTTCATTCCCGCTCGAACAAATTTTAGAGAAACTTAGACGTTAGTTTTGCTGGGGTTTTTGTTTTTTTTTTATAATAAGCTAACAAGATGACCTCACTCCGGTAGTGAGATCATGAGGTCGACGGGCACAATATACCATATTGAGCCGTACTTACCCTGAAAGCCCGCTTAAATAGGAGACCACTGCTGCGGCAACAACGAGACAAGGCGTGGAGTCTCGCATTGGTATTGAGCTGTGCGGGTCCAAGTTGGCCAGTTTGTTATTCAAAAGTTTTTTTTTATATAATAAGGCTCTCAGGATGACCTCACTCTACCTAATGGTAAGCGGTCGTGAGATCCACATATGGGGTCTACTGCTACAAGTCCCGCCTGAAAAGCCCGGGATTATATTAGGTACTGAATGGTTTTTGCAAAGAATATGCAATGTGCATTTTATTTGATAATTTCGGTCAGGACATTGTTTTTCCAATTAACATCGTTGTAAATTAATATGCTAATTTCACAGTTATGATAATTTAATGATGATAGAAAGCCGTAATAAATAAACATGAACCAGATCTTGCATTACCCGCAATCTCAAAGCTTAATTGTGAAGTGGGATTAATAAATCACAACAATACATTGCTGCGAATGGTTCCACGACACAATATCTTCGCTGCGACATTCACGGCGTCCGGGATTCGCTCCCCGGCCGCCGCCGTGACGCGCCTAAGCCCAAGATTACTTGAAACCGCATCCATTACCTACAGGCACACAGATAAGGCCTTGTACAATTTGGCTTTAGCTGCCACTGTTATTGGGAGAATTATTGGTCGCAACATTTACTGTGGACAGTCTATTCAAATGGAAAGTGTATTAAAGTATATTTGAATGGTTTAGTATCAAAAATAGAGTTTAACAATAGAACCAATCAAAATCACCATATTCTAAAATTCAGATTCTCATAAATCATTCATAAAAAGAAAACTAAAAGCTGGGTTTGCCATTCTATTTGTGCTCGTCTCTGCGACGATACAGATAGCATAGTGTGTAAAAAGACAGCTCAGTTTCGGGTCGATTTTCAAAACTCATTTGCCCCAGAATTGGTCTTTAAAGTAATAGGGTGCCGTTAAAAGTGGCTCGAGCCATTCTGGAGCCGTTCTCGAATCATGCCCCTGAATTAATGAAGTGTAATAAGCCTTATGGCGAGCTGGAACGCTGATGAACACACCGCGTTAAATGTAAATGAAAGCTACTTAGCCTCGTGAAAGGGTGCGAATGTGTGTACAAGAGCTGCGTAACACGCGTATGGCCTATAAAATATTAAAAACAATAACAAATTTTTGAACGACTCCCTTATATAGCGATAATATTCACGGATAAAGGCCCGTTGTGTCGAATAGGCATTGTCTCTTTCTTAAATTCCAGGATAAGATTATATATGTTGTCAAGTGTATATAAATAGAGTATCCAAATTGATTAGTAGGTGAAAAAACTTATGAAAGGTCTCGAGAATTCGCTAAACTAAAAATATGATGTATGTAGCTTACTCGCGCTTTTTCATTTAGTATTTGATCCGAAATCGATATGAAAATAAAAACTAGAATCTATTCAGAAATCATGAATACGATATCCCCAGAGATAGTAACAAAAATGACACGCCAAAAACCAGTCTTTATGTAACATTCACAAACTTTGCAGACTACGGGCGCCTTGTTCTATAGAGATTCGAGTTAATGTTGTAGTTGTGTGGATATGGTAGGCACTTAACTAGTTGGATACAAAAATAGAGAGAGCGATCAATAAGGCACACCTTGGCTGAGTGGCCACCCCGGTGTGTGGCCGATAAACCACACCTAGCATCCGCTAATAAACTTCGCCTGATTACTGCCACCTGGCTGACCCCTCGCCGCGTAATGTAATTGTAAGTGACCTACCACTTAGCAAAACAAGGTCTGGTGAATTTACAGATTAAAATATGACTTACATCTTAAAGTTAATATAATGATATGAACTTAGACTACATAGAGACAACTTAGAGTCGTTCTATACTGCAAGCTTCGACATTTCAAGGCTTGCGGTCTAGACTGACTCTTGTAGTCATAAGAAAGACTAAGTACGAGAGTAATTCTTATGACTACAAGCCTTGAAATTGCTCTAAGTAGCTATGTTGATTGTCAAACCAGGTTTGTGGATTGTGCAACCAAATAAATTAAAATTAAACAAAAATAAATATCGATCTATGATTAAAGTGACTGAATACACCAACCTTTTACAAGTTTGTCTAGACAACATTGATCTAAAACAGACTTAAATAAATTCATAGCCCTACAATACCTATCGGTATTGCGGCAATCCGAGCATATAAATGACTAAATCATTCTCTGTTTACCTATTGTGACGCTAGAGGTGACTAGAACAACAATAAACAAGGCCAGTTGTTTTGCGAGACAAGGAGTACATAATGTCACGTTTTCATATCGATATGTTTTTGTTCCTCCGCAATGTGGAATATTTATTTTCTCTCTATTCCGCTGGTTTTGATGGATATGACATTTTGCAAACTCGTAACTCTGGCACCGCCTCAAACACGTATCAAATTTCTACCCAGATAATTATAAATGTTCGTATTATATTATTTTGTAATTTCTAGTGTCTGGTTTTTTAAGGCGATTTATTACTTTTTGTTAAAATTTAAAAAAAATATGATTTTCACCTTCTATCCCAAAATAAAATCGGTGTTTTCACAAGTACACAAAAAGAACCCTCGAATTACAAAGCAAACATTAATTATAATTTTGTACACATCGGAGAATGAAAAGCTTTCACAGCTTAGTTTTATATATACGGCTCGACAGGCCATAAATATATTGGAGCTTTTGAACCAAAATGCACCGTGAAATACGTCAAAATATCGGCCCACTGTAGTCACTAGCTAAATGGAAAAAGCTTTTGAAAACTCATCGGCCGAGCCTATTTTGGTATCGGTCGTGATCAATGAAATGATTTTGCAAGCTGTGCAAATATTCCTCCACATGTGTTGCCCCGGCAAATGTGCCTCTGGAATGACTGAATGGCAAAACACCCGGGGTCTTTATGGGGAAAAATCAACTTACTGATGTGAGAGGCGAGTTCTCGTGTTCTCGAAATTACACAGAATCGCAAGTCATGTGCCGTGTTATATATTTGTGCTTACGGAAAAAACCATTTCAAATATTTAGACGTGGGGTTTGCCGGAGAAAGGAAATACGACTAGGTGTACATTCGTTTTATTATGTCGTAAAACCGAGCGTCCTAAATTTGGTAAGTGCTCGTGCGCGGTGTTTATCTGACTTTTCTTTTTCTATATCTTTAATTTTCTTAGAAGTTTTTCTCTTTAACGTATTGGAATGTTGTTGCAAAAATATTTATAAAACAAGAGTTAAAAAACGTTGGCTGTCTTCAGTTTTTACCAAGTTTTTACCAAGTTTACCAGTTTTAACACCTTTAAATATTACGGGTTAGTAAATATCGCGTTCATCTAAGTACATAACATACGTAACTATTGGAGGGATCAAGGGCTAGAACCCAACTTTTATTTGAAACAACAAATTGCAGACAAAAACATCTGAACAGCAAGACAGGCGGTACAGTGAGAGCCCTCATAAACATCTCCAGAACAAGATACTATCGCTCTTCACTAAATCGGCCAGCCGTCCAATGAATTGGGCGCACTTACTTTGCTAAATCGGGCCCTTGAGATACGCAACCCTAAAAACGGGCAGACCTAACGATTTCTTATGGGTATATTCGTAAGCAGTATTGCGTTGGCTCGCACTATCGACGTCGGGATCTATTAATCTCCACGCGCCCGTAAAAGGCAGCCGATGTGCAGAAGCGACCTAGGGCGTAATAAATGGTGTCCCGTCATGTGCCAGCCCTTTACGACTCCGTTAAGGCTCGGTGCACACACCACGCCAATTTTCCTTAAATTCCGTTTTTGCCACGCGACTAAGATGAATGTTCATGAACGTTGCAGAACAGTGAGATATTTACTATGATACGAACCTTATTAATTATGCAAACACTTTCATTACGAGATGAGAGTATAGTTCATACTGTTCTAGTTAGATGAAAAATGTTCTTTACTATATTATATTTATTAATAAAGCTTGTATAACAACTATTTGACAATTAATGACAAAATTGGTTGTTTGTATTGAATACTTAATCATTGCTATAAAATTAAATCATACTGAGACTATGGAGAACTGACTATAAAGCTGCCGTTAGTTATTTTGTGAACTGATCTGAAGTACGTAAGTAAGTTGAAATATTTCACTAAGCACAAATTATGCCACAGTGTTATTATTTTAAACGTATGTATTAAAGGCGTGCCTTACGACACAACGGCGCTCAAAGAATTTCATAAGGTTGATTTTTAAAAAGCTCCATCAAGGCCTGCGTACGAATTGCAAAAGTGCAGTGTTTA
Source organism: Maruca vitrata (assembly GCA_039566165.1). Lineage (NCBI taxonomy): Eukaryota > Metazoa > Arthropoda > Insecta > Lepidoptera > Crambidae > Maruca > Maruca vitrata. Next base: position 13,018,956 of record CM076916.1, on the reverse strand, counting down.
CTCAATTGTCTCCTGTGTGCACCGGGCCCTACTCGCGGCCACCTCAGTTCCGAAACGCGTCCATTTATTATTTAAATCCGACTGGACTTAGAATTCCGATCCGTTTATGTAAATAGATGCTAATGCGCTCGACAGTCGGGGGTTTTGCACTTTCACATTCGTGGTTTTTGGTGCATATCGTTTGGTAAAACTACAACGAAATTTCACGATGTAGACATTTCAAACTACCCATTTACAGTACATCTGTTTAAATGTAAATGGTTTAGTTAGGTTAGGATAACCGACCAAAATTATGTTATATATTTTTACGAGCAGTCAGGGGATACCAGTCACAACTATCTGTCCGGTGGTTGGTGAACGGTATACGGGTAAGCGACCCCGGCTCCTCGAGCTACTATCGACTCTGTCTAAATCATCCGAGGCGATAGTATCCTTCCTCCCCTTTTCCTTCCCCGTCATATATCCTTGCTACTCGTGGGAACGCAATGATTTTGTTAAAACATTGCACAAGGCAGAATGGCGGCGACGTGCTCCACAACCCGTCACGTCACGTTTCCCACAGAGGTGAAAAGTGGATCGCTGGAAGTGATCTCTGCCTACCCCTCTGGGAAAAAGGCGTGATTGTATGTATGTATGTATTTTAAAGAGCTACCAAATTTAATTTATTTTTAATATTTTAAAAAATGACGTAGGAGTTATTTGTGCTCTGTGTGATTCCACAAAGATAACACGTCTTCTCTGCCGTAAAAGTTAAAGAAATTATCCTTTTTGAAATAAGAAAAGATAGATCTAACTTTTTTAGTTCATAAGCGCAAAAAATAAAATAATAATAATTATTACAAACTAAAATTCTTTTCATCGGCACAAAAACATATTATTAGTTTCTCCTTTACATCTTAGCACCTATTTTTCATTGATTTTTTATCCGAAAATTAAAATACCTATTAACGGTTTGGGAAGTTTTAGTGGGCGTTCAATAACGGCAAATTCTGTTACAATTTAGCGAAATAATCCTTGCGAGAGTCCCCTAGAGAAATTACGGGCGAGAAAGCCCAAACTTTTCTCAGCGACTATGTATGTTTAATAAACATTGCGCCACTAAAGATTTATAAAAGTTTTATGGCAACGTAGCTTTGAAGATACACATGTAAAGTAAAATAAACTGAAACGTATGAAAGAAAAGTATGTAAATTAAGTACATAATTTTGTCATGACTTAACGTAAGGATATTCTGATCATTATTACAGAATCAATCATCATCATTCTCCTGCCCTTGTCCCACACTAAGTGGGGTCGGCGCAACATGTACATATTTCTTCCACATTATTACAGAATCAATATTAAATATAATTTTCATCAGCTAAGAGTTATTTTTAAGTTAAAATCGAATTAAAAATTTGTATTGTCTTGTTCCAATGCGCTATTGAGATAATCTTCTTTTGCGTAATCGTAGGTTCGATTCCCACTTGGGGCAAATATTTTTGTGATGAACAACGGTGTATTTTAAATAAATCATAAATATTACGCATATTTATGATTTTTTCTTTTAAATAGTGCCTGTGTCTGGTCTACAATAAATGTTAACATCCTCCAATGATTAGTTAAGTTTCGTAGAAGTTTACTTGTTTAAAAAAGAGCTTCTTTAGACGTTACAAAGAGATTTGTGTCGCCCGGTACACGTGCGAGCGAGGTAAAGTAGGAAATCTCTATGCGATGCTCGAGACCACAATCTCGGCGTGTACACTAAGCCACCTCATTCCTTTTGTCACTAAGAGATCTGTACAAATACAGCTAAAACGGTAAATTTAAGACGCTACATGTTCACTATACTCCGTGAAATTTTAGTGGGTGTTTTCCCGCAGTAATATGATTCTAAGTAGTTAAATAGATTTGTGCAGTTTTTTTTTATTAAAATCAAAAAATACCGGTTTTACGAAAGGGATAAACGAAACTCGAAAGCACGCTCGAACCGCTTTATTACTTAGGGGGTTGAGTTTCTTTAGCTTTGATCATCAATTTCATGCGGCAATCAGTACCTGATTACGTCACATCTCTTAAAAGAACGATAGCTTCCCACGCTTTCGAGTTGGAAAAATATAATTTTGAAAAATAAAAAAAAAATCACAAAATAACTACCGTGATTCGATAGTACTACTACTAAAGGCAAATCGTTCTGCTACGGGAAAACAACCACTAAAATTTATCACCGTGTATTAACTTACTTTTTTCCGCATAAATACTATTGTTGTCTAGATATTTTAGCAAGATGTGTTCGAATCGCTCATACAACATTAGGATCTGATGTCATTTTATGAATAACCTTTTGTATAGGTCAAAAGTTCAATATTAGTTAAGTAACTAATATAAAACTTTCATTAAAGTATTTTAGCAGCAGCGCTCCGTAAAAACCAAGAGGTCCCCGGTTCGAGTACGAAGTCTGGCAAAATTTGAATATTTTTTTCTGTAAACAAAGAATTCAGCCCAGAGTTAGGAAGTAGGCGGTTGCACGCTCGTGCCTCGAAAAGCACGGTAAGGCGGTGGTCCTTCGCCCGATCTCTCATTGGTCATGTCGGAAGTTTGCGCGATCGAGATCAAGAGGCCGAAATCGGTCGGATGCCTTATATTTTTTATTAGTTAAGTTGTTTGTAGTCCAGTATCGTCTTTATCCTTCAAACAAATTAATTACTAATCATAGGAAGTACATTTCAAACGACATTTTTACCGCCCAGAAATTATGTACCAGCCTAAAATATAAATTATCCCCTGCAAAGATCACGTAAGGAATCAAGTTCCTAATGCTGATTATTCGAGTCACATAGCCTGCCGCGCCTCTCCCTGTCGGTTGTAATTCCCCCCCCCCCCCCCTAACGTCCCCCTCATGATAGTAGGCCTCGCCCGGAACACAGACGTGATGTTCCGACATGGACTGTTCTTATTATTTGTTTTAAACACGAACTCCTGATGAAACTGAGTGTAAAAGTATAAAGGTAGTCACATATGAACGTCGTACGGTAGATATGTGTGTTAGTCAGCATGATTAGACAGCTAAACTAACCTAAAATTGATTCTAGTGCACATCTATTTAAAAAAATCATCATTGCGAATAAACACTTTTTTATGTTCCTATACATATTTTTTAAACCACAATACCATACCTACTCGTTACATTTCTCTATATTCTAAATATTTAACTTCTCTAAAAGCTCCAGTGAATATTTAAATTTGTAATTATCCTTTAGACTTTACGTGCCCAGAATCATCTTCAATATTTGAGACTTCCCGGTAAAATTTATTTCAAGGGCATAAAACAAGTACTTACCTAAACAGACTTCAAAGCAATGAAGGACAATGTTTTTAAAAAGATAAGTAGATTAACTTATCACCGCTCTTTACCAGGAATTAATTTTAATTTGAAGCTTCACGCGAATACTTGTGAGTTTCTCTTTAAACACCGTGAAATTTTAGTAGTTGTTTTCCCGTGGCAGAACAATTTGCCTTTAGTAATACTATCGAATCATGCAAATTATTACTTGAAAAAAATTTTTTTTTTCGAATTTTCAAAATACTAATATTCCAATTTAAAAACGAGATAAGCTGTCGTTCTTTTATAAGATGAAACGTAATCAGGTACTGCTTGCCGCATGAAATCGATGATTAAAGCTAAAGAAGCTCTACGCCATAAGTTAATAAAACGGTTCGAATATGCTTTCGAGTTTCCTTCCGTAAAACCGGCATTTATTTATTTCAATAAAAAAGAACTGCACAAATCTATTGTACTACTACGATAGAATAATTTTACCGTGGGAAAACAACCACTAAAATTTCACGGTGTATATGAAAAAAAAACAAGATAATTAATGTAAGTCACATAACGAAAAATATCGTCGTTGGTTAATATTATAGGTACATCATACATACAGAAAAACGCGCCGAGATTCAGAGAGAACTTGCTATAAATTCACAGAAAAAAAATACAGATAATGACGCAAGCTTTTAATGGGTACATGACATTCCCTCTAACCTTTCACAACAACGATGGAGAGCCAAAAAAAGCAAGAATGTGTGACGGAGGCCGAAATCTGAGCGATATACCGCGTGATGTATGGCCGGGGTCGCCCGGCTTCCGACGCCGCGCAAATAAAATCCTTCATCACATTCGCTTTTATTTTTCATTTTGGGCTAAGAGAATTATTGTTATCTCGCGTCTTGTGCTACTCTCTCAAAATGTCTCGTAATTTTCAGCTTAAGTCTTATCACGTTAGCTGCGGCGCTGATTTTGAAATACGCTTGTAACATTACATACATTACATGCGTAAACAGGTGAACACTATTAATCAAATTGTTGTATATCTTGAACAATCTCACTTTGTTATTTGAAATTTGTTCAACTGGATCCCACGAAGCTAGCTTTACCGGGTATTGTATTTTTATCTTACCCACAAAATGTCGCTATCCGAAACTAAACTGAAAATCCTATGAAAACTGTTCTTCGTTCTCTGAACTTTTTCTGATAAACTCAACAGAAACAATAGCAGAGAGCAACAATAAAAAGTCCCCGCGGTTTACCGAGGGAGGAGTCAAATAAAACAAAACAACGATTCCACTCACGAACGATACTTTTGCCACGAGAAGAATTAATCAATCGAAGCGCCGCAACTGTGCGTAGAAAGTTCAGCAAACCACATCCAGAAAGTTGATTCAAAAAGTTAATATTCAAAGTTGGAGCGGCAATTTACACAAGAAATCCATCTAAAAGCCGCACTTCTAAGTAGATGCTTGAATAATGTAAGCAGAAAGGACATTTTCGAGCTTCGACCGAATCGATGAAAGCAAATAAATATAGGCTCTCGATTCGGTCACTTGAGTCATTGAAGACCGCGATCCAATTTGTGTTTTGGCGCGTACGCTATATCCTTTTATCCCTCTTGTTTATACCGTTGGACCTTCCGTTGTTTTGAATAAATATGTTACAAAAATGTCAAAGATACAATATGTGACTCTGACTCAGTATTCAAGTAGGTTCTAATGCGAAATACAATATTCTAATTATGATTTGGTTGTGTTATTTGAATTTCATCGCAATTTATCCTCACTAATATTATAAATCCGAAAGTAACTGTCTGTTTGTCTGTATGTCTATTACTGCTACTTTTTAACCGACTGCGTTATAGGGAAGTAATGTTTTACCCATTAAACGTCTCTACGCGGACGAAGTCGCGAGCGGAAAACTAGTTTCAAATAAAGCGAACATTCGTGAACCTTATTTGTTGTTTTATACGCAGCACAAAGTAGGTAATTCATGTTTTGAGTTATAATTAAATTTATATGTTACTACATGCCAGCTAACATGTTATACCACGGCTCACATTGGTCCATGATAATGAATTTAAATTGTGTTTTCCTTTTACACCCTTCAAAAGTTAAGACCTTACCGGTAGCACTGCAAAATGTATACAATCAAATCACACATTATTAAGGCTTTGTGTTTAGAAACTAATTTAAGTTTTCATTTACGAGATAGAGGGTATCCTGTCACAAAGGATTCATTCGGCGAGACCTTTTCAGAACTCCTCCCACAATGACACGTCAGGCTCATTCCGAATAAAGACGGATAAGTATTGTTTTGTCTGAAACTGCGCCCCAATTGAAAGGATTGAATGAGACGAGAGAAGTTTACATTCCCTTTGAAAGCACAAACATTTTGCATATTTTATTGACACAACATATTGTACAGGGATAAAAACTTTGAACTTAGTTTCATGCGTAGTACAAATGTGTATATATTTTAGAAATTATTAATTTGGCACATGAGCTTATAAATAACACTTTCTTGTTGATAGCGAGCAAATAAAAACTAGAGACCTATGAAAATAAATATGAATTAAAAAGCTATCAATTGCGATTAATTGCTATGTGTCTGAATGTGCTACGATGTAGCAACATTCGTAGTCAGCAGGCAATTAAATTAAAGAAGTAAGCATTTTCTACGTCCCAATACCGGTGACCGAAGGTCATTATTTGGCGTATAATGTCGGTAGAAATCAGTAAGGGTGCGGCCTCACTCTGCTGACGAGCGACCCGACCCAGACATGATCACCCGCGACCCGGGTCCAACATCCGTGGCATGCCCTAAATTTTGCACATTAATCCCAAATTGTCGTATTGATATACGTTTTACGACTTTTGACGTAACTCATTGGAGAGGCAATCAATTCTATTAATAAATCTACATTGAAATAACTAAAATGTTATAATTTTTATACTCAAAAATATATCTCTATTGAAAATGACAGAACAGTGTAGCTAATTAGTACCCTAAGAAGGGAGATACCACTTTTAGTTCTTCTTGAAGAATTGTTTATTCGAATTAGATTATCTTCTCCAACGTTCTTGTATTAGTTTGGCAACTTTGTAGCTACTTAGCATGCCCTCGTGACCTCATCTAAGTATCGATCTCTCATGTCCCATTTGCATATATAATTTTGGCCTAATTTTTCACAATAGCGAATTTCTACACTTGGTTGTTGTCTCTTTGTTTAACTTAATTTCGAAAATTGCAAATTTGTTTTTTAGTCCTTAACGAGAACCTTTTACTTGCAGAATGAAAAATGTGAAATTTGGTAGCGCAACCTATTAAACCAAACTTTATTTGAGCCTCATTCCTTGGTCGCAAATCCTATTTTAGATTTTCTAAACTTCGGTCATAGACGCTTACCTATATCATTGCTGACCTAAGTAATTTTATTGTTGTAAAATATAAATAGCCATCACAGTGACAAATTTGTTCATTTTAACCAACCAATATATGCGTACTAATTTTCTTCACCTGCAGACGTTTAGTAAACGCCTATTAGGTACTATTTGTATTCCTTGGCAGACTCCGCTAAATTGCTAGGTGTGTTATTGAATTTCGACTCCAGAGAGCATTCAATTTTAGTACTCCGCTTTGAAGATGCCGTAGAGCTTAATAGCTTTACACGTCCACAAAGGTGACATTACAGTGAGTGTTCAGTTTACTGGCTCTGCCGACAGTCGAATCGTTTTCGAAAACTTGCGAATTTTGAGTTATAATCTATAGCAAACACACCGCAACTTCTGACCTAGCATTAATTAAAAAAACTTATCACAAAGGCCATTGATTTGCATAAAACATCACGTAAAAGAGAGGAATAATTGTCATTATTATTTAATAAATTATTAATTTAACCCGTCATAATCAATATTAATCTATGGAGAACCCCAATTACTATCTATGTTTTTACTCCCAGGGTATTATGTTCTATATTTATCAGATGTCATGAGAACGTAACATAAGATGTCAGGGAACGTTTGCCAATCCGACGGACGAAGATCATTTTTCGTTTTGATGCTCTGGTAGTAGCGGTATGAAATTTTCAGGGTATACTATCCATGAATGTAGGTAGTTTTTAAAATAAGTTCTAGAAAAAAAACACAGGCACTTTTTTTTCACTGGAGGCTTTGAAAGTTGGTAGACACAATTCGATTCGTAAAACTTTTGTGAAGAATTATTTTTTTACTCCAATATGATAGGGTTATGACTCAAATCGGTATCGTAATTATAAAGACCCACTATTGAACTACTTCTAGAAAAAAAATCATACAAGCAGGTCCAGTAGTTAAGCTACAGTGAAGACTTTTATACTGAATTCCGGCTTCTTTCAAAAATTTCACAAAAATCTCAATAACTTTGGAACTATTGAAAATCGCTGAACATACATGGGGGTTATATCGATAAGTATTGAAGTCCCCCATCGATTGACTTACGATGATCCACCCCTCCTGTTACACCCTGTATATGATGCCGACTACTTTTTGCCTTAAGGCCAAGTTATAGGAACGTTATACGTGTATTATACTGTGTCACTGATATCCCTGAGTTGTATGGCCATAGTCGGACTGTGTATTGTGGCAACCAAGCGACAGACGAGTTTCGAATTATGCGAAGTTTTGTCAATAGATATCTAAATCTTTCGAATTGAATAAGATTAATTTGTTTCATTGATACGAACATCGCTATTTGTGAAAAGTTTTTGAATCAAGATTCAAATTGTGTGTTTATGTACAAAGATTAAGATTATGTTTCTTTCGCTTTGTTCTTTCTATAGGCAAGGTAGGCGTGACGCCCGCCCAGTTTTGTGGGTGCTTGAAAATTAATATATTCGTTGCAACCCGAGTGGGGCACCCGACCGATACATAAGTAACGAATTTCGCAGCACGTATTCCAAAATTCAATCCCCTTTACTGCATCAGTTAACATGGCTTCGTGTAGCGCGTCCCACAATAACACCGTCGTCGGAATACGAGTCGCGTATTTACATTTTGTTATCGGCAGGTACATTCATTCATGATAGGGTGTACTCGTATCTCGGGTCGCGCCATCAGGCGTAATGGGGGTCGTGGCTGAGCGTCGATTACGCCTAACGGCCGGGAGTATTGACATACCGCCGCAACTCCGGCCTTACGATACCAATTGACTTTACTTGAGGCCACGGTACGCCGAAAACAGAGCCCTTGACATATTTTTTTTCTTATGTGTAGCCATTAGCGAAGACCCTATGATGTCTATATACATTTACCTTGGGTAAAGCTCTAGCACTAGCACTTTCGATTTTTTCAAACATGTTATTATTACGTAAAAAACCCAACTACGACAAAAAACGACGCTGAAAAAGTATAAATCAAGACTTTTAGAACACTGAACTGAACAAAGTTGCTTATGTAGTTCCAAGTAAATGGACACAGTAGACTCTACCAAAATGCTTATGTTGAAAATTGACAATAATGTCATACAATACTATTTTGAAGTATGCAATATTCACTATGTAGAGATAGGTTTTCATGTTTGGAAAACCGCAGTCACACGTTGTCAAAGTGCTACGGTAGGTAGGTACTTGTGTATGGAACGTGTGACTACGCCTTTCCAAACATGAAAACTTATCTCTACATAGTAAATATTGCATACTTCAAAATAGTATTGTATGACATTATTGTCAATTTTCAACATAAGCATTTTGGTAAAGTCTACTGTGTCCATTTACTTGGAACTACATAAGCAACTTTGTTCAGTTCAGTGTTCTAAAAGTCTTGTTTTATACTTTTTCAGCGTCGTTTTTTGTCGTAGTTGGGTTTTAGTTTTTAACTTTTTATTATTTGTACTATTTTGGTGTTAAAGTGTATTTGTGGCGCATAATATTATCAAAAGTTAAATTGATGAACCAACATGTTTTATATTTTAAGGGGACCTGGGAAGATTTCTTAATCGATCTAATTCAGCTAACGATCGACTGTCATGTGGATTTTTGAGTAATTTATTATGATCCAAGGCACTTATGAACAATCCCGCAATGGATTTGAGTAGTAAAGAAGCTATGAACGAAAAGATGTGAACTATATGCAATCAGTCCATGAATATACGTAAAGTCACATGCAAATGCTAGTAATATATATATATTTAAAATGTACAAGTAAAGCGCTTTCCAATGATACCAAACACGGCGTATTTATCTTAACTTTATTTTTTTACTCTGTATGTTTTGTCCGCTAGTGGGCGCCACATTAGATTTTGTGAAACCCTATATAGCCTATAACCAGCGGACAATTAAGACGCTTCTAATGATATGTCATTTGTCGAATTCTGACAAGCAATTTAGAAGTTATGTGAAACAGATGAACATACATACATACATACATACATACATACATACAAACATACATACATACATACATACATACATACATAGCCTGTCAAAATCATAACCCTCCTTTTGCTTTGCCGTAGTCGGGTAAAGAGTTAGTGTTTTCAGTTTACCAGGGAACTCTCATTAACACCTTAACTAAGATCTCTCTTAATTATAATATATCTCTTAGTTATAATCAACTTTATATCATCCCATGCCTATACGTCCTCACTGCTGGGGCAAGGGCCTAATCTACACTAATCATCTTTTTTTCTTATTAACCCGTATCATCCAATCAACTTTATACAGCTTATTTGTTTTGTTAAACACATATTGTTTATTATCATTTTCTAATAAAATTAAATGTTATTTCGATGTCATAGCTTGATTTGACTGTTTCTTAAGTACGATGGTTTATTTTTAGGACTTACGTTCATCCCTATATAAATAACTGATACTCTGTATTTATGACTGTTACAATCATTACTCCAAAGAAGCCTCTAATTTAATTGATTCATCTATGAGAGTTTTCAATTAGAATTTACGGGTCAAAATCAGCTAACCTGAAAGCAAAATGCTGTGCATTTTGATATTTCGTACCCGGTTAGCTGATCGCCATAATATTGCACTGCTACTAGGGAAAACTCGGTTTTCCTTTAAAATATTCTGTGTCTCCAAAGTTATTATCTTGTATAAGGCGAAAAATAATCACGGCCCTGTTTTGGGTAACTAAGTTGGGAAGCCATTTAAACTTCGCGTAATCTTGGACAGTGTTCCAGTCGCAAAGAATCGTTTTGATGATAGGTAAACAAAGTTAAAACAAAACGGACGGACTCAGCTTCCACTGCCTTAAAAAAATCCGGATTAAATTGGGGTAAGTTCCCAATTCTGTCCGGTCAGATACAGTGGATGTAAATGTTTTACAGTCGACTGATTTTTATGCTGCGCTCATAAAGCAACAATAAAGTTATTCAACTTGCCAGAATCATTGGAAAGTAGGACGTTTTTCAGATATTTTTTATTATTTAGTACAGTAATAATTAACATGTTGTTAAAATCACGTAGCAATGAATACTCGTATATTTCATTACTTTCTTATAATTTTTGCTTACTTAGTATACATCAATCATTTTCAAATGCCTATCTGTAATAATATAGAGGTAAATTTTGGTCGTTATAAGCGCTGGTGTGCAATATTATTTCGAGTAAGTCCGTAAGTACCAACAAATTTTCTTAACGCCCCTTCAAGACTATAAATTTGTATTTTCCGAGAAAATACTTTGTGACGTTAAGCTGTGCAAAAAAGATATTGTTATGACCTTTTTACAAGTTATTTTAACAATCACCATTTGAAAACTTCCTCCTCAATTCTTAAACGTTTTTTTTGTGGTAAATTCTGTTATACAAGTTGTCAGGTAGTAATATACTTGAAGAATTTCCATTTTGCTTAGAAAAATCTCTCAACTAAATTTGATAGACGCACACACGGGCGAGACACGTTGTACTAAAACTTAAATCTTTGTGACTTTTACCAGTAATCGAGTTTATTCCATGGGAATAGAATGCTTAATAATGCTTATATCCTCCATAATAGGTAGAGGACAAAATACATCATGACTTGGTGAATAAGTATTACAACATCCATACTATTCCAACATTTTCACTCTGATGCCTATCTTTTGATATACGTTGCGTCCTCTGTGAAAATTAATCATCGGCCAGTTATTTCAGAATAATTTGCGCTGCTGGCTCATCATTACTGTTAACAAAATTTCTTTTGAATTCATTAACATCTGAATAACTCGTGAATGAGACCAAATTAAATTATTAATGAATGGTCTGTTAACATGAAAGAGATTGCCAGGAAATATTAAATGTAAAGTGGACAAAGTAGGGAGATCTATCTATAAGCGTCAAACTCATCAGAGTCTTGTTGGCGGACGCACTTTTGTTATTTGAACATTCTGTGAGCCAGCCAAAAACTTTGCTTTGTGAGCACTTATGGTTCAGAAAGTATGCAAATCAGTTTCCTACTGATACAAAACAAACGATACTTCAATTAATAAACGGACAATTTTACTGTTGATTTCATCGCTTATTAATGTCAAACAAAGTTCAGTAGAGTAGGGAGCAACGAACTAACACTGAAATGAGAATTAAATATTTGACATCTACTTAGACGATGAAGATGGTTCTAAATTGAAATTTTGTTTTATATTGTTTTATTTTGAACCTTTTTAATTGTGTAAAGAACCTATATTTCATTAGAGCTTCATCATATGGCTATATGGAGGAGACTCGTATAAAGAATTTTAGTGGGCACAAATGATTTGGACTGAGTCGATAGTAGCTCGAGGAGCCGGGGTCGCTTACCCGTATACCGTTCACCAACCACCGGACAGATAGTTGTGACTGATATCCCCTGACTACTGATACTAGTTAGATACACAGGTATGTATGTACAATTGTACACTCGAGAGTTTTAGATATGAGAGTTTGTAATCAAGTAGTTGTTGCACTAAATGTTTTTTTTTCGTATAACGAAACTTACCTGTAACCAGGTTAGCATGGTGGAACTGGCAGACGGCGTCGGCCTCGTACCACGAGATGCGGTCCCTGAAGTAGCGATAGAACACCGGGAACCCCTCCTCGGGCAGCACCCACGTGTTGCTGATATTCACCTGCGACAACAATAAAACGACTCAACTCTAAGGTAAAATCCCTCCGTACGGTCTCCCCAGAAAGTTGTCTAGACTAAGGATAAACCTTACCCGCCAGGAGGTAGGTAGACTTTCCCGTGACAAATATTTTGATGTATGCTGCATAAGTATGCATGACACGTCTTTACATGACGCCAATGACCTTCAACCACATCACTGTATTATGTTTAAATGTTTTTTTTTTAAATTAGCGATTTCTTAGCCGACGGTAGACAAAACTACGCAAATGCTCGATAATTTTAGTTTCGAATGACCACAGCCACAAACAGAAACTACATATATCAATACATGAACAAGTAAACTGTTTACGTAAAGATAATACGATTATCAGATGAATTATTTTGAAGAAACTTGCGCAATAGAAAAGCTCTACTCTCTTAAAACGATCTCGCAAAATATAACAACAAAAAGCTCAGTAGTATCGGTATTGAAACAAAAAACAATTCAGAGACCACTAAACTTCTCATCACCCAAATTAAAATCAAGTGAAAATCATCATGATCTCTTTTATGACAGCAAACTTTATAATGTTAATGGGATACTTAGGGAAACAGGAAATTACAAATTCAAGCCGTGTAATTAAAAACATAATTTTAACTGAGCCGACCATTCCGGAGCTCGAAAGCAAAATTTGGATCTCATTTTAAATGTCTGCAGTAATTACATTTGCACAAATGCTAGATTTTTTTTTCTCATATTTGTGAATACTTTTTACATTAAATAAGAAAATAATACGAATATTACTATATTACCCTACTAAAATTATAATATAAATATAAATATACTTATATTACCCTTACTAAAATTATAAATGCGTTCGCAACTCTCTGTCTGTTACGCTTTTATGATAAACGTACTACTTAAATGATTCAAAATAATTTCGAACCACAGACTGTCTAGACACTGTAAAAGGACATATCCTACTTTATAACTGATATCACAAAAGGGAGTAATGTTTTTTCCGATTTTACGCTGACGGAGTCGCGAGTGGACAGCTAGTTAATTTTAAACTTGATAATAGATATATAAATTAATGTGGCTAGTAATGAAAACCCACAGTAACGAATCAGGTAACAGCAAACATTTGTGGCTGCAGTTTGGTTAATTACCTATTTTCAAATTATTTTATAATTAAATACAGTTTAATCTAGAATATAGCCGGTATTGTTACAGCAGCAGATTTATCTGACTAAGAGCAAATGTGTTTCGCTAATTCTACAGGATAATGAATGGATTCATTAAGGACATTTAGATGCATCCAACTTAATCCTAGCCTTGATGAATAGTTAGTTACAACAACACCCCGAGTGCTTTTGTATTGTCTAGACTTGGGTGATAATGCATACAATCTTGCAAATAGTGTGTCTCAAGTTTCATTCTCAAGTAAATTAGAGACTGCTATTGTTATGAAGCCAGAATGCAGTGAGTGCAAGTCTTCAGTACTGCAATAGCAATAATGAAGAGTGATGTTTGTGTTTCATATTGCCAGTTTATCAATAAGACTGCAGTCTGAAACTCCAACCGAAGAACTACTCCGCAAAGTGTAGTTTTAAAGTCGACGGACTCGCAACCGTCCGTGTCTAAGATTGCATGCATAAACTGGGCAAGGCATCGTCTGGTCAATTTGCACTCGCAGTTCGGAACTCTTAAATTTGAACTTTACTACAATTGTTATAAGAGACGGGCGCCGCAAATTTGAAAATATATAGAGAGAACAGTATAGAAATGCGCCAGCGACCAGCTCTAATGAGTTTGGCTGCTCGCTGTAACTTTAATAAAAGTTTGAATTGGCCAAGGGAAACTTTGTAGTGTCAAATATTTGTTCTGCCTAACTCGTTTCCTTAGTTTGCTCGGACAATGTTCAAGTTAACGAATTTTAATTTCGCTCTGTATGTTTCATAAGAAAAAGTAACTTAAATATTCAGTTAAAACGGAATTGTGCTCTTAGTTTAAATTACTTTTGCAAATTTCTGATGAAGTGGTTGTTAATTATCTGCTATTACATCATACAGTTAAGAGGTTTCCTAGAAAAAAAGTGGTAGGTACTTTTAAAACTTAATCTCATTCTACTTTAAGTTTGACAAGTTGATTTTAAAACACTTACGTTCAATTTAGTTAATCTATTAAACAACTTGCAAACTATGCATAAGCCGCTTATTATGATAACCTGATTATTTTTATTAATATTTCGAGATATCACCTACCTCTTGCTACAAATATTACTTTTATATGTAAATAACATACTATATTCAATATTCAAATAAGCCAATACGAGAATATGGTTGATGTGTATTATAAACATGCAAATCAGTATTTAATCAAGCTGAAATCATAACAAACATAATTCAAACAGTAATCACGGGCGATAACGGCGCACGATGGAGCAGACAACATAATTAGGCATTGAACACAGAATAATAGGTATTGGAATAATTTAATCGATAACGAAACGAACAACTAATCTGGACAAGCTCGATTGTTGGACCCAAGACAAACAAGTGATCGGGCATGGCTCGCTAATTAAGTCTCTTCGGTGCCCCGACAGTGCAGGACACCCGGCTTGATTCCATCGGAATACTAATGCCATTGTAAGTATCCCCGGATAACAAGGTACGTAATTTTTCAGGCAATTAGTCTATTATTCACAATTCTCGTTATTCGCGTTTAGACATGATTTGCTGATCAATGGCATATCGCTTTTTTAGGTTATATAATAAACTACGATACCATATATCATTATGTGTGTCAAAACTTTCCTATATAACCTAAATCCAATAAAAGGCTGCTCGCTTTTTGAACTGGAATCTTATTCAGTATTTGCAGTGTCTGTTGTAGTTCTAGGTAATAAACGTTAGATACGATCGAGCAATGTGCAACAAATACTTTTACGGTAGCTGACCAAAAAAAAAACAAACGTCTAAGTATTATTTTTATTACACTGAAACAAAAGGATCAATGATTTGAACGGTCTGTTTTAAAACAAAAGGAGTACATGAGAAGAATATATCCACGTCTTAATAAAAGCTAGAATGCAGACAAAGAATTCAACAAAGTCGCCTCAAGCTTTGTTCTACTGCAACGGCAATGTCAAACTCCTTGTCGTGATTTTCTTTCATTTCCCAGATGAAATAAAAGGAGCGCCCACTAAATGCAAGGATAAAAAGAGTTGTAAAGTTAATGTTGCGGAGTTTGGAGAAATTGCATATGAAATCATAAGTTATCCGGAAACTTCCAGCGGCCCCGCTCATGAATAAAGTTGTAAGGAAATATGGGTACACGTCAATATGAATCTGATTTAATACTTTCGTCTTCATTGTAGCTATTGAAAACGTATCGGCTATCTAAAGATAGTCGTTTTGTTTCAAAATACATATATAACCGAGCTCGAAATGATAGATAAGTGTACTAATCCGGCACTAGAATTGCATAAATACTTCGAATTAAATATATCAAATTACTACAGCGACAATAAGGTGTGGTATTTCAATTATTCGTACAGAACACGATATATTGAAATACGAGTAGCAATGTTATATTTCAAAGAACATTTATTTCGCTATAATTGGACAATAATTTATATAACAATGGATAACTAAGCTAATTAAATGACATTTTAAAACATTTTTTTTCTTGCATATCAAATAAGCACTCACCCATAGTTATTTTATTGGTAACTCTTGCTTGATTAGGATACTCAGAATTATTCTCTAACATTCTATGAATTAATAAAATTCATATATAGAAGCCCACTAAGGGCTTCTACCATACATGGCTTTAAATTTATACAAGTACTTTATTTAAATTTTTTTTCAAATTGACAATCTCTTATTTCTCACTGTAGTGCTATATGTACGGACTTATCTATTAAGCATTATTGCAAACTAACATTGAGAACACGTTTCAGACATTCTAAAATTGCTTCGATTAATCGCGCTTTGTTATTTTTTTATCTTACAAAATAAAAGATTGGCTTTGACGTTTCTATTTGATATTTCATCTTTTGTTTCGCCACGATATCGTAGCCTTTGTGCGGCGCTGTGTTGCGTCTCTGCAATACAGAATTTGTAAACAGGCTTACATATTATTGTTCAACTTTATGAGCATCCTATAATATTATTCGCTTGTTTACAGTCATATCACAATATAATGTAACATATAAAATTTTGTTAGGTAGGTATATCGTTTCCCTTTTGTTATTTTCTAGTTTTCTTGTTATCATAACGAGTCATGTTAAAATTAGCTTCGGTGTATTTAAATTATTTTTTAGAAATTAATTTGACTTTCTATCATTTTTAATTAGGTGACCCTAATTAAAAATGATTTTTAAGAGCATTACAATATCAGCGTAGTTTCGACAATGGAAATAATTACTGAGTGAAATAAATTAAATAAACGTAGAACGTTAAATCAAGTCATTTTATCAACAAACCTCAGCTTACAGTACGAAAGCGATTATAATTGAAACCGAACATTTTAGATCGAGAACGAGATCCTATCAAAATGCAAAGCCGATTCATGAGACTACGTTTCGTTTAAAATAAAACAATTTCTCATTAAGCATTCAGTTTCCACACTTAAATATGAATCACAAAAGCAATTACGATCGCAATTTTAAACGTTATTATCCCATACATTTGGACAGCGCAGCTTAACGGGCGCTTTGTCATCGTAAAATGGACTTAAAGTTGTGAGTAGTTTAATCGATTTGGCGTCGGAGCGCGGTGAGGTTGACTTAACTTGTGTTTCGGCAGTTAGTAGTTTAGATGGCACTTAAGATGCTTAAATTTGTGCCCTCGAAACATAATTAGGCGTATGTGCCACTATATGGCAGGATGAGCGTACTAATAGCTTGTTACTTAAGCAGTTACCATTAGTGAGCTTTTTTCAAATAATTCGTATGAGTTATATTTCTTATGTTTTTTTCTGAATAAACAACAAATTCAGCGTTAGTTTGGGCACGTGTGCTAGACAGCTCTCTTGAATAAGAGATATAAATATTAAATGTACAGTTTAAAAAAATATTACCCCAACTTTTACGGTACAAAAACTTTATTGAAGTAGTTAATTTAACATTTTTGCTTTATTTTTACATTAAACTAATATAAAAAGTAGATACATAATATCTAGGAAATACTAACGTAATATCAATAAAATATTTTAGGAAACTAATCATAATGTGGAGATATT
Source organism: Maruca vitrata (assembly GCA_039566165.1). Classification (NCBI taxonomy): domain Eukaryota; kingdom Metazoa; phylum Arthropoda; class Insecta; order Lepidoptera; family Crambidae; genus Maruca; species Maruca vitrata. The sequence continues at coordinate 13,001,351 of CM076916.1, read as the reverse complement.
AGCCCAATTTATTACTTAATAAAACGATGGCCTAGTAGAAACAATAAATCTCATGAGAAAAATAAATTTATAATAACAACTTATAAAGAAAGTTATAAAACATAATAAATATCAACTTTTATGATCCATGACTGAATGAAGAAAAGGCTAATTTAATTACCAATACCTACTATAGTAAGTTGAGCTATGACCAACACTTTTTTTTAAATTAAAAATTTCATGAATTATGTTTAATTCCTAGAATCATTCTAAAAAGACCATCAATTTATTTGATTAATATACATCAACTACTTTAGGGTCTTTGCCATAAAAATGGATCTATTCTCATAGAATATCATAACTACAAAAGTACTTCTTCGGACTTGAGGTCTCGCGTCAAAAGCAACTGTTCCACTTGACTGCAAACTTCACTTAACTGTAGTTTAGAAATTGCCGCATAGTGGCGTTATGAGAATTGAACTGTAAAGTTATTCTTACCGCTCGTCCTTGGGCCGAAGCGCACAGGGCGAAGGCGAAAAGCGCCAAAGAGAACAACATCTCGCCTCGCGACTGCGACTCGTAGCGCGTAGCGACCGGCCGTTACGCGCGCCGTAGCGTGACTGCCGCTACGAAGCCTCGCGTGCCGTAGCCGACTACGGGTGTCGTAGACGGCTCGGACCTTCGTCCTACATTATGTAAACAAAGTATTTGACAATAACATGGAAGTAACGATCGACCTTTTTGTTTGTTGGCTATGAAATTTGTTATTCGTAAGGTCAAGGCGAAAAATTATAAACTGTCCCACTAGCCGAGTGCTGCATAAAACATTAGCACCAAAAGTGCTCGTTTTAAACAAAGTTACGTTTTCTTGCTAAGTTTCGGAATAACTTTAGACTAAGAATAAAAATTCAAATCGTTTACTTCAGGAAATTATGCTTGAAAATCATATGTATCGAATTAGGGTTACTTTATAATCTACTGAAAAATTACTACAACTTACCCATATCAAGCCAAAAAAATATGAAACGAGAAACCGGGTTAAACCAAGATTGACACATGTCACTCGGATAATTGATGGGGAGGCAAAATAGCACTCAGAGCCAAAATGTTTACATGGCAAATATGCTCGATAGGAGGGATGGTGAAGGTAATATAATTCATATTTCTTTTTGCTTTTACATGCGCTACCAAAAATATAAGGAGGGAATACCAATTTGATATAATAAGAAACTTGAAATTTTTCAAGCATAGTAAATAAGGGTTAGGTTAAAAATTACTGAACGATAAAGAACTGTTGTCAAATAGTATTATGTCTTATGTATTGCGTATTATAGTAATTTTATTAATAAAACTTTCCACTTTTCACCTCTGTGGGACACGTGACGTGACGGGTTGTGGACCACGTCGCCGTCATTCTGCCTTGTGCATTGTTTTAACAAGGTCATTTTGTTTCCCACAGAGGTGAAAAGTGTATCGCTGGAAGTGATCTCTGCCTACCCCTCTGGGAAAAAGCCGTGATTTTTATGTATGTATGTATGTATTAATAAAAACGGCTCACTTGCTAATTGTTCCGTACCAATATCGTAAAATAATCACGTTTGTTGTATGGGAGACTGGAAACAGACGGATGGACGGGGTGAAGTCTCAGTTATTAGGTTTTTACCCTTTGGGTACGGAAACCTAAAAAAGTTTATTGCTTTTTATGTAGCAGAAGAATATTTGATAACTAGTGCGCCAATAACACGTTTAAGCGTCTACTTATAATGCTGTACGGAATTTTTGAGAGTTTGTACCGAACATAAATAACACATCACCATCATCACTACATAGTATAAAACAAAGTCGCCTTTTCTGTCCCTATATCCAAATCGCTGTGCGCTTAAATCTTTAAAACGAATAGATAGAGTGATTCAAGAGGAAGGTTTTTATGTAAAATTTACCCGAAGCGAAGCGAGGGCGGGTCACTATAATAATATCACTATCCCGCCAATATTGGCTACGATGACCAATGACCATGCATATTAACAAACTTCGCACGACATATTAGTATGTAAGCAAACTCGGTGCTCTTTGTCTCGACATGATCGATGAGATGATAAGTCGCACAATCGACTAATCGTACTTTGGGAGACTCAGAGGTGTACCACGGCCAATTTCTGACTCTGAGTTCAATGCGCGACCCAAACAGTGATTCAAACACCGGAACTCTTGATTAATATCGACGTGGCGCTGTCTACCAATAGAACAACCGGACAAGTATAATGCATATGGTGCAGTATTTAAATACTTGTGCTATAAAAAGGTTTATGCACATGGACATATAATACCAAAACCTTGGTATTCTCAGAGGACTGAGGCACGACACTACAGGTGTCGTACATATGACTACATCGCGTGTTCTAATAACATGACACGACTTAATTAACAAGAACATACTACACATGTACAGCTGTAGATATAGATGAATTAACTGTCGATTTTAAGATGGTAGAATAAAAACGATTGTATATGACATGCGATTTTATAAATACATAAGATCACTAATTGCCTTCAGAGTATCTAACTACAAACAAAGATACATCGCTACAAAGAAAATGTAAGGTGTCATTTTAGCAAAATCGTAATTTCGCAAATGAGGGCGTAATTTACTTAATGACTGCTCGCAAAGATTGAGGAAACAGGTGTACAAAAAGAGTGGAAGTGAGAAAATGGAAATGATGCTAACGCTTGTGAGCGCGCCCGTGAGCGAGGCTGAACGTTTCTTCGTCTTATCCACTTTTCAATTTATAAAACAATCGCACATTTGTGAATGGAATAATGATTTTCCTGCCTTTGTAGTTTCTATTATTATCATTTTTTATCAGACTGCTCTGGACGTTTTAACGCCATCCAAACGATTGATAAAATTCAATTTGTGATTCGTATTTAGGTTACAATGTGAATAAGCCGAAGTTGGGTCGCGTCGACATGTCAACTAAGCTAACTCATCATCAGCCCATTGACCCCACTGCTGGGGAACGGACCTACCCTTGCTAGGGCGATAAGGCCTTAGTCAACCACGATGGCCAAGTGCGGGTTAATCGACTATACCACCTTAGAATCTCTTCGTAGGTGTGCAGGTTTCCTCACGATGTTACATTCACAGCATTTTAAAGCGTCGAATAATCGTACATAAAATTTTCAAAATTCAAACACAAAATTAAACGAACTGGCAACTTCTCGCGTGGCAAGCACCGACTTTTACCATAATAGAAGCCATCGACATTTTTTAAAGCTCACTAAACTTGTAAAACATGTGTAAAACAACAATGTGTAAAAAAATGTTTGCTGGGAAATAAATTATGGAGCTCTATTGTTGTCGATTAATTTCACAATAATGAAAAGTGCTATAGCGCATATAACATGAACAAGTAAATAACTTCTAATTGACCAAAGTAAATATACTCAGTCCCTCATTCACATCAACGGACCCTAAAAGTTATTCAACGACACTACAGTTGAACTTGGCTTATTAATCATGTCCAGTCAGAGCGGCCCAGTGGCGCCGGTAGCCGTTGCCTTTGTTTCTCTCGGCCCTGACCACTGATGAATGAGGTTCCGTAGCCGAGAACTAAACCAAATGTGACCGCAGGGTTTCGCAAGGACAGGGTTTGTGGCGACAGTAACTGGAATCGGAACAAGTCAAACTTCTTCAATCGATTTAAACTTAGTTTCAAATTATTTTTGTTTCTCGACTGATGGTGGTATGTACATACATCCATTTGATTTTAGAATACTCGTAATAATATCCCTTTCTATACCGCCAGTGAAGACAGGGTACAATGAGATCAATATTCTAAAATTAAAGCTAATAGCGCCTAAAAAAGGCGCTCAATGCTTTAATTTTTCTTGGCTCTTAAAAGGATATTTTTATAATTTAGTTTAAAATAAGACGTAGTATACCCGAGTACATTATATCCGCATCAGAAATCTTCTTCTTCTTCTTATCGTATGGTTGATGAAACAACCTGGTGTCAGAGTTTAAGCCGCCCGTAGGCCTCTGACATGGCTTCACACACCATAGAAAAATCTCTCAGGTGTGCTGGTTTCCTCACGATGTTTTCCTTCACCGTTAAAGCGTCGAATGATGGTACATATGAATTTCAAATTTGAAAAACACATTGGTACCTGGCGGGGTTTGAACTGGCGACCTCTCGCATGGCAAGCAACGACCTTAACCACTCGGCCATCGACGCTTTTTTAAAAAAGCGTCGATGGCCGAGTTAACGGTGAAGGAAAACATTGTGAGGAAACCAGCACACCTGAGAGATTTTTCTACGGTGTGTGAAGCCATGTCAGAGGCCTACGGGCGGCTTAAACTCTGACACCAGGTTGTTCATCAACCACACGATAAGAAGAAGAAGCATCAGAAATGAGACGGGTTGAATATAAAAGCGATAAAATAATTAGCTTTTTCTTTTAGGTTACGCATCAAAGGACAAAGATAAGAATAATTTGTCTGTCTGTCTCGCTGGTATCCACCGGCTTAGGATGGGAATTTACGATCTTACGAAAAGTTCCCTAACTTCGGGAGGCACTTAAATTTTTAATTTCCATGGTTATTGGCACTTGGAATCCTTTCGACCTTTCACTAATCTCAGTTTGAGTTTTACAAATTGTTTATTGATTGGTTGCGGAGTTTGGGAATAAAATGAAAATGTTCGTATAGTGGCCGGGAAAGGTGACAAATTGAATAAAAGATTATCACCTGCCGCCACTAAAACCTGAAAATAATAATCATGAAAACCATCAAAAAAAAACTTTGAGTGTTAGTCAAGTATTGGGCTTTCAGTCGGACAAGAACGGAAATCGATCCAACAAATGGATATTTTCGAAATTTATCAATTTATATTAAAACTGCATGCTCACTTAAACAGGGTTTAAACATTTTACAATTTTATTTAATAGGTATTAAAGCCAAAGCTTTAAAAACGGTCGAAATGGTCGGGAGGATCCCTTCTTTGGGCCAGGCGCCACGCAACTCGCATAACTTTTTTAATTAATCCGCCCGTATTATTTCCAAACAATAAGAATATATTTTTTGCTGAACAAATTTCATTTTGATTGTCTAGGGCGAGTTAGGCAGGGTAAACATGATTAATTGAATTATTAAATATTTTGAATCTTAATTAAATTTAGGCACTGTTACAAATTACTTTATTTTATTTTTTTGTTATGTGGCACTTAGTGGAGTTCCGTAAAACATGAAAATAGTAAAAGCTCGGAATCCAGGGCCAGTCAATGAATGTGTATAGAAAGTGCTTGATTGCATTATTAAAACCTGAAAGAAAAAAGTTAAAAATAAAAAAATGGCCGATCTCATTTACAACATTTTTTTTTTACAAAAAATTTTTATAGTTGAAATTTCAATTGTTTATGTGATAAATTATGTTTGCTGAGTAATTTAAATGTTAATTTATTAAATTTTTACAAAAAATAATGATTTACAAAAATAATTTTACCATTAACTATATGACACAACGACGGAACGGAGCCCCCGCCGCCGCCATCTCTGCCCTCGGCATTGTAAATGCATCTTGTGTATTAATCCTTACTTCCTTACTAATATTATAAATGCGAAAGTAACTCTGTCTGTCTGTCTGTCTGTTACTCTTTCACGCCTAAACGGCTGAACGGATTTTGATGAAATTTGGTATGGTGATAGATGATAACCTAGAAATGGTTATAGGCTATAAATAATCACGCCATCGTTCTTAGGGGGTAGGCAGTAGGCAGATAACTAAATTGAGTTAGTGATTTTTAGTCGATTTTGCTAGGACTTTTGCTCTTTGACGTCTAAACGGCTGAACGGATTTTGATGAAATTTGGTATGATGATAGATGATAACCTGGAAATGGTTATAGGTTATAAATAATCACGCCATCGTTCTTAGGGGGTAGGCAGTAGGCAGATAACTAAATTGAGTTAGTGATTTTTAGCCGTTTTTGTTAGGACTTTTGCTCTTTGACGTCTAAACCGATGAACGGATTTTGATGAAATTTGGTATGATGATAGATGATAACCTGAAAATGGTTATAGGCTATAAATAATCACGTCATCGCACTTAGGGGGTAGGCAGTAGGCAGATAACTAAATTGAGTTAGTGATTTTTAGCCGTTTTTGTTAGGACTTTTGCTCTTTGACGTCTAAACGGATAAACGGATTTTGATGAAATTTGGCATGATGATAGATAATAACCTGGAAATGGTTATAGGCTATAAATAATCACGTCATCGCACTTAGGGGGTAGGAATTGGCAGAAAACTGAATTGAATTTGTGATTTTTTATTGTTTTTTGCTGGGAGTTTTGCTCTATCATGCTTAAACGGCTGAACGGATTTTGATGAAATTTAGTTAGGAGATAGATAGTAACCTAGAAAAGGATATAGGCTATTAATATTCATGCTATCGTACTTAAGGCGTAGGCAGTAGGCAGAAAACTAATAAAGTTAGTGATTTTTAATCATTTGTTTTAAAAGTTTACCTCATTCACGCCTTAACGTCTGAACGGATTTTTATAAGACTTGGTTAATTTAAAATAGGATTCTAGACACGGACACAGGCTACTTTTTACGGCGGGAAAATTCCTCATTTCTGCGGAAATCTAGCGTGATCGTGTCAAGAAGTCGTTTTTCTTCCGTCCGTCTGACAACTGTTACGATTACTCTAATAATTTCTTAAGTAGGTACACCTAAATTATACACCTATAGAATCCCTGGAATGTCTTCTTTCCATTATTGAAAACCGCATAGTTATTGATATAGTACTTTTTGAGATCCTAGGTAACAAACACATTTTGGGCGCCCTTCGCAACTTCATTTTATACTATGTATAGAAAATAATAATTAAAAAGTTGAGATCGCACAAAATATTTTTTTTAACATTTTTTTATATACTATTCTAAACACATTTCAAAACTTGATATAAAGATTCATCGACTGGCCCTGGATTCCGAGGTATAAACCTTAAGGCGCTCCACTAACTAGCGTAATCAATTTGTTCAGTGTTTCGCAAAACAATTGAGTTCAAATATTACGAAATAATAATAATGGGAATCGCCAATCGGACACAATCAAAAATCAGAACTAAGTTAAGCCCGATTTTGTTTAAAAAACAAACGAACAACGTTCAGTATAAAAATAGATACTCTCGTTAAACATTATTCAGTCAATTTTGTTCACCAGGAATTTCTAACAACTCTACCGTACCTGCCAAAAACTATACCAAATCCATTTACTTACGCATCCCGCAAGATAGGCCGATTTTTTTCTTAGCATGCACAAAATATATTTGAAGCGGGATTCGTGCACGTCCTGGCAAATTGATGGAGCTCTTCAGTCATTTCCCTCTTAAATGCAAAGCGGTAACGGGGACGGCAAAGTGAATCTATCCCGATCCGCTGCGTGAAACGTGATGTCAATATTAACATCCTATATTTACACCTGAACAGAGTGAACAGTACTTCATCAGAACAGAAATACGTAATAGATCTAGTTCTATCCTGCTTTGGAATTAACTTGATCATCCTTCCACTTAGGCACTAGTGTGTGAAACACGTGAAAACCAAATTTCACAGCTGTATTGCGTCTTAACGTGTTAACCAATTCCAATCAATCAAAGAAATAACGTATCTGTTTGTCGTTAGTTTGTTCATTAATGCTATTAAACAGTTTAGAAATAAAACCATATCTGTAAAGATTCAAGCCAACGAAAAGATACAACATTTTCAAGATCACTAAAAATCTTTTCATCTATTTTCATTTTATGGTTACACAAGTTATGAGGAAAGTTCGTAAAAACTTCACTCATAATATTTATGTCTTCCCAAAACAGGAAAGGAAAAACGTTTCGCTTACCAGCCTATGTTTATTTGGAGAAGCATATTTTCATTTGAAGTTAATATACCGCTTCCAAAGTAATCAAATTTCCCTGCCCCCGTTTGACTTTAAATGGTTTTTCGTATAAGCGGCGCCATTTTTTCAAATTAATTTTCTGCACCCTAAGAAAGTTTCGCTCACTTTTTGTTTACCCTTCCCCCGCCGGGCGTCGAATCTGTGCGAATACCTTTCAGTGTTTCGGCAGATCATTTATAAGGAATTAATCCGACTGTAAACGCACTGGCGCGTTAGGGCGGACGCCTCGGGGGAATAATTACCTCCTACGCGTTTCGTCTTATTTATATTGTGTTTAAATCAAAGGTGTAAGATGTTTTTCACAAATAAATATTGTATTCTGTAAGCCGATTCACAGTTATAAATATCTAACAATAATTTACTCAGTAGGTACACCGATTTTCATATCATATACACATCCACACACAGTTTTTAAAATTGTACTCTTCAACAGATATAAAGGATAAATTATTATGGAATATGATTTTAAATAATAATATTTGATACATCTTAATGCAAACAACGCACCTGCTCTTTTTCAATAAACTTGTAGGTATATGCACACATTCTCAAAACAATTACCATAAATATTTTCGTTTTAAATATTCCAAGCAATCACAAGGTGAAATGTTAATGACTCAATCGGTATCGGCGCTCCGGAGAATGATTGCAAATTGTACTCGCAAATGCGAAACCCTTTTATAGCCCTGATAGGAGACGCTCTTTGTTTATCGTCCCACAGTTTGTTACGCGATCTCGACGCTAACAAGCGAGACTCTCCAAATATTTCCCTATTATGCACCACCCGGTTCAAGCAGGCAGAGTGCGGTATTAAAATTCATATTGAAGCGAAATGAATGTGTAAGTACCGGAATTTTTCTTTTCAACATTCATACCGGTGCATTCAATGGCATTGTCGGTTTCATCCGGTATAAAAGTGGTTTATCTCTGCAATTTAAAAATATAATATAAGTGGTGCTATAGAATTGATACTGACGAGGGAACGGCGACATATAAGAGTGCTCAGACGAGTGTAAGCACTCCCAAACATCTTATACGGGTCGAGGGTTTGATGGGATACTTTTTAGAGGACCAGTCTCTTGAAATATAATTTGCAAATTGAATCCATGAGTGGGCATTAAGCTCCCGTTTCGGGTAGCGATTCGGTGTGAATAGTAATGCTAAAGAACTCTTTTAAAGGGTTTTAAAATGGAAGAGGTGATCTTAAGTCTGTATATATATAAGTAAATAATATAATTGAGATAAAATGCATGCAATAATATTGGTAACAATACAGCAGATTTAAAATAATATTTTCAGAGTTTAAACCACCTACGTCAGACAGATACTGTAGACTCCATTCTGTACAGTACAATGTTCTGTTTTGAAATTATACAGGGTGTCCCAAAAAGTAGTGTCAAGCGGAAGTCCTGAGATAGAACACCCCGTGAGGCATCCGAAACACCCCCATGTATGTTCAGCGATTTTTTATAGTTTTCGACTATAAAAAATCGCGCTAATTTAGACATTTATTAGACATGATATATTTTATACTGTATACATCTCTTCAATGAATTTTACTCTATATCAGGATCTCTAATAAAGAGTCGGAATATCTAATAATAAAAAAAAACATTATTTATCTACTATTCACTACTGATTTACAGGTTGGTGGTCTACCACATGGCCATGCTCCAACTAGTACTCCCGTTTAAGTACTTGCCTGAAGACGCATTCGGTTACACTGCAATCAATAGCAACGTGCGCAAACACATCGCCAAAGCAGAGAACGTCCCTCACCAAGTACCGATTTTAAACTTTTTTGATATTTATCAAAGTAAAATACGACGATGGTTAGTGCAACCCAATCGAGACACTGATACTGACACGAGATACTGATGTAGTAAGTAGCTAAGCTATGTAGCCAAAATTGTCAGTCACTCAGTACTTTATCACAAACTAATAAATATGATTTGTGAGTATTTATATTCAATTAATTTTTACCTTGGACAGGTATTTAAACAAACTTTTAGAACACGAATTGAAAAATATCAAATTTCAGGCTTATTTTTATAATCGTGGAATTATTTATTTGATTAACATCACGAGTAGTACCTACAACATTTTATTAAAGCTATCATTCCAGTAAATATTAATCTTTATGGGTCTACACGCGATATTAATAATAATAATAAAATAATAAAGCCAATTTATTTCATATCCCAAATAATTGAAAATATTACAAAGCAAATGTTATATTACACGCGATATTAGGAGTAGCAAATACCTAGCTACTTACTGCCCGACGTTTCGACTGGGTTACACCAATCATGGTCGCGAGCGAACTCATTCCTGGTTCACGCTTCTAGTCTAAGACGAGTCAAGGCCAAATGCTTTATATTTTAGGTGCTAATAGTGTACGGGAACTTCTACTGCTCGGGGGCTCTGGTGAGGAGCAGGATCGTAGCAACTACCGCAAGCTGCTTCGAGAGGAGGGTACACCAGAGCATCGTCGTGAAAGTGGGCGCGGATGTCATGACTTACCCTGGGTAAAGTTACGATGTAAACTGTTAGGTAGCCTTTCTTTTTTTTTTTTGTAACTTAGTTTATCTTATTCAGTTGGCTTCTAATTCTTCTATCCGTTCATAATACTGTTTATATCTTTATTCTTATCGATATCATCCGATTGAGATCGACCTACAGCAAATATCAACATGGAAGGCAGTGACAGATTTCAAGCAACTACGAAAATAATGAACCCTATGAATAATGATAAATAAATGACAAACTCTTCCTTCCTTCAGAGTCGGTTAAGAATATGTCAATATCTTCATAAATTACTCAACAATGCTGATACGCTCTTAATGTGTTATTTCTTAGACAAATAATCAAAATGTTTCAGCCAGATAATACCAGTGCAAGAGTTGAAAATTCATGAATACTATAAACACTCTAGTGCAATAAATAATGACATTGCTCTTCTTGTGTTGAAGGTAACCATTTGTAATTAAATTGATTTCTTCAGTAGAACCACTGGACCCCTAGTACATGCAGTTTGAGTAAGCTGACTAACGGTTGCACAAATATGCATTTTCTATATACCCATATTCTATAAATAGTGTCATACTTATTTTATCAGTTAATCCACATACTTTAGATGTCTGAAAACACCGTAAGCTATACTGATACAAGCTCAAAAGCCTGAATGGCAAAACTGCAAATGGACTTTTTATCTTAATAACCTTTGTGGAGCTGATATCCCGCAGCTAAAATGACGCAATAATAAATCCCTAAAAGGTATTTTCATATCGGATGCCAACAAATTGTGTCTGCCTGAGAGACGTGAAGTGAAAGATATCATATAAGTAATATTGAATTACATTTTCATTATTATTGATTCATATTGCTTATAATTATTATTAAGATTCATTTATAATTTTATTCAAAGCGAGTATACAAACACTCAAAAGAGAGAATCATCCAATTTGGTATAGTAGCTTGGAAGTTGTGTGCGTAAATACAATTTTGGTAATTCATTGTTATTTACACTTCACCTCTTACGAGGAACATCATAATACTGATTTTGAACTCGTAAAAGTGAATTTATACAACACTAGCGACCCGCCCTCGCTTCGCTTCGGGTATATCTCTATCTCTATATAATATATTTCAAACCCGTAAGGGATTTTACATACAGAAGTTATTTCCCAATTACTCCCGTTCCCATGGGAATTTTGTAATATCGCGTTGGAAGTAAGCTTTACGTTCATTAGGGTGCCTGCATGCCAAATCTCACTCGTCTATCTATATCGCGGCTTAGATTTTTTCATACAAAAGTTATTTCCCTATTATTCTCGTTCCCGTGGGAATTTTACAATATCCTGTTGCAACTAAGCTTTTAATTTATTAAGGTACCTACATGTCAAATTTCAAGCGTCTAACTTATGCGGTTAGTATTTTTCATACAAAAGGATTTTCCTGTTATTTCCCGTTCCCGTGGGAATTTCGGGAAATCCTGTCCTAACGGATGCCTACGTCATAACATCTACCTGCATGCTAAATTTAATCTCAATCCGTCCAGTGGCTGTGACGACTTCGTCCGCGTAGAGATGTTTAACGGCTAAAACATTACTTCTTTATAGCGCAGTCGGTTAAAAAGTAGCCTATAACCTTTTCTAGGCTCTGGACTATATCTGCACCAAATTTCGTTTAAATCGGTTCAGTACTTTATGCGTGAAAGCGTAACAGATAGACAGACAGACAGACAGACAGACAGACAGAGTTACTTTCGCATTTATAATATTAGTAAGGATAAAGTACCTCTAACAAACAATGCAAAACCTACCTATTTCAGGAAAATGTAAAATTTGGTAAGAATGTGAAGAAAATAGTTCTTGTCGAACCCGAAGTGACTCTACGCACCGGCGCGACTATGGAAGTTTTCGGATGGGGACATACGGTACAGTTTGAATTTTTTTATGAGTAGGTATCATGGCACCTCGTTTAGGCGGCCTGTCCATCGCAGAGCAGCGAGTCTACCAAGCGGAAGAACTTAGGAATAGTGACCAATAGAATACAACGAACCGCTCCACTCTAGTTCCATAGAATAGGTGCATTTCTCAAAAGGTAAGCCTTAGAATAGGTTCATTCCAAAACGTACTGATGTATTAAATTTGAAAATCAAAATTTAAAATTGGAATCAGTTTGCACTTGGGCATGAATGTGAAATTTTTCAAATGAAATTTACACTAGAGCTCTAGGTAGTGTTAACAAATAACAATAAAGTAAGACTTGTTGAACTACAGGTGCAAACTTCAGTACCTACTACCTATCAGTAGATGAGCTAAAGTAAAGTCAAACTGTATTTAGCATGCCATCTGCCAGATATTTTCTTCAAAAAATGATCAAACGTTCAAAGCAAATATAATTGCCATCTCTTGTGAATCAACTCAACTGTTTCTTGACGGTTGCCTGACGTGAAATTTCTTTTGCGTTTTAGTTTATGCCGCTTTCTGCAGATGGCGCTACTTTGTAACTTATAGACTTCTGTTTTGTGATGTTTTAGAATTTGCCGCATAAATATAAAAATACAATAGTATGGTCTGAAATGGTCGTAATGGATCAAGATGAATGCAAGAAGTATTATAACGGACTTATAACATCTTCTAGTTTCTGTGCTAAATATCAACCAGTAAGTTTAACGGTATCCGGTACGATAAAGAACGAACCTATTAAACACTAAAATAAATATAACAATTTATAATACTTTTAAAATTGCATATTATGTACCGTTGAATGCCCTTGGTTACACGGACGCGTAATGTACGATTATTCGGCGCTTAAACGGTAAAGTAAAAAAATCGTGAGGTAACTTGCAGTGCACACCTATGAAGAAATTAAATGGAAAATGCAGTCGACATACCTGCACATGGCCAGGGTGGTTGACTTAGGCCTGATCGCCCTAATCTAGGGGAGATTGGAGCCCCAGCAGTGGGGGCGTATGACTGATGATAAGGCGGACATAAAAATTTGATATGAACCCACACCCCGAAACCGTATTATGCAGCTAGCAGGCCCTAATTTAGGAGGTTTTATTTCAGGAACGACGCCTCAGTGACAACGGGGGTCCAGCTTCATACAGCGAGCAGCTGGTAGGGCTGCTATCCTTCGGGGGAACCGGGGACGAACCACATGTGGCTGTTTTAACTAATGTTTCCTATTTTCACAGGTAAAAACTTTAGCATCATCACTCATATGGTACAACTTTTTGATATTGTATCAGTTAATCTTACAAACAAGAAAGCTTATCTTTGCACGTTTGACGAAAATCTAGCCCTGTATTCGTACCTAATCATAATGAAGTTCATAATCCGCTGACGCCCTTTAGTTATCTATCGATTATATTATAATTTCAAAAGGTACTCCTAGAAAGGTTCACATATCGTCCTTACTAATGTAGTAGTGCGAGTGTAGAAAGAGTGCCGGCTAGATGTAGTAATGCGATAGGAACATCCGACACTAATGAAACGCTTTGGGGATAGTTGATACGAATGATCGCATGGCTGAAAGGATATATTCTAAACTATTGGTAACCATGCCTATATATCTGTCGCGTGAGGATTCAAAAAACAATAGCCAGTCTAGGTTTATAATACTAGTTGTGCCAGCGATTTCGTTCGTGTGAATAAGAGACGTTGGGTAGCAAATATGTAGGTATATATCCGCCTTTGCACGCTCATCAAGTTCGATGTGGTTTTTTAAATTAGGATAACTTTTTTACTTACAATGTATTACTGAAAATCTCTTCTAGGTCGGATAAACCATTCCTGAAATTAGCGTAAGCGTAAGGCAAATATTTCAAAAATCGTTGTTTTTGCGTACTGCCTTGTTGATAGAGGTCTGCTTTAAAAAATATATTATATCATCCATGTACAGATAGCGATACGTTATAACATACGTGGGGTATTTTCGGATACACCTAGATATCAGATATCCAAAAAATTTTTTAGTATTTATTTATTTAGGAAAAAATACAGCTGTTTAATAATACATTTGACTTAAGATAACTTAAAATAATTCATCAGCAATTAACATTTTTCATACATTTAGTGTTGTGTGACGAAATAACGCGAAAGGAAAGATTAGGATATAAAATTAGTAGGTATTACTTTCAGGTCACCCTATATGTATAGACTAACCTTCGACGCGTTAGATTCCAACGGTAACAGGTGTTTTTATTGCATTAAAAATACACACTGCCATAGGATTTAGCAAAAATCCATATTTATGTAAAATTCCGGTTTTCTCCAAATCAATATTTTATTTATGAAAATGTCCTTCCCCAAACTATTGATAGATATCATGCGGAATTTCAAGTATGAATAAAAATGATATAAATACACATCACATACATTGTACTGATCCCTTGGCAAGTATCTTAAGCATTTGTGTTACGGACGTCAGAAGCAACAGTGAATACACAAATATACTTAAATATATTAAAATACCACACCCAGACACAGAACAAATACCGATGTTTGTCACACAAATATTTGTCCCGGGTGGGAATCGAACGCACGACTCTTAGAACCGTAGGTAATGAACCTGGGTCATTAACCACTGTTCCATCGAGCCAGTCAGTATGTATAAGCAGATAAAGCGTGAAGAGATAACTTGCAAAGGCACCTTTGAATTAAGTTGCTTACTTATTTTCTGTTTTTTTGTTATCCTTAATGATTGTTTTCAATGTGCCTATCGTGAAATGTTGTCTAAATTGGACCACAAGGCGAAATATTTAATTTACTTAACAAAATACAAGGAGATCGGTTAATTGTCCCTGTGGGTATATTTGAGTTGAGTAGATAAAACGTGAAGAGGTAAAAACAAACGCCCATTTTACCTATTTTTGCTTTCTCCCCAGGTGGATCACTTTAAACAGTATGTATTTCATGGAGAAATACTGTAAAGACAAAATTATTTACATGTATATCGAAGACGACATTTCGAATGACGCGCAATAAACATTTAACACCAACAATTTGGTTTATTTAATTAAAGGAAAAGGGTAACTCAAGGTAGTTGCTCGAAAAACAATATGTCGATAAATTCCTAAGTCACGCTTAACTTATGTAAATCTCTCGTCACATGGTTTCGATAGCTGTTTAACTGTCGTCAGGCGAGTTATTTTCTAATGCTATACAACTCGTAGCTATGAAGTTCTGCACATGTTCCTCGATCCACTTTCTGAAGTACCACACGTTTGCGTACACACTCGGCTTGTTCTTCTGCGCGCATCCATCGCCGTGAGAAGTGATGCCTACAATCATGCTGAAAAATAACGCAACAAAGCTATGAATGAATACATACTAGATAGCGGTGTACTCATGTCAGAGGCCTACGGGCGGTTTAAAAACACTGACACCAGGTTGTTCATAAACCATACGATAAGAAGAAGAAGAAGCGGCGTACTCACGGAATTGCATGTACTAATTTAAAACTTACTAAATGCAGAACATTGTAAGTGAACTTTGTAAAACTATTTAATTCTAGAACTTATTTTAAAATACCATTGTTTTTTAAGTATGTACTAACCCCTACTTTAGGACGTAACTTTGAAATACCATTTCACCATCTTTACGGTAATTAGATATTGATTATCTTAAGTGTCTTTCAACATACAAAGAAAAATATTATCAACTATTTAATTGGAGAGTGTGTCACGACCCACCAACCAATAACGACCAACCGTACTCGTATGTTAGATCTTTACAAGCATTTTTCATGACTATTATTAGTTATTATGAGGGCTAGTCCCAATTCGTTATGGGAAAAAGTTTACATTCAGATATCTAAAAAACAGTTTATTTAACTGTTGTGTCGATTCTCGCTTAACGACTAAATATACATACTTTCAGCGTTATGATGATAAATATAAGGTCGGTAAATCGTGCAAAAAGAAACTTAAAATAAAAAAAAAATTACTTTCAATATCTTCAAATACTGATGAATAGAGTTTTTTAACGTCATACGTCTGGTTGTTATTGGTCATGGGTAAGCATCCCATACAATTCTACCCGTCCTCCTTTGAGAGCGGGTGTAGTACTTACTGCTTCCACCAGATGCCGCCACCAGAGTCCCCTCTGCAGGTGTCTTTACTGCCGTGCCCGTACAGACAGAACATATCGGGGCTTAGCTTGAGCTTGTGCATCCTACCGCATTCCTTTGACGTCACGAAGTCCAACTCGGTCGCCATCAAGCCGTCTTTAGATAGAGATCCACCGTACTGAAAGCAGTCAAGCATATCCTTACTTCCTTACTAAGTAACTCGTATCTGTTATGCAATCACGCATAGAGTACTGAACTGATTTAAGTGAAATTTGGAATATTGATCCAGATTCTATGAAATGACATATGCTACTTTTACCCGACTGCGCTATAAGGATTAAGGATGTTTTACCCGTTAAACGTCTCTACGCGGATGGAGTCGCGGGCAAAACGCTAGTTTTACCTTAAGGGTCCGAAACCATCCGATCTTTCGCAAGTTCGGTGATGATTACGAGTACATGGCTACTTCATATAGTCAGATCGGAAATAGACGTACTAAAGTTGTGTTTACTGTTTCAGTACTAAAAACACGGATTGTGGGAATGAAACCACAGTAGTTCGTTAGGAAGAAAAGTCAGGTATTTTTTACCGAGCTCCTAAGGTAGATTGCTTGTTAAGGAACATCTAAAAGTATGGATTTTAGAATATTGAACTATTTTTGCGATCATGTCAGTCAATTAAAATGTATCTTATAAATCCTTGTCTTTTTTCTTCTGTCTATTTTGGAACACTCGGCGCTCGACACCAATAGATCGTCGAGACGGTCCCTTATTATTGATGTTAATAAATGCATTAAGACCTACCGCAGTCCACCCCCAGCCAATCGCGTTGAAGTGCTTCTCTCTGCTGTTCATCCATTCAATATTATTCACCAGAATTGCCTTTTTTACTTTCTTGTTGAATTTGATCGGCTTTTTAAGAAAAATTAAAGCTATGTCGCATGAGAACAAGGCTGTCATGTTATACTTTTCGTGGACGACAAAAGAATCAACTTCGTGAGCTTTGGATTGAAAATCGTATATGTATCTTGCCCCTTAAAAAAAAATTATAATAATATAATTTTTCATCATTAGTAATATAATTACGATAGCTATTACGTAAAACCAATTTCTACCTAAGTGCATCTTGAATTAATAAATTAAGTACCTTTGTTTTTAGGATCCCGTCATCAAATGGTCAAAAACGGAACCCTTATAGATTCGTCATGTCCGTCTATCTCTCCGTGCGGTAGTATGTATATTAACCTACATTATCGCAGTATCAGGGCAAGGCTGACCCTCAAACTTATTTGTAATCCTACTTGTTGGAAATAAAATTTTTTGTATTTTTTTTTCAGTCTCGCCGCGCGTGCGCTTGCGTTCGGTCGCGGTCGCGGTCGCTGTACGTACGTGTCGGTGTGAAGAGGCAACTATGCCTTCTAACGTGGTTAAATGCGCGAGCTGTAATGTTGTGATTAACGAACTCCTTGCTTTTGTACATAACAAAATTTCGGTGATGGACGATGAAAGCATTAGTAAAATTTGTGCTAGTGCTTTCTCCGAAAGTGATATTGTGACAGCGAAAAATTTGCTATTTGATTCAATCACGACAAAGAAGCGCAAGATAAATCGGAAGAAAGACGGCAAAACCCTGCGGGATCTAGACGACATCATCTGCCTAATCCGAGATACTGACCCTGAGAATATCCCGATCTTCGTTGCGCGGGATCTGGAAAAGTTACCACCGGTTCTATTCGACCATGTCGACGTATCGAGACTTTTAAAGGATATAGTGAAGCTACAGCAAGACATAAAGACGATTAAAGAAGACTATGCCCCGAAGAAAGAATTGGATGAATTAAAGTGTGAAATGGAAACGTTGAAATATACGTCTGTAGTGAATAACTACGGGAATGGGCGCAATGTAAACAACAGGCGCGGTGCTTGTTTGATGAACAGTTTCGAGTGTGCTAGCGGTCCCATGGGGATGCAGCCGCTTAGCAATGAGAGTATAAGTCGGATTGAACAACACACCACTTCATCACCAAAAAAGATGTATCGTGATATCGGGCAGAAATATTTCCCATCGGAGGGTAGTTCTCGCGTGTCTAACGGTCCGCCACCTATACCACCGAACGGCGCGACGGAGACCGTCGACGAAGAGCGAGATGCGGCAGCGATGAGTCAGCCGCTGCCGCTGCCGTCACACGTCGAGAGCGCGGGACACACGGCCGCCTCGGGCGCTAATAATGTCTTGACATCGAAACAAAAGTGTATGGCAGACATTGTTCGAAATGGAGTATGGAAACCTGAAGAACAAAAGGTGGAATGGACTCTTATACAAAGGAAAAGGCTACGAAATAGATTTATGGGAAATAGAGGTAAAGCTATTTTAGAGCCCGGTACAAATTTTAGAGCCGCGGAATTGAAAATCCCATTGTATATCTTCAACGTTGCAAAGGGAGTGTCCGTGTGTGACATCAATAACTACGTTATTAAAAAATGTAATATTGAAGTAAAGGTGGAAAAGATGAATATGAAGATGGAAAAAGAATATGAATCTTTCAAAATATTTGTGCCTAAACATAAATTGGAAATATTTATGTCTGACGACTTTTGGCCTGAAGGAGTGGCGTACAGGCGTTTTATTGATTTCAAGAAACGAGAAAATGGGGTGGCCGTTAAGGCCAATGATAAATGGAAAAAGTTCATGTGACTGGCGGGAATACTAGCAATCTAAAGTAATGAATACTATCAACCTAACAACTTTTAATTGCAAAAATGTGAAGAGATCAGTGGATTGTGTGCGGAAACTCTGTCGCTCAGCTGATGTTGTGGCGCTGCAGGAGACGTGGCTACTGCCGCACGACCTGGGGTTCCTGGCCGCGATAGACGACGACTTCGCCTGCACGGGCACCTCGGCCGTGGACACCGCGGCGGGCGTCCTGCGCGGCCGACCCTACGGCGGAGTGGCCCTGCTGTGGAGGAAGGCAGCGTTGCCGACGGTGACCGTAGTGAAGTGCAATAGTGTGCGTCTCGCCGCGATATTGGTTGGGCTCAGTGACCGTTCCTTTTTAATTTTTTCAGTGTACATGCCTACTCAGTCCAATGAAAATATAATAGAATTCACAGAGTGCCTAAGTGAAATGACTGCCATAATCGACAGTCACAGTGTAGAATCGGTGTTTATGTTGGGGGACTACAATGCGCAACCGGGTGAGTCGTTTGCTGACGAATTATTAACATTTTGTGCGGAACAATCGTGGTCCTGTATAGATTTAGAACTGATGCCGCCGGACAGCTACACGTTTGTCAGTGATGCGCACGGCTGTCGGCGCTGGCTAGACCACTGTCTAGTGACTAGTTCCGCGCGGCACTCTGTCGTCGCGGCTTCTGTCTTGTATGATACCTATTGGTCTGATCATTTCCCTGTGTCTATACGATGTAACCTTAATTTAGTAAAACCTAAGATTTTTACACCTACAGCCTGTGTAAATAAAGTAATGTGGGGTGAACGTGACTTGATACAGATAGCAGAATTTGAAAATATATGTAACTCTAAACTTCGTAATATAGATTTTCCTGCAGAATTAGGAAATTGCGCAGATCATATGTGTTGTAATAAAAGTCACAAAATCCTGTTAGATAAAATGTATGGCGAGATTATTAGTATACTGTCGGAGGCTGCTATAAGTAGTTATAATGTTATCAATAAGCGTAGAGGTAAACATGTTATCGGGTGGAATAGGCACGTCCGCGACGCTCATGGGAGGGCCCGGTTATGTTTTCAGGCCTGGTTGTATGGGGTAAACCCAGGGATGGCCGTCTATATGAAGATATGTGTGAAACCAGGCGCGTTTTTAAAACTAAGTTAAAATGGTGTCAGAATAATGAACAACAGATTAAAATGAATATTTTAGCTAAGCTTCACTCCAACAAGAAATTCGGTCAGTTCTGGAAAACTACTAATAAAATGAATCATAAACCGGGTCTCCCCGTCAGCGTCGCTGGTGTGCACGAGCCTGGCGAGATTGCCTCTGTGTTCGCAAGCTGCTTTAGGGTGGAGTCACCTCTGGGGCCTTCGCGGCGGGTGCACGGTACTGAGGCGGGTCGTGAGCGTAGTGTCTTTTTTAGTGCGAGGGAAGTGCGTGAGGTGATTAGAGGTATGGTAAGGGGTAAATCCCCGGGCCACGACAGCCTTAGTATCGAGCACTTGCAGCATGCAGGTGTACACCTACCTAGAGTGCTGTCTATGTTATTTACTCTTTGCTTAGGACACTCCCATCTGCCAGATAATTTGATGCGTACTGTAGTCGTACCCATCATCAAAAACAGAACTGGTGATGCTTCTGATGTAAATAACTATAGACCTATCTCTCTGGCTACAGTGGTCGCCAAGGTGTTGGACAGTCTGCTTGGTCAGCACCTGGATAGGCACGTCTCACTAAATGACGCACAGTTTGGTTTTAGGTCAGGTCTCTCCACAGAGAGTGCTATCCTGTGTCTCAAGCGGACTGTCCAGTACTACACGAGTAGGAAAACCCCAGTGTATGCCTGTTACCTTGATCTGTCGAAAGCTTTCGATCTGGTATCGTACGATATTCTTTGGGGTAAATTGAGGGATGAAACCTGTCTGCCTAAGGAACTGGTTCTGTTGTTTAGGCATTGGTATAACAACCAAAAGAACTGTGTAAGATGGGCAGGCGCTTTCTCGGAGGACTATAGGCTGGATTGTGGGGTAAGGCAGGGTGGGTTGACTTCACCCACCTTTTTTAACCTGTATGTCAACCGACTGATCGATGAGCTCAGCACCACCAGAATCGGGTGTCACATAGACGGTGTGTGCGTAAATAACATCAGCTACGCGGACGATATGGTCTTGCTGAGCCCATCGATTGGTGCCTTGAGGAAGCTCATTAAGATTTGTGAGGCGTATGCGGTGGCTCATGGGCTCAAATACAACCCAAAGAAAAGTGAAATAATGATTTTCAGACCTGACAACAAGCGATACTCATTTGTTCCAAGTTTCACTTTGGGTGGTACCGCTCTAAAGAAAGTTGAGCAATTTAAGTATTTGGGTCACTGGGTCACCGAGCATCTTAATGACAATGTAGATATTGAAAGGGAGCGCAGGGCGCTGTCTGTCAGATGCAATATGTTGGCTCGCAGATTCTCACGGTGTACAGGGACTGTCAGAGTTGCGCTTTTTAAAGCATTTTGTCAGTCCTTTTACACTTGTAGCCTGTGGGTTGACTATACGCAGCGGGCATACAGTGATCTGCGCGTTCAATACAACAACGCGTTCCGGGTGCTGATGGGACTGCCGCGCTACTGCAGCGCCTCCGCAATGTTCGCGGCGGCCGACACAGACGGCTTCGCGGCCATCATGCGCAAGCGGTGCGCTTCTATCATGCGCCGCACGCGCGACAGTCCCAACACCATCCTGCGCGCGCTGGCGGACCGGTGGGACTCTCCGATGCTGGCTCGCTGGATACGGCTGCACGCTGTCGTATAGCATGCGGCCTCCAGCATCGGTGAGGTCACCCGATACTGTCGCATTATTTTATTTATGCATCGTTTTTATTTTTTCTTTGTAACAACCAAAACGATCATTACTAACTGTAGTTTGTAAGCAATTGTACCTACTAACAAATATGGATGTAAGAGAAATCCGAAATAAATGATTATTATTATTATTATTATTATTTTCTTAAAACATATAATCTTTTTTAGTTTGTATACAATTTTATGTTTTTTGCATATTTTAATAATTTATTATTGCTTAGATGAAGACGCATTGCAATTCAAAGTAAGCATTGTGACCGAATTTTAAAGGCCTTATTTTTGAAAAGAGTAAAATCATCAACTTTTCTTACCTACTTCGACCACCATATTGGTCGTATCTTTATTTATATCGAAACAGTGACCTGCGGTGAGCACAGTCCAGCTGTTGATAACACTGCCAGCGCACTGAGCTCCCATGTTATAGAACAGCACAGCACTGGGAAATCTCGTCAAACTGACAGGACGACCACCCACGATCTTCCCTTCGGGAATACTCGGTTTTGACTTAGCATCTAATGACACCAAGCTCATAAAAATCACTAAACAAAAATAGAAAAACCGAAAACACATGGTCTAAGGTAATTGAGATCAGTAATGATGGAAACGATATTCAGTAATCCGTAAATTTGACAAATTAAATTTTAATGTTCCTTACGATTGTAGCATTACGGTGATCGTAAAAGTCAATTGGTTGGTAGATTTACGTGGCCCGCTCGTGCTATGATTTATTATTAATTGAACAAAGATTGTATCCCAAATGAATACGTGATTGCGCTATTAGTCTTACAGAGGTCTTAGGGAGGACCTAATTACTATCGATTTATAGTGACTAATATAAGGAGAGATGAACTATCTAACATAGGAAATGTAAATTTTAAAATTTGGAAATATTCACAATCTTCCCGTCTTAAACCACAGTGCAGCAGACGCGATATCTGAAACCCGGTAGTTTAAGTCCCCATCCAGATGGGGCCTTGAATATGAGCATCAAATAGTTTAGTGCTATTTTACAACAAATAAAAAACATAGGAAATATGTTTCATGCCTTTCTAAACCCAAGCGATGAACAATTATAGAGAATAGCTATTCTGAATCCAAATGTCAGAAATAGGTTGTTAATAACTGGGGGCTGGATTGGATGCATCATCAGTTCTTTCACTGATCGTCCAATGAGATAGCATGATGGCCATGAGAAACTGACGTTGTGAGATAGATAATAAAAATGCATCAAACATGTTATTATGTTAACATCATAAATTCATACAAGGTACATTGTCAGCGAGCAGTTCAGATTTCAATTAAAAGTAAATAAAACACAAAATCAACGCTTATTTTTATATTTCTTGCGCAATTCGTGGAAGTTACAATACTGGGAGTATAGTTGTCTGACTGTCATCTTGATCCAAACCCTGAAGTGGTATAAGTTCGCGTATGCTCCTGGTGACTTCAAGCAGTTATCACCGTGGGAAACGATCCCTACCAGGACACTAGATTATAAAATGAAAATAATAATATTTATGACGAGATACTATGATGATAAGGACTGAACAACTTATTTTAAACCATCCATCCATCCACGGCCTTATCCTGTTTTTGGCAAAATTTTGAAGGACGTCTCTTTTGTCAATTAAACTCTACTTCATACATTTTAAGTTAAAATTTACAAATATTTTTGATAAAAAATGCCCTTTTTGAAGTTTGTTAGGATATCAACGCCTTACATTTAATAGAGTGAAATTCTTAAACACCATGATGAAGGCAATGAATTTTGAATAATCCATTAATACAGAATATTGTACAGTTGTACATTAAACTCACTTGTTCCATAACACCCCTCCGCCCGAGTCTCCCTGGCAGGTGTCGCTCTTCTTGTCTCCGTACAAGCAAAACATGTCCTTGGTAACTGGCAACCCACTCATATTGGAACACTTTTGGGGCCCAACAAACCGCAAACGTGTTTTCTGTAGAGTTCGACGTCTCTACGAAATATTAAGGAAAGAAATAAATCAATAACGGTACATTATAACGACCATGTATAACATAATTACGCAAACAACCTCAACTTTTGTTCTCCAAAGGGTAGACTAACAAAGTAAAGAACATAGACATCGATAAACATCATGGGGAAAACCAATTTGCTAGCTACCTCTGCTTCAACAACAAATTAGGAAGGTACCTATGTTTCGCCGGATAACCAAAGCATTCATCAGTCATTAATAACGGTTTATTTTTATCACTGCTATTGAGAATCCCTGACAAAGTGTATATTTATTCCTAAAATGAGAATTCGTCAACCTTTTGGTCGAAGATTTTTGTAATTGGGCATTTTTTGTACAAACATAAAGGAGCCAATTTGATCCGGAAAAAAATAATACACGCAATAGGAAGCTTCCTGAAATTCGTACCACCTGCAGGAATAATTCACTTGTTGCCCTCCGGATCCGGGTACCTAGGGAGGGTCCCGGAATATTAGACCGTAAAGCCGGATCAACGACATCGGTGGAGCGAAGCGGCTTGCTTTTGGCTCGTGCCGCATTGTTTGCATAAACGCCTTACGTCTTTATCTGCTTGTATTCAATCTGTTGTATCCTGTTTCTTCTTGTTTAGAGAAACAATTATCAGTATAAGTAGGATGGTTTAAATATTTACGTTTAATCATTAAATACTATTCTGGGATCTAAACTGTTCAGAGATGTTATATCGCAATCTTAGAAACTTTTTTGGGCATTGTTCCCCATCGTAAATAATGTCTGTTCACCAAAGTGATTATTATTCCTTAGAAAGTTCAAAGTGAGGTAATTTATAACGGCAAAAGAAAACCAGAATAAGTTAGTACCCAGTTTCCTACAAAATATTTCAAGAACGTCTGTCGCAGATAAACTCAGATGGCGGACCCTTATGGGGAGGTAGGAGGGGATTTGAACGTTCATACATTGAACAATCGTATCGTTTTGGCTTAGAAGGAACACATTTTTAGAATATCTCTTTTCTATAAGAAAAAAATTATAAATATAAATAAATAAATACTTATAATCATTTATATCAACCGATAGACCAATTTCAAACTAATTAATTGTAAAAATAAAATATAATCCAGATTAGATCGAATCCACTTCAAGTATGTGTTTTCTATAACATATACCGCTCTTTCTCGCGGTTCACAGTCTACTGCTATTGTAATTAATGATATAAGGTAGAATCATTGTTATAAACTCAACAGTCTTAACTAGCGAAATCAGTTACAAGTTGTTTTGTCAACATTTAACATATACAATACCTACAAGTATTGTTTTACTAAATTTTTTAAAATTACGTAAATAGATCTGTTCGGATAACTTCGTCCTAAAATAATGAGCTTTTTACAAAGTTCGCGATTACCTACGAACACACCGACACGCCATTTCGTTTTCCTTTGTTCTATCGGAAAAGTTTGTTTATTTCGTTTACGGTAATAAACGGCTCTAAACTTTCAATAAATTTAAAACTCGAACATTAAACTCTTCTAAGTCAGTATTAATGGAAGCTTTTCGTTTTACAAGTTTCCTTTTATAGTTAAACTAGCTTTCCTCCCGCGACTTCGTCCGCGTAGAGATATTTAACGGGTAAAACATTACTTCTTTATAGCGCAGTCGGCTTAAAAGTAGCCTAAGTCGTTTCTCAGGCTCTGCATTATATCTGTAGTATTATATTAGTAGTTACAACTTAAGTGATGTGTGAAACATTTAACTAGTTTTGTTATAATATCTCTAGAAATATTGACACGTCTGTTTTATAACTCTAAATCTTTAATTTTTTATTACATTGAACGCAGTTTTTAATTCAGTGAAATTTAATAAGAAATAAGTTTTATCGTTGTTCATAATTACTAAGTACTACATTTCTAATATTCAATCACATTAATGTGGTATGTTCAAGCTTGTGTCTCAAATGTGTGTGCATGTCATAACTCCTGTATTTATTTATACGCACACTGGTCATAATGAGGTTTTGATAAATGACTAACAGTTTTAAAAATTCACGCAAGCGCTGCATGTCGGTGCTTATTACTTCAGTAATCCGGTGTTAATTACATACCCCAACGACACCCCAACCGGTAGCCACAAATTCCGTTTCTTTTTCCGACATCCATTTTGTGGATTTGGTTAATACCGCCTTCTGCACCGTCGGACCGAACTCGAAAACATCGTGTATTATTATTAAGGCGATGTCGTTTGAAAACTTTTCAGGTTTATGATAAAACTCGTGAATTATGTGATCCCATACTTCGTGTATTCGGGAATTTCGATCATACATTAGGATCGCATCTGAAATTTTATAAGCAGCTTTGTAGATAGGTAAAATACTCACTTTTTTACTCAAAATAAGAATTAAATATCGTGTCTTAAATCATATAGAATGAATGAAGTCTAACCAAATCATTCAAAGCATCAACATTCGGGAATCCACAAAGGATTAGATCGGGAAATTGCACACCATTAAGCTTTTCAGCCAATGCATAATTTAAAAGCTTGAATAATTTAACCCTTAAACCGGTATACTATTTCGACACTACTTTTTAATCTTACCTTTAATAAATAAGGTTATTAAGGTGGCAATGTTTTGACCACTAATCATGCAAACAAGCTAACTGTAACTTTTTTATTTAACTGGATGACTTGATTTGTTACCAGGAATTAAGTTGTACCAAAAACTTTACATACTTACTGGATATTATTTTCATCTCGGCTATATTAGTGTTGTGATCAAAGCAATGCGCTGCCGTCAATACGGTTTTGCTAGTCAGTATGACCCCGCTGCACATTCCGCCCAAATTAAAAAACTGCACGTTAAACGGAAACTCCTCTAAAGTCGCATTCTCACCGCCTATAATACGATCTTCGAATTCCTCCATTAACGCTGCTACATTGGGATGTTGCTCTCCCATGTCCTTTAAATGGCCAAAACAAAACAATCTTTTCGAAACTACTAAAATCCAAAAGAGGAACTGAAACGTCTGCCTGTAAAACATTCCACTATACTTAATGTGCATTGAAACTGCTAATTCATGAATTTTATTGCACGTTTTACTTTTTCGTTCTGATAAGATGTAAAATACCTACCTAGTTACCGGAGGTAAACAAACCGCCGTATATAGCCTTTGTAAATAGCAACGCGAATGTTTTCGATTCCAGTTTGGCATTAGGGACAGACGTATCCTCACATCACATCATATTAAGCTCATGTTTTCGACCCCTCAGTCCATCGTAGCGGTATTCTCTTATATTTTCTTTTATTTATATCATTGTTGACCATTGTTATGATTGGTAACGAGTACCAATTCTTTGCGAAAATAAACAAGACTGGACAAGGTTGTTTGTATAAAATACATTTTGCAATCAGTACCTGTATTTTATTATAATTCTATTCTAAATCAAAAGGCTCTCAAAAGAAAATGTAATCATCAAATCTCGAACATCAAACAAAAGGAATAGAATAAACGTGACGACTGTTCACAAGTCACTTGTGACTTGCTATTTCAGTGGTAACTGTTTCGAATTAAAACGTCTGTAATCGAAAGTGATGTTCGCCCTCTCTTTCGTTGCGAACATTTCTGTGGGAGATGAGTGAGACGGAGCGTGGAGCACTGCAGGAGTAGAGTCGCCGAAGCCGCCCGCCTTTGCGCACTCAGTCGACCACAGCCGGCCGCTGGAGGCGCCGCGCTCGGCTTCCCCGCACACTAAACATAACCTAGCATCGCTTAAAACATCACATTAACAAAATATAACACAAAATACACCATGTCTTCACTTATAGCTTAACAGGCGTGCTCCGTACAGTGGTAAAGTGATGATACAATAATTTTTCAACATGATTTTGATCAGCTGAAAATTTAGTAAACCGACGAAAGTTAAAAATCAAAAGAGAAGTGTCTATTGATTCAGTGGTTGACTTGGATTTCGGAGAATTCTACAAATGATCATAATAAAGAAAAAACGGCCAAGCTTAGTACGTGAATTATTAAGGTTAAAATAGGTAAGTTATTTAAAAGACTAAGCTAAAAGGCACTATACTTTTGAAAGTATTTAAATCTTTGAACACCTGTTTGAATATGTACTTTTATAAATCATTTTAGAGAATAATAATACTGTAGAACTATGTGTGATTTATTCTTATATTTTGTAGAATTTTCTTTGAATAGTTTGAAGCATTGTCATCGTGCATCGAATGTAGTGAATCATTCTGTATGCAGACCCGTAAATAATTGTTATTTTAAGACTTTCTAATATTAGAGGTAGCGTCTCCTTGGCCTAATGGATGTGGCTATAAATTATGAAAGCTATTCGGAATGAAATAAACATTTTCGCTCTATCACCGGCCCGTTTACCCCTCGTCACATGACAAGGTAAACATTCCATATTTAGACTAACCCTTCTTGCAAGTTATCGTGTTAACAGACAATTTTGGTTAGTCAAATTAGAATCATTTCATGTACTTGTATATTTCATTCAAATTCAAATTCAAATTCGATCTTATGTGTATTGTTTTACCGGCTGATTTTAATTGATACCCCATAATGAATGATTTTATCAACCGTTCGTGCCGGAGTATGTGCATGCAATGTGGGAATTATCTTTTTTCAGATTGATGTCACCAAAACATCGTTTTCATTCTGATCAGACTGGCGTGGATACCTTTGTATCTCTACTATTACATTAAACTTAAGGGATAAGTAAATTTTAAATGACTTAGATCGGATACAAATAACTAAAACCAGGTAACAAAGATAATCACGTTTATTTTCAAAGCAAAGTTAAACTTAGAGGAAGCTCTGTTTGTGGAGAGTAGTTGAGAAAATCGAGTCTGCATATTAATATCTCTATTCTCGGGTGTCAAAGCACTTTGTTCCCAAACACCAGCCCACGTTGTTGAAGGAAATCACGTTATTGCTCGTACATCAGCTCCATGGAGAGTTTCCAACTATTTACATGTGGACAGATAGTAAAATTTGCAATTCATAAACTGAAACTATTATTATAAGCGCTTATGATAATGGCCTTAGTTTAGCTATCTAGTAAACAACAACAATTTTGGTGAAATCACACGAAGAAAATTTTCGAACTAGGGATATTAATAATAATGAGTGGCAAAGTGGGAAACGCGTTACAAAGCTCGCATTGTTAACGCGTGTATCTTATGCATAAGTGGGTATGCAGACATGTAGAGTGTGTCTCATTATTTCCTCGTGTCGAGTGGTGCACGCAGCCCGGGAAGCCATTATGTCCCTGCACCAAGCCGCACACGTGGGCTAACGGCGCGGCGTGCACGTGTTGCCGACTCAGTTTTAAAATATAGAGAGTTATAAATGCAACATTCATTCGTTTTATTCTCGCACTATCTGCAAGGAATTCGAGTATGCAGCTGATTGTCTATTGTTTTATCACACTGTTAGCTGTGAGCACACCGCACATTTATTTATTGCGCTGTCTTTAAGGGTAGAAGTAGGTCGTCTTCGGATCGAACTAATTCATTAGCAAGTGCAGCAAAAAAGATCGGATATATTTTTGAGTCCCTGTTCAATTTCCTTAACTGCATGATTGCGGAAATAAGACGGGGATCTGTTGTACCTGGCACTTTCTACCTTATTTTGTGTCTTTATTAACCTAAATGGTTGTCACGTCAGTAACGAAGCATAGCCTTCCGGAACCCAATGCCAAAGAGACGTAGTGAAAAAGTCGGTTGTTGTACTTTTATTTAGGTAGTCATTCTTTAAAAATTTTTATTTTATTTAAATGCCCTGAAAATAATGTTTGGAATATAAATTAAGAAACCAGATAGTTTAATACTTTCTTTACCAGTTACAAGAATAAACCTCCCCTCAATCTTGTGGAAATGTTATTCCTAAAAAAAGTAATCACTTTCAGTTTTTCATTAATACCCACCAGACAGCGAAATGCAATCAATTCTTATACATAACCGAAAATTATATGAATCGCAATGAATTGCATTTTAGTCCCTACGCTCTGTCGTGTCACTAGGTCGCTAAAACTCTGCATTACGTGGTGTGTTTTTTTTGTTTTTCAGCTCGGCAAGCCTTGAAATAATACAAAGTAGCTTATTGGCTTACCTTGTAAGCGTCGTTGAAATTGCTGAATTATAAATCATCGTCTACTTGTAGAATACACCGTGAAATTTTAGTGGTTGTTTCCCCGTGGCAGAACGATTTGCCTTTAGTAATACTCACGAATCATGCAAATTATTCCTCGAAAAAAAATTTTTTTTATTTTAAATTTTCAAAATAATAATTTTTCAACTCGAAAACGAGAGAAGCTAACGTTCTTTTATAATATGTGACGTAATCAGGGACTGCTTGCCGCATGAAATCTATGCTTAAAGCTTAAGAAGCTCTACGCCCTAAGTCATAAAGCGGTTGATACGTGCTTTCTAGTTTCGGTTAAACCTTTCGTAAAACCGGCATTTATTGGTTTTAATAAGAAAGAACTGCACAAAAATATATTACACTACTAAGATAGAATCATTTTACTGCGGGAAAATAACCACTAAAATTTCACGGTGTATACATGTAGGTAGTTAAACACTTACAGAAGAATCATCATAACAAACAAATCCAAATTATGGGGTGTTGCATTAAATTAGTATACTCATACGTAGGTAAAATGTGGCAAACCACTTAACAAATCAGATACCAAACTAATTAAATCCTCAAGCAAGTACAATCAACGCATTAATATTTCGTTAATGAAATATGAATTACTCAATGCAATTTTTCACCGGGATGGCTATGTGGAGCTTTGCAATCTGGCTGTATGATCATTTCGTATTCAATGTGGATTCGCGGCTATACACGTTAGCGAGTGACTCCATTAACATCAAAAGCTTGTACATATAATATACCAGTGTAACCTACATGTACATATTTCCATAATTGTAATGTTGTTTGCTTACTGCTGAAATATTTTATACCAAATAAATTATTTTCTTTCTTTCTAATATATACAGATTACACAGTAATCAAAATGAATACTTTTCATAGCTGCTCTCAATTGTTAAAAATGGTCAATGCTACTCTGTACAATAGTCGTTAATGGACTTGTAAGTCATCGACATGACACGTAAAAATCCATTTATCAAAGTAGAAAAGTAGTAAATTCCAGCTTTTAAGTTAGGATAAATAATAAAAGATGCATTTAACGGCTCCTCTGTTTTATTTTTGGGAACAAACATTAGAGTTCATCTCTATCAGGTAAATAATTATATCACTGAGAAACATTCTTTCACTGGATATCTATTCCTAGGTACGCACAGTGATCAGCCGTGAACTAAAGCTTTCTAAGCACGCGTAATGTTAAAAGCTTTTTTATTTCCTGGCTTGAGCACTTACTTGCCTATAGTATGTCTACGTACGTTCCGATGACAGGGACAAATGTTGCGGATTAATGCGGATGGTTCCCAATACCTCTTAACTCAATCGGTATAACCATCCAAGTCCCGGGATTTCATGAAATTCCCCTTTCTGAATTCCGAAACATATTAAGCTGGTTGGGGAATTTGTAATTGAATTGTAGAATGAAATCAAATATTTAGATAGGACATGAACTTTATTTAATTTATATTAATTCGTTATTAAAGACAACGAGTCTTGTTTGTTTTGTTTATTATTAAACAACACGTGTTCCTGTAGCAACTTAAATAATATAAAAGGATAAATGACTGATTAACATATACATGGTTGGTACATTAAAAAGACATGATATGTGAATATCTAGTAAGTACTTAAACACATATTGTGTGTATAAGTATTCATATAAGTCCATCATAGTCAACAGTGAACAAGTAGAAATAGGAGAAAATTCAACTCTTTGCTACTTAACTTGGCAGTTACAAAAACTCATTAAAATCATTGTCTTCTTTTTCACTTACACCAATCAAATTATGAACCAATTAACACGGCTTAATAATACCGAGTACCCAATTACCGTGGCTTATTTGTCCCCAGGCTCCGTATATTTCAAACACCCGACAATCCCGAGCTTAGAAGAAGGAAAATCAGACGGAAAATCTTCATTACCTGCGTAGCTCGTGTCTCATTAAGCAGTAAATTATGTCATGTATGCATGGATACTCTATTCGATTATATACCTAGCTACATACAACTTACCTAGAAAAAGTCTTAACAGCTAAACAGGGCAAACATATACTCTGATTTATTTCTGTTCAAAAAGCGTCTATGGCCGAGTAGTTAAGGTCGTTGCTTGCCATGAGAGAGGTCGCCAGTTCAAACCCCGCCATGTACCAATGTGTTTTTCAAATTTGAAATTCATATGTACCATCATTCGACGCTTTAACGGTGAAGTAAAACATCGTGAGGAAACCTGCACACCTAAGAAGAAATTCTTAGGTTGTGTAGTCGACCAACCCGCACTTGGCCAGCGTGGTCGACTAAGGTCTTATCGCCCTAGTTTAGGGTAGGCCCGTGCCCCAGCAGTGGGGACGTATATGGGCTAATGATGAATGATGATTTCTGTTCAAATGTGACCCCTTCTCAAATTTGGCAATTTAGAAAACACGGTACGGCATACATGTACCTCTAGCATTATACAATCATTGTCATCAGCATTTCTTAGTCTAGACAAGTAATCGTTTGATAAAAAATTAATTGATATCACAAAACATTATTAAAATATGCGACAAGACACATTATATTCACTAGCTTTAAACTCGTTATGCAAAAGCGTGATCATTACTGTGATCTATGATTAATGTGTTATCTCCTGCATGATTTATGACCAATCATATGGGAAAAGTGATTAGAATAATGACGTAACAGATTGTGTGCCTGTCACAGTACGCCGTGCATGCAAAGTGTTCGCAAATAGAGAACCCGGTAGGATATAGTTTATACGGAAACTGTCAGCCGGTAATGGGCTGGCGCTTCCGGGATTTTCCTCAAACAAAGCCACACTAACCGTATACAAGGGCGGTGAATCAGATCACATTTCTTTCTTTACAATATATAATGCAAATTTTTAAAGTAAAATCGTAAATTAAAGTATATCTTTTAAAGAAAGAAAAAAAGTAAGTATTGTGGTCTAACGTATGAATCAACAATTATTTTATTGCTTTGTTTTTCCACTCATTACAAAGGATTCTATTTATGATTCTTTACTTTTGGCTACTGTATAAATTTACATTATATACAGTAAAGTAGGTAAAAATATCTTAAGTTTATAATAAAACTACCTATGTTGTTGACAGAATGTTCAAGGCATGACAATACATGCGAACGTTTATCCTTCATCATGATCACGCCCAAAACATGATGTGTTGCTATTTGATTATCAGATCATTCAAATATTGATATTGTAAATATGAATTATAACTCTATCGTAATTAAAATCATACAGACATTACATCAGATACTTTGCTTTTATAAAGTACCTACAATTAATTAATGACCAACTCTTGCCGCTTATCAATAAACAGGTAAAGCGTAAGTAGATAGCATTAATAGACCTCCTTTAATCAATTAGTCGCCCGTTTAATCACAACTCCGAGCAAAATAAACGAGTCCTCTTGTCGTTGGCTTTTATTATAATGAAATAATTAAATATTTTGCCTTTTGCTTCTATCTCTTTCGTCTCTCAAACGCTGTCTCCCGTATAATGTGTACGAATTTTACAACTAATAACGAAAATATCACACATTGTCTAATGTGTGATATTACGATACGATTCCGAAATAAGTTGCTTAAGCACTTGTGTTATGGATATCAAAAAACAGCTGTGGTATGCACTAATATTCTTAAATATAAAAAGATCAGAGATCATGTCATCACACAAATATTTCGCCCGAGTGGGAATCAAATCCAATACTCATAACGCAAAATACAGAGATACTATCCAATACGCCACTAAACCAGTCAGAAAATGTGATCAATAACCAACCCCATCTTGAGCGCTTCGTCTCCAATGTCACTGAATTATGAAGTCGTCTGGTTTCCGTGTTCATTGGTAATAAAGTAAGACATCTGTCCAATGAGTCGTGAGTCCTTTGAGCGGCGCCGCGGCGGGCAATCACACGCCTATAATAGCATTAGTCGCCGCTCTGCGCCTTGTAGGGATGTATTTTTATGCAATAGAATGTTGTTTCTTAAATATCGAATTGAATCGTTACTCAGTCCATTTAGTTGTTGCAGGTTTCAAATATGCCACCACTTTTTTAAAATTACTTTTTAAAGTAATAGCGTGCGTGGATAGTATAGGATCTACCTTACGGGAAAAACACATTAGGGTCCCTGTAAGGCCTCTTCTCATAGATGCGAAAAATAAAAATGTGGGAAAATATAGACCTTAATAATGAACTTTAGTTCTAGTAGCATATTGAATAGGTGAAGTTACACAAATTACATGTTAATTTGATTGTTAACTAATTTCAGCCGTTACAGCTACAGTTGTTACAGCAACAGTAGCGAAGCTACCCTTATTAAAGTTTCTTACTCTAATTTAAAAACTTATTTGCGTAGCTAGCTTATTTGCTTGTGAGGCACACGATCAGTGTTTCGCTATTTTTGTGTAATGGAACGTGAAATTAAAACGTTCGGGTTCTGTCATCCAATTTAATTCATTGTCAAATTCGAAGCAACCCTACTTGATAGAGAGTGGAGCGTATAGCGGTTCAATTGGCCGAATATTACCCCGATGAATATCAGCCTTTTACGGTGTTATTGGACATAATGATCGGGTGCTTCGGTTTGAAAACAAATTAATAATGCTGCTTGCATTCGAATGAATGAACTGCTAGGAAAAGAAATAGAGCGGCGATGGTATACAATGTAAGCTATAGAACTTTCAGTCAAAGCTTGGGTACAAATTCATCTTGAATACCTATTGCCTTAAGTAATCTAGGCTTTCAACTGGATTTTCCTCACTCACACAAATATATTTTTATCATATAAAGTGTCCGACCTATTTTGGCCATTTAGGCCGATTTGATCTGACGGTGATCCGAGATGATGAATGAGAGACCAGGCGCAAGACCACTACGTGTTTTCGAAGGCACGGGCGTGTAATCGTGCAGTTCTTCACCCCGTGGTGGGTAATTTCTCAACAGAAAAACACACTGCCCGACTCAGGACACTGTTGTACGTCTTTACGCTGTCACTCAGTCAATCTCCGATCTGCTAATTGATTTTCATGGGTCTGAAATAATTTCATAATTTAATGAAAGGTCTTTCATTTTATTGAAAGATTATGTCTTCTTTTTAACGGATCATAATTAAGAATGAAGTAGGTATAAAAAGTAACCTTTAAGGTTAGAAGAACCCTTCGGCAATAAATGGTTTTAGGATTAGAAAACGATTTGTACCTGTAATTAGTATCCTTCGCCGTCTTAATGTAGCCTCTTTATTACCGTTACGTTACTTACCTACTTTATACCGTCATTAAGTTAATTGTTCGGGCTCTGAAATAGCCAGCAAAACCATTAAGAAAACATTATTCACTTCCAATGCAATGATTTTATCTGTTTGTCGAAATCAAGCCTTTGTTCCAAGAGAGAACATTCTGAAACTCCCTTTCAGAATGAAAGTAAGCACGATAAAATCGCAAACTATGCCTAATGGAGGCTAAATTCCCGCCAAATGCCAAATGGATGCTAAACAAAGAGAAGCTTTCTTTGTGTTATGCATTCCTCAAAGCTTTTGAATCTTTTGTGAAGTGAAGTTTTCCTACGGGCAAGACGTGAAATTTCAAATTTTGCTCACGAAACATAAAAGCTGAAATTATAGAGCTATGGAGCCTTATCTTATACCGGAAGTTGGAAAACTGAACCATGTTTACATTCACCACAGAGAAAATTTATTCGGATCTGTGCGTTGAGAGCTAGCCATTTGTTTCCGCTGAAGCAAATGATGGCTAAGCATTCAATTTAAGGCTCGTGAAAGCCTCTCAAATAAGATTTCAGACTATAAAAATGAACCCACAAACCAAAGCAAGATTGACTGTAAAAGAAGGTAGTAAAACGTTTTGTTAAAGTAAAAAATGTATTTTCCACGCATATACGTGTGGATTTAGGGAAATAAGATTTGAAATCATTATAAATACTTTTTGATGATATTGCCGACTTTCATTTTTTTTTTGAGGTACATTTTATTTGTATTAAAAATATAATTCTTAGTTATTTCGTTCTTTTTTGCACTAATTAAATTCGTATTCAGTTACATATTTTAGTTTAAATACGTTATAAACTCCAAAACTAAATATTAGTATGTATAATATGTTCCGATGATCCAAAGTTCGCGCAAAAAGTTTTTGACGTAATATATATTCGAAGTATTCCCATTAGTAGTACAGAGTTGGTCTACTTTCCGAGATAGTCGTATTACCTTTGAGTATGTAACTTTTTCCATTCTATGTTTCTTTAACAAGCAGCGAATGTGTGTTGTTTCTTAGCAGCTCTCCTCACTTTCTTTCTGAGAACAGTAACGTAAGAAAGCGGAATAATTTATTTGGTTAGCTTGAATTAAACTTCCGCTGTTTTAAGCTTAACTATTTACAACTGCACTACACTACACAATAGGGAGAGGATATTTTATTGTAGTAGTAAATGCTACTGTGATAATAAACTTCTTTTGGACAACTGAAAGTCTAATGCACTTAAGCTAACCTTGCCTTTACTTAATAAAAAGCTGATACAGCCTGCAACAAAAACATCCCTTTTTTAACTTCGGTTTCTACAAAATATTTCATTCATTTTTTTTAAATATAACGGTAATATCATGCTTAGCGAAAATGACGCCGATCCCCGAGGTCTCGACAATTTTCAATGAGTAGAAAAAATCTCCCTTACAGTGATTTTAATAAGGAAAAGCTTTCATGCATGAAATATTAAATTCACCATTTTATGTTACTTATTGGGATACTACACGGTACCCTAAAGTGAAAATCTTCATTACCTGCGTAGCTCGTGTCTCATTAAGCAGTAAATTATGTCATGTATGGATATTCTATTCGATTATATACCTAGCTACATACGACTTACCTAGAACAGGTATTAACAGCTAAACAGGGCAAACATAAACTCTGATTTATTTCTGTTCAAATGTGACCCCTTCTCAAATTTACCAATTTAGAAAACACGGCATGACATACATGTATAATCATTGTCATCAGCATTTCTTATTCTAGACAAGTAATCGTTTGATAAAAAAGTAAATAATCACAAAACATTAATAATATATGCGACAAGACACATTATATTCACTAGCTTTAAACTCGTTATGCAAAAGCTTGATCATTACTGTGATCTATGATTAATGTGTTATCTCCTGCATGATTTATGACCAATCATATGGGAACAGTTATTACAATAATGACGTAACAGATTGTGTGCCTGTCACAGTACACCGTGCATGCAAAGTGTTCGCAAATAGAGAACCCGGTAGGATATAGTTTATACGGAAACTGTCAGCCGGTAATGGGCTGGCGCTTCCGGGATTTTCCTCAAACAAAGCCATACTAACCGTATACAAGGGCGGTGAATCAGATCACATTTCTTTCTTTACAATATAATGCAGGTTTTTTAAAGTAAAATCGTAAATGAAAGTATATCTCTAAAGAAAGAAAAAAAGTAAGTATTGTGGTCTAACGTATGAATCAACAATTATTTTATTGCTTTGTTTTTCCACTCATTACAAAGTATTCTATTTATGATTCTTTACTTTTGGCAACTGTATAAATTTACATTATATACAGTTAAGTAGGTAAAATTATCTTAAGTTTATAATAAAACTACCTATGTTGTTGACAGAATTTTCAAGGCATGACAATACATGCGAACGTTTATCCTACATCATGATCACGCCCAAAACATGATGTGTTGCTATTTGATTATCAAATCATTCAAATATTGATATTGTAAATATTAATTATAACTCTATCATAATTAACATCATACAGACATTGCATCAGATACTTTGCTTTTATAAAGTACCTATACCTAATGTTACTTTGTACAATAGTCGTTAATCGACTTGTAAGTACATGGACATGACACGTAAAAAGTTGTAAGGACATGACACGTAAAAATCCATTTATCAAAGTACGTATCGTATTCCAGCTTTTAAATCAATAAAAGATGCATTTAACGGCTACTCTGTTTTATTTTTGGGAACAAACATTAGAGTTAGTCTCTATTAGGTAAATTATATCACTGAGAAACATGTATCTACTTACAATTAATTAATAACCAACTCTTGCCGCTTATCAATAAACAGGTAAAGCGTAAGTAGGTAAGCATTAATCAGCATTAATAGACCTCCTTTAATCAATTAGTCGCCCATTTAATCACAACTCCAAGCAAAAGAAGGAGTCCTCTTGTCATTAGCCGTTATAATAAAATGTTTTGCATTTTGCTTCATGTCTTTCGTCTCTCAAACGCTGTCTCCCGTATAATCAATGCTTGAAATATTTGGATGTACGAATTTCCAAATAACAACTAATAACGAAAATATCTCACAATATCCTCGCACATTGTACCGATTCGGATGTAAGTTGCTTAATCACTTGTATTGCAGATATCGTAAACAACAGTAGTATACAAAACACAAATATACACTTGAATATAAAAATAATACGCCCCTTTAAAATACACCGATATTAACAAACATATTTCGCCCGAGTGGGAATCGAACCCAAGACATAGATACTATCCAATACGCCACCGAGTCAGTCAGAAAATGTGATCAATAACCAACCCCATCTCGAGCGCTTCGTCTCCAATGTCACTGAATTATGAAGTCGTCTGGTTTCCGTGTTCATTGGTAATAAAGTAAGACATCTGTCCAATGAGTCGTGAGTCCTTTGAGCGGCGCCGCGGCGGGCAATCACACGCCTATAATAGCATTAGTCGCCGCTCTGCGCCTTGTAGGGATGTATTTTTATGCAATAGAATGTTGTTTCTTGAATATCGAATTGAATCGTTACTCAGTCAATTCAGTTGTTGCAGGTTTCAAATATGCCAACACTTTTTTAAAAGTGCGCTTTAAAGTAAGTAGCATGGATAGTATAGGACCCACTTTACGGGAAAACACGTTAGGGTCCCAGTAAGGCGCCTTCTCATAGATGCGAAAAATAAAAATGTGGGAAAATATAGACCACAATAATGAACTTTAGCACTAGTAGCATATTGAATAAGTAGAGTTACACAAATTAAATGTTAATTTGATTGTCAACTTATTTCAGCCGTTACAGCTACAGTAGCCAAGCTATCCTTATTAAAGTTTCTTACTCTAATTTAAAAACTTATTTGCATAGCTAGCTAATTTGCTTGTGAGGCACAAGATCAGTATTTTGCTATTTTTGTGTAATGAAACGTGAAATTAACACGTTCGGGTTCTGTCATCCAATTTAATTCATTGTCAAATTCGAAGCAACCCTACTTGATAGAGAGTGGAGCGTATAGCGGTTCAATTGGCCGAATATTTCCCCGATGAATATCAGCCTTTTACGGTGTTATTGAACATAATGATCGGGTGCTTTGGTTTGAAAACAAATTAATAATGCTGCTTGCATTCGAATGAATGATATGCTAGGAAAAGAAATAGAGCGACGATGGTATACAATGTAAGCTATAAAACTTCAGTCAATTGTCTTATTAAAGCTTGGGTACAAATTCTTCTTGAATACCTATTGCCTTAAGTAATCTAGATTTCAACTGGATTTTCCTTTCTCACACAAAAATATTTTTATCATATAAACCTATTTCGGCCATTCAGGCCGATTTGATCTGACGGTAATCCGACATGATGAATGAGAGACCAGGCGCAAGACCACCGTAACGTGCTTTCAAAGGCATGGGCGTGTAATCGAGAAGTTCTTCACCTTGGTGAGTAATTTCTCAACAGAAAAACTCACTGCCCGACTCAGGACACTGTTGTACGTCTTTACGCCGTCACTCAGTTCATGGGTCTGAAATAATTTCATAATTTAATGAAAGGTCTTTCATTTTATTAAAAGATTATGTTCTCTTTTTAACGGATCATAATTAAGAATGAAGTAGGTATAAAAAGTAACCTTTAAGGTTAGAAGAACCCTGCGGCTATAAATGGTTTTGGGATTAGAAAACGATTTGTACCTGTAATTAGTATCCCTCGCCGTCTTAATGTAGCCTCTTTATTACCGTTACGTTACTTACCTACTTTATACCGTCATTAAGTTAATTGTTCGGGCTCTGAAATAGCCAGTAAAACCATTAAGAAAACATTATTCACTTCCAATGCAATGATTTTATCTGTTTGTCGAAATCAAGCCTTTGTTCCAAGATAGAAGATTCTGAAACTCCCTTTCAGAATGAAAGTAAGCACGATAAAATCGCAAACTATGCCTAATGGAGGCTAAATTCCCGCCAAATGCCAAATGGATGCTAAACAAAGAGAAGCTTTCTTTGTGTTATGCATTCCTAAAAGCTTTTGAATCTTTTGTGAAGTGAAGTTTTCCTACAGGCAAGACGTGAAATTTCAAATTTCGCTCACGAAACATAAAAGCTAAAATTATAGAGCTATGGAGCCTTATCTTATACCGGAAGTTGGAAAACTGAACCATGTTTACATTCACCACAGAGAAAATTTATTCGGATCTGTGCGTTGAGAGCTAGCCATTTGTTTCCGCTGAAGAAAATGATGGCTAAGCATTCAATTTAAGGCTCGTGAAAGCTTCTCAAATTAGATTTCAGACTATAAACATGAAACAACAAACCAAAGCAAGATTGACTGTAATAGAAGGTAGTAAAATGTTCTGTTAAAGTATAAATGTATTTCCCATAGATTAATGACACATGACGCATATACATGTGAATTAAAGTAAATAAGATTTAAAATCATTATAAATACTGTTTGATTAAATTGCCGACTTACGTTTTCTTTTCCAGGTACATTTTATTTGGATTAAGAATATTATTCTCAGTTATTTCAATCTTTTATACACTAACAAAATTCGTATTCAGTTATTACTTATTTTAGTTGAAATGGGTAATAGACTCCAAAACTAAATATTAGTATGTATAATATGTTCCGATGATCCAAAGTTCGCGCAAAAAGTTTTTGACGTAATATATATTCGAAGTATTCCCATTAGTAGTACAGAGTTGTTCTACCTTCCGAGATAGTCGTATTACCTTTGAGTTTGTAACTTTTTCCATTCTGTGTTTCTTTAACAAGCAGCGAATGTGTGTTGTTTCTTAGAAGCTCTCCTCACTTTCTTACTGAGAACTGTAACGTAGGAAAGCGGAATAATTTATTTGGTTAGCTTGAATTAATTAAACTTCCACTGTTTTAAGCTTAACTATTTACAACTGCACTACACTACACAATAGTGAGAGAAACCTTTGCGACTTTCAGTTGTCCAAAAGAAGTTTATTTTCATAGTAGCATTTACTACAACAATATTTTATTGATAATAAATAATAAAATTTTGTAGTAGTAAATGCTACTATGATAATATATTCTTTTGGATAACTGAAAGTCTAATGCACTTGAGCTAACCTTGCCTTTACTTAATACAAAGCTGCTACAGCCTGCAATAAAAACATCCCTTTATTAACCATCCTCGGTTTCTACAAAATATTTCATTCATTTTATTTTAAAACATAACGGTAATATCGTGCTTAGCGGAAGTGACGCCGATCCCCGAGGTCTCAACAATTTTCAATGAGTAGAAAAAATCTTCCTTACAGCTATTTTAATAAGCAAAAGCTTTCATGCATGAACTATTAAATTCACCGTTTTATGTTACTTATTGGGATACTACACGGTACCCTAAAGTGTAAATATCGATTAGGTAGTTAATCGGCATATATATGTAGGTACGTAATAAAATATCATTTGATATCTTATCTAAATTATAGCGCCGCAAAATTATGTAACTCTAAAAGATACCTTGAAAAGCAAATATCTATTAAGTTGGTTAGATGGTATTTAATAAAATATCGTCTGATATCTTATCTTAATCATAGGCACGCAAAATTATGTTACTTTAAAAGGTCTGATTAATGTCTTCCTACAAATTAAGTAAAAACGTTCTTAATTTAATTCAAGGTAAAACTTAAAAGAAGAATATAATTAGTATAAGAATTTAATAAGAAGCTTTATTGACCACAGGGTCCACAGATACAAACACAGGAAGAAACAAATATAAAAAAAAACAAATAACAGCAAAAAATAAATATGTAAAGTAAAATTAAAAACAGGTAAGTGGTCTGTGACAAACAAGACGCAGAATCGCTGCTGGTTTTCACGCCGCGCCTTCGTGGGCGAAGTACATACACACACACAAACGAGAAGACACAAGACAAAAAGACAAATTTTCTTTTTACCTTATACTAAAAGTCATCAATATATAGCGCTGAATACGTAATGGTGCAGGAGAGCTCCTTAATACCGTAAAAACGTTTCCTGAATATAAATTTAAGATCGCGTAAGCAGCTTTTTAGTAAGAAGGTGCCTAAATTCGCAGGTCTACCAATTATCTGGTATAAAACAAACTAACAAACTAAACAGTACAAACTCTTATTGTTTTGAATGTGGCTGTACAAGTGTGCAATCATTTAAATTCCAATTACAAGTGCAGCTAGTTAACCTTGCTACCTGCGCGGCGCGCTAAGGGCTCTTATACACGAATATTTCTTTTTCCTTTCCTAACTGACATACGATGATGGCTTGGAGTAGCCTCGTCATCATCACCTGACCTACGGGTAAGCGGATGGCTATCACCCCTAAAATACACGAACAGCATTTGTTGCCGACGTATAATAATAGTAATAAAATAAACATTTGGGACATCTCTATACACTTTCATAGATGTTCATAAATACAAACTTAAATACATATTCACACTCACACGGAACAAACATAAATGTTCATCACATGAATATTTGTCCTGGAGATTGAACCCATGAATCTTGGAACCGTAGTCAGGTTTAACCACTATTCCACCGAGCCAATCGAGCTACTTATACATACATACCATCAATGCTAGCTGATGACATGCCGTTTACGTGCTGTAGAGTCGTCGGCGGCTATTGCGGCAAATGTGTGGCTAACCGCATTCACCATTGTCATAATTGTCAACTGCAGTTCACCTTTTAGCAGCTGATGGACTATGTACAACAAGCTTGGCGTCATTATGCCGCAAACAAGGGACACAGACTGCAGTCCCCTTTGCTTTCTATAAGTTAAAAACTTGCCGTTCGTGTGTTAGAGCCCTACCTGCTGCGACCTCCGCTCTCGACGCGATACCAGCATCGGAATGAGGGCAATACTAAGGGCCTACGCTACCTCGCTAGGTACTAGGTCGAGCTTCCAGTCGCATTGATTTGTTCCATCAAATTACATTTTATGAACTACATTTTTAAAATCTTCTAGTTTGCGACAAAGTGGCTACTAATATTGTCAGAGTTGTTAAGCGAAATACTGACACTAAAGGCTAGATAAAAAAAAACGAAAAATAAGTCATCACTTATTTCATGCAAAATGCATTTTTTATAAAAGTTTTTAATCAGTAACCTATGTACTTAATCGGCAAAAGTAAGCGCTCTACTATGGTGCTGT
This sequence comes from Maruca vitrata, assembly GCA_039566165.1. Lineage (NCBI taxonomy): Eukaryota > Metazoa > Arthropoda > Insecta > Lepidoptera > Crambidae > Maruca > Maruca vitrata. Next base: position 12,957,696 of record CM076916.1, on the reverse strand, counting down.
TAAATCAAATAATGAGATTGAATAATAAGAAAAACACGACAAGCTTAACTAATGAAACCGTTTAACCGCAAATCCTTAATCAAAGAATTGTCTATACTTTGTGGGTTAATTTTATGTTTTTTACCATCCGGTGAAGGGAAACTTTTTTGCTCCGACTATACACACAAAACAAATCTATCATCGTAGTGTCATTTCTCAGAAAATTGTGCTTTTGATACTTTTCTCCAAATAGATTGATCATTTATATACAAATCGTCTTGACAGTCGATCTGATAGTACCCGGATTGTCTTTAGTGAGTCACATACGTTAACGCGAGAAGTCGTGTTCGGGAAACATCAACAATGTCTACATACATAAAATAACTTACTGCCTCTGGGCTCTATTAGAATCATCTAAAACAACTCAAACCATTTTTCTGCCAAATTTTTTGTGTTATAACAAGTAATTTTAAATACTAATTTTTTTTAAATTACTTCGGGTAAGTTGTAACCGCGTCACTGTTACTCTCTAAGAGAGTATATGCCAACTACAAGGCAGTTATTTAATGTGTGCACTAGTGTATGCTTTGCTACACTACCAAAAATAATATACAGTTAACTATCCAACCTACACGGTTACAGTTATCTATCAGTTATCTTAATGTCATCGTCATCCCTGCAGAAATGAGCTAGGAAGCAGGTCTCTATCTACAGGTGGAGTGACAAGGCCTGTCTTATCGAAAAGATTAATATCGTCTACATGATAATTTTAATTTACTTACAAATTGTTAAAAAGAAAATAATGTTTTTTCAAATATAATAAATATTCATTTTAATTAAATTATTAACAAAATATTTTATACCATCACATTACGTACATTATACATATGGGAAAAATCTATAGAATATCTTTTTGAGACGAAAGTGGGCTTGGGTTAGATGAGTTACATACATTAAACATTACCGGAAGTGGTCTGCCGCCTACACAGACACAAATATAAAAATCATATGTACGGTCGAATTGAGAAACCTCTTCCTTTTTAAAGGCAGTTAATAAAAATCTGATACCAAGTCTAGTAGTTACTAAGTCCCCGTATTACGGAAATCAAAGACAAAATTTAGTTTTACCTCATTTAAGTACTTATATTCAAAAGTAATGGTCCAAGATCCCAGAGCCGCCAGACATCACTTATTTTCTAATGGACAAAATATATACGATTGAGTAGTGGTGGGGTGTACTATCATCATATGACTAGTTGCTACCTTGACCAGACGGCCATTTTTCAGATATCAACCAATCAAGGTACATAGAAACACTGCTCACCTCACTTAAATTCTGATGGATGATTTTAACATATATTTCACACAATATCATTAAAAATCAGGATTCATTACTCCCAGACACATGCGGTCGGCGGTTTTACCTTACAGACGCTTTAAAGCTATGAAAAAAATTTTACTTTTACTTATTTTCTGATGCTTGATTTTTATATATGTTATTCAAACAACTAAAAAGTGCTCATCTGACCGCAATAATTATAGAATTGTACCTTACAAACTATTTTATCAGAAAAACTTAACTAAATTCAATTTAAAAAAAAAAAATCTAAAACAGTTGGGTCTGGTGAATGTTTGGCCCCTTGGATCGGTCTGTCCGTTTGCAAAACGTTTTAAAATAGTTGTTTGATAACATATATAAAAATCAAGCATCACAAAATAAGTAAAATTAAGTAAAAGTAAAATTTTTTTCATAGCTTTAAAGCGTCTGTAAGGTAAAACCGCCGACCGCATGTGTCTGGGAGTAATAAAAACTGATTTTTAATGATATTGTGTGAAATATATGTTAAAATCAGCCATCAGAATTTAAGTGAGGTGAGCAGTGTTTCTATGTACCTTGATTGGTTGATATCTGAAAAATGGCCGTCTGGTCAAGGTAGCAACTAGTCATATGATGATAGTACACCCCACCACTACTCAATCGTATATATTTTGTCCATTAGAAAATAAGTGATTTCTGGCGGCTCTGGGATCTTCCTCTATAAAGTAAAGACGTCGACCATACTTATGATGTAAGTCAGTGTTTGAAATAATAGGAAGGTATAGATGGGCAAAGCACCGTGTTTATTCCCGGTGCTTGGGAAAAAACCCGATAAACACCCATAAGAATCCAAAAATTGGGTATTTTTACTTAGTTTGTGAAAATATTTATTAAAAACAAGACTTAAAGTAAATTTTTGTAAATTGTTTTGATTAATTCTCTATTGTTAATAATTTGAGTTTTTGATTTAATTGCCAAATTTTCCTCTATAACTTTTTTGTTGTTAATTTTATTGAAAAAAGTTATAAAACCAAAACTGTAGCAAAAATTCTGAAAGTTATGTCTGTATTAATTAATTTATTATTAATTTTTTATAAGATTGATAGGTTAAGAGATATGTACGAAAAATCATAAACACCCGATAATTTGGGTGTTTATTGGGTTTTTACCCAAAACACCCGGTTTATACCCACCCGGGGGTTTCGCCCATCTATACCGGTAGGTATTTAAAATTTTGCGCCGTATCGAAGACAAAAATATACGATAAAAGGATTTTGTATGTTCAATTATACGATTGTAATCGATATCGATAACACTCTCTCAAGGCTTTCTGTGATAACTGTCTGATAGGTCAGAGGGATGTTAGCGTATTTATTTACCTATTTAAGTATACTGAAATCCGTTACAAGCGCGTAAGTTTTGTAGCACAGAACCTCTGATGTTGTGAGATATTTATTTTAATTTTATTTAGTTCTTTATTATTTTTAATTGTGTTTTAGTTCTATAGCAGCTCTAATGTGAATTTTCCAATTTTAAATTTACATTATTTCCGTACTAATACCGAAAATATACCTTCTCATTTTATTAATGAAGATTTACGTTCATCATCAGAGTAGGCATTAATTGAACTCAAAAGTAAATAGTGATCGCCGGATGTACGATCAGCAACGCTGGCGGTCGACCACCTATAAGGTGAAAATCGCTTGGCGCTTACGCGTCTGTCAGAGCAAGCCCCGGCCAAATTGTGGTCCGAGAGCTTGCAAGAATTTTTTGGTAGGTATATGAGGCAAGCTGAAAACTTGTCCTATACCTTTAATATTATAACCCTACACAAAACCGCAGACCTGGCTGAGTAGCGGGGCCAAACCAAACCCCCAATTTTTTTTATTTAAAAATATATTTTATAGTCCAAAAAAATATAATTTGTCAGCTCACCTGACAGGTAGAAGGTCCATCGAAATGATTTGTCTTAGTGAGTCTTATTGTTTAGTTATAAATAAAAAGATGATAAATATTTTTGGGGGTTTGCTTTAGCCCCGCTACTCACCAGGCAGGTCTGCAGTTTCGTACTGGGATATAATAGGAGAGGTACAGGATAAGTTTTCAGCTTGCCTCAAATACCTACCAAACATTCTTGCTAGCTCTCCTACTATTGGAACGTTTTTGCTTGGATTTTGACAGATTTTCTTCAAGTGCTCTTCTATTGGCCAGTGGGCGGGGCTAATGGCGTTTAAAGAAATCTGTTTGAAAAGTGTACTACCGCCAAAATTTCCGGTTGTATATCAATTATCCTGGGCGAACGAATACCGCTTACTTATCTTTGGTCCGAAGAATTATGGAGACACCTATTATGTCGACCGATTCAAAAGGACTACCGGCACCTTATCATGGAAGGGATTACTGAATATCACGTTCGTCTGTCCGCGGGTTGTTATCGGGCCTAGTAACGGATCCACGTCACACAAAACGTGTTTATTTGCGCCGAAATCTCTTTATGAAAATACTCCACTTGACAATTCACTGATCCTTATTTATATACATCTTATCTTAGATACTCAATGTGATAGATTTTTTTGTACTGTAATTATAAGCTTAAAAATAACAATTACACAATGATTTGACAACTTTAACTTCCATAAAACTGTGATATTCCAAAGATTTTAACATATTATCTTCATTTACGTTTAAATAAGAAAATGCTGACGAATAATGAAATTATGCTAACACAAATCAAACAATTATAATGCGAAATACATCTGTTGCCAACGAAAAATCGCTATCCTTGCGATTTATAGGTAATCCCTGTTTTAAGAAGACAGTGTACGTACAACATTTTGCTAGCTCATCCTGTTATTTTATACAGGGTAGATTATTTTATGAACGCAGTTCTTTACTAACACAAATGGCTCAAACATTTCTGGCTTATTTATGTGGATAGATTAATTATTACTTTTGTCGATTAATCATTACGTACGTACATTTATTACATTATTAGTAATTCACATTTACAATATTGATATTTCGTGCCAGAAGTATACATATAAAGGACATAGAGAAATCAGTGCAATCACATAATATGATTAAGTTAAATTGCATATTTAATTTTTTTCCCAACATTTTATAGAAAACAAGCTGACCCGACAAACTTCGACCTGTCAAAAAAATATGAAAAGAAAAGGGCTGTTTTTAGGGTTTTCCCGGCAATTATTCGATTTTTTCTCCTTATAAAAAGCCGTAAGAACCATCCTTGGACTTCAACGAACATTTTAAAAAAAGAATTGGCCAAATTGGTTCAGGCGTTGTTTAGTTATGCGCTAAATTTGCGATTCAATTTTATATTATAGATAGTTTCACACATCTGATCTTAATCAGATGCCTACCTATCAAATGATGAGACAGGGATAAACACACAATTTATATGTTTCTCTGTACAATTATATCGCCAATGCCAGTTGTATTTCTCAGCATCTAAGCTGGGCTAACGTTGTCTAGACGTGGAACAAACTACGCTTGGAGTATTAGACGAATCTTAAGCGTTGCACATCTTCCCAATGGGATTTGAGCACAAGTAGTCTGACCAGATGCCATTAAATGTTCATCATGCCTTCTTTGTTTTTATATTTAAGCGATAACAAAAAAACAAAATTTATTATTTGTTTGCAAAAACAACCTTAAGTACTTTGTTGTTACTTGTACATTTTCGTAGCTACTTAATTATAATATCGTTAAAATGTCCGATGAGATATAAGTCGCTAAGAAAGTTATAAGCTCAAAACGTTTAATCAAAGGCAAACAAACAGAGTCATCTTTTTCATCGCATATAACTATTATACAAGCAATGTAACATAATATCATCTATTCCATGGCTTATTCCCTAACATTAATAATGCAATGGTTAGATATAGGGATGTTTGCGCCTAATTCCGTTAGCACTGTTCATCCCTTCGGATCGATTAAATATTTAAGTTTCCTGAACAGAGATCACGTTACAATTAACGTGATCAAAATATTATATCATCCTTACTATATATACTATATAATATGTATACTATATCCTTACTTTATAATATTATAAATTTTCAAAAGTACCTCTGTCTGTCTGTTACGCTTTCACGCATAGAGTACTGAACCGATTTAAACGAAATTTGGTACAGATATAGTCCAGAGCCTAGAAAAGGATATAGGCTACTTTTTAACCGACTGCGCTATAAAAAAGTAATGTTTTACCCGCTAAACATCTCTACGCGGACGGAGTCGCGGGCGGAAAGCTAGTTTACCTATACTTACCCTAAGAAATACCTTCGATATCACAATGAATACTTCCCTGTCTTTTTAAACGATAATGTTAGCATGTCCAATAGATACCCATCACCCATATCTTATTGCTTTTATTGCATAGTCTGAAGATTCATATCATAGAGGAACTTTAAGGATAATATTTTGTAGATAAGTAGAACGTTTACAGTAAGTACACGTTTATAAAATAAAATATTGTTTCGTAAATATCTTTATAGGTACCACGTATTTGAAGCACTCATTTCTTTAATTATTTTTTTATATTAAGTCATAGACAAATTATAACTTTACCCAAAAACTCAATAAAATACAAATAAGATTCCAACGAATTGAGATCCTTCTCCTTTTTTTTTTGAAGTCGTTTAAAAACACAAAACAGGAAACTAGAAAAACTACTTGCGGCTGACAAATCATCATCTTTGTCTAGTAGTCGACACTTTTTCATGACTACTAATACGAAAGCTACTTTGTCTAAACGCAAAAGGTACTGCTATTTGCACAAGTGACGTAGGGCTGCTTATAATGGGCCAAGCTCCGTCAAGTGCCCAAAGATAAATTAGGTCAATAATTCAAGACCTCTCGCGCTACGCTTCCAAGGTGTCAGCTAAAGATGCAGATAAAGATACGAGGCCCTTTTTATAAGGATAAACTTTTATAACTATGACAATGCGAATGGAAGGAAAAACTGTTTCAATTGCACATGGGTGTTCTGTATTTGGGTTTCCCTTCCATTCGTAACAGTTCCCAACAGGTTGCATTTTCAAACTTAATATTTATAATTTACACTTAAAAATCGTAATCAATACAGTTATCAGTTTACTACTATTAATACTCTCTAAGTAATCATGCTAACGACTGCCTTTTTTGGATAGAAAATAATTTAGCAAGTGTTGTTGCGATATTGATCAAAATAATATCAAAGTCAGATAAACGATCGATTGTAATGATGCAATAATTAGTAGTATTTAGATAACTTGATAAGTGCATAATTATATCCGAAAAAAAATTACCGCAATCAAAAATAATAGCGTAAGTACAGGAAGAACATTTCAAAACTACGCTAAGAAGCAAAGGTGGATATAAAATAGCTGTTCCCACATGATTAAACCCATATATGCAAAGGTCCGTAAATTCGACGCTAGGTACTCGAGAATCGCATTTGACAAATCTCGATTTTTGTGCTGGTTATTTTATTTAAGTAGGTTTGAATATAAGTAGGTTTCGTTTTCTACCAACCGCCGTTGACCTGATCGGTCGCTTTTTTTGTTAGTATATTTTTGTACAAACAGCAACTATGATACTCACTTAGAATGTAAGTCAGTATGAAATATATGAAAAAAGACTTAAAATGAATTACATTATTAGATTTTCACTAGCCAAATAAATACCGATTTACCTACAATAATGGGACCGAAAGATAATGTATTTTATATTTATATAACTTAACTATTAAAAAAATAGGTAACAGTAGGTACTGTTTTTCTGATCATAAACGTCTTAGGTACCACGCCCATGTTTTCAGTCAACTCGTGAATTTTTCGTAGTCATTGAATTGAAAAGAAAGAAATGTATTTTCCCGTCTTTCTTAAATTAATTTCACCAACAAAGGAGGCTTTTCAAACACTTAATCAATAAATATTTTGTCTTCGTACTCCATTTCTCTTAAATAAATAGGAAACAATGTTGAAAGTAAGCTTCAAGCGTAAGTTGTAAAGTGTCGAATAAAAATGAAGGTTTTTATGTCTTAATTCGCCATAAATGTTACCGGCGTAGAACATAAAGTGTCATTGTTGTGTGAACATGAAAAGCTTGAGCACTAAAAGCTTATAAACGGATATAGTGTGCATGTACCGTAGTCATTTTCTTTTTTAAAAAACGTAGACTTAACAAAAGAGACAGCATCATTTTTGTTAGTCTTTATATGTAGTCAATAAAAACCTATACCGATATTTGAATAAGAAAGACTCATTGATGCCAATGCCAAACAGTCATTAAATTTATTTACAACAGGACATGAGTATTTAGCGTTTTATTGCTATAATTCTGTAGAAGTCGATGTGCTAACATAGAAAAAACTGATTTCAAGATGGTATGCATGGGGTCGAGTATGAATACGAAAGTACGAAGTACGAAAGCGAAATAAAAACAAATGAAAATCGCATAGATGTTTGCACCATAATTTCAATATTTTCATAAACCAAGAAAAGAAGAAGTGAAGATGCGACACCAAATCTATTATTCACGTCTTTCTGACTTACGGATTCGAAAATCGTTAACGGATCTTCGATCAATGTCAATCATTTAGGTTAAGGATCTGAATCCGTTTTCTTTACGTTTTGTATGGGGGCTGGAGTCTCAACTCTCAACCCAGACAGACGAAATAACATATATGCATTATTGAGAAAATGAATATATATCTTCATAGCTAACATAAGGGATACGGAAACTAGTTTCCAAATTAAAGAGTAAACACACCCCGTAGCTGATAAGGCTACTATCGCTTATATAAACCATCTCTTGCCGTGTCATTAAAAGAGTACATCGCTAACAACAATCGGACAACATCAACTCGTTTTAGTGTCGCTATAAATACTACATTATCTACAAAAAAACTATTATTAGAGGATTTGTTATTTTTTTTGGTGCGAGAAAATAGGTCAAACAAAAATAAAACTTCAAAACTAGTGAACTTCCGTTGAATAAGTAAGTAATCATTATTTTTATGATTCGATTATACAGTATTCTAATTATATAATTTTTCATGTTTTTTTCACACATATTTGGATATTCAAGAGTGATTGTACACGCCGTTTTCAGGTAAGGCATTAATAATATCTTCATCTAGTCTTTTGCCTTTAGAGTGATATGGTTGCAATTTCAATAATTAGATATAACCAAAATTGATAAATATTATATATAAGCTATTACCAGTGAGCCAGTAGATATGCATATTATTTGTATAATTAATTTATTCTGAATACATTCGTTAGCTATCACTTATTTTTTAATTGGTTCATTAAGTATATGATGTCAATGTCACAAGTAATAACGACATAAATACTGTGTATGTTCAAAACATAATATGTTCGGTCAATATAAATTATTTACCATTTTTAACAATGGTTTATCGTTTAAATTGAGATAGATACACAGTATTTATTATAACAATTTAGAATTTATTTCTCAACTTTAAATTCAACAAAATTTGTCGCGTTAAGTCCCAGTGTATGGTATTGAACAATTCAGTTTGGTAGCTAAGTGTGAAAATAAAAACCCAACCAGAGCCCAGTTATCATATGGCAAGAAGTTGGACTTGCAATAAAAAATGTAAAACTAGATTTTCGATGGCAAAAATAATGTAGATATAACAGGTATATTAAAAAATTATCTGGATATATTTAATTGAAACCTTTTATGTACTAAGTATTTGACGGTACAATATAATATAAATTAAAATGTCTTCGTTATTAATTATAGAATAACATGTTTGCTTGAATATCAGGGCTCAAATCATTAAAAAAAATTAAAAAATCTTGCCTCCAACTGTGTGAAACTGAAAGTTAAGCCCGCAACATTTCTTAGCAGTCCGAGCGGCGGCCGTGCCCAATGCGACCCATTATCACTATCACCGGCGCCCCGTGATTGTCCCAACAATGCTCTTTATTCGAACAGCTGCAAATGTATCAAATCAGCTAATATCGTACGGCCACTGCAATTTCCTCGGTTATCTGCTATTTTCGTTGTCAGTTAGAAGGCGGCCACGCGCGCGGTAGGTCGCCGCGACATTATTATCTTGCTCTTCCACAATCGTACTCAGTGCCGATAAACGACCACATCAAAACAGTTTATATTTTAATATTACCAGTGTCCCATTAATCAGGAACTTATCGGTAAATAACCTTTGTTTGTTTAATCATTTCGATGTATTATTATTATGTTTTGTGTGAATAATCGTGGTGCATCTTGTGTAGGTAATCGTTTATACGCTCAACGATATTTATTTTTGGCGCGAGATCTTTGACATGGATTTTTAAACAAAGAAAACTATTGCGTTGGCTCCTTAGTCCTTGGTTGCACTTTTCTGACATTGACATTATAAACAACAGTACAATGTACAATAAAACGGTGATGTTATTTTGTTTATACAGTAGGTATTTCTTTGTTTACGTGAACATAATAATTATGTAGTTAACTTAAATACATACTAAAATATATTTTCTTTCTATCTTTCTACTTTTGTTGATATTCTACTTTATATGAAAGGTTCATATAAAAGTTTCAAATATTAATATTACTTTTTACCTATAAATAACATTAGGTTAGGTTAGTGGCACAGTAAATAATTTGGAATTCTTGTAATACATTAACGATTTGTATCCGTAATAAAGAAAAGTGTACTTTTGGTACTTGAAGTTATAGACAAAAACGAAACAGTGTATCAACTAAGTTTAAGTAGGTAAACAAACAATGCCCAATTAAATTCTACGCTGTCGAACAACTATGTAAGTAGCAAACACGATACCTACAATAAGTAAGAACGTAAATGCATAATTGTGTTTGGTAAACAATATTCACTCGACATATTTAAGATTTCCTCGGCAAAACCGCAGAATACATAATGTGAAAACGAGGAAATATATTGCGTATAAATAATAAAAATTATATTCTCCTCGGAATTATAGTTGACAGCGGTTTATCTCAAAACATGTAAGGTAAAAAGCTATAAATAGTAGATACAGGTAGTATTAATTTTAGTGCATCTAGTGGTAATATAGTTCCACACAGTTTACGAACGAACCGAATTGGAACCCTTGAAGCAAGGGAACTTTAATTTTAAATAGATGACAGTGTCACAAATACTGTAGTCAAATAATGTTGCGTGTGATAATGTTTAGGTATTCAGTGGCTAAATATATTATAATTGTTGTAGGTCAACACAATTGTTTTGCTAAACTGTGACAGTTATCAGCGCTTTTAGTTAAGCAAACTATTTACATAAATATATATTGCACGTTATTTATATACTTATATAGGTATATTATAAGTATTATTTTTATACAGTTTTCTTGTAAGGATGCCCAGGTAAATAAAATAATTGGTTACTAAAACTGACAACTGGAAAATAATATAAATTAAAAAAACAATCTAACTGATAATCACAAAGTCATAATCAAAATAAAAGTATTGTATATAACGAACTAAGTTCAAAGACGAGTAGTCTGGTTTTAAGTACAAAAACTAATAAGTACGAAAAAACTATACCTAATCCCTTTTATTGAGTTAATCTTACAAAACACGTCGTAACCCTAACGTAACCTACTTTTGTCTTAATTAGGCATTATCGACGAAGTACTTACTAAATTAGTATATTAATTATGTGCCTACCTATAATTATGTATATAATTAGGGGTACTGTAGTTAATGACTTAGTGAATTACCTAGTATTGTCTATTGTTTGACCAATGTACTTAAAGTTCATTGAACGCGTTGTTTAATTATATTTAATTTTTATCATAAACACAAGATTTTAAATATTTACCACGTTCAATATTAATATTGAGCTATATTATTAAGACAGCCCGCTCGCTTCAAATAATATCATCATCATCATCATCAGCCCATATACGGGCCTACCCTAAACAAGGGCGATAAGGCCTTTGTCGACCACGCTGGCCAACACGCTGGTCGACTACACAACTTAATTTCTTCTTAGGTGTGCACTGTGCAGGTTTCCTCAGGATGTTTTCCTTCACCGTTAAACCGTCGAATGGTACATATGAATTTCAAATTTGAAAAACACATTGGTACCTGGCGGGGTTTGAACTGGCGACCTCTCGCATGGCAATGGCAAATAATATACGTATATGTGAAATATACCACAACCTATTTCACTGTCGAACTCTTGAAAATAATGAGCGCAACAATTTTCTATACACATTATCAAATGTTGATTGAATGGGGTTATCTAAGTTCAGTGGACTAGGAAGAATCTCAGGAAGAATGAATAAAGGGTTCGGATCAGAGAGAAAGGTTCGATTACAATGAGAATAGCAGTCGAATGAAAAAATGCACGCGTCGGTAATTTGCACTTAAATCGGGCTGATATATTATTGTTACAGATAATATAGGTGCGAAATTTAATTTTTTTTTAAACGTGTACGATGACGATGAGCACATGATATCTAAACGTCTTTTTAATCTTAAAGTATCCTACGCACACAGCGTATTTATGTAAACTAATTAACAACCGATTACCTTCCAAAACTTTACTTAAAAGACCCGAATTCAAGGTTAAACTTTCATTATCACACCTTGTAATGTTTAAGAAAAATCCACCCTCATTACATTATGCATGTATGTTATTGCAATATGAAACTACCTCTACAGTAAAATGTTATAAATACTCAAGTAATAAACGCATCGGACAATACAAGACAACACATTTCATTATATGTTTTCTCAAATATTGTAAATACCTTAACTTTACGATACGGCATAATTTACCTAACGTTATCTTGAACAATAAAAAATAATTTAATACAAATAAAAAGCTTTGGTATTACATTTGCATTAATATACTGATAGGCGAAATGTGTTTTCAAGCCATTTTTAAGGCGTTCATTTTAACTTTATAAAAGCCACACACGTTGAATATGTTATTAGATATTGCATACCTACTCATGTAAAATTGTCCACATTGCACAATTTTATTGTAAAATCACTTCTATTAGTATTACATAAGGTTGATAAGCTTGTCAAATGATTAACTGAATGTGCAGCTGTCCGTTCGATACTCATTTTGTTTTGAAAAGCATGCGAGCAACATAAGGCAACTTTAGACAATAATATTATGTTAATATTAATTTACTTCAACGATTTATGATTGATATTTCTGACTCCGGGGACAAATATATAATATCAATATTCAATATCATCCATTCCCATCCTTGATATATTTTATTTACAAATAACTACTCCCGGAAATCATAATATCAGCAATATTAGCGCAAATGAAATGAATGTTACAGAACAACATTAAAATAATACATGATTCTACCGCATACCTAAAGGATAAGTGCACCTTGTCATGGTCTAGTTCTTGTATTTAAATTACATATATATGTCACAATGTAGTATCGTCAACCTGATTTTCCTCAAAGCTGGATCGTGGTTTATTATATCTTTTACTTATTTAATTCACAACCGTAGTAAAAAAGAGAGACACTTCCTCTAACCGGAAAGAAATTACTTAACCAATATAAAGTATAAACCCGATTTAACAGTTTTTAAATATAATGACTATACCACTTAAACTACATAAAATAAAATAGACGTAGAAAAATAAGTATGTTTTTATAATATTTTATCTAACTCAGAGTGAAGTGCCATTCGTATAATCATGAACTTATTTCAATATATTTAGACACCGATCAAGTAACTAGTTACTAGTAAATATCACAACAAAGATAAAATTAACTTAACGATATCACCGCCAATTATGAAACTGTTGATGTAAGAAACGTGCGCAGGAGTTTATTCTCGCCTCGGCCGTCGACGACCCCTTATCGCGCGATAGCGGTAGGGGCGCGGTCAAGCGGCTCCGCGGCAAACACATCGTGTCATCATGTGCCGTGTTTTGAAAATAACCCACCGATTCCATCAGTATGACTGGCTCGGTGGAACAGTGGTTAGTGACCCTGGCTGGCGGTTCCTGGGGTTCGATTCCCACTCGGGACAAATATTTGTGTGATGAACATCGAGTTTAAAACTTACGCGCTGGGTGTGATTATGTATTTAAGTATTTATTTAAAAATATATATGTATGTATATCAGTTTCTGACGCCCATAGTACAAGCTCTGCTTAGTTTGGGGTCAGATGACCGTGTGTGGAAATGTCCCAGATATTTATTTATTTATTAGTATATTTCGAACACACATGATCTGATTCCGACTTGGGGCTAACGCTGCGTAAAGGTCGTAGCACACAATACACATAAAAGGTTCTCTGGCTAACACTGTTGCACCAAGCCAGTCAAACATATCAATTCGGAAAGGGATCGTCGCCCTATCGCCTCGCGACTCGAGGTGAGGCGACTAAGTTACGATTCCGATTAGTGCGTTGGAGTAGGGAGTTTCATATAAAGAATACTGAAAGCCAGAGGTGATACGTTTACGTTGCGTTTGAATGTTCATACAAAACAGGTGCGATGCGGGAAGTTTTGTAGTAACACGACGTTGCCCCTTAAACGCTTATGTACACTTACACTCACTTTTGACTTTATTAATAAGGCGTCAAATAATCCTACAGAACATCTCCAGTTACCCTGCCTGTTATAGTCTGTTCGAGTAAAGAAAATAGAAAATATCAAATTAATTAATTTAAATCGGCATAACTACATAGATGCGTCTACATGATGTAGTAGTGTAGTAACTACATAGAAGTATCGATGGCCGAGTGGTTCAGACAATTTTCGTTCGAGAGGTCGCTAGTTCAAACCCCGCCACGTACCAAAGATTTTTCAAATTTGAAGTTCATATGCACGATTATTCGACGCTTTTATGATGAAGGAAAACATCGTGAGGAAACCTACACATATATGAAGAAATTCTAAAGTTCAGTCGTTGGCCAGCGTGGTAGATTTAGGCCTTATCCCCCTAGTTTAGGGTAGGCCCGTACACGGACTGATGATGATGAGATGATGACATAGTTATCATTATCTAATCATGTAGTCCTATTACCTTTTTCATTGTTGACTTATTCGCTTAATACTTTAACTTTCAGCGACTATTTACAACGGCCGTTTTCAATGGCCCCTTACTTTTTAAACGGTTTTTTATTGTGAACTCGCTATAGGACGCGCGGTAAGCCGCTGTATGTGCCGCAGAGCTTTAAGGAAAAGACCGAGATACATATTTCTACATATGTCTACATAATAATATTTGTTAGATACTAAATTTACGTAAACATTTTCAATTAATTGTATGTCGTCACGTTGATTCATTTTACCGATAGGTTTCATTCTTTATCTCATGGTTACAAAATCATGTACTTTTTGTAAGTATACCTTATAACTTTTACCACGAATCACACACACTTAGTTCTTTACTCAAGATTCCAGATAGTAAGATAACATTGGCCTTAATATTTTGACAAATTTGATAAGAATTTATAGTCGTTATTACGCCACACGAGAACAATTCTAGAATAATTACATTAGATGTTACTTTTCAAACCTCCTCATAAGTAAATATTTTATATTTACCGACTCTTATCAAATCTACTAATGTTAATTTTCCCACACTGCATTGGTGGATAGATGTTTTGAGCGCAAATTATAATGCAGGTACCAAACTCATTACCTCACACAATGTGGGTGAAGGGCTACTAGGCAATCTACAACATTAGTCAAAACTGACTCAAACTTGAATACTATACTAATTTAAAATGTTAAATGCCATTTGGACCGTTATAAATAGGTAACTACTTTGTATGATGAACGAATATTTAAGATCATAGCATATAATATTCTAATCTAGCCTACGTAAAAATAGTTAATCATAATGGTTAACTAGAAAACACGTTGTAATATAGATAGTGTGAGTACAAGTTATTGGATAGGAAAACATTTTGACATTGAATAGGGCAGCAACAAAATGCGAAGCCAAGGACAAAATATACCTAATCTGTACACAATACCTACTGATTGGACATTTCAGATATAGATAGCACAAAAATCATATTGAAGTTATCGGGAAATCACTTGTCTCTTATTTATACGTGTATGTAAGTTTTATCAAAATAACACTCGACTAAATTCATATCTACAAAGATAAACGGATAATATTATTTTTACCACCAAAATGATACATGATGAATTACAAAGTACATTTCCGGGTACCTAAACATCTGTGGTTTAAAATACAAGCAGGCTGACCCAACTTAACTGGGGAGCCACAATCCATGAACTTTTTAAGTGAATATAAAATTACAGCTATTTCCTTTCATTTTGCGTCTGTGAAGATTTAAATCATTGAATCACAAAATTATTTTTAAAATCCCATAAAATATTATTTATCGTTCAATGTCGTTCAATTGTATTTTTTTTTGTTTCAGCGAAGACCAAAGCCGCGATAGAAAAATGAGCCGCAGCCACTGCACGCCACTATACTTAGGACCAACATTTCTAATCCGCAGATAGTGACCCTAATAATGTTTTACAATAATAGATAATAAATAACCGTAGAATTATTACTTTTAATACTAAAATAGTCGTTATAACCATTTTATATTCGACGCGCTTCCACAAATATTCCACTGTTCTGAAATTTGTTCCTCCAAACACGACAGAGTACAATATTTTTAAAGGCATAATAATAAATAGGTATTTATTGAAAGAAAGCTTTAAACGCGTTAGCCGTAACAGTCATATCCTAACGACAATATAAGATAGAGCATTAAATATAGAGTACATATTTTTAATATTGAAAGAAGTGCTTAATCGATCATATCAAGCGACTGCCTTATCAAGTGACAAAGTAGCGTAGGAGTTAGTGCCAAAATGTCTCACGGCGGGGTGAAGAATGGCAAGAGCAGCAATGGGCAGGTGGAGTCGCCGAGGGGCGCCGACAGCCCGCCGCCGCCGCCCGACGGGGGCTGGGGCTGGGTCGTGGTCTTCGCTTCCTTCATGATCCACATAGTCAGTGAGTACAGTATGCTATGATCAATCACTACTTAATAAGTTAAAGATTACCAAAAATGCAAACGTGTTTGTTTGTTACGAGTAAATTGCACTTGCATTTTAAACTAATTTTACTTTACAGCCCTCGTGGTCACGAGCGCTATGTTTAGACTCATAATAAAATTTATTTCTTTTAAATGTATAGTATTCGCGCAAATAATAGACAATACAATTACTACCTTCTATTTGAAAGCTATTGTACGTACTATTTTGGGTGATGGGCGTCGAGATCATTGCGCCATCAAATTTTCTTCTTTTGCAACCTATCGGCAAACATGGAGTGAATTGTGATAGACCTTTGCCCAGCAGTGGGACATCACAAAGATAGAAAAAAATATTTTAGGGCGCAGTTACTCATACATATCTCATTATTACAATGTTAAGGAATAAAGTCCTCTTAGTTTTCTTTTTCAAGCAAGTATTTTAAACACTTTTACCACGTTACTATCGATCGGAAACCCCAAGACCATTTTGAATTCGAGCCATAAGTGGATCTAAACGTTCCTTGCATATTCATTCGTTGAAATACGGGTCAGGGTTCTCTATTATCACATAAACAGGAATCGGAAGAGATCTGATCTGTTATTTACATAAACGCTGACTTAAAAGGTTAAGGTAGATAGTAGCGCGATAAGATATAGACCTCTATCATAAAAGGATTTACGTTTGCGTCTTGACACATTGCCAACTACTGAATTACTTATCATTCGGTATTTGTACAACATATCTACATCTACTAACGAAATCTATGTCATCGTAACATTGAGAACTTCATAAGAAATCAGGAAAAAACTGGATGTGCCGTGTCATAATGTTTTATCAGAATTTGAAATCTGAAAAGTAATATGAGATTGCTAGTTAATAGGAGGTAAAATAGTTTAAAATCCAATCTTAATGTTTCCTAGCTTACCTTCTTCGTGTATGTTTTTTAAAACATGATGCAAATGAAAGGCAGGGAAATTGCCACATTTTACAATAATATTACTAATATTAATATTACGTAAGACTTGTGGTCAGTGTTTCAATTGATTTAATGGCCTCGCGAATTAGGGAGTCTTGGGATGTCTCAAAGCGATTATTTTGTAATGAACAATCCGGTCGCTGACCAACAAATTCTTTTTGTTAAATTATGAGTCAATCCCATGAAATCATAACGCAATACAAGTATTGCCCACTAGGGTTGAATTACAACCAAAAGACCTATAATACCACCGTATGAAGTATGAAAAATACAATACACCTGGCTCCTAAATGTGCCGGCCAGGTCCTGTAAATTAGGGTTTTGATCTATGTTTTGGATTGCCCAAATAATTTGGCAAAAAAAACACTTAAAGAAGTATTGGGCATGATAAATGATTTACATACCTTACCCAATTACAATCTTGCGTGAAGACGCAAATCAAACAGAAGTAAGCAGTGCACATAAGAGAACAATTGTGAAGACTTAAGTAAATACGAGTAATGTAGGTCTGCGGGTAGCTTTTGTTTGCCGATGTCAAACATCGCCAAGTAACAATAGACGCTCGGCTTTGGTGCTTTTTGCCCGACTGCATGCGCGGAAAGAAGATAGGTAATGTATCTATCAACATACATTGTAAATTCTGATAATGTGTGACAGCTACACGAAAAACAACTTATATATTTCCTTAACACATTTTCTTTAATTTATAGGCGTAATCGAGCAGGTACCTCACAACATACATGATATCGTGGAATAAACTTCATGGCCATCTTCAAATCTTGACGTTATAAATAGAAATTTAAACAATTTTATCACACATGTCATGTTTTATTAAACATTGATAACTTAATCATAGAAAGGTTCATAAATATTTGTGCGAGCTTCACATATTTGCATAAAAACGTAGGTACTTTATTTGCTTTGTATCCAACCTACCTTAGTAGTTAATATCTTACTTAAATACCAAAAAAAATCCTTTGTTTTAGTTCGTGCCAGTCATTGTTACATATTTGTAAAGGATTTATAATCATGCCCTTACATGCCTGTTAACGGAGACAATTTTGATGAAAACTTATACGTACTTGCTATAGCTATTCAAGGATTTTCCAAATTAAATCATTGAATATACTTATCTTTCGACACAGTAAATCAAATAAAATTATGATCTTGTGCACATATTAGTTCGAGTTTATATGATGTGTACACTGTTATTATAGCCTGCTCAAAACCTTTTAATTGCGTTTTTTTTTTGTTTGTATTGCGTCTGTCTTGAATTAACACTGTTTTCAAGCGGTATTTTTTTCTGATCTTATAAAATGTTTCCTTTTTCTTGTTTATTCTTCAACACGCCTTCAACCCATATTAATTTTAAAAAGCTAAATAATCTACTTAGTAATAGTTACTCAATAGTATTTAGTCTAACCAATGAATACTAAAACCCTTAATCCATCACTTAAGTAATACGTGGCTGAATCCCTTTCTGCTAATGGGCTGCGGACTCATATTTGTTTGCCCTTCAAGGCGCTCTTTAGGACCAATTCGTCCTGTAGGGACAATGTATGTGGCCCATTTATTCAGCCCTTATACTTAGCAGTTGGTATATAAATCGCTGCCACCACTAAAGCATTCGTGTTGATTTGTAACAGTACTTCTTAGAAAGTGGAGGGTTCTTTGAAAAAAAATCCGGAAACTTGTAGGTATGTTCATGGAAAAGAAATATTGAAAGCACAATTGAACATGTAACAATTTGGCTTTCGTTCAAGTTAAGCCACTACACAGTTCTGCTACAAAATTGCAAATTTTTTTCATCATAAATAGGTGGGCTGTATTGAATGCAACAATTGTTTACATTGCATGCTAAATCATCTTTTAAACACAAAATATAGAATGCCTTTTAAGTAAAATATAAATTGCTAAATTATCTCATTAAGAAGATTCAATATTAAAAATAAATATTACGAAGAAATATGAACGGTATTCAGTGCAATTTTCTATTAACGTAATACCTATAATATCATAAACAATAATTGATTGAAACGTAAATTGAGATGACGCATTTCACGTTGGTAACAGGAAAAGAATAATACATATAAATGAAAAAATATATAATAGGTACTTAATAAATAATTATAATTCGACGCTAAGTACTTATTTCTTAACAGAAACTTACACTTTATTCCAATACTAGACTAGACCGTAAAGCCGTTGGTTTCACGTGGCGTTTGCCGCCAATAAACCAACGGCTTTCAATTATGTAGGTAACTTTAAAAAAAGGTAACCTGCTAACCTATTTATATTTCCAACTAGTGGTCAAGGCGAATTTCATACCGCCAATTCTTTTTCTATATTTTTTTCTCATTGAAACATTCCCTGGACTACGACGAACATTTTAAAACCAAAATTACCTAAATCGGTCCGGGTGTTCTCGAGTTTTAGTCAGACTAACGAACAGCAATTCATTTTTATTTATAAGAAGAAGACTAGTGGTCCCGGCGAATTTCATACCGCCAATACTATAAACCTTCCCTGGACTATCACGAACATTTTAAAACCAAAATTACCTAAATCGGTCCGGGCGTTCTCGAGTTTTAGTCAGACTAACGAACGGCAATTCATTTTTATTTATAAGATTATACCTTGCAATTGCATTTCAATTTGCATTTAACGCTGTCATAACTTGCCTCTCATATTTGTTGCATCATGTCTCGCTGATATATACCTTATCAGGCTGATAATACCGAAGAGATGATTACAAAGTAGCCAGTAGTACTTATCAACCAAACATAGGTACTTAACAAGGATAATTAATCGTCGTTGTGTAATCCATTTATGACCGACTGTCGCACAGTAGCGCTAGCCAAGATTATGCATAATATGATGAATTATTTGTTGTACTGTGCAGGTATAAAATATAATTAATGTACCTATTGTGATTAAAAATGCATTTAGGAACAATTTAAAGTAGAGAAGCATGAAGAAACCGCAAAAGTTCTTACTAAATAAGTATAACTTTCGTCAGCTACTAAGCTTGAAAAGGCCGCTAGCTTTGTGGTATATCCAACTAAAAATAATTTCGGTTCAAGTAGCAGTTCATAAAATACCAGATATCTGACCTAAACATAGCGGCTTCGTTATAAATATAGTCAGACGTAGCACAGTTAAACCGTCTCTATATTAGGCAGTGGTCCTGTAAATGTATATTTAACCAAATCAAATCATTAAATAATATCAAAAAATATGCTTGAATTTTGAAAAAATTAAGTAATTTGAATCGCGTTACAAATGCTGGTAAGTAGATCCTGCCAATGCTAAGTGCGCTATGCACGCATCAGGTAATATAGGTTTTTTGTACCCACGTTCAAGAAAGCACTTACATACGAAAGTTATGTGTAAGCTTCATCTAAGCTTTCACCAGAAATGGTGCTAATTGGTTACTATAGAGAAGAATAAATATCTACAATCTTGGCCTAAGTTGCGATAAACTTCAGCATTCGTATCACATTTTGTCATTTACTATCATAATTTAATCAAGAGATTTAAAAGATATAAACGGCTATTATTATTTTAAGTAGCTGTCATTATCAATTACTCGATTATTATGATAAAACGATTATACGTATTAATTCTGTAGCTTCTACGCGTGACATCCGGAGCGAGAATTTAAAAAGGTTCAAAGGCGGATAAAATTCTTGAAAGGTAGAGTTCATTTGTTTGCACGTGTTCGTTTTAACCTTTTTTGAGAGTATAATGATGTAGGTTTTTCCGGAAATGTTTCATATTCAAACGCATGTGTGTATCCTTATCATATCTTAGTAAGTAATAGGATTAGAATATTCAGATGTACTTAATTTGATTAAGGATAGCCCACGAGTATAAGTAGATAGTGGAAAACTAACGCGAAATAAGAATTGCGACCAAAGCGCAAGGCAGAAAGTAATGTATATGATTCTCTCTTTTTTATTACTTTAACTGAGCCCGCCCTGAGGCATAGAAAAACTTATCACTTATTGGCCATAAATAAATAAAGAAAGAAAGAATATTTATTTGCAACGATGTTGTAACAAATTGTTAAAATAGGAGTTCAAAAAGGATAAAGTTCATTCGTACATTAGAGTCCACGCTACATCGTGAAAAGTAAGATAATTGAAGTAACGTCAAAGCAGATTGGTTTCCAGATACATCTGCCTGGAATTGGTGTTGATTACTTAATAAGTTGGCACATTTGACACGACGATCATTGGCAGTCCGGGATGTGACGTCACAATGACCCATGTGTAATGTCCTAATGTGTATTCCCACGTGGTCACGCGACGGTCGCCGGTATTATCGCCCGGCATGCTTCTACAATTTTACGGTTACGGGCTTAATTGAAGGGAAATTCTTATCTATTATATAATTTTTTTTGTAATTTTTCTCTACGTGTGATGTTCCTTAGGAACTGTAAGTCATTACTTAGAAATCTACTTTATTCGTTATTGAAGTAGGTAGTCACTATCATGTAATAATTACTGTTTAAAATCATTATATATGTTATAGGCAATGTGTATAATGCAGGCATTCTATACAATGCCTAGGTAATGTATAGAATGCCGAGGTTGCTTAGGCAATGTATGAAATGATACTCAATGTTTGAAGTATTTCACACTTTACCTAGGAAATGTATAGAATACCTAGGCATTGTATAGAATGCCGGTTGAAGCTTAGGTAATGTATTTAATTGATTTGTCTTCTCCGTAATTTGGTTAGTTAGATAGGTACCTACTGATCTTTTGATAGCTTATCCTAATTTTAACTGTCACAAGCAGAGAGCGCTGATTAAACATATTGCATTATATCGGTTGGTATGCCATATTTTTTGCGTATTGAGCGTTTGTCACATAGGAGTTCTCAGACAAACTAGTTCGGCCTAAGCTAAACTAGTTCACAGGTATATATGGGTGGTTTAAAAAAAAAGACGTGTGGCACTCGGGGACTGCCGCGGTATAGCTATTGCATAGCATCGTCCGATTTCGGAGCAGCTCGTCTCAATTCGTGCGAGTTTCGTAGAATCGCACAATACGTCTAACCGCACATACCTACACAAACACCGTGCTGAAGTCTACCGAACTGAAACGATGTTAGACGATTGTGAGGTTTTTTTCATTACGGAATTTCTTGGTTCGGTCGCCGCGCTCAAAGCCCGCGATGAAAGCTATGCAATAGCTTAAAATTTTAAAGTCCCGAGCTCGCAAGTACTACATGGTTTATCCAAGGCCAAACGAGTTTGTCCTGTGTGGCTACCATGAGTTTAAAACTTACGCACTCGATATCGCCTACGTGAATATATTCTATGAAAAACAAGTACATCGCCGCTGGTGGTTACGCGAAGAACTAAAATCGGCCGTATGAAAAAAACAACTCGATAGGTTTTTAACGTACGTAAGTTTTCGATAGCCAACTCATGGTAGGCCCTCTGAAATCGGGTTTGTCCGGTAACATCTAAATATATAAAAGGAGAAACTGATTGACTGCCATATCGACGCACAGCCCTAAACGGCTTAACGTAGGTTCTTGAAAATTGGAAATAACGTAGCTAAGGTACCGTAGAGGTGCACTAAGAAATTAATTCCCGAAATTCTCACAGTAATAGGAGTAATTGGGAAAAAACTTTTTTATATGTAATATCTGTAGTTCACGCGAACGAAGTCGCGAGCACAGCTAGTGTTTTAGATGATCAACAAATTGCAACCACATATCTAAATATCGCTGTTCTTGAGTTAAAGCCTGGTGACAGATGGACGGACGGACTATTAATGGAGGGACTCAAAACCAATGCTACCTAGCTAGAGGGGTTACCTCTACGCAAAGCAATAACATATTATTCAAAATATTCCGCGGTTAACGTTGATTAACTCTGTCTGAATAATAAATAAATAAAAATGTTTAAGGTCCCACCCGTGGTCGTTCATTATACACATTACCTGATGCACTTCGGGCATTTTATACAATACCTAGGCAATGTGTGTAGTTAATCGTATTATACACATTGCCTGAACGTTTTAGGCATTGTATAGAA
Source organism: Maruca vitrata (assembly GCA_039566165.1). NCBI lineage: Eukaryota > Metazoa > Arthropoda > Insecta > Lepidoptera > Crambidae > Maruca > Maruca vitrata. The sequence continues at coordinate 12,934,348 of CM076916.1, read as the reverse complement.
TACCTAGGTAATCTATACAATACCGGATTATACACATTGCCTATAACATATATATTTTCTTGTTCGCTCGTGGTTCATAGTCTGGTCTGAAGATGATTTAAAATCTTTGCTTGAGAAAATATTCGGCAATAAGCAAAATGTAACAGAAATACTTAAAATTTTATCTGAGTCCCGCACAAAGGCGCTAGTAACTCAATAAATTCGTAAAGTTTTCTCTCCCTAAAATATCTCGACCATAAACCGTCTGCAAATTGAATGAAAACATTTTCCGTTTCAAATTAAATAAATAAGCTACTTTAGTCTGTTTGTTTTCGACGAAACAGAGTACATATTGTCTTTCAAAATACAAAGCGAACAAAATTGTATAATACTTAAGTATTATTTTAGTTGCGAAACCCATCCATAATCAATATCTGTGAAATTCATGCAACCGATTGTCAAGTAAATGGTTAACATGATGTAGGTACGTATTGTACACACAACTTGTTTATGTAAATGTCTGTATGTAACTAAAAGACAAAATGGACCCTGAATACTGCAAAGACAGTACATGTACTATCTGACAGCCATCTCTGGATATCCGGAGCTAAGAACACATACACCTTACATTGAGATTTAGAAACAAAAGAACATTATTCCCGTTTTACGAGTAAGAAACATAGCGACCAAAACAAAGAGTGCACTTGCATCCAACAACGGGCATCATGCACGCGTTATCGGACGCTTATCGAGCAGACATTGGCCGCTGAACTCATCGGACAATACGATATTATAATTTAATTAGACACTTATTACACGAGCTGGACTCTTGGTCTCGTTAGGGAATTGGTAAGTCATTTATCTACATACTCGTCGCGTTAATCGTCTTGAAACATATGGGAACAAATATACATTCAACTGATATGACTTTTATGAGGGACACATAAAGTCAGTATGTACATATTTTAAATTACTACGTACTACTTGTAGGAAGAGAATTTATGTGAAATTAGCGTCCTACTTAATAATGAGGGTCAGAAGATTTTATAACATAATTGTACTATTTATAGGTATATTATTTATTAACATAACTTTCCCTTATAATGATTTTACAATGTCAAAACAAACCGTTTAATGATTATGTAAAGTGTACTATGCTGGAATGATTAATTGAATGGCAAGCAATGATAAATAAATGTTCATCAATCGTGTAACAATTCGGGCGTATAAATTGTGATTTGTATAAATATTATCGTAACGTGTTTGACATTCCAGTAAATGTAATCTTTTTAATCGAAAAGTGTTTACAGTGACTGATATGAGCACAGAATATTACAATACGTGTGGACGACCAGTGGATAAGCGCTGGCTACACTACTGACCTAAAATGTGCCGAGTAAATCGGTGACGAATTTAAATTATGTTCAACAGTAAATAACCAGCGCAGAGTAAGTATACTTGAGATAAATTGGAGAAATAGTTTTGTTGGCTTATTTTACCTACTTGCGCGTATTTATTTGTTTTTTGCTCTTGCCCGACAAGATATGTTATAGCATTATATGTATATCGTATGTGATTTGGTTTACAACACTGGATGTAAACATTAGGAGGCAATAAAAGGCCGGGATTACGTACGGGCGCTATTGGATATTATTTACGCCCGCGGCGCGGTCCATTTCCCGCCCTTGACGACGTCTCATAATTAACTTTTTCAGCCCTCGAACCCTCCAGCCCTCTGACACTTGACGCACGCATGATGTATTATATTCATATACAAAGACAAAGACGTGTTTGATTCTTAGAAAATAATTGATTATGTTTTTATTGGAACTTCCAATGGTGTACAGTGACATTAAAATTCCGAAAATACTCAGACATTTATCATGAATAAGCTATCCGTATATACGATGTAAAATTATTGGTTTCCCATTAAAGTCTACTCAGAAGGCTGTCAATATTATATACTACGGTTGCCATATGAATGTTTTGATCAACTGCCCTAACTCCTAATCCATTAATGACCACTAACATCTCTAGCTGCTTATTATTGGTTTTGCCAAGCTTCTATGAGGTGAAAATGGATTATAATAAGTGATAACTTTTCCAATAAGGCATTGCTTATTTAAGACAGCGATCCGACAGGGACGTTAGAAAGAATTCGAACTTTAACTAAACCAACATTCAACTCATTCATACTTCTAAATACAAACTGCGTCCGTGTCCTTTAAGTCCCTTGGGCAAACAATACAGTTCCTACTTTTTATGTACAGATTAAGCTATTTTTGTAATAAAGTTTAAAAATTCTAATTCTAAATCTTCCAAATCTTAATGGGTGAAATAGGAAAAAAAAATATAAAATACGATATTTTAGTAAAATATAAATGATACGATTCTACCTAATGTACCAAATCATTCAGTAATCTACTTTTTGTAACTTTGCCAGTTTATATTATGTTATCGCTCTGACAGCGGCAATATTGATTAATGGCGCCAGAATGAGTGTTTACATTTGATTTTTTTCTCTCTCAGTGTTCGAATTTTACGTAGGTCAATCGACCAAATTGTAAAATCTTATCTGCTCTCTCCAGTTCTGCAAGTGTTATCTTCTCCTGCCTACAGAAATTAATACATTCTTTAGTAGGCAAGGTAAGTGTTAGGAACAGGCCAATGATGTAATTTGTTTAAATTTGTAGGATACTATTGATTAATCAATTTTCGCAAAGTCTTTTAGAAATGCGAATAACAATTTATCAAATGTTTCAATAAAAGGCTAAACAGAAAAAGGTGTTAGGTATGCACCTATTAATGTGGCAGTAAAATATGTAAATGGTAAATGCTAAATAAATTTACAAATAAAAAGGTCGCGGACGGTCCAAACGAACCGAAATAGAAGATCAATATAATTTTTTTCCGAGTTACAGCAATTACGCAATAAATCACTATTTGTTCTTTAAACACGAAAATAGAAAATACAAAAAATGTTTTCTAAGAGTAACGTAAAAATCTAGCTAATTATTTTTAATCATTCTTTGTTTTACCTATTTAGAAAAACTATTTTGTGAATAACGTTTTATTAGGTCACAATTAGGGGTGATTGTCCTCCTTAGTATCAGCATCAGCTGTTTTCATATATTGGCAACAAGCATGACAATCTTGAACGAATTCCAATGATCCGGCCGTCATGCCCTAAGCGCGTGCAAGTGGCATGGACTACTTACTATAAAATAATCGATGTTAAATCTGAAAATGTGACATTTTCCTGGTGACCGATTGAGCACGTGGGCGTTTTCTATTTGTGACGGGTCCTCGCCCTGGGGAACTACCTCGCCACGTGAGTGTCACGTTCTACCGACGGCGCCCCGGAGAGATGGCGAGAAGCTACCTTCCTGCTCGACAAGTTAACGTAACTCTGGCCATCTTTGAAGTTAAGCATTTGAACTCGCCTTCACTAATTTTGTAGCTAATCTCGATATTTTACCTACAAATCTACACTAATATTATAAAGAGGAAAGATTTTTTTTTTATAATAAGTTAACAAGATGACCTCACTCCACCTGATGGAAAGCGGTAGTGAGATCCAAATATGAGGTCGACAGGCACAATAGACCATATTATTGAGCCTGTCGCACTCACCCTGAAAGCCCGCTTAAAGAGGAGACCACTGTTGCGGCAACAACGATTTGTATTATTGTATGTTTGTAATGAATAAACTCAAAAACGACTGGACCGATTGCAATAATTTCACCATTAGAAAGCTGCATTATTCAGCAGTAACATAGGCTATAATATAATATCACGCTAGGTACTATAGTTGAGGAGCAGTAACCGAAAATGTTTCAAAAACGGGGGAAAAGTATCGTTTCAGAGGCCTTTCGTGGCGTGCGCTGAGCATATGCATAGTTAAAGTTATACAAAAATGCTCTATGGATGAATTGTTCATCTTAACATTATCTTTAAAAAAGTCCGCGAGAGAATATGTCTACCTTTTATAGTTTACCCATAACAATCGTTTTAATGATTTAGATGTTTGCTCCAAAGTTATGTCATTTTGTCGACGGGACTTCGAAGTTAATAATTTAATAATAAAACGTAAAACTATGTAAAAAATCTTAAGTCCCCCCATGCAAAGCCGGGACGGGCCGCTATCTATAATAAAGACAACTTTGAATGGCAGTTATGCAATGATTCCCAATATCTTTAAATGCTGTCAGATATTATAATCTTATCACGATAGCGAGAACATATTAATCTTATTCATATGAGCACTGCATATTTTGAACAAAACGATAAGTATGTGAGTTACTTATTTATTGAAGTAGGTATTTCAATTAGGCTTACCAACTGTTACAACAAACATCAAGTCTGTAAGAGCACCTTACTCCAAGACATTATCGATGGTACAAAGTTCCAGTTTTTTGTTCACTAACTATGTGATAGAATAGCAAAGGAAGCGTCTTTGATGTCACCGCGCGTCCCACCCGGGACAGGCTTTGTTTCTCGAGTGTGTATTCTGCTTCTGCATCGTATCGATACCGACACCTGTATCCCACATAGCTCTCGTCATCATAACCTACTTTGTTATATAAAGCAACATACACGATAACAAAGGTCGTGGACATACGCCACGGATATGCTTACAATCGCCGCGCATGACTAATTTATAATCCAGAACGTTCATAATTTGTTTTACATAAAAAGTTGATATATTACGTGTATCTGCAATGTTTATTTTATTCTGGGTTTTGTTTATTTTATTTCAAAGCGATATAATTGGGTAGAGCATTATGATCACATGACATGAAGATCACACACACAAGCCAAATAATTTAGGTACCTAAAACTTATAAGGCATTGATTATTCTACTATGTATTACATAGTAGTACATTCATTGTTTATATTTTTTTATTTCTAACATAAAATTAATGACTTTTTGGATGCTTACATGCAATCATACACACTAGTTCACAAATCCACACTATCAGTAAACGCACGTGTATGAATATCTTCTAATAAATACCTACTACCGTATTCAATGCGTATACAATGCGATGCCGACCTGTGGACGCCTAACCTAACGACCTGTGTTTCCCTGTTTCAGCCGATGGGCTGACCTACTCGTTCGGCATATTCTATGCGGAGTTCCTGACCTACTTCGACGAGGGGAAAGGCAAGACAGCTTTGATCGTCTCCATCCTCGTGGGGGTCACGCTCAGCGCAGGTAATTATTACATCAATTTTGTGCAAATTGTATTCGACAACTGTTCATTCGCATTCATACAATACATTGGGTATGTAGGGCAACGTAATGATTAGAAAATTATTAAAGTTTAGATACAGTACATTCTATTAGAACATAAAATATAATCTATTGATTATAATATCTAATCGAAGCTTTAGATATAGGTATTTCTCAAGGTCCCTTTCGAGAAATTGATATCACTATTGGTGTAATTGCTCCAATTTTATTTTCAACAGTTTGTGACATATTCGCTGCTCAAGGTTCAGGTTACAGCTATTGAATCATACTTGCTTTGTTTTCATTCTATGGCTAAAACTTATTGTTATAATCTGCCTATCAGGCATATTACTTACTAAACTAGTTTGCGTTCTGACTAACCAAATAAATAATTATTTTCGAAATAAGGATGAAATCTGCCTGTTTATCAGTCACGATTTCCAATTTGCAGAATCGATTTAAAAGAAAAGACATACGCTCTTCTTAATCGACTTGACTACACAGTATTAATTTCTTACGTAATAACAGCTTTCAAGCTGATTTCTCAGGGAGAAATTAATAAGAAAAGATAAATGTACATCAAAATTAAATTCCCATGCCGTTGATTCCAGGGCCTATATCGAGCTCGTTCGTGAACCGATGGGGCTGCCAGCGCGTGACGGTGGCCGGCGCTCTGCTGGCGTCGTCATGCGTCATCGTCTCCGCCTTCGCCAACAACGTGATGACGCTCATCTTCACCATCGGCATCGGCGCCGGCTTCGGCTTCGGCCTCATCTACCTGCCGGCCATCGTCAGCGTCACCGTCTGGTTCGAGCGCTACAGGAGTCTTGCCACGGGTAGGTACGAATTTCGTTGAGGTAATTTTGTTGCTTGATTGATACCACCAAACATATTGCGATCGGAATCGCGTGCGAAACCACCATAAACAAACTTTCAATACGTAAATATTGATTCTGTCGACATGAAATGTGTAAAGAATTTTCAATACCAAAAGTATAAAAGATACATCTAAGTATTACTTTGTTCTCTTTTCCAGGAATTGCTGTATGCGGTTCAGGACTTGGAACATTCCTGTTCGCACCAATCACGCAGTATCTGGTTGCGGAATACGGCTGGCGAGGAGCGATGGCCATCATTGGTGCCTTCGTCCTGAACTGTATACCTCTAGGAATAATGTTCAGACCGGTACCTGAGGTCCCAAGGACAGCAGCTTCAGAGCCTATGTTGCCTAAATCAAACAGCACTCCATTAAAACGATCTCAGAGTACAGAACACGTGACACGTGCCAATGGCAAAGTTGATGATGACGACGTCGCAAGACTTACGCTATCGCAACCAGCATTGAATGAACCCCAGGAACAACCGAAACCTCAGTCCCGACAGGGAAGTGGCATAATGCAGAGGCCAGATGTTTTATACCAGGGAAGCATGACTAGTTTAGCTAAATTCCGGGCGCCATCACCAGATAGAATTCAAATACCAAGAGAAGAGAAGGAAGTGAAATGCGGATGGCTTCCGTGCTCAGAAGAATCGAAAGCGGCCTTATCAGAAATGCTTGACTTATCACTCCTAGTAGACCCCATTTTTATACTGTTCTCCTTGTCTAACTTCTTAACTAGTATAGGTTTTTACATTCCTTACGTTTACACAGTGCCTATGAGTGAGAAGCTAGGAGTTGAGAACCCGGCCTACTTGATTTCTATAATTGGTGGCTCTAACCTCGTTGGAAGGATCGTTCTTGGGTTCATCAGTGACAAGCCTTGGGTTAACAGATTGGTGGCGTACAATTTGTGCCTTACCCTTGCTGGAATTAGTAAGTATTTGACATATTCCTATTGAATTTAATAGGTAACTAATATCGTGTGGTTCCTCAAGTCATACCAATATTTTCCCCGAGGAAGAGCGGGGTCTCCAACCTAATTCATAAGTTAAACTTTGTTAACGAGAATATGTAATATATCATTATTATTTTAATCGTCCCTTTATTTATGTCAGTTTTTCTCATGATAGGTCTTATTCTTTCATTCCTCATTAGTTTTTTTATTTTTTATTTTGAGGAACATTTCATTATTCCTACCGTACTTTTCAGGTACAGCATTGGCTATGGCCTGCACGGAGTTCTGGGGGCTGGCCATGTACGCGACGGTGTTCGGCTTCACCATCGGCGCCTACGTGGGCCTCACGTCCGTGGTGCTGGTGGACCTGCTGGGCCTGGAGAAGCTGACCAACGCGTTCGGCTTGCTGCTGCTGTTCCAGGGCATCGCTTCGCTCATCGGGCCGCCTATTGCCGGTGAATATTTCGATTAAATCTAGAAATTATCGATGAAGTTTAAGTCATAGTGTTGTCATTTGTGCGAACACTACACCTATCTATGGTATAAAAATGATGATATCAAACGTAAAGATCGAGAACCGCAGAACCGACTTCGCTAATTATTTTTTTGTTGTGTATGTTATTGCCAAGAGTAGGTTCTTATGAAATAAAAAATTAGAATATTGCGCAGAAGAGTATGAAATCCGCACTCAAACTAATTTTACGGACGAAACTCGCATAGCATGATGCGTTAAATATAATATATGGAAACCTGACACCTGAATATCCCTGTCATCTTAAGCGTCCCGTAACAGTATCGTACCGTAACACTAATGTAATGATTATTTAACCGAACAAGATGGATATTGATGGCTCAAACAATAGTAGACAGAACATTAAAATTTTACCATTGAAATGGAATTGGCGGTGTTACCTATCGTTACGTACTCTATTAGCAGACAGTTACAATTTATACTTCACATATTATTTGGCGAACCGTGGATATCCAGTGTGTGAATTGTTTTAAAGCTGCTTTCATAGATGGCGTTGATAATGGTTCACCAAATATTCAGACAGAAATTCACCCACACTTTTAGTTTGTTATTTATTATAGTCCAGTCAAATTAGGAAAAAATCTCGGAATTCGAGATACCCAGCTGTAAGTCTGTAAATACTTGTATATTGAAGTCCTAAAAGTTGTCTCAAAACCTACATATTGTAGGGTGTACGCAACTATTAAATTTTCAAGGTCAAATGTCACAAATATCAGTTTTATGAACTTTTGAGCGAAACGGGAAGTTTTATCATAAAAGTGTGTAGGAGAAAATTACTTATCTTCTATTTATCTATAAAAATTGTCTGTACGTTTTATTCATAAGATTCACCATTTCAGAGATACAGCGATGCAAATAGTTGAAAAAGTTGTATTTTCAAAAGCTTCCAGGCCCACGTGCGATTGTGCTAGACAGTTAAAATTTTCACGAATGATGTATTTTAGTAGCCTCTATAACACCTTATACTAGAAAAAGCTTAAAACCAATGTTTAAGTGGGTTCTCATACAAAAATTGTGTTTTTTTTTCTCTTACACTTGGCCGGTTTTTAACGTGGTTACCCCAGTAAACCTATTCCAGACAACACCTTTTATACGTGAAGAACACGTTGTTTTATAAGGAAGCCTAGTTAAATAATTGTTTTGTGTTGTTTTCAGTATTCAGAAGATTTAAGATTTCTGCGTTACATTAAATTGAAATTTGGTTAATATGAACTTCACGTTCATAATAGAGTTAGATGGACTGTTAACATTTGTAAAATGTTTCTTTTTTTCAGTTATACTTCTAATAATTGGTTATTTCGTACTTTTTGACCCATAATAAGCAGTTTTAATGCACTGAAACGCGAAAGACTTATAATACTAAAAACAACATAAAACGATTATTTAAGGGGCTCCTATAAGAAGAACGTGTACTTCATCTAGAAATGATGTTGACTGGAATAGTTTTACTGAGGTAACCACATTAAAAGTCGGCCAAGTGTGAGAAAAAAAAAACCATAATTTTTGTATGAGAACCCACTTAAACATTGGTTTCAAGCTTTTTCTAGTATTAGATGTTATAGAAGCTATTGAAATACATCATTCGTGAAAATTTTAACTGTCTAGCACAATCGCACGTGGGCCTGGAAGCTTTTGAAAATACAACATTTTCAACTATTTGCATCGCTTTATCTCTGAAATGGTGAATCTTAGGAATAAAGCGTACAGACAATTTTTATAGATAAATAGATGATAAGTAATTTCCTCCTACACACTTTTATGATAAAACTTCCCGTTTCGCTCAAAAGTGCTTAAAACTGCTATTTGTGACATTTGACATTGAAAATTTAATAGTTGCGTACACCCTACCATATGTAGGTTTTGAGACCACCTTTAGGGTGTCAATATCTAAGTATTTACAGACTTACAGCTGGGTATCTCGAATTCCGAGATTCTTACCTAATTTAAGCTTAAATGACTGGACTATTAGGCAAATGAAGCAGTAATCTGCTGAGAATTCTTATTCAATAATATAACGATTTCAAGTTTTCAATTTAATCTATCTTATTTTTAGTTTAAACATGCTATGTATGTAGTTTATTTTACTGTACCTTATTCTATAATTTTGATGACCATCGCCGAGTTAACCTACTCTATAAATGTACGGTACACCGATTTCCCGCCAATGCACGTTGTTTTCATAGATATCGCTGATAATGGTTCATTGATGATGATATTTCACAGAAATCCTACAATTACATTTGTAATATTTCGTTAAAAAAATTAATATAACAGTACCCGTGGGTTGGGATTCTATTCTTTTTATGATCATTTCTGGGACAGTTATCTCTTGCATGAAATGTAACACCTATTTCCCACTAATACAACATTTGCATCATATTCTGATAATAATGAACTTGCAGGTCTACTGTACGACGCGGTTGAATCGTACGCGCCAGCCTTCTACGTGGCGGGCGCTACGATATCGCTGAGCGGCATCATCCTGTTCCTCATCCCGGTGCTGGAGCGGCGCGCCAGCCGCTACGACCACGGGACCGTTCTGGAGCAGATATAGCACCGCCCGCGCCCCGGGCCCCGGCCGCCCCCCGGGCCCCGGCCGCCGCCCCACCCCGCCATCGTGCTCCACACTCCCTCCACACCCTCATCGCCTGACAACTCTAACAGGGTATACCACGCTACAATAAGAGACGAGACTTTATTCGATGACTGTGATCTAGATGAGTGCGAATGTTTATACGGCGGCTGCCATCAACCTCATTCCAGTATCGCTAGCGCGAGTGAATGCCATAGTGATAATATTCGAGGTGCAATACGATTAGATTCTTTTTAAGTGCCCATCACCCAAAGAACTGCAACCAATTGCTTTAGTTATAAGAATTGTCTTTAAGCCATTTAGAACACTATTTGTATATAATAATATATTTGTGATGATCTAAAATGTATATTGTGTACATTATTCTTTGTTGTACCTATTTTGTAAGATTTGCACATAGGAATTGGATGTAGATAATGATATAAAAAGGTATTTTAATATTTTTATTTCACATTAATACAACATTATTTTAAGTACATACATAACACCAAGTACATTAAATTGACATTCAAAATAGTTTGAATTATATCTACGAATATTTCAAAACACCATTTATAAATTTCAAGTCACACTTAGATTAGGAATATATAATTTAATATAACTCATATATTTGTATATAATGAATTTACCTAATTGATTGCATTGTATAATTAAGAAAATTATTTAAAATACTTTCACGGTTAAAATGTAGATAGTCTGTAGGTATATTGTGTGAAGATTGAATTGAAAGCCAGATTTGCATTAAATCTAATTTGTTGCACAGCATGATACAAAAACCATTTAAATTATTATGTTACTTAGATCGAGCGTACGCTTGCACTAATATTTGTTTGGTAGTAACATGAGGTGCAGCAAATCACTTGATCTAATGTGACCCTGCCTTATTCTTCGGCCTTAATGTGGACCAATCGTGGGCAGCGTTCGGGTGGTCCGTGAACCAATCAGATACATAATCTGCCACATGTGATCGTAGCTGAAAAGTTTGATATAGTACATCGATTTGTTTTTTTTTTAATAGGAAGCCTTTTTTTTATTTGTTTCAATGTTTACTATTCTGATGGAATAAATTGTGTCTTCTTTACACATGCGTTATTCAATGTTCGAAGAATATATTATGTATAAGATATATAAAGATTGTTGATGAAAAGTGACTTTTCCGTTGGTTGATTTTTATTTAAATGTTGAAACCGTTCGTTGTTTTTGAAAAAAGTGTACTATGTTCGCAATTCCCTTCGCTTCATTTATCTGTAATCTATGACTTGACTGAATTAGGTAATTATGTAAACGTCTTTATACTGGACTGCGCTAATCGTCGATATTCTTCGTACAAATCTTTGTCTCTATATTATATTATTGTTGATCTTGCGCATCTAATGCGATACTTGTACATTGATGTTAAACGTATACCTAATATTACATCAATTAAATATATATATGTGTCAGAATTTATGTAATTTTAGTCTTTCTTTTATTCTCCTCAAAAAATACAATATGCCTACAAAAATACTAACATTAAGTACCCATGTAAACCGGAGTTTAAGAAAATTTGGTCTTTATTTTATCATCCCCAAGAATAATTGTATCAATTAAATTTCATAAATCATAATTAACTTAAACAATTTTAAATAATTTATTTTAATGTTCACTGAGGCTATTGACTAGTTTTTGTCATAAATCTAACACCGATAACAATTTAAGAATTCAAAATCTTAATACGCTATTTCCGTAACACACATAGAAGTTCAAAGACATACACTTTAACAATTAATTATTATATCTGTTTTTTGACCTAGACACATAACTTACCTAAGAAGGAGTTTAGATGTGAACGCTATCTCATTGTTTTCAGGAGATAGTTTCATCAAAAGTAAATTTGCAAACATTTTAAAACAAACAATCAAGAAAAAGGACCGGATTGAATGAAGGTGACGGATAAAGTGAAAGGGACGGATTGAGTGAAATGATGAACGATAAAAAAATGCAATGATAGCGACTTGTTCCAAAAGAAAGATAGAAAATTTTAATGTTCATTCGTTAAAAGGACGGCTATCCCGTCCTTTTTTGCAGTTTTCATTTTCAAGAATAGCCCGTAAATCGTTTACAGAATTTATAAACAATAGGTGTTTTTTATTAAAATATAGACTCTTTTACTACTAAATTAACTAGAAAAGGAAATATCAATTTAATAGTAACTTAACCAAATAAAACTATAAAATAAATTACATGAGTGAAATAATTTTTAAATTGTTTGTTAGCAATCAACGAAAAACGAGTGCCGACCTACCTACCTATGTCTCCGGGTTAGGTAAATCTTGGAAATACGTTATACAAATTAATTCTTTTTTGCACACATTCGGATCCTGTGATTCAGCAGCTGGTTCGATGTCTACTTCTTGGGTACACTTGCGCTTTGACCTTTTTCCTGCAACATGTGTTTTTTTTATACTTTTGCTTAAGGCTTCGCGTATGTTTGAAAGGAACTCTGCCGGATCCAACTTTTCCATATCGGTTTCTGAAGCATCAATTTCACCTTGTTGTATTATAACGGCGAGTCGTATAGGCGGTTTAGCCTCGCGCTGTATGATCTTTTTCGTAAAGCATGGATTTGTATCAGCATGGTGAACTCTCCCTATCTTCATACATGGACGGCAATACAGATTAGAAATCATTTTTGCGGGCCCTATAAATTTGCAGGTAAGGTCCTCCTGGCCATCAGCGGTCGTTGCACTCAGAATATTTGGTATTGAGGTATGTTCGAATCGATAAGTTTCGATGTGACCGAATTCTTCCTCAGATGTATCAAGTTCTATTTCATCAAATTGCGTGTTGATAGTTTCCAATCTGGCCTTATAAGGTGTGTCTAAACCTGGTACACGGAATAATTGCAAGCTCCCCTGGCCGCTGCGATTCTGCAACTGACTAAAAGTAGGTATAGGACAAAACATAGTAACAGCCAAATCTAGATCTTGCATAACCCTGTCGGGAGTCAATGTATTTTGTCTTGTAATAATTTTTTTAGCTATGGCGGTAATTGTTTTTTTTGTTGGTTTGGGGCTACTACAAAAAACGGGCACAATTGAAGAATTTCTTAGTTTTAAATAATCACACAGACACTTCTTAGATTCTTCCGCTTCTCCGATAACAGACAACGATGAGATACTGCGAGCCCACGCCAGCTTCATGCACACGGCACGAAGCACAACGCAGAGAACGTCTACAGACTCCCATAATGTTTTATCCGCTTTGATAAATTGAATCATCATCACAATAGGACAAACCTAAAACAAGCATTTTTATCATTAATTTAATTTAATATTGTAGACAATTAAAAATTGAATAATTTAAAAAGTTTTAGATAAAACAATTAAAAATTTAGAAATTCATATATTTTTATTACTATCTAAATTCTCTTCATCATCAATTGCAGATATCATCAGCAAATTACTTGTGTATTAGGCATCGTTCACAATATGACAATTGTTAGATTGCAATTTAACAGTTTCACTTCGATAGATTGCAATCTGACGAATAAAGTGAAAATACAATGAATTGGCATAACGTCATTATTTCTCTCGTAAAATCCACTACCTCCTAAATTAGTCAAATCACAATAGACGTTTGCAAAATAAGTTAATCGGTAACAAAGGCGTCCGACCGATTTCAGCCATGGCGGCCGATCTCAATTGAGATCAGCCAAGTGCGCAGGACATATTATAGTGCACAAGTGTGCGCGCAAACACAAGTGCACTCTCTATTCCCTTACTCTCATTATTCGGTGAGACGGCAATCCGACATGACCGATGAGAGATCGGGCGCAGGACCACCGGCTTAACGTGCTTTCCGAGGCACGGGCGTTCAACCGCCAACTTCCTAACTCCGGGCTGAGTAATTTCATTACAGAAAAACTTACACAAATTTTGCCAGACCCCGGATTCGAACCGGGGACCTCTCGGTCCTAACGCAGCACTTGCTACCAATAGACCAACGAGGCAGTTAATCGGTAACAACATCAGGCTTCGATGTTATTTATGTGGTGTATCTTCGTCTCAATAACATAGTTGTGAAATATATTGAGCCTAGCTATCCACAAAGCACGAATTATATTATAAAAAACTTACCGATTCTAATACGGTCGTAACATAAATACTTGAGACAGCCCAATAATCATTGATTTCGAATTCAAAATATTGAAGTATCATTATTATCCATTTCGTCAGTGCCAAAGGGAAGTTCAATACCACGTAACTAATACCCATTATATTCGCCATCTAAAAAAAAAATATTAAAAAATAAATTACAAGAGTTGTTGCTGGTCACTTTTCAGAATACAGCTTATTAAAATGACGTACCTTGCTCCATAACAATGTTGCAGCATTATAGTTTTTAAGTTTATGAAGGTGGTTCACGACATACAGTGACAATAAGCTGAAACAATAATGACAGTTCTACAGACCTATATCTAATATTATTAGGTTTATTATATTCACTGGGACTGCCCGAGGTTAAGACTGCCATTACGGATGTGAATCTTTCCCTTTAATCCCATATGAACGCTATCCGAGTACTTACTATGATGTTATCTTCTACTAACTGGCAAATTAATTTATTCGTCTCGAAATATTCGAGTTTTTTATAACTAAGCCGCCAGTGATTCTCGAATAACAATACCAATCCAGTGATTATCAAATGCAGACCCATTTGATAATCACTGGATTTGATGCCGGCGGTAATTTAAAAACTACTACACATACATTTTATCTTGTTAAGTTCCAGTGAAAATCATAAAACCTTATGGAATGTGAATATCTTCAATTAAACCCTATTTTACATTCCTTCTCTAAGACCTTTTCCCCACAAGGATCGTTAGGTTTAGTAAGATTCACGTTTAAGCAATTTTGTAGACGACAATTTACAAAAATTAATAAGTTATAGTTAATTAACCTTTCTTAACTTTAAGCATCAACATTTATGACACGGGCGCTTGATTTTATCTGTCGGTTGTACTTGTCATAGCCAAATTGCTAAATCCGTCCTATTCAATCCGTTAAAAAAATTAGTTCAAGTTCAAGGGAATTAGCGGGGAAAACCTTTTGTATGAAAAATCTAAACCGCTTAAGTGAGATGCTTGAAACTTGGCATGTAGGTAGGTACCTTAGTAAAATTAAAGCTTAGGTGCAACAGGATATTGCAAAATTTCCATGCGAACGGTAGTTAGAGGGCACAGCTAATTTATAATATAAGTAAGGAAGCAAGGATCGCCTGGCCTGCTGGCGGAAAATAAAAAAATACCTTAAACTATTACAAAATCTAAACTTAATATTACTAGTGCAAACGTTAGCACTTAAAATTAATAATGATTGCGCACCCTATTCGTTGCGCACGCGCAGTGAACCTTCTGCGCGCGCGCTCTGCTTAGAACTACTCACAATCGATCAGTGCCGTACAGCCGTTTTTTTATTGGGATGTAATATTTCATCCAAACGAGTACGTTCGTTTGATATCTACGTTCGCTAATAGCCTAATTAAATTATAGATTTACACAAAATATGATGTTACATTTGGGAATCTTGAAATAGACTACACCAAACAACACAACGAAGACCGTACACAGAAATAAGCCCTCGCTTTGCTTCGAATATATTATTAAAACCTTCCTCTTTAATCCCTTTATTTAGGTATACAAAAAAATCGCAACCAAGTGCGTTGCCTAGATTTAAAGATTTATACGCTGACGCGGTAAGCGACTTTACATTATACTATCTAGTAATATGTAATACCTACTTACATGAAACTCATAGGCTTGAAGTGTCTAATAAAGAAGAAAACAACTGGTCCCCATCCAATCGGAGCCGTCAGAGACGTGTCTATGCTGCAAGATAAACAGTCAAAGGACCTGCAGTAACCGTCCATGGATAAGAACTTCGGTACACATATTGCGTAGACAAACGCAAGAATCAGGGTTATCCACGCCAATACCAACACGTGACATGAAGGGACCCACGAACCTGCAACATGCGTTCAATAAATATTGTGTGATGAACAAGAAGTATTTGTATCAGTTCTATGTCTGGGTGTGCATATGTATTTATTTATATGTATTTTTTTGTACACAACTATTATTTCTGACATTCATAACTAGAGTACTTAAACAAAGTTAATTCGGTCTTTATCATTTATGGGCCCAAGCCCGCACGGAGGTGTTAATTGTACCGGTGTATTGTAAGTATTGGTAAATATGGCAAATTCAAATTATGTACGGTATGGCTCGATCTGATCAATGTCTACCGATATAGTGATACGTTGCATATCTTGCAGGCAATTTGTTTAATTCGTCCAATTACTGCGTTTGTCGTTTTGAAAAATGCCGAAGGCAAATTGTAGATGAAACTGAATATATGTCCGATATAAATGTTTCCTTGTATTATCGAGTTCCCAATATTTCGCCACTGTTGCAAGCGCGATCGAAGTACTGATCACGATCACGAATCGATTCAGTTTCTAATGTGTAACCATGGGTTTAAAGTTATTTAAATTGTTCAAGAATTAAATTGTGTAATTTTTAACAAAATACATCCTTTTAACTGCCTCGTTGGTCTATTGGTAGCAAGTCCTGCGATAGGACCGAGAGGTCCCCGGTTCGAGTCCGGGGTCGGGCAAAATTTGTGTGAGTTTTTCTGTAATGAAATTTCTCAGCCCGGAGTTAGGAAGTTGGCGGTTGAACGCCCGTGCCTCGGAAAGCACGTTAAGCCGGTGGTCCTGCGCCCGATCTCTCATCGGTCATGTCGGATTGCCGTCTCCCCGAATTATGAGAGTAAGGGAATAGAGAGTGCACTTGTGTTTGCGCGCACACTTGTGCACTATAATATGTCCTGCGCACTTGGCTGATCTCAATTGAGATCGGCCGCCATGGCTGAAATCGGTCGGACGCCTTATTATTACATCCTTTTTGGGTGGATTCCCATAGTAATTAAGGTTAGAATTACAACCTAAACCAAATTAGGCAGGTTCTACGGGAATGGTTAGGTTAGGTTAGGTTCAGTTACATAATAAGGGGACAGACCGCGTAAATTGACGGCAATCGATTGTAGAATCCGTTATTATATAATTGATGGAACTATAAAATTTGCCGTCGACATACATAATTATTTTGAACAAAATTGTATGGTATTATTTTCAGAAACTCTTCAATAAAGTAAAAAGACAGGAAAAAACGTAGTGATTATATTCTCTTTGGACAGGAATTGAATAATGCACCTCAGATTCATAGATTGCGATTTATTTAATTGCACATATAAATATAAAACCGTCTTGTTTAGTCCATCTTATACTAAATATATATACTAACTTTTGCAACTGCGTCTGATATACTTGCCTTTGTATTTGTACCACATGAAGATAAGTAACTCAATGCAGGCATTGGTGATTAACTCAATTTCTATTGTTTTTAGGAAATTGTCCATTTTACCGCCCATTATACAGGAATCGCCATCATATCTGAAACACCTGGAAAATAATGGAGTGCTACAACATACATTATTTCAAATGCGTTGAACAGTCACCAACTTTTTGTCACAAAGTTTTCTATGTGGGACCATGATGGTACAGTAGTATGTAGGTACGATGGTTTATACGTTACACTGATTGCGATGTACCTATGTATCTACACATAAGCTTATTTTAAAAGGGCGCGACAATTCCCAAGCTTATTGGTATTTCTCTGCGTGTAAGCGCGAAATATATTTGCTATTAGTTCATTCGTGTGCTCCATGTTGGGTGCCCGAGACATTTGACTGACATGTTGACAGTTGTAACTTGCCGATGAGATCATTAAGTTCTATATTTCAGCGGGATTTGTATTCGTGTTCAATCATTCAATAATTATAATATACCCATATAAACGACACAACGGTACTAATCAGTAATCAGTATCATTATTTTCATCAGAGCTAACAGATCCACCTTATTTTGTGTTGAACCACGCCCAACGTTGGGCGCCATTGCTTCAGTTCATTTTCTGTCACATGCTATTCCCAGGTGTACAAATGAGACCGAGGCACAGTCAACAGTAACAGGTGTATATTGAGACAGCTAACATGTGTAAAAATACAATACTTAACAAACAAAAAAGATAACATCTCGCGCAGAACATGCGAAGCGTCACGCGTACCAAGTGGCTGTCACATCCGGTCGCCGCGATGATTCGTTTCGAACTTCCCAGGGCGGTAGGGGTGGTTAAATAAAAACGACGTTTTCCAATTATTTATATAAAAACAGTTATTAAATTAAATACATACCTTGAAACACAATCTAAATTTAAGAATCTGATAAAATTGGGCGTTCCACGACGTAGTAAAGTACATAAATAGAAATAGAATATTTTCCAATAAAACGTCTTGTAATGCAGTTTAGTCCAGATGATTCTAATGCAGGTCCAGATTGCAATTATTGCAGATATATGATCTAAAACAATATAGAACAAGTTGTGATTTTTGTTTGTCGGTATTCTATATTTTCATAATTCGCGAAGTCGTAGCGAAACCGCTAAATATAGTATGGTGGTATGTCTAATTAAACTAAAACATATATTTATTTCATCACAAACGCTGTATTTTACCATCTTATTTAAAATGTTTGTGTGTGCGAGTGAGGCCTGTGTTATTTGGTAGTGAGAGACCATCAGTCTCCCACTAATCTGTGTTCTTTGTGGAGTAGTGATAACTCTTACAAAAACATTATACCATTTTATTTTACATATTAACGATACATCAATTGATTAAAAGTATTATAAGTATATACTTAAGTAAAGGTAATTTTTGTATTACTCATACGCCCTTAAACTGAACCGCTAGTCAATTATTTGAGTGGCAATTCAATAATCTAGATTATATGACACAATATATGAACAGATCTGAACAAAGAAACGCCTATGGTATGATATAATATGGTCGTTGTATGACAAAAAGTGATAATTACCCACGAAAACGTTGCCACTGTGTATTAAGAGCATTTGCTGCTTGAATTCATCTGTTAAGTTCCATGGGCACGACGAGCAATCAGCCATGGTGGAAGCTTGGGGCGGCGGCCGGCCGCTGCGGAGCACTGGGACCTCTGCGTCTCTTCACAGGTGCAGGACCAATGAGCAAGATTCGGGGCTTCCAGGCTAGCCAGGGGCTAGCAGCTAGACGCGCCTGCGTGGGGCGGCGGCGGGCGCACCCGCCGCTTGCAAGGGATGCACACACTTGTTGCGTCCAGGTACACTTTGAATCCGGTACTGATCCGCAACCCTGACCTCATTACTTTAATGGCTTCAACCTCTGTAGACTTAGCGCATCAACACTTATTGTTACAGTTGTGTAATTGGGCTTAAACGGAGTTCGGAGCTACTTGCTAAGCCATATTTGGGCTTGAATTTAAATAAGATGATAATGTGATTATAGAGAGCAGCTCGCCGATTGCCTATTAAAAATCTAATTCACTTTCGTTGGCCTGTAGTTACATAATTTCTCAGAATGAATGTAATAAATAATGGCCAGAAACCATATGTTCATTCATTATTATTTTGCCAGACGTATAGTATTTAGTTAAGTTAACTTAGTCAGTGGCTGTAAAAGCCACACAAGTATCGGTAATGAAAATGGTATTGTTGAATACTTACTAAGTACTCTTGTTGTAAGTTGTAAGAAAGCTTATCTGATTTTTAACAGGTATAAGCATAGGTTCCTCTACCTATGCTTATACCTGTTAAAAATCAGATAAGCTTTCTTTAAATACATAAGTCCTAGTTTTCCAGTCTCCAAGCTAAACAGTTTAACCGAACCGGCCGTACAGAACTTTCGCTTTGCGGGGTAAACAAGAGAAAAGTTAGTTTAGTTTTCGGCGCTACGGTTCAATACTTTCTAACTACGATTTTTTTGTAAGTAGTTAGAATTCTCAATATTCTAAGTAGAAATTATTAGTTATAATCAAGTTATTAATTATCGTACCTCTCTGACCTTATTCCTAAACATTAAAAATATTTTTATTACAACGGACATTCGTTATGCAAATGTTCCAGGACGATCGGATCTCAATCACAACACTATCAGGCTTTTTTGGAGGAAGGGGGAGATGAAACTATATGTCAATAACTAACGGCATTTCCAGGTATTGGAAACGCATGCGAACTGGACGCACCCACACAGTTGCATCTATGCACGTGAGCATCCGAAATTACATTTGCATCATAAATCAATACACCCCGTGCGTCCCGGGGATACTGAGATTGCGTAACTAGTTGCATCATATTGTGCAATATCTCACAAGCCTTTGTTCTCTAGTGCTTTACAATAGGGCCAATACCGATCTGTTGACTGTTAGTTAAGACAACTACTTCAATAACAAAGACTTTGTAACCATAATAACCAAAACAATTTAGGTTTTTTTATAATTAATCGTTCTAAGCAGGCGTTCATTTAAACAAACAAAGACAATTGATTTGATAGCAAAAAGAAAAAGTTTTTAGCAATTTATAGGCTTCCTAAGGAAACTTTTATTTGGGAGTATGTACGAAGGGTGTGGTTCATGAGATTAGCTGATGGACTCTACGACTCTACTAATTAGGCAATACGTTTCTATCTTTGCGAGCGCGCGCTCTGGCATGTGTCTATATTGAACGGGACCATTTGTCCTATAGGCCTAAATTCCTATTAGTCCAGTCAAAATAGACATTTAACCTAGGAAAAATTCGCATAGAGCTGGAAATTGGCATGAATGTTGGGAACACTATTACAAATAATCTGTCAAAAGTCCCCATCGATCCCACGTCTGCAAAAAAAATAATCAAGGTCAAATGTCACAAATATCAGTTTTATGCACTTTTGAGCGAAACGGTAAGTTTAATCATAAAAGTATGTATGACAAAATTACTTATCACGTAATTATCTATAAAAAATGTCTAAACACTTTGTTCCGAAGATTCACCATTTCAGAGATATAGCGATGCACAAAGTTGAAAAAGTTGTATTTTCAAACGCTTCCAGGCCCCCATGCGATTGTGCTAGACAGTTAAAATTTTAACGAATGATGAATCTCAGTTGCCTCTATAACATCTAATACTAGAAACAACATGAAACCAACGTGTAAAGTGGGTTCTCATACAAAACCTATGTTTTTTTTTCTCACACTTAGGCGGTTTTTAACGTGGTTACCCTAGTGAACCTATTCCAGAGGGCCTACCATGAGTTGGCTATTGGCGAAAACTTACTTACGTTAAAAACCTATCGAGTTGTTTTTTTCATACGGCCGATTTTAGTTCTTCGCGTAACCACCAGCCGGCGCTGTACAAGTTTTTCATAGACATATTTACGTAGGCGATATCGAGCGCGTAAGTTTTAAACTCATGGTAGCCCCTCTGGTCATATATCGATCAAAAACGATATCAACAGATGAATGCATTATGTAAAATATGAATTTTCTAATGATTAAAACCACGATATCTCGCGAATGGTGAGTCGGAAAAGAAAAAGTGACTGGACCATTTTTGTAGAAAATTGTATGATCTACAACTTTTGTTTGACCTATTTTTACGATAATACTTACTGTTTTCGAGAAAAATGGAAAAATCCTGAAATTTATACTTTTGACCTTGAATAATATTTTTTGCAGAAGTAGGATTGATGGGGATTTTTGATATTTCGTTTATTATGATGTATTTAACGTCTCTGGCAATTTTCAGCTCTATGCGAATTTCGTCTAAGTTAGCACTTATTTTTGTCTGGACTATTTTGACTGGACTATATGGGCAATATGCTTGTATATTTGGGCTATCGAATAGTAATAGAGCTGGAAATTGTTCCGTATTATTTGTGGTCGAAACGAAACCTCCAGCCAGCGGGATTTTTTATGACGAAGTTGATTACGCTGAAATGTAGTTCTACAATTAGGGCTATGCTGTGTATACAGGCATATTACCTATAGGAACTTAGGCCTAAAGGACACCTGCTCCCGTTGAATACAGACACATCGCACTGGTCGCATATCTTTTTTTCTCGCTCTATCAACAACTGTTCTAAATTTTTAAATTATTAATTAGGGTCAATCTTGAAATTGGACGTATTTGGTTGATTCCCCTGGCACTTTTTAAAACATAAGAGTTTAAACTTTTACTATCATAAGGCTAAATAACACCTCATTGTGAACATATTTCTCTAATAGGCATCACTGTCATATGTTTAGATAAAAAGATATATCACTTTAAAATTTTGGTGCCAGGGGAATCAATACAAGATGCCAGGGTAATCAAAATAAAAACATTTTGTATAGAATAATCGTTTATTTTAATTAAACTTACCAGTATTTTGGTTTCATTTTGGTTCTTTAGAGTCATTATTGATTTTAAAAGAAGTATTATAAAAAACAAAACGACAATATCTATCTTTAAGGAACTATCAATCTACTATAACAAATCAACATAATTATCTAAAAACTATCAAATTATACTTAAAGGCCACGGCCCCTAATTCCCGGCAGTGCCGCTATTCCTGGTCATGGTGGCGACCATGGTTACGGCTGGATGGCGGGTGCTAAGAATGCCCGGGCTACGAGAGGCTACCAACACACTCTGACCCTGGCGACGTATAACGGACGCACGCTACGGCTCGACTCGCATCTGGCGCAACCTGAGGTAGAGCTTGAGAAGATTAGGTGGCACTTTCTGTGGTTGTCTGAAAAGCGAGAGAGGACACCATAACCCTAGAATCAGGACACCTACTGTACTTCCACGAGCGAGACTAACATGCTCAAGTTGGCGTCGGTTTTCTCGTCAATAAGTCCCTCTTTGACAACCTAATGGAAATGTCTAGTGTTTCGAGGGTAGCATGATTAAGCTTACCAAGAGTCTTATCCTCAAAGTGGTGCATGTGAACGCACTGACCTCTTCGCACTCAGACGATGAAGTGGAGAAAATGTTCGATGACATATCGAAGGCCCTCTACTTTACCACCAAGACCCCCTACAATACTTGTCAATTTCCTCTAACGTGAGGGGCTCTTCTTGATGAACTCATTCTTTAAGAAGCAGCCTCAAAGGAAGTGGACGTGGCAAAGTCCCGATACTCTAACTAAGAACGAGATCGACTTCATCAGGGCGGTTAGGCGGCACATATTCAGAGATGTCTCCGAAATCAACAGTGATCACCGACTTGTTCGAGGCACTCTGAATATCGACTTCAAAGCCAAACGTGTTCGCTTGATGAGGTCTAAACTTCGACCTAATCCGCTCCAGAAAATGAAAGAATCTGAAACGTTCTTGTCAAACCTGGCGAACCGAATTGCTGCAAACCTCAACTGACATTAACCAGAATCTTGAAAAATCAAATCAAAATATGATGCATGTTCTCAGGGAGGAAACATCGAGATTTACGGCATGAGGGGCCGGGGCAGGAAGTCTAAACTTTCCGAGGAGACTTTGAGGCTAATGAGGCAGCGACGTAAAGACCCACCCGCTACTACATTGCAAGCTCGAACACTCAACCGAGAGATCAATAAACTTGTGCCTCGCGACCTCCGGTGCTACAATACTCTCTCAATCGAGAAAGCTATTGAACAGAATCGGGGGTCAAAGGTGTTCTTAAAATCTCTCGAAGGAAGCCAACTGACGAAGCTGACTACAGCGAATGGGGACATTGCTGCTTCAAAGCCGGCAGTCTCGGAGAGTAATCATGCACCATCTTGCTCAAACACTCGGCGAATTCCAACCATCGAAACAGGCTGGATTTCGGAGCGGATACACCACCATAGACCACATCCACACAGTGCGACATATAAACAGAAGACCGAAGAGTCAGCCCCTATGTTTAGCATTTGTGGACTATGACTGGTCAGTTCTTGAGTCCCTGCAGCGATGCCAAGTTGATTGGCAATACAACCTGGTGATGAAATGCCTCTACTAGGCCGCGACCATATCCGTCCAAGTATTGAATCAGCAAATAAACCCATA
Source organism: Maruca vitrata (assembly GCA_039566165.1). Taxonomy (NCBI): domain Eukaryota; kingdom Metazoa; phylum Arthropoda; class Insecta; order Lepidoptera; family Crambidae; genus Maruca; species Maruca vitrata. The sequence continues at coordinate 12,910,198 of CM076916.1, read as the reverse complement.
CCATTGCAGCAAGGAGTAAGACAAGGGGGCGTCATCTCCCCGAAGTTGTTCACAAATGCAATGGAGGATTTGTTCAAGGCACTGTACTGGAAAGGGCGAGGCACCAACATCGTCAGTAGAGACGCTGCAGGACCTACAACGGATGTTAAATGACCTGGCTGACTCTTCTGGGGTGCGTAACCTATAATCATAATATGGGAGTATGATAATGTAAGGAAGCTTTGATTTCCCTGGCATTTTGCCAGGGGAATCAATGCCAGGGGAGTCAAGAAAAGTTAATCTTTTTTCGATTTTGTTTCAATGGATTGATTTTTGCCAATGATTATTATAAAAACAATTAATAGTCCTATATACCCTACTATTAATCCTAGTTAAGAAATTCCTAATCATCAAAAAATATTTTTAAAAGTGGTCAGGGTAATCAATGACCTAGTGAAACAAAACCAGGGGAATCAAATTCAAACCTTCATAAATCCGGCTTGGAACCGTCGGTCAGGAAACCTCTCCTCATGATGTTAAGAGCGCGACTAGAGCTACTTGCTGATGTGCACGCCTTCGCCGTAGACTTTTATAAAAGCAAGACAGGTGACATTTTGTGACGTGCCAAGGGAATCAATCGTTGCACTCGGACAAACACAAAACTATTTGTAATCACAAAACAGTGACTGGCACAGACTTGGTGTATTTGTTACGGTAAAAGTGGATAGAGTGGTTATTATGTATAATTACCGGTGACTATGCATAATTACTAGTGTTCGTGGTAAAGGTGGTGAAAACTATCGAATTAATCACATTTACCGATAATTATATAAAATTGCCATACCCTTTGTGTAAATGTGGCAAATAATAAAATAAAACTGACTTGAATGGCTCGGTGAAACAATGGTTTTGTTAGTGACCCAAGCTGGCGACTCCAAGAGTCGTGGGTTCGATTCCCACTCGGGACAAATATTTGTGCGGTGAATATCGGTGTTTGTTCCGTGTATAGGTGTGATTATGTAGTTAAGTATGTATTTATAAATAACTTTTCTGTAAACATTTAAACCGCGTAAGATAGATGATTGAAATTTCGCATGCAGGTAGCCCAATAGACTTAAAGCTTACTTGGGACGCGATATTGCAAAATTCGTAAGGGATCGGGAGATATTGGGAAAAAACTTTTGTATGTAAAATCTTGTAGTCCACGCAAACGAAATCACGGGCACAGCTAGTTATAAAATAAACCAGTCAAGTATCTTCAAAGTTTTTAAAAAAATATTATCTTATAAAAATTAAGTTAAATAAAATTAGCAAATTGGCAGGGAATTACCAGTCAAGTATCTTTTAAGTTTTTAAAAAAATATTATCTTATAAAAATAAAGTTAAATAAAATTAGCATATTGGCAGGGAATTTCTAGTGTAATTCTTAAAATTCTTTCTCGTCAATATATTTTTGAGATTTGTGACAATTGGAATTGCAGAGTACTTGTGATATTTGTCAGCAATGTCAAAATTTACCACAGTCGAGCGGGAGTTTTATATAATTACCGGTAAATTTGAATAATTCACTACATTTACCATGTGCGTCGGGAATTATCTATATTTACCGGTGATTATAGATAATTACCGATTGCTCACATTGACCGTAACATATTTATTAAATTATTAAATAACTCATCCTTTAACTATTAAATCACAAAAAATCTTAAAATTATGACTATAAATAGGGAAATTGTTAACGGTTTGTTAAAAAAATGACAAAGGGACAGCCCAAGGGAATCAAATATTAAGGCTTCGAAATTTTTTTTCAGATGGTTTAAGCTGAAATAAACAGCTTTTTTGTTGTGCCCCATTTAATTTACACATTAAAGAAACAGCAAAAAAAATCTTACATTAAAACTTAAACTTTATGGGTAGTTTTTGCCCTCGGACAGTGTTTTTTTTGGCTTTCAAGATTGACCCATTACACAATTTTCATGATATCGATCTAACAACGTTTTCTAATCATCTCGAATTAATTGATTTTATTGAATAATCATCGAGTTTGAAGGACAATAATCCTCGAGGCACTTACACAAAGGGCAACAACATATTAGGTGGAAACTTTGAGTTTGATGCAAAATTCAAAATTATCATTAAAATAATCTTTGGTACTTGGGTACCAAAGATTCTAAGGCCCTAAGCTCCTTTGGAAGCTTTCACTGTTTAATATACAAAATTGATGAAATTGTTTTTAGATTTAATAAAAAAATTAATGATCGGGCTGTGACAGGATTTTAACCTAAAGGTCACTATGCTCTTATAAGGTGGGTACCTTATTTATTTAAATAAATATGTCCGTCGTGTATATGTTACGGCTAATACCCGAAGTGCGGCTACACCTAGGTTTAGCCGGCTAGAACTAGGTGTAGCCACTTACTCTTGGCTAAACCTAGGTGTAGCCGATTGTTTTCGGATAAAACTAGGTCTAGCCTTCATCATGCCGGCTACAACTAGGTCCAGCCATTCCCTGTTGGATAAAACTAGGTCTATCCGATACCATGTCGGCTAATACTAGGTTCAGAGAATCCCTGTTGGATAAAACTTAGATGCGTGTCCCGCCACGCCTTCCGTCCTTCCCCGCGTCACACTCAGGACTCACAGCATCTGCAGCAGCAGCGCGGGGTGGAGGGCGTAGCGAGACACGCGCCTCTGCAGGTTGTGAGCGCCAAGTGCTGCTGATCTACTGCAGGTCTACTAGCGAGTGTGACTAATAGCGTCTGTACGTAGTTGTAACTGCCTCGTTGGTCGTAAGGACCGCGAGGTCCCCGGTTCGAGTCTGCGGTCGGTGAAAATTTGCGTGAGTTTTTTCTGTAATGAAATTACTCAGCCCGGAGTTAGGAAGTGGGCGGTTGAACGCCCGTGCCTCGGAAAGCATGTTAAGCCGGTGGTCCTGCGCCCGATCTCTCATCGGTCATGTCGGGTTGCCGACTCACCAAATTATGAGAGTAGGGGAAAAGAGAGTGCACTTGTGTTTGCGCGAACACTTGTGCACTATAGTATGACCTACGCACTTGGCTGATCTCAATTGAGATCGGCTGCCATGGCTGAAATCGGTCGGAGGCCTTATCTTACATACTTAGTTATAGCCGGCATGCTTTCGGCAGAGTTTTTTTAGATATTACAAAAACATCCAATAATTAGAAACCAAGGTAGTTTTTCATTCTTTTTAACCGACTTCAAAAAAAGGAGGAGGTTCTCAATTCGTCTGTATGTATAATATTTTTTTTTTTTGTATGTTCACCGATATTTTCGTCAATTATAGACGGATTTCAAAATTTTTTTTTTGGTTGGATAGAGTTCACTTCCGAGGTGGTCCCATTTTCACCAGTCTCGGATCTGATAATGGGATCCAGGAGAAATCGAGGGCAACCTTCAAATTTTATAGGGACATGTACCGCGTTTTGCATATTATCTGAAGTCATATTGGCATTTGCTTCTGGCTATCATAATCTTATGATGCTGAGCTGATGATGGAAGGTCAACTCCTTAATAGTTATGAGTAAAAGAATAATTATTTCAATACTGTATACATATTAAGACTACTAGTTATAATATCAGTAGCATTACAGGTGAGCTAAACTATTAGGTTGACCAGTCTAGGATCTGATGATGGGATCCAGGAGATATCGAGGGCAACCCTCAAATTTTATAGGCACATGTACCGCGTTTTACATATTTTCTGAAGTTATATTGGCATTTGCTTCTGGCAATCATAATTTTATGATGCTGAGCTGATGATGGAAGGTCAACTCCTTAATAATTGGGAGTAAAGGGATAATTCTTTCAAATCTGTGTACATACTAATACTACTAGTTATAATACCACTAGAATTATAGGTGAGCTGAACTAATAGGGTCCAATCTAGGATCTGATTATGGAATCCAGGAGAAATCGAGGGCAACCCTTAAATTTTATAGGCACACGTACCACGTTTCACATATTTTCTGAAGTTATAATGGCATTGCTTCTTGTAATCATAATGTTATAATGTTGAGCTGATGATGGAAGGTCAACTCCTTAATTGTTTGGAGTAAAAGGATAATTCTTTCAATACTGTATACATATTAAGACTACTAGTTATAATATCAGTAGAATTATAGGTGAGCTGAACTAATAGGGTGCTAAAAAATGTAACACTAAAAAGGATGAAAAAAAATTGTAAACAAAAAAAAAACCGCCTTCAAAAACCCGACTCACAAAAAATTACAAAATAATATAATACGAACATTAATCTGGGTATGAATTTGATATGTTGTTGAAGGCGGTGCCAATAAAATTTTCGAGGAAAACTGCATGAAATATAAACGGCACCGCCTTCAACAACATATCAAATTCATACCCAGATTAATGTTCGTATTATATTATTTTGTAATTTTTTGTGAGTCGGGTTTTTGAAGGCGGTTTTTTTTTTGTTTACAATTTTAAATCAAATTGTAATAAATAACACATATTGTTAGGAGTAAATTGGTAAGTACAATAGGAACAATCACAACAGACAATAGTTGCATATTATTATTTTAAAGAATATTATGATAATTATAAATCACAGGTTTATAAAGTAACATAAACTATTTAGAACAATCTATACTTGAGTGACATTTTGAGTTGCACATAATACCAACAGCTTTGCAGAGGCACTTTATGTTGCCACATTTGGTTTTGTAGTTGCGTGTTTTCTAATTAATGGATGTTATTGTAATATCTAAAAAAGCTCTGCCGATAGCATGCCGGCTAATAACTATGTGAGATGAGGCGTCCGACTGATTTCAGCCATGGCAGCCTCAATTGAGATCAGCCAAGTGCGCAGGACATATTAAGTATAGTGCACAAGTGTGCGCGCAAACACAAGTGCACTTTTTTTTCCCTTACTCTCATAATTCGGTGAGTCGGCAATCCGACATGACCGATGAGAGATCGGGCGCAGGACCACCGGCTTAACGTGCTTTCCGAGGCACGGGCGTTCAACCGCCAACTTCCTAACTCCGGGCTGAGTAATTTTATTACAGAAAAACTCACACAAATTTTGACCGACCCCGGACTCGAACCTGAGACCTCTCGTTCCTTACGCAGCGCTTGCTACCAATAGACCAACGAGGCAGTTACAACTATGTACAGACGCTATGAGTCACACTCGCTAGTAGACCTGCAGTAGATCAGCAGCACTTGGCGCTCACAACCTGCAGAGGCGCGTGTCTCGCTACGCCCTCCACCACGCGCTGCTGCTGCAGATGCTGTGAGTCCTGAGTGTGACGCGGGGAAGGACGGAAGGCGTGGCGGGACACGCATCTAAGTTTTATCCAACAGGGATTCTCTGAACCTAGTATTAGCCGACATGGTATCGGATAGACCTAGTTTTATCCAACAGGGAATGGCTGGACCTAGTTGTAGCCGGCATGATGAAGGCTAGACCTAGTTTTATCCGAAAACAATCGGCTACACCTAGGTTTAGCCAAGAGTAAGTGGCTACACCTAGTTCTAGCCGGCTAAACCTAGGTGTAGCCGCACTTCGGGTATTAGCCGTAACATATACACCATACTACTCATTTAATTTTTATGACGGCAGATATTTATAAAATAAAACACATTTAATTAAAATTACAGAAGGAATATTTAATAACCTAACGTACAGTACAAAATAATGTTATTTATAATTTATTTATAACTAGGTAAGTATAATATAATCTGAAAAGTTAATTCAGTCTTTTGAAGCTGTAACCAGTTTATCAAAATAAGAAATACAGACGAAAAGCAATCAGCAAACGGTACAATCATTCATTCGTCGGATGAAAAGCGCACAATTGAAGCCAATCCATTTAATAAGTACAGTTTTGTAGATTAACCGCGGTTAAAATAATGTCAAAGGATTCGCCTTTGACATTATATTAACCGCGGTTTTAACCAGTTCCGCGCCTTTTAATTGGGAGAACTATGGTGACTGTCAATTTGTCAGACGGTCTCCCAGATTGGTCACAAAGAGATGAATTATAATTATTTTAGTGATGCATAAATACACAAGCGAAAAAATTGTTGTTTGTAGGATACATCCCACGGTTCATGACAAAAACTATTTTTTGCCATTGTCTCATTCTATCCGAATAAATTAATTTCAGCGGTATCTAATTATCTCAGTACGCATAGTGGTCAGTGTTGCTTTGCTTCAAAAGGTAGTCCCTGGTGAATCGTTTCGCTTCCTCGGGGTGGAGCAGGGCGTAGTTTCTGCGCATGCGGCCCAGCAGCGCTGCCCGGAGGCGCTCGTCCGCCACCAGGTAACAAAGGACTGGTATGCTGGTAGCTGCCTGCAACAAACAAGCCTGTTGAGTCTGTCTATTAGTCTATGTCTATCTAATAGGTCCAAAATACTGGACCAACACTGACTAAAGATGACATAAAGTGTCTACAGGCGATAAAAAAGTAGTTTATTGTATAGGAACGCGAAAGTCAAAAATCGTATGTAGCAGATGACATAGGCTGTATTTAAAAGAAATGAGGGATCCTTAATAAAAAACCCATATAGGAATATTATACTCAAGGTATAAAATTTAACTGAACTAGCTTACATACACCGCGTGCTCTGCGAAAAGACTAAAACATATAATTCTATCAAAAGATTCTCCACAGCATACGAGTATGCCTAAGTTACCTAAATATTATGTATTATAGTGACACAATAAGTGTACTTTTCTTTTAAAGCTTTTAATCTTTCTTCTAGCGCCTAGCAACGAGCTAGAAACGATATTTATTCTTAAATAGTTTTATTTCACGGCCCCGGGCATGAAGTCGTTTTTCGCGTAATATATCACTATCGTCTTATGGCGAAGTCCTATGAAAGTAGCCTTTGCCTTTCTTAACTATCTGTGTACAAAATTGCATATGAAAATAATGATTCGGTTCAGAGTTAATTGACGTAAAAACGCCAGAGTTACTTTCGCATTTACAATATTAGTTAGGTCGTATATGTAGAGTTTACACAGCATAGACAAAACTCTTTTTTTTACAGTGATGACTTACCTTACCTACCATCAAAATCATCATACATATGGTCAAAAGGGGTATACCCCCACTTGCCATAATTTCAGTTGCCCGAATTTCATTTGCCATAATATTCAAATGCCCGAATTTCATTTGCCATAATTTCATTTGCCCGAATGTTATGTTTGCCATAAAATACAAGTGACATAATTTTAACTGCCCGAATATCAGATTCCATAATGATTCGAATGCCATACGTATTGTTATCCATATTTTAATTGCAATAATTTATGCAACAGAATTTTCAAACGCCATATATGTCATACTCATTGTTTACTTTATTAGTTACGTGTTAGAAACGTTGTTTCCGTGCCATTACATCATTTCCCACCGAAAAAGCTTGTAAAATAGGTTAAAAGAATGATAAAAAAAATAGGTTAGGTTAGGTTAGAAACATGAAAGACAACGCACGAGCCGAGCGAGCGAAGCGAAGCGATACGCAGCAGCGGCCGGCGAAGTGCCAGAAAGCCAATCGCTTTTTAGGACAAATATTTGGCGTTAGGAGTATGGCGCTTAAAAATTCTGTTGCATAATATTATTGCAATTAAAAATATGGATAACAATACGTATGGCATTCGAATCATTATGGAATCTGATTTTCGGGCAATTAAAATTATGTCATTCGTATTTTATGGCAAACATAACATTCGGGCAAATGAAATTATGGCAAATGAAATTCGGGCATATGAATATTATGGCATATATCTTTCGGGCAAACAATAGATAACCGTCAAAAGGGTCTACCGTGATCATAACATGGTAAACATCTCGGAAATATTTAGTTTTCTAATGGAGCTTACTTCAGCTGCAATGGGCGCAATGAGCGCGAGGGCGGGCGGCACGTGCGGCCGGTACCCGTACGCGAGCAGCGGCAGCCACTGCCAGCCCGCCAATATGGCCGCCGGCACCCATAGTGCCAGCGTCGCCACTGTCATGGCGTGTACGCTCTGGAAACGAGGAATATCACATATAGTCAACGCTGCGTAACGCGGGCGCGGAGTCATACAAAATTGACCCGGAAAATTTCGCATAAAGCCGTCCCCTGCGTCCGCAAAACACAACGCTGGTCCCTATTTGTTAAAACTGCATACAATAATATGAATAAGATTTTCCATTCCTTCGACTCTACCCAAAAATGGAGTATTCTTAAAGCGTTATGAATAGAGAAATAAATCTGTAATAACTAGATATAATATATATTTTGGGTTTACGTATAATCATGCGTTGAACCTTTGTTTTACATTACTCTACCATTCATATCTCGGAAATGATGGCACTTATTAATTTGTCAATATTAAATTGCTTTAAAAAAAATTTACCTTTGTGAGACGCTTTTGTTCCCTCTGCTGCTCACTTCTGTAGTATATTTTCTCCAATCGTATCGCTTTTCCCATAAAGTAGAATCTGTGGATTAAATAAATATAGAATTTTGTCGCATAACCTTTTTTTTAGGATAAAACTACATATCAACCAAGTTTACTTTCATAATTGGTGTATAGATTTATACTAATAAATAAATATCTCACAATATCACTTGTTTTATGAATATAAAAAATATGTAAGTATGTAGAATACTTCAAACTACAAAACGCCCCATTACTTTTGGACTAAGGACTAGACCATGAGCTTAACTTCTACAAAAACATTACATCGAAATGGAGCATCATTTCAGTTACGCATCGAGATGTTCGGTCGCTTTTGCCTTAAAAAAGTTGAATCGAAGTAGAGCATATTTTCATTTACGCCGTGATGCTCTATTGATTTATCCCAGCGTGGGAGTGCACCCACTGCTAATTGATAAGCGATACGAGTATGGAGGAAGGGTGGGGTGTTTCGAGGATTGAACTATCTATAAAATAATTTTAAACTGTCATGGTTACACACATTAGTGATCAGTTTACCCGTGATCATGGCGCTTGGATAGACCCTTGCCTTGTGCCAAGAGTCGTGAGTTCTATTCGATTCCTACTCAGGTGAAATAATTGTGTGACGATAAACATCCAGTTTTCTAATATCTATAAAATACACAAGGAACACTCCCAAATGAGAGCCAGTTAGGTTTCGAATGTAATAATTTGACTGAATCGATGGCGCATTGGATAGTGTCCCTGCCCCATGCGCCAAGAGTTGTGAGTTCGATTCGATTCCTTCCCAGGAGAAATAATTGTGTGATAAATATTGCTGTCTGTACCGTGTCTGGGTTTGTGCCGTGCCAAGCTACTTATCACGGGATCAGATCAGGATCACTAGATATGTAAGAAGTGGATCGGATTGATCAGATCAGATCAATATATGTTATTTTAGTTACAAAATACATAATAACTTACATAGCAATAACTGGGAGCACTCCACACAAGACAATGTAGGGGAGGCTGTAGCCGATCTGCCTGGAGCCGGAGTGGAGGGCCGGCCAGGAGAACGCGCAGGCGGTGCCGGTGCTGTCGCAGGAGTACAGCCCGTAGCCGAACAGCGGCGGCGTCGCGAACACCATCGCGCTGAGCCAGCACACGCCCACCAGCGTCCAGTACCAGCGGAAGTAGAGGGACTTTTCTGTAACCACAGGCGTTCTAGTGATGCTTGATAACCACACTTGCAAGCAAATGTTTTTTTTCTTTAGGATGACAGGAGGAGACTCTCAGAATGACCTCACTCCATCTGAAGGTAAACTGTTGTAAGGTCCACGATAAGATCGACAGGTACAATACAATAAAAAAGACCCCATGAGCTTGTCGCCCTCACCCTGAAGGCCTACTTACATGCCACACGCTATGTGATGTTGTGAAATATCTATTTTAGGCATTTCACACAGTGCCTTAGATAGATAGCTTTTTTAGTATTTTAACGATTATAAAGTTTTTAATTAGCTATAAAGTAACTACTAACTGATAACGTAGCTAACTGAATTAGCTACAGAACACATATGTCAATACGTTAAGATCTTCAAAAAATCGGTCTCTTAATGTAGTTAGCAGAAATCAGATCCTGCCATTTACACCAGGAATCAGGGCTAAAATCCGAATCTAGTCATAGTTGCATGATGTCTTTTGTTACCTTAACACGGAAGAGTAATATCCATAACAGTCAGTCGTAGGTGCCCATTGTTTAAAACGTAATGTTACACGAGTACTGTAGTTAGTAATAGTAAGTAACTGGCCATTGTTATCTGCTATTAACACGGAAAGTCGTGTTATTGTTTTAGATGGGTGAGGGATTACTGTACTATTATATAAATTTTATATTAATTATACTTTGGGTACCCACTAACCTCGTCTGTAGAATCGAGCTTGTAAATATCTTTCCACCACTATCGAAAACAAAGCTGCCATTTGAAAGACACCAAAAAACTGATTTAAGAATGCATAAAGCTGACAACTTGATGCGCCGAACAGCCATCTGAAAAGGTAATATAGTTGCAATATTGAAATAATTTTGTAAAAATAAGTTGAACTGTGTTCTTAAAAAATGTATAAAATAGGGGGGTTTGTCGATTTTTATAAAACTTGGTATGGAGGTAGCTGGCACTCCGGGGAGATACCAACACAATTTTTTTTTTAAATTTAACTTCGTGGCGGTAATGGGTGGGGGGTGAAAATTCACAAAATTCGTGACAGCGGGAATACACGGTCAGGTTTTACAATCAAAATACATCTTACATCATATATTACGTAGACGAAGTCGCGGGCGTCCTCTAGTTCCAAAAAATACAAACATTTAACAAGTCAAACGTAATAAGTAGATTCCTGAATTTGTCTACTTATTGTAACATGTCAAAGATTACCTAAGTCTATGGACATAAAAAACATTGCCACTGCTTGCGTCAACCAATCAGAGAGCTGTGTGTTATTTTCCGTTTTATAAGAAGCGTAAAATTAAACACTCTTCTGTGATTACCGAACCGCGTAGAATCTTACGAAACTTCCTAGAATTTAGGCGTAAAATAATACATTTTATCTGTCGTAGAATCCTACGAAAGTTTATAAATTTCCTAGGAAAGTTATAAATTTACGGTTCTTGTTATTTTCCGGTGACATATACATGTATTTACTAGTGTAACAATTACCGGTGGACCGAATAAATAAATAAATAGTTACGAAAATAATTCAGCATTTCAAATAATATTATCAAAGTTTTTATACTGTCAAATAAGAAACTACGTTATGCATCTGGCGCAGTATCTGGAAATTCTAAAACTGACCTAGTTTCTTCAAGCATCACTCACATCAGTCGATCTTCGTAGATATTATTATCAAAAATCTTACCTCTTCGCTATCGCCGATGCCCCAGAAAACGGAAAGCCGAGCAAATTCCTCCCGAGCGAAGCGGAGCAAAGATTAAGTACCAGAATGTGACTCTTGAATATCAAAAGGTGACTGTGGATGAACGTGGCAAAAAGCCAACCATTTAGCAGCACCCCGAACACACCTGTCAAAATATCTCCATCAAAAGTGTGCAAATAAAACAGCGACTTCCGCGATCAAACAGATAACGCTACGAAATAATTCAGCACGTCGAAACGTCCTTACCGAAAAGAATGAGACAGGCGCCCAGCAACGTTTTGTATGAACTATCGAAATAATACCAAGGACACTCATCTTCTTGATAATCGAACAGCGTTTGCATTCTGGACGGCTACGGTCCTCAGGCACCAAACGCAAGGCTCCCGCGGTATGCGATATGTTTATTGCGCATTTAGCTGTATTTTTCTCCGAGTAAAGAGGAACGTCCACTTCGCCGAAGTGGTCATAGAGACTGGTCAGGTTGTCGAACCAGCGGCGGCGACAATGGGAAGATCACGTTACGAGCCCTGGAGCACTTTGTACGCAGCATCGAGGGCGTGAACGTCGTGCTACGGTAAGCAACGCCTGACGCCGGCGACCGGTCCGGTATACCAGTACACACTTCATCTATCATTTACAGAGTATAAGACTGTTATGATCACAGTTCTCACCCCATTGATTTGTACTACCCCCACTTATGCATTTGTCACAACGTTGTGCACAACGGATTAATTATCTCATGATGATCACGATTTATCTCTTAAATGATGATCACGATAAATTTCGTCTTAAGATTTGACTTGCTGATGACCTGTAAAAGTCTTTTCACATGTCAACAACAATTATCATAATTTCCAGGTCATGTGCAAAACCAACCGCTGTCGAAAAGCCGTAATCAAGTCACTACGCTATACTTTAATCTCTGCTATTATTATTAGGTCAGATTATCACATTATTGCACGAATATAACGGTGGGATAGCGTCCACTGTCCTCTAAAAATTAAATATAGTTCTTAGAGCACCCCTCTTATCTATATTAATGATGACATTATGCATGCTTCAATTAGAACGGCGAGAGATCGTATCGTTTTATTAGATTATTAATGATCGACTAATTTTGACACTCGCCCAATAGATTCATCGTATTCAAATTTTATAGAGATGTTCAATCACTATTCTGCCTAGTATGAAATTGAGTGCGGAAATATTAATTTAGCTCGTTGGCGTATTTAATTGTTTTTTTTTTGTTAATACCACTGTTCTTTCTTATATTCTTAACACAAGTGCTTAAACAACAGGGTTCCAAATCAGAACATTGGATGTACCATGAGATGTTGTGTCATAGTTACTTTATTTAATAAGTTCTAATACGTAGATTACCGTCAAGAAAATGTAGGAGATACGACCACTTTCGTACGAGATACGACATTGAAATTAAATAATCGCATTCGATTGTATATACAATTGCATACGTACACCTAATGCATAAGAATTGTTAACAGGAAAAGAAAAAATGATTGTGTCGGTATATCCCAGTTCTACTTGCATCAGTTAGTCACGACTAGTCATTCATTGTGGTCCTTATGAGTATTTTATTCAATAAAACGTGTTTATATTCCATGCAGCGATGTTAGCTGCCGGCCTTTTTTTAAACAGGTACAAGAATTGTAGCTTTTTACCATAACGTTTTCAATTTGCTAATTGAAAAATTTATAGTCGGTTATTTTTGTATTTTACCAGAGCACAGAGCAGAAAGCCACTCAAATATTCATTTACTTCACGCACGTTTAAAAATAACTATCAACTGGCTTATATAACATGGATTTTAAATATTTCCCAGATGTCACGGGCTCGTCTTTCACACTATTTGCACGACGGCCGTGGCTCAGGTAACTGCTGAATTTGCGCGAACCGATATGAGTACGTCCAATGAATCGTTTCGAGTGTAATTCGCCCGATAAATACAACACTGGCTTGGCAACGCCCGCAAAGAATACGCCAGGTACGCTCCACACTTACCTCATACGGCCGGCGCACGTCAATCGGCCTCAACTAATTGGGGAAAAGATCGCGAGTGATTTAGATCGTAACAATAATTCATCCTAACGCTCACAACTTATGTTATCAAACTCGCTGATTTGTATATTCGTATCGGCGCGCGGCGCAGTGCCGTCACCGGCCGAGTCACGGCAGGATGTTGTCGTTGGAGCAATTGTCGCAAATGGTGCAGGTACACCTCGGACTCTACAGCTACACAGATGGTGTACAGTACTTTTGCAAGTGGACCGTGGGCGATTCTCCTCTGGGTGGACGGGGACTGCTTGCGACTCAAGACCTAGCAGCTGGTGAGGTGCTCTTTGTCGACCGCCCGCTGATCAGAGGCCCCCGCGCCGGCGCCTCGGTGCTGCAGGGCTGCACAGTTTGCTCTAAACTTGAAAGTGACACATTTTTCAAATGTTCCAAATGCGCTCTATTACTCTGTTCAGAGGAGTGTCAGCGTGCGAACACCCACTTCGAAGATTGTTCTACTATTGGTCGCTGGACCAACAAAGTGCTCATTGAAGAGATAGACCATGCAGTCATGTCCCGAGCATTGACTCCCATAAGAGCGCTTTTGCTCAACGATGACCAGAAGCAACTTATGTCGTCACTTGAAGCCCATACTCTACCTAGACACGGAGCTGAAATCCGAGAATTGAAACAGTATTTCGACATTCCAGAGCAGGATGAAGACTTGATGACTCAAGCGTGCTGTGCTCTTGACACAAACGCATTTCAAATTGCAACCTCATATGGCAAAAAAGAAATGAGCACGAGGGGTCTGTATCCAGTTTCCGGATTGATGAATCACAGTTGTGTGCCAAATACGCGCCACAGTTACAACGACGAAGGTCAAATGGCTGTGAAGACAGTGAAGCCCATTCGTGCTGGGCACGAAATATTTACAAGTTACACCGGGATGTTGTGGGGGACCCCGGCGCGGAGGATGCACCTGAACAAAACGAAGCATTTCCTGTGTAAATGTGAGCGATGCGCCGACCCCACGGAGCGCGGCACGCTTCTCGCCGCCCTCAAATGTTTCTCTCCGGAGTGCCCCGGCTCTCTCCTCCCCGTCGACTCTCTAAACTCATCATCTCCTTGGCGATGCTTGGAATGTGGCCTACGCGTGCCAATAAAAAACATTTGCACATTGCAAAGTGCACTCGGAAGCCTTATGGGCACGTTGGACTTTGAGAATGTGGAGCAATTAGAAAACTTCCTGCTATACCGTGTTACTAAATTTATTCCTAAGACCAACCAAATTGTTATTGACCTTCAGTGTCGGCTTATATGGGAACTAGGAGATAACGACGGACTTCGCTGGCATGGTAAGATCACTTTGATTATTCCATTATTTTGACCACATGTAACCATAATTTTCATTATCGAGTTCATGAATAAGAATTAACATTTATGCTATGAAATAGGTAGCATTCAATGTTAATTAACCGTACCATACCAGACATTCACACCAATTTTTTATTGAATTTGAATGCAAGTAGGGATACAACTACATAAACAAATCTTATCAATGTTTTTGGTAACTCTTACCTATTCTAAAATAACCTTGAGATATAGATAACTACCTACCAAACCTTATCTTTATCTCACCACAGCGCAATATAAGTGCCTTACGATGAATTTAGTAACAATTGATGTACAATATTATACCCAAAGTGTGTTAAAAAGGTAATTAATAACGTTCACAGCGTTATTTATCATAACTGCGAAAGGAGCCAAGTGTTAAATTTATTTTCCGTGGTTATGACGCGAAAGCTCTTGGCGACAACTACAGAATGGGCGTTTGTACGTAAACTTTTTTTATAACATTTTGTTAACATCTATGACTGTTCGATTTAATTTTATACAAATAAGCGAAGATCCTTAACAGATTCCTACTTTTTTGTTACGTTACAAGTATGAAGTAAGATGTTTTGAAATACGGTGAGTATTATTGAAAGAATGTAGAAAATTTTAGAAAAACTAAAATTAATAATAATTTTTGGAAGTTGTTAAGGAAAAACTTAATAATGGAGTCGCGGTCGAAAGCTACTACCTATTGACAAATAAAGACGACGTTTATAGCCCACATGAGCGAACATTAGCCTAAGCTAATGATCGCACATGTGCGCTTTACCGCGTTTATGTAATTAGTACTTATACTAATTACATAAATGTGATTAAGCCCAATACTCACAACCAACAAAACATATTCAATGTGTAGGGTTCAATGGCACATAATTACACATAGATTTTTAAAATTCAATATTTGGAAATTAAATACCTTAACTTAAATAAGGACACAATGCAACATGTTTAAAGTAAAATTATAAATTTTCACAATATTATAATATTTAGGAAAAAAAATATGTTCGTAGCATTCATCAATTTACCCGCTGACTCAGAAAAAATCATAAAATTTGACCCAAATTAACTCATTACCAAGAATATCACCGAGGAAGGAAATACATAGTTATCTACTATTAAACTAAACGAGACGATGTTATCCAGCGCTCTACTCTACTAGACATAAAGCCAGACGCCGCGATGAAAATAAATAAAGATGAATAAAGTAAAACAGACGCTTATCTACCTACACACGCAAACATTTTGGTAATTCGCGAACATCATGGAGCCAGAACGATTTATTGTAGGTATTATTCACTAATAAAGTAAAAATATTTGTATGAAATTAAGATAACGTACTGAATTATGCATTGTCTTTGTGTAATGCACCTGCCATTCTCATTGAAATCACAGAATGGCAGTTATTGTGCAACAAGCTAGTTGTACCTGATTACATACCTAAGTTATAGTGATTACTAATAGTAAATAAATAATACACAATATTACACAACATCACATACATCTGATCCCGTGCTAAGTAGCTTAATCACTTGTTTTACGGATATCAGAATCAACAACAAAAATTTGCTTAAATATGTATTTTTCATGACACACCCAGACACAGAACAAACACCAATGTTCGTCACACAAATATTTGTACCGGGTGGGAATTGAACTCACTACTTTTGGAACCGTGTAGTGAGTCTGGGTCACTAACCACAGTTCCACCGAAGAAAATTAAATGGTAAGCTTGCAAAGAAAATAAAATTGGCAGGGGTCTTAAATACACCAATATAAAACAAATTTCAAAAGTTCTTCATCCGTTCCGTTCCAACTGGTGCAAAATAAAATTATTCATGGTCAACCGTGTGTTACTCACATCGCGTATAGTCGCTTTGACACCATTGAGGTTGATGCTTTGTGTTACATATTTACTATTACTTTAATTATTTATCTTATCGGGGATCTTCATGTTTTAGTTTATATTTACAAATTTAAACTCTTATTGTTTTGTGTTGTGAAAGGTTTCGTGTTCGTGTTTTGTTTTCTTTTGACGCTGCAATATTAATGCATGCAAGCATACATCGGGACTACTCTCCCGATGTATGCTTGGATATTCAAAAGTATGCAATAGACTTTTTGCGGTTTTCTTAATATGTAGAGTGATTCAAGAGGATGTTTGTATATAGGCCGGGTCGCTAGTTATTTTATAAATCAATCTAATAGGTTATGACCAGTCAGTATAGCTTAATTGTCACGACAAGAGTACCTTAGAGTGAGATCGGAGATAAATGTAATCTTAGATTCAATTACATACTTATTTGATTAGGCTTTTAAAGAGAGAACCAAGCATTCATGGAATCTGTTTTCAACCCAAGGCTCAGTGGGCAGTAAACTAAACATAAATCTCGGAGCGGACGTGCGTTACGTCAGATTCGACACGTGAGCCGCCTTCGTGAATTGAAAGTGATTTAGTGTTCCAGAGGCTATTTTCATAACGGGTCATGTACATCGATGGGCGGCGTCAGTCAGCCGCGGCGCGAGCCTTAACCATGTCACTCCGCGCAGACACTCCCTGCCGCTACCGGTACCATGGCTCTTATGCCCACCCCAAGCAACACCCTCCACATCGATAACGACTTGCCACCCAACTGGATCATCAAAAAATCTAACATAAGTGGCAGAGGAATATTCGCCATAAAACCAATCAAACGGGGCGAGCTGATCTTCAGTAACAGGGCCCTCGTCGTGGGACCCCGCGGAGACCACGCCGGCGAACACTTCTGCACCAATTGTTATGTGATTAATAACTCCTGCTACCCCTGTGACCGATGTGGCCTTTTGGTCTGCTCCACAAAATGTGAAACTTCTGGACAACATCAAAAGGAGTGCGAGTTTCTGGTGCAAAACTGGAAACTGAAACCTGGCTTTAAAAGAAATCCTTCTGATCTGGCTCGAGTGTTGGCTCATTTGAGGTCGTTAATGGTGGACGATGAAGAAAAATATTTATTATCTTTAATGCAAAGAAACCCTACCGAAACTGTGAAAGAAATTGATACCTTATGTTCCAATTATGAGATACCCGAGGAACAAATATTATCAATGAAATCAATAGATTCAATATTTAAAATGAATGCATTTAGAATAGCCCACACTGAAGGCGATTCCAAGGTACCACTTCGTGGTTTGTACCTTTTATCTGCACTATTAAATCACAGCTGCATGCCGAATACGAGAAATGTCTATAGACAAGATAATAATATGGCTATTTACGCGACGAGAGATATAGAGAGTGGTGAAGAAATCTTAACATGTTACACTGGTATACTTTGGTGCACTCCAGCGAGGAGGTGTCAACTTCAAAAGACGAAGAACTTTTGGTGCAAGTGCAAAAGATGTGAAGACTCTACTGAGATGGGCACGAGACTTTCTGCTCTGAAGTGCTTGAACAAGGAATGCATCGGGGTCCTGTTACCGTTAGCTCCTTTAAACCCCTCTTGTGACTGGAAGTGTGACAACTGCGAGTCCGAAGTGACTTCAGCCAAGGTGAGCGTAGTGCAAGGTGTGCTCGGCAACTTGGTTGGCTCCTTGGACTTAGATGAGCAGTTTCGACTAGAGGCATTTGTGCTCGGAAGACTGTCGCATTTTATACCTTACTCGAATCACATATTTGTGGACTTAAGACTGAGATTGGCGCTGAAACTGGGCTTCGCGGAGACACGGAAACTAAAGGGTATACGATTGACTTTTTGTTTTCTTGAACTAACTTTAATAAATATGATTTATGTTCGTGACAGTATTTACGTATTTTACTTCTTAACAATTAGTTTTCTGTCTTTAAAGTATCTATCAATCGCATATTTAACTTAAAGTTATAGGAAAACTAACTATCAGCTAATTTGTATCTAAGTAAATAGAATTTTCAAAATACTTACTTACAACGATGTAGTTTTATACGATAAAAAATAGTTATCACTAGTTACAAGATTATAAGGTGGAAAATAATGGGCTTATAAAATCATTATATAAAAAGACGTTACACATGAATGAATTAAGGAACAATTAAAAACACACCTATTCATAATGAATATGTCGGTAGTTAACTATCTATAAGAAGATAAAATTATATCTAGCGGGTGACATCTATTCATTGCAGTGTACGTAAGGAGTTATTCTCCATACTCCAAATGCAGATTTCTGATACAGTAGATATCATTATGATACTATGATTGAACGATGTACACAAAACAATAAACGAACCAAAAATCATCATCGTGGTAATTAAACAAATTAATTTTTTATTGTTTTTAAATGCCCCCATTTGATTGAATAATTGATTCATTTATTTAAATTTGAACTTAAGCACAAAGGTACCTTATTTTGATCAGATTATGTTTTTGTTAAAAAAATATATTGTTTTTAATTCACTGACTGACCCATAAATAATTGATGCAACCTGAAATGATAGTAGCAATTCGTGGAAATAGGTACCTACATTACAGATTAAAATTACACGGAAACTAGACTAAATATAATTAGATTGACTGAAGCCCGGTTATGACATAAGTACTTACAGCAGAAATATTTTTGGAAGTCGGTACCTGCCTACCTAATGTTTAAAACACGGCCAAAAATATTTTCTTGACGTAGCCGTGTCAAACTGTCATGTGTTACTATTCCTGTGCTGAAAAACAATATTTTACATCAACAGATGTAACAAAACTTTGACATGGCAGTCTTTAAATATTATCTAATTTCAAAAATATTAATCATCAAGGAAATAAGTAACTATATTTAAATTTATATCATTAAGTCCATTTATTCCAAACGTGGATATCTGCCATTTGTGCCACATGTGTAAGTTAAGAACAAGGGATCCAGGGCACGTATTCCAGGTCGGGCCAGGCAAGACTGTGAAGTTTTCTGTAAAGAAATTACTCTGCCCCCGGAATCAATCGGTTTAGTCCCACGTACTTCAGTGAAAGCACGTTAAGGCCGTCTGCGCCTTGCAGGAAACATCCGTCTCTCACCATACAGATTTTCCACCTAACGGCTCTATGTGAGTTATAGAATAAAGAGAGCAACTGTCCTCCATTGCGACTGACCTCCTTGATCGAAATCTATTAGAAAATATTATTAACGTAAGATGTTAGTACCGCTTATCACCATATTTCTTTTATATTCCGACGCGCGGTGAGGTCCGCGTGTGAAGTTGGCAGGCACAATAGTACCTACCTACCTGTTGGGTAGGTTTCACGCCCCTTCAAAGTCCATTTTACCAGTACTTAGGTAATTAATAAAATAACCACACAATTGTAATGTAATACTTATATTATCCTTACTTCCTTCTTACTAATATTATAAATGAGAAAGTAACTCTGTCTGTATACGCAATCACGCATAGAGTACTGAATTGATTTTAATGAGATTTGGTACAGATCCTATAGTCCATAGAGCCTCATAAAGAAAGTACCCCTGGTACATTTTAACCGACTGCACTTTAAAGATGTAATATTTTACCCGTTAAATGTCTCTACGCGGACGGAGTCGCGGGCAGAAAGCTAGTCTACTATAAAAAAAATATCCTGAGAAATTTTTCAACGGTGTACGAAGCCATGTCAGAGGCTTACGGGCGGTTTAAAAACTCTGACACCAGGTTGTTCATCAACCACACGATAAGAAGAAGATAAAAAAAACATCATCTTTCTTGCTTAGCCCGCCCCTGCGCAGGCGCATCAGGGCCAACCCAGCTGTAACGATGTGGTGTTGAGTTTCTGGGGCAAGCTGTGGTCATCCGGCACTATGTCAAGGTTGAATATCAAACGGGCGATAAAATTTAAACGCGCGTTTAGTCGAAACAGAAATGACATTGAAATTTTTGACTTTACTTTTTACCTTTTATAAAGTATTATGTTATCTGTGCCTTTACCGGCACTGATGGAGGAGAGTGCATATAAAAAAAAGAATACAAAACCGTTTAAAAATAGACCGTCTTATGGCTATAATTGATCTCACCGAGAAAGACAATCAACCAATATTTATAAATATGATGATATGGCACCATATGCGTGAGAGTTCGACACACACTTGGCTTTTGTGTATAGGAAATTAAATGTTATTACTTATCTATTCTGGGCGAAATCGAAGAATAAAATTTTAAAGATTTATTTTTAATAGAATAAAATTTTAAAGATTTATATTTGCAATGAGGTTAGTTTTGTTAAAAAAAGGAAAACATACTTTTAGTAGATATGAAGTATTTGTTTACTTATCTGGTTTTGAATACAAATCCTAATTGGGACCTATTCGTATCTTCCTGTCTAATATAAGGTACCTATCTAATAACCGTCAACTACATAAACTTATAACTCATATCTAAGGCACTTTTCGTTTTAGTACACTTAATAAAAAACGCATTCATAAAATAATAATTACGTAGCCATACCTACCTTGCGTAGAGTGTGTGTTGTAGTTCATACAAAGATTACGTATGAGGCAGAGAATAAATTGAATCCATTACTCGTACGATACGAGATCTTAGATTGGTCGTAAAATAATGGAATAGTAGGTAAAAGGTAAAGGTGAAATGGGGAGTAATCACCGAAAGGTATGTAATTAATTTTATTTCAATTTTCATAAAGCAGTAGTTAAACTCATTAGTCTAGGCTGGATAATTTAATCATCCGTCTTGTACCTTCCCTTAATCGTCTATGTCAAATTCATGCTCTAGACACAATGTCATCATGGTATGCCAGACTTTATGAATGATCAAGGACTTAGCAAACGCATTCATTTTTGTAACTTAACGTTATCTAAATATTTGTAAAGGATTTATAATAATTATGTTGTTTAAAATTACTAGGTACATTTTCATTAAAATCTTATTGAAAGGCAGTCAAGTTGCCAGCTTGTTTGGTATCAGAAGCTACTGAAATATATTTTATTGCTTACGGTCAGAACCTATACCTGAATATTTTTTAAAGTAGGCTTCATTAATTACATTTAACAGTTTTCATTTTGAACAACCGTGTCGTAAAAAGATCGTCGTGAATTTTGCTGGTAATGAGACGTAGGTACCTAATAATGCTACATTATTTTTATGATAGATTCCCACTCTACCTGTAGGTAATATTCAAAGTCAAAGTTTTTTATTGCGAACTAAGTGTTGTTACAGGTGTTATTGTTATACAGGATCTTAAATACTTAGTTACCCTTGTCGGGTAATGCAATATTTTCTTGTTGTGTGAGGTATTTTTGCTTAACTTATATCATTGAGTATCTTTACTAAATTGATTAAAAGATTATTATTGAACAAATAAAACAACTGGTGCCATGGAAACGTATGTCGCGCGTACCTACGTAACACGTGTCTTGTTGCATTGTGCGCGCCACGGGCCGCGCGCATCGGGGCCGCGGCCGACATCCGCGCGTGATGTGCGAGTATAGCCTGCGATTGTTCCACACTCCAGTCTCCACACACCTATGCTTGCCGATTCGCATTCGGCTGCAAAACTGCGTTAACAGCAGCAACAGAACTCTCATACGATACCTTGGTAACTGGTAGATGCATGCGCCTTTCAATAATAGATGATCCCAAATTATCCTTCCTGAGGATGTATACTTGAAAATGGAGTATAGTAATTGACGTTAAATCTAGTTAGAGATTCCCGATGTGTACATATGTGCAGTACCTACTTATCTATTCTCAGAATACAGTTAGATATTTTGCGACCGTTCCTAAGTCTTTGTGCGTAGGTACGTGTGTAGGTAGGAGTTATGAAGGCCATGCCTTCACTCATCAAACAAAGCAACTTAGTTTCTCGCTTCCTTTTGTGACTTCAGATAGGTGTTTTGCTAATTTCAGTTCATCAATATAATAAAACAAGTGAAAATCCTAATGGACTCGGATCTTATTTATTTGACAATAAGAGCATATTAATGTAATGTCCGAGACTTCCGTTCCATGCATACGCGCGGTCCGTCACTCCTCTGCATTCTGCGTCGTTACAATTGCGTCACCATAAACTGTGTTTATGCGTCGAACAATAAAAGCGATACAAGTAAATTATGCAGTTAGTTGCATCGTGAGTTCAGAATAGCGTGTCCCGAGCGGCATGCGACGAGTGCGCAACAAGTGAATAAAATCGGAGACGATAATACCGCGGAGGGCAGTTGCTCGATCGAACGCCGATTGACATGGGCGCCGCGGCGAGGAACGCGCGCCCTCACGTGGTTACCAGGTGGATCTGCGCGCCCGAGCCCTCCGCAGGGTCAGTATCCCAAACCGTGACAGTTCTGACAGCTGGAATCAGTGACAGCGGACCAATCGGCATGAGGAATAGTGATGGATGCAGTTCGGATCACCTAATTGAACGCTTGCCGTCCTGGTAAACATGAATGGTAAACATGAACGGCCTCGAATTGACCAGTCAGCATTCTCTGCGCGTAGCCGACTTGGCGGCATGCCGTGGAGACACGGCGAAGGTCCTCGTTTAACGCATTGCCAAGTATTTCTATTTACAATGAGCCAACAAACTGATCAAGCGGAAACTGATCGATTCCCCATTTGAGTGCTGTCGGAATATAATGGAACAAATTAGAGTAACTACAGCTCAAGGTTCTGTTAGACAGATTTAGATCTTGCTAATATTCTATTAGTTACCCGAACATACGGAGTGTTGGGTTGTAGGCGGATCATTATTTATTTAAGTACCTACTAGTTGTTAAAGTGAGTACTGCGAAATGGACGTTATTTTTTACAGCAATGCCAATATGCAATGAATGCTTCATAATGTATACTTATTAATTTATATTTAAAGTTTTGGATTAGGTAGGTAATCGCACAAAACGCTCACACGTCGAAGTGAAAGTGTTTTCTTGTTAAATATAATAACTCTGTGTAGGTACAACAGTCCTCTGCGTGTGTTTATATGCAAGAGAAAAAATAATAAGTAATATTATAACCAGTAACTATAATTCAAATTCGCGTTACCAATACCATTCAATAAAATACTTGATTGAGAGGCTCTCTATGTATGCCTTAATTGCAAATGTAAATTAAAAAAACTCACTATAAGCATAAAAATAGCTTACATACTTAGTAGGTATAGGTATAGTCTAATTGATAAATACAAGAGTCTTTTTAAATATTTTTGCTAATAGATAGAAAATATCCACATTACTTATTGGAACTAACTACCTAATTGGTCTATTCTATTAGTTGCAAGTGCTACCTAAAGATCAAGGGGTGTGTGAACTGTGGGATTGAACGAACAGGGAGTGCACTGCAGGTTAACTAATCTCAATTGATATCTGCCCTATGTTCCATCTCGATCGGACCTTCATCATCATCTCCGCGTTTTCCCGGTTGCATCCTTGCGGAGCCCGGGGTCCGCTTTCCTACTCTTGTCTCTCCACTTCGCACGGTCTTCGGCATCCTTCACGGAGAGTTTGTTGGCACGCATGTCATCCACTACAACGTCAAGCCAGGCCTATTTGGGCCTTCCCCTCCGATTGGACCTTATTTTTCTTATAAATTTTTGTTCTAGAGCTGTCCAAGTCCCGGCTGTCGTTGAAAGAGAGCCTATGCCGCGGCACGCTGCGCACGCTGGCGGCGCTGGGCGCGGGCGACGCGCACCTGCGCGGGCTGCTGCTGTACCACCTGCACGCCGCGCTGGCCGAGCGCGCCAGGCGCTGCCCCGCGCTGTATGAGGTACCCCGTAGTCAAAGTAACAATATCGAAACGATAACGAAGTTTGAAAATAATAAAATGTATGGGATTGACGTCAGACGCGATAAATCACGTGGTCAATCCTTTACATTTTGTTCTTTTCGCGACGCGCACCTGCGCGGGCTGCTGCTGTACCACCTGCACGCCGCGCTGGCCGAGCGCGCCAGGCGCTGCCCCGCGCAGTATGAGGTACCTTCTTCTTCTTATCGTATGGTTGATGAACAACCTGGTATCAGAGTTTTTAACCCACCCGTAGGCCTCTGACATGGCTTCACACACCGTTGAAAAATTTCTCAGGGGTGCTGGTTTTCTCACGATGTTTTCCTTCACCGTTAAAGCGTCGAATGATGGTACATATGAATTTCAAATTTGAAAAACACATTGGTACCTGGCGGGGTTTGAACTGGCGAGCTCTCGCATGGCAAGAAACGACCTTAACCACTCGGCCATCCCATACATTTTGCTCTTTTCGATTTTCGTTATCGTTTCTATATTGTGACTTTGTCTAAGCCCCCTGCACTACCAGCAAGCGCTCAGTCTGAGCTGTGATAAGTAGTCAACGCTGCCCAGTCCCACCTAGCATAATGAGGCAAAACCACACAGGCAGTAGGTACAACAACATATACCGGACTGGCTTGCACCTTATTAGGTACCTATTTATCAACTTCATTGGCAGTACACAGGGTAGCCATGCCATAAAGACAAATCTTTGAAACGTTTACGTAGGTATTCTACTCGTAAACAATTTGACCTGCGATTAAATCTTATGTATTATTATTGATCTGCAAACTCATTCTTTTACGTTATTACTAGGTAGAATCAAAATTTTAATTGACCAATTTCTCTTGTTCCAGGAGCTTAAAAACGAGATTGAGAGTACCATAGAGCAAGCATTCAATATCCTCCAAGGCGATATTTCAGCCCCCCCAGATGTCGAACTGAGACACCGCTACCTTGGCCCGGGCTGTGACAAACCGCACGAAGAGAGATTCTTCATTCTTGACGCTTGACTTTACCAAGCCGCGGTTGCGTACCGTAGCAGTAGACTAGTCCCTTTAAACTGCATTGGATACTTTTATTGATGTAAGCTGGACGCTTTGTAGTGCAATACCGATTAAACAATTATTTTGCTTCGTTCGCAATTCAAACTGTAAATATTTCAAACTTTGTAAGAACTGAGACTTATCAATACGGAAGTTATACGTGATTTGAATACCATATCAATTTATTCTAAGGATAATTTAATGTGTATGTAGCTTGGCATAAAATGTAAACCTTTGTTAGAACATATACGTAGTCGGTCCCAAAGTTCTGTCATAAATTAAAATAATGATAACATCAAAAATACAAATCAATTTTATAAGAATCAGAATAGCTTAAAATTATTCAAAATCATCCCTTATTTTGAATTCAGGCCCTTAGCCGGCGCGGCCAGTGGTCTATCGCACGCACCATATTCATGTCGATTTCAGCGAGTGCTTTTCGTAAAGTTGCCTTCAGGCTCTCCAAATTTTTATGGGGTTTGTTACAAACTTTAGCCTTTAAAACCTGCCAAATTTTATAGGGTTGGAAGGCCAATCCTTGTGTCTAATAAAGTCGATGTTTTGAGTGTATACAGTATTGAAAGATCATCATTTTATTCCCAACTAAGTATTAAGGAGTTGACCCTCCATCATCAGCTCAGCATCATAACATTATGATTTCCAGAAGCAAATGCTAATATAACTTCAGAAAATAATGTAAAACGTGGTATACCTATCATCATCATCATCATCATCATCAGCCCATACTTGTCCACTGCTGGACATAGGCCTCTCCAAATGCACGCCACTTCTCTCTATCCTCGGCCACTCGCATCCAGCTCCTACCAGCCGTCCTGCGCAGATCGTCACACCACCTGGCCTGCGGGCGTCCTACACTACGTTTGCCGAGACGCGGTATCCACTCCAGAACTCGTCTACCCCAGCGGTTGTCGGTTCTACGGCTGATGTGGCCAGCCCACTGCCACTTCAACTTGCTAATGCGATGAGCTATGTCGATGACTTTGGTTCTCTGACGGATCGCCTCATTTCTGATTCGATCCCGCAGAGAAACACCGAGCATAGCTATACCTATGTGCATATATAATTTGAGAATTGCCAGGATCAGGTCAAGAAGATATGCTGACTGACAAATGGACCAACTGGAAACTATATCCTTTCAGACGAAAAAAGAATTTTCCAATTCGGTCCAGACGTCTTCGAGTAATCAGCGAACACACATAAAAAAAAGATCCCGACGAATTGAGAATCTCCTCTTTTTTGAAGTCGGTTAAAAAAATGTGAGTGATAAAACTTTGGGACCAACTACGTAGATAGATCTGAAATTCATATTTTGTACACAATGCCTATAACATATTATACGTACATGGAGAGATTTATTTGTGGAAATGTTATATACGTAATAAATATACATTTTACATTATATTTTAAGTGTTTAAACTTTTTGTTTTATATTTATTTCTATATGCACATAACCTTTCAATATATTAGAAAAATAATGTAGGTATTTATCATCACCATTAATACCTACCAACATAACATACCATACCATACCAATGGTAGATAATCGCGCGCCTCTATCGGCGAAATTTAGAATATGTATAAGAACGACACGTCTTGATAGTTTACTTAGGTAACAATTTATGTCACATAAATCTGTGACTGTGAATTGGGGGGTGCTTTTGCCTAGCAGTGGGACAAAACATGCTACTTAGATAGAAAATTAAATTACAAAATCTTATTTGTTATATTTTATTCGTGTCGTATATTGTATCGAAAAACTGCAAGTATCGTTCATAGACATCTCAAAAATTGTCACTTGAGGCGCAAGTTATAGTCCATTGCATCTAAGATGATCCCTGCGACACTTCATTGTGTTCTGAATTACGCATTTTATGTTTGACAAACGAAAATAATTTTATTGCACACTTTTATCATTTTATTGCGGCGTTAAAGAAAAAATATTAAAATAAACAATTGAAACTTTTAAAAGAAAAATAGTATCGTTTAGTTTAATTTAATGCAATAGGAAATTTAAAAAAAAACCTATGCAGTTCGTATACGTGGAACGGAACGTAGTAAGAGCATAGGTGAAAATTGGACGAAAGTAGTCGAAAAGAATATTCCTCTTCAAGATGCAGGCATACTGTGAGTTTGGCCTCTCATGCATCGGTCAAATAAAGAGAAGTGTTAGTACCCGGGTCAAGGAACATATGGCTGACGTTAAACATAGGCGAGAAACTAAGTCTGCAGTATGTAAACATGCACTAGACGGACCCAATCATTATATCCGGTTTGACAAACTCAAATCCTCGTAAAAGAGCAACGTTTTGTCCCTAGGATGCTGAGAGAAGCTATTGAGCAGTGGCGTAACTACAGGGTGGCAAGTCGACAAAATGCCACGGGCCCCCACCTGGTAGGGGCCCCGAGCTGAAAGGGGCCCTCGGTCCCCTTCAGTTTAAGATAAAAAAAAAGAACAGGGGAAGCACGAGGCCCCATCCGATTAATTTTGCCACGGACTACAACAGGTATAGTTACGCCACTGCTATTGAGATTAAAAAACATCCTAATTTCAATAGAGAAAAAGGTTGGAGTGTACCACCTGTTTGGGATCCTATCATGAAGACCATAATATCCCAAGCCCGTCAAAAACAACAACATATTGCAAGACCTAACGATGTTGTGAGTTCTGTATGCGTGAACCGGAACACACAAAATATCACACCAAATGACGGTAGTAATTAAAGCTCACTTATGAAGACACCTGTCAATTTTAGTCTTACCCGTGACCACGAGCGCTGTATAGAGCTCGAAATGTCTCTAAATAATGTTTAGAATACCAATAAACGCGAGTTTAATCCGTAAAATTAGTTTTATTTTAAATAGTCGAAAAGACAAAAAGTACCATATTAGAGGACTGGAACTGGACGGCGAATTATCAAGCGATTCATCTGACAGTGATTTTGTAGATACTGAATAAAAATTTACTCTATTCTTATTATTTCACTTTACCGAATCGCAAAGCACAATCAAAAAGCACTATGTAAAGTAGACATAATATATGAACAATAAACTTTCAATATAATACATAAAAACAAATAATGCTTTAAGTTTTGGTAGTCTAATAGAATTGATATCATTTCCATATAAAATAATATCGATTACCAGAAATAATCAAAATAATTTCATTGTAGGACATCTCTACAACTGTCAAAATCGATGTGTCACAGGGATCATCTTAGCTGAAATGAACTATAAATAAGGAGGTCGTAATAGCCCCTAGAAGTGCGCTTAACTTGCCTATACACAGTAGATTATGGGATAAATTAGGTTTAGGATGTGGTGGTGATAAGTGGATGTGGTATTGATGTGACAGGCTCAATACGATCTATTGTGCCTGTCGACCTCATATTTGGATCTCACTAACTTACCATCAGGTGGAGTGAGGTCATCTTGTTAGCCTTTTATAAAAAAAAAAAAAATACAATATTGAAGTTACATTGCGATGATCAATACTATTTGAAATAGGTAGTTCCAACGCTCTTAATAATAAATTAAAAAATAATGACATGACTGTCAGCTGATTAGGACTGTCAAAGTGACAGACAGCTGACATCAACAAAGTTTCAGTCGAGGTTATTGGTATTATTTATCTACTTTATCAGTACCAGTCAGCCAACAGAAAATATCTGTAGGTAGTAACAACTAATAATCATTTTTTATTGCATTGTAGAAGATTAATTACCTAGCATTACTATTTACTGACCGGACTGAGCTCAGTAAGTGCAAACATGTCTTGTCGCCAAGCTTTGTTACTCTCATCATCAAACTGCCATGGATATTCAATGCTAGAATTTGCGAAACAAGAAATCTGTTCGTTTTTAGAAAAGTACGTATTTGTTTTTATAAGTTCCTAAATTACCTTACCTTATAAGTTTTTGAATTTGTTTATAGCAAGATTTAACAATCATGCATGTTCGAAATTGATATGTATTGTGATTATGAAATGATTTAATACAATGTACATTCTTTACTTATTCTATGCTTGCGGACAATAGAAGTTGTATTAAATTCGTTTTTTTTTCTAATAATTTCAGGAATAAAATTAAGAAATTATTGTTCATACCTTATGCTCAAAATGATTTCAACAAGTATACTGCCAAAATAAAAGAGGTAATCGATCCATGGGGCTTTGAAGTGACTGGAATACACTCCTATGACAACCCTGTGAATGCTGTCAATAGCAGCCAGGCAGTCTTTGTTGGCGGTGGCAACACTTTTTTACTGCTGAAAAGATTGTATGAAAACAAATTAGTTGATCTAATAAGGAACAAAGTAAATGAAGGCAAATTATTGTATATGGGTAGCAGTGCTGGAACAAATGTAGCTACAAAGAGTATTCATACAACAAATGACATGCCAATAACTTATCCCCCATCTTTTGATGCTATTAAGATTGTGCCTTTCAACATCAATCCCCATTACATTGAAATTCCAGAATCTGAAAAACATAAAGGTGAAACTAGAGATCAGAGGATCTCAGAATACCTAGAAATGTCCCATGCTTCACCAGTATTGGGTTTGAGGGAAGGATCCCTCTTGAAAGTTGATGGTGATTCTTTAGTAATACAAGGAGTAGCAGGTGCAGTGTTGTTCGAAAAGTGAGTATTCAATTTGACCTGCTGGGTTAGGTAGTATAAGTCAGAATTTATATCATACTATACTATACATATATAATTGTATTATGTGTGGCTTGTTACCATTTTTAGTCCAGTCAAAATAGACATTTAACCTAGGAAAAATTCGCATAGAGCTGAAAAACGGCATGAATGTTGGGAACACTATTACAAATAATCTGTCAAAAGTCCCCATCGATCCCACGTCTGCAAAAAAAAATAATCAAGGTCAAATGTCACAAATATCAGTTTTATGTACTTTTGAGCGAAACGGTAAGTTTAATCATAAAAGTATGTATGACAAAATTACTTATCACGTAATTATCTATAAAAAATGTCTAAACACTTTGTTCCTAAGATTCACCATTTCAGAGATATAGCGATGCACAAAGTTGAAAAAGTTGTATTTTCAAACGCTTCCAGGCCCCCATGTGATTGTGCTAGACAGTTAAAATTTTAACGAATGATGTATCTCAGTTGCCTCTATAACATCTAATACTAGAAACAACATGAAACCAACGTGTAAAGTGGGTTCTCATACAAAACCTATGTTTTTTTTTCTCACACTTGGGCGGTTTTTAACGTGGTTAGCTTAGTAAACCTATTCCAGGTCATATTTCGCTCAAAAACGATATCAACAGATGAATGCATAATTATGTAAAATATGAATTTTCTAATGATTAAAACCACGATATCTCGCGAATGGTGAGTCGGAAAAGAAAAAGTGACTAGATCATTTTTGTAGAAAATTGTATGATCTACAACTTTTGTTTGACCTATTTTTACGATAATACTTATTGTTTTCGAGAAAAATGGAAAAATCCTTAATTTTATACTTTTGACCTTGAATAAATTTTTTTGCAGAAGTAGGATTGATGGGGATTTTTGATATTTCGTTTATTATGATGTATTTAACGTCTCTGGCAATTTTCAGCTCTATGCGAATTTTGTCTAAGTTAGCACTTATTTTTGTCTATTTTGACTGGACTATTTGTTTTGTTGTAGTTTTAGTTTTGCAATATATGTATAATGCAAAACTTTTAATCAAAAATATTTTGATTTTAGGGGAGACAAGAAATCTGAGTTTCCAGCCGGTACTGATATTTCGTTCTTATTCAACATTAATGATGCCTGAAGAATAAAGAAAAACCAAAAGATTAAATGTAAAAGAACATTTATTTTTAAAATATAGACTATTACTCAAGGTGTAATTAATTGTTATTTGTAAAGGAATGCTGTCCTTATAATATTATATTGTATGCAAAAAAAACTATCATTTATTCACTTAAATAAGTAAAAGAATAAGTATTAAATTTCATTGTAGATACTGCTCAATGTATAAAATTCACATTAAAATACATTTACCGGATATCACTTTTCAATCCCATAAATACACACAAATTCATTTTAAACATTGTCACCAAGTAAATTCCCAGATTTCATAATTGTTTGCAAATTGAACACAATTTCGTTACTTTACCATGTTTTATTCACAAAAAACACTACAATCACAATTTTGTCACTGTCTTAGATAGAAATGTTGACTATTTTCACATCACTATCACAGTTATAGAATTTAGACAACTGTACCGAGACTCGAGGCTCATATATTGTAACATTGACCGTTCACATCGGTTACGGGAAATAGACAACTGTGCCACTATAGACTGCTCAGTGTTTGCATATTGCACTTGAAATGATACGCTCCAGGTGTTTCAGGGGTGGGAGTCATCCCCTCCCCACAAGTCCGGTGATGATGACGAGGCTCCGAGCCATCATCGTAGTCAGTCAGGAAAAATCTCCAGCCATGTGGAGTTAAACTTTTCGTCAGCCGGAGACGGGGGCCTGCATGAGCAGCGCCCGCGCGGCGTGGAACAGGGAGGGCTGCGGCGCGCGGCGCGCCTGCCCCGTGCGCTCGGCCGGCGGCAGCTGGCACAGGTAGCGCCGCAGCGCCAGGTCGCGCCGCGCGCTCAGCCCGCGCGTGATCTCGCAGCCCGACCCGAACAGCACGGCGCGCTGGCGTTTCCTCTTCTGGATTGCGACCTAAAATAAATAAATATTAACATTACACACGTCACTCTGATGCCGTGGTAAGTAGCTTAAGCACTTGTGTTATGGAAAACAGTGGATACACAAATATATTTAATAACCCATCCTGACATGGAACTAAGACTGATGTTCAATACACGAATATTTATGCCAGATAGGAATCGAACCCACAACTCTTGGTACCGTATGGTGAACCTGGGTCACAAACAACTGTTCCATTGAGTCAGTGAATGAAGCAAAATATTGGGTAAATTTACCCAAAGTTAAGGCACAACACTGATAATTTTATCTTTCTAATGCCAGGACAGATACACACACACACACACACTAATTAACAAATTAATTAGAAAAAAAAACAATTAAATTAAAAAAAGTACCTGAATAGCAGCTACAGGATGCAATGAGTTAATATCTATTGGGGTTTCTTGTTCTTCCGTCCGTCCCTCCTCGTGTTTGCCGTTCTGTTCTATCTGCTCAGAATTTTCTGGTGACGGCTTCTTATCTACATATAACGTCTCTGCGTTTTTATGCAATATATTTTGAACTGTTTCTTTGCCAGCCATGTCTAATGATAGGCCGAGACGCGTCAGGACTCTCTCAGGTCTCCAACGATCCCGCGCTCCTCCTGTGGGCGCAGTTTGTTCTCGACGACGGACGTCTGCCACCAGACTCGCCCAATCAACTCCCAATGCGTCACCTAGACCAGCTGAAACGATATACAAATGTTAATTTTATTAAATTATAATTACGATTTTCAGGATAATATTTATTATTCTGAAAATCGTTTGCATTCGTTTGCAGATAATTTCCTTTTCAAATTCAGTTCAATAATCGTAGATCAGTATCAAACCTCTGGTTCTTTCTTCCTCCAATTCACCATCAGATATTTCTTCGAAGTCCAAGTTAGCGACATCTTCATCATCTTTCGCATCTTGTGATTCCTTCTCTTCCCCAGCACCACTAGTATCCTGACAAAGTTATAACATTTGAATTAATATGAAATCAAATATTACAAAATTTGGTAAATCTAGGAAACTAATGATTAAAATACAGTACCTGGGTTGATTCTTTTTCAGAACCTTCAACTTTTACAATACTCTCATCAGCTGGTGTTGCACTCTGACTATCCTCATCCATTGTTTGATCTGCCATCTAAAAATTCCAATGTTAATAGCAAAGAATAGAATTACAAAAAAAAAAAAAAAAGAAAACAATATAGTAAAAACAATATATCTTCGACAAAGAGGTAGGCCGAAGAAGAGATGGCGAGATGACCTAGATGCCCATGAGAAGAACTGGTGGGCATTGGCCGAAAATCGACAGCTTTGGAGTGAGTTAGGGGAGGCCTTTGCCCAGCAGTGGGACAGAACCGGCTAAATAAAAGAAAAAAAATATATATCTTCAAGCCTTACATCTTCCCTGTTCAGTATATCGTCGGGGTCGTCACTAATCTCGCTGAGGTCGTCAGGGATCGGCTTGTCGTCCACGTCGGCCTCCGCCCGGGCGGCGGGGGCGGCGGCGGGCTGCGGCGGCGGCGTGTTCTTGGAAGGTGGTTCCGGGTCGTTCCTGGCCATGCGACGTTTATCTCCTCTGTTCATGTCCATTCTCATGCCGCGACCATAGTTATCTAGGTAGTAGGAAGGCTCCATGTTACGAACGATTTTTAATCAGCGATACAACTTTTATTCCTTGTTTAATATTTACAAGTGTTTAACATTCTCATTTGATGATACTTAATTTCAGTTGTAGGCTAATGGAGTAGGAATGATGAGTATAAATAAAAGCAAGTTTTAAAAAAATACCTGCCTATTAAAAATTTTAAACTAAGAAAGTAAATACGAGTACTTAAATCTCGCGACAAGCTTTTAAAACATATAAATTGTGTCAAATATGTTGAATTTGAAATGTTATAAGTTGACAGTAAAGTTATAGTGTAAAAGTTTATTTTTTTCTTTTTAGCGCATTTAAATAAAAGCTTGTTTTTAAAGATTTTTTTACCTTAATTTATTTTATACTTTTTAGTTTTCACCTCTAGCATCTAAGTACTCATCTAGGCGAATCAAACGAGCCCAAACTCGATTTGGTTGTGTCGTTTAAGTACTGAGTTCCTTTGGCTGTCTTCCGGCTCCATCATCAGACCTTGGTTACTATCTAGCACCAAAGTACTCATCTAGTCGAATGAAATGAGCCCAAACTCGATGTGGTTATGTTATTTAATTACTGAGTTGCTATGGCTATCTTCCGACTTCATCATCAGATCAGCTCCATGTCATAATAATATTGCATTGTCATCGGATATACACGTGCATGCAAAATTTCAGCTCAATCGGTTGAGGGCAAGTGCCTTAAAATTGAGTTATAAAATTCCACCCGAACACACAAACATACATACATACATACATACATTGCAAGTTAAATAAAAGCTTGTAAAAAAACCAAAGATTTCATAGATTTTCTCGCTTAGCAGCTTTTGAAAACTTACCATGTACCCGCCCACGATGAGGTCCGGATGGGTGACCGCGATGATGCCAGCCTTCCATATCTGCATCTTTATCACCCCACTCGCTCATCTGAATTTTCAAAATACTAATGTAAACGACTTGATTAAGTTATAAATTTGAAAAACGTTAAAGCAATTTTAACATACCAAAATGGGGATAAGGACAGCCAAGGAATATGTGGGATAGGATAAAACAGGGATTTTTGTGATTTCTTTTACGGTAGTCAATTGGTTCATTCCGGTACAAAGTTTGGTAGTAGAAACTCACCTAGGACAGAATAAAAGGATGTATGTATGCGAACATGTTGACAAACATTAGTCTAATTTTCTTTTGGAAACCTTACCTGGGCCTCGTGTCCAATCCAGTGGCGATCGCGGCCCCAATCGCCTGATCTGTAGTCTTCGTTGTCCCAATCCTTGTGAGGATGCAGGTAACCCCTCTCGCGGTCCATGGAGCCTGAGCGACCTTCCCAAGAACGATCTCGGTGCGGACGGCGGTCGTCGTAACCTAATAATAAAAAGTTCCATTATACATAAAACAAACACAACGTAAAATAACCTATTATTAAATTAATTGATGCTCCATTCATAATTATTTGTTTGAGATCAACTTTTTTCTATTATGAACTTACCCATATCGACGCCACGATGGTCACCCATATGATCTCCATACATCCTATCATCATCTTCTGGATAACCTCTAGCTGGTCCAGGCATATCGTAACCTGGATCGTAATGCCTGTCTCTACCTTGCATACCATATCCTGGTGATCGGTCATCATCCCTGACGCCTTCATACCTATCATCTCCTCTATCGTAATGTTCCATACTATGATCATTGTCGTATTGTCGGTCCATACCCATTTCGTAATCGCCCTGTTCCCTATCCACACTCCCTATCCTATCCCTCTTAGTTGAACGATCCCGTTCCATTCTATCTTGTTTTCGGCCACCTCTTTCAGAATGAGTATCTTGTCTATCTTTGGAAGTTGTAGAACTCTTATCTGGTTCTAGTACACGATTCGATATCGCAGCAAGAGCTGCAAGACGTTCTTCTGGCCTCGGGAGAAGTCTCTCCATCGGTTTGTTGGGTTTCTCTAATCCTTTATCAGATCCACCGCCCCTGCTGCCTAAACCACGGTCACGACCTCTTCTTTTGTTGTCGTCTCTTTTACTGTCCTTATTTCTATCTCGTCCTCTATCTTTCCTATCATGTCTGTCTTTGTCGTCGTGCTTATCCTTTCTTCTTTCGAGGGATCTATCTTTATGATCACGTCCCCTATCCCGGTCTCTACTTGCAGATCGTTTTCGATGACGTTCCGCACTTCCATCGCGTCTTACCTGTTTCTTAGGCGAAACTGGTCTGCTACGCTCTGAACTTTCTTTTTTTCTAGGATCCTTAGGACGTGGAGATCTTGACCGCGCTTTTCTAGGTGATCTACTACGAACTTTAGCGCGATCTCTTTCTTTATCGCGATCTTTGTCCCTATCTTTGTCTCTATCTTTGTTGCGATCCCGGTCTTTATCCCTGTCTCGTGCTGAATGTGGTGAAATGCTTCGATTTCTTTCTCTTCTTTGCGGTGATTTTCCATGTTTGGGGGCGTTCTTTGGCAAACTCTTCGAAGTTATTGGCGGAGTTCCACCTGATTTTTTACCTGGAGATAAAGATTTTTTACCAATAACTGCCTTTGTAGCGGGTTTTTTCTTATTAGCATCATGTTTTTTCAATCTATCGTCTTTTTTTGGAGTACCTTTCTTAGAGTCACTTTTATCTCTCTTCAAAGA
Organism: Maruca vitrata; assembly: GCA_039566165.1. Classification (NCBI taxonomy): domain Eukaryota; kingdom Metazoa; phylum Arthropoda; class Insecta; order Lepidoptera; family Crambidae; genus Maruca; species Maruca vitrata. The sequence continues at coordinate 12,873,704 of CM076916.1, read as the reverse complement.
GTCACTTTTCACAAACTTTTTTTTAGATGGTACCTCACCTTCTGACGACGAGCTGGAGTTCCTTTTCAGTTTTCCTTTCTTACCTTTTCTCCTAGCCTCTCTGAAAAACATAAAAATTATATATTGCTAATTGATCGACAAAAGTTTTGATTTACTACACCACACCAGAAATATGCAATTATTTTGGATTTTATAGAAACCAATCACAATTTTCAAAATTATTATATAACAAAGTATTTTGTGTACTTTGGCATAATTTAAAATACAACACAAATTTTAACCTTTATAGATAACTTTATGACCATGATACTTTATGGACCATGTGAGAAAATAATATATTTATTACTGAGCAAATGCCAGTCCAGGCTGAAGGTTACTCTATTGTAAAACATATCTACATTACCTATATCATGGTGGGCTTACCTATTGAAATTGAAATTTTATTAAAATACTTTTACACTAGGGTAAAATCATTATAGCTTCAAAATACTTTTTAAGCCTGACAAGTTACCAAAAAATCAATAATGGTTCTTTCTCTCAGAGGTCTAAATTAATTTAAAACTAAAATGTTCAACTGCATGCAAGCAAACAATCAAGCATGAAAACTAAATAATACAAATATTCAAATAAATAAAATCTGTACAACCCAATTCTAGATAATGTTAAGAAAATATAAATAGGGTATTTTACTATTGCATAATAAATACACATAGTACAGTATACCTTTTGAACAATTTATTTAATAAATGTTTTTTATGAATAATTATAGTAAAACAAATAGAACTTCAACATTCTGCCATATCTACTACTATTTATTTTTGAAACAAACTAATAAAATCACCAAAAACCACTAAATTACCACAACACCCACCCACCAAATTACCACATCTAAGTATGTTACCACCATATATATATATTTTTCCTTCAGGTCACAATGAAATATTTATCTTAAGAGAAGATAAGCATAGGTCTCATTAAGAACCTAAATTAGTATCTTATACCTCAGATTCTTTATTCTTACTAACTACTTATGGAAAAACTGAATTCATGCATAAAATTTTTTTAAATACCTGCATGGATGTCATGCATCTAATGTTTAGGTATTTATCATATCACCCTATATATTGACTTTTATAGTTGTGACCAGTAAGATACCACAATGATAATCACAAAAACATTAAAATATTGTGGTATTGTCAATATAATATGACTACTTAATGATTCTTGGACAAGATACATACTAAGAAATTTAGAAAATTTGATAATTAGGTACTTACCTTATTGCTAAGAAGAACATGAGTCAGAAGTATTTTAGGAGACACATGGCAGATCTGCTATGATACTTTTGTTTTACTGTCTATAGTAATAGTGTTTTAATCAAAATCATATGTGACCTGTTTACTAACACACTGGTGAATTTGTAATACTTTTTATACTGAACTGATGAAGCTGATGTTAAGGACTTGAATTAGGTGTCAAGTAGCCATTAGTAGGGAAAACATGGAATGAAGTGATTATAAATAGAAAAGAAAAAACAGTGTCTTTGAAAATAAGCACTTAAATTTTTTTTACACAAAGTTTAAATTTACATCAAATACACAAACAGATAACAAGTTTTATATCAAAATATTTGCCAAATTATGACATATTATAAAATCTCCAATTACAAAAGTAATTACTTAAAATTTACAACCAAATTGAAAAATAAAAATTGTAATGAGCACATTTTTTTTGTTTGTCTTTCATTTTGCCTTGCTATAATTTTGTCTTAATTATTTGACAGTGCACAGACAATCCAAAATAGACTTAATTTAGTTCTGGATTTAATGTTGAACATGCTCAATAATATATTCTCAGAACAGGAATATAATTGTGTAAGTATGTTACTTTTGATGATGTTTAGTAAATGGTGTAAGCAACATGAATGTAGTAATTTCTCATACCTTCCAGAAGAAGAGGACGATGAACTGCCGTCTGATGACGACGACGATACGCTAGACGAACTCGAACTCCGCGAGGAGGAGGCGCTAGAGACAACTTTCTTTTTGTCTTTACGCATGTCTTTCCCACAGTCCATTTTCAATTGCAATTCTAACTCTCGTTGCAACTGCAGTCTCCTTTTCTCAAGGACGTCAGTGTCCGCGTATTCTAAGTCATTTTGGTCCCAATTGTCTATTTCACCATCGGGACTACGACCCGAACGCACTACAACAGTAGAATGCAGTCTATTCTTGCCATCGTCCTTTACCAAACGCTTTTGTTCACTATCCTTGTTCGCAGCTCGCTGCTTGGATGGACTGATAAGTGTATGAGTTGCTGCAAATTTACAACTTTTACCGTAAGCACAACTGCCGTGCTGAGCCCACTGTCTACAATGTTCAGTTGTTTTTTTAACACTAGAAGTTTTCTTAGTACCGAGGCGCTCAAAAACACTAGGTCTATTTGCTAGGTCTTTTGATTTCGGTAATTCGACAGTAATTTTTCTTTTTCCTTGTTTTGACATTATAAAGGAAAAACATTGGTATCACAATTAAAAATTGAATTGAATACAAAAATCTATTTTCACCGGCACAGGGTCCGCCATTGTTGTAACCACAGACAAGTTATCATATTTTTATTTTGTATCTGTCAAAAATCAAGAGCATTTATTACCGTTTGATAGTTCGTTGCCAAACTGCTAATAGCTAGGGACATCAACTCGAGTCTCATCCGTTCAAATAGTGCTGAACAATATTTCTTTAAAAATCTGACAAAGTGACAATATATCGCTGTCTGTTGCAGTGTTGGATGGATGTAGTTTTCGAAAAATACCCAAGCTAAATACCGCAGTGTAGAGAAAATCAAATATTATTTGTAATTTATCCAGTGAATATCAATTAAAATGCCTCTGTTAGACGGGAAAGAAATCGGTATATTTTTTGTAAGTATCTTTTCATCTTTAAAAATAATTGGGTAGCATAACCAACAAGCCCTGAGACTTTTATTAATATATTTTAGAAACTACTATTATTTATGACTAACATTAAAATATTTAAATAAAATTTACAAATGTGTCTATTTATATTTTACGTGTATTCAAACCATATCAAGTTATCTAGGTTATTAAATGAGATTTTCTTGGTATTCCAGAGTGAAGAAGACTTGCCATATGAAGAAGAGATATTGCGGAACCCTTTCTCTGTTAAACATTGGCTTCGATATATAGAGCATAAGAAAGGAGCACCAAAACATGAAATAAATATCATCTATGAGAGAGCTCTTAAGGAGTTGCCAGGCTCTTTCAAATTGTGGTACAATTACTTAAAATTAAGGAGGGGCCAAATTAGAGGCCGGTGCATCACTGATCCAGTTTATGAAGATGTAAATAATTGTTTTGAAAGATCTTTAGTTTTCATGCACAAAATGCCAAGAATTTGGATGGATTATTGCACTTTTCTCACTGACCAATGTAAAATTACTACTACTAGAAAAGCTTTTGATAGTGCATTACGAGCCTTACCAATAACACAACATCATAGAATTTGGCCTCTTTATTTGAATTTCCTGAAAAAACATAATATTCCAGAAACTGCGATAAGGGTCTTTAGGCGATACTTGAAATTATGCCCAGAAGATACGGAAGAATACATTGATTATTTGACTTCAATCAATAAACTTGATGAAGCTGCCTTAAAGCTAGCTCAAATTGTCAATAATGAAAATTTCCAATCAAAACATGGAAAATCTAATCACCAGCTCTGGAATGAACTGTGTGAATTAATATCCAAGAATCCTGATAAAATCCATTCCCTAAATGTAGATGCCATTATAAGAGGAGGGCTTAGGCGTTACACAGACCAGCTAGGACATCTTTGGAACTCTCTGGCAGATTATTATGTCAGAAGTGGCTTGTTTGAAAGAGCTCGTGACATTTATGAAGAGGCCATACAAACTGTGACTACAGTTCGAGATTTCACTCAAGTGTTTGATGCTTATGCCCAATTTGAAGAACTTAGCTTGAGTAAGAAAATGGAAGAAGTTGCAAAAAAACCGAGTCCTACTGAAGATGATGATATTGATTTAGAACTGCGACTTGCTAGGTTTGAATATCTCATGGAAAGGAGGTTGTTGCTCTTAAATTCGGTGCTTCTACGACAGAACCCCCATAATGTTGCTGAATGGCACAAGAGAGTCAAATTGTATGAAGGGAAGCCCCATGAAATAATTGATACTTATACAGAGGCTGTTCAGACTGTTGACCCAAAACTGGCAGTTGGAAAATTATATACTTTATGGGTTGGCTTTGCAAAATTTTATGAAAAAAATGATCAAATAGAAGATGCTAGACTTATCTTTGAGAAAGCAACACAGGTTGGTTATGCTAAAGTTGATGACCTAGCATCAGTGTGGTGTGAATGGGCAGAAATGGAAATTAGACATGAAAATTATGAAGAAGCCCTTAAATTGATGCAAAAAGCAACAGTTTTACCCAGCAGAAAAGTGGCTTATCATGATGATACAGAAACTGTTCAAATGCGTTTGTATAAATCACTAAAAGTTTGGTCCATGTATGCTGATTTAGAAGAAAGCTTTGGCACCTACAAGTCCTGTAAAGCCGTTTATGATCACATAATTGATTTGAAAATAGCAACACCTCAGATTATAATAAACTATGGCCTCTTCTTAGAAGAACATAACTACTTTGAAGAAGCTTTCAGGGCCTATGAAAAAGGTATTGCACTGTTTAAATGGCCTAATGTATATGACATTTGGAATACATATTTAACAAAATTCCTAAAAAGATATGGAGGAACTAAACTTGAGAGAGCTCGAGATCTTTTTGAACAATGCATTGAGCATTGTCCTCCAGAGTTTGCTAAATCCATTTATCTACTTTATGCAAAATTGGAAGAGGAACATGGATTAGCCAGACATGCAATGTCAGTGTATGAAAGGGCTACAACAGCAGTGTTGCCAGAGCAAATGTTTGAAATGTTTAATATTTACATCAAGAAAGCTGCTGAAATCTATGGAGTGCCCAAAACTCGTCAAATATATGAGAAAGCTATTGAAACCTTATCTGAGGATAAAGCCAGAGAAATGTGTGTTCGATTTGCAGAAATGGAAACACGCTTGGGAGAAATTGATAGAGCTAGAGCCATTTATGCCCACTGTAGTCAAATGTGTGATCCAAGAATAACTTCAGAATTCTGGAGTACATGGAAAGAATTTGAAGTCAGACATGGAAATGAAGATACAATGAGAGAAATGTTGAGAATCAAGCGAAGTGTACAAGCAACATACAATACTCAAGTGAATATGATGTCTGCTCAAATGTTAAGTTCTGCCGCACAAGCTGCAGGCACTGTTTCCGATCTTGCTCCTGGCATGAAGGATGGCATGCGCATGTTGGAAGCCAAAGCTGCAGAGATGGCAGTTCAGAGCAAAGGAAACATTATGTTTGTCAGAGGCGAAACTCAAGGTCTCAAAGAAAGCACAGAAAAGGTGGTTAATCCAGATGAAATTGACATTGATGAAGATTCAGAAAACAGTGATGAGGATGGTGAAGTTGCAGCGCCAGTGCAAAAGAAAGATATACCAGCAGCGGTTTTCGGAGGTCTTGTTCCAGAAAGCAAATGAGGATTGTATGCAATGATATCCATTATTACAAATAAATCATAATTTTATTGACATAAGCTTAATTGTTACACTTTCCTATACACAAGCCTCCACAATATTTACAACAGAAATCACAGAACTCAGTTTCGTTTTATTATTATTATATTATCAATAAAAGCTTGTTTATTGCATATGGTTGTGCTAATGTAAATGGTCTAATGCAGAATTTATCTTATTATGGCATACATGGGGTGTAAAACAGATTTGTTAAAGCAATTAAACCATATCATTTTGAGAGAGCTAAAGACATAATCAGCATTTTTACCCAATGAGAAGAGTAAATATAAGTAACTTTCCATGACATAAATAATTAAGAAAAAGAACCTACAATATTCAAATTATATCTCTTGGTGGTGTTATAAAATGTAATGTATTGGAATACATATTCTGATGATCAGTGTAATTTAATATGCTAATATCATTATGAACCCCACCAAACATAATTAATTCACCATTTCCCTTTACTAATGAATACATAACTAATTCTTCGGGAGCCCCACTCATTTCTCCTAAGCGAGGGCAAAGCCATTGAACATAATTTAGAGAATTCCCATCTACAATAGTTGAAATGTCCAAAACATGCATAGTCAGTGTGTTTCTCTTGATTTTTTTTACTGCAGGTTGCCTTTGCTGTTGGTTTGGTGGTGGTGATACTTGTTCTCTTCTGTTTTCTAAATGTGCGATTTGCCTTTGATTTATAAGATCATTTTCGGGTGGAGTTTCATTTGGCGAGTCACAAGCAAACGCTGCCATTCTGAATCTGTTTGCTTCTTGTAGCTGTCGCACTATCTTCAAGCCCTTAACCTGAAAAATTATTTAAGTAAAAATTAGCTTTTCCATATAGGTAAATAAAATCTCTTTTAGGTACTATTTGATTTAGAAAACTAGACTTCTCCTCAGCCTTATATTTACCTAAAATCATGAACTATTGCCATTATAAATAAGCTTACCTTTGCATTATTTCTCCTCAAAGTTGAATCTCTTTTTCCCAAATCTAAACCACCTTGTTTCTTCGAATCAGAACTGGGCCCAGCTCCAGCATCTGCATGATTATAATCTGAATCACTGTTTTCTTTTCTTTCTCCGACAATTTGTTGTTCATTTCCATGACTAGGGCCTGCAACAGGCTCATTATTTATATTTGCACGAGCTTGTCTTGCAGAATTTTGCCTTGGCAAGACACCACGTCTACCATTTATATTTTGATCTCTATCTAAAGGCCTTTGCAAACTCTGTTCCACTCTTACGGAGACTGGTGCTCCCTCTGATCTGTTGAAGGATGACAATCGCACTGCAGAGGTAACTAATGGTTTAGCAGTATTCCACCCATTCCTACTTCTACTAAGGCTTACAACCTTGTCCCCAACTTTGCATGCAGGATTACACCAGATGTTTGCTGCAGCCCATTCTTTATTTTTAACAGCAAGTTCTTTCCAGGTCCACACAGGGCCCTTCATAGTTAAAACCCAACAGTCATTATATACAAAGCGTTTTTGCAAGGTTTGGACCCCACCAAGGAGTAACAGCCTATCTGAATCTAAATTAAGCATAGATTGAGAATATCTTGGGGAAGGCCTGGGCTTAGTGGTTGGTTGTTTCCTCCATGTAGAAGTGGTTATATCAAATACCCAGATATCATTTGTACACTGTATTTGATAATTCTGAGTAGGTAACATCAGAAGTCCACCAAACACCACCATTTCATCACCATTGATACATGCTGAATGTCCTGCCATTGGTGGTGGTGGGTTGTGAGAGTTTACCAAAATCCACTTATTAGTATGGACACTGTAGAAATGTACATCATTGAACATGGTTATGTTTTGATAAAATTGTGATAATGATGGGTATGTCCAACCACCAAAAACTATCAAATATTCCTTATAATGAACCATTGATGTGTATGCCTTAGGAACTGGGTATGTGCCTGTTGCCAATGGTCGTATCCATTGCCTCCTTGATAAATCAAATCGCCAAAGGTCATTGAATGATGTTGCATTGGTAGTACAACCCCCAAAAATGTACATATTATTTTCAAGAACACAGGCTGAATGTGAAAATCTTTTAGTTATTGTAGGCACCATGTCAGTTGAAGTAATATTTTTCCATAAGATGTTAAATTCTCCTACCGCTTTTACAAGTTTCATAGAAGTTTTTCGGAGTACATCTGTAAAATAAATATGTAGTCTTATAGACTGATACTTTATAAACAAACAGAATTCTGTCTTGCTGAATATTATACTTACTTTGACCGCAATCGTACCACCTTTTACAGACGGTCATACAATTTTGCAAATCTTTATATGGAGGCAGAAATCCTAGTATAAATTCGAGAACTTCATCAGGAAGGTCTTCGACAGTGCTCTGCAGCGTCTGCTGTGGCATAGATTGGTGTAATACCTCCATATTTTTATTATTGTTTCATACTGTTACCATGAAAAAGAATCGAGAAATATTGTTAATATTTATGAGTCAATAAACAACATCCTTAGCATGTCGAACCACATGAAAATGGAGACAACAAAACAGAAAAAATCTTTTTGTGCAAGTGACTGACAGATGACAGTTCAACCTAACTGACACTTTTGTTAGTGTTGCTACTGACTGATATATATTTTTTCGTGTGACATCACTGATATAGCGAATGATCTATCTATACATACAAGGTATAAAAACTAAATTAAACTAAGCTAACCTAAATTAAATAAAAACATTCATATAAAAAAAAAAATTATGTGTGGCACTCGGGGCTGCCGCGGTATAGCTATTGCATAGCATCGTCCGATTTCGGAGCAGCTCGTCTCGATTCGTGCGAGTTTCGTTGAGTCGTACAATACGTCTAACCGCACGCACACAAACACACGCCGAAGTCTACCGAACTGAAACGACGTTAGACGATTGTGAGGTTTTTTTCGTTACGGAATTTCTTGGTTCGGTCGCCGCGCTCAAAGCCCGCGATAAAAGCTATGCAATAGCTTAAAAGTATGTATACCTATCCCAGGAGGCTGGCTGAGTTTCCTTTCCTCTTTGGATGACGAGACTTATCGTAAGAGACCTAGGAACAAGCCAGCTGCAGCACTCCGCTCACCTATAATCTCAATCAGCCGCTTGGCGAGGTCATGGTAAACACGATGCACAGCTGGTACACGGGCCCATTGTCTGTACTCCAAACTACTTAAACCTGTAAATGTTACTAAGGCAGGCAAGACATATTTGCGCCGATTGAGGACTCCGCAAGCACATGCAGTGACTCCAGCGGCTGAAGTCCAGCCACCAACGAAGTTCTTGGGAGATTCAGTCAGGGGATACCAGTCACAACTATCTGTCCGGTGGTTGGTGAACGGTATACGGGTAAGTGACCCCGGCTCCTCGAGCTACTATCGACTCAGTCCAAATCAACCGGGGCGATAGTATCCTTCCTCCCTTTTTCCTTCCCCCGTCATATATCCGTGCTACTCGTGGGAACGCAATGACCTGGAATGGGAATGTTAAAACAATGCACAAGGCAGAACGGCGGCGTCATGGTCATCAACCCGTCACGTCACGTTTCCCACAGAGGTGAAAAATGGATCGCTGGAAGTGATCGCTGCCTACCCCCCCTCTGGGAAAAAGGCGTGATTTTATGTATGTATGTATGGGAGAAGATATGAAGAGGCCAGAGTGTCAATGCAAGTTGCATCCCACACTAAGAGCCTACCCATCTTCCAGGGAACCTGGGACAGATCTCTGGATCTCTTCCCATCATTCCGGGTCAGACCGTTCGGTTCGAGCACAACTGGAACTGAAGTGCTAGCAAGGGCCTGGGTAGTATCCCGGCACTTTTGCTGCAAGAAACCCCGTGGTGACCAAGCGCATTTCACGTCAGGGGCAACTATGTGGGACATTGCAGGGTGCCCTCAAACAGAGGCATTTTGATTCTAATAATAAAATTTTCTGTTTGATCTGTCGTTAATTTTTGTAATAAATACACTTCGTTTGAGATCATGTAAACAACAACGTCATTAATATTTTTAGTTGTATAGTTATAATGCGGATAAAGTAACTAAATAAATACGCATTGTTGTGTTACCTTTTTTTTTAATATATACAGGCGATTTGCAATCATATTTTGGTTTTTTGACGAATGCAATATTAAATCTTGATACGTATGAAACTGCATTTATGACGAACACAAATGTTCGTCATTGCTATTAGACATCAAAGATTTATTTCGGTTATAAAAAAAATAATCCATAACGTGATGGTTATCACGGTAGCCTTGTAAGTGAGATGCAAAGAGAATATAATCACTATGTTTGTGAGGTGAATTAGGTTTGAGATCAGTAGATATACCCGAGAGGGAATCTACCTTCTCATGTTAAGTTGAAAATAATAATTTTTTTACAAAGTTTTTTCATTATTTTATTAATTCAAACCAAAATTAAAAAAAAATACACTGCATTTTAATTATCAGTGACAATGGGCTAACTACTAATAAAATGCAGTGTAATTTAAACCTGTAAAAGTAAATTTTTGTTCCAACATATTCCTGATTATCATGGGGAAAACTAAATTTCTGAACGAAATTATCATCTGGTATCTGTCAGTTAGTAGTGTCAGCTGTCAAGTCTCTGGTGCTGCGGGAATTTTGAGTTTAGTATGTGTACCTAGCAGATGAAACCTTTTTATGTATTAAAACTTGCATGGTAATGATTATTAACTAATTCTGATAAACTTGTTGTTGAACTATTTGAATATAAAGTGAAAACTTGTGATTGTTTTGACACATAACCTAAGATCGAAATTACATCTTTAGTGTAAATAAATTCGGCCCAATATTTTGCAGTCTGTGTCTAGTTTGAATAATGCAGCTGCTTATACAAGCTAGCCCATTTTTTAACAAATTAAAACAATGGCATCACACTATTGGTCTGAGTGAAGTGCAGCTGACAACTTCCCAAAAGGTAATTATCATTATTTATTATTTGATAACTTTATTCATTATTTATGAGCTTTGTTGTTTATAAATTCATCTACTTGAAGGTTGTATTATGGAGCATTGGAGTTGTGGGTACGAGTGCTGTGGTAGTAGGGGTGTTGTCAAGATATTTGGCAAGGCGGCGTGCAAAACCCATCCTCAATCCGCGAATTCAGCGAGCTATTAACAAAAGGATTTCTCGAATGAGAAGCCCAAATGGAGGTGAGATATTTTTTACCCGACTACGGCAAAGCAAAAGGAGGGTTATGATTTTTTATTACTAATTAAGTTATCTTTCCTTAAACAATAATATATTTAAATAAGATTAGATACTATGAATAGCATTAATATTTACTAATTTAATTCAAGGGCACCTGTGTTGTGCCTGTAACAATTTTAAACATGACTTTCTACTGAGCTTCTTTGTGTTTAGTAGTTGACTAAAATACTATTTCAGGCATGGGATCAATTGCAAGCAGTGGCGGCAGAAGCAGTCCTCTGGGGTTCAGTGAGAGACTGTCGCTAGCGTCCGGCTCAATCGGCTCCGGGGGAGGCGACGCTGCGCCGCTCTCGCCTCAGCAATTAGGTGTCATGGGTGAGTAAATACTTACCTACTAGTCTACTTCTTTTCTAAACAAACATGTCAAGGATTAATAGCATCTACATAGTATATGATTACATTTGTGAACTAACACCATCTACCGAGGAGTAGTTGTACTAACTCACAATAATAAAATGTTTCCTGTTTCTTGTACAGAAATTGTCATATTTTATTGCAATCAATGCGTTCCTCTGCATTTATTGTGCATCTTAATTTATTCTTTAGAAATGAGGGGTGTAGATAGTACCGGATTACTTTGTATTATTAATATTAACAAGGGCTGGTTGTACCAAATTTTTTACAGCGCCATCTATTGGGGAGTAGCTAGAATACATTCTGACCGACCTAGTACCATTTTAAATAAACATTTAGTTCCATTACTAACTGCCAGATTGCGCTGTATACAATATTTTACCTTTCCAAACTTTTCATTTTGACCTGTAAGAACAACATATTATTTTTTAATACGCTAAACGCTATATCAATGGTGGTAATTACTACGAGGCTTCTAAGTAGTTAAACATAATTTTTTTTTCTTTTACAATCACTCGGGTTGATAAAATTGGAAAGTGCCTACCTTCAATTTATTATCATACGAATAACATATACACAGTTCTACGTGAAAGGTTTTCAGAATTAGCTCATCGTATCGCTACTATAATAAAAACAAAATCGATCATGTTTCTATCACAAAATCTGTGTAATCCGGGAATAAATACACCTTAATGCACACCATTCCGTTATAGGGGAGTGGGTGCACATAGCTTTAAATTTAGAAAAGATTGCATATTTTATTGGTTAATGTCTCAATTGCAGGCGGTTACGTCAGTCGACATCTGAATTAGACTAGGATATTGCACTCTTCCGCTGGGTTATGGCTTAAGGTTGCTCCGACGTGCACAAGTGGTAAAAGCACTGCATTAGTGCCGTGGAAATAACCATTAAGACATCATGATAGTCTGTTAATATTAACAATTTCCTCTAAATACGGGATATTTCACTTGTTTATTATGATTCTGTGTTTTTTTTTTCATTAAAGCAAGCTTTGCCCAACAGTAGGACATCAAAGGATATTTTTTAAAATAAATACATCCGTTCATTGCAGTGCAGTGCATTCAGAAACCTCATGTTCGGTGTCTCCAAGTTAATTTAAGTAAATAGAAGGCCTTTTCGCCAATCTGTATTAAACTTTTAAATAATTTGTAATGTAGGTTGGTAAAAACGATAAACGATAATTGTACCCTATAAAATTTTACTTCAATTGATATTGACCATTTACCGATCACTGGCTCTCAAAACGTATTTTCAAGTGTAGTTTAAGTATTTAAGTAGTTGGGTCAATGTGATCTCATTTCGATAAACTAACATTGAAACCAAGTAGGTGGTAACTAACTGAATTTTAATAATATAAAAACAGTTTTAAGCATGAAGTAAACAAAAACATATACATACAAGTATATAGTAACACAGACTAATCTCATGAGAACTTATTAAATATACCTTAAGATTGTCCTTAGATAAATCTATTAGTACGCATTTTTTATTACAAATCGTCCTATACTTGGACAATTAAACTTTGCCATTGCAATTATATTGAATGTCACCTTGTGTCGCTAACTCGTTTTATGTTTTATAGACGACACAATATGTACTTACGGATGTATCGAATAAAATAGTACATACATATAAGTATGTTGCAGGCCGTTCTCAAATAGGAATTCTTCTAATAATTAGGTACGTACGTTGAGCCAACTACAAAACTAAGCGACCTTTATGGTTCTAATAAACGGAAGCCTGGAATACACTGATTTATAGAATCAACAAAAGATACTTCTGTAATTTACTTACCAATCCGGACCATTATTATTCCAGTGGTGATATCCAAAGCTAATGGAACAAATAGCATTGACTTAATCCGATTTCATCCTGCATCCTCCAGTAGGTAATGCTCTCTGACGTCATTCACCGTGACCTCACCTCGACCTACTAAAAATCACTTATTTTATTGTCAGAGCTAGCTATTCTCTTTTATAAGGCCAAACGTTTCTTAAAAAATTCCAACAATCTTTGCCATCTCCACGGCCACCCCTCTACAGTATTGAATTTTACTAATTATTTTTACTCATATTGGAGATTGTGATCGTATTTATGAGCCATTAAAATACTAAAGCGAGGCAATGAATGCAAGATTGAAATAGTTTTAGAACTTCGGAAAATTCATATTGTGTGCTTGGAAGTGGACTTGGAAGCTTCATCAAAATTTTCTTCATTGACCCTTATTGAAAGCATACCTATACCTGTAAATTGTAAATTACCTACTTTCTAAATTAAACAAATATCTTTGGTCCGCCAGTTAAACGTATCAGTAGTTCTTTATCGGATATATCGAATAGTTGACGGAAAAAAACTTTGCAATCCATTATTCCCATTGCTAAACAGTATCAGATCTAATCAAATTAATCGATCTAATCAAACGCGAATGGAATGCCGACATATTGCACTTGCAGTAATGAATGTATAATGTGTGCGATTAACGTTACCAGTGAATGAAACATTACCCGCGAACCATGAAACGAGTTCCCATATGCGATAGAAAAGAGAAAACTTGACTTATTTGTAGGGAGAGATAGCATCTGTCCGATCGGCTCGTTTTTGTACTGGTGCAATTACTATTTCCAGTACCTATCTAATGACTTCTAACATTGATAGATATCTATCATCTATAGTTGCTGCTCTAGTTGGAGTAATGTCGTGGTTGTTCTTATATTTAAGCAGTTATATTATTACAGCTTCTCTAAGATGAAGCCTCGCTTTATCTCCAGTTAGACTATAAAGACTTAAGTAAATCTGCCATAGACAGACACTGAATGACCTTAGACATTTCATTTGTGTGTGAATAATCGTCGTTAATTACGAAATCGCTTTTGGCGAACTAGTCTGCCTTGGTATTCGGTAATTTTTGCATATCTAAAACTGGCTTGGAAACTTTATCGTTTGATGAGCTAGCATTAGGTACTTGTTAGTGGTATGATGGCGGTTCCATTGGAAACGAGTTCAGTGATCGTGACGCACTCGCGCGCTGCCTCACTGGCCCTCGCGGTCGCTACATTCGCCGGTTACAATCACGGCTCGTTGGTCTAGGGGTATGATTCTCGCTTTGGGTGCGAGAGGTCCCGGGTTCAAATCCCGGACGAGCCCGCTTACGTTTTTTGGTTTTGCTGTTGATATTTGTGACAGGAAGCTGCCAGTATTTACAAACTTTTACACCAAATAAACGTCAAAAAGTAAAGCGATTACATATACGTTCTGCCCAATGAATGTTTCTTTATAAGTAGGTACTTAGAGCTTTTAGTTTGAAGCTTTTTTAATATTCCGATTACATATTTTCTATAGGTTGTTAACTCTACCTGCTATCCAAATTCGTAAAACATTTCCATCGATACCAATTGCTCTTTGTAACATTATGTTGAACAGAAATTTGTTAAGAAATTTCAACTTAGGTACGGTTTTCTGAATAAAGTTTTCCCTAATGTAACGTTTATTTATGTAGAATGCTCCTTTGTGACTTATAGTGTACATGTTAGTGTTGTAGAGGATAAAATTATTAAATGCCTACCGTCATCGGCCATTATGTAGGTATTCAGTTGATTGATGATGATTATCATTTTAGAGGACACGGTTAAATCAGTTGCACGCCATCATTAGCAACTACGAGGCGAGTAAGCACTTCATTTAGTCAGAACAACCATTTATCCTATGAGTCAAATGCAAGCTACAAGCATTATTTTTTCCAGTGTAACCTCGTTACGTAATGCAATGCAGTTATTCTTATTGCACGGCGTACATTGCGAGGACAGTTATCGTAGTTGCATTCCCGCAGGAGAACATTTTAATATTGCACCAGTAATACCAGTATGATTTAAACAATGGACTGAATACCGTGAGATCCCCGGGGAACGAGCGTCCTTAGCTTTCCCTGCACGTAACGGCCTACTGACATAGTCCTCGGAATCCCAACGACAA
The DNA here is from genome assembly GCA_039566165.1 of Maruca vitrata. Classification (NCBI taxonomy): domain Eukaryota; kingdom Metazoa; phylum Arthropoda; class Insecta; order Lepidoptera; family Crambidae; genus Maruca; species Maruca vitrata. The sequence goes on along the minus strand of CM076916.1, from coordinate 12,858,465 downwards.
AAGGCTCCTTAGACAACTTTGATTACATATTTATTTATGTAACTGCACATTGCGAAAACGGCATTAATTTTATATTCATTTTTGCATGGACTGGACTGGTAGAGTATGGCGAGAAATAAATTAGATGACTCATGAACTTAACAATAATATTATGCAGATTTGTATCCGCACATGTTGTAAAGTTTAAACGCATTAGTTTAGGCTTCGTAATACGTATATTATTTTCCTTTTATTCCTACTTGGCTTGATTTTTTGTTGCTACGTAACCTACTTTCATGGATAATTATTAGCTAAACGTCTTTATATTCTATAGGCTTTCAAAACGCATAAAATGGATATTTTTGTAAATATATGTATAATAACTATTATTAATGTTATTTGTGTAAGTTTGCTTATTATTTTTGAGATGGGCAGATCCGATGAGCTATAGAACATCTATTATCACTACGACCCATACGAGCACAAAATATCTGAAAATAAGTCGGTATTCCCACCTAGGCATTAGGCAAATAACTTTTTTTCCATTCCATTTAGCTGATACAACCTACATAAGTCGCCAGTTACGCTATGTCGCTACACTAGGTCGATGTCAAGCCGATTTTGTTTGAGATAAGAATTGCTATTGCTATTGATAGTATACGTATATGTATAATAGTTTGATTGGGTACTACTTACATGTTGGCCCATTTTAAATAATTGTGTCTGTGAGTGGACAATTGGTGCTTGCCTATTCGCAGTTCATGTTCACAGCTCATCCAAATAATGTATGTTGACTGTTGAGCAACTAGGTATGGCCCCTCGAATAGTTAGAGAACTTGTTTTTACTCGACTGTGATAGAAAGAGGGTTAGGTTTGTGTATGGTTAAAAAAATACTTCTAGTGAATAACGTATTTATTTAAAACTTCTTCCATAACTTTTCCTGAAGTTTGGTATGTATAATATTATTATGTATCGTTAGGTCATGACTATAACTCGTCATAATATTATTAAATTGGAAGTGTTCGTGTTATTTGATATCGTGATGATTACGTAGTAGTAGGTATACGTACACCTAAGCAATGATATCATAATTTCGACCTAAAGTGTGTGCGGCTCGTTGGTCTAGGGGTATGATTTTCGCTTAGGGTGCGAGAGGTCCCGGGTTCAAATCCCGGACGAGCCCAATAGTTTTTTTGAGTTTTTTTTAACGATAGACCTTTTTTACACAGTATGAAAGTGTAACTAGAAGTTATATTTTGATTTGTATAAAACTTATATTTATTATTCTTTTTTTTAGATGTACATTTTAACTTATAAGGTTGTACCTCAGAGCTGTTAGTCCACAGCGAATGACTACATACATACTCAATATCATAATCATATTTTAACACAGAGTTATAAATATTCTTGTCTATGTACCCTACAATGTTACTTATAAATTTTTTTTTCGCATGTTTAACTACCTTTTGTGACAGATCAATGAACAAAAACTTTCATTATGGTATCACGGTTTAGTTCCTCTTTTTTGCCACGTGTCATGTTAAGGCATGGAATGCCCTTCTAGCTCATTTTTTCCCACCCTCCTATGAACCCGGGCTCTACCCTCAGGCGGGTCACTCCCGGAGGGCCACGTTCCCGGAGGGCCACGTCCCGGAGGGCCACGAATGCGAAAAAAATGATGACGTTATCTTTTGTTTTGTGTTGAACTTGTACCGTTGACAAAAAAACTCAATGAATGTATTTATTTATATTAATTATTTTTCATAATCCACAAATATAAAAAAATTACCATTTATATCAAGTTACTTTTTTCACTTAGATACAAATAAATTTCCGACCACATAAATATATATTTCTAATTCTAGAAACACAGCCAGGCGAGATAGGGTTGGATAAAACGGATGCATAGAAAAACCTGTTTCAACAAACAAAAAAGGTCTTACATTTAACATGACTAATTTGACTTTCAAGATAGCGTACATACAGTTATTTTATAATTTAAATTATGATGTATAATATTTTTTCAAATATTACAAGGTATATAACTTATGTATAAATAATCAACTTTAGTAAAAAAAAACAGTATTTTCAAACATTAACAATTAACAAATACGTTTTTAAAACATTAAGTATTATTTTAAATCTGGTTTTTGTCTTTGTTTTTTACAACCCTGTCTCACCCGGCTGTGTTTTATCAATTTTAAATAAATATTGTAGACATCATCATCGGAAATCATAAAATCGAATTTGTTGATTTTTGATAGATAGTTAATAGTGTTTATTTTTATTATAATCTAACATTTATATTAAATACCAACAATAATTACATATAAATTTACAAATTGCTTTTTTGCTAACGGTACTTACGTGTTAAAAACGTTACAAAAAACAACACAAGTACATGTTAACACTTTTTTCGCATTCGTGGCCCTCCGGGACGTGGCCCTCCGGGAACGTGGCCCTCCGGGAGTGACCCCTTCAGGCGGGGCGTGAAACGGCATTTTAACAGGCCTTCAGGGTGAGTGCGACAGGCTCAATATGATCTATTGTGCCTGTCGACCTCATATTTGGATCTCACTACCGCTTACCATCAGGTGGAGTGAGGTCATCTTGTTAGCTTATTATAAAAAAAAATATCTCTTTATATTGGCACGCATGGTACGGACTATGGAGCATTCAGTACGGTGCGGATAAAAGCACGCGTGCACATTACACTTGTTCTCGGCGATTGCGTCCGTTTACATAGACCCCATGGGGTTTCCCCGGAGAAGGCTTTGCCCCCGCCCTCCCCCTGCCCCATGTAGGGGATACTGGGAATAATTAAAGCGACTCTGGGCCACCTTTGAGCGCGAGACTCGGCGAAACGTCTTCACAAAGCGCTGAGTGTGCCCCGGGTGAAAAGGAACACCGCTGTTTATGCAACGGTATTTTAGGGTTGCGTTTTACGGAATGGAAAACTGTACCTATATCCTTAAAACGTGTTTCCTCATACTTATTATATGGGAGGTTTCAGGTTATGAATACGTAAGTAATGTTTGATGTGCTAAACTAAAGATATTATGTTCTTTAATATAAGCTGGAGCGTCACAATCAGTGAATGTTAGGGGTGAGAGCCATCCGCACCCCCGCAAGACCGGTGATGATTACGAGGCTACTCCAAGCCATCACCATCGTATGTCAGTTAGGAAAAAAAATACTCACTGAATGTAGTTGTAGTCGTTAATAAAAATCATACTTACATAGGTAGGTACTAAGTATAGGCTTACTTACCAAGTAAAAACATAAAGATGAAATACGTATTACCCTCATAAGTAGGTTATTTTTAACTTAACGTCAAATATGAATAACAATTTTTAAAGGTAGGATTCCATTTCTGCAGAATTTCGATTTGGCTCTTACATAAATGATGTCTGTTTTTGATCTGAATGAGCTAAACATGTCCTTATACGGAACCCAAGACTTGTACGCAGTGGTTTTTATTTTATCCCCACATTGTTTTACGTTTTCACACAAATTGCAGACCAGACTCGCATTTACTGGTAAACGTTCGTGGCTTAGTGTATGTGTTTGATAATAAAAAACCGCGTTTCTACTCGGATATTTTTATGTTTTTTTACTTTAATGTTCGAGTTTTAGAGTTCGAAGCGATTAGATAAGATATTTAGGTTCATAAGCAACATAGTATGTTTTCAATATATTGATAATACCTTTGTAATGTGTTCAGTTTAACAATTTTAAAACTTCTTAATTAGGTATCTTGCTTCATTTGTCTCAGTCTAAATTTCTGAAAATAGTATTTGGTTGGTCAGTTACAGTTGGTACAGTCATGCTTAATATACATACAAAAAGTCGTAGTTGTCATTTTAATGAATTTATCGGTAACTTTTATCAACAATTAATATTGTTTGATCCGAAAATAAATTACGAACCATAGTATTTTAGAATTAAGTGTTTGCAAATTGTGGTTAACAAGCTTGATTTATTGGCGTGTGTTTATTGTGAAGTATGAGCCAGAGGGGAAAATTCCTATTGTGTGAATTGTTGCTGTCGAGGTACGGATCGACGTGTTCAATTCAAACAAAACCCTTTCGTCAGATTTATACGCCATTACTCTTGTGTACCCCGTTGAGTTGCCGAACTTATATTAATGTAGCCGCTGTAATCTATATCGGACATTTTGTGAAACGCTTATTCGTATCTATCATATTTTTGGTATACGAAGGCGTTCGGTTATGGATTAGATTATTTACAATGGTTTTTGATTGTCATTTATGTACTGGGATGTGTGAATATTTAAGTAATTCTTTATGTATGATATACCAATGGAACAGCACGTTTTTTTGCAACTATGCGGATACCAAGGCTCCATGAACCATAGATTGTTGACAAATTAAATTAAATTGGATTAGATGGAATAAATGTAGATAGCATACACTATGCCATTTTCTTTCTATCTAGCCCATTTTTTGCCAATATCTATAGAAGTCTATACATAGTTCAATAAAATATTAAAGTACTTGTTATCCATTCACCAGTCCAATCAACTCAATACATCTACATACTTTTCCACACCACCCACCACAAGGTGGTTGTTCGCCATCATTATGAAATGGATATGGCTCGTCTTAAAAAAGGCTAATCGTATTAACCCCAGTCATTTTATGAAATGTCGGTCTTTTACAATCCAAGTAGCGTTCCAGTATTGTGCCCGCCACCCGTTCCCGCCATCTGCCGTCTGATATAAATAACACGTAAGGAAAACGCAGAATTTTCCTCACGAAAACATCGAGCGAAATAGGAAAAGTAAATGTTTTTACTTTTATTCAATGAAAAGTGTCCACAGGTCTCATCGATTCGTTTTCGTACCTTGTTATCGTGAACGCGCCAATTTAATTTATTAATAAAGCTTCCTAGTGCCTTTTTGTTGTGGTATTTTACAAATATGGATTTATTTGTAAGTTGCAAATGGTTTGTCATCTGTTCAATTATTGTCAGCACGTTTTTATTATGTCGTGAATATGTAGTATTTGTATGCGCGGAGGTAATTGACGAGTAACGTTTATTATCTACCCACCAGGTCTGGGCTTAAGCACCCTTGCAAATATTTTATTATGCATTTTGTATGTGCATTGTTGTCATACTTCCTTGTTCTATTAGAAGTAAAGCGTAAACTGTTATTGGTGACGGACGGCACCTTGGTGATTCCTAGTACATTTTTATAATAAATCTCTCAGTACCTAGTAGAAAATATGTAGGTAATTATCTCTGAGAATTACATTTATGAGGAGATTTAATAAGTCAGTTGTAATTAGTACTTCTTGACCTTGACAGGGACGTCTGTACTAGCTGTGCTGGCGACTTCGTCAGCGTTTTCCCCGTTTTTCACACATTCTCCACTGTTTCTCTGCTCTTATTGGTCGCAACGTGATGTTAAATATACTTTCCTAGATAAATGGTCTGTCCAACACAAAAAAAAATTACTTCGAACTACTAGTTCCTGAGATTAGCGCGGTCAAACAAACAAAAAACTCTTCAGCTTTATAATATTAGAATGGATTAAACCCAATTATGAACCTAATAAAACAATGAATGTGCTGAGCATTAGGTATTTTGTTGTTATTGCAATATACCTATTGACCGTACACAAAAATAAAGTTTACAGTCACATAAATAATTTAAGGTTGTGTTCCGAAGTACATACGAAATTTGAATGAGTAGGTTGTTTTGTCAGTTCATCCGTTTCGACAGTACCGTTGTAAGTAGGTGTGATTGATATATTATTGCTTTGAATGATATATTTATTGTTTGAAATAAATAGATTCGTTATTAAAATGGTAGTAGGTATTATAATTAAAGGCTTTTGTTAAAAAGTGAATCGCTTTTGTTGTTCGACTTAGCAGGAACACTAAAAATGGATCTTCTGCGTCAAAAACGTAATGGGGCGATTTATAGCGCTTTACGTGGGCTGTCAATATTAGCCTAGTAGGGCAACCAAGCGCGCTGCCATTAAAGAAATATTTCACTGAACTATAAAACGTAGTTTCCTAGCTTTGTGCCTGTGACTCCGACCGCGTTACTTCCCTATAGCGTAGTTAGTAAGAAAATAGTCATATATATTTTTTTTTATAGTACAGCCAATTTCAATTCGTTCAGTTTTTGCATCAAAGAGCGACAAACAGAGATACTTTCGCTTTTGAATATGAGTATGGATTTGAAAATTATATGTATGTATCTGCTGGGGTAATAGTAAGGTAAGCCTGTAATAAAAAAAAACATAATTTGGCCAGCATTTTCGTCGGAACAATTCTAATCAATTCTTCAAAGTTATTAGGGTGGGCCATTATTATTACAGTGCCTCCTGCGTTGTCGCAAAAGGGTCGGCATTAGACCGATTGCCTATTACCAATAGCAGTCATTTCAGTCCCCTTGAGATTTTATAGGAATGAAATTTTAATATCGTCTTTAACATATAGTATAAGATCCCGCTGCAAAATCACTACGTTCATATTGTGGTTAATGAAACTACATTTTTTCCATATTTATAAATAGGAGAATATACTTTCAAGAAGTAATCGAGTAGTGCCGCAAGTAATTCTATTTAATATAATGTTAATTAATTTTGGAAAAAAATTTCGTTCACTTATTTGCTTGATGAAATATCATCATTTCAAAGCAGTGAACGTAAAGTAGGAAACTATGGTTGCCGCTGTTCTTTTGGCCGCACGTACCTCATCGCAGCCAGGTATGAACAGGTATAACTTTGTAATACTTTTTCGTTCATGACGTATATTGATAATTTTAATATGAAATGAAAGTTATTTTTTTCTAAGTATGATATTATGCGAGGTTGCCTTTGGAAAAGTGGCCGCAAATAGGAGTTGCCAGCTTTAAAAATGCTAAAATAAAAAAAAAAAGTGAATGACAGTGAGCGCACAACGTTGCTTCCTAAACAAGGATGGCGAATGCCAGCTGTATTCGTGTTCAAAGCTATTACGCAGGCGTCAACGAGAGATATGAACTGCAGTAGGAACTGGTCAATGATCCATATTTATATCACAGTTACGTGTTCAACTTAACCTCCCATCGTGAAAATAAGTACAATTAGGTATATAACCAAAATAATATATCATGCATTTAAGGGCTATATACTTCAATACTTTTTAGGCAGGGATGGAGATTATTTCTGATCATCTGTATGAATGTTCGGCCTGCTGTATTCGCAAATGCACTTAGACATTGGTATTTTCATTCTGTCTAAGTACCAGGTACTTATTTTCACGATGGGAGGTTAAGTTGGACACGTTACTGTGATATAAATATGGATCATTAAACGACTAGTTCCTACTGCAGTTCATATCTCTCGTTGACGCCTGCGTAATAGCTTTGAACACGAATACAGCTGGCATCCTTGTTTAGCAAGCAACGTTGTGCGCTCACTGTCATTCACTTTTTTTTTATTTTAGCATTTTTAAAAGCTGGCAACTCCTATTTTCGGCCACTTTTCCAAAGGCAACCTCATAATATCATACTTAGAAAAAAATAAGCTTTCATTTCATATTAAAATTATTAATATACGTCATGAACGAAAAAGTATTACAAAAGTTACACCTGTTCATACCTGGTTGCGATGAGGTTGCGGCCAAAAGGGCAGCGGCAACCATAGTTTTCCTTCTTTTTTACGTTCACTGCTTTGAAATGGATGATATTTCATCAAGCAAATAAGTGAACGAAATTTTTTTCCAAAAATTAATTAACATTATATTAAATAAAATTTCTTGCGGGCACTTTTCGATTGGCAGCTTCTTGAAAGTATATTCTCCTATTCATGTAAATATGGAAAAAAATTAGTTTCATTAACCACAGTATGAACGTAGTGATTTTGCAGCGGGATCTTATACTAATAGGCTCGGACGTAATACGAACCTTAAATTGTCATTTTTATTTAATTTTAAACTGTCATGGTTACACACATTAGAAAACTGAAACTGTCCGGGATATTTACCATGTTGTTTTGTTTTAATTAGCTCCCGATAATTCACCCGTAATCATGGCGCTTGCAACAGTGCCGAAATAACGGGAGTTCATTAAAACAAAACAACATGGTAAATATCCCGGACAGTTTCAGTTTTCTAATGTCATTTTTATTTTCCTCTAATCGGGGGGAATAAGCAAAGGGTAGCTCTGAAATTCAACTTGGTTCCATTTCTTTTCGTTCGTCACTTGTCCTTTTTCAACGAGTAACGTGGTCACCTCTTATCTTACCCCGTCTTAAATGTCAGTTCCACCCTGAACTTTAGCGCCGATGGTACAATTTCTAGTTTAAACGCATATCTATATTGTGGTCTATCGCGGGGCGGGGCGTTAATGTCAAGCATCCAGTTATGCCTGGCGTAATGGACATAGTGAATTTGCACTCCATTATCGAAAATTAGGCACTCCGCCTATGCCCATTAAATTATAGCACACTTTAAGCTTGCTAATTTATAGTACCTAACCAACATAATATGGTGTACTAATATAGGTAATGAACATAAAATGGGTTATTGTGTACTTACTAAAATTCATTTAATTGCCATAATGAAAAGTCAGTCAGCTACGGTATACGATATAGTAAAAGCGAAAAAGCGTACCTACGATTGTTAATGGGCACTATGAACTAGGGGTGAAGCCATCCGCTCCCCCGCAAGTCCGGTGATGATGACGAGGCTACTCCAAGCCATCATCGTAAGTCAGTGAGGAAAAAAAAGGGCATTATGAAAAGACGGCTAAAAGTTTCAGTTAGTCCACTTCCCGATTAAAGAATGCAGTTTTTCCCGTCAGATATGAATGACGACAATTGCGACGTGTATCAAAAATACTATAAGGCGCCCAATTTGAGCTTGTTTACGACTATTTCAAGATTCGTTAGGGATCGATGACGAGTCGCGTTGGAAACAGGTGTTGAATGAAAAGATCCCTCGGCGCCAAAGGCCCGCCCACGGCCCATTGTTACATTGTTACTCCCATTAGAGCCCATAACAAGTATTTACTTCTTCTAAAAATATCCGTTACGTCGAGGCTTGCATCAACTATTAAACCTTCAACATAAAATAAGACTTGTCTCAAAACCTGGAGATAATTTTTCACCCAATTTTAACACAAGTGCTTAAGCTACTTACCACGGGTGTTGTGAAATATTTATTTTAAATTATTAGACATTAGAATGTAGTGTAGGATGTCGCAAATCTATTTTCAGAGTTTAAAAAGTTTAACGACCACAGAAATAACTTTGTTTTTACGAAATCCTCGTTCTGTAAAATAAAATCATTGGTCTTTTTAAATATTATTCAAAGTAAGGTATCGCGCTATACTATTCAGATTATAATAATTATTTTATATAATTGTTTTAACTATTATTGCTAACAATTGATTATCTACATAAAAAGGCCCTTGTTTCTCAGACCATTTTGTCTATCAGATTAACTACTAAATCTCTCGGGCCTAGCTAAATAATTCGGTCATCCAACTAATAATACTCGTGACAAATGCTGACGTAATGATTGTTTACTCCTGTGTTTACTTGTGCTTCCATTAACGCCCATAAGTCCAAACACATACCACCATGACATCTCGTTGTCGGAAGCCAGTCGTATTTACATACGCCTACCTACGCTATGGCGTCGCTTGTAAACCCATAAACGTCTGATTTATTACCTAACGACTTAATGGATTCATTATCATTTCCTTAATGATTGTTATTATTTAACCTTATGGCAGCGATATAAAAACAATTGTTAATGACTGCTAATAAGATTGGAACGTTTTCTTTCAGAAATATACATAAGCAACTCTGGCGGTCATATATGTATGTACTGTGGGACAAATTACTATTCAATTCAAAGTTAACTTATACAAAGTTAACATTGAATTTAAGTCCCGTTAACCTTTTTAAATAATAAAATAGTCTTTCTGTATTACCTAAGAATTTCAGATTACATAAATGCATGCTATATTTTCTCAAGGTCCAAAAGCTCAATCAAGATTTTTCTAAAAAAGCTGACGTCACGAAAACTAAATCTGTGATAATTTACCCGCGCACGAGGGGAGACCTAAAGGCGCCACTTTCCCCCAGCGACCCGAGACGTCTGCCCTGGGGGACGTCTGGAGTGCTTGCCAATAGCTTTCTGTTCATAGGTGCCAGGTATATTATGTGTATGTGGATTTGAGATATGAAAACTTTAAAAAAAAATCTAAATTTAAAAAAAACTGGTGGGTTAAGAAGCAAATCTTAGGGTAGTTGTGTTATGTTATTGTATAAAAAGCAAACTCGTATTTCAAATACGGATTACCTTACCTATTAGGTAAATATGATCGAAAAGAAAATGAAACCATTATTTTCTGATTTAATACACTTTAATGAGTTTAAACAAATAAAACTTACATTGAACATCACAATTATGCTTTGCAAAACAATGTTGATGTCAAAGAGATTCATTGATTCAATCATCGAGGGAGCTCGCTCGATGTATTCAAAGGTACAACAATAGTGGAACATGCCTTACATTAAGGAACAAATTCACTACCTAACAAGAAGGGTAAGCAATAATCTAAAATATTAGACGTTGAACATAGAGGCCTCAAATTCCAAAAAATAGTAATACTAACATCAACTTACAATATCATTTTAAGTCAAAAAATATTCCTGACTAAAGCAGTAAATGTGATCATTGTAAACACTAAAATTATTTTAAAGACTTACAAGATAATGGTACAACTAGGTGGGACATTGACACAAATTAATCGAAGTTCTACAGATCACTGTTTTTGAAAATATATTTGATTTTATTATCTATGTTTAAGGATCAATGTTCAAAGAGAAAGTATATAATCGAATACATTATGTTAAAGTGGACAAATAAGTATATTTATGTGAATGTATGTTGAAGACATGAAGAGGATACTTGTAATACATTAAGGCAAACGCTTACAATACATACATACATATCTACCATACAAAAATATCATCCGCTTTCTTTACACATTGACAAAACCGCTAAGCATACTACAGATATTAGCTTGTATCAGAAATATTTTCTTTTCTAAGGACTTACGAAAATATTAATTTTAACTTCAATACGGAGGGATGTTTTTGTTAATGGCCTAAACTAAGAAGTGTTGATAGTCTTATAGTAGTACACTACAACTTTGGCAATTTAATAACAAAGTTATTATTCCCATTCTTCATGATACATGACATGTTATATTATTGTGTTTCATGTTTGTCTGTCTCTAACTAAATACAATAGACAATAAAAACAAAATAATAAATAGTAATAAACGCTAAAAGATTTAAAATAATAATATCTCTTAAATCTGGGTTTTAAACTCTTTTAACTTAAAACTAATAATAACAACGAGAGAAATAATATTACAAAATACTACAAAATAGGAGGTACTGTTAAGATATGCTCGCTTCCATTTGCGCGTCCATAACAGAAATCAAAATAGACTTCCTAGCATTCCCACATGAAACAACAAGTAAATTCATTTAATATACAATAAATATTGTTTGAAGGAGTGTCGACTTTACAGATCATATAAGAACAAAATTATGAAATGTACTAATATCTCGCGTTATATTATAATCATTATTATTAATGGAATGGGTAACTGATTTCTAAATAAAGTTAATTAAATCTATCAGGTTATTACTATGAAAAGATCTGGTATTCATTTAAAGAATGACATTGTATTTAAAATTTATTTCCAAAAGGTTGGCATTTAAACGGCAGTTATTGGACTTATTCTCAAGCTATGATAATTATTTCTGTGATTTTGAGTAATTATTTGAGATAAATCTTACGCTCACGTTCTGAACTTCTTAATAATAAAGATGTTTCAAGTTTTTGATCTCGTGCCCAAGCTGATGTTGGTAACAGTGTCATTCGCTATTATTCCTATCTACGCTGTTAAAACCTCCTTTACCCAGACAAGGTTTCATGTCGCTCTGCGACCCCCGCATTCATAACTATTTACAAGATCTATTTACAGTTATGTGATAATTTTGGCTCCTCAATTTACATATTGGAATGAAATCACATAACGGGAATGTCAAGAAAAAAGTACTCTATTTACAATGTATCCGAGGAATGGTTGTTCCATCGGTTAACAAACAACAGCGTCAAGCTTAGTTGCAAATATATTGTATTAACGATAAAGCAACTATCGATGATATTTTTTATTTACAAGAGTGTCTAATATTTTTATTTTAAAGTAAAAGCGCAATCACTGGGATGAATAACGTGAGGGAAATAATCCTCATGGTAGCTCTGTTAGGGTTGCTGCCGAGGGGGCCGACCATGACGTTGTTGATGTTCTGTTCCTTGGCCGACTGCGCTTTGTCTTGTTGTTCATCAATCAGATTGTTGCTGTCGATATTTTCTGCGTTAGGCTTGATTATTTCAATAGGAATATTGTTCCTGTCAGCTTCCGTGGCTATTGTCGGCGCTGCAGTGGTCGTCGTGGTGGTGGTAGTGGTCGTGGTTGTAGTTGTAGTGGTGGGAACCAAACTGTTGTTACCTACGAAATATATTTCTCCGTATATAGCTTCTACTTCTAATGTGTTCTCGGTTCTTGTACCATTAATGAGTCGCGATCGAGGATCGTGATTGTTGTAATATGTTATGAGTGTGCTGGTATATTTGATATCACGCTCAGTGCGATTCCCTCTAAATGTGACGTTGCATGCAGTGCCGGGTTCTAAAAACTTTTCTAAATTGTATAATTTAGTTCTTTTTTCCGTGAAGGGATTTGCCCATTCGATCTGAGGAAATATGGTACCATCGGCCATAAGTATGCTGGTATTCAAGCCTATAGCAATTCCATGGCCATGTCCCCAAGACACACTGTAATTGAACTCATACTCAATTGCAGTGGTAACTGTGGCAGCAACGTCGTCTTCGTTCTTCAAAACTCTTTCTCCAAATACTTCTGGGTCCAAGGCCCGAACACGTTCAGTAGTTATGTTTAACTCCACCCCGTCTAACTTGTAACTGATAGGCTCCACTTCTACCAAAATTTCTCCTGAAGTAGCAATAATATCAGTAGTTTTTTCATTGAATGTGAGTAACTTTCCTGTAGCTGTTTCATAAATGATTCGTCCAATGTCTTGTGGAGCTCTAGTATCGTCGTTCACAGTTCTGCCAATAAATACAGAATCAACCGATGAATCCACTAATACACCTCCACTGGGTTTATTTGTGAATTTCATCCATGGATTCCAAGTGATCAATGAAGCATTTTCAGGATTTTGGAGAACATCGAATACATCGTAGCTTTTGCTTCCGGAAACAGCGCAAGATGTGTAACCTGGCCTCAGTTGCCCTAACAGCATATCGCCTTCATGTTTCGCTCTGCACAAGTATATTGGTTCTGCAAATAAAAAAGTATAATAAGTGTGCTATCAATAATGTAACTATTCAAAGTATTAACAATGTTGTTGTATGACATTTTATACCTTCTTGTTGGTTTCTAGCTCCAATTACATAGGTGCCCAATGCTTGTTTATCTAAATTGGCCCATTTGAGCGTGCTGGAGGTGACGACTTGTTTCAGCTTTGAGTTGAACAAGCCAGCGCCGTCCTGCGCCAAGGCAGAGGCCGCCAGTGAAGCCGTCAGCAGCACCACCCACCACCCACTTTCACAGCTCCTATTTTTCTTCATTATGAAATCTGTAACAAAGAAATCAAACATTTATTTACGATCTCTTAAAAAATAAACTAGACTAACTAAAAGAAAGAATACGTCAATTTGAAAAAGAAAGAAATGATTGGTTTTCGTTTCGATTCGTCAACATGAATTTGAAAGAAATGTACAGTATTTATTTCTATTTTACTTTTAACTCAAAATCCTATCGCGGGTGTTCGCACCGCTCCCCTTCTAATAAATTAACGTCGACCCCGAAATGTTATCTAGATGTGCATTTCACGAGAATGGCAGAAGTCTTTTAGGCTGTTTATTACCGTTTACAATTGGTAGAAAACATATTTAGTTCACGTAATAAATAATATATTTTAAAAATATTTGTATATGTATTATCTTAACATTATTGTATTTTTCTTGTTCGCAGGTAAGTCAAAAAAGCTGTATTCTGCTGTATGATGTAGTAAGTCACTGTTTATTATCCTTGTTAAGTGCGCTTATGAAAGTAAAAAATTTTTTAAAATATAATGACAAACTTATAAATAAAAGCTAATATGGTGGTCCGCTTAGCACAAACACACATACTCGGTTTACAAATCAGAGATCATGTTACAGAGCCGAGCCCTCTGAGGTAAATGCAATAACTCATCATTACTGCCATGGCAGATGAACATTATGGGCCGTCTAAATTCTATTTAATAAGTTCAATTGGAGATTGACACGGTCCATTTGTTCTGGCTCAAATCCAGATCCCCCATTTGTTTGTATTTGGTCAACTAGGTACTATTCACTCGTACATTGTATACAGTTATGGGGGAATTGTTGTTCTGTAAATCATATGTAGTTATCATACTACTATTACTCCTAATTTTTAGTTACTTATTGTAACAAATATAACGGAAAAGGTGTAGTTTGCCAACAGACTCATTTTACAAAATTACATTCAGCCCAATTCTACTTCTCCTAAATTAACGCAAATTATACGTTCATGTTTACAAATACATACGTATTTGACCTTTATGTTAGTCAGTTTCGTCATGCTGGTACTGTGGACAAAATCCTATTGTGGCTGGGCACGAACCGTTTCAGACCGCAGAGCGTTTTGTGTTTACCAATACGCCACGACACCTGGGACAATCGATTAACTGATTTTACTGCACGGATCACCGCCGTGGGAAGTTCAACTAGAATACATTTCAAAATGTCCATACTTCACCCATTGCATCAGGTGTTTGTGCACAAAGTTAAGGATTTGAAAGTGTTGTTTTGGGCGACTTTAATTTAAGTCTTCTCCCTTCTCGTTAATGATAGTACTCAGACAGTTAATTAACCGCTTAATTTGTATACCAGCCGTCCCCCCTAAGAAATTGAGAATGATGATAACACACAATGACACCCAAACAATAACACAGCGGTAGGCTTTAATGACTCGATCTAAACGCCCCATACATTCGCGACACAGCCTTTCTGCAGTCTGTTTGTCTGGTCCCGCCGAGGGGAGGCTTCAAACAAAACTCGGAAACCTCTTGGAAATTCCCTCACTTGTTCCAACCACTAAGTTGACTCTTGTTCGCAAATAACGTAGTCTTTAGGATTCCATTAGATTAAAGCACCTATCCTGAATTTGTCTAGAAACCAGACGTACAGGAATGAAATGTGTTGTTAAAAAGCATACAAATACTATCTTACGACAACAAGACTGAATATGACCTTTTACCCTTGAATTCGTCTACCACATCACTTTGCAATTTACCAAACATGACATCACGCCGTCAAAGCCAATTGTGTATATTTTACAACAATATTATTGTTGGTGGCTATAAAAGTTTACGGTCGGCAACATGTCCATTGCCACGTCCGAGGTCGTATTTTATAACTACACAAGTGCCATAATTTCATATTCCTCATTAGTTACTGTGTTATCTTCGTTAGACTTGATGTCACTGCTGACACCAATAGCTAGCTAATTTTGTGTTTTACTAACAAACTAATTATCAGTCATTCAAGTCATGATCGAGAAGACTTTATGAATATTGTTTTAATCAGTCTAGGTACTACTAATTCTGGTTTCTTGTTATCTGATAATATAATTCATAAGCCTGGCTAGGATTTGACTGTACATTGTTAAAGTACTATAACAGAACATAATTGAGTTATCATGAAAATAAGTTATTATTTTGATCTCGACAACATAATGCGACTTGTTTTTGAACGAATATTATTTGAGCGCTTTCACTTTAATCATCTGTATCATCATTTTGATGGGGTCGTTTATTCTATTCATCGTTACCAAGAATGTCCATTGCACCGTGAGAAACTGAAATGTTATTGTGATCCCGAGTCGTTGAGTAAGAGATCATTATTTGTGTATGTAAGTTCCGTCTATGTGTGACAACAGTGTCAGTGTGTGATCCGAGTGATTAATGTAACGTTACTATCTCAGAAGGAGTGCTTGAGATGACACTCAAGCTTTATCTTTATTTCCGAGGTCCAGAGCGTGTTACTATTGTATATGTTTTGATCATTATTTCTCCATTTACCACTGCTATAAAAAGATTATTATTAATATTACAAACTTATTTATGTAATTTTGACAAATATCTCCGCACTAAAATCAAAAATCTCATAAAATTAATGCTTGAGCACTAAAAGCATGTTGTGCAAAGCAAAGAGTTTCGCATACATTATTAATTTAATTTTCAAACTTTAATCGCCCCCTGGGTATGTTGGCAAGTGCTCGCGCTAATCGCATTGCCGCCATGATGCAATCAATAGTACTAGACCGGATTACTGTCTAACTGCCGGCGAAGGCAATAAAAAAAACTTTAAGCATGTCGCGAGGATTTGTATAAAAAATATGTGCACCCTTGCAATTATTATTAGAACTTCATATTATGAGCGGTGCGACTTAACCAGTTTATTTAGGTGAATCCGCTTTACTATCCTCCTTAAAACCAATTATCAAATTACATAATTTTAATATGTAATAATAGAACTATTAGTGCAATTAACTGTAAAGGCTTTCCGTCATATTATTATTAATAGTAGGTACAACATCACTAAGCTTTTAACCCACTTACGTCGCTGGACTTACAGTGCAGAATTTTCTGTCAACATCAGCTAAAGAGCCCGGTCACTTGGACGTGGCACCAGTTTAATCGCTTTTATGCTATCCAGTAACACAATTACTTTCAAAGGACGTACCTTAATCGAATCAAATTGTAAGTCATATTAATTTACAGCAACTTCGACAAATTGGTTTAAGGCGAGAGGCAATCCTAAGGTGATCTTTCTTAACAATCTTGTCTCCGCTAAGACATTCATGTTACACGATATTTTTAACTTTCCAGGAAGATTGACCATGTAATTATAAATAATTTAATCAATAAAAGCTCGACATGGTTGATGATGACTTTCTAATATTTTCTAATGAAATAAAAACTGGGGTAAACTTTAGTTTAAGAGAACTGGTAATGGCAAGAAGGCCTATGCTTCTGGCTTATATGGGTTGCTACAATAACTTAACACAGGTAATAAAAGCATGCTGACATCGCGTTTGTCAAGTCCCATCATCTCTTATCTGCAGTATCAATAACACGACAGCAGAACCGTTAGCGGCACACTTTCTTTGTTGTATTTCACTCGTTTTGTACTATAGTACTGCGGTACAGTTTTGCCGTGTCGTGTGGCTATAAAACAAACGTTTTTCATGTCAACGTGTGGTGCGGTGTACCGCGGCAAGGATAATGGTGTAGTCGGGCGTGAGATGGGCGGTCGTCTTTGGGAGGCAATTATCTTGGTAATGGCTTCGTTATCAGGCGCCGCCTCATCTCGATAGCTAATGAAACTAGCTGCTCGGCTTTCTCCTGCCTGATACATTTTGGTTTGTGGCTCCATTATCCATGCAGTACGTGCTTACAAGGTCGTATCTTATGCCACAATGGCCACTTTGTCACGGGCTGTCAATGAGTGCAGCTTTCTAATTTATTAGTGCATTGTTGCTTCATTACCCTAAGGTATATTTCGTGTTACTGAATTACTTTTAAGAAATGAATATTGTGGCCAAGATTTTTTTTATTAAACACTTATGGATCTTTGGTGAAAATTTTCTGATACGAGTGCACTATGACTGAAGTACAGTTTGTCCGATTGCTTTTAAGAAGTACGATATGGGACATAAATAGTACTGTCACTTTGAAATATTTAAAATTAGTTCATAGAGGTATCTAACAATATAATAAAAATGTGTAGGCGTCCGGTTTGGTCGGTCCAATACCGGTGTTGGTTTTTACAGCGGAGCAAATTGCTCTCTCGGGTACCATATTCTCCCGTGTACTGCGGCTAACTGTCAATAAATCATTCCCTCTATTATTGTTAACTGTACGCGTGTGCATTGTACACAAATTAAAGTCTTTGATGGGAACAGTAACTACTGACAACCTTTATTTATTGCAATTGCAATCAAATGTGTTCCAAACATAGACACCGATTAACAAGTTACCTATAATTCTTTAATATCGTCCTACAAAGTTCTGTTACACAATTGTTTATGCAAGTAATGTACTTGCATAAGCTTACCCATTGTAAATCCGTTGGTCTTTGCATATTCATGAAAACGTTATCTGGATTGTGCGATGTTGTGCTGTGACTGCATAGATTGCAAGCGTCAAGCGCGTCGACGCGTAAACAGCTGATAGCGTGGGAATGACCTCATGCGTGAACATGGAACACCAGCCGCCGCGACCGCACTGGACCCAGGAGCGTGGCGCCACCACTCATCGATCAATCGTTTGTGACCTTGGATAATTCCGAGAATTTCAAGCGCATTTAGCAGGCATAACCGCAGGCCATTGCAACCACAACAATGTGACTCAGTGTTCTATTGTCTTTTTAATAAATAATATTCATCAATCCGATCAAAAACCACCAAGGGCGACTAATAAAAATTGTATTAACCTAGCTAGTGAATCTTAAAGTACTGCGAGCATTAATAACCTATATAGAAAGCTTGACATAGTAATCTGATAATTTAATTTGTCGATGTTTTTAGTTTTAATTCATGGTTACGGAAAGTATTTTGGAGATCCATTAGTAAACTGCTTTATGCTTATGCTTAAATAAAGATGAAATTGCTAGAAAACCATTCTTAACTCTGAAATATACATGCATCAAAAAGCTATGCATATTTTTCGAGGTTAACAACGACAAAAATAGGGATTAAAATGTTGACAAAGCCGTGAACCACGACCCTGCATAAAGCTCCAGTCTACAGTGTCACACAATGCTATTAAAACAAAACAATGGGATGCGGGCTTGAGTCTGTGTTTTGTTTGTTCCGCGGCGACCTGCTCTTAGACTCACTTGACAATACAATTAAGTAATAGGTGCTCAATGAACACCACTTTATCACAATTGAATACTATTGAATAAGTCGTTATACTTACTATATTTATTAGGCATAATCATTTACATGACCCCTTTACATAAGCCACTATTAAATTAAAACCGCGCACGCTATCAGATTTAAAGTTTAATTCATTATCCTTATCTTTGGTGGTTGGGTGAAATGAAAGCTTATCGTTCTAGATACCATTTCAATAGACTACAAATCAGCTAAGTTTATCCACTTGACTTATTCCATTTACGATATTATCAATGATTCTATGGTATCTATCATTATTTCTCTTTGACTTCTAGCAAAATTAATATTATAACTGGTCTGGAGTAATTCCGTAGAGCCAATGACTTGCCCACAGCCGTCACGCAATGTTTACGCATGCCCTACTTACTGAAGCTAGTGGCTCCATTAACGTAATAGGAGTCGAAGGTATCGATGTGCTGCATTTTGTTTTCGCTTGCAACAGAAGTGGTACAAAATAACAGTTAGCTTCCGTACACTTTAATTTACGAATGAATAATGGTAACCGGCCGGCGGAACAGTGTTTATCACATTCATCAAAATAGCGCCACAGTCGCGAACCGTGACGGTGTCGGGAGATGTCGCTGGATATGACGCCCATTCAGACCCATGCGTTCATTTCCGCTTCGATTTAAAATGGTGAAATTATTTATTGCAATGTCCAAATTACGCAACATCACTTAATTCAGTTTCAAACGCGTGTGAAAAACTACGCTTTCGATGGTTAATAGGTGCCATTAGGTCATTATTTCTGCAATTACTAGTATTAGAATCGCTTCGGCACGTCATTGATCTCAGCGCGGAGTGTAATAAATAGGTGCAGTTTATCCCGAGACAAAGTTAGGCTATAAATCAAGCGGCAAGGGGCTAATTAACACAGCACGGATAGGCGGTATCATCGCACCTGCTGCAGACCGTTTGATGGTCTAACATTCTAAGCAGCAATTAGCTACGATGAGCTCTGCACGGTTAGAGGATAAAATGTGTCATTCTTCATCTAAAAATAGCTCTTGCTAATTTTGTAATTTAGGTGAAGTTATACTCTAAGGATTGGATGTGTCATCTCTTTAACTCTCAATATATTATGATATCGACAATTTTCTCGATATAACATTAACCAATACCATTCACAACATATTTATTTAATACCAAAAGCTGCAGCCCCAGTTAGCCGTAAAAGTTCGATTTTTGCTCGTATTTCCTATCCCTCGAGGCTAATATTTATGTAGCACGTACACATATCTGTCGCTATCGATTTCGCCTTACAAATAGACAAACAAAGCACCTTTATGACTGTGTTCGTGAATGTTTAACAGAGCCGGGCAATGTTTAACTCAGACTAAACAAACTTATTTGGTGACAAGTTATTTGACGCCTTCGTCTCGTGTCGCGTTGAGAAAAAAAACAACTTGAAGCAGCACCTGACGTGTTTTATCGTTCTGTTGATTTATTTACGCATCACTCAATATGATTTTTCACCAGTTACTACGTTTATGTACGTTCAATCCGGATAAATACCATCATTTTGTACGTAGATTGTATTCTTACGTTCAAAGCTTTCGCTTGTCGTCATTAATCATCATTAAAGAATTTTGAGTGCATTGACTTTTTGTTACTCATTAGTTCCAACTCATGGAAGGTGTTGAGAGAAAAATGAAACAAAGATTCTAAGCACATTCGTGCTTTTCTTGTGGCTTACAAAATGACGGTGTCTTTTATGTTTTCGTTTCAATTAGGTTCATAAACGATTCCTAAAATAGCTTTGTCCTATTTTCTATATGAATTCTCTCAAGTATTTCGTAAGTCGACGATCGATAACTAAGGACTAGACACGCCGCTTCGAGTGATAGAGTAAATCAAATTAATTGTAATCATTTGTCTTGTGGCCTGCGGAAATGTTGGGGGATAGACCCAACCTCTAGAGACTAAATTAAGTTTCTATCGATTTTGCACATGAGAGTAATGTAATTTGGCACGATGACGGCTGAAAATGTATACGGCACTGTAAAAAACTCAATTCGTTTTAATTACTTAAAAACACGGAAAGGATTGTTAAAATTTAATCATATCACAAAGCCAATAAAAAATAAACTACTGCATCTATGCACTTAGCAAGCTAGTTTACGCCAATGACAAGAACACAAGACAGTCTCCATACGCGCTTGACTTACGTTACACATTATGCAAATGTTGTTACATAAGACGCGATAAATGTAGTGTTATGTAATGAAGTGCAAAATGCGGATGAAGGAATGGAGGATGACAATCAGCGCGTCCCCACGATTCGCGCGACAACGAGCTGCAAGGTCGCGTATGATTGTCGGTAATAGTGGCACTTGTCGCACCGACCACACCGGCGGCACACTGCCCCAATTCAAATGCACTTTTGTCGTTCTAGAATTTTTCCGACACTTTTCATTTGGTCGCACGTTCTTCGATCTCCCTCGTTAGAACGAGCGCCAGAATTCACCTGTCATAAACGTTAAGTTTGTAAGTCCAGTAACTACAGCGAAGCTATTACTTATTTTATAGTCTGTGCTTACTTTTACCATTTGATCTACAAGTCAGAAGACCTTATTGTGTGCTACTTTGATTATGTTTAAATTCCTTACCCTCTTACCCTCCTTAAACTCTACTATAGATTTTTGTTGTTCTCTAGATAGTATTGTAAAATAAAAAAAATCTAAAATTATGGAAATTATTTGAACCGAATCTCTCGACTCGTTACCTGGTTGTTATTATAGTTCCGTAATTACGACATAATTATAATGTATTGTGTGTAATGTATATTCGTAATAGGATAACAGGAATTTTATTCAAATTTGATTATACCATTATTATTACATTCTGTCTAAAAATGTTGAAGCGTCTAATAACTGTTCCAAAATATGTGATATCATGAGCTGCATATACTGCACTAGTAATAGCGCTCGTTGATATTGAGGGGGCAATTGTTTAATTCACTCTGACATCTGACAGGATGATAGTGGGCTCTTGGCCGGGCCCGTTGTGAAACTGTAACTATTTTTAGAACATTGACGTAGGCGTCCAAACATTCCATCGGCAATTTTGGCATCATTTTTACAGACATCCTAATAGCCTAGTTACTTAATAAATTGAAGCAGTATCCTACTCGGAATTCTACATGAATAAACATAGTCAATGTACTAAGTTAGGATTGTAACCATTTAACATAACTTTACCTCTTTGTTCTCCTTAGGCTATAAGTCTTCCAGTTTGTACAAATCTTCTAACCGTTCGATGGGATATCTGTAACAAGACAAACAATAATGTAAAAAAAGACATTAATCACAATTAGGTCATCTTTTTTAAGCATACTTGTCAAGGTTCCATACGAATACGAGATATAAATCTACGTTTGTTGTTAAATGTGGCCGATCCTTACCCCGAGACCTTGGCCTTAATTTTTCTGTAATTTATCGTTTCAATTACTCAACGATTCCATTCCGGCTGTCTCTAAAGTGACTAATTTTTATTACGTAGTTATGTATGGACTCCGTGCGTGTGGAAAATCCTGTTACGACATATGAAATTGTGGCAACAATGAGGCCATTGTAACAGAAGTACATAGTTCTCACTTATTATTACGATGGATTCCTGTAATCTTGTAGCAAAAAGTGCAATAGCAATGCTATATAAGACATGCAGCTGTCTAATCAACTTGATAGGTTTTATAATAAGCTACAGCCAACAGATGCACAGTATCAAGTTCAGGCAGCTGCCGTAAGATTAAGTCGTGTAGTATGACGCTTAATTTGATGAGGTTCCACCTCGCATCACGTACAGACATATATCTGTCGTGGCCACATCGTAGAATTGGCCATTTCATGAAATGATTGGCCATTTCATGAAATGGTTGCATTTCATGAAATGGCCAATCACACATTGGCCATATCATGATGTGGCCAGGTCAGATCAATGATAAGAAATCGTTTGACGATTGGGCCAACTAGATGCACTGCCATTTCATGAAACGATCAATCTCAATCGATCATATCGTGGAATTGTTTCGTTGACTTTACCGGTAGAGTGCCAGAGTTGCCATACCAATTAAGCACTTTATGCAAATATGCTAAATTTGCACAATGTGCTAAATTTTCTTCCTGTTTAGCATATTATTTTATCTTTTATTTTAGAATAGCATATTTTTAGCAAAACATTTTTTTTTATAAAATTAATGTTATTTTTAATGTAGGTACATTTAATTTTAATTTGGACAAAATTGTCGGAAGTTTGCCTATTTTAGGCAGTAAATACACTTATTTGGCAACACTGGTTGTTTTTGTGCAGTTTGTGTAAAAATGGCGGCCCTTGTAAACAAAGACGAATTTTCTCTCAGAAAAAATGCGAATAATTCTTTATTAAACACGGAAGAAAGTTAAATTATTCGTTAAATAATTCGATGAAAACGTATTAGAGTATGCAAGTCATGCAAGGTTCCGAGCAAAATGTGAAATAACCGTGGAGTTTGGAATGTATTTCTAAGGTTAGTAATATTTTACTTACTTCATATTATAATTTTATGCACCTAACTAAATAACGTGTTTTATCAAAATATTTTTTTATTTATCTGTTATTATATTGATTGTCAAAAGACTGATAGCTAATTTAATTTCTTTTTCAGGTTATACAGCAAATAAAGGAGAGTAGGGTGACACGAAAAAGAAATCCATGGACTACTACTGGTTATCGAAATATGATATTATGGAAACTGTCGAAGAGGGAGGAATATCTTATATTCAAGGAAAAAGCGCCGACTATCCTATGATTTTTGTTGTTCATGTGACGTGACTTTGTGCGCGGTGCCGTGTTTTAATCGCCTTAATGCACCTTATTATTAATAAATTTGTCTTGCGCTAGCAAGTGACTGTTACCATGTTTAATTTTTTTATTGTTTACGTGACTTTTATACTGCTTGTACAAAAATACTTGCAAATTTCACTAAATGTACATTTTTTATACCTAAAAAATCATTAAATGCATTTAATGATTTTTTTTATTGTTATAAAATTTTAAACCTTTTTATTTTGAAAGTATGTAACAACTGAAAATAAACAAATACGAATCAAAATCCTGGTTTTCATTAAATATTTTATAGTCGCCCTCTTTTTACGATATGGTCAAACGTGGGTGGCCAAATCGTTAAACGTTTATCGTTTAATGATTTGGTCACCATTGATTGGCCACTTCATGAAACGTGAACACTTCATGAAATGGCCAACCATTTCATGAAATGATCAATTCATCGATTTGGCCACGACATATCTACTCATTCATTGCTCATAATAGAAAATCATTACGAATGAATAGTTGGATTTAAATTGCGGTAAAATTTACCCTTTATAATAATTACTCAATGGACTTATAAACCGCAGATTAGTAATATGAGCTTATGGCATCGTGGTTTATTAATAATACTAATTAAATTCTGTTATAAAATGATTATGTTATAATTCCCAAGATGTGTCATAATGTCCCGGTTGATGCAAATACTATAATGCAGTCGTTATGCGGCGGTGGGTCGGCCTTCGCCACGGCAACGGTCCCATTGTGTGACTGCAACAATGACTACTTGGAAACCAGATATCAACGTCTTCTGTCCGCGACGTCTCCAGTTTAATTATCAACGCACAGGAAACAATTCACATTCGATGTTATGATCCGAGACCGCAGTCGATCCAGCCGGAATCGCTTATTTGCTGATTGATCAGTACAAACTCTTTTCATTAGAGTTTGCCGAAGTCCGGATGCGGGGAACATCACTCGGTTCATTAGCTAATGGACCACTATTGTCTCGAGAGCCGGGAGACCTGCCGTATAAAGATAGACTACAACGAACATTCCCTTATGTAGTGCTCTTCTGATTAAGCACATTCACATATAAAACTTTCATTTACTCCTGTATTTATCATTAGAGTACTTGTTTTTTTTTTGTTAGACTATATGGAAAGTTTTATTCTCAAAGGGTTTATTATTTGGATAGGTGTTCTTACTTGCTTGAAGTTGACATCATGTTGTTTCTACTTAGATGTGAAGTCAATTTTCCCCGCAAAGCCCTTAATCTGGGGTCAGTCCCGCCCAAACAATATGTCTTGTCTGGCGATATGGTTAGCGGTGCAAACCCTCGCTCCGAATCCCAAAATTGCCTGACAAAAACCCTGCAGCCCTTTGTGCTATCGAGTTATTATTACGGGCCGTTGATTTGATGAGGATCCTACCCAAGCGTAATATATTGCACCAAATTTGTTTTGCAGCGCAGATCGAAATCTTTCTTGGTATACAATTTTTAGGCAGTACCATTAAATACAAAATATGTCTGCCAGCCATAACCAAAAGGACAAAATGTAGATAGCGCGAGCGCCCGCCTCAGACACTTGTGTCGTGTATTAAATGTCCGAAATATAGCCTGTTCCCACCGGGTGGGGGTCGCAAAACGGCGTAGTTTCCTCGGTTGCCATGGCGACGCCCCGCACGTGCCTCGGTACTTTTGCAGTCTTCGAAATTAGACGACTGAAGCATGCCGCATTATAAAGGTTAACCTTTTATAGCGGCCGATTACCTGCGGAAGTTTCAAGTGCACTCGCTCGAGTAACACGACACGCAAATCCTTTAACAGGATTATGTTTTTTTTGTTATTATAATAACACTAAAGTGTATTACATTTAAATTGATAATCACACGTCCCCCAGTTTTTACTGAGCGTTGAGATTTCATAACTGTTTTTATGGCGCTGGCGTCACGTACGAGTGTCTAGGGGTGAGCCGGTGCTCTAGCCTAATTGCATTTTATTTATTCAGCACCTTAGGACCCTCAACGAGTACCAAATAAGTC
Organism: Maruca vitrata; assembly: GCA_039566165.1. Lineage (NCBI taxonomy): Eukaryota > Metazoa > Arthropoda > Insecta > Lepidoptera > Crambidae > Maruca > Maruca vitrata. The sequence continues at coordinate 12,832,535 of CM076916.1, read as the reverse complement.
CAAGGGGAACCGCTCCCGTTGCTCATTAGTTTGTGCTTTACTCTCGGCGTATTCAATAATCAAATGAATTTGTGACGTTAATTGAGACGTTCCGGGTAGACTATATTTAATGCATTCTATAATACTGCACTACTCACTCATTAATTTCGAGATTAACGTAGATAATCGTTAGCATAATTATAAAATGTAGTTTACGATTTAATTGGCTATGCTTAGTGCTCCACAAAATGTATCGTATAATAAAATCAAGGCTAGTAATAATAGAGATAGCTATGGCTAGAACGGGCTTGATGATTGTGCTTTAATTAATTTTCTCCTGACTGACTCTCACGTAAATCTCCAGGCCTCTTAAATTATGTAAGCAAAAAGGTTTAGACTTTAAAGCCCCACAGGCCTTGCTGATGTCATACCTGCTCGAGTACGTACAGTAATAAAAACACCCCTCTTTCTAGCGGAATCGATGGTAGGTCCTCCATTACATATTTATTGCTGACGGGTCTCGGGAATGTCGGCGAGGAATGGAAATTCACTCGCTCTTTTCCGGTCTTGTTCCCGGTGTAGGCTTGATCTTATCTCCGTTACTTCGTATAATAACAGTACCATGGAAAAATAGTGTACCATTCCCAATAAAGGAAAAAGATCTCTAAGAACCTGCTTTAATCAAATGCCTTTTGAGACGGACGTTAATGATTAAACTACAATTCAGACAGAATTATGACATTGTATAACTAAGATTATAAAATTCGATTTGACCTTTCCTATACGTTTAGATGTAAATTTTGAAGTGCCATTGCCGTCTATATTTAGATTAAACACTACATGTCGTACAGTTTGCTTATAATACCGGTTGGTTTACGAGTATAAGTTTGCGTTTATATGGGCCTCGCACGCTCCCGAACTGCGCATTAATTACTGCCTCTCGGCAACTTACTTCCCCACTGAGCAAACTGTCAAGCAATAAACATTTAGCGATATCTCACTAATTAAGTTCTTGTCCTAAGTAACTTTAGAACTTGGACCAGCGTCTTGTATCTATGCGAAATTGGCTTATTGAAATGCATTGAAACGTACAGGAATGCCTTACACGAAGCGTGAATCACCGAGGTCTGTAGTTCACACACAAAACCAGTAAAGTTGCCCCCGCAAAAAAGTACATTTCGGATTCAACGTCGGAATTTTATTGAGCTTCAAATTAAAGGCAATGGAGCAAGTTTTTCGCTCCCTCGGTGAAAAAGTTTACGCTTTGCAAACAGACAACGGGCAGAGTTTCCCGTTTGCATATGAAATGCTGTTAGTAGCCCCGCGGAGGGATTAAGCCGCATCCACCTATGCAGCATATACATAATATGTTCCGAAGGGAACAATGAGTCATCCCTCAGCGCAGTTAAATTGTGGTACAATCCAATGCTGCTTATGCTACAGTTATGTGCGCGAGTGACGTCATTTCACAATGGATTAGTGAGTCACTTTTATCTGCGTACAAATGATTCAATGAGACATTTGAGTCATTTTAGTACTGCACAGATTCCTATAATTTAATTCAGGATGTCTAAATTGGGCGAACTGTTTTATTTTTTTTCTTTTTTAAAACATCAGTTCTTTTTAATACGTCTGTAATGCTTTTACTTTCACAACGTAGGGAGGAAAATTATTCTGCAAAGTAATGCGGTAACATTTCTGCTTTAAAAGTAGTAAGTGTTTCAGAGATTGCAGGTGCACTCGTAGATGCAGTTCAATGAACGGATGCGCGTCAGAGTATTACGTGTCTACAGATCGTGCCTTCGATCTTAACATAAACAAACTACCTTTGAGCTTACCTACTGATGTTTAACGATAAACAAGCCACCTTCGAGTTTACTCATGTTTAGCGAATAGATTCGGATGAGGCCTTAATGAATTTGCTAACTCTCTGAAGTCACGTATTGGTGATAAAATTCGTGATCAACGTACGTCTCGCACGCAAACACGGCATTAGGTATAATTTTTTGTCTTTGCTTAACTCATTACTCGGAAGTTAGCTGTAAATGGGGCTGGGAATGAAGGTTTAATTTAAGTGGTCAAGTTATTAAATGACAGAGCACTTGCATTGAATATTCATTAATGAAAGCTATTGTAACGAAAGGATTGGAGGGCCGCGGCCGTGCATACCGGGCGCCCGGGCGGTGAGGGCTATTAACGCCGTTGTAAGCTCGGACTGGACTATGAGAGGAGAGAGAACGATAATAATTTTACAGGAATTTTATGCTCTTAAAAAGAATGCGACCTAACACGGGAGTAAAAGCTAGCGCCCTATATACGGATATTATACGTTTGGTTATATTTTGTTTAGCTATAAATAAATAAATAAGAAATTTGGCAAAATTACATTAAATGTAATGTTTTCAGGTCGTTTTAATTTACAATTAACAGAGGGCGAAACTGTTTCTTTAAACAAAATTCGTAATTAGATTCCAAACATTTGTAACGACACAGGTGAAACAATTAGATTTTTTGTTGTTTATTACATAGCGTTGCATAACAGTCGCGTTTATGTTCAGTGGACCTCAAATATGGCGCATAACTGATTTAATTTGTTTTTTGCGACCATCTAAACTTGTATTGATGTTCATACTTCGCCTAGTCACGACACCATTGCTAACATAATGCTTTTGTTCGATTTACCTGAATATTTCAGTATAATTTATCAATTCAGTTTTGCAATTCACTTTTGCAACATATTTTACGCTGACTTCTTTACGTAGCGTATTTTACGCGCGAACTATGTTGGGAAACTCGGTCCATAAATTAGGAGATAAAAATGCACTAAAATTTTTCATAATAAATAATGGAAATAGGCTACCAAACTGTTGTGAAAGTTGATAGGGCACTTTGAATGACATACATCGACTACCTATGATTAAGTAGCATTAGATATTCCAAGGTTCGTTGCATGAGCGTAACAAGAGATGGGTGACTGGTGAACCATGCATTAACGGGAGTCACACAGGCAAGTACATAATGTAACCTGATATCAAGTAACAAAATATCTCGAGACCCTTATTAAACTCAGTTGCAACTGAAATACTTTTTAATATAATGCTTAGAGAGTCTTCGAACAAAGTTTGACGTAATAATAACGAGTGTTGTTATTGCCCACCATAACAATAAAACTGTAGGGTTTATTGCGATCGGCGGTGGTCTGCGCTCGTCCTACGACCTCAAGTGGAACTATTTTACCATTAATGTATCTATATAAATCATTTCAAGTGACCTAGTAACTAACGTTAACCTATTTCCTATGCGTGGTTAATGTTTATGACATTTTCACTGAACTAGTTGTAGTTATAGGAGTGTGTTTCGCAATGTTTTATGTTTGCGGTTCGCTCGGTGTCTGTCATTTCTAATCGTTGTTTACGGTTTATCTTTAACCATTTCATTAAGCATGTTTTTCTATAAACGTGCTCGTTGATTGCGGTGTGTTTAGAGACAACATTGCCAAGACATGCTCGTACATACTTTCCAGCTAATTGCGCCAAGTTAGTGATGTCTCGAATGGCGGGTTCTTTCTAACAACGCCCTTTGTCTGGAGCCGAATGTTTGCTGCGTGGAGTGTGCTCTGCTTAAGTTGTTGTACGTGCGGTGGCTCTCGGCACAAGTCGAGAGCTCGTTCAACCTGTCTCCTGTGAAGAAGTCGCAGCCCTTGCGTTCCCTTTCGTTTTATCTTGCACTGTCTTGCGTACTATTCTTAAGCTGCCTTTAGTAACACTTGAGATTTTTCACTTCTCAGGGGCTCTCAGGATTTTCCTCTACTTAAAAATACAAACGAAACTTTGACGTAAAGGTATGTTTGAAGAACTTTAATATTTTCAACTGTTTAATACTGAATGTCGAAACTATTTGAAATATTTTAACTTGGTGCTTAAATTAGAAACAAAATTTCAAGAACGCTTGCATTTTAAGTCCTCCAACTACCGTTGTTAAACGTTTCTGGACAAGGCTTAAATATTTACCTATTATCGAACAACACTCGGGCATCCAAGCTACCGCTTGCAGAGGTTTATTTACTGCATATTCGTATCGACGCAAGTTCAAATGTAAATTTATTGTCTTTGTTTATCTCTGTTTTAATGAGGCAAAGCATGGTTGTACTAAAGATAAGTTTTATATCGACAATAATTATTTTATTGGTTCAGTGATAAAGGCCAAAAATAATACATTTAATTGAATCACTGGTTAGTTAACTCTGTACCTGTTACGTGTATTGTTTATTTACTTTCATAATGTAAGTCTTATCTGTTACTCCGTAGCAAGTATCGTATTGCATTATTTGAACCCGGCCGGCAACTCTCACACTGAATTTCGTATGCGACTTGCGTTCCAAGTTATTTAAGTAATTTGGCAAGAAACATAAAGCAAGTCTACTACTCTTCCTGCATAACAAGTACTTATATCTTTCCGTGGTTCTCATGGTTCTTAATAATATTCCTATAGGTTGTGTCCAGTTTAAAACGTTGATTTGTTTACTTATCTTAATGCTTATCTTTTCTTGATTAGATTTCATCTACGATAGCAATCTTCGTTTTACACGTGTGCTTTGCTTAATTCGTGACCAGCAACGATGATGCACGTCCAATATCTCTGCTTGAACATTCGCATCACGTACCGCAAATTACCGAGTGGTCGTATTGTATCCTTTTCTCAGAACGAACGCAACATTCTTCATACTTTTACCCTTGTACTTACTCTATTTACTTCTACCTTCTACTGGCCACTTTAAAAAAAAAAGAAAGAAACGACGGTGCATTCCAACAATTCCACCTCCGAATATAATTGATTCGCCGCGTGACGGAACAGATTCAGAACCACGCACCGTTATAGTTTAGTGCTCGCTATCCGGAGGCTGGTGTAGAATGCGAGGAGAGAAGTGCCTATTTTGTCGAAACCCCCAAGCACTTTTGTGGAATTAAACTGTTGGGTTTTTACGTCCAATTCGTGAGTGGCTAGCTCGGTCTTGAATTTTAAACCTTTTTGTATTTGGTAAGTCGGTGTACCGAATCATTTGAGATATCCAGTATTTAAAACTTTACGAGAACAGAATTTGGATGGAGATTGTCGGTTTGTGTTTTAAAGACTGCAAAAAAATACTTAAGTAACTAGTATTTTGACTAGTTTATTTTTGGAGTGCAGTTTGAATTGTGTTCCCGGGAATGCTGAGCGGCTCAGCGGGTAACGGAAGAGCTCGGTTCACTGTTCATGTTCATAATTAGTGCCCTGTCCCGTTACAGCGCATTGTGCGCTTCAATACTCGCCCCGGTTATACTCCTTTGTGCGTTCTTAATGAAACCTTCTCAGGTTGTTTGTTTTCCGTTTGGTGTTGTACTGCGCTAGCCAATTGCCTATTGTTCACCCAATAAAGTAATTTCAATAAAGGCGCGTTATGGTCCAAGATCCCAGAGCTGCCAGACATCACTTATTTTCTAATGGACAAAATATATACGATTGAGTAGTGTTGGGGTGTACTATCATCATATGACTAGTTGCTACCTTGACCAGACGGCCATTTTTGAGATATCAACCAATCAAGGTACATAGAAACACTGCTTACCTCACTTAAATTCTGATGGCTGATTTTAACATATATTTCAGACAATATCATTAAAAATCAGGATTCATTACTCCCAGACACATGCGGTCGGCGGTTTTACCTTACAGACGCTTTAAAGCTATGAAAAAAAATTTACTTTTACTTATTTTCTGATGCTTGGTTTTTATATATGTTATTCAAACAACTAAAAAGTGCTCATCTGACCGCAATAATTATAGAATTGTACCTTACAAACTATTTTATTAGAAAAACTTAACTAAATTCAATTAAAAAAAAAATATCTAAAACAGTTGGGTCTGGTGAATGTTTGGCCCCTTGGATCGGTCTGTCCGTTTGCAAAACGTTTTAAAATAGTTGTTTGAATAACATATATAAAAATCAAGCATCACAAAATAAGTAAAATTAAGTAAAAGTAAAATTTTTTTCATAGCTTTAAAGCGTCTGTAAGGTAAAACCGCCGACCGCATGTGTCTGGGAGTAATAAAACCTGATTTTTAATGATATTGTGTGCAATATATGTTAAAATCAGCCATCAGAATTTAAGTGAGGTGAGCAGTGTTTCTATTTACCTTGATTGGTTGATATCTGAAAAATGGCCGTCTGGTCAAGGTAGCAACTAGTCATATGATGATAGTACACCCCACCACTACTCAATCGTATATATTTTGTCCATTAGAAAATAAGTGATGTCTGGCGGCTCTGGGATCTTCCTCTATTATTAATCTCGAACGACCGATTGAAACTTTTGGTCGACTAAACAAACGCTTGGCATTTTCCTATAAGTTTTTAATATTTAACATGAAAATTGTTGTCAAAAATCCTTGCCAAGGCGTTTTACACTATTTGTTTAATATTTGATTGAATTTTAATATGACACGAGTTAAGTAAACGCCATTTGTATAACACCAACAGTGAATATTTGTTTAAAGCAAACGCTCCCAATGTAAACGTGCCTACATATTATCTGTAAATAATAGCCACCGGAATCGAGCGTAATCCATTTTGGCTAATTACCAGGCGGCCCTTCAGCTGTCGTTAATTCGGCGTTAAGGGCTCCGCGACCGCTTTTATTAGAAGACGTAATTCAATACAATAGTTTTACCGTTACCGAGCGGTGCGCCCTCGAAAGGGACATCTAGTGCCGGAAGTTTATCACCATGGATCGCAACGGCTTCCTGAATCATGACTGTTACAATATTGCATGGTGAATAGGGCCGGCGTTGATGTTTTTGAATTTCGAATCGACTCTTTTAAGTCCAAGGAAAAGCCAGGCACGGAATCCGATCGTGCGACACGAATAGAAAGTTACACTTTCTACATCTAAATATAGACCGGACTGGAATGAGGCAAGGATAGGTTAGGGAAAAGCCAAGGACGACCGCTCCAGCCGGGCGAGCGGGAAATGGCGCCGGCGTCCTTGGAACTCCGAGCAGATGTCCCTGAAAGTTACCTTGGTTGGTATACCTATGTATACCCTCATCTTATACCGACAGCTCAATGATAAAACGGTGTATCTACTCAGGTTGATTGATTGCCTTGTTGGTCTATTGATTGCATATTAATCCGCAAAGTAAACCCGACGATATTCTGAGCGGTCCAAAACTGTGCGAGTTGAAGATATTACTTAGTCTGGAGTCAGGAAGTTGTCAGTATTTATCAGAAAGCACGTAAGTCATTGGTCCTGCGTCTGATCCTTCATAGGTCATGTCGGTTTGTCATCTCACTAAACTATGGGGTGAGATATCATCTAACTCACCCTTGTCCACTATATGTCCTGATCTGTTGTCTGATCTCTATTGAGGTGAGGAAATTGGTTGGACAAGAATAATAAAATTACATCTGCTCAACGCCAGGTCGACATTCAATTTGTAAAGCCTCTACATAAAAATTTCATACGGGCTACGAAACAAAATATCATGAATAATTAATACATATTTGTTAGTTCAGGTCTATTTGATGAACGAGCGTATTATTACAACTGGTCTACAAAACCATTTCGCGAATTGCTAAACAATTAGCTTATGAATATTCAATTTGCTGGTAGCTATAAATTACTAAAGTCCGTTGGTAATGTTGGTATGTTACTTCTTGTGTTAAAATTATTGTACCATGATACGATGTCGCGTTCAAAGAAAGCTCTACAGTTTTAAAGAAAATGTTTTTCTAAATCCAGTACTAATTTCCGTCGCGGTTGTCAAGCTAATGCATCACTCTCATCTGGCTATCGATCATCCGTCGCCGGCTGTCCGAACTCTCATCGATACACGTCAAAATGTAACGGAGTTCTAGGAAAATGCACGAAGGCTGTGGATAGAGTTAATGTCTTCTTCTTCTTATCGTATGGTTGATGAACAACCTGGTGTCAGAGTTTTTAAACCGCCCGTAGGCCTCTGACATGGCTTCACACTCCGTTGAAAAATAATAGAGTTAATGTAATAAATGTGTTTGAACTGAATAGTGACACTTTACAATGTACAGACACGATGAAAACCTTGGGACAGTCCAAATGCTAAAATCCTTGAATAACAATGCATACGTTACAATGTATGTATGTATTCTAAGTATAGTAAAAGAGACGCAAACGTTCACCTTGAGAAAGAAATTCCGTGTTACATGTTTCGAATGACGACAGTCAACAAAAACTGAAGCATTAGGAATGCCTGTACTCACTGCCAAGGGCATTGGAATTACCGCGGAAATGGGATTATTTTCGGGCGGATATTAAATTATAGCCGGTGTATGTACCGGACTTCATGCTGCGGGCTCCTTTGTCAAGTTTTACGATACAATTATCAATCACGATAAAGAACTCGACACAATGTTATATGTACCTATAACTGTCCCAATAAGTGATAATAAGCTAACGGGACATAGTAGCTTCCAATTGACGGTCCATTAGACGTTAGCACCTGTTAATGTCTAGTATAATTGTAATGACACGACAATAAAAGCGCCATAATCATAACGCGGTGTTTGTATGCGTGAACGCAGGCACGTGGTTAGCGAGGCACGCGCCGGAAGCCGCCGGCCAATACTTGCGCGACATTGTCTCTGACCCGATCCCTACACCTGCCACGCTCATTCATGCGAAGAATTCCAATTAAGCACTTCCGAAATTCATTGCGAACCTAATCATGGATGAAACGAACACGAAATACAGCTTTAATTAGTATCGAATTACCGAGATTGAAACGTTACGGCCAGACGATAATGATACATACGCGAGTAATTGTTATTAGAACATCGATTCGAACTGGTACTCTAATAAGAAAAGTCCACTGAGAAGCGCACGCGCGTGTTCATTTAATTTCCTCGCAGTGACCGCGATAACCGCTTGTTGGTTCAATGTAAGTAATTAATTTTATCGAGCTTCGTTAATGCGGTCGAGACAGCTTAATAACACCTCTCCTCGCGCAGAACCTATTAGCTGTAGTAACGAGAATATTCCCCGCAGAATAAAACTGCATTTCCCTGAAATTAGATTGTTCCGGGCTATGTGCGGTGCGTGGAATATGCCCCATATGAACTAGTGTCGCATTCGCATTGCCAGACGCGCTCAGCGCATGCACCTACCTACATATTTTAGCTATGCTTTTGCAGTAAGTATTTAAAAGCACGTAAGAGCCGTTGGTTTCATGATGTATCGAAGAAAGAAACAGATTATCTTAATTTCTGGATTGACATCTACATGATTGTTGATAAAAAATGCTTGTTTGGTCAAGGTCAAAAGTAGCGCGGCCCGGCCACCGGAGGCTGCACGCCCGCTTCTCGCGAATTCTCGTCGATCGATTGTTTTCATGACCATGAACCCAAACTTGAACCACCTCTCACGGACCACGCCGAGCTTCGACAACATCGCGCCGTCTGAACCACTAACACGAATATAGCGCAACCACTCGCCAACACTTACTTTTATGACGAAGATACTTTTTGCCGCGATTTCTTCGACACAGTATCCATCGGTTACATTGACGCAGTATGTGGTTACTGAGATCGCCTACATTACCACTATTCATGAAGTAGAAACTTACTATTGCAGTGACAACAACGTGTCGCCGCGTCTGGCGCCTGGAAAAAGTTGTAGTTTCGCGAAATGGTCACTGTCTGGATTGCGTTTCACGTTGCGTCATATCGCTGGCTTCGGCCTCATCGCAGCTACTTGCCATGTTGATGAGAAATGTTCTAGTTTAGCTTTCGACCAATATTTATTCCTCTAGTTTCACTCATGCATGTAAAGATGCGCATACCTATATGAACGCGTACATTGCATATAACATGCATTACAGATCGTATGAATAAATAATAGCTTCTTATCAATTGAAGTTTGTAAAGCCATCAATATATTCAAAGCTATTCAAATAAGACGTGGGGAATGTTACACAAGTACTCTCAAAGGTTACGACTGATAACACGCATACATAAAAATGTAAGCAGGGGTTATCTTGAGGAAATTGAATCGGCCATGTTTCGCGACCCAGTAACTTCCTCCACTGCGTATAACAAGAATTTAGTCCAAAAAGAAAAAGAGCAGCTGCATCTCGCTCCCCTCGCTCTAATCATTGTTCGGCCCAAGGGTCGCCGAGACGGGGAGCAATGGCCGGGATACAAAAAAAACTATAATATAAATGAACGCATCCAGGTACCCACGCAAGGCTTTTATGTTGGAATATTATACCGCTTATCAATTGATCGTTTTAAGGCACAAATGAGAGAGAACGATAATAGACGCATAAGATAGACGGAAAAAAGAAGATCATATTTAGTTTCTCGTAGATTAACAAAATCTACGACTATTTCGAACGAGGTGAGTTACGACAATTTCATTTCGATCGATTCTAATGGTTAGCGATAAAATCGCGTCAATTTTTGAGATATTAAACTAAGTATAGCTGCGGGGGACCGGCCAGACCCTTTTAGTGGCCGCGAATGCCATCAACAATAAGCACAGACAAATTGCAGCGTTGGCAAATTGTGGCTATAAATAATTCATTCTACCCGAGTACACTATGGAGTTCATGCGGGCAGACAATGACCATTTAACAACTGGCACCGTGTAGATGCTGTGCATAAAGTCGCTCCGGTACGTTCCAATCGCGGCTGTGCGTCACAACCGTTAATTGAAATTCATTGGTTCATACCAACCAACCCCTGAGGCTGTACAATGTGCGGTATTCGAATTCACGTTCCGCTGAAATTCCGAATGTTTGTGGAAATTGTGATCAAAGGTAGTGTGATCAAAGTTACGATTTTAATGTGGAATTAATCGAGCATGTCTGATTTGGTAGCTCAGCTGCAGGTTCTACAACTTCTGAATTGTTAATTCATTTGTACATAGGTAATTGTCCCTATAACTTAGTGGAGGCTTACAAATACATGTATGTTTGTAAAATGTAACATTTGATGTAATTTTGTTTGATCGGTTATACGTAACTGTGTTTAACTTCAGCATCCTGCGCTCCAGCATCTCAAATTGCCAAACAGGCAAACATTCTGAGGATACCTATGTTTAGAACCGTTCAATTTATAAGTGGCCAGGAAAACAACTATTACAATAGCCTAAGCTGTGTTTATCTAAACCCACATCTAGGAACTCGTTCCTAACCTGCACAATGCATCATAAATAGAGCACAATAGAACTCATTCCACATGTGTCGCCTAGCGTATTGTGTTTGAGCGCCGAGAAGAATACGCTCTGCGTGAGATCTGTATTAACATATTTAAATTACTATGTGTTCTATTAGTGTCAGCATTCTAACTTAATAACGGATTAATAAATTCAAGACACGATTATTATTACTCAATTTACATATTACATCTTTAAACTATTTAATGGACCTTGAACTCAGTTTAAATGTCACATCCGTTGGAATCCGTTGGATCCGTTGGAACATCGGTGTTTGTTCCGTGTCTGGGTGTATTATTAAATATATTTAAGTATATTTGTGTATCCACTGTTGATTCTGATACCCGTAACACAAGTGCTCAAGCTACTTACCACGGGATCAGATCAATGTATGTGATGTTGTGAAATATTTATTTATTTATTTATTTATTTATTTAAAAAAAAGTATTTGTTTGTATTTCAATGTGCAACTAAAGTCACACAATTGAAAATTCAGTTTCACTGAGCTTAAAAGTTCATCCAAAGCTTACACTCGTTGAGTCCTCTTTGAATAGGTGATTTTCCAAAATGGTGAATCCCGCAAATCTTATTTAGTTGTGAATTCTATTGGAACAAAGCGTGTGTTTACTCGGACTCCGGGCGGGGCCCCTCGTGTCGCCGGTCAGTCGTTGGAAGTGCATTAAGCTATTAGTAAACAGTTACTGCACTCGCGAGGGTTAGGCTTCCGAGACGCCTGACGCTAACCATATTATATTCATCTTAATGTACGGAAAATATGTCTTCGACTATATCAATTGTCGCTACAGTATATTTTAAATCTTTCAGGTCAATTATGTAACCTTTTTTACATTATGGAAAAGCAATAAATATTTTGAGTTTGAATTTAAACAAACAGTATCTAATCATTCCAAAATTTTCTTCTTTGTACTGTAATAACAGAGTCTGAATCATGAATCAACAAATAACTTCACGCTTAAATAATCCTATTCGGAAATGATGAATACTTTCTCAGAAGCCGAAGTCAGAACTACTCTATTGGAAACGTGATTCATTTAATAAACTTGACTGTCCTTATAAGGCGGTGCGTAAAATGAGTTTAATAATAGTGACCATTTCGATATCGCAATCAATCAGCAAGTACACCGTTGCATGCTTATTTATAGTAGTTACAGCAATTGTTTACTTTGCATATTACGGAGATTGTGTGTTCATTGACGTATTGTTTAATTTGTATCTGATAAGGTTATTAAAGGTCATCATCGGAGTGTGTTTCGCCAAGATCAGGGCCACGCGGTCACCAGCCGAGCGCGTAAGGCGTCTCGTCGCCGGTTACTCTTGTCAACGTTTTTTTTCCCTCGCCGTTGGCCATTCGCGATGATGTCATCTTCCCGAAATGTGCTACGTTTGGAGCGTTATAATAATACACGAGTTAGTCAATTAATTCTTACTGTATTTTATTTGCGGCTTACGTTTCCGCTTCCCTCATTCCATGTTGGTGTTTAAGTAAAATTTCCTTTTGCTACATAACTGTTCACAATCCCTATCGTGCGCAATTACATGACTCCGCGTAACCCCGTGTATAACCCTTTCTTAAAATAATTACCTGTTAGAATGTATCCGCTAGTCTTAGACCTGAACGGCGACCACACCAACTAGACGGCTTAATGATCGGAAAATAACACCCTTCTAACTCTCCCGCACTTAAACGTTGATCTCAGTAAATTTCATCGCGTGAATGCCGAGTGAGTATATTACGCCACCGTCTAAGTTCAAGTTACAGTCAATGAGAGTGCACGGTTCGTTTTGTACTGGAAGTCAAAAGTCCCGGTGAAGAATTTAATAAAGTTCAGTGTATTTGTTGAAGCAGACTTGTTCGTCGCGGGGGTGGCGTCGGAGCCGCGCGGGCGCGTATCGATCGCCGCGCGACCGTGCGGCCTGCATACGAATACGAGAATCGCCCTCCGCTCAGCCCCTTATCAACCACTTCCACCAGACTAGACCCTGAGCCCTTCGTTAGTGTCGTGACCTCGTTGATTGTTACGTCAACTCGATCGCGGCCCGTTCCTGTTTACATTTCCATAACAAACTTTACGTCGAAAGAATACTTTGCGAACGCATTGCTTTTTAAGTGTAACAAGGTTCGTCGTAAAAGTAAAAAGGGGCGATGACGCGATCGTGTCACAATGTTATGACACGCGGACGCTCTGCAAGGTTGTATAACAAAAAGCTTTCCTCGTTTTCCCTGGCGGAGGGGCGCGACCTCGTTCCGTGGAGATTGGGAGTACCCAGCTTATTTGCTCAGACCTAACGATGAGGTCACGGCATCACATAAGCAATGAAATTACGGTACCGTAAAATCGTTTACAAAATTCCGTCATAAAAATGTATCGTGTCGTTTGAGCGTTGGAATGGTAGCTTTAATAGTGTTTTCATAAGGATTCTGAAATGAAATACGGCGTGCTTTTCCAGCCCCTCAAATAGACTTCATCTATTAAACCTTGCTTTCCGTCAGGTCGATCGAATTTGCATACTTATTTTCTTTCCTTTTTGTGATCCGGAACATTCTTTCAGGAGAAATCGTTTAAGGGTAAGCAATAAATTTGTCCTTACTTACTTTCTCACCTGGATACGGTTTATCCACAAGCGGTGATTTTTGAAGCTGTTCCTTATAAACTATGACTATTAATTAATATGTATGCTTAAATCCATTACTGAAGAATGTAACCACATAATTATCTAGAAAAATATACTATTGTGTTCAGTCTAGTTATTGTTCCGATTATTAATCGATTTTGAGAAATCTCTGTTAATCTCGATGGGAAAAAATTCAAGCGCATGTTTTGTACGAGTGTGAATCGTTGTCACGATTCCCATTGCCACGACGTTTGTAAGTTTTCTCCGTGATTTTTCCACAGACGCTGCATTTTCCTTGTTGGAGCAATTTAACTGTTAATGTCTGTTCGGGGTCTCCGCCCCTGAAAGTAGGCGCAATTTTCCAGCCGACATCACGCCTACTTATTGCTCGCGAAATGTCTCTCCGTCTAAGTAGGCCAGCTTGGGGTGTACATGGATTTATACGCGTGTAAATTTCATAACAGGGGGTGGAAATACCGGGGCATTGTACGAATCCGAACGGAATTAACATTTTCTGCCAAATAAATTTTGAGCGGAAACTCGTTAAAGATTAACCAATTTGGAATTTGAATTAGTGAATTAGTATTATATTTATTCATTATGTTGACTAATTTCAAGCTTTTGTTATTAATTTAGTATTCGATTAAATTTAAATAGGAAAAGGTTAGTCGGTGTATTATGCGTATAAGTGATGCCTCAATACAATATAATTTATTGGACAATGTTTCCGACTGGGAATGAATAATATTCACTTGTACTAAACGATGAGTGTGTTGTACGATAACTTTTATTAATGACACGTCTTACAAGGAGCTTCAGACAAGTAGTATAAAAATAAGTAATTGACCGTAAACTTGGTGTCCGGAGTGGCGTAACAGTACAGTTGAATGAACCGAAAGACAAACCATTGTGTAAATTACAGCTTGGTGCAGCATCGGAGTAAGCAGCCGATTGGCCGGCGGAAATGACCAACTAACTCCCGACTGAGCTCCTCCGGACAGAGCCTCCGCTGCCTCCGATTAATCCACACCGTAAGCTTAAGCTAATCACTTTACGTATGAACATTATGTTCGTATCTCTAGTACATGAGATTGACGATAATTGGCTAACGGAAAATTAATCGCCGCAGCGGTACAGCTATTTCCTTCAAACAATTATATCTTTGATGCAATAGAATCGAACGCTGCATTTGAATGTATCCTCGAAAAAATAGCAAATGTTTATTGTTACTATGAGAAGCTATCATCACATAATGTGTACTCTGCAATATGGGAACGCGATTGTCTAACAATTCTATAAATATTGAAACCGGTCCGATTGCGCTGAACTGTAACATCTGAAGCCAGGCGAAATTAGTATCTTATTTTGCTGGTCAATCAGTCCCGATGACGTCGGCAATCGGTGAAGTACCTCCAGATCGATAGAACGACGCCAAACGGTCGGTGTCGCGGCGCTCCGCCACCAGCGAGGGTTCAACACTCGAATCTGTTGCTCGATGCCGGTTTCTTAACCTTCAACCTTTTATATTTCTATTCAGGGCTTGTAAACACAAATGCGATATCAGTTTTGACATACTCGTTGGCGCCAACGAAGTCTGAATGGAATTACAATTGATAACGAACTAGCCAACAAATCATTGTTGTTATTGGAATTTGAGAATGTATTTTTTAAGATTTTAAGTTGGTGTACCTGATGATACGACAGTATTTACGGTAACCCACCGCACAATTGGAACAACATTTTTTTGTGGGCATTCTTGTTTGTTGGTTTCGGCAAATTCCTATCACGTATCTTTTGTGATGTTGACACAATGTACGTTCGCAACTATTGAAATAATCTATCGGGCATTGTGATCCAGACACGTGGAGGTGCAGCTGTCGCCTGCAGGCGTCCACCCCGCGCTGTTCGCAACTTTAGCAGCTGTTTTTACGGAATCTTGCACACTAAATATTCATGAAATCCGTTTTATGTTCTGTTATTTTTGTTGCTACAACGCGAAATGGTTAGCCACAGCACAGAAGCGAATCACCGCTGTAGTTAGTCGTTTTGTAATATAATAACGCAGGTATGCCATTGCCTATCGCAGATAAATGGTTGCATAAAAACGCTTTGTTTATTTGCATGACTTCACCGTTCTGTGTGGTATTTATTAATATTCCATTCGGTCGTGTACTAGGTGCGGTCATGATACCAAAGATCAATCTAGGTATTTATGTGTTGCATAAGGCTCCACGGCGGAACAGCGGGAATCTGATGAACCGGTTTACAAGAAACGTGTTAGGAGGTCCTCCTGTATTCTAATGTAGCAGGCTTCTTCGGCGTTGACTGACATTGATTAACACCAAACACATCTATGTAAATAATTAGATAATATACCAAATAATAATATGTTGTCTGTTTATTTATTGTCAATATCTTGACGCACTCTCCGGGAAATTATAAACTAAAGACTACAAATGTTGGTCACATTATTTCTAAAGGAAATTCAAAATTGTATCATACTTCATAGTGTGACCTTACCCTGAAAACAAAATCTTAAATTCAAACGATATGAAAGATATGTCTTACGTAAATTCAAATGCTGTTTTTAAAACATGAATTGCGATGATAGCTTTAAACGTTCATGAATACGAGTAATATCCATTAATCAAAGTCTGCTCGTCGCTTAAATAAATACACTCAAGGCCGAAGTCACTCGAAATCGGGTAGTTTTGTTCCTAATATCAATCATAGAATCGATCCCGACTGTTTGTTGTCTTACCTGTTCGAAACGATTCAAATCTGCTTTAGCAAGGGCCCGCTGATCGCGGTACCAATGATAACACTGTATTGGCGGGTTTCCCCAACGTGCACAAACACTAACTGGTTCCGCCGTGACACTGTGCTGTCAGCTTCCGAGTTGTTCACGGGACGTGGTCGCCGGAGCGGAGGGTAGTGGGTACCGGCGCAGTGCGCTGCGAGCGAGGGACTGGCGCGGCGCGGCGCGTGGACTGCGGGCGCTCGAGCGCTGGGCCAGCGTCGCGGCGGCATTAGGCCGTGGCTACACGACACAATTGCAACTTCTTTTGAACCAAAACGCGGGAGAGACCTTAGTTACTCACTATCTTTTATAGGATGTTAATCATTGTGCAATTGGCTTTACTGAAAAATTGGTATCTGTTTGCAATGTTAAGACTTTGCTTGGGATGACCGCAAGCGAAACCCACAAATTTCTCTGAGCCAAAATATTATTTCGATTATTTTACAAGCTTAAGGTAATCGAATCAATGATGGGTCCATACCAGAAACTAGCAAGCAACCTTCTTACATCATAGAAGCTACATCATCATAATAACGTCATCTTCAGTCATAAAGTCAAATTAATTACGACAGGCAGTGATTAAATTTTCATTTGTAACACACCTTTCTTGATAGATTTGGCATCAATTTGACCTTCAAATTGAACGATTGACCCGATTGCTCATACATGATATGTCTGATGGTTCTGTCTGGGGTCCGATGTAAAAATTGTCCTAGATCGTATCGTGTGGCCGGGCCTGCGCCCCGTGTCGGCGCGGGCTCCGGCGCTCGCCCAAGGGAACGCCGTTAATTTCAACTGTTTCCTACGCAACCTTGCGTCGCATGTTGTCTGTTTGCGATGGGATTTTTATGATAACACCCTGTGGGTGTTGCTGGTGTCTCTGTAATTATAACTTGGGATTGGGCGCTTGTTATTGATCATCTTCAACGATTAGATATCAACCTGTTCTATAAATTTCTACGTCTAATTTATGGTTTTTAGTTTATAATAATAGGATTTTCTATTTCTTATTGATACATTTGATATATGTGGCAGCTGATGCACATGCTAATAAAATATGTGTAATTAATTTTTTAACTTCTTTGCATTTGTAATTGTATGTTGATGTTGCTAAGCTCATTCATCAAGTTTGACAAACCTTAGTAAATAAGTAAACTACCTTCCTACTAAGTATGTAGTAAGGTATGAGTCATTGGAGTAATCAAATTCTTAAAAAAATGTAATTGTATTGAATAGCAACATGACTGAGCGGATACAGAATTCACAACGGCTTCCTCGTTCACAGACATTATTTCTTGGAAATGCTTGGAAACGATTTAAAATAGAGGCATTTTATCACGTACCCGTTGCAAAGATGCCTTAACCGCTTCTGTATTTTAGACATTGCGGGTGTTTGCTGTTAAGCTTTAATGTCCGTCCCTCGTACAAAATGCATTTCGCAGGCGGTAAAGGTGCCAAGTTCTCCCATAACGTTGTGTTTACATAAAATGGTTACGTGGTTGTCGAGCACATAAACGGGCCAGCATAATGGTTAGCCTTTGGACGCGGGTGACGTTGCCAGGGACCGGTTCGTGGACTTCGAATTCGCGAGCATCGTGACCGAGGAAAATCTGACGGCGGCAAAAAACACGTTGCCGCCACTTGCCAGGCAATTTGGACTTTAGCGCGGAGTGCCAAGAACCAGTGTCCTGCCGCTCGCCCCTTAATTGAAACGCTGAACGTCCATCCTTTACACAAAAAAGTTATTTAGATAAGTAGATTTTAAGTGACAAAAAGCTTTCCGCTGTCCAGTTGTGGGCGAGCCACGTTCAACTATTTATAAGTTTCCGAAAGAGGGCAAAACGTATGGAAAGAAGGCTTAGCGAATAAATTAATGATGACTTATTATTACGTATAATATTTCCCTTCAGTTATTGCTATCCACTAGGAATGAGCAACTGGGTGTGCTTTTACATAATTCATGCAAGCTTTGTTATTTTTTTATTGATAACAACATTCCAACATAAAATGTTGATGTATTATAAAATTTCCTATGAAATGAGAACGTGAGAATTGCTTATTGAACGAAATATGTCTTTTTATATTGGGGGATTATAAATATGAGTGTATAATACATATTCCTTCCGTTACTTCATTGTAATTGAACATTGGTATTTTGTCTTTTACGGCCTACCGCTGAAAGCGACTTGTTTTATACTCGCATACTCGTGTCCGTCTGAATCACTGGACCAAACGAAACATTTGGATGAGACTATGTGCACTATTTAATACCTTTTTTCTACTATTTGATACCAATCATGAAATATTTGGTACCTGTATATTAATATCATTATTATATAAATTAAATGGCCAGTCATTCTGACGTCAGGTTGACTGACCACTTATGAGTTTTCATAGTTTTACCGTTATATTTATCACTTTGTCAATGTAGTTATTTAGTACCTTTTTGCTACTTTAACATATATTTTTAACACAATTTTGGGAAGCTTCCCTAAAAATTTATCAATAAAATGCTTTCCCTATTAGTTTCAATTACTTTCATTATTCGGTCATTATGTCGTAATAGGTGCTCATGTTTAATATTTACATCGTTCATATAAAATATGGGGGACCAGGTTTTATTGTTATCGCTTGGCGGGTTATCTTTAACCGCGCTCGCTCACGCCAACCAAACCTACTAAGCGTTCTGCCTGACGTGTTAGTAGTTCTGTGAATAAAGTTGAATTATTCCAGGTAAATTAATTACTGCGGGAGGGCCGTAAGCCGACACCTCTCGTGACGCGACATGACGCCACCGATTTACGCGACGCGCTGTGGAAGCCGAGAATTAAACAAATTAATGGACATTTAGTCTAAAAGAGTTAAAAGTTAAACCAGACAATCAATTAATCTGATATTAAACAGTGCCGGTTGTGAAGAGGGCGCTTATAAAACCTATCAACGTGTGTTTTAATGTACCCAGATAAGCTGCTGCAAATCCGATTTAATATTGCATTAGTAATCTTGGTGAAACGTCGTTTATATGATTACCAGTAGAATTTACGAGGGTCCGAGTGAGAAACCCGTATAACTTACCTTCCTTCCTACATAAGTAATCACGTGTTGTCGTCCCGGAGATCGGTTGTACCGAAGCGTCTACTCAATCTTGGAGCCAAGTGTCACGTTTGTAATCCTATTTAACTGTGGGATGTAGTAAGTGAGGGGATTTGTAATTTAGCGAATGTTTTACACTATACCTACATTTTATCTGTGACTATTAACTTAGATTGGTACATACCTTAGCCTTAGCTTACTTATGAGAGTAATAAAGATTTGTAAACTATTATAGAAATAATAAACTATCCATCATGCATAACATGATTATTATTGATTTAAGGAGGTACCTGCTAAGCTGCTTGATTTTATTTAAAAAGGAAGAAAAATTGGTAAAATATCTTACCGATAGTTTTGATTATTAAAATAAAATATTATTTAGGTGCGATGGACCATGTTGGCATCATGTCATTCATGTATCATTCTATTCGGGTTCATTAAGGAACTACTACTGCCATCTGTGAATTATGTATAGGTAGTTTACAACTTAACTAATTCAGTACATTTTAGTTTAGCTACTCGACACTAGATGGCGCTAATGCGAATAAATAAACGCTATGAATACGAACAATTAGCAGAACAGATACCTAATTAATTAAACAAAAATATTTCCATCAAACTCCTCTAACAGTCCCCATAATTTTATTATTTTCGGCAAAAAGACTGAAGTTGAAATTTCTTTGACGGGGAAATAGAGGACGACACTATTCCTGAATGGAATGGAACACTCCTTCCTATCAACAAAATTCCATTGCGAACAAGATGCCTATCTCGTGGTCGCCATTACATATCTAATCGACCGGTTGCTTTATGTATTGTTGGTTGATAGAAATTGCTTGTGTCAAGTGAATAGCGCGCGATTATAATAATTTACAAAGAGTTGTTTACATACGGACTGCAGTTATTCTAAGTGTAGTATTTTATTGGAATATTGACCAAAGTAAGTAACTTCTTCAATAAAATATATTGATTTTCTATTTTTGTAAGATGCCGGTTGTGTTTTGACATTGATAAATTTGTTTCAAAAGTAGCATAAAGCGAATTGTTTACTTTTCTTTTAACTTGAATTATATAGGTATTATTAGTGAGAAAGTATTTTACTTATGTTAATAATCTCGATTCAGATGGCTCCTCCTCGTCGCATTCTAAGGCAGCAGCTTGAAATATTAATGGACTTCTTAGAAGAAAATAAGGACATGTGTAAAGGGCTTCCCCCTGGGGCACCGGTGTCTCACCAGGCCACCAGGCAGAAGTGGGCAGTCCTAGCCAAGCAACTGAATGCTGTGCAAGGGGGAGCTTTGAAGACACCTGATGGGTGGAAGAAAGTAAGTTTATTTTTATTTATGTACCTATGTAAAAACATTATTTATTTATAATATCTAATTTCTGAGCATGTTTTATAGAAGTAATTTAATGATTCTAAATCATATAAATGATCATTTTTTTTTTCAGTATTGGTTTGAGTGGCGACACAAGTGTAGAAGAAAAGGGGCAGATGCCCGTAGATTCCAATCAAATTCTAGCGGAGGACCTAACAGATTTGTGCCATTGAATGATTTGGAAGTGAGAGTGTTAGAGCTCAGCGGCAAGGGGTCAGTGATGCCGGCGTCCACCTCCAAGCATGATGATAGTTTTTTGGGCGATGATTCGGATTCAGAACCACTAGAAACTGTTAAAACAAGGACCATGTCAGAAAGCAGTAAACCAAAAAAATCATTTAGGATATCCAATACTGCAATGGGTGAGTGTGTTTGTTAATTTTAGAATGTTCTAATTATTATAAACATTGACTTCTTCATCTGTCTGATATATACCTAGTTAGAGGTCAATGAGTATCTTGTACATTTTGTATCAAAACTTGAATGAAATTAAACTGATCAGGCCATGTCTGTGACTTACCACCACTCAAATCACTTGAAAAAGTAAAAAAACATAAAAGTCGGCTAGACTGGCTCGATATCTTGATATCAATATTTGTGAGATGTGTCTGTTTGATTCCGAATGAATATCTTAACAATGACGATGATTTAATTGATTCTGTTATTTCCAGTAATACAAATGCTCAATCTCTGTCTGATATTAATTTTTGCAGACGAGGAGCCACGGCCGTTGACCCCGCCTCCCAAGTGGGCCCTGGAGCTGGAGGAGCGTCGCATCGCGGCGGAGGAGCGCACGGCGGCGGCGCTGGAGGCGGTGGCGGCGGCGCTGCGCGGGCGCGAGGCGCGCGTGTGCGGCGCGCTGCGGGACGTCGCCGCCGCGCTGCACCGGCTGGCCGGGGAACCCACTAACAACCTTACCAGGGAAGATGATGGACCTCCCATCAAAGACGTGTTTCTGTGATTTTGGAGATTTTACCTTGTGAACCTTACCATCGACTACGATGGACCTCCTATTAAAGATGTGTTTTTGTGATTGTGGGGATATTTTACCTTCATGTGAAACATTCACAGAGAGCCTATTCAAATTATACGCGATATCGCCACGCATGACGATGGACCTCCCATCGAAGATATGTTTCTGTGATAGGATTTTTTACATTGTGACTTGTACAGACAGCCTATTCACACTAGGGCGATATCGCCTTGCCATAATATTGCGAGCAAAATTATTGTTATGAAAGCAGTCAGAATAAAGTTCCAGTCTTAGTATCTAATTAGATATGCATAAAAATATACATAGTAGAACTGAGTGCAATGATTTAAGTTATTATTATTTTAGGTATTAAGTAAGTGCCAAGAATAAACTATTTGATTTCTAAATGTGTTTTGTTTTCTTTTCATTCCCTTTGCAGATTGTGTGTATAATTTGAGTTAATTTGGCTGAAGTTAGCTGATAGCCTGTAGGTATGTAATAAGTCATTACTTGGAGGAAAATCATTTCTAATTGTTTTCTTGCTAAGGCAAGAACACAACTTTTGTAATGTTTTGAAAGTCCTGCTTTTCTATACCGCAAAATGTATGGGTGCTCTACCTACACTACACTTGACAAACGTTGGCTTCAGTTGGCATCTGCTAATATGGTGGCTGTTTGTTGGCAGGCATGGAAGCCCTGGAGACCAGCATCAACTACTGGGAGGACGCGCTGGCCGCGTTCTCGCTGGGCGCGCGCGGCGGCGTCTCGGGCACGCTCGCGCTCACCTCGCCCGAGGAGGCGGAGTTCTGCCGCGAGATACAGGATCTACTCCAGAATGCGTACCTGCTGCAGGTAAGGACTGTATAAATAAGAGACATTTTGTGATGTGGTGTCGTCACTGCCGTCACCAATTCACCACTTTTTAAATGTAAATTGTATGTAACTTACAGGTAGTCATAAAGCAGCTTTCGTAAAGTGAATCGGTTACTGTGATCTAGTTAGAAAAACGAACGCAATAGGGAAGTCGGACTAATAGGATCTACTAAGTACCTCCTGGACCCTGGTACTTACATACATAGATACCTAACCTACGGTTGGTTTGTTAAGAAAATTATGTTCAGCGTTTTTGTCAACTTTACTGGTTCCTCAATCTAGATCAGATACCTACTTACTTACCTACCATGTTAAGCTGTATATGATATTAGGAGATATCCAATTAATCACCGCTAACTTAGCGGCGCTAAGGATGCAAACACTGGACGCACACGGTGGCGGTGGCTCGGGCGGTGCGGCCGGCTCAAACAAACAGAGGGCCTACCATGAGTTGGCTATCGTAAAATTACGTACGTTAAAAACCGATCGAGTTGTTTTTTTCATATGGCCGATTGTAGTTCTTCGCGTAACCACCAGGCGGCGCTGTACAAGTTTTTCATAGACATATTTACGTAGGCGATATCGAGCGCGTAAATTTTAAACTCATGGTAGCCCCACTAAAGCATTTCTACCGCGTTTGCATCCTTACAAAGTTGTCCACGGTTGATGTTCCAGGAGCGGTGCGAGCTCCTGTTCCTGGACCAGCGCTCGGTGCTGTTCCGGTCGGAGAGCGGCGGCGGCGCGGAGGGCGGGGCGGGGGCGGGGCGTCGCTCGCGGCTGCTGTCGGCGCGCTCCGCCTCCGACCGCACGCGGCGCGACCACCACTCCAGCGCAGAGTCCTTCGCCTCCGCCGAGGACCAGGTGCGAGCCTTCTTTTTTCGTAACTGACTACGACGTTGGCTTGGAGTAGCCTCGTCATTTTTTTTTCCGGGACGACTTAGCTTTTACGTAAGATTTTAGACCTTAGCGTTCCATTTCACTAATTATTATTAGTCTTTTTATGTATTTGCTACTCTTAATATTGCGTGTAAAGTCTACACGCAATATTAAGAGTTGCGTATGGGATGGGTCTACACTGTAGACCCATAAAGACTAATATTTAGACTTAGCTGTTAGCCTCAGACGGCTTTTGCAGCTTCACCGGACTGGCGGGGGGCGGAAGGCTCGTCATCATCACCGGACGACTAGGCTCTTATGATGGCTCTGACCCCTAGACAGATACGAGCCATCTATCACCAGTGGTTAGGAAGAATAACCAGTCTTCCTAACCACTGGTAGTTCAATCTTCCCAACCGGGAATCATTGTCACCATACCTACGCCGAATGGTGACAATCGGATTATTTTTTCCATCGACCATGGCAAGTCTTCCAAAACGGTTTTCATTTCAGAAACGATCTTATCAAATTGCCTATCCATCAACGGTTACAAAAGAAGGGCTTTACTGTATTCTAATCTTTTACCTACCATCAGATACATTCTACTTACTTAGCCGTTAGGTAGGTACTACAAACGTGTTTACCTTAAGGAATCTCTTTTAAGTTGAACATAATGAGTTTGATTGTTATTTTCAGGTTGCAGACTTGAGAGACTTCGACGACCTAACCGAAGCTTTACCTGAATTAGAAAACTTGGAATTATACCAGATGTCTCTAAAGCAATTGGACAGTGGAATACCTTACAGGTATACATAATAGATTATACGCCACATGCATGTGGTGTACTGTATATGCTAGCCTAATAATTTTGTTTCTACATATTTTTTAATAACTAATTGTTACCTTCGCTATTAGCCCGGGAAGATACCTAATTAGTTCAGATATTTTGGGTTCCAGTCCCCGTTCTCACTCTGTATGTAGAATTAAAACAACTAGGTAACATACCTAGTACCTATTTAATCAGGAAAATAGGTTATTTAGAGACCCGACGTTTCAAGCTTCTTTACAGCGCTCGTGGTCACATGCAAGACTAAAGATGACATGGGCTGTTGAGAGTTTCATCCGTACAGTCAGAAAAAAATGTGGTCTACCACCCTACTGTTGAGATTCGTTTGAACGTCATGAAACAAGGTCAATAAAATTTTCCCTAGCAATAAGATTGTAATAAATCTGAATGTGTCAGTAAAAAGTCAACCTTAGCGTTACATCTTGCAAAAATTTTGTCAAAAGTGGCAGACCACTGTCTTGGCTGACTGTAACCTAAACTTAGTTTAATGTGGTAGTCACATGTGTAGTGTTCGCGCAAATAATAGACAATACCTACCAGGAAAATAGACTCAGGAAACAAATCCACAAGGGGAACGTCATCAGCATTCTCCTGCCCTTGTCCCACGCTAAGTGGGGTCGGCGCAACATGTAGGTATATTTCTTCCACTCGGGCCTGTCATTCGTCATCCCTGCGTCTACTCCTTTCACTCCCATATCATTTCTCACACAATCCATCCATGTCTTCTTCGGCCTTCCTCTACTATTAGGTACGTAGATATGTAGGTATTTAAATCATAAAGACAGCCGCAACATGTTTTTCTCCCCATCAGGACGCTCCGCACGGACATAGTGCAGTGCACGTCGGACTCGGAGTTCCTGTGCAAGCTGTACTGCCTGCGGCTGGCGCTGCGCAGCGTGTTCCGCGACGCGGCCGCGTGGGCGTGGTTCGTGGACGCGGGCCGCCAGGTGCTCACCGACCTGCTGCTGTTCGCCGACAAGGTGACTAACAATCTTTAACTAACTCTTTGATATTTACATAGCCCAAGTCATCAACATCATCTTCTCAGCCCATCGCTATCCACTACTGAAAATAGACCTCTCCCATAAATTTCTAGTGCGACCGGTCTTCAACCTGCATCTAATAAAACGATATCTAGTGAAACAAGTCTCACTAAATCGTCGGTCCGTTTGGTAGGCGGCCGTCTAACATTAAGCTTCCAGTATGTGGTAGTCACTCAAGGATATTTTTGCGATCAGTGACCGTCCAATCATAAGACAACAAATCAAGTAAAAAATGTAACGAAATAAATATTTGAAATGTTCGTCGCATGTGACCATTAACACTTCAGTTTGCTAATGCGATGAGCTATGTCAGTAGCTTTGGTTCTTCTACGGACCTCCTCTTTTCTAATTCGAACACGTATAGAAATGCTTACCAGAGACTAATATACACATTTATACTATCTACTTCCAGGAACCGAAAGAATTTTTGGTGGCGTACGAGGAAATGGTATCGTGGACATCAGATGCAGCTAACTGGCCAATGATAGAAGACGAACTTTACAGTAAAGGCGTTAAGGTAAGCCATCTTCTGTCTCCCGGGTTTCTTTCTGTAAATAAGACTGAACACTGAAATGTATGATCCATTTTTCCCTGACATACGATGATGGCTTGGAGTAGCCTCGTCATCGTAGACTTGCGGGGGAGCAGATGGCTCACACCCCTAAAGTACCTATGACTTCATGAACCGTCTTGTCTATGCTTATATTCTTGTTGTATGTGTGCTATAAAAAAATCTGGTAAAAATAAAGTTTTCTTTTTTTTCTTATTGTGTGTAACATAAATTGTATATCCTTCAAAAGAGTGCTTCACCAGCCAGTTCCATATTAAGACCGGTCAAGATATTCACTCAGAACAGAGTCCCTAATCCATCCGTCGTGGCAGGTGCTGACGTTCTACGACGTGGTGCTGGACTACATCCTGCTGGACGCGTTCGAGGACCTCGCGGCGCCGCCCTCCTCCGTGCTGGCCGTCGTGCGCAACCGCTGGCTCTCCGACGGGTTCAAGGAGAGCGTGAGTACCTATCACCCGTCTACCTGCTGTAATTGCATGTATTGTTTACCTTTAAAAGAAGATTTTGCATTAAGCTCTTAATATTGAATTTCAAAATTTATACTTTAATGTGACAATTGTTGGTAAACTAAATAAATAAATTCATTTTTGGTGATCATTAAAATGGCGGGGGTCATATAGTGTAGGTTTTTAATTTGTCTATGGCTTAAGATGGCGGACTATATTTTTATACATATCACGGTTCGTATTTGATAGTACCTACCTACTACAGTAAAAATACCTTTGCATTACTGATCCAAGCCCAGAGACAAAGTATGATAGTTGCGCTTGCGCACATGTCAAGGTTATTTTAAATTCTTGAACGCTACAACGATGGACAAGTTCGCATGTCATGTCATTTTGTATACTCTACAATGTGTATGTGTTTGTTTCAGGCGCTGACGACAGCGGTGTGGTCTGTGATAAAAGCTAAACGGCGCTACCTCAAGTACCCCGACGGGTTCATGGCTCACTTCTATTCTATTTCGGAGCACTTGCTACCCGTCCTGGTGTGGGGCTTCCTCGGACCCCGGGAGAGGCTGCGCGACGTCTGCGAAGCTTTCCAGTCCGAGATCGTGGGGTTCATAACAGATTTATTTAGCTTCCAGAAAAGTAGATATACAACTATTGAAGATTTATCAGTGGATATTTTGCAACATGCCCGGTCTCGGGCCGCTAACATAACTGACAAGTTAGCAGAGAGAAATTAAATCTATTATAAGCGTAAATGGTATGATCACCATCAAAGTAAAAAGAATGAGCACAAATAAGTGACGAATTGCATAGAAGACTAAAAAGGTTACAATAAATAGATATTACTAATGTTAGTAATGAGAATGCAACTTACATTCCTGAATGGTAGAATATATAGCACCACCTTTCCTGGGAATGTAGGTAATCCTTAAATTCTACATTTCTTTATAAGATCAAAGTGTTATCAGGCTTCCGCTGTCATATTTTTTTATTGAGTATTAACTATGAAGCTAATAGAACGCTTCCATTTCAAATTAATCCACTGCCAATAAAAATATTTTCCCAATTCATAATAGGTATAGCCGCGTGCATTAGGTACAATATTATATCGCATTTCGCACGGTTATAGAAATCGCATATTTTTTATCAATGCATTTAAATAGCAAAGCTTTTATATTTTATTTAACATTTTGTTGTGGCATGTGCATTCCATTTTCAATAATATTGAAAAAAAAATAGCTACCTTACAGACATTTTTTAATAATAATTTGATATGGACATGAATTATAATTTATTATTGAATTGAAATCGGCAGAGTACATCATAAAATAGGTGCATAAACAGTAACTGTTGTATAGTGTCAAATTGATGTATTTATTTTGTAAATATATGAAGTACATACCTACCTACAAAAATTGTTTGTATTTTATTTAAAGACTTCTTAAGAAAAAGTGTTTCTCAGTATTACATGGATACCTACATCCATGTCACCGTAAAATTGTAAATAACGCTAGATTGCAATCTATCTCGCGACATTGTGAACTGTCGAAAAATTGTGAACCATAACATACCGCAACCGCAATTAACGTATTATTATTCGTTAGATTACAATCTATCAAAGTGAAACTGTCAAATTGTCAACTGTCCGAAGGCGGTCCCTGATTGGTCGGCCTACAGTTCTGTTCTGTGTCCATCGACTTAGTAATAAAACACAGGTGTCAGTCAAATAAAATAAATGCACTTCAAGAATTGTGACAAAATGGACAATGCGTTTCGAATAAGTGTAATTGCAAAAAAGCCGATGATCTTTGTAGCTCCAGGTCCCCAGGTTCTTTGACGTACAACAATAAGTGAACAATTTTTATTGGTGCAATTCACTTTTATTTTCTAACTAGCTGTGCCAGCGACTTCGTTCGCGTTTTCCCCCGTTTTTTACACATTTTCCATTGTATCTTTGCTCCTATTGGTCGCAGCGTGATGTTATATAGCCTAAAGCCTTCCTCGATAAATGGTCTATACAACACAAAAAGATTTTTTCAATTCGAACCAGTAGTTCCTAAGATTAGCGCGTTCAAACAAACAAACTCTTCAGCTTTATAATATTAGTATAGATAGAGAATTTGATTACGTTTTCAAAGCGTTAATTAATGTATTAATTATTTTTTAAAATTTTTATTGTGATCGTTTTATCTAAGAAAATTTTTTATTATTTAGATAAAATGTTGTCTTACCATTTGATGTAAATTTATTGATTACCGACTAAATCCTTACTAATATTATAAATCCGAAAGTAACTCTGTCTGTCTGTCTGTTACGCTTTCACGCATTGAGTACTGGACCGATTTAAATGAAAGGTACAGATATACAGGGTGTCCCAAAAAGTAGTGTCAAGCGGAAGTCCTGAGAAAGAACATCCCGTGGGGCATCCGAAACACCCCCATGTATGTTCTGCGATTTTTTATAGTTTTCGAGTTATGATTATTTTTTCTAAAATTTTGAGAACAACTGACCTAACCGACTAAAAATATAGTAGAGAAAAAAGTATTTGATTTTTTTGAGTAATTCTTTTTGCAAATCAATTTTCATGAGTTTTCTTTAATGCCTAAAAATATTTGTTGTCTCCATAACTTATATGGAAAATATCAAAATTATGGTACAAACTGAAAAGTTACGTTCTGTAAATAATGTCTTACAATTTCAACGTTATTTCAATTTATTATTTATTTATTTATTTATTAATAAAAACTGGTACTTAATGGGCTACTTTTGCTGAAATCGGACTTCAAAGACAGAGAGGTGGAAAAATCATAAAATTAGCCATTTGAATACGAAGTATTATTTGGACATTTTATTATTTCTAAAGTTAATAAGATTGTTAACAATCAAAATTATACAAGAAATGCTAAGAAATAACCACTTGAAAGTTTAATTTGTACTTGATACTTAAAAATTAATTAAGTTTAAAAATGGGAACTTTATTATAAAAAAAAAGTTATCGTTTTTGATTATTTATTGTAAAAAGTTTATAAGTAAAAGTTTATTAAAGTCCGTAAAGAAAGCAAAGTTCGTCAAGTTCGTCGTAACAAAGGTATTGCATGTGAAAACAGTGTTAGCGCAATGAAACTTAAATTAAACAAAAAAAATCATCCAAATGTTTGCATCTGAGTGCTCCTGTATTAAATTTAGGTTTGTTAACAAACTGACTAACTTTCGGAATAATAAAATGTCCAAATAATACTTCGTATTCAAATGGCAAAAGATGTTTCCACCTCTCTGTCTTTGAAGTCAGATTTCAGCAAAAGTAGCTAATTAAGTACCAGTTTTTTATTAATGATTATCAAAGCTGAGAGTCTAGCTCAGTTTTTAAAGTTACTTAGGAGCTATGCAGCTATCTCCTAATATTTTGAATTTGACGTTAAAATTGTAAGACATTATTTACAGAACGTAACTTTTCAGTTTGTACCATAATTTTGGTAATTTTCATATAAGTTATGGAGACAAATATTTTAGGCATTAAAGAAAAACTCATGAAATTTGGTTTGCAAAAAGAATTACTCAAAAAAGTCAAATACTTTTTTCTCTACAATATATTTAGTCGGTTAGGTCAGTTGTTCTCAAAATTTAGAAAAATAATCATAACTCGAAAACTATAAAAAATCGCGGAA
This sequence comes from Maruca vitrata, assembly GCA_039566165.1. Lineage (NCBI taxonomy): Eukaryota > Metazoa > Arthropoda > Insecta > Lepidoptera > Crambidae > Maruca > Maruca vitrata. The sequence continues at coordinate 12,802,122 of CM076916.1, read as the reverse complement.
CATACATGGGGTGTTTCGGATGCCCCACGGGACGTTCTATCTCAGGACTTCCGCTTGACACTACTTTTTGGGACACCCTGTAGTCCAGAGCCTAGAAAAGGTTATAGGCTACTGCGCTGCGCTATAAGGAAGTAATGTTTTACCCGTTAAACGTCTCTACGCGGACGAATTCGCGGGCGGAAAGCTAGTAATAAATAAGTAATTACTTGATGTTACAATTATTGAAGTGCATTTATTTTATTAGACGGATACCTGTGTTTTACTAAGTCGATGGACACAGAACAGAACTGTAGGCCGACCAATCAGGGACCGCCTTCGGACAGTTGACAATTTGAGAGTTTCACTTTGATAGATTGCAAACTGACGCGGTATGTTACGGTTCACAATTTTTTGACAGTTTACAATCTCGCGAGATAGATTACAATCTAGCGTTACTTACAATTTTGCGGTGACATATATGTTTGTCTCGATTATCTTGCGTTTGGCTGAACCGATTAGAGCTTTCGAAAGACAGTGACATTCAGAAGGGCTTTTGTATTATAGTCTACATTTTAAAAAAATATGATTAACAGTTTTCATTAAGTACATGTACTTAAAAGTCAGTTTTTGAAGGCGGTGCACGTATTTTTCTTATTTTTTAAACACAAATTATGTACCTACCTACCTAACTATGTGAAGAAAATAAGGAGAAAGTGTTGTACAAATGAAACAACTTCTATTAGAAAATTTAGTATATCAATTTTCACAATATAGCCGTGTCTTATTTGATAATAAAAAAAACAAAATGTAAACATATATCTTTCATTTAGAGTCAACGATAAAATACTTTTCAAAAGTAATAAGCACCAAGAGAAGATTTGGCTCCTTTGCAGGATTAATACAAGATACATTATTTTGTTTAGTTACATAAATTTGAATTCAACTTTGATTATTTAATCAAATATGCACATTGGAAAAATATTTATGCATGCAGCAGAAATATTTATTGTTTTATTTTTCATGAAATACTAAATTAAAATGAAAATACCTTTGCGATAAAATATATTACGTACCAAATGAAGGTTTAAAAAAAGATTATTTGTGCGCATACGATGATGATATTATGGATGTAGGTACTTCCCGGCGTGCAAAAAATATTTTCCTAAGATTTTCATGTGCAAAAGCAAGTGAGAAAAATGTTTCTACGTGTAATTGACGTTTTTTGTAACTTTTACAACCTATAATAATAAAAGAAAGCCTGACATCTTTATTTAGTACTTCAACTACAAAGTTAGTATTATACTTTTCAACAATTATTTGGTTTAGTGCACAGCAAATTTATTACAAGCCCTAATGATATAACAATAATAGATCTCTCACCTGAATAAAGATAAATAAAATTTATATAAATATATTATTTTTGTCAGGCTTTCTGTGAAAATATACAAAACACTTACGATATATTGAGAATCGACACATCTACTCGTCAGGACTAGACACTAGATACAAAGTCTGAAAATGAGTATACAAACACACAAAGAAATGCATGCATCCTTCTTAAAATAAATGGAATCACTCTATGACATCCGAAGCTAACAGAGTCAATATATACAATAAAGATGATACTGGATTTTCGAATAAATTTCTGTCAAGGTCATTTTCAGCATGATGTATCGGAAGACAGCACTATGAATAAGTGCGAGCCCACGCGACCGCCGGGCGGCGCTAGTGAAGCGTCTGGAGATCAACCTATGCCGGGGACCGCGGCCACCTGCGCCCACAACGCGCCAGGGGACCGTATCACAATATCAAAAGGCCCCGAGTAAATAAGAAATTAAATACATGAAAACGAATTACACTACACCACCACTACAAAAATAAATATTTTGGTGTGCTAATACTTGTAAATAAATCCACTAAATTAGTATGAGTAAAGTACGTGCACGGTGCGTGTACGGCGGACGGCTAGGAGGGATGAGCATCCCGTGGATGACGGGAGCGGGTCCCGGAGCTGCGGCGCGGCGAAGCGCGGGCCACGGGGTCGCTCGAGTGCGTCGGAGAAGGTCGTGCGTGTTCCTAAACCCTAATGAAGGCGCTAGACACCGGCTTCTAGGACCGACCACGCCGCGACGTAACCGTACAGCGCGGCGTCGACATCATGAGTAAGGTTATGTCCAGAAAGAAATGCGTGGTCGGAGGTAGAAAGGCACGACGGCTAGACGAGACGCGCGCGCGCTACTCGGGCTCGGGCGAGTCAGGCGCGTCCATGGCCGCCACGGTGGTGCCGGCCGCCGCCCGCACCTTGCGCAGGTAGCTGGCGCTGTCGAACTCCAGGCAACTCTGTTCAAAGTAAACTTGTTTCAGAAATACTGGTCGCGTCAGCGATGTTATTACTTGTATGTACAGTGTCAAGTGTTATATTTACCCTGGTGCTTCCTGTTAGTAAACACGAATAGCCCGGTGCGGGGCCCCATGTTAGTCACCGATAGCGTAAGCGAGGTGGGGTTAGTGTGAAGAGCAAGCAAAGACGAGGTAGTTTTTAACTTTTATATTTAAAAAATTAGGAATTGACAATCGTGAAAATAACACATATAATTTTCATACCTACTCGTATAACAAAAACAACGATATAACAATACATGAAAATATAATAGTCAACATTTAATTTTGAACTTTCGAGTACACAATAATACCTTTATCGACTTCTACCTGTAACGCACCCCTCTCGAGTACCCATTCTATCCGAGCAGCGTGAAATAAACAGAATAAATTTGTTCAATTACCTATAATAAATACTTTATAAACATATAATCAAAACTATTATGTAAATAACGTTGCATAAAAGATTCATCAATACTCAACAGTTAACACAACATTAATATACTAGTTGTATAAAATAATTCTATGAATTCAACGCAAAATATTTTTTCAAAAATATCTATTGTGAATTTACAGTCTTGTATTGCAGTCAAATACAATATTCATGAGATCCATTATAATCAGTCACTGGCACCATACCAAATTTTTTGCCCGATGCTCATTCAGCGAATCGATACATTAGTAATACTGAATCAACAAGGCTCTGAAGCGGAGCTACAGATCCACTCTTAATTTAATCTTATAATCTAATCAGACTATCATCGGAACTCTTAAAATCGTAATATAATCCTACTATAATTTAACGATACTCTTATGTAGCTACCGCACTTTCCTACAATTGAATGTGCACTATCACAATGATGAAAATCACAGGTTCGGTGAACATGCGGGTGCGACAAGCGAGCTCAAAGCGTGCGGAAGCGACGCGACGCTCGAATATGCGGTCACCGGGTGAAAGCGAATCGGCGGTTCCTCACAGGGAACCGGAACGCTTTCCGCGTCGGCGCGGACGGGCATGTTCGGGCGCCTCGCCGTCGGGAAGCGGACTCGGGCCCCCGGCGGGGCGGAGGGCGGCGGGCTCGGGAGGCGACGGGACTCGGGACGGGGTCCTGGGGGAGGCTAGGCGTCGCCGGCGGCCTGGGGAAGGAAAGGGTCGGACAGGGCGGGCTCGCGGCGCGCCCCGCGCCCGCGCTCAGTAGAAGCCGCGGCAGAGCAGCGCCGCGAGGTAGTTGGGGCGCGCGGGCGGCGGCTGGGCGGCGCGGCGCGCGGGCGCGGGGCGGGCGAGGCGGCGCGCGGGCGTTACCTTGCGCGCCAGCTCCGGCGGGAACGCGCCCAGCCCGGCCGGCGGCAGCTTGCTCAGCGGCGAGTCCGCGTACTGCACCAGCGTCTCGTACGTGTACGTCTGCCGCGCGCCCGACCCGCCTCCTGCGCACACAACACACGTCACGCGCGCCGAGAGGGCCGGATCCGACCGCTAGCGCCGCCTTGCACGAAACGCCGGAAACGGATTCTCTTTCGTGATTTGTTTTCTTTCTTTTTTTAGTTAGATAAATAGTAACTTTTCGCATCCTAAATGTTTCCGACGTTTTGTGAATAAACAGGCTGGGTTGGAGCTAAATTGACTATCTTGGTGATGACAAATTGACCCCCCGGGACTAGAAAGATGGATCCGCCCTTGGCTGTCAACTGCATGGCCCGAAGCAGAGTCGAAGAAGACCACGCGAGGGACGGATGTGGGAAAACTTATGTTGATGTGAAGCCGATGTGACATGCGACACGTGTACGCATGTACTACGCAGATACTGAGGGAGTGGCTGCCAGATCGGTAGATAGAATCTGATAGGGAACATTACGTGGTACTACTAGCCGTCTCTGCCATGGTAGAGGCCAATGTGGAGTCCATAGAGACCAGAACCAGTAATCAATCGCGGGCAGATGCAACGTGCACGTGCACTTTTAGAAGTTCAAACTTAGGAACTATGATTAGTCGCGGCACACACATACTATCGGCATTCTGTGCACAAGCAAATGGAACAAATCTGCTGTAAGCGTCATTAAGGTATTTTGTTATTGACTGACTTCTGCATAGGGGACAATGAATGATAACAAGAAATATTTATAAATACGGAATGATATTAAAATGTCAATAAATATAAGGTACACACATACAAAATATTTAAAATATATTATTATGAAAGAGGGTGCAGCGAAATTATTTGTATACATGTTGTCCAGCGCGACGCCATCATTATTTAAATTAATTAACATACAATTTTTGATAGTGCAAACATGATACATAATATTTCCGCTTTATACCTTAGCTTATTAAATCCGCAAACTTACGGTACGACACTGAAAGAAAATAAATATGTAATGCAAGCATGAACATAAAGTGTTTGTTGTTTATATAGATAAAAAACATTGAAAAATGCCGTCTCGGATAATAAATCATACTGTCAACGTATTTCACATTTTAATCATATTCAAACTTTTACTTTGGCGTGCAAATGTATAAATAAACATTCAATTATAAAACTGGATAGAATCATGTAAACATGAGAAATTATCGGACAAAAGTAATTATTATGTTACACACGTATAGTATTTGTATTTTATTATTTTGCGCCGATCAAAGCCAAGTTTGGATAAACGAGTAAGCGCTTCGTTTGTAAGTTCTCAGTAGAAAGGCTACTTTCTAAATTAATAACGTGTTTCTTTAACTTTAAAAGTTTCCAAAGACAAATAAAACAGATTGCATTTTACACAAAATATTCAAGAAAAGTATTTTTAATTTATTTCCTTCATCTAGGTTTACAAAATAAGTAAAAATAAAAAAAACTTTCATAATCTAATTTCGGTTTTAGCAAACGAATCTATGGGATGCGTAAATCTTTTTGCCTACAGGATAGCAAAAAAAAGCTTATAGGTGTACGCACTGTACGCCCGTTCTGCCCGTTTTCTAGCACGCGCAACACAGTATAAAGCGCAATCAAAGTACCTACTCGTACCATATTGGAATACATGTGTGTGTGTGTGTGTACGATGTGTGAGTGTGTTTACCTTGGTTCTTGTCGGAGCTCATGGCGCGCGAGAAGCGCGGGCGGCGCGGCACGGCGTCCCCGTCGCCGGCTGCACACAACGCCAGTTACCGCGACCACCCGACCACACCGATCCCCGAGAGGCGACCAAGCAACCGCGCGACCATCTCGCCTATTCCTTACGCGTGTCGTATTGCTAATATTCTATTCTATCTAAATTAAAAATCTTTAGCCATAGGCTTACGAAATACTGGTTTTATCAGACTTATATAGTTTAACTGAACCGGGGACCGGCAAAATTTGTGTGAGTTTTTCTGTAATGAAATTACTCAGCCCGGAGTTAGGAAGTTGGCGGTTGAACGCCCGTGCCTCGGAAAGCACGTTAAGCCGGTGGTCCTGCGCCCGATCTCTCATCGGTCATGTCGGATTGCCGTCTCACCGAATTATGAGAGTAAGGGAATAGAGAGTGCACTTGTGTTTGCGCGCACACTTGTGCACTATAAAATGTCCTGCGCACTTGGCTGATCTCAATTGATATCGGCCGCCATGGCTGAAATCGGTCGGACGCCTTATAGTTTAACTAAGTGAGGGGACTGAGGGGGGAGGAGAGCCATTCGATGCCCCGCAAGTCTGGTGATGACGATAATACTCTAGCCATCATAATAGTCGATTAGAAATAATATCTAGTAATATTCATAAAACAGTCTAAGTAAATAAGTTTTATCTAAGTCCAATTGAGTTGTTGAATCTAAGTAAAATCAGTTTTAATTTCCATTTTCAGCCACTTGGGTAATTTATGATTGTGTCACATTTAAGTTATAATAGGGATAGTAACGAACCGCGAGGTTGCTTGCGCGTTATTTTTGTGTTAATAAAAATCTCCAATGTAGTTTCGGCAGAATGAATTACTAAATGAATGACATGACGTTATGAAATGTTCTTGTTAACAAAATTTGGAAAAATGCCGCCACAACCTTGGATCGAGGTGGTCACGTGATTTGTAAAATAATACAATGAATGACAAATAAATATACATAATATAAACATAATTATGGATATCCTAAGAACTCATACTCATAAGACTACACAGAACAACAAAATGGAATCCTAATGGAAAAACAATATAATGAGGGACTATTATGTATCTAACAGGACATGCTTCAGTCAGTCGCTGCCAAAAGTAAACGCTACTCGTTACTATCACACTTAGTATTAATTATAAAAAAAATCTGCATGCTTCTCAAAACGGGACCGTATTATAAATAAATATAATCATGCTATTAGAATTTAAATAAACCTCAGCCGCCGTTTAAATTATTTTCTGGTTTTGATTATTACTTGGAACCTTGTCATATTGCATGAAAGCCATCATAATAAAAAATCGTTTTTCAAAATCCATGCAGAAACAATTTAAGTTTACCTGAAAGTTAATAACTAAATATCGTTATTTTGTGTATGGAAAGAAAATAGATAGTATTAATACCTAAACATTAGACCCCTTAACCACTAAGCTTCGGAAAGGGACAGGTATACTCTCTCGATATCTGTGCATTTCCTAAATTTGTGAATAAGGCCAAGTTGTTGATAGTTTGTTTTGCCAATCTTCGTATTATTATGTTAAACAAAGGGTCCTATAGGGAAATTTACAAGTTATATAAAACATTGTAACATAGCTTTAAATTGTATTGGAATGTAAAAATAAAAAAAAAACTCATGTTTGTGTGCTTATTCGTGTTCCAGTGTGTGTGTGTATGTATTCGTGATTAAGTGTGTGTGTGTGTGTGTGTGTGTGTGTGTGTGTGTGTATACGTGATTCTGGTTGTGTCTGCGTATTCGTGATTAAGTGTGTGTGTGTGTGTGTGTGTGTGAGTGTGTGTGTGTGTGTATGTGTGTGTGTGTATACATGTTTTTGTGTGCGTGTGCGCACAACTCACCGGGCGCGTCGTGGTGCGGGTCGGCGAACACGTCGTCGTCGGCGCCGTTGAGCGCGTCGTCGTCGCGCAGCAGCAGCGCGGCGCCGGGCCGCTGCGACAGCGTGAAGAAGTCGCCCGAGCCCGCGCCCATCGCCTCCAGCGCGCCCGCGCTCTCGAAGTACTCGTCTAACACTAACTTCGCAGTCTGTACAGACACCCGATGCGTGTTAATAATAGCGTAACCAATAAATAAAAAAAATATCAAGTTCAGACTTTTTGTGTCCATAGAAAGATTAGTGTGGTAGCAATGAACCTTTGCTTTTACTAATTTAGCGTTCGATATTTCGATAGTCTAATGGTCACAATCAAAAAAGTCGGTCAACTCCTGTGACGGAATGCTTTAACATAAGCGGATTTTCATGCCGATCATGACCATGACTCAAAAGTGAAAATATTGAAATATTAGTCACTACTACTACATACCTACGAAATTATGTTTATCAGTAACTATTTTAAAAATGTGAAAGTCTGATCTTACCTTCACAAGATCCAAGTTATTGCCCGTGATCTTAATGGAATGTTGCCCAAAAGTCACAGTGTACTTATATTCTCCAAGGGCGGCATCATTCGTGGAGAAGCTATGGAGCAGAGCCCGGGAGTTATGAGGCGATTTCTGAAACACATCATTTATTTGTATTGAATATACAGTTACAATTTTTTACACTACTGTCGACTAGTGCAATGTTTGCTGCGGAGTAGTTGACAAACAATATCAATGATAAACAAATGCTATTAAGATTCGCATAGAGATCATGTATTTCATATAGTGTAATCTTAAGAATGGTAAAAAAATGCTCTTGTTTTGGTAGATATCTATCGATAAATCCATACGTCATGTTATGTATTACTATTAGAACAACAATACAGTGGTGTGGTTACCTAAAAAACAGTGGTATCATTTATTAACCGACTTCAAAAAAGGAGGAGGTTCTCAATTCGTCTGTATGTATAATGTTTTCGTCAATTATAGACGGATCAAAAATTATTTTTTTGTTGGATACAGTTCACTTCCGAGGTGGTCCCATTTTCACCAGTCTAGGATCTGATGATGGGATCCAGGAGAAATCGAGGGCAACCCTCAAATTTTATAGGCACATGTACCGCGTTTTACATATTTTCTGAAGTAATATTGGCATTTGCTTCTGGCAATCATAATGTTATGATGCTGAGCTGATGATGGAAGGTCAACTCCTTAATAGTTGGGAGTAAAGGGATATTTCTTTCAAATCTGTGTACATATTAATAGTACTAGTTATAATATCAGTAGAATTATAGGTGAGCTGAACTAATAGGGTCCAGTCTAGGATCTGATTATGGGATCCAGGAGAAATCGAGGGCAACCCTCAAATTTTATAGGCACATGTACCGCGTTTTACATATTTTCTAAAGTTATATTGGCATTTGCTTCTGGCAATCATAATGTTATGATGCTGAGCTGATGATGGAAGGTCAACTCCTTAATAGTTGGGGGTAAAGGGATATTTCTTTCAAATCTGTGTATATATTAATACTACTAGTTATAATATCAGTAGAATTATAGGTGAGCTGAACTAATAGGGTCCAGTCTAGGATCTGATTATGGGATCCAGGAGAAATCGAGGGCAACCCTCAAATTTTATAGGCACATGTACCACGTTTCACATATTTTCTGAAGTAATATTGGCATTTGCTTCGTGCAATCATAATGTTATGATGCTGAGCTGTTGATGGAAGGTCATCTCCTTAATAGTTGGGAGTAAAAGGATAATTCTTTCAATACTGTATACATATTAAGACTACTAGTTATAATATCAGTAGTATTAAAGGTGAGCTAAACTATTAGGGTGACCAGTCTAGGATCTGATGATGGGATCCAGGAGAAATCGAGGGCAACCCTCAAATTTTATAGGCACATGTACCGCGTTTTACATATTTTCTGAAGTTATATTGGCACTGCTTCTGGCTATCATAATCTTATGATGCTGAGCTGATGATGGAAGGTCAACTGCTTAATTGTTTGGAGTAAAAGGATAATTATTTCAATACTGTATACATATTAAGACTACTAGTTATAATATCAGAAGTATTACAGGTGAGCTGAACTAATAGGGTGAAAAAAAAAATTTAACACTAAAAAGTATGAAAAAAAATTGTAAACAAAAAAAAACCTCCTTCAAAAACCCGACTCACTAAAAACTACAAAATAATATAATACGAACATTTATATCATCTGGGTATGAATTTTATATGTTGTTGAAGGCGGTGCCAATCACAATTTTGAGGAAAACGAAGCTTGTCTGTATGAAATATAAACGGCACCTGTTGCGGCGAGGCGAAATCGTCCAAAAATCGCTAGGTGTGAACACGCTGCTAAGAACGGACAGCGAAGTCTCAGTTATAGGATGTTTTTACCCTTCGGGTACGGAACCCTAATTAGAGCACTTACCTCTCTGTTGCGCGGCGGCTCGTCGGACCCGTTGGAGTCGAGCGAGGCGCGGCTCGCGCACAGCGGCGCCTCGCCGGCCGCGCCGCCCTCCAGCCGCACCGGCGACGCGTTGCGCCGGATCGTGTCGCCGATCAGGTGCTTCGCGTGGCTACAAAGTGACGATAGGTTAGTTGGCGATGCAAACATCAAACAGCGCCGCTAGTGGCGATATACAGGAGCTCTGTAAAAGCGCCTATGATAGCTTTTCGATACAATTTTGATTCAGGGAAATTTATTAATTATGTATATGAATCAGATGTCTCATAATGGACTAAATGGAACAGTCTAAAAGGGGGCTGGCTTTGATTACTTCTATATTTCGCCGCTAGAGGTGCAAGGAGTATCTTCGGTTTCCAAATGGGATTTATTTCCCATTAGACCCCTGGCAAACGGTCCCGCAAAGTGGAATATCCCATTTATTTACCTAAGTACACAAAATAGTAAGATTTTACAGCTAAATCTGAGAAACTCCTAACAACATGTTACATTGAATAGCAGTGGTAGAGTATTCTGTTCCTCTGAATTACGGCAGGAGTCACTGCTTTCATAATTAACTTTCACACACATAAAACTTACACATTAAATATAAAAAATACTTTTTACAGAAATAGGTTATATATTTATTTGCAATACCTCATTTTATTTTGACTTTCCTAATATTTATGTAAGTAACTAATTGGTAGAACAATATTAATAAGTGGGGTAAATACTTACTTCACATTCTCTTCATTAGGTCCAGTAATCTGAACTAACCGCTCCTTTGCCCCAGGGCTTACTGTAAATATTTACACAATTTATAATTAATTACATTTGTATTTTATTATTATTATCAATGTTAGTACAAGATTTCAATCTTTTGTTAATAATTCATGGCAAGCTGAAGCCTGATGCATTTTTTGTAAGTGGTGAAGTAAGTTTTATTATTTATTCAATCATTATTTCTTTTTCAAATGAATGGCAAAATCCAAATTCTGTTGCCGGTTATTAAATTAGTCTCGAAATGAAAGGAACCTGGTATTAGTTGAACAATGACTTATGTGGTATCATAAAAGTTAATAAAAATGGTTGGTGATGGAAGAAAAGAGAAAGGTGTCAGGATATCGTGGTCAAGAGGAGGATGGTAAGAGCCCGGCACACCATGCGCAAGCGGCACGCCGCCACCTTCGTACCTCGCTGAAACGATATGATCGTGTCACTTAGCTCCTCGATCATGTGCACCCGCCTGCCCTTGATACCCATCACTGCAACACCACAACACAACTTCAGACACGCCGGACGAGTACCTACTACTGTAGTCACGAAAACTTCTTCCAAATGCATTTTTGGAAAAGTAAATTATGTTTTTTCCATAAAAACATTATTGACCCAATTAAACATTTCATTAGTGAGAGATAAAACTTTTTTATGGCATAATACCATTTTTTCCATTTTTGTCATTTCAGGATGACTGATGTCCTTTTTCATAGGTTCACATCAACATCAAGGCTAAAACTCACTTAGCCATTCATATCATATTTGCATTACAGTCTAAAGTAACAAATTGTAAGAAGCAAAATAATATTTAAACTCTAACTAAATAACTATAAATTAACAATAGTAAATAATAACAAGATAAGATAGTCATACTCTTATTAACATGCAAAATAAAAATGTACCTAAAGAACTACACAATTACAATGTCAATAGACTAGATAAGCGTAACTTTGATAACATATTCATGCATAATCTCCCCAGTCATATTTTTTCTAAACAGATCATGCAAGTCCCCAGTTTGACTAAATAAATTCCAATATAGGCAATAAATACTAGGTTTTACGAAGAATTGTCATACCTTTTCCAGAATCAGCGTTCCGGATGACTACCTCATCCTTAGAGTAATTCTTGCCTGGGATCTTGGTAGGTTTGGGGAACTTGCCGGAAGGCTTGATCACCTCGCCGGGGCCGAGCAGGGCGGGCGGCTCAGCGGGCGCAGCCAGCGTGGGGGACACCGAGCCGCCCGTGCCCGACCCCTCCATTGTTGGCACCAAAAGTGGCTGGAAAGTTACATGAAACATTTTATTTCATGTGATTATAGATGAAAAGACTTGTCAATCATTCATTACACTTATGTTGCAACATCTAATAAAACTGTAGCAATTATGTATTTTGGAGCTGCCAGTAATAAATAAATACAGGTTCATACAATAAAACAAATAAATAAGGATTTTATTATATAAAAACAAATATCAATCATAATAATTATGTAGTAGTATAACCATACCTACTAAATGCATTTTACTTTATTACATTCCATAAGAAACAAAGTATAATCCAGACATCACAAAATAATTTTATATGACCATTTACCCAGGGCATGCATGGAACAATGAATTTTGAAGCAACCATCTCCAGCCAGAGTGCTAAAAGGGATATTTACCGTGAACTACTCCTAGCAATTGTTACCTCAGCATGGGTGCCGCGGTGCCTATAGTATTGGCTCATGTAGTCCGAGCCCTGCCAGAGTTTGGCGCGCAGCTCTATCAACTCAAGAAGGTGTAGTCGAGTCTTCTTATCCAATCGCTCGTCCTGCGAACCATTGCGGAACACGACGAAGTATCTGAAAGATAACAGTAAATATTAAGTAATAATAAGGATGACAATACCCACATAAGTAAATTCGAAGTTGTCATTTAACATGAGGACTCAATTAAACCATTATGTATTTTACACTTAGTTGAATGAGACAATCTCTTCCAAATGTATGAGGAAGACATACTTAATTAGAATGCACAGCAATAATCTCTAATGATTTAATATGAACAATTTAGATTAAGTCCTGGAACATATTATATTTTCAAGTATGAAAAAGTAAATACAGACCTATCAAGAAAGTCCTTATAGAGTGCCTCGAGCTGAGCGCCATAGAGTTTCAAGTTAGAGTACATAGTGGCCACATTGCTTTGAAGCGCACGGTCATAATTCCCCTGCATCATTTGATATGCCACCGCTTCAGTCAATACTATTAGGTCATCAACTGCAAAGATAAAGAAAATATTTCTAACAATACCATGGTAAAAATAAATTTATTCCTAATATAAAATAAATGACATAATTTTCATCTGTCATTATTTTAGTATTCTTTAATAGTACCATCTTTTATTAAGTATATACCTGGGCTACTATTATGAGTAAACAAACATAGAATCTGGCCCAATTCCTGTTTTTGTTTAGCTAGCAATTACATAGCAAATATAACTTACCAGAGTTTATTTTGACGTCCAACACGGAGTTGCGGTTGTGTGCAGAACTGGTCGTGGATTTCAGGGGTCTCGGCACCTCCAGTTTCTTTACCGTGCGGGTCATTTTCGTTAGGGTCGACATGGTGCTGCACAAACAAAAACCCAACATTAAAATAACACATCGGTAAAACGTCGAAACGCCTAGACTTTCGCGGCTAACAATGATAGTCACATTTTTTTGGAGGATATGAGTAACCTTGCCTAATTATTCACAATGAAACAGTCGATTCACTAAAGAAATATCGGGAAACTCACTCATCCATGGCGATTGCGCCCCAATGCAGCGTATGCACACTAAAAACACTATTATAGCAAATCGTGTAAAAGTGAAAGTGATGACAATGATCCTAGCGAATAAATTCGGAACAAATCCAATACGTGTTCATTACTCGTAATATTGGTTTTTCGTGTAATAAAAATAAGTAAGATGGAAAAATTTTGACTTTTAGACTATTATGTATTTTGCTCGATGAAAAACATTTAGACAAAACAATTGAAAACGTTGGAACACAATGAAATAAGAAATAAACAAGAAAACTCACCTGGCTACGCCATTAATTCGCAATAAAAATAAAATTTTTCTAGTGTTGAAATAAACCGGTAATAATACGGAAATTCATGAAGTTATCAAAATTATTTACATTATTTTTGAAAGAAATGTATTTAAACACAGGAAATATTTGAGTGTATTTTCAATATCCATTTTTATTACGCGGGTTTATCTGTAAAGTTTATAGTAAAATTAATGCTATATGCTATGTTCCACGTCTCTAAATGCAATATATGTTGCTGTTAAAAAAAAAATCTATTATAAAGACGATGCACAAACGTTTACAATCCGTAAAAACAGCGATATTTTGTAAAGTAGTATTCGTGTATCTTTGTTTGTAGGATGAAATAAATAATCGTTAAGTCCAAGTGCATGTGGATGCAATGCAATAGATTTACCGGTTATGATACCGACCTTTCGGTGTAATAACCGGTAACATTAAATAACCGGTACTGGCAATAAGATTTTGTTTTTGCTCTCAGCTGTCAGTCAGCTGTCATATCTGCACATACATGCTGTCAAACTTTGTCATTGACATTTCGAATACGAATGGTGCTGGACGTGTCCCGATTTTATTTGAAATCATAAACTATGCCGTAAAATGTTTGATAATTATGCGAACTTACTTTATCGGAAACAATCATATTATGACTTTAAGTTTGAAGTGGTTGTGTGCATATGAAGTGACGTGATCATATTAAAAAAAACATAAAATTAAGGTAAGAATAAGTGCCGAACTTGATGAACTCGAATAACTTAAGTGGGTACCTACTTACTGTCTGTATTCTGGGGATTTAATAGTACCTCTCTGGAGATTGTAACTGTACCTATTCTTATTTTTTAAAAAAAATCTTAAAACAGAATCAACAATATATTCAAAGTTGTTAAGTCTTCCAGTATATAAACTTAGTTGAATAGAAGGCCAAATTCAGGGGGATAGCCAGGTAAAAAGATATTTTTTACTTCAATGGATGTTTGATAAATGATGATAAAACCTAAAAGCTATGAATGGTTAGCAAGTTGTAATTATTTGGCTATAAACAATGTTTTCTTTAGAACATCAAACACCTTAAATGAAACATGACAGCATTAAGGGTCTCATTTAAGTAATAATACCTATAAAAATATTGGAAATCATGAAATGTATTTTATAATAATAATAATATATTTATTTAACTATTAGCAAAGGAAAGTAGTTTTAATACATTAACAGACATATAAACTAAATTAACTTAAAAGTCGTAATTTAAAATTTGAAAGTCTTACATGAAAAACTAGATTTTGGTGATGGTACATTTTAAACTAACAATATTTTACACATTTAGGCAGTACTAATGCACTAGACTGATACAAGTAACAGGCACTTAAAAAAAAAATATTTTTAACTTTTAAAACTTTAAAATGCTTCACTTTGGCTTATTTTTGTTATTAAAGTCCATGACAAACCTTAAGAGTACCACATAGCAAATAAATACAAGCAACCTGGACTTCTAGCACTGTGCCAATCTTGTCTCCCACAGGCTGTTGTAAGAAGTGTATTTGAACCTACTTATTTGGTTGTTGTAATGTGCCTGAGCTGAATAAAGATTTGTTTTTTACTTTTCCACCAAATGACAAAACAAGCTAAATTATTTTCTTCTATTGCCCTTACAATCTTTATTGATTGTAAATCAGAATACCTAGTTGCTTATAAGATGAAAATAATTTGTATATAACCATAGAATTGGAAAATGTGAGTTATTGTTTGGAAACTTTAGGAAAAATGTGTTTTTATTTAAACACATATAATATTTGAATAAAACAAAAACAACAAACATACTGGTCTAGCTTTTTTGTGAAATAAACTAACTCTTCCCACAAATGAAGTTACTTGGCAGAATCTAATTATTATGTGTATATTTGGTCATAAACAATTAATTAAAGTTTCTCTTCCAGCTTCACCATGGCTAAGTACTACTGTGCAGTGTTGCTGGTAAGACTGGTGTTGCCAGCAGGTCTTCTTCTTAGTAAGTGTTGTTTTATTCATTAATCTAGACTCTACCTATACATAATGTGGAATTCATATTCCTGATATATTAAGAGCACTCATTAATATATTATAATTTATTTTCCTTGTAGGTTTTATTAGGTATTATCCTATTTTTGTATTAATTACTAAAATTTTAGACAGAAAATGTCAGTTATTCTGCTCTGTATAAGACTACAGCCACCTATTTAAATCAATGCAGTCTTAAAATACTTTGTAATTATCGCTGTGCATAAATATATAAATAAGCAGCAAACATTTTAAGGATTCTTAATAATATAATTATAATAGGAAAAACACTAAATGCATTAGCAAGAACCATGTCAAGTTTTTCGGTTAAAGATCTATCAGCTAAAGTTTTTAATATTCTATTGATAGTTGGGACGTTAAGTAGCAGAAGCCGCGTATGATAACTGATCCAATCACGCTCCCGCAGTCAAAACATGCACTGCTAACCGAACGTCCGGCTGGCCCAACGGCCGAAATAAGTCTTACGTCATGGATGCGGTTCATCTTCGCCGGCGACTTTTAGTAACGATAATTTTGATACGCATATTAATGCGCGTCGACTAGTTCAGTGTTATTGATCAATCTCGTCTCCCGGAGTTATCAGGCAGATAGCATGAGCCATGCCACACGTCGCATTGCGGGGTAAAAGTGTAATGTACACTCCCGCTGGGCGCGCCTTTGATTCTGGGCGCGTCCCCGCGAATCGTACTATGACCCGTTGACCGAATTGCCATGGCCTTCCGGAAGAACCCCTCTTTTGCCGCGAATTTGCATGCTATTTGCCTCACGCAACTCCCCCTGTTAGTACATCTAATGTATCCGATGGTATATAGCATATATTTCGTATAATGACGAGATAGGCGTTATAAACGGTCATAACAGAAATTGGTCAGAATCTAAGATGTTTATACAACCTATTTCAAAACTTATTAACCAACACCGAAATTACCAAAACGTTGGAAACATGATTATATTAGTCATTGTCTTAGAAATTATAAAGTGTTTAAATGTTGGCGAACAATATTAGTAGATATATCAGGTGCAACTGTTTACCTAAAGTTATAACACACTTCTGGAGTTCGCTAGGGAGATTTTGAGATGTAAACAAACGCCTGTGAAGGCGGCAGTCGTATTGTTGCACATACCAAATACTTTTATTAATAGAACGGGGACGTTGACTCACACAGAATCCACAAACGATTTTATATGCAAATATCGGGCCTAGATTATTTGATCATATGAGATCAAATAATTTGTCATTAGTAAAGTGTCCGGTGATGCGTGCACACTAGAAAAGGATCTGACCCCATTTCCGCATGGCTCATAAATCTGACAATTTGGAACACTACCTGCCCGGCCCTGCCTGTTTACAACTCTAATAGCAGATAATGTACACGTCATGTAGTGATTTTAGTACCAAAGCATTCAATTTACGAAATGTGCTGATTTCATAGTCCTGCAAAAAAGAGAAATGTTTTACGATTACAAAAATATTATATTTTGGACTTTATACTCGGCCTCTAGATTTTTAATGAAGAAACAGGTAACCTACATAGTTAAAAGACAGGTGTAACAACAAGTCGGGATCCTCTTCCAATATACTCTATACACATCACATAACACTACCTACAGGAGTATTTCGTCCAAGGTTATTTAAAGCAAATACCTAACAATGAAAACAGCATTCCAGCAAACCCGACTTTTATCAGGAATGGACCACAAAGAGTACCTACTCGTTAGCGAATAATTTTCGGCTAAACTCTCTCTGTCTGTCTTAAGTTCGCTTATACACAAACCAACGTGTTGATTGTTGACCTACATACTTACTTGAACCGAATTGCGCAACTATTTTAATATTTCAGTTTCCGAGAAATAAACCCATGCTACTTTTTAATAGGTAGGTACTGCTGGGAAAAGGTTTTATACGCATTATTAAAAATAGCTGAACGAAATTGACAGCTTGTAAATAACCGGTGCATTTAAAAACACATTCGCCAAAAATAATTTGGGGTAGGTAGTAACAGTATTTAACCCGAGTAATACCATTAATTAAGGTTTCTTTCTTCTCGAGCGAAAGCTGGACGGCGACGTAACCTAGCATCGGAAACTTTTGTACAATTTGATATGAATCCATCATCATACCCATAACACTAAGGTACCGCTACAAGCTGTAATGTTATTCGTATGCGTATGCGCATTTATTGCAGTTGCCGTCTTAAAGGGCTAAAAATCACGAAAAGTAAGATCGAAGAAGATAGAGATATTTAATCTATTTAATTTATTTTAAAAAGTCAAAGATTCCATTTACGATCCGGTAGAAATCTTAAATTGATATAGATCAATAAAATTCTATTGGCAGGCCTTAAAGTTTTCCAATGAGCTACAGAGTTATTCGTAATCTTATCCATTCTATGATATAACGATTTATCTTTAACTACAACCAAAGTTCTTTCCCAGATATATTTGAAAATTACTAAGAGTTCTGACTGGAACGTCACACGGGTTGAACGAGAGGTCAAGCAAATTGCACACTGGCGTGATGCCGCGATGTTTGCCCAGCTAATGGGCCACACCCGCCTTCGCGACTGCTATTAATTAACCCTACGTCCTTCCCGCTACGGACATTTGGGTCTATTTGAGACGAAACTGGCACATGTCGATATTGGCAATAATGCCGATATAGTTGATCAATGCATGCATTCCCGATTTATCATTTTATCCTGAATTCATGAGTTGCATAACTAAAGAAAATTCGAAAAGTCTTCCTTTTGAGACTTTTCTAATAGGAGAAAAAAAAAGTGAAGTTATTCGCAGTTTATATTTATCATTTTGTGCTTTTATTGTATACTCTACCTATCGATGATACAACTACTCGAATAGGAACTTCTCGCATAGTTTAATCCGATTCTTTGTGTATCTATACGTATGAATGTGGAAAGCTTTTTTATTTACGTAAAACGTGTTTTCAAATGGTAATTTTTAACGATAATAAGTCAACGAACTGGTTCTATAAAAATTTCAAGGTTTTAATGTGATGAAATGATAATTTGATGTTGAGGAAACTTGTAATTTTACTTTGGATATCATGATTGCATATTTTGTTCGATATTATTAAGGCATATATTTGGATCGATGATAGACTTGATGGGGTCTGGTCATTGCTATTTGCTATTATATGTATAAACAGCATGTAATATTGATTACGTTATACAGCATTTGCGAACACTCCCTAGCGCCGTAATCGCCGGCCGGGCACGCACCGCACAATCACCGGCTGTAGCCGGCATGTCACATCAACTTTCCTCCTGCTGCTTAATTACACGTTTACGCCACTCAGCCATATTAAAATAAAATCTATTCCGCGAAAAAACAACGCACACGAATGTAAATGATGGGAGTTTTTATAAGGGCGGTGGTTCTTTTCCTTTTTAATTAAGTAAATAGGCAGCCAATCTGGTATAGCGAAACAAGGGAATGTAAATGTGAGTTGGATTTGTGTAACAATGTAGGTATTATAGGAGGTGTAAGGAAAGCTAGTGGCCCAGACGGTATTCCAGCGTTAGTACTTCAAATTTGCGCAGCGGAGTTGTCTCCAGTACTCACACGCCTGTACCGCCTCTCATATACCTCGGGCATCGTGCCCCGGGCTTGGAAGGAGGCGAATGTTCAGCCTGTCCCCAAAAAAGGGGACAGGTCTGATCCTGCCAACTACCGGCCCATAGCTATAACCTCAGTACTGGGTAAGGTGTTTGAGCGGATTATTAACGCCCAGCTCATCCGCTACCTAGAGGATCACTCGCTGCTGCATGACCGTCAATACGGTTTTAGACCAAAACGGTCCACGGGTGATCTTCTAGCGTACGTTTCGCACCTCTGGGGGAGGCTATGGAGAAGCACGGCGAATCTATGGCAGTTAGCCTTGATATCGCTAAAGCGTTTGACCGTGTATGGCATCGTTCGCTTCTCTCCAAGCTCCCGGCATACGGTCTGCCACCTCGCTTATGCGAATGGATTGCGGGATTTTTGGAGGGGCGCAGGATTCGTCTCGCTTTGTGACGGACGCACTTCCTGTTTCCACCCAATAAATTCCGGTGTACCTCAAGGTTCCGTTCTGTCGCCGACATTGTTTCTGCTGCATATCAATGACATGTTGTCACTAGGCAACATTCATTGCTATGCAGATGACAGCACTGTCCACGCACGTTATTTTGGAAGACCTGGGGTAAAGCAGACCGAAACCGAGGAAAAGAGGAACCTTCTTGTCGCCGAGCTTGACGGGGTCTTGGACCGCATTTCCGAATGGGGCTCATGCAATCTTGTCGAGTTCAATGCCAAGAAGACACAGGTGTGTGTTTTTTCTAGTAAAGTGTCTCCTTTCCTTTCCCATCCTACTCTTCAGAGCACCCCTTACCAATACAGGATAGCCTTAGCATCCTTGGCATAGATGTTCGCCGCGACCTGAACCAGCGGGATTACATCGAGAGCGTCATTAGAACAGCCTCCCGCAAACTGGGGATCCTGAACAGAGTGCGGCGATTTTTCACACCGGTGCAGCTCTGCCTTCTTTATAAGGCACAAGTTCGCCCATGTGTGGAATATTGCTGTCACCTCTGGGATGGCTCCGCAAAATACTTGCTCGACGCTCTCGATAGGTTGCAGCGACGTGCTATCCGTATTGTCGGTGATGTAGAGGTGTCCGAAACTCTGGAGCCTCTACAACTACGTAGAGACATTGCCGGTCTTAGTGTTCTCTACCGTCTCTTTAATGGGGAATGCTCTGAAGAGCTATTTCAGCTAATCCCTCCCTCCCCTTTCCACTCCCGAACGACACGTGCAGGACAGCGCTGCCATCCACATACAATGCAGTCGCTGGTGGCTCGGACTAAGAGGTTCAGCTCTTCATTTCTGCCCCGTGCCATTAAGGCATGGAATGCCCTTCCAGCTCATGTTTTCCCTCCATCCCGGGCTCTTCAGGCGGGGCGTGAAACGGCATTTAAGCAGGCCTTCAGGGTGAGTGCGACAGGCGCAATATGATCTATTGTGCCTGTCGACCTCATATTTGGATCTCACTACCGCTTACCATCAGGCGGAGTGTGGTCATCTTGTTTGCCTATTATAAAAAAAAAAAAAAAAAGGTGTACCTATTCTTAGCTCAACACGCACTAGCTTTCCTGTTTTTACTAATGAGTACTAATACTCAGGGCCGGACCGTGAGTGTAGGGGGCCCTGGGATAATTGTACGGAAGGCCCCATCTAAGTCAGGATAGTAGAACAGAGTGGAGAGGGAAACAGCGGCGCACGATCGAAATTAACTTTACTAAGACCTGAATGTAGACCTAATTTCAAGGCTCCTAATTTTTGAACGGCAGAACCTTTCAATTTTCTTTGTCCATGAAACAAGACTGTTTTATGGACTTCTACGTGCAGCAGGAACGTGGTACCTACCTGTTAAATGTGATATATAAATATACTTAATATGATAATTAATCTGCAGCTGGTAAAACTGATTTTCACTTACTCTCTAGGCTATATTTTCCAAATTGTGGGACTATCTGGCATCATAAAAAAATAACAAGTTCTCTAGGTTTTCTGAACGTAACCTGAAGTCTAAATAAGTCTCGTGTTGAAATTAGGCGATGAGACCGACCGAAGCGAGTAACTCGTATTGCCTTATCAGACGCTGATTCACAAGGTCAAGCGTTATGGCACAGTTCAACTGGACTGGTTAGTTCGACAGTAGCATGCACGGTAACAATGACCTCATCGACACGCGGTATGAGAATAAGATAACAGCTCCAGTGCACAGATATGAGCCAATTTTTTGGCAACCCTTACATACATTACATATGAAGTCAGTGAACACATATTTATATAGTTTTAGATCTCAGAAAAAGATCAAAAGCCTAGAGAATCTTAGATTATAAGTGGTAATAATTTGGTCTGAGGATCAGTCAAAATGGAAGATTTACTAAGTAAAAAGTCCTGTCTGCAGAAATGCCAAAGGCCAAATTCCGCATTGTAATGCAGTGCATAAAGCTTTTATGGTTCAACTACCCATAAAATCACATTTCGAGGAGTTTAGCTTCAATAATAAAAATTGTTCGCAAAAGAAATTAGTTTAATTTACTTAATTTTTTAATGAATTTTAGGAGAGGTGCCTTTTTCAAAATGACCATTAAAAATTTATATGTTTTGACTTTTTGAACTTTAACCTTCACAAAACTGTTTTTATACAAAAAAATACGAGGCACGTTTATACTCCTTTTTGATGCTTCTTTGCTTTTTATATAATGTTTTAATGCTCTTTTCGGTTTTCAAAGATGCGGTTGTATAAGTTCAAAAGGACGTTAGGTCGACAAACTTAATATTACTCGTCTATAAGAAACATAAAGTCTACTAATGCAGTTTTTTTACTCGACTTTTAATTACGACCTCATGTGAGCTAAAACCCGTCCATTCCTAGGTAACGTTCGGTAGATATATGTAACTTACATATAGTTACATATATTTATAAGTTATATAAACATTTTCATAACAATCTACGAGTATGTATATAAATAGGTATAGTGATCAAATTATCCACGATTGAAAAGAATCGTGAATCCCTTTGCTAACGATAGCAAAATAATTCGATTTCTTTCATCTCGTCCATTGTTTCAGACACCTACTACTTATTTATATATCTAAAATAGCTTTTCCTAGAGCTATTCTCGATATTGAGAAAATTTTAAACAAGTAAAGTGCCGGGCTGACTAGACGGGGCACGTTTAGAAATCATCCGCATCTTTTACGTGTATCAATATAGCTTAATATTTTTAACCTGGGTTGGAATCGTGTCAGTTAAATATACAATACTATCACGGATCGCTACTGAACGCGTTTTCCCCAACGCATCTCGATTATATTATTTTCAGCGATATATGATTACACGAACGTATATCTGTTTATATTTATACTTGCTCATAATATAATAGGCATATCAATTAGAGCCAACTGAATTCTAAATATAGGTTTGGTATAATTAATGAATTGTGCTTGAAGATTTGGATTAATAAACATTCCTAGATAATTTGTCCGTAACAACTAATGATTAAGATAATTGTTACATACTTTATCTTTGTTTACGGACAAACACTATGGTTCATAAACTGGTTTGCCGTAAAATGCTTAATTTATCGACAAACGCATCACGTTTGATGGCGTCTGCGAGCTCCGCAGGTAATGTTGGTTTACTCATCGCAGTGCGTATTGAGAAACTGTCGTTGCATAATTATACATTTACTGGTTGACTGGTTAGCTTTTAAGCTATATAAAATATTATGTAATGTGTCCATATAACATAATACATTGCAATTATATTCCGTAAACATGTTTAAATAGATTTACGTGCTGGGTCTAGGTATTGCTTAGGTAAGTGAACACACGTTATGCGAGTATACAGTAAACTTTTTACTATAATAATTACTTAGTTAGAAATTGACTTGCTTGGTGGAACAGAGGTTAGTGACCCAAGTTTACTACCTACGGTTGTGGGTTCGATTCCTACCCGGGACAAATATTTGTATGACGATCATCGGTGTTTGTTCCGTGTCTGGGTGTGTTATTATTTAAGTATATTTGTGTATCCACTGTTGATTCTGATTTCTGTAATACAAGTGCTTAAGCTACTTACCACAGAATCGGCTCAATGTATGTGAAGTTGTGAATGCTTCTACTTTTTGATTAATTATTTTTATACGTAAAGTCTTCTTCTTCTTATCGTATGGTTGATGAACAACCTGGTGTCAGAGTTTTTAAACCGACCGTAGGCCTCTGACATGGCTTCACACACCGTTGAAAAATTTCTCAGGTGTGCTGGTTTCCTCACGATGTTTTCCTTCACCGTTAAAGCGTCGAATGATGGTACATATGAATTTCAAATTTGAAAAACACATTGGTACCTGGCGGGGTTTGAAATGGCGACCTCTCGCATGGCAAGCAACGACCTTAACCAATCGGCCATCGACGCTTTTTATACGTAAAGTTACTTTCAGTTACTTAACAGTCTAAAATTTAATACCAGCCTGTTACCTCAGTACAGTCGTTGCTACCGTTATATCAAAGTGCATGTCGTTATCTCTGCAATTTAAATAATGGTTTCTTTGTTTGTTGTACGTGATCCACTGCATTTGCGCATCAATTACATCCTAATAAATGTTTTGAATGAAAGTGAAACTTTGCAGTTAGCAAAGTAAACTCGAATATGCGTGCCTAATTTATAAAGGCCATTGGAATTCTTTGAAAATTTAGGTGAAGTAAATCTATAGGTAGATTTAATTCCTTCCCTTTATATAATACTTGTGACTTCCTCTTGAATCACTATATGTATTAAAAAAGACCCCATCAAAATCCATTGCGTTGTTTTAAAGATTGAATCATACATATTTACATAGATTTGATGTATTTTATACCTACTATACCATTCCTTACCTCATACATCGCGTTTAACATTGAGTTAAATTTCCTAATCACTTTGATAAACAAAGAGTCAACGACATTCTTTTGGTACCTACTGCTTCATAGTACGAGTAGATCTTATGAATGAAAACGTCCTCTACTATTTGTTGGTAAGTAAATGTGAATGGCGTACTGATCCCAAAACAATACCGATTTTCTCACAACAATAAGTACTTTTTTCATTACATTGTTATGCCTTTATGCAATCAAAATATAGAGCTCTTTCCACACAAAATAATAGCCTGTCGTTATGGTATGTTCAATGTTGTGAGGAGAAATAGGGCGAAATATAAAACGAACTGGAACAAAGTCTAAATGTTACTGTGACATTTGGGTTGCCCACGCCGCCAATCCCTGCTTTGTATTATCTATTCTATACATACACAAAATGTTGAAAAAATATATTTTACACAGAGCTTAGTAGTCGTGGTTACATGTGGCGGTTTATAGTTTCGAAGAATCATACTTTACAATATTTTATTGGATATCGTGTTGAATAATTTATAGTTAATTATTGATAGTAAAATGACTCAATATTTACATGTAGCAGCTGATAATTGGTAGTTGAGTCGATTAGCACAGCACATGCCGTGTATAAGTAATTCTAATGATGATTTACCACGAAAACAGAAATACAATATAAAGATGAAACAAAAAAAACTGTTTTATTAATTGTCATCTGTCTGATAATTACATTGTTAAACCTGTATTGAAATAAATGATTTTGTATTTTTTTTTTGTATTTGTATTTTTTGTACTTTTACCTATGCGACTTTCGAATTTAGAACCTACTTAATCGCTTAAGTAGAAATAAAACATTTAAGTATCATTTCAGCGTTCAGCCGTTAGTTAGCTATAGTAGTGCTAATTCTGGCTAGTACGTTAAGTTTCCCTTAAAGTGGGGTGCCTACATATCGTTTTCGCAGTTGCGTGTAGGTATTAGGTAGTTAATGATTTTTTGACTCATATAATGACTGGTTGTGTGGCTCATAATTTGTGAATTTATTGAAGTTTTCCTCGCACTTGGCTGGTTCTACCAAGGTCGGACCGTCTTGGGTCGAAGGGGCAAGGTAGAGGGCGAAGCCGGGAACTCTATTCGCGGAGCCGCGACGCACTGTCTGTGATTTATGGTGCTTGTATTTGCCTTTTATTCCCGACTTTTTCGCAATTTTGTTTTGTTTTGTCACGAATTAATGGATTTGGTAGCCGTTTAATTCCTTGCGATTGGACTTGGAAATTTGGTATGTTTCTACGATATATCTTTGTACCTGTAAAGAAATTTTGCATGTTCAAATAAAAGTATGATAAAATGTTTGATACTCCTTCATTTCATATTACGGCTCGGGCAAAAATTAAAGATACATACGAGAAGGTACATTGTTCATTGCACCTCGCGTCAGTCTCCAGTGTTTCCAGCCTTATTAATAAGTAGGTCTAATTAGTGCTGATGAGTAATGTAAAGCCAACAATATTAAACCGTTCTCTTTTGTTTCAGGTATAGCTCTACGACCGTTCGGCCTCTCCTTGATATACCTCCTGCTCTACTTATTAGCACCTTTACCTCATATTCCGCGCACACAGTCATTCAGTGGTAAGAGCGATATGATGTTATTTACGATTTTAAATCCGGGTCAGATTATTATTACTGCAGCTTTTTCTATTTAAGTTTTTTTTGTCATAGACTTAGCTCTAGTCTGGATTCCAAGCCTTGCGAGCTAATAGAGCCGCTAATATGAGCGAGTGTCTGATTAAATCCATAACGATTATCAAATCAAATTTATATTGAAAATAGATTTCAGCGCATTATATCCATATCTAAAAATTTCAAATTTTTGCTGCCGCTAATACAAACAAATTTTTCCATAGGCTAGAAATATCTTCTATCACAGAAATAATTATAATTGACGCGTCCACTATGAGGTCGTCAACCTATTCATGGCCTTATCGCCGCTGTGCACTTTTGTTTATACGAGAAATGGTGCGAATAGAGTGCAACCTACATTAATAAAATGTATTTAAGTCGCAGCTTTTCAAACATCCTATGATGATTGCTTCTAGTTTGTTTAGGTTGTTCTAAGAAAATTGCAGTACTTTTGCACTTAGTAAATAGAGTTCTGATTTATAATTCGACTAAATTGACTCAAGTATTATTACTAGATAAGTAGCGACACGTTTTTGTCTGAGCGATGACGTAATTTTACGATGTTCACACGTAGTCTCACTCAATTTTAGCGCCACAGAGTTCGTCGACGCCATTCACATAAATTACGCCTAGTACCGGGCGTCTTTGAAAATTTAATTGACGCTGGCTATTTAGCGAAGGAATATATTGTCAGCGTGTGAAGTAATTGAATTATCTTTGTTTTATTATGTTTGATCTTTTAATAAAGCCAAAGGTTTTGGTGTCGGTCAACGATTTCATTCAATGACAATCGACGAAGGCACATCACCATTAACAAACATATCAGCGTAGCACCTAGCTCTGTGCTACACTGATGATCTTTTCAACTAAAATTAGAAGCAAACATATCTGGGAATATGTTTGGATTAGTGACGAATACGCATAAACAACATTTCGGGACTATGTCTTTTCGTGAAACCGTTAATTGGGTTATGTTATCGTTGAATATTTCCTGTATCTAGGTAGAGTAAGTAAGTCAACTCTTAACATATGACAACCATTTGAAGGAAGATTGCGGCTTTGCGCCCACGTGTCTAGGAATACACGTAAAGTTTGTGCTCCGGTTATACCAGATAATCGGCTCATTGAACTGTGACCATTAAGGAAGGAACAATACTCATGTCAGTACTGCCGTGAGGCAGTGCCAGAATGTTATGTAGCTATTGTTTGACTCTACATCTGTAAAGCTAGCTGTAGCGCTTACCACCAAATTCGAGTTCTGATCGCCTTGTATTTAGTTATCTAACTACACTTGTATCTTCCTAATTTAATCATTCAGAGTAGTTATACGACATTTTTATATTGACAGCTGTAGCGTACAAAGAGGGTGTTGTTTAATATTTTGATGTCTGAAATGCGGGTTAGATGTAAATTTACATTGTAACAACTTAAGTTTAAAAGAACAGTGCAAGTAGATAGTTTAATATTATGATGTAGAAATATGTAGTTAAAGCACTTGTGTTCGTTATCAGTACCAACTATTACTTTCTTATCTATTACGCGATATGGAAAGATGCAGAAAGGAAACATATAATTAACGTATGAAAGCATAGTGGCTTCCCAGTAAAATGTGCATTCGATCCTGTACGTCATTTTCTGGATGTAATGTTTAAGATAGCAATAATTACCCTCAGGTGGGTGTCAAAAGTACCTGGGCCTGACGACAGCGGTGTCTTGCCTGCTGCTGCTGGTCCACGCGGTATGGCACAGCGTGCTGGCAGGGTTCGCGCCCTACGGCTCGCTGCTCACAGACTACCCGATCATCCAGCAGATTGGACACAACTTGGGCCTCGTCTCCTATTCAGGCATATGCCCATCCATGGCCGTCCATTATTTGGCTCCCGAGGTACGCAACTTATTCGCATTCCACCACGCTAAAAATATTCTATGTTTATGGTTTATTCATTTTTGTAATTTTTCAGCTTGTTATGACTGTCACATCTGTTTTCGTTTTTACAATGGCGAAAAAGCTTATAACTGGATTAGACCCTGATACATCTAAAAAGGACACAAAACATCAGCGATATCCCTTATTGACTAGCGCAGGTATGTCAATAACATAACACTGTCTGTATTTTAACAGTACTTTCGAAATGAAATAAATAATCAAATGAATAAGGACAATTTATCAACTCGCAATGTTTTCAGGGAAATACGTATGTCTATTCCTAATAATGTTCTCCGGGATAATGCGACCGAGTGTCACCTCCGGGATATACTTCCTGGTGTTCATGGGCGCGGCGACGGCGTGGGCGCTGGGCCGGCCCCTGGAGAAAGGGTTCGCGGTGGTCAGCCGCTGCGTCATGGCGATTATGGCTGTGCACATCTTGGTTTTATTGGTCTACCAGTGCTCATGGCTCATCACATTCTACCCGCCCGAAATGAACTTCGCCAGGTATTTATCAAACACTAAGATTAACAGCTTTTGAGCTAGTGAGCTACGTAACTTCATAGTGATAGAACGGTTTCAGTTTACAAGGCTTTGAAATGTTTGAAAACAAGAAATCGATAATTTTGTGGTCATAGGTGGCTATGCGTATGCTATTGGCATTTGTTGTATAAACATACACCAGATGTATCATATACATTGCCGAGGCAACCTTGAAACTATTTAACACAGTCAGAGAATGCGTGTAAACTTAAAATCGGTCAACGTATCTTCTATTAAAAGGCGTGTCCGTTTTGTACACAATGAAAAATATTATCATGAATGTTTTGGTAAAAATGTTATCTCCATCTATCATCGACCTGTTTAGGCTTGAGCACACACAGCATGTCGGTTACGTTATCAGCTGCAAAGCCAAAATCATCAATTTTGTTCTTAGATGACTCAATGTTTTTTTCATGTTATTTTCAGATACTTTGGCCTCACACAACTGGTTTCAATCAACGAAACTGATCCTTCGAGCTTTTCTTACGAAGTGGTAGACGACGGCATGTGGGCCACTCTGGCAAGCCCTTTAGTCATACTCTTTACTTACTACATCCTTGCCCTCGAAACACGGGAGTTGTTCAAACCGAAGGTATGTAACATCCTTTCGATAGCGTGTCTTGCAATTGATCCTGATTGATTAACTGGACTATGGACTAATCAAGTAATTTGCATCTACGCTTCTTTATTTTTGATTGGGTATTAGATGACTTATTTTATTAACGCTGATGATGCCTTTGATATAATCCATATGAAATGTAGTTTGATATTCAGTAAGTCATTTTTTCACTTTGGTATTTAGTGCCTGGTAACCCTTCAGTCACCGTATTCTCAGCTCAATCTCTATAAGTAGGGATCTTCGATAAAACAGTATATGAATCATGTCAGTGAAGGTTGACAATTGGCTTCTCTTTCTTGGTCTCTGGAGTTACTTTACTTATTTTCTACTTAACTACTTATTTTTTACTTAAAAGCGATGTGGTGACTCAAGGGTTGTGTCATGTTCGGATTTCTTTCCTATGCATTCGTTTGGGGATCGTAGGCGAAAAAAAAGAGTGCCCTGACCGGCATAGAGGCCGGTAAGCTGAACGGCTCCTTGGTCCGCGGCGTGTCCTTCCACCGGGGCAGCCGCCGCACCAGAGACAAATGGATGAGCGCCACAAAGAAAGTCCGAGTAAGGCTTGCGCCCTCCGCACTAAGTAGCACTAGTTGCACTTGGTTTCTTTGTATCTAGATCCACTTTTGTAGCTTCCTCTTTAGATATTTTGAGACAGCACGTAACTGCACCCGCAAATATTCGTAGCGAAAGTAATATACTCTAGATACCTTTCTTAGTATAAAGACCTGATAAACCAGTTGCGTAGGTGTAGGCCAGTTTTGTAAAGCCTTTGAATGACGCTCTTCTGACTGATCTGATGACTTTCTCGTATGTAAATGTGGATCGGATGAATCCTTTTTCCGATGCATGCTGACGCATTTGCCACTGAGCAAACCTACATGTTTTATTTTATTTTTTTAGATTATGAAGTTTGTTAGTTGTGGACGTAGTTTGGGCATGAGATCGTGCGTGACTTGCGTCATCGTAGGTTTAAAATTATAAACCTACGTTACGGCAAAATTATAAAGCCTAATGGTCAATATGGTAGTAGTGGCAAACATCATTTCTCAATACTTCTAATTATAGTTTATTATGTTAATACTGGGTATGGTAGAGTAGTTTTAGTGCTTTGGTCAATTGGAAGGAGTTAGTATAAACTACATTTTAAAACATATTTCATGAGTCTTCGGTATTTTCTGAGTCTTTCGTATTGTTTATAATAAGTATTTATTAATCAATGTTTTTTTTCGTAGCACTTGTAGGTATTTCGTATAATTATTTATATAATATTTTGTAAATAGTTTGTTTTGGTAGATAACACTTTTTAACAAAAGCACATGGACATTTAGTGCCGCAGCATTTTAGAGCCTCCGCACACTAAATGCTTATGCGTAGATACCTACGCGTGAAATGTACGATAAGTAACAGATGTCTTATCCATCCCATTCACCTAATCTCAGTTTTGTATATTTCATATAGTACCTACGCATAAGATTAGTCATTCAGTATGCCAAGGCCTTAAAAGTTTTCACTCTAAGCGCAGTGCATGACACGCATTTTTTTTTTTTTTTTTTTTTTTTTTCGCGGTGAAATGCCTTATGCACCTTCACTGGGAAAGGGGGTTCTCTCCCAGTGGTGTGTCGGACTCCCCAACGACTGGCGATAAGATGGTAAATGCCAGTCGCGGCTCCTGGGCGTGCCAGGGGGTCTACCGACTAAAACACCGCGGTGTACCTCATCGCCTTGGCGGCATCATGGTGCTCCGGCTAAGCCCTTAAGCCACGACGCCACCGGCGGACAGCCCTATCGATCGGGCTCCCTCAAGTCCCTCTTAGGGTGACGACCAGGTGTCCGGTACACGGAACTACCCTAGTCCCTCAGCGAGGACCTGTGCAATGCAGGCGGCGACGTCCCCACGCCATCCGCCCGCAGGTCTTCGCTGGACTGCGCTGATTGGCGTTCGTAAATCCGCCGTGCGCGTCCCCTGCGGCGCCTTCTTAGCGCTGGCGCGGAGGGGTCGTTTTCCCTCTCGCGCTCGGCCGCCTCCTTCTGAGACATAACTGACTCGCTGAAGGAGGCGACCGCCGTCCACACACTTCTGTGATCTACCATCCCCCGAACAAGTTGTGGGAGGGAGTCCACCTGGCCTACGACGGAATAAAGCGTCGACCTTTCGGCTGACCACGACGGACACATGAAAAGAGTGTGATCCGCCGTGTCCACCTCTGCACCACATGCCCAACAGAGGGGCGAGTCCTCCCGCTGGATGCGGTGCAGGAACTGACCAAAGCAGCCGTGCCCGGTCAGTATCTGCACCAATGCATGACACGCATACGCTAACTAACTACAACCTACCAACTAACCAACATTATCTATGTCCAAATGTTTTTAGAATTTATTTTTGTATCAAACTTTTACGTTTTATGTTTTTGCAAATCGCTTTAATTCTTTTATAGGTTGCATATTCATACATAAATTCCAAAGCACTTCGTGGGAACGCCAGTGAGACCACCCCTGTAGGTATTTTCTTTTCTTTTTCTCTCTTGGGAGCCGGGAATGTTCTATGTAGTTTCTTTCATACCAATCCAATTCGCGTGATTAATACAGGCTTAGTTCAGAACGTTATACGCTAGAGTATCGCGTTTATGTTATCATTTATGTAAAGCTTTTAAAGAGATTACATGTGATGATCACGCTGACATGGTCCCACATGTTTTCTCCCAATGCATACTAATGACTTCATTTGCGTATTCATACATCATACGTTGACTTACTTCTACAGATTGGTATGAAAGAGGCTTAACGAGATATTATGACATCTCTTTACAAAAACCTACAAATAAAATAGATTTAAGAATATTTTAAGCCGCTTGGGATGCTTTATGTGTTCACTACTCATACAAATCCTACGTACAATGAGTGTTACAGATTATTGTCTCTGTTTGATTGTGTGTCCATTTTATGTATTCTCCACTGTGTGTGCGTACCTCAATGTTTAAATTTAAGGAAGCCTGCTCGGCATA
Organism: Maruca vitrata; assembly: GCA_039566165.1. Taxonomy (NCBI): domain Eukaryota; kingdom Metazoa; phylum Arthropoda; class Insecta; order Lepidoptera; family Crambidae; genus Maruca; species Maruca vitrata. The sequence goes on along the minus strand of CM076916.1, from coordinate 12,770,197 downwards.
TACTTAAATAAGAAGAAGGTAAATAAAGGAATTGCTGTGTTAAGTAACAATAAAATGTTTGATGTCTTCACTACGCATTAATTTATTTAAACGAGATGGGGAAACGTTTATGTGTTAATCAGATGTATATCTGATATTTTTATTATTGTGTCACATTGCTATTTCCCATTCTCATACCAGAATTCAAAGTCTGGTTATTGCTCGTGTTAAACTAAATTTGACAAAAGCTTATTTTCTTTATGAATGTGGTGATGCGTTACCAACAGTTCCAAAATCTGTTCTTTGTGACTCTTCTTATTCATCAGTGTTTATCAATGTCAATATTTTTTGCATAGCTAATGAGGAACATAAGTCCGACCAAGCGATGGTCCACGGTGCGATCGGCGTCGGTCTCCCGGCCGCTCCACCAGGACTCCACCGGATCTGTGGTCGTTCCCGATGACGGTAATATCACTTTACTTGCATGCTTTTAATTGTACTTGATAGTTATGATCTATTTCCTGTAGCAATTAGGAAAAATCCATGCAATACTCAATTGTTTATTGATTTGCTCCGTAATGTACATTATAATAGATTAATAATGGATTATAAGTAACCGATAATATTACATTTGTATAATTCTTGGTAGATAAGAAATTGTAAGGATTTTACTTTAATGGAAAAAGTAGGTTTAATGGAAATTGACTACTAGTCTAGTTGGCTAGTCCGCTGCCTACCTACCGCCTCACCTTTTAACCCAAATAATCAATTTCTTACATCATGCAAGGCAGTGGAAACATTTTTTTAAGTCTCAGACCAAATGGGCACCGCTTGAATACTATACAATTACCCACTTTATGTACAAAAACAGAATCAACGCAGGTAATGCTTGTTTACAGTTGACCTTGCAGGCTAATGATAGCTTAGTCATGACTGCTTGATTCTTGTTTTGGCACCTTACCTACAACAAAGGTCTCAATTCATGGCTTTATTAATTAGTACGTGTTTGTTTTTTTTAGTAAAAAGTACATACTTAGGTAAACATTGAACACGTAAAGTCAGAAGATGATATGTTCACGACGAACAACACAAAAAATCTAAAGTCGTATTTTTAATATCGACCGGATCAAACGAAACAAGCTATTTTACATACGATATACATAATTATGCATAGCTAGATATATTTTATCTATAATATAATAAATAATAATGTTTTTTTTTATGTTTGTAATGTTTACAGAGTCCGATTTGGGGCCTGAAGAGAATACCCTAATGGATGATATCCTAGCTGCTGTTGTAGACTTTTTCCAAGTTTTAGTCAGGTAAGGATATGGAAACAAAATTATTGGTGTCACATCAAAGGAGTTTTGCCGGTGTTTCATAAACTTAAGTTCGCGAAGTATTGGGTGAATGGAACATAAAAAAGTTTTGTCTTTGCAGATCATCGTACATCGCGACCACAATAACTATGATGGCGTGGAGTATAATGTTCCACTCGTGGCTCACGTTCGTGTTTCTGATGTGGGCCAACATAGTGTGGCTGTGCCAGGACCAGCGCTCGTTCATGCTCAAGACCAGCCCCATACTGGTCTGCTACGCGATGGTACTGCTCCTCACTCAGTACATCTATGGGATGGATCTGCTGGAGTCGGAGTTGCCATCGAATATAACGGTTAGTATGATTATGAAGTTAGTTGGGCGAGATCTTGATTGCTCTCTGCTGTGTTAGATGTCGTGCATTTGGCGCATGTCCCTCCTACCAAACAGGCGGTCAATAAAAAAAATGGAAAGAAAGCTTTGCGTTCTAGTGAAATTAATATTATGATATACTAAAGCATTTACCGATTTCATTCGAAGGTAAGGATCAGTAGAAACGAAGATTAAATTATTACCATATGAACAAAATGGCAAGACATATTGTATGAAAGTCCTGATCGCCCTAGTTTAGGGTAGGCTCGTTCCCCAACAGTGACGACGTATATGGGCTAATGATGACGATGATAAAAAATGAACCTTATTCCAGGAAGTGAACCTACACCAGATAGGCGTTGGTCGGACGGACGGCTCGCCGTGCGTGCCGCTGCTGATCAAGGCGCTGTTCACGTGCATGTTCTGGGTGACGCTGCGGCAGCGCGTGCAGGAGATCCGCCAGCGGCGGCAGTCGGCCGTCATCACCGACATGGCCGCGCCGCTGCAGCTCACCGTCTCCGCTGCGGCTAGCGGTCAGTTCTTTGGCTACCCTTCCTACTATCAACCCTATTAACCCTATGTTTATGGCGCTACCCAACTGCAATTATCAAACCCGTTCTAAAAATATCAAAAAGGGCGTTGATGGCGCCTTAGGCGATTGTCATACCATGCCATAGATCACTGTGTCTATTCTATTCTTTCTAAATTAGGTCGATTCGGTATACCGAAAAAAAGTAAGGATTTTATTTTCTCGACATTCAGTTATCTGATGTCATTTACTTCCCTCCCTATTTAACTAAATACGGAGGGTAAAAGGCAAAATAATGACTATTTCGAAGTTCGCCAGACGAGTCGTTTGTAAAGTAAGCCATGGATTTTATGTGATTGATTTGGTGGCGCCAAGGACAGCGTGTGATGCGTCGCCGAATACTAATCAGCGTAACACTGCCAATGCATGTGTTAACATACGGTTAGCAGACCTATCGTGACAACGAACCATTTAAGGTGTACCTATCTACATTTAACCTTAGCCTAGGTATGTTAGATATACGTATTGCAATTTGTTAAATGCGTTTTTTATCTCTTTTTTTATTGACAGGTTTGGCGAATGGTAAATATTTGTTTAAGACAAACTTTTTTCTAAATTATTTTTCACTGTACTAAATTATTAAGTACTGCACTGTCTTCTTTGTCAAATTACAATACTGATAATGTATTCTAAAGTTGCAATAAATTTTACAACACTTTATTCTTACACTAGCGACCCGCCCTCGCTTCGCTTCGGGGATATCTCTATCTCTATGTAATATATTTTAACCCCGTAAGAGAATCTATTTTTATCTAAAAAACCGGCCAAGTGCGAGTCGGGCTCGCGCACAAAGGGTTCCGTAGCAGCAAATATAATAAAAATCAACCTATCTCAAAAACTATAAGAGATACTTTGATCAAACCAAAAATCGTTGAAAGAGTTAATTAGCATGCATCACCTCTATTTTTTTTAGAATTTTATACCCCGTAGTTATAAAAATAGAGGGGGGGGGACATACTTTTTACGACTTTGAGAGCTGATATCTCAAAAACCGTTCACTTTAAGAAAAATGTTTTTTAGAAAACTTTATATCATTTTAAAAGACCTTTCCATTGATACCCCACACGGGTATGTACATCGAAAAAAAAAATTTCATCCCTCAGTTACATGTATGGGGGCCCCACCCCAATTCTTTTTACTATTTAGTGTCATATTTTTGTAGCGGTTCATACAACACATATTCCCATCAAATTTCATCACTGTAGTACTTATAGTTTCCGAGTAAATCGGCTGTGACAGACGGACAGACGGACAGACGGACAGACGGACAGACGGACATGACGAAACTATAAGGGTTCCGTTTTTGCCATTTTGGCTACGGAACCCTAAAAAGCCTATGACACTCAGGGATAGTGTAGCTTTCCAACAGTGAAAGATTTTTTCAAATCGGTGCAGTAGTTTCGGAGCCTATTCGAAACAAACAAACAAACAAAAAATCAAACCTTTCCTCTTTATAATATTATATTACATATTACATTGACTCCCCCGTACCCCAGTGATGCTTACATGGAGCCTACATCGCATGCTGGCTAACTGAGCGCGGTGGCGGCAACCACGCGACTTTTTTCTAATACTTGCATTTTTAAACTCGTGATATCTTCCGAATGAAATGTCCGAATTGAATAATTCAAAAAGTCATTAATAGGTATTGAAGCCGTTTTGCATATAAAGTAATTTATTTTGATAAGGATTAATACCAAGGTACAAATAAAGAGCCTTTTCATGTGGCGGCATATAAATTAATTTTTTCGAATAAAAAACCGCTTACTGTGACATAACTATAATATTTAGACATATGCTGTCGCGACACTTTTTATAGATAATGATAAGTTCTACAAAGTCGTAGTAAATGATTTTGTTCTATCATCAATAGTTTTCGCAGCGTACGCGACGTAAGGAATTTTTCAGGTAATTTTTTTACACCTTGGGTTACATTATTGGAGTTTTAGTAAGGATCCCTAATTTTTAAAAAAATATTATATAGCCTATGTTACTTTTGAATAATGCAACTTTCTAATGGTGAAAAAATTATTGCAATCGGTCCAGTAGTTTTTGAGTTTATTCATTACAAACATACAAAAATACAAAAATACAAATCTTTCCTCTTTATAATATTAGTATAGATAACACGATACTACCAAATTATTAAAAAAAATATACTTTTCTTTGGTAAAGTTCTACATTAATTTTATCTTACTTCTTATTTTGATGTATAATAAAATCCGACATTAGTTAGCACAATTAATTTCAAACCTTATAGCTTATTTCCATTTACTTTACGGTAAAAAACTAACGGTCATTTTGGTTTCACTTCATTTGTAAGAGACCCCACCTAATTTTTATCTATTTATCTCAGCCCCAGATCTAAGGTTTTGCCCCGGATCGAAAACATCGTAAATCCGGGGCGGATCTATCTAATTATAATGGAGATTTTTCATCATTCTCCTGCCCTTATCCTACGCTATGGGTCGGCGCAACATGACTGTGTACTTCTTCCACTCGGGCCTATCATTCAGCAGCTCTGTGTCTACTCCTTTCACTCCCATATCATCACTCACACTATCCATCCATGTCTTCTTCGGCCTTCCTCTACTATTACGTTCATTGACATTCATACTCATCACTCTTCTAGTCACATGGCTTTCTTCCTTCCACATAACAATGGAGATTACTGAATGAAAAATAAAATATTAGTCTTTATGGGTCTACACACGATATTAGGAGTAGCAAATATAGCTACAGTTCGCTTGCGACCATGATTGGTAACCCAATCGAAACGTCGGGCAGTAAGTAGCTATGTATGTATTAGCTACTCCTAATATCGCGTGTAAACCCATAAAGACTAATATTTTATTTTTAATTCTGTTATCTCCATTGTTATGAGGAAGGAAGAAAGCTAGACTAGAAAAGTGATGAGTAGTAAAATGGAACGCGAAAGTCTAAAAACTTACGAAAAATTAAATCTTCTATCGAACCCTCCAGTAGTGGAAGCCCAGCGCGAAGAGGAGTCCCGTTCGCGGCTTCTGCGCGCGCTGGGCGAATGGCTGCGCGCGGCGTGCGCCCGCTACTGGATCTACGTGGTGGTCATCATGCTGTTTGTCATCGGCATCACCGGCGACCGGATGACGATATTCCGGATCATTTATATGTTCCTGTTTTTAGTGTTTATACTAGTGTTCCAGGTGAGATATTGTTTTAGTTTTATGTAGCTTGAGTCTTTAATTTGTTTGGTGTAATTTGAAAGTAACTACTTAGTCGAAAGTTTGTAGTAGATAGAGTTGGAACTGTATTGTAAGCCGGCTGATATTATTGACTGTTCATGTGCTAAAATTGCGAAAGGTCATACTGCGCGCGTGGGGACGCGCACTTTACCTACCTATGTCTTCCTTCCTAATTTTAACTGCTACACTTGTGTAGGTAATGTGTAGTAACATAGCGTTACCTACTCACTTTATTTTTTAGTTTTGTCATGAAAGTTCAATCGTGTAACAAGAATTATTAGATCTAGTTCATTTTTACATTTATGAACAATATAATCATATAAGTCATATAAGTTTTGTTTTTTTTACTTTTCAGATAAGTTGGCATTGGTGGCGACGCTTAATGTACACATTCTGGATAACAGTGATCATATACTCGATGATAAACTTAATTTTAATCTACATATACCAGTTCGACAACTTTTCGAAAGTTATAGAAAACTATTTATTGATCAACGAAAGACTGTAAGTATTTCGAAAAGGAACTAAAATAACGTTATTTTATTAAGTAATCAACAGTGATTGATGATGATGAGCATAATTTGATCGGACGATTTATTTCAGGCAACATGATTTAGGCCTGGAGCCTTATCACCCTGCGGACCTGTTCGTGAAGCTACTAACCCCAACATTATTTTTAATAATAACAATAATGCAAGTGCATTATTTTCACAAAGACTTCATGGCGTTGTCTGATCCAAAGACTACGTAAGTGATTCTGATATAAATATTAAACATTTTAAATAACAACATGATTTTCATTAATATATTAAATCGAAATTATTTCTTTTGCAGCCCTAATAGCGTTGCCAAAGATGTTGAATCGAGTAGACCAAGTCAAGCTGGTGCTTCCACAATGAAAGATGATGTAAGTTTTTGTATTAGTACATCCATTGTATATGTAGGTCGCTTTAGTCATTTGAGATTGCTCGTTTATTGTTTTTGAATATAAAATAATTTATTCATGGCCCTGTGAATATGATTGGACTAATTTACTTATGAATTCATTTTCTAAGATGTCTTGTTAAAGGTAAAGAATTGTAATATTTTAGATACCTCAATTGCCGTTAGAAGTAGACCGAGCGAGCTCTCCTGAGGGTGAGGACAAGAGTATGACAGAAGCCGACCACTCCATTGAAATGTCTTCCGTGAACACTACTGCCAGGCAAAGGTATGTTTTAATTTCCAAGACTCAAAAATTTTTTTTTTGACTTAGTAATCATACGATCAGTTTTTATGAAAAAAAGAATACGTTTAAATTATTTATATTATTATTACTTAAATTTATGTATGTTTTGAATCATAGTATTTGTTATATCTTGATGTAAAGTCTATATTAAGGTAAACTTTCGACGTGTACAAATATCTATCATAGGTATTCATATACAATCGCACTTTGACAGCTGTTGGTTTCCCAAATTAAATAAAAATGTATCATGTCTATGGTAGGAAACCGTCCCGCGCACCGACGTACGCGCCCACGGTGACCGAGCGCACGGAGAGCGGATTCCGCGCGTGGGCGCGCCGCACGTGGACGCGCAGCCGCAGCCTGCAGCTGGAGTGCACCGAAAAGCTGTTCGTCTACCTCGACATACACCTCGTCAAGATCATCTTCGTGGCCCTCATGCTACTATGCGTTGCTAATGTGAGTTGTCATTTGTTTTCTGTTTTCTTGGTGTGAGTGTTCAGCGGCGGTCTTACTCTTCATAGGTGGGGCAAGTTTTGGCGTGAAAAGATTTTTTTAGCAAAAGTAGTCTGGTATGGTATATCTTTGCTCGGCGCGAGGTCCCTGTGAGAGCTTGGCTTCGGCGCTTGCCCCCTTAAGGCCACCTCTGCATGTTTTTTATACGACCAAACACATCGAATCAGCGCTTCTAGCTGATAATTTGAACAATCTGTTATATAAATCAATTCGCACAGTCGCACCAAACATAATTAGGTAAGATGGATGTCTCAGTGACACGAAGTGTATCATACCTTCCGATATGAGAAGTCCTCTTGGACCTGCATCCTTGTACGCCAGTCATCGACCCCCAGACGTAAGATGTAGGATAGTTATTAATCAGCTATTAATCAGCCGTTGAATCAGATTGTGGGTAGGGATTGCAATCCGGAAAAACGGATCCGGTAATCCGGCGGATCCGGCATCATTTAATGGTTACCGGATCCGGTACCAATATACCGGATCCGAAGACCGGATCCGGTGATAGCAGTTTGTGGGAAAATAATATAGCTGTTGCATGAGTAGGTACTTTAAATGCGTAGTGTTCATGCGTGCGAGTCGTTCGTCGCCGAGTCTAAACTCATTATTGTCATAATTTTTACCATTCATTCGTTCGACAGATTCATCATGTCAAACAGGATGGTATCTGTCATAATCATAAATACCTATAAGATTTGTTTGTTAGCATTCTCAAATAATTTAATCATGATTTTGATCTCATTTCAGTTAATTACGCAAGGTTAATTCTATCTATTAGATATTATAGTTACTTGATGATAAATATTGTTACTTATCACTTGATCTATCTGTGAAAGTGAAAAATAGAAAGATTGGGGTACTCGTTACGTCGTAAAATAATTACTAGTTACCTACACTACTACATTTTAAAGGTTTTTTTGTTGTCTAACGTTGGTTAGGAAATAAAGTTGATTTTATATATTTGTGATTTTTTTTTTAATAACTACCTACATGTTAGTGCAGTGACACTTGATTAACTCACTTATTTGTACTAAAAAGCGAAAATCATCTTGATCTAATCAATCCGGCCGGATCCGACCGGATCCGGCCGGATTGATGGGAATCCGGTCGTATCCGGCCGGACTGAAAATGACGCCGGATTGCAATCCCTAATTGTGGGAGATGGGAATTTCTTTTTGAATCCAACAAATAAATCGTTTACCATTGAAACACAAAAAAAATCTCTTGAAACTGCTAATTTCTAGTCCAAAAACAAATGGTTAATTTGCAACCTTTTGGCAGGTATGCGCGATGCACATACCAATAATGCTGATGATTTCGCCGGCGCTGTGGCTGAGCGCGCGGCGGCAGCGCGTCTGCGTTCTGCTCATCTCGATCCTCATCAGCGTGTACCTGATGGCCAAGATGGTCTACCAGATCGAGTACATCAAGCACTCCTTCTTCGACACCGATTGTCCTTCGGTAAGTTACCAACTTTCTTTACTAGTAGCATTAAATCAATTAAAGGTTTTTTAAGGCTGACGTAATATTATTATTTAATTTCAAAGAGATTAGAACTTATCAAGGAAGTTAATCGTATTTACTAAATAGTATGACTCATATCACAGTTAAAGAATTAAATCAATAGATTTTCATAAGAAGCCGTACACAACGAGATATAAGTACAAAACTATTACCTTACATATAAATCCATGTATTACAGAGCAGTAATGGTACGAACTTTACGACATACAACAATGCGGAGTGGGTCGGATTCTACAAGGCGACCCGCCAACGGCCGCTTGTCGTCATTCTCAAAGGCTATATCGCGCTCATCGCAGTGTTCACCTTCTACTCTCTAGTCACTTACAGACAGCAGGCGATAAGGTATGTTTGAATTTCATTACCTCTTATATTTTGTTATACCGAAGTTACTTGACGATTCTAACATTTATACTCCTTTATATAGGAAGCAACATGAAACGAGAGAAAAAGACAAGATAATGTTCCCGGAGATTACTAGGAAAGACGCCGACACTGATCTAATCCATTGTTTGAAGTACTTTTTGAACTACGGGTTTTACAAGTTTGGAGTTGAGGTAAGCTATACTATATTACAACGTATATCATTAACAGTCATATCATTCACCGCAGGGCAGATGACTGAGTTGTATGCCGTTTTAATGAGATTCGAACGCATCCTTGTAACCCTAAGCACATGGGTGATCGTGAAACGAGCATATTCTATACAGCGATACAGTCTGATCATTGTACCTATTGCACGTTTGAGTGTGGCGCGGGCGGTGATTCGGCGTGTGCCCGCGTCTGTGGCCCGCTTCTGTCGAAACGGTCTAACTTATATTGCTGTAATATATTTAACTAAAGGTTGTTTCTAATCAGTATATTGTATTCGCAGATCACGCTTATCTGCCTGATCGGCGTGATCGGGTCGCGCATGGACGTGTACGCGGTGGTGTACGCGGGCTGGCTGCTGGCGCTGGTGTCGCTGCGGCGGCGGCGCCAGGCGCGCGTGTGGCCCGCCTTCACCGCCTGCGTCAGCGCGCTCGTGCCCGCGCAGTACCTGCTCGCCGTCGGCTTCCTGCCGCAGCTGTGCGTGCCCTACCCCTGGGGCGGCGACGAGCAGGTGACCCACACATACAGACACACGCACACACACACACGCCAGGCGCGCGTGTGGCCCGCCTTCACCGCCTGCGTCAGCGCGCTCGTGCCCGCGCAGTACCTGCTCGCCGTCGGCTTCCTGCCGCAGCTGTGCGTGCCCTACCCCTGGGGCGGCGACGAGCAGGTGACCCACACATACAGACACACGCACACACACGCCAGGCGCGCGTGTGGCCCGCCTTCACCGCCTGCGTCAGCGCGCTCGTGCCCGCGCAGTACCTGCTCGCCGTCGGCTTCCTGCCGCAGCTGTGCGTGCCCTACCCCTGGGGCGGCGACGAGCAGGTGACCCACACATACAGACACACGCACACACACACACGCCAGGCGCGCGTGTGGCCCGCCTTCACCGCCTGCGTCAGCGCGCTCGTGCCCGCGCAGTACCTGCTCGCCGTCGGCTTCCTGCCGCAGCTGTGCGTGCCCTACCCCTGGGGCGGCGACGAGCAGGTGACCCACACATACAGACACACGCACACACACACGCCAGGCGCGCGTGTGGCCCGCCTTCACCGCCTGCGTCAGCGCGCTCGTGCCCGCGCAGTACCTGCTCGCCGTCGGCTTCCTGCCGCAGCTGTGCGTGCCCTACCCCTGGGGCGGCGACGAGCAGGTGACCCACACATACAGACACACGCACACACACACACGCCAGGCGCGCGTGTGGCCCGCCTTCACCGCCTGCGTCAGCGCGCTCGTGCCCGCGCAGTACCTGCTCGCCGTCGGCTTCCTGCCGCAGCTGTGCGTGCCCTACCCTGGGGCGGCGACGAGCAGGTGACCCACACATACAGACACACGCACACACACACACGCCAGGCGCGCGTGTGGCCCGCCTTCACCGCCTGCGTCAGCGCGCTCGTGCCCGCGCAGTACCTGCTCGCCGTCGGCTTCCTGCCGCAGCTGTGCGTGCCCTACCCCTGGGGCGGCGACGAGCAGGTGACCCACACATACAGACACACGCACACACACACGCCAGGCGCGCGTGTGGCCCGCCTTCACCGCCTGCGTCAGCGCGCTCGTGCCCGCGCAGTACCTGCTCGCCGTCGGCTTCCTGCCGCAGCTGTGCGTGCCCTACCCCTGGGGCGGCGACGAGCAGGTGACCCACACATACAGACACACGCACACACACACGCCAGGCGCGCGTGTGGCCCGCCTTCACCGCCTGCGTCAGCGCGCTCGTGCCCGCGCAGTACCTGCTCGCCGTCGGCTTCCTGCCGCAGCTGTGCGTGCCCTACCCCTGGGGCGGCGACGAGCAGGTGACCCACACATACAGACACACGCACACACACACGCCAGGCGCGCGTGTGGCCCGCCTTCACCGCCTGCGTCAGCGCGCTCGTGCCCGCGCAGTACCTGCTCGCCGTCGGCTTCCTGCCGCAGCTGTGCGGGCCCTACCCTGGGGCGGCGACGAGCAGGTGACCCACACATACAGACACACGCACACACACACGCCAGGCGCGCGTGTGGCCCGCCTTCACCGCCTGCGTCAGCGCGCTCGTGCCCGCGCAGTACCTGCTCGCCGTCGGCTTCCTGCCGCAGCTGTGCGTGCCCTACCCCTGGGGCGGCGACGAGCAGGTGACCCACACATACAGACACACGCACACACACACACGCCAGGCGCGCGTGTGGCCCGCCTTCACCGCCTGCGTCAGCGCGCTCGTGCCCGCGCAGTACCTGCTCGCCGTCGGCTTCCTGCCGCAGCTGTGCGTGCCCTACCCCTGGGGCGGCGACGAGCAGGTGACCCACACATACAGACACACGCACACACACACGCCAGGCGCGCGTGTGGCCCGCCTTCACCGCCTGCGTCAGCGCGCTCGTGCCCGCGCAGTACCTGCTCGCCGTCGGCTTCCTGCCGCAGCTGTGCGTGCCCTACCCCTGGGGCGGCGACGAGCAGGTGACCCACACATACAGACACACGCACACACACACACGCCAGGCGCGCGTGTGGCCCGCCTTCACCGCCTGCGTCAGCGCGCTCGTGCCCGCGCAGTACCTGCTCGCCGTCGGCTTCCTGCCGCAGCTGTGCGTGCCCTACCCCTGGGGCGGCGACGAGCAGGTGACCCACACATACAGACACACGCACACACACACGCCAGGCGCGCGTGTGGCCCGCCTTCACCGCCTGCGTCAGCGCGCTCGTGCCCGCGCAGTACCTGCTCGCCGTCGGCTTCCTGCCGCAGCTGTGCGTGCCCTACCCCTGGGGCGGCGACGAGCAGGTGACCCACACATACAGACACACGCACACACACACGCCAGGCGCGCGTGTGGCCCGCCTTCACCGCCTGCGTCAGCGCGCTCGTGGCCGCGCGGCACCTGCTCGCCGTCGGCTTCCTGCCGCAGCTGTGCGTGCCCTACCCTGGGGCGGCGACGAGCAGGTGACCCACACATACAGACACGCACACACACACACGCCAGGCGCGCGTGTGGCCCGCCTTCACCGCCTGCGTCAGCGCGCTCGTGCCCGCGCAGTACCTGCTCGCCGTCGGCTTCCTGCCGCAGCTGTGCGTGCCCTACCCCTGGGGCGGCGACGAGCAGGTGACCCACACATACAGACACACGCACACACACACGCCAGGCGCGCGTGTGGCCCGCCTTCACCGCCTGCGTCAGCGCGCTCGTGCCCGCGCAGTACCTGCTCGCCGTCGGCTTCCTGCCGCAGCTGTGCGTGCCCTACCCCTGGGGCGGCGACGAGCAGGTGACCCACACATACAGACACACGCACACACACACACGCCAGGCGCGCGTGTGGCCCGCCTTCACCGCCTGCGTCAGCGCGCTCGTGCCCGCGCAGTACCTGCTCGCCGTCGGCTTCCTGCCGCAGCTGTGCGTGCCCTACCCTGGGGCGGCGACGAGCAGGTGACCCACACATACAGACACACACACACACACATCACGCCAGGCGCGCGTGTGGCCCGCCTTCACCGCCTGCGTCAGCGCGCTCGTGCCCGCGCAGTACCTGCTCGCCGTCGGCTTCCTGCCGCAGCTGTGCGTGCCCTACCCCTGGGGCGGCGACGAGCAGGTGACCCACACATACAGACACACGCACACACACACGCCAGGCGCGCGTGTGGCCCGCCTTCACCGCCTGCGTCAGCGCGCTCGTGCCCGCGCAGTACCTGCTCGCCGTCGGCTTCCTGCCGCAGCTGTGCGTGCCCTACCCCTGGGGCGGCGACGAGCAGGTGACCCACACATACAGACACACGCACACACACACGCCAGGCGCGCGTGTGGCCCGCCTTCACCGCCTGCGTCAGCGCGCTCGTGCCCGCGCAGTACCTGCTCGCCGTCGGCTTCCTGCCGCAGCTGTGCGTGCCCTACCCCTGGGGCGGCGACGAGCAGGTGACCCACACATACAGACACGCACACACACGCCAGGCGCGCGTGTGGCCCGCCTTCACCGCCTGCGTCAGCGCGCTCGTGCCCGCGCAGTACCTGCTCGCCGTCGGCTTCCTGCCGCAGCTGTGCGTGCCCTACCCCTGGGGCGGCGACGAGCAGGTGACCCACACATACAGACACACGCACACACACACGCCAGGCGCGCGTGTGGCCCGCCTTCACCGCCTGCGTCAGCGCGCTCGTGCCCGCGCAGTACCTGCTCGCCGTCGGCTTCCTGCCGCAGCTGTGCGTGCCCTACCCCTGGGGCGGCGACGAGCAGGTGACCCACACATACAGACACACGCACACACACACACGCCAGGCGCGCGTGTGGCCCGCCTTCACCGCCTGCGTCAGCGCGCTCGTGCCCGCGCAGTACCTGCTCGCCGTCGGCTTCCTGCCGCAGCTGTGCGTGCCCTACCCCTGGGGCGGTGACGAGCAGGTGACCGCGCACGCGCATATATACATGTGTATGTGCATAAACGGACATGATACACATGCACATACAAACAGACACACACGCACACGCATATTTAGTGCCACAAATACCTAATTACAAATTAGAACAGCCCTAACTCCCGAAATAGGACAACCAATGGTTGTCATAATTCGGGATATACGCGTAGACACAGACACTGGACCTATAAACTCGAAGCCTTCTCTTAACATACCAAATTCCTCATTTTTAGCAAACGAAACACATTCGCACCTGGCTGTTCCTGCCGTACCCGGACGAGCCGCCGCACGCGATGAAGCTGGTGTTCGACTACTTCCTGCTGTTGTTCGCGACGCGGCAGCTGCGCGTGTTCCGCATCGAGAACACGCACGGCGACGGCTACGCCGGCGGCTCCAACAGCGAGGACATCGGCAAGGAGTGGGAGACGCCCAGCTTCGTCAACCCGGTGCCGGACTTCCTGAGTTATGTGGGGTGAGTGGGGAGTGAATTAAGGAGAAGATTCTGTCGCCTAATCTGGGACTGTTACTAATTTTCTGTATCTCTCGTTCCATCTTTTAATGTAGATGTATGTAATGAATGTATTTGAGCCTGAATGTACTTATAACGCTGCATTCAATAAAATACGAACGCTGCAGTGAATGTATGAACATTTAACGCGAGACGTAGCTAAATTCAATCAATCAATTCAATTCGTTGTAAAAGTTTTTTTTTATGAAAAATAAAAGTGTTCAGAACCCTCAACAAGTAGGTACAAGTTGCCTTGCCAATACTATGCCAATACCAAGGCATACATGGACTTGATGTTACTATGTTGGTCAAGTTCCTTTTCACGCATCTTTCCATTGCATACCTATATGCGTTTTTATTTCCAGCACCTGGCTGGATGTGATAAAGCGCATGGTGTTCCTGGGCATGCTGTGGGTGACGCTCGCGATCATGTTTATGACGGGTACCAACCGCGTCAACCTGTTCTCGATGGGCTACCTGATCGGCTCCTTCATCTTCCTCTGGCAGGGGACCGACTTCTATCTGCGGCCGAAGGAGGCTATTCTACAATGGTATGTCACGTTTTGCTACTTTTCATAAAGGCACATATTCTCAACCGTATGTAGTGGTATATTGGCGACAAGCGCTGACAGCGATAGATGATCTAGCTAGAGTATTTACTATTTACATTTGAAGCGCAGAACTTTACGGCTCAATTAGAATCTTTATGAAGATCGGTAAAACCTGGATGTCTATAATGTCCCATTGATTATATGCACAAAAAACGTGGAGTTTTTATGATTTAGTTAGATTATTGCACGCTCAACTCAATATATGAAGCCTAAAAGGGAAGAAGAGAGCCAAGATCACAGCCATGTAGGATTCTGGTGCTGATGAGAACTCCGAAGCGTGGAATAGGTTATTAGGTTTACTGCTTCTCCTTAATTGCATCCTGTTGTCTCCAGGTGGTCGTGGCTTGTCCGCTACAACGTGTCAGTGGTCGTAGTGAAAGCGCTTTTACAAGTGCCAGGCTGTATGTTCAGCTCAGTGATGCAGGAGCATGCATGCTGGATCGTGCAACTTCTCGGCATCGGCTGCGTTGACAAGTTCGCTGGTGGGAACATCGCGCGCTTTCTCAAGATGCGCTATGTGAAGGTCAGGGTATGGCGGGCATTGATGAACTCTTCTTACACTGTAGTACACGACAGGACTACATGTAGCTGCTTAATTACATACTTTTAACGTGTATAAGAGAATTTTATAAACCCTTTTTGAAAATTAAATATACATGATACTTTTCTTGTGAAGTATTCTCGTGCAAATAGGTATCACACTACTAATATGTACAAAATCATATACGATCATGTACATGTTATACATATTACAAGAAATATAAGTATGTAATTAGGCGGGAGTTTCATCATAAAAGTAGCAACAAATATTTACTTAATCATGTTCGCACTTGAAATCATATTAATAAATTCAATGTTTGCAGGAAGCTGCGTGTTCAGTGCCGCAAGAGGACATCGGTTTAGCGTGGGACGGGGTTTGCTTTGCTTTCCTCATATTGCAGCGGAGGCTATTCCATAGTTATTATTTCTATAGGGTCATTGATGAAAGTAAAGCGACAACAGTTCTTGCGTCTAGGTAAGTTCATAGGCTGGACATAACTGAATCATATGATTTTCACTGGTAAACATAATAGCGGTACTATATTATTATCATACAACAGCTTTTAAGGGTTATTGAAATTAATTCCGTCCTTAAACAAAATTTATAAACCATGGGCATTCTGCTTATTGTATAGAGGTGCAGAGTTAATAGAAGAACTGCGGCAAAAACAAATGTTGATCCAAGAGGAGCAAGAAGTGAAAATATTGGAGAAGATCAAAGTGAAGATGGAAAGGATAAAGGCTAATCAGAAAAAGATTCAGGGTGTTATGACAAAAGAGTCGCGTCACCATGATGCCGGTGAGTCACTAATTTCATTTAAGATGTTAAGAAATTACACTTATATAAAATATTATATTCACTGTATCAGGTTAAAGTATATCCTTATTATTCAAAAAATATTTGTCTAAGTATGTATGATTAAAGTCAAAAGTATTGAAAAGAAGAATGGTTGCGCGCTCATGTAGAAGCGATATCACTTAAAGTTTACAAACATGTTTGGTGCCGCTGCGCAATCAGAGGAGGAGGACGAAACCCAGCAGTCGGAGCAGGTGCCGCTCGTGCGCGGCGACTCCGACGCGTCGCGCGGCTACCACACGCCCGACAGCCCCGCCTCCCCGCGCGGCTTCCACACGCCGCTCTCCGAGCCCTCCGCGCCGCCCTCCCCCGCGCGCACTCCCCCGCCCCTCCAGCCGCTCCCCGCGCTCCCCGCCCCGACCTCCCAGGGCGGCCCGCCCTCCCCATCCTCTGCCCTCATGACGGTCTCCCTGGACGGCTACCTGGAGCCGCGGCGCATCTCGTTCGAGTCGCCGCCCGAGTCGGAGCTGCTGCCGCGCGCGCAGTCGCCGGAGGAGTCGTACCCGGTGTTCTCGCCGCCGCCGGTGCGCCGCCGCCACACGCTCGCGAGCCCCTCGCTGCTGCCGCGCGCGTCGCTCGTCTCCCACTCTAGTCGCGCCGAGCCGCATTCGCATCATACGTGTAATTTGATGCGTTTTTTATGCGTACGCGGCTCCGTCGTTAGCGGGATGGTTTTGTTTATTGTTAGGTTTTGACGGTGGAACCTTTTCCGTACCGGATGATAAAAAAATCAGATGAGTTTCTAACGATCACCAATTTCCTACCTTGTATATCGCTGTAGGTATCTGATGGTCATAATCACACTACCCAAACAAATCTTGCCCGCCTACGTCGGATAGCTGAAATTTTCATTGTTATTGTCACAAAATCAAGCACTAAGTGTGATGTATGTAGCACCGTGTACATATTGTACAGCAGATAATCGGACATTATTGTTTAAACCTATATTTTTACCCGTTTAGGAAGCCCGAGCGTTAGCCGGCGCGTCTACACGAAGCGACACCAAGGTACAACCGAATGGTTTATTGCCCGGACTGGTGTTGGCGGTGTTTGTTACCCCTGTCGTATACGTCCTTTTGTTTTGTCTGAACCATTTCCGATATATGTCATCTTTTTCAGCCCATGATAAGTCACTTTACATTATAATGCAATATGCAGGTGTGCGGAAAACTCAAATCAATATTAGCACATCATTCACCATTGAAGTGCTAATAAAGTTTTGATGGTAACACCTTTAATAACCTAGTAGTTAAATACACCACTCGAGCTTCGAAATAACAGCCATGATCGACTTTTGTTTGGATATTGAATCGTTAACCATTTCCACTCTTTGTATAACGGTGAAAAGCTCTAAGCACCTTAAGGCTAATGGTGTGTGAACTGTGGTGTTGAGTTGTACGTTTTTCTTGTAGCGCCCGATAGGCCGGTATACAAGCAGCCTGCCAGCCATCAGAAGGGTAACGTTGAGCCTCGAGCTTCCGCCGATGTAACTTTGTCATTGCAATACTAACTCTACAGCTTTTTGGTGATGGTATTTAGGCGAGTAACAGTATTTGGCGGGGACTGTCTTATTTGTTTGTCTGGAATTGTACATATGTTTTGTATAAAGTTATATGTTGTACATACAATTTAAGACAGTATGCGCCACTCTGCACCCGCTTTTGTTCCACTTGTGTGATGCTTGTCGTCAGTGTGCATGCCTGCATCATGATTCTTTGGATTTGACTTTTGTGTGTATCGTGCATTTTGTCTATTTTTTATTTAGGTGCAACATGCAACGATTTTTTATTAATTACCATTAGAACAGTTTAAGAGCGGGCACATTTTCGTGTATAAGACGAAACATTTTTTTTTAAAGATAATCATAGTCTCATAATAGCATAAAAAAATATATTACGAAAATAAGCCTCTCTTTTGTAACACGATGTTTAGTTTATTAATTCCCCATTTTCTAAAACATAGCGTTGGTATTATTTATTTATTTTCTTTAATGTCAGGTATTGGGTTATTGTCATTAATTCAGGAAAGGTACAATTTTGTGTATATTTTTATGGCTATGTTTTGAATTCACTTGCACAGTGTGTGTCAGGCATATTTATTTTGGTCCTTATTGTGCCCAGGACAAGAGGACACATCAATTTATAGCATGCTTATTATGGTTTAAAACTACTCACGCAGGGCTTTAGAAATCACTTAATGGGTTTTTCATCGTCATATTGAAGTAACTAGAATCTTTCGGTCTATCGCTCTCCAGAAGTTTGTAAGTTCTACGAGTATTCACAACTTTAAAATAATTTACAAATAATAATAATAATACCTAAGTAAACTGAAACATAGTTTGCTTGTTATTTATATGTCAGGATAAATAACTGAATCTAATCAATTTTTGGATTACCCAGTATGTATCCTAACAAAATTGTCTAGTTACATCAATATGACGAGCGTACATAAAATGCATGATCTATAACATATTTTTCTGATACAGCTGTGCGGTCCGGGGACTACTACATGTTTGACGAGTTCGATGACACCGAGGTGCATCTGAAGGATGAGGAGTCCAGCTCCGATGAAGACGAACCTAAGGAAATGGGCTTCGGCAAGGTATTGTGCATTCACATACGTATATTCAAAGGGAACGTTTTTTGTATTGGCTACCTCTTTGTTACTAACAATGTTTGGCCAATTTGAATTTGCCATATTGATCTAATGTATCAAATGCCTTATTAATAACGCTGTGTGGAGGATTGGGAAATAATTAGTAACAGCGTTACAACTTTTCAACCGGATGTACTCAGTCAAAGAGAATAATTTCAGTACAAACTCCATCAATGCAATATTTTAATTATTTTTATCATACCAAATATGAAACTTATTTGCGACACTTGATTCCTAAAATAAATCGTTTTACTTTTGCAAGCATAACATTCTTTCTTACCAATAAAAAGCTCGAATTCAATTTATCATCGTAATGATGTAGAAGTTCATTAATTTATGTTGAATTCATGCACAGTATAAGTATCTTAAAAGTAAATGTTTTGTCTTCGTGTTAGGATAGTTAATTATGTAGGTTTGTTGAGTATAAGATGAATGAGTAATTCAACTGATAGAGCATGTATGTCTGTGTACCCTTAGTAAGATCATGGGTAGTTAATTCCCGCATGTAGATGGTTGGAATGTAACGTGGTTCATAGACTTGACGGAGCTTAAGCGGGGTGCTGTGAAGCTTTTGGTGACTAACCTCCGGTCCTGTAATAACTATTGCGCAACGCTACGTACTGAATCGACGCTGATGCCACATCTCTCGAACTTTAAAGGTCAAATAATATGAAATTGCCAAATTTAAACAACTTCTGCAACATCTGCTATTCTCTAAACCATCTGCTATTTCATACAAATAATTCAAAGACGACTTTTAGTGACTTCAGAAAAAAAAGTTATTTTTATTTTATGAAACCAGAATTATTAAAAAATAAGAATTTACGTTTCTTATTTTTTAATACAGACTTTCGGCTGTTCAATGAAACTAAGTTTTTATTCAAGAAGTAACTGTATCCTGTAAGAAAACGGGGCAAACATTAAGTATGAGACCAGGTGTAAACATCAAGCGCAGTTATTCTTCTCTCTGATGTTACCTACTTAAAAATATCTGTATTATATAGTGAGCAAAATATATAAGTGTCTTGGCTGCAGTTGAGTAGCGTAGTAGGAAGGGGTTTGCCCCTGCTTGGCTGACAAATGCGTCAAGGTATACTGACAAACGTTGAGAGAGTGGCATGAGCGTGGTACACGGTACACGTGGTCTGGTCTGGTGCGGGGCAGCTGCTGTCGACGGCCATCAAGACGGACCTGCGGCGCGCGGTGTCGCTGCGCCGCGCCTCCGCGCCCGCCGTGCGCTCGCCGCGCGCGCACTCGCTCGCCAGCTACCCGCATTCATATCCGCACCAGGTAACAGGGATTAGAGACTGACGGATGTAGTGAACACGAACGAAGTGACGAATATACCTCAACGTGGTATTATGAAGAAGTTGGTATTTTATAATATTGGTCTTCCTCATTTAATATGATGGAAGAAGTAAAAATGTTGCGCCGACCCTACTTAGCGTGGGACAAGGGCAGGAAAATTATTTGATATGATATCCATGCTAGAAGATATTTATACCACATCAAAAAACTAATACAGAGTTTGGTATAGTAGACTCTAAACAAGAGTCGAACATGATCAAAAAAGAAGTAAGTATATTTAATACTTACTTCTTTTTTGACACACTTTATTTCCTCAGTATTAAACTACCTACTCAGTTAGAGTTAAGTTAAACTCACTAAATCAAGTTCAACTCATATTCGTTCGTGTTCATTATTTATTGGTCTGTGCAAAAGGATTAGCTGCTTGATTGTTAGACAAAGTCATTAGGATTTAGCCTTTTTATCGAATAAGTATTATTAAAGTATTTAAGTAAATTCTTATCAAATAAAGGTGATTTTTGTCTAGCATTATGAGCGATAATATATTACCGTTGGGGGAAAATAAGGTGTAAATAATAAAAATATTTATGTATTCTTCTATACTATGTTGTTAAGTGAATTCCTAATTTATTGGCATCATTTCAGTTTAATTAATTTTGGGCAAAACTGTACCTACATGATATCATAAAATTTGCCCAATGTTAGGTAAGTGCTTTATGTGTTTTGTTTATGATTGGACTGCTTTTCGTGCTTCAATTTATTTGTTTGCATGTCATGTTTGTTAGAAATAGTGGGTTCGTTTATTTATTGTTGTCACTCCTTTATTTAGGTATATAGAATTATTTTGCACGATTGGTTTGCGCACGCAATTTGAGATCATTGAACTCGACTCACCGTAAGTTGGGAAGAGTTTTAGTGCTTTTATATCAATTCAGATATACACAATCACATTAAAACATTAAAATGACTACAGATGTTTTAAAATTGACCTAGGTTTGTCGAAGTAACCAGGTCACGAACAATAGTAAGATGATAGTATGCATAATGATAATGAATAATCATACATTGTGCCAAACTGAGCCTTTATATTTATGGTACGATCTTATCCAAATCTATGTAACTTAGTTTTAAGTTACACAAAAAATATTATCATAACGCCGTATTCTTTTCCGGCAGAATTATCACAATAGAAGCCTTATTATTGCTGGCTACTTTTAGACATAATGACCGCAAAATAAGTGTTTGTCAATGTACAGAATTACTATATTATTTCACTATAAATGTTTCAATGTACATAATATTATTTCACTATATATTTTTATAATATCCTAAAGTTAACATGATAATGATACTCCAGGGGCGTCGCACGCCGCAGGATATGACGCAGCCGGGCGACGTGAACCTGATGATGTCGGAGCGGGACCCCGACGCGCCCATCTCGGAGCTCGACGACATCGCGCCGCTGCCAGGTTAGAATCGCGCTTTTAACCGATTAAAAAACAATAAGGTGGATACGACGAAATATTTTGTTGAATATCTCCGTATTAACTAGTAACTCTTTTATTTCAAAGATTTACAATAAGGCCCACTAATATCTAAGCTATAAATTAAATTTAATGACAGCTATAAAAAAATTAAGTATAAAATAAATTAACCAACAACATACATTGCTAGGAATTATATATGTATGTTATGTATATTAGTAAAAAAAACAGCTCGCGCGACACGGTAGAAATGATTAAGTTTGTATGAACTTCCGATCGCTAACGCCACCGCGTGCGTCCAGGATACAGCCTTAGGGTTGTAATTTAGCATTTCCTTATTCCTAAGAACCTGACACGATTATTTTTATTGATTAGTGCAAGAGACCCTGTTCGAGAAGATCAAGCGGTTCCTGGAGATAGCGTGGGCGTTCGTCTCCAGCTTCCTGGTGTCGGTGACGCGCCACGTCATGAAGTACTCGCGCGACTACCGATACGTCTCGCGCACGCTCTCCATCGAGAAGAAGATACTCAAGGTAACATAAGTACCTACATATTTGTATATTTCCGATCAGCTGGGTAAAGGATAAGTGTCTTTGGTTGCGTAAATGTATATTAATACCTTGTACTTAATGCTTGATGTTTTGAGCACGATTGAGCAATCGAACTGATACGTCTTGCAGTACCTTAAATATTTATTAGTGTACTTACTTTGAAAATCTTAAGTCATTGTAGTAGTAATATACCACTCATTAAGTCAAATGTAACATTATTTAAGTTTCGGCTGGTTATCTCATTGCATAGGTACCGTTACAAAATGGTATGTATGAGGCAAACATAAGTCTGTTAGGAACGAAATTGCACGAATTCTTCAATTTGTTAAACTACTTCATATCATTCCTTTAAATATTATTCCACAGGAAAAGGAAGGCTTTGGCATCGGTCTGAGAGAAGGCTCGCAGATGATTTGGGAGCCACTTCCAGAGACTTTGGTACACCGGTAAGTGATGTCAATATGAATACATGTCTTATAGTAGATGCAGTCGGTCAAAATAACAATGCTTGATTAGCCACATAGTTAACCCACTTTTTGTATCGATTCGTAAATCCATTTTATGTTATACCCGTAGTAACTGATTATCTTGGCCTTCTGTATTTACTTTTTACTGTGACGTTATTGATAATGGAATAAACTAGTATAGAATTTGACTTTAGCTTGAGTATTCGCCATGCTTGTGTGCATGTTGTATAACTTAAATGTAGAAGTATGTTTTCTATAGAGTATTTATGAATGTTTTTTTATAAATGTAATAATTAGGTGATTAGTTTTAGTAATGATTAGTGAGTAGCGTCTTGTTTTTGCATGCTGCCTAGTACTAACGATGATGATGATGATGATGACGATGTGGAATGTTATGATAAAAATTTCCTGGCTCCGGACGTCGAGATGGGGTTTGTACTCAATTTGATACTAATAAACTTGTCCAAGTGGTTGTCATTGAAATATAGTAGCAGATTAACTAGTAATTTAAACCAGTATAGTTTTAAATAATGCAGCATAATGAATAATGGGGCATTCCATGCCAAGCGGACAGGTAAAAAATGTTGATGCTTCAGATTTCAATAATATTTTACTATGTTATACCTATATAGGTCCTCAACATAGGTTATGAATATTTTTACTCTGTGATATATAGTTATAGATTTAGAGGCTAATGAAGTTTTGACTCTACAGCAGGAATGCACTATTTGTAGTCCCAAAAAACAATATTTATTATGTAAAAAAATTAAATTTAATACATGAATTTTATAGTTTAGTTATTGAGCTTACTTTTGACATTTTTAAAAAATGTTTTTTTTATTTTTTTGAAGAAAAAAAATTGATTTTAATTTTTTATCCTCGATTTTCTCAAACTTGGACCACTTTAATTTTTATTATTTTTTTTCCTAAAATAGCTCATAGTATGTAGATAATCCTTGCCAAGTCTCATAATGGGCCCGGGAGTAGTTTAGGAGCTAGACCAGTTACAAGGCCGGAGCGCAGCGGTAGGCGCCGTGCCGCGCCTGCCGCCCGTTAGTAACAGTTTGCAGAAACATTTGATTTTATAATGAATTAATTGATTTTTCTTAAAAACATTAATAATTCAATAAACAACAGGTTTATTTACATATTTATGTCGCAGTCGGATTGTATAATCCGCCGTATTACATCACGGCTAGCCGTTATCAAAAACAGGGCCGTTATGTATTACGGCGGATCAACGATTAGCCAGATTGAATACGGCTGAATGAAATTCCGCCGGGATGTGTTCGGCGCTAAACGTTATTTAATGCGGCTAGCCGTAATGTCAAAGAGCGGGTCGTTAACCGCCTCTTTGACAGTTTTTAGTTTCCATGTTTATCGCTCGCGGCGCTGCCTGTCATAATAACAACAATGGCCTCGAATACAGCAAGTATTTCACAAAAATGTGATTTTAGCAGTGGTTTTAAAGAAATAAACGTGACAAATACGAGTGTAAATAGTGACTTTAAGTATAAATTGGACGTGCAATTGAACTGTTTCTATTCGTCTCAATGTCTCATGGACAAAAGAACGTGTTGTAGAGGTTATATTGCATATCAAAACTGCTAAAGTGGCTATGGATTCTGGTATTCGGCGGAATTCTACACAGTATTATTGGTGCAAAAAATATGACCTCATGAAATTTGCTGGTGAAGATTATCTGATCTTGAAAAACGAACGTATGATATCGTAAATGAACGTATCGTAATGACAATCCGGCTAATCGTCGATCCGCCGTAATACATAACGGCCCTGTTTTTGATAACGACTAGCCGTAATGTAATAAGGCGGATTATACAATACGACTGCGACATTTATACAAGGTTATGAGTCTTAGCATTGCTGGTGCGTTTTACAATAACACCCTGAGCTGGACAAAAAAACTATAGTTGTCGGCAAAACCGCACTGAGTAATGATGTTACCTTCTGTAATATTCTCTTTTAACTGTCTGAAATATTGAGCTTGCTAGTCTGCGATATACGCATGTGGCTTCAGCAGTTCCATGGCTGTGCAAAGGCTGACGAAATCATCGGAAGGAAGGACTTGAGTGGCGATGGTGAAACGATCTGTTTGCGACTTCTGTGACCATACCCGGTACAATATATGGGTGTTTAGTGTTTACCCGTGGCCCCATTGGGTCGGCCCATTAACGGGTCCACGGGTAATTTTGATTCCCCGTGGTCCCATTGCGTTAGGGATTGCTCTCTGGTCTTATAATTTATCGATAAAAAATGTAAACCATTAACTAAACATAAGTTTACTTGTTCAAATTAAATTATTGCATTCTTAAAAACAAATACATATTTACACCCTAGAAACAATAGAGAAGTAATGATGAATTATCTTAACATTTCTAATGCGTATTCGACTGATATTTCACCAGTTATTCATTCCATTAATAAAACGTTGAGTTCATAACTGATACATTAATGGAATTCGAAGAAGTAAACTTATGTTTAATCAAAATGTGAATCAAAATTACCCGTGGATCCGTTAATGGGCCGACCCAATGGGGCACGGGTAAACACTAAACACCCATTTATTGTACCAGGTATTGTCACAGAAGTCGCAAACAGATCGTTTCACCATCGCCACTCAAGTCCTTCCTTCCGATGATTTCATCAGCCTTTGCACAGCCTTGGAACTGCTGAAGCCACATGCGTATATCGCAGACCAGCAAGCTCAATATTTCAGACAGTTAAAAGAGAATATTACAGAAGGTAACATCATTACTCAGTGCGGTTTTGCCGACAAGTATAGTTTTTTTGTCCAGCTCAGGGTGTTATTATAAAACGCACCAGCAATGCTAAGACTCATAACCTTGTATAAATATGTAAATAAACCTGTTGTTTATTGAATTATTAATGTTTAAAGAAAAATCAATTAATTCATTATAAAATCAAATGTTTCTGCAAACTGTTACTAACGGGCGGCAGGCGCGGCACGGCGCCTACCGCTGCGCTCCGGCCTTGTAACTGGTCTAGCTCCTAAACTACTCCCGGGCCCATTATGAGACTTGGCAAGGATTATCTACATACTATGAGCTATTTTAGGAAAAAAATAATAAAAATTAAAGTGGTCCAAGTTTGAGAAAATCAAGGATAAAAAATTAAAATCAATTTTTTTTCTTCAAAAAAATAAAAAAAACATTTTTTAAAAATGTCAAAAGTAAGCTCAATAACTAAACTATAAAATTCATGTATTAAATTGAATTTTTTTACATAATAAATATTGTTTTTTGGGACTACAAATAGTGCATTCCCGCTGTAGAGTCAAAACTTCATTAGCCTCTAAATCTATAACTATATATCACAGAGTAAAAATATTCATAACCCATGTTGAGGACCTATATAGGTATAACATAGTAAAATATTATTGAAATCTGAAGCATCAACATTTTTTACCTGTCCGCTTGGCATGGAATGCCCCTAATGTGAAGTTAATTCTATTATATATCTAGAGCTTGATAAAAACTGTCCTAAAACAAATGTTCCACTTGAATGCCATAGACATGAAACACATATAATGTAAAGATATTATCCAATTTGAAAAGCAATCGAATTAACTTCAGTAAATGTCTTTAATGTTAACATAATCGTAATCATAAATTGTAAATAATCATACTTAATTCATTGAATGATATGTATTTCATAATTTAGTTGGTAGTCTAAATAGTGAAGTTTTAAAATCATAAAAGTAGAATTCGCATATTTTTCTAGTAGCCAAAATGCAGTAGTTTAGTAGTTAATTACAAAAGTAGACTTTTCTCATTTTCCTGTAGCCAAAACAGAGTAGTTTAGCAATTGAGATAAATCAATATCGAAGCCTTGAAAACAGTGAAAGGATGTGACGGTAAGCGTGCGGAGTTTTTGCAGCCGTAAGTTAAGCGATATAAGCGTTCCGGAGATTCGTATCCTGGCGCCGAGCATGGAGCGCGGGCTGGACGCGTCGCCGGCGCCCTCGCCCGCCCCGGAGCCCGAGCCCAGCGAGCCGTCGTGGCTGCAGGCCATGCGCCGCGGCGACGACGACGACACCTCCGAACACGAGAGCGCGTTTAGCTTGCAGTCCAGCGAAAGGTGGAGTGATATCGGAACGGCTTGTACTGTCTCTATCGTGTCTGTCTATAAATGCTTTGGATGATTCAATACTCAATTTACATATTACCCTTTTGACGATGCTATAACCTGACAATTTTTTTTGACGAGGTGAAATTCGTTACGTACCTTCATCAGGAGAGGGGTTCTCTTCCGGTGGTGTTTCGGACTCCTCGAGGTATTCCGACCAGCTATAACCTGACCAAAAATAAGTAAAAAAAACAAAAGATAGGGATGGATTTGCATCAAATCAAAAAAAAACTTCGTATCTATCTTCTTATAACAGTTTATACCAGAGCCGCTCTAAGTTGGCCGATTTGACACATGTCAGACTGACTGCACTAGTGAGGGACGACGGTAAAATTGCCGAAGTATACAGGGTGTAACAGGGGGGGTGGATCATCGTAAGTCAATCGATGGGGGACTTCAATACCTATCGATATAACCCCCATGTATGTTCAGCGATTTTCAATAGTTCCAAAGTTATTGAGATTTTTGTGAAATTTTTGTAAGAAGCCGGAATTCAGTATAAAAGTCTTCACTGTAGCTTAACTACTGGACCTGCTTGTATGATTTGTTTTCTAGAAGTAGTTCAATAGTGGGTCTTTATAATTACGATACCGATTTGAGTCATAACCCTATCATATTGGAGTAAAAAAATAATTCTTCACAAAAGTTTTACGAATCGAATTGTGTCTACCAACTTTCAAAGCCTCCAGTGAAAAAAAAGTGCCTGTGTTTTTTTTCTAGAACTTATTTTAAAAACTACCTACAGTCATGGATAGTATACCCTGAAAATTTCATACCGCTACTACCGGAGCATCAAAACGAAAATTGAACGCGAATGGCACAGGTGCCATAAATCAGTGTTTTTATTTTTCATGTAAAACTTTAATTTAAAAATAAATCGATATGTTTCAGCAAATTAATGCTTTGTTAGTAACATTAGTAGCAGTAATTTTACAGAATTGCAAATTGAAGGGGTGAAAATCAAGCAAAGAAAATTTACATAATTTTTGTTAATAATTTTTTTATAGTAAGTGTTCATAATGGGCTTTATTATTGGCTATGCATAGCCTAGACCTTCTTAAAAAGCTTTTTTGGAGGTTGTGGAATGCTTCTTTTTTGTAAAATTTTACAGGGGCCCAAATTGTGACAAGGCAAATGTAGTAGTAGCATTTTGCAACATCCGAAAAACCTTTGTAAAAAGGTGTCGTACTCGTTTATGCATAGCCAATAATGGAGCCCATTATGAACACTTACTGTAAAAAAAAAATATTAACAAAAATTATGTAAATTATTTTTGTTTGATTTCCACCCCTTTAATTTGCAATTCTGTAAAATTACTGCTACTTATGTTAATAACAAAGCATAAATTTGCTGAAACATATCGATTTATTTTTAAATTAAAGTTTTACATGAAAAATAAAAACACTGATTTATGGCACCTGTGCCATTCGCGTTCAATTTTCGTTTTGATGCTCCGGTAGTAGCGGTATGAAATTTTCAGGGTATACTATCCATGACTGTAGGTAGTTTTTAAAATAAGTTCTAGAAAAAAAACACAGGCACTTTTTTTTCACTGAAGGCTTTGAAAGTTGGTAGACACAATTCGATTCGTAAAACTTTTGTGAAGAATTATTTTTTTACTCCAATATGACAGGGTTATGACTCAAATCGATATCGTAATTATAAAGACCCACTATTGAACTACTTCTAGAAAAAAAATCATACAAGCAGGTCCAGTAATTAAGCTACAGTGAAGACTTTTATACTGAATTCCGGCTTCTTACAAAAATTTCACAAAAATCTCAATAACTTTGGAACTATTGAAAATCGCTGAACATACATGGGGGTTAATTCGATAGGTATTGAAGTCCCCCATCGATTGACTTACGATGATCCACCCCTCCTGTTACACCCTGTATAAGTAACAGTTATTTCCACTTTATAACCAAGCAAGGTCTAATAGGGTATTCGACTGTGGTTGTTATGCTTGCCATTTTTATGAAAATCAGTAAGATTTATGTAAATCAATATTATTAATGAAAACGAAACTTAAATTTTTAGCGAAATGAGACTACAAAAAACAATTTTAAGTTGGGTGGGCAAGTCCATTCCAAAATTGCGAAAATCATTTAAAATTTCTTTTTCATCTTATTAATAACAGAATTAGTCACATCTTTCATTATGAAAATCAATAAACGCAACTTTTGATGAACCTACCGAACAAACTTCTTAGGCGCTGCATACAACAAACTAGCGTGTGACGTCACACGCCAGTCGACGTTTGTAAGGAGCATTTTTGAGCTCGACCAATTAATGTGCAATTAAAATTGTAATGTCTCGTTGAGTTATCCAGATATCAAAGTGATACTTTCAACAGTGTCTTTGTGTTCGAGTGGTCCATCCAACTATATCAAAATAAAAAAATAGTCAAATACCCTATTATAACAATTTTTTATTAAAAACATTTATTCACATCCAGAAGATTGAATTGAAGTTTCTTATTTAAAATTATTATTAAAAACAATAATTAATTAATCCTTCATCCTATTTCTAAAAAATACCTAGTGAGTATTACCCATTACGTCACTATGAAAACGTGTCAAACGGCGTAACCTTGTAAAAGCGTAATACAGAGTGGAAATTGTACGTTTTCGTTTTATAATTCAATTATTTTAAGTAATAAAAGACAAATAATTAGATAATTAGGTGCATTTGACATTTTGAAATAACGTCTTATTTTTAAAAGTTGTTCTTTATGATTCGCTAAATATGTTCCTCTTAACAAGGATAAATGCAAAATATAAAATAAAAAGTGTCAAATCGGCCAACTTAGAGCGGCTTTGGTATAGTTTGACGACTTAAATTTTGATTTGTCTATGAGTATGAAATAATTAAAGGCCATCATTCCCATTATGGTTCATTGTTCGTCTTCGTGTATTTGAAGCCTAATACATTCCTTAGCGTAGTTATGCGATAGACAGTACAAGAGCTTTGTATCCGAATCTGTTCGTCGTACGCAATGGGCTTCGCTGTGTCGACTTTCACTCTTTGCCTTTTATTATTTCACTAATTTTTCTCAATTTTACCTTAAAGCATGCCATTGCAGCTATTTTTTATATGTCGTTCGTATTCTGTGAAGCAGTGAGGTGTTCTTCGTCAATATTAATTGATGTTTTACTTTGTTAATATCTTATTGGAAATTATTTTTTGTTCAGCTGTAATATATTTTTACTTTTCCCTTCAACTTATGTTCAAACCTCTACAAAACTGTAATATGGTAACAAAACAGTAAGTTAGCAATTTAAGAAGTTCTCAAGATGCACAAAATTTTGCTTATTTATCTTCTATTTACTGCAATATACACATTCGTACTTTTTATGTTGTAAAATAACCACTCTGATTTTAAGTCAACGCTACGGAAGTACAGAAGAATTATAAAACTCGTACTCATTAGGTAAGAAAATGATAACAGACCAATAAAGTTTTTATTTGTCTTTAAGGTACGTTGTCTTGTATATGTGTTGCCTAACATTAAGTGTAAAAGAAAATTTAGGACTCCACAATGGGATTAACGGATCAACATGACAAAACTATTTTGGTCATCATCTCCATTTCGTATTCCAGCAAGGACGTCACGATCCTGGAAGAGCAGGACGACTCCATGTTCAAACAGGAGAAGTCCCCGCTCGTGCACTTGGCCTACGCGCTGTGGTACGCCGTGCTGGCGCACACCGACATCGTCTGCTACCTCATGGTGTTCATCAACCAGGTAATATGAACGATGTGTTATAATAATATTGTCTACCTGTTTTTAACTATGGCGGCCAATGTAAATGGCGATCGGCCAACTACGGAAAACCTATCTGAAGTACAAGGGTAAGGTTTTATCTTTACAAGGATGCTTGCAAGCACAGGAGTACTCTCTGTTCCCCCACTGCTACTGCTATTTATTAAGGTACTCATAGATGCCCCAATCCTTAACTTTCTAAAACAAATTTGATGGCGTGTAATGTAGCACTGCCAATAAAAGTGCGGCCATGTATACCGGAGCCGTTCTTAGAAGACTGATTTGACACTTTTTATTTTATATTTTGCATTTATCCTTGTTAAGAGGAACATATTTAGCGAATCATAAAGAACAACTTTTAAAAATAAGACGTTATTTCAAAATGTCAAATGCACCTAAATATCTAATTATTTGTCTTTTATTACCTAAAATAATTGAATTATAAAAAGAAAACGTAAAATTTCCACTCTGTATTACGCTTTTACAAGGTTACGCCGTTTGACACGTGACGTTTCATAGTGACGTAGTGGGTAATACTCACCAGGTATTTTTTAAAAATAGGATGAAGGATTTAATAAGTATTGTATTTTAAAAATAAATATATTTATAAATAAGGAACTTAAATTCAATCTTTTGGATGTGAATTAATGTTTTTAATAAAAATTTGTTATAATTAGACCTTGCTTGGTTATAAAGTGGAAATAACTGTTACTTATATACTTCGGCAATTTTACCGTTGTCCCTCACTAGTGCAGTCAGTCTGACATGTAGCAAATCGGCCAACTTAGAGCGGCTCTGGTATAGTACTTTG
This sequence comes from Maruca vitrata, assembly GCA_039566165.1. Classification (NCBI taxonomy): domain Eukaryota; kingdom Metazoa; phylum Arthropoda; class Insecta; order Lepidoptera; family Crambidae; genus Maruca; species Maruca vitrata. The sequence goes on along the minus strand of CM076916.1, from coordinate 12,738,768 downwards.
CGGCTTATTTAAATGCGCCCTAATGCACACTTATACAAAATTAAATTATCATTATTTAAGGGATTTTAAATATATTTAATATATGTATTTTAATTTTTTCAGATTCAATCAGCTACGATCCTCTCCATCCCACTGCCGCTTATGGTATTCTTGTGGGGTACACTCACGATACCAAGGCCCACCAAAACGTTTTGGGTCACACTTATTGCTTATACAGAGGTCAGTATTCCTTTTAAGATTCTGAATGCTAATTCAAATACCCCACTTTCTGTAATCCGATTACATGTACATATGCTTTTAAATGTTCGCACTAAAATAAATATGACATTACATTTACTAATTTCATTTATTTTACTCCTGCCGTGATCCTATTTTTGTGTTACACGCAAATGCAGTGTGAATTAGTCCTAAGACTATGGACAAGTCTGCATTGTGAAACTGTGCAATCAAGCTTTTAGTAATTTAAAATACCTAATTTGAACCTTATCCCCCAGGTGATAGTGCTGATCAAGAGCATGTTCCAATTCGAGATCCTGCCGTGGAACCAGAAGGCAATCCCGGCGAACATGCCGTTTACGGCGCCGCGCATCATCGGCATCGAGCGCAAATACAACTACGCGCTCTACGACCTGCTGCTGCTGCTTATTATATTCTTCCACAGGTTAGCAGACAAATTAAAACATAACTAGATATCTGTTCGTATTACTCACCAGCAACAGGTTATAACAACTGTAACGTTTCTTGTAAAATGTGGTACAGACCCAAACAGATATCTAATTATTTTTGCTTTTGAAACGTTACCACAGTAAATATGGGAAACGCCTGTATTGTGTTGTACGCATCATGGTGATTATATTATATCGGTGATCTATATTCGCTATCAAGTAAAACCTTTCCTTTTTTTCCTAACTGACATACGATGATGGCTTGGAGTAGCCACGTCAATATCACGGGACTTGCGGTGGAGCGGATGGCTCTCACCCCTAAAACTTCACTAAAAGCTCCAATCGACTTAACTAAGAATCGACACTTGATTCTTAGTTAAGTCCTATCTACAGTATATTTAGACATTGTGACTAATTTCAGATTCATGCTGAAATCGCTGGGTCTATGGAAGGAATCGTCGCCGGAGGTGGAGCTGCGCGAGGACATGGAGTACCCGCTGTCGCCGGAGGACGCGCAGCTCGTGTCCGAGGGCCGCGCCGCCGACGTCGGCCGCAAGTACGTGCAGCTGCACGCGCGCACCGGCCCGTGAGTACCTTTCTACTGCTGTGACGTTGTTTGATTATAGTATCATCATCAGGAGGACGTACGAGATAAGTCTTTAGCGTCGGCTCGAGCGTACCCTGTAGGCTAAGACATTAACTATCGACATTATACGCAAAATGATGCCGTCCTGATACACCGCTGACGTCGCCCGCAAGTAGGTGCACCGGCCCTTAGGTCTTTAACGTGAGCTTGAGCATAATGCCCAGTCAGCCGTCCTAGTAGACAAGGCACACCGATTAACGTTAGCTTAAAAAAACCCAATCTGCCTATTCCATCTACCTTCTCATTCCGTCCATCTGTACTTATTTTAAGATTTAATTCCTTAACTTTTATTTTCCCAGTATGTTTCCCCGTGTTTGTCAATCCTTTGTGTTAGCTTTTCAAGCAAACTTACGGAGCGAGTACACAGAGGAGACTGTGAGCTGTTCTCAATTAAGTTTCGACTTCAAATGTCAGGATCATTAGATCTAATAGCTTTGTATGTCGTAAATGCGGTAAGAGGGAGTCAAAAAATAATGGCCCCTTTTGTAAATTCACGCATTGTTTTATAGACAACATAAATAACAACTCCTCTTCGTACTCGCTCTGTGCTACAACCGCTCCACGTGTGCATACACCAGGCCGTATTTGGTATGCACACTCGAGCGCGTAAGGTGATGGTGAGCTCTCGGCGGTGCGTAGCCAGTCGCCACCGGCTGGTGGACCGGCTGTACCACGTGGAGGCGACCATCGCGGCCGTGATGCGGCAGCTGGACGCGCGCCGCTCCGACCCGCGCGTGGCGCGCGCCGTGTGGCAGCGCCTGCAGCTGCGCGCGCGCCGCCTCCGCCCCGACCGGAGCGGGCGACGGTACTGCGATAGTGAAATTATCTACCGGAGCCGCTCTAAGTTGACTGATTTGACACATGTCAGGCTGACTGCACTAGTGAGGGGCAACGGTAAAATTGCCGAAGCATATAAGTAACAGTTATTTCCACTTTATAACCAAGCAAGGTCTAATTATAATTTATTTTTATTAAAAACTTTTATTCACATCCAGAAGATTGAATTGAAGTTTCGAGAAAAAAATATTTATTTTTAAATACATTACTTATTAAATCATTCATCCTATTTTTTAAAAAATACCTAGTATTACCCACTACGCCACTATGAAAACGTGTCAAACGGGGTAACCTTGTAAAAGCGTAATACGGAGTGGAAATTTTACGTTTTCTTTTTATAATTCAATTCTTTTAGGTAATAAAAGACAAATAATTAGATAATTAGGTGCATTTGACATTTTTAAATAACGTCTTATTTTTAAAAGTTTTATGTGTTTAAGTTTATGATTCGCTAAATATGTTCCTCTTAACAAGGATAAATGCAAAATATAAAATAAAAAGTGTCAAATCAGTCATCTAAGAGCGGCTCCGGTATAGTAGACATTGCATTAGCGCCTGAGGTGGAGCGAGACGTTTTGAATTTGGAACTCAGCCATATTGGGTACGAAACAATATAAAATAATTTTGGTACTTGACTGCGGAATCAACTTAGCTACATTTTTCACATTTAGTAAATATCAAAATTTGTTTAAGGCTAAAACACTGTTTTGAATAAATTATCGTAAAATAGGATTTTTTTAAAGCTGCTTTTCAATATAATGATATTATTTTGGAACTAATTAAAATACCCAATGTCAAACCTTCTCGCGCTATTCTCGCCAAAGGCTATTAAAGTATGCAGAGTATCATAGTAATGTTAGAAGTTGTTAGTACTTAAGTAAATATGTATCTATATGTGGTTATTTAATTAAAATTATTGTTTGAAAGGGATTCCTTTGAACATAATAAGTAAATACATGGAATTTTATTAAGTGAATGAATTGATTAAATATATTACATTAATTAATAGGCATCTATAAAATCGACATAACAATGATGTATTGTATAATAATAGTAATTTATGATTAATGATTGAATTTTATAATGATTGTGTATTAAAATTAAAAATTTCTTGCTTTGTGTTTATAATATTTAACCTTTAGTATAGAACAAAAAATGTTTGTAGAAATTATTATGTAAACAAGTATGTCTATACATCACATCCATAAATTGTTACAATAAAAATAGAAAGTGACAAACTCTTACTTTAAGTCTCAAAATGTATTATTTGTCGACATATTCTTATTCATTAAAATTCTTTTATATCTTCTCTTTTTAGATCTTGGGTTAAATTAATACAATTTTAGTAGGTATTCCTATAAGTAGGTACATCGGTTCGAATTAAGAAATAATGTAAGAAAATAAAGAAACAAAAAGCAACAGGAATTAAATTGATCATTGACCATAATATAAAATTAAAATTATTTCCACCTCATAATGTGTACATTTATACATATATGAATTAAACAAGACACTAAAAAAAATTCTCATTACAGGAAAGACGAAGAGCTTGCCGGTTCCCGGACTTCCTTGGCGGAACAATTAGAAGAGAGGGCCGAAGATGAGGACGAGCGAATGGCTGGCCCTTCCAAGCCGTACGATGATCACTACAAGTATGTACATTACGTTACTTATCTAAATATACGGTAAGCCAGTAATGTAAATTTCTTACAACCTACAACTTTTTTCTTCAGAGTAAACGATGATCAAGAGCCGATCATAGCAGTTACCACAACGCTGGAAAATCCATATCGACATTATCCTCAAGTAATAATGTTATCGTAAGTATATTTCTTAATATTTTTTTATACTAATTTGTTTGCCATCAATATGAACTCATTGTGATTTTTGTGTGGAAAGTATCGACGTAACTCCAGTAATAGCGTACTTGGGTCGATCAACTTTTATTTGTCATGTCAGTATTATGTTGTGTCCCTGACCAATAATCGCAGTTCTAAATAAAATTCATTCGTTTTTGACATATGTAGCATTTCGTATGTTATTGAGCAAATAAACCAGTAAATAATTTTTAAAAAAATCACTATTATGCTTGATTTTTTATGGTTGTCCGGCTGAAAAACCATCTGATATAGTGATTTATTGTGTGTCCCCCAGTAGGTTAGTAAAATGAAACATTACTTTATACAAAAAAAATATATGGGGCGATTTATTACGCTTGTACATAATTATTTATTGCAGTGTCTATAATGTCTCTAGCATATAGATTTTTGTCTAATTAAAAATTTTATCAATTTTTAGGCATGTTCATTTTTGTCCCTCATATATTTGAATATCCTTATGTTCATCGGACAACGGCAAAAAAGTCCCGAAAACAAAACACAGGTGGTGTGATCAGTGCCTTGACAACAAGTCGATTAATTCATTGACAGCACTCACCCAACCGCCATTTCGAATTCATCTTTTCCGCGTCGCCAGTCGGCCGAGTGTGTCTTGAAGAAGTGGGTGGCTTTATTGTGTGTCTACCGGACAACCGGCATAAAAACTTAAGTATTTGACATATCTCAGTAAATTAAAGTGGAAAATATTCTATTTAGTCTATATTTTTACTGCGCGTAGGACCTAAATCAAAATATCATTATTTATTACCAGGGTGCTCAAATACAGATAAATGTCACTCGGACAACCGGTCACTTGGGCAACCAAAACCGTTGTCCATGGGACATTTTGGTTGTCCTTAGGACAAATTTAATAGAATTGGCATAAAAAAATTCTTTATCTTCCATTTATTAGTCACGTCATTGAAGACACATTCACATTGTAGTTTTGTTTTACATAAAAAACAAATACAGGCGATTTCTATCCTAGTATTTCCTTCGAACTCCCGAGTATGTCCTATGGACAACCGTATATGTCCACTGGACAAACACTTTGTCCCTGACTCTGAGAGATACATTATTGTCATAAATACTTTCAAAAAAACAGAGAGCTTTACAAAATTTTCAAATATGAATGAAAATATAAACAGTGAATTCATAGACTGTTAAATATTACTCTATAAATTATTATTTTATTAGTTAAATGAAAAGTTTGTTACATTTGAAGGTCATCGTTGCCCAGGGGACAATATTATTGGGAATAACTTATTAATTAAAAGCCATGTCATTTATTTGTGGATAATAAATTAAAATATGTCCTATATTTAATGAGAATAAAGTGATAATTTGCAATTTGACTGAATTTTTAACGTTCAGAAGCCTATTTAGTTCAGTTGTCCAAGAGACTACTTTAGCTAGAGTCATGTGGCTTTCGGAGTCAAATTTACTATTTTATTTTAATAAATTGCACTGCTCTATGTGAATTCGTAAAATATAAATAATAATCTAGTGCAAATGTGTAAAACAAACTTAATTGACGAATAAAATTTAAAAATGAAAAATTTTTACTGATGTACACTTAAAAGTTGATCGACCCACTTACTTACATCAACGTAATTTTGCCAACTATATAAGTTTGCCTTTATAATAATTGAGTCGAAAGGCTAGTTTCTATGTATCTGCGTCCAATATATCTGTTACCGGCCAAACCCGATTTCAGGACAAACTAGTTTAGCCTAGGCCAAACTAGTTTGTCCTAAGCCCGTTAGGATAAACCGGTATAGCCTAGTCCAAACTAGTTTGTCCTAAGCCCGTTAGGATAAACCAGTTTAGACTAGGCCAAACTAGGTGATCTTGATATAGATACGCATTATCTAGCATAAACTGGTATGGCCTTTTCCAGACATTGTAATATGTCAAGAAAGTCAAAATAAATAGATTATCCAAATAAAATCCTTCGTAATTGGATAAATTATAATTTTTATTATACTATAATCTTATTTCTTACTTCTTATAATGATTCGTCGTTAAGTTTGCATTCGTGCAATCATACTATATTTGGCAAGAAATAAATGTTTTTTTTTTATGTAAGCAATAATGTCTAAATTATTACAATTATTATGTCGTTAAAAATTATCCTTACTAATATTATAAACGTGAAAGTTTGTAAGTATGGATGTATGTGTGGATGTTTGTTACTCTTCACGCTCAAACTTCTGAACCGATTTTCATGACTTTGGTATGCTGGTGGCTGGCACTCTGGAATAACATATAGGCTACTTTTTTTTAAATTCAATCCCCATGTGGTTCAATCCCCATGTGGAAAATTGTATGGGAGAATTTTTACGTGTTTGTCTATTTTGTAAAACTTGGTATAGAGGTAGCTGGCACTCCGGAGAGACACCAGCGCTATTTTTTTTTAATTAAATCCCCATGGGGTTCATTGGGGAGGGGGGGGGGGGTGAAAATTAGTATGGGAGACTTTTGACGTGTTTGTCGATTTTTATAAAACTTGGTATGGAGGTAGTTGGCACTCCGGAGACACCAGCGCTATTTTTTTTTTTATTTCATTCATGGGGGGGGGGGGGGTGAAAATTAGTATGGGAAAACTTTTACGTTTATTTATTTGCGGACAAAGTCGCGGGCGGCCGCTAGTGGATAATAAATGATAATACAAACAATCATACTTTAACAAATAATAATAAAAAGAAATAATCATATGAGTAAATTATGTACCCCATAACTTCAAAAGTGAAAATGATCTGAACTGCGCCTATTATTTTTAAAGGGTGTAAACAAAACCTTAATCGAAAAACTTTAATCGATAAAAAACATATCTAATAGTGAGTGATGAAGTCGTGAAGTGTTTTCTAACACAATGACCTCATATTAAAATAATTTCAACCCTTGAAAATCTTACAACCCTTGCAAACAACCCCTAAATTGAAAAAACACAAATATAGAGTAAGTAATATTTTATATAATAATTTTCAAGTTTTAACCCCCTTTCAACCCTTGAAACCCTGAATTTTTTTTTAAGTTTACTTGCAACTAATCTTGCAAAACTTTTGGATGTAAAATCTCATAGTCCACGCGAACGAAGTCGCAGGCACAGATAGTTATGTATATTAAATATACACAATACAATAGTTTTGGGTCTCTGTATTATACTGCGTACTCTCACATTGCTCCACATAATCACATGCAGAAATTTTCAGTTACGGAGTAGAGAAAAATAAAATATGTTTTTGACTATAACTCCTTTAATTTTCATGCTATCACAATTTTTAAATTTAATTTTTGTAAACAGAAGGCCATACCGGTTTATCCTATCTTTATAAGAAACAAGAAATAAGATTATAGTATAATAAAAATTATTATTTTTCCTATTGCGGAGGATATTATTTGGATAATCTATTTATTTTGACATTCTTGACATATCACAATGTATGGAAAAGGCCATGCCAGTATATCCTAGAAAATGCGTATCTATATCAAGATCAACCTAGTTTGGCCTAGTCTAAACTGGTTTATCCTAACGGGCTTAGGACAAACTAGTTTGGACTAGGCTATACCGGTTTATCCTGACAGGCTTAGGACAAACTAGTTTGGCCTAGGCTAAACTAGTTTGTCCTGAAATCGGGTTTGGCCGGTAACATATCCAATGAACCTGGACCATTGAATGTTCATGTTACTTTAACATGATAATATTGAAAGTAGAACTACGACCTATACGATATTTAAGAACTTCGATCTCCTCAGCGTCAATTTTCACTCCTACCTGAACTGTGGCAAACTATACACTGCTATCTATAAACCTACTGCTCTTATACACCGTGAAATTTTAGTGGTTGTTTTCCCGTGGCAGAACGATTTGCCTTTAGTAATACTATCGAATCATGCAAATAATTGCTCAAAAAAAATATTTTTTTTTCAAATTTTCAAAATAATAATTTTCCAACTCGAAAACGAGAGAAGCTATCGTTCTTTTATAAGATGTGACGTAATCAGGTACTGCTTGCCGCATGAAATCGATGCTTAAAGCTGAAGAAGCTCGACACCCTAAGTCATAAAGCGGTTCGAACGTGCTTTTGAGTTTCAGTTAAACCTTTCGTAGAACCGGCATTTTTTGATTTTACCAAAAAAGAACTGCACACATCTTTTGTACTACTAAGATAGAATCATTTTACTGCGGGAAAACAACCACTAAAATTTCACGGTGTATATTTATTTGTTCATCCCCTCGCAGCATCAAGCAGTACCTGCAGCCGACGAAGCGCTTCTTCCAGCGCATGCTGGCGCCGGGCGCGCGCGTCACGGCAGACGTATACGCGTACATGTTCCTCTGCGACTTCTTCAACTTCCTCGTCGTTATATTCGGATTCGCTGCCTTTGGGGTGAGTAGTCTGGATGTTCATCTATTTATTACATCTTGATATCGTCATGGATTGGACCCTTTTGAGCCAAATAACCGCATCAAATAACCAACCTCATTACAAATAAATATTCAAAGATAGCTAGGAATAAGCACTTTTGAACATTTACATCAGTGGGAGGTAATAGGTATAATACATAGGTACAACACTGTTTGGGAGTAAGCTTAGAGGTTTAGCTAATCCAGCTTTAATTATAAAAGCAATATTGGAGAATAAAACATCTAGCAAGGGCTACACGGTAGGTATGAATCATTTATGTTTGTTTCCCGAAACTTTCGAGACTTTATCGACCTCCATCTAGGTATTATAACATCTTTGGGAACTACTAAAAATATCCATTAACACCCTTATCTCCCCAGACGCACCAAGGCGACGGCGGCGTGAAGGCGTACCTCGAGGAGAACAAGGTCCCGATCCCGTTCCTCATCATGCTGATCCTGCAGTTCGGGCTCATCGTGATCGACCGCGCGCTCTACCTGCGCAAGTTCATGCTCGGCAAGATACTCTTCCAGTACGGACTGATCATAGGCGTGCATATATGGATGTTCTTTGTGCTGCCCTTCATTACGGAGAGGTGAGTCACCAATAAAACTTATTTGATTTTATTTTACTTATTTTATTTTTATTACAGACAATATACAATATACCTAACTATGTATTTGTAAGTTAACGGGTTGATAAAGAATGGATCGGTCGGGGTCGGTGAAGAAGAAAGGAAGCTAAGAACCACCTAACAAAATTATGTACTTCCTTCGCAACTATGACGTATGTTTAAAGAAAAACAAGTGGCCTCTGTGGCACGCTTTGTTTTTTTTTAATGTAGCTTACCATGTTATTCTGCCATGATATGTAAGTATGTATTGTAGGTAATGATCTATATTCGTTTTTAATTTTGACACGAAAGTGCGATGGGAACATAAAGTGATCCTTTTCGAAGGATATCATGATATCAGTATCTCGAAAACTGTATATATCTTGCAGTCAAAGCAGATAACGTTTCGCTGTTGCACAATATGTTACTACTATTAGGTGACTTGTAAGTAAATAAACGTGCCTCCTCAGGACGTTCAACACGCTGCCGCCGCCGCCGATGTGGTACATGATCAAGTGCATCTACCTGCTGCTGTCGGCGTACCAGATCCGCTGCGGCTACCCGCGCCGCATCATCGGCAACTTCCTCTGCAAGTCCTACCGGTTCCTCAACATGATCTGCTTCCGAGGGTATGTGTCTTTGTGTACTACCTCTGTTCAAAATGGAATGTTTAAGAAACGTTCAGTATGGTGGCAGCACTGTCGCAATGACAGTGGAAGATTATTATCAACCTTTCCTAAGTAAAAGATGATTGCCCTCACTAAGTGCTAGTAAATTTATGTTAATTGTGTTATAAGGCCGCTTACACCTTATTATCTACTCCAATTTTCACAGGTTATAAAGATTATCTTTCACGCAAATGTTGATTAACTTTACGAATCAACATATGTACCTGATTGTACCTATATGAGTTGACAACACCACTTTTGTGTACGCTGGAGAGGTTATAAACATGGCATTAGATACACTATGTAAAGGAATATAAATCTATAAATCTGATTTTTCAGTTTCATGGCGGTACCATTCCTATTCGAGCTTCGAACGCTTATGGATTGGATTTGGACGGATACTTCTATGACGCTCATGGATTGGCTCAAGATGGAAGATATTTTTGCGAGCGTGTTTCTGCTGAAGGTAAGTTAGTTCACGTTACAAAAGTTAAGAGATTGTTTATCACTGTGTTTACCATTGCTGTAAGACTAGCTCAATGGTGGATTTGAGAGACCCCTATATCTTGCTCCAAGAATCGTCGATTTGGTCCACTCGGGGCATATATTGTGTGATGAGAAAATATGTATTTGTTCTGTGATTGCGTGTGTTATTTGCCTATTTAAGTGGATTTGTTTTCAAGTACAAGTTCTTACGCAACTTATCTCGATATCAGATCAGATCAATGTATGTGCTGTTGACTAATATTTATAAATGTATTTTTATCTATTAAACGAGTTACTTTTTGACTTCAGTGCTCTCGATACGTGGAAGACGAGTTTCCACAACCGCGAGGCGCCAAGAAGTCAAACACCTCGAAGTATTTGTTGGGCGGAGGAGTGCTCGCCTTCGTCATCGCCATCATTTGGTTCCCTCTCGTGTTCTTCGCTTTTGGAAATACTGTGAGTACCTACCCACCTAATAGTATTAAGTACTAGGCTAATACATCAATTATTTGAAACGCTGTCACTAAAAAAAATAAGAACTATGTATGTCCTTGGCGATTTTAAATAGTAGAATCTAATATCATAATTTAATTAGAAATAAAAAGCGCCGATGGCCGAGTGGTTAAGGTCGTTGCTTGCCATGCGAGAGGTCGCCGGTTCAAACCCCGCCAGGTACCAATGTGTTTTTCAAATTTGAAATTCATATGTACCATCATTCGACGCTTTAACGGTGAAGGAAAACATCGTGAGGAAACCTGCACTCCTAAGAAGAAATTCTTAGGTTGTGTAGTCGACCAACCCGCACTTGGCCAGCGTGGTCGACTAAGGCCTTATCGCCCTAGTTTAGGGTAGGCTCGTGCCCCAGCAGTGGGGACGTATATGGGCTGATGATGAATTAGAAATAAACAAGCGTAACTAATTTTATATTGCGTTTGTTTAAGGTCGGAGAGCCAAACCCGCCCACAGACGTGACGGTGAAGATTCGAATTGGACCGTTCCTCCCAGTGTATCAGATGTCGGCGCAGTCGCACAACATCGATGTGTAAGTTATAATTTACCAAAAGTAAACAATGAAATGAAAATTTTTGCTGAACACATATCTATAGAATTTTATGTTTCTAGTCCACATAATAAATATACGCATTAGTGTTTCAAAGCGACATAATTACCTTCGCTAGAGAGAGTGTATGTATGTAATGATAGACTTAACTGCCTCGTTAGTCTATTGGTAGCAAGCGCTGCGTTAGGACTAAGAGGTCCCCGGTTTGAATCCGGGGTCGGGCAAAATTTGTGTGAGTTTTTCTGTAATTAATTAATCAGCCCGGAGTTAAGAAGCTGGCGGATGCACTCCTGTGCCTCGGAAAGCACGTTAAGCTGGTGGTCTTGCGCCTAATCTCTCATCGGTCATGCCATTTTGCCGTCTTTCCGAATTATGAGAGTAAGGGGAATAGATAATGCACTTGTCTTTGCGCGCACACTTGTGCACTATAAATGTCCCTGCGCACTTGGCTGATCTCAATTGTGATCGGCCGCCATAGCTGAAATCGGTCGGACGCCTTATTATGTGATGATATGATTTACTATGAATATATTGGAGGTTGAAGATTTACTAGAACTTAAATATAATTAATATGTGACAAACCTTCAGTCTTTGCATTATTCGCTCAACATGCCTTTTATTCAGACTCAAATTTATCAGAAAGGCGAATGTTTACTGCAATAAGGATTTGACAGGTCAAGTCCGGCCTAAATTTAAGTTTTGGTCGCTTGAACGCTGTGAACGTATAGGCCACGCCCTCCAGCTGTTTGCACTCTGTCTGTTTTGTTATGTAAACATGCTTAAACCTGCCGCGCCTCGCCCGCAGGTTCTCGGAGCAGGACTACACGCAGCTCAGCAACACGTACGCGCGGGACCGGGCCGCGCAGACGTTCCTGTCCAACTACATGCACAACGACCTCGCCGTCGTCACCATCAACCCCAACTCCACCATGAACTGGGAGATCTCGCCGCCCGAGCTCGACCGCCTCGAGAAGGAGGCGCTGTCCAGTACGTGTGCGGGGTTCATTGATTCGGTTGCAATAGGTCACACGGGCCAGCGGCTATGACCACAAAACGCCGCATGTTTCCTGTAGTTTTATTACATTGTAAGCGTAGACCATCGGCCATAAGTGGCTGTCGCGCCCACGAGCTACTTTTGTATCTGTTGTACCTTTTTCCTGCATCGTGTTTGTAACTGTCGCGTGGGGCCCGTGTGCGACGACATATATGTAGGTAGATAAGTAAATGAACGCCACCTACCGAAGTATTAATTGGTACGAATGCAAGTAGTAGATTGGACTTAGAGCTTGTCTCGCCATAATCCTGGATCGGTTAAGTAAATTCGTCGTGAGGTTTTTTTCCACAAATAGACGATTCCTGTTGAGATGGGAGGCAGAATATTCAGGAACCTACAGTACCAGAATATTCCACTTCCTTTCTCAGTCTTATATGACAAAATTCCGCTTTTTGTCCACTTTCTTAGCAGGCCTGCGGTTATTATAGTAAGGCCGTGGACCCATGTCTAAGGTGCGGTGCCGGCCACTGTGCTTCATCATCAGGCGTCGTGCACGGCGTGTGTCGTGTCACGTACCAGTGGGGGCGCCCTGCCGTAGACATGGGCACACGGGCATACAATAAGAACGTTCGGATTCAAAGAAAAGATAAGTGGATAAAGAATAATATGATGTTGATGATGTATGTTTTGAACAGATTCACCCCTGCTAGTGCGGTTCACTTACGTGATAACGCATCCGACGAACGCCGTGCCGAACCCGCCCACCATCGAAGACTACCGCGAGGTGGAGCTGCCGGCGAGCGTGGACGGGCGACCCAACCCCGAGCGCGAGACGCTGCTGCGCCTGCTCAACGGGTCCGCGCCGCCCGACACCTGGTCAGTGCTCTAGAGACCTGTAGCGCTACCATGAGTATAAAAGTAACAGACTCGATATAGCCTATGTAATTATTTCTATGAAACACTTGTACAGCGCCCCTAGCGGTAACGCTAAGAACTAAAATCGGTAGTATTAAAAAAAACAATTCGATAGGTTTTAAACGTCGTAAGTTTTCGATAGCCAACTCATGGTAGCGCTACTGCTCGCCGGCGAGGACTACCGCGAGGGAGAGATTTGACTTGTGCGCCGTTGGAATCTGAAGCACCCTACAATAAATACTCGTAAATGACGTTAAAAGCTTGACGGCTGTGGTTAGAATTGTATTATTAATTTTGTTGTGTAAGTACGTGCTTACTTACCTACTCACACAATTCATTTCATTCTACATACATTCAGATCAAATTTCTCCTCCCACTCACACCTCCCATTCACACCAAATTTACAAAACGGTCATCAGACCTGTCGCGATGTATGGATCTGAGTGCTGGGCAATGAAAAAGACTGAAGAGAGGAAGGTGCATGCAAATGAGATGCGTATGTTGAGATGGATGTGTGGAGTAACAAGGTTGGATAGGATTAGGAATGAATATATAAGAGGAAGTCTGAAAGTTACACCTATTTTAGAAAAGGTGAGAAGTGCAAGGTTAGCTTGGTACGGGCATGTTATGAGGAGGGAAGAAAGCCATGTAACTAGAAGAGTGATGAGTATGAATGTCAATGGACGTAACGGTAGAGGCAGGCCGAAGAAGACATGGATGGATTGCGTGAGAGATGATATGGGAGTGAAAGGAGTAGACACAGAGCTGACGAATGATAGGCCCGAGTGGAAGAAATACACATGTTGCGCCGACCCCACTTAGCGTGGGATAAGGGCAGGAGAATGATGACTCACACCAGAACTTCCATACAATTCCCAATTCTCCTAATTCCATTCCACATCATGTTTCACATCATACCATAGAAGAACTTATATAATAATAACGGTCTAAATAGATTATATTTAAGATTTTTTTAAAATCGAGCCTTTACCGCCATTTTAGCGTAACCGACAATAACAAAATTTTACAGGAGAAGGTTTTTTTTTAATATTTTTGTACAGAAGTGTGCTATTAAAAAGAAAAATCACAAACGTTAATGATTTTTAGCTATTTAAAGATAGGGTTTGAAATAAAGCAAAAATAATGAGTATTTAAGCCATTTATGGCGCATACAATATTTTTGCTGTCACAGTCTATAGTTATTCTGGCGTTTACGATAACATTACCTACCTAGTATAACTTTGTCCAAGAAATAATATTTGATAAAAAGATGGGCATTTCAAGGGTTTTTCAATGAAATATTTATATATTAAAAAAATATTTATATTAATTAAAAAATACACATATTAAAAAAAATCTGATGAAAATAGCACCATTTTGAAGGTTCATCTGTTAACTTTAATATACCAAATTTATTCATATCACACCAGTATTAAGGGAACTATCCCGGATTAAATGACAAAGAAACATAGAAAAATAATGAATGAAGAAAACAACAAATAATAAAAAAAATTTTGGCCCTAAAATTACATTTCCATATTTAGTGTTTCCTCCCCTAGCAGCTGCAATGCAATTTTTGACCTAATCAGCTTCTGGATTGATTCTTGCGGGATACCTTCCTTCTCCTCTATCAAATCCGTTTTGCTTATCACAGTTGAAGGAGCAGGACTTCTTGAACGAACCCTCCTCTTCAGTTCATCCCACTCGTGGTCAATGGGATTCAAGTCCGGGCTAAGCGTTGGCCGATGTGAAGAAAATAGCGATACCGACTTCTCCGAGGTATGCAGTTGTGCCACGGGAAGTGTGACAACGAACGTTATCGTCAATAAGGAGGAAGTAATCTCCGATATATCCTAAATAGGGAACGATATGTTGCCGAACAAAATGCCGGCCCACATCATTCATGAATCGCCGCCTTAGCCACTGTTTCAGCGAAACAGCACTGCTCAAATTGCCCCCCAGGCTGCATGTAGACCCGGCCTCTTCGGTCGACATTCGGCACTCGTCGGAGAACAAGACTCGCCTCCATTGCTCAACTTCCCAATCAAGATGTGTGCGAGCAAATTGAAGGCGTGCTTGTCGGTGACCTGCCCTGAGTTTCGGGTCTGTAGCAGGCCTTTTTGAAGTCAAATGCGCTTGCTTGAGTCTTCGATGAATCGTCCACTCACTGGCAGCTACCATACGAACCTTTCTGAGCTCCTGCTGACGGCGACACCGGTCAAATGACGATTTTGCTGAGGTTGGCACGATAAACGGTTATCCCTCTCCGATGTGCACCGCCGCCGTCCAGATCTTCCGAAAGCGTTTATACGCTTTCAAAACACAAGACTGGCTTATGTGGAGCTGTCCTGCGAGAGCCCGCTGGCTGAGCCCTTTTTGCAATAAGGCGAGAATTTGTGCTGCTTCTACAGCTGTAGTTTCCATGTTTGGGATCGAAAGCAGCTGAGATGTGTACACAGGTCAACGTCAGCTTTTTAAATACTGATGTGATTTGAATAAATTTGGTAACATTTTCATTAATCTATAGCTGTAACTTAGTATAGTACGGAATCAATCAGATCGGCTATTCCATACAAACTTAACCAAAATTAAAAGTTATAACCAAATAAGATTGCCCATTTACCAATATTTGTAAAACCACCTTCGGGAGATACTCATGGAATTTGCTGTAATGCTATTTTGTGTATGTAATATTATTTTAGGTAAAATAGACATAATTTATGAAATATTTAACCAATTTACTAATCTAACACACCGATCATTTTAAGTGAAAGAATATTAAATTGCAGGAAACTCGCTGCTGAAGTCGATATTGCTGATTTATAACTGTTGAGTTTCCTCTCGAAGTACGCTTATAATTGAACTAGTGATCTGCCCTCGCTTCGCTTCGGGTATATCTCTATCTCTATATAATATATTTCAACCCCGTAAGGGATTTTACATACAGAAGTTATTTCCCAATAACTCCCGTTCCCATGGGAATTTTGTAATATCGCGTTGGAAGTAAGCTTTACGTTCATTAGGGTACCTGCATGCCAAATCTCAATCGTCTATCTTACGCGGTTTAGATTTTTTCATACAAAAGCTTTTTCCCTATTATTCCCGTTCCCGTGGGAATTTTACAATATCCTGTTTCAACTAAGCTTTTAATTTATTAAGGTATCTGCATGCCAAATTTCAAGTGTTTAACTTATGCGGTTAGTATTTTTCATACAAAAAGATTTTCCCGTTTATTCCCGTTCCCGTGGGAATTTCGGGAAATCCTTTCTTAACGGATGCCTACGTCATAACACCTACCTGCATGCTAAATTTCATCTCGATCCGTCCAGTGGCTGTGACGACTTCGACCGCGTAGAGTTGTTTAACGGGTAAAACATTACTTGTTTATAGCGCAGTCGGTTAAAAAGTAGCCTATAACCGTTTCTACGCACTGGGCTATAGCTGTACCAAATTTCGTTTAAATCGATTCAGTACTTTATGCGTGGAAGCGTAACAATCTGACAGACAGACAGGCAGACAGACAGACAGAGAGAGATACTTTCTGCATTTATAATATTAGTAAGGATTCACACTATTTAAAGCATGATTATGTATAAAAGTATTTTTTGTTGCAGTAGAACTTTTCCGGAAATAAACAGGTCGCCATAGGTTTTTTTATAGTAAACGCCCACGATCATGCACTAATGTCGGTTGCCATAACAAGTGTAGTCGCTTGCGATAAAAATGCATGTAAATAAATAAATAAATAAAATAAATAAATATCTGGGACATTTCCACACACGGTCATCTGACCCCAAACTAAGCAGAGCTTGTACTATGGGCGTCAGAGACTGATATACATACATATATATTTTTAAATACATACTTAAATACATAATCACACCCAGACACGGAACAAACATCGATGTTCATCACACAAATATTTGTCCCGAGTGGGAATCGAACCCACGACTCTTGGATGGAACTGCCAGCCAAGGTCACTAACCACTGTTCCACCGAGCCAGTCAAAATGTGTCGCTTACGTTAAGATTTAGAAATATATGCATTCACGATAATTTTAGCACTTGATATAACTTTGTAACGGTATTTTTTTGGAGAAAAACATAAACAGGATCGATCCGTTAAGGTTTAAAATATTAGTTTCGATTAAAAACGATTTTTGACAAAAATGTCGCTTACGATAATTTGGCGGTAACGGCTCGAAATATTTTTTGGGTATTTTTCTATAAATTTATTTTTAATTATTTATTTTTGTATATGAATACAGGCTGAACGTACAAAGACTATTTCCTAAGTTCCTGAAAGTGTTCAACAAGGGCACGGCGAAGGCGGCGTACCAGCTCATGCCCATGGTCGCCGATAAGAGTGAGTATTCCAACGTCCACATGCAAAACAATCTAACTAATTTCAAAATACATGTCTTTAATTATGCCTACATGAATAATACATGTGAAGAGTCAATGATAAGTTTTGCCCAAATCGGCGCTTTCAAAATTACAAACTACAACGCTTATTATGATTAAATATTAGTCTTTGTGGGTCGCGAGCGAACGACCATGATTGGTGTAACCCAGTCGAAACGTCGGGCAGTAAGTAGCTATGTATTTGCTACTCCTAATATCGCGTGTAGAACCATAAAGACTAATATTTAGTGTAATGGAACGCGAAAGCTTAAAGTCATGATTATTTAAAAAACTGAATATTTTCTTCGATTCCAGGTGAAGACGCGCGTCTGTATCGCGACGTTCAGTTGCGGCTGGAACGCGACGGCAAGACGATGTACTGGCGCGTTAAAGAATCATGCTCGCAGCAGGTAGGCTAACATTTACTTATTATATTATTCATCAGTAAAACTTTAAGTATTTCAGCATAAAATGCCCGTGACAGATGCATTGAAAATTAAATTAAAGTAAGTAAATAGTTACCTAAGTTAAAAGTTGTGCGGATCGCGACCATTTTTTTCCCTCTTTCTGCAATCACATCATGTAGTTTTTATTGCGTCAAGTTTCATTTTCCTATTTATTATATACCTATTAAATATTTACATTTACAACTAAGTAAGACGATTTTGTGGCTCCTTATTTCCTTTGCTGGCTGCAGTCGGCAGAATCGATTGGGCAAACAATTACTAACACACTGTAACTCGATGTTCCAGGACCAACTACAGCTGATCCCGATGAACAACTGCGACATGCTGGTCCTGTACACATTCAACGACAAGTTGTTCCCTGAAACACTTAACTTTATTTCTGGTAGCGGGTAAGTAGCTCAAGTAATTATAGTGAAGACATGTGGCAGACGGATCAAACCGTAGCGAAATCATTTAACTTGAACCTATCCACAATGGGAGATCCGGTTCCAATTGTGGATAGGTTCAAGTTAAATGTCTAAGTAGAATCCGCCACATAATTATATACGTTATAATATAATTATGTATGTTTGGGCATGTTTCATTTCTGATATAATATATGTCACACAAGTCCTTAGGATGACTTACCTCGGAATCGGAACAAAATGGTGATGTTGGGTGAATTTTATTTTAAGGTGCATAAGGAAGCATCATTGGTCAAACAAATGGTATGAAATAAGATACTTGATGCCACCAATTTTATGAAAAATTGTACACTATTCTGCACAGGATCATCGGGCTGTACACGACATTCGTGTTCCTGGCGTCGCGGCTGCTGCGCGGGTTCTTCTCCGGCATCTACACTAAGATCATGTTCGACGACCTGCCCAACGTCGACCGCGTGCTGCAGCTCTGCCTCGACATCTATCTGGTACTTTAGCACTTGTTAATAACTAGCTATCCGGTACACTTGCTCTCGTTAATAGATACTACCCATCGGGTTCGCGTTCATTCTGTACCTACATCTTGTTATTATGAATTAGTGCTGTTGTCATTATTGGTGTGTGCACTTGTTATTATTGATGTGTGCAATCGTTATCATGAAGGACTGCACTCTCCATTGTGGTGCACTCTTTATTGTGTCCTTGTGCACTAATTGTTATGAGTGTGTTCCTACACAAGTAATTATTGCTTGTGTAGGAACACACTCATAATTAGCCCTCCCGGTCCTGACTATCCGGTAACTTGAGCGTTTTAATATGAATTGATACGCTAACATTACTGTTTCAAAGGTGCGTGAGGCTCTTGAACTGGCATTGGAGGAAGACCTGTTCGCGAAATTGGTGTTCCTGTACCGATCGCCGGAGACCATGATCAAGTGGAGCCGCCCGCGCGACGAGCCCGACGACCAGCGCGCGCTGCCGCCCTCGCGCTGAGCCGCGGACTCCCGACCCGACGCACATGCAGTAGAGGAAAATGAACACATTCTAGTCAGGCATTTGCCTCTCTGTCTTCTTAGCACCTGAGAATCTGACGAAGGATCGCCTCACCTATATACGACGGCGACCGTTTCTGTGTTTAACTTTGAGGCCTCTCTTTTTTCGGTGCTCGACCGTCCACGTATTCAATTCTAGTGACGCTAGTAATACCTACCCCATTTATTTATTGCAATAATTCTATTAAAACGGTAATAATTGAAACCGAAACTATTATGAGAAATGACGTGAGAAAATTGACTTTTCATTACGAGCCAATTAAACTTAGGTATGGTTGGTAATTATTAGACCACCTATTCCTGGGTGCATAATGCATTTGTTGCTTTATCGCGGATTTCTAGATACTTCTGCTTCACCATCTATCTAATATGAGACAGACAGTTCATTAGATACGTAAGTTGTACAGATGTATAATATAAGAATAACTGCAATCTAACTTCCGATTCTCCTTTTCAATGTCCAAATTTGTATTTATACCTACCTACTTATTTATAAAATAAATTAAACATTCCTTTATCAACATTTTATGGTGATTGCAGATACCTAGTATAAAAAACAAGCACTTTTCTATATACCTTACCTAAGCAATTTTTACACTACTTCCAGTACAACTTCAGTACCTAACAAGCTACTTATAAATATTATAAAACGCACAACGTCAGTTTAAGGAATTACCTACCTACTCAGGTAATATAAATATACTTTTATACTGTATATATGTTATTTTTTGCTATTGCAAATTTTATGAGCTCTCTTAAATCATGTTCATTATAAAATTTCCATTTTTCAAAATCTATTTCTTGTTTGTGTGAATAATGTGAAGTATAAATAAACGTAAGCTATGATCTATAATTTCTGTAAGTCACTGTGTATGTACTTGAATTGTAGTTACCACTTATTATAATTTAAGGAATACCTACCTATGTATCTTAGAAAGCCGTCTACTGAGATGGGGCAGAAGTTAGAATGAGTTATGTAGGGCTCTTACTATTGAAGCTCGACTTACAAATTTAGTGCAACTTCATAAGTCAAATATGCACACACCTAATCAAATTATAATTAGGGATATGTAGATATCCCTAATTAAAATGAATAAAAATCTTCGGTCTATAACTCTATGTATGTAAATTTTTGAATTTGTAACATTGTTTTAATATTTTTAAGATAAGATTTAAAAGACAGTGACCATAAATATTATATGTCTTATGTTTTGATTAAGGACTTACCTACTGCGAGGTGTACTTTAGATGAAGGGTCTGTCTTGCCTGCTTTTAATTTGGCAATTGTTCTTAGTGCTATATATTATATTGGATAATATATTTATCTCCAAGTTTTATGAATTATTAGGATTATGAGTTTATATAACATACAAAAATATCGTATCATAATTATGAAATTAATATACCTACATTTCTAGGTATCCAAAGTTTATATACTGTATATAAACAATAGATCTGTTACATGATATGATAAAGTACCTACGAACTTATTTCATTGTGATCCTTGCTATATATACATAATTACTACTTATTTATTACATAATGCATACTAGCTGGATCAATTATCTATTTGAGTCTCATCTTTAAACTAGGAATCAAATAAATTATGTATGGTTTGTACAAAATTAATTAAATAATTTATATGAATGCCTATGTGATGTCGTGTGTGTACACTATGATCTAGATTAAATTTAAATAGCACTTTTACAAAATATAATTATGTTTTTTGTTACCTCAAAACCTAATCATTGCATTTTGATAGATTTTTATAAAAAAAAATTGTGAAAGTATGAAGGAATTATACACTTTTGTATCAACAATATTTGTTATGTTTTAAGCTGCATTTAATGTTGTCGGTTTGTGATAATAAAACTCATAATAATGTTACAATCTTGTTTATTATTTATAACAATCATACAAGTCATTATTATCTTAGATTAATATTCTTAAAAAAATATTTTAGCTTACAACCATCAATCTGGGAGCAATATTCATGGACATCAATTCCTGGAAAAGTAACTTAGCCGCGTATGGAAGTCGGATTTGAGATATTTGCGTTTTGTTTTTGCACCCTTTGCATTCAAATGTATTATTTCTCAAATTAGCTATAGCTATCAATCCACAGAAGTTGCAAACGTGAATCCGGTAAGGGTCGGATACTTCAAACAAACGCTCACGCAAAAATTGTGCAGCTCCATGAGCAATTTGGCAATCTCGCTCCATTTCACCAAAACGAAGTCCACCATCTCTAGCCCTACCTTCCATAGGTTGTCTCACCAAAATTTGAACAGGTCCTCGAGCCCGCGAGTGAATTTTATCGTCTACCATATGCTTCAAACGCTGGTAGTAAGTTGGACCCAGGAAAACTTGGGCATTTATTTTGCGACCTGTGTGCCCATTGTACATAACTTCATTCCCACGCAAATGATAACCATATTCTTGCAACAAAGACGAAATCTTCTGCACGTTGACAGCATCATTAAATGGTGTTGCATCACCAATTTCCCCTTTGTTTGAAGATACTTTGCCTTGAATACACTCAATCAAGTGACCAATTGTCATACGGGAGGGAATAGCGTGTGGATTGATAATGATATCTGGAGTGAGCCCTTCACAAGTAAATGGCATATCCTCTTGCCGGTATTGAATACCACAAGTTCCTTTCTGACCATGGCGGGAAGCAAATTTGTCTCCAATCTGGGGAATTCGAACAGATCGAACTCTTATTTTACAAAACTTGTATCCTTCACTGTTCAATGTTAACATAACTTGGTCTACAATTCCAGTCTCACTGTTTCGCAAGAAAGTAGATGCGTCTCTTTTGCTGTATCGCTTGGTTGTGCCTTCAAGCTCATCATCATTCTCAGGTAGAGTTATTGTTTTACCGATTACAACATCATCCCCAGATACACGAATTCCGGGGGCTATTATACCATCATCATCCAATTTGTCATATAGAGCGTTTCTCATTCCTTGACATGTTTGCCTTGTAGGTTTTTCAAATTGCTCGTCTTGGTCTGCAATTCTCTTAGATTCAGAGTCTTTATAGGAACGATAAAATACAGATCTGAAAAAGCCTCTTTCTACAGCTGAAGCATTCAAGATAACACTGTCTTCTTGATTGTAACCAGTGTAACATAAGATGGCTACAATAGAATTAATGCCTGCAGGCAACTCTCTGAAGCGCAAGTATTCCATGGACCTAGTTGTAACCAATGGTTTGTGTGGGTAATATAGCACATGGGCAAGTGTGTCCATTCTTACATGGAAGTTGGTAATATAAACACCCATAGCTTGTTTACCCATAGCACTTTGATATGTGTTTCTGGGACTCTGGTTATGATCAGGGAATGGAATGATAGAAGCACAAACGCCTAAAATCATTGCAGGGTGGATCTCACAATGGGTGTATGTGGTACAGTAGGCATATTCCTTCACTTGTCCCAAGTCATCAGGACTCATGGCAATCATGACTGTTTCTTCTTCCAGAGTGTCAATGTATTCAACCACACCACTAGCTACCAAATTCTGCCAACCATAGTTATTATAATCTCTTTCCTTGAGATTGTCAATATGTTTTTTCTTTAATAGTAAAGCTCCATTTTCTACTATCAATAATGGACGACATATTCTTCCAGCATCTGTATAGATCCTTATCTCTCTATCTCTAATGTCTCGAATCATACTGACTTCTGACACAATGATATCCATTTGACGCCTTAATTTCCGCAGGGTGGCCATGAGTTGCTCAGGATCTCTATGGATGCCAACCCAACATCCATTCACAAATATCTTTGTTGCATCTGCTATTGCTGAAGGGGCAATTTCTTCCAAGTTTTCCATAGACCACTCTTCCAAGAACTCTAAAATGGGTGATGGCTGACTACCTACAGAAATGTACGCCATCAGAGCTAAATTCTTGACGAGACCGACAGCAGCACCTTCAGGAGTTTCAGCAGGACAAATCATACCCCATAAAGTATTATGCAATTGACGAGGCTTCGCCAGCTTACCATCTCTTCCTATAGGTGAATTGACTCTTCTCAAATGTGATAAGGTTGAAGCAAATGTTAATCTATTCAATACCTGTGACACACCAGCTCTGGCTTGATGGGCCTTCTTCTGATCACCCCAGTTCCCAGTAGCTAGGGAGTATCGTAAACCATCTGTGATAATTTTTGTCTTAATTGCCAATTCCAGATTAAAATCTTTTCCACGGTCAATAAATTTCTGAGCATACATTCTGACTTCCTTTAATAAATTTTTAAATAAACCTCTGAATAAGAACGCTAACAAAGGACCTGCCAAGTCCAATCTCTTATTACCATAGTGATCACGGTCATCTAACTCTCGGCGGCCCAAAGCAGCAAGAAGTAATCTGTGGACCATGTAACCCAGAAAATATGTCTTTTTAGTTTCACAAAAATCAGAAACTCCAACATGTGGCAACATTTCTTTTTGCAAAATTTCTCTAGCATATTTGCTTCGTTTCTCTTTAGTTACACCTGGTCTAGCACCTCGAGCACCAATGAAGTTGAGTGCAACATTTTGCTCTTGAATAACAAAAGCTTCATCAAGAGAAGGCTTTACCATTTCCATCATTTCAGGATCATCAAAATCGTAAATAATGTGTTCCAAAATATCTCTATCAGCAACAAACCCGAGGGCTCTGAAAACAATCATGATAGGTATTTCTTGTTTGATATATGGCAAAATAGCAATGATTCTTTGCCCTATAGCAGACTTCTTAATGCTTTGTCCACCTCTTGCCATCATGTTAACCCACAAAGTTGATGTAGGTCGTGAACTGTGTTCAAGACAAGATCTGATTTCTGTCTTATAAGCAAACTTTCCATCCTTCATACTGAACACATAAACAGTATTAGTCGCCATTTTTTCTTGAGCTATAAGAACCTTTTCTGATCCGTTGATTATGAAATAACCACCAGGGTCTAATGGGCACTCATTCAATTCAGTCAAATCTCTGTCTGTCAAATTGCTCAACAGACAGTATGTAGAACGGAGCATTATAGGAATTTTTCCTATAAAGGTTTTTTGATGCTGGGTTTCAATAGGATCTTCATTTTCCTTAACTATAGTCTTTGTTATATCAACATACAAAGGCGCAGAGTATGTCAAATTTCTTAATCTCGCTTCGTTAGGCATCATAGGTGAAGGTGCACCATCTTTCTCCCAATGTGTAGGCTTGGACAAATAAATTTGATCAAATTTCAAAAGGTACCGTGGGGGATTCTCGATTTCGCCGGATGCATGTTGAGCTTCAGCCTGCAGTTCTATTGGTGGAGAATCTTCTACTATACGCTGAACAGACATCTGAATAAATTCATCAAAACTGTCTAACTGCTGCCTTACTAGGCCTTTCTCGTCAAAGTATGCGTTAATGACGATCCAACAAGCCTCCTGCCAAAGCTCGGAAGATATTTCTTCAACATCCTCTTCTTCATACTGGTCATCTTCGGTGTCGTACATTGTACAAAAAAAGTGGAGAGCTTACTCTCCTAATTTATTATTGATACACAATATTAGTTGATTTTATTTCTTACTACGCCGTTTTTAATGTGCTAAGTATCACACGGAAGAGGTCGACGCAACCAAAATGGCTGGCTTGGCTGCTGCGGTATGGTGTATAGCGCTGCTTTCGTTCATTCACTCAATCTACATGACTGACATTTCATTTTTCAACACGATCCATCCATCGTACCGAGCATAGACAATATAAATTTATTTTTAATAGTGCCGTACTATCAATACTTGAAGTTGTGATCGGTTATGTCGTGCTACGGAACAGAATAAAATTATAACAGTAATGTTATTTTACCCAATTTGTAAAGATTTCACATTATTTAGTATTTGTTCTCAAAATATATTAACAAACTCTGAAAACAAAGTAAAACCGTTTAAAAATGTCATAGTATGGCAAAGTAACCAAAAACTAGGAGCAACACTATTTGAACGCGATGTTTTGTTCGAAGATTTGGAAATGAAGAATACTTGAAGAAATAATGATTCATTCGTAGTGTTTCGTATTTGTTGTAAATTTGTTACTATCTTCATCTCATTATCAAACGTAATGGATTCTTCTAGAAGAAATAACACTGAAGAACAAAGGTGTATCCTCGGACTACAAGATTTGAAACTTTCAAACAAAGATGAGGATGGAACTGAGCAGGCGCACCGCGGCGGCGCAGCATCAAATTCGAACACTCTTGGCAAATCACGACCCGTCGGGGCTATAGAGAGTTTTGTGCTTGATAATACTCAAAATAGTCGACAGGATTATAGCTTTTATGAGAGGTCGAACGTGATAGCTGCCTCGAAGTTTGCTACTCCTAAACGTGTAGAAACGATTGCATCGATAAACAAACGTGATATTAATACTGCAGCGCTGCCAGCTAGCCCTCCGAGGTCTATTGACACCTTGTCACAAAGATCTCTCAGTTATCAAACCGAGGATCTATACGAGATTCCATCTAATCCAAACGCGCAATATCAGCCACCTGTTTATGAAAATATAGACTATTACGGTGAGCAGCGGTCTCCCCAGCCACCATATTACCACCAGCTATACCAGCAGGGGCCAGCGCCGCCCTCTACCGACGGATACTACGACACCCGCTACAGCAAAGCTCAACCTCAGGTCCCAGTCAACTCTAAACCTAAGGCAAATCCATTGGTTTACGAAAATATGTTGTGTAATGATAACATTGACAAAAAAAATGAATACAAACCACCACAAATGAATACAGTGCATGATCAAAGATTTATACAGCAGGGTTCAGTCCCGGGGCCACAAGTGCCCAATTCTAGTGTAAATAGAAATGTAACTCAAATGTTTTGTGAAAAAGTGAAGCTGGATAAAGCCCCTCCACCCCCTCCTTACAGTTCCATGCAAGAGAACCCCAGTAGTGATTATACAATTATGAAGTCTGCCCCCCCAAAGTACACAGATGTGAGTGTACTGTTGAAAACTGACAGTACTGGTAGTTTTGATGATAAATTTGTTAAAATTCCTTCAACTGCTATTTATGCATCCATAGCTCCCAGTGCTCAAAGACCTAAGGCAAACATTGCAACAGAAGTTCAAATTGCCACTGCTAGTCCTAAATTTTTCCATCCAAAACCAAATATAGCCAATAATCTTGTCAAAGAAAAGCCAACATTGAGTAATGGCAGTTATGTGAAGCCCATTGTGGGAAGTAGAATGCAGATCATTGAGGACACCAACAGTTCCGATTATGTGTGTATGACAGGAGGAACGGCTCCATCTGCAGTGTCTACGGCCATCAAAGAAAATGTTCCCCAAGCAACAGAAACCTTGGGATCCAGGAATTTGGTCTCAGGATTAACATCTCTATGCTCACCAGCTCAGTCCCCCGCTCCCAGTCCCACACCCAGCTCTGTATCACAAGTGTCAGGAGGTTCTCGTGGCTCAGGGGGCCGTGGAAAGAGCCTCTTGCCTTACAGTATTACTCCACCACGACCATCTGGGCCTAGTGAGGCTCAAAGAAAAATAGAAGAAATGACTCGACAGCTGGAAGAAGAGATGGAGAGGCAAGATGAAGAGGGAGAATATTTCGGTATGGACTTTAAAATATGATACACATAATATGATGTTTTATTAGGTCAGACTATCATGTAGTATTTGTTATGCATTTCAGGTATTTGCCACATCTGTGGAGCAGGAGTAACTGGTGCTGTCCAGGCTTGCCAAGCGATGGGGAACCTGTATCACACGAATTGCTTTATCTGTTGTTCATGTGGGAGGGCACTGCGTGGTAAAGCCTTCTACAATGTGCATGGAAAAGTGTACTGTGAAGAAGACTATTTGGTAAGTAAAATCACTGGACTGATGTTATCAATAAGTTCTTTTTGCGGTATTTTATCATGTCATCATTCATTCATATCAGACAACAATAAACAATGAATGATAGTGGGGATCATTAATGCAAAACATGACATAGTATAAATTACACCAAACTTACTATAATGTCTTAAATTGATTGTATGAACAGAAATCAGGCTATCCTTTGTATAAATTTATTTACAACATACAACGTTTCTTCTTTCCAGTATTCAGGATTTCAACAGACTGCAGAAAAGTGTGCTATTTGTGGACATTTGATTATGGAAATGGTATGTGTTTACGGTTCTAGTTTGTTAGTCCTATACAAATTGCATAGATAACAAATTTATTATAATATTCATTTTAATTCCACAGATTCTTCAAGCCATGGGGAAATCATACCATCCTGGTTGTTTCCGGTGCTGTGTTTGCAATGAATGCTTGGATGGAGTGCCTTTTACAGTAGATGTAGACAATAAAATATACTGTGTTAATGATTATCACCGAATGTTCGCTCCTAAATGTGCCAGTTGTGGAAAAGGTAACATATCTCATTACATACCTTGGAAAATAAAAATGATAACTTTTGTTATCACTTCCTATGAAAGAAGTGATAGTGACCTTTGGTAGTTTATGTGTATGTATTTACTTTCAATGGATGTTTTTTGTGTGTTGTGTTAGCAGTTCTCATCTCAATAAAAATCTGCTTTAAAGAGAACTTACATGCACAAGAGTAGCTCTAGGACAGGTGTAAAATACTACATGCTGTTATATATGTGGGATAGAATAAATATTATGTATTCCATCCCAAATAATATTTTCATATGTAATACAGTTAATTTGTTGTTCCAGGCATCACACCTGTGGAGGGCACAGACGAAACAGTCAGAGTGGTGTCTATGGATCGAGATTTCCATGTGGATTGCTACATGTGTTGCGTTTGCGGCATGCAATTGACCGATGAGCCTGACAAACGTTGCTATCCCCTAGCTGGTAAATAAATTGTTCATACCAATATCATAACTGACCTCAATTTTAAGTAATTCTGGTCGAATTTGCAAATTCTGTTAAATGATTATTTTGGGACACAGTAGTTCTTAAAAATAAATCATATAAAATATGAAATAGATACCATATTTTTCAGATGTTTCATTTAATGAGTTATAATTTACATATTTTTTTCCATAAAGTCACATGAAGGGTGTTAACTTGCAGGGCGCCTGATGTGTCGCGCGTGCCACCTCGCCACCATCGGCGCGGCGTCGGGCCCGGGGCAGCCACCGGCGCCGCACCTGTCCCCGGCCTCGTACCAGTACATGGGGTGAACTTCAACACTGGCGCCACTTCAAACAAATGTTACGAATAAATAGCCCATTCGGCAGCTGTGCTCAGTGTGTGCTCAACAAAACAAAGACATTATTCATGTTATGCTTAGAATGTATGGCTTGTGTATGCTTTATGTAATTAATGTTAAATGGTTATTATTAAGTGAATTTTACTCAATGTAAAGTTACAATGCTATCAAATTGTAGATCGGCACTAATTAGAATTTGAGATGTCCTTAATAAGTGTTTGTTTGTTGTTCGCAGAATAATTATACCAATAGACAAAAGTGGTTACATAAATACTTATGATCAATGTGTTATAAATAATGAAAATTTCACAAGAAGGATAATGTAATCATACTGGAGATCTTAGATCTTGTAATGTGTGCTAGATAAATACACCATTCTTGCTATTGCTAAAAATACTTGTGTATGTTTGTGAAATGATTACAATGTGGCTCTAAAATTTTATGTATTTACTCATGTAAATAAGAAGATTATGATGATACTGTTACTTCTTAAAAGAATCCCATGTTTTTATGTTGCCTTGACATGACTTTAAAGATTTGAGATCAAACATTAGATTATGAAAGAAATTTACATAATTTATGGGTACAAAAGTTTTAGTATTAATCTGTCAGTAATAGTTACAAAAGCATTTATTATTTTTTAGTAAAACATTACATGACAGCACTCCTGGCAAAAATATTAATTTGAGGTCACAAAATAATATAATGTAATTTTAAATTATTGCAGATGGTGTTAAACATTCCAGATATGTGCTGTCTTGTTTTGTACTTAATTATAATCAGTTGTTAAGTTGGTATTTGTACATTTTGATGGAAATGTGATTATTATTTTATAGGTATGTAATAAAATAAAATAATTATTTTAAGTAATACTTTTTCTATATTTAAATATTTTAAACAATAAATCTTTTAAAAATTCCATATATATCTTTATATTTTATACACTAAGCATCATGTGTACATTTGCAATAATTACATAAGTTGGAAATACTTTTAAAGCTATTATTTAACACTTTTTTTTGTTGCAAAATAACTAGTTAGACTAATTTAACTTGATCAGATAGACTATTAGAAAAAATAGCTATTTATTGTAAGAGTTGTCTCTTGTGTATGATTGATAGAAAGATCACATCTTTTTCACCTTATCCTTCATGTTGCGTATTTCTGTCTTGTATCTTCGCATCTCATCCATTACATGATTTCTTTTTTCCTTCATTTGGGTCTGATAGTGTTGTTTGCTCTCATTAAAACGGTCATGTAAATTATCCTTTTTCTCTTGGAGCATCTCTTTAAGACGGCCTCTTGAAGGTACTGGCTTTATCCAACCGACTGCTGTTAATTTGTTTATAGCAAATGTAGTCCCACCTGCACAATAAAATTAATGTTACATGACATTTTAGGTATAAGAATTTTAATTAGTATCTTAGATTCAAATTATAAAAAAAAACTAAAATATTACCAACAGTAGCAGCATATCTCAGAGGAGTAGCTACCTTGTAGAGAGCAAATGCTAGTGCAAAGTATCCTGCACTAGAATCCCTTAATGGGGATATCAATTTTTCGTTTACTCCTAGGTATTCTAACAGTCCAAGAACATCGACACCACTAAAAAATAAATAGACTTAGTTATTACCATTTTCAGACTTGCAATCTTGTTCAAGTAGCTTTAATTACACCCTTACCTTCTTACGGCATAGTAGAAACCACCAAACCATATAGCTGAAGTAGCCATGTGTACCGGAACTAGCACATACCAGTAGTCTCGGTACATTTGCTTGAACCTTTGGATGAGTCCTGGTTTCTTGTCATCCTCTGGTGGAGGCTTGCTCGCCCCGCACGGACCCGTGGTGCATGGTCTGAATGTTACTGACAAGATGCTTACTTGTTTAACATCAAAAAGAGGCTTATTTAAAATACAATTTCGAGAAAAACAATTATTTGCTAAAAATCTTAGTGACTGATTTCTCACAACACCTGACTTGACCGGTTTGGTTATGTTGTTAATATAATAACAATTCCTATAAAACGTCCTATATGTAAGAGCCATTATGTAAAATAAATAATATTTTGTGGAAGAAAATCTTAAGTGCAACGCATTTTTTTATTGAAGAATATTTATGTGTAATATTTTTTATGACGGATAGATGTAGACTTGACTTTGGCAGATGACACTAAAATTGACATTCATTCATCCAATCCATTCCATCGTTCACAAAATCACTTTTTTTTAAACAAGGGTTTAATGGTTTTGACTACTGAGGTTATGGTTCAATTTATATTTTTTTTGGAGAATGCTGGGTGAAAAACTGTTGTACACGGTGACGGTTTATGGTTTATGAAATCTCTAAAACCTGGAATTCCTAGGAAGAAACCTGGGTGGGTGACAAATTGTAGTTTTCTTATTGTAGACCGATTCTCATGAAATTTTGTGAGCATATTGTGTAGGTCTGAGAATCGGCCGACATCTATTTTTCATACCCCTGAGTGATAAGGATTGTCCACGCCGACGAAGTCGCGGGCACAGCTAGTTAGCATATTATTCGGTTGAGCTCAAAAACGTTCCATACAATTTAATGTCCTTGTCGATATGACGCACGGATATATAGCGGCCAAAAACCTTGTTTGGCGGGTAGGTCTAGGTAGGTATCTACAAAATGTTGAGTTTATGAAAATATGCAACGGTAACGAAAGGTGACATTGTTTTTTATACTTTGCACTTTAGACTTGTCCATTCAACTGCAGATAAATTTACATATATTGCTGTTTTAAAGTTGTGTTGCCCACCCAGCTACATTAAAATAAAAAAAAGCGTCACCATTCCTTCTTATTAGTTTGTTACTGCCGAAATGCGAGGAGTAGAAATTACATGCTAAATATGTATACTAGGTAATCATAATTTTTGCCACTTATAGCAACTATTTCGAAAATATAATGTTACCTATATGATAACTCATTATGTTTGCTTACAAAGAAACAAGTTACCTATTAACCTTACAGCCACCCCCAGTGCACCCCGTACTTCCCAAAGAATGACATATACCTATCTATTTTAATATTTTATTTCATTTGATTTTGTTCGAGCAGGTGTACTTACTAAACCTATTTCAATTTAGTGATGTCGCACTTATTTAAAAAAGTAAGTATGTATTTATAGACTCGGGTTTACCTAGTTACCCAAGCTTATTCAGAAAATGAATTTCAATATTATACAGAATTTCAGACCAACACCGAACAGGAACCAACCAGTGTTAGGCAGACTTATCTGTAGATAGTTACGTTATCTGTGTCTGTAGGTATAAGGGTAAACGATTTTGGCCCTAAATGTAAGTAACTAGGATTAGCCAAATGAAAATTATATTTTCGACAAGTCAGTACAAACATTTGAACAACTACTAAATCAGTGTTCACTCTTACAGTAGTAAAACAAATAGCATAAAGGAAAAGAAAGGAGAAAGGTGTCTTTCCATCACCAAATAAATAATTGAAAAAATAATAATATGCATTTTGATTTTGTTTGGTGCTTTTATCTCCAAATGGATCGAACCTCTATATAGATTTTAGTCGTTTCTAACGTATTTTAATATACATCAGAAACAAAAAAACCAGTGATATGGTAGTAGTACCTACATTAACATTTACATGATTTCCTTTTATTTGAATTGGAAATTTTGAATATTATTTGCGTTATTCCGTAGTACCTCAACTGTACTGGGGCGCGCAACGTACATGAGTTGTGACGTCACCGCACCAAGGGCCGGCCGTCCGTCCACACGCTCCCTTTAAAATTTTATATCTCTGGAACGAAGTGACATATCGAAATAAATTTTTCACACTCTTTTTTTTATTTCATATGGACTATAGGAAACGTAAAAAATCGAAACAAAACTAGTGAACATTATCCATTGTTTATGCAATAACAATACATGTGTGCCTGATCCTGCTGGAGGCATTTTTTTTGACTGCGATAAAGATTCAAACGGCTCACTGTTCCGGACACT
Source organism: Maruca vitrata (assembly GCA_039566165.1). Classification (NCBI taxonomy): domain Eukaryota; kingdom Metazoa; phylum Arthropoda; class Insecta; order Lepidoptera; family Crambidae; genus Maruca; species Maruca vitrata. Next base: position 12,706,035 of record CM076916.1, on the reverse strand, counting down.
GCCCATAAATTTCTCTCCATCCGCAACGTGCCATCGAATATACCGTCTCCCGGAGACGCCTGGATCACTACCTTGAAGGTGCTCCCACTAGAGTCACGTGTCTCTGAGACGTCCAATATCTTTCCAACGATTAGATTGTGGCATTGTGGAAATTTATTTATCAAATTATTGATATGCGATATTAAATGTTGAGCTGCCAATTTCCTCATTTTACGTCCAGGGCTCAAGCTTTGACCTCTCTGACACGTGCACCAATGCTCTTCGATACCAACAGAAGCACAAGTTCTTTCATCGGATACAGGTAAAAAAAGGGAAGACTTATTCAAATAAGTTTGATTGTATTTACGAAGAAGGACAATATCTTTTAGTACGGATGGGTCTATTAGATCTAAAAGCGTTTCGTAAACATCATACGCAGTAGTCAGTCGGCCACTGTTACGTATAAAATTTTCATAGGCAAGTTTATACAACCGTTTAAATTTGTCAGGAAAAAGAATTTCCATTAGTGGTAATCGTTCTTCAAGTCTGCCTTGTTCTGTTTGTACTATTTTACCCCATCGCATACCATGGTCACTGTAGAATATTACTACGGAATCGCTTAGGTATCCATTATTTTCAAGTGCTAACAAAGTGTCTGCATAGTCTTTATCCATTATATGTGGGTAATTGAGATGTTCGTGGCTGATAGATTCTTCCCAAAATATTCCAAATAAATTGTTCTCCATTAAACTCATCTCATAAATGTAATTTAATAGTATTTTGTAGTAATAAGTGTTGCTAACACACATATGATAGTAATATTGCTTATTTTTAAACAAATTTCTAGTTTCATACATAAATGGTTGTAAATAGTAATCGGTTGGAATATTACGAAAACTATATTCATAAGTGCCGAGCAGGCCGGCGGGGCTATCCGACCCCAAGGCTGTCGTAAAGCCTATGGACTTGAACTTATCCCAGATATAAGTACAAGCGCTCCGGTCAGCTGAAATATTATGGATACAATCTTTCAGTACATTTTTAAAAGATCTTCCTGTCAGCAATGGAAACAAATTGGGGTAAGAATTATCTCCCAGCTTATTGTAGCCGAGCAGCTGGACGCTGCCTCTTTCGTGTAAAAACTTTGCGGTTGTTGGCATTGTTCTTAGAAAATTCATCCGTGACACACTTTCCATGCCAAACATTAAAATATTGAATTTTGTTGGATCTTTTCTCCCTAAGGCGTGTCTGATTCTAGGAAAAACAAAATATTCATCGTGTACTTTGCTATCTATGGAATAACACTCAACGCGAACAAATTCATGGTCTGCTTTAATTATTTTTGAAAATTGGATACAATTCCCATAACGTATGTCTTCAATAGATTCGAATGCTGAAAAATTGCAGTAACAACAATAAAAATCTTCGAATTCACCTGTATTGTAATATGAAAATGCTTCGTCCTCCAACCACACATGTGTTTGATTGTGGCCCAAAAGAGGTAATGATTCTGAACAGTTAATTGTTCTTTTTGGCGGCCCAACTAGGTTTTTTATATTATCACTGACAAGTGAAAAGTTGCGAATAATACATCCATCAGTGTGAATTATAAATGCTTCGCCCGATTCGTTTAGTAACACCCCAGAAATCACAGCCAAGAGGACGAACAGCATCACAATAAAAAACATCTTTGTTCAATTTGCTTCAATAATTCGAATAAGTGAGTGACGGATAAGTAGGTAGGTACATTACGTGTAACTCATTAAACAATGCGTTTAATTCATTTCCTGTAGCTACTAACTAACATACTGTTTGAATAAACGGCTTTGTTTACCAAACATCACCTCTGCTGAAGCAAGCGAACAGTCAAATATTTTATGTAACTAAGTAGGTAGGTTACCTACTCAAGGGAGATAGGTAAATTGCGGACGATATTGTCTATTTTATTTTTATTGAGTAAAATGTGTATGAAATAATTTTTAAGTTATCGGCCGGAAATTTACGGTGGTGTGTGTCCGGTCCGCAGCGAGAACTATTTTAGCTTTATGCGTATTTTTACTTACCTAAAATTAATCTTAGGTACCAGTTTTCAAAACTTGATTGAGATGCTACCCTGTTCGTGTCAGATGTATTTGAAATGGTATAATTCAATTAAATTTCTGCTGAAGTTGGTTAGGGTTAGGAAGGATAATGCAATAACATTACCTACCTATAGTAGGTACAGTCAGCCAAAAATGTGGTCTATCACCCTACGGTTGAGATTCGTTTGAACGTCATGAAACAACAAAGTCAATTTTCCCTGGCAATAAGATTGTGTCAGTGAAAGGTCAACCTTAGCGATCGTTACATCTCGCAGAAACATTTGTCAAAAGTGGTAGACCACTTTCTTGGCTGACTGTACCTAGGTAGGTACCTAATATCTATGTGTAAGAAGATTTCGACAGCCAATCGAATGATTAATTTAATGGATCTCGACTTTTGAGTTGTTATGTTTCATTATTACAATATAAAAAAAATATTTTCTGGACCAACAGACAACATCTTAGTACTTGCTTTTTTCTTTTCAGATGTTTTAAGCAGTCTGATCTTCAGTATTTGTTGTTAAAGCGGCAATAGAAATATGTAACTACATGATATGTTATAGGCTTCTTATGTGCACAGATAAAGATTTAATTATAACTACTTATACGTAGTTGCAGTACTAATAGGAAGATACATATGTACCTCATAAGCATTTCAGTATTCAACCTAAAGGCTCTCTGAGTAGTGAGTAACATTACTCTTAAGTCAAATAAAAGTTGGATGTTTCAATGAATATTCTATTGAATAACAGATTTAAAACAATTTTTCAAGATTTTATTTCATTCATATTTATGTAACGTTACTACAACACCTTTCAAAATAATAACCCAGTCAGATATAAAGCTCGAGTAAAAAACGAAATACATAGGTAAACTATCACAAATCAATCGATATGTAAATAAATTCTAGAAATCTAAACTTATAGGTACACGTACTTAGAATTACTCTACATTTACAATAATACATGTATCTTCTACACATTCTGTGACTTCAAGCTTATGAAAGTTTCAGTTAAAGGTAGTTGAGTCATCTAGAATGACAATCTCGTATTCATATTATTTTAGAGATTAATTAGCATTTAATGTAAGTGTCTGCTGATATCTTACATCACAGAGATAGAAATTTTATATCAGATACTAGTAGTTTGATATAACTTGGGATACTTTTGTTTATCTTACAGTTTTAGTTGTAGCAAAATATTTTTACACTTAACTGTTACTAACTTTTTACAAATACTTTTCACATCATAGCCATATATATCTAGATGTACAGCTGAAACATGATTAGGTACTTGATAAAAATTTCGTTGTGATATGTTATTTATTAATTTTCGTTAACATTTAGATATGATTTTTAGTAAAAATGTAGATTAAGATTAGTATTTTTAAATTTTATTAAATAATACAAATTTAATGTGGCACGTTTTATGGAGAGAAGGATACTGCCAGCTGCTGACTGATTATGTATATTTACATTTTTGACTAAACTGGGTGTTTCAATTAGAGCGTCATTACTTATATACGTTGCACCTTAGTTGACTTTTTTGTCTCAATGACGAAAGTAAGTAGGTAACTACCAAGTACCTATACCTACACCACTTTTATGACCGGGTGACAAAATATACGGTTTTTAATAATACATATAAACATCGTTAGTGTTACCGTTTTATAGTTTAGTAAATGTAAATAACATAGAAGATAATAATAGCCAACTAAATAATTCATTTTTTTAGGTACGACTTTATTAAGTTGTGTGTATAGTACCTACCTAAATTATTAGTTACCTATATTTTTATCTAAAATGTAGTTAAATGCTACAGAATCTAAGAAATCTTGTAACAAAAATATAATTATACACTTTCCTATCATTCTATTGACTATCTACAATTACTATACATCAACGAGGTCAAGCAATACGAACATAGATATTTTGAGCAAAACTACTGTTTAAAAATCGACGCCAGATCATAGAAATATCGATCTCATATTGTCATGTAATCTTCTTCCAAGATTATAAATGCAACCCAAACTGTTACACAATGATTAAGAAGTGATCAAATCAACAATCTGGCCTCGAAATTTAGGTAAGTATTTTTATTATTTACAGGTCTAAGTAAGTATTATTTACACAATTAAGGATTTAATAAAAGTCTTGGCCGAACAATCGTTATATCACAGTTCTTTGGTTGTTGCAGATAATGTGCAACAGTTTGCTCAATTTCTCACTTGTATGCATACGCATACCCATAACGTAGGTAGATAATTATGGCAAATCTATTATGTACCTATTAGATCTATGGCCACGAGTAGATTTACAAGACCGCTGACAGTGTACTGTCTAAACTCAGATTAAGGTTTAATTTGATCTTCTTAGGTTTTTAACAATTACAAAAAGACTGAAAGAAAAACGAAGTAGGTAATACAAGACTTACTAAAAAGTAGCGCACTACGCCGTGAAATTTTAGTTGTTTTCCCGCAGTAAAATGATTCTATCCTAGTAGCACAATAGATTTGTGCAGTTCTTTTTTATTACAATCAATAAATGCCGGTTTAACGAAAGGTTTAACCGAAACACGAAAGCTCGTTGGAACCGCTTTATTACTAGGACGTAGAGCTTCTTTAGCTTTAAGCTTCGATTTCATGCGGCAAGCAGTACCTGATTACGTCATATCTTATAATAACGATAGCTTCTCTCGTTTTCGAGTTGAAAAATTATTTAAAAAATTTGAAAAAAGATTATTTGTATAATTCGATAGTCTCTCTGCCACGGTAAAACAACCACTCAAATTTCACGGTGTATGTGGGAATCCAACTTCTGCAGGTGGACTCGAGAAATTGAAGCAAACTCGTACATTAGTCGATATGACACAGGTCTAATGGCAAAAGCAGTAGAGTTTGAGTTGGTAGTGGCGCACGCAGCGGCTCTGGTCGCCGTAGAGGTTGAGGCGGCTGACGGAGCCGGCCAGCGCCCAGCGCGCCGCGCGCCGCAGCGTGGCCTCGAACACGCCGCCGCCCGGCGCCGTGCGCACCACCACCATGGTCTCGCTCCAGCCCGTCTCGTTGGCGCGCGGCCGCCCCGCCTCCAGCTCGCTCGCCTCCAGCACCTCCACCAGCGTCAGCGGCGCGCACTGCGGCTCGCCCTGCACCAGCTTGTTCAAGTGCTCCACCAAATACTTAGCTGCATCCTGCACCAACTTGCTCTTCGTCGATATCTTCGTGCTTCTGTGACAGGTGCACCAGTGATCGTCGATACCGGCCATCATACAAGTGCGGTTGCTAGGTATCGGCAAAAATAGACTTATACTTTTCTGATGAGCGTAACTTGTTTTGCTCCGGGTTTCGATGGCTTCGTCTTTCACTTCGTTCAAGTCGATCAAATCAGACAGTGTGGCATGCATATCGAAAGGCGTTGTGAGGCGTCTACTATTGTGCATCATATTGTTGTAAGCCATTTGATAATTTGTTCGGAATGACGGTGGAAGTAATATATGCACGAACGGTAAACGTTCCTCTAAGCGGCCCTGTTTTGTATAACGGATATCGCCCCATCTAATTCCGTGATCACTTAATAAAACAAAAACTGTATTGTCTAAATATTTAGATTCGTCTAAATTCTTAAAAAATGCTTCATAACTGTCATCCATTAACATAGGATAGTTTAAATAATCATGACTGAGCGTAACTTCCCAAAAGAATCCAAATAACTTGAAAGACTTCAATGTTCTCGTCAAAGCTTCAACGTAATCTAAAAGGACTTGATAAAAATATTTGTTGCCCATACAAACAAAAGTATTGTAGTCTCTGTTATTGCCAACATTATTTTCAGCTTCATTCATGAAAGTGTGTATATAGTAGTCTGTGGGATATCCAATAAAACCGAATTTACCAAAATTGAAAGTTCCTAATTTTGCGCTGTCTTCTCCCAAAGCTGTGTAATATCCAGCATCTTTAAACCATTCCCAAATGAACGGGCAATTGTCGAAACTAGATTTGAGATGAGGCCAACAAACTTTTTTCAATTCAGTGTCTTTAACTCCCATTAACATAGGCGTTAAATTAGGGAATGTATTATCGCCGACCTTGTTGTATCCTAAAAGTTCTATAGCACCTTTCGATTTTAAGAACGTCAATGTTTTTGGCATAGTCCTGTAGAAATTTAATCTAGATATAGCATCAATTCCCATCACTATTACGTTATATCCGGTATGGTTCGATCGTGTCTCTGGATCTTTAGTAAATGTCAACATTGGTTTTTTAGGAGCAAATAAAAAGTATTGTTCATAAATAGTTTTATGATCATATTCACAAGACACTTTGACGAATTCATTAAAGACTTCAATGTAAGTATCGAATTCGATACACGTTTCATACTGCACTCTGTTATCCACGTTTATTGAGGTGATGTCGTTAATTGCCGTCGGTCTGTAGAATGCCTTATAACAACAGCTGATATTGGCATCCCTCGGGAGATTGTAATACTGAACATTTTCTTCTTTGAACCATATGTGTGTGTCGTTACTGTCTATTAGAGAAGTGTTTGAATACCAACACGGGGCAATCTCCGGGCGTTTGATGAATTTCTTGATTGACTTGTCAAACGGTTTCAACCCGGGTATAGTGCACCCGGGAGTTGTAATTGTGTAAGTTCCCTCGAGGTCAGAATAGGTGGGTCGGTGCCGGGCCGGCGACGCCCAAGTGGGTGACTCATCTTTTAGAAAGAATGTTGTGGTGTTGCTTATGGTAATGATGAGGAAGCTGCCACCGCATACGATGGCCAGCAGGAACAAGTACCTGAAGCGAAGGGGCACCGGGCGAGTTCTGCCTGTGTCTTTCACCTGGCCCATGCTGAAACAAACCTCTTTTTAGTGACTTACGTTAGGATGTAAAAGAACACATTTTATTTCGGACGAATAGTAAACAAAGGGTTAGTATGTTTTATGTAATTACTTAACACTAGTATTATGGATTTGTTTTAAAATAGCTGTGTGACTTTATTTCATTTATAATTTTATATAAAAAGAATTGCATGCGTACCGTTTTACATGACACGACCTGAATAAAATCATAGCGATAAGCAAAACAAAGCCACCATTAATTTTATGAGTTCCGTAGGGCTTTATTGATGGAGTCTTAGAAGGACTATTAAGGTAAATCAAATGAAAAGCGAATTTTGTGACTGTACCTATTTATAAGCGTACATACAAGTTAAGTTCGGTGAGATGTCCTCCAGAGAGGATAAATAAACTACTTATTGCACTCTATAAGTTAATGTAACATCCGAGACACTAGGGAATAACACCGACAACTTTCGCAATCCGGGAGCATGAGAAGTATTTTATAGACAGAAAAGCCCAACACAAATATATGGCTCGACCCGGGATTTGAACTCAGCTACGACCCTGTCTACGCGACGCACAAGTATGCTGTCATCACACATAAATTCATAATCACTGAGAAATTTATCAAAATGTATTAAAGGGGTGTGACTTTTTAAAAATAATTGGTTAAGTTGATAGAAAAGACAAAAAACATTTCAAGTTACCCTTTTTCCTAGATTTAGAAAATTTGTGATTCCAGATTCACAGACCCCTAACGTTTGCTTCAAATAAACCGCCGAGCTCATGCAACACACCTAGAGGATACAGTAACTACATTTCTACTTGGACTGCGATCTGCTAGATTTATTTATTTATTTAAGATCACCAACAAGATTACATTAACAATATGATATAAGTAAGTAACATGACCAAGATGAACATTTAGATAAACGCAAACTATAATAGAATTTCTCACCTATAATATAATTATAGGTGACAACTACATGCATTTCAGACAACAGGCATTATGAATTTTATCTAGTTTAAAATACAAGAAGTGGTTTTAGTTTTAATACTTACGAAATTTCAAATGAAACATATTATATTATAACAATAATCGAAGTTAATAAGTTGGTTCAACTACTCAGGGATTGACCAAGCATTTAGATTTAAATTTGTGCAAGGTATCGGAATAAATTTCGATGGAAGTGGACTTAGACAAAGAATTATATTTAGAGAACATTCTAAAGGGGAAAATAAACCTAAATTTGATTTAGAGCTCTTTTGAGTAAACAAATTGTATCTAGTCTTTCTAGGTAATTTAATAGGTATATTTAAGTCAACTTCCGAGAGCAGATTCGGGCAGTCAACTAATCCATTCACCAATTTGAACAGAAACATATTGTCCAACATGGCTCTACGATCTTTCAATGTATTAATTTTAAAGTAATGTAATCTATTTTCGTAGTGAGTAGATGATTCTAAGATTTACTCTGCCCAACTCACCTATGGCACTGCACTCCGACTGGACTCCTGGTGACTATTTCACTCCTAGGGCAAGTTGATCACGAAGAGAATAACACTATAGCAATCAAATGTCGTAACTGCTATCAATACCAGCTAAGAAAACGGAATCAAACTCAACGCATGGCGAGTTTCACCACTGCTCTCACGTCTTCCTAGTCGTAATGATGCAGTGCAGCCAAGAACAGCCTCACTTCGCCGTACAAGGGGCCAAACAAAGTTTTGCAGGGATTAAAAGTTATTTACTGTCGCCGACCCGAGTCGCTGTGATGACAATCGGATGTCTGAAATCTGCCTATCTCCTTCACGACGAAGACAGCCGCGTACACAACAGTGAACGGTCAGAGCAGGAGAGCACACCGATGTGTTTTGCTGACCCTGATCAATCAGACACAACACACGCAGCCAAGACGATGAAGATATCTCACTCGGTACCTACACATCTCGAAACCAGTTATTTGATTTACTTTATAATAAACAATCATTATTTTCAGAGCGACCTCAAGTTACAAAACAATGGATCGTGTGATATTGTGTTTATACGACAGATACCAATAGTTGTGAGGATTCTTTTTATACTTGGGCACTTAATCGACTTGTATGTTAAACTGTAATTTATAAATAATATTTTTTTCTTTATTCCTTGAGTAGCGTAGCGGTAGTGATGTAGCGTCAGCAAAGTAGGTCACAGCGGATGCAAAAATGCATTTGACTACTTAATACCTAAATGCACAAAAGGTATGCACTTATTAATCACATACCACACTGACTATTACAATTGTCGTGTTCCTTCACAAAAGCCAAAGCTTTAATATAAATCGGCTCTTGCGGTGCAAGGGCGGTGTTACCTAAGCTACGGATCCCTAAAATAGGTGCACAACGTAACGTAACATAAAACAGTCATGGCATGCCGACATGCTCTTGACTGTTTTATGCATAATGAAAAGGTTCAGTATACATAAGATGAGATACCTACCTACGTTTTGTTGAAGCCTTTAAATGATTTTACATTGTTTAACATTACTGAATGTATGTAATGCATTTTATTGATACGGTGGATCCATCCGTCCAAAGTTTTAAAGCGTTTATATTAATGAGAATTAGATTACTAAAATCTACCTTATATTTTGATATTTTATGCCAAGTGATGCGGGGTTGATATTTTTTTTAGTTTGTAGCGATACATAATTATATTAATAGACATGTTTAGTAATTAAATGCTATGAATATAATCCACGGGAAAAGCACATTTTCCCTATCGATTAGATACAACAATATCTATTATAGTTATTAAAGAATAAATGTTATTATTTAAATAGCACAATTCAATAATAAAAACATGTTATCAAATACAAATTTGCGACTTAGGCGTATCGACTTAGTACTCACCTATAAAGTTATGAATACTATTTTAGTGTCCAGTGTAGGTCTTATATAATATCCTAGGACACAGCAGAAAGGGCATGGATCACTCATTTTTTATTAATTTTCACCTCACAATAATTTACATGAATTCATTACATTTATTTATACGTAAACAACACACGACATAAAAGTTATCGTACGTAAAACCGGTGTTTATATTTTGTTGCACACTTTTGATTTTTTACAGATATGTTTCGATATGTAGGTTTGAATTTGAATGTTTGTTGTTTTGTATAACTTTTGTTAATTAGATTGTATAAACAGTATTAGATGAGTGTTGTCGTGTGTGGAGGCGTGCGCGTCCTCCGCGGGGCACTGAGCGGAGTGAAGCCGGGCTTCAGAGGGCAGGCGGGTCGGAGGCTGCGCGCATGCGTCCGCTCGGACCCCAGCACATCCCCAATTTAATTCTACATTTTTAGGGATCATGGAATGGCACGTCGTTGGCATGTTTCATGAAATTTTCCCTAAGACTAGTTCGCAACCCCGGGTACTTTCGTGGAGACAATATTAAGGCAATTGGCATCTATGGACGAAGACGGATTCGGAACATTGTTATCTAATAACAATATTTTTTATACATTTGTTTATTCATGATTTAATTTATGAAAATGTTTTCTTAACTAATATTTACTACATCTATTATTTCTACTGTAACAACAGTATGTAGCGTCTGCATTTGGGCTTAGAAGATATTTTGGCTAAGTTAATTTTACTATTGCTTTGTATGAATTCTATAGTAGGGGAACCTGTTGTACCTTGGATAGTGTTGTACCTAGGACAATTGTAATTTTTCGTGAACTCCCGCGCTTTAGAATAATATTGTATATGGCAGTCGAAGCCTGCTTTGATAAGAATCACGTGAAGTTAGTTGTGATTCGCCGGCGCCGCGTCAATACAGTTAAAAAGGTAATAATATTTTTTGCCTTAAAAGTTCGTTTTTTGGAATTTACTTACGACCTCTTAATTTGTCACGATATGTATTTATAAAATATCTTTTACTTCCGATATAATCTCAGTTTATTAAGGTTTTTGATGGTATAGTTGTCAGAACCTCACCTCAATTAAAAGTGAGTTTAAACAAGTTGTAACTAAAAATTGTAATGATGTTGTACCTCGGCCCCCCAACTGAGGTTGTACCTTGGACATAGATAATAGATAGATAATTTTGATATAGATAATATAACCTTATAAAAACATATTTTTTGATTATATTTTTATTCTATTTATATAAGGCAAAAAATTAATATTACAATATGTAAACATTTGTTAATGTTATTGACACAAAATAAAGAGACAAGAGACTATTAATTAAAGTAACTGTTAATTTGCTATTTACATTAATGTTTTTGTTGATTACAGGTATCGGCATTATTGTTGTACTTGCACTTACCTATACATTAAAAATAAAACTCCCTGCTGCAATTGCTAGTGTTTATCTTCATTCTATCCTGGTATGTCCAAAGTACAACAGGAACGGTCCAAGGTACATCAGGTCTGTTGTACCTTGGACAGTTTTCCCTTTTTTTTTCAAGTTGCTTTTGTGTCCAGCTTTACCAAAAATCCTCATATTTTATGAACTTACTATGTAGTTAAGTAACTGATCTTTCCATTATTCCATATTTGACGGATCTTATTCATACCATTTATTTTAAAAAAAATAAAAATATCAAAAACTGGCCTAGGTACAACAGGTTCCCCTACCTAACTTTGAATAAAAACGGTAAAAGGTAATCCCAGCAACTAATTAACGCAAGCACACCAGGACTTGCCAATGCCAGCAGATTGGCAAGTTCTGTTGGCGGGTATTGGCAGAAACAAACTAATGCCCCTTTGTTCCGCGAAGCTAGTTATAGTTCTTCTATTTATCTCCTCATTAGTTATTGCGCTCAGGTCGATAAGATCAATAAGCGTTTCGTGCATGTCGTACGGAGTGCTGAGCCGCCGACTGTTCGCTTTCAGATTCTCGTAAGCTAGACCAAAAATTTCCTTAAACGATCGTGGGACAATAACGCTCGCTATGGGAAGTCTCCCTTCTATTTTCCTCTGCCGATTCCTTTTAGTATCGATATGCTTAATGCCACCATCGCTCAATAAGATCAAAATCGTATCATTGAGGTATCCTTTCTCATCTTGTTTTATCATAAATGATTCGTAGTCTTCATCAATGGAGAAACTCGGAATCTTGGGAGCCAATACTGCAGATTCCCAAAATAAAGCAAATAATTTGTTTGGTGCAGTGGTAGAAATTACATTTTCTAAATAACTTAGAGCGACACTAAAGTACTCGTGATCTATGCACCTAGATACTCTGTATTTATAATATTTGGAATTTGTTTTTTTATCAATGACATTGTTCATGTGAGGTTGCAAGTAATAATCGGTTGGATTGAGTCCGAGCTGTGTGCTTTTGAAGATGCCGCGTTGCATGGTGTCTTCGACAAGTGCTGTGTAGAAGCCAGAGTCCTTGAACCGCTCCCAGATGTACGGACAGTGGTCGAGCGGCGCGCGCGGCCCGGCCCAGCAGGTCATGTTCAGCTCGTCGGGGCTCATACCAACAAGTACTGGGATCATATTCCGAAAAGTACTATCCCCTACTTTGTTATAACCCCATAATTCTATCGCCTCTTTTCTTTTCATGAAATCAGAAAATTTTCTCATCGTGCGATGAAAATGAATTCTTGAAATCGAACTTAATCCTAGTATAATCACATTATAGGAAGAGTTGCGTTGCATATAGAATGGCTGTTTCCTCTGTTGGGTAAATGGTTTCTTTTTCTCAAATATGAAAATCTGGTTGACGATTAACTTCTTTTTGTTAATGCAGGTCACCCTCACGAACTCGTCACTCGCCTTAATAAAGTTTTTGAAGCGAATACAACCTTGCATATTTTTAACATAACTTTTGGCTTTAGGTCTATAGTATGCCGTTTCATATGGCAAGTACTTTAATGATTTATAGCAACATATAAAATTCCTGGCATTGAATATGCGGTAATGCTGTAGATTTTCATTTCTAACCCAAATATGTGTTTGGTTTCTTTGAAGAATTGGGAACCGTACTTTGTTACACTGAATGTTATTTTTGGGTTGATGATGTAGATCCCAAACTGCATTTTTCATATCGCTTTCTCTGGGTATAGTGCAGCCTTTATTTTTGATTGTGTAATTGTAATCAGCTTTGAATAACTCGAATGAATCTACAGAACTTTCATTGAGATAGAAGATCCGAGCCGCATAAGAATCAGCTTGATAACATTTGAGTAATATTATAACAAAGGCGTAATGTAAAACGTAGATATTTTTAAACATGTTTAACTTTTTTGCTGACGCTTATGATTTTTGAACATTTACATTGTATGCTTAACGTTAGTCGAACAACAGAGTTAGGCAACAAGTTGAAATTTCACAATGATTAACGAAAAAATACGTGTCACTAATTATTCCGACAGTTAAATCACACGAGCTCTGTAATGGACTAACCTGTGTGTAATTTTCTGCGACTAATCTTAAATTTGTTTGAGAAACTCGGACGGGCGATGCGGCAGTGAGAACGGCGTCAGGGGAATTGTGCAGAAATTGTTATCAAACTTCGATTGTTTTGAACTTAACTGGTTCTTTTATTGGCTTGTTAGGCGCGATTCGTGAACGATTTGGATGGAGCGGCAGATGCAAGAGAATATCGAAGCACGCTCGATAATGTGATAAACTGAATTAATGTTGAAGTAAAGTAGTTTATTATTGAATAGCACTAATATTTTCGAAAAGCCGTAGGGTTGGGTGTGCACATTTTTGAATAGACCCATAAGAATTTCATATGAACTAGAGCCGTACATTGATACTGGAATGATGTACGGCGGAATGGCCAACACACGCGCGTATTTCTGCGTTTTTAGGTAGGATAAAGTCTACGCTTTCGATTGTTGGCGCGCGGTAGGCTTGTATCGTATATTAGTTTACAGCTCGACACACTAATCGTTTAGAGGGTTTTTCAGAACTAAACCCACTGCAGTTGTTAGCCGAGCGCCGCTGCACCACGGAAGCAGTTAGCCGATGCTATTTTTATTTTTCTGATAAACTTTAATAGGTCCGCTGGCTTTGAGCGCACGAAAGGTTTTAATCAACTGTTCCCATATTGAGTCATGGTAATTACACGGGTGCTTCAGGGTTACTATTTGATATAGGTACATAATATAATGTACGACTAAAAAGTTAAACTTATGTAATTCAAAAACAGTTATACCTATTAATTCCACTCATCAGATTGCATCACTATGTGAGAATACTCAATCACTAAAAGTTCAAGTACAATGTTACAAAATCTCAATTTTGTGGAGAAATAACATACCTACCTACACGTTTACTCACTCACGTCACTCCACTCATAGTTTTTTAAAACAATTTACCTTGATATTGTTGTCTGAAAATTCTTATAGTTTGACAAATTCAATTTGAAATTGGAATGAACTACAATTATTGGATACAATTACACTTTTTTACCTATACATTGCATTTAAAGCAATTCAAAAGCAAAAGAAAAAAAACTAAACTCACTCTTGATTACGTAGCCCGAACTCAATCAATGGTTCATTATTTTCACTTAAAAGAACAAAAGACTATTACTTCATACGTCATTCTTATGATTTAATGATAAGGTCGAACAAAATTATAATAAAAGTATTTTTATCCTCATCACTTTGAGATCGGGCGCGAGTGGAAAGCTCTAACCCCTTATGGACTTAATGTGCAAGTTTTTCATTTACACCCGACTTTATGCTCGCGTAATCCCCACTATTTTTTAGATTATTTACCTACTTATTTATATACTTACAGCTAGGTATGAGGTAGGTTTATTAACTTCGAATTACTACTATATATCTAAAGCGCTACTATTTCATAAGAAAAAAATGTAAACAAGCTTTACTCGGCAAGTGAGTGCCAAGAAAGGTATATGTGACGCTAAATTTCATTAATTACGAAGCCACAACTTCTAGTTTGCGCTAGCTACAATAGATACAAAATCAGCTACAAATATGAAATAATATAACCAACAATCGCCGTACAGGTTTGAAAGTGTGTAACCCCAAGTCATATTTAAAATTTACAACTTTTCCATTGCGAAGGGGAGACCGGGCGCGCGGAGCATGCGCGAGCCGCGCCGGTGTCGCACTTGCAGTCGCCTCTCCCGGATATACTCACGCCACAAACCTCATACTCCATAAACGTATTTATTCCAAGGGATTCATTGTCCGTCTGCCGCATAAAAGATATGAATGAGGACCACTTCGTTCTCTCTCGAGGTAAGAACATTATTTACTTCTACGCCCAGGGGATGATGGAAAATCGATAATTAAATAACATAACCTCTTAGCGGAAGACGATTTTAATGTTTTCCTATTTTGAAGCATTGATTTTTTACTAATAACTATTTGTTTAAGTTGAAGACTAATTTGGTATCATATTTTACTGTGTCGGTAAATTCGAAGTGTCAAAAGTTGCCTTCTTAATATGCATCTCCATGGTAGCGTTTGAAAGCTTTATTCACTAATCTAAAAATGAAAACAACAAGTTCTTAGCTAGCTTTAACTAAATATACTGTAAATCTATCTATACCTTAGTTCAGTGAATAAAAACAATGAATGCCGTGAACCAAGTGTCAAAATGTGAAATTTAATGGACATGAAGGAAAATGAAGAATAAAGTATTCTCAATAGTTTATTTACCCTATAAATGTAAGTACCTACCATACCACATAAGTACCAATTGAATGTAATTGTCAATATGATTCCAGGTCTTGATCCTAATGTTCCTGACGCTGATCCCGTGGCCGGGGCCGTCAGTGTTCAAGATCACCTGCTCTCGTGACAACTCCAAAATCGTTACAAAAGTCATACAAAACAAATGGCTCCCCGTCCTAGAAAGGTTTCAGGTAAGTTTCGTTGCTAGAGAAATAGATAGGGGTATTATAATAATTAAGAACAAATGAGCACGTTGTATACTTTTGAGTTAGTAACCTACAGTCCTAATTGTAATGATTTTACCGTGTGAAATTCACATTAGATATGGTAATCTTACGTGAAACAAAACAAGAACTTGAAAAATTACTTGCATATTTCATGGCCTTCGGCAAGTGGAACATACTATTGTCTACAAAAGGAATGGCACATATCTTTTAGCATTTGTTTGAATATTTTGTCACAGTTTTACGACATTTGACATCATTCATTAATACAACGATAACTAAGTGATATTACAACTTCTGATCTACGTTCGCTACACTCGACGTTTTAGGCTTTGTAAAATATGGAATAACTAGGTCTCCCCCATTATGGGATATGCCCATGTGTAATCTCTGCAATGTTCACTAACTACTGTGGTACTTAGTAGGTACTACAAAGATCATGGTCTTTTATTGTCATTGCACTATCTGTCATGTTTTAACAATAACTACAATCGCACGCTAAGTAACTTTAGTTAATTTGTGCAACAAACAGCGCGACCTAATACAGGGTCGAATAAATTTGAATTTTGCCATAGACTTGCAATGCAGAAGGAGATCGATCTACGATTTTTCCGAGATAAAAGGACAATGCCGCAATTTGAATGGGAGCTAGGCGTGACGTGACGTGACGTTTATCAAGCGCCATCAACCAAACCTTGTTTTCCTAGGGCAGAATGATATTATGAAAGTTTAGAGGTTTAACCTCTAAGCTTAGTCCCAACTGAGTTACGAGAGTTATAAGTTTGCGGGTGATCTCATAGATACTGTCTGTAAAAAAGAAATGCACTGGTGGCGCTAGTGTGTTACTTTACAGCCTATAAGGAAGGTAAGAAATCGCTAATTTATTGCCATGTTTTGTGGCTATCCAAAAGCTATACAACCTTGTTTGCATGTTCGCAGGTAAAACTCCCCCTGGAGTGTCCGTTCCACCCGGCGCGCGACATCTTCGCGCCGCAGCATGCCGCCAAGCTGCAGCACCGGTCATCTCAGTGGACGTGCGCCTTCTGCGGCAAGTCTTTCTACGAAGAACGCCACCTTGACACGCACTTTGACCAGCGACACAAGAACCAGATTAACAAGGTAGCGGAAGGCAGCTTTCTTTGTAAACGCAGCATCTTACAAGAAATTTATGAAATAAGAAAAACATGTTTGAGATTTCTTCAATTAAAGATTGTAGAGACTGCAGGGCCAAGATGGATGACAGAGCTTTTGCAATACAAATGTGTTTTCACCGGCCAGAACTAGGCTCAAACTTCTGCCAACTAAATCCCACTCCAGAACAAAGAAGTTGCCTGTGGATCTATTTGTTTGAAAGAGTCTTTTTTTGTTTGGAACTTTATTTTCTCTTATGCAGGCGGAGGACGCAGTATGTCTGGCGGACTACTGCGATATAATGAGATGTCAGGTTCTCGTCGCTCACGGGTTGCTCAGCGGCGGCGGCGGCCCAGGGACCGACATAGAGGTGTGAGACTACATATCTATCAAAGTGTCAATAGAGTCTACTTATAAGTTGGTACTAGATGTGATATTTCTCTCCGTACCTAAGTAGGTACGGCTCGTATAAGGGGTAACAGAATAATGCCTATGTAACATTATTTTTCGACATTTTTATCGCATTTTGATACCGGATATTTTTGTTTTGCAATAACAGGCTGATAGCTATTTGACCTCTGCCACCTAAAGTAAGAAGTTATCAAGATCACCTCATGTGCGTTTACGAAGTTTATAGGAATGTTTAACATTGACGTAAATTAAGACCATTAAGCTAAAGGTTACATATTGGGCGACCCAATCGCAATTCATTTCCAGTTTAATGTAAGAACAAAATTGGAAAAATGCACATTTATGTGCTCATGAACGGGCAATATTCCAATTTTAACTTAATATTTAACCTTCAGCACTGAAACAACGAATAAAAAAAAAGTGCTCTGTCTCTCCGTTTCCCGGCGAAGCCTATAAAGCTATTGCAGATTATGTCCGTAAAAAGCAAGATTAACGACTAACTAATTAGGCACAATGTTTCCAGGTGTGGCAAGACGTAGAGGCGGCGCGTAAAGCGCTCGCGCCGGCCGCGACGCGGAGCGTGGCGCGCGTGCCCCAGCGCCGGCGCGCGCGCCCGCCCCGACCCGCCGCACGCGCCGCGCGCGCCGCACCCGCCGCACCCGCCGCGCGACTGCCCCACCAATGATCCCGACGCGGATGAGCCCGGTATGACGGGGGCCATCACAGTCAAAGGCTTGTCCGTTACCGATACCGACGCGAATGAACCCGGTATGATGGCGGCCACAGTAGTTAGAGGCGATTAGTCGAGAGATTTTGGAGGATATATTTGGTAGAAAATGTGCATTGGTGTTTCTAAAGACTTTTTACAAAAGAGCTTGTTTACCAAAGATTTGGTAGTCAATCGATCGATCAGTGTATCTCGAGCAGAACTTAGCTGAAACTGGACCCAGGTCTCAGGGCAGGAATCATCATCAAGTACTTCTAATAAAAAGTAGGACTTTTTTGGGATAGGCATTATCTAGGCCCGTAATGAAGTTTGTGCTAAGTATCTCATTCTTGGTGATAAGTATTTATTATTTGCATCAAACATACATTCACGTTAATTTCATTAATGTTATTGACGACTCTACAACTTTTGTGGAAAACCGTTTCATCGCTTCGTTGCGCTTTCACATATTCCTTCGACAGCCACTCGATTCGCCTTAGCTTTTTAATGGTGATGTGCCCACTACAATCAGAAGTTCATATTTTCATTCCTTTCCAGTAGAAGTAGAAGAAAAGAGAGCGGAAGACACGGAGAGCGACGCGAACCAAACGGCGGAGCTGTGCGACGCGGACACGGTGGAGTCGTCGCTGCCGCCGGACAGCCGGCAGCGGCGGCTGGCCGACCTGCAGGCCGAGCGAGCAGCGTGCGACCCCGCGCGTCTCCAGGGGCTCAAGATACGCTGCGAGCGTATCGTGCACTCGTGCATCGCGACGCTGCTGCTGCATCTGACCCACCATCAGTTCACTGAGTTGGAAGGTGGGTCTGGTGGTTTCAGCCCTGTTTCCCATATATAACCTTAAGGCACGCACAGTGTCCTAAATATTTGTCTTCTATAGAACTGCCCGTAACGGGCAGTAAGTAGCTATGTAACTGCTACTTCTTATATACACCCATTAAGACAAAGAAAGGCTAAAAGCTTACACAGTGTCCTAGTTTGAGTGCAAGTCCATTAATGACGGATTGTAAATCAGTTTAAATGGAGATTCGACGTTCATTCTATTCTATTGATCCCGATGACCGATTGTGATTTGGTCAGACTGAAGATTGATTTGGGAAATGGTTCCATCACGGTTGAAAATCTCAATAACATTTCCAGTTGTGACCAGCTCAATATCTTGTTGTAGGTCTATGGCATACACCTCAAAAAATCTGTTAGACAACAGCTTTGGTGGGGGGTCTGGCTGACCAGTAGTTAGAATGCTCCTTCTAAATGGGCTTACACTGTTCCTTCATCTCGTCCAGTGAATACTTTTCTGGTATTGGCGAAAATTACAAATAATCTTCCTGTATGTGTTCTCAGAGGAGATGCAGCGCGCGGTGTGCTGGTACCTGAGCTGCGACCGGTATTGGGAGGAGACGGCGCCGAGCGCGCGCGCCTTCCCCTGGCCGCTGCTACTGGCACTCGCCACTGGATTGGCGCTCGCGCTTTGCATGTGCTACTACATCATCTGGATTGTGTTCGAGTTAGTACAACTATGATCCACACATCTTAACCCCGTAGTCTTAATATGTGATGAATTTGATACACTGATAAAACAGATCTGTGTAACCTTTTAATCATGTCCTGGCACTGGAACTTCCTTGATACCTCGATGGTACTTGATCCTTTGTTTTGTATTTTACAAGCTTTTATTTAACTTGCAATGTATGTATGTATGTATGTTTGTGTGTTCGGGTGGAATTTTATAACTCAATTTTAAGGCACTTGCCCTCAACCGATTGAGCTGAAATTTTGCATGCACGTGTATATCCGATGACAATGCAATATTATTATGACATGGAGCTGATCTGATGATGAAGTCGGAAGATAGCCATAGCAACTCAGTAATTAAATAACATAACCACATCGAGTTTGGGCTCATTTCATTCGACTAGATGAGTACTTTGGTGCTAGATAGTAACCAAGGTCTGATGATGGAGCCGGAAGACAGCCAAAGGAACTCAGTACTTAAACGACACAACCAAATCGAGTTTGGGCTCGTTTGATTCGCCTAGATGAGTACTTAGATGCTAGATGGTAACCAGGTGCTGATGATGGAGGCGGAAGACAGCCAAAGGAACTCAGTACTTAAACGACACAACCCCATCGAGTTTGGGCTCGTTTGATTCGCCTAGATGAGTACTTAGATGCTAGATGGTAACCAGGGTCTAATTGAAGAGTTGGATTGTTCAAAATTAACTGGCAAACGACCTTGCAATAATGATGCGTTGAATGAGATGAACAGACTTAGGAACTTACAAGGTGAAAAACTAAAAAGTATAAAATAAATTAAGGTAAAAAAATCTTTAAAAACAAGCTTTATTTAAATGCGCTAAAAGAAAAATAAACTTTTACACTATAACTTTACTGTCAACTTATAACATTTCAAATTCAACATATTTGACACAATTTATATGTTTTAAAAGCTTGTCGCGAGATTTAAGTACCTACTCGTAATTTTAAAAGCAAGTTTTAAAATACCTGCCTATTAAAAATTTTAAACTAAGAAAGTAAATACGAGTACTTAAATCTCGCGACAAGCTTTTAAAACATATAAATTGTGTCAAATATGTTGAATTTGAAATGTTATAAGTTGACAGTAAAGTTATAGTGTAAAAGTTTATTTTTTTCTTTTTATTTTAATTTCGGTTGCAATCAGTCCTCTAGAATCTTCTAGAAATAAATATAGGTAACCGACCATGATTAGGAAAGCGCACAGCTTCAGCATTTGGACGTTTTCAGTTCGGAGGAGGGCAGCGTCGCGGGCAGCGCGTCGGTATCCATGACGACGCACTCGTCGCCGACGCGCGGCGAGCGGCTGCCGGGCGACGACGCGCTCGACGACCCCGACCACGACGACCACTACATCTACGTCACCTACCCGCCCGAGCTAAAGCAGCGGCTGCTCGAGAGGTACGCCCGCAACACGCTCACGCTCATACTGCTCACGCCGTTCATGCGGCAGACGCGCGTCGACTGACCAACATTGAGTAACTGTGCGTCTTAGATGAAGAAGCTGATGCTCTTTTGTTTTTCCATTTATGTTCCTTTGAAATTTGCGCTGTCGATACGAATCGCGCGTCAATTCATGTCACGCGCTTGATGACCACTACATCTGTGTCACCTATCCCCCCGAGCTGAAGCTACACGCTCACGCTCATACTGTTCATGCTTCGGACGCGGGTCGATTGACTAACATTGAGTTACTGTGCATCTAAGATGAAGAAGCTGATGCTCTTTTGTTTTTCCATCTATGTTCCTTTGAAATTTGCGCTGTCCATACGAATCGCGCGTCAATTTATGTCGCGCGCTCGATGACCACTACATCTACGAGTTTATCACCTATTCGCCCGAGCTGAAGCTACACGCTCACGCTCATACTGTATGCTTCGGACGCGCGTCGACTGGCCAACATAGTCTAAACTACTAGCACACTATGTGCACTTCATGGCTGAAGAAGCTGATTCTCTTTTGTTTTTCCAACTATTCAGTCTCTTATTAAGGTTTGCGCACTCAATACGCGACACGAAACGTAAGAAAACTGTTTTTATTACGATAGATACCATACATTTTCTTAGAATAGCGCTAACGGTGACTTGAAGTCACGCAATTTAGGTGTCGAGCAGACCCTTACGATTATTTTCATACAGATCACTTTTCACCAATACTCTGAACACTATAACCAAAGTACCTAGATAACAAAACATATCATTTGCCCTTAAGGGTCGCTCACGTTATTTACAACCAGTATAATATGGTTACCACGAGAACAATTGACTACAGCTATTGTTAAAAATTTACATGCAATTGTAAATAATCTGTTAAAATCTACATTTATTGATCAACGATTCCTAACAAAGGACCAGAATACCAACAAAATTTGCCTCCTATATTTTATTATTCCTATTTTAAATCCATAAGTATTAATATAATTTGATAATAAATCCCAATGCTGCACATAATGCTATACATTACACAATTACATATATTTGTTACAAAGTTTACTAACCATTTACTATCTAAGAAAATGCGAACAAAACTTTTTACAATGTAAAATCATTTAGTTATTTTCGTAAATGACTAATATGGAATTAATCCGTTTGACAACCTATCCTGATTCTACATATTGTGTTGATGTGTGAGTTTTATCCTGTAAACGACATCTACTAGAGACTTAGATTTATAGTTAAATACATTGCCATAGATACGTACATTTAGTAACTTAGAAAGTTTTATAAGTGTTATTTAGAAATTTTACAATGTTTTAGACGTAAAATACGAAAAAAAATCAATCTCTTCCCCATGTAGCTATTTTATGACAACGTTAATGATGGGACTGGCTGGTTTCGAGGCGTTACGAGGCTAGACGTAGGTAAACGTCTGAAGGTGCCCAAGTGCCTATGTTTTTTTCAAAACTATGCAATACTGTTATTTTGTTTTGTGTCTAACAAGTGTCGTTTGTTTTAGCTGCTACAATAGAACGACTCGTCTATGAGACCCGACGCGTCAGGGCGTCGCGCATGCGTATTCCGTACCACCACTAGTAGACTACTCGTAGCAACACAACTAACAACAGTTCCATAGCAAATATTAAAGGCCAATTTAGGTATCATGTGCCCTTCATTATCGAACGTTATTTTTACATCCACAACTTGTTTTTTTTAGAAATTGTAGTGATATTGCACTTATGAGTGAGA
Source organism: Maruca vitrata (assembly GCA_039566165.1). Classification (NCBI taxonomy): domain Eukaryota; kingdom Metazoa; phylum Arthropoda; class Insecta; order Lepidoptera; family Crambidae; genus Maruca; species Maruca vitrata. The sequence continues at coordinate 12,683,265 of CM076916.1, read as the reverse complement.
GTAACGATAACGATTACCTATCTCTTTATTAGTTACCAATAGGTGTAAATTTTTCGTCGATATAGAGGGCATCATATTACATGGCTATGAATTCATCCAAAGCTGAAATTTCTATTTCAAATATTTTTATAAAATACAAAAATAGACTTATCTACATTATAAACTTTTAAACTAAATAAACGATTTTACTACGCCTTTAGACGAACTATTCAGATCGGAATTTCAGCTTTTCAAAAATAATTAGATTTTAATGTAGTAAATAATCTAGTCAAATGGAATCTCGTTTTTGCAATAATATTGTTTTTATTTAGTAAGGTGTAGGTATCTCCCCTAGTTGTAGATTGCTTAAACAATTGGTGCCTAATTTAATTTTTAGTTCATACTGTATTTTCCTTTAGGAACAAGTACTTCTGTAAGAGATCTATTTCTGTATATACTGACTGCGTGGATTACGAATATATTTGGATAAGGTAAGCAGAATATGTTAGCGATATCAATTTATAGATACATTTTTAAATTGAGGCTTTTATACCTTATTATTGAAACAAACAGTTAATTACTTCGCTATGTCTCCATTTTGTAAGCGTTAAATATGCGAAAGTTTGTAATTAATTTTCATGAGATATTGTATAATACAATACAGTAATGTTAGGCCCAAAATCTTTAAAACTTCAAATAAGAAACCAGTCGAATTTTAATCTATCGATCATGAAATATTTTCAAGAATTTTATAACAACGAATGTAAACAAAGATTTTAAGGCTTTGGGTGAAGCAATCTACATATTTGTAACAATCGAATACCAAGTAGCAAGTATCTTCTGTCAGAAATGGGATAGCGATTAAAAAGGTCCAGGGCATTCGAGAAACAATTTATAACGACAAGATAATTATTTATTTAGTATAAAAACAGTCTATTCAGAAAAATCATCATTCAGTCCAGGCCGACAAACATCGAAGACTGTCCAAGAGTGCCTCCGTCGCCCTTAAGGGCATTCAGCGATTAGCGTTCTTTCAAAAATCTATGTTAATAAGAAAAACTTAAAACAGCTTAGAAAAGTGAGGAAGAAAATCTTATGTTTTTTAATCGCCGCGTACTCAACCAATTTAGATGTAAGGTTGCAGTAATTAATATTAAATTAAGAATTGGGTGTATTTAACATAAAATGGCTGCTTAACGTGAGCCAGCGTTTCGCGCTCGACAAAGATTGATGCTAGTGTAAGTCGCCTACACTTCCGGTTTTCGTAGCAAGTAGGTAACAGATTGTCAAATAAGTTCTAGCGTCAAGTCTTAACGTACCTGTTCCAATGTTGTTGAAAAGGTATATTGTATAGTTACGTAAAATAATGGACAGCTTACCCTCAACACGTAAATGTTAATGCTTCAAAGAGACTGACTGTAAAGCATTTAGGTGAATACGATGTACCTATAGATTTTTTCACTCACGTATCTACGATATTCACGAGCACTTTCCATTTGATTTGTTTACGTTTGACATTGTAATTAAAATGTTTGTTAAATAAAATTCTTATATAAAGTGTGTAAGCTTATTTATTACAAAGTGTACAAAATGGCAGTCTTCAAAATCATATTATATATTATCATGATATTATATTTTGACAGCTTAATTAATTATACCAACCTTTTTACTTATAGATATTTAGTTTCGAAGAAATTAGTATACCAGAGCCGCTCTAAGTTGGCCGATTTGCTACATGTCAGACTGACTGCACTAGTCTTTGAGTATAAAGCCACTGGAGATGCCTTACACGGGCGACCCCCTCCGGCAAAGTACATTGGTCAACACGTTTAATAAAACTACTTGTCGCTGCACCACCGCCATTTTGCATTGATCCCTGTCGCGTGACGTTACTCTTGAAAAATGGTTAGTTGTGCAGTATTCTCATGTAAAAGGCGATCGAGAGCTCAAATTCGCAACAAGAGCGCGTTTAGTATCATATCTAAGTGTTTTTATTAACTTTTAAACGTGTATTTAAGAAGAATTGCCATTTAAAAAAAAAGTCGTTGCGATACGTAAACGACAGAAAAAATAAACAAGAATACAGTGGTACGGGGGCTAGTGATGTCACAAAGTCAAAAAAGCGACTCGACATTTGAATGAATCATTCACTCCCTGCAGTTAGTTGTATAATCCGTTTTTTACTTTAATTTTGAATTAAATAAAAGGTCTAAACATATGTTATATTTAAATCTTGTAAGATGAATTAGAAAAATTACTTTTCTTTCCTCTGGTCATACGATATTGAAATTTAGTCTGAAAATGAAAAGAAATTCTGTGACTCCTTTAGAGATATTTTTTTTAAAGACATAGATATTTTAACCGTATCCTCTCAGTACATTTTGACTGTATCTCATAGGTTTACAAGAACATACAAGCATTTAATATCGGATCCTCACCATTTTAACACCAGTAGTAAACATAAGTTTGCCGTTACAAGGCACAGGCTTCACAAGACTGGAAAGTCGTTCTTAAGTTTAAGCAGAAAATTGTTTAATAAGATCCCACAAAATGTTATTGAATTACAATAATCAGTACAAGATAGTTCAGTTCATTCACCAAACTGATTTTATTTTATTCTTTGTGTCATCACTATTTTTTTCGTATGTGTGTTGCGTAGTTACGTGAAAACTTTGTTTGTGTGCGTGTATTGTTTGAAGTGTTGAACATTTTTGTAGTGTGCGTTATCGTTACAGCAAAATTTGTGTCTGTTGAGTTATTAATTTTTGGTGGTGTGCTGTACGTGTTTACTTCGCCCCCCGCTAAAAGTGGCGAAAAAATTTGTTAGAAGCGTTGACGTTATGGCATCTCCAGTGGCTTTATACTCAAAGGCACTAGTGAGGGACAACGGTAAAATTGCCGAAGTATATAAGTAACAGTTATTTCCACTTTATAACCAAGCAAGGTCTAATTATAACAATTTTTTATTAAAAACATTAATTCACATTCAAAAGATTGAATTTGACTTCCTTACTTATAAATATATTTATTTTTAAAATACAATACTTATTAAATCCTTCATCCGATTTTTAAAAATACCTGGTGAGTATTACTCACTACGTCAATTATGAAAATGTGTCAAACGGCGTAACCTTGTAAAAGCGTAATACAGAGTGAAATTTTACGTTTTCTTTTTATAATTCAATTATTTTAGGTAATAAAAGACAAATAACTAGATAATTATACCGGAGCCGTTCTTAGAAGACTGATTTGACACTTTTATTTTATATATTTTGCATTTATCCTTGTTAAGAGGAACATATTTACGTGAATCATAAAGAACAACTTTTTAAAAAATAATACGTTATTTCAAAATTTCAAATGCACATAATTATATAATTATTTGTCTTTTATTACCTAAAATAATTGAATTATAAAAGAAAACGTAAAATTTCCACTCTGTATTACGCTTTTACAAGGTTACGCCGTTTGACACGTTTTCATAGTGACGTAGTGGGTAATACTCACCAGGTATTTTTTAAAAATAGGATGAAGGATTTAATAAGTATTGTATTTTAAAAATAAATATATTTATAAATAAGGAACTTAAATTCAATCTTTTGGATGTGAATTAATGTTTTTAATAAAAAATTGTTATAATTAGACCTTGCTTGGTTATAAAGTGGAAATAACTGTTACTTATATACTTCGGCAATTTTACCGTTGTCCCTCACTAGTGCAGTCAGTCTGACATGTAGCAAATCGGCCAACTTAGAGCGGCTTTGGTATAAAAATATAGCGATCCGCATTGGATTTTTATGCTTACTTAACGTAAAAAAATTAAACCTACCTTACTTGAATGTAAAAAACATTATAAATACAAATATTCAGTGATAATTTGAGGTACTCAGGTATTTTACTATAGGTAAAAGCTGAATAAAATAATTAAGTCACAATTAGCGAGGCGACTTATAAGTACGTAATTAATTACAAACCAACCTTATGACTTAATGAGGTATGACACGACCGGTAGGTATTACATTCCTACACGCTATTGCTACGTTCTATGTATTCATTATTATGTATGTACTTATAAAATTACAAATGAACCATAAAAAGTTATATACAAAAGACACTTTTACAATCGTCAATTGAACAAATTCCTATCTACAAGAAATAAACGTCACGATACCTTAATCCGCTACACGTATTTGACACCTTTCCACAAATTGTTGCCCTCAATCAGACATTTACATCCGCATCCGGTGGGGCAGGTGTCCCGCTCGGTGAACCTGCAAAAAGAACGAAATGGTTATTCTCAGCCGAGTCGACAGAGTATCATCAAATCCATTGCATTCTAAAATAAGTGGGGTAACAAACGTATTGAGCTTGACAGTTTCAACAGTTCCGTACTGTTATAGATCTTCCTTGTATTATTTCTCGCTTATCAATATAGTAGGTACTACACACATGCACAGTTACAATAGGGATGGTGAAGCTTTTTATTTTGATGTAGCTGGGTGGGCCACACTACTGACCAGTTCATCATATGGCTGGCGTGTCCCGCGTGCCCGCAGTAGGCGCAGGCGGCGGCGAGGCCGCGCACGCCGAGCGCGCAGACGGCGCTAACACTACTGACCAGTTCATCATATGGCTGGCGTGTCCCGCGTGCCCGCAGTAGGCGCAGGCGGCGGCGAGGCCGCGCACGCCGAGCGCGCAGACGGCGCTAACACTACTGACCAGTTCATCATATGGCTGGCGTGTCCCGCGTGCCCGCAGTAGGCGCAGGCGGCGGCGAGGCCGCGCACGCCGAGCGCGCAGACGGCGCTAACACTACTGACCAGTTCATCATATGGCTGGCGTGCCCCGCGTGCCCGCAGTAGGCGCAGGCGGCGGCGAGGCCGCGCACGCCGAGCGCGCAGACGGCGCTAACACTACTGACCAGTTCATCATATGGCTGGCGTGTCCCGCGTGCCCGCAGTAGGCGCAGGCGGCGGCGAGGCCGCGCACGCCGAGCGCGCAGACGGCGCTAACACTACTGACCAGTTCATCATATGGCTGGCGTGTCCCGCGTGCCCGCAGTAGGCGCAGGCGGCGGCGAGGCCGCGCACGCCGAGCGCGCAGACGGCGCTAACACTACTGACCAGTTCATCATATGGCTGGCGTGTCCCGCGTGCCCGCAGTAGGCGCAGGCGGCGGCGAGGCCGCGCACGCCGAGCGCGCAGACGGCGCTAACACTACTGACCAGTTCATCATATGGCTGGCGTGTCCCGCGTGCCCGCAGTAGGCGCAGGCGGCGGCGAGGCCGCGCACGCCGAGCGCGCAGACGGCGCTAACACTACTGACCAGTTCATCATATGGCTGGCGTGTCCCGCGTGCCCGCAGTAGGCGCAGGCGGCGGCGAGGCCGCGCACGCCGAGCGCGCAGACGGCGCTAACACTACTGACCAGTTCATCATATGGCTGGCGTGTCCCGCGTGCCCGCAGTAGGCGCAGGCGGCGGCGAGGCCGCGCACGCCGAGCGCGCAGACGGCGCAGCGCAGCGCCACGCGCGCGCACCACGCGCACGCCGCGCCCGCCGCCAGCCGCCCGCAGCCGCCGCACTCCGCCGCCAGCGACGGGCCCGCGGGGATGTTGCCTTTGTCGTGCTTGCAGTTCACTAGCTTCATCACCTGCAGACGTTAATCGTAGTTTTTAAAGCAAAGGAGCACAGCTCCACATAATATTTTTTGTCATAAAAAAAGCGCTCAGCTGCCGCCGCGGCGCAATATTATGTAAACAGCGTGAAAAAACATCTCATCGGTGTCCCAACATTATTATTTACTAATTTTAAGAATTAAGCAATAAAGTTTAGAGTTGATTTATGATAATTATGATTCTGTATGACTCTCGTCTCTACCTAATAAACTTATGGCAGGATAGATTACTGACCTCGGTTTTCTTGTATAGTAGTTGCCATCGATGCAAAACGTCTGCATACGCCCGTTTGAAGCAGTGGTATAAGTGAACTGTCACTTCGTCTAGAACGCACGACGAGGGCTTTTCAGATTTGGAAACTGTCGAATCTGTATAGAAGTTTTCGGCCTCTGAACACGAGTTACTTCTTAATGTCATTGGAAGAGTCCATCCGTCTGCGCTTACTTCACTGTAATGGTTGATTGTGCTGTATGGTGAAGTGTTGTTACCCTGTAAAAAGTAAATTTAATATCTCATTTGATCCTTAATCATGGATAACTACTCTACCTATACTTACAGCTGATAAGTTTTAAGACAGGGGGTTTTCTGAAGGTTAATGGACATTTTATACAGGGAAAGTTGATGTGAAACTTATGATGGACTGATTAGACTTACACAACTGGAAGTACTGATGGTAGACTGCGAACTGGAGGCGTTGGTATCGTTGAAAACAGAAAAAGCGCACGCCAACATGGCTGCCATTTGTAGATCCGCTGACTTGGCATAGTGGGAAATCCTGTAAAATGTTGAAGGCACGATTAAACTTCGCTAAAGCATGCTTTCTGTAACAACACTGAACAATAATTAGAATCCTAAGACGTGTAAAAAATCGCCTAGGTTTTTAATAGATGGGTAGATACTTAGTACTGCCTACATTAATTAGGTGACAAATACATGCGTCAAATATTTATTTCAACTTTGAATATCTTACACACTATTTACTTTTTGTTAAAACAATGCACATGGCAAAATGGCGGCGACGGCGTCCACAACGCATCACGACACGTTTCCCCCATAGGTGAAAAGTGGATCGCTGGAAGTGATCTCTGCCTACCCCTGTGGTAAAAAGGCGTCATTGTATGTATGTATATATGTATGTACTATTTACTTATATATTTAAAAAAAATTTAAAATTTTGTTTATTTTCGTCTCCTTGAACGCGTAGGGTGTACCTTTCGTTTTTTAGAAATAGAAATCAAAATTTGATAAGGATAAAACTCAAAAGATCATTTGAATTGTAACAAATCCTCACAAAGACTGCAGCAGGTTGCAGCAGAGCGGGTGTCCGACCCAGCCCATGGTCTCCTCGCTGGAGGCGAGGTGGTCGCGCACGCGCGCGCGCAGCGCCCGCGCCGCCAGCGCCGCCAGCGCCCACGCGTGCGCCAGCTCCGCCTCGCCCTCCTCCAGCGACACCTTCGCGTTCCACTCGCACATGTCTTGGAAGAGGGGAGCAAATTTTAAACTTCTAGAACGCTTCATTGTAAGTTCCGGTGCGCCATTTTGGAGCGGCGGCCATTTTGGATTACATACCTATTTCACTTACAAATTTTTTTTGTGTTTTGAATGCCATGCCATGGCCATTTTGAAATGGTTGGTGATAATTTAGGTTTAGACTTTTAAATTGGTAAAGTAAGAAAGTTAAAGTTTTGTTGTTATGAAATACATATAAATTAAGTAAAGCTAGGTATAGGCTGAATTTGTAGTTAGTCAGTTTCAAAATTTCAGCATAACTGGATACAAAAAACAGTCTGTAATAATATTACTAACTAGTAAGTAAGTGGCATATAAATAATAAATTATTTTTTTGACCACCAATGAGTGCTTACATTAAAATAATAAATTATTGACTCACCCACAGGTTTTTCAGCGTTGATGATATATTTTTCAGCGATAGTTCTATTAAGTGGAAAAAGACTAGTAGCTGAGTATAGAACTACACGTGGTGAACCGCAGCCCGATATACTGCCACGGCTGCGCATGCTGCCCGCGCGTCGCCCTTGTGCTTTCTGTAACGTAAAAGTGGACACAACAAAACATAAGAACGAGAACACATCATAAATGAAACAAACGAAAACAGTTGGATAAATAACAAAAAAACGACACATACCCATCTATCTTGAAAATAGAATGTCGTAATAGAGTTGGACGGGTGTCTGTGGTGGAGCTGCGGGAAGCCGGGCGCGTTGGTGGGCGACGGCGTCGTGGTGGCGTGCGGCGACACCGACGTGTAGCCCGCGCCGAACAGCGCCGGCGCCAGCGACAGCGACGACATCGAGCGCGGCGTGCCCGGCTCGTGCTTCAGCGACATGCGCCGCGCGTTGGCCGGCCGGTTGAACACCACCAGGGTGTCCACGCCGCACCACTTAGCGCCGCACGTCCGAGGAAACGGGATGCACGAGTCCCCGGCGTTCTCACTCTCCGATTGACTTCGCTGACTCGACTTCATCGAATCCGAGTCGTCGCTTGTTTTTACCGGAATCTACAATATAAATTAAGAGGGCAAAATAACATGGGGAGTGTTTACAAAACAGTTCAAACATTATCAAGTAGCATTTACCTCATCGACTGACGTCGCTAATGTTTTCAAACAGTGTAGCAAACATCTGTGACCTTCTTTCTTCTTGCGATAAGCAGTTCTGTTTATAGCTTGCAATATTTTAATAGTAGTCGCACTGTCCACATTTGTTCCAGACAACCAAGAGAACTTTGGTATGGTCTGTTCCGTAACATTCCTAGGAAACATAACTTGCAAGTTGGCAGTGTATCCATTCCTTTCAGAATGTATTTGACATGTTCTTGTATCTATATTCATATCTGTAACTTCAATATTGGCCATTTCACGAATTGATTCAAATTCTTCATCTATGGATGTTGTTGTTTTCTGTTTATTCTAGAATATAAATAAAATGTTAAATCTTCATGTAATTTTTTGACTAATTATTAAGTTGTTACATGTTTTATAGAATTAGATATTGTATAATATCTTACCATTTCTTTATTATCACTTAAGGACAGATCATTCAATGAACCAACAGTTGATGCATAGCTGACAGCTGAAAAAAATCAAAATATTTTTTAGAGCAACATGGCCCATACTAGAATATCAGCAGTAAAATATAAATACACTCTTACCATCACTATTATTATCTTCATCATAATCAGTGTCATCAGGTAGATAGTGGTTGCACATTTTCAACAGAGAAGGGTGCATTGACCACACCCTTAGGGTCTGGTCCCTGCCCCAAGTGACCAGCTGATAATTGGATGGTGAAGTATTAGGCCTCCATACCATAGTTTGGACTGTGTCAGTGTGTCCCACCAACCTGTGGGATAATGCGCCTCCTACCCAGATCCCTATAACCCCAGCTTGTTCTACTCTGGGTAATCCACCCCACCCAACTCCTATAGTCAATAGTCCACTTCCAAATGGCGTGTAAATAGCACGCCATACAGGGAAGTTTGTCATTATAATGTTTTCAGGTCTCCTAGCATTGTTGATATCAAAATACTTTATGCTACCATCATGGCTAGATGTGACCAATTGGTACTCATGATGTGGACTCCAGTCCACACCATGGATTTTGCACAGATGTGCTGAAATATAATGAATAGGAGCTGCATGTTTTCGGTAGTCCCATATTTTAATGTCACCATCATGAGCAGTTGCCACCATGTGGGAAGCAACCTTGTTCCATTGTACCTGTGATGCTCCGGCTGTAAATAATAACATATGATTTATAACACCTCTGCTAAGGAAATTTTAGCAATAAAATAAAGAATGATGAGTTTACATTACAAGAAGTCTTAATATTCAACTAACCAACAGCACACAAAGACACCACTGGCTTCCTGGCATCACGTAAATCCCACAAATGAGTAAAAGTGTCAATGGAGCAAGTTGCAATCAGATTATGATCTTGTCTGTGGAAGTGGGTGTCGCTGACAACTCTGGTATGTCCACGAAGAGAGGTGATACATGTCAGTTCATTGCCACTTCGCCACTCGTACACATCTACTCTCTGATTACTCTGTAATTTAAGGTCATTGTTTGATACCACTTTTGGTAGGCTTCAACAGATAAAAATAAAAGTGATAAGACTTATGATGATATCATTTAGAATTGAACAATGTCTTTTTTTCAACGACATTAAAAAGAAACATTGGAAATATACTCAATATTATCAAAATAAAGAAAGTATTCATCCTATATTTATTAGAATATTGAATTTTATTAAGTTCAAATAGAAAAACAACATATGAGTGAATATTGAAAGTCATTGAGATGTACTTATTATAGACTCATTATTACAGAGTTTGTTTACAAACCGCAATAGCGCAGAGTTTTTGTCCGTGGTACGTCTGACACCACTCCGCGCCAGCCGCATCGTACTTGCTGTGGCGCGGGTACTTCTTCACGATATCACCGGTGTCCTCCTCCAGGTTAATCTGCTTTATCGCCAGGGACCTCCGCCCCGCAAGCAGCACGTTATTGCCGGAGTAATCCACGGACATAGCCGTCGCTTGTAACTCCCGATATTCCCATTTCATTATTTCTGCGCTCCAATGGACAGACATTTTTGCTGCTTTACACAATCATTCAATTAGGGAAAATTAAATGTATTTATGATATGGAAAAATTCAATAAATGTATGTGATTAGAAAAATAAATAGCCAAATCAAAAAACAACACCGAGATTAGAGATAACATGACAGTGTCACAATGACAATCAGCTGTTGTTGATTTCTCGCATTGTCCGAAGGAGGGATATTATAATTGGAAATTTTATATAGTAATGGACAAATGTCATAAACCTGCAAATTATGCCCATTAAACACTTACATCCTGTAAATTTTAAATAATTAAATACAACGTACTTTTATTTTACATGAACTTAATAAAAAGTAAAATAGTTGCAACATTTATATACGTACAAATTTTATGATCAGCATTTCGGACTAAACAGTGTATGAGGTAAAAAAAAAGAAGTGCCGTCAAAATAGGCGGTGGATTTTCGTTTTTGTTGGGGCGATATCAAAATGATTGATAAAATTGGTGATAATAATGATAAAAACTTTTTAGAATTTTTGTAGATGTTCACAGTATACCTATATCTTGTTGTTTAAAATGCCGATGATTTTCCGGAGGTGGCGGAATAAATTGTTTTTCAATATCATACCCAAACTTTTTGTGGGTCTTCTGTTTATTTACGTTTACTGTGAATATTTAATCTATTACGTTACTCAAATACAAGTAAGTAAAATGCGTAGATATAATAATTTGTTTTGAAAGTGTTGTTCCATAGAATAATGTTTTAATGACATTTTTTTATCAAGTGTGGATGGCCTGCACTCAGTAAAACACCTCAGGAAGGCGTAGACCCTTTATATGTAATGGTGTTGGCCGACACTCATTTGCTGGGCTCCAGGAATGGTCACTGGTTGGATAAGTGGCGACGTGAGTGGCAAATGCATAGAGCTTTCCAAACAGCAATGACTTTGCATCAACCAGAGGCAGTTTTTGTGCTAGGTGAGTGATATTCATTTTGTACCATTAAAATCCGCTATTTCAGTTTCTCACTATGAAATAAATCAATAATAAATTTGTTTAGTAAAAAAAAAATACAGCTACACACAGTTACAGACTGCATACAAACTATAATATATATATGTTACGGCCAAACCCGATTTCAGGACAAACTAGTTTAGCCTAGGCCAAACTAGTTTGTCCTAAGCCTGTCAGGATAAACCGGTTTAGCCTAGTCCAAACTAGTTTGTCCTAAGCCCGTTAGGATAAACCAGTTTAGACTAGGCCAAACTAGGTGATCTTGATATAGATACGCATTATCTAGGATAAACTGGTATGGCCTTTTCCAGACATTGTAATATGTCAAGAAAGTCAAAATAAATAGATTATCCAAATAAAATCCTTCGTAATTGGAAAAATTATAATTTTTATTATACTTTAATCTTATTTCTTACTTCTTATAATGATTCGTCGTTAAGTTTTCATTCGTGCAATCATACTTGGCAAGAAATAAATGTTTTTTTATGTAAGCAATAATGTGTTAATTATTACAATTATTATGTCGTTAAAAAATTTCCTTACTAATATTATAAGCGTGAAAGTTTGTAAGTATGGATGTATGGATGTGTGGGTGTATGGATGTATGTGTGGATGTTTGTTACCCTTTACGCTCAAACTTCTGAACCGATGTTCATGAAATTTGGTATGCTGGTGGCTGGCACTCTGGAATAACATATAGGCTACTTTTTTAAATGAAAATTGTATGAGAGAATTTTTATGTGTTTGTCTATTTTTATAAATCTTGGTATAGAGGTAGCTGGCACTCGGAGAGACACATTTTTTAATTCAATCCCCATGGGGTTCATTGGGGAGTGGGGGGGGGGGGGGGGGGTGAAAATTAGTATGGGAGACTTTTGACGTGTTTGTCGTTTTATATAAAACTTGGTATGGAGGTAGTTGGCACTCCGGAGACACCAGCGCTATTTTTTTTTATTTCATTCATTGGGGAGGGGGGGGGGGGGTGAAAATTAGTATGGGAAAACTTTAACGTTTATAGATTTTCATAAAACGTGGTATGGAGGTAGCTGGCTATTTTAATACATCATTGCTACTTAAGCCCATTAATACGCGGACAAAGTCGCGGGCGGCCGCTAGTGGATAATAAATGATAATACAAACAATCATACTTTTACAAATAATAATAAAAAGAATAATCATATGAGTATTATGTACCCCATAATTTCAAAAGTGAAAATGATCTGAACTGCGCCTATTATTTTTAAAGGGTGTAAACAAAACCTTAATCCAAAAACTTTAATCGATAAAAAACATGTCATGAGTGATGAAGTCGTGAAGTGTTTTCTAACACAATGACCTCATATTAAAATAATTTCAACCCTTGAAAATCTTACAACCCTTGCAAACAACCCCTAAATTGAAAAAACACAAAGAAATACATTAGTGTGTAAATATTTTCATTTTCAAGTTTTAACCCCCTTTCAACCCTTAAGGTTGAAAGGGGGTTAAAACTTGAAAATTACCCTGAATTTTTTTTTAAGTTTACTTGCAACGCGATATTGCAAAATTCGCACGGGAACGGGAGTTATTGGGCAAAAACTTTTGGATGTAAAATCTCATAGTCCACGCGAACGAAGTCGCGGGCACAGATAGTTATGTATATTAATTATACACAATACAATAGGTTTGGGGTCTGTATTATACTGCGTACTCTCATATTGCTCCAAATAATCACATGCCGAAATTTTCAGTTACGGAGTAGAGAAAAATAAAATATGTAATAATAATAATAATAATAATAATAATAATTTATTTCCAAAAAGTTTTACAGGCATATTAAATTACATTTCCGGGCCCCCACACTAGGCTAGGCCTGTCCTGTGGGGGCAGAAAACATTAGCATAGGAGATTATACAGTGGCAATTAATAACAATGTAAAAGGAGATTGGAGTTTTGCTTATGTAAGAATATAGTGTGCATGTGATTTGTGAAGTGTGAGGAAGCGTGGCGCATGATTAGTGTCCGGGTTATTTATATATTTTTAAAATGTTCTCCGTCTCTTCATAGGAGAGCCCCATGAGTATCTTGGTTAGAGAAGCTTTAACTTCACGAACAGTTTTATGTTTTAATTGGAATTTGTTAACTAGTTTATTGTATAGATGAGGAAAGAGGTATGATTTAAAACGAAGTGCAAAAGAGGTTTTGGATGGGAGGACAGGGATTTTAAAAACTCTTTTCCTTAAAAGGAACTGATATTCGTCAGAGTTCACGACGGATTTGTGCGTACTGATGAAGGCTCTACAAATAAATAATTTTCTAACGCTCAGGACTTCAGCTTGAGCAAATAGAGCAGAAGTAGGAAAAAGAAGGGGCTTGCAAAGAGCAGTCTTTAGAACCCCCCTTTGGGCTCTTTCCAACATTATTAAAGTGCTTTGTGAAGCTCCACCCCAGGAAAGAATGCAGTAATTTATAATAGATTGGCAAAGCGCATAATAAACAGATTTTAAAGTTTTACCATCTGCGACCTCACGAAGACTTGACATAATATGTATTACTTTTCTCACTCTTCCCGACATGGCTGCTATATGTTCTCTAAAGTGAGCTTTTCATCTAAAACAACTCCCAAGTATTTCAAGGAGTTTGTTCTAGTTATTTGTTCACAATTACACAGGTCGGGGACAGCTGAAGAGGAGCAGCAATGAATCTTGATTTTGGACAAGTCCGTGGGAGCTGAAGCGGCCGTCTTATGGAAACATAGAAATTTGGTCTTAGAAGGGTTTAGCGTTAAAATATTCCTATCTAACCACTGCAAAATAAGTCTCATACCATCCTCAACCCTACGACTAACCAGTTCCCAAGAAGAATCGTGGAAAACAAGAGCTGTGTCGTCGGCGTAGCACAGGATATCAGCGTTCTGTATAGGCAAAGAGGAGATATCATTTATATATATTAGAAAGAGGGAAGGTCCTAGAATGCTACCCTGTGGCACGCCGAAGAAACAGTGCCTGTGTCACTTAGGTGATTGATGATCCTGGTACATTGACTCCTATCAGACAAGTAGCTGGTAAACCATTTCAAAGCAATTCCTCGAATACCCAGATTTTCCAGTTTCCTTAAAGAATCGGAGTTGAGACTGTGTCGAAGGCTTTGGCAAGGTCCAAGAAGACTCCAACGCAGGCACGACCATTATCAAGATGAGTGGAGAGAGTATCCGTTAGCAAGGTGACTGCATCTTCCGTCGATTTTTCCTTGCGAAAACCAAATTGCCTATCTGACAATAGCCTGTTAGATTCTAAATATGACATTAGTCTCTTATTCACAAGGCGCTCCAGAAGCTTTGAGATATTACTCAGAAGTGAGATAGGGCGATAGTTGGAGGGATTATTCTTTGCGCCACTTTTGTGTATAGGAATCACCATCGCCACCTTCCAAGGATCAGGAAAAACACCAGATAAAATGCTATTGTTAAAAATCTCTGTCAGAGGCCATGCTATATCATTAGCGACCGCTTTCAGGATTTTATTTGTGATGCCATCTATGCCTGGGGAGCTGTTTGCATCTAGCTGGTCAATAAGTTTCAGAACCTCTTGTTCGTCGGTGGGTGGAAAGAAAAATGAATGTTCCGGAGTATCCTTGGCTTTATGTTCGGATGCAAGAGAGTCTTGTGTTTCATTTAAATATGTGAGTATTGAATTGGCTAACTTGTCCCCTACAGATGTGAAATAAGAGTTACAAGAATTGATAGCGTCGGACTCACTGCAATCCTTTGATTCCAGAAGATCCTGAGAACTATTCCTTACAGAGGCAGACCTTCGGTGAGATATTTCATTTATGGACTTCCATAATTTGCGTGGATTATTTTTATTTTTATTTAGTTCATTATTTTCGTAAGCCGACTTAAGTTTTCTAAGGAGAGAAATATAGAAGTTTCGGTATCTGGTATAAATCAGCTTTTTGGTTTCGTCTGCTGGGCTCTTACGATATTCGGAATGCAGTTTGTCTCTATGGATCGAACAGCGTATAAGACCAGGAGTCATCCATGGCTTGATTTTAAATTTCGAGTGGGAATACGGACAAGTTGAGAGTTTTTACGGATGGACGCTGTGAGAATATTGGTAAAGTTCGCGACATCTAATTCTACGGATTCATTTTTGATAGTGTCAAGCCAATTTATTTTACTTATATCTGATTTAAGCCCTTCGTAGTCAAGTATTAGTTTGGTTCGCTTTATTGGTTTCTTGGAGTTTTTGGATACCAACCATAATCACCGAATGGTCTGTTAAATCCGTAGGACATACTATTGATTCCGCTATAACATTTGCAGGAATAAACATATGATCTATGCAGGATTTGCCATGTGTGGGCACGTTGATAGAAGACGTAAGTCCCTTATCGTAAAGAGTGTTCAGATAGGTCGATATATTTTCAGTATCATTTAATGTGTCTAGGATGTTAATATTTAAATCTCCTGCAACAATAAGACATGGACTCTTACTAAGTGTCCTAAGAGTGAGATCTAATTCTGCAATGAAGGTAGAGGGGTTACAAAAAGAGGGGCAACGGTAAATACCACACACGGTAAAAAAATTTGGGACTTCTACGATTAGACAATTTGCCTCAATTATGACGGGTTCAAAAACATTAGGCGACCACTTCTCGTTCACGTATATTATTACTCCTCCTGACCTATTAATGTGATTAGCAGTGCTATAGGATTGATATCCCTTAATTTGTTTAATTATGGAGTGGTTGTTAATCCAACATTCGCTCATAATCAGCACATCGAATTCTAAATCCAACCTACCCAGCAAAACTAAGAAGTTATCAAAATTGCGTTGCATACTTCGAATGTTTACATGCATAACTTTAATACAATATTTGGACATAATGCTCGGCACTCCTCTGGAATATATATTGAATGGCACTCAAAATTCGAATTTTGATCGATATCCGTTAATAAGTCAAATGTAGCCATTTATATTTATTATATTAAGAGGTGTAATACTTAGTGTCGGGGTGCCACAATATGAGCAAACTAAATAACTATGTGTGAATCTTAAGTTAGAAGTGTAAAGGATTGTGCCGGGGTATGCGTAAATTAGTGAAGTGTAGCTGTGAAAAATTGCTGTGTGTGATACTTCAGAAGCTGAGTGTTTGAAAAACAAATGTCTCACATGCCAAAAATAACAAATTCCCGTATATAAATCTAGGTTAAAAATTATAAAAGACATGCTAGAGAATATGGAAGTTAAAAACATTGCGGATCTAATATACAAACTATAAAGAGCCATTGCGAAATGTGATTGAGATGAGTTAAATAGCTTTATTTCCCTCGGATAACTTCTGCAGATGTTCCTGAGATTTGATCTGAATTGGAGGACTACCATCTCTGCCTTCCCCTTTTCTGATGTAGATGAATCCGTTTCTGATCCAGCAATATCTGTATCCCTGTTCCTTCGTCCAAAGTCGAGTAATACGAAATAAATGCCGCATCTCTTGAGAGAGTCTTTCATTCACGTAAATTCTCCTTTCAGGGCCACCTCCAACAACATCCTTACTCTCCAGCGAGCGGCGGGATTTAGCTTGCCTAAGGAAATCATCTCGCTTGGTTCTGCGAGTGAAGGAAACAACGAGAGGCCTCGGAAGGCGCTCTTTGTCTTTAGGATCATTTTTAGAGCGTGGTCCAGCGCGAGATACGTAATCCAGGTCACGCTCATCTAGTTCGACTCCTATTTTATTAGCCGTCGTCAAAACTAAATGGTAGGGGTTTTCATTTGGGGTTTCAGTTAAACCCATGATTTCCAATTCAGACCGCAGAGCTTCGTGTGAATGTTTGGTAAGTTGATCCTGAAGAGCAGCCAACTGCAGCTTAAGCATAGCATTTTCCTTTTCTTTATCTTCTAGGAACTGCAACCTGGTCTCGTATTTAAGTATTTTTGACGTAAGGTCGTCAAACCTACAGGCAAAGTTAGATTGCATTTCTGCCATGTCTCGCCGCAGGTGACGTATTTCGGCCAAAAGAGATTGCATACTTTCCTCCGACTCATTTACCATTGATTCATTCCCGGAATATGCCAAAGGGAAGCCAGAAGAGCAACTGGTTTTCTTACGCATCGTGACATTTTCAATAGCACGGATTGGGGTATTAGTGTTGTCCCCACCCTTCTTTGCGCTCGCCTTGCATTCCGGGCATATCCATTTTTTCACCTGATCCCGGGTTAAGTTAGATGTGGCGGAACACGGGATGTGAAATTTTTTGTCGCAATTCAGCGATGAGCAGGATATTACTTTTTCATCATTAAAAGCTTTAAGACAACCAGAACAACTCATTTTGCCGTAGTAATTTTAGCTTGGCGGAGTAAATGGATATTTGTGAATACGGAAAAACAGGCGCTGGTTAATGCCCCGAATAAATTGGAGAAATTACTATTCGAGTCAATTAATAAGTGTAGCAACACTCAGCGCACTGTCACTCTCAAAAATTGACACTGTCAGTTGAGTTTGGCAGATGTCAAACTCAAATTTGGTGCTGTCAGTTGATCTTGACAGATGTTTTTGACTATAACTCCTTTAATTTTCATGCTATCACAATTTTTAAATTTAATGTTTGTAAACAGAAGGCCATACCGGTTTATCCTATCTTTATAAGAAACAAGAAATAAGATTATAGTTATATATTATTTTTCCTATTGCTGAGGATTTTATTTGGATAATCTATTTATTTTGACTTTCTTGACATATTACAATGTATGGAAAA
Organism: Maruca vitrata; assembly: GCA_039566165.1. Taxonomy (NCBI): domain Eukaryota; kingdom Metazoa; phylum Arthropoda; class Insecta; order Lepidoptera; family Crambidae; genus Maruca; species Maruca vitrata. The sequence continues at coordinate 12,665,273 of CM076916.1, read as the reverse complement.
GGCCATGCCAGTATATCCTAGATAATGCGTATCTATATCAAGATCAACTAGTTTGGCCTAGTCTAAACTGGTTTATCCTAACGGGCTTAGGATAAACTAGTTTGGACTAGGCTAAACCGGTTTATCCTGACAGGCTTAGGACAAACTAGTTTGGCCTAGGCTAAACTAGTTTGTCCTGAAATCGGGTTTGGCCGGTAACATATATTTGTTGATTTAATGCTATTTAGAGCTCTAATGTAAATTTTAATATTGAAAAAGCAATATTTTTATTATATATTTAATAATGTTTTAATTTGAAATAAAACTAATTTTACAAGTTAAACTCACATGTTTTGTTATTCTAAACATATTATTTAAAATATGTAGTATTTGCGTTATTAATAGACAGTATATTTTATATTCATATATTTTTGTTTGTTTTGTATTTCAATATTAGTTTTAAATATTAAGTAAGTATCAAGTTTTATTATATTTTTTTATTAACAAAACACAGGAATTAAAATATTGAATCTATTCTAGGTGATCTATTTGATGAGGGAAAATGGTGTCCACAAAGAGAGTTCAATGATTATGTGGAGAGGTTCAATAAGTTCTTTAGAGTGCCAAAAGGCACTGGCATGTATGCCATAGCAGGAAATCATGATATTGGATTTCATTACAGGTGAGTAGTATCTACATTTATAGTGAGATCATATTTTTAAATTATAAATTGACAGGCATATGTTGCTATTAGGTCAGATGGTAAATAAGAGTTATGTAATTCCGAAGTCCTTATTCATATTGATGAGTTTGGTTTGCAACATGTATGAACAATCTTATCATGTTTGTTGTCATAGGTCCTATCAGAAGGTTCTGGCTTGCTTGTGGTGTGAAAATCATTCATAATTTCGTTTTTTATTTTTCTTCTTTGACCAATGAATAGCTGTAGTATACCAGTTTATCATCTCATCATATTGTCTCAGATATCTGTACCAGAACCTTATCTCAATCTATAACTTTATCTATCATCCATATCACAGAAACTATTTGTCTTGCCCAATATTTTTTTTTATCAAGCTCTGGATAAATGTGATAAAGATAGATTGTACTCTTACTTACACTATTATGATTAAAATTTCTTAAAAGCAAGAAGCTTATGAGGGAAAGCAGAATAGCTGGTCCAGAAGAAAGTGATGTGTTTCGTAGGTAATATGATTTGCATGTAAATTTTAAACAATTGGAAGTATCATTTTATCATTATGAGCTATATAGAATAAAATAATTAACATTGATTCATTAGTCCAAATTTTAAAGTCTTGTAGAATATGTATAGTAATTTAATAAAATTTTATTTAGGCTCTAATTACTTTTTAGGGTACCTAGTTACAATTTTAAGCAAAAATGGACAGCTTTTAATTGATATCATTTGTTTCTTAATTAGATAGTGTATAACTGAATGTATCTTGTTACATATATTATGTATAATTTACATGATTGTATAATTACCATTATAAAACCCATAGACCCAACATACATTTTCATATTTTAAAGGATAACACCTCACCTGGCGAAGCGGTTCGAAACCAAGATGGAAGCGCCACCAGTCCGCCTCGTCACGCTCAAAGGGAACCATTTCGTGCTCATCAACTCCATGGCTATGGAGGGAGATGGATGCTCTCTATGCTCAAGAGCCGTTAACGAAATAGACAGGATATCAGGTGTGTACATTAGAATAATAGGGTTATTGACACATTATGATATTAGCTAGCCAGCTTTAACTACGGGTGGCGTACTGCTACGCTCATAACAGTACGTAAATTCATAAATGATTAGTGGCTTATCAGAACCCAACAATATGGTACTCTATCAATTTTACCTGACCGCGCCAGGAGGTTTATTTGGCCATAGGCATGCAGGAAAGCTACCCATTTTTCAAGCATTATTGAAAAAAAAAGATATCAAATTAAAGTTTTAGAGAACGTAGAAGTTTTAAAACTAAAATTAACCTATTTAATTTTTTTACTACTTGATGTAATGCCGAAGCATTCACGAAAGTGAATGTGTTTTTACTAATGGCTAGGTATAACTTATGATTTATCGAAGACTGGGTTTGATATTAATCTATTGCAGATGTTATGAAATGCAGCAGTGGGTCGCCGCTGTGTAAAGGAAAAACAAGGTTGGAAAAGTACAGCAGGCCAATTTTGATGCAGGTTCGTGTGAGCTCATTTAATATTTTTTAATAAATTATTTTTTTATAATAAAAATAAAAATCATATTTCGGACAAAGTATCCATATGGGTTAGTATAATATGTCGGTAATCGACAGTAAGGACTGCTCCTTAATACTGACTCACACTGAAACAGTCTAACATTTTAGTGCTGTTCATTGACGCTTGATTGTTGTTGGTGTATCCTGAAAATACAAAGTAGATTAGAGCTATTATTCAATTGTAATAGGCGTGACGACTGGGTCAAAATCTTATTATTCTATTTAGTCCGTAAATTAGTTTATACAAAAATATGGGACACGTATTTTTTTGTTTTTCAATTGATTGAAAAATGACAAAATTATAGCTTATCAAACTTCTGGAGTGGGGGCTTGTGACGTCACACTTACGCAAAAATTGTACCTAAACGTGACGTCATACGAAACTTCTAAGCACTATATCTTCATAATTTCTTGTTTGTGAAACAAAGTTAAAAATACGAGTACAATATTTTTAAATAATCTAAATAACGGACTAATTATATTTTTTTAGTCGTCTCGCCTATTATTATGTAGCTAATTATCAAGATTTTTTCTAAATACACATCTATAAATAAAATATTCTTTTGATTATAGCATTATCCCTTGTACAGGGAATCGGATAGTATATGCACAGAGCCGGACGCAGCGCCGTTGCCGGAGCGAAACAACTTGTTCGAGGAGCGCTGGGACTGTCTCTCCAAGGTATAATCATATGGTCATTCTTGTATTGCGATTTATAAGTAAGTACCTGTGTTAAACATTATATAGGATATATAATGCATACATAAAGTCACCTTTTCCCGGAGGGGTAGGCCGAGGTCACTTCCTGCTATGTGCTACGATCTTGGCACACCACTTCAGCTTTTTTCGCATCCATCAATCTCTTCATGCATGCTCGTCGAATAAAGATACTTTTGATTTGACCCTTCTTCAAAATGTTCATGGAAGGTCTTTCCTTCCTCTGTCGACTAAGGTTGTTGAGAGGTTGAATGAAAGACGATCAAGGAAAGAATACATAGAGGAAGTATAAATGATGACTACTTAACTAATACCCAATGTTTAGGGGTGAGAGCCATCCGCTCCCCCGCAAGTCCGGTGATGATAACGAGGCTACTCCAAGCCATCATCGTAAGTCAGTTAGGAAAAATAATAGTAGTTTTATAAGTAGAGCTTGTAACAAATTTAATTATAACTACAACCATATCGACATTTTTTATGAAAATGTCACAAAGTTGAAAATAATAATTTACCAATCTTATATCCCAATCTTTCCTTTATTTTTTATAATGAGCCAACAAGATGACCTCACTCCACCTGATGGTAAGCGGTAGTGAGATCCAAATATGAGGTCGACATGCACAATAGACCATATTGAGCCTGTCGCACCTAACCTGAAAGCCGTGAGAGAGGAGACCACTGCTGCGGCAACAACGAGACAAGGCGTGGAGTTTCGCATTGGTATTGAGCTGTGCGGGTCCGAGTTGGCCAGTCCGCCGGACGGAAGGGCCCCCGCACCACCGTTTCTACGGGTCTCCCTGGCCGGCGGGCTGACCCGCTTCACCCGCACAGTACCGCCGCCAACACTCCACTGGTCCTGCGCTTGCCGCAACAATATTCCCCCCTGGCTCCGGTTTGTACAGTGCTGATCCCGGAACGCGACCTGACCGAGAGAGGTCAGAGTCACCTGGCGGGTTTTACGCAACTGTATGGTGGTAATAGCAACCCACGCGTTATTTCGTCACACAACACTAATGTATCTTGTAGTGGAAAATCTTAATTGCTGATGTATTATTTTAAGTCAAATGTAACGCCGAACTGCTGTTTTTTTCGTTAATAAATAAAAATAACTTTTTTTTTCATCTCAGGAGTCGACGGAGTACCTGGTGGAGAGCCTGCGGCCGCGCGCGGCGCTGGGCGCGCACACGCACCACAGCTGCGCGGTGCGCCACAGCTTCGTGCCCACGCCCGACCACAAGATTGAGTTCATCGAGTACACCGTACCTTCGTTCTCGTGGAGGAATAGACAGGACCCTAAGTATTATTTGGTAAGCAAGTTATAAGGCGTCCGACCGATTTCAGCCATGGCGGCCGATCTCAACTGGGTCAGCCAAGTGCGCAGGACGTATTATACTTAGTGCACAAGTGTGCGCGTAAACACAAGTGCACTCTCTGTTCCCCTACTCTTATAATTTGGTGAGACGGCAATCCGACATGACCGATAAGAGATCAGGCGCAGGACCACCGGCTTAACGTGTTTGCCTAGGCACGGGCGTTCGCGTACGGGAGGAAGTTATATGAAATAAAAAAGGGTGACTATCGAGTTTCTTGCCGGTGTCTTCTCGGTAAAATCAGCGTTACGAACCTGTGGTAGAATCACTTTACTATTACTTATTTATTTATTGTACTGACGATTTATAAGTGAGTGTAAATGCCCATATAAAAAAAGGAATTTAAACTTTGACTTTGTCTTTGAAAATTATTGTACGGCTTAACATACATACAATTACGCCTTTTTCCCAGAGGGGTAGGCAGAGATCACTTCCAGCGATCCACTTTTCACCTCTGTGGGAAACGTGACGTGACGGGTTGTGGACCACGTCGCCGCCATTCTGCCTTGTGCATTGTTTTAACAAGGTCATTGCGTTCCCACGAGTAGCAAGGATTTATGACGGGGGAAGGAAAAGGGGAGGAAGGATACTATCGCCTCGGATGATTTGGACTGAGTCGATAGTAGCTCGAGGAGCCGGGGTCGCTTTACACGTATACCGTTCACCAACCGCCGGACAGATAGTTGTGACTGGTATTCCCTGACTGAATTTTACTGACTGTGTATTGATATTCTTAACATATTATTTAGAGACCCGACAATCATTTATATCAAATGTGTAGTGTTCGCATCGCGCCAAAAATAGACAACACTCAGTAAGTTATTAATTATGTGTTGTGGACCTTATGAATGTTCGTATTGTATGTAATTCTATTAGAGTCAGATTTAGCACATAAAATTGATTGGAAGGGGTATTTTGTAGCACATCGCCCGTAAGTCACTACGACATGCTTGGCAGAAAACATGGTTATTACATTCATTTTACCTTAGATAATCTGTTACCTATTAATAAAAAATACATTACATAACATAAAAATTACCCAGTATGTGTACCTCTACACATTTGTTCGCAACGTTCGCAAGCATTAGGTACAAAGCCGCTATTTCGCTTGGCAATTTGAAGTCTTACGAGTATATTAATGCTTTTATTAATATAGGTATTGAACCACCGACCACATCAATATGATCTGGTTCCGTCCAGTTCAATCCATATTTATTGTGTTCGGCTTGGAAGACGTTTCCAATGTGATGATAATTGCTATCTTAATTGTATATTTTCTGAATATTAAATCAAATATGGGTAGGTAGAATAACAGTTTGAATATGTTTTATGTATCATAATCATGAATTACCTACTTTACATCGCATACTCTGAAACAAGTAGGTACATACTTTTACAAAATAAGTTGTTGCTAAGCAATTAGGTTTATTTTTACTTTAATGATTATACCTACACATCTATAATCATTTTAATTTAGGTAAAACCAAACCAACCAAACATATTATGTGGTAAGCCCAATAGATAATGATTGCTGAAAACAGATTGTCTTTCAAACAAGTCGTGTCGTACTGTGGGCTTAGGCTAACCTATTTGACCGGTTTAAAATAAATTTAGTACAGAGGGGGAGTTTAGACCCTGAAAAGTTGAGGGGCTATAGCCATCCGTTTCCCAGGAAGTCCATAATGACAAGACTACTCCATACGATAGTCGTGGTCAGTTAGGAAAAAAATCTCTGAAAAGGCTAAACCCTATTTATATGTCAACAATCAGCAAAGAAAGAATGAAAGCAGAATACTGTATGTATTAATTGACACTTGTTAAAGTACATTCGACCTGTACGGATCACCGTCTTGCCGCCCCCTATAGTTGCTGGCGGACCGCTTACTTATGCAATGCCACTAGCTTTAGATAAAGTTTTTTTTTTACAATGTTACAGCTGACAATAACTCCAGACGAGGTGAGGGTCTACAAATGCGGCATGCCCCGGGAGTGGACGATACAGGTGACCGCCATACTGATGCTTCTGGCCCTCGTCGTCTATCTGCGGTACTCCAACAGCGCGGATTACATCGGCAGCTATAAACAAAGGTGAATAAATCAGTAACTAGGGCTGTGCCCGCGGTCACAGCACAGGTCTGGTCCCTGGAGGGGTGCAGAAATTAGTAGATTACTCTATAGTTTTATATATCAAAGGCGTAGTTATAAAAGCTTTCAGCGGGCCCAAAAGCTACTTACAACACTAGAATAAATAAATAAATATATATCGGACAAGATCACATACATACATACATGTACATTGATCTGACATCGTGGTATGTAGCTTAAGCACTTGTGTTACGGAAATCAACAGCGCAACACAAGTATGCTTAGATATATAAATAGCACACCTAACCGCAATAGTCTGACAGGCATAAAGATACTTTAATAAATTGGGGTTAGTAGATGAAGTAGGTTTTAAGAAAAAAATAGACAATACTAGGTTTTAAGAAGATAAAGAAGAGGACAGATAATTGATAGTTTTAGATAATTGGTCCTCATCTATATCTTCTTTAAATTATTCATTTGGTTTATTTTTGAAACAGACACATTATGTACTCAAATTGAAAAAGATTTTAATGTTTTTTTAATAAACTATAATCCTTATTTTTTTCTTTTCAGAACTGATAAGAGAGTTTGACCAGTAAAATATCAGCCGTACCGTCGGCCCGAGACTAAGGTATATTTATATTTGGTTAATAATTTAGTTATAATTGTTTTTGTTTTATCATGTTTATAATAAAATAAAACATACTACACTTAATATAATGGTTCTTGCTTAAATTCCCCAAATATTTCAATAGTTTTTAGATTTACGTAATCTTATTTGCTTAAGATAAGATACATACATTATTTTGTTAATAGAAAAAAGATGATTAAACATTATGTCGATATATCATTACTTTCAAAAATACAAACAATTGCTAAGTCACCTATTTGTTGCATAAGTTATTTTACAATAATAGGTACGTAGATAGCGTTTGTATATTTAATAAAACAAAGCAATCAAAACATTCCTTATGTAAACTTTCAGTTTAAGTTGTATGATAAACTTCAATGTGGAATTTTTGTTCTGACCGTCTATATCAATAACTCATAAAGACGCTTTGATAGCGTGAAAACGAAAGTAGACAAAACGCCTTGTTGTGTATTTACTGATGGAAATTCCTGAAAAGTTATATTTTAAAAAGTCAATAAGAGTAAAGAGTTTGACAAGAATACCTATTAGAAGTCTACTTGTATACCTCTACATACATAGGTATGTAGAGGTATACAAGTAGACAAGTAGGTGGTAAGTAGGTACTTACCTTATTTATTAATTAATTTGTTATTAGATATTTAACTGTAACAAATATTCATCTCCGGGGTCGCCTACGATAATGATAGTGGTTTAAACTGCACAGAACACAGAAATGACTTGACATGATCTTTACTGTCTGTAAATCCCGATCTATCTTGTTTTCCGATCACCGCGCATACACTTCATACCTACATGTTCCTCAGTGTATTATTTAACGGCACATGGATACCCGTCACTTCGTGCAATATTCCGTGATTGGTCGACGGTTTGCTTACGTTTAGACCGGTAAAGGCTGCGGTCGGGTTTGGAACGTATGAAAACACGTGAGTCGTTCAACCAATCAACGTGATTCGCCTTCGTCGGATCTTTTAATGGCAAGACGTCGCCTGTTGATCAATTACTAAAATACATACGTTAAATAGTACATTTTAACTTCCGATTGTTATTTTCCGAGAATTGATCAACTACCTCGAAAGTTTGTCAACTTACGAATCGTGCTGTTTTCCGGTGATATTATTTGTGCTACAGCATTAATGAATTCCTAATCGAATTGTCTATATATATATATGTTACGGTAAAAGTGGATAGAGTAGCTATTATGTATAATTACCGGTAGCTATGCATAATTACTAGTGTTCGTGGTAAAGGTGGTGAAAACTATCGAATTAATCTAGACACGCGGTAGCGTGTCAAGCCAAGGTTCAAGAAACAGAACTGGCGAGCCGCACCGTGTGTAATATTACACGAACCATTTGGAACCACTTTTGAACCCCTCATAAATCAAAAACTATTTCACATAAACGTATCAAATTTGGCTCATATATTGTGACTTGCGAGATAAATATGTGTTCTAAATTTCATAAGCTTATCTCAAACAGTTATTTAGATATTAATGTCCAAAAATACTCATTTTTATCATTGACTGACTGACAGATCAAAATTCTAACCCAGTTCCAAATGACCTAGAGAGTTAAAATTTGGTATGCAGATAGGTAATTACATGAATACAAAGGAAAAAATAAAAAAACGGGAAATTTTTTAATAATTAGGTTAGGTTCTATTATGAACGCTTAACATAAATACCTAATTAGTGCCTAATAACGCCTATATACCGGGGAAGGCAGAGCACTAAGTATATATTTAGGTATACTTACTTATTTACAATTAAGAGTAGGTACTTATAGTCGGTTTTCATATTTATTACTTAGGGTAGGTACCTACATAAAGTCTAGTTTTAGTTTTTAATTTGTCCTTTTCAAAGGACCCACGGCGTTACGATGATATATACTTTTCTACAAAAAGTAATGATATCCAATCAAAAACATAAATGTGAAATGAGAGCCAAGTTCAATATTGCCTTGGTTGTTGACTTCAGCGACAAAAGAAGTGAGATCTAAATGGGTGCCAAGTTCAATGGTCAACCCAGAAATTTATTTATAAGTAACACTATAACATACCTATCATATCTTCTTATAACATAAGATAATGTATGGTGGTAGCCTATGAAGGTCTGTCTTGGCTAGTTTTCATATATGAATTATAGCCGTCGCAAGTTCTAAGCCTACAAGTATTTGTCGGTTTTTATTTTATAATTCCGAAAATTTGGATTGTTGGTAGAAACTAGCAAGCGAACATAATAATACGTTGGTAGGTTTATAGAAACTAGCCAACACAGACCTTCATAGGCTACCACCATACATTATCTTATGTTATAAGAAGATATGATAGGTATGTTATAGTGTTACTTATAAATAAATTTCTGGGTTGACCATTGAACTTGGCACCCATTTAGATCTCACTTCTTTGTCGCTGAAGTCAACAACCAAGGCAATATTGAACAACTCTCATTTCACATTTATGTTTTTGATTGGATCACATTTACCGGTAATTATATAAAATTACCATACCCTTTGTGTAAATGTGGCAAATAATAAAATAAAACAAACTTGACTGGCTCGGTGAAACAATGGTTTTGATAGTGACCCAAGCTGACGATTCCAAGAGTCGTGGGTTCGATTCCCACTCGGGACAAATATTTGTGTGGTGATTACCGGTGTTTTTTCCGTGTCTAGGTGTGATTATGTAGTTAAGTATGTATTTATAAACAACTTTTCTGAAAACATTTAAACCGCGTAAGATAGATGATTAAAATTTGGCATGCAGGTACCCTAATAGACTTAAAGCTTACTTGCGACGCTATATTGCAAAATTCCTAAGGGATCAGGACTTACTGGGAAAATTTTGAATGTAAAATCCTGTGGTCCACGCTAACGAAGTCACGGGCACAGCTAGTTATAAAATACACCAGTCAAGTATCTAGAAACCAAACTTCATGTTTGGTTTTAAAAAAAATATTGTCTTATAAAAATAAAGTTAAATAAAATTAGCAAATTGGCAGGGAATTTTCAGTGGAACTCTTAAAAATCTTTCACGTCAATATATTTTTGAGATTTGAGATTTGTGACATTTGGAATTGCAGAGTACTTGTGATATTTGTCAGCATTGTCAACATTTACCACAGTCGAGCGGGAGTTTTATATAATTACCGATAAATTTGAATAATTCACTACATATACCATGTGCGTCGGGAATTATCTATATTTACCGGTGATTATAGATAATTACCGATTGCTCACATTGACCGTAACATATATATAAAATTGAAACCCGTTTTCCGTTCTCATGACATCACGCGTGAACGGCTGGACCGATTTCACTGATTCATTTTTTGTTGTTAAAAAGTGCTCGGAAAGTATAAACAAAATAAAAATACCAACATTTACTGGCCATATGAAAAGTGCTACAATGCGCTAAAAAGCCTTTTTACACAGAAGTCATTTCAGCCAAGACATTTTATTTGAAAAAAAAAATAGAATATTGTATATCATAAAGCATTTGAATAATGAACACATTTTTTAACTTGAATTAAATTGTCGTAGCTAAGACAGGACAACGTCTGTCGGGTAAGCTAGTACTTAATATAAAGCTTACAAAATTCGCATTGATGACTAAACACCTGGATAGCTCTGAGGTTAGAGCAGCCCGACGCGTTATCAGAAGACCGGTGGTTCAAGTCCCCGTTCAGGCGGGGTCATGAATGCGATTTTTTTCAAATTTGAAACTAGACTTTACTTACTTACTCTCTCTAGTCTCTATGATATTTAATTAGACTTTTGTTTCTATTAGGTACCTACTTGCAGTCGAATAATAAGCAGCGTGATATAAATTTTCATAATTACCTCGGATTTTCGTAATCTTGAATTATAATGTCTTAATTAGGTCATTACCCTCGTCCATTTATTGTCTTAAGAAATATTAGTGTTGTTAAAAAGAAAGTAAAAAAATAACAGTTATTATCTTTGGTTGACAAATTACAATGATAATTAGTTTTGTGGTAATAAAAATGATGATAATGTATCACATGTACTTATTACACATCATTATCATGTGGGCATATTAGTAACTGGACGATATGTCGAGATTCTATGTCATAAATACCAAAGTTCCAATCTTAAAGAGGCGAACGGGCCAAAATGTAGGGACGCGTACCCACGACCAATAGCAACCAGACGTATATCGTTAGAAAGCGCTTTTCATCTTCAACGATATTTGAACTCCATTTTTTTTCAAATACTGAGCCTAAACATAACATTATAACATTGAAAGTATATTTAGTCGTTAAGCGAGAATATATGTAACCTCGGAAAGCACGTTAAGCCGGTGGTCCTGCGCCCGATCTCTCATCGGTCATGTCGGATTGCCGACTCACCGAATTATGAGAGTAAGGAAAAGAGAGCCGATCTCAATTGAGATCAGCCAAGTGCGTAGGTCATATTATAGTGCACAAGTGTGCGCGCAAACACAAGTGCACTCTCTTTCCCTTACTCTCATAATTCGGGCGCAGGACCACCGGCTTAACGTGCTTTCCGAGGCATGATGAAGGCTAGACCTAGTTTTATCCGAAAGCAATGAGCTACACCTAGGTTTAGCCAAGAGTAAGTGGCTACACCTAGTTCTAGCCGGCTAAACCTAGGTGTAGCCGCACTTCAGGTATTAGCCGTAACATATACACAAAATAAAAAAGACGGTTTCTTAAGTATCTAGGATGAACAACTTTTTCTCATACGTAGATTTCATGTTAGTATAATTGTAACTTTTTTCTACAACGAATTTACACGAGCCCCATAATAACGATTGATACTTTATTCATGAACAGAGCTTTCATGAGCAGAGTCGTTATTAACCTCCGACGCAAAAACGACGGGGTGTTATTGGTTGGTGGCAACATTTTGCCCGTCTTCCTTTATTAGCGTGTACCGTTACCGTGTAGCGTAACCCGCCCTCACGCAAGAACGTTCCGTACCAATATTTCAAAATAGGAAAAAACTCAACTGCTCTACCGCGGCCCGGGGATTCGAACACCCGCCCTTCCGGGAATCGCGCCCAGACATGCATTTCCTTACATCAAGCCAATAGCTATGCGCTGTTTTTTCCCACATAAACGATTTTTTTATATGAGAGCCCCCCCTTAAATATAAGTTTTATTTTGTTTTTATAGCGGCAATAGAAATACAGCATTTGTGATTATTTTAATTGTCTTGCATTCGGGATGTTTGAGACACAGCACAGCCTGGTGTGAGACTGGCGGACAGACAGCGAAGTTTTAGTAATAGGGTTCCATTTTTACCCTTTGGCCATAGAAGCCTAAAAAACCGCATTAAAATCGATTATGGGGTTTGAAAGATCCAAGTACCTATACAAAGGGCAGATATATAGCACGTACGACTTAGTTTTACTTCGATTGTTTCTTGGTTGAATTTAATTGATCATGTTAGTATAAAAAAGAGGCAATTTGTTTTCTTCTATACCTATATGATCTTATCAACTTCTAGGTACCTACGCTAGTTTATACTACTTATCCGTGGCAAACGTGGTCATGGTCGACTTTACCCTCGTATACAGATGAGATTGCTTACGATTACTACCTACAAGATAATTATAGTCTCTACATCGTAATCAATGCTGCAGCATAGATAGTAAATTAAAATTTGTCTAACTATAAGAAATATTAGGTATATGCTATTCTTTATTCTGAAGAACTCTACCAGTATAAATTTCTGTAAGTAGAAGTGGCAAGTGCATACTTCTAAATCTTTCTACTATTCAGACTCTTGTTCAGACTATTGTCGCAAATCTTCCTAAGAGACAAGATAACTGTAATATTGTTCAATGATATAAATCAACATCGGCGGATGTGAGTTAATGTCTGTTCGTCTACGTATTCGCTCGTCATCTTCCCACTGTAACTATGGCCGATAACCAGCTCGTAGGACGGGTGAGGTTCAACAGTGCAGATAGTTTTAGGAGGTCGCTGATAAAAATACGCCAATGGACGATAAGAAAAAAATATATTTCATATCAAAAAAACACAATAGGAACTTTAAATTTTCACATTAAACAATAACACTAAAAATTACAATTCAATGGAGTTTTGTAACGATTTGTAAAGAAATAAGTGCTAAAGCATATAAATTAATTAATGAACCTACGTCTATAAAAATTAATACTGACTACTTATATAAGTACTAATAATTAAACAATAATAACAAACTACCTCAAAATAAATGCAAAAGCGATACATTCATTCAATACTCTAAAATCTTATGATACACCCTGCTATTCAATTACCTATAAGAAAAATGGCAATTTGTATATTAATACCTTCCTAACAAATACTAATTAATCAAAGCTCCTGATAAACTGGCAGCAAGGTTAACAAACACTTAGGTCTTGCTACTTGAAAATTCACTGATAAACGTAGTTATATTGCAAATTAATATTCAATAACAGTTATGTTCTATTTTCTGATCAGTGCTCATGATAATTTAAACGCGTATTGAACTTGGAGCGTTCTTATGCATAGCGGCGTGAGGAAGGAGAATACAGGGCCGGCGGTTGGTTAGGGCGCGGTCGGGTGACCACTCTTGGTGCAGAAGCGGAGGGGCGCCGTGTTCTCTCTGGGCGCCAAAAAGGTGAAGCCATCACTGGTTCGTGAGACGTTATTCGGGTATGTCGCTGAGGCGTATGCCGCCGGGGCGCCGGTACATGCGCTCGTGCATGGGCAGCTCGCCCACCAGGAACCGTTCCAGGGTCTTGCCGGTGTTGCGGCTGTGCCCCGAGCTGCGGAAGGCCGTGCTGGCGTCCTGCCCCGCGCACTCCAGCATCACGTCTGATCCACCAGGGTGCTATAACAATAAACACATACAATTTAGTCATAAATCAATTTAGATTCGCAAATTTTAAAGTTATCCGTATAAGTATTCAGAAAAAGTTCAACAATCCTCTATAGATATCAGAAAGTTCGTACTCTACATTCAATCCTGATGCTTTACTATCGTTTAGCGATAAGTGAAACTAAGAAATAAGATTCACTGATGCGTGATATTATTGAGCTCACCTCATCAAGGAAGGTAGTGATGTCGTATACGCGGTCGTATATGACCACCCAGCAGTCCCGGGCGGTGTCGTGCTGCGCCACCTCCTCCAGTGTGATGACGCGGTCCTTGGCCGCGGGCGAGCCGGGCTCGATGCTATCCTCCCACTTGTCGGCCTTCGGCTCCACCTCCACCGACCACGGGTTCACGAGCCGCAGCGCCGCCATCGTCAGCGCCATTATATCCAGATCTTTGCTGTCCTGCTTCGGGATCGGCGTCGGCAGGCTCGATTTAGGCTGAACTTGTAAAGTAGCCATTTCGAAAAACTTCAAAATCTTCCAAATATATCCTCCTCGGTTCTCTTCTCGTCGATCTGTTCACGCAAACTGAACGCGATTCGCTGAACGACGGCTTTAAACTCTGTAAAGGAATTACGAAACCTTATTAGTTTCTATGTTCATTTTCTCATTACAAATAAGGGTTGTGCAAAATACAAACTGTATATTGAACTCTTTAATTAATTCGTTTTAAGACAATGTCATTATTTTTCAATCCAATTAAAATAATTATAAATAAAATATATACTAATGAATGTAATAAGATAACTGTAAAATACTTTCATTATCGTTAGTGGATAAGTATCGCAATAGATAAATCATTCATGAAGCATCGCTGTATGACAACCCTGAGAAGGGAATTGAACTGAAACGCGAATAGTTAATTTGATACTGTCTACTCGTATCGGCTTACTAGTCTGAGGACTGGGCAGAGACTGGTATCCATTGTTCTACAGTTTAGCTTTAACTTTGCTATAAAATCTAGTAACAATTACATTAATTGTACTTATGCTATCATACATTTGACCCCCAATTTAAAACACAAGATAACCCGAAAAACATGCCAATAACAATGATCGAAAGAGCATTATCGTACATTGACGTAAATTAACGCTGAGATGATTTGATGACCCTTTTTTGTAACCGCAACATATTCCAAATGGTTCGTTTATATTTTCCTATCAAAATAATTTATTTTTGCTATAATATTAAATGTTTACAGAAATAAAATAAATAAACAAGAGATCAAGGCCAATGTTAGCTATATTTCTAATTAAGGGAGTTTGTTATTATATCTCGAACTGAATGTAAACAAAACAATTTAATCTTTACCTTTCAATCAATGCACTGGCAGGGAAAGACCAGGGTTATCTCTGTTGGTGTTCGAAGCGCGGAGAATGACTATCACACCAGTTGTCACTGTGCCACCACTGTTTGTTAATGAGTTCCGTATTCACTATTTGTAGGTAATGCATGAGAGCGCAGATCATTGCCACAAACTAATGATTTGTCATGTATCGAATGCGATTAGTGAATGAGTAGCGGTGGAGCGCGCGGGAGCTTTTATACGGCGAGCGCACGCGCCGGCGTCTGATGTAACAGGGCGCTCGGCTTGCGGGCGCGCGCGTGCCGCGGACGCTCCTCCAACATTTGATTAGATAAATTTCTATCAATCTCTGTTCATCAATTTTAATAGATAACTTATATATTCTTTTTATATCAGATAGGTAAAAATTATAAACATGTATTTCTTTAAATAAAAAATACAGCCTCTGGTATTCAATATTATTTCCAAAGCTTTATGTACGAAATATGCCCATAGTGCTTGACTAAGGCCTGATCGGCCTAGTTTAGGGTAGGCTCGTGCCCCTCGGTGAGGACGCATGTGGGCGGACGATGATAATACGAAATAAGTACAATTAAAGATTATAGTCTGTCTATAACAACATGTATTTGATGTACCAATGCAGGTTCCAAATATACGTGTAAGTAATAGAATAACTGTCGGACAGTTGTTACGATGTCTTTATCAAATAACACGTGGTAAAAAATAAATGCAACCAAACTAATATCTATTGCACGATCAAAAAAAAAATAAGTCATCCTTAATGCAACTCAATATTAAAGGAGGGCCTTTTTAGTAAATTTTACATAATTCTCAATAAATAATTTTAGACTTACTTATTTATACCTAACTAAAAATGTTCGTAGAAGTTAATCAAAAAAATTATGGACGGATTTCTTAATCTTAAAAATTTATTATGGATGGATGCGGTTGTGAAATCCTATTCCACGATTATTTTTTGCTCAGATCAATTGGTAATTCTCCATTATCCACATGTTAATGAACTTGTCCTCGAACTTGAACCAGATAGTATCTCATTTTAGATCCATTATATTTTCTTGATATGGTAATACGTCTCGGTCATCGAGTAATATTGACGTCATTAGGTATATAATATCTACCGGTACCTACTTACATGAGCCATATCAGATGTTCGTTCAAACAAGCTATAAAGTTACGTCTAAACTCCACTTTTTTCAAATGTCGTAACTATGAACCTAAATGCGATTTTCCAAGGTTATTTAGCTATAAAAAATAGATGGATATACATTATATTTTCATATACATTATCTCAATGTATATGAAAACCAACCCTTAATATTATCGTTCGTCCATTTGCGTCACGAGTTTACAAAAACAAATCGTCGGTTTATCATTGCGGGTTAATATATATGTATACTTTTCCAGAACTTGCTTTTACTTAGGAAGGTATTTACCTATATTAAATAACATACTTACTTGATCTTCGGCAACAAATCAGTTATTCAGATAGTTAATCTAGTTAACAAAATCAACTACATATCTATAGAAATAGTAAAAAAATATTTGATCATGAGCATGGCATATAAATTAGAATAAGATTTTATTAGTTTGCGAAGGGTGTGTCAATTGAACATTAGCCGTATGTATGGAATATTGGATAGCTTTTAATAATATTCACAATATGAAATATGTGGTTTTAATTATCTTATCTTATTTAAATCGTGTTTGCAAATGGTCTCTCAATATCATACAACTAATAAACTAATTTTAGATTTTTAAATGTCAACGGAAGCTAGTGCATTTTTTTATCGAATAATAAAGTGAATAACTAACAACGGGTTAACGCTTGGATGCCGTAGCAATGAGTGTGTGTGTGTGTGTTATTATTACTTGTTATAAATCTATCCTCCTATCCTTCGTGTAAAATTAACTTACGGACTCATAACCTACTTTCTCAAGTTTCCTTTTTATTTATTGTAGAAGATATCAACAGACATACATATATTCTGCCTACCTAATAAACTAAGTAATGACATACCATTATTGTTTTTATTGTATGTACAGTATGCACCTTAAACCTACATATCGCTTTTCAAACTGCTGTACAGTAGTTTAGTTATACAGTTGTACAGTACAAGTGCACCCAGATATTGTATCGATTTGAGTTGCTATGCATGTGGAAACAATTGTGTGTGTATACTTTGAGTCATAAGAATGATTTATTGCATTTTCACTAAGGCATTGGTTATTATCCTTGTTCTATTATTTTGTTGACAGCGGGCGCTCGTGTCAAGCGCGATTTCGCGATGGGCAGTTCTTTGACGCATTATGACGTGTGCGGTGAATGAACTACGCAAAGCAAGCGTAACATTTGATTTGATACACATATCATCATGTAATGGAACGGCCACACATCGTAATAGGGCTGCGTCACGTAGCTGCAAAACATTATCGTAGGTTTCCGGCTCGTCTGATGTTTTGATCTAACCGTTATCGTATTTGTGATCGCGTTCGATTTTAAAGTTTCCAGTGGGCGTAACCACGACGCTTATGTTTTCATAACATAGTTCGTCTTTTGTTGTGACGCTGAAAATGTTGTTTATCGATCAACTTTTATCAACAGGGACAATTTGACGACACTATGCTTACTAATTGGCCAATACGTAGGTCAGGTACTATTATTTTTCTATTATTGCACTGAACTCACGTGGTACACGTACTACAAATGTATTTCCTCGTACTGAACAAAAAAATGTTAAGATCTTTCATACTATTTAGAAGAAAGACGTACAAAATAAATTGACGTAATTTTGTAAATCAAACAAATTCAACCTTGACAAAAGTGTAACTGCGCTAATTTTTGTATTAACGAGTCTGATGAAAAATGTTTGTGCGATTACTTTGCTTTTTGTGCGAATCCCTATCGCAGCAAAATCTATCGATTGACCCGCCATCGCTTATTTGTGTATGATGCAACAGTTGGATGAATTTCTTTCCGTAAATGTTGGTTTATTTTTTATCATCAACGATGTTTAGATTCACAAAAAATATGTATAATGTATTGCCGGTGTACTAGCCCTATCTCTAAGTATGTTTGATATAAAAAGTATATAAATATCTAACTTTCTTAAAAAATAAATTACCAGAATAATAACTATTTAATAATTCATAATAGATATTCATCTATCACCAAGTATTGGTAAAAGTAAGCCATTAAGTAAGCTAAAAATATTAATGCTAGACCAAAGCCATGACACATGGCATCTGATACCGCCTTAGGACTACCTATTGCGTTATTAAAAATACTGTTTCTTCCACGTTGCCAATTGCATGCATATGCATATTTTTTATTGTTCATAAACGAGTATTAATGTCGTTATGATTACATTTATTTACACATACCTACAATATTAAGAGAAATCAATTGACGTAATAATCATCACAATGGTCACGAGTTTGGTCCCATTTATTCAAACATTAATATGAATTATAAACACTGTACCACCTTTTGCGTCACAGTCGGGAAACAACACTGCGAAAAACGACTTAAACAATAACAGACAAATAACTGAAAATAAAATAAATTACGTAAATACATAGTATGATCATAATGCAACAGTAGATAAAGAAATTATTCCGTCATGATTATTTTCACACACGACTGGATATTTCAGTATCTAGTCCATACATTAATGTAAATAATTATTACATTATCCAAAACATCTTATGTTCAAAATTGTTAACAAACATTACCCGCGTAGGCTATAGCTGCTGATCAAAACAAATAATAGATAAGCGTAAGATATGTTTATTGTAATCACGGCATATCAATTTCCAAGTATAATATACTATGGTAATTTATTATATTATGGTATTTTACTTTTTGCTTTCCCATCGACATTTCAATCATACTTTTTGGATGATACTGGTGTGTTTGTATCAGTATTGCGATACAAACATGATTTATTTACTAATGACGAACAACATAGTATGTATCTGTAATGTAATTTTGTCGTAAATAAATCATTTAATTTAATCTTGTTAAAGTCTTCAGTGAACTAAAGATAAATTATTATGCGGAAGTTTATTCTCGCAATCCTAATAAAACCACACATGAAGTATACGATAGAAATATCTATAAGAATACTAGCAATTAGTAAAAATAGTTAAATATTTTATCGTGTAACGACCGTCACCATTATACCTAACATCATATCGAGATTCATCCAGTTTCGTCTTAATAGGGTCATTATTGGTCCGATAAAAACGTGCGGTCGTGTGCCGATTTGATGCTCAGATATTTAGAGAACGCAATATTATGATTGTTTAATAATACAAAATGTGATTATTTCACAACGTTGATTTTGTGAGGAAATATTGCTGTTGGAAAAGTACTCTGATAAAAGTAAAAATATGTACATAGATGTAATTCTTATTACATCTTCTAATTATTTCTCTTATTATATTTCTTCTGGCATACTAAAACTAAAATGAAATATAACTTTTACTTAGTAAGAAAATTAAGAACATTCTAAATTAAAGACTAGCAAATATAGTTTATTGTTTGTTTAAATTTCTAAGGTAACGTTCTAAACATTTGAAATCGAAATGTTTTAGACGTCAAATATTTAATTATCGTTTCAGTAATCAGCCGCTTTTACAATAGAATAGAATAATTGTTTATCATTACACACCACATTACGGTATGACTCAAAGTCTAATACTATCTCGGCAAATGCAAGATACACAGACACGCCCTTTGCTTGGTAATCGAGTCAAATCCAAAACAAACTGAATTCAATATCTTAAGGTGGTTAAGGTCAGCCAGTCCACAAGCTGAGTTCATGGAACTTTGTGTTTTTACTTATATTATTTTTGCTAGTTATTTTCCAAACTAGTTATAGTTAGTTAAATACAAGTATATTTTTTGACTAAAGATAATTTTGTAAGTACCCTTTGACTGTGTATGGCAAAAACTTTTGTCATCGTCCTTGGTCAGATTTTTAATTTATATAATTATTAACGACACATAATTTAATTTGCATTTTTAAAAGTAATCACTTACTATACAACCAAGGGGATATTTTTCAATCGTTTGATTTGCTACAATTGCTTGAGATAGGTGATAAATTTAAATAAAAGGTATCATTAAAGGTCTTAAAATTAAGTATAAATGCACACTATACCAAAGCCGCTCTAAGTTGGCCGATTTGCTACATGTC
The DNA here is from genome assembly GCA_039566165.1 of Maruca vitrata. Taxonomy (NCBI): domain Eukaryota; kingdom Metazoa; phylum Arthropoda; class Insecta; order Lepidoptera; family Crambidae; genus Maruca; species Maruca vitrata. The sequence continues at coordinate 12,644,778 of CM076916.1, read as the reverse complement.
AGACTGACTGCACTAGTGAGGGACAACGGTAAAATTGCCGAAGTATATAAGTAACAGTTATTTCCACTTTATAACCAAGCAAGGTCTAATTATAACAAATTTTTATTAAAAACATTAATTCACATCCAAAAGATTGAATTTAAGTTCCTTATTTATAAATATATTTATTTTTAAAATACAATACTTATTAAATCCTTCATCCTATTTAAAAAAATACCTGGTGAGTATTACCCACTACGTCACTATGAAAACGTGTCAAACGGCGTAACCTTGTAAAAGCGTAATACAGAGTGGAAATTTTACGTTTTCTTTTTATAATTCAATTATTTTAGGTAATAAAAGACAAATAATTATATAATTATGTGCATTTGAAATTTTGAAATAACGTATTATTTTTAAAAGTTGTTCTTTATGATTCCGCTAAATATGTTCCTCTTAACAAGGATAAATGCAAAATATAAAATAAAAAGTGTCAAATCAGTCTTCTAAGAACGGCTCCGGTATAATTATCTAGTTATTTGTCTTTTATTACCTAAAATAATTGAATTATAAAAAGAAAACGTAAAATTTTCACTCTGTATTACGCTTTTACAAGGTTACGCCGTTTGACACGTTTTCATAGTGACGTAGTGGGTAATACTCACCAGGTATTTTTAAAAATAGGATGAAGGATTTAATAAGTATTGTATTTTAAAAATAAATATATTTATAAATAAGGAACTTAAATTCAATCTTTTGGATGTGAATTAATGTTTTTAATAAAAATTGTTATAATTAGACCTTGCTTGGTTATAAAGTGGAAATAACTGTTACTTATATACTTCGGCAATTTTACCGTTGTCCCTCACTAGTGCCTTTGAGTATAAAGCCACTGGAGATGCCATAACGTCAACGCTTCTAACAAATTTTTTCGCCACTTTTAGCGGGGCGCGAGGTAAACACGTACAGCACACCACCAAAAAATTAATAACTCAACAGACACAGATTTTGCTGTAACGATAAACGCACACTACAAAAACGTCCAACACTTCAAACAATACACGCACACAAACAAAGTTTTCACGTAACTACACAACACACATACGAAAAAAATAGTGATGACACAAAGAATAAAATAAAATCAGTTTGGTGAATGAACTGAACTATCTTGTACTGATTATTGTAATTCAATAACATTTTGTGGGATCTTATTAAACAATTTTGTGCTTAAACCCAAGAACGACTTTCCAGTCTTTTGAAGCCTGAGCCTTGAAACGGCAAACTTATGTTTATTACTGGTGTTAAAATGGTGAGGATCCGATATTAAATGATTGTATGTTCTTGTAAACATATAAGATACAGTTCAAAATGTACTGAGAGGATACGGTTAAAATATCTATGTCTTTAAAAATATCTCTAAGGGAGTCACAGAATTTCTTTTCATTTTCAGACTAAATTTCAATATCGTATGACCAGAGGAAAGAAAAGTAATTTTTCTAATTCATCTTACAAGATTTAAATATAACATATGTTTAGACCTTTTATTTAATTCAAAATTAAAGTAAAAAACGGATTATACAACTAACTGCAGGGAGTGAATGATTCATTCAAATGTCGAGTCGCTTTTTTGACTTTGTGACATCACTAGCCCCCGTACCACTGTATTCTTGTTTATTTTTTTCTGTCGTTTACGTATCGCAACGACTTTTTATTTAAATGGCAATTCTTCTTAAATACACGTTTATAAGTTAATAAAAACACTTAGATATGATACTAAACGCGCTCTTGTTGCGAATTTGAGCTCTCGATCGCCTTTTACATGAAAATACTGCACAACTAACCATTTTTCAAGAGTAACGTCACGCGACAGGGATCAATGCAAAATGGCGGTGGTGCAGCGACAAGTAGTTTTATTAAACGTGTTTGAACAGTTGACCAATGTACTTTGCCGGAGCGGGTCGCCCGTGTAAGGCATCTCCAGTGGCTTTATACTCAAAGACTAGCGCAGTCAGTCTGACATGTAGCAAATCGGCCAACTTAGAGCGGCTCTGGTATACAACGGAACTGCATTTAATTACGATTTCATTCATATTCAAAAAGGTAGATAACATTCTATAAGTAACATCTATTTGATAGATAAGAGAATGAACCCGTATCTTTTCAGAAGTAATGGTTGCGTAATGGACGGTAGGTAAGTTGTATTTGTATCAACATAAACTTTGACCAGCGGTCTCGACTCATGAAAACGATTAATAATATTTATATTTATCTACTGAATTTCATGAAGGTCGCTCGTGATTTCGAAATAAGTACATGGCCATATGTGCATTTATATGCAAATAATATACCTTAGCTAATATTATACCTTATAGTGGTTAAGCCTTTTCTAATTGTATTTACAAACAAAAAAAGCATCCGTGTTTTGAACTTGTGTTATTTATTCTATAATAGTCACCCGCCCTGGCTTCGCTTCGGATATGTGATATGTACAAAAAACCTTCCTCTTGAAATCAAAATCCATTGCGTAGTTTTAAAGATTTAAGCATACATGGGAACAGACCGACGCGGGAAGCGACTTTGTTTTATACTATGTAGGGATATGATGCGCATTGGCTGTATGAACAAAATACAGGGTGTCCCAAAAAGTAGTGTCAAGCGGAAGTCCTGAGATAGAACACCCTGTGGGGCATCCGAAACACCCCTATGTATGTTCCGCGATTTTTTATAGTTTTCGAGTTATGATTCTTTTTCTAAAATTTTGAGAACAACTGACCTAACCGACTAAAAATATTGTAGAGAAAAAAGTATTTGACTTTTTTGAGTAATTCTTTTTGCAAATAAATTTTCATGAGTTTTTCTTTAATGCCTAAAATATTTGTCTCCATAACTTATATGGAAATCATCAAAATTATGGTACAAACTGAAAAGTTACGTTCTGTAAATAAAGTCTTACAATTTCAACGTTAAATTTAAAATATTAGGAGGTAGCTGCATGGCTCCTAAGTAACTTCAAAAACTGAGCTAGACTCTCAGCTTTCATAATCATTAATAAAAACTGGTACTTAATGGGCTACTTTTGCTGAAATCGGACTACAAAGACAGAGAGGTGGAAAAATCATAAAATTTGCCATTTGATGAACAAGCATTATTTGGACATTTTATTATTCCGAAAGTTAATAAGATTGTTAACAATGAAAATTATACCAGAAATGCTAAGAAATAACCACTTGAAAGTTTAATTTGTGATACTTAAAAAATTTATTAAGTTTAAAAATGGGAACTTTATTGAAAAGAAAAATTATCGTTTTTGATTATTTTTTGTAAAAAATTTATAAGTAAAAGTTTATTAAAGTCCGTAAAGAAAGCAAAGTTCGTCAAGTTCGTCATAACAAAGGTATTGCATGTGAAAACAGTGTTAGCGCAATGAAACTTAAATTAAACAAAAAAAAGCATCCAAATGTTTGCTACTGAGTGCTCCTGTATTAAATTTAGGTTTGTTAACAAACTGACTAACTTTCGGAATAATAAAATGTCCAAATAATGCTTGTTCATCAAATGGCTAATTTTATGATTTTTCCACCTCTCTGTCTTTGTAGTCCGATTTCAGCAAAAGTAGCCCATTAAGTACCAGTTTTTATTAATGATTATGAAAGCTGAGAGTCTAGCTCAGTTTTTGAAGTTACTTAGGAGCCATGCAGCTACCTCCTAATATTTTAAATTTAACGTTGAAATTGTAAGACTTTATTTACAGAACGTAACTTTTCAGTTTGTACCATAATTTTGAATACTTCCATATAAGTTATGGAGACAAATATTTTAGGCATTGAAGAAAAACTCATGAAAATTTATTTGCAAAAAGAATTACTCAAAAAAGTAAAATACTTTTTTCTCTACAATATTTTTAGTCGGTTAGGTCAGTTGTTCCCAAAATTTTAGAAAAAATATCATAACTCGAAAACTATAAAAAATCGCGGAACATACATGGGGGTGTTTATCTCAGGACTTCCGCTTGACACTACTTTTTGGGACACCCTGTATACTTGATTTTAAATTTCTGTCATTTTTAATAATGAATTCAAATTCTAAACAAAAAAAATCATAGCGCGGAGTTCCGTCGGGTGATATTATTTCTGCGCGAAAGACCACGTGTGAAAGATGCGCCGGCGCACGGCTGACGCAAGACACGCGCCGCTAGCGTGAGACGCTAGTATTTCTGGTTTACCTGCTTTTAGCGTCACTGCACTAATTTTGTTATAAGGGGACGTACCATTTTTTACGATTATTCTGAATTAGTTGGGTTTATTTAGCTTCTCTCGTAGAGCCATCATTATAGATGATACAGTACAATTTAGCATGCGGTTTAACGAAAATTGTCAAATAATTTGCTGAATTAAATTTAATTTAATTTCAATAAAGATTGTCAATTTTATAATTGGAAAATATATTAATATATTTATTCCTGGTTTGACCGGGTTATAGTCTGTTAACGAAATTTTTGGGGTCACTCAGAATATGCATGTTTCGTTTGATTGCTCTATCTTTTAGGAAAAATTTTAATCGGTTGTTTGTTCGTAATAAAAATTAAGTCATATTTTTCAGTCTTCATATTCTGAAGTAATGTATCTTTTAGTTAGTTACTTTAATTGGTATAAATAATAATACATGTTGTTAGTAGATAAAACTAATCGAATCAACAATCATGCTCGTGATCCATGTCTCGCGCAGTTGACTGCGCTATGTAACCATGAAGTTAAAGTAAGTAATTCTAATCGCAAATCGGTAGAAACAAATGCTCATAATTTTTTTTAAATATGAGACTTAAATAAAATTTTATAAAAGGTTTTCAATCATAGATGTTAATTAGTCAAGAACGTGGTCTGAATTAGAACCTGGGGAACTTTTAAACCTCTACGCTATCACTATCAGATAGTAATATTTTACGCCTTCAATTTTAATTTTATAATCGGCGTCTCGATGTATTGAATTGGTCAGTGCTGATAATGCGAGTCGCGCCAAAGATCAGTCGTCAGCAGCGCAGGTCGGCACCTCGGCGACGCGTGCTCGCTCCGTGGGGGCCCATTGAAGCCGCCGGCTGCGCTGAGCCCGCGCCCAATGAAGTTGCGTCAGACGACGCGCTCGAAACGCTACGGCTACGTCGCCAAATACTCTACGTAGAGGACGTTTTGACGGTTGTTTTTTTTTTGGAAGCCGAAAACAAATGACTTGTAAGGAAATAAACTCTGACGTTTGTTCGTGGAAGGGAAATAACAGGAAAATTACAGGAAAACACATATGTAAAACCCAAAGTTGAATGAGATTAGATAATTAGATACCTATAAGTGGGTAGGTACGTGTCTTGAGATATTCCAATGGAAATTCCCTCCTGCCTGAGACCATAGTCGAACCGACTATGTTACAGTGTAGTAAACCTAATAATCCTGCTACTTCCAGTAACCTAATTATATAGTCGCTTGCCTACATGAATAGAAGTGTTCAGATTCACTAGATTTCATAGTGAATTCAGGATTTTTTAATTTGAAAGAAGATAAGAGTCCAATGACTATATGCGCCATTTGCACTGGAAAGCGCGGGAAACCCGTGTAGTACTTGTATTTACAGATGATAGCTTGCAGTGATAGGTGACGGATGACCATGAATTCTATTAAAGCATCGTAGTGTATCTCTGCCAAACATTCTGACCGGGGCTATAGCAATGTTGCGTCAGGCGCTACAGAATAGAAGGACGAGCATTTTTACTACGCCTTATTCCAAAATTAATGTGTAATCTTTTAGGATATATTCGTTTTAATGTGTATCGGGTCAAGCAAGGTGAAGAATTTAATGTACCAAAAAAAAACTATTCAGTCAACTATTAGTATTATTCTTAATGGAGTTGTGGTTCACAGATGTTCCGTCCGCTTGATGGACTATATAGAATAGAGTCGAGTAAATTAAATGTTATTTAATTATGCTCATTAGTGTACAAAATATAACAAGCCAGGTACATTTTATATAATATATTTGCAGAATTTCAATGCAATGGAAAATTGATGTATTTGTTACGGTAAAAGTGGATAGAGTGGTTATTATGTATAATTACCGGTAACTATGCATAATTACTAGTGTTCGTGGTAAAGGTGGTGAAAACTATCGAATTAATCACATTTACCGGTAATTATATAAAATTATCATACCCTTTGTGTAAATGTGGTAAATAATAAAATCAAACTGACTTGACTGGCTCGGTGAAACAATGGTTTTGTTAGTGACCCAGGCTGGCGATTCCAAGAGTCGTGGGTTCGATTCCCACTCGGGACAAATATTTGTGTGATGAATATCGGTGTTTGTTCCGTGTCTAGGTGTGATTATGTAGTTAAGTATGTATTTATAAATAACTTTTCTGAAAACATTTAAACCGCGTAAGATATATGATTGAAATTTGGCATGCAGGTACCCTAATAGACTTAAAGCACAAAATTCTATGCAAAATTCCTAAGGGATCGGGAGTTACTGGAAATTTTTTTTTATGTAAAATCCTGTAGGTAGTCCACGCGAACGAAGTCACGGGCAGAGCTAGTTATAAAATAATCCAGTCAAGTATCTAGAAACCAAACTTCATGTTTGGTTTTTAAAAATATATTTTCTTATAAAAATAAAGTTTAATAAAATTAACAAATTGGCAGGGAATTTTCAATGGAACTCTTAAAATTCTTTCTCATCAATATATTTTTGCTGGTTTGAGATTTGTGACATTTGGAATTGCAGAGTATTTGTGATATTTGTCAGCAATGTCAACATTTACCACAGTTGAGTGGGAGTTTTATATAATTACCGGTAAATTTGAGTAATTCACTACATTTACCATGTGCGGCGGGAGTTATCTATATTTACCGGTGATTATAGATAATTACTGATTGCTCACATTGACCGTAACATATTTACAGGACAGCTGTATAATAGGTTGCTTGTTTTGAAAGAAGTAGGTAATTCGCTTCGCTTTTAATCTATAATCTCTATATTAGCTACGTGATAGCGAGAGGCAATGCAGATGTTACTATATTTTGATTATGTTAATGAATGTATTCCGTCCCGTTAATAGATCCGTGGTTGATAGTAATGTATTATCAATCGTGTGAAACTCGCAAATCAAGCGCCGGTTGAGTCAGAACGTTATCGCAGACGTGACTGGTGGTACGTTCGGAGATACGGGAAATGTTTAATCTACTGTCTACTTCAGTTCCGAACTTGATAACGGTACAGTTTTGACTATCCATAGTAATAACAGTAGCAAGATTCAGATATAAGAGATATACGATTAGATATCCATTACAGCGTAACATTTTATGTTGAGGTCGTCTTCAAAGTGTATTAGTAATCAGAAAAATATATTACTTATCTAAGTGAGATTTATAATAATCTAATAACTGAACTATAGTATTGCTACTTTACCCTTACCCAATGTTTTACATTAAGTAGGTACAGTGTAATGCAATGTAAAACAATCAAATGCTGCGTATATAGCCATTTATCATTACAGAGAAATTTTCAAATCTTTTATGATAAAAATTAAACCGTTAGATGAAAATATATGAACATCTTAGCGATCCTTCTTCATCTAAGCAAAGAGCACACATCTGCATTATAAAATGCCTATAATATAGGCACTCGTAGAAGTATACAAATAAAGAAATGTGTAGTAAAAAAAACACTCAGAAGATCTTTGAAATGACAATTGCTGATAAAGCTTTTCAATTTTATGTTTACCTATATACCTTTACGCAGAGGTGAAGTAATAGTAGAATCACGTGTGAATGTTATGCCAAAATACCTTGCGCAGCCTCGCTTTTGAATGCGTGCCTAATCTATGGTGCGGGCGCCGCAGTCGCTTGCGCGGGTGACCGCCGTCAGTTGTATGTTGCATCAGCCGGTGGACTTGAATTAAAAAAATATTCGTAGCGCTCCTGCACACGATGCCATGCCACAGACGCCGGCAACGCTGAAGCAGAATCTATATATAAAAGAATGAATTGCTGTTCGTTAGTCTCACTAAAACTCGAGAACGGCTGAACCGATTAGGGTAATTTTTAGTCTTGAAATATTCGTGATAGTAAGGTTTAAAACCTTTCCCGGACTGTCACGAATATTGGTCTCTTTACCATAATACGGTGCGAAATAATGGAAAAGAGTAAGATCAGATAGAGAAAAAAAACAATTTCATTTTCCCGTAAATGCTGTTCTACGAACTTTTTTGTCAAACCTGTTAATTTAATTCTTAATATATTGTCGGTATGAAGTTGGCCGGGACCACTAGTTTTTAATAAAACTCTGTATGAATTAAAATGTAACGCTGAAATGTATGTACGCGCATAACTTCGGGACTACGGAAAAAAATTCTTATTATTTCTTTTTAGGGTTTGAAAACTAGAAAATAAATACATAGTTACTTACCTATCAACCTACGTATGTCGTCCCGGTCATTAGTATCTCTAATGGTAGTGTTCGTCATAACATGAACCATGTCAGCGGTCGAAACGCGGTTCATGAAAGAACACTAAAGCAGCGTTTGGTTGGTAGGTAAACTAAACAACCCACACCATAACAAGTAGGTGTTTTGAACTTCTAGTTCAGAAATATTATAGTACTTACTAGGCGCGTATTCGATTAAAATAAAACGTGGGGCCCTTTAACTATTCCTGTATTACTCTCTACTAGGTATACAGTAATACCCCGCTTTACGCGAGAGATGCGTTCCAGAAAAAATCGCGTTAACTGAAATTCGCGTATATCGAGGTTTATGATTAAACATAGCCAAAATTTAATTCGACATTTTTGACGAAGCTTTAAATTATGTACCTATGTATGTATCTCCAATTAATGTTAAAACACGGCTGCAAGCCGAACTAAACATGACGGAACAAACGAAACGAACGAGGGAATCCCCATAGAACAAAGTCGAAGGACGGGGAATTCCCTATTCTTCAAACAGAATGCTCAGAGGAAGCGGGAATTCCGCGACCATAGAGACGTTGATGACTACATTATGTTTATACGCACTTTTTCGCGTAATGCGAGGCATTTGAGCGCGAAATTTGAAATTCGCGTTATAGTGAAACCGCGCATAATGGGGTCGCGTAAAGCGGGGTATTACTGTACTGAGTGTGGATTGCATCGGCTTACCATAATCGTTACTGCAGATTTTGATAATCAATAACAGGTGTGGGGGCACCAGCTAACGTAAAGCGGGGGTGTGAGCTTTCCGCTCCCCCTCCAGTCCGGTAAAGCTGCAAAAGCCGCCTGAGGCTAACAGCTAAGTCCTCCCGAAAAAAAAACCAGCTAAGTCATAGCTCTTGATCTACTAAAATATAAAGAGATGCTCCTGCCATAGTTAGGATTTCTGATGGGCGCCACGTTTTTATTTTAGTCTTATATTCCTAAACGCTATTATTTTTAATTCTCTTTCGATTTAAATCTAAATGGCAGTTTTTCACCATTATGTTAAGTTTCTTTTTAACCAACCGTAGGTAAGGTAAACTATGTAAAAGTGAAAACTATCTCAAAATCGGATGTACCTACATATATACATTTAAGAAGTTGCCTGTAATAAACAAACACCAATGGATATGTTTTCCTTATGCTCGTTTTGATAAATATGCGCTTCTTTTGAGATGACATGTCGGACCCTGCCGACCTTATGTCACTTCAGTAGATAGTATTATTACTAATTAGTTAGGTTTCGATAATAAATATTTATTTCATTATGTATTCACTATTTTCGGTTAAAATTCTCTCGATGAACGTTATAAATCTCCGTCATTATTAAAACGCCTGTTAAACTGATATTGGCAAATCGTGGTCAAAGCATATTGCTGTAATAAAAACTTTTTAAAAAGTAATGTATTTGTCTTAATTTCAGAATGAACCATCATTAACATCCTTCATCCATAATTTCTTCATCGGTCGTTAATCATTGTCTGATGTTATTTAGTTCTTCTAATGTAAATAAATAAATAAATATCTGGGACATTTCCACACACGGTCATCTGTACCCAAACTAAGCATACCTTGTACTATGGGCGTCAGAGACTGATATTTATTTATTTATTTAAAGGATTACCAACATAGGATACAGCAATAACAAACAAAACAAAACACGGTAGAATATTAGCTAACTGTCCCTACAATTACAGGTAACCACATCATGCATAAAAATAAAAAATAAAAACAATACATACATATATATTTATATTTTTAAATACATACTTAAATACATAATCACACCCAGACACGGAACAAACACCGATGTTCATCACACAAATATTTGTCCCGAGTGGGAATCGAACCCACGACTCTTGGAACCGCCAGCCAGGGTCACTAACCACTGTTCCACCGAGCCAGTTAAAAAATATGAAACGCCTACTGTTGTTATCAAGCAGAAAGGTGTTTGTAGCCGTAATAGCTAAGAGGTGTTAATTTAGGCTAATAAAATGAAGGTATACCATTACCTAACAATAAAACTACAAATTATCTAGATAACAATATATTTTTGTCATCAACGACAAACTTAACAACAGACTACAACATAGATCTTCTTAACGAAACACCTGCGCCAAGTTTAAACTTTGCGATAAATTACATAGATAGGTATTATTCCTGTGAGTTGTCCAACACATCGAACACTACCTAGGGTCGATTACATAGTATTTAAAATTCACATAATCCCACACCGTCATTCATAAAGATGAACTAAACGCGAAAACAAATGGACGGCTCAGAATAATTAGGATAAAATCGCGCCGGTTGTGGCAATGCAAGATACGTAGAGCAGACGTGCCTGCCGCCTCCCGAACCCTTCTGCTACTGGCGAAGCATTCATCTCCCTAAATAAATCAGTCGTGTAAAGGCTGGCAACTTGCACAATCTGCTCTAAGCAAGGCGAAACGGTGATTTACGGATTAGCCGATGACGATCGATAATGAACATACGGTTTATACTAATAATAACCACAGTTGCAGTTTTATAAAATAATTCTTAATTACTAATCTTAAAATTGCTTTTTGTTTGACGTGTTCAATACGTAAATGATGAATTGACTTGAATACAGGCCGGGCGTGCGCGCCGTGCCAAGTAAAATACGACACTTAAATGTTACAATCATCATACAAACTTATCATAGTAAGTGGTATAAGTTAAAATTAACTACAATTAAGTACTCGTACAAAATATACAATATATATTACTTCAGTGCAAAGGTACTCTGTTTGGTTTTAATGTTAACATTTGTTTATGTTGGCATGAATAAAATAAGTAAAATTTTATGTAAGGCCGACAGAATCAACTACTGGGTATGTACTAAGAAAATGGATATTGCTCGTATTACTAGACAACTGTGTAACAATAAATGAATATAATATATTTTTTAAATGTAATTAAACATTTTCGGTCATCTAAATATTTGATTTTATAGGATTATAAATAAATGTATCATATAATATGTCTTTACTATAATATGGAGGTTTTTAAATTGAATATACATATTATACATAATTAAAAGCTTTTAGTGAAAATAGCTCTGATTTAAAATGTAAACTTGGCTGGTTAAGTTAATTCTAGTGACATTTATTAGGGCACAAAATGTTATAAGAAATGTTACAAGTGTTTGACTTACTTTACCTACGGGTCACAATGTCGTTCGATTGCATTAAACTGGTAAAAATATTATGATAATGGTGCGTTCGGTTTGTAACAGCGTAAGTGTACGTTTCCATTTTATATTTTCGGAGATAATGAGGATGCTTTGTACGCCTCAAAAGATTTTTACCAGCAAAATGAACGCTTACAATTACGGGAGACAAATGTGTGCCGTAACCACGCTTTCGTTCATACTGTACACGCAATAATTGAGGGGATTGTAAAATGCTTTTGGCACTAACTTCAATAAATATTTCAATATAATTTTATGTTACAATACATTCAAATTTGATATTTACAGCTTATTAATATAGATAAGATATATATTTACAACGGTCTCTTCAGATAATATGATATAATGAGGTTCAGTTACAGTTACAGCATGTTACATTTTATACAAGTACATGTAATACAATGTTTGGAACGTGTACAATATCTACAATTGTAAGTAATACTAAAAGCACTAGCAACACTCACATTGATATATCGGAGAGTATGTTTACGATTGCCGAAGGCGTCACATTTTCGGTGAAAACTATTTAAGCTAGTAAATCACTTCTGGTAAAGTCTTAGGTACTGCCATTCTGTGACGTCCTACGTACAATACCTATGACAAATATTGTTTATTGATTTTAACATCTAACAAAACTTTGATTATATTGCACACATTCATTATTATCTACGTATATAAATAAAAGAGTGGGCTATAATCCCTCTCCGCCATAATTTCGTTAACTCACCGCAAATCTACCTGATGGAATGACACATGTTTGACGCTTTGTACGTAGCCTCGCTAAGCAAACTGATCTACAGTTACAAAAATTAATAAAGAGAAAATTACATGATACTACTACATGACTAAGCAAAAAAATGGGTCATATTTAAAGTCTACCTACCTAAGTAGTGAATAAAACGAACGCTGAAAATGAAGAAACAAAAAATGTCATAGTTTAAAATAATCTAATATAAAAATATGTGCACTGCGCATTCAGTTTAAAGAAAACAAATGCATAACAGAGCTGAATCAAGACAGGTGAACAGATTGCTTAGGGGCGAGTGCGTGCTGCAAGCTCAGCTCTACTAGCGAGGATGAGACGGCGCCGCAACGGCTGGGACGAGCCGCGACACAAGCACTACCGACTCTACTGATAACTACTGATGTGAACATGAACCGACGATTCGAAATTCCCACATGACCTCTTCTTTATAGCACCATTGCCAATCAATTTAACATTAGCACGATTCTTTTCAAAAATAAACTTCGTAAGATCTATGTTATCGTCATTTCTTTACAACTCTAGTTCTAATAAAATTAGTTACGGAATTGAATCGACCGAACCTACCTGCGAATTTACTTTTAAATTTTAAAATGTGTGATTTCGAGATGAACTTATTACAAATTGGTAAAAGTAGGAGAATTATTACTTTTTTATAAAATTCAGTCACTGACTACTGGTAAAATTGGTTTAAACTCTACCCCTAGAAAATAATTACAAAATTTTCATTCGTACTACCCGAAATATCCCTTTAGAAAAGAGGGACGTAATTTAGTTATAAGAAATGTTAAAAATCTCTCGGGCAGTGTGCATCGTAACTAACTTGTTGGACAATTTCGTCGAGATGTAAAAAATGTTATTCCTCCCTTTGTGCCATTAATTTTGTATAGCCTACTTGTTTACCTGCGTCGAGTCGCTTTATAGCGTGTTCCCATTTCAGCCCGTTGCAACGTCGCGTCAAGGTTCGCACATCGATGGTCATCCTCATCTGTGTGAGTCCTTGTAGAGCCAAACGCGAGCGCCTCGCCGTCGAGCGGCCCCGACCCACTGTCTTTGCAGCACGATCCTACATCACTATCACCACGACTTACATTGGTCCTCCACACAAAAAATCCAATACAAGATACTTATGCCGATTACCATAATGTTTCTGCAAAATGCTGTTCGATATGCTTATGTAACGAATAACCAGAACGACATAACGGAATTGCACGGTTGTTTCCCAATTGGGTTCATTTTGCGACATTCAATATTACAGTAACGTGCTCACATCCGCGTACAGTTTCGTTACAACTGGTTTTATTAGGATGATATTTATTTTTCTTGATCGCTAATTCTGAAAATTACATTATGGATGCATAAGTGTGTTAGATTGAATAGTCCGACTAAGTATGTTTGGCCAGAAGACGTGTTTAGTAGCTTGAGTGACCGTGGCGTCGGCGGCGCGCGGGCGCAGCGTCTAGAAGAGCATGTGGCAGCGCAGGTTGGAGTTGGCTATTCCGTGGTGTGCGCGGTGAGGTCGGCCCGCGGCCGCGTGCCCAGCGCGGCCGGCGGGTCGCTGGCGGGGAGGGAGAGTAGATGTTAGGCCTCCAAAAAAATCAGCGCTGTCGGCTTCGGTTCCAGGTTGGATTTCTTCGCTTCGACAACTAGGAACTCGATATCCTGCAAACGATACCACTGTGAGATGCGGAAGAGTTTGGTGCGGATTTATTAATACTTATACACTACACGTTTGTACCTACGAGTATGTTGCGTAAATGTTAACAGATAAGCTAATCTTACACTTTCACCGGTGGTTGTTTTCCTGTTTAAGATTATGCTGTGAAACCTGTACGATCTCCTTACACCTAGCTACCGAATAGGTCGGCATGTTGTAGTTTTCGCTCCCTATTTTAAGTCAAGTTAGGATAAGATAATTCGTAGTTCAATGTGCGATACCTAAGTGATTTAATAAGGTAAACATAGTCGAAAAACTTGCTCGTGACTAGCGTGGTAATTATCTCTTTTGTTTAGGGCGAGTTCTCGAGCTTGTCGGTGAAGACGTCGTATATGAGCTGATGATGAGTTTTTAAATATAGTAAGTAGTCTTCTTCTTCTTCTTATCGTATGGTTGATGAACAACCTGGTGTCAGAGTTTTTAAGCCGCCCGTGGGCCTCTGACATGGCTTCACACACCGTTGAAAAATCTCTCAGGTGTGCTGGTTTCCTCACGATGTTTTCCTTCACCGTTAAAGCGTCGAATGATGGTACATATGAATTTCAAATTTGAAAAACACATTGGTACCTGGCGGGGTTTGAACTGGCGACCTCTCGCATGGCAAGCAACGACCTTAACCACTCGGCCATCGACGCTTTTAGTAAGTAGTTCAACGTTATGATGTATTGAGGTTTTTGTGGGTTAGCTAAAGTCTAGTATGACTGACCGGCTTGTCCCTCTGGGCGAAGGACTCTGCTATGAGCCGCGCCACGTCTTGATGCTGCATGCCCTCCACGCGTTGCCCGTCCACGGCCAGGATGAGCTGCCCCACCTCCAGCCCGCCCGCCTCGTACGCCGCGCCGTGCTCCTGGAAACAACGATGAAGATCATCAGCTAGGGCCATTCAGTGCAGACTACGGGGCTTGGAAACCATCAACTTTGGCTACCTAGTCTTTTGTTGAGGCACCGTATAAGTTCTCCCTTCAGTTTGACCCCCTATTCTCTCCTATTAGGTAAAGCAAACCGTCAGCTGCTTACTATTCGCCTAATGGGGACGCGCCCTTAGATTTAGTCCCCCGGACACATGTATATTGGAACTGTAATAAAAAAAAAGAAACCTATAGAAGGGATTTTATTATCGAGTAGAGAAATCGACGTAAATCACGGTTCTTAGGTACGAGATAATTTCCGTCGATATCAGATTATTATCAATGATATACATCTAATTGAAAAGTAAGTGATAGTTAGAAAAGTAAAAGCCTCACTCAACTGGTCAGGCCGGCTCGTCAAACTGAACAGCACGGTGTGTCGTTATCATAAATAGCAGTAGAATAGCGAAACGGCCACTTACGTGTATATTTATGATTCTGGGCAAGGGGTGTTTTGTGTTGGCGCCGCCCTCGATCGCGATGCCGAGGATGGGCTTGGTCTTCTTGACCGTGATGTGCAGGTTCCCGTGGTGGTCGGGCACGACGCGCGCCGCGCGCTCGTCCGCCGGCGCCTCGCCGTGCTGCAGCCGCTGCATCGACTGGTGCCGCCGGATGCCCCCGCGCTCCTCCAGCAGAGCCCCGCCCTCCTCCTTCATGTCGAAACTCCGCGACAACTTATGAGCCAACTCCTGCAAACGTTACCCCAATACATCTAACAACCTTACGCTAACGCTCTTACTAACCGAAACGAGTGTCAGTGAGATCTTCTAAATTACTTATAAATACTTCATGAAGTATAGTACCTAATTTCCTAGTTCTATGTTTACCACATCCACACTAAGTAACTGTTACGCTACTATGCTAATAACAGCAAGTTATTCAGCCTCTAAAATGTAAGTTGTGCTCAAAATATTGTAGGGTGTAGCTGGGCGGCAGAGGGCAGTAGCTCGCGGGCGCCGCGGCGGACTGCGCCTACGGCCGTGTGCCTCTCAGTTACAGCGATGTAAAGTGATCTCTTGTATTACGTCGAATGTTTCGAGAAGCTGTAAGTGAGATGTGTGCTGGAGGCTCAGAATCATGCGTTTCGATCACTCGGTGGCGTGGTTCAAAGTGGGTTATATTATACAAGTGTTAAATGTATTCATGGAGAGTCTTTATCCCGATTGTTTATGAATTTGGATATAAATTAGATCAATAATTTTAAGCAAAATATACATAAATTTTGGAATGCGTAGTTATAAAAAGCTTCGAATGAAACAAACATGTAACTCAAAACCTCTGCAGTGCATACGCCACCATGCACATAATTCGAAATGAATAAGAAATATTTAACCGCGATAATGTGAAACAAAAGATGATTTTGGTCTAACATCCACACAAATACTAAATTTTGGTAAGGTAGTCCTGATGAGTTAGATACTGACAAATTCGTACTAATATTTTTCATGCAGCACGTTAGCTCAATCCATTCAAAACAATATACGAATACTACAGGCTAATGATTACCGGAATGATACGATCAAATCAATTTACTGAAATGGTGCGTCACTACATCAAAATAAAACTAATGGAACAAATTAGATAGTCAACGCGATAAATTAACACCGAATGAGTGCATCGATATAGAAGTGAAAACATACAATAAGTAAAATGCTCTAACATCAAGCAAACTTTTCGTTTTAGAAGCGAGAATTTCCAATAAGATTTTAAAGAGATTTTAATATCGTGCAAATGTAAGAATCGTCAATGTGCTAGGACGTTTCGTCGACCGTCCCGCCGGCGATCGCGCGGTCCACTTACTAGAGGTCGTCCCCAGTACCATGATTTAACTTTCTGCGTCCAGCCACCGAGTGATGAGCGCAGGCCCTCGAGATAGCCGCACTGAAACATCACACGCACTCAGGACCTGGAGCTGCCGCCGCGCGGCCGTGTGTATCATGTACATGTCGCGAACTGTTCAAGCAACTATTCAACTAACTTAACCAACTATGGAGAAACTCCTACGAGAATATTCCAGGTATCACTAATACTCAAGTCAACAGGGCTCTAGCTACCAAATATGTATAGATAGATAAAATCTTACAGAATACAGTTGACTTTCAAAAAATTTTATAGCGGTTTCATAACGCTGAGTCATAAATATAATAATACATAGCCGACTACATATTATTCTAGCGCTACAAAACGGTTTAAGAAATAACCCTACGTACGAAGCCTTAATTAAGTGAGATATTTAGGTACTAACCCTTTATCATTGACTTATAACTGATTTGACTGTAAACGCTATGGGTACTGTAAAATTATCATTACGCTTATAAATACTTTCATTAATTTCTATTTGGAGCTTTACATACCTGATCCTAAAAGCGCCGGAACATGTGTAGGCGTGAAACAACAAAGAGGAAGATGGTTAGCAAGTGAACCCAATATTATTTCATAATAACATATTTTACGACTAAAAATGGAATAATATACAAATCGCGTGTATTCCTGGTTCAATGTTTGACATAGAAACTAAACTTTCGAGTCATGCAACAATTTAGCGCCATTGTGTGTATTGTTCGCCTTGTCGCCGCCGTCTACTTTCCACCAATTGTGCTGTCTGTTGCGGCTCTGTCAACAAATTCAGTGTTTCTTCATAGGACAACTGAGCCTTTATTTTGGTTAGAATAATAGTATTGTGTTTTGTTCAGGAGAAGCGTGGATATTGTAAATCATATAACTTGATTTGCACATAGGTTGTATTTGTTGATCTGGGCGATGCGAGCGCAGTTTGCGCGCGTCTAGATATTATTTGGCGTAGGTGATTATCTTAGAACTGTATCTGGAGGCGGCACGACAGAGTGCATCTCGTTAGCGACTTCTATAAATAATGTGATAACATCGACCGGCCGCGGCCGACACGCTGCCTGACGGTGTACTCACTAGCCGAGTGCCCGCAGATACTTACACCATCCCGCGAATAGGTATCAAACAACATACCTATATGTTTTATAAGCTCTACCTACGATTACACCAATATGGATTACTTCTCGTTTTAGATCCTAGAATTACTCATCAATTAGAATAGTAGTGTAGGTAATTATAAACTTGTTTTACATAACTGTTGCTTTACGGAAGATGCACACTGACTGCTCATTGACTGTTCGTGCACTGTGCAAAAGCATAGTGCACGAACAGTGATTTGCGGCAATATGTAATTTTTAAATAAGAGGACTGATTTTGAAAATTTTAATAATCAGACTGACCATTATAAACTATTTCGCAAAAAATGGAAGCTTCTTAAGTTCCACCAACCAACCACTTAATTCGGCAATGAATTTTGTCCATGAACTAATTTAAATAAAAGACAACAAAAATCTATAACTTACTAGTAGGTCGATTGTAGCCGCAAACAACAGTTTATTTATCAATAAAAGTAAGTGATACGTATATTATTTACATTTGATAAATTTATGAGGCGGAAAAGCATATTCTGGTAATTTAATCTATAGGTATTAAAATATAGATAAATTTTGATAAGTGTTTTGAATGAAATCAGTAAAAATATAAGTATGAAATGCCGTTATAGAGAGGTATGTGCAGAGATCATGACTTCAATGTTTTTGGGACGTGACGCTACGGCACTTTTGGTACAGCCATCCGCCGTCTATACAGCGTCTTCGCTATCTGACAGATATCTCACAAGTCTTCTGGTCAACTCATTAACAATAAAATGTTGGGAACAGCTAGCTGTAACAGGCTACAACAATTGAGCTCTATCAGGTAAGTTGTAGGACCGTTAAGTTGTAAATTCAAAAGATAATCTCAGGCGGAGGTTGCTAAAACTGTCGAATAACGCTAGCCACAGTTACAATGCGTAGTCAATTATGAATGTTGCCTGTATTTTATCTGCGTACTTAATCTCAGTGCCCGTTATATTACGTTTTGTATTTAGGAAATCATCAAGCAATAGTTATGATTAATATTGTTGTCTTGTAGCTACATCTAATGTTGTACCTACTCTTACTCGTATAAGTTTTCCCAAATAACAAATATTGGGGTAACTGTAATTTGTTGTCCTCATATAAATTCAGCCTCGTGGGACACGACCAAATAAACACGCATAGTTCGGATGTTCTATGAACAAATACAAAACATGAAATGAGTAATTCATTCATTACGTATAATTAATTACATTTTTTATTGCTAAAACAATGAGTTGCTTTGTCTAACCGTGACTGGCTAAACTTTACAAAAAGTGGAATACGCGATGTATACGCAAGTAGTTGAAAATCGATAGGACTCAAATGCATTCTGTTATAAAATCCGGTTTGATACAGATCCGATGTGTCTTAAAAGACACAAACATAATTCGTGAATCGGCTATTAGCTCTTACATTTAATTACTTTGTTACATCTGAGTCGCTGTGAAAGCTTTGGAGACAAAGCGAGACACTCCTTGCCAGTGAAACCTGTTCCAATATTGTCGCAGACAAAGCATTTTCACTTTTACAAACCACCACAGCACGCTTCACTAATCGTTGTAAGAGCGCAGTGATCAAATTACCAGCTTTCAGCGAATATGATACACATCAGAGGCCACGGCCAAGGGACGGTTAATAGTCTAGTCAAATTAGGTTTCATCTGCGGAAAAATTACTAGTGAGCTGAATTTTGGTACACACCTTTATTACGGCATTGTAATGAAGGTGTGAAAAATCGACATTCATATCGTGCCGGCTTAAAAAGTTATAGGGGTCCAAAGGTCGCGAAAATCAGTTTTTCGCGAATATCTCGCGATCTATTGCTTGTAGGTTAATTGAGGTCATTAGAAATATTATTTGTTATAAAATTATCTACAAAAAATGTCCGTTGCATTTTTTTGTAGAATTGAAAGTTTTCGGAGGAGAGCGCCGAGAAAGCACTTACATACGGTATTGTATACCAAGGCGTACGCCCTATGCTTTTCATTGATATTTGTAAGCGTGTTGTTAGTAAAATCTACTACATACAGACATATAGCATTAGTAATACTAGTACAGAAAGTTTTCCTTTTTGGAAAAGGAAAACTGAAAATCATGAAGATGTTTAAAAAAGATCTGATTTAAACAATTTTGCAGAGATATTCCAACAAGAAAATTGCTCTCGAGATGCATTGTCAATGCTAGGACATATTTTCTACCGCTGCAATTTTTTGTACAATTACAAATCTTTTTTTAAACATCTTCATTTTTTTATTTATTTATTTGGTAAAAGTTACACCAACAGTATATACTTATACACAACTTGACAGAAGATACATTATATGGTAACTAATCTAGTATATAAGCCAATAATAGGTGTACACAACATTCAAATTATATATCTGTGAACAACAAAGTAGTTTGAAACTGTAAAATATAACAACTAGTGAGATAGTTAAAAAATAGTTATAATATTAAACAACTAAAAATAAAATATAAATTTAAACTGAAACTTAAAGATAAAATA
This sequence comes from Maruca vitrata, assembly GCA_039566165.1. Lineage (NCBI taxonomy): Eukaryota > Metazoa > Arthropoda > Insecta > Lepidoptera > Crambidae > Maruca > Maruca vitrata. The sequence goes on along the minus strand of CM076916.1, from coordinate 12,624,239 downwards.
TAAACTAAAAGATTAATCAGATGCTTCAAGTATAGTGCGCCTAAACCTATGCTTTGAATCGTGGAAAATATCAAGCTGAGGACATTTCTTACAAAAATGACTATATTTGTCGTAGCATCTGGCTAGAGGTGAATGACGACCAAGATTAGTTCTGCTGCGAGGAGTATGGAAAATGTTGGTTATGGACTTGCGAGGAAGGTTATAAGGAACTCTCAAGCCGACATGTGCCACGATTTCAGAACATTTTATTCTATTATTGACGAGTGCGTGCAGAAACGTTAAATCAAGAACTGTGCGTCGATGATGTAATGTGTTGACACATTTTGAAACATTTTGAATCTTCATGATTTTCAGTTTTCCTTTTCCAAAAAGGAAAACTTTCTGTACTAGTATTACTAATGCTATATGTCTGTATGTAGTAGATTTTACTAACAACACGCTTACAAATATCAATGAAAAGCATAGGGCGTACGCCTTGGTATACAATACCGTATGTGAGTGCTTTCTCGGCGCTCTCCTCCGAAAACTTTCAATTCTACAAAAAAATGCAACGGACATTTTTTGTAGATAATTATATAACAAATAATTTTTCTAATGACCTCAATTAACCTACAAGCAATAGATCGCGAGATATTCGCGAAAAACTGATTTTCGCGACCTTTGGACCCCTATAACTTTTTAAGCCGGCACGATATGAATGTCGATTTTTCACACCTTCATTACAATGCCGTAATAAAGGTGTGTACCAAAATTCAGCTCACTAGTAATTTTTCCGCAGATTGGTGTTTAAAAGAGCTAATTTGACTGGACTATAAGAGGAATTACATATAATTGTTTTAATATCGGTTTCATTCTCTTTTTTTTGCGTTTAGACAACTCAAATTGTTGGCGTAGCGTTACATTATCATGATATACGTTGGATAAGGTTAAGGTTTTAAGCGACAAATTGAGTTAAATTTCTTTTTTTATTTCTTGAGATGTAAAATGCACTTGTTTGAGAATCTATTGTTACCATCCGAAATGGATCCAACGACATTCTCTGCTTCAGTGCAAATAATGGCACGACGTGTGCAATTTCATGTGCGTAAGCGTGAGGTAATTCTTTAAAAACAAATTAGCTTTGACGTAACTGTCTCACAATAAAATGGTCACGATGACACAATTTCAGATACACTTCATTCTTTTGTCAATTAAAAAGGTGTTTTATTTGCTTCTGAAATGTAGGTGTGAAGTTGCCAACACAAACAAGCAAAATTATTTCAACCAACTCGGAAAAATTCTCACCAATACGTTCTTAACATGGTGTAACCTTAATTATTCTATTCAATGCGCAGGATTTCAAGAACATCAATGGCGTTTAAATGTTCAGCTATCAATCATTATCTAGGTACTCAGTGATCGACGGCAAATATAATTAAGTTCACTGAAGTTTTCGCGTCCAGTAGGACGCGGAGAGTACTCCGAGACGCAGACTCGTAATTAAGCATCAAATGTAAAGGCAATAAAGCAGGTGCTTTTATGTCTTTTTGTATTATGATTTCCGGTTTATCAAGTTTCGGACAGATGTCCGACGCGTGAGAACTAACGGTGCGCGGTGGAGGAGTGCTCGGGACTCTTTGATTATAATTTACTTAGCGCGAGTTACTTGCGGTCTTCTTTGTCGACCACTAGTGCTTGTTAAGTTAATGTTCACTCAATGTTAAATGGACAAGCCAAATGTTGAGTATTTGAACGGAAGGAATAGGTCAACAAACTAATTGTCTAGTAATCACACATTTCTCTTTTTTTCATTCAACTTTTCTTTAGTTCAATGTTATGTAGAGTATTCAGCATTTTAAAATATCTTTAGCTGTACATGTACTGCTAAAGAAACTGAAAGACATTAATCCAGCTAACGATCCGCAAATATAAGTGCCGTTTTCAATTAAGTAACGAGCCGTGTTAGTTATCCTGACCTCTGTGAACTCACGTTGTTTACATAACGCTTGCTTTCACGCTCAGCGACATTCACATGCGGTCTGCTCCGTACCACCCATGTCGATGCAGTCGCACTATTTTTTTGAGTCGCTCTCGTCCCGTGATAAATTTCTTGCTTAATGAGTCGACATCGTTCGATGAAAGTACAGTTCCTAACGAATCCTTTAGGACGACGTATTGCACCTGCGGGTGGGTGGTCGGACCGCTACCAAGTGTCTTTAGGCGTAGAGTCGAGTGGCGAGCGGATTCGCAGGGCACGGCGAGCGGGCCGGGGCTCCGCGAGAGGACCGAGCGCCAGGTCGGTCAGTCTCGCTCTACGCGCCGACGCCAGTGCACGCACGATCATTACACCATCTAAACTTGTTTACAAATAGAAGCCAGTGAGTTCTTGTAGACAACAGGATAACCGTGACAGGTAAGTTAAATCTTAAATTGAGGTCAGTGTTTCGAGTGCGGTTAAAAAGCCACATTTGCACGACGGTGCGTGCCCTATTGTAAACAATACCATTGTGGTCAGCTTTTGTTTTCGGTCAAATGTGCATAAACTTATTATGGTGAAACATGGTTTGCGTAATTTTGTTTCGCGATTCTTTAAGCCTTTCCGTCTGCTACGGTATCAATATACTTGTTTCCAAATAGTGTTCTTTGCAATAGAAGTCATTGTTTGATAAATAACCTTGCTTTTTTATTTTATTTATAAATTACGAGTACACGAAAATGTATTAACGGTTAATTTTGCAAGTAACACGAGTTCAAGTTTGAATGCATAATATTTGGGTTAGTGATATTTATTTACTTTCTAGTGGTTCAGCAAATTGATAAACGACTTTAAACTTGAATCGGTTTTTTGCTTACACAGGAAGTATAATTAAGTGTTGTACGTATGTTGTTGTAAGTAATTCAGATCACATATTAGCGAGTCCGGCTGCTGTCTGCCGGTTCTTTTTGGGCCACGGACAGAAAAATGGTCCTTGTTATACTGGTCCGTATAGCCTAGGCGGTTTGTACGCCTTCGGCCTTTTAAGGACATTGACAGAATAATTACTGTGATCACTGAACTGAATAGTTCGTCGTTGTATCGTAACTTGTCCAATGCTGAATGCTTATTATATGTTTTGATGTATTTTATCTCCGTCCATCAATCTTTGTTATTCTGTTACTTTATAAGCGCCCTATTTTGTTTTTCTTGCCCGTAAAGGTTGTATCTAAAGTATCAAGTTGTTTTTACGCGTAAAAGGAAACTTTGGATTTATCTTTCCTTAAGTTCTTGCTCTACCTATTAGGTATGCTGTGCTGCTGTATTTAGAAGACATGTTTTTTAAACGATTCTGTTTGTAGTATTTCAATGCACCATAAGAAGATTTAGGCCTTAGGGTTTTAGCAACAGTAGGTACCTACCTAAGAAACAACAATTAGCGGTTAACTTGACTATCGGATAATGGATGCACGCTTCACCACCTTTGGATGCAACAAGGACGTCGGATGGCCTTCGAGAGATGTCGGCTACTTATTGTGCTATTGTAATTATGCACTTTTTTGCTCAACCGCACGGATCCGTGACACGCTTTCTACTGTGCGGAGATGGTTCCTACACTCGATTCTAACCTTTCGATACGTGATCGATGGTAGTCGCTTACATCGCATTTTATTTGTATTTACAACATGTGACTCTTTGATGTAGCTGGTTTCTCTGTTTACATTATACCTACACAAATTGTAATTGTAATGGTCTCTAGGTGTATATTATATTTTTATTCTTTCAAATAAAATATGTATTTATATTCATATTTATTTATATTTATAGTAGATAGCATGTAATTTTAAAAAAATAAACAAAGAAAACAGACAAATGCGGAATTTATCAATCCAATAACTATCATCAATGTTAGATAGCAAAAATTGCATTTTATTTTTCGTTTCATATCCAATGAATTCTAACCAACACAATGTTTTTTATACGTTTGTATTATAATATTTCAAACCAAAAAAACTTACTAGTAGTACAAATTGGCCAAGCAATAAGTTTGCAAGTAATAATTGGTATTTTAAACCATATTTGAAGATGAGCTTTATAAAACTTTATGCCATTCTCCACTATTCAAGTCGTCGGATGAATAAATCCAATTAGAATTTTCGCAACTCATTCGAGACATCTCGAGTCGCAGGTCTATACACAGCAATATTATTATCAATCTATCTGTTTCGGTTTGATTAACCATCTGTTCATTCATGCGGTTCATTAGTTTCTATCGCGACGTATCTATCTACCAGCTCTGAATATGCCGATTGGTATTATTCAGCGATGCTCGAAGTCGCTCGGTTTGGTCAAAAGAGAAGAAAGTAAGTAATGACTCACTTACTTTAATTTACAAATAAGTAGGAAGCGTCATCCATGGCTAGTTGGTTTACTATTTAATTTTAGGCAAAAAATTCACTTAACGGTTCCGCAAATTATAGGCTTGCAAGTAGGTGCTCATTATCTTATATTAGGGACAGTCATTAACGGTAACGATACTTCAAGCTGTCACCGTACCATACTGTCGTATTATTTCCGTCGCTTACACAAAGGTAGAGTTCCGCTTGTGCAGATTATTATCCAGATTGCTGATGATTAAAAAAAAAAGAAATGTAATGCAGGGCAACGCAAAGGCGACAATTGTGTGGCGCGGTGGCATCGGGGTTAATGTTACGGCGCAATCAGTATCTGCCTTGTACAGACAGTAGGACGCCGCAGTCGGCCCTTTGGAAAAGCACCGTTTTCCTCTTGAGACGTGTTTCATTGCGAATCGTGAATCAACGGACAATCCGAACAACACGGCCATTTCTACTATTTATTGATATTTTTATTGGTTTGTTTTTTGTTTGTTTTATTATTTCATGTCGCGATTTAAGCGGGCTAAGTTATTAAACTAACAATGCCAAGTTAAATATACTAAAACAAATCTAGTCTACTTAGATATCTTTGTCATAACATTTAAAAAATAATGCGGTTTCTGGACACTTAATGAAGCGAATACAGTTATTTACTAAATCCCAAAACACTGTTATGTTAAGCAAATATGTAGCGTTTTTGTTATGTGCGTACATACTTATATACAAGTAAAATCTCGAGAAACAATCGCAAATCTCTGCAGATTCCTGGATTTTTACTCATTTGTATATGATCGCAACTATATGTAATCCCTAAGCTCGTGATGCAGCTTATAAAAGCCATGTACCAGTAAAAGCCACAAAAGACGGAATAAACAACGAATATTGAAATTACAATGTACGATGTATGCTCTAATTTCAACTCGAAGCATATAAGGCCACCGTGTAAGTTATCCTTACGTGGTTAAAATTTGAGATACCCACCCATAAGCGAGATTTCCCATAAGCTGTTTACATAAACATTTGACTGCACAAGTCCTATTAACCCTAACGGTACCGTTGTAGGATAACCGGTGATTCACCGGCGATATCTTGAAACGAGACTAACGATGACATTTCTAAGCACGTTGTTTTGATATCGGCAAACAAAGCGATCAAAGGCGTTGGCGTCGCGTGGGAGCGGCGCGTGCGCGGCGGTCCCGCTACCCAAACGCAGTAAACTCACTGATTCGTATTTCTCTTGATCATATATTTGTTAACAACGGGGAGTTGTACTTCAAAAACATTGTGTTACGATCATAAAAATATAAGGATACTGAACCGTAAATAAATAAGTACTTAACAGACAATTAGGATGGTTCCGAAAAAAAAAACATAATGATTAATGAATTTAGAAACTTGGTAATCGTTTAACTAGTTGATTTTCAGTATCTATTAAGACTTCTATGAAACTTTATTTCATTGAAAAGTGAGGATCTTTGTCGGTACTGACAATGTAGCATATTTTCATGCAGTTTTCCAGAATTTCTCTTGCAGTTCACTAAAATTGCTAGTCCCGACGGCGTAGCTTAGCACTTCCAAGTCCATACCAGACTATTTATGAAAAAGAGCAAATTGGTTTATATTTGTTTGTTATACAAAGCTATTCAAGAATACATCCAATCACCAACATTCAGTACCCTTGGTATTAACTTGACATGCCGTAAACTTGACATGCGAGTAAATTGCCAGGCCTTTGTGCCGCACTCTATTGATGCCGTTGGTTCAGCCATAACTGCCGGCTTTGATGTGCAGATGTTATAACGTTAAGATGTCTAATCGTGAGGAAATGACATCAATGGGTAGGCGAGGCTCAATTATAAGTTATGGCCGACCCGCGTGGGAGCCGCCGCGGGTCGAGCCGCGCAGGCCGGCGGAAGACCACCGTTGTACAAATAAGATATCGGTGTTCTGTTCCGGATGTTGAGGACAGCCAATAAATAGGCTTTTAATAACCCGCTTCAGTATCCGCCTTTGGGTCCAGCCTTTAGGTATATTACGCGACAAGCGCCAGGACCCTGTTATGTTGTCTATTTCAGCAACATTACATACTGATACTACTTAAATATTTTATCTTGAATACTTTTTAATCAACATTAAAGTTTAAAATACACATTACTATCCCCATTTACAATACTTTAATTATCAATCGGCTGATGTGTAAATTGTGTAATCATAGGTATCTAATAGTAATAACATTTTATTCAAAATTAATAAATTACAAATATCAATCGAATAACGTTTAATCAACATTTCACTACCAGCAGATGAATAATTACGCGGAAACTCAATTCAATTTCACTAACCAACGAAACTAAATCATCCGAAACTGTAAAAAATTAAAAATTCGTTCGTTTGCAAAAGCCTCCAGACGAAAGGTAGAAAGTGGCGTTACGAGTGGACGGGAAGCGGCCAATTACAGGAAATATTGGGTCACAGCGGCAACTGCCTTCCTGCTAGCGATCTTTCTGCTTCCTGTGAAAAATGTTCCAATGACGCCTAAATGCGTAATATGTTTCATTTAAAAACATCCTGCGATCAAAGGATTAATTATACTAATAACTTTCTTTTAGACAAATCGTAACCAATTTAATGCTCGCAGGTTAATTAAAAACCTCCTGACTGTTGATGTTTGATTAGGGATGTGAATGGATCAGGACGACTTTTGAGCTGAACATAATTAACAACAATTTTTGTTTTTTTTTTCAAAAAACAATAAATTCTCGTCGTTCCTGAATACAAAAACAAAAGTGTATGCAAACGAAACTTCCACCAAAACGGAATTATACAATATTGATCTGTGAAAATTCACGAAATATACGCTCATATTTAAAAATCCACGATAATGGAGACCGTTTGAGTTAATCTCCGGTTTAACTCCGGGCTTTAAATATGCAGAATGACGGACGCGGACTTTTTAAGCGTTATTATTAACATTTTTCGTCGTTTGATTATTTAACAGTGCATTTAAGCGTGACAGACGTTTTGATGTTTTTGTAAAAGGAAATGAATTACCATCATTTTTAAAAAGATATCTCTATGAAAAATTTGGCTTTGTTAAGAGTTTCATACAAAGAAATGTTTAATCCTTTATAGGGGCCTAATGGACGTAGAGTGAAAGACGTAGCACATCGTTTCTACACATGTACCAATAAGGAAGTAATTACTACGTGAACGGGCCCCGCGCTCTAATTGGGTTCATTTACGTAAACGTGTAGATTATTATTACATACATACAATCTACACGTTTCTAGGATCACCGATGGAGTTGATATTAGCAAAGATCATTAATGTTATTCCTGTTATTTTTTTTCACAAAAACTGCATAAAATAATGATTTTTGTAGAAATAACTTTTTGGTGTTAACTAAAGTTCTTTTTCAATATACCTACCCGTATCCAGACTTAAACAAAATTTTGCACAGTAGTCCCACATCACAGCTACAATTTAAAAAATCAATCATCTTTGCGCGCTACTTTGTGCTTTCATGTCCATAACATTTTGATACTTTTTGACCTACATCTATACAAGCAGGCTTTTAAGATTGCGGTTAGCGTTACGGTTCCAAAATTACATCATTTACAATGTTCATTTACACCAATCTAACAAACGTGTCGATCACGCGTGCCCCACTTTTCTCCGGTCGTTCGAGGGCCTGCAAATCGGTGTGAGTGGGTGCCGTGACAAAGGAGGTGCAACTGGAACAGCCACGGTGCGTGGTAACGGGCCCGTGCGGCCGCAGCCACTAACCCCCTTGGGTGCTAACGAGCGATCTCTGTGTCACCGTGTCGAACAGTTTAAGCAATAAAACAAATTTGCCGCCGCTAGAGCCGCTAGAGCTAGAGGTAGCGAAGAAACGGCATTAGGTAGGCAGGAGTATGGATTTCCTTGAATGAACTTCCTTCCAAATCGAATTTAACTATATTCGAATAGTTAAATTCCTATATTTAAGCTACTAAGAGTGGTCTGGATTTCAATTTCTATCTGAAATCATATCTTTACCATCTTGAATGTGACCATGAATCGTATCGTATATTACCTAGATAGGGAGATAAAAAATAAGTGTTGCAATAAATATAAATAATCGTTTTGTAATTGTCTAACTAAATGGTTAACAACTTTCATTTGGGTTAACGTTCACTTCGATTTAACCGATTAAACCCGGCTGCTTAGCAGTGACCAACCTTTGTGGCTTAAATTACCTCGGTTTACATTTATGTATGCTTTTTAGTACATGTCGCACAACGTTTATTATTCGTGTGATTCACACTAATTGGCCTGTCATAAACGGTAATTTAATTTACGATTTTTAGACGGAAATAGGCAGATAGATAATTTCTTAATTTTGGCGCACACGCAAAACGTGTGTTGTCAACAATAAGATATTGGCATTTTTTGTTAATCAAACATGAAGATATACGTAGGTACGTAAATATTAAATTTCAAAAATATATAATAATAATAATAAAACACATTTATTGACCACATAACATAAGAACACAACAAAAAAGAGAAAAAACACCATAGAACACAACATAGATTAGTGGTCAACTAGGTCCCAGTCTCAGCATATGCCACAAAATGCTATATATTGTTCCAATTTCGCATAAAAGAAAAAGTACCCGGTAAAGATGTAAGCCTAATTCTATCTCGTAGAGAATTCGAACATGCCGTTTAGGAATCGCACGATATCGCGGTTATTCCTCAATCGGGTACATTTGTTTAGGTCGCGGTGTAATTGTCGGTTGTGAGATACGGGTCTGAGGGCGACACGCTGACCCCGGAACAGCCGGGACCATGGGAGCGTGCCGTCGTGCCGGCTCACTGTGCCACTTACGGTCCACGTCCACCTTAACAGCCGAGATGCGAGATAAGCCCGGTATCCATGCAAATGCCTCGCCCATCCAGGAAGATAGCGGGAAGATTTTCTTATATCATTTCACATTCCTACTTCAACTGTTGGTTTATCTACAACAATCGGTTTAAGAAACCAGTTGGTCCAGTTGACGCGCAGTTGATACAGAAATTTAGTGTTTTATATTTGTCAAGTTTTAATATTTTTTCCTCTGTGCTTCAGTAGTTCAATTTTTCTTGAGAGCTTACTAAGTTACTAAATTAAAGTTACAAAAAAAATTAAACGATTGTATCGAGTAGGTATATTGATAATGTTGATATCGAATTAGATTATTTTTATAACATGACCTTTCCATACATTTTGAATGAGACGTAAAATCTATGAGTCATGATTGTGCTAGTCAATCGACCGAATATTTTGCGATTGATTGTCTTACAAATCATTTAATGACGTGTATGACCCCGTTATTTTTGACTAGAGGTCAACTAGGACTACTAGATTTTATTATATTGCCAACTCAGTACGTAAAAGCTATTGAGAATATACTGAGGGCATCGGTTCACGCGATGGCTGGAACAAAAGCCGTCATAGCGTCCGTCAGGTCGAATGATGGATGGATATTGAGTCCTACTCAGTAAACATTTGTAGTCTACTTACTTTTATCATTTAAGGCGCCATAAATAGTGGATACTTCGACACCCGTGTCGTGAGTGTGGCTTCGGAATCGTGCGGAGAGAAAGTACTTGGTGTAAATTGTGAACACCAATTGAGAGTTATTTATGGTGTCACGTAGAAAAGCAATTTGGTGCGCAGTCGTAATGCGAGACTATGGTTAGACCATTACGTCCAATTGGAGCCCCGGGATCCCGGAGGAGCATTACCGCTGCCATGCACTCGACCCTTATAACACTAAGTACCAAGATATATAACACCTAAGTGCCTCCACTACGATTATGGGTTTTCTTCTTATCACTTCTAAAATTGTTCGTCACAAAAGAACGTCCCTTTTCGTGAAATTTACGAATATCTACATTGATAGTCGTAATCTACGTTATGGTAATAAATGAATGTGAATTCTCAATAATAAAGTCGTTCGTTCGAATCCTAATCACCAATAATGTAGGTATGTAATCAAAATAACTGTGCAAGCAGAAAAGGAATTTACATCAAACAAAATTACAAACTTAATAATTAACTGAAACTGGTAAATTTACTTTACCATAATCTAATTAATATTAGCGGATAGTTTTCTAGTAGGCGACGTGGAATGTAATCGCATTTCCCGCATTTCTGCAATAACTATGTAACATTTCTAGTTGAGGGTCATTGTTTCTAATAATACTTTTCTAATTACCGAATCATATAATAAATGAAAATAATATAAATAAAATACTCAATATTAGGAAAAGAACATTAATAAGTACATATAATGTACATAATATTACTATTTGTTAGACTGATTATTTCTGACTGGGTGTATTATGCGCTCTTTATGCAAATTGCTCGAATCATCCCAGATAATGGCGGAAACCTAAAATGGTCATAATTCTGCTCGGGGATTAGCAGCGCACTCGGCACTCCAGAGTTATCTCGATAACTGTACATACACTCGTAGGTAGATCACTATATTATATGCCCAATAGCTGTATACCATCCATGATCCTGTATAAAATACCCTTGATAAAATTAGTATATCTACCGTATAAAACATTGTAATGAATCGTCTTACGGTTTTATCTTCCAATACAGCAATCTGATAGCAATACATTGATGTATGCAAACGAGTGTTTACTTTCCATTATTTACATCCGCGGCGTGCGTGGGTGATGCACACTGGCTTCTTCCTGATCGCAGGCCGGGCGCGCTCTCAAGCGAGAGACATACAGACATACCTACCTAATGCAGCCATTGTCACCGCATGCATATGTATACGACGCTAAACCAATTATAGGCGGTTCGTTAACTCATTATTTTATTGCAAATTATAAACCGATAATAATCAATCGCACTTCGATTTCCTATTAATGTGCGCGGAGAAATTCGATTCTCGAATTTTATAGTAGTCTATATTTATTGGTTTGGTTGAGTTGGCGGAAGCGTGTTCATTAATATCATCAATATTTATAGTAGGAACTACGCTGGCGATACTTCCAAACACTTCGGAAACGAAAAAACAATGAGGTGAGCTACACTTTCACAATGAGCCTTAAAACAACATTATTACAGACTATTTTAGTTAAGCTAATAATGCATTTAAAGAAATGCAGTATCTTTGTGTTAATACCAAGGTCTTGTAACTCAATAATTTTATATCAACGGGCAGTCACTACCTTGGTCACTCTGACTCATATGTTTCTGAGAACTTCCTCCACATTCGACAGAGTTCCAAGTCGAGTCACCAAAAGTCAATAAACTCTTTAATATTTATACTAAAATTTTTGTAATGCAGCTGGATATGTTTGTAAGGATATAAAAAATCGTTTTATTTTATAATACGACACGGCAGCATATTTCAGTTAGAACGTCAATGTAACATAGTTTTCTCTGTTCTGTAGTTGGTTTACCTATTTACAATACAAGTTCACGGTAGATAATAAAATTTACTATAAAATACGATAATTCGTGGTGTTTGAAAGCGTCAAATGGAATGAATGACGTTGCGTTTAGTCACACTTTCACTGGAGAAAGCCATTCGTGCATTAAAAATCTTTGTCTTAGATCAGAAGATGCGCAGGCGGCGCGGTTATTAATCACTTATTATTACAGGCTGAGCTACATTACTTTACTCAATTATCATACAATAGTCTCTAGTTATTAGTACTTTCTCCAACTTTGTATTTTACTATCGAAAAGAGGTGACAAAAAAGTCATTATCATAAAATATTAGCATCCCGGCGGTGGTTCAGTCCGCTTATAGCGTAAAACATAGTCCCTCTTAGCGAAGTCGGTTAAAAATAACCTGTCATTTCTCAGTCTCTATACTATTTGTGTATCAAATTCCATTTAAATCGGATAAGTATTTTTGGCGTGAAAGCGTAACCGACAGACAGAAATGCTTTCGCAATTATAATATTGGTAACGACCGAAAAACTGGTAGCAAATTATGACATTATTATAGATTATATTTCTACATAACGGGTATATTTGCATATACCGTTACCCGAGTTGTTTATTGTCATTAATTGTATGTACATCAATAATGTATAACCAATTGATTCACACAGTTGCCCGTGCGAAATGGGTAAACCTGTTCCTCGTCGGTGCTACAAAAGTATTTTAATATAAAGCCGGTTTTGTGTGATGTATCTTCGCATTAATAAACATTAAACTAATCACCTACTTTATAAGTGAGAACAGTTAGTTATAAACCATATGAATTAGATTTTAGGTCACAATTGCCTGCAAATAAATTTTCCAGCAACTGAATGCACCTTTTTGTCACGACACGTGTTGTGTATCGTATTCCATAAAAGTCGTAAATCGTTAGTCGACCCAGCGCGCGCCCACGCTCGCTGAGACAAAACTCTACACCAATTTGCAACCATGTTTCACCATCCGCTGACCATCAAGCCTTGCACAACTATTAGTCAACGCTAAGGTAGTGCGTGTTACAAGTTTTTTGCTTTGGAAGTATAATAAGATAGCAATAATACCAATCGGGTATTTGTTTCCGGTATGGCAAAATGTGGCGTTAAATTCGAGAATGATTAACGCTACACTACTTAGAAAAAGATGATCAATTAACCGACATTTCAGAACGTGACTGTGAAATTTTTAATTTTCAATCAGTAAACCAGTAAGTATAATAGATTTCGTAATCATTTACAGGTGGCTGGTCTAAGGAGAGATTCATTGGCTTGAGTAATATTCTCATTACGAAAAAAATGGAGAGCTGGTTGGATGATGTGAAGCGCGTGCGCATTCCCAGACCCAAATTCGGAGGCAAATACCCTGCGGAGCCGCCTAAAGACTACCTGGAGGAGTGCGGGGGAGACCTGGGGGGCAAGCAGCGCCACGCCAACAAGGACCTGGCCAAGGCGACCGAGGAGCTGCGCCGGACCCTTCAGGAGAAACTATGACCCCCCGGCTACTGTAGGCTAATAGAGCTTTAACCCCGCTAATGGATTAACGACCCCACTCCCGCCCGATTAGGCGATTACGTAACCGATTGACGTATATTGTTCGCGACAAATGAACGTGATTTGCGAAACCTATTAGGTGCGATCCGCGACGCGGCTGCATGCTGTCACGTTAATCGTCTTTCCCTCCAAAAGAAAACTTAGTTTTGTATCCATTTACCTATTCACTTAATGAACGGCTGAGATCTGTTTTTCTCTAACAGATCTTTCAAAATACCCTACAAACACTATGTAGCAGCATAATTACTTGCCAGTAAGATGAATGCGTTATTATTATAATTTTTAATATACTTAGTTGTGTAAGTATCGTTTAATTTTACACCATTGCAATAAGCAAAAATTCTTACACAACAACCTTAACGTGCAAATTATTTAAATAATTATGTTGTGTAAAATCAAAGTAGGTAGGAGGCTCCTACGTACTAATCTTTTTACACAACACAATCATTCTTTCGTTTGATCAAGAGTTAAATGGTTTGCAAGTTGTCAAAACACTGGCCGAAATGGCCATTCATTTCGGCTTCTGAATTGTTATTAAACAAAACCGTACATTAAGTGCGGAAGAGTAAACAATATAAAAGTTCAAATTAAATCAGAAATATACCAAATAATTGGTTAAAATTTTACTCAGCAAAATAACAAAATCTACTGAAATAAAAAATTACCTCCTGAACATTAATATACTACATATAAAAGCTTAATTTCGATCAATTCGTTCGACTCAGTATTCACATGTTTAAACTTTATTATTAGATGTAATTACCTTTAGTTTATTAGACTGATATAATGTATAGTTTAAGTTTATTTGTAGAATCTCGTTAAGTATGTAATAAAGATATTTAAACTGTTATTAAGTTTATTATTAACCCTTAATGTTCAATGCTGTGGTAATTTATGTGTAGCACTATTTATTATAATATTCCATAAGGCTTGAATATCATAAATTAGATCAAGTATCTAATCCAGGTATCTCCAATGCTTTCAAGCCGTTGCCAGCCACTTAAGTAAACAATTCATTTTGTTAGATACGGACAGATTTATATCTTGATGTTATGTACTCGTAGTACGTCAAGTTGAAACTTAAGCAACAAAGATACGAGTATATGAAAATAATTTGTAAAGCAACAGTGAGACCTTGTGGGCTCATGCATATTTCAGTTATCATAGGAAATCCCGTATATCATATACATCGAGATGGGGCTATAAGATGTGGGAGTACGATGGCGCTGCTGGGCTTGGCCGGCCGCCAGCGCTAGGGCGGGAAACGGCCGTATCGCACTCCGACGGAACTTGACGGAATGTAAGGACAGCTAACTTTATCTTGCCTCGGATTGCCACACGCCTGCTTGTGCTACACAGTGATGCAACAACTGAAGAAATAAAATAATATCGCTGCTTGTTTGAAAACACACGTTTTGTTACAAATGTTGGCACTAGGCAGGTAAGTACGTAACGTTCCTTATTCACCGACAGAACGTTGTCACGGTTCAATTTTATTGTAAGGGCTCATAATACACAAACAAACTTAGTTCGTTTTAAATGCATCTGCGGTTATATTTATCTTCTATTCACAACTGTTCGTAGTATCGTTTTCTTAACAACAAAATAACCGATACCTAGAACGGTAATTTACATAGAGCATACTGATCAAGTATTGCGATACCAAATGTCACTCCTATTTTCCTAACTGACTACGATGATGGTTTAAAGTTCTCTTGTCATCATCACCGGACTTCCGGGGGAACGAAATACTCTTTTCCTAAATGACTTACGATGATGGCTTGGAGTAGCCTCATCATCATCACCGGAAATCAAATGTCACAGTATATATCTACTCACGGTATCGTCGTAGTGTTGTGTGTGTAGCGCGGTGGTGCTGCCCTCCCGCGAGTTGCAGGGCGAGGAGTGTCTCCGGGAGCGCCGGCCCTCCTCCTCGTACTCCTGCCAGAGTAAACTTAAGTTAGGTTACTCAGTAACTACCCCTTTACAAAGTTCAGTCACACAGAACACCATCATTTCAAGCTTGTTCCATTGCAACAGAGTTGAAATATTAAACATTTTTCATGTATGTTCAAAGGTTAACACACGCTAACTAGCTTTATAAATTTACCTCAGTTGTTGCTAAGTTTCCCACTGAATAATAATACAATTATTTCTTTCGAAGTTGCCTTACGTAGAGTACAATTTTATGAGCTGCTAAAAGCATAATAACTCTTTATCCTTTTAGGTGTTTCACGTGCACCAAATGGGCTCAGACCCGGCCGACTGAGGCGGGGCCCGTGGCGAGCGTGGTTCCGTTGCCATGGTTACCATGTCCAGGCTGGTCAGCCACAAACCCCATCCATCACTATTTCACAGAATAACCTGCCTGTTATGATAAACTCTCGAATGTAACGACACTTAGGTATAAATAGATCGGGAAATGTCAAAGGCCGCGCCAGCCAATTCTTTAGCTTAAAATAACTGGTATTTGTTAATAATTCTAATTTTTAATTTAGTGCAAATATTTGCACACATTATTAAATATAGTCCTGTCACAATTTGTAATCATATTGTAATGTTTGTTTGGAAGCTCTATATTTGAATCTGTCGTGAATAGAGGCCCCAACAATAAAAAATACTTATCTTTGTCTTGCGTACTTACGTACATCTATGGGTAGGTAATAAAGTGATGACATCACATCAAAAGCACTGTAATATATCATGCAAAACATATGGCACGCAAAATATAAAATTGCAGGGAACTACTCAATTGACCTTGTATTTGAAGACAACAAATGCTATGAAATATATTCTATTGTCGTCTAGACATAAATTTGATCTACGATGCCTATAAGATTTGATATGCAGAGCGAGTTTAGTAAGTATAAGGGACTACTATAAAGTAAATAACCTTGTAGTTGTTAGCGATGAAGGAGTTAACTTGAAATGCAAACCACTAAAGTTCGTAACACCATTTAACACACACTATGCTCGAAGTGTTAACGCCGCGACTTGGGCGGGCGCGGGCGCGAGCCTGGGCGGATCGCAATCAGACTGCAGCCGGGATGACCAGCTCGAGACTATGCAATTGATTTTTCGCGTTATTTTTGCATGTTGGCACAGTTTCGCCGATCGACTACAGACGCTCTTAGTCTAAGTGGCAAGTTGAACGCCCAACTTAACTACTTGAGAAACTCTTTACTATCTAAACTTTCGGAAAGTGTATGTAATAAATATTATACGATAAATATATGATTCGTCCACCCAATTCAGTCTCATGAATTCAGTTTTAGATGGATTTCAGGCTGATTAAAGAAGTTACCTATTAACCTTACCTACTGACAGTGGGTACCTATAGATTAAACGACTTATACGAATAACGTGGTAGATGCCATACAGGTATAAGTAAAATGCTTATTGGCACCACATTGCATTATTAGGTAGTGCACTCGTAAGGCTTCGGTGAAGGAGGTTAAATAAATAAGAAGCTAAAAGGCAGGCAGGTGCCGCCGCGCCCGCGCTCGCGTGATCAAACTTTCAAGCGCTCAGCGCTAAGTAGCCACATTGTTATCGCTCTTACCTAAAGCTCGATCTTTACTTATTTTCTATTACTTATTATTTGTTACTAACCTAAATAATCACGAATTATATATTAGGTTAAGTTCATAAATCTAACCTTGAAGACAGAAATATGTGTAGATACGAAACAAAATAGTTGATAACGTTAAATAAATGCCGAAATAGTTTATTACCTGCTATGGGTCACGTGAATTCTAAACATACTGATTGTTGATGCTGTTTTTGTCTTACGGTCTATACCTAGTTTTCTTTACGATAGTACGCTTTAAAAGTAAAATTATTTTAAATTAACAACAAAATACATTCGGTACACCTAGTGCATCGGCATCGTTTTCTATGGATGCATGGGATACTATAATCATTTGCATATCTCAGTATGCTAACGACAAGTTGGCTTCTAGTAAAGTTAAATGTTTCCACCAAAAAAAGAAAGACCGGACTGAGACGCAATTGACATTTGACACTTGCATATACTTACTGGATATCTTTCTAGGTCACAAAAAGTTGTTATGTTTTATTAACGTCTTTACTGTTTTTTCAACGACTCATGTTTATCTTAATAGTAAAAATTATACTAATAGCACTTTTATAAACAGTAAAATTCATTAGGCGTTTTAATTGGAAAGCCACTTTTAAATATCGTTGACAGTGCGCTAACTTTTAAAAACGTGTTCATCAGTGAATAGAATTATTAATATTTTAATTTATCCTTTCGTACACTGTGCCTTCTACACATTCAAATCGCGACGTTTACTGTTATAAACTTACTTATAATAATCATATTAATAATATTTATATAAAACATAGCGACCCGCCCTCGCTTCGCTTCGGGTATACCTCTATCTCTATATAATATATACCTGTGCCCGCGACTTCGTTCGCGTGGACTACAGGATTTAACATATAAAAGTTTATCCTGCTAACTCTCGTTCCCGTAAGAATTTTTCAATATCCTGTTTCACCTAAGCTTTAAGTTTATTATGGCACCTGCATGTCAAATTTACAGCATCTAACTTCAGCGGTTTAGATTTTTCATACAAAAGGATTTTCCCGATTATTCCCGTTCCCGTGAGAATTTCGAGAATTCCTTTCTTAGTGCACCTCTATGGTACCTAAGCTACGTCCGGTCCAAATTTCAAGTGCCTACGTTTAGCCGTTTAGGCTGTGCGTCGATAGGTCAGTCAATCCTAGAATTTGGCAAAGGTCCTTATAAAATTATATTATCTATTCTTCATCAGTATCTGTTATCGCCCTGAAAGAGTATATAATAAAAATGTGTCAAAAACAATGTTTCCGCGAAACGTCAATGACTGAAGAAAATTAGTTTTGACACAATATTCACTCAATAATTCCGGCAAGATGGTGACTTTGATTCGTCTGTCAACACATTTTGAATTTAACTTTTGAAGAAAATACTCGACAATCCGAAATTTGCGGATATATGTTGTCGACTCGAAATCATTATTTTTTGATGTTTTATTATTCATGTAAGGTTTTAATCGAGTCTACCGTACCCCTTGACAAAATTATTAATATAGAAGATTACTTTGGAGCAAACATCTAAATCATTAAAACGATTGTTATGGGTAAACTATAAAAGGTAGACATATGCTCTCGCGGACTTTTTTAAAGATAATGTTAAAATGAACAATTCATCCATAGAGCATTTTTGTATAACTTTAACTATATGCTCAGCGCACGCCACGGAAGGCCTCAGAAACGATACTTTCCCCCGTTTTTGAAACATTTTCGGTTACTGCTCCACAACTATAGGACCTAGCGTGATATTATATAGCCTATGTAACTTCTGAATAATGCAGCTTTCTAATGGTGAAAAAATTATTGCAATCGGTCCAGTAGTTTTTGAGTTTATTCATTACAAACATACAAAAATACAAAAATACAAATCTTTCCTCTTTATAATATTAGAATAGATATAGATATTGGCGACGTTAATTAGTATGTATCTACTTACGTCAAGATTTTGTCTAATAGGTAAGTATTGAACGAATCTGTACTATGCTGTAGGAATTACGTTGGTGCCTTTATTCAATCTCAAACGAGTATAATAAAAACAAATGTTGCGTATTCATCACAGTTATATTTATAGCCAGAATATATTCTTGTATCTCGTATGTACATAAAATAATTTCTCCGTCAACAAATCTGTATTCAGGCTACTAGTGCGGTCATGTTGTTGCGTAACAAAATAAATGTGTCGGATCAAAATTAGTAGCCAGCTGATATTTGTAGCCAAGAAAGTTTTATAGAGCTTATAAACATCATATTTTCAATGGATACATAAGAATTAGTCAGAGTGCTATATAAAAGTAAAGTGGGGACAATTTAAAAATAGGGTCTCAAACTCTTTGGCCACACACACACACACACACACACATCAGTCTGATATTTGACGTGTCTTGATGAACGTTCAATCAATACAAACATTTGAACCTACGAAAACTAACGTGCAAACAGCGAGCGCGATTCAGCCATGATTGATCCGCCAGACCCGTCGTGCTACGATTCCGATTACAGCGGAATTGCTACTGCCAGCTGACAGGCGTCTTAATTACAAATGCTGTTAGTTTCCACCTTTACAAAGACACTAATTGCAATGTCTGATGCGTTTGTGAATAATTATGAGGCTAAACGAAGTCCATCATAGTGGAATTACTTTTTCTCCTGACGACTTTTGTAAAAGCTACGTAGGTACATAATAGAGTGAGTACACAGATACTTCTAATGAATCATCAATCAGGTAAGTAAATGTAAGGAGTGATGTCTGTCAATAGGTATGAAATCATACATACAGTTATAGCAGTATAACGTTTCTTTAACTTGGTTTCGATTAATCTACATTAAATACGCTATTTTTTACCTATATTTTTAATAAAACTAAAAAAAGTTGTGACAAGTATTTAACAGCACCCTTATTACTAAACCAACTATCACATAAGAGCAGTGAATATATCTAATTTATTGTATAGTTGGTAACTTGTTAACTACAGTACTTATCTATATAGTACTTAGGAAAGTTCTACTCTTTGATTCAGAGACAAGTTTATATACTTATATACCTACATATTATTTGTAATAACGTTGGCACGATCCAATAACTGGCTACTCCTACTAACAAAACTAATCAGCTTTCATGATAATAGCGCCATATTATATAACGAAGCAATAAAGCTAATCGTTCCTATAGTTTAGTTAATAAAAATAGTCGACTGAACTTGTTTGTTGACAAACATTAATTATTCACACATTTATGCACTCAATAATTTGATAGCACTTTTATTATTTCATGGCCGCCAAAAGCATCTTATACTACTTACCAAATTGTAATGGTTATGAATATATTTTGACATCAACATAAGATATCCAAAATATAAAATTGCTTTCACTTCGATGCTAATCTAATGCGAGACTGACTTGTTTATTAATATTACCTTACAACAATACATTGCTACTCTCGTCTCGTAACCATAACTCTTAACCCAACACGTCCCTCTTAACTTTTTGCATAACAAAGCAAAAGCTCCTTTTTAATTTAAAAATAAATAAACTACTTTTTCTGTCGTCCTCTTCCATTCCGCTCACTAGCCCTCAAACCCTCTTATGCTATAACAAAGCAACAATAACCTAAACATAACCTTATTTTATGAGACGACTAGGTATATTTTTATGTAAACCTTTAATGTTATAACAATTAGTTTGGAGGGCGAATTAGCAGGTACTTATAGTATTTAGATATACTTTTCAATACAAAGAAAACAAAATACGTAGGTACATTACAAATAATACACAGAATCTAAGTAAACACTGGAAGACAAAGAACTAAAAA
The DNA here is from genome assembly GCA_039566165.1 of Maruca vitrata. Lineage (NCBI taxonomy): Eukaryota > Metazoa > Arthropoda > Insecta > Lepidoptera > Crambidae > Maruca > Maruca vitrata. The sequence continues at coordinate 12,603,451 of CM076916.1, read as the reverse complement.
ACACAATTAACAGAATAATCAAATTAAAAATTAAAATGGCGGCAGCGTGGGGTCTAAGGGGGAATATACACAAACTGGCTAGGAAACGTTGTAACTGTTACACCCCACATTAATTCGTTTTGTTTATTTTTAAGAAGCACACAATTTTTTTCTTTAAGCACAGACATTACTTTTTTCTTTGTCTCACAAATCTAGCTAGTAGTTTGGTTGTTTTTGTGTACCTTGGCCATCGCCCGCACGTCCATGGGCATGTAGTCGCGGAAGGCGACGCGGCGCCGGCGGCGGGACATGGCGCCCGGTCGCCGCTCACTACCGCGCCTCTACAACTTCGCCCACTTCGGCCGTACACTTTTGCCGCGCGTCAAAATCACAGACGCCACAGACAAAATAATACGCAGAGTAATCAATCAACTGGATTTGAAGCTTGAAAATGTTTCACCGGGAAATGTGTGTGTGCGTCTAGACGCACTGAGCGAAGGAGTTCGTTTAAAATCAAAAAGTTAGCGAATTCGTCAAAAGAAGAGACGTATTTGCGCTTTGGAAGTAAACTATAATAGGACAAGTTTAACAGAAAACGTGACATCAGTTTTATGTCATGTATTTAGTTTTAGTCATGAGTAAGCATTTCAATAGTAATAATGATTATTACAAAACATTTTTAAAACAAAATTTGCGAAGTGGGCTTAAACGTTGATTCTCACCCCAAGTATTAAGTAAGTACGCAAAATAAAGAGTACTGCTCAATTTCACATTTCAATACAAAAATATTTAATATTATTTTGTAGTCAACAATCAATGCAATAAATTCATTAAAGAAATGGTTATCTGGCTTCCGTAGTCTGTGGCGGCCCCGCGCTACGAGCCGCCCTCCGTAGCGCTACGATCTGCGAAGATACTCCCTGTTTGACTTACGGATATTTCACGACTCGCCCTAAGTAAATAGGGACACGAGGGAATCATTTTAATTTGAGCCGGAGTAAAAGGAAATTAAAAGCATTAATTAAACAGCAAAACCCCGTTATGGCAAGATAAAAGGAAACAACTTGAAGTATAAATATGGAATACCTAATTAAAAAGGTTTGAACTGTTTTTGTTTATGATAAAAGTTATGCATAAGCCGTATCTTACCACAAATGTATGTATTTAATATACGTATAGAAAATATGTAAACGAGTACGAATAAATTAAAGTGAAAAACTGGCGTTTATATTGCATTGGGGTTTATGACCATAACTTCCTCATAATTAAATTAAAAAAATGTATATCTGAAATCTTTATAACTATTGCTCCGAACTCGATTATTATTTTTATTGAGTTTGGTGTCACGGGTGAGTATTTTGTGAAGCGAAATTTCAATGATGAAAAAGTACTTTGGCACTAAATAAACTTTTCATTTATATCGTATGAATATTGATTCAGAAGTATCATTTGAATTTTTAAAAATAAAACTCTTCTATTACATTTGCTCTTTTTAACAAGGTGCCTTTTATATGTAAAAATCAATACAAGGTTTTAAAATTAAAAACTAAACAAATCTCCAAGTGGAACCTATACTGATTGAATATTACCAGATATTTTAAACCTAGTGTTTATTTTTATACACCCAATTTCTCACTTATGCACACAATTGTATCCTAACGCTTGTTGTATTGTTAGACACAATTCGTAGCCACTAGTCGACCCATTGGTGCATCAGTGGCTCTAGTTGGCGGTATCGCTTTCGAAACAAAATACACGACACTGCTCCAGTGGTTATGCACTTGTTCGCGCTGGTGTGGACACAATGAAATAGAATATTCCATTTTCCCGAACGTTAAGCCCAGTAGGTACAGCATGGACTAACGTCCGCCGTATTCCCCATTTTCCCGCCGCAAAAGTTTATTTTTGTCAAGAACGCAGTTACTAAACCGTGAATGCTTTCTTTTCACGTCTAAGTTTTAGATTGAGACGGTGAAAATAATAGATTCCACTTCCAGGTATGCTTTTACAGGGTCAATGGAGTGGAAGTTGAGGAAAGTTATGTGGAAACTACGTCGGGTAAATAGATTTTGTAAAAATGGACCGCATCTATTCGTATAAATAAAGAAAGAAAACGTTTAGAATTTGTCTCGATAACTTTCGTCATATGTCCATATCATTTTATCAGTCAACGTTTTGGAGATTTAAGGGTACTATTTTAAAGAGAAAAATTAATACTTAAGATGTATGTAAATTCTTAACTGCTATTTTAAAAGTTATGTACTTTCGATTGTATAAACTGTTCGTGGGTAGCTTTGAGCGCCGTCACTGATCAGGGGTTGCCCAGGAGAGCGTGACAGGACCCACATCAGCAGATCCTTATTAAACAAGCGTCGAGTTAACGGCTTCCCATTATCTGACGTGTTCAAACAGTTGGAAAGTTACACCGTTCCATAGTTTATGATGAAATTAGTTCCACGGGAACTCGCCGGAGCTCTCGAGTGGGCCGCGATTACCGCACATACATGTTACAATGAGAGGGTATATGCGTCGTCGACTTAAATACCGGGTTAATTGTGTAATACCGCCAAGTGTTTAATGTACACTCGTGCGGAAATACAGCTCTATAATTACAGGACTTGCTCAATCTGAGCGCCTACTCGTTACAATAAAGGAAAAAGTTTCGGAAAATAAGCAGCAGAATTAAATATACGTTTTAAATTTTTACCTCATTTTGAGAGTGTACATTAAAGGATAAATTGTATTTTTTGAAATAGATACGTTATTATTTACCGGTAATGATAAAATGCGTCACAACGAATAGTTGAGATATATCGATACTATAAAATAAACTCACTAGCAAGAATAAAATATGGAACAGGAGTTTGGATTTGCAATTCAATTGAGCACGCTTCGAATTTCATTGTGCATAATTTATACATTGAATTAGCCACCGTTCGATATCTTATTTCCCGTGATACCAGTATACGTATAGGCATATTAGGTATCTCGCTTCTGGTGTCGAATCGAATCAGCGCAGCGATAAGGCGGGCTGTCAGCGCGATCAACATAAATTCACATTTCCGACGCGACGCGTGCACACAGATTGGATCTCTTGCGGCCGATATTGCCTCTATCCTGTCACAGGCCTTCGGCTAAACTGTATCTATGTTATTCATAAAATAAAAACAATTTTCTAGCAACATCGTCACCCTAATAAAAATTTTGTGAATAGATAACATGGATTTAATTCTTAAAGGTAACTAAATATTCAAAGACGATGAAAAACATAATTTGTAGATTTTTTATTTTGTCTCTTCTGTCAAATGTCCCATTTAACCCTCACATGTACCTAACGTGTTAGGTACACTGGGTCTAACCGTCGTAAGATAGCTCATCCCGTAAAATAAACAACTTAAATATCAATGTATAAGTCACTAAAATAACAACCAAATGTTTAAAGCTGTGACTGTTTGGTATTTTATATTGAAGAAAAGTAATAAGATAACGTTTAAACGGGCTCCGAATAAAAGTCGAGAGGGTGAATTTGGGTAGAGTTCATTAACCCCAGAATAGGAGAGTTATCTTTATGACGTAACAACGAGAAGTGGGAGCCTGCGGCTCCCGCGCGCCCTTCGTATAGCGAATTAGATAAAGAACAAAATTATGGTTCGCTTTTGCGCTTTAAGATTAAATCCGCTCATTGTTCCATCTCATGTTGTTAACGGTCCTCGAATGAATGTTCCTTTTAATTCCAAAATATAAATAAAACCATGAATATGTATATTGGATCTTTAAGAAGTTTTCATATAAAAAAGAAAAATTGATTTGCCAAATATACCACTGATTTTTTTTTCCAAACTGACTAACGATGATGGCTTGGAGGAGCCTTGTCATCATCACCGGGCTTGCGGGGGAGAGGATGGCTCTCACACTGATATAATTTTCATTATTAGAACGAATAATGTACTCGTATCATTAAATAAATTCTAGCGTACATACCTACCTCCTTCAGTAATAATATAACGTAACTATTTTTCATCCTACCTTCCATAGGTTCGATTCCTTTTTAGGTTAATCGTAAGGTTATCGGTAATGGTCGAGACCACTTAAACCCAGTCCTTTGAAATAGTAAGGAACTGGGGAACATAAAATAATATTCCCGATAGTCTAAGTTGGGAAGCCGGCCATAAACTAAAGAACTTGAAATGGGCGGGGACAGTCATCCACTTCAGTGACTGATACTTATTGGAAATCCTCTCTTACCCTACTTATTAAGACTACATCTATCTACCTACTAACATTCATATAATATTTATCTCTGATAGAATTGTTATTAAAATAGAATGTGCATAAAAATTTAATACCGCAACGATATGTTTCAAATTTGATAATGTTAAAATAACATTTACTTATTTTATACAAATAACATGTAAAAAGGGCCTACTTTTTTATAATTTCTTCATTTTATTACTCAATACCTGTGCACTATAAAATTAAATCGTAATAGACGGAATACATATTATATTTACTAGGGTATAATCAATATTGATTTATAAAAAGAAAACCAAATCCGTAAATATTATTTTTGGACTCCCATCCATAAATTATAAAAATATGTAATTATCGTCAGTACTATTTAATAATATAATGAAACATGTCCCGACAAAAAAGTATTTTGTTTGGGCTCGTCCGGGATTTGAACCCGGGACCTCTCGCACCCGAAGCGAGAATCATACCCCTAGACCAACGAGCCGTTATCGGTGCCGCCTAAAATAGCAAACTAAAAACGTCTCGTCACACGCTCGGTGACGTCATAGTCTGCGGAAGATTTTATTTGTAGCAGCTTATTATATATTTTTATTGTCAATCATATCATAAAATATCATTCATAAACCATGTGTAAATCTACACAAGTAAATATGAGATAACACAACATCTTACACATCTACGTAGTATTAGATAATTGAACAATTCCCAAAGCAATAACTTACAGAAATTAATAAAGAGTGTTAAGAAAGAAATAGCATACTACTTAAATCTATTCTAATCTAATAGACAGAAGAGAACACTTCTGCTGGCCGCTATTACCGATGTAAGTATTAAGTACATAAATTACGAGCCAAAATGCCAATTTTCCCCGCGGACCACTTGCGAGATTATAACGGAACGTTGAATTTTGCCAGATTTACCCCACGAGTACTATTTGCAGGAAATAACGGCCAAAGTCGTAAGTGGTGTGAGAGCTACTCGCTAGCCGTTGTCGTACATGCAACAAAAGTGAGACAGTACATACTCTGTGGTAGTGCCGAGGTGCCACTCCAGCTAAAGCTATTTACTCACAGCTCCCGTGAAACAAGGGAACTCTGTGACCGCAAAAAGACAACACACGGAAGCGACACTGAACTAGCGCGCCTCGGAGACACCGGCTAGACTACGTGATACCGAGCTTCCTGCAGTTCTACAGGCAAGCTTCTATTGCAAGGTCGAAGATTGAAAGGAAAGTGATGATACTGATGGTACGCGAGTGACACCCAGGACACCGCTATAGACAAGGCAAAGAGAAGTGAATGTTGTCGATAGAATTGATAAGTGTAGAAGGTAACTCTGGCAAAATCACCTCGTGTGGTGGGTCCAGGTCGTCTTCCGCCGGCGGCGCGTCGGCCGCCCGCCACGCGCGCCCGCTCCTGCCCACAACACCTCCGTCACATCAACTGTCTCCACAAGTCACTACGCAGTACGCACACAACACACTCATTATAATGCCTACAATCATTTGCGATATCACAGAGCAAGATATGAATGAGTTCCTAAGATAAAATATTCTCAAATTGAGAGCGCAAGATGTATCAAACGCACCGAACTATTGTTTCCAAATAGATTTAGGTAGTCCTAATATTTTTGAGAGACAATAATAATGCGCAAGTAAGCTATAACTTAGGAATATGAAAATCGTCTATCGTCGCGTAGACGCCATTACCGAGGAGTCATTATTTATTTATTGATAGTAAAAACTGTTAGTGCCTAACTGTAACAATTTAAGCGTCAATTGCAAAAAGCCTTTATGGGTAGTAAATTTGGAACAGCCCTCGCGGATGCACGACAATGTGTTAGACGGCAGTGATAGTAAATACGAGCGTTTATGCTGTCGTTAAAGCAATTGATTTCAATATCGAACAAAAGTAGAAGTGTTGGCCGTAAGCCAATGAGATGCCCAGTTCGGCACGAGCGCTGAGACAAGGGGCCTGAAGAAAGCGGCGGGTTATTTTCGCAGCGAGATGCAAAAGAGCGGACGAAAGCGAACGCTTGACGAGGACTGGGGTCTTTGCTTTCGTATTTTAAGGGTGCTTTAGCGTTTAAGCGCCTTTATGAGAGCACCGCGGGAAGAGGGATTTACGCCTCGCTCGTTACAGAGGCCGGGGGTAAGCTGCTCATTGATGACGAATTTGGACTGGATTGTTCCCATCTCGGTAGATGGCAAGAGACTTGTTCGACGGCAAATGAAAAAAAGGAATTTCATACATGATCTGACAGAATCTAAAATAGGAATCTATTAATGGGCACTTTTAAAGGAATCTTACAAAATCGTAAATCTTAATATAAAGTTCAATGCTCTTCTGCTTTCACAAACTGTAATACTTATTAATTTACGATTTCGACGTCAAATAACAGCGATTCTGGCCCAAACGCAAAGTCTATAACAATTTTAATAACAATTACTGTTAAAAGAAAGGTGTAAGCCATCTGAACCGTTCTTTTTCCAATGTACAAACTTGAGAAAGCGTATAATATGCTATTTCCTTTTTCTGTATAAAATTTCCGCATCGCTGTTATCATACGTTCCTGGTCTAGCCCTAAGTATGATAAGTAGGTTGTAAACGTCGCATTTGGGCTAACACACAGTGCTCGCGCCTACCGACAGTGGTACAGTGGTGATGGTCACCTGTAGGCGTGGTCGTGCGCCGGCAGCCCGAGGCCGGAGTCCTCGGAGGGCGAGCGGTGGTCGGCCGCGAGGGGCGCCTCCGCCGGCCCCTCCTACAACAACAACCCTTGACCTCACCCCAGAGCTGAACCCAACTCCCTAACGGATTAAACTCCTTAAACAGAACACAATACACTTAACTAACCCATTACCAAATGAAATCCCACGTGATATATTATTACTGTCCTTCATTTCACGTTCAAGACTTTTCTTGGAAACTCAATTCGAAGTAAGTCAAACCTAGCCAAAGATAAACGTAAGAGCTTGAATTATTTATACGTGTGCAAATCAAGCAAGGGCGAGTCCCCAGTCCGAAATTCAGACGAGTCGTTTGTTAGGATCACTTTCAGGTGGATGCGGGCAATTTACTTGTAAAATAAGGTCGTACGTTTATTACGACCGGGTTGCCGGGAGATACCTTTCAGGTTATTGCGGCCACATATATAGTGTTATTACAGTACATGGAGTAAGGTTGCGTGTGTTCGTATGTGGTGCGTGTATAACTGAGTGACATTTGGAGATGGTGGCAATTGTTCAGAAAAATAGACATCAAGACACCTATTTGACAAATTACTCGTAGTTGGTTATTCATATATGAATAACTGTATCTTTTATGGCACGCAATTATTCACATTAGTGGAGATAATGAAGCTACTACCATTGAAAGCGGACAAATGAGGTTCGATGTGTGACCGTGGTGAGGCATGCTGCGGCGGGGCGGCGGCGGCGGGCCACTTACCGAGTCGTGCAACTCATGCATCGTGGAGGAAGGCAGCATGTGCCGCTCCCCCCCGCGCTACGGACAAATTACAAGCAGCTATCTATACAGTTGAGGAGGCCATATACTCTAACCGAGACAGGAGACAGATTGACGATAGTGCAAGTACACTCGTCTTATCTCTCCGGCCGTCTCAGGTTCCCTAATAATATGTGGCTACAGCTCACAAGCGAGACATGAAAGAGTTCTCGGTCGAGTATACTGCCTCCAATATGATCAATTTTATGTGTTACCAGCAGTTTCTGAAATCGAATAATATAGGCCAGACTTTTATGTGGCCATTTCGCGATGTTATTTATAACCCCTTTCATTTACGTTATTTTTATCATATAATATGCTATCTAAGTTATTTTGATAATATCGTAACTTTTGATATCATTTATTTTGCTCATAGCTACATCTGAATCTAAACTACTGTTGTATTAGACGAATTCACCTAGTTCTTAGCCACTTTTGTGACTGAAACAACTGTACAAATTAAACCACGCCAATGGCTTCCTTCTTGAAGATTATCTGAAAGCGCCGTCGACTACTGAAAGTGCATATATGTCTGGAATAGTGCCAAGTACTCTACATACAACCCAGGCTCATCTAATAGCTAATACTATGGCATCTGTAGATGTAAGAATTTAATTTTTCCACCAATGATTGCGAGGAACGAAATGAAAGGATATTTTTGTAAATACGTTTTTAAATGAAGTTAGAGCTTTATCTCGGCTAAAACAGAGCGCAAAATTCTAATTAGTAGCTCGAGGTGGAGCTGGGTAATGAGATTAAATCGCAGGCGCTTAATGAACACGCCGAAACACTGCCTATCCCCTTTTTGTTGAGTAAACGCGCCCCGCAAATAGACCTACCCTAGGCTAACAAACTTAGAGAATGTGTTAATTGCATATTCGATATGAAAGAACTCCACAAATGCAATGCACAGGAAATGACGAGAATTTGTTTTCAACAGCAGGTACGATGTAGCTTGATTCAAACAATTATAACATTTATACAATTTGTAGGAGAGAGAATATACGGCGAATTTTCCTAATTGTTACTTCAATAATATTACAAGTTTCACTATAATATTTTTTTTAAATTTAGACTAGTCACTATGAACCTAGTCTTCATCTGATAAGTCTTATGGTTGTAGATTTACCTTTATGTGGTGGTCAACGGACTCCTCCCCTCTCCTGTACACGAGCTCGTCGAACCGAGGTCTGTCTTCGGGTACCATGAATTCCCGAATTTCCGTCAGAAGGGTATACTGCAACAAACATAATGATTTATATTTATTTATTTATTTATTTTTTTTTTTTTATTTATTGATTAGAAACAAACGGTTACATAACAAAAATACAGTAAACATTAAATTTTTACAAAATAACCTTTAGTTTCCTTAATTACTAAAATATTATATAGAAAGAAAACATGACATCTAGAAGGAAGTCAGAGTGAGGGCTAAAGTAAACATAAATACATCTTTATTAATACAACACATTATTTAAAAGCTTTTTTAAGTTCATTAACACTACAAGAATAAATATCGATTTTATCTAAACTATCATCGTTATTATATAATCTACAAGCACGTCTTAGAAATACATTATTCCCGTAGCAGGTTCTGCTATTAGGGACAGAAAATATATTTTTTTGTCTACAATGTCGTTCTTGTCTACGTGGCACTCGGAAGTTGATACTTTGCAAGAGTAAGGGGACATCGAGAAGGTTATGTATAAGTTTATATAAAAGTACAGAGTCAGCACAGTTACGACGGGTTTCTAATAATTGATATCTGTGGCGTCTGACGGATTCTTCATAGTTAAGATAAGTATTACCGGTTCTATAATCAAGGGCTTTTACGAACTTTCTTTGAACTCTCTCCAATCTTTTCTTATGTAAATCATAATAGGGGTTCCAAACTGAACATGCAAATTCTAGGTGACTTCTGACATAAGGGGCATTCCATGCCAAGCGGACAGGTAAAAAATGTTGATGCTTCAGATTTCAATAATATTTTACTATGTTATACCTATATAGGTCCTCAACATACATTATGAATATTTTTACTCTGTGATATATAGTTATAGATTTAGAAGCTAATGAAGTTTTGACTCTACAGCAGGAATGCACTATTTGTAGTCCCAAAAAACAATATTTATTATGTAAAAAAATTAAACTTAATGCATGAATTTTATAGTTTAGTTATTGAGCTTACTTTTGACATTTTTAGAAAATGTTTTTTTTTTTTTTTTGAAGAAAAAAAATATATTTTTATTTTTTATCCTTGATTTTCTCAAACTTGGACCACTTTAATTTTTATTATTTTTTTTCCTAAAATAGCTCATAGTATGTAAATAATCCTTGCCAAGTCTCATAATGGGCCCGGGAGTAGTTTAGGAGCTAGAACAGTTACAAGGCCGGAGCGCAGCGGTAGGCGCCGTGCCGCGCCTGCCGCCCGTAAGTAAAAAGTTTGCAGAAACATTTGATTTTATAATTAATTAATTGATTTTTCTTAAGAACATTAATAATTCAATAAACAACAGGTTTATTTACATATTTTTACAAGGTTATGAGTCTTAGCATTGCTGGTGCGTTTTATAATATTGGCGAAAAAACTATAGTTGTCGGCAAAACCGCACTGAGTAATGATGTTACCTTCTGTAATACTCTCTTTTAACTGTCTGAAATATTGAGCTTGCTGGTCTGCGATATACGCATGTGGCTTCAGCAGTTCCAAGGCTGTGCAAAGGCTGACGAAATCATCGGAAGGAAAGACTTGAGTGGCGATGGTGAAACGATCTGTTTGCGACTTCGGTGACAATACCCGGTACAATATATGGGTGTTTAGTGTTTACCCGTGGACCCATTGGGTCAGCCCATTAACGGGTCCACGGGTAATTTTGATTCACATTTTGATTAAACATAAGTTTACTTCTTCGAATTCCATTCATGTATCAGTTATGAATTCAACGTTTTATTAATGGAATGAATTACTGGTGAAATATCAGTCGAATACGCATTAGAAATGTTAAGATAATTCATCATTACTTCTCTATTGTTTCTAGGGTGTAAATATGTATTTACACTAAATATTTGTCTTTATACACGCATTGATTGGTGTAACCCAGTCGAAACGTCGGGCAGTAAGTAGCTATGTAATTTGCTACTCCTAATAACGCGTGTAGACCCATAAAGACAAATATTTAGTGTAATGGAACGCGAAAGTCTAAAATCTTAAATATGTATTTGTTTTTAAGAATGCAATAATTTAATTTGAACAAGTAAACTTATGTTTAGTTAATGGTTTACATTTTTTATCGATAAATTATAAGACCAGAGAGCAATCCCTAACGCAATGGGACCACGGGGAATCAAAATTACCCGTGGACCCGTTTATGGGCCGACCCAATGGGGCCACGGGTAAACACTAAACACCCATATATTGTACCGGGTATTGTCACAGAAGTCGCAAACAGATCGTTTCACCATCGCCACTCAAGTCTTTCCTTCCGATGATTTCGTCAGCCTTTGCACAGCCTTGGAACTGCTGAAGCCACATGCGTATATCGCAGACCAGCAAGCTCAATATTTCAGACAGTTAAAAGAGAGTATTACAGAAGGTAACATCATTACTCAGTGCGGTTTTGCCGACAACTATAGTTTTTTCGCCAATATTATAAAACGCACCAGCAATGCTAAGACTCATAACCTTGTAAAAATATGTAAATAAACCTGTTGTTTATTGAATTATTAATGTTCTTAAGAAAAATCAATTAATTAATTATAAAATCAAATGTTTCTGCAAACTTTTTACTTACGGGCGGCAGGCGCGGCACGGCGCCTACCGCTGCGCTCCGGCCTCGTAACTGTTCTAGCTCCTAAACTACTCCCGGGCCCATTATGAGACTTGGCAAGGATTATTTACATACTATGAGCTATTTTAGGAAAAAAAATAATAAAAATTAAAGTGGTCCAAGTTTGAGAAAATCAAGGATAAAAAATAAAAATCTATTTTTTTTCTTCAAAAAAATAAAAAAAACATTTTCTAAAAATGTCAAAAGTAAGCTCAATAACTAAACTATAAAATTCATGCATTAAGTTTAATTTTTTTACATAATAAATATTGTTTTTTGGGACTACAAATAGTGCATTCCTGCTGTAGAGTCAAAACTTCATTAGCCTCTAAATCTATAACTATATATCACAGAGTAAAAATATTCATAATATATGTTGAGGACCTATATAGGTATAACATAGTAAAATATTATTGAAATCTGAAGCATCAACATTTTTTACTTGTCCGCTTGGCATGGAATGCCCCATACTGTTATACATGATTTTATAAGTAAGTGCCTGTTTGAAAGGTTTACTTACTCTTAGGATGAAGCCCAGTTGTTTGAAAGATTTTTGCAATATAGAATCAAAATGAGGGGTAAAAGTTAATTGTGAATCCATGGTAACTCCTAGGTCTCTAATCTGCGTTACTCTGTTCAGTTTTGTATTAAATAATTTATATTCAAAGTTAATAGGGTTTTTCTTTTTCGAGAAGCTAATTACAGAGCATTTTTCTAAATTTAAAGTAAGTTTATTAATCTTGCAATACTCTTCAAATTTATTTAAATCCTCTTGCAGAAGCCTACAGTCGGAAACGTTTTGAACAACCCGGTAAATTTTAGTATCATCGGCATAAAGTAGAACGTTTGAGTGAGCGAAAATCTTGATAACGTCATTCATAAACAAGAGAAACAAGAGAGGACCAAGGTGGGACCCCTGTGGGACCCCGGAGCTGATAAATTTACGTTCTGAGGTATAACCACCAAGAACTACAGATTGGCTTCTACGTTCGACATAAGATGTGATCCAACGAAACAGGTCTCCATGTATGCCAAGATGCCAGAGCTTCAGAAGAAGAGTATTATGACAAATTTTGTCAAATGCTTTGGCAAAGTCTGTATATATTGCGTCCACAGAAAACTTATTTTCCATAGCAATTAAGATGTCATTTGTAAAAACCAATAAATTACTGTCGACCGAACGTCCCTTATAGAAACCGTGCTGATTGATTACGATGTGCCGTTTAACAACCTCAAATAGTTTATCAGTTACAATTTTCTCTAGAAGTTTACTAAACTGGCATAATTTAGAAATTGGTCTATATTTCTCAATGTTGGAACTTATGGGCCCCTTGGGTACAGGAGTTACCCACGCACGCTTCCAGATATCAGGAACACAGCCTTCTAATAGGGACTTTTGATACAGCAAGGTGACGGGTATAGCTAAGGCTGCAGAACATTTTTTAATCAATAAAGGATGGATTCCATCAGGCCCAGCACCTTTATGTACATTTACAGAGCTCAAATATTTTTGTACAATATTTATATTTATATCAATTGAATGGAAATCAATAACAGGGTCACATGGCGGATCCAACGTGTTAGGGTTAAAAGAAATTTGTTTGGGCTCGAAAACAGACTGGAAGTGCTCATTAAATAAATTACAAATATGTACGCCATCTGTAGCTTCGACATTTTTATAAAACATAGTACTAGGAATACCATGATTGTGAAAGATTGATTTAACATACGTCCAGAATTTTTTTGGATGGGAAATAATTTCATTTTCAGTACAGCGCATATAATCGTAATAACATTTAATTTCAAGCTTTTCAGCTCTCCTGCGAATAATCTTAAAACTCGTGTAGTCACGAGGATTGTTATATAATTTCCATAGCTTGTGATACTTACGTTTTTCATTTAATAACTTTTTTAGAGCGTAGGTATGCCATGGAGGTGCTGATGTACTATTTGAGGGTCGCTTACGTAATGGAACATACTTATATATTAATTCATTTAGACATGTGTAAAACTTTTTGACGCTATCTTCTACGTTTAAATTAAAGAAATAATCCATCCAGTTAATATTAATTATATGTTCAGAGATTTTGGAATAATCAGCCCTGTGGAAATTGTAAGTTGCAATAGTTGCAGGCTTAAGAGAGGACAAACAGTTCACTTTTAAGTTAATGTCAAGAGACTTATGATGCTTATCTTCTGGCGTTAATGGGTTATCACTAGCAATTACCAAACAATCACAATTACATAAAACTAAATCTAAAATTCTACCATAACTATTTTTTATCCCATTAAACTGTTTAAGGCCAGTGAGAGATAAAAAGTCGCTCAAGCAATGAGTTAAAAAAGTTCCGTCAGAAGACAGCGATAAGTCAGAGTTAATACAATTTGAAGATGGTTGCCACTGTGCACTAGGTATGTTAAAATCGCCTGCTAAGAAAAATAAGTCATTAGGTTTATCATTTATAATTTCGCTGGAAATATCAAAGAATGAAAGCAAGGTCTCGTTATAACATTGGCCTTGTGGGATATATACGCATGCAATATTTAAAAAACGTTGATGTTTTGCGGTATTACTGGCGGGTGATATTGCAAACTTTGTATCTATATCTATAGCTATAGACAGCCATACGCATTCCGAGTGGGCGCGCGCGGGCACGGGCCAGTCGCGGCGGAGGGGGCGCAGCCCGGCCCGCACCGCCACGACCACTCCGCCGCCGCGCTGCGCGCCGCTCTCAGCCGCTGATCGGTCACATCGTATAATAGTGTATCTTTTATCAAAAAATTCGTAATCATAAAAATCCTCATTGAGCCACGATTCAGTTAAACAAATAACGTCGTAATTACATTGTGCGACCTGTATTAAAAACTCATGGGATTTGGTCCGAAGACCCCTTACATTTTGATAGTAAATGCTCAGATTATTATTAGGTAACATTATTTTTACTAATTATATAAAGTACAAGTAGTGAGGCCACATAGACATAGTAAGTTATGCAATAAATTTTATTAAAGTAAAAATAGATAGTACTTTTTGTGTATAATTCAATTTGTGTGCGCAATTGTAAATGGTAAATTTTTAAATTACTGTTATCATTCATGAGATAATAATGACAGATTACAAAGACATTTAGAATGAGTTTTAGTGTAAATAAAGAAGAATTATTGAGTACATGGATACAAACAGAACATGAATATAAACCAGAACTATACCAACGAGATAATACAAAACCCGCGAGTCATTTTATTTTATCTAAATCAGATTCGCTGTTAATATACAGAATTTTGCTAGTATCACTCCTACGCATTTGTATTTTGCAATCACGTACCCACACATAGGAGTAATTAAATTCTGTCTTTAATGACCTAGCACGCTTTAATAAGAGTTTATTTATCGGTGTCAGATGATCTCCCAGATATACCGTGTTGGTAGGTCCTTCAATGTTGATGTCACCTGTAGATAAACCACGGCGCGTTCTGACTGCGTCGAGCAACTCATCCTTGCGGCGGCGTTGATATTTATACAGTATTTTATTAGTAGTTCTTACTGAATACGGTTTGAATCTTTCGAATTACCTTTGCTAAATACTCTTTTATTATGAGTATCAAATTATTGATAGGTACCAAAATAAAGCACCATATTTGTCTGTTTCTGAAACCTAATTTTGTCATAGTGCCAAAGCGACGTGTTCGCGACAATCTAAGCACCATATCAGAGCACTACCCAAAATTGCTTTCCAGCGAAAATCCATATCATTTGACCTGTATCTGTGCATTGAGACCAGTGTCCTATGATAAATGGAAATAGAGAAGACGAGGTCAAATTAACCCTAAAAAAGCTTCTTTATTTTACTGACGACTGTTTCTACTCTTATAAATTAATAAGTAGTCATAGTGTGCACGTATACCAATTTTAATCGGTTCACTATGTTTCGCTTGTAGGTATAATACAAAATTCATGAACCTTTTGTATCTCGAAATACCCTCTAGAACCCTGCAGGGTTATAAAATTCTGACGATAGCGACAAGCATCGTCTGCCTCTGCACTGCGTATTCATCAATGCAGTAGCCTCCGTTCCACATATGCCATTTCGGAAGTAACAATTGAAGGAACTATAGTCGCAATGTGAATGTCTTTGTGCACTAAATGCCGTTTGAGTTCAGAGCCAAAAGCTGGAAAGTGTTTTGGCAATAGGTGCCTAGACCCAGCCTGATATAAGTATTCAGTTTAAAAGTAAGGAAACAGCCCATTGTAAATTAGGTTATTGCAATTTTAATGAATTTTAGAAGAAATTATAAATTTAAATTTATTAAATCAAGTTTAGTTCTTTAAAAAAATTTGTGCTAAAAAAAAATATTTTGTAGGATAACCGTAGTTTTTTATCTCCGCAAAACACTGAACAGAAGCTTTGAACACCAAACTTGACCTTTACAAGGTGTCGAGCAGATCCCAGATTAGGATTAGGTACGTTTACCTTTACTTGAGCAAAAATTCACGCGGGCACTAGAAATTAGAAGTAAAACGAACTCTTCTATATAATATTTTGAATACAATCGCTGTAAAAGAGTAAAGGGTTCGAAACGCCGGGTTCCGAAATAAATTATTCGGATGGAATAAGATAATAAATAAGGAGCAAAAGTTTCAAAGTGACATTTAAGAAACTGTAAGTGGTAGGTAGGTATTCTACAAAAGTCAAACAAATAACGAATGTCAACCAGGGCTCGTAAGATCTAGACACGCGGTAGCGTGTCAAGCCAAGTTCAAGAAACAGAACTGGCGAGCCGCACCGTGTGTAATATTACACGAACCATTTGGAACCACTTTTGAACCCCTCATAAATCAAAAACTATTTCACATAAACGTATCAAATTTGGCTCATATATTGTGACTTGCGAGATAAATATGTGTTCTAAATTTCATAAGCTTATCTCAAACAGTTATTTAGATATTAATGTCCAAAAATCCTCATTTTTATCATTGACTGACTGACAGATCAAAATTCTAACCCAGTTCCAAATTACCTAGAGAGTTAAAATTTGGTATACAGATAGGTAATTACATGAATACAAAGGAAAAAATAAAAAACTGGCAATTTTTTAATAATTAGGTTTTTATTTTTTTTTTATTTTTATAAGAGGCTAACAAGATGACCTCACTCCACCTGATAGTAAGCGGTAGTGAGATCCACATATGAGGTCGACAGGCACAATAGACCATGTTGAGCCTGTCGCACTCACCCTGAAAGCCGTGAAAAAGGAGACCACTGCTGCGGTTAGGTTCTATTATGAACGCTTAACATAAATACCTAATTAGTGCCTAATCACGCCTATATACCGAGGAAGGCAAAGCACTAAGTATATATTTAGGTATACATACTTACTTATTTACAATTAAGAGTAGGTACTTATAGTCGGTTTTCATATTTATTACTTAGGGTTATACCCCGTAAACGTAGGAAAATACAGTAACTGATTCAATTGTTTTATATTTATAACTAGTTGACCCGACAGACTTCGTCCTGTCAAAAAAATAGGAAAAAGAAAAGGGCTGTTTTTAGGGTTTTCTCGGCAATTATTCGATTTTTTCTCGCCGTAAGAACCATCCTTGGACTTCAACGAACATTTAAAAAAAAGAATTGACCAAATTGGTTCAGGCGTTGTTGAGGCACTGAAAATTTGACACAACGACGGAACGCAGCCGCCGCCGCCGCCATCTCTGCCCTCGGCATTGTAAATGCATCTTATGTATTAATATTAACATAAAAGTGTTATGATATGTATATATTCGGAATTCTCATTTCATCAGCTTTAATTTGATATGCATTTTGCTTTATGTTCATTGGTCTATGTCGGTAGGAACATCGAGTAAATGAAAAATAAGATATTTCGTAAATTAAACTTGAACACCACTAAAATCGTTATTGTGGCTAAACCTTAAAGGATAGACATATGTTATTGCAAACTTTTTATAGAACTTTTTAAGAAGAATAATTCCCCCATACATTGTTATTCTGTATTTTGAGTTATTTCAGCAGCGCACGCAATGCAAGCCTCCAAAAACTCGTATTTCTTCCGTCCGTCTGATAACTGTTACATCGTAACAGTTATCAGACGGACGGAAGAAATACCTAACCTACTTAAGAAATTATTAGAGTAATCGTACTCTAATAATTTCTTAAGTAGGTACACCTAAATTATACACCTATAGAATCCCTGAAATGTCTACTTTCTATTATTGAAAACCGCATAGCTATTGATATAGTACTTTTTGAGATCCTAGGTAACAAACACATTTTGGGCGAACTTCGCAACTTCATTCTATACTATGTATAGAAGTCTAGTTTTAGTTTTGAATTTGTCCTTTTCAAAGGACCTACGGCGTTACGATGATATATACTTTTCTACAAAAAGTAATGATATCCAATCAAAAACATAAATGTGAAATGAGAGCCAAGTTCAATATTATGATAATTGCCTTGGTTGTTGACTTCAACGACAAAAGAAGTGAGATCTAAATGGGTGCCAAGTTCAATGGTCAACCCAGAAATTTATTTATAAGGTACACTATAACATACCTATCATATCTTCTTATAACATAAGATAATGTATGGTGGTAGCTTATGAAGGTCTGTCTTGGCTTATAAAATAAATTTCTGGGTTGACCATTGAACTTGGCACCCATTTAGATCTCACTTCTTTTGTCGTTGAAGTCAACAACCAAGGCAATTATCATAATATTGAACTTGGCTCTCATTTCACATTTATGTTTTTGATTGGATATATATATAGGTATCTATCTATAGCTCGTTGTCTACCTTCTGTGGAGTATCCAGCAGGTCCCGTAGGACCGTGAGGAAGGCGTCGGGCGTGAGTCGGCGCACGGAGTACTCCTCCATGTAATAGGCGAGGGCCGGCAGGTCGCTCTGCGGCAGCAGTGAGCGCGCCTTCTGCTCCACCGCCACTGCGGCAGCTCCTCTTCTTCGGCCCCAGCCACTTATTCTGCACAAATTTTGTACTGCTCAACGGTAGTATATACTCAAAAAACAATGTCCGGTCTTGTCGATCTAGGTAAGTCTACAACTTGCTCTAGAGAGTCTATGGTGTTAATTTTTATTTCAATTAATATACAGAGTTTCCAACACTCTATAGCCTATATTTTCCCCGGGTCTTTTACTAGCTTCATACTAAAAAAAATATTCAAATCAGCCCAATTGTTCTGGATCTATTTAAGGTAAAATATCAATCAAATCTTTCCACTGTGGCTTACTATGCTATTGAAGAAATAAGAGAAGACCGATACGCCCGGAAATTTGATATCGGAAGATATGGCGAATACACTAGGGGGTATACGTATATATTAAGTGGTGCGGCGTGGCCGAACTTCGTTACTAGGCACTACGAAGCAACATCGATGTCGGTAGATATGGATGTGTTGCAAAACTGCCTGACTCCACAGAAATATACGTGCGCTATTTGATCATGTGCTACGAGATCGCTGTAATCGTACGCGGGATATTCGTCCCGATATTGTTGGTGTCATTAAATAAACATTTTCTTTCTTTCATATACCTGAAGTTTAACAATATGCCCGTACCTGGGAGCCGCCTCCCGCTCGTTGCCCCCGTAGGCGGTGCAGGCGTGGGGCACCTTGCCCACGTCCCGCACCAGCAGCGACATCCGCTTGTGGAACTTAAGCTGCCCCACCGCCTCGTCGTGCGTCACGTCCACGAACGACTGCCCGTTCACCTCCAGGATCTGGTCTCCTACCTGAGCGGCAATGGAAACATAAGCTGTTCAAACGTCTTTCTTTTTTTAAATATTTTGACCACCAGGATGACCTGGTATGCGGGTATATGATTGGCCTTGTCGTACTCGTCCTGAAGGCCTGGAGAAGTGCTGTGTCACGGCCTGCCTCAAAACCCGCTGTTTTTCAAGTAAAACTTTTTTTCTTGACTACGATGATAGCAAAGCAATGGCAAAGCTGATGGCTCACACCCCTACATTAAATGGCTAGTATTAGGGGTCTGTACACCAATGGGTAAGCGTCCGGAACTCAAGATTGATGGCCTGCCTAATTCGTGCAGATCATTAAACGATAACACGATATTTCGTTGTAACCGACACCTACCTAATTCCTGTGCAGAAACATTAGTCACAGTCCAAGGAAATGTTCCTAGTTTAAAAGACATTCCGACAAGTACTACTTTGAATACTACCTACGCCGAGTTTTTCGAAGTTGTGACGTAGCTTATTTGCATATTAACAGATTTCATAAAAATAAATGTAAACACGTATTTTTCCCAGAGGAATAGGCAGAAATCACTCCCTGTCATGTGCTACGGGTCCTGGCACATCACTTTCGCTTCTTCCACATCTATCAACCTCTTCTTGCACGCTAAAATACCTATCATTAAAAAAAGATCCATGCATAAGACATAAATAATACAAACAAAATGCCTTAAATGTTTAGCTGCCTTCGAGGGAAAGTTATAAAAACTTCAATCAGACCCCGGAATTTGCATTGAAGCGAATGAAATCCCTGTGCAATTTCGCATTTGTTGTTTAATGAAAATTCTTAAGGTGGATATTGTTTGGCGAAGTTTTTAAACGTGAGTTATGATCGTCGGACATGGCGTGCAGAGGGCGTGGCGGTCTCGAACTCAAACACTATAAATTTTCCGCCACACCTCGCCGCGAGCTCCATTCGCCATGAAATGCGATTTCGCGTACTTCCTCAAATTGGAAACATAACTACTAATACCTACATTTACGACTGTTCTGTCATAAAATTTTGTGGTATTGTTTGGCAAATTTTTATCAGTTTCAACTCCGGAATCTAAATACAATAAAATAACATGAATTGTAGCATAGAATAGAATATGCTAGAGTAATTGTGTATTCTGTACCTACGGATATCACGTATCTTTATTATCTTATATATTTACATGCTACAATAGATCATTAAAATAACTATAATATACATTCCCCAATTTTCAGGTACCTCAATGAAATAAACTCAACCCTAAGACACTTCATCTTCTCAAGTATCAGTGTCTTCTTAAATGTCCAAAGTTATTGGAAACCAGTGTGTATCCTGTTTGACACGGAATCCGTTTAGCAGCATTGTGCGAGACACGGGTCGGGCGGCACGTGGACGCACGTGTTATCTTATCGGACTTCAAGCCTCATTGCTGCCAGCCTTTTAGCAATTCCACACACGACCCGAAACCCATTAGTCCTGCATTCATTTATTTTTTCTAACACGTATTATATAGGATAGGGGTATTGTAATGTATTCTCATTGTTACTACAATATTAAACTGCGAAATTTACTTAGAATTGTTTCTTGTGGTTTGGGAAAATTCAGTTGTTCAGTTTTGATGTGAAAAATATAAAACTGTGAGATGTTGGTGGATAATGATTAGAAAGATTGGTAGGTAGAGCCGAAAACAGAGTGGACAAAACATAATTTTAACAACAACCATGTATTAGAATATGGTTGACAACTTTTTAAATTCAATATACCTAAATCGAATTGTACTACTTTCTCGATCTGTCACAATGAATTAAGTATTAATTTTCTCTGTAACGATCACGATGTCTCCCAGGCATGTGCTCGGCTCCTCGATAGCGAGTAGGCGGCTCAGACAATACGCGCCCACCCGCGGCCCGGTGATTAATGTCTCGATTAATTAATTGTTGCCTTTTCAACGAACAGAATTAAAGCCGCTCGTAATGTGAAAAGGCGAAGAAACGATGCCTACTATTGTTAGTATATCCAGCTTTGTGTTTCTAAATGTGATTAGATCTTACAGGTTTGATAGGTTCTTAAAAAAACTTTAAGAATGAGGCGTTGATGAGCACAAACAATTGCAGAATGCAGAATTCCCTATTACACGATGAACCACGTGCATTGGTAAAATACCTGACATTCATTCCTTCCACATACTGTACTTTCCACATTTTTTTTTCCAATTGCTTTATTTTCTACACTCGATCATAACTTTAATGGCATGTCTTCCAACACAATAAATCCTTCCACTGGAAGAAAAACTATTACCCAAATATTACTAACATATTTCAACGTATAGTAGGTACGCTACATTGAAGTGGAAAACACTTGATAAAGGGGGACAACACCAAGGCCGTGAATGCAAAGTACGTTACCATGAGGCCAGCCCTGTCGGCGACGGAGTCCTTGTCCACGCCAGTGATGTAGATGCCGAGGCTGTACTCCAGCCCGCCGCGGATCATCAGCCCCAGCGACTGCCCCGGCTCTATGCACAGGTCCACCTAAGGACAATCACGTGTCATCATTAATTATCAATAATAGAACATAGACAAAAACCATATATCAACCAAAGTTAGCATATCATGAGCTAAAAGCCGCCCACGGAACAAAGACTTGGATCATCAATGATTCAGAATATACTACCGTAAATAAAAAGTATACCTTATACGAGTACCTACTTAAGCAGAGTACCTAAGTTCTAAACCGTATATTTCTAATTCGATTTGCAGAAAATGCAAACGAATTCCTAGTATATTGGACCATATTTCATGTAGCGTAGTTCAGTTATACTGTTTCCGTTGAATTTCAACTTGTTGGAAGATATTGAAGCAGTGGATGGTTTATTCATTCACCACTACGAAGTTTATAAGCGGCGAGTTGACGTCACGAGCGAGGCCGGCAGCGGCGAGCGGCGGGGCGCCCGCGGCAGCCTCATTACAACCACTAACGACACAGTTTAGTGGGCAGTGGACAGCGATTAGCATACCACCCTGCCCCACCCCGCCCGCTATGTGCATTCGCGTATTTATGAACGGGAAATTGGAGCATAAAAATTATGATGACGTAAAATCATTAGAGCCCATGTGCTCCGCTACGCGTCAAAGCCGTAAATGTGTTCGGCTCGATGCCGCAATATCGTTCGGGGTAAACGTTGCTTATTTTTATTCGCTATTTATGACTCACTCAAGAAAAAAGGGGAATGGAAAAATTTGGCGCAGAAGCACTTTTATGGGAATTGCGCCAAAAGTATTAGAGAAAGATGGAAGTAAAGAAAGGAAGACCTTGGTCAAAATTAGATGCATACAATTTTCATTTTGTATAAACAATTACATCAAACGGAATGGATATTGTAGTTGTTATGGAAGAGTTAAATATACATAATGTTATGTGGAAATATTTTGCAATGCCACATGATCACTTTCATTATTTTAGAAGTCATGTTTATTCACACTTTTGCTTTATCATTATTCGGTAAAGTGAAGATTTTGTTGTCCGTGTACTCTTTTTGACGTGACAACGTCTTAAATTAGGTTGCGGCTGGGAGTCACTTATGAAAAAGTGTAACGCTCGGTAACGTTACGATGAGTCACCGAACGAGAGAGAGGCCCGCCGAATGCCTTGCGTCTCTCTCCCACATATCAATAAATATTCTACCGAGAAAAAGACGTTGTCACGTAAAATCTTCGCCCGTAAAACCGACTTTACAGGCAACCATTTTTTTTCATCATTTTTTTTATTACGACTTGTCGAATTCCTTCCTCATTCTTCCTTACCCTTCGCACAGAGCGGTCCTTGCTGGCGGAGCGCGGCGGGCGCGCGGGCGGCGGCGACGCGGGCCGCCCGTAGCGGTCCATCCAGGAGCAGGAGGCGCGGCTCACGAGCGCGCCCGCCGTGCGCACCGTCATCGTCAGCTGCCTGCACGACTTCAGCATCTGGTGGAGAAGGCACTGCTGGATATACCCCGATATTATCTTCTGTGTGGCAAACTAGACACATGACTCAGGGCGCGAAGTAGTGTCGCGCACAGCAAATGTAGTCGCGTTTACTGCATGAAGTAACCTGTTCTACACCGTGGAGTGTGTAGCAATGCCAACTACAGACCGTTTTACTACAGCCGTTCGATCAGCGTCTGCTTTTACTTAGGCTTAAGAAGCAAGCCGTAAAGAGTCAGTTATTTGCCAGCCATTTCCACAACCTGTCATGCTACCATATCTTTATCTTCTGATTTTAAACTTATGTCTAAGACAATTACGTTAAGACAACCTTCTTGTTTTCTTTAAAGCGATATACACAGTCCACAAAGGCCCATCCTTTGTTTTCTATCGTTGCTAAATAAAGTGCTGTGGCATAAAATAATATAGCTCTATAGTATGACCTTACATATAAGTAAAGTGTTTACAGAAAAAAATCTCTCTCGTATTCTCTAGGAAGTCGAAGGATTGTAATGTTTATTTTTACGTTGGGTATAACTCCTAACTCCTAAGGGCCTGGTGTAATTGACAAATTAAAACGTAACTATGTGACCAGACGAATCCAAAGTAAGACTGATCAAAGAGATTGACCGACAAGTTTCCTAAATTTTATCGATGATTATGGTATGCTATGCTTTAAATATTTTATATTATTATTGGAAATTGATAGTGGAATTCGAATTTTAGATCAATATTTTTATTACATTAACTACACAAATGAAATATTTAATGTCATAGAGATGTTGATACAAAAGAGCATTACACATTTTGTATTGTAGATTTTAGTACGTCACTCAACTTTTTAAACCGCTTTAATTTATTCATCATTTTTTTATAAATTCAATATAGTGCCATCTGAAGCAAATGTTTGAAATAAAGTTTTTAAGTACATTTTTAAGCCACAAGAGACATCTCCATCACATTATAACTATTGAAATAGATTAAACTCAGAATATACTACAACTAAGAAATAACTACGACTAGACATTTTTATTTAATCTGTTACCTACAGAAAATATAAATAAATAGGTACAAAAGTGCATGTCTATTTCAAATAAAATAAATAACATAAGTTCAAGGCGAATATTCATAAATCGTAACATGCAAACATAAATAGAGTTACAAAGTTTTTCAGGCGTCTTTGTAGTAGCTACGAAGTCACGGCGTCATAAATAAGGAAGCATCCTATTCGGCTCGTAGGGATATTCCCTGGGTACGATTTCTGCCGTAAATAAAGAACTTTGTGTACAGTTTCAGGTCAAAGGTTCTCTCAACAAATTTGTAGTAGGAGCTTATGTGGCCCACAATACTAGGGCTAAACAGTAGCTACTGCACCTTGTGTATGTGTAATATTCACAAGTCACACAAGTTACACTCTTTTATAATTATCAAACTATTACTCGAAGGAAACGGAATGTTTAAAATTTAAATTACTGTAGAGAGCGGGCAATTGGGGAAATTTTTTCCATGATTGAAAGCAAAATGCACGAGGTCATAAAAACTTGAAATGTCAGTTAATTTCTCCTTCTTCACTGCTATATATTCATGTTTCTAGCAATTTCAGGCGCTAGTGAGCCCGGACGAGCTTTCGACGGAACTTTTATAGCGCGCTAGAGACGGAGTGCGACACGACTTTTCTTTTATCCCCTAAAATAACAGCCGTAATAAGTCTCCAAGGGAATAGGAAAAATAATATTTGTGCAGACAATAAATCTGTTAGATAATAATACCAAAGGCTTAATACATTTCCTTTGAACGTAGCAAGTAGCAAATATTCATACTTATTAAGTTACTGATCAATAGATTTTTTATGTTTGTTGTTGTATGTCAGTACGTTACAGCATAATACAATAGGATAGGCTCATTGAGCGTTTTAAGATTTTGGACAAAGGTGCACATACTTAATATAAATAAGAAACAGGAAAAATTAACTTGCTATTTGGTCATTAAATTGAGGAAATACATTTTCAATCTCATTATTTTTTCTAGAAACCGTCGCAATTTCTAAACTTAAGCCCAGCTAGGTCGCAAGTTGTGTCGTAGGCTCTCAGGCAGCCTGAATTATTACTGGCCATTTCAGTAGTTTTCATCCCGGCAGTTACTAAATGTTCCTTTGCAATATCTCTTCGCTTATTATCGTAACTTAAAATAACTCGCTACAGAGAACAATAAATTATATTGATATCAATAAATACGCTCAAACGTCCATATATCTAACCATTCTAACAACTCCAAACTAAATTCTATTTCTAGAGCAAATAGCGGAAGACTAGACTAGAGAGCTTTTCGATTCATTATACTATCGCTAACACTAGACTAGCTTACTCGAGGTAAAAAATAACCGTATCCTGTGCCGGGTCTCCGAAAGTTTACATTGAATGTCAAAGTGTCTCCGTAAATCACGTGGTATCGCCGCGGAAACACGCGTCCGGCCCCGGCCAGCGGACTAGGGATGGCTAGGGCAGGTTCTATTTCACAATAAGTTGACTTGTGGCGTATTTTACATACTTAGTGCATGGCCGAAACCAAAAATTATACATAATCCGTTTACTTGTAGATAATATTAACTTAACTATCATTTGTTGAACTATTTACAGATTTCTCTGGAAGCTATTTAACGCAAACAAACAAAGGATGGCCTTTCTTCTTTATATAAATTAGTTTATGTAAATCAAACTAACTATGTTTCGGAAGCAGTTTGTGACGTCAATTGTTTGAAGCTCAACAAAATATCCTGACACCAAATTGAGCCAACTCATTGAGCACACAAGACGTGATTGAGTTACCTCGCGAAAAATTACTGCGTTTTACCCATCACTACGTGATGCGGACTGCGGACGCCGCGCACCTGAATCGCTGACCAGAGGATTTTATATTAAGCGGGAAACCTGCACACAACACGCCCGCAGAAACCATAACGTGCACCATAATTTTGGTAGGTATATTTTTATAATATTGACTACAAAAGATAGTAATAAGGGTCACAGAAAAAGAAAGATATTGGCAGGGTTAATTATTACCCTTATTGAAATATAAATCGAGAATAGGAGAAAAGATTGCTTCTTTTGTAACCAACAACGTTTGCTTGAGCTATTGTTTCTTAATTGCATTATCAATATGGTCAGATTTCTTTTTTGTTTTGTTTTTTTAGCATTGTTTTAATAGTTCCAAGGGCTATAAAAACTTCAACTAGAAATAAGGAAAAAATAAAATATTTACTTTGATTAAACAAAAAATAAAATGCAAGCGAATGTCATTTGTTCAGCCGTCGCAAACACTCCCCTTTAAATACCAAACTTTTGATTCAGAAAGAAGAAAAGTCCAAATGAACAACGTTAACAATAGAAAGTTGCTCTAACAAAAAACAAACTTTCGTAGTAATCCCAACTTTTTTCTTTATGCTCGTTCCCTAAGGAAATAATAGATGAGCCAACTCTCAAAACTTGGCTGCGTGACGCATCTCAGGTAAAACTATCTTACTTGGAATTGTACTCTCATGTCTCAAGCCAACAGTGTATTAATTGTTATCTTTATACTCGTCATTTGTAAAAAGGTCTTATTGTTTGTTGATAGGGTAAGAGGAAAATCAGTAACCTTTTCTCTCTCAAACATCTATGATATAGCATAATAAAGCATGGACCTGCTTACTTAAAGGCCACAGCCAGTCATTGTGTTTAATTTGTTTATATCAAATTAGCAGGTAAACTATTATTTGCGTCGGTTACATTAAAGCAGCCCTCTGTCGTTAACCTTATAACGAATAGAAAACATAAAACGGAAGGGCGGCGACCGACTCGTTAGGTTTACGTCGCGCGGTCACGACATAACGAACACACCAACGGAATTAACAGTCAATGTGGAAATCAAATAATGCCGCGAGCTTTCGTTTGGCAATTTGGCGCTTCTGCCTTTAGCGAAATCAATAAATCGACATCCTTTGCTAACGTCGAGCGCGGCCTTTGCCCGCTCGGAATATCAATTAGATATCCACCTACACAGGGATTACACGACCGAGTATTCACTGCTGACTTCATCCATTACACGTCTATTAACCTTTACAAAAATGTATGTAAGTATCGCTAGTGTTGCTACGCACAAAACTCCACATGTAAACATTATATTGTTACAACAGGAAACTATATAACTTGTACATGCCTTGATTTAACCCTTTCCACGCCACGAGTTTTCGTCAAAAACGTTCACCACACGCCACCGCAATATAAGTGGTTGGTTTACTAGTGCTGACAACGTTGAGTATCGATATTATTGATTTGTTATAAAAACATCATTATAAAAAAATATATATTGTTATTTTATGTGTTATATATATATATATAGTTAAGTTCTTGGGGTTTATTTTATTAGTTTTTACTCTGTGAAACATGTATTGAATGTATTGAAATCTCAGTGGCGCAATAATATAGTAAAAAAACAATAAGTAATTATGACGATAATTGCATCACTACGTGTCTTATATATCAGACAGTGGCGTACGCATAATATGTATTTTTAGCGAGTGTTAGTGAAGTGTCAACTTCCGGTCATAAACTTCGATACCTTACGAATTACTTTTGACTTATTGATTTAATTACTAAATTAATAAAATGATGGAGACAATAATTATTTTACTAGTTCCGATGATCGTATATCTAATAATCCTTAAATCAGGTTATATTAATTTTAACGACAAAAGCGATTATATGTTGTAAAATTTCACCCTACACTACATGACTTGCGGCTTGCCTACCTACATTACTAGCTTGAATCATCTAAATGTGTAATTTTTTGATTCGTCATCTCAATTTTGTTTTTCTTGCAATTGCCAAGCCTTTACTCTATGTCAAAGAGTTATGATTTTTAATTACTTTTTGTAGTGAAATAATGTAAAGTCCCGTAACAATGATGATGAACCCATTTAATGACGACCTTGCTCGCTTAAAGCACCATTTACATGAAATTTATATCTCTAATGGAAAGCATATAAGAAACAATAAATATTTTTTAAATTCATGTCCAATTTTACAGATAAGAACATTACAAACACTATATATGTATTGTGTTACATGAAATAAAAATGACCGGTAAGTTTTTTTCTAATGTAAATACATCTATTTATTCCAATATTCCAATATAAAAAAAAAATTAAAACACTATACCTATTGTGTCAGAGCATAGTAACCACATTATTTTGAGAATACTATATAGTATTATATTTTTTTATAACTTACCTATTGATTATGCAACAAGACTTCATCACTTTCAAATTCAACGTCATCAGTTCCTTCTAAAATCCTAATAAACTCCTCTGCAGTGATCATATTTCAATAAATATTAATTTACAATCAGCACAGCAACGCGAAGAATAACACAGTAAATAACATGATTTTGCAGGGTACGTCCACAATTTATCGATATCTCCTACCGTCATTGTACAGCACAAAATAAGTAGTTCTAGAAACATCTATCGCCTCTGACGTCACTTCCGTGTCTGATATATCAGACGTTGGCGTACGAGACTCATGCATGATCGTGTCGCTATAGTGTTGTGACATACTATGCAATTTACTGGATTTGATGCAAAAAAATAATTCGATAATGAAGCGTTTTCTGTGGTAAAACTTCGTAAAATTTCGTCACACCCCAAAATAATATGCCCAAAACAAAAACCTGTATAATTTTTACATTTTTGAATGTTAATTTTTTGAAGTACCAGATTTATAGTTTTGGTAGGAACATTGTAATGGAACATCACTGTCTGTCTGATATATCAGACATTGGCGCTGAGGGATCAAATAAAAAAAAATTCGAGTTCGAGTCGATTCAACACGGTTTTGTTTTTAATAATTTATCATTAAAATAACATTATAATACTTTGTAAAATTTATATTTTTGATAACTAAAGTATAAACTGTCCGAAACTTGTACGCATGTGTCGTCACGTACTATAACGATAAGAAAAAAATGGTAAGATATACTTGTCTGATATATCAGTTTTTGGCGGCGAGGGCACGAAACTTAAATGTCTGATATATCAGACTTTGGCGCTGAAAAGGTTAACTACTTTGTAAGTTGATAACATAATTATATCACAATAATAGGTATCTACGAAGGTAGAAGCTAGGGCATGCTTTGTGCTACAAATACTAAACAACAGCTACGAAGGCATATATATTCTAACTTTGTGCACCTAGAGAAGAAAAAATACTATTTTAAAGTAATCAGTATAAAAATACATTTCTTCTAGTAGCATTTTTATAAAAAATATTATACTTTTTTAAACTTGCAATTCCATCAGATATTCCTGGCACATCATGGATGATAGTAGTCATATAATCCTAAATTACGTATCATTTATATACCCTGCATCCTTAATGACAAACGTGACAAGCGCGATCCTTAGATTAACGGCTTATAGAGTAAAGTTTTAAAATCAGTCTACCTATTTCAGCCCAGTTTAAAAAGCTTTGTTCTTTGCTCATTTAACTTAAAATATCACCAACAAAATGTGTCGTGTACGTCTTTTGTTTCGTGAACGCAAAAGTTACTATTATAATCATTACCGCTGTAAATAACATAGAAACGTTCCCGGTAAAAAGCTCACGATCGATATTGGCGGCAGCAGCGGCGGTATGTAGGTTGTCGGAAATAGAAACCGTCGCTCCCCCGTCCGGCCGTCACTTCCACGACACCAGGTGACAAGCTTTTAATGCGAGAAAAGCATTGCAATGCACAATGCTTTATTTATGTTCGTAGATGAAGCGTGTATTACGACGATGTTTTTTCATTGTCATATTCGGAAGAAATTAGTTTGAAAAGCTTTTGTTTAATACCTATTTTAGTTGAGATTGCCGCTAAATAGATTCGTTGGAAAGTAAAATTTACTTCGACCAAAATTATAATGATGCAGATCCGTAAGTTTCGTGAGAACGGGATCCGAAACTCTTTTACCTTACACAGTATAATAATATCGTGGGCAACAATTTGGTCAATACTACCTACCCACTAACTAAAATAACAATTGGTACAGCTTAATTCCTCGAAGGCGGGTGGAAGGTGGATAAGTTAATTATTTCCGGGAGCTTTTGCCAAAATACTGCGGTTAAATAAACGAGACCAGCTAGGATGGCCGCTGGGAACTGTGGCTATACAAAATAAAGAATACAATAATTGAAGTAAGCTCTATCTATATAAAACATGCGTATTAATCACTTCAACTTTATACTGTGCATAGGTAAGTCATCTAATAAGTTCTTCTTTTAAAGTTCACGATAAGAAGAACTATCAAAATGACTTCAGTTAAATTTGAAATAATTTATTGTCTTTAATTATGCCCGTATTAAATTTGTCTCTTTGTGAGTTCAGACATCGATTAGCATATTGTTAATTCTTTAATAATATATGATCTTAGTTTTTGGATAATTCGAAAAGCAGTATAAAACGCCAGATAAAACATTATGAAATGCATGGTATGCAATATTAAGAGCACAGACTGAACAAATGCTTAACGAGTTAGGTACTTAGTATAAAAAAGTCATACAAAAACCTTTTACACCGCGCAAAAACTGTTCTCCCCGTTTAACGAGAGCTTATTAAACTTAGAATATCGTCCCCGAACACATTGATCTAGATTCGATAATGTACTTTATGTTTTCGCTCCAGATAGAGTACGTGACCTCGAGACATCTTGGCTTTATTATAACTTATAAGTGTTCGGTACTTAGCCGAACTGATAAAAGAGGGAAGATCTTCATCGTAATGTTTACGTAAACCTGAGCTAATAGTTCGAGCTATTCTTGGAACAGTGAAAAATGTAAAATGAACCGTTATTCACACAATGGATATTAAAAGAAGAGCAAGTGAGCGACATTGTCAGTTCATCTTTTATTGATTATGATATGAATTATAAACAAATGCATGGAATAGTCTTGAGAAGACACTGTCGTAGTTCTTCGCATGCACGATCTGACCTGTATATTTATTTCACTTATCTACGTGAACGTGTTTTAAGTATCCATCAATATACCGTCAGTTACATCAAAACCTCTTCTTTTTTCCTACGAAAAGGTTTAGAATGAACTCGACAATAGTGTTGAAGCTATTTTGGCTGCCGGCGCACCACCCACACGATCATTTGGCGTAGGCTCAGAGAGACCTGCCAAAGGCAACAGGTCTCGTGCGGCCCGCTGCCGCCAACCAATAATCATTATCTGCGATTACCCTCACTTATTTTAGGCACCAACTTCAGTATCGTTTCACTTTTGTTATTATTTCTCGTAGTAATGGATTTCTTTGAATAGGCATGATTTACGTCCTGAACTCAAGACTTCACAGTTTATTACCTACATCACGTCTAAATACAATTTATCAAATAAAAAACAGTCTAATATAAGAATTCTGCCCATCAATTTTCCTCTTTTCCAGAAGTGTATTTTCTTGGACGTCAGGATTTTAATATTTATCTACATTTGAAACCCTTCGCATTGCGACAGTCTTGACTAAAATTAAATTTAGCCCCGTCATGAAATGAAAAACTGCCCGTTCTTTCAAACCTAGTTCATAAATAATTTCAGGAAATATAAGAGTTACTTACAGAGCTCAATCATTTTGTATAAGGTGTCATAGGTAAGTAGATACTATGTGTTAGCATAACAGTGAACACTAACTAGTATATTTACCGCAAATAATAAATAATTAAGTTGTATTAGAATATGGAACTTACTTCTAGCAGCTTCTGCACTAAGCATAATATCCAATGCAGGTAAAAATAGAAAGAAAGGAAACTTCAATAGCTAATATTCGCACGAAACTCTGACAGATAAAAACTGTGTCTTTGTATAGAAATAAATTCACAAAACAAATAAATATATATTCATGAACTGTAACAGTATTGAGCATTTTATGTGACATGCCGGGGAAGGGTAAATCTTAGCTGTTTGGACGGATGTGTGCGTGACAGTAGGTTACCTTGAGTGCGTCTTCGTGGGAGATGCCGGAGAAGGGCGTCCCGTTGACCTGCAGGATGGAGTCCCCGGGGCGCAGGCCCGCGCGCTCCGCCACCGAGCCGTCCTCCACGCGGGAGATGTACACGCCCACCCCTGGACCGACAACTGCATTTACTCAACAAGAGCCCCGTTACAACGGCTCGGAAAAGGAAATTATTGGTACCTACTAAGTCTTTGTCTTAACCTGAACGATTGACAAGGTCAGCACAGAGCGTAGATTTCAGAGTTTTCGAATCCGAATCCGAAAATCAGACAGAAGTTGGGAAGATATGATTAAGACAGGGGAGTTGTTTGTTGGGGCAGGGGGGCTGATATTAATAGATAGTTGTTGTCCAAATATCTCTCGTCTTTACAAATTACAATAATTCCGGCCGTCACTTCCTTGACCCAGGGACCTGTTATTTAGTTTAGGTAGTTTGATACGCCCTTAACTAGTAAACAGTTAAGAAAACTTCAAGTAATAACGTAATATAAAAACATTAGAACTGGAAATAAATTTCTTCGTCTAAGTTACAATACAACTGGGTCACACGGTTAAGCTCATAATAAGTTACGCATGTAGGTACAGCGGGGACCTCGTTGGAAAAAGAG
The DNA here is from genome assembly GCA_039566165.1 of Maruca vitrata. NCBI lineage: Eukaryota > Metazoa > Arthropoda > Insecta > Lepidoptera > Crambidae > Maruca > Maruca vitrata. The sequence goes on along the minus strand of CM076916.1, from coordinate 12,570,535 downwards.
ATTACAGTTTAAAAATAAACTACGCCCCACGCAGCTGAGCTGGATTAAACTGTACTAGGTATTCAGAGGCTCACACAAAGCAGGGCCTACCTGAGACACATATATTGTACAACTACCTAATCAACTAAATGTAAAGCGTGTTTTCACGGATAAGATACTTGCTCACTACATTTGCATGTTTTTACTCATTTTAGTTAGGTATATTATGTTCTTTGCTCTTTCTCCTACCCGGCTAGCGATTTTGCAAGTCATTATCTCAGTGCCCCAGAGCAAGATGTGAAACCGAGATGACTATGTAGATGTTTACCACTAAAGTTGATGTTTAATAATGCAGTACCTACTTGGGGTCAGTTGTTTCGTAGTTTAGGTAGTGTTACGCTTCTCTTACATTTCGAATTACTGCGGTTTCACTGTAATATAATTATCCAAGTGGTGTGCCAACCCCCATATTCAAAACTTCTGAATGTTCGACTTACTAAAAAACCTAAGCTTCGCCACTGTCAAACTTTTAAGTTAAGAAAAAGATAGAGTATTCCGAATACGAGTCTACTATCGACGTGTTCTGAATCAGAGAGCAGCAGGGGCCTTAATGCTACACTAGTCTTAAGTTTTTAGACATTTATGTATAGCTAAATATTAGACTTTATGGGTCTACACGCGATATTAGGAGTATCAAATACGTAACTACTGTATATATAGTATTTGCTACTCCTAATATCGCGTGTAGACCCATAAAGACTACAATTTAGTGTAATGGAACGCGAAAGTCAAATTTTTGTATAGCGTTCTTACCTGCTTCCTTCCCGCCTTTGACGCAGATGCCGAACCCATGCGAGTCGGCGGGGTCCCGGCTCATGGTGACGGTGCGCGTGGGAGGCTCCGCCGGCGGCGGCGCGCCGCCCCCCGACGAGTACGGACGATCCCGCTCGCCCCCACGGTATATGGCCTGAGGGAAACCTCTTGGTTTAGACATCTTGGCGTACTGGTTTGAAAATGCTAGTCGCAAAAAATGTTAACTCGATGATAACGCAACGTATCCTATGCGGAGGGTTAAGCAGCTATGATCCCTCAGTCACAACGACAACCCTAAAACATTAAGCTGGTCGTAGAAATAGAAATAATACTAACTACGAACTTAGATTCTCTAGCACTTCTCTAGTTACTTATCTAATAGTCCTAATATAAAAATAACGACTTTTACTAAATGGGTATCAATCTATATCAGGTACCAGTAACAAAAACACAAATAAAAAGAAAGTTAAATAGATTTTCATCGACTAGATCAAACAAAAAACTGTCGAACATCAAAGAGTAATCAATGTTTTAATAAAAGGCCGAAACGTATCTTATCAGAAATATATTTGATCACGTCCAAATTCATTCCCAACCCCATACCGGATATCGGAGCCGGATTTGCTACGAGCATTGTTGTGTAGTCAATATTGCGTTTGTAGCAATAAAGCCGCGCAATATGGACAGAACGAGAAACAGCGCTAGAAAAGTAGCCTTATTTAGGGAAAAGCAATCCAAATTCCGAAGAGTTTGTAAAGAATTGTTTTTCTCAATATTGCTCTCGGCGCGGCGTTCATAAGCAATAAAACAAGAACCCTCCATCGAGCACGCGTTGTTGTACGGCCGTTTAGCATATCAAAGAGCACCAGCCGCCGCCGCGGCCCACCCTTTGATACGAGGGATGATCCGCTTCTTCAATTGCTCTTCGTCTACAGTAGATTAACATTACCGAATATTCAACTATAAACTATGTTCTAACCAACAAGTTAGTAGTTTAGACAAAATGTTACTACGTATATCTTAAGAAGACTATATTGTCTACCATCTGACAAAACTCTGAAGAAACAAGTACATATAAGATTGTAGAAACTGATATATCTACCCAACTGGAACCCAACAAGACACTTAAGTGTTAAATACTATTTACTTAATACCGAAGTAAGGTGGCCTTATGCTATTTGAGCCGATTCCCAAGTATGAAGTATATCACTTACTTAAGCATTGGTTTTATATATGGGTACATACTTGACTAATCTAAACTATCAATAGCATATACTCCAGTCATAAAGTTGAACTCGAGTCGAGATCAACAAGTGTTTTCTAACGATAATCACTCAGGGCGCGAGTCCCCCGTGGCTAAACTGACAGCCCTCAACAAACTTTCACGTAAACTCATAGTAAGTACTCCAACTCCGAGAAATGATTAACAACTTCCTCTTTACGTCGATGTTAATTCCACCCTTGCTGACGCCAGTTAACCAAATACTCGACAAATAGCTCAAAATCGTCGCCCTACTTTGAAGGCGGAGGTGCTTTGCGTTGGCAAACAAACTTGGACGAAACATCCATTTGTTATATTTCAACTCTGGCTATTTCGACCAACCGGTGTCTAAATGAAATAAAAATTACCTCATGATTTCCGATGTTATCCAATTTGACAAATATGTTCGATAATTTCTATTGCAGCATTGAAGACAATTGCACATCACGCACTGTTAACATACAATTTAACTAAAGACTGCTTTACATTCACTACAAAATCGATTTTCATTAATAACTGATGTTTGTTATATGTATTTTCTGGGAACAGTTACATCTGCGATGTTTCTAGAGGTTTCGATAAAACAAACAATATCATTTGAAGGTAACAAACCAAAGAGTTTTCACTTTCACTAATTAATCATTATTTACTGGCTGCTTTTTTTTTAATAAATCGGGCCGCAAATAGATAATTTTCATAGGGTGAAAAAATCGTAGTGTAAATTAGTAAATTTAAATTAAGCGTATTATTCGGGCCATCACTCGCACACGACTGGCCGTCGGGTGACGTCGCTCCGCTGGCCGTGGCCTGATGGGTTTGGTGTGGACACGCCTTCACATTTCCATTAATAAATAGGTGGGAATTAGACGTTACCAACATGTGCACCATAAATTTACAGAAGGTATAATTTTTAAGACTGCCGTCGATTGTACTATCATGTTTTTTCTGACGCTACACAATTCGAATGTGAACGTATAGTGTGCTCGTGACAAATTGAGAAATCTTAAAGATTTGTTCGAGAAATATAAATTTTAGTACAAATAAACGGCAGAGCCATGTTAAAGACAGCCCGATTTCAACCACTTTGCATGGTAGGGCCGATAAAAATTAACAAACAGATTTAAATTGCATATCGTGGTTGGTAAAAACCGTGAATGGACATGTCCACTTTGGCACTCACTAAACGGCCGCCGCTGCGGTCATGAATAACGTAGTAGTATCGACTAGGGCGGGCTTACCTCAGTCGGAATTATTTACACGTGCGACACCCCCACATACCATCAGTACTGGTTCTATTTTTGGACCCACGGTTCACTTAAAGTCACCCTTGACAGTACTGCCTTCTATCGATTCGATAAGTGCAGTATCAATAAAAAACGTGCTTTAAATGTTGAATGGATCTGCAGCTGATATCCAAACTTTACGCGGATTTAGTTATCATGCTTCGTGTTCGGAGTGCACGTCAAAGTTTGTGTGCCTTTGTGTACGGTCTCCGAGTACTTGAGGACGTGAAGTGCTGAATTGGGAGCCGGTAAAACAATGGTACTAGTGGAACAAACGGGGCCGTTGCTCAAACCAAACTACTTCCAAGTCACACTAAACTTCCTCTCAAGTTATAGACGCCAAATTTTAGGCTAACCGCCACCGTCCAATATTGGAAATAGTTAAGATAATAAATCAACTTACAAGTTTGTTAAGTGTTCTCGGGCTGACTCAAATGTTGTAAAAAAGATTTCAAGACTATCTTGTCTGTATTAATACGCACGCACATCTGCCACGAGTGACTTTTCTCCGGCATCATTATTAACAACTCATATGAACTTATCCTTCATATTCATAAATCTTTTCCACATATTACCTACATCTTTGAGTACCTACTTCAATCGTTACCTCTCAGAACGTTATCTTTACCAACACATAAAACGCAGGCTCTGGAAATAAATCAGCTACGAAGTATTTCGTAGCCGGCTTTCTACATGATAGCTTTATAGACAACTGAGGGTCTAATTCATAGCGCGGGGAATATCAGCGTCATACATGGTCTGAGCTCGCACAATGTTAAGTCCACTGTCACATCAAACAAAAGTGTAACTCACATGATGCGTGGTACTGCTGGGACTACTGGCCGGCGAGTGCCTGCGCGCGGGCAGCGGCGCGGGCAGCGGCGCGGGCGGGTGCGAGGGCGGCAGAGCCTTGCCCAGCGCCGCGGCGCCGCCCTGGCCGAACAGCCTCAGCACCTGCTCCGGAGAGATGGGGCGCTTCTTGCCGTTCGCCGCACTCAAGTGATTTGTACTGTTTCTTAAACTAGTTGCACCTGCTGGAACAAGTACGGGTGTCATACGACTAGCAGAGTTAGCATAGTGTTTGGTCAGGACCAGACAATAAAGTATAACATCAGCGAGTCCGCCTTGACGAGTCTTAAAACCTAGCTAAGGGATTCGCTTCAGTCGTGTCTGACGACAGATCAGATAATGGAACTATCTAATACACGCGAACGTGATAGCATCGTGGGACTTTTGCAAATGTGGAAAAGGCCTTGAAGATCGAGAGGTTCGAATCCCGAGTTTACGCGTTTTGTACACTACATACCCGACCACGTAGTTGGATAATCCACATCAATATTTTACCTGTACTATTAGCAATAGTAGTGGAGCCCAGATAGGGCGCCCGAGAGAGCTTCCCGGAGTAGTGCTGCGAGTAGGAGGCGTGGTGGCCGTGCGAGGAGGCCGGCCGCTCCACGATGGTGTAGGACGTGCCGGGCGGCGAGTAGTACACGCCGCCGCGCGCCCGCGCGCGCGCGTCCTCCGCCTCGTAGCTGGTCCGGCTGTCCTGCAACCACTGGACAAATCAAACGGAAATAATGAGTTATCTTTGATTTTTACAAATTAAAAAAAAAACAAATGTCTGATCACTTGCTTTAAGAAAATCAGAAAATACCAATCTACCCGTGCGTGCGTGTGGTCGTGGTGGAGCAAACGTTAAAGATTTCAAAAATCTTATAATAATCAATATTTGTAAATTATTAATGATGGTATCCGAAACAAAATCCGCTACTTAAAATTAATGGGAAAAATATAATTGAATAAAATATATCTTTGTATTTCGTTGTTGTTTAAATAAATGGATATAACACACGTCACACATAGACATAGGAAAAGCACTGACGTTCATCATATAATTTATGTGTCCCGAATACCTAGGAATCCAACCCGCGACTCGTAACCTAACATTAATGGTTTTATTTGAGAGCTGTTTAAACTACTGATACTGAATGCTCAAACATTTAACTTAAGAACGAAATTAATTGTGGAAGTTAATTATTGTGCACCAAGCAGTTTCGTAGACATCAGAACCATTTCGTTTTCTATTACGTCCTAGCTTGCTCCACATAAAATTTCTAGCAAGCGGAGTGCCAATTTTATCATTCCAACACGATCCAATTACAATGGCATTAGTGTTGTTGGCGAATTCCAGTCTTTCAATTTAGTTGGGTCATAGATATCGTATTCTAGATTATAGGTAATGAATGCTGAACTGTGGCGAGTTTACGTCCACGTAGAAGTTTTTACGAGTTTTGATAAACTCATCGCATATAATCAGAAATCGCAGTTTGTTCAGTAGAGTTTCATTAAACTCACATTAAGGCTTGATAAATTGATAAAATTATTATTAAAGTTATAGTGAGTTCTAAAATGTAAGGAAACGAACAGGTTGATGTGGGCGGCTTGGAGTAGTTATTGTGAAAAACAACGTCAATCTTTCCATCCTCATCTGTTATAATTTATTTCTTGATTTTTTATATTTAAGATAAATAATCCTTGCAGGGTGATGTAATGGAAACTTGGTCGCGACCACAAGACTATCTGACGTTCTAAAATAAAAGGGCATAGTGTCACATTAGTAGTCAATTGTAATATCGAGTATCCCTAGTGCCCAATAGAGGCGTTAGGGTACAGCGCCCTGGACGATTTCCTAGGGCGCCGGATAAAATCAAAATAATTCAACTGTCTATCGCCGTTCTTGAGATACAAAATCAAAATAATTTTATTGATAACCGAGGTAAAATGAGACATCGCAAGCACCATTTTTCTCATATTTTGTATGGTTCTCATATTTTGAATGAAATTGCAATTTGTGGGCGCCGTAACTGCATTTGGAGAGGCCTATGTCCAGCAGTGGACAAGTATGGGCTGATGATGATGATGTAGCTAGCTCGCCCAGGGCGCTGGTAGTGTTAAATCTGCACTGCTCGTGCAGTAGTATGATATCGTATGATAGTATCGTAGGTACCTGCTGCGATCGCGAATGGCGCGCGAGGTGGTGCGCGGGCGGGTGCTGCGGCGTGGCGGAGCGCGTCCAGCCGGGGCCCTGCGCGTAGGGCGGCGGCCAGCGCGCGCCGAACTCCGCTAGCTCCGAGCCCTCGCCCGCCTCCCCCGACCTCATGCCGGGGGTCACCCTTCACCCTGCCGACAATAAAAAAAACATACATTTTCTGCGGACGACATGCGAAAAAAAATAAAATGTCAATGTCAGATTATTGTACCACACGTGGTCAATTTATTACTGAGTATTGTTTGGTTATCACTTGCGATTATTCACTGTAAATAATTGATAATTTAGTTAAACACCGACCTAAGTCTCTTATTGAGGTACGACGTACTTTGATTGGACGTACGTAGCGCTCCAAATATCTTATTTTTTCATTACCATCGTAATCTCTTTGCCCTAGTTGGGAGTTTTATGAAGAAAATCCTTTTAAAGCTCTTAAAAGCCCAATCCAATTTATCATAGGAGAGCATCTTCCTAAGATTCCTAAACAATTTACCAAGGCCGCCCCCGGATTTTAAGTTAATAAAATTATGTGAGTTCTTATAACTTGTTATTGTAACTAAAGTAAAGTTGAAAGAAGTCTAATGGTTTGGCTTTTAGGTGGTAGGTAGGAGCGGCAACTAAAGAATATCGTTTATCATATCAAAGTGCTAAATCATTGCGTTAACTTTGCGATAAAACGTTCAAAATATTTATTTGAAGCATACATTAATAAATGTGCGAAAGTCGTTGAAGGAAATTGACAATGCGCGATAGTTTTCACGAGTAGGTAACATTTAAAAAGTCGGACCTTCTAGCACTTTGATTTTTATTGCTTTTCGATAGAACTTGGTTATGTATTACAACAGCACCCCGTGTGGATTTACGGATTCTGGGATGCATCGATCGCTGCGGATTCGGAGTGAAATCACGTACCGCCTTCCCTGTAATGAGTTGTTCGGCTTCCCGAATACTTAATGAACTGATTTTCGAAATGTTACCGGAAACACGTTATTGTTTTTTCGCAATATCGAAGCAACCAGTCTTATATACTGCGTTAAAAGTGTCATATCTCCTGGAATCAATAACTCCCAGATCACGATACCTCAATTTCAAAGCTAAAATCCACAATAATTACAAGTAACACCAAAAATGGACTAATAACCACCCCTAATTTGGCAAGTCGTTACCGGCAACGTAACACACCTTAATTAGTTTCATTCCTAATTGTTATTTCATTCGAGCGCATTTACGATTCCGCGCCCTAACGGCATTACAATGGCCCTATAAAGCCGTGGCCACTCATCCTACGGCCAGTTAACCGGCAATTCGCTATAAACGCTATCGTAAAATAAGTAATGAAGCTTTGAACACCAATTGAACTTCCGAGTGTCGACGCGCGCGCACGCGACCCGCTGCCCGGTGCCTTCCGCTCGCTACGACTTTGTTATTTATTACTTTTCAGGTGATTCTCACCTCATTTACAGGCATCGTGAGGAACTTAAGTTAAGTACTATTCTAAAGTCCCTTTTTTCATTTAATTCTTGGGTACGAAAAGTTACTCGATAATTTGCAAATGGCTGTTGTGAACTGTGGCTGGTTGAGTGTGTAGGACTGATGTCTGGATTCAGAAATATGTATATTTTCTTCATAAATATTTTTAGAAATCAAAAAATCATTAACTTACAAATAACTGTAATGCTATAAATAAGAACCTGAACCAACTTTTAATCCGCATTTAAAAGATTTTCATAACCGGCATGTAAATTTCTGAGTGTTTTCCATTTCCAATTCTTGCATACAAAGTTCATTACGTGAGAGAATAGACAGCATTAATATTCATAACACCGTTTTACCGACGGGTTGATTGTTTCCTCGGCATCCGGACAATAAGGGCGAGGTGGGGAGTGCTCTGGACCGGAGATAGCCACTTGATTGCATAACCCCTGCACTGCAGCATAGATACGAGTGCAGCTTCGTATTGGAATGTCTTTCAATCGAGAGCTTTGTGTGAAAAAATCCGATCTGATAGCGCGATAGAGTCCGGCTCGGAGACGACGCGGCGTTTGAACATTCACCTAGGGACGTCGTATGCACTCTTTGGTTGAACTTTGATTTCCCATTAGATTAAAAATATCCTGCAACCAAACTACTACTAACTATAATTAAGTTTGCGTTTATCTAAATGTTCATCTGGTCATGTTACTTATATCATATTGTTAATATAAGCTTGTTGGTGATCTTAAATAAATAATTAAATAAACGGATTTCCAAAAATTTAAACGGACTTATTATCTATTAGCTGTGCGCCTTCTGAAAATGATTTTTAGATAGGATAACCTACTCAAATTGGCTATAATTCTTGTGCTGTAAAAGTTTAGTTATTGTGTAAATACTTACTTCGAAATAAATCTTATTCATCAAAAAATTAATAACACAGGTTCTACAGACTTGATTATAACTTAACCGCTTTGTCACTCATTGTCGCAATAATAAAGCTAGCCTCACAAGGCCATCTCTGTCACACTTTGATAAATACAAATAACCTTTTGTTTCGGTGGAACCATGAACCACAGTCAGCCAATCTCATTTATTGAAATAAATGGGGCAAGTATTCTATTCGTGTGCGATAACTAATGGCGACAGTGCTCGGCAGACGGGCTGGCGGCGCGCCAGTGCCGACCGCGACTCACACTTCGGCTGCTGCGATGCCTTCACTTCATACAGCATTGCCGTTAAGTACGTGAATCACAGGTTCGATTGCGAGTTGAATTGACTGTCCACGTAATTAAAAATAGTAAAAATATGTCAATGTGTAGTGAACTATCAGGCATATCTTACTCATACATTCTACCAACTTAGACCATACAAAACCACAACTTAGAAACATTAACCTGAATTAAATCTTCTCCTGTCCAGATTAATCCAAATGCGTTCTTAGTATCTCCCTGGCTTCAACGTGTACTTAATTTAATATCAAACAGCTCTTGCGAAAATTTAATTTAGTTCGCGAGGCACTCTGTTCCATCATGAGCTCTAGCGTGAGATCTAATAAAATTTGGGCTTCTACGTGACGCGAATGACGAAGATACAAGTTTAAACTCTAAACTGCAGACCTGCACTGAGTGATAATTTAAATGTATGTACAGATTGTGCGACATTTAACTGATAAAGTAATTATTAAAACGAATCCGGACTATTTATAAAGGGAAAGCACCAACACGCAGATTTGTATTCCAACAATAATAAAATAAAACAAACTACAGTCATATTTTAAATTTATTTTAAATTTACAGTCGTTGAATTAAAAAGAGTAAGCGTTCAATATAATAGAACTATTGTTACGCGCACTTCCATTACCATGACGCCCGGGGTTATTTTGTCTTTTTTAATTTCGACATTCTCACAGCAAATATAAGCGACTATAAGTCTCGATACAGTTCATCAACACATTAGCTCTGCCGGATATCTCGGAGCGCGGCCCGCGCCGGCCCAGTGGCTCGGAAAACGAGGCTGCCCCGAGATAACCAAATGGAAAATTTGCCTAGAGCAACCACCCGCCGGGATTGTGTCCAGTCATTGGCTTTATTTACTTAAAATCATTGAATTAAACATTTTTGGCGAACTCATACCGAGTTCTTCCCCAAAAGTTTTTTTTAACGTTACCATGTTGCAGGTTTAATTCAGGGACTTAAAATTAAATAAATTCAATTTATTTATTTCTGCTTTCAGCTTTTAATAATAACTCCTATCTTTTGCTATAATTTTTAAATTATTTCAAAAATAATCTTCTTTGGATTGCTTTAAGGTTCTGGCTATCAGGAAGAAAAGTTCACTCAAATAGAAAGCAACAGAAATAATCTTGTGAAAATCAGAATATAAATAGGAATGCTTTGTGCGCTTTATTCAAAGAGGATCACTGGTATTCAACTTTTTACTCCAACAGCACTTCAGAATTCAAATTCAAATGTTTATCCGGCTGTCTGTTCTTTGGAATACAACGAGTATTAAACCATTTGCTGTATTTATTTACCATAGTACCTACTGCACCTATTTGTAGCTAAGCAGTGCCAACTAATTTCTGACTTACTGCGCTTATACATATTGAATGACGCCGACGGCTTAGTGTGGAAAGCGATTTTGTTGGCAATATTCCTAGAACTACATAGGTTCTCTTGTAGACTCTCTCTCTTATTATACCTAAGCGCCAGTTAGATACCTCACTTGTCGCACAAAGGCATCATCATCCTTTAGACTACTCCAAAGGATTGTTCAAACAAATGTAACATTCGTTTGTAAGCACTTATTTTTAAAACACCGTTTTCCCGTAGCGTTCGATCGTTTACTGTGTTGTTGACACAACAGTATCGGGTTCTGGTAGGAAAATAATACAGTTATCAAGACAATGGAGGCGAAGGGCGCCCGTGACGTCACGGGAGCGCGGGTGCCGGGCGGGCGGCGGAGGGGTAGGTTCAAGGGCGCTCATGTAGGTCAGTGGGGCGCGGGCGGGAGGCTTCCGCGGTCTACGGACGGGACGCCGATGGGCGCCCCTGCTTGTTTAGGCTGTTTGACTGCTGCCTGTTCGATACAGTCACAGGAACGTGTATTTAACCACAAATAAAAACTGATACTGGAATAGATCATTAGATGTTACAAATAACAAATAAAATTTGTAAATAAATATACAAAGAACATCGCTTACGCTTTACTGATTGTTTCACCAATATGTCATGGTATGGGCAAAGAAAAATAATAAGTATTAATCTAATTCATACTTACTTATAGGATTACAAGACGAACCACCGTTCTTAAATATTTGATTACCTTGTAATAAAATAAAATTAAACTAAATAATAAATATACTCAAGTACCTACATGCGTATTGAATAGCTATTTATCTCTACATCAAAACGTGATTGATTGGCTTGCCTAGTTTTATTTGCATAACAATACACATGGGAAATTACTGCGCCAAAATTCGTAATTTGACTCTTCATGTATGTGTACATCGTATATCTAACTTACCTATATGTTTCATAAATTGTCACGCATTTATAATTTAAATAGTATACTTGTAGTTTTCGTCCTTGTATATACTTTTTAACTGCAACACGGAGACTTCTCGATAGGTCTACGGCATTTAAGTGTACCAAATGTGAGCCCAAAATTCTATCGAAGTAGAAGTTATAAAATAATAATAATAGTTGTAAAGAATATTTATCCTTGCAAATATTATAAACTGAAACGGAGTAAGTTCAACGTAAGAAGGTACTGGGCATTATTACAGTCTACCAACTCAAAAATCAAGCATAGTCTAAATACCTAACCAATGTGAAGACTAGCCTTAGAGTATCCAACTGCGCGGGCAATAAATACCGATCAAGCGGAAGTAATCCGCATCGGGCGGTGTTCCGGGCCGGCGCACCCGGGACGCGGCGACTGAGGCCCACGTCAAAGCTTTAAGACACAGCCTCCCCTTTAAACATCCTTTCGGGGACCTTGTTATCCGCGGAGATTTCAGTCGAAGGTTCTTGTCAGAATTCCTCGATTTAGCAGCAGACACAACATAATCATAAGAAAACATGTAAGTACACGAGTAATTTTAATGTTTCGAGATTTTGAAGATTAATAGGAGCGTGCAACTGAGTCGGTTAGTAGTCAATGCTTAATTAGAAGTTGATCAACTGAGCTCAAGTAAATAATGGTGAAAACTAAATATTAGTCTTTATGGGTCTACACGCGTTATTATTTAAAATCATATATAATGGTGAAAACCAGATAAAAAAGGGATACAGTGAATTTTGCTTTCTTTGGGATGATGTTGCTTGCTAATAGGCTGAGCCAGATGAGTGAAAATGAAATAATGAAATGAAATAATTTATTCTGCAAATAGATTTACATGAAATACTTTTGCACGTCAAGTTGTAAATAAATTAATCACATATTACATAAAAATTCACAAGTTACATAATTCATTGATGTCCAAGCGAGCAGCTCATCATGTCCATGGATTTTTATCATTTAAGTAGTCTTCTACTTTATAATATGCTTTTTTCACAAGACACGACTTAATAAAAAGTTTGAAATTATAAAAAGGTAAATCAATAACATTTTGTGGAATCTTATTAAACAATTTTGTGCTTAAACCTAAGAACGACTTTCCAGTCTTTTGAAGCCTGAGCCTTGAAACGGCAAGCCTATGTTTATTTCTTGTGTTAAAATGGTGAGTATCCGATTTCCTATTAAATGATTGCATGTTCTTGTAAACATATAAGATACAGTCCAAAATGTACTGGGAAGCTACGGTTAAAATATCTATGTCTTTAAAAATATCTCTAAGGGAGTCACGCGATCTTAAGCCATATATGGATCGGATAGCCCTCTTCTGTAATACAAAAATAGTCTGTATATCAGAAGCAGACCCCCACAGCAGAAGACCGTATGACATAACACTATGAAAATAGCTGAAATAAACTAACCTGGCCGTTTCAACGTCAGTTAAATTCCTGATTTTTCTAACTGCATACGCAGCTGAACTAAGTCTACCCGCCAAAGCAGAGATATGAGGTCCCCAGTGTAACTTAGCATCTATAGTGATTCCTAAAAATTTTGTAGATTCGGTCAATTCTACAAGTTCGTTATTTACAATAATGTTAGTATCAACTTGTCTTACATTTGGCATTGTAAATCTCATACATTTAGATTTTTTTCGCATTTAACAATAAATTATTTGTATTAAACCATTGAAGAACTTGTGAAAGGGTACTATTTACCTCGTCGTAATTATTTTTACCTCTGTCAACCTTAAAAATCAATGATGTGTCATCAGCAAACAGTACCGTCTCACATAGGTCTGCAGTGAAATACGGAAGGTCATTTATATAAATCAGAAACAGCAAAGGTCCCAGAATTGAGCCCTGGGGCACCCCCATGAGAATAGGAGCGCCACACGAATCAACCCCATTGACATTCACTGTTTGCACCCTATCTTTGAGATATGATTTCAATAAATCAATCGCTTTATCTGAGACACCATAATGATGCAATTTTAATAACAATATTTCATGATTTACACAATCAAAGGCTTTTGACAGGTCGCAAAAGATGCCTATTGCATCCTGCTTATTCTCCCAAGCGTCAAAGATATGCTTGACAAGTGCCACTCCTGCGTCAGTGGTGGATCTTCCTTTAGTAAAGCCAAATTGCTTATTATGTAAAAGCTTATTTTCATTAAAATGGGACATTAATTGAGAGAATATAATTTTTTCAAAAATTTTACTAAGTGCAGGTAGTATTGAAACAGGGCGAAAATTGGATGGGTCATTTTTATTACCTGTCTTGAATAAAGGAATTATTTTACTAAACTTCATTAAATTTGGGAAATGACCTACCTCTATACACATGTTAAATATGATAGCCAAATGTGGAGCTATTGTTATGATGATTGTTTTTAATAGTTCCACAGAGATACCCCATAAATCTTCAGTCTTTTTGAAATTTAACTCTTTAAAGGCTCGTAAAATTATATTTTGGTTGACTTGGTTAAATTTAAAAGATACTAGACATTTTTTTACAGTCCCTATAAGGAGGGATTGAGCTTGGTGTGGGCATGAGTTCAGTTTGCTTGTAGTAATTATTGGTATATTAGAAAAATAGGTTTCAAAAACATTTGCAACATCCTTATCAGAATCAATATGCTTATCATCAACTATGAGAGAGATCTTGCGGTCTTGTGTTTTATTTTTACAAGTCTCTTTGTTTATAATTTTCCAAGTGGCATTTATCTTATTATTTGATTTTCTAATTTTTTCTTTCAAGTAATTTGACTTGGCAATTGCACAAACTTTTTTAAATAACTTTGAATATTTTCTAACATAATTGATAACATTCATATCATTTGATTGTGATTTAATGTCATACAATTCATATAATCTATTTCTACTTTTGTAAATGCCTTTAGTTGCCCAGTCACTGAATTTGTACTTGGGATTTTTGATTTTTATTGATTTTTTAGTAAAAATCCCATTAAATTCATTTAATATTAAATCAAACAGGTTTTTATAAGAATCATCAATGTTTTGATTCAGATTGTATTGAAAATGGGAAAATTTATTATTAATGTTTTTCTTAAAATTTTCTGTGCGACTGGTAGTGATAGGTCGGTATGTAAAATGCAGTGAAGGATTATTATGATTGTGTTCAAATATAGCCATCTGACCACTATGGTCAGAGTTGATAAAATTAATAATAGATTTATTATACACTTTGCAATTACAAAAAATATTATCCAAGCAAGTAGCTGTTGTTGGAGTTACCCGAGTTGGTTCAAAAAATAAATTATTAAGTCCAAAAGAGTTAAATAAGTTAAGAAATCTAGTCGATAGTTGTGAGTCACTATCCAAAATATTAATATTGAAATCTCCACAAACAACTACCTTTTGCTACATTTACATACCTTTTTCAAAACTTCCTCCATAGTAGATTCAAATAGTACATAGTTACCAGATGGGGGCCTATAGACACAGACAATGATGTACTGCTCGAGCTCTGCACAAGAAAGCTCAATAGTTCGCTCAATAGAGAGTGATGTCACATCCTTACGGTTTTTTGAAGTTAATGATTTATTTAATAATATAAGTGATCCACCTCTAATAACATCTTCCCTTGTGAACGAACTAACAACTTTGTAATTATCAATACTAATCAGTAACTCATACTGTCTTAACCAATGCTCAGTAAGGCATACAACATTAATATTCATTTCATTTAAATATAACTCAAGTTCTAGTTCTTTTCCAGGAAAGCCTTGAATATTTTGATGAATAAGTGTTAAGTTATTATGCTTTCCTTTTGACCTTACATTTAATTTGCTAGAGTTGTCCTCTATTGTCCATTGAGTGAAGAGTATTTCTTAATGACTGGAACACTACTGTCAAATTAATTACACTATACCTAAGTACTTAGGTATAGTGTAATTAATTTCATTGTATCATATTCATTTTGAATGAAATTGTTTTTAATAAAACGTCATGCCAACTTTCTCGCATATCACAAAATACGATATAATACTTGTTTAATGTTGGTTTTCATTTTCCTAGGTTTTGCAAAACAAATTAAATGTTCTCTTTTCGCCGCAGCGATATTAATTTTGGCACGACACAATTCATGGCGTCATCATAATCCCAAACTAGTCCGAACAATAAATTTCTGTTTTAGCTTTTTTTGCTGGCAACGTGCTCTTTAAGTTGAATATCTGGAACTCAGTCTTTCATTTAAGTTTGGACAACATCTGATAATAAATTGTTGGAATCAATTCAACGGTAGATATAACTGTTCTTTTTTTAATATCAAACACAATATACTAAAAATCAAGAGTAAACTGCCATCAAAATCAGGCATTCGTTTGTTTTAACGGGTTTGTTTTAACGGGTATTCCACACTAATCACCATTGGAAATCCCCATCAATGGGGATAAGTGAACTTTTTGTCCACTTATCCCCAGTGATGCCTATGATGGGGATTTGTGGAAAAAATTGTTGATAAAGTTCACAAATCTTCATTATCTAAGAAATGAAATAATAATTAGTGGAATAACCCTTTTTAACGCCACGAATCGCAATATCTAGGATGATTTAATTTCTCATGATGTTCGTATTGTTTTTTCAAACGCGTCACAATTCAAAATTTCCGCAATTACGACAGGGATTAATTACCTATTTACTAAATTTATAATCAAGACCTTCAAATATTCAAATTGGCCGTGGCCTCTTGTACACGCAAATCATGTGATTTCTCAGGTCTGCCCCTTTCGTGCAACGAGACGTCTAGCTAGTGTTATTATTATGCACTATTAGTCACTCAAAGCGACTAATCTGCATTTCGTGTGAGAAACTACATTGTAGGTATTTACCTGCTTGATATTCTGACAAAGAACACAAGTTTCAAGTTAGGTATAAGGTAGATAAAACGTGAACTTTTAAGCATACTCCGATTTAGATCTTGTTGTGGCGTGCCTAATGAACTGCACAGAAAACACGTGATTATTGTTTGGGTGAGGTCCCCGGCCCGCCCTTTCCATGCTGTGTACTCGCGAAGGCGTTTTGCAGAAGAACAATGAACTCCATGGAACTTTACGCTTTTCTAACGACGCTTACGTACACCGTAAATGTACGGTAGATAGATAATATGCAAAGCAAAAGTATCCGCAGAATAAGTATGTGTTTACTTTAAGTACTTAAAGGTGTTGTCAATGGTGCCGCTTTTACAAATTTACTTTGAAAAATTAACTATTACATAGTTTGGCGACACTCCAAACATCGACAAGCAATCGAAAGTTTATTTATTAATAGAGGAATATAGAATCTTTCCTTATAATTACTGTAGGATTGAAAAACAGATTTAAATAAAGGCATGTTATATTGGAATTTTAAAAAATACACAAATATTTCCAGTCTACTACGTACTTCTGTCATTTCACTTACTTAGTCCCATGGGATACATACGACCTAAGAAGTCTTGTAAATAGAAACTTGGAGCAAGCAAAATAAGTAAATATAACCGAGAAAAAGCTTACAATTTACTAAACTGATGGCTCGGTATTATCTTCTCTGAGTTATGGCCGGCTCCTATTTGTCCATCATTTATCTTGTAGCGTATAGGCTACGGACGGAGTCCATTTTTCACAGCGCGAGAACAACCTTGTAAGGAATCGCTTACTGAACAGCCTTCGAAGCAGATCAGAAGCCTTACTTCTCTACATAAGTGATAACTCAACGAACGACAGTGACGTGAATGTTTTTGCAATAATTACAGCGAGTTATGAAAGTATTTATGCATTCCTATGTTTATTGACCATACAACCCGAACTTCACTTCATCACAAACTCAAAGTAGGTGAAACTTTTTATAGTCCCATTTGTCGTATTCGCTTTATGACTACACCCGTCCTTACGAGTACGCAACTTATCAGGAGTTTATGTGATTTTTATGGTAGTAGTTAGTATTTAAGTGTTCTAAATATAATATCTTCAAAATAATTATAGTTAAAGTAAATGCACCAATTATGGACGGTTTAAGGATTCGTTTTTCGTTTTTTCTTCATAGTTTGTATGTTTTGCTATATACGTTCGCAGGGATTTGGAGGTTAATAAAAAGTCCTTTTCTTAATAAGTATTCGATGTTTAAAATTAGTTTTAAACTAGCTTCAATAAAATATAATTTAGGAAAAATAACCTTTGCCAATCTCCATTTATGGACAGGGAAGATCCAGTTATGGACACCCAATTATGGACGTTATCCAATTATGGACACCCATTTATGGACATTCTTCAATTGAATGCTTAAATCTATAACTCAAGAGTATTAGGGTTGAGTAAGTTAGTATAATGAAATAAAAAACATTTAAATTAAATAATAAAATAATGTAATAGGTAACTCAAATATCAATCAACAAACAGTTATCAAAAAGTAATCGGCAAAGGCCAAAGCCTTTAAGCCAAGAAAAACCAAATAAAAATGTCCTCTTAACTAGCTAGTATTATTTAAATAGGAGACCCCTTCGTTGGTCTATTGGTAGCAAGCGCTGCGTAAGGTCCGAGAGGGCCCCGGTTCGAGTCCGGGGTCGGGCAAAATTTGTGTGAGTTTTTCTGTGATGAAATTTCTCAGCCCGTAGTTAGGAAGCTGGCGGTTGAACGCCCGTGCCTCGAAAAGCACGTTAAGCCGGTGGTCCTGCGCCCGATCTCTCATCGGTCATGTCGTATTGCCGTCTCACCGAGTTATGAGAGTAGGGGAATAGAGAGTGCACTTGTGTTTGCGCGCGCATTTGTGCACTATAATATGTCCTGCGCACTTGGCTGATTTCAATTGAGATCGGCCGCCATGGCTGAAATCGGTCGGACGCCTTATTATTTAAATAACATTTCAATATAATCATCTTCTTCACTTCTCGATCTTTAAGCAAATTGGTTTAGAGGTTAAATAAAAATTTTAAAAAACCTTCACTCTTTTCTATTCACTTTGCCAACAATAATCAAAAATCAAATGTCTTCTTACTAGTTTCATACCTATCAAAATATATATAAAATCACGCCTTTTTCCCAGAGGGGTAGGCAGAGATCACTTCCAGCGATCCACTTTTCACCTCTGTGGGAAACGTGACGTGACTGGTTGTGGACCACGTCGCTGCCATTCTGCCTTGTGCATTGTTTTAACAAGGTTATTGCGTTCCCACGAGTAGCAAGAATATATGACGGGGGAAGGAAAAGGGGAGGAAGGATACTATCGCCTCGGATGATTTGGACTGACTGAGTCGATAGTAGCTCGAGGACCCGGGGTCGCTTACACCCGTATACCGTTCGCCACCCACCGGACAGATAGTTGTGACTGGTATCCCCTGACTGTAATATAATTATTATGTATATTACCCTGTCTTAAATTATAAATGTAACATGACATAAAAAAACACAAACAACAAAATAAAAAATTTTTTTAGAAAAGTTATTCTAGTTATTATTTTCTAAATAGTGGATTTTTTCTGTCCTTTTCTCACTTCTTAAATTGCATTTGCCATCTGTTCTTTAGTATAAGCTTTTCTAGTCGCCATATCTAAAGTGAAACAAAAATTATTTATTTAAAAAATTTGAACCTATTTTGGACACCCATTTATGGACACAATGTTCATAATTGAATTATTAAATTTAAAGTCTTACTTTGCGACCGATTTAAAAATAAAGATAAAGGTAAACGATTGTACAACTATAAGATGTATGAAAAACGTATATTTGTAAAATATCCTTCATGGACAAAATGTCCATATTTGGGTACAGGCTTACAAAAATATCCAATTATGAACATCGATAAATTCCGAGGCTAAAATTACTATGAGGTTTTAGATTAGAATATATAATTAACCTTTTATTATCAGTAATTCAATAAATTACATCATTTTTAACAACAATATTACACTTGTCATAAAAAAAGCTAATAAATTTACTTACATGCATTGCGCTCCTTATAAGAAATTTCAAATCTCGACACCAAAACGCACCGCACTAGTAAGAATCGTTATAGTCGAAAATAATATAGCGGAGAGCTGTCAAATGTTGTTTACATCAAATCTAGAATTTTGGTACAACCGATTAATGTTGCTGTTGGAAAAAAAATACCTACCGGTTTCTTATTATTGGAGGCATTTTTGAAAACTGTCCATAATGGGGTCCGCGTCCATAATAGGTGCATTTACCTTATATAGTGACGTGTAGATAAATACTATAAAATTGCATTGTTTTAAAAAAGAGTAATGTTAATGATTTTTAAAATATTTTATTTCTCTATTTGTTCTATGTATATAATATAATAATAATAAGCCTCTAATCCTGAACTGCTTTGTATATAATATATACATACGATATATCAATTAGACATATATGCACGAGGACAAAGACGTTCATAAGCTGAGGTGGTGATACCAAAAGCTTGAATCCTTGAAGCTTGAATTGAGTTACCCTAAAAAATAGTGGCATACACTGATTTCAGTTAGCAGTTGAATGGATTGAGCCCATTGAGGCGAACTGGGCCGCGGCCAAACAAGTCGCACTCACTGAAAAACTTAGTTCGAAAATAAAAGGCAGTCGAGCAGAAATCACTACCGACAGAACCACCCTTTGTGTGATATTCAGACCAGATGTATGGCATGTCATTTTGTAAAAAAAACTTTAAAGTTATTCAAATATCCATTATTTTTAAGTAAAGAACCTCAATGTCTCCCTGTTGGAAACTCAATGGCGTCAGGCGGCTTTACCTATCAGGTATGGAGGAGTTGGAGTACGGTGCGCTCGGGATTTGGGCTTGCCAGCTTTTTTGGCGTCAGCGCATGGGGTTGCGAACCTCGTCACTGTTATACTCGGTTCCAGTGGTGGCGAGGTAAGTATACCGTTTGTGTCAGATGCCTTATTGTCTTGGTCGACCCTCTGTCCGGACGTTGCCGTCCCGGAGGCAGCATGTTTCCAGCGGGCCTGGGACGATGTGCAAGCGAAGCAAATCCAGGGGAGTTTGGTGGAGAATGCTATAGGTGCTGATAAGGCTAGATTGCTGGCGGTGTCGCAGAGTGAGTCTGGGGCATGGTTGCGCGCGCTACCTTCGCCCCACCTGGGTACCTTGCTCGACGACGCCTCTTTGCGGGTGGCGGTGGCCCTGCGCTTAGGCTGCAAGGTGTGTGAACCACATAAATGCACTTGCGGTTCGATGGTAGGGGCTAATGGCCATCACGCATTGAGTTGTCGCCGCTGCACGGGGAGGTTCCCGCGACACCATGCTCTGAACGACATAATCCGGAGGGCCCTTATTTCAGCAAATATTCCGTGCGTTCTTGAACCTCCCGGCCTGAGCAGAGCTGACGGTAAGAGGCCGGACGGGCTGACATTGGTACCCTGGAGAAATGGCAAGTGCCTAATCTGGGATGTCACCTGTGTCTGCACTGTGGCCGTCAGTCACCTGAGCCGCACTGTCCACTCCCCGTCTGCTGCGGCAGAAGATGCCTGCGGTTTAAAGAGGCTCAAGTACGCCGCCTTAAAGTAGGCTAAATGTGGTAACGGGTGATTCTCGCTCCGGTTCTTTCCTGGTGCAGAGACTGTCCATCCAGCGCGGAAATGCTTCAAGTGTTATGGGCACCTTTGGGCCGGGAATGAGCGGGGGCGGCTAAGAAAGATAATTTTATGTTTGTGTTTTGATTTTGTTTATTTGTTGACATGTTTAAATTTTTTTTTTTAGTTTTTATTATTATTATTTTTGATCTCATATTTTGTAATGCTTTTTTTTTATTTTAAATGTAAATTTTAATTGATTTTGTTATGTGGTTCACTCACTTGTTATTTTAAGTAAAGAACTTAACCTTTAAATCGTAAGAACATTTCATTTCTACCAATCCAAAATATTAAGTTGATCTATTGGCCGACACCCCGGCAAGCAGCCTATTTGAAATGACGACCTCTTCTTGATGCAAAACTCATCTCCCTAACTAGCAAGAGTCGTATTCCTAAGCCTTTATTATTATTAAACTTAAGTTCGATAGTATTGTATAGTCAATGTTACTAAACCAACATACTGAAGATAAAAAAAATAGTAAAATGTTGCAAAGACAACACAAAACTAGCGTGCAAACGTTTCAAACGTTCACCTTGCCTAAATCCTGAAACATGCGACAAGCAGCAAACTAATTCACAATAGGTATTCGAATTCTGGAGCTGAAGTAACAAACAGCTTGAGCCGCAAAAACAACCGGCCGTTTTGGGCTCATTCGAAATTCAGCACGTAGTACAAATCGCGGGGAACTGCCTGACCCAATTGCGCGACAGTTATTGCTTCTCCAGATAGAGACTGCGCAACTAAGAACTCTATTAACATTTCTAGTTCTCCAAATGCCTGGCCCAAACATTCATTCAACATCTGTTACAATAGTTGGTACTACTGATACCTATTTAAGGTTAACTATTGGCACAGTATCTACGAGTAAATGTTAACACATTATGTTCAGTCGTTACTATCTATACGGATTTGGATATACTTGTATTTAAATGTGCACGATAATACTAAAATAATCAGACATCATTCAACACAATATAAGTGAGATATATGTGTTTAACCGTACCTATTTCGGAATGTAATCCCACGCTAATCAAACAATAGTTATCATAAAGTGGAAGGCTTCACGGCAGGAGCGTAAACAGGCTTAGCAGGATATTGCCGGGTTAAGAACCGCACAAAGGGCTGCCCTAAATAAGCCTGTTTACCGTAGTGATTTATGGCTGTGCAACGCTTCAGCAAAACACCGCATTGTTCATTCAATTAGCTTTCGGTTAAGAAATTAATATACGCATCAAAAAGCACTCTCATTATTCACTTATTGGTTATGGAAACTCACATGTTAGGTACAAGTGAGTTCCCAAAACCAATAAGTGTTCTGCATTTTATTTTTAGAACATTTAATAAAAATAAGTTCTGTGATGTGACAGTTTAAGTCTCAATTCAATAACATAGTCTTACTTTAATGTACTCGTAATTATAAAAGTGCGAAAATAGTAAGTATATGTTGTTGCACTACGCATGAAATGACGTCGACCTGAGTCAAAAAAAAATTATCAACAATATTAATTTATAGGTACAACTCGCATTTGACCAAAATTTTGAAAATGCCAAAATTCTTATATCAAAAAAATACCTAATGTCTCATAGAAAGCTTCCTTGTATCTTCTGTAGTTTCCGATATCCCCAGACTGTCCCACTTAAAAAAAAACACTCTGTACAACATTTTCGTCCTCTGTGTACCTTCCGTAACTGCAAAGCTACTCAATGCTAAATTCTGCCTAAGCTTGTAAATCATAGAGAATTCACCATATTCCTTTTTCTAATGCATTTGTACTTTTTCAGAAAACACGAACTGTAAACAGAGTCATTTATGTTGCATTTTTCATTGTCCCCACATTGGTATTCGCTCGGCGAATGGCATCTCGCGCTGAATTCACTTACGGGCGAACTTCCGGTTGATGAATATTAAGCGAGGCTTGACACACACGTCCCTAAAGCGACCTTCGGATTCCAATATATATGTCTCAGATTACCCTATTTTCAGCAAATCTTCAATATTACTAACACAAAGAAAAGGAAAGGATATATTTTATATTGACCCACTTTCTTTGTAATATATGTGTCGAAAAGTTGCCAAATGTCAAAAATAAATGCCTGCAGAATTGTAATATATAAAGCTCATGACTATAAAACATTACTTTAGAATAATAAGCCTCCAAATTGGTGGCAAAGGTGAATACCAAACATGTTCGCGTGCCAACAGATCTTTAAATGCTTCCGTTTAAAGTTATCGTTTTGCTACGCTGTATAAGGAAATTAAATCGTATATAAAACGCTCTTGTTATTTTCAAAACTTTTCAATATACAGACCTCTTCTCGTTCATTTAATAAAAATGAAGAAATCAAATATTGTTATTTGACCTTAAATGTGTTATAAAACAGTTTAATTTTCATTGTAATTTGCTAATAAATAATTGCTATACTAATAAAAATAATCATGATGTTGACTTTCAATAATGGTTTATTAGTTTTTAGCGATGTTGTGTTATGTGTGTTGTGTGAAGTGATGATGTGTAACGCCCATACCCATACCCATGGTGAAAACTTACCCAATATGGATGAGCTTTCACCATGTAGGAAAGGAATAGTCGATAAGTATACTACAAAAAAAATGTTTTTTGTAGTACTCAAGAAAATTGTTGAAGCCATTCTGAATAATGCGGCTGCTTCTGTATTTCTTAGTTTACAGAATACATACATCAAATATTCTACAGAATATAAAAAACAAAACTATATAGTGACATTATGGAAGGAATAGTTGGTTTTACATCGGATGCACATCAGCTCGGGTCGTAAAGATACTGAGAGTAATGGCCAGTAAATTTTTACAGCGCAAACACAAGACTTATAAAGTCAAATAAGGCGGCCTGCTATAGTTTACGGCCTCAGAAATTGCCCCGGAGACTGAATCTTTATACCTACCTATTCTAGAGACAGCTACAAAAACGTGGCGTGACATAAATTTGTTAAACGTAACCCATTCCTGCTTGACTTAGTTTATAGCTCTGTTATCTAGTATTGATTAAAAACTGGCCTCAATCTATAATCCAATAATACGATTACTAATAACTTTAGCAATATATGAACAGTAATGTTTTCCTTGTAGTCAAGAATATGTTAAGTACGTAAACCAAATATTTAGCATAAAATTTACAATTTACCAACCAGTATTTGGCAGGTTTACAGTATTTTTGACGTAATCGCCAAACACTAAGATGTATGTATGGTATTTAATACATTTGAATAATTCACATTTATAATCTAGGCATCCTATATGTAAACTATTCAAATGGAGCTAGGCGATATCATTCGTTTAATGGTATTGCATGAATGATATATTCACTATGTTTTAACTTCCCAAGCACAGCGAGACTGGTGAAAGATGAAACATTTCGCCTGCGGCTGACAAATTAACTTCACGAACACCAAACCGCTTTGAGATATACCTTTCTTCGGCAAATTAGGTTGAATCACTCAGCATTTTGTTATAAATTTCCGCTCCTGTTATGTCTCAAATTTTTAAATATAAGCAATAGTTAAGGAGTTTAGAAGAACGTTATATACAATGTTAGAATTGAAATTACTTGGATTCTACATGCCTAGAGTTGCCTGTTGGCCACATAACGTGAAAAGACGAGATTTTGCCTAAAAAATGGCTAGTAATAAAATATAGAAAGGGGTCGCATAGATTTACATAAGTACTGTTACCTAATTCACAAATACAAGATCAAATCTAACTACTTGTTTTCAGAGTAAGTACTAGAATTAATAATACTAGTAGTACGTTGTGTTTAGTTAAATCCAACCTTAAATGGATCCAGTATATCGTTCTGTGCTGTGCAAACGACGGCAGTTAATTTTAGGGCTCTTAGTACAGCAGAGCAAGGGTGGAATGCCGCCGGGTTAAGTTATTGCATTGTTTCTGTGCGTGCGGGCAGCTCGTGCGACGACACGCGACGTCACCGCACGTCATGCTACGGCCTTTATATACACACGTTATTTACGTGTTTTTTTCTTTCAATAATAAGCTGTGTTGTAGTATTGAATGTATTCAGTTCGACACAAATAGTAAAATAGTAGCTTTCACGCCAATGTTATCCTTCTAATATTACTTGTTGGAACAAAGGACTCCATTTCCGTGGTAATCTTCATCATCTCTCATTTGTAATGTGATGTATTTAGACAGCCATTATTTATTTATTAATCTAAAAAGGCTAAGCCCGTGTTATACTAAGAAATTTCATATTTTGCATGCCATAACATTATAAATTATTACTAATTAAATAAATAACTGCAGATCTGTTCTGCTTAATACTTTTTATCAGTTAATATTTTCTGTTCTTTTTGAGCCAGAGTAGATCTTTTTGTATTCGAGATATCTTTATTTATTAAATTACGAGTAAAATATACAAGCAAACACGACATTAATATATATATTGTTAATCTACAACCTATAGCCTTTGTATTATTTTCACGAGGGGCATAATTTTGGATCAACTGCCTAATTGCAACTATTATAGCGGACAATTTGTTGCTACGAGAGCGCGCCGTAGCAACTACGAGCTACGAGTTAATCATGAAATAAGATATTTCACAAAAAATAATGTTAGACCACGATACACAGTCGTTCTGTTAATTTTACCATATTTTATACACATATTTGTTAAATGCTCTAATATCTCATGATAACGTATGCCGTGGTGCGCCCTAATCAGATTGCAGCAGTTGTAGAGCTTCCTCGTAACTTTGGCCGCGCTCCCACCGCATAAATAGCCTCCGTAAACATTAATTTATACGGAATAATATTAAGGCTTCATTCGGCCTATTCATACAACCAGGAAGTTTCAAGATCATTGATAACCCTACTGTGCTACGAAAGTAAACAGTGGATTAGATGAATCTAATTGCGAAATTGAATTAACCACAATCGATAAACGGTGCCTTTCCCAAAATAGAACCAGGACTTGTTGAAGCGCAGGCTTCTCCAAGGACGTACAAAAATAATCATAATTGAAACTTACCTTATTATTTCATTTTGCGAGTGTCCCCGGCGCGCCGCATGCTGGCCGGCGAGAGAGACGGTTTGTTTTTCACATATTATTATGTGGAGGTGTGGGCACGTGGCACGATCACTGCACTGGTCGGGCGCGAGGAGCGGCAGGCGTGCGGCGCGGCCGGGCGCGGCGGGCAGACGGGCCGCGGCGCGCCGGGGCCGCGCGCCGCCGCCGCGCCGCTCGATACGCTGGCCATGAAAATTTCAACCGAGCACTGTCAACCGGTGGCGGCTCGCAGGTAGCGCTTCACCTGACGCTCCGCGCGCCAAACCACAGCTGTTCATGTTTGTCGCTTGCCAATTTTCATTTAACGCTACTATTCTGTTATGGTAAAAGGTCACTACTATAGTACTACTTCTAAAGTCAATCAATACAATATAGTTGAAAAGTACACTATTGACGGTAAAAGCACAATCTTACCCAAAATATTAACTATGTATTTAATGTAATTAATGCCTACATACAAGAGACGGGTGGTAGCAGAGACCACATTATGAGCTGATGTTCTCCACGGGCAAGAACAAAGCTCTTAAATTAGATTTACCATAAATATTTATTTACATAAGGGTTGAATCAAATAACATCAAATCATATACTACAAATGCTCGTTGTTAGGGTGGGGGATATGAAAATTACACTATCCATATGAAAGAAAATTCATCATTGTTGCTAATAAAGATTTTTTTTATATATTATCATTAATGCAATTTTTTAACAAAAAGGTAATGATACAAGCAAAACTATTGTCAACTTTACACATTTATCCATTATTTAAAATCATGACTCAAGTTCAAACTAAAAGACATCAACGCGCGCAATTGAACTACCGAATTATTTTTACAATCGACAGCTGTCGGTTTCATTTGTTTTTCTTAATGAATTACTGTTTGTTGACGTTGACGTTCAAGAATCAATTACTTTTAAATGCGTGGTTATGATAGATACTGTATTTTTTTAAAAAAGCGTCATATTATAAAATAATGCTTATGCTAAATCTGTGACCCAGTTATATGTAACTTATTATTTGACCTACTTACAGTACCTACCTACAGTACTGAGGGCCTACCATGAGTTGGCTATCGAAAACTTACTAACGTTAAAAACCTATCGAATTGTATTTTTCATACGGCCGATTTTAGTTCTTCGCGTAACCACCAGCGGCGCTGTACAAGTTTTTCATAGACATATTTACGTAGGCGATATCGAGTGCGTAAGTTTTAAACTCATGGTAGCCCCACTGGTTATAAAGCTTCTTCTGTTTTATACTATGCCTATCAAGTGATAAATGAAAAAATAACTATTTAAGTTATTAATTACTTTGTCACAAGTGTTTTGTTAATATTTATTTAGAAAACAAAATTCCGTGTAGGTGCTGGTTGTAAGAAAATATTAGTTATATTTTAAATTTTAATAATCGTACATAAAAACTCACTGACAGAGTTATGATTGTCGTGTTCATCTTAAACTTCTAAACTAATATTTAGGATCTGTATCCTAAGATACCGTTATCTTTGCCAATAGTTTGTAGTAAGCTGACTAGATGGCATTGAATTCGCAACATTTTATAGAGCAAAATTGCAGAAACCTTTAAAACGAATGCAATTATTCATATATCATCATTAGCTCATATACACGTCCCCACTGCTGGGGTACGGGCCTACCCTAAACTAGGGCGATAAGGCCTTAGTCAACCACGCTGGCCAAGTGCGGGTTGGTTGACTACACAACCTAAGAATTTCTTCGTAGGTGTGCAGGTTTCCTCACGATTTTTTCCTTCACCGTTAAAGCGTCGAATAATCGTACATATGAATTTCAAATTTGAAAAACACAGTGGTAGGTACGAGGCGGGGTTTGAACTGGCGACCTCTCGCATGGCCAGCGACGACCTCAACCACTCGGCCTTCGACGCTTTTTCATATATAAAATAAATATAAATCTGTAAAATAAAAATATAACCAGTCGCTGTCTAAAATACACCTTCAATATGACTTCAGTTACCTACCAAAAGGCTAAAGTCATTATAAGTAACACTTCAGACATACAAGAGGGTAATGGAATCATAGTTATTTTGCTGGAAATATCAATCGAGTGTGCCTTATTCGTAGTTAGGAAGGCTTAATTACGTAGCATGTTGTATACCAACATATTTTAATTATATCTATGTGCTCTACATACTAACCTAACCTACCCGTGACTTAATCAAAGTTTTAAAAAGTCAAGTTACCGAGTCGTTTCCTATTTCAATAAAAAACAGATGTAGGGTATCATTAACGTTTATTACACAGTTACTAACATGTTACGGACGTTGGTGGAAAACTACAAAATTACAAATTAATTAGGTACAAAATATTTACACACAAGATGACGATGCTGGTCATGCTAGCCATGCTGCGGGCGGGTAACATACAATACATCCATATAGGTACATACGTAATAGGATTAATTTGAAATAAAGTATATACGAGTAATATATCGGCATAATTCCATAATTTAGCTGTTTTGCTATCAGCTATTAAATATAATTATTATATTTAATAGCTGATAGCAAAACAGCTAAATTATGGAATTATATTGGCTTGAAGATTTATCCATTAGTATATTTTAGTGTAGGATGTTTAAACGTAAAGATTGATGAGATAAATTAATGTATAGCTGCAAAAGAAACAATTCATAGCTACATTTATTATAAAAAATATAAGTCTTTAATGCAATATTGTTTTATGAGATTTTTCAATTAATGAAACAACACCTGCAGCAACCATGAAACTAACAAGCTTAATCTGAAGAAAGCACAATTATTCTTGCCTAAAAGTGCTGCCATCAAAAATAAAAAAACAATTTGCTGTCATATTTTGTTTGTAAACATTATTATTATTCTATCGTTCTAGTGAGATGATATCCCTTAATTTTATTTCAGTGAAGACGGGAAAATACTTATAAAAAATTCTATCATTTTTCAATAGTTGTATGGCAGCACTATAAGACAAACATCGCCTTTGGACAATAACTTAAATTAAATTTTGACATCGACTGCTAATATTATTTGGGTTGAATTAGTTTTCCAAAGTTGTTTATCGTTAATTTCAATTTCCTAATCGTTATTTTGACTTTTGTAATCATAATTAAAGAGTAAATAACTATCAGACGCTTACGATTTCTTCAAAAGAATTCCACGTAGCCCCTGCACTAACACTCCACTTTTCAATTATGATTCTTTTACCAACTCCAATCGTATAAACATCAACTATATAAAATATCATCGAAAATTTTGCATAAATATAAATTTTATTATAAATTGGCTACCTACAGTTGCAACTAACGCGGGAACTAATTTATTTTAATTATTTTTCTACACAATAATACATTCACGTACTATTCATTACATGTAGTTTATGGTTACAAGTACGAGAAATACAATATTCAAATTCGGTTTCTCCAAATTTATTAATTTAAAGCTTCTATATATTGTTGTATAAAGAGAGACAGCACCTCACTAACAAGACATAACAATCTGCCTTTGGCTCAGTATTGTTTTATTATGAGATTCTTATTTACAGTTTCTTATATACACATATGAAGTCACAACTATACATACCTACAACGTAGACAGTTAAAACATGAAGATTCTATTCTATAAGGTGGCATGGTATTGAATATTTTATTATTTACATTGGTTTAATAGTAATATAGACACCTCAAAAATGCACTTATTCAGTACACTACTATGAACACAGACATTGAACAGTTCTTTTAATCGTAACACACATTGAGTATATTAAGTCACATTAGTTTTATAAATAAATACCAAAAGGAACACGAAATATTTGTACAAGATCACAGGAATTTACCCCGACGAAGTGATCAGGGTAAACTAGTGCGTTTGAGTGCGAGGCGCATCAGCGTGGGTTTGTGGATTGCTCATATTATGTACGCGCAAAATAGCTGTGCAGTTGACTGTATGGTGAAACTGCTAAACTAACAGGCTATCTTACGCACTTGTCAATATTGTGCTTGACGCGCGACTCTCAATCTGTAAAACTAATTATTTCCCACATTATAGTGTACCTGCACTCTTTCACGTGCCTAAGTCCAAGAGGGCAAACTATTATTTGAGCATACACTATACATTTGAAATAAAACGAATTTTACGGATCGTTTTCTCTCGTGACCATGAACCCTGTAAAGAGTCTCGAAACGTCGGGTCTCTTAATTAAATTCATAATAGTTTTACTTAATTAAATTCATGTAGCGAGTTTCATCTGTAAAATTAGTTTTATTCCGAGGGCTCGTATTGCAAGTACTATCAGGGGCGGATCGTCCATATGAGCCGTTTTGGCTGCAGCCCAGGGCCCCGTAGGTGTAAGAGGCCCCCAAAGTGCCGATGTCGACCCCCCCGTCATAAAAAAGGTTTGAATTGGCAATATGGGTGCGTACGTTATGTAAGCTATAAAGTCATACAGGGCTCCGTCCGTTTCAGCCCAAGGCCCCAGGAAGTAACGGTCCGCCCCTGCGTACTATCCACAAGTCGTGCTCGGTACGCGTTCGTCAGCTCCGGTGGGAGCGCGGCGGAGTCAGGGGCGCTTGGCCCGCGGCTTGCCGTTGAGCGCCGGCTCGGCCTGCGGCGGCTTGCGCGCGCGCAGGATGAAGTTCAAGTTGTACGCCGTGTTTACGGCGTAGTACACGTTCGCGTTTGCTGGTAGCACCATTTCTATGGACAATAGAAAAAATGAAGTGTTAATAAAAAATCTACCATGCAAATGTCTTGATTCGGTTATACCATTAGTTAAATTTAAGAAGAGGCCACTATTATGGCAATTATTGAATCAAAAAAAATGTAATTCTCAAATTTAAAACAAACCAGTCTAAACTTAATTTGGACAACATTAAAACAAGACTTAGATTTTTATCCATTACGTCCGTACATCCGTAGATTTCAAGTAGATTGTGTATTCTGAACAGAGAAATGGAACAAGCTAAATTATGTAGGAACTTAACATGTATGTATCTTCAAAACAGGACAGTATCTTCGTAATAGAATAGTATAAAACATCAGACACTCACCTCTATCCGGGAGAACTTGAGCTAAAGTGTATCCGTCCGGGTCGCCGTCGAGGTTGAGCTTGAGCATGGCGTTGCGGATCACCTGCGGCGTGCGCTCGTTGTTGCTCAGCATGATGGACTTGTACAGCACCACGCCCTCCGTCTCCGCGCACTCCGACTCGTACGTCACGCGGATGATGTAGAAGTCCGGCCCGGTCCGCGTGTTCGCGTGCGCGGGGCTGGCCCCACCCGCTTTGCCGTTCGCAGGCTTCTGCCCGCTGTTCGCACTCGACAGCGACACGTCCAGCGACGGCAGCGACGACGACGACGACCCGTGCGACAGCCGCGTCGGCGACACTCGCCGCTCCAAACTGTCACGCTTCCACGCGTTCCCAGTACCATCAGTTTCACAATAAAACTGGGAACTATTACTCGAACTCGTACTAGCTATTGAATCGTTCTTTCTGTGCCCCTGGTTATTAGTCTCGCTAATTTTTTTCGGACGTCGTTCTTTGGGCGGATTCGTCGGTGGCTCGATTTGACACGACAGCTGATAGGCTTCTCGATCGTCGAGTACTATCACTGAGTCAAACCAACGGTCGAACATAAGGTCGGGTGGCAGGTGGTAGGCGTTGGCGGCACCTTGAAGTAATTTAATCTGAGCTAGAACTTCAAACTCTTTTCTTCGCTTATCGAAATTTATTAATCCGTCTGCCACGGTGTCGGGGATCGCCGTGTCAATCATCGTGAGATCGGTTAAAAACGTGCCAAGATACGGGATCGTCCCGTGACTGACGCCGGGCGACCCTCTCTCGTGCAACAACTTCTGCAACTGTCTATCGTTCTCGCCGACGGTATCGGCGAATTTAGCCGTACCCTCGCGCATGAGCAGCTCTCTCTGCGCCCATCGATTATTATCCTCGCTAAAGATACGAGCGAGCTCGTCAAATAACTCAGCTTTTTCCTTTTGTAAAAGCGCCCACGTCTTTCTTAGTCTATACACGGGGTTACTTTGTAAACCGGATATGATCGCTTTCAACGAGGAGAAGTTTTTTAATACCCTAAGTTCCCGGGCGATGTCCAGCCAGGCGGCGAGTATGTCGGCTCGCTCGAGCGGGCGGAGGTTGGGCTCGACGAGCACGGTGGAGATGACGCGGAAGGAGACGGCGTTGAACTGGTTGACGGTGGCGAGCACGGTGGCGGCGTCGTGCGAGCGGTCCTTGTCGCGGCGGGACCACACGGCGCCGAGGCACTGGTGCGGCACGAGCCGCTTGAACAGCTCCATGTCCATGCGCGTGAGCTGCTCGGCGAAGTGCCGGTGCGGCACGTGCGGCATGCGGTAGGTGCTGGTGTGGTGCGCCGGCAGCCGCATGCCCGCCGCCAGGCACACGCCGCCCAGCGCGCCCGACCCGCCATTGCGCTCCGCACTGAATATAGCTAGCTTCTGTAACACCTGGAATCAACGCCAGAAACGATCGTTACACAACTATTTGAATTGATGCATGAATGAATGATTTTGTTAGTTTGCACTATTTACATCCAAATTGGTACAATTAGATCTTCTTACCAATTTTAAGGTATTATAGTCGTGATAAAACATAGGACCTTATATTTTTGTACTTACTGAAAATCATAATTATATTTAACTAAATTATTAAATACTTATCGTCATACCAGTGTTGGTGACGGAGTATGAAGACGTATATCCATAATAACTAGTGACATAGCGTTACTCTTCTATTTTACCTTCGAATGCAGTTCTGATCCCGGCAAATGTAGTTGTGTGAAGGCGAGTAGCTGTTGCAGTGCGGGGTGGTGGGGCGATTGCCGAAAGTCCTCAGGGTAGGTGTCTAGCCACACGTGGAGACATGCTACCAGAGTCCTGAAACAATATTACATCATTGATTAGAATCTCTCACAGAATGTCTATTATAGTGGCTTACTCAAAGATGTACCTACTGACTGAGATATTTGCATAGTTTTAAGTAAATTTAGAAAACTACAAGGTGTTAAACATAGAGTATATTATACATCTGTGTTAAATCTCTAAATTTGCCAATTAAAGGTTTATACTCCGGCTACCCACAGTCTTTTCTTTAGGTACTTTATAAATATCATATTGCCACTTTTATTGTACATAGATGTCGTATGCAAGGCGTACACCTGAATATATTAGTTGTATGTCTGAAAAAATATTTTTCCAAATGGGTTATATTTATCAGTACGGCGGTACCGGATTTTAGTAATACCTGAGGGCCTACCATGAGTTGGCTATCGTAAACTTACGTACGTTAAAAACCTATCGAGTTGTTTTTTTTTTCATATGGCCGATTGTAGTTCTTCGCGTAACCACCAGGCGGCGCTGTACAAGTTTTTCATAGACATATTTACGTAGGCGATATCGAGCGCGTAAGTTTTAAACTCATGGTAGCCCCACTGGTTACTTTGAACTTACTTTCGATGTTGTTGTGAGGTATCGACCACTGCGGGGAGCACATCCTCGGCGGCCAGCGCTTCGTATCGTCGCAGCAGCAGGTCCAGCACGCGGCTGCACTCCGCAAATGAACTGCAAATAATAATAATAAATAATAAATATTTCACAACATCACATACATTGATCTTATCCCGTGGTAAGTAGCTTAAGCACTTGTGTTACGGAAATCAGAATCGACAGTGGAGACACAAATAAACTTAAATATATTTAATAATACACCCAGACACGGAACAAACACCGATGTTCGTCACACAAATATTTGTCCCGAGTGGGAATCGAACCCACGACTCTTGGAACCGTAGGTTATGAACCTGAGTCACTAACCACTGTTCCACCGAGCCAGTCTATATTTGTTTAACCTGTTATTTAAGTGAACACATAACTGACAATCGCTAGGAAGCTGAAGTTACTAGCGCATGACTTTATGTATGACGAACGAACAACAACGAGGAGTTCTGTCCGTCTTACAACAAAGATTATAGCATTTGTTAATTAGAATCCATGTAGCGGCAATCGTGAGAAAAAACATTTTTTTGTATCGATTAAGACACAAAATATCACCTAGTCTATAGTCCAGTCAAATTAGCTCTTTTAAACACCAATCTGCGGAAAAATTACTAGTGAGCTGAATTTTGGTACACACCTTTATTACGGCATTGTAATGAAGGTGTGAAAAATCGACATTCATATCGTGCCGGCTTAAAAAGTTATAGGGGTCAAAAGGTCGCGAAAATCAGTTTTTCGCGAATATCTCGCGATCTATTGCTTGTAGGTTAATTGAGGTCATTAGAAAAATTATTTTTTATAAAATTATCTACAAAAAATGTCCTTTGCATTTTTTTGTAGAATTGAAAGTTTTCGGAGGAGAGCGCCGAGAAAGCACTCACATACGGTATTGTATACCAAGGCGTA
This sequence comes from Maruca vitrata, assembly GCA_039566165.1. Classification (NCBI taxonomy): domain Eukaryota; kingdom Metazoa; phylum Arthropoda; class Insecta; order Lepidoptera; family Crambidae; genus Maruca; species Maruca vitrata. The sequence goes on along the minus strand of CM076916.1, from coordinate 12,536,035 downwards.
CGCCCTATGCTTTTCATTGAAATTTGTAAGCGTGTTGTTAGTAAAATCTACTACATACAGACATATAGCATTAATAATACTAGTACAGAAAGTTTTCCTTTTTGGAAAAGGAAAACTTAAAATCATGAAAATGTTCTTCTTCTTCTTATCGTATGGTTGATGAACAACCTGGTGTCAAGAGTTTTTAAACCGCCCGCAGGCCTCTGACATGGCTTCACACACCGTTGAAAAATCTCTCAGGTGTTCTGGTTTCCTCACGATGTTTTCCTTCACCGTTAAAGCGTCGAATGATGGTACATATGAATTTCAAATTTGAAAAACACATTGGTACCTGGCGGGGTTTGAACTGGCGACCTCTCGCATGGCAAGCAACGACCTTAACCTTATGAAGATGTTTAAAAAAAGATTTGTAATTGTACAAAAAATTGCAGCGGTAGAAAATATGTCCTAGCATTGACAATGCATCTCGAGAGCAATTTTCTTGTTGGAATATTTCTGCAAAATTGTTTAAATCAGATCTTTTTTCAAACATCTTCATGATTTTCAGTTTTCCTTTTCCAAAAAGGAAAACTTTCTGTACTAGTATTACTAATGCTATATGTCTGTATGTAGTAGATTTTACTAATAACACGCTTACAAATTTCAATGAAAAGCTTAGGGCGTACGCCTTGGTATACAATACCGTATGTGAGTGCTTTCTCGGCGCTCTCCTCCGAAAACTTTCAATTCTACAAAAAAATGCAAAGGACATTTTTTGTAGATAATTTTATAACAAATAATTTTTCTAATGACCTCAATTAACCTACAAGCAATAGATCGCGAGATATTCGCGAAAAACTGATTTTCGCGACCTTTTGACCCCTATAACTTTTTAAGCCGGCACGATATGAATGTCGATTTTTCACACCTTCATTACAATGCCGTAATAAAGGTGTGTACCAAAATTCAGCTCACTAGTAATTTTTCCGCAGATGAAACCTAATTTGACTGGACAGACAATAATTGAAGATACGCGGAAAACCAGACCTAAACTCTTGACGCACTGTGCGCACTCTTTACACCGTGTAAAGAGAATCGTCTAACTAAATAATGATCCCTTATTAGTTGGTAGGTGTATATGTGTAACAACTATTCCACTATTATATTCCCGTTATCCCCTATCTAATTCGGTTAAAAGATTCGATGACAAACATCGGAACAGGCAGTTCGGTAAAAGCTTGTTATAAAAAGGGTTTAAATTATTACTCGCTGTCTCCGTTTTCTTTTTTTATTACAATTATGATTAACAGGGACAAACAAGGTATACCTACGTAAACAAGGTATACGGAGACAACGGAAACAGACCGATAGAATGATTTAAAAAACAGGAGTTGTCAACTGACCGGTATGTGGCGAGGAACACGTTGACGTAGGTGGACTCGAGCTCGCCGTCGTCTGTGGCCAGCGCCTCCACCAGCCGCTCCACCGTGCCCGCCTTCACGAAGCGCACGCGCACCGTCTCCCACTCCAGGTGAGATATCTCATCGTCCGACTCCTGGAACGATAATAGCATTGGTATTCAGTAACTAGAAGGTTACAAGCTCTTGACGACTGTAAGTTGTCGTTGCTTTGCTTTGTTAGCTCAGCAATAAGGGTTAGCCCTTTGGGAAGGTTTGAGAAGTCGCGACTTCTTGAAAGTCCTGGGACTCGACACAGTATCTATTTATTAACAATCTCACTAACTTTGTAACTATTTATTACGTTAATTTCAGTCTGTTGCATGTGTGTATGTTTATTTCTTATCTAAAAAACAAAATAGTATAGTTTATGATTGTTTTTGCGTAAATCCATACGTGCGGCCCGAGGCAAAACTGCAGTGTCGGAGCTGTCGAAAATCAGAAACGTGGATGAAAGTCTTGCAAAAGGAGAATCAGGTATGCTGGAGAGATGGAAGGAATATTTTGAAAGTCTTTTTTAAAGAGAGGAGGTGCAGATACACATACCTGTATCTCATCACGAGAACGAGAATGAGAGTGCAGAGGACGATAGTATTACTAGTATGGATGAAATTATCAAATATTTTTGTGATGAACATCGGTGTTTCTTCCGTGTCTGGGTGTTATTATGTATTTATAAATATATATGTATGTATATCAGTCTCTGATGCCCATAGTACAAGCTCTGCTTAGTTTGGGGTCAGATGACCGTGTGTGGAAATGTCCCAGATATTTATTATTAATTGTGGATGGGTTGAAAAGAATGAAGCTAGGTAAAGCTTCGGGATATGACAGGGTTTCCTTAGAGATGCTGAGGGCTGGAAATGGAGTAGTGGCTACTCAGCTGCACCATTGCTGCATAGTTTTGAATAAATTACTTAAAATTATTTAGTTAACATGGAATAGCTCGAATAAACACATCTCGATAATCTTGTCTCGTCTCGCGTGTCGGCTCGAAAATCCCGAGACACGAGATATCGAAATGTACCTAAAGTCCCGGGACTTCAAGACATAAGACGTCCCGGGACCCAAACCCTAACAAGGGTAAACTTATCACAGATTCACAGTCTATTATTTGCGGAAATACTACGAACATACATCTATTTAAATAAAATGAATCGCCAAAAAGTATCATTAGATAGAGATAGATAGAGGAATAGAATGATTATTTCTTCTTTGAATTCGATTTTTTTAAGGTTTGTATAACATAAATTTTGTCAAAAGATTAAACAGGGTGACAAACTAAACTTTTACGCAGACGAATCCGGGGCCTCAACAGCTAGGATTTTGTATCAGACTCAATCGTTATTAGGCAGAGATGAAGAGAGACGGGCTGTTATACCAAAATGATAAAGCCAGCAAATGGTAGGAACAGATTATTTCTCACTTAGTTATTGTCTATTGAGTAACATCTAGTGCTTAGGCAGTACCCAAGTATGTAAGTCAATGTTTTCGTCGATGTCGTTATAGCACATTTTCATAACATAAATTACTTGGATTCCTTGGTAGTTTCGTTTCAGCAAAAAGCACATTTCCAATGCTCATCGTCATTAACGACACGAACGCACTCTCACATTACACTTTTTGTAAACAATCTTGAACGTTTTACATAATCGCGGTGATAGGTACACCGAGTTGTTGGTAATTTAGTTTCACAAATAACCACTGGCCATGACGCACATGAAACCGCTGACTTTGTTCAATTTCTTTGCACTCGCAATTTGTTATCAGCACAAAATTAGTTCGACCAATACTGACATTTGTTCGTGCTCGCACTACATGACTAACTCGATGAGTAATCAAATGCCAATAAGAGCACTTAGAAGAATTACGGGACTTTTATATTTAATACTGACGAATAGTTTAAGCACGAAATCATACTCATCCCGTATTTTCCAAACTGTGCACTTAATGACAAATTATTGTTAACATGCAACAGTTATTGTTTTGGTTATTATTATTAAACATCACTTACCATATGAGTAACCAACCATGTAGCTTACGTACTTACGCACTCGTAATGTGTAATTTTTCTTTGTTTGTATGAGGTTGTGATGTTATCGCGCATGCAAATCGGCCTATGTCGCACTTCACAGGTAATAAAACAGGAAAAGGAAAAATATTTAGAGCGTACGAATTACAAAACCCCGCTGAATTGTGCAAAAATATATTAATTATAAACATTAATTTTATTTATAGGCGTATCCATAACCCAAATACCTACCATACATGTTCGTCGGTGCATCATTAGCGCAGGTATCAGGTATCGTCTCTTGACTGTATAATAATATTTTCTATCCACGGTTAACGATAACACGAATTGCAAACAATAACCTAAGACTAAGACGGCCGAGATTTTAACATTATGTTTCTACTGAGTAAAATGGTATTAAAATGGGACATGAGTAATAAAGACAAAATTACCTAACAGCTTTCAGAATCATATTATTTTGATTAGAGCAAAACCCGTACTATGTTATCATACATAACACTTATACTCGTAGGACTAGCTGTATGTCTTGACAAAGCTATTAAAACGCAATAATAACAAAAGGCACGCAAGCTGATTGAAGCTAATTACTTATATGAACTATAATTAGTATATACATAGGAGTCGTTTAATTACTTAAGAGTAAGTTAACAAACAGATCTGTCCAATTTTATTGTCTGTCCTCTGTATCCTTCGATATACTAACTTATATTTATATTAGGTATTAGCTGACCCGGCGAACTTAGTACCGCGCCTTAGCGTAGCGTTGATGCACTCACTACTGGTTACACTGGTACGAGTGGTTAAGGTCGTTGCTTGCCATGCGAGAGGTCGCCAGTTCAAACCCCGCTAGGTACCAATTTGTTTATCAAATTTGAAATTCATATGTACCATCATTCAACGCTTAAACGGTGAAGGAAAACATCGTGAGGAAACCAGCACACCTGAGAAATTTTTCAAAGGTGTGTGAAGTCATGTCAGAGGCCTGCCTACGGGCGGTTTAAAAACTCTGACACCAGGTTGTTCATCAACCATACGATAAGAAGAAGAAGATGCACTTCTTTATTTGGTATAGCTGACATATATAGATTTAGTTTTGAAATTCATGTAAACTATTTACATACACTTGGCTTGATATACATATACGTCAGGTAAGTAGTATAGGATGAGTACTCACACTGGAAGCGCTCCTCGTGGGCCGATGGTAGCGCACCTTCTTGAGGTAGACGGTGTAGATGGCGCCGTCCACGCGCTCCTCGCCCCACAACCGCCATGTCGGCTGCTGGAACATACCAATACCAGGTCAACACAGCTGTTTATTACACCCTTACTTACAACTACATCTAGGATCTCTCATCGGTCACATCGTATTGCCGTCTCACTGAACTATGACGCTGAGGGAGTGAAATGAGTGCACTTTAATATTCAACGTAGTTGACATAATCTCCATCTGTTAATGAAGTCGATGGGTCACCTTATGTCTAAGATCAAGATATATGGGTGGGCAGATGCTTAACGTGATACAACCATACAATGCTGTTTGGCGGTTGACGATTTGATTCCGGAGATTCCGGAGATTACAGGACAATCTCCCAAAGATCTTACGAGCCTTTATCTGCTAAAGTACACTATTGCAACAACATATTATTGCCTTAAACTGCTTTTAAAGAAATACTTCTAATAATATATACTAATATTATAAAGCTGAAGAGTTTGTTTGTTTGAACGCGCGAATCTCAGGAACTAATGGTTCGAATTGAAAAAATACGTTTGTGTTGGATAAACATTGATCGAGGAAGGCTTTAGGCTATATAACATCACGCTGCGACCAATAGGAAACAGTAGGAATTGTGTCAAAAACGGTTGAGCCGCTGGCACAGCTAGCTAGTAAAACATATTTGTTTACCTATATCACGTCTATTTTGGTTAAAGGAAAACCCCAACTAATTATTATTATTATCAAAAATGTATGCCATACCTATGTGTACATAACAAGGTTATATTGGTTATTTTATTTAGTATTAGAATTTAATTATGCTATCCGAGGCTAATGACTTCAGAATTATCTATTTACGATCACACTACTATGCTGCAACCAATTACATCAGCATCGTGTCGTCCGATAAGAGAAAAGACGCTTAAGTACAAATGACGAAAGTCGCGTAACATGCGCTTACATAATCGTCATCAGCGATGTTATCACCGAAGAGCACAGGCTCGGCCTTACTGGCGCCGCATATCTTCCACATGGCCCATGACGTCACGCGCGACGTCACTGCTCAGCTGAGCGGCATCATGCACTTTCACTGCCGCGCCCGCGCGCCCCCGACGCCTCCGCGTGCATCGACAAACATGCAAATCCGATGATCTTGTAATTGGATCAATCAGCGGCGAGAGGAGCACGAGTATGCGAGTCGGCCGGACGTGCGTGACGCGGAGAAATCGCGTCCGACGCTGGCACACTTGCAGGTATCCGGCTGCGACCACTCCGACAAAAGATTAGTCGATTCGCCGACTGATAGCGAAAGATCCACCTTTATGATCACTTTACTATCCACGATTGCACACTATTCGTCGACGATTAGTCCTACGTTTAGCGGTTTCTCCATCGACGTGGTTAATTAACTTTTACATTATCGTCACATTTCACTAGTTATGCACTGAGTTTTGCATTGCATTTTGTTATGTAGGGATTGGAAATCTAGTTGCACTATCACGAACTTTCACGGCGTTGCAGGCGAGCCAGCACTTTGATGTTAACCTAATGTTATTGCAACTAGTGCAACATAATAAGTGACAAATTGGCAATATGTGGTAGGTGATTGAGATGCGCTGATGCAGCGGCGCGGACGCAGCGCGACTGCTCTCTCGGCGGAGAGATCGCGTGAAAAACCCCGATAAAGCACGTCAATGACGGCGCATGGCAGTCGGCGAGGCGTTCAGCGGCCGCGGGCCTGTGTGCGTACCGTGTAATCGGCTTTACACGCAGATATTATCCATATGACCAGCGGAGTAATAAATCGATTTTGATCAGAAGTAATACGAGTACATGCCGCATTGAGCTGACAGCTGTACTGAACAACTACTTTTTGCAATATAGCCTCGCATTCGACTTCAATCTAACCTGATGGAAAGTGACGATGAGTCGACTGTTCATCATTCTTGCCACCATACAACCACAACCATATCCACCCAAATATGTACTAATTCACAGATTAAATATTTATCTAATCTTATGTATACTTATTTAAGTATTAACAGTAAGTCCCGTTTATGACCAGCAAATTCTGAAGTCAAGATGGTGGCTTACATGATATCTACCTACTCGCTTTACAATATTTGCAACGTATTTTATATTTCTTGTTTCTTTGCAGTTTTGCTTGTCTGAATAAGTAGGTAAATCTTTTCACAATGCAATCGAAAAATGATTGACATTAGGCAACAAAAACTAAGTATTATTCAAGTGCAAGTACCTACCATCCTTAGAGCCTTAGCAGTTTATTATATATATCGCTGTATCTTAACATTCATATCGTTAAAATACTTTTAAACATTATAAGTATTTTTTATAAAACCGTTTACAGCCGTTTTCATTAAGATCAGCGGTAGCGTGTTTCCAGACCAGCTAAAACAATTAGGTATCTAATCAAATTGGTCATCAGGATGACACACAAAAAGGGGAGACTGTCTTCAAGGTAGGCCCACGATTATATGGGTTATCATATTTATTTATATTTATTTCTTTTATTTATTAATTATTTATTTCTGTACAAAACAGTAAGTAAATCAATTAACTCTACTTGGTTTCATACGTCGAAACTTTTCCTTTGTCTCTAGAAGTGAAAGCAACTAACAGAAAATAAGTATAAACTCGAGAAACAGGCAAACTATAATAAACTATTTATACTTATAACTACCTCATATACATGCGTGTCGAATGAGTATGGATAGCGTCATTCATAATTCATCATTTCAATCAGGTTTGCCCGTTGAGTTGGATATATTTATGTATGAATGGCATTACATTCTCTTATATTCAATTATTCAAGACTTGGAGTTCAAAAATACCACTCATAAATGTGGTTTAGGTGAATTGAACAAGTTTACTAAGGGTTTATTACTAATCTGATACACTTGATTATTTACAATATTATTTTCATAACAATAAATACAATGCTGAAATACAAAAGCCTTACAAATTTATTATGTACGTCTATGTTTTGTATTCCACACAAAGAATCGTGAGTACCAAGTACAAATGCTCACGTATAGACATTTATACAACACAGTGGATTTGTAAGGTCGCAAAGGACAATAGAACCGCTTAATATTTGAACTGTCAGCTCTACAAACTACATACTCGTCGGGACCGCCCCGCCTGACCTCCGAATAACTTGGGAACGAATAGTTTTTAACAGTATACTACATCATACATGAATTCAAAGAATACGTTCTTTAAACTTACAATTACCCATGAGGAGGAGGCCATTAAGTCTCGAATTAACGCCTTAAATGGGCTTCTACGTAATAAAATGACAGAGAATCATGTTAAACGCTTTGGCTCAAATACTTACTTATTATTTCAAAGAAGATTTTATCTCTACTACTTATGTTTAGTCTCCAACGATACATGCATAATTGATATAGCCTATTTAGTTAGTAGGCGTGTAAATAACTGTACATTAATATAATCTTAGGCTCTTTAAAAAATTGCCTATGTCCTTTTTCAGGGTCTAGAACATCTATGTACCAATTTTTTTTTAATATATCGATTCAGTGGTTTTAACATGATACATACTATCGCATTAATGATATTATATTAGTCTAAGATTTAAAGCGAGTTTCGTCTGTGGTTGGAAGAAGATTTGCCTATTCGTTTTTATATTATGTACTATGTATATTACTTATAGCCGAACTGATTTGTAGACAATATCATTGTTCTGGACTGTTCGACCGAAACAAATTACCTGTCGGTCTAACTAATGGACGGACAGTAGGTACCCTACTGTCGGGCGGAATAGTTCTCCCTCGAACCCACTAAATTCCCCTTTATTTAGGAAATCAATTCTTTGTAGAATGTTCCTTAGGATCATTGGGTGAATTTCCCGACACCAAATCGTAAACGGCACGGCTGAAACTGCTAGTGCAGGATGGCACTTTTAACTTGTAATATTTTTTTTTAGATAAAAGGTGTTGTCTCCTATAGGTGACTATAAATATTTTTAAATTATGATTATCGCTAATTAGGTAAAAAAAATCTTAAACCCCCAATTGTATCATATCGGTGACGCGGCACAATTTGTTTTTCAGTATACTTTTAATCATATTTTAAAAACAGTTGATTTTTTAGGGATTTAACTTTTTTTATTTAAATCCTTAATAATGACAGTACCTTATTGCGGAAAGTTCAATACAAAATCTGTTATATTTAATGAATGGTAAGTACAAATTCACGTGTCCAAATGAGATATGTCATCGCGGTGAATTTTCGTTGTACGCGAATATCTAGGCATCGGAAAACACTAGCTTCTTGCCACTGCGCAGTAAATCTGCGCATCAGTGCCGCCTAAGCGCTTAACGTAAGAGGACGTGTGTTGCTGTTTGCAGTTCCCGCCAAAAACGTAAGTAAGTCGGTTTCGGTGACTGCGTACCGTTTTTTTTGTCATTCACGTGAATGGATATAAGTTGTGATCCAATCATTCGGTATGTCTATAAAATCTATGTACTATTACTAAATGTCGCTCAATTAAGTAGGTCGTATCAATTTATTTCTTTTTATTTATATTTTCCTTGTTGTGCTTATTTTTATGGGCTGTATATAATATCGGTGACCTCATTCCGGTGAATTCGGTGACCTAAATTGACCACCGGAATGAGAAAAATATCATTCCAGTGACTTTTTTCATTTCGGTGAGAATTTGGTAATTTCGGTGATTATTATCTTCATTTCGGTGATTTCTTTTGTCATTCCGGTGTCAAATTACTTCATTTCGGTGAATAAAGACCTTAATTTATTTTGTTACATTGTAATTTCGAAAGTAATATATTTTTATTTTTATTGTTGATAATTACAATATATTTGTTGATTTATTCTTACATGTTCCCAAATGAATTTCAGATTAAATTATTAAAATCTATGTGTGGTTGTAATCAATACCTTTATTTTTCACTAGCAGTGCCCGCGACTTCGTTTGCGTGGGCGATTTTTCATACAAAAGGATTTTCCGGATTATTCCCGTTCCCGTGAGAATTTCGGGAATTCCTTTCTTAATGCACCTCTACGGTACCTAAACTACGTCCTTACCAAATTTCAAGTGCCTACGTTTAGCCGTTTAGACTGTGCATCGATATGTCAGTCAGTGATTCTTCTTTTATATATTTAAGACTCTGGATTAAAGTAATAACAGATTAACTTGAAATGTTTGTCAACAGCATCTAAAGTCAAATGATGAAGTTCAAAATGGTAAGTTATTCTTCTTCTTCTTCTTTTCGTGTCGATGGCAAAACACTTAAAATTATTTTGGATAATTCCGCCACCCGGACCGCGGTTGTTGACCCTTCTATCAGCTCAATTTGTGTACAGGAGTCGGGACAGGCGGGGCATGATGTGAGGTGAGCCATGGACAATGGTGAGAGACCACATAGGCACGCGATATCCTCCTGTCCAGGAAACCCCCACCTAAACATATTATCTTTGCATTGGCCAACCTGGCTACGGAGTCTGTCCAGGGACCTTCAGGTTAACCATGGCAAATCGTGTCCTGTTGGAAGGATTTCTGAAGGTAGAACCAAGGGGACGGGTGGAGCAAACGTATTAGACCAGAGGTTAAGACGAGCAGAAGGTGGATCTGTGTCAAGATTCGGTACTTTCTAAATCTAAATATAAAGCTATGCCGACTTTAACTTCTGTGGTTGTCCCTGCCATGTTATATTTAGTCTGAGAGTGTCTGAACCCTAAGGCTGAAGTGAGGTTTATTTCTATGTTTTCACAGGATTGTGTTTGTGATATGAGCGCCAGGTCATCGGCAACATGGTCGGTCTTTTGTGTAGATGTTGAAAAGTAGTGATTCCAACAAAACGGTCATCCCCAGGGTAGAGACCCTGGGGATTACCGTTTTTTTGGGATCGCCATCTGCTTATTTCTTCAGACAAATGGACCTGAAAGCTACGGTTGTGGAGCAGCTCACCAAGTATTTTTATAAATTTCTAGTCATTGACCATCGAGTAGACTTTCCACAAGAGACGCTTCAGGTTCACTGTATCATAAGCTGCTGTCAGATCCACGCATACAGCGCTGTAATCATTCCCATTTCAAAACTATCCTCTTTGTGTTATTTATTTTGGTTCACAAAACAGAATAACATCAGTGTAGCTTCTGAATTACAAATACAAATCTTATGGACTAGACGTTTATGATAAAATGGCATGTGTTGGGTGAGGTTTAACGTCTGGTTACAACATGATTTTTTAGGTCTGAATCCTACCTGTTAAAATAAAAAAAAAATAAAAAAACGTTTATTGCTTCATAAATTGTACATACTGTCTTACAATACTAAAATAAAGGTGAGCAAAAGGAAACATCTCAGCATGGCTTATCTAGTAAACCAGATAATGCTGTTTTTCAGATGTTCCTATTCTTCTATATTATATATATTATATGAAGTAAACCAAGTAGATGGAGGACTGTTCTGGAATTAAGTGCTGATCTAATAGGTGATAGGCGGTTAAGCAAAAGTCGTTGAGGTAATTTGTATGTGTGACTGAGCAAGGATAATGGGCGGAAGGTTTAAAGAACTTTATTATCAACAAAGACAAATATTGTCACTTATGTGATAACACAATATAAAGTAGGTAACTTACAAATTTCATCGTTGTTTTGTTTTTAGAACTATAATTTGACGTGTATTAGTATTATTACATGCACTCACGTAGGTACATGAACACTATAACTATTTTACAAATTATAACAAAAAATTTAAATAACAATTTAACAAAAATTACGAGATAACACTACGAATTTGTTTGCCTCGCCACATACTTTCAATCGTAGGTACTTGCTAGCGATGAATAAAGTTTATTTGTTGTTTAATAAGTAATCGAACAATTGTTTTTTGAATACAGTAATACCCCGCTTTACGCGACCCCGTTATGCGCGGTTTCACTATAACGCGAATTTCAAATTTCGCGCTCAAATGCCTCGCACTACGCGAAAAAGTGCGTATAAACATAATGTAGTCATCAACGTCTCTATGGTCGCGGAATTCCCGCTTCCTCTGAGCATTCTGTTTGAAGAATAGGGAATTCCCCGTCCTTCGACTTTGTTCTATGGGGATTCCCTCGTTCGTTTCGTTTGTTCCGTCATGTTTAGTTCGGCTGGCAGTCGTGTTTTAACATTTATTGGAGATACATACTAGGTACATAATTTAAAGCTTCGTCAAAAATGTCGAATTAAATTTTGGCTATGTTTAATCATAAACCTCGATATACGCGAATTTCAGTTAACGCGATTTTTTCTGGAACGCATCTCTCGCGTAAAGCGGGGTATTACTGTACATTAAACGATTTTACACTTTTTATATGTGAGGGTATATTGTTATACAGACGCGCTCCGTTGACTGTGATCATTGTTTTGCCGTATGACGTGCGGTGGTGGTTTTTAGGGTCATCTAGAACTTTTCCCGGTTTTGGAATGGCAATATCAAGATCCATAGACGTGATAATTTCGCAGATTGTAGACAATCATTGAACTTCGGTTGTAACCAGCAAATAGTCATAGGATCCAAGTTTTTAAGTTGTTCTGTGGAAATGTTATCAACACTCGATGCTTTACCAGATTTCAAGTATCTTACACTAAAAATGATATCGTCAAAAGGCTGGCTCAGTAAATTCTCTTTCGGAAGGCATTGTACAAGTTGAATTCTGGGAAGGCGAGTGTACGATTTCTTATCCAGCAACAGTTGATGAGCAATTTTGTTTGCAGTAACTTTACTTGGAACTTTGGAGGAGAGGGCTCACCGGTCCATTTACGGATTGTGGTCTAGGCCTTTTTACTATTGTGGGTCATGTCAATGCTGGTGACTGTATTAATCCATTTGGTTCGCTGGTTTGCATGGATAGACAGCATTAAGATTTCACAAGCATCACATGTGTCTTGTGAAAATGGATCGGCATTATAGGCGGATTCATAATTTTTAAACGGCGCAGATGACTCTTGAGTCAAACCCGGGACGTTGGAAGTACGACAGCCTCTTGGGATATGTTGGCACGACGATTTCCAGATGATACGTACGAATCGTTCGTAGTTCGGTAATGAAGCTAGCTTTATAATGGCTTTGTCAATTGTTTAACGAATTATTGCACTACTGCATATTGCACTTAATCGGTCTATGTTAGGTTAGGGGTATTGATTGGCAGATGGACTTTATGCATTGAGAGCTGAATCTGGAACTGACAAAGATCAAGACTGGGTTGTATCCACGTTTCCATCGACCACTGTTAAACGATTAACGGAGATGCATTTTTATTGATAAGGCCGAAGTTTTAATTTTAGTAAGAAAAAATCTGTTACTGTGTGATGAATACACTCTTCAAAACGTAGGTTGTAGGCTGTATACTTGGTAACAGTTTACTTTTTTTCGGTGACTACATAAGTAATTTTATTTCATTTCGGTGTATTGCGTTTCTCATTTCGGTGATGAGAAGTTTCATTTCGGTGAACTCTTCTTTCATTTCGGTGACACCAAAATTTCAAAGTACTATATCTCTTAAGTATATGAATTTAATTTAATGTCGTGTTAAAATTAATTATAACGATAGCGTAAATAACAATTCTACATGGTTGTATTTTCAAAAAAGTAACAAATAAAAAAGTTCACCGAAATGTTAAAAAATATGGACTTGTTGAAATTGACCCCATTACATTGACGACCTACTCGTCACTTTGATTGGAGAACCAATCTTACATGTGAATAAATACATATCTTGTTTATTTCTCTTATACCTATTGTATGACGTACTCTGAATTTTATTATATTACTAGCGGCCGCCCGCGACTTTGTCCGCGTATTAATAGGTTTTAGTGGCAATGTTGTATTAAAACAGCCTACATTCCTTGTAAAATTTGTTATTTATTAGTGAAAGTTCCGTCAACGTTCTCCCATAGTACGTCCCCCCCCACCCAGGTCGAATTTTGAAAAAAAAATAAATAAATAAAAGTAGCGCTGGTGTTTTTCCAGTGTGCCAGCTACCGCCAGCTACCTCCATACCAAGTTTTATGAAAATCTATAAACACGTAAAAGTTTTCCCATACTAATTCCCCCCCCCCCCCCCCCAATGAAGCCAATGGGGGTTGAAATAAAAAAAAAACCACATGGGGGTTGAATTAAGAAAATAAAAGTTGCCTATATGTTATTCCAGAGTGCCAGCTACCATCATACCAAATTTCATGAAAATCGGTTCAGTCGTTTGAGCGTGAAAGAGTAACAAACATACATACATCCATACATACAAACTTTCACCTTTATAATATTAGTAAGGATTAAATACTTAGCTAACGATTTTAAGTTAATATCTATGTTATTTCAGTATATGACACATTTAAGATCCGGAAAGAACAGACCCAAGAGTGTAAAAGAATAATTCATGAATTAAATAGGTTGGTTGGGTAGTAAGGTACAATTAATAACATTGCAAAGAACTAGGTAGAGGAGTATCGATTGAAGCCTGCACCGCGGCATGGGGTCTAAATATAGCTCATGTCACCGCCGTCGCGCTGTTGCCGAGTTCCCATAATTGGATGAGATCGTTCAAGGTGGAGGGTGATTCAACCTCCCTCCCACCCGCAAAACCTTCTCATAAATGTCATTTTTAGCTCGCAGCCGAATTATGTACCTACCTATCGAATAGGTTTGTGTTTTAACGTCCCTTAAAGAATTGCTACGAAGTTTTCCAAACTTACAGCGTGTTCACACCTAGCGATTTTTGGGCGATGATGATGAAATTGCTAGGTGTGAACAGGCACTTAGGGTTAGGTATGGCTCACAGGTCATCCGCTGACCGCTCCCCGCAAGTTCGATGACCAGTTAAGAAAAAGCACCTTTCCTAAATTCCCTATTTAAAGGCAACATGTCTTGCAACAACTGGACCTACCGACCATTATTACCCGGCACAAGACAGCTATACATTTGCACGTAACAGTATTACTCAACCGTACACGGAATAGCATACGACAGTTGTGAAAAGAAACCGTCGTCGAGTGTCTGGCCATTATAACACGAAGGACTTGCGAGGGCAACGCGCTGGGCGCCCGCCGTGACGGACGCGCTCCGCCGCCGGCGCGCCCTGGCGGACCCGGAACCTAAGCACCAGAGGCGTAGCTAGGTTCCCAAGGGCCCAGGTGGGAGAAAAACTGGGGCCCTAACTAGTTAGTGGGAAAACAAGGATGGCTTACTTGTTCAGAGATAAAAAAACTGCGCAGAAGAAAAGGTAAAAGTTATAAAATGTTTACTTTTCTAAATCCAGTGTCGTAATACTACGTCATATGAAAATGACATTGTGTTGTAAATGTTTGAACGATTATAGATATGACACTGATATGAATAGACAGAAGGGGGCACCCTTTAGTTTGGGGCCCCAGTGCGGGTCACTGGCTTGGCTTTGATGCTACGCCTCTGTGCCGCCATTGGCTAAGACGGCGCCATCGGCCGACACCAACGGTAACGTAGGTACTACTTAGGTAGCGAGTCCAACTGTTGACCGTATTTCGCACGGTGTTCTTATGTAATAGCAAATTGGAATAGATAGTTCGTTTTTTTGCACATACATAATGTAATACCTTCTTGTGGAATGTTTGTGGATGAATACATATTCTTCTAAGAAAATAGCCAGCCTAAGTCTACAAAATACGACAGGACACCTACCGGGAACATGTAGTATAGCACATTCGTCAGACGCGAGGCGCCTTTGTGCTGCATTTTTAAGCGACTACACACGAACACAAGACTCGTCCGCGCCGTCTCGTGCAGTGTGTGTGCAGTCTAAGAAAGGGGTTTCGCTACGACACGAGCATAAGAGGTGTGCTCATTTCGCTTCCTTATTTGAAAAACAACACCACACACGTTTTCTTTAAACTTTCCTCATTCGTGGCCGCAAACATGACGGTTTACATGATAATAAACAGAGAAACGTATACACATGCGCTCACAGACACATTTTTATGTACACAATCTTGGCTTTCTGCTGTATGATACCTACTTCCGCATTAAACATTATTTCCTATTAAAATTATTCTTTAAGTAAGTCAAAATTAACTTATACCCGACATGAAAACCTACTTGTAAATTAACTAGAACACGACCCCAAAGGACAATGACTAACAGGTGTACTTACAAAAGCTGTTTATGATACTAACTAAATAAGAAATTAGATTATTAATCAATGAGAACATGCAAAAACTATTACTTTTAGGTTTAATAAATAGGTCGATATGAAGAATTAATAAAACTTAAAAATTTTTGTACGAGATTTGTTCTTTTCTCTATCAACAATATCACTGAATCGCGGGACTTTAATTAATACTATAAGTAAAACCCCTATCGAATATACTACGCTCTACTCATACAATACATTTTAATAAACATATTCTGTTCTACATCTATCGTAATCCGGAAAATGCAAAGTCTCTACAACAGGTGATAAAACAAAGTATAGAGTTTGTCGACCCAGCACAATCGATACTCATCGACCTAATGGCGGCGCCAATCTCAGACATTCAATGACCCGATACCAAGTTCTGAGTGTTTCTTCAAAGAATCAGATTCCTAATTTTATGTAAAAATAATAACATTTTAACGAAGTATATTTGATAAGTTAGTATTGGCGGTTAATTTGTAAATATTACTCAAATATAATATCCAGTGAGAAAACAAAATGATAGGTCCTTGAATCACATACACACTCCTGAAAAGAACTTATGATAATAATTACGAATGGTTCATAAACCCGAAAATATTGAATATCCGAATATAATACGGAAACCTGGACAGTAATAAACATTTGATCCTCAAAATCGATCAGCACTATTAACGACGCGTCATTAATGATTCATGCGAGCGAACCATTTAACAAGGCTATAAACAGCACGTTACACATAACAATCACATTCTCTATGTATACTCCTAACTCATTAAATGCTCTGAATAATTACGTAAACATATTTACTACGTTTTCACTATGTAGGTAGAGCTATGCAATTTTCAGTGCGAGTCGTGGATAAAGGAGTCACAGTGTGCCAAAAAAAATTGTAAGTAGAAAATGAAAAATGCGTCAAAATATTAAACAGTCTGTCTTGTTGATATGGTTCATGAGATATACCTAGAAACAGTTCGTGTGTCTGTCAGACTGATAACAGTCTGAGTAATTGACATACCCAAATGGTATTAATAAATACTGTCCTATACAGTAAAAACGGTTCTCTATTACTATGACTTTTAGGTTTTCTGGTCCATACCGTAAAACCTTTTGTAACAACATAATTTCGTAATGTTTCGTACACTTACTTTATTGCACGATAAACTTATAAGTGTACCTAAATAACTTTAGTAACCATTACGTACTCTCATACTCCTAGACATAAACAAGAAACTAAACCTATTTTGTAAAGAGTAACGTGAAAACATTGGAGATGTGCCAAAATAATATATGCAGCCGTTAGTTGGCTGGGGTGAACAGGGGAGGTCAACGAACTAACAAAAGAGCTGACGGTGGATTTTTGCCTCAGACTCTAACATGTTTTCAGCTGAATTAGATATGTGCCAAGAGAAAATACTGTACTTCTATACTTAATATGAAATTGCTTACCATCTATTTGAATAAAAGTTACGCAATTGTGCTTTACAAATAACTAACCATAACAAGCGGGATAATATTTGGGGTTAGTTACAGAATACTATCTATTTAATATGTGAAGTTTTCTAAAATCCAACCTTGACGCATTTGTCGGGGGTAGGCATCGCATCAAAACACAACGCGTGGTTGTGCGAGTTCGACGCTCAGCTGCATTCCAGGGCGCAGCGCGCCGCGCCGACTCACATAACACAAGCCTTGACCTGCATTGCCAACGATGCCTGCAGCGGCCGCGAATCCGCGATAATCCACTTCGTTAAATACCCGCCAAAAAAAAGAAAACAATTAGACAACTTCACCAACCACCACTAACACCACTAATGACCGAACAAAGCAACCGCCGCGACCTCGTATGCCCGCAACCGACTGAACTACAATTACTGCGTCTCAATAACATTACACATTAATAATAAAAAAAAATACGAAGTACTCATAGTACGCATCACAGCCGGGCTTGGTAAATAAATAAACGCGGTCGCACTTCGGACAATAAACGGGAAACTGAATAAACGTTGTAATCTAGGTGCACTCGTAGCCAATTTGACGTGTAATTACAAATTACTCATTCTGACCGAAAGAAGGAACTACGAGGATAATATACAAACAAGAGAACAGAGCTGTATTAGTCATCGAGTTATGATCAATGAAACATAATGTAACATACATTATCATCTTTGTAAGTAATTTGTAACGGCAAATTTGTCGGTCCCTCGTCTTCCAATTGCTCATAATTCAAATTGTACAAAATACCGCCCTATTAAATATAATAACAATTTTAAAAAAATGTCCTAATACCCAATAATGAAAGTCATAACCTTACAAAAGTGTATCTTACAATTTTAAGCTGATTCGAATTATTAAATAGGTATTACATAAAAAAAGTTGACATAACCTAGAAGTACTCTAACGGTAAGTAGGTCTCTAACAATTTCTGTCCAGTAGGTACCTAACTTATCATACATACGTAGTAGGCACACTTGTCTATAAGGAAGCCGAATACTTAAATGTTACAATTTTCTTTGTGACGTTTTTATACCAACGTCATATTAAACTACAACCCAAGTTGTTTCCGGTACATGTTCTTTCCAACATTGAATCATCACTTAACCCATGACTACTATAGTTAATACCTAAGAACAAGAATCGATTTATCGACGCGTCATAATGTTCTGTAAAATGTACGGAAGTAGGTATTTTAGTAGAATCAAGCTATCGCTACTCTCCACTGAGATAAGAAATCACGTAACGTATGTACTTTTACCTTGATTGAATGACTTTTGGATTCGATTTATGCGAAATAACCACAAGTGAACATAACATTGAGAAGAATGATTAATATATTTCGACAATTATGTAAAATTTTATTTAAAGTGTATTGAAAATAATAATACACCTGTTCGTACACACTTTTCTTATTTTTTTTAATGTAAATGTGAGGATTTTGTTTAGTGAATGGTGCCCTCGATCCAAACCCCACTCAATTAATGAGATAGTACCTACGAGTACTTAAACTTCATCCTTTACATTTCTTAAAGGATGAAGTTATGATATGGATGGATAACTAAAACGAAACTATGAAGTGACCCAATACCGAACCCAGAACGAATATTTGTGGATGTCAGGATGGCACACGAAGCCTCCATATCTTGATTATATACTGTTAAGTATGTAAGTATATACGTAAGGAGCCGGCGATGCGGGGAACGGGTGAGTCAAACGCTGGTTCGTTGCGCACTGGTTTATTCGGCGCCGCGAAGCGCGGGGCCAGACAAGATGGCGCGCGGGACGCAGCCCGCGCATGCGTACTTACGACTAACTTAATATTAGGTATACATACATAACAATCCTCCCCCTTTTATTCATTACATAAATTGCAGTGTTGACGTTTACGTCTCTGCCTTTTGGGTAAATCAATTTGCACCACATGAGACCCAACACCGTCCCTTTCATCCGACAATGTTGATATTTGTTGTCCTTCCGCACTACTCGTCGTCTCCTCTTCTCGTCGTTGTTGCGACGACTGTGACGGCGTACGAGCGGCTGTAAGCGTTGTCGGTATCGTTGGCGTACTTGGCCGCGATGGTGATAGGTGCGGCGTCGGTGGCGGGGACGCCGGCGGCGACGGCGGGGGAGACGACGGTAGGTATGCCGGCGGGCTTGAGTCAGGTATGTTGGTTCCATTATCAAATTTCCCTTTATTTAACATTATTTGATTTTTATGCCTTTTAATCTGAACCCTGGTTACATTATCTTCCAGCAAATAAACTACTCTACCTAATCTTTTAACAACTGTCCCTTTTAACCAATTGTAATCGTCTTTGTTGACATATTTTTTGAAAAAAACTTGGTCATTTATTTTAAAAATGTTTGATTTCTTTACTCTTCTTGTTAATGTTAATACTCTGTTTCTTACATTTAAAATCGTTAGACGTCGATGACGGTGACAAGGGTGGCGATGCCTTTGGATTAATTATATCCAATCGCGACCTCATCTTGCGACCAAATACTATTTCAGCAGGCGAGAGACCCGTGGCAGAATGAACTGAATTACGGTAATCCATTAAGTATTTTAGCAATTTAAGCTTCCTCGTGCGTATAGAATTATTTGTGAAAAGACATGATTTTATGCCCTTTTTACAATTTTCACGAAGCTCTCCGCTTGGCCATTGCTGGCCGGGTGAGACACCGGGAAGGTGATGTGTGTAATGCCGTTTGATGTACAAAAAAGTTGGAACTCTTGTGAGCAAAAAGATGTGCCATTATCACTAACCAACGTTTCAGGGACTCCGAACCTGGATATAAAATCGCATAGTCTCTCAATTACTGCGCTTGAGGTGGTCGTCTGCTTCATGTCGTACACTTCGACCCATTTGCTATAAGCGTCTACCACGACCAAATACATCGACCCGTGGATTGGGCCAAGAAGGTCGAAGTGAACTCGGCTGAAGGGCGCGGGCGGGCGGCGCCAGGCGGCGGGCGGCGCGCGCGGCGGCGACGGCCGCAGCTTAGCGCATACGTCACACGAGCTTATCATGCTTTCAAGCGCGTCATCGATTTTAGGAAACCAAAACCTGGATCGTGCTTCGGCTTTGGTTTTCACAATACCTAAATGCGAAGAGTGCAGCTGTTTTAAGATGTTTCCGTGTAAGCTTTCCGGTATGACTATTTTATGCCCTCTCATTATGCATCCGTTTTCTAAAGATAATTGTGCTTTACATAAAAAGTAAAGGCCTTAATCTCATATCGCTTATTTTAGCTGGCCAACCGTTCGATATAAAATCAGAGACAGCCTGAAGGATCGCATCTTTGTTGGTCGCATCCTTCAATTCGGCCAGAGTGACCGGCATGCTGCCGTCCACGACGAAGCAGACGTAGCTTGCGCGGTCGCACGGCGGCTCGCTCTCGGCGCAAGGCTCGGCACACGCGCAGCCGCGGCCCGCGCCGCGGTTGCTAGGCAACGCGTCCGCGCGCGGCTCGGGTAAACTCGCTCGCGAGAAATAATCAGCACTATTATTTACGCTACGAATATATTCGATCGTATAGTTGTAGCCGCTTAAAAATAAGGCGTATCTTTGCAACCTGTTGGCCGATACCTCTGGTATACCTTTATATGGCCCGAAAATCGATATCAAGGGTTTGTGATCCGTTCGTAATATAAATGGCTCCGATCTGCCATACAAATATTGGTGGAACCGCCTCACGCCATAAATAATCGCGGTAGCTTCTTTTTGAATTTGAGCATACCTTTTTTCCGCGACGTTTAATGTACGCGACGCATACGATAGCGGTCTTTCGACTCCGTCCGAATCGACCTGCGAGAGAATCGCGCCTAACCCCGAAGGCGACGCGTCTACGGTTAAGATTATTTTCGCTTTCGGATTAAAATGTGTTAAGACGGCCTCAGATGTTAACATCTTTTTTATTTCCTTAAACGCTCTGTCGTGCAGTTCCGACCAATGCCATTTTGACCCCTTTTGTAACAGATCGTATAACGGGCTGAGAGAATCATAGATGCGCGTTTTTAACAAAATTACGATAATAATTAATTAGACCTAAAAATGATTGCAGCTCATTTACATTAGATGGAACAGGGGCTTCTATCATAGCTTTAACCTTTTCCGGTGACTTCTTTAGACCCTCTTTCGTGATGACATAGCCAAGGTAACTAATTTCGTCCTGTAGAAACTCACATTTCTCTTTCTGTAAGGTAAGTCCGCGGCCTGCAGACGCTGCATGACGGCGTCCAGGCGCTGCAGGTGCTCCCGGCGCGTCCGGCCCGTAACCAAGATGTCGTCCAGCAGGCACAGCACGCCGTCCATGCCCGCCAGCACGCCTTCGATGGCGCGCTGGAACACGGCCGGCGCGCTGGCCAGCCCGAACACGAGGCGCGTGTACTTGTACAGGCCGCGGTGCGTGTTGATGCACGTCAGCTTCTGCGACTCCTCGTCCAGCACGAATTGATTGTAGGCCATGGACAAGTCTAACTTACTGAATTGTTCACCGCCGTGGATTTTCGAAAAGAGCTCGTTAGCCGTGGGGAGTGGGTATTGGTCGACAAGCAGTTGTTTGTTTAGACTCACGGAGTAATCTGCACACAACCTCACTGACCCGTTGCGCTTCAGCACCGGCACTATGGGCGAAGCGTAGTCCGCGTGCTCCACCGGCACGAGGACCCCCAGCGACACCAACCTATCTATTTCCTTGCCTACTTTATCGCGAAGGGCGAAAGCGACTGGACGGGGTTTGAAAAAAAATGGTTTTGCATTATCTTTCAAAATTAGTTTTACTTTATGCTTGTTAAATGTACCTAACCTGTCCGACCACAGCTCTGAATACTTATTTTGTAGCTTTACGATAATGTCTGTACCGGCGCAATAATTCACTCGCGTTAACTCTAATTGAAAATTAGATAAGAAGTCCCGACCCAAGAGCGGTGGGCCTCCGTCCCGGACGACGTACAGGTCGAGCGCGCGCGTGCGGTTCTCGTACGAGACCGCGCGCCGCAGCGCGCGCCGCGCACGCGATGCGCGCGCCGGTGTACGACATGAGCCGCTTGTGGGGAACTGATAATGGCACATGTTTGAAATGAGTGTTATAAAAATCCTCCGATATGACGGACACGGCAGACCCGCTATCGATTTCAAACTTTAAGGGCACTTTTTCTATATAAACCGTTTCTACCATAGGCTCTCCCTTAAAGAACGTATTTGAAACACCTTACCGTAATCGTCAGACTTGTCACCGCCGTCGACCTCCACATAATTAACTTTGGAGCACATGCGACGCAGATGACCTTTTACATTACATTTCCTACACACATAAGTAGCATATCTACATTCCGACGACTTATGGTTGGTAAACCCACACACACTGCACTTCACTTTGCCACGTTTCGCGATGTTGAAGAGCTGCGTGTCCGCAGGCGCGTCGGGGCGCGCCGCGGCAGGCGCATGCGCGTTGGCGCTGGCCGCGGCGGCCGCCCGCGCGCACCGACAGTTTTCCGCTTTCTCCAACGCCTTTGCAAGTGTCAACCCTTCCAAATCTTGCGCATATAAATGCTCCTTTTCAGCTCCCGGCCGCATTCCCATAATGAATTTGTCACGAAGAGACTCCTCCATGTTGGCGAAACCGCAATGCGCGGTGAGGCCGCGCAGTCTCGCTGCCCATTGGGAATGCGACTCGCCATCTTGTTGTGTGGCCGCATAAAACTTATGGCGCTCACCAAACCCAATCCTTTTGGGGGTGAAATGGTCGTCCAATAGCTTTACCACGTCATCATACGGCCGGCACCTCCTCGATCGGTTTCGGCTGGGCCAAATTTAGAACGAGGCCGTACGTCTGCTCCTCGAGTGCACTCAGCAAAATTGCCTTCCGCCGATTCCCGCCCTTGTCCGACTCGTCGTTTATCCCGTTTGCGATGTAAAATTGTTTTAAGCGTCCATTGTACGTGGCCCAACATTGGGCTGTGTGGTCGAATGTTAAAAAGTTTCCGATTTGTGAATTAAACATTTCTATTGATCACTAATAAATACAACACGCGTAACTGGGTAGGTAAATGTTTAAAAACGTCGCCACTGTTAAGTATGTAAGTATATACGTAAGGAGCCGGCGATGCGGGGAACGGGTGAGTCAAACGCTGGTTCGTTGCGCACTGGTTTATTCGGCGCCGCGAAGCGCGGGGCCAGACAAGATGGCGCGCGGGACGCAGCCCGCGCATGCGTACTTACGACTAACTTAATATTAGGTATACATACATAACATATACCTACTGAATTATGTGTCTAATTAGGTACTATTTAGGTACAGTTCATTTGCATAGGTTGCAGAATGAAAATTATAACTTTGCTAGTACACATGATATGACGTTCCATCGGGCATACTGAGATCAGTATGCAAATGCCAGCTGTGTCAGGCTTTGTATTTAATATTCAGACAGAGGATTTATATACAGTTTATCTCTGTGTAGGTAGTGTTTAGTACAGTTTGGTACAATTGTTCAGAACGTATATCATCATGATATTAGAGACTTCATGTGCGTGCCATCCTGACATTCACCAATATTATTTCACCGACTAAAACTAGCTAGGCTTCTTGTGTTGTTATGATATAATTTCCTATCATCCTTGCAACAGGAATGTATTTCGGTCAGGTCTTTTATTTCACACCGTGCATTGATGCCTACGTTGGCTTTTGGAACAAACTTCCTACAGCACGGTAGCGGTTTTGCCCAAGGTTTTACATTATAGACGGAAACCGAATTAAAATTATCAGGTTTTTAAAAAGCTCGCTAATCAGACTATAGAGTGGTTTAATATTGTGGTGGCACAATATTAAACCAATATTAATGGATGGCGCCTCCTAACCTGAAGGACAACCCACAACCTTCACTCTGGGCGACGTTAGATGTCGAACGAACTGGCCAGGCGCATTGGTTATACCTGGCCAACCAAGTACCGGTACCAAAAGTAAGGTATGTGGGCTAAAGGATGTTGCAGGTAACCACCAGAATGAAGAAAAAGATCTGTTTTATAGTGTGAGACTGTGGTGATCTTTTGAGCCGTAGTCTAGCAAAACCGAAGTTGTGTGTTTTCCCACGTTGATGAGCAGCTTACCTTCACATACCACCGCGTCTGTGACTTGCGGTGGCGAGGGCGGCGGCGGTCGCGCTCGGGCGCGGAGGTGGCGCGCGCGGGCGAGCGCAGCGCGTGGCAGCGCGCGGCCAGCGCCTTGGTGCGCTCCGCCAGCGAGTGGCGCAGGTCGCCGCCCGCGCAGCCCCGGACCAGCATCCCGGTCTCACCCGACCTCCGCTCCCCTCACACCGTCACCACCCATATTTCCAGTCTCCACTATATGAACCGCATCATCACTATTGTTTTCTAAACCGATCGCCGACTCAATGCCAAGCCAAATTGGACTTGTAATGATACCAGTTTATTATGTTGCGCATGTAGCGGAACGAATTCTTATCTAACTGCATATATCAGTTCGTGTTCCTTTAAAACAGAACTGCATATGATTGAGTACCTTTAATTCATTAACTATATTATTTTTTTTTCTTTGGGATCTTAACCAGATTCCCGCTCCGGTTACTTTATGAGACCAAGTTTTTAAAGAGTTATCGGGGCCTAGGGGGTGGAACATTTATGCTTGTAATTTATTTAAAACGGGTTGTTTGCCATACAAATTATTTAAGTACAATGGAAATCCCCTGCTTGTTAGAAAAATCTCTAAATAGGTATGTAGATCATTACAATATGACGTATTTGTGTGTCATAATACTATGATGATGATTCATGATGGCTTTATTTGTTATCAACTAAATAGTCGACATGGGCATTCAAGGTCTAGGTCAGATAGGTTAACATCAGGATCACGTGACGAGTCTATTTATAATCAAATTGAACAGACCGCTTAAATTAACTCGAATATCCAAGAATAGATCATCGTGCTGAGATAAATTGATACGAAAGAGGTATTTTAAATTCCAGATTGACGGAGAATGCTACCCAGATGGTTGCGAAACAAAAATAAACGAGTGTGGCAACATAACCCGCTTGATTGGCGAGTGGATGGTCTGCAGCGCGGCGACTAGGTCGATATCTGACAAGGAAATTGGATAATTGAGGAAGGGACCGGCCAGCTACATGCTGCTCGAAATGTCACGAGAAGTTTATCAAAAGATAAGTACCCACCTACTCCCAAATTAACTACTTCGGTGCTAATGTCATTTGAATCTAAAACCGACTTTAAGAAAATCGAAAGAAAATTCTTAACGTTATAAAATCTTCAACTAATAAAAATTTCCAAAAAAATATTTTGTTAGTAAGTATTCTCCCTAAAGATTCCCAATAAGAAAAGTACCCACAAGTAACAAAAAACTTTTAAAACTACTAGAACAGGTGTGATTTTAACTCAAAAAAGTAAGAATAATAATTATAGTAATTTCGCCTTTAGTACCTTAAAATTGGGACACAGGCTTCACGTTACGCGGTCGACAGGTGGCCGTCAGGTGCGAGGCACAGAGAGGCCAAAAGGTGTTTTCGAATCTACCTGGATTTCACAAAGCAGCCGAACATAGCCCGCTTACAAAGGAATACTTGATTGGTACGTCTGCACTCTGAACGCGCTGCGTTTAATTTATAATTTACGTAATGCTGTGTAATGAAACATTTCATAATTTCCGATCAAAAATTTAAAAAAGAAAATATTTTTAGCTGTGCTTTTCCTGCAAATCATGTACCTAATAAACACAGATACTGTTAGTTAGGTATTAATTTTAAAATTGTAATCTAGGTACGTCATTTTAAATATTTAAATTATACAAACATAGGTAAATTAAAAAAATATAGAATTTAAAATTATCTGTATAACGAAGTTGTGGTTTTCTTTCTGAATTCTAGGTCAATTCATTGACTTTATCGGCTTGGCGGTTTTTCCACTTTTGAATCATTCAACTAAAATAGATGGCGGTATGTAGTTAAGATAACGACTGTTGGGAAAACAACAAATGAAGTATTATTGCAGTCTTTACTAGATATAGTCCAGTCAAAATAGACAAAAATAAGTGCTAACTTAGACAAAATTCGCATAGAGCTGAAAATTGCCAGAGACGTTAAGTACATCATAATAAACGAAATATCAAAAATCCCCATCAATCCTACTTCTGCAAAAAAAATTATTCAAGGTCAAAAGTATAAAATTAAGGATTTTTCCATTTTTCTCGAAAACAGTAAGTATTATCGTAAAAATAGGTCAAACAAAAGTTGTAGATCATACAATTTTCTACAAAAATGGTCCAGTCACTTTTTCTTTTCCGACTCACCATTCGCGAGATATCGTGGTTTTAAGCATTAGAAAATTCATATTTTACATAATATGCATTCATCTGTTGATATCTTTTTTGATCGATATATGACCTGGAATAGGTTCACTAGGGTAACCACGTTAAAAACCGCCCAAGTGTGAGAAAAAAAAACATAGGTTTTGTATGAGAACCCACTTTACACGTTGGTTTCATGTTGTTTCTAGTATTAGATGTTATAGAGGCAACTGAGATACATCATTCGTTAAAATTGTAACTGTCTAGCACAATCGCATGGGGGCCTGGAAGCGTTTGAAAATACAACTTTTTCAACTTTGTGCATCGCTATATCTCTGAAATGGTGAATCTTAGGAACAAAGTGTTTAGACATTTTTTATAGATAATTACGTGATAAGTAATTTTGTCATACATACTTTTATGATTAAACTTACCGTTTCGCTCAAAAGTGCATAAAACTGATATTTGTGACATTTGACCTTGATTATTTTTTTTTGCAGACGTGGGAGTGATGGGGACTTTTGACAGATTATTTGTAATAGTGTTCCCAACATTCATGCCAATTTTCAGCTCTATGCAAATTTTTCCTAGGTTAAATGTCTATTTTGACTGGACTAATATATGCTTGTGACTTCGACACCTTTCTTAAATGCTTTTATTATTGAATATTATGTTTGTTTATATTTTGAATATTATTGTTATACATAGTTACTGAGAACATGCAGACCTATGGGTAATGTTTACAAATTTCATTTGGAACTTGTCATTGAGTAGTTTTGCGAAACTAAATGTCATAGGGTATTTACCTACACCTACCCTTTTGTTACATGTGCAACCGTTTTACGAATCCACTGTAGAATGCAATAGCACATGCAAATTACGCCCGGCACGTAAGAACAACTACTAACAACAACAATTACGGCAGGTTAGTACTCCGTCATTCACTGAATCACACTGTCCACAATCACTACTGGGTTTGTACACTGGTATCAAATCTGGAGTTACGTTATATGTGGATTATTTGTGTCATCCACAGATTTTATACGGGCTTATCCTAGTGAGCACGTAGGTTTGGTTCAAAAGAGTATAGTCACATAAAAATAATCACAAAAATGTCTCGTGCACTACGCGATGACAAGCCCTTCCGCGCTCGAGGCCCGGTGCGCGCCGTCTGAGCGCGCGGCCCGTAGTGCCTCGTCCACGGCGGATTGACAAGACAAGGAAACCACGCATGTGCAGGATTTTCTCGGTTTTCCAAGCTGTGAGGGCACACTGTTGCGAACGCGGTTGCGTTCCTTGACATGGTACACACACATTCACGACAACACGGGTCAACTACCGTGAACGAATTTCATAGGATTGCCTGACTACGTCTAAGTAATCTTTGTGATTTAGGTAATACTTATTCATATAATCTGGTCAAATATTATTTTACTATTTGATATTATTTTATTGAACGATGTTACGAGTTTGATGTACTTCATAACAAAGATCAACGATTTATCCTGTTTTTTTTATTCAGTGACTCAGCGTCACACGCATTTACTAATGACGACATGAGACGTTTCCTTTACTCATAATCTTTGTTGTTCGAGCAATTGAGTCGATTAAAGAAAATGTTCTTTGACCATGTACCTATCATTGTAGGTACCTATCAATTTATTATTCTTTGTCGAAGCTGATATTGTATATTTAATTTCTTCAAAATAAAATATACCTGCAGAGTAAACGATTCTAAAGACAAATTTTGAACATACTTATTTAAAAATTTAAGCCAAATTTCAATAAATGGTATTATAATTTGATTTTTATATCAGCCTTACCTAGTTACGTACCTACCTAGC
The DNA here is from genome assembly GCA_039566165.1 of Maruca vitrata. Taxonomy (NCBI): domain Eukaryota; kingdom Metazoa; phylum Arthropoda; class Insecta; order Lepidoptera; family Crambidae; genus Maruca; species Maruca vitrata. The sequence goes on along the minus strand of CM076916.1, from coordinate 12,507,505 downwards.
AAACAAAACATCACGGATCACTACATCAAAGATAACTTCAGAAAACTGTCGAATCAGGTGATAATAACTTGACCAAAATGAAAAAGATTACATGACCAAGTAGGTAAGTTCGATGCCATGCGGTGCTTTGATAACGCACGGAAAAATTAATATATACCAGAGCCGCTCTAAGTTGGCCGATTTGCTACATGTCAGACTGACTGCACTAGTCTTTGAGTATAAAGCCACTGGAGATGCCTTACACGGGCGACCCCCTCCGGCAAAGTACATTGGTCAACTGTTCAAACACGTTTAATAAAACTACTTGTCGCTGCACCACCGCCATTTTGCATTGATCCCTGTCGCGTGACGTTACTCTTGAAAAATGGTTAGTTGTGCAGTATTCTCATGTAAAAGGCGATCGAGAGCTCAAATTCGCAACAAGAGCGCGTTTAGTATCATATCTAAGTGTTTTTATTAACTTTTAAACGTGTATTTAAGAAGAATTGCCATTTAAATAAAAGTCGTTGCGATACGTAAACGACAGAAAAAATAAACAAGAATACAGTGCTACGGGGGCTAGTGATGTCACAAAGTCAAAAAAGCGACTCGACATTTGAATGAATCATTCACTCCCTGCAGTTAGTTGTATAATCCGTTTTTTACTTTAATTTTGAATTAAATAAAAGGTCTAAACATATGTTATATTTAAATCTTGTAAGATGAATTAGAAAAATTACTTTTCTTTCCTCTGGTCATACGATATTGAAATTTAGTCTGAAAATGAAAAGAAATTCTGTGACTCCCTTAGAGATATTTTTAAAGACATAGATATTTTAACCGTATCCTCTCAGTACATTTTGGACTGTATCTTATATGTTTACAAGAACATACAATCATTTAATATCGGATCCTCACCATTTTAACACCAGTAATAAACATAAGTTTGCCGTTTCAAGGCTCAGGCTTCAAAAGACTGGAAAGTCGTTCTTGGGTTTAAGCACAAAATTGTTTAATAAGATGTTATTGAATTACAATAATCAGTACAAGATAGTTCAGTTCATTCACCAAACTGATTTTATTTTATTCTTTGTGTCATCACTATTTTTTTCGTATGTGTGTTGCGTAGTTACGTGAAAACTTTGTTTGTGTGCGTGTATTGTTTGAAGTGTTGAACATTTTTGTAGTGTGCGTTTATCGTTACAGCAAAATTTGTGTCTGTTGAGTTATTAATTTTTTGGTGGTGTGCTGTACGTGTTTACCTCGCCCACCGCTAAAAGTGGCGAAAAAATTTGTTAGAAGCGTTGACGTTATGGCATCTCCAGTGGCTTTATACTCAAAGGCACTAGTGAGGGACAACGGTAAAATTGCCGAAGTATATAAGTAACAGTTATTTCCACTTTATAACCAAGCAAGGTCTAATTATAAAAAAATTTTATTAAAAACATTAATTCACGTCCAAAAGATTGAATTTAAGTTCCTTATTTATAAATATATTTACTTTTAAAATACAATACTTATTAAATCCTTCATCCTATTTTTAAAAATACCTGGTGAGTATTACCCACTACGTCACTATGAAAACGTGTCAAACGGCGTAACCTTGTAAAAGCGTAATACAGAGTGGAAATTTTACGTTTTCTTTTTATAATTCAATTATTTTAGGTAATAAAAGACAAATAACTAGATAATTATACCGGAGCCGTTCTTAGAAGACTGATTTGACACTTTTTATTTTATATTTTGCATTTATCCTTGTTAAGAGGAACATATTTACGCGAATCATAAAGAACAACTATCTTATCTTATCTTATCTTTAACAACTTTTAAAAATAATACGTTATTTCAAAATTTCAAATGCACATAATTATCTAATTATTTGTCTTTTATTACCTAAAATAATTGAATTATAAAAAGAAAACGTAAAATTTCCACTCTGTATTACGCTTTTACAAGGTTACGCCGTTTGACACGTTTTCATAGTGACGTAGTGGGTAATACTCACCAGGTATTTTTTTAAAATAGGATGAAGGATTTAATAAGTATTGTATTTTAAAAATAAATATATTTATAAATAAGGAACTTAAATTCAATCTTTTGGATGTGAATTAATGTTTTTAATAAAAAATTGTTATAATTAGACCTTGCTTGGTTATAAAGTGGAAATAACTGTTACTTATATGCTTCGGCAATTTTACCGTTGTCCCTCACTAGTGCAGTCAGTCTGACATGTAGCAAATCGGCCAACTTAGAGCGGCTCTGGTATAGTATATCGAATCGAGTATTCTGGCTTGCAGTAGGGTCATAAGACCTATCGTAGGCATAAATTGGTAAAATCATATTGGCTCTATACACCGTCTTAAAATTGAAAGTTAATGTTTGAACACTAATATCAAAATCATTTCTTTACGATTTTTAACTGAACGTTTTACAATACATTGACACGTATTTTAATTGTTTGAATTGCTCGTCAAAGATCAACACGATCAAATCATGTAAATTATCATGTATAATGGTCAATGAGTTTCACACGTCGATGACTTGGTATACTCGTACGTATTTCTAGTCACGTAAGAATTACAAGGTAACTCGTACAAATGATGAAGTTAGCAGGTATCTGTAATGTAACGTGACGTGAAAGTATCGCCGAAGGTCCGGCTCGTTTCACTTTCTACGGAAAAATGCGTCGCTGCCGAATTGCGCGGAGCGGAGACCTGTCGGCGGTCTATGAGCTGCGAGGCCGTGTGACATCCAAGAAAGACAAGAAGCGGACGGCGCGTGTATTTTACATACATTTATCTTAGATCCTACCTTGCATGCTAGGTGGGTAACGAAAAATACTTTCGGTTCCACACTAATTCAAAATTCATTAATTCAATCTCCATTCATTATTTTTCAGAACTATGTGTGTAAGCACACTTACGTTGAAATATTTGCATGCTGGCAAGTTCCAGCTACCTACACCTACATAGAATACGGACACTATGAAAATAACTTTAATCGTAAAAAATATATTTTGTACTTTTATTTAGGTTTAGTGTATAAGTGTTGCTTTTTTTGTTTAAATGAACTGGCTAGTTCAAACCCAGCCAATTTTGATTTCAATAGAATAGAAAATTCATATGTACGTTTATTTGACCCTCTTATGGTGAAGAAAACTTGCACACCACAGTTGTATGAAGTCGACCAACCCACACTTGACCAGGTTGGTTGACTCAGGACCGATCGCCTAGGTTAGGAAAGCCTCGTGTAGGCCGGCCCGGTGACCTCCTTCCCCCAACTTCTACAGGGGATGGTCGAGGACGTTGACATGTGGGCAGCAGCTGCCTCCTTCTGCGAGTCGGTCATGGCTCAAAAGACGACCCCTCCGCGCCACCACTGCGCAGAAGGCGCGAATACTCGCGTCATATGCCGCAGTCCAACGATGGCCAGCCGGCGGTGGTTGTGGGGGACACTCCAATCGGCATTGGACCAACGGCCGTCGTTGAGGGACGGGAGCGACCTTGCGTACCGGGTCGCCCCGTCGCCCCTCTTCGGGGTGGCTTGAGGGAACCCGTGGAGGCTGTCCGCCGGTGGGGTTGTGCGACCACAACACCACCAATAGGAGATGAGGCATGCCGCGGAGTTTAGTGGGCACACCCCTGGGCATTGCACCTTAGCCCTGGAGCCGCTATCGGTATTTTCTATCTCAGCACCGGCAGCCGGGAGTCCCACACACCACCTTGAGTAAACCCCTGCCCAAGGTGACGATGCATTAAGCATTCTCCGCGTTAAAAAAAGGGAAGACTCGTGTGCCTCGTGGGGACCAGCGGGTGGCAGGTGTGGGGACACCGCCGCCTGAATTGTATCGGGTCAAGGGGAAGAGGTATACCGCGGTGTTTTAGTCGGTAGTCCCCCTGGGCATTGTATTTACCATCTTTTCGCCAGTCGCCGGGGATTCCACCGGGAGAGAACCCCCTTTCCCGGTGACGGTGCGTAAAGCATTTCACCGCGACAAAAAAAGGGAAGGCTCGTGCCCCTCGATATGGCCGTCGACACCGTCTTCAATACTCCTTGTAGGTACCATCCATATTTTATTGTTGTATTCTAAATATTCATGTTTATTTATTAATTCAATGAGCAACTATTGATGAATGATGTTTATTTTCTTTACCAATAACATGCATGCGTACAACGTTGCTAGACTGCATACGAGTAAGTATGTGCTTCAATGTAAATCTGTAACTATTTACTGATTATCTAATATTCGACGTACGCGAATTGTTAGCAACAATATTTGTATGGACGTCACTATTGGAATTCTAATGTAGAGAGTCCTCAAAGAAGCAAGTATCTTAAGCGTCATTGGAGTTGTTTCAATATTATATTTCTACCTTTATAAGGTAAGTAGGAAATGAAAACGGACACTTTTTTACTATTTAGAATCTAACGTTGACTCAGCAACCAAAAGGGCAGGTAAATGAATACGGGAGCGAAGAAATTTAACGGTAACAATAGTGCAGAAACTAGAACGAATGCGTGAGGTAAGCCTACGGTCCCACGAGCGCTTTCGACACGGCGCTACTGGAATTACACACTACTTGCAGACAGCGAACTTTTGCCATAGCTATACAACATACCTACTATTACCTACCTGCTTTAAATAAAAAAGTATAAAGTATGTACTTTAGATATAAAAAGCAGATATACTTTATTGTAGATTAACACACAGGAACATTTTGCAGAGCCCGCGGTACAATAAAAAAGCGAATAATTTAAGCGATTTTCTCGCTATGACCAATCTCTTCCAGAAAACCAACGTAAAGGAAAGTAAGTTTTACAGAAATGCAACCTGTAAGAATGAAGTTTAAGGTTCAGCTTGCAATGACTAAAATATGTATTATAGGTAATGATGTTACGTACATATTTTTCTTTCTCCGGTTATCAAGACCAGTCAATTTCTTAAATCTCTTACTGCGACCCTTTATAGGTACATTTACAATCATAGAGTTTTTAAGTACGTCGCAGTCGATCGTCTGCCTAGTCACACTATGTATTTATACATACAGTTTATTATATAACTTTTTATTTTCTATGGTCTTTATATGTATGCCAGTACATCTTCGACTTCTGCAAATTAATCTTAGGTTGAAGAGGTTAATGCTCTTTATTTTTAGTGGGTGTTATATGCCCACGCCATGAGATAGGTAACTACTAAGTGGTCGGTTATTGTTATCCAAACCGAAATAAGGAGATATGTATATAGAAAAGGGGTAATAAAATAACATAAAATCTCAACAGAATGTTGTCAGGAATGCTAAGAAAATGTATTACCTATTGAAAATATATTTATTTCCGGAAAATATAGCATAGGTAAGTGGGTATAGGTAAATGTTTGCAACAGGAGTCTATTCTACCGATCTTATATTATATACATACAAGGAGAATGCTGTACAATACCTACAGCTTTCCTATTTGCCTGTGGCAGAATTCACAAATAGTAGTTTCACAACATGAACATTTTGAATGGATTGTTTATATTTATCGAGCTCAAGATTTAAATAAGTAAGTCTTTTAATTTCCCAATTCGATGTACCTATCTACATAATTCATTTTGTTATTGTTAATAATTCATCGGGCAAATTAACATTAATTCATACAGGTAACCGACTTACTTATTTTAAGATCGAGTAGGTAGGTATCTTTGATTGCATTCATAACATAGCAACTTAATAAAATTGTTCATTGAATAACCTTGAGAATCATCGTTTGTAGAAACAACCTACGTTATGTGGCAACGTTTACATTCTATAATATCATCATTATAAATAGACATATCTAAATTTCCCCAGTGCAAAAATCTCACAGTATTAACGTAGACCATCCAGTGATCATTACACTTTGCTAATCTTGTCAGTGTTTTGTTAATCCACTGTATAATAGAAGGAGAGGATAGTGCGCTGTGATAGTTTCTCTACAGGTAAGAAAATGAAAATGATATTACCAAGCTCTCGGCATCCTGGTTCATCTTTTTCTACGCATTTTTCCCGTGGAAGACCCGCTCCCAGGCGGCACTGCAGCTACGAAGGTATACGAGGACACTGCACCATCGTACGTCACCACAATAACACGCCACATTCCATCACTGCATCCGCGTCCAACATATGATCGCCCCGGCCGGTCCCTATGACGTCACACACTTTCTCGCACCGCACAAGGTTGTATTGCACTAAACAGGCCTCCCGCCCGACTATCTCCACCGAACAACCCACGTCCACTGAAAATGTACCCACTGATAGTGTTCGTTCCACAAATATTATTTTGTCGATCCAATCACAGAGGAGTCGATGTTCGCGTGTAAAGGAAATGCGATCGTATGACGCAGGTAACGACTTTCGCGCACGAACTGAGTGAAGCACGTCCGCGTCGTGGCACCGCCGCTGCGCGCGCGCACGTAACGGCTCCGGAGCCCCGCGCCCTCCTGGCCCCTACTCCACGGACCTCCCTCGCGCGGCGAGGCGCTCGCCGCTCGCTCGCACGGCGGCGGCTCATAATATCCACCAACGCTACGTGTATCCTACACACACATGGTTTATTGCACCCGCAACGTATACTATTTTATTTACTTGGATCGGTGCTTTCTCGTGTGTTTGTCTACGCAATATATGACCTGTTAGCTAGCTAATTATAATGAATCGTTTTTGTTTTTATTTAAAATAGGTACTGATACGCCTTTCTTAAATCTTTTTTATTCTTACTAGGATAGGCCAGTATGTAAATACTGAATACCTACTTCAGTTTTCCATTCATGGTTTAGGCACAGTATAGGTAAGAATAATAGGTTCTTGCGTTAAAGCTCTGCTAAGAAATTTTACTTGGTGATTCAATAAGTGGGTAGAGTTAAGTTAAAATATTAGACACTATGTAAAAATTATTGCACGTGACCTTGTTACATTAAAAATTATAGTAGAATTTGTTTTCAAATCACCACCTACTTTACCGACTAGCCTAAATAAAAAAATAAATAAGCCTAGACGTGCAAGGCCAATTGGGGATGAACCATGCATTCACAGGACAAACCACCAGCGTTAACGAGCCCGCCTATGCAGTCAGGGAAATAGCCAAGTCTAATCGGTTTCAATGAGATGCGTTTATATGAGCAACAACAAAAAAACTTCTAATATCGTCACTATAAAAAATATTATGGTCTCACCTAGGAATTCTAGAGAATTATTCAATAATTATTATTGTTGAAAAGAACGATGCTGAAACCGAACCGAAATATGCGTGATGTAGTAGGTAACCTTTGGTAGCAATTATTTATTCAAATACCCTATAATGGATACGTTGTAAAATTAGCTATTTATTAATGAAAAAGTCCCGTACAGACAGACAGACAAAAAACAATTAAATTGTATTTTTGTTATTGGTACCCGATATAGATTCATACCCATTACAAACAGACTCTTTATTTTATTTAGTTGTATACTTAGTTTATTTTTAATTAGGGCAAATATAAGTAAATGGCAAATTAATGTTTTTATTTCAAGAATGAGAAGTGAGTTTGTTCAACACGACAAAGATATAATATACCTAAACGTAAAAACCTAGAACTAAATACTGAAGCGAGTAAACACTACTGTAATATAACTTCAACTTACCTACCTACTAGGTCCCTTGGCTAAACAACATAGGTGAATGATACAAAAAAAAAGGCCTTGCGCGAGCAATAGGTCTGTAGTTTTAAAATTATATTTCATGATTATGATTCTATTAAAATCAAAAATCACCAACCAAAAGCGTCGAACGGCCGAGTGGTTAAGGTCATTGCTTACCATGCGAGAGGTCGCCAGTTCAAACTACGCCACGTACCACTGACGTGTTTTTCAAATTTGAAATTCTTATGTACGATTATTCGACGCTTTAACGGTGAAGGAAAACATCGTGAGGAAACCTGCACACCTACCACAACCACAACCAACCCGCACTTGGCCAGCGTGGTTGACTAAGGCCTTATCGCTCTAGTTTAGGGTAGTAGGACGTATACGGGCTGATGATGATGATAAACAAAAATAATATGAATTATAATAAGTAGTTATGGAAAAGCCATTTTTTCGACACTTTGTTTACTGCCTATAAAAACACTGTCAATTTATCGACAAATAAAGGATATTCCTCTTTCTGACCAGAAGGATAGCGAGCCTCAAACCCTACTGATTTAGGAACCCTGTATCAAAAGTAGTTTGGGGGCCACCGACTTAGTTCCCTTGGGCATCGCAAACGAACGAACGATCACTAATATAAATATAATTGATATCCTTACTAATATTATTGTTACGACCACGAGGGACCGGGCAGGCGAAATTAGTCTTATCGTCGTATGGATAAGGTCTATATTCGCTTGCACGATACTACGTCACACACTCTGGTCGGTCGGAGCAAGCTCCAGCGAGTTCTAGAAATTTCGATCCCCACGAGAATATTCTCGACGCCACGCGAGCTGCGTCTCTGGGTATAAAAAGCGGGATGTACGACGCGACGGGACAGTTCCGATTTGGAAAGCGAAGCGAATCAGTCTCCTGCGAACTAAGAGTGATCGAGTGCGTTACCTGCGAATAGTCAGTGAAATTCAGTGTTTTAGTGTGATTCAGTGCTTTAGTGTAATTTAGTGTTCCGTGTTTAGTGTTGTAATTAAGTGTTTCTAATTGTGTTTTTAAGTGTTTAATTGTGTAATTGTTAGTCGATAAATAAATTAATTGTCTTTTGGTGACTTTTGGCGTATCTTGAATTTAACGTACCCCGTTCCCGCAACATTATAAATGCGAAAGTAACACTGTCTATCTGTCTGTCTGTCTGTTACTCTTTCACGTCTAAATGGCTGAACGGATTTTGATGAAATTTGGTATGGTGATAGATTATAACCTATAAATGGTTATAGGCTATAAATAATCACGCCATCGTTCTTAGGGGGTAGGCAGTAGGCAGATAACTAAATAGAGTTAGTGATTTTTAGTCGTTTTTGTTAGGACTTGCTCTTTGACGTCTAAACGGCTGAACGGATTTTGATGAAATTTGGTATGGTGATAGTTGATAACCTAGAAATGGTTATAGGCTATAAATAATCACGCCATCGTTCTTAGGGGGTAGGCAGTAGGCAGATAACTAAATTGAGTTAGTGATTTTTAGTCGTTTTTGCTAGGACTTTTGCTCTTTGACGTCTAAACGGCTGAACGGATTTTGATGAAATTTGGTATGGTGATAGATGATAACCTAGAAATGGTTATAGGCTATAAATAATCACGTCATCGTACTTAGGGGGTAGGAAGTAGGCAGAAAACTGAATTGAATTTGTGATTTTTTAATGGTTTTTGCTGTGAGTTTTGCTCTATCATGCCTAAACGGCTGAACGGATTTTGATGAAATTTAGTTAGGAGATAGAAGTAACTTAGAAAAGGATAAAGGCTATTAATATTCATGCTATCGTACTTAAGGCGTAGGCAGTAGGCAGAAAACTAATAAAGTTAGTGTTTTTTAATCATTTGTTTTAATAGTTTACCTCATTCACGCCTTAACGTCTAAACGGATTTTTATAAGACTTGGTCAATTTAAAAATAGGAAAATTCCTCATTTCTGCGGAAATCTAGCGTGATCGTGTCAAGAAGCGTAGGTGCCATAATTAAAATAAAATTTATGATAAAATTTTGATGCAACTGTCTTTATTTGTCAGTTTTACTCGGATCGAAACTTAGCGACATTCCATCACCCTACTTAACTTATATGGTGGCAGGTAGCTGATGTTAAGGAGTAACTAAGACTACTTTTAAGTTAAAAAAAAATCAAAATCCTGTAGTCCACGCGAACGAAGTCGCGGGCACAGCTATATTATATAGAGATAGAGGTTTACCCGAAGCGAAGCGAGGTGGGTCACTAGTGTGTTATATCTATATCTATACTAATATTATAAAGAGGAAAGATTTGTATTTTTGTATTTTTGTATTTTTGTATGTTTGTAATGAATAAACTCAAAAACTACTGGACCGATTGCAATAATTTTTCACCATTAGAAAGCTGCATTATTCAGAAGTAACATAGGCTATATAATATTTTTAAAAAAATTAGGGATCCTTACTAAAACTCAATAATGTAACCCAAGGTGTAAAAATTTACCTGAAAAATTCCTTACGTCGCGTACGCTGCGAAAACTATTGATGATAGAACAAAATCATTTACTACGACTTTGTAGAACTTATCATTATCTATAAAAAGTGTCGCGACAGCATATGTCTAAATATCACAGTAAGCGGTTTTTTATTCGAAAAATTTAATTTATATGCCGCCACATGAAAAGCCTCTTTTTTTGTATCTTGGTATTAATCCTTATCAGAATAAATTACTTTATATGCAAGACGGCTTCAATACCTATTTATGATTTTTTGAATTATTCAATTCGGACATTTCATTCGGAAGATATCACGAGTTTAAAAATGCAAGTATTAGAAAAAGTCGCGTGGTTGCCGCCACCGCGCTCAGTTAGCCAGCATGCGATGTAGGCTCCATGCTTACATGGATCACTGGGGTACGGGGGAGTCAATGTAAATGTAAATAATATATAATAATATTATAAAGAGGAAAGGTTTGATTTTTTGTTTGTTTCGAATAGGCTCCGAAACTACTGCACCGATTTGAAAAATCTTTCACTGTTGGAAGGCTACACTATCCTGAGTGTCATGGGCTTTTTTAGATAAAAATAGATTTCTCTTACGGGGTTAAAATATATTACATAGAGATAGAGATATCCCCGAAGCGAAGCGAGGGCGGGTCACTAGTATCAAATAAATCCAATCATTTATTATTTGGCTGCATAACCTAGTGTCCAAAGCCGTTAAAACCTTACAGAAGAAAAGTTACGGTAGCGGCGTTGTTTGACAGACTTGTATGTTTGACATTACAGAATGTAACGTAGCCTAACCTCGCTACATATTCGTAATTAAAATAAATTCGTACTTTTTAACAAAAAGCTTAATTTAACATCATCTTTCAATGCATATTTGCATATGCTAATAGATATTGGACAATAAAAGACCCATTTTTAAAAAATGAGTGATTCTACTGTAATTTCCCAGTCAACCTGCGAAAAGACAAGCTCTACAGAAGTTGAAAAAAAAGAAGACACTTTAAAAACAACAGATGAATCACAGCCAGCTAAACAGCCTCTTCAAGAGGAACATGCTACTGTTGTAGCTGCTCATTACAACCATCTTGAAGAAAAGGGATTAAAAGAACGTTTTAATTCTCCAATATTTTACCTTAGAAATTTTAATAATTGGGTGAAAAGTGTCTTAATACAAGAATATACTGATAAAGTAAGAGAAAAAGATTATGGTAAAGCATTAAGAGTGCTAGATATATGTTGTGGTAAAGGGGGTGACTTAAGTAAATGGCAAAAAGCAAGAGTAGAACATGTAGTGTTTGCAGATATAGCAGAAGTATCTGTACAGCAGTGTGAAACACGTTACCAGGACCTCCGCAAGAGGTGTGGTCGCCTTTACTCTGCAGAATTCATTGCTGCTGACTGCACAAAAGATACTCTGCGTGATAAATACAGAGATCCATCAATCAATTTTGATGTTGTCAGTTGCCAGTTTGGTCTACACTACAGCTTCGAAAGTTTAGCCCAAGCAAGGCGAATGCTGACTAATATATCGGAATGTATAAGGCCTGATGGATATTTCTTTGGTACTATTCCAAATGCATATGAAATAGTAGCAAGAGCACAAAAATCTGAAGACTTTTCCTTCGGGAACAGGATTTTCAATATAAAACTCCTCTTTGATCCCAAAGATGGATACCCTCTCTTTGGAGCAAAATATGATTTTCATTTAGAGGGTGTGGTGGATTGTCCAGAATTTTTAGTTAATTTTGAATTATTTGTGAAACTTGCTGCTGAATATGGACTAGAATTAGTGTATAAGGCCAGATTTGCAGATTTTTTCAAAGATCATTCAGAGAACTATAAACAACTGTTGAACAGGATTATATGCTTTGAAAGTTATCCGGCCCCACCAGGCAAAGAACTCATTGGTGATGAAGCAGAATATGAACATGCAAGAATTTTCTGGGAACAAATTGATAACAAAAAAGAAAATGACCGTATCGGTACCATGAGTGTTTGTGAGTGGGAAGTAGCAAGTATGTTCTATCAGTTTCAATAATATGCAAGTTATTCTAAATCCTTTTATTTTTATTAATAATCTTTATATTTTTCAGCTATTTACATGGCATTTGCTTTCAAGAAGAAGAAAACTATTTGGGATGCCAATGGAAAACCAACATATAATATTTCTACAGAAAAAGCCCACTGAACTACTGCACAAGTACCTTCGGTCTAAAATGTATACATATTACAAGCTAATCTCTTACTCTTAATTTTAAATGAAATGTAATAATATTATCAAGGCTGAATTGAGGAAAAATCATCATCTACTTTATTTACAAAAACATTTCTGGTTTCTCTTTGATATTATAGGCTCCACAGTCCACAGTCATGGAATATAAAATAAATACAATTATTAAAAATAAGAATATACTTTTTACAAAAACAGAATATTTTAAAGAAACCATCTGTCTGATATTGAATAAAGTGTTTTTTGAGCTTCATGAAGTTTTTTTTATACTTTAAATTTTTATTGTAGTAATAAGTACAGACAGTGTGATCAATGCCAACAATGTGTCGTTGTTTCTTTGCCCTTTCGCAAATTTTCATAGGTCTAGTCCATCCATAGTTACAAATATGTAAGATTTAGGAAAATTTATAAATATATTAGTGAAATCTGATATTAGCAAAAATGTCTAAACGCAACAAGAATTTAATGTTGCGTAAGTAGGCAAGTCGATATCATCTTTTATTTACGTAAGATTTTTAATACATAAATTTAAAAAGAAATATAAATAGTCATTTATTTATATACTCGCCGAAACAAGAAGTGCAAACAAAATAGTAATACCAACATATAACGCCAGTACCTATTAGACGGATTTGTATGGAGCGTTTGGTCGTGCAAATAATGTGCTATCTAATATCTCGGCGGGCGAGTTATGACAAAATAAAAAATAGTCAACTAGCCATAAAAAGATTAAGACAGTGGCAGTCCATGCCGCATGAAGGAAAACACGAGAAAACCAGTACACCTGTAAAGGAACTTGGAAGTCGACCCTTGAATTAGAAATATGCCCGCATTATTCATTCCAACATTCAATTAATGTTATCAAATGTAAATAAAAAAATTAGGAATGAAAACATTTATTGATCACATAGGTTTTCACCCAGCAGTCAGCAATTGTGCTGTAGTATCCGCTAGGTCGTTGGTATTCTCATCATCATCATCATCATAATTATACAAAAAAGTATCTAGGCATGTAGATGCCTACTTAGGTACTTTATACCTTTTGGACATACGTATTAGGCATAGGTTTAGTGTTGGAAGTACCGAGCACGTACGGGTGGGTCTTAAGATATCTTAACAGATAGAAGTCCCTACAAGTCGACTCTCAATACATCGATGTACCTATAAATAAAAAAATATAGTAGGTACCTACCCACAAACAGTACCTCAATTTTTGTTTATTCCAACTCGGGATAAATACTACTCCCGGTTATTTCGGAACCCATGTTGCATTTCCACCATCCGAAAACCAGTGCACTCCTTTAAATTTACTTTCTTAGCCACGCCAGGTATCTACACTACAATTTAAGAGCTTTCTCATCCACTAGTAGTCATCAGGTAGGTAGGTCATCTCAGTTCCAGTATCTGGCGGACCAGAAAATACTTCATGTTGTATTGGTTTGGAAACAACGCCCTACCTCTTTTATTTAGGCTGTTCAATCATTATTAAGTTACCCTATCCTAGTAGCTAAATATTTAACGTGTACAGTTATGTGGGTAGGTACATAAACTTTACCCTCAAAAATTGTATTACCCACCTTGATACATTTACTCTTCTTTCTCCTAATTCATCTTTTAACATTTTAGAGTCTATTTTGTTCCAAATAAAAAAAAATCTATTTAATTATTTTTATAGGTATTTAATTAGATTAAATAAATAGTTACAAATTTACTAGACCCATTTGAAATTTCCCCGTAAAAGGCTAAATAATCAAGAACATGAAGTTTGCACGGATGCGAACATTGAAGTCATTGAACCAACTTGTCTGACGTTCGTGCGAATCAGGGTAGGAACGGCGCATGCGCATTCGTCACCTCACGGCACTTAGAATTTTGCGTTCGTTTCTCTTCCAATCCAACCAAGCCTCATGTAATCTCGAACAACGTTGGTGATACGTAGGCAAAATGAGTGTCGAAAATCCAGCTAGTGATAATGATTGTGAATCTGTAAGTAATTTAAATAAATTTGTGCTGTTAAACTGTATAAGTTAAGTCAGTTTTTAAACCAATTTTTATACCGCAATGTTCCCCTTTACTAGTAACGCTACTCTCCACGAAGCGAAAATTTTCTAAGTCCCAATATGGCGTCTACAGTAGTCGAACAAAATGAAGCGTCGTTTATTGAAAGAAAAGTATTTTACATTAAATATTAGGCTTGTCTTTCGTGGCAATTTAAGTTTCAAAGATTTTATATTTTTTGGTTATATCGGCATAACCATTTCATGATGCATATTTTACAGGGAAAGGTAAATGGCAATAAAAACGAACACGTGAACGGTATTCACAACGGATACAGTAGCTCCGATAAGCACAAGTCCAGCCACAAGTCCTCGAGCAAGGACAAGCATCGCGACAAAGACCGCGATCACAAAAGTTCTTCCAAACACAGTAGCAGCTCAAGCAGGTTGGTTTTCCAGAATGTTCTATAAATACACTGTTTCATGCCCTATTATACATAAATTAATGCTTTCAATTACCTTATAGGGATAAAGACAAGAATAGACATTCAAGTAGCAAAAGTCATAGCAGTTCTCACAAGTCTTCAAGCAAGGACAAAGAGCGTAGTGATAGAGACAAAGATAGAAATGATAAGAGCAAAGATGAAGCCGGTAAAGAAAGAGAACGTAGTGATAAAGACAAACACCGCAGTGACAAGGACAAGCACAGAGACAGGAGCGACAAGGATAGAGACCGAAGTGATCGAGACAAGGATAAATCAAAGAACAGCAGTCATGATGAAAAGAAATCTTCATCTTCAAAAGACAAAGATAGGGAACACAAAAGTTCATCTTCAAAGGATCATAAATCTAAAGACCGTGAAAAGGACAGACATAAGAGTGACAAGCATCGGAGTGATAAAGACAAACACTCCAGTTCTAAGGATAAACACAGGTAAGTTATTATATATTATTTATTACATACATATACCTATGCTTTTTTAATTGGTAGGCATAAAAATATAATAAAGAAAATTTACACATTTAGTACTGTACTTTAAACAATGATCAAAATAGAATTATCTAAAATTACAATTATTTTTAACCTTTTACTGATACCTTAATTTGATGTATTTCAAATCAAATGATTTATAGGTAAATACACCTCAAGTATGAATTGACAAACTAATGACATTATAGGTATTGTCAAATAAAATTTATTTGTATGATATTTATTTCAAAATTATGTTTCACAGTACATTTATTTTTAAAAACTTGTTCCATATTTCCACTTGGTAATAAGTATAACTATTTTATTATTATAAAAAATCTTTTTAGTAAAATGTTTTGTTCAACCATCTTGTCAGTCACACTGTTATAAATACATTATTATTATGTTACTTAACATCCATGTGCCCTTATGGATTGAAATCATTTAAATGCCCTTGGAAATCAAAAAACATATTTTGTCTCTTTTACAGTTCAAGCAAATCTAAGGAAAAGTCAAGAGATGAGAAGCCTGAGAAAATCAAGTCTGAACCACTTGGTTGGCCGGATAAAGATGAACCCATGCAGGTTAGTGGCTTTTAACTACAAATGCAATTTAGTGAGATTCATGAGTAATAAATAAATGAGGATTTCATCCCAGGATCCTCTATTCATGTGTGAAGAGATCTCTTCTTCAATGTAAAAGAGATCTATGTGTGAAATATTGTTATATTTAAATGTTACAATAGCTATGATGACAACTAACATAACTCATTTTGCTCACAGATAGATGAACCAGCAATAAAGCATGAGATAAAAGAGGAAAGTGAAGATGGTTTTGCAGCAGTAAACAACACCACTGTTTCATCATGTGATTATTCCTTGTCTCAATTCAAAGATGATCCCCTTGCAGACCTGCCACCGGAAAGTGAAGGTGAAGAAGACATACCACTGGTAAGTTTGTCACCACTCTTGTACATCTAGGAGGTATATCAACACTGGTAATATACTAATGTACAGAATTTTTTTTTATATGTTCTCTAAATTAATTTTTATTTTTTGCATAATTTATTTTATTATTTATAAAAATATGTCATTTTAAAAAATACTTACATTCTGTCTGTGTGAAGTTTTTGTCACATTCTACAGGAGTGGTATAAAAAGTATTCTATGTCCTTATTCTGGTTCTAAGTGACATTACCACCGATTTTCAATTGAATTGGTTAAGCTGTTCTTGAGTTATAGCATAACTAACAACTATATTTTATTTAAATATTTATATATTATCCACATGGACAAGGTTACAAGGTTACTTCATTCTGCCAACTACTAAAAGTACATATGATTAATTATGTTGTTTATCTATAATCATTATTTAATGTTATTACAGTTGGACCGCAAACCTACTAAAAGACATATTGCAAGTGATAGTGAAGAAGATATTCCACTATTATTAAGGAAGAAATCTAAAAAGAAGATTAAGAAAGGTTTGAAACAGATATAATAAGTAACTAGTAACCCACCCTCGCTACGCTTCGGGTACATTATTCATAAAGACCTTACTCTTAAAGACCTGACACTCTATCTATTAAAAAAAACCGCATCCAAATCTGTTGTGTAGTTTTAAAGATTTTAGCATACATAGGGGCAGACAGTCGCGGGAAGCGACGTTGCTTTTAGTGATTTTTCATATTTTATGCTAAATTATCATTAAAAATGTAACCCTCAATTTCACTTATAGAGTCATATGAAGATGACGAAGAAAAAGAAGAAAAACCAAAAAAGAAAAAGGTAAAACCTGAAAAAACAAAAGCTAAGCCAAATAAGGTGAAGACAGATCCAGATGGTCCAAGTCCAACTAAGCGCAAGAAGAAACAAGAAGACGAAACGGAAGTATGGAAATGGTAAGTGTGGACATGGTTCAAAGCCTAGTTTTTATAATTACGAAGTTCTCTGTTTCAATGTGATAGGTATAGCCAGGCTTGTGCTAGGAGCAGCTTTTTTTTCACACTCAAAGTATATTTAGGTACTCTTTAGCTTTTTCTTTGATAGAACAATTTAGGACAATTTTATTTTGGTACCATGTCTGCTGAAATAATATTTCATCTAGACCCTGTGGGTCCAATCAGCGCCATCTATAAATAAGTGGTATAGTTAGAAGATAGTTTTACATGGTAACAACAGATGGCGTGACCATGTGACAGGAGCTGACATAATAAAGTTGAGGTTATGTAGGTTATATTTGATAGAACAGTACCATGTTATTATCGGTCGTTACTAAACTTTGTAACTTGCGTCCCCTTCTAAGAAGTCAGTTTGTGGTTGTTGTAAGTGTAAAACTGAGTCATTTCCAAAATAATCGGTGTGTAAATGTTACATTATCAAAGTGTGAGTTGTACCTATAAATATATAATTTCTAAACATGTTTTATTTTTATAGGTGGGAAGAAGAAAAAAAGGATGATGGAACCAAATGGAGTTTCCTAGAACACAAAGGACCATTATTTGCACCAGCTTATGAACCTCTTCCTGAACATGTAAAATTCCGTTATGATGGTAAAGTGGTACGGCTTACTGAACATTCAGAGGAGGTAGCTGGATTTTATGCTCGTATGATTGAGCATGACTACACAACTAAATCAGCGTTCAATACTAATTTCTTCAATGACTGGCGCAAGGTTATGTCTCATGAAGAATCGAAAATAATAAAAGATCTCTCAAAGTGTGATTTTAAGGATATTCATGCATATTTCCAAAGTGTATCTGAAAAAAATAAGAACCGTTCAAAGGAAGAGAAAGCTGAAATTAAAGCCAAAAATGAAGAAATTCAGAAAGAATATGGATTTTGCACAATAGATGGTCATAAGGAAAAAATTGGAAATTTCCGAATAGAACCTCCGGGACTATTTAAAGGTCGTGGAGATCACCCCAAAATGGGTATGTTGAAGAAACGTATTATGCCTGAAGATGTCTCTATTAATTGTTCAAAAGATAGTGTAGTACCTAAACCACCAGCTGGTCACAAGTGGAAAGATGTCAGACATGATAATACTGTAACTTGGCTTGCATCTTGGACTGAAAATGTTCAAGGTAATACCAAGTATGTTATGTTAAATCCAAGTTCTAAATTAAAGGGTGAAAAAGACTGGCAGAAATATGAAACAGCTAGAAAATTACACAAGTGTATCGATAAAATAAGAGAAACTTATCATTCTGACTGGAAGGCCAAAGAAATGAGAGTGCGACAAAGAGCGGTAGCATTGTATTTCATTGATCGTCTTGCTCTGAGAGCTGGTAATGAAAAAGATGATGACCAAGCAGACACAGTGGGTTGTTGTTCCTTGCGTGTTGAACACATTGAATTACATAAAGAAAAAGATGGCAAAGAGTATGTTGTTGTCTTTGACTTCCCTGGTAAAGATTCCATCAGATATTACAATGAGGTTCCAGTGGAAAAAAGAGTCTTTAAGAATCTCGAGTTATTCATGGAAAGTAAAAAAGGTGGTGATGACCTATTTGACAGGTTGAACACACAAACATTAAATGACCACTTAAAAGAATTAATGCCAGGATTGACTGCAAAGGTCTTCCGTACTTACAATGCTTCAATAACATTACAAAAACAACTAGAAGAAATTACTGATCCAGATGCATCAATTCCTGAAAAGATACTTGCATATAATAGAGCAAATCGTGCTGTGGCTATTCTCTGTAACCATCAGCGAGCTGTGCCTAAAAGTATGTTTTTAATTATATGAATTACTAATTACTTTTGAATGGATTTTGGTATCAATATTATATTTTTATTTTATTTTATCCAGGTCATTCTAAGTCAATGGAAGCATTAAAGGAAAAGATTCAAGCTAAGCGTGATCAAATTGATGAAGCCGAAGAAGATTTACGGGAGTCTAGCAAAGCAGCCAAGCGAGGCTCTGTTAAAGAAAAGTTAGCATGTGATAAGAAAAAGAAAGCCTTGGAACGACTTAAACAACAATTGAAAAAACTAGAGCTTCAAGAAACTGATCGTGATGAAAACAAAACTATTGCCCTTAGTACCTCCAAGCTTAATTATATGGATCCGCGTATTTCGGTGGCTTGGTAAGTTTTGAAGTGATGTTTTTAATAATTTTATAGATGATATTATTTCAAATGTGTAGTGTTCGCACACTTAGTAATATTTTATAAATAAAATTGTTTTGTTATTTTACAGGTGCAAGAAACATGATGTACCCATCTCAAAGATATACAACAAAACACAAAGTGACAAGTTTCGTTGGGCGATCGATATGGCCGGTCCTGACTATATCTTTTAAGGTCAAAATAGCATTAGCTATATTTTATATACAATTTTCATATTTGCAAACGTTCCACTTTATATATTTTTTACATTTAATTTAATGTACCAATATTGATTATGAACTTGAGAGCCAGGATTGAGTTAACTTAGGATGAGAAAATCGTATTTCCCACTGGAATATAACTCTGAAAAGTATGTTGTATAAATTATGTTCCTGGCAATTTTGGTGGAAATTTTGTGATGTATTATTATAACTTTTTGACTAACAAATTTTGGACCCCAAACAATTCGTCGTTTCTCTCTGATTAGGTTCCAAATTAGAAGTCTGATTCTAATTTATTTTTATTAAGAATACTTAGTTACAATTTATGCTTATACATTTTGTAGGATAAATTTTAGAGTTAGACAAAAATAGTTTTAAGATTTTTTTCTAGTACAGATGGCTATCTGTTCTATTTCTCTAGATTTTAAATTTCATAGAAAACATTGAAATGTGTGCTAAAAAGAGAAAGCAATCTTAACATCTTATATTAAATCATCTGAGTTGTACATAATTAAATGCTTCTCAATTAAAAATAAATTTACCTAACTACTTAATAGCAAATCTATTTTTTGATGATTTCAAATCAAATAATCTCGGTTTTTTCATGGTCACCCACTCATGATTTCATTGTCGTCAATAGTGTTAAAATAAGTAAAACAGATCATGAACACTTTAAACTGACTTTACGTTAAGCGGTAAATGCTAAAATGTTGTAACTTCTTGGCATAATACTTGGTTAGAAAATCTACTAAACTATCGAAGGAATTATGCTTCCAGTCAGTAATTAAAACAACTCTTAGTAGTGGATGATCATGATCTTGAATAAAATCTGGAGAAATCTTGTGTGTAGCTTGTAGCCCGAAATGATGTAAATTATTAGTGTGTATGTGCACAATGTGCAGTAGTAAATGTTGTAAAGTAAGTAATAATGTTATTTTATTTTTATAAGACTAGATCGAAAATTGTGGCAATAGCCGTCAATGTTAACAGAAGGTACAATATTAAACGTAAAATTGTAATTATTTACAGTTTGTGAGTCTTGTAAATAGAAAATTTTTACCACATACAATTATTGTGAAATGAGATTATCCCAATTAAATAAAACATTGACACTAGTATTACTCTTAAATGTTTTAATATATTCGTACATAATATGTCGAATATAAAACCACTAGTCCTATGGACGCCTTTAGCTATGGATCGTTATTCTCGCGAAAAGCAAAACAATGGGGATGACTACAGCCACCACAGTTAGAACATGAAGAATAACAATACATCAAATTACAAGACTCCATAATTAAAAAAAGGAACAACGCTTTACCTTCTTAATGTATATGTTACGGCTAATACCCGAAGTGCGGCTACACCTAGTTTTAGCCGGTTAGAACTAGGTGTAGCCTCTTACTCTTGGATAAACCTAGTAGTAGTAGACGTGTGGCACTCGGGGACTGCCGCGGTATAGCTATCGCATAGCATCGTCCGATTTCGGAGCAGCTCGTCTCGATTCGTGCGAGGTTCGTTGAGTCGTACAATACGTCTAACCGCACGCACACAAACACCGTGCCGAAGTCTACCGAACTGAAACAACGTTAGACGATTGTGAGGTTTTTTTCGTTACGGAATTTCTTGGTTCGGTCGCCGCGCTCAAAGCCCGCAATAACTTACTACATTCCATTCTACTTATACGAACTGCATAGGTATTTTTTTTAAATGTTCTATTACATTAAATTAAACTAAACGATACTGTTTGTCATTTAAAAGTATAAAAATATTTATTTTAATATTTTTCCTAATGACGCCGCAATAAAATGAAAAAAGTGTGCACTATAATTATTTTCGTTTGTCAAACGTAAAATGCGTGATTCAGAACACAATGAAGTGTCACAGGGATCACTTAGGTGGAAAATACTATAGGTATTGAAAAATGATAAATTTATTTAATTTATTATTTATTAAATTTTCAATCATATTTGTCAAAATAAAACAGGGTTCCAATTCGTCTGCATGTGTAGTATTTTTTTTATGTATGTTCACCGATATTTTTGTCAATTATTTAAACGTAGTCGTACTTAATCGTATTAAAATTTAGTGTGTTCAGTTTCAGATAATATCCTGTGTTTTTCATTGATTGAATAGTGGTCCCGCCATTTTGACGTCATAATGGCGGGACCACTTTCTCCGTCGAATAATTGCAAATTCATTGCGTGTAGAATTTTTCTACGAAAGTATAAATTGATAGAATTACTGTATTGAATCCTGGTGGCATCATTTCCTTAATAACTGACGTGGTCCCGCCATCTTGATGCTCACCAGTAGTTAAGCTACAATGAAGATTTTTATACTGAATTCCAGCTTCTTACTAAAATTTCACAAAAGTCTCAATAACTTTGGAACCATTGAAAATCGCGGAACATACATGGGGGTTATATCGATAGGTATTGAAGTCCCCCATCGATTGACTTACGATGATCCACCCCTCCTGTTACACCCTGTATATAATACAATTCATGTAGATTATGTGCTTTCAAGGTAGGTATAGTTTCCAGACTAACTGCTGCAGAGTACGACACAATACATTATGAATGTTTTATGTACTCATTTTTAATTTCCTGGGGCACATGTGTTTATAATAAAAAATACCATTAACAATCTTACTTATTTATTTCGAAGAACTAAGAAACTTGGTCCCATTATTATAAAATCATAACAAAGTAATAGTGCTTACAAAACACTAATCTTGAGGATTACCTACTAAAAAAATCCACATCTTCCATACCTTCGGGCATATAGGTCAAGCCAGATTCCTCCTTTTGGAGCAAGTTGTAACCGCTGCCATAGTCTAAAAATACGTTTACATACATTAAATAAAAATATAGGATGAGGCCTTGTACCTATATTTTATTATATTGTTTTAATAGATTATAGGTGTTTTATGGTTTAACATTGCCTTACCTATTTCCTTCATCAACTTTGTAGGTGCGTTCCTCAAATGAAGAGGAACAGGGGGAAGTGGACCTTTAGCCTCTTTTATGTAACGTTTACATTCGTTCATGGCACAATACACCTCCCTGCTTTTCGCAGCTCGAGCCAGTCTTACGGCACATTGCACTAATAAGATATCACATTCTGGCATCCCTATGTGTTGACAACCTTGAAGGCATGCAACAGCTTCGACTAAAGCATTTTGATCAGCTAAACCTGTGAATAAATATAGAAATGTAATACAATCCTGAAGCCCTTCTGCAACCAAATCATTTTATAAACTTCAATGCATACCAATATCCTCACAGGCTATACGGATAAATCGTCGTGCTATATACAATGGATCTTCCCCACTGCTTAAAGCTCTTGTAGTCCAATAAATAGCTGCATTGTCATCACTTGCTCTTATCGACTTGTGAATAGCAGATATAATATTGTAGTGTTCTTCCCCTTTTCGATCATACATTATATGAGACCTCTAAAAACGCCTTCATAGTTTAAGAACTTTGCCTCCAATTTCACGAGCAACATGCGCCAGCGCGGGTGGATTTCAGCCGTGGAAGCGTACCTACGTAGGTTTGATTGGTACCGTACTAAGATGTTTTATTCGCGTACAACTCGACGACACACCTAAAGGCCACCAGAGCCACGCATTCTATGCGCTCGCACCTTTACAATTCTTAAGATCAATAAAACATTTTGGGATTTCAGTTTAAAAGTTTATAGAAACGCTTAATGAAAATGTCCATTAACCATTGTAAAAGGTTCGCGGATAACCATGTTCCGACCGTTTCTGTTCCGGCTGCACTCGCGCCTTCGCGCCGGCTTTGATATTCTAGGCACATCAAGCCTTACTATTAGTATTGTAGGGACTAAAGTTATATTCGAAAATTATTAACGATCAACGGTACCTACATTATGTATACGCTTGACGCGGTTTCATACAAAATTACCAAATTCCGGGGATTTTTGTATAAAACCCGAATCGCGTCCACTTAACGCAGCGCAGGCCCTTATGTACAAAATACAAATAAATCGTGCATATAGCTATAATCATATGAAGTGAATGAGAAAATATTTTACGTATATCTATTTACATAGAATAAAATACCTTAATTCCATTTTTTATATCCTCAAGAGACAATATTACAGGTCCTTCAGTACAAATGTTGTGGTTTTCGCCAGGGTCTCTAGATTCCAAAGCGAGTTCTAGAGCTCCAAGAGCAATTCTGGCGTCACCATCACAAACTTCTGCAAGCCACTGTAAAGATTCTGGCTCAACTATTATTCTGAAGAATAAGATTTTTTGTTTACATATACATATTAAATTAAATTAATTTTAATTAAAATAATTGTAAATTTTTTGAATGGTATATTTCAAAAATTAAATACTTACTTCGGAATATTGCCTTCTGAAATCTCTTCTACATTTGTAACAGCACTAGAAATTGCTATATTTTTCCTACAGAGCAATGCTCTCTTCAGTATTATTAACACATCATCTACTGTTAATTTTTGCATAACAATAACACGGCATCTACTAAGAAGTGCATTATTTAAGCTGAAAGATGGATTTTCAGTTGTAGCACCAATTAAAATAATTGTACCATTTTCAATATGGGGCAAAAATGCATCTTGTTGTAGTTTGTTAAACCTGTGTAAGGAAAAAATATTATTGCATTCTCCCAGTACAATAATGAATAAATAATACATAAATTAGATACATCTTTTGCATTATGATTTAGAAGATTATCTATAATTTTTATTTAAGAGATGTGGATTTTGAATAAACAAATAAATAAATAAATCTACCTATGTATTTCATCCATAAAAAGTATAGTCTGATTTTTAAATGCTGTCTCATTTCTTGCTACTTTAACAATTTCTTTCACATCACCAATTCCAGCCATTGTTGCAGAAAGTTTCACAAATCTCATGTTTTTACTTTCCTTGCATAAATTAGATACAACATTGGCTAATGAGGTCTGTAAATATAATTAAATATGGTTATTTTAAGAACATGTGATACACAATTGATGCTTTGTATTAGAAATAATTTTATTTTAAAATCAATTATGGATGAAATTTTTATAATGATAATTGATAAAATATGTATGGTAATCTATATAATATAAAAATGCTAGGAGGCCTTTACACAGTCATTTCAGCCAATACTTTTTATTTGCAAGAAAAAAAGAATATTGTATATCATAAAGCATTCGAATAATGAACACACTTTTTATTAATTATACAAACTTGAATTAAATTGTTGTAGTTAAGACCGCACAGAGATACTTTTTCTTTAGGCGGTTTCAAATGTCAAAGTATAAATACTTATTTTTTTATTGAAATAACCATTTTATAGGTATAATATGATTTAAATGTAGTCATACTAAATTGTATTAAGATTAACTGTGTTCAGTTTAAGATAATATCCAGTGTTTTTCATTGGTTGAATAGTGGTCCCGCCATTTTTACGTCATAATGGCGGGACCACTTTCTCCGTTGAATAATTCCAAATTCATTGGGTGTAGAATTTTCCTATGAAAGTATAAATTGGTAGAATTACTGTATTAAATCCTGGTGGCATCATTTCCTGAATAACTGACGTGGTCTCGCCATCTTGACGCTCACCCCAAATCAGTGGTAGAATCTTATTATCTAGTAATGTGACGATTTATAAGTACATGTAAGTAGCCTACATAAATAAAGACATTTTGATTTGATTGGCATGCAATAAAGAGTAGCAAATTCATAGGTACTTACTGCCTGACAGTTAAATTTACATCATACAATTATGTATTTAAGCATTAAGAAGTACTGATAAGTATTAACTTTAATAATAGGTAATCCAGAGGTATGATTCAGTAAGTATTGTCAACAATGAATCCACTTTCCTTACCTTTCCACAACCTGGAGGTCCCCACAGTATCATATTTGGTACTTTCTTTTGTTCTAGCATTGCTCGGATCATAGTACCAGGCCCAAACGCTTCTTGATGACCGACCATATCTTTGAAACTTATTGGTCTCATGGCTTCAGCTAACGGAATGGGATTTGTGTTAGCTTTAGTTTTGTGACCTTTTATTTCTTTTGTAGATACCGATGACTGCGATTCCTTACCAAATTTGAAAATAATCTCTTACTTATTTATGTGGATAGTCAAATGAAAGCCATAATTAATTGGTTGTTATAACCTTACCTTGTAATTTTTAGGGTCTAATGGTGCGGGTTCCAATTTAGAACGTTTATTAAAAGGCGATTTTGCCTGTGATAAATGAGAATTATCTCTTTTTGCACTTGATTGTTCTGCTGTATTAAGAAATAAACATGTATTTACATGATTTTCTATTTTGTCCTTCTCAAACTTTCTATTGCATATAGGACATGCAATATTATTTATTTCCATTGAATCTGCCATTATTAGTATCTATACAGTTAAAAGTAGTCAACAAATCTTGAAACTATTTCAATATAAACAAAGATGTTGTTTCAAAACAAGTACATACAAGAAGACAGTGTTTGGTTCGCGGGCGAGCGGGAAGGTTGGTATAGTAGTATACTTTTGACTTTTTTATTGTAGAGTTTTTGGCTTGGGTACTTAGACCTTTAAGCCATTTTGACTTTTACGGTTATAGCTTGGGGTATCAAAATTTTAATTTAAACTAAACGATACTATTTGCTTTTTAAAAATATAAAATTATTTATTTTAATATTGTTCCTAATGTCGCCGCAATAAAATGAAAAAAATGTGCAATGAAATTATTTTCGTTTGTCAAAATGCTGGATTCAGACACGATCAGAGACATAGTACTTAATAACCTTTTAAGTTTTAAGGTACCATGTCTCTGGACACGATGAAGTGTCACAGGGATTATCTTAGCTGAAAAAGAATATAATGAGCCTAGGGGATACTATAACCCTAGATACGAAGTACCTTATAGGTATAATAATAATTATACTCAGGCCCCTCTTTCCCACTGAGCACTATGGGCACTATGGGCACGTGCCCAGGGCCCCGTGATCGAATGGGAACCCCTATAATTATAGTTATTATATATATAATTATAGTTATTATAGTTCCTGCCAGATTACCAAATGATAACCGATATTTAGTTTTCACTTCAACCTATTTTATTGGGTAGGTTCAGTTTTTCTATTTAAATTTCCTTTGAAGCAATAAAAACCACTTAAGAATTTCGGTTTAACAGGTACTTTTGTGTTGTTTGTCTATTCTTATGATTATTAACAATTTTTTAAATTATTAATTTAAGAAAATATTGCTTGTCGTAGCAAAGTAACATCGATTTTAGGTTAATTGACATTCGTCAAAAAGATCAAACTATTAAATGCAGCTATAAACAGGCTATAAGTACCACTCCACCGTCGCTCAAAAATGAGGTGTTGCGATATAATGTCGATTGCGAAAACTATAAAAAATCTATTATAGGACTTCCGCTTGACACTATTTTTGGGACATAATGTATAACCCTGAGAAACTGACTGACTAACATATAAACGCAAAGCCTAAGCGACTAAATGTAGCGACTTCAAATTTGGAACTGACGTAACTTAGGTACCGTAAAGGTGCACAAAAAATAGAATTCCCGAAATTCCTTCGGTAACGCGAATTAGCGGGAAATTCTTTTGTATGAAAAATCTAAACCGCTTAAGTTAAGTTAGACGCTTAAAATTTCGCATACAGGATATTGCGAAATTCCCACGGGAACGGGAGTTAGCAGGAAAAAACTTTTGTATGATAAAATCTAAACCGCGTAAGACAGATGATAGAAATATAGCATGCAGGTACCCTGATGAACGTAAAGATTACTTACAATGCTATATTGCAAAACGGGAGTTATTGAAATATAACTTTTAAATGTAAAATCCTGTACTCCACGCGAACGAAGTCGCGCGATAAGAATACAATTTGATGCGGTGTTGTTTATGTCTTAAAGAAACCTATTCAACGTCATACGTTATACCAAAGACAAAAAGTTAAGCACCTAACAGTGTACAGGAAGTATATAATCTTTTAAAGCAAAACATAATTGAAGACACATTTCCTTACGTAGAAATTGCAACTAACTGCAGCGGAGAACGCTTCTTCTCCAAATTGAAACCAATAAAAAATTAATTAAGAAGTACTATGCTTCAAGAGAGATTAGCTAGTTTGTCGCTGACGTCCATAGAATGTGATATTCTTGTCACCGGAAAATAACAAGAACCGTAAATTTATAACTTTCCTAGGAAAATTATAAACTTTCGTAGGATTATACACGAGAGATAAAATGTATTATTTTACGCCTACATTCTAGGAAGTTCATCAATTTGCGACGTCGTGTGGTAAATTTATAAACTTACGGATATTCATTCGTAAGATTCTAAGCGGTTCGGCCAATCACAGAAGAGTGTTTAATTTTACGCTTCTTATGAAACGGAAAATAACACACAGCTCTCTGATTGGTTGACGCTAGCAGTGGCAGGCGGCTCGAAAGCACGTTCGAGCCGCTTTATGACTTAGGGTGTTGAGCTTCTTCAGCTTTAAGCATCGATTTCATGCGGCAAGCAGTACCTGATTACGTCACATCTTATAAAATAACGATAGCTACTCTCGTTTTCGAGTTAGAAAATTATTATTTTGAAAATTTGAAAAAAAAAAATTTTTTTTTGTGGAATTATTTGCATGATTCGTTAGTATTACTACAGGCAAATCGTTCTGCCACGGGAAACGGGCGTTTTGTTTGCCCACTTATACCTTTGTAGAAATCTGAGTCAAGTATTCACATGACCATCTGCGCCAAAAGTTCTGCAACATTTTCTGCGTTAGTTGCCAACGTCTAAGAGATGATATTGACGAGGATTCATAATTATCGTCTGGTACAAGTACCAGGGGCTCACCAATGATAAAATGTCCCGGTGTAAGCGGTATAGAATCCTGTGCGTTGGTACTTACTTGAGACAAAGGTCTAGAATTAAGGCATGCCTCAATTTGATAAAGCAAGGTACTTATCTCCTCGAATGTTAGGGTCTCTGCACCAATCACACGCCTTAAATGATGTTTGGTGGACTTTATCCCACTCTCCCAAAGCCCGCCGAAGTGGGAGCTCTTGGTGGTATAAAATGCCATGTGGTGCCAGTAGTGGCCAAACTCTCGGCGATTTCTCGTGTTAAAGTTGAACGTTCTTGAGCTTCTAAAGTTCTTAGCTCACGGGCAGCGCCCACAAAATTCGTTCCGTTATCGCTGTAAAGATCTGCGCAATGACCGCGTCTAGAAACGAATCGTTTAAAAGCTGCTAGAAATCCCTGTGACGTAAGATCAGTTACAGCCTCTAGATGTATGGCTCTTGTTGCCATACAAATGAACAGGCAGATGTAGCCCTTGTAGGCTCGATGACCTCTACCTTTAGAAGTCCTGATCTGGATGGGACCAGCGTAATCCACGCCACATTGGTAAAATGGACGAATTGGTGTTACGCGAGCTTGGGGCAGTTGTCCCATAAGTTGATGTCTAGCCTGAGCCGCATATCGTACACAGGCGACACATTTGCGTACAAATAATTTAGCACGGTTTTTGATATCCAGGATCCAATATTTTGATCGCAGGTAATTAACCATCAATTGTGGTCCGCCATGAAGGGTTTTTTGATGGGCATCAGCAATGACAAGATCCGTGAAATGAGATTTTGATGGCAACACAATTGGATGTTTCTTGTCATCACTAATGTCAGCCCTTTCCAGCCGACCTCCAACTCGTAAAATGCCTTCATGATCCAGGAAAGGAGTCAACGTGGTAAGTTTGCTTTTCTTATTAACTTCACGTTTCAGTTCAATATCTTTTATTTCTTGGACAAAAATACTTAGCTTGACATGCTCTTGTGCTAATTTTAATTGCTTCTGATAGTTCATGCGTAGTTAACCAACTAGGAAATGTTATTGCTTCATTAGATTTCTTCGCCCTTGAAATTGTTAGAAACCTTCTGCAGTAAGCCTCGACTCTGACTAATTTCTGCAATGTTGAAAACTTGGTCCACAATTCAAATTCATTTTCCTCGGTTACATGAAAAGATTTCATTCTTTTCTCTTCTAAATTCGTGTCCTTCACTTCCTTATTATCATATTCTATATTTGTGTTTTTTAGCCATTCTGGTCCAGATTTCCAGAGAGGAATTTCGTTACATTCTGATGGGTTGACTCCACGAGAAGCGCAATCTGCTGGGTTGTCAGCAGACGATACGTGTGACCACTTGTCCCGATCTAAAATATTCAAAATTTCTGAAACACGATTTGCGATGAACGTCTTCCAACGGCTTGGATGACTGCTCAACCAAGCTAGCACGATTGTGGAGTCCGTCCAGGCATGTAAATTTGCTTTGGGTACCTTCATGACTTCAGAAACTTCCTTCAACAACTTCGACAGTAAAACGGCGCCGCACAGTTCCAGACGTGGGACTGAAACTTGCTTGATTGGGGCTACTTTCGTTTTGCTGGTAACAAGAGTGACCTTGACAATTCCAGACTCGTCTATCCCGCGCGCGTAGACTACAGCAGCATATGCATCAGTAGAAGCGTCGCTAAAGCCGTGTATCTCGAGAGTACAACTCTTGTTGATGCCAATCCAGCGCGGCAGGCGAAATCTAGTAAGTGTGGTAAGTTCACCTCGGTAAGTGATCCAATCATTTAGAAGCTTGGAGGGAAGCTCTTCATCCCAACCTATCCCTGCCAGCCATAGCTGTTGAATGAATATTTTTGCTTTTACAATGGTTGGAGCGATCCATCCCATAGGATCGTACAATTTCGCTATGTCTGATATAACCTTTCTTTTTGTTACAGGTTCACTGATGGGTGGTAGCTGCACGGAGTACTCGAAGTCGTCGGTTCGTCGGTTCCAGGTAAGTCCAAGAATTTTTATGATTTGATCTGTCTTTAGTTCCAAATTGCTTTCTGTTGCTTTTGTTTCTTTGCTTATTTCCTTTAGTAGTGTTTCATTGTTGCTTGACCATTTCTGTAGTTTAAAGCCTCCTTTGCTTAGTAGTTCGTTCATTTCTTTACAAATCTGTTTTCCTTCCAGTACTGTTTCGCAGCCGGTAAGTAAATCGTCCATGTAAAAATCGTTTAAGACTCTTTCAGATGCTAATAGATAGTTCTTGCCTTCATCCAACACGACCTGGTGCAATGTTCTAACTGCGAGAAATGGTGCTGGAGCAGTCCCAAAGGTGACTCTCAACAAACGAAGATGTTCAATAGGATCTTCTGGCGTGAATCGCCAAACCAAACGTTGGTAATCTGCATCGTCGAGAGCCATCCTTATTTGGCGATACATTTTAACTATGTCGGCCACCAAACAGATAGGGTGCAGTCTCCACCTCATCACCAAATGACGTAGATCCGATTGTATCGTTGGACCCACCATCAACTCGCTGTTGAGAGATACGCCGTTCTTGTCTCGACATGAAGCGTCGAAGACAACTCTTACCTTCGACGTGGTCTTGTCTAGTTTCACTACGGCGTGATGAGGTAAGTACACTCTATCTGGTTTATTGATCTCATTTATTGGCACCTTTTCCATGTGGCCTAGCTCCAGATACTCAGCGATCACATCAGAATAGAGATCCTTTAGTTGTGGTGTTTTCGATAGACGCTTTTCTTGAATTAAAAATCTGCTTGTTGCTATTTCTAACGAATTTCCTGATTTGCAGTTGGGGTTTTCATCTTTAAAGGGTAATCTTACGACGTATCGTCCAGAAGGGTCTCTTGTGGTAGTCTGAGTATAGAATTCTTCGCATCTTCGTTCTTCAGGTGTGAGATGAGGTTTGTTGAGAAGACCATTGTCTGATTCAATTTCCCAAAATCGTTTAAGGTCAAATTCTTCATTAACGACTTGAGTGTGTAAAGTTGTTATAGAGGTACAACTTGATTCCGTTCTACTTTTTCAGATATTAGGCCAGACAAGATCCAGCCGAGCTTAGTGTTCTGTGCAATTAGGGTTCCAATTGGTCCTCTGATAAGCCCCTCAGATATTATTTGACAATACACCTCTGCTCCCAACAATAAGTCGATTTTGTTTGGAACGTTGAAGTTTGGATCTGCCAACCTAATTTTTGGCATATTATCCCATAATTGCATACCAACCTTTCGTTCAGGGAGGAAGGTGGTAAGTTTGGTAAGAACATGAGCCTTCACCATGATCGTGAAGGTTGGATCATAAACCGATTGCAGTTTTACATTTACTACATGGGTTGAATTGACCGATGTGTTACAATCACTACCTACACCAGATATGACACTTTTGCTTGTTACTTTCGTCAGCCCAAGTAATTGGACTGCAGACTCCGTTATGAACGAGGCCTGTGATCCCTGGTCCAGTAAGGACCTAAGTGTCAACATCGATCCATTGTTTGTTTCGGCTTTTACTAAAGCGGTAGCTAAAAGAACTTGACTCTTGTTGTTAGAGAAACAAGTGGTAATGTTGATCTGATCATTTTCGTCTGATGCTGTCACTGTTGCTGCGACAACATTGTTATTGTTAGATTGCGAGGGTACCTGTACATTATTGGATACATTGGCGTTGTTTGAATGCAATAGAGAGTGGTGTTTCTTTTTACAAATTCTGCACCTAGTAGGCAAACGACAAGATACGACAGAATGGTTTGCGCCTAAACAATTATAACACAAGTTGGATGTTTGAACAAAGTTACGGCGGGCTAATAGGGTTTCATTTGCGAATTGTTTACAATTTCTAGCTTATGATTGTTATCAGAACAAAAGAACATGGAACAGATATTTTTTCACTATGATTGGCTACTACATGATGTGATTGACTAATTTTTGTGGTTCTGGGGTTCAAAAATTCGAGTGACCTAAATCTGTGCTCTAAAAATTCTAAAAATTGTTTCAATGTTGGTAAGTCATTAGTCAGGTCACAAATTTTTGCTTCCCATTGCTTTCTAGATTCATTATCCAATTTAGATGACAAAATATAGATAACAATAACATCCCAATTGTCAGTTGTTACACCAGTATTTTTTAGCGCATTTAAACATTCGTTGGTAGTGTCAAAAAGATCTTTAAGAGCACCTGAATTTTCATGAACAATAGCTTTTGGCTAAAAAATCTTTTTAATATGCTATTAGTTAAGTATCTTTTATTATTAAATCTATTTTCTAACAGTTCCCAACAGATCAGATAATTGTCACTCGTTATTGGTAAATGCCGTAACAATTGCTCGGCTTCCCGATTAAATAACCTTTTAAATAGTGAAGTTTTTGCACATTTTGTAAAGAATTATTATTGTGAATTAATGAAGTATACAAGTCACGAAACGTGGTCCACTCAGAGTACTTCCCTGAGAAGCTGGGTATTGAAATCTTCGGAAGTTGCACGCCGATTTGATTTCCAACGGTTTCCTGATCCTGGCCTTTGTTCTGTTTGTTAGGCAGATTTTTTAGACTCTCCATTAATTCTGATCTATAATCTGTATATAACTCTTCTGCTTCTGAATAAAATTCGCTGGTAAAATAATCTAACTTAGTATATTCACTATCCGTTGCTTCGCTTATTATTTGTTCATGTACAATCTCAAAGGTTTGCCATAGTCTTTTCAAATTATCCAATCTTGTTTCTACGTAGCTAGTTGTTATCCTGTCCTTTGGAGATTTTTTAAAGTTAATTCTTCCCTTTTCTATTCTATTGTACATTTCAGACTGAATTCTTATCTTTTTTTCCATTGTTACTTGTTAAGTTTCTTCAATTCGCAATAAAGACCCGTACGGTATGGGAAAAGATGCTAATTTACGGTGTTGGTTTCTTGCAATTCGCCTAAATTTTACAAATCCCGTGCTATGTATGAGTGCGCAAGTAAATTTTTCTAAGTCCAGTATGGGCGTAATTTTTCTAAGTGTTTTAGATTTAGACACTTAGGAAAAATCGGGCATGGATTCCCCGTCTCAACCACAATTCCACATAAAATTTTACAAGTCCAAGATTTCTACTAATTTGTTAAAGTTCAATATGTCTTTGGTTTAAGGTTCTAATTGCCTTGATTTCTTGTAATAAATATTGTACTTACAGTTTATACGCCCATACAAACTTGCTCTTCAACACTCAACTCAGTTTCCTCCGTATCAGTTTTCTTTCCACTAGGTGGCGCCACTACTGCATATATGACGCTGATTCACACCAGGTACTTCCGACTCGATGGACCATGAATAAAAAGCCAATATCCATTCAGACAAAAAGACAATTTATTATAGTTTCAAGCGATAGCCTTATACGGCCGAGAAAACGAAACGCTTGCGCGATGTAAAATACATACAGCGCCATCTGTTGGCAGCACTTAAAACTACGTTGTATGAATGATATTAAAGTTACGTTTGACATGTTGACTTCATAGTTATAATTTATTTACTTTATAATTACTATTTATCTATTATATTAATCTATTATATTTATTATACTATGTATTTATCTTTGATAATTAGACACCAACCACTAAAATTTCACGGTGTATATTCAAAAAATAAGACTTAATTTTTTGTAGGTATTCAGTTTTTTCTTCTTATTTTTTTATTTAGTTCATTCCCATCAGGGAAATGCAAGGCTATCCCGTAAAGCCTAGTCTTATATAAGTAGTTTGGTAATGCAGTCGGAGCCAAGTCTTTTGTAATTTTTTTGTTCCTTTCCATAGGTAGAGTTGTTAAGCCTGCTCTACACTACTCGCGAAGTTTCTTGTGCGAGCTAGTCTAGAGAAGTGCGAAGTGCGCCACTACACACTCGTCAAACTTCGCAATATGCCTTGGTGACCTTTGATTCGGTACCAAAAACCAACAACAAATGGAAGTCATCCGAGGCGAAGTGAAGTTTGACGAGGTAAACCAAAGTGCATCTCTACACTATCCTATTCGTCTAACTTCGTTCAACTCCGCGAGTAGTATAGAGGAGGCATTAAGGCCGGTGCCAAATCATCTGTAATTTGTCTTTATTAAATGAATGCTTGTGGTGCGAAGCTATAAAGCATTTGCAAAAAAAAAAAAAGTTGACTGACAGTTGACAGCTGTAGTACGTCATCAAACGTCACATACTCCAAATGAGAGGGAAGGTGGATTGATTGAATGGAACTTACTTTGAACCTTCTAAGTTTATATTGAAAAGTAATTAAATATTTCAAATTTTTACTATCCTAACATCTATGGTCTCATTATCACAAATTGGTAGTCATGGATAGTAGCGAAAATTTAAGAAATCGGAAGGAAAAGAAAAATGTAAAGGAGGTCACTGAGTTTCAGGATTTGTTTTCCACAGAAAATACTAGTTCTAAAAAAGTAACGGTTAGTAACTCTACCTATACAAATATGGATTTTGAAACATAAACGAACTAGTAATCTAATGTATATCTGTTAAATATTTTGTAAGTGATTATTTATTGTTTATGTTATCATATAGGATGGTGCTGTAAACCAGGAAAATCATATTGAAACTATAAATCCAGCAATTAACTTAAAAGCTGTTGATAAGCCTACAAGTATATATATTCATGTCTATATTGATATTGTGTGTGCTAGTCTCTTGACCCTGGCACTTGCTACCAGACTGTATGTTTTGGATCAACCTCGTTATATTGTGTAAGTGTTTTAAGTGAATATTGTTTAAGTTTAATCATAACATATTTATGTTATGACTTAAAAGTAACTAAAATAAAAAATAGTCATTTATTTAATAGGTAAAGGGAAAAAACATAATAAGTATTGTAATAATTTCAGGTTTGATGAGTTACATTATGGACGCTATGTGTCTCTTTACACAAAAGGGGTCTTCTTCTTTGATGCACATCCACCTTTAGGAAAGCAGCTACTGTATCTAGCAGGCAAGGCTGCTGGATATGATGGGAATTTTACTTTTGATAGAATTGGTTCACCATACACAGATAATGTACCAGTCAAAGCACTCAGGCTGCTGCCTGCTGTAGCTGGCAGTATCCTTGTATCAGTTGTATACCAGCTTATGTTAGAACTATCCTGCTATCAATGGAGTGCTATACTGGCTGCCCTTCTAGTATTGTTTGGTGAGTATTTACTACAAATTTATGTTTTAAATACCCCATGATGTCTTGCTATTTAATATATTATTGCATGTTTGTCCTTACTAATATTATAAATCCGAAAGTAACTCTGTCTGTCTGTTATGCTTTCACACATAGAGTACTGAACTGATTTTAATGAAATTTGGGACATATATAGTCCAGAGCCTGAGAAAGGACATAGACTACTTTATAACCGACTGTGCTATAAAGAAGAACCCATGATGTCTTGCTATTTAATCCTTACTCCTTACTAATATTATAAATGCGAAAGTAACTCTGTCTGTCTGTCTGTCTGTTACGCTTTCACGCATAGAGTACTGGACCGATTTAAATGAAATTTGGTACAGATATAGTCTAGAGCCTAGAAAAGGTTATAGGCTTTTTAACCGACTGCGCTATAAGGAAGTAATGTTTTACCCGTTAAACGTCTCTACGCGGACGAAGTCGCGGGCGGAAAGCTAGTATATTATAAAACCATAAATCCAAAAATTTTTATTGTATGTGTATTTTATTTTCAGAAAATTGTTTTCTAGCTCAATCAAGGTTCATGTTATTGGAGAGCATACAGATATTATTTGGTCTTTGTGGTATTTTCTTTGTTCTTAAAAGTACTAGGAACAACAATACATGGGGTGTGGTTTCACTCTGTGTTGGAGCACTATTTTTAGGTTGTTGTTTTTCGTAAGTAATGCAACAATGAAATATTACTTTATGTACCTATAATTTATTTATCGTAAAATGTATATTTAATAAAAAATATTTTACAAATTTCAGGGTAAAATATTCTGGTCTCTACACATATTACCTAGCTCTTTTCTTGGTTGGACGCCAAATTTGGCAACAAGTCAGTCTCACTAAATCAGGACTCCATATTGCATTCTCTAGTATATGGAGGTTGCTGGTATTAATAGTGTTGCCACTGTCAGTCTACATTGGAGTGTTCTATGCACACTTGGCGATGTTACCCAAAGCCGGCCCTCATGATAGTGTAATGACTAGTGCCTTTCAAGCATCATTACAAGGTGGACTTGCAAGCATTACCCGAGGTCAACCTTTACATGTGGCACATGGCTCTCAAATAACCTTAAGGTAAGATTATACTAGCATTTTAGTAGAAAATATTGAATGTCTGTCACTATTTATGTTATTTTATATTTAAGTCTTTTACATTACTGGGTTAGCTTTAGACCACATAAATACTTTTGTTTGTTTACTATAAATCCAAGTTTTGCATCTGACGAGATAGCTATGTTGTGTGTAATAAATTTAATAGGTATAAATGTGGCATCCTATTCTAAAGCCCACTGACCACACAGTAGGCTGTGGCTTAGCCTTATCCAATTTCTACTTCTAGGTGTGTTTCATGCTGTATGTCTAAGGTCTGATGGAAGCATACCTGATAAATTGGGTGGATAGCAATTTATCGGGTATGTTTCGTGCAAGATGTCTAAAGTATACATAGCAATGGCTTTAACCCAGTTGTTGGTTGCAGGCACACGCACGGGCGCACCTGCTGGCTGCACTCGCACGCCCACGTGTACCCCGTGCGCTACTCGGACGGCCGCGGCTCCTCGCACCAGCAGCAAGTCACATGCTACAGCTTCAAGGTACGCATCGTCAATGACACAGACTGTTGGATCTTGCTAAATATTAGTCTTCATGGGAGTTCGCTCGCGACCGTGATTGGTGTAACCCAGTCGAAACATCGGGCAGTAAGTAGCTATGTATTTGCTACTCCTAATATCGCGTGTAGACCCATAAAGACTAATATTTAGTGTAATGGAACGCGAAAGTAAAAAATCTTACGTAACAAACCAATATTTTGAATCTTGGCATCAAAAGCGTTATCACAAGACACATTCGACTGGCTCGGTGGAACAGTGGTTAGTGACCCTGGCTGGCGGTTCCAAGAGTCGTGGGTTCGATTCCCACTCGGGACAAATATTTGTGTGATGAACATCGGTGTTTGTTCCGTGTCTGGGTGTGATTATGTATTTAAGTATGTATTTAAAAATATATATGTATGTATATCAGTCTCTGACGCCCATAGTACAAGCTCTGCTTAGATTGGGGTCAGATGACCGTGTGGGGAAGTGTCCCAGATATTTATTTAGTTTATTTATTCATTATTGTAGATCCTTTTTCGTAACACAAAAACTTTTTTTTCCTAACTGACATACAATGATGGCTTGGAGGCCTCGTCATCATCACCGGACTTGCGGGGGAGCGGATGGCTCTTACCCCTTAACACAAAACCATTTTTTATGTTTGACCACTGAACTTCATCAGGCTTAAAGGACTCGATTATCTAGCAGCTTGTGATGTCCCACTGCTAGGCCCATTTATTACTGGTACCATACCATAGCTCGATTAAAAGCAGTGGCGTAACTAGACCCGTTGAAGTCCGTGGCAAAATTCATCGGTTGGGGCCCCGTGCACCCCCCGTTCTTTTTTTTTTATCTTAATGTGTATGTGGGTTGGCAGATGAGATTCTCCTATGACCGGGGACCCCTTTCGGCTGGGGCCCCCTACCGGGCGGGGGCCCGTGGCATTTTGCCGACTTGCCACCCTGTAGTTACGCCACTGATTAAAAGGTTTTCGTTCATAAAGGACGTGAACAACTGGTGGATAGTGAAGCGTCCGGAGCAGGCGTCGCTGGCGGTGGCGCAGCCGCCGGACGCGGTGCGGCACGGCGACGCGGTGCAGCTGCTGCACGGCATCACGAGCCGCGCGCTCAACTCGCACGACGTGGCCGCGCCCGCCTCGCCGCAGTCGCAGGTGAGCGCCGGCTGGATCACTCGACTATCATCATCAGCTAATATACGTCCCTACTACTGGGGTACGCGCCTACCCTAAACTAGGGGGGTAAGGCCTTAGTCAACCA
The DNA here is from genome assembly GCA_039566165.1 of Maruca vitrata. Lineage (NCBI taxonomy): Eukaryota > Metazoa > Arthropoda > Insecta > Lepidoptera > Crambidae > Maruca > Maruca vitrata. The sequence continues at coordinate 12,468,897 of CM076916.1, read as the reverse complement.
CGCTGGCCAAGTGCGGGTTGGTCGACTACACAACTTCAGAATTTCATAGGTTTCCTCACGGTGTTTTCCTTCACTGTTAAAGCGTCGAATAATCGTTACATATAAATTTAAAATTTGAAAAACACAGTGGTATGTGGCGGGGTTTGAACTGGCGACCTCTTGCATGGCAAGTAACGACCTAAACCACTCGCTCGGCCATCAACGCTTTTTATTATTATTATTTTTTTAATTTTTTTATAGTCTACTGATTGTTATCAAAGTTACTCAGCCCTTGCCACGGAAAACACGTTTCCCTGCCTGTGGTACTGCGCCTGAATTCTCAGCGGTCGGATGGCTGTCTCACTGAATTATGACAGTGAGGCAACAGAGGGTACACAGGGTTTGTTCATATGGAGTAAGTTTGCTGATCTCAATTGAGTTGGGCTGGGCATGGCGATCGTTTGCAAATCGACCTGACGCAGGATGTTGTATGAAACCGCGCCCGCCTTCGCGTAGCACAACGTAGTCCAAATACTTATTTAATTGACTGTTTGCAGGAGGTGTCGTGCTACATCGACTACAACGTGTCGATGCCGGCGCAGAACCTGTGGCGGGTGGACATCGTGAACCGGGACAGCGACGACGCCACGTGGGACAGCATCCGCTCGCTGGTGCGGCTCGTGCACGTGGAGTCGGGCTCGGCGCTGCGGTTCAGCGGGCGCCAGCTGCCGCCCTGGGGCTTCCACCAGCACGAGGTGGTGGCCGACAAAGTGCTCACTCACCAGGATACCGTGTGGAATGTTGAGGAGCACCGTTATACTAAAGGTTGGCATTGGAAAACAGACTAGTTTCCTACTGGCTTTTTTTGCATGGGAACTGGGAGTTCCTGTCAATACTTTGGATTTCTGTATGTTTATAATATAGCCATCTATTTCCGAATTGCATGGTAAAGTTTTGTATTTTATGTTTAGTTAGGCCTTCTCAATTATCACAATTAGTAAAAAAGTCTGAGGACTTTTCGCTAACCAGATCCATAAGCATGATTTTACTTTACCTACTCATAGATAAATACACCGTGAAATTTTAGTGGTTGTTTTCCCGTGGCATAACGTTTTGTGTTTAGTAATACTTTCGAGTCATGCAAATAATTCCGCGAAAAAAATTTTTTTTTCAATTTTTCAAAATAATAATTTTCAAACTCGAAAACTAGAGAAGCTATCGTTCTTTTTAAGATGTGACGTATTCAGGTACTGCTTGCCGCATGAAATCGATGCTTAAAGCTAAAGAAGCTCTACACCCTTAGTCATAAAGCGGTTCGAACGTGCTTTCGAGTTACGGTTAAACCTTTCGTAAAACCAGCATTTATTGATTTTACCAAAAAGAACTGCACTAATCTATTTTGCTACTAAGATAGAATCATTTTACTGCGGGAAAACAACCACGATTTCACGGTGTATAGAATGAATTCTAGTTTGCCGCATTTTTTCTAATCATACAATTGTTCTTATGTAGCTGAGGACAGAAGAGAGCGCGAGCGCGAGCTGACGGCGGCCGAGATGATCCCGACGGCGGTGACGCAGCTCTCGTTCTGGGAGAAGTTCGCGGAGCTCCAGTACAAGATGCTGACCCACGCGCCGGACGCGCCGCACGGACATATGTTCGCGAGCGAGCCCGCCGAGTGGCCGCTGCTCGTCCGATCTATCGCCTACTGGCTGTCGCCCAACTCGAATGTAAGTCTTTGTTGATGGTTGGAATATGACTGAAAAATGGTCAGAATTAAGTAAGAACCTACTGGCCCTATAATCGAGAAATGTTCATAAATTACGAAATGACCTGTTTGAGGTAGTAGGCGATAGACCTATTCTATTAGCTCCAATGTAATCCTCTGACTCATGAATGTTTGGATATGCAGATTCTCATGAGCCAGGATTCCTTGATTGATGTCTTCAATCGAGAAAAATCGATCACCGAAATTCTTGTGTTCAAAAGCAAAGTTCATAATTAAATTTAGAATAATTTAAGAAAGTCAACAACCTCCAAACATTGAACAATGCATTTTAAATTGTTACAGGCACAAATACATCTTATTGGAAACTTGGTGACGTGGTATGCGGGTACAATTTCGGTAGTGATATACAGTGTGCTCCTGGCGGTATATGAGATCCGCAAACGACGCGCCTGCGCGGACCTGTCGGCGAGTGCGGCCCAGAAATTTAATGATGCTGGCTGTATACTATTCTTCGGCTACTTGATTCACTATCTCCCTTATTTCTTTATGGATAGGACACTTTTCCTTCATCATTATTTACCTGCTTACATATTTAAAATTCTCCTTCTAGCTTATGTCATTGACCACATCTATTATATTCTGCATACACGTGAGAAGACTCGAGCATTAACAAATGTGTTTATTTTAAGTGTGTTCGTTTGGTTGGCGTACGTAATACTTACTTTTAGCAAATTCAGTGTACTTAATTATGGAAATGTGGACTTAACTGAGAATGATCTGATGAATTTACGATGGAAGGACACTTGGGACTTTATTTTACATAAGAGAGTATGATATTAAATATGTCGGATCCAGTGCTCATGTACATAAATAATACTTAAGTAAGTAAATTATGTGCACCAGGTATAGTAAGTATTTCAATTGTGTATGTACCTATTCTTTTTACAAGCTTTTATTTACCTTGTTCACATATTATTTAATTGTAAAAAGTTATTATTTAATTTAAGTTTTATATAACAAACATGCTTTTTATATTTACTGACTGCCATTTCAAATACTCTTGTCACTTTTAATAATAATATTATATCATCATGATAAATCACATAACACTATTTTGAAAAAAAAAAAAAATGTTATGTATCAATCATACTATTAATTAATATAGTTATGATTAGTTTTAAATAAATGCATTTATTTTTATATACTTATTATTTTAAGTTAATTTATAACTAAGGTCTTTCCAAAATATGCCTATATTATTAAGGTGTTGGATAAATTTTGATTCCGTCCATGGATATTTTCCACATAGAATAGTGTAAAGCTTTATTTATGTATTGTAATAAAATAAGTATTTATATCGAATCTCAAAGATCTGACAAAAAAAAGATTTAAGTATTTTAATAATTTATTGTAAGTAGTTTTTTATATTACTTTTCCCTATTAATACTTCAGTTAGCTCAGGGGAACCAAGCAACCTAAGCAGCCTACTGATATTCAAAAGTATTATATTGTATTTGGACAATTTTGTCAGAATAAATACTTAACAATAAATCAATGTTTTACACAATTGTTAAATAATAAAATACTCTTTATCATTTTATATAAATTGGTTTTATTATCATCAAAATGTTAAACAATTAGCGACTTGAGGTAGCTTCCACTTCCATAGCCTGTACTGGATGGACAGCCACTGATTCCACTTCTAGGGGAATGACACGTTGCTTCAACACTGCTGTAGTACCCAGTGGATATCTGTATGAACCTTGCTTTTTACCCTGGAATACAAAATATTGTTTTCCGTTAACATTGATATATTTCAATTTTAGAAAAATAGTTGTAACAATTTTTTCTTTGTTTTTCACAAGTATCTTAGTAACATGAGACTTCATTACTTTTGCCTTTTGGATAATAAACATGCTTTCTATTTACCTTAACATTAGCTTCCTCATAAGTTCTCAGATATTGTGCAGGTCCAGTGTTGCGAATAACACAAAGGTCAACATTGGAACCTGATCCCAGATCATTGAAAATACCAGCTGCAATGGCATCACGGACCAGCTTCTTTCCTTCCTCCTCACTTAGGTTCGGTTTCCACCCAGATTCAAATACAGCCATAGCTGCAAGAGATCCGGATCCTGGAAACAAAATATTTACATTAATTGAAATATTAGATTATTACACCAAGCCTAAAGAACATAAAACAATGTAAATTCAATTCAAATATAAACATACCCATAGTGGCATAAGGAAGTTTGTCAACTGATCCGTGGGGGTAAATGCAGTAGATGTGCGGGCCGGTTCTGTCCACACCACCAAGCACCAGCGCGGCGCCGATGTACCCCTGGTAGCGGAACAGCATGCGCTTGAGTAGCGTGGCGGCGGTCTCCACCGGCACCGTGCGACCCGTGTGCAGCCGCTGCAGCTCCAGCTGCGACGCCACCGTCTGCGTCGTCATCTCCGTGTCTGCGGCCGTACCCGCTCCGCAACAGTACATGTTACCAGCCAAATAATGAATCTTTTGACAATTTTTATCCGACACTACTGTGTTCTCAGTGGCTCTCGTGTCGGCTCCAAGAATAACGCCATCAGCGTAAATAATACCCACAATAGTAGTACCAGTTTTTGTTGCTTTCGGAGCTGGGAAGCCCTTTTGTTCAAGAAATGCATTCCTGGGAAACAACAATAGATTTTCATTGTATGTACTGATAGATTAAAGAAAATAGACGCTAAAATTGAGGGTTAACTCACCGCTGAAAGTTTTCAAAATTGAAGCCTGGGGCAGGTATTTCGGGAACTAATACAGAAGCCATATCGACAAAATAATACTTCGATCAATGTAAGAATATGAAGATCGTGATCTTCAAAATATTTAGTACTGCAATGATTAGATTTTTACAAAATTTGCCGTCAACAGACGATGACTTTTGAGAACGCGATTTGACAGTATTTTTTTTTATTTAAAGAATCTAGCTATGACATGTATCATGTATGACATCTTTTGGGCTTTGAGTATAAAGCCACTGGAGATGCCTTACACGGGCGACCCTCCGGCAAAGTACATTGGTCAACTGTTCAAACACGTTTAATAAAACTACTTGTCGCTGCACTACCGCCATTTTGCATTGATCCCTGTCGCGTGACGTTACTCTTGAAAAATGGTTAGTTGTGCAGTATTCTCATGTAAAAGGCGATCGAGAGCTCAAATTCGCAACAAGAGCGCGTTTAGTATCATATCTAAGTGTTTTTATTAACTTTTAAACGTGTATTTAAGAAGAATTGCCATTTAAATAAAAAGTCGTTGCGATACGTAAACGACAGAAAAAATAAACAAGAATACAGTGGTACGGGGGCTAGTGATGTCACAAAGTCAAAAAAGCGACTCGACATTTGAATGAATCATTCACTCCCTGCAGTTAGTTGTATAATCCGTTTTTACTTTAATTTTGAATTAAATAAAAGGTCTAAACATATGTTATATTTAAATCTTGTAAGATGAATTAGAAAAATTACTTTTCTTTCCTCTGGTCATACGATATTGAAATTTAGTCTGAAAATGAAAAGAATTCTGTGACTCCCTTAGAGATATTTTTAAAGACATAGATATTTTAACCGTATCCTCTCAGTACATTTTGGACTGTATCTTATATGTTTACAAGAACATACAATCATTTAATATCGGATCATAAGTTTGCCGTTTCAAGGCTCAGGCTTCAAAAGACTGGAAAGTCGTTCTTGGGTTTAAGCACAAAATTGTTTAATAAGATCCCACAAAATGTTATTGAATTACAATAATCAGTACAAGATAGTTCAGTTCATTCACCAAACTGATTTTATTTTATTCTTTGTGTCATCACTATTTTTTTCGTATGTGTGTTGCGTAGTTACGTGAAAACTTTGTTTGTGTGCGTGTATTGTTTGAAGTGTTGAACATTTTTGTAGTGTGCGTTTATCGTTACAGCAAAATTTGTGTCTGTTGAGTTATTAATTTTTTGGTGGTGTGCTGTACGTGTTTACCTCGCCGCCCGCTAAAAGTGGCGAAAAAATTTGTTAGAAGCGTTGACGTTATGGCATCTCCAGTGGCTTTATACTCAAAGCTTTTGGGTATCATCTACTTTATTTATTGATTATTTTTTCGTAAGCGGCAACACTAAAAAGTACGAGTTTCTCTTTCATTGGTCAAAGTTGAAGTGAATCAAATTATACTCTATTGCAACGCAGCAGGATATTATCTTGATCTATAAAACAATAAAGTTAAAACCTTACGAATACGCTCACGTATTTCAACCAATCACAGCGAGACGAATTGTCTTTCTCTAACGCCTATCTCTTGTCAAGTGAACATACGTCAAAAAGGCGAAATGTGTTGGAAAGTGTAGTTAGATTTTTCGATTTTAATTGCTACATTTACAATTACAAAGTTCCTAATAATATTGAAATATGGTCACCAATACTGCACTAATTTGTATTATTTATTTCACATCCGCTCTTGTGCTTACTTTAGCGGGTCGTGATTTTTATCAAATTCTCGGTGTATCCCGATCAGCTACCACTAATGAAATCAAAAAAGCTTACAGAAAACTAGCTAAAGCCCTCCATCCAGATAAGAACCAGGATGATCCCGATGCCTCTCAAAAGTTTCAAGATTTGGGGGCGGCGTATGAAGCTCTTTCGGACTCAGAAAAAAGAGAGCTTTACGACCGATGTGGTGAGGATTGTCTCAAGAAAGATGGTATGATGAATAATAATGACCCATTTGCCAGTTTCTTTGGTGATTTTGGGTTCCATTTTGGTGGCGAGCCCCAGCAACATGAAACACCTAGAGGAGCAGATGTTGTGATGGAGCTCACAGTTTCCTTAGAGGAGCTATACAATGGCAATTTCATAGAGGTATGTTAACCATCAATATATAATATCACATATAATACATACATAGCGGGTTTAAAATTTAATTACTTTTTTGTTATCAGATAACACGTAACAAACCCGTAATTAAACCTACCTCTGGGACACGTAAGTGCAACTGCCGGCAAGAGATGGTGACACGGAACCTAGGCCCTGGCCGCTTCCAGATGATGCAACAAACCGTTTGTGATGAATGTCCCAATGTTAAATTTGTTAATGAGGAAAGACTACTGGAAATTGAGGTATGTTACATTTATTATCATTTTGAAATCTTTTAAACTTGTTAAGTATTTCAGTAATGTACTCTATATTTTGTCCAGCAGATTTCTTAATTTATAATCTATAATAAATTTTCTAACGTCTTATATATGTTTAAATTACCAGGTTGAAGTAGGAGCACCAGATGGCCACAAATCAAGATTAAGAGGCGAAGGTGAGCCTCATGTGGATGGAGAGCCTGGTGATTTAATTGTTATATTAAGAACTGAAAAGCATTCCCAGTTTACACGCAGAGGCGATGACCTCTACACAAATGTCACCATATCATTACAGGTTTGTGATCTTTTTACACCAGATCGTAAATAATAATAATAGCCATTATATTTCGTTGTAAATAATGTTATGTTTAATTAAATGGCATCTTTAAATTAAGAATTCATTTATAATATGGTACAGGTTGTTTTATATTATGGTAGATGATGACAAATATTATAAGACAAGTTGCAGTGTGAAAACAAGGATAATATTATAATGTTTTTTTCTTTCTGATGTTTCAGGATGCCTTAACAGGATTTTCAATTGACTTGGTGCACTTGGATGGCCATAAGGTCACAGTTTCACGAGACAAAGTGACTTGGTCGGGAGCCCGTGTGCGCAAGAAGGGTGAAGGAATGCCTAACTTTGAAAACAATAACCTTCATGGCAATTTATATGTGACTTTTGATATTGAATTCCCCAAACAAGATTTCTCTGATGAAGATAAAGAAGGTAATTATATTTTTTTATAGTTTGAACTTTGATTACATTATAAAGTTTTGTTGTGTATTTCTACACTAATATTATAAAGAGGAAATATTTGTATTTTTGTATGTTTGTAATGAATAAACTCAAAAACTACTGGACCGATTGCAATAATTTTTACACCATTAGAAAGCTGCTTTATTCAGAAGTAACATAGGCTATATTTTATCCCGGTACGGGAAGTAGTTCCCTCGGGACGCGGGTGAAACCGCGTGAAACAGCTAGTCACTAATATAATTTTATATTTTTCAGCTTTGAGGAAAATATTGAAGCAGTCACCAAATAATAAAGTATACAATGGACTATAGTGGTTAACTATTGCACTGCCAATTAATTTATTTAAGTAGTGAATTGAGTGAAACTGTTTGAACAAAGACTTGTTTTGTGATGCCAGGATATTGTGCTATGTGGGGAATTGTGATTGTTTTATAAAAATAAAATCATACTCATTATGAAAAAGGTGTTTTTGTAATATCTACAACAGGATATGAAATTAAAAATACATAAAATATAACAAAACGATTTATTTATTTATATAAATAACATAGTATTTTTTCTCATGTTCATCTTAACATACTAATATGTGGCTCTGTCCAACACAACCTTGGCTCTCTCTATTGGCATTCATTCTGTGCATAGGCTGTTGATTATGTTGAAATGTTAAAAATTGTAATAGCAGGCAAGTAGATAGGCTCTTACTTTCGAGGCAAACGCGACTTGAAAAAATCTGAAAAATTTACAACCTAGTAATTTTATATTGCTGTTATGTTGTTCATTACGACCTTCCGTAGCCACATCATATTGAAGCCAATAGAAATGGTTTATAGCTTTATGAACTATGAATATTGCAATTTTGGGCTAGACTACAATACAACTTAGACCAATGATAAAAATAAATGTTTCAATATTCTAAATTAAACCTATCTATAATGAATCACATACAATATTGCATTCCATACAATATTATTTCAAAATATAATATAAAATATGACACTTCAAGTTTCTATCCTGATAATAACTAGTATTTTTTTATACCTATGATGAATATCACAACATAATGTTTTTATGTCTTTTCAATATTTGTGAAGTTACTTTAAAAATATTGTCGCCTTGATCAACTAATGCTGAAGATAGGTAATACAACAGTCTTGTATTAAAAAATATCTAAAACTTTTTTATATCACATGAATGATAGTAAAATTGTGAGAAATAATAACCCTCGTGGCGCAGTAGGGTAAAAGAATTGCCCGTAACCCTCTAACGGCTTTCTGGTTTTGGACCTCTTGTTAATAAGGTCCAAATTATGGTGGGAATTTAATCCTCTTGCTCGTTAAAGGTTTAACAACATTTGTTCTTTTTGTCGCCTGCCAGTTTGAAGGTGATCGCTATTAGTATTTCATAGTAGGTGTTAGGCATCGGATCGCTAGGCGACGAGGCAGGCGGGCTGCGCGTGCGGCACGAGGTCGTGCGCGGCGCCCTGCAGCACGCTGTTGACGACCGCGCGCGCCAGGTACCCCGCCGTCACCGCCGGCGCCGCCGCGCCCAGCCCGCCGCAGCCCTGCTCCCACAGCGCCCACTGCTCCGCCGACTCCGCCAGGCCGCAGTCCTGTGTAACGCACGGGAGAATAGGCTCATTTATAACCCGCACTTCATAGAAAGACTCGACTGGAGCCAAAAAAAATCAATCTTGAAACAACAGTGACCTCACTAACACAATGTTTGTTTCTTCAGACATAGCATCTTATTCAAATGCGGTACGCATATTTACGCATAGATTTCGTGCGAATAATGGACGAAAAAGTTATCAAGATTGGACTTTATAAAAAGCGTCTATCTTTTTTATTCATAAAAATAATTGTTACCTTGGCGTAGGTGAGGTGCGCGTCGTTGAGCAGGCGGTCGAGGTCGAGCGGCTGCTGCAGGCGCAGCTCGGGGTTGCGCCGCAGGATGGTGGCGGCGACGCACAGCAGCTGTGTGAAGTGTTACCTTGGCGTAGGTGAGGTGCGCGTCGTTGAGCAGGCGGTCGAGGTCGAGCGGCTGCTGCAGGCGCAGCTCGGGGTTGCGCCGCAGGATGGTGGCGGCGACGCACAGCAGCTGTGTGAAGTGTTACCTTGGCGTAGGTGAGGTGCGCGTCGTTGAGCAGGCGGTCGAGGTCGAGCGGCTGCTGCAGGCGCAGCTCGGGGTTGCGCCGCAGGATGGTGGCGGCGACGCACAGCAGCTGTGTGAAGTGTTACCTTGGCGTAGGTGAGGTGCGCGTCGTTGAGCAGGCGGTCGAGGTCGAGCGGCTGCTGCAGGCGCAGCTCGGGGTTGCGCCGCAGGATGGTGGCGGCGACGCACAGCAGCTGTGTGAAGTGTTACCTTGGCGTAGGTGAGGTGCGCGTCGTTGAGCAGGCGGTCGAGGTCGAGCGGCTGCTGCAGGCGCAGCTCGGGGTTGCGCCGCAGGATGGTGGCGGCGACGCACAGCAGCTGTGTGAAGTGTTACCTTGGCGTAGGTGAGGTGCGCGTCGTTGAGCAGGCGGTCGAGGTCGAGCGGCTGCTGCAGGCGCAGCTCGGGGTTGCGCCGCAGGATGGTGGCGGCGACGCACAGCAGCTGTGTGAAGTGTTACCTTGGCGTAGGTGAGGTGCGCGTCGTTGAGCAGGCGGTCGAGGTCGAGCGGCTGCTGCAGGCGCAGCTCGGGGTTGCGCCGCAGGATGGTGGCGGCGACGCACAGCAGCTGTGTGAAGTGTTACCTTGGCGTAGGTGAGGTGCGCGTCGTTGAGCAGGCGGTCGAGGTCGAGCGGCTGCTGCAGGCGCAGCTCGGGGTTGCGCCGCAGGATGGTGGCGGCGACGCACAGCAGCTGTGTGAAGTGTTACCTTGGCGTAGGTGAGGTGCGCGTCGTTGAGCAGGCGGTCGAGGTCGAGCGGCTGCTGCAGGCGCAGCTCGGGGGTGCGCCGCAGGATGGTGGCGGGGACGCACCGCAGCTGTGTGAAGTGTTACCGTGGCGTAGGGGAGGTGCGCGCCGGTGAGCAGGCGGTCGAGGTCGAGCGGCTGCTGCAGGCGCAGCTCGGGGTTGCGCCGCAGGATGGTGGCGGCGGCGCACAGCAGCTGTGTGAGGTGTTAGCTTGGCGTAGGTGAGGTGCGCGTCGTTGAGCAGGCGGTCGAGGTCGAGCGGCTGCTGCAGGCGCAGCTCGGGGTTGCGCCGCAGGATGGTGGCGGCGACGCACAGCAGCTGTGTGAAGTGTTACCTTGGCGTAGGTGAGGTGCGCGTCGTTGAGCAGGCGGTCGAGGTCGAGCGGCTGCTGCAGGCGCAGCTCGGGGTTGCGCCGCAGGATGGGGGCGGGGACGCACAGCAGCTGTGTGATGTGTTACCTTGGCGTAGGTGAGGTGCGCGTCGTTGAGCAGGCGGTCGAGGCCGAGCGGCTGCCGCAGGCGCAGCACGGGGTTGCGCCGCAGGATGGTGGCGGCGACGCACAGCAGCTGTGTGAAGTGTTACCTTGGCGTAGGTGAGGTGCGCGTCGTTGAGCAGGCGGTCGAGGTCGAGCGGCTGCTGCAGGCGCAGCTCGGGGTTGCGCCGCAGGATGGTGGCGGCGACGCACAGCAGCTGTGTGAAGTGTTACCTTGGCGTAGGTGAGGTGCGCGTCGTTGAGCAGGCGGTCGAGGTCGAGCGGCTGCTGCAGGCGCAGCTCGGGGTTGCGCCGCAGGATGGTGGCGGCGACGCACAGCAGCTGTGTGAAGTGTTACCTTGGCGTAGGTGAGGTGCGCGTCGTTGAGCAGGCGGTCGAGGTCGAGCGGCTGCTGCAGGCGCAGCTCGGGGTTGCGCCGCAGGATGGTGGCGGCGACGCACAGCAGCTGTGTGATGTGTTACCTTGGCGTAGGTGAGGTGCGCGTCGTTGAGCAGGCGGTCGAGGTCGAGCGGCTGCTGCAGGCGCAGCTCGGGGTTGCGCCGCAGGATGGTGGCGGCGACGCACAGCAGCTGTGTGATGTGTTACCTTGGCGTAGGTGAGGTGCGCGTCGTTGAGCAGGCGGGCGAGGTCGAGCGGCTGCTGCAGGCGCAGCTCGGGGTTGCGCCGCAGGATGGTGGCGGCGACGCACAGCAGCTGTGTGAAGAGTTACCTTGGCGGAGGTGAGGTGCGCGTCGTAGAGCAGGCGGTGGAGGTCGAGCGGCGGCTGCAGGCGCAGCTCGGGGTTGCGCCGCAGGACGGTGGCGGCGACGCACCGCAGCTGGGTGAAGTGTTGCCTTGGCGTAGGTGAGGTGCGCGTCGTTGAGCAGGCGGTCGAGGTCGAGCGGCTGCTGCAGGCGCAGCTCGGGGTTGCGCCGCAGGATGGTGGCGGCGACGCACAGCAGCTGTGTGAAGTGTTACCTTGGCGTAGGTGAGGTGCGCGTCGTTGAGCAGGCGGTCGAGGTCGAGCGGCTGCTGCAGGCGCAGCTCGGGGTTGCGCCGCAGGATGGTGGCGGCGACGCACAGCAGCTGTGTGAAGTGTTACCTTGGCGTAGGTGAGGTGCGCGTCGTTGAGCAGGCGGTCGAGGTCGAGCGGCTGCTGCAGGCGCAGCTCGGGGTTGCGCCGCAGGATGGTGGCGGCGACGCACAGCAGCTGCACGCAGAGCTGCCGGCGCGCCGCCGACGCCACGCGCACCAGCGCCTCCTCCACCAGCAGCGCGAACGACAGCTCCGACCGGGACATGTTCACCAGCGTGGGCTGTGCTGGGATCGCGTGACCCTGCAGTGGATAATTAGGCTGTAGAACAAGGATCCGCAACCATTTCTCTAGCAATGGCCAATTGAACTTGGGAACGTGGCGACATAATTTAAGGCAGGATGCTGCCTGCATTAAAATAATGCTGACTAACATTATCTAACATTATAATTCTTGTTCACTCCCGCTTCTAAATACAACTCTTACCTACAACTTTAAATCGGATTAAAACCGTCAAATCCAAATTCACACAGTAATTTAAAATAGTATAGTTGCCCTTTACGTTGGCAATAATAAAAATTGTCTCAAATTAAAAATAACATAAATACGCATATCTAAATTGTGAGATATTAAGGAGTACCATACCTGAACAATTATTCCTTTAGGAGTCCGCAGAAGGATATCCCATACTTGTATATAAAAATGTTTGGGCACGCGGCACAAGCAGCCCTCCAGTTGGCGCCGTTGTAACGGCGTTAGTCTGGAATAAATAAAGGGGAGAAATGTTAGCTTTGTTCTTGTAGTATGTAGAACCGCGATTGTCAAAACTGTTACTTTTTCGTGAAAGTCTTAGCTTTTTTTTCGGTAAATGCTTGATGCACCGTCACTTTGGGCAGGGGTTTACCCAAGGCGGTGTGTGGGACTTTCGGCTGCCGGTGCTGAGATAGAAAACCGGCAACTGTTCCTAGGCTAAGGTGCAATGCCCAGGGGTGTACCTACAAAACTCCGTGGCGTACCTAATCGCCTTACGGCGTCATGGTTCGACAGTAAGCAGTGGCGTAACTATACCTGTTGAAGTCCGTGGCAAAATTCATCGGATGGGGTCCCGTGCACACCACATTCTTTTTTTTATCTTAATGTGTATGTGTGTTGGCAGTTGAGATTCTGGGGCCCCTTTCGGCTGGGGCCCCCTACCGGGTGGGGGCCCGTGGCATTTTGCCGACTAGCCCTGTAGTTACGCCACTGACAGTAAGTATGACAAATCCTTGGTGTCAGTCAGTCCACGCGGATCAACATACCCCCTCTCGTCGGCCCAGTCGGAGACGGTGAGCACGCGCTGCAGCAGCGTGCGCAGCTCGTACGGCGAGAGGCTCTCGAGCGCGGCGTCCGCGCGCTCCGGGAACAGCGCCAGGTACGCGCGGATCGCCTCCAGCACCCAGCCCACGCGGATCTTGAGGATGCCCCGGAACATGTCCGGGTTGGTCGCGATTAAACGCCCGCAATATAGCACTATTTCCTGTAACACCATATTTTGCTAGTAAATGAAATAAAAAAAAACAGTATCGTGAATTTTAAATTTAATGTGGGGTCCATGTCACACGCACGCAAGCACGCACGTACGTACGTACGCAAGCTACATACCTAATGTACATACTTTTCATGTTTTTATTAACTACGTTCAAAGTAACTATAGTGTTTTTTTCCCACGACATACCTGTTGCAACACAGCGCCAATGACGTCATACGGCTGTATGGTAGAATACATGACGGACTGGATCTCGCCCGGGGTCATGGGCTTGTCGAAAACCGTCTCCTTGCGTCCGATCACGCCCACAGTCAACTGTTGAAGTTCAAACAAAATTGTTAGCCAGTGTGGAGTGATGGTTTAATAAACCTAATCCAGACTCCCTCGAGGCGCTTCCTAGAGGCTCTCGGCGTGAGACTTGCTGAATGGAGGCTGCAAGATTTCCAGCCATGGAGGCTCGAAAAAAAAGACGCCGCTGCCTCATACAAATGCAGGCATTGTCCTTTATTCAGTTATCCGATATTTCTTTTGACTAGCGTCTCTAAATGCGAACCGAAGAAGCGACGAGGCGATGTGAGGGCGGGTGATGGGCCTCATTCGCACTCGCGCTCTTTTATGTACGTAGTTTATATAGCGTAGCATACTACGGTTGTTTGCGCAACTGTGCAACCTTTTATCTGAATCATAATCTTCAGAATTACAATGATTTCTATTGGAATTTCAAAAATTATCTGTCTAGAAATGATCAGATAGTCGGGCCGGATCGGCGGCAAGTGGTTTCATAATCGAGACCTGCTTCCCGTTGACGAGCACGGTGGTGATGAAGGGGCTGATGGAGTCGACGGTGTGCGTGAGCAGCGAGGAGCAGTGCCGCACGGCGCGCCAGTGCCGCAGCACGCCCGCGCTGTGGTAGAGGCTCTTGAGCGCCTGCAGCGCCGGCGTCCCGTTCACCTGAGACGAGGAACGACGGTTCAATTAGGGTTTTCGCGTATGAGAAATTCACTAGATGTCAATACGTAGGCGTGAGGTCCAACAGCAACATGATTGGTGAATATTGACATGTCTGTCAATGTCACGTCAAAAATAACCAATCATGCTGCAGTTGGACCTCACGCCCACGTATTGCCATCTAGTGAATTTCTCATACGCGAAAACCCTCATTGAAATGAAGAATTAGCTGAGGCAAATGCACGACACGAGCCTGTCGTGCCGTAAAAACGATTATCTTCTAACAAATCCGTCAAGAAGGTCGAGGACAGTCCCAAACGATAATGTCGCGGGCCGCTTGCGAAGGGGTTTATCATATTATACACCGTCCGCAAATTATGAAAATTCGTGAGTGGCTTGATTCGTTAGATCTGATCGGGCTAGATCGCTAACACGAGTAAAGAAAATAAACAAGTAAAAAAAAATTGATTTGTATAAAGCCAGGTATAAATGCCGTCTCATAACAATGCAAAGGCAAATAAACGCAGTCATTTCCTTTATCTCTTTTGATCTCGGATTTGAACGATCTTGTGAAAAACAAAAGATGGTAGGTACCTTATAAACGTTCTTCTTTTAAACAAAATACACTTAAGCAATTGGTAGTCTAGCCTTAGTTAGATATCAGTGGACAGATTTGTTGAAGACCTTTGCCCAGCAGGGGGCAGACACAGGTTAGATAACGTACCTCGTACATGGGTCCCTCGCGCTCGAGCAGGATGCCCCAGAGCTGGCTCTGCGCGTAGATGTTGTCGGTGGCGCGCAGCGCGGACACCACGTCCGGCGTCGAGCGGCTCCTGTACGACTCGTACGACACCGTCTCCTCCCTGCGGCGAGACGAGGCTTTTCTTCCTAACTGACTTACGATGATGGCTTGGTGGTGCCTTGCGGGGGAGCGAATGGCTCTCACCCCTAAAGCGAGACAAGGCTATTGCAATAGCAGAGCCGGGTCGTAAAACGTACCTGCGCTGTTTTATCTCGCGCAAGACTTTAAATTTCACAGATTTTCCACAGTGCTATCTATTTTTTAACCAACTTAAAAAAAAGGAGGAGGTTCTCAATTCGTCTGTATATTTTTTTATGTTGTTATCTTTTAGCAATTTGGTCCAGTTCTGACAATGGCATCCATGAATAATAGAAGGTGAATCCTTAATAGTTAGATGTATAATACAAACATTTATAATTTATCTGGGTAGGAATTTAATGTGTGCTTGAAGGCCGTTTGTATTTCGTGAAGATAAGGACAGTGTGTTGGTTGTTCTAAAATTTTTGTTTGGCACCGCCTTGAAGGCGGTTCTTTTTTTGTTATTATCTGACAAAAGCATTGTTATTTCTGCTTCAGATTGACCATGTGTAATCATTCAATCAATGAACAATGAAGGCTCAAGAAAAGAAGGATTAGATGGTGTAACGATCACGTCTACTTCTCAAAAAACTGGCAAAAAATAGCTTAGCGTTAGATAGCAATGGACAGGTATATGACATACTTATATAAATATAAAGGAGACCTTTTCCCAGAAGTTGACTGATACAAGTTAAATACATGTTTATTACTAAAGGTAATTAATGATGTAAAGAGCATTGACCGACCTGTAGGTGAGCGTCCGCGGAACGTCTGTCAGCGACTGGTAGCCGATGTACTCGTGCTCCAACTGGCGGAACTGCGTGAACATCTCAGACGGAAACTCGCCCTGACTCATGAAGTCCAAGTGCTCTGAGGAGCAAGTTATACATTATGTACTTTAGGATCAAGACAGAATGGCGGCGACGTGGTCCACAACCCGTCACGTCACGTTTCCCACAGAGGTGAAAAGTGGATCGCTGGAAGTGATCTCTGCCTACCCCTCTGGGAAAAAGGCGTGATTTTATGTATGTATGTATGTATGTATGTATGTACTTTAGGATCATATAATAACAGCAATGTCTGGAAGTTTTTTGTTGTTGTATTACTATCCTACTAAATATTATAAATGCGAAAATTTGTGAGTGTGTACATTTGGTAAACCTTTTCACGACTAAACGGCCGGAGTGATTTTAATAAAATTTGGTATGGACTTAGCTAACACTCTTGATTAACACATAGGCTATTATAAAACGGGCAAACCCGGGGGAAACCACTGTAATTATCACTACAAAAAACATGCTGCCCGAAGTTACTATTCCACGCGTACAAAGTCGCAGGCACAGCTATAGTATATTATTAACATTTTTTTACAAACAAATGAAGAACCTATGTAGAACCAAAAAGATATTTAATATTATAATCAGTGGAAGAGCGAGTATTTTTTAACACGAATATTTAAACGTATTTGGAAGAATGTACCAAAGGACTAAAACATTATTTGGATACTTTATACAAAAAAATACGGTATCAAGAAAAACACGAAGTAATTAATAAGTATTATTTACCCATGCACGAGCTAGAGATAAGATTCTGCAGCCGTCCCAGGCGGACCTTGACGCCGTCGCAGTGGCCCTTCTTCAGCATCGCGAACAGGTCCAGCATCTGCTTGAAGTGCGGGTCGCGCATGTGCTCCTCGCGCACCAGCAGGCACACCGTGGGCCGCCCGGACAGACGCCAGTACCTACAAATTTCATATAGGGTATGTCAAGATCAAGACTCACAAGGAAAAAAGAAAATGGTTTATTTAATGCCACATGAAACAAAAAAAGTAGAATTTATCTATCACTTGCTTTCCGCCCGCGATTTCGTCCGCGTAGAGACGTTTAACGTGTAAAATATTATTCTTTATAGCGCAGTCGGTTGAAAAGCCTATGACCTTTCTCAAGCTCTGGACTATATCTGTACCAAATTTAATTTAAATCGGTTCAGTGATTATAGATTATAGATCACATACGTGATTGCGTAACAGACAGAGTTACTTTCGCATTTATAATATTTGTACACCAAGTTTTTCAACAGAACCTTTCTCAAGCTCTGGACTATATCTGTACCAAATTTCATTTAAATCGGTTCAGTACTCTATACGTGATTGCGTAACAGACAGAGTTACTTTCGCAATTATAATATTTGTACACCAAGTTTTTCAACAGAACTTACTTGCCAACAAATTGTAGTTCAGTTTTTATGTCGTCTATAAGTAACGCCATGTCTCTGTACAGATAAAACTCCGAAACTTCAAATATCAGGGGATAACACAACACTGTCATGCCGGACACCCTGTAAATCTGTAAAGGAAACTCGACTGTAATATGACTTTAAAAGTTAAATGGAATAATAAGAATAGCTTTGTAGATATAATATATCTCGTATCTATTACATACCTTACTTGTTCCCAGGGAACCTACAGGCCTGATAGGGCGACCAGTTAGCTTCAGCTTTGGACACACGCCTAATTCGCGGTAAACATGGACAAGCTGAGTTGAGCTGCACACCTAAGAAGAAAAAAAAACTTTTATTTAATAAAAATATTGATTAACCAAATAATACTTTTATTTTTATAGTGTTTACCTATGTCCCAGAAAAAATAAAACCTACAGATGAAAGGCAGGCAAATTTCATAATTGGTACCGTACCTATTCATATCTATATCTGACATTAAGATAGGTTGTCCCAAACAGGATCTGTTTGTCGTTGGTCTGCTTTATCATTCACTCAGATTTTTTTTCCTAACTGACTTACGATGATGGCCTGGAGTAGCCTTGTCATCATCACCGGACTTGCGGGGGAGTGGACAGGGGCGGATCGAACATATGACCTTTTGGCCTGCAGCCCAGGGCCCCAAAGGTGTAAGGGGCCCACAAATGACAATTTCCACCCCCTGTCATAAACAGGTTTGGGTTAATTAGACATTTTAGACAGGCTTTCGATAGTTTTAGCGCAGTACCGGTACCATGAGTTAGCTATCGAAAACTTACGTACGTTAAAAACCTATCGAATTGTTTTTTTCGTACTGCCGATTTTAGTTCTTAGCGTAACCACTAGGGGCGCTGTGCAAGTTTTTCATAGACATATTTACGTAGACGATATCGAGTCTGTCACTTTTAAACTCATGGTACTAAGAAGTTACAGTCCGCCCCTGCGGATGGCTCTCACACAAAAATACGTTAAAGTAGATTGGAAGTGATATCTGGTAGAGAGGTACAGACCTGTACCGGCTCCACCTCGTGCGGCGTCTGCGTCTGGATGCCGTACGTGCCCATCATGGCCTGCAGCCGCATCGACTCCGCGATCAGCACCACCTGCACCACCAGGTCCGTGGCGATGCCCTGCAAGTCATCATCACAGTCTATAATCTCATCTGATACATCTCTTTAAGATATTCAAAGTTTAATCAAACATTATGGCTGTATCATTGATCAAGCAGATATTTGTAGGTATTCATGTAGGCTTGAATATTCGTAGGCTTTAGAAAAAGTTTCGTTGAGAAATATTTTCCTTATTAAGTGTATCAAACGACGTGCTTAGAATTATTATGCATTGCTCAAATTTATACATGAAGGTAGGTGTTTTAATAGCAAAGCAATTTAAACAAAAGTGTAAAATGACGTCACATATTACTCGCACATTCATTGCTATCTGTATTAATAGACACGTTGTTAAATTTCATAGACTGCAAGTCGCGAGTAAGTGCTCGTAAAGTTAAAGTTGTCGTGATAGCGGCTGCAAATCAGTAGGTAGTTACATAAATAAATTGCAAACAATACAAACGGCTGAAAAAAGTCGACGTTACCACAGAAAAAAATAATAAAAGTTTAATGCCAGGACATGCGTAGAAGGCTGAAGCCTAGGATGCCAAAATTCTAGCATGCTACCGAGATAGCATCCAGTGATACTTACAAACGCTGGCTTGGCCTGGGGTTTGCGCGTGAAACAAAATATTCGTATTTAGTTTTGAATAATTCATATCTATCCATAGACTCGACACTCAGTAGAAATAGTGCTGCGAGGTTTAATCACCAAATTTACAAACGAAATACTTTTAATGACCAGCAGAGGGCCTACCATGAGTTGGCTATCGTAAACTTACCTACGTACGTTAAAAACCTATCGAGTTGTTTTTTTCATATGGCCGATTGTAGTTCTTCGCGTAACCACCAGGCGGCGCTGTACATGTTTTTCATAGACATATTTACGTAGGCGATATCGAGCGCGTAAGTTTTAAACTCATGGTAGCCCCACTGTTTAGTCACGTATTGAACGTTCATATCGACATCCGAAAATTATAAATACCTACCTTACTATTTTTCTTAAGACAGATAAATCATGTTACATGTAGGCATATATTATTAGAAAAAATAATTGTAGTATAAGTATTATATATTTATTCACCTGAAAGGCGGAGTAGCGGCCGGCGCGGCGCGGCCGGTTGTAGGAGGGCAGGTAGCGGCGGATCGGGTCCAGCTCGTTGACGTGCAGCAGGCCGCCCGTCAGCAGCTGCGCCACCACGAACAGCGACTGCGCCCACAGGAACAGCCCGCCCGTGTCTACCCGCCGCACGCACGACATTAGGAGTTACACAACACACACACACGAGACTCAGCGCCGTAACTAGGGCGGTGCCCGCGGTGCCCAGGCACATGGCGTAGACCCTGGAGAAATATTTCTCAAGAGTCCAGTTTTTAAGGGTCGCATCGGACGCATAAAAGGCTATAGCTTACTTAATGACGACACTGATTGGATTAGACTGTTGAAAGTTTCGAGGCGTTTCAACTCTCTACGCCAGAGGTGGGCAAACAACGGCCCGTATTAAGTAAATCACCTTGGGCCATCTAGAATACCAAAAGGCGGCAAAGTTTTGGCATTCTAGATGGTGAACCCCTGCTCTATTTCCAGACCAGACCCTGTAAAGTAGGTACGATACACGTCTAGCGTCTCGTACTTTACAGAGTCTGCGAAATTTTCGTTTGTACGAAAGAGCGGTTTGATTTTCCTAGTAGGTACTTTATTATACAACTATCAAATAAGTAACTTAATCTTAAAATGCCGCCACCTGAACAAAAAGCAGAACGTAAGCGCGCAATACCCACCTGTGGCCGGCCATCGACATAAGTAAATAAATCGATTGGGGTTCTAAAATTAAATAACTAAATTAACTATCTATAGGTAATCGAAAAAAGCCATTGATGTCCATCGCAGCAATGTAAAATGCCGAGTTGATCTTCAATCTGTTACTTAAAGCTATTTAAGTTTTGAATTACGCGTTTCAAAGAAAGTTTTCACTAAATTAAAAGTGCAGCATATACTGTAGGTAGACAAAGGAGGTTATGGTTATAGTAAAAGTTAGGTAGGTATAGTGCTTGTTGAATTAATTGAATTTGTTACATACAGTTTAAATTTGCAAATTAAGTTAAATACAGTTACATCTGCATGCATGCATAGCATACCTACTTATTATTAACAACACTTTGATATTAAGAAAACAATAAAGTTTCAATCTTTATTGTAATAAACACATATTTTGGGTAATGCATTTTAATGAAATGTAAAGAAGTATCTAATAAAGTTATTCGAATACTAATTGAGTGTGTCGAAGCTTAGGATCTATTTCATCTAGATATTAGCAGTGAAGCAAATTAACACATAGCTGAAAGTTAAAAGAAGGAACAGAATCAGAAAAACCAGGCACCATATTGTTTGCTTAGTTACCTTTGTTTTCATCGCCAGGTTTGCCTGCAATTTTTTTATTATTAATTCTCTACAGAACTTTTTTCATATTAAACAATACCACTAGGCGTAGATAGGGAATATGGAAATGCTTTCCCAAAAACTACGAGTGACAATTTTTTTACATAAAAAATAATTTTCTTTTAAACTGTTTAATTTTCTGATTTACATGGTTGTACTTAAATACGAGTTTACATTCAAATACGAGTCGTTGGTCTCTGTTTATATATTTTCATTCTTTCTAGTTTCAAGACTTCAAGTTACAAATCTAGATATCAGGTTTTGCAGTAAATGGTCTACTCTATCTAATAATTTCCCTGTCTATGCCAAGAGTACAATACATGTCGGTTTGTGGGAAGGCATCCTACATGCAATACTTACTCGCTGGTAATCTGCGAACGGAATTCGGTTCACTACGCTCGTTCTCAACACCTTCCTTAGGTACATAGTAATACCAAGGTATCACAGGATCTGAAAAATAAAATGCAATAAACGAAACATTTGATTTTTTTACTAAAATACTGTATTTACAAGTTTATGTGCTAAATAAATAAATGTCATATCTGATTACCGCCTCACCGAACTATGAGGGTATGAGAACAGAGAGTCAACTTGTATTGCCCGCGACTCCGTTCGCGTACATTTCGATTTTTACAATTAGGTTTGTATGGGCGCCACGTCATAACTGGAGCTACCTATCCCAGAAGACTATGTGTTTTTATACCAAATTTCATCAAATTCGGATAATTGGTTTAAGAGTTATGGAGGAACATAAATACATACACACATACAGAAAAAAAATCTAAAAATCGTGAAATTAGTATCAGCATCATATATTGAGCCTATAAACACAATATCTCTGAAAACAAACTAACTTACTCCATGACCGACCCTTATAGATTTATTATTAGTATAGATAATATGTCTTGCGCTGATCTCATTGAGATCGGCCGCCATGGCCGAAATTGGTCGGACACCTTATATTAGCTAAATGTCAAATTATTTTCTTACCTCCATATTCATCCATGTATATTCTTGCTTTCAGTAATTTCTGGTATTCTTCTACTTGATCTGGCAATGTGCGAAACACGCCGTCTATGATCATCATTACATAAAATAAAGGCCATTCTGATTCTATTCCGTCGAATTCTTTCAATTCGCCCTCATTGTAATACCTTCTGTGGGGGTCTTCCAACACGCATTTATACCCATCTCGACTGAACCTTTTGAATCCATATTTTCCTTGCAAACGACGCAAAATGTTCGATTTTGTTAATTGCAACAGGTGTTCTTCATGTGTTGCAAAAGCAGGGAATGATATTGTTGGTAGAAGAGCTGCATCTACACCCTTAAATTGCAGATACATTTTACTATTTTGGAGTGGAATCAGAGATTGAACAACTAACTAAGGTTAACTCTGAGTCATTACCTTTGAACTAGATTCGCGAGGAAGCATTGTTTCAAATATACTTCTGTTGCGATTGTGTGCATCGATGTCTACATAGACGACGCTCCATGACGCGCCCTTGTCGCCAAACAGGTTGCAGCCATTAATGGCTTCTAGAGCAGCTTTGGCCATTCCTGAAGAAAAATGCTTATGAAATTAAATTAACTATGGATTGTTTAAGACATCCAATGAACCACGGATTACCTATTGATGAAGCATGTATTTCTGGTTTCCCATCATTATACTTGGAACCCCTCTCCCACATTCCATAATCTGGGGTTCTGTATGCTCTCTCTACATAGTATACCAAATTTTGAACAAATGCCACTTCATCCTGCAATCAAAAAGTATTGTTGCGGGAACGGGGTACGTTTAATTCAAGATACGCCAAAAGTCACCAAAAGACAATGAATTTATTTATCGACTAACAATTACACAATTAAACACTTAAAACACAATTAAAACACTTAATTACAACACTAAACACGGAACACTAAATTACACTAAAGCACTGAATCACACTAATACACTGAATTGCACTGAAACTATTCGCAGTTAACGCACTCGATCACTCTTAGTTCGCAGGAGACTGATTCGCTTCGCTTTTCCAAATCCGAACTGTCCCGTCGCGTCGTACATCCCCCTTTTATACCCAGTGAGGACGCAGCTCTTCGCGTTTCGTCGAGAATCTTCTCGCGGGGATCGAAATTTCTAGAACTCGCTGGAGCTCGCTCCGACCGACCAGAGTGTGTGACGAAGTATCGTGCAAAGCGAATATAGACCTTATCCATACGACGATAAGACTAATTTCGCTTGCACGGTCTCTCAAGGTCGTAATATTATTATTACTTTAGAACACTTCTAGAGCTCGCTACAACCTACCAGAGTGTGTAGCGTAGTATCGTGCAAGCGAATATAGACCTTATCTATACGACGATAAGACTAATTCCGCTTGCCCGGTCCTCGTGGTCGTAACATTATCCCCTCTTAGTCATGCTCGTCCCGAGCATCATTTGACCCATGGTAACGAGCCAATCGATCAATGTGAACAATTTTCGGCTTGCCTCTTGTCCCTTGTTTGATCCGATAGGTTAAGTCGTTCAGCCTAGTGATGATCTTGTATGGTCCTTCCCACCTTGGCTGGAACTTCGGTGATTTGCCCTTCTTCCTGAGTGGGTTGTGTAACCAAACCAGACTCCCTTCATCGAAACCGTCGGTGTTGGCTTTGCGGTCGTAACGGGTTTTCATTCTTTCGCTGGATTTTAGACTGCAGTCTCTGACGAGCGCATGTACTTCATCCAGGCGCTTCTGTAGGTCAGCCGCATATTCGGTTACTGGTTTCGGAGCTTCTGGCGGTGTCCCAGTCAACGCGTCTACCGGAAGCCGCATTTCTCTACCGAAGTTTACCATTGCTGGGGTTGCGCTGGTGCTATCGTGGATCGCAGATCGGTAGGACAGCAAGAAAAGCGGTATGTACTGGTCCCAGTCTCGTTGATGCTCGTCCACAACTTTGGCCAAGTGGTTTTCCAACGTTTGGTTGAATCTCTCGACCATGCCATCGGATTGCGGGTGTGCTGGTGTAGTACGGGTCTTATGCATACCCAACAGTTGACAGACCTCCTGGAACAGTGCTGACTCAAAGTTTCTTCCTTGGTCTGAATGTATTTCAAGAGGCACACCAAATCGGCAAATTACCTCGTGGACTAACTTCTTGGCGACCGTCTTTGCTTCTTGATTAGGCGTAGCGAAGACTTCAGGCCACTTAGTGAAGTAATCTTGGACCACAATGATGTACTTGTTTCCCTCATCGGATTCTGGAAAGGGGCCAGCTACATCTACTGCGATTCTTTCCCATGGAGCGCCGACGTTGTACAGCTTGAGTTTGCCCTTACTTCTGGTTTGTGGGCCCTTTACTGATGCGCAAGTCGTACATTTCTTGCACCAGTCTTCGACGTCCTCCCGACAGTGTATCCAGTAGAACCTCTGTCTCAGCTTCTCTAGGGTCTTCTTCACGCCTAAATGTCCCCCGGATACCCCATCGTGTATGTACCTCAGTAGAGAAGCAACTTGTTTACGGGGTACAATCAGCTGTAGCGTCGTTTGATCCCCTTTTGGTGTTTCCCATTTCCTGAAGAGTACTCCATCCTTAATCTCCAGACTGTCCCATTGTGCCCAGTAACTTTTCGTGATGGGGCTTGATGATGCTACATGGCTCCAAGAAGGTTTTGACCTACTTCTTTCCATTCAAATATTTTCCTTAGGTCACTATCCTCTTTTGAGCCTTTTTGATGGCGTCTTCGCTCCATTCATTATCAAGTCCCTGGGTGGTAATCATCCGGACTTCTTCTTTAGTCTCCGTCTTAGAACAATGACTGCAGGCCACAGGACAAGGTCTCCTTGATAGGGCATCGGCATTCAAATGCGTTCTACCACTCCGATGTTCTGTCGTGAAGTTGTACTCCTGTAGTTGCTCTAGCCACCGTGCCACTTGTCCTTCAGGGTTCTTAAACTGCAAGAGCCATTTTAACGCAGCATGATCTGTCCGCAGGGTAAACTGTCTTCCAACGAGATACTTGTTGAAATGCTGTAGAGTCTTAACTACCGCCAACAGTTCCTTACGAGTCACACAGTAGTTCCTTTCAGGTTTTGAAAGTGACTTACTGAAATAGGCGATCACCACTTCCCGTTCACCTTGCTCTTGCGACAGAACTCCGCCTATGCCAGTATTGCTGGCATCGGTGTCCACGATAAATCTTCCTTCTCTGTTCGGGTAGCCAAGTATAGGACTGGTGCAGAGGTGTTCTTTTAATCTGACGAAGGCTTGATCACATTCCGAGTCCCAGGCGAATACTCGTTTATCTTCCGTGAGCCGATGAAGAGGTTTCGCTATATCAGAGAAGTTCTTTACAAAGCGCCGGTAGTATGCGCATAAACCCAAAAATGATCTCACGTCGGTCTTGTTAGCTGGTATAGGCCATTCTTGGACAGCTTTAATCTTCTCTGGGTCGGTCCTTACACCTTTCGATGAAATAATGTGGCCTAAATAGGCGACTTCTTCCTTGAAAAACGTGCATTTCTTTGGGCTGAGTTTTAAGTTTTGCTTCTCGTATTCTAGTGAAAACCTTCCTCAGGTTACTGACATGCTCTATGAAATTTCGACCCATGATAATGATGTCATCCAGATAGACCAGGCATGCATCACCCAGAAGTCCAACCAGTACCCTTTCCATCAACCGCTCGAATGTCGCCGGAGCGTTGCAAAGACCAAAGGGCATGACGTTGAACTGCCACAATCCATTCCTAGTTCCGGTCGTAAATGCCGTCTTCTCCTTGTCTGCTGGATGGATGTCTACTTGCCAGTACCCACTCTTAAGGTCCACTGTTGAGAACCACTTCATGCCGCTCAACATGTCCAGTGTGTCGTCTATACGGGGCAGAGGGTAGCTGTCCTTCTTCGTTGCATTATTCAACAACCGGTAGTCCACACAAAACCTGGTGCTGCCGTCCTTCTTCTTTACCAGGACTACTGGCGAAGACCACGGGCTTGTTGAAGGTTCTATGATGCGGTTCTTCTGCATCTCGGCAACCATGTCTGCTACCTCCTTCTCTTTGGCAAATGGAAGGCGTCTAGGCCGCTGCTTTATTGGTGACGCGTCTCCCGTGTCTATTCTGTGTTTAACGAGACCTGTCCTTCCCAAATCATGGTCACCCTTCGAAAATATGTCGTTGAAATCTAGCAACAACCTTTTAGCTTGCTGAAGTTCCCGCTCAGAGAGTTTGTCCTTACAATTTGCTAGGAGCGGCGTGACGTCATCTCCTTGACAGGATTCCGGTTCCCGGGTCCTTTTCAGCCTTCTGATGGATTGACCTGCATCGCACCGTCCGATGACACAGTTTCTTCGTAGCTGCACTTCATCTTCGCTAAGATTGATGACTCGCACCAGCGCTCCTTTTCCGGTCATTGCCAGAGTTCTTGCTGTGATCCAACTCGGGTGGTCGCCGCAGTTTTCTATGACGACGCTTCGCCCTTGACACGCAGTGTAAGGGAATCTAACTTTGACCAGAGTTTCAGATCTCGGCGGTAGGGTCGTATTTTGCAGGCAGTAAACTGCGCATGATCTCGCTCCCTCTAGGAATACTTCTTGTTCGGGGAAACTAAGTACTCCTTTAGCGACGTCTACCACACACTTCTGGTCTCTTAAAAAGTCTAATCCGATGATGCAGTCGTCCGTGATGTCTGCTATGAGAACGCCGTATTCAAAGGTTTGTTCTCCAATGGTTATGTTCGCCATCGTCTCACCGAAGACGGTAACTGGCTGGCCTGTTGCTGTTTGAAGCTGAACGGATGGTCTCTGATTCCACACAATAGTCCTTTTCAATAGCTCCGGCCGCACTATTGTTCTTGAAGCACCGGTGTCAATAGTAAAATGACACGTTACGCTGTTCAGCTGTCCAACCACAGTAAGATTGTTCCCATTACCAATCTGTGAAACAGTGACAGTAGGGGCTCGATGTTGGCCAGCCAGCGCCCGCCCCACGGCCCTGGCTCCTGACAGCTCTTCTGCGTCCACCTGTGTAGAGGACGCTACTGTCGTTCTATGCGGCCATCTTTGCCTGGGGCAACTACTCCGGAATATGACCCCTCTCGCCGCAGCCATAGCACATCGGACCCAAAGAAGGTTTTTCCTTAACCACAACCTCCCGAAGTCGCTGAGTTCTAGCGTCTTGACGTACGGCTTCCACCTCCAAAGCATGGGCTAGAGCTTCCTGTAAGGTCTGGATGATGGCTCAGTTTCACGGTATGCCTGACGTCTGCGTCTCTAATTCCATCACAGAAGGCTTGCGGGATCATTGACTCCACCATTGTCGGGCATGACACGTACGCACGTCTGACTAGCCTTTCGATTTCCGTTGCCCATTGCTGCAGACTCTCACCAGGCTTCTGCTGTCGATCGCGGAGTTGTGCTCTATACGCGTGTTCTAGGTGTTTGTCGCTGTACCTGCCCTCTAGTGCTCTTTGGAGAGCACCTAAAGTTCTGTTATCCGAAGGCAGGTTTTCCAACGTGAGCAGGGCATCTCCACGAAGAGCCAGAGTCAGAGCTATCAAGGACTCTTCCTCGTTCCACCCCTTTCCTTTAGCCACCGTCTCGAACTGGTACCAAAATGCTGCCCAAGACGTCGTTCCATCGAAGTGGGGTACTTCGATTTTCGGAGAGTCCGACACTACCGTAGCACCCCGGGTCCCCACTCTTGCCATTTTGGTATGCAGCTGTCGCATCTCAGCATCCACCTGGCTCAATCGATCCTCGTGTTGGGTGAGTCGATCTTCGTGTTGGGTCAGTCGATCTTCGTGTTGGGTCTTGACGCTTAGCACATCATCCTTGAGAGCATCAATCTGCTTTTCTAATACTTCGTGCTTCTTTTCAATAGCCCCCAACAAACTCTTGCTTAGCTCTTCCTTGAGTTCGACCAGTTGCTCCTCCTGGCGGCGGGCTTGTTCCTCCTGGCGAAGGTCTTGCTTTTCCTGGCGAAGGGCTTGTTCTTCCCTCAGCTTGGCAAATTGTGCTTCCTGAAGTCGGGCTAGCTCCTCCTGGCGGCGTGCTTGCTCGCGGGCTTGCTCCTCCTGGCGGCTGGCTTGTGTCTTCAGCATTTTAAATAAATCTGCAAGCTCAACAGGCCCAATCGGTGTTTGAATTGATCCCTCCGTTGAAGTACCTTCGCCCTCTTGCAGGGCCGCGGTTTGACTCCTTGTTACTCGACCCTCACTGTCTTCTCGTGGTGTAAGAGGCATCTTGAATCCCACTTCTGACACCAATTGTTGCGGGAACGGGGTACGTTTAATTCAAGATACGCCAAAAGTCACCAAAAGACAATGAATTTATTTATCGACTAACAATTACACAATTAAACACTTAAAACACAATTAAAACACTTAATTACAACACTAAACACGGAACACTAAATTACACTAAAGCACTGAATCACACTAATACACTGAATTGCACTGAAACTATTCGCAGTTAACGCACTCGATCACTCTTAGTTCGCAGGAGACTGATTCGCTTCGCTTTCCAAATCGGAACTGTCCCGTCGCGTCGTACATCCCGCTTTTATACCCAGTGAGGACGCAGCTCTTCGCGTTTCGTCGAGAATCTTCTCGCGGGGATCGAAATTTCTAGAACTCGCTGGAGCTCGCTCCGACCGACCAGAGTGTGTGACGAAGTATCGTGCAAGCGAATATAGACCTTATCCATACGACGATAAGACTAATTTCGCTTGCACGGTCTCTCAAGGTCGTAATATTATTATTACTTTAGAACACTCTAGAGCTCGCTACAACCTACCAGAGTGTGTAGCGTAGTATCGTGCAAGCGAATATAGACCTTATCTATACGACGATAAGACTAATTCCGCTTGCCCGGTCCCTCGTGGTCGTAACAGTATTTTTCTGATAACACTTTGTAATGTATTGATTAAACTGATCATTGTATATATGCAAGCTTATCTAATTGTCCTGATTTGAACACACTTGCATTCAAGTCTCATAAAAAATCAAATTACTTATGTGTAAAATATAATTTGTGTTAAACACATTACCTGTGTGTAAATAATTTGTAACCCAGAAGTGATCATTTGGACCAGAAATATTAAGTACAGTGAGACTACATCAATCTGCAGGTGGTGGTACTGCTCGTCGGTGAGCACGGGCTCGCCGGTGGTGAGGTGGAACTTGACGTGCAGCGCGTGCGCGGCGCTCTGGCGCGTCTTGAACGCCTCCACGCGCGCCGCCTGCTTGATCCAGCACTCGAGTATACCGCGCATGCATTTCACTGTGCTTTGCCCCAGCTCATGGGATTTGCCTCGGTCATCATCTATGCGCCTGTAATCGAGATTTGATTTAAGAAATGAAATGGTGAATTGGTGTAACACAGTTGAAATGTAACAATAAATCATCATAAATTTAATAGTTGTAAATTGACACCCATTAGGCTTTCAATGAAGGGGAAGGGCCAAAAAAAGATGGTGTGACAATTTGGTCCAGCCATCAAGGAGGTAGCAAGTGCTGGCCTTGGATAGAGAGTGTGGAACAGGTTTGAAGAGGAGACCTTTAATACAGGTTAATAAAAACATAATTGACACACAAATTAGACTGTTCCGGAGTTTTTGAGTGAGCAGTTCAATTGTAATACTTCACCATGCAAGCTAATTTTTTTGTTACTCACTCTTTCTTGTCCAATGTAGTTCATGTTTGTTTCATTTAGTTTAATTGAGTGATATAGAGTAAAAGGAATGGAAAAACATAAAATGTATGAGCTACAAAGAGAGAGAGATAATGTTTATAACACCAAGAGAATGCTAGTGATAGATGGAGAATAAATAAATAATTATTGTCCATCTATTAAATAATTTAATTTTACTCAAGGTTGACAGTCTTAGCCTGTGAAAATCAATTTAACAAAATTTATGAAATAATAGTTAAACTACAATGTCATCAAAAAGATCCAATAGGACCAAGACAAATAAATCACTCAATAGAACTGAGTCAATTGAATCAAAGATATATGGATCTTAACTGAGATGAGATGAGAGAGTGAGTCAAAAGAACTATGGAATTCATTGAACTAAATGAAGCAAAGGAACTAAATGAATGATATAGTTCAATAGCATCAAATGAATTGAATCACTCTTTACAACTCGGTGACGAACTAATTTGTAACACAAATAACATCATATAAATTTTTGTTACCTACCTATAAGCTTGATACAGTCCCCACACAGCAGAAGCACAATATATGCTGTCCCTCACACTTGCAACATGAAGATCTGAAGAAAGGACTGGAAAGAGCCCTGTTATGGGACTTTGAAATCTCAGTAGCTGCCTTTTTACTAAAATTAAAATAAGTGTGTGTTAATGATAAAATTATAAATAACATCCTACAAACACACAAAAACAACTAGAAACATTTTATTTTTATTTATTTATTTATTATTAACGAGTTACATAGATACTTAAAACTAGGAATACAGTTTTAAACGGCACAACAAAAACCAGTTTAGGTTTTACCGTGCACCGCAGATTCGACGTCAGTCACAAAAAAAAAGAACAAAAATCCACTGATTAGCGAGTACTGAGCTGGCCGATCATGTCGTTTTATTGTATTTCAAGTTGTTAATACACACGGGGTGATTTTAATATTACGATCTCGCCTGGCTTAGTATGTGTTTGTTAATGAAAGGTAAATAAAATATAAGTAAGAGTAGTTAAGTAAGTCGTATTGTCTAGATAAGTAAGTATTCAAACTCTAACCGATAGCATAATAAATATCCAGCTGGCGAACAGTATCTTCATAGTTAGAAATTTTCATAAATTGGTGAGAATTTATATCATCAATGCTGCCTTGGCGAATCATAATATCTGGGATAGCCTGCAAACACAAAACCTTAAAGAACTCTATACATCCAAACTTTGTTCTGATCAATAGACTGATTTTTAATGTAATGCAGGAATTAGAATAAAAATTATCACTCGTAAATTGACTTCTATAAGTATTTAATTTTTGATTTACAGACCGACTTTGAAAGGTCAAATTGATACAAAATACATTTCTTCAAGAATGAACAGCAAGTGGCAAGCAAAGCAATAATAACTTTTCTTGTGTCAATGTCATCATGTGTCAGTCAATTGAGAAATGGAACGTTTTTATGCCAAAATGTTCTTTCGGGTAAATTGTAGGACCTAACCGAGTGTGCTTTTGTCAAACCCAGAACGAGAAAAAAAAGATGTTTGACTGACAAGACAGCTGATTAATAATGACAAATAAACGTCACGTTCTGCTATTCTGTTATCTTTTGGGATTTTTGTAGTTTTGGTGTTGATCAACATAAATACTATATTCTTTGTTGTTTCAATAAAATAGTAGCACAACTATCTCATTTAAAAGTAAGTTAATAGCATCGAGCATAGTTCTTAGCTTTTGGTAAAATACCAGATCCTGTAAGTCTGCAAACTTATTTTGTAATTTCAGTGGAAATCAATTATTCCTACTTTTCAGATTCAGGAACTAAAAAACAACGAGAAATACGGTGTTTTGATAATATTCGTAATAAATTGACCAGAAAAGCTTTTAATATTCTTGCAATGACCAATTTTCTTTGATAAATAGTTAGTACACTATAAAATGAGCTCAGAATCTCAACCGGACGGCAATGAACACAATAGACAAGCACAGGTTCTTTGTTTTTTACTTAAATATTTTTTTAACTAACAAACCAACCTTAATTTTATTATGTTTTTACACACTAATCTTCTAATTTTATAATAATACAATGTCATTTGATGTATATGTTACAATATTTTTCTTATATTACTAATATAAATCAGACTAACATCATCAACTGAACTGACCTGTACTGGTTATTAGATAATACACAACTGTGCAACTACATTATATATTAAAAAAATACTTTTTAAGAATGAAATAGTTTAACTTAATAGATCCCTAGGTATTATTCCCAGCAGTCACAGTAGCAATCTTTCCAATTAGGAAATTGCTTGTTGTTGCTGAACATCCTACGGAACCTACGGTTCCAAGAGTCGTGGGTTCCCACTTGGGACAAATATTTGTGTGACAAACATTGGTGTTTCTTCCGTGTCTGGGTGTATTATTAAATATATTTAAGTTTATTTGTGTATCCACTGTTGATCCTGATTTCCGTAACACAAGTGCTTAAGCTACTTACCATGGGATCAGATCAATGTATGTGATGTTGTGTAATATTTATTTATTTTATTTATTTATAATAAGGAACCTCAACTTTTAAAAATTTAACTAGTTTTTGCAAGTTTAAAACTATATTTATTTTTATTCATTTATTTATTGCGAAAACCAACAGTGTCTATGTAAACAATAAATCTAAAAATATAACTTATAATAATAAGACTAATAACAGGCTTTCCTTAAATAAAATGTCTTTTTTTAATCCAATTTATCCCATCAGGCAAGGCAAAAGGTTAAATAAAATGAACAATATGTTATTGGATATGGTATATATGTAAATAGTTCCTTTCAACCATTTTTTTAATAACATTATGAAGTTAGGACTAATTAAGCCTTATGCACTTTCATAATATTTCACATCCTGATCAGATCACTATCACTAACTACACCAGCATTATTAAAAATATGTTGTGTTTTATTATCAAGTTCTGCAAGTAATTCAAATTACAAAATTAACTTGTATGTATATGTTTATATTTAGGTACTTTTAATGTAGCTTACAAACTGTTTTATTGCAGGTTGACCTATTTAATTTAATTGGAGGAAGCTGGCCACCAGCACCACGAGAACCAGAGCGTCCCGAGTATGGGTCAGTGCCTCGCGACCTTGGACGCACTATGCAGCGTTCATCGCAAAATGAGCGAGTCAAATCTGTGAACCTTCTGGCACACCTGGCGCCCGAAAGAAGACGACAAAAACCAACCACTTCTACTGCACATCATTCTAAGACATCCTCTGTTGAGGATTACAAACCAAAACCGAAAATGGTGCAGGATCCAAAGAAAATCGAAACGGGTATTCTAATTGGTAGGCAAAGCAATTTTTTTTATTCTTGATTGTTTATATATTTCAAATATAAATAATATCTTATTCAATGCACATTTAATTTGTTTACTTCAATTTGGAAATCTTTGACTAACTTGTCTTTGGTGCCCTAATGACCATCACCACACAAATGTCACCTTTGTTTTTATGTAAATAGTAAAAGTAGTAATTGTCTGAATTAAAACAATACAATTAACACCACCTTCTAAAACGTTGCAATGTATTGAATTGGAAATGACTATGGTTAAATATGTTTACTTTAATATTTTTATCTATTGACAAACAGTCACTCAAATAAAGTATTATGTAAACTATAAGTATTTGAGAAGTGTTAACTGTGTTCTATGATAATATTCTTGATTAGTACTTTACCATTTCCTAAAAAAAATACAATTTTCTTCCCAAATGTATTTCTCAAAACAAACACTAGTAAAACATTTACAACAGCACTCCCACACTCGACCGATACTCGGTTTTGGACGCGAGTGGGAAAGCCGATTTTAGCCTTTCCTAGTTTCTAAATTTAGAGTTAGTATATGGCACGACGGGCGGCCGGCCGGCCGACATCGACGCTTAGCGCCCGCTTGCTGTGAACTATGTCGTGCAGCTATTTTCAAGAAATTAGTTACGATGATATTCCACTATGTGTACTTCAATTACAACAAAGTCCGTAGTCATTACTAGTCCAATCATCAAATTATAAAGTAACGAGAAGATTAAGTTCTTATTTGTGTTGTCTTCAGATGTATGCAGTGGAGATACACCTGAAGAAATATACGACTCACCAGTATTAGGATCGCCCAGAGCGGCTCCTGTTGCGCCGAAAACTCCCCCCCTGGATTTACAAGAAGACATTGGAGTTGGGTCCTTGGTAGAAGTCGCCACTGATGTCGATCAGCATTATTACGGAGTTGTCAGGTGGATAGGCATTATTGACGGTATGTTTCCACTTTACCTACATTTGCACAAGTTTTGTCTAGAAACAAAAATATATCAGAGAATTTTACCATTTTAGTTAATAGGTACATGCTTCTATAGTATAATTTAACTTTGGGTCAGTCACCTCAAAAGTGCGATCGGGGGTAGATACCGCACCGGCCTGGCTGATTGCAACAAGAGGTGCTGGTGCTTCAGGTCCATCTTGGTGCCATGTATCATCATTGATTTGTATCTGTTTATGTAAATTTGTGTCCTATTATATATATTTATGTATGTTATAGTTCGGTTAGAAAATAATACGTACTTACCTATATCGTTGGTATTGTCTGCTGTTCTGTTCTGTCAACGAAATCAACGAAAAAGATTCGGATTGAGAAAAAGGCAATTCTGTCTAGTTCTCGCTACCGGCAACGGTCTTGCAGGATACTGGCACTGCACAGTCCTCCGAGCAATTGATAGATACTAATCTGATGTGTCTCTTTGTGAGAAGTCATATAACTGCCGCAGGGAAGACAGTGAAGATTACGCCAGTGTGCTAATGACTAGTGATGAATTCAGGACAGGCGATGTTCTATTCATGAGGATTTCCCCAGGGAGAAAAATAAAGACCCTCGGGGGGCCGTATACGTAATAGAAAAAAACATCTACCTATCTGTGTAGTGTTTTGTTGCGGGAACGGGGTACGTTTAATTCAAGATACGCCAAAAAGTCACCAAAAAGACAATTAATTTATTTATCGACTAACAATTACACAATTAAACACTTAAAAACACAATTAAAAACACTTAATTACAACACTAAACACGGAACACTAAATTACACTAAAGCACTGAATCACACTAAAACACTGAATTTCACTGACTATTCGCAGGTAACGCACTCGATCACTTCTAGTTCGCAGGAGACTGATTCGCTTCGCTTTCCAAATCGGAACTGTCCCGGCGCGTCGTACACCCCGCTTAAATACCCAGAGACGCAGTTCTTCGCGTGGCGTCGAGAATATTCTCGCGGGGATCGAAATTTCTAGAACGCGCTGGAGCGTGCTCCGACCGACCAGAGGGTGTGACGTAGTATCGTGCAAGCGAATATAGACCTTATCCATACGACGAGAAGACTAATTTCGCTTGCACGGTCTCTCAAGGTCGTAATATTATTATTACTTTAGAACACTCTAGAGCTCGCTACAACCTACCAGAGTGTGTAGCGTAGTATCGTGCAAGCGAATATAGACCTTATCCATACGACGATAAGACTAATTCCGCTTGCACGGTCTCTCGTGGTCGTAACATTATCCCCTTCTTAGTCATGCTCGTCCCGAGCATCATTTGACCCATGGTAACGAGCCAATCGATCAATGTGAACAATTTTCGGCTTGCCTCTTGTCCCTTGTTTGATCCGATAGGTTAAGTCGTTCAGCCTAGTGATGATCTTGTATGGTCCTTCCCACCTTGGCTGGAACTTCGGTGATTTGCCCTTCTTCCTGAGTGGGTTGTGTAACCAAACTAGACTCCCTTCATCGAAACCGTCGGTGTTGGCTTTGCGGTCGTAACGGGTTTTCATTCTTTTGCTGGATTTTAGGCTGCAGTCTCTGACGAGAGCATGTACTTCATCCAGGCGCTTCTGTAGGTCAGCCGCATATTCGGTTACTGGTTTCGGAGCTTCTGGCGGTGTCCCAGTCAACGCGTCTACCGGAAGCCGCATTTCTCTACCGAAGTTTACCATAGCTGGGGTTGCGCTGGTGCTATCGTGGATCGCAGATCGGTAGGACAGCAAGAAAAGCGGTATGTACTGGTCCCAGTCTCGTTGATGCTCGTCCACAACTTTGGCCAAGTGGTTTTCCAACGTTTGGTTGAATCTCTCGACCATGCCATCGGATTGCGGGTGTGCTGGTGTAGTACGGGTCTTATGCATACCCAACAGTTGACAGACCTCCTGGAACAGTGCTGACTCAAAGTTTCTTCCTTGGTCAGAATGTATCTCAAGAGGCACACCAAATCGGCAAATTACCTCGTGGACTAACTTCTTGGCGACCGTCTTTGCTTCTTGATTAGGCGTAGCGAAGACTTCAGGCCACTTAGTGAAGTAATCTTGGACCACAATGATGTACTTGTTTCCCTCATCGGATTCTGGAAAGGGGCCAGCTACATCTACTGCGATTCTTTCCCATGGAGCGCCGACGTTGTACAGCTTGAGTTTTCCCTTACTTGTGGTTTGTGGGCCCTTTACTGATGCCCATGTCGTACATTTCTTGCACCAGTCTTCGACGTCCTCCCGACAGTGTATCCAGTAGAACCTCTGTCTCAGCTTCTCTAGGGTCTTCTTCACGCCTAAATGTCCCCCGGATACCCCATCGTGTATGTACCTCAGTAGAGAAGCAACTTGTTTACGGGGTACAATCAGCTGTAGTGTTGTTTGATCCCCTTTTGGTGTTTCCCATTTCCTGAAGAGTACTCCATCCTTAATCTCCAAACTGTCCCATTGTGCCCAGTAACTTTTCGTGATGGGGCTTGATGATGCTACATGGCTCCAAGAAGGTTTCTGACCTACTTCTTTCCATTCAAATATTTTCCTCAGGTCACTATCCTCTTTTTGAGCCTTTTTGATAGCGTCTTCGCTCCATTCATTATCAAGTCCCTGGGTGGTAATCATCCGGACTTCTTCTTTAGTCTCCGTCTTAGAACAATGACTGCAGGCCACAGGACAAGGTCTCCTTGATAGGGCATCGGCATTCAAATGCGTTCTACCACTCCGATGTTCTGTTGTGAAGTTGTACTCCTGTAGCTGCTCTAGCCACCGCGCCACTTGTCCTTCAGGGTTCTTAAACTGCAAGAGCCATTTTAACGCAGCATGATCTGTCCGCAGGCTAAACTGTCTTCCAACGAGGTACTTGTTGAAATGCTGTAGAGTCTTCACTACCGCCAACAGTTCCTTACGAGTCACACAGTAGTTCCTTTCAGGTTTTGAAAGTGACTTACTGAAATAGGCGATCACCACTTCCCGTTCACCTTGCTCTTGCGACAGAACTCCGCCTATGCCAGTATTGCTGGCATCAGTGTCCACGATAAACCTTCCTTCTCTGTTCGGGTAGCCAAGTATAGGACTGGTGCAGAGGTGTTCTTTTAATCTGACGAAGGCTTGATCACATTCCGAGTCCCAGGCGAATACTCGTTTATCTTCCGTGAGCCGATGAAGAGGTTTCGCTATATCAGAGAAGTTCTTTACAAAGCGCCGGCAATATGCACATAAACCCAAAAAATGATCTCACGTCGGTCTTGTTAACTGGAATAGGCCATTCTTGGACAGCTTTGATCTTCTCTGGGTCGGTCCTTACACCTTTCGATGAAATAATGTGGCCTAAATAGGCGACTTCTTCCTTGAAAAAACGTGCATTTCTTTGGGCTGAGTTTCAAGTTTGCTTCTCGTATTCTAGTGAAAACCTTCCTCAGGTTATTGACATGCTCCATGAAATTTCGACCCATGATAATGATGTCATCCAGATAGACCAGGCATGCATCACCCAGAAGTCCAACCAGTACCCTTTCCATCAACCGCTCGAATGTCGCCGGAGCGTTGCAAAGACCAAAGGGCATGACGTTGAACTGCCACAATCCATTCCTAGTTCCGGTCGTAAATGCCGTCTTCTCCTTGTCTGCTGGATGGATGTCTACTTGCCAGTACCCACTCTTAAGGTCCACTGTTGAGAACCACTTCATGCCGCTCAACATGTCCAGTGTGTCGTCTATACGGGGCAGAGGGTAGCTGTCCTTCTTCGTTGCATTATTCAACAACCGGTAGTCCACACAAAACCTGGTGCTGCCGTCCTTCTTCTTTACCAGGACTACTGGCGAAGACCACGGGCTTGTTGAAGGTTCTATGATGCGGTTCTTCTGCATCTCAGCAACCATGTCTGCTACCTCCTTCTCTTTGGCAAATGGAAGGCGTCTAGGCCGCTGCTTTATTGGTGGCGCGTCTCCCGTGTCTATTCTGTGTTTAACGAGACCTGTCCTTCCCAAATCATGGTCACCCTTCGAAAATATGTCGTTGAAATCTAGCAACAACCTTTTAGCTTGCTGAAGTTCCCGCTCAGATAGCTTGTCCTTACAATTTGCTAGGAGCGGCGTGACGTCATCTCGTTGACAGGATTCCGGTTCCCGGGCCTTTTTCAGCCTTCTGATGGATTGACCTGCATCGCATCGTCCGGATGACACAGTTTCTTCGTAGCTGCACTTCATCTCCGCTAAGATTGATGACTCGCACCAGCGCTCCTTTTCCGGTCATGGCCAGAGTTCTTGCTGTGATCCAACTCGGATGGTCGCCGCAGTTTTCTATGACGACGCTTCGCCCTTGACACACAGTGTTCGGGAATCTAACTTTGACCAGAGTTTCAGATCTCGGCGGTAGGGTCGTATTTTTCAGGCAGTAAACTGCGCATGATCTCGCTCCCTCTAGGAATACTTCTTGTTCGGGGAAACTAAGTACTCCTTTAGCGACGTCTACCACACACTTCTGGTCTCTTAAAAAGTCTAATCCGATGATGCAGTCGTCCGTGATGTCTGCTATGAGAACGCCGTATTCAAAGGTTTGTTCTCCAATGGTTATCTTCGCCATCGTCTCACCGAAGACGGTAACTGGCTGGCCTGTTGCTGTTTGAAGCTGAACGGATGGTCTCTGATTCCACACAATAGTCCCTTTTCACTAGCTTCGGACGCACTATTGTTCTTGAAGCACCGGTGTCAATAGTAAAATGACACGTTACGCTGTTCAGCTGTCCAACCACTGTAAGGTTGTTCCCATTACCAATCTGTGAAACAGTGACGATAGGGGCTCGATGTTGACCAGCCAGCGCCCGCCCCACGGCCCTGGCTTCTTCTAGTTTAACGACAGCTCTTCTGCGTCCACCTGTGTAGAGGACGCTACTGTCGTTCTACGTGGCCATCTTCGCTTGGGGCAACTACTCCGAATATGGCCCCTCTCGCCGCAGCCATAGCACATCGGACCCAAAGAAGGTTTTTCCTTCACCACAACCTCCCGAAGTCGTTGAGTTCTAGCGTCTTGACGCACGGCTTCCACCTCCAAAGCATGGGCTAGAGCTTCCTGTAAGGTCTGATGATGGCTCAATTTCACGGTGTGTCTGACGTCTGCGTCTCTAATTCCATCACAGAAAGCTTGCGGGATCATTGATTCCACCATTGTCGGGCATGACACGTACGCACGTCTGACTAGCCTTTCGATTTCCGTAGCCCATTGCTGCAGACTCTCACCAGGCTTCTGCTGTCGATCGCGGAGTTGTGCTCTATACGCGTGTTCCAGGTGTTTGTCGCTGTACCTGCCTTCTAGTGCTCTTTGGAGAGCACCTAAAGTTCTGTTAT
Organism: Maruca vitrata; assembly: GCA_039566165.1. NCBI lineage: Eukaryota > Metazoa > Arthropoda > Insecta > Lepidoptera > Crambidae > Maruca > Maruca vitrata. The sequence goes on along the minus strand of CM076916.1, from coordinate 12,429,374 downwards.
CCGAAGGCAGGTTTTCCAACGTGAGCAGGGCATCTCCACGAAGAGCCAGAGTCAGAGCTATCAAGGACTCTTCCTCGTTCCACCCCTTTCCTTTAGCCACCGTCTCGAACTGATACCAAAATGCTGCCCAAGACGTCGTTCCATCGAAGTGGGGTACTTCGATTTTCGGAGAATCCGACACTACCGTAGCACCCCGGGTCACCACTCTTGCCATCTTGGTATGCAGCTGTCGCATCTCAGCATCCACCTGACTCAGACGATCCTCGTGTAGGATGAATCGGTCTTCATGTTGGATGAATCGATCTTCATGTTGGGTGAATCGATCTTCATGTTGGATGAGTCGATCTTCGTGTTGGGTGAGTCGATCTTCGTGTTGGGTCTTGACGCTTAGCACATCATCTTTGAGAGCACCAATCTGCTTTTCTAATACTTCGTGCTTCTTCTCAATAGCCCCCAACAAACTCTTGCTTAGCTCTTCCTGGCGAAGGTCTTGCTTTTCCTGGCGAAGGGCTTGTTCTTCCCTCAGTTTAGCGAATTGCTCCTCCTGGCGACGGGCTTGCTCCTCCTGGCGACGGGCTTGCTCCTCCTGGCGACGGGCTTGCTCCTCCTGACGGCTGGCTTGTGTCTGCAGCATCCTTACTAATATTATAAATGCGAAAGTAACTCTGTCTGTCTGTCTGTCTGTCTGTCTGTCTGTCTGTCTGTTACGCTTTCACGCATAAAGTACTGAACCGATTTAAACGAAATTTGGTACAGACATAGTCCAGAGCCTAGAAACGGTTATAGGCTACTTTTTAACCGACTGCGCTATAAAGAAGTGATGTTTTAGCCGTTAAACATCTCTACGCGGACGAAGCCGTCACAGCCACTGGACGGATCGAGATGAAATTTAGCATTCAGGTAGATGTTATGACGTAGGCATCCGTTAGGACAGGATTTCAGGATAACGGGAAAATCCTTTTGTATGAAAAATACTAACCGCATAAGTTAGACGCTTGAAATTTGACATGCAGGTACCTTAATAAATTAAAAGCTTAGTTGCAACAGGATATTGTAAAATTCCCACGGGAACGGGAGTAATAGGAAAAAAATTTTTGTGTGAAAAAATCTAAACCGCGATATAGATAGACGATTGAGATTTGGCATGCAGGTACCCTAATGAACGTTAAGCGCCAACGCGATATTACAAAATTCCCATGGGAACGGGAGTTGTTGGGAAATAACTTCAGTATGTAAAATCCCTTACGGGGTTGAAATATATTATATAGAGATAGAGATATACCCGAAGCGAAGCGAGGGCGGGTCGCTAGTATGAAATAAGTCTGCAAGCTCCACAGGCCCAATTGATGTTTGAATTGATCCCTCCGTTGAAGTGCCTTCACCCTCTTGCAAAGCCGCGGTTTGACTCCTTGTTACTCGACCCTCACTGTCTTCTCGTGGTGTAAGAGGCATCTTGAATCCCACTTCTGACACCAATTGTTGCGGGAACGGGGTACGTTTAATTCAAGATACGCCAAAAAGTCACCAAAAGACAATTAATTTATTTATCGACTAACAATTACACAATTAAACACTTAAAAACACAATTAAAAACACTTAATTACAACACTAAACACGGAACACTAAATTACACTAAAGCACTGAATCACACTAAAACACTGAATTTCACTGACTATTCGCAGGTAACGCACTCGATCACTTCTAGTTCGCAGGAGACTGATTCGCTTCGCTTTCCAAATCGGAACTGTCCCGTCGCGTCGTACATCCCGCTTAAATACCCAGAGACGCAGTTCTTCGCGTGGCGTCGAGAATATTCTCGCGGGGATCGAAATTTCTAGAACTCGCTGGAGCTTGCTCCGACCGACCAGAGTGACTGAGGTAGTATCGCGCAAGCGAATATAGAGTTTATCCATACGACGAGAAGACTAATTTCGCTTGCACGGTCTCTCAAGGTCGTAATATTATTATTACTTTAGAACACTCTAGAGCTCGCTACAACCTACCAGAGTGTGTAGCGTAGTATCGTGCAAGCGAATACAGACCTTATCCATACGACGATAAGACTAATTCCGCTTGCACGGTCTCTCGTGGTCGTAACAGTTTGTATAGTGTATACCTATCTTTTTATCTTAACCCTTTAACCGGCATATTATTTTGAAAACTTTATTGCTTTTGGGCTTTATCTTCAGGGAAATTCAAATTATGGTAGCAACATAGTTGCCACCGGTAGGTAATGACCTACCAGTTAAACGGTTAACCCTTAAATGCATGAATTAATAAAAAAAATTCATTGGTTTTCAATCGTATTACAAAGGGTTAGAGTTCAAAGTAGTATGTTAACATTTGGCAACAGCATGCACTAAGGGCAGCATGCATTTTGTGTTCGTGCAGACACGGCGACGGCGGGCGTGGAGCTGGAGCAGAGCGTGTGCGGGCTGGGCGACGGCAGCCGCGGCGGCGCGCGCGTGTTCGCGTGCGCGCCGGGCCGCGCGCTGTTCGTGCCGCTGCCGCTGTGCCGCCGCGACGCGCGCTTCCGCGACACGCCGCCGCCCGACCGCGCCGATCTACACGACACGGATCATTTCGAACAGGTTTCTCACTTATATGGTTATACAGCTAGATAGGTCAGTACAGTCAGCCAAAAATGTGGTCTACCACCCTACGGTTGAGATTCGTTTGAATGTCATGAAACAGCAAGGTCAATTTTCCCTGGCAATAAGAATGTGTCAGTGAAAAGTCAACCTTAGCGATCTCGCTGAAACTTTTGTCAAAAGTGGTGAACCACTTTCTTGACTGACTGTACAGCAGGTGGGAGACATTTTGTCGACCGGTTGCTGTTACCACCATACAGTTGCGTAAAACCCGCCAAGTGACTCTGACCTCTCTCGGTCAGGTCGCGTTCCGGGATCAGCACTGTACGAACCGGAGCCGGGGGGGAACATTATTGCGGCAAGCGCTGGACCAGTGGAGTCTTATTGTGCGTATCGGCGGTATTGTGGGGGCGGAGCGGGTCAGCTCGCCGGCCAGGGAGACCCGTAGAAACGGTGGTGCGGGGGCCCTTCCGTCCGGCGGACTGGCCAACTCCGACCCGCACAGCTCAATATCAATGCAAAACTCCATGCCTTGTCTCGTTGTTGCCGCAGCAGTGGTCTCCTCTCTCACGGCGTTCAGGGTGGGTGAGACAGGCTTAATGGTCTATTGTGCCTGTGGACCTTTTATTTGGATCTCACTACCGCTTACCATTAGGTGGAGTGAGGTCATCTTGTTAGCTCATTATAAAAAAAAAAACAGAAAACTAGGGGTGAGTGCCAACCGCCGCCTAAAAACGCGGTAATGATGACAGTCTACCAAGCCATCCAGTCCGGGCTTGAAAGCGCGACAGACGCAGTTGACAACATTTATTTATTTACTTATTTACTACATATCTGTTTCCTAACATAGAGGTGCAATGATTGGTCCGGTGTTTCAAGTCCCCGTTCAGGCGGGGTCATAAATGCGAACTTTTTCAAATTTTAAATTTACTAAGTAATATTGAGCTTTAATAGCATTAAATACAACAAATAAAAATAGAGGTGCACATAGAGAGCTATGGAACACATTTTGGCTGTAGTAACTGACACTCACTCACTCGAAACTATTTTAATTTCAGCCGGATTGTCCCGTAGTGCCTGGTGTGGTGCCCCCATTGAGCTCCCTGGGTGAACTGGCGGGCAAGAACCGCGGCATCCAAGGCCATCACAACTCGTGCTACCTCGACGCGACGCTGTTCGCCATGTTCACCTTCACCAGTGTCTTTGATGCACTTCTTTACCGTCCTCCAGAACCGGAGGTTTGTTTTCTCATAAAAGTTTTAGTCAGTTACAAAGATGACGTACAATGCTTTAGCGTAGCTTTAACCTTTATAAGGCTTTTCTACTTTAATTTTTACCTTCACATGTTAACTTCAGAGCCAACACAAAAAAAAATTAACCAAGGTAAATAGGTACTCTACCTTTTCATAAAAATTTAATTACTTAGTAGTTATAACATTTGGCAGTGACAGACCAAGATCATAATTTTAGTATACTTATCATGTGTCACTAAATAAACCATTCTTATTTCATCTTACACAAAACCTCTCGCATGTCTGTAACAGGACTCCCCGCACTACTCGGAGGTGCAGCGCGTGCTGCGCGAGGAGATCGTGAACCCGCTGCGGCGGCACGGCTACGTGCGCGCCGACCGCGTCATGCGCCTGCGCACGCTGCTCGAGCGGCTCTCCGACGTGCCCGGCCTCACCTCCGAGGAGAAGGTGAGCGGAGGGTTGTAGCCAGGTATCATCATCAGCCCATATACGTCGGCGATAAGGCCTTAGTCAACCACGCTGGTCAAGTGCAGGTTGGTTGACTACACAACTTAAGAATTTCTTCGTAGGTGTGAAGGTTTCCTCAAAACATTTTCCTTTACTGTTAATAAAGCGTCAAATAATCGTACATATGAATTTCAAATTTGAAAAACGCGGTGGTACGTGGCGGGTTTTGAACTAGCGACCTCTCGCATGGCAAGCAACGACCTTAACCACTCGGCCATAGACGCTTTTTTGAGCTAGTATACCGGGGTGAAATGGGCATGGGTTGCCCGGAAGGACGAGTCGTGGTGCAAGCGTCTCCTTAAATGGTCCGAACCGTGGGGGGGTCAAAAACTTCCTCAGAGTAGACCACAAATGCGTTGGAAAGATGACGTGAAGGAAAAAGCTGGCTCGAATTGGATGCAAAAAGCTCAATGTCGAGGAGGATGGAAGAAGCTGAAGGAGGCCTAACACCAAAATGGTAGAACAAGGCTAAAGAAGAAGTAGATATCGGGGTGAGACCCGTTCCTTCCCCGTCCCCGCGCAAGTCCGGTGATGATGCTAATCCGAGATATCGTCGTTATCAGGGAAAAAACGCTGTGTCGGATCGAAGTTCGTTGAAGTCCAAGGATGGTTCTTACGGCGAGAAAAAATCGAATAATTGCCGGGAAAACCCTAAAAACCGCCCTTTGCTTTTTCACATTTTTTTGACAGGACGAAGTCTGTCGGGTCGGCTAGTACTTAATATTATTATCATAACTTAAAAATGTGAACGAATTTGAAATAACAATCTCGAACATAATACATTATTATTTAGAAACCCGACTTTTAGAGATTTTCACAGGTCTCGTGGTCAAAGGCCTAAAGATAATACGATGAAACAGATCTCACAATACCCTGTAGTCTTCCAATATGTTGTGGTTTTTGACGGGCCTGGGAATTGGGTAGTTTCCTAAGTAAAATTTTACATGTGATTTTGCAATTAATAGTAAGATATAGGCAGATAATAACATACATAAGTCAAATTGAAATTAAAATTTCTGACAAAATGAGGCAATAATACATTTGAAGTTGGGTGGGCGAGTCCATTATAAAATATCAATACCATATTTCAAATTACATAATTAATAACAACTTTTGCTTTGAGACCATTTTCATAAACGCAATATTTAGTATACTTGCCGAACAAATTTCTGGCGCGTTGCATACAAATAACTGAAGCGTGACGTCACGATTTAGTCACTTTTGTATGGAGCGTTTTGCCTAAATGATGTGCTATTGAAACAGTTATATCTCGGCGAGTTTTAAAGCTATGACAATAATTCTTTAAGAATTTTTTTTAAATGTTGTGTGGTCCATCCATCTACATCAAAATAAAAAATAGGCAACTACCCTATTATAGTCTTTATAATACGAACCCAAGCTGTAGGTACTGACTGTCAAAAGTGACGCTTAAAAGATTTCGGCGCGTTAGTTCCGAATTTTGCAACACGCCAAAATATCCTTGCCGCATTGCAAATAATAAGTATGTCTAGTGAAGTACCTTCCCAGAACATGTCATCGTTACCTCTATGTCGAACTTACTTTAAGATTTGATACTTGTTTCAGGATCCAGAAGAGTTTTTAAATGGTTTAGTAGCACAACTCTTGAGGGCTGAGCCCTTCCTGAAACTATCATCGGGACAGGAGTCTTTTTGCTACCAACTGTTCGTAGAGAAAGACGAGCAAGTCTCCTTTCCCACGGTCCAACAACTTTTGGAGCAATCGTTTGCAACATCGGGCGTGAAACTAAGTGAGGTAAGTTTTACTCTTTGCAAACAGCACATAGGTACTTACTCTAATATTTAACTAAGCAGTATAAACTGCTAGATTATACTCTATAGATTGTTCATTAAAAAGAAATATTTATTATTCTATTTTTGCGCAGGTACCGGCAGCATTCATTATCCAGATGCCAAGATTTGGCAAACAATATAAATTGTATCAACAGGTTTTGCCTTCGCCGCTCTTAGACGTCACGGATCTTATCGAGGGTTGTAAGTATATTAATAGTTAATAGTTTTTCATAGTATGATTCAATACGTATTACGTTTACGTTTGTTTAGAAATTGGACCATTGTGAAGTAAGGCACTTCCATTATCTGGGTAAAATAACGAACCTATGCACTGGGCGTGAAGTTGCCGCTGTTTTAGCTGTAGGTATTAGAGATACAGGGCGGGCCACTGACGTGTATTTTAGTGATTTCAGTGCTTCATTTGACCCCTAACTAATTTAAAAACAAGGATTGTTCCTCCCTAGGGTACGTACGCCACTGCTAATCACAAAGTCACCCTCTTGTTCTTGTTACAGTGCCCCGGCAGTGCACGGTGTGCGGCACGCTGGCGCGCTGGGAGTGCAGCGCGTGCAGCAGCGCCGGCACGCTGGAGGCGGGCGCGCTGTGCGCCCCGTGCCTGCGCCTCGCGCATGCCACGCGCCCTACGCACAAGGTACGCCCGCTACCGGTACAGTGCCCCGGCAGGCACGGTGTGCGGCACGCTGGCGCGCTGGGAGTGCAGCGCGTGCAGCAGCGCCGGCACGCTGGAGGCGGGCGCGCTGTGCGCCCCGTGCCTGCGCCTCGCGCATGCCACGCGCCCTACGCACAAGGTACGCCCGCTACCGGTACAGTGCCCCGGCAGGCACGGTGTGCGGCACGCTGGCGCGCTGGGAGTGCAGCGCGTGCAGCAGCGCCGGCACGCTGGAGGCGGGCGCGCTGTGCGCCCCGTGCCTGCGCCTCGCGCATGCCACGCGCCCTACGCACAAGGTACGCCCGCTACCGGTACAGTGCCCCGGCAGGCACGGTGTGCGGCACGCTGGCGCGCTGGGAGTGCAGCGCGTGCAGCAGCGCCGGCACGCTGGAGGCGGGCGCGCTGTGCGCCCCGTGCCTGCGCCTCGCGCATGCCACGCGCCCTACGCACAAGGTACGCCCGCTACCGGTACAGTGCCCCGGCAGGCACGGTGTGCGGCACGCTGGCGCGCTGGGAGTGCAGCGCGTGCAGCAGCGCCGGCATCGCTGGAGGCGGGCGCGCTGTGCGCCCCGTGCCTGCGCCTCGCGCATGCCACGCGCCCTACGCACAAGGTACGCCCGCTCCCGGTACAGTGCCCCGGCAGGCACGGTGTGCGGCACGCTGGCGCGCTGGGAGTGCAGCGCGTGCAGCAGCGCCGGCACGCTGGAGGCGGGCGCGCTGTGCGCCCCGTGCCTGCGCCTCGCGCATGCCACGCGCCCTACGCACAAGGTACGCCCGCTACCGGTACAGTGCCCCGGCAGGCACGGTGTGCGGCACGCTGGCGCGCTGGGAGTGCAGCGCGTGCAGCAGCGCCGGCACGCTGGAGGCGGGCGCGCTGTGCGCCCCGTGCCTGCGCCTCGCGCATGCCACGCGCCCTACGCACAAGGTACGCCCGCTCCCGGTACAGTGCCCCGGCAGGCACGGTGTGCGGCACGCTGGCGCGCTGGGAGTGCAGCGCGTGCAGCAGCGCCGGCACGCTGGAGGCGGGCGCGCTGTGCGCCCCGTGCCTGCGCCTCGCGCATGCCACGCGCCCTACGCACAAGGTACGCCCGCTACCGGTACAGTGCCCCGGCAGGCACGGTGTGCGGCACGCTGGCGCGCTGGGAGGGCAGCGCGAGCAGCAGCGCCGGCATCGCTGGAGGCGGGCGCGCTGTGCGCCCCGTGCCTGCGCCTCGCGCATGCCACGCGCCCTACGCACAAGGTACGCCCGCTACCGGTACAGTGCCCCGGCAGGCACGGTGTGCGGCACGCTGGCGCGCTGGGAGTGCAGCGCGTGCAGCAGCGCCGGCACGCTGGAGGCGGGCGCGCTGTGCGCCCCGTGCCTGCGCCTCGCGCATGCCACGCGCCCTACGCACAAGGTACGCCCGCTCCCGGTACAGTGCCCCGGCAGGCACGGTGTGCGGCACGCTGGCGCGCTGGGAGTGCAGCGCGTGCAGCAGCGCCGGCACGCTGGAGGCGGGCGCGCTGTGCGCCCCGTGCCTGCGCCTCGCGCATGCCACGCGCCCTACGCACAAGGTACGCCCGCTACCGGTACAGTGCCCCGGCAGGCACGGTGTGCGGCACGCTGGCGCGCTGGGAGTGCAGCGCGTGCAGCAGCGCCGGCACGCTGGAGGCGGGCGCGCTGTGCGCCCCGTGCCTGCGCCTCGCGCATGCCACGCGCCCTACGCACAAGGTACGCCCGCTACCGGTACAGTGCCCCGGCAGGCAAATAAATATTACCACTATCATTCACTGGTTTGAACTATACAATTATTTTATTCGTAATAGCTAATAAGACCCATTTCCTTTTTAAACAGGCAACCCCATTGACGGTATGCGAGGAGTTTGCAAACGTCCTGGAATCGTGTCCAGTACCTCGAGTCTATATGGAATTATTCGCCGTTCTGTGCATAGAAACCAGCCATTACGTCGCCTTCGTAAAAGCCGGGGTCGGTCACGACGCCCCGTGGTGCTTCTTCGATTCGATGGCCGACAGAAAAGGTATACCTATATTTTGTATTTATTTCGAGTCGAGTTACGCCAAAATTTGTTTTTTTTATTTACACGACAGCACCGCGCTGTCGCCTGCCACCGGCGCCATATGTAAACAGTCTAACAGTCTCGATGTAAACAGGAGAGCGCAACGGCTACAACATTCCCGAGATAGTGAGCATCGCAGACCTGGGGGCGTGGCTTGGCGACGAAGCCCGAGCCGCCGCCGCGCCGCCGCACGCCGCGCGCCTGCTGGCCGACGCCTACATGTGCTTCTACCGCAGCCCGGACGTCGCCATGTACCGCTAGCCGCAAAAAAAAAGAACTAGGAAACAAGTGAGGGTCATACGATTTTAGACATTCGCGTTCCATTACTTTAAAACCACGCGGTTCACACGGTCTACACGCGAAAAAAGAGTAGCAAATACATAGCGACATTTTGCCCAAGTAAGGGTGTTCGACCTCCGGTGTTGATACATAGATAAATGGGACTTAGTGTATGAGATGAATATATTTTTGTGAGGGCGAAAGTATTCGACGAGACTGTGACGTGACGATTAAAAAAATATTATATTGGCGCGAAAGCCGTATAACGGTTTGCAACTAGCATAAAAAGTAAAGGAAATAAATTAAATAGAAAAAACAAAATCAAGGTTTTATTTATATTGACCAAGATGTAAAAATATTGATTTTGTACCTTACATAGAAAATGACTAAATAAACAACTACATACTTATATCCATTAATTACACATGAGAGTGAAGTACGCAAGTACTCTTTAAATATTTTAATAGTAAAATATTTTGCTAAAGCCCTGAGTATTATGAAAGCACCTATTACAATTAAATTATGTTATGCTTATTATTTTATGGCTGCTTTTGTATTTATAAGATGAAAAGAGTATTTAAAAAATGTTCTGTAAATAGCATTTAATCCTTTGATTAATGTTAGCTTTACTGTAAATATTATTTATGTATTAAACTGTAATCTTAAATCAAATAAAATTTATTCAATAAATATTATGCACCTTTTGACTTATTTTTAATTGTACAAAAATATCAGTAAATTTTTTGTTCCATGATCAAAACAACTATTATTGTTTTATAATTCTTCATGAAGTTTAGTATTTGATTCTTCACATTTGCATAAAGATTTCAGTTGTGGTACATGAGTCATACCTTCATCCACTGTTATTTTACTTGAGATTCTTTTACTCCATTCCTAAAAATAAAGTACAATATTACATAAATGTCAACATAAAAGATTACTTTCACAGCTCAGTTGGTGTGTGAAAGAAAAGTGGCCCATGTCCTTTTTCAGGCTCTACCAAATTTCATGTTCAGTGGTTCAGTAGTATTGGCATGAAAGATCAATAGATAGACAGACTTAGGCATTAAAAATATTAGTAAAGATACATTATTATAATCAAGACTAAGCTTTTTACTTACTGAGAACAAAACAGCATGATAGCAAATAATATGTTGTGGGAGTAAATGCTTGTTTGCGAATTGCCGAGCATTTTCCGAAATTATTCGAGCTTCCTTATCATGCTCACGAGCCCATAGTACACGATCTTTCAAGTCAGATAGGTCTCGAGAAATAGGCACATAGTGTGTCCATGGTTTTAATTGAGAGTAGAAATGTTCAAAAAATGGAGAATTCTGCTTTAAAACCATTCCACCGCCAGCAAGTAAATAAGGCAGTCTGTAGGCTGCTACAGTACCATCTATATTGATCTGATACTTGTACTGAAAAATAAAGAAGCAATATAAATATAATTGTGTACAACAAAAAAAAATTATAAATATCAAATGTCTCATCAGGCCACAAATGTTGAACTCTACTTACATCAAAAAATTTGAAGAAAGAAATATGAGGTTGTTTTGGGCCATATTGAGCTTCTTTCTCGCGAAAGAAAAAGAAATTGGTCAGTGAAACATTAAAGAGATCTGGATTTGTTCTTGCTATATCAACAAGCTTTAAACGTTCAAGGCGGGAATCGCGTCCCCGCCAAATGGCGCGTGCTTCACGTTCAATCCATTCACGCTCAATACTGCCCTGAACAGATAGTACATCTAAAGTCACTCTGGAAGATAAGAAAATAAAAATATTAATACATTTTTATGTCTTACCCTAAGAAACCCTTCATATGGAAGAAGAGGTAGTAGCAAATATTGCAATTGTTCATAATATGTATCATTTATCTTAACAATAGTAATTTACTAGATCTGCCCACATTATATCCGCCCATTTCCATTAACACATATTGAAGTAATGACTGTCTCATCTGGGCCAGTTTGTTTTATACACCACTCTGATTGACTGATAGGGATGCTCAATTATGCTACATGCACTTATTCATTTTAAATAAAGCTAATTTAATAAATGTGTTTAAACAATATTAATATTACATATAAATAAATATTGCACAACATCACATACATTGATCTGATCCTGTGGTAAGTAGCTTAAGCACTTGTGTTACGGAAATCAGAATCAACAGTGGATACACAAATAAACTTAAATATATTTAATAATACACCCAGACACGGAACAAACACCGATGTTCGTCACACAAATATTTGTCCTGAGTGGGAATCGAATCCTCGACTCTTGGAACCGTAGGTTATGAACTTGAGTCACTAGCCACTGTTCCACCGAGCCAGTCATATATTGTTTAAACATTATTTTACTTACCTTCCCATATTTTCTATTGTAGATTCTGTAATATCATATGTTGGCATCAGTATGTCAATTGTATCAACACTGCCACACCATGAAAAAACTGGTAATGGCTCAGCTGTTTTAGACACCAGAGGCCAGTCACCCAAATTGATTACCAACTCCATATCAGGTAAAACCACTTTTCTTGTAAAAAACAGTAAAATATTATCCGAAAACATATTAAATCCCACATGTTTTCCATAACAATTTCTATAAACCTCATTGTCCTTCACAACATAATGACAAAAACTTGTACTTTCTGGCTTATGGTACTTGTTTATTATTTTCTTAATATTATCTTTCATGTCAACCATCTTAAACAAATGAAGATCATTCTCAATCTGCTTGTAGGTTTTTGGACAACCATACTGATTTAACCATTCCTGGTAATCTTTGTCTGGACAATTACATTGATCAGGCTGAACAGGTCCTGTCAATAAAATAAATAAACATATAAAAAATGTCTTAATAGATAAAAATAATAGTAGCATAAATTTCATCTATTTATTACCTGTAAACTGGAAAGGTGATCCATCAACATGTTTACTTTTGTAATAAATACCTATAGATAAGTCGAGACAGGTGTCATATATTTTGTATCGTATTATGAATGTTCCATCCTTTCGATCTAATTTATTTACCCACACACGACATTTCTTGTCTTTCATAGACTTCCCTTCTATTTCAATTGCTAGGTTTTTTGGTAAATTTGGGGTGTACCTGTGAAGTTTATGAAAATGGGTGTATTAAATGAAGTACAAAGTTTACTACATTACATATTATTATATAATTCAATTCAATTGATCAAACAAATAATTATGTATTCATAATCCATTATTAATCAACAGAATGAGAAAATGTAGTACAGTTTTGGTGTCATAGATACTTAGTTTTTTAGCATGTGACACATATCACACACAGCATAATAATTAGGCACTCACTTGAAACCACATGGTGGTGTGATTAGCTCTAAGTGTTACTATATGAAGAGGTTCATGGTTCTAGCAGGGTACAGCTGAGTCTACAGCTGTACTCCACCGGTCTTGATATGATTGTGTAGGCGACCAAAACCCTTGCTATAATTACTAAGAATATTGGAAGGTTTTAATCCAAAATTATTTGTTCGTCACCGAATAAAACATAATTAAGTTGTTGTTGACAACTTATCTTATATAAAATACTTAATATGTCTTACCTTCCATAATGAGATGTGAAATTGATGAAAAAATACCTAGCCGGCATAATAATTTTATGAGGTTGTAAGCCCGGCCCCCATAATTCTACTTCATAGGGTAAAGAACTATGAACACACATGAGAGTAAGTATAAATAAGACATGTAATGACATACTTGTAAATTTATCATTAAAATTCAGTTTAAAATAGTGAATTCGTACGTAAATAATGTTCCAATATTCGTTCGTTGACCTAACCAAAACAAACACAAATGACAGATCGGAAATTTGACACAAAGGGTGCGTTTAGCCGATACAAAATCTTGTCAGCACAGAAAGAAAAATGGCGATTGCTGAGTAGCATAGGCTGACGCGGCTGAGCAATGTTAAGTGGCGATATTCAGATTGATTGATTGATTCGTCATATGACGGAATATCAGCTAACTTCACTTCTCTTCACTTCCACTCAGCATGGTTCTGGCCGATACTGTAGTCAGAATTGTCAAATGCTGTTCAGCACTCTCAGATTCTGACCGGTCTTTTTATCGGCTAAACGCACCCAATGACTGACATAACTTTTTTTTTGTTGTGTTCCAAAGAACCAGCAAAAATATTTAGGTAACATCACTCACTTACACTTGCTTTTTCTATTGAATAAAATTCTATCCATATGATAAAAAAAATTAACCAAGAAAACACTTGGATTAAATTGCATTAAACACTTCATTCTTAGTTACTTACTGAGGAGACAATCTTTTATCAAAAGAGCATAAACATTGATCGTTGTATTGCATGACGAAAATAACTCATTCAAATTAAGGGTACGCAAGAGATATTTACTATTTCAAAGATACGAAAAAAAATATGATTTTAACCCTTAATAAGACACGGGGAAAATAGTCCCCACCAGATTTTGAACCTTATGTAGTTGTAATACCGGGGAAACCCAATGAAAAAATTCTATATGCTGTATTTGATCTAGGCCCTAGATCTAGGGATAACATAATATGTATAAATTGACATTTCTATGCATGTCTAAAAAGTATAATAGAAAATAAAAAAAGTCTATGGTTCCTACTGCAAACATAACCTAAGATGTATGTTATCCTGAGTTAAAAATATTAACAAATTAGCTATACAAGTTTTAATCTTGTCAGTGTTCGTAAGGTATTACCATATATATAACGGGAATCACTGCGCAACTTTATGAAACGTCGATTTTTACGACTATAAAGATGTCTACAACCAATTTAAAAAACCTATGTAATCGATTACATTTATTGAGGTATGTAAGTGTATTTATAAGCTACTATAAATCTATAATTAGACCTAATCTGTGAATACATATGTATGCTAATTTATTGCAGAATAAATCAGCTGTTTACCCGGTGTCATTCCCAAACTCCAAGATTTCGCCCCCCCTATTGGTATGCAACAAAAGAAAGAGTGGTGAGTGGAAGGTGTCATTTAAATTTTATAAATAATGGAAATAAAAATGTCTATTAGATACTTAATGAACAAGACTAAACACCTTATTTCTTTGCAACACATTCAGAGAATTTTTGTTAAGTATCTTAATTTTAGGGTAAATAAGAGGTTTTCATCATATGAAGAAGCCTGTAAGTATCATGGTCTTATCAGCCTGGAGAACAGGAAAACTTTGCTTGATATGTCTTTTTTGCACTATGTTGTAAACTCAAATTTAGATTTTGGAAACGCATGCCACAGGTCCCACATCATAGAAACTTTCTGTAATGCATGCCGTAGGGTCTAATGACTGAGGTGCTATTTATGGGAAGGAGTCCTCAAATGCCTTATTTCGACTGAGGGAAGTCCACTAATTCGGACTACTATTAAATAGGTACCTAAACCTATGACATATTGAATGTAATTTATGTATGTAATACATATAATTTAATGCCTATTATACCAAAATTTTAAAATTGATTAGTTCGTGTTATTTTCCCTATCCCGCATTATATGTTTTCTCGCTTAAGACGCGTTTTTGATAGGGTCCCTGAGAAATCGTCTTAGGCGGTTTTTACTGTATATTTTAATTATTTTACAGATGACTGAAGAATTTTTAACACAAGATAATAAAAATTTTCTAGAAGAAGTTAAAAAGGATAAAATTAAAGAACAGGGAGACACTGAGTCTCCATTAGCTAATGTCATGCCTCAAGTTATACATCCATGGTCTCCAACGACTAGACGTGTTGGATTGATTGCTCGTAAAATTGGCAATTATCCTATCTGGTCCAAAGATGGCAAAAAAATGCTTTCAACATTATTGCAAGTAAGTAAGCAATTTCTTATGTTGTATTTATGTACACTCGACAAAGTTCCTGGTCGACCACTTTTAGGCGAAAATCACTTGGCTTACTAACAAATTTTAATTAGGGTGCAAATTTCTTTCTCTCCAAATATTGAAATCTTACATGTTAAGTATGCACAATTGCACACTAATGTACACTACATAAGATGTTCATTTAAAATACCACTGATTAAGTTGAAATTTTAATTGTTTTTATGAAATTAATTACACAGTTAATATGTTCTTAAAATCATTCCCTAACCATGTCCCAGCTCCCATATTTTATTACATTAATTTGTTTTTTGAATAAACTGATGCAGATAAATCAAATTGGTTGTGTAGATTTTATCAAAAACCAGTAAAATAAACCGCTAATAATAATAAAAGGCTGTTGTATAAAAACTGAAAATTATTTTCAATATTATGTTTTTGATTTAGTTCTCGTTAGCAATATAAAAAATATTTATTTACATTTTTATCTGATATCCCAATATACATTGCTGTGGGGTTTTAATTATTATTCATAATATTTTTTTTTTAGAAGATTTTGACTATAACATTTCATTTCATTATTCCCTCACATATTTCTCCATGAGGAAAAAATTATATACTTGCCTTTATATGGGGGACCACTAACAATGTTTAGAATCATAACAAATTTAAAATCCAACAAATTTAGTTTTTATTTAATATTCATTATTAATTATTTTTCGTCACTTATTTCGATATTTAATGATTATTACCCCACACACAGATTTTCTTTAAGTGCTAATCTGTAGCGGCACAATGAGTTGGCTATCGAAAACTTACGTACGTTAAAACCTATCGAGTTGTGTTTTTCATACGACCGATTTTAGTTCTTTGCGTAACCACCAGGGGTGCGCACGGGGCGTTGTACAAGTTTTTCATAGACATATTTACGTAGGCGATATCGAGTCCGTAACTTTTAAACTCATGGTAGCGCTACTGTACTATTGGCGGAAGTAAAAAGTGGGCGGGGCTAATGCCGTTTAAAGAAATCTGTTTGCAAAGTGTACTATGGGGAACTCTGTCAACATGCATCATAGTTAATTTAAGAGCTTGAATAATTAAATTAAAAATGGCACCATTTGATATAAGTACCAAATTGTTCTTTTTTTCACAGGTAGTGGATAATCAGATCATTAAATATACGCCACCAGAAGAGTTTCAACCAATGAAAACCACTAAACATAATTGGCGAGAAAAAAGGAAACTTGGCTGTCTACTTGTAGGATCTGAAACCATTGATCCTTGCACTGTAACCAAGGATTACAACAATTTATTTGAAAATTCTGGTTTGTTGCCCAAAAAGTATTTATGTAGGTTCATGGTTTCACCAGAAGCTGCTTTACCTACAGGGACACCATTATTTGCTACTCACTTCAGAGTTGGTGATTATCTGGATGTACGCGCCAAAACGTAAGTAATTAAAAGAAAACTAATTGTAAAATTTTTATATAATGTACTATTCATCACTCTTAACAATTACATTTTTATTCTAGTATGGATCGCGGTTTCCAAGGTGTCATGAAGCGTTGGGGATTCAAAGGAATGCCTGCTTCTCATGGTGTGACGAAAACACATAGAAGACCTGGAAATATTGGTGCTGGAGGTGAAAAAGCTCGTGTCTGGCCAGGCACAAAAATGCCAGGCCACATGGGAAACAGGTAAATTAAATATGATTGTCCCAATCATTAGAGTAAACAGAAGTGAGTTTAAGAAACATACTCATTTACATAACTATAGTGTTGTTTGTCTTTATCTGTCTTGTTTTAAAATAGTTTTAGTGATCTTTCATTACTAGAACAATTTTATGTGAAAATTTTAAAAAGATAACTTGCCTTTTGCCCCAATGAACCTTACCTATGTCCAATCTCCATATTATATTTGCAATGCAAATCTCTTCAATTATATTTTCATTTGCAGATGGAGAACATTACGGGGTGTTAAAATACTTCGCATTGACACCACACACAATGTCATCTGGACATTAGGGGTGGGCATACCAGGTGAAACTGGTGCTATGTGCTATCTTTTTGATACAATTTTGCCACTCAGAAAATTAAAATCTAGTCCACCTTTCCCTACGCATCCTCCAGCCGATGATCTACCAGCAGAGTATTATGAAGACTCAATACATCCTTTTGATGCACCCACAGTTATTTATGAGGAAGTTTAAGTTTGTTATATTTATATCCTGAAATATACTAGGTTTAGTAACAAAATGATTTTGCATTATTTTCTTACCCCGACTATTGCGACGGTGTATTATAACTAGGGGTGAGAGCCATCCGCTCCCCCGCAAGCCCGGTGATGATGACAAGGCTCCTCCAAGCCATCATCTTTAGTCAGTTAGGAAAAAAAAAAGGTGTATTATAAGTTTGACTTGCCTGTGTGTATAGGCGTGTGTGCGTGCGGTGACATCGTAGCTCTCGAGCCCGATTTTGTTTTTCTTTTGTTTGATTATTAGCCATGTTCGATCAAAATAGGTTCAACCATTTAAATTTAAACGGTTTTATATTTTATTTTTATCTTTAAATGTTTGGGGTGAGAAAGAAGCGAAGAATAATCGAATGTTCGCAAAGTGGGGTCTCAATGAAAATTCATCATGTGCATAAACAAAATACAACATATAACGAAGAAGAGATGGCGAGATGACCTAGATGCCCATGAAAAGAACTGGTGGGCCTTGGCCGAAAATCGACAACTTTGGAGTGAGTTAGGGGAGGCCTTTGCCCAGCAGTGGGACAGAACAGGCTAAATAAAAAAAATAAAAAAAAACATGTAACAAATATGTACCTATCAAACCTAAAAAAATTAACTCTTATCTATCTTTCTTAAAGTTGTTGGGAAATAAATACTTGTAGGAGAGCTGGCAAGAATTTTTGAGTAGGTATTTGAGGCAAGCTGAAATCTTGTCCTGGTACCTCTCCTATTATACACTAACACGAAAACTGCAGACCTGGCTGGTAAGTAGCATAATTAGTAGCTTTCATTTTAGACGTTTTATAAGTTACCTAACACAGGTACATTGCAAGGACGCCAGCATTGGCCTTGCTGCGCTTTGGGCCTGGCAATTTATTTAACTGACTATGATCATTGTCTTATCATCAGCATCTTACTAGTCTTAGCAGGGGAGTGGTTGGATAGGTGAGAGCCATGGAAGGAAATAGGTAATATGATACAAGAGGAAGGTTTATTATAAGTAAGTAGGTAATATATATGACAGGAATGGGCTGATGAAGATACAACCTGATGCAAGTGTGGGCTGCTAGTAAATGAAAATACTCATATTAGTCCAAGATCGATTTTATTATAATTAAATTTAATTCATTACAGTAAACATAATTATGGTTTGAATAACAACTACAGTCTACACATTAAAACAATATCAAATTACATACAAAGTAAAAAAAATTCGCAAAATAAATGATATAAGTCACACTCACCAACAACACTTCACAGGTTAAATCTTACTATTATTCTTGACTTAAATCTATCAAGCTTTATGCTAAGACATGAATCTTGTTCAAAATTCCATTGACATAATAGCTTGTTTGTTCTCTTACCTTTAAACGCTAGGCTGCACTAAATCCAATTAAAATTACATGAGCATTCATGGATTGTGGAATCAATGGTTAGCTTAATTTCTAATAACACCTACCTACTTACTCATAATGAAAATAGACACTCATAATCTGTAGGGAGCTAAGATTATATCAGTATTCATTGCAAAATATTGATTTTTTTTATTGTTGAGTGGGAGGTTGGAATCCATATCCAGGATATGGCTGTGGGGCACCTGGCGGCGGAGCGCCCGGGGCCGGGGCTCGGGCGTACGGATACGGCGACGGCGGGTACTGCGCAGGTGGGTAACCTTGCTGGTAAGCGTGAGGAGGATATGCACCCCCAGTAGGAGGATAATTTTGTGGATTCTGTGGATAGGATGACTGAGGAGGAGGCGCCGTTGATACAGAAGGAGCAGGACTCCCAGGTTGAGATGAAGGGTTAGAATATGGAGGTTGAGTAGCTGGAGGATATGGCGATGGTTGTCCTGGTGGAGGATATTGTTGCCCAGGAGGACCACCAGGAGCAGGAGCAGTTGGTGCTGCAGTGGCAGGGGGAGCAGGTGTTCCATGGGAACTGGAGTTATATGTCGGAGATTGAGCAGATGGTGAACCATATCCAGAACTTGGAGGATTCTGAGCAGAATATCCACTGGGTGGTGGCTGAGGTGAGCGATTGGGTTGTGAAGTTGCTGTAGAACTATACGCTGATGTTGGTGTAGTATTGGGAAAAGGTTGAGATTGATAAGGCTGTGGTTGAGATGCTGTAGAATTATAAGTACTTACTCCAACATTTGGATAATTAGCACCAGACTGAGGTGGAGGATATGCTGAATTCCCAGTATAACCAGGCTGTGAGGCACCCCTAACAGGATACGGGGAACCAGCCGCAGCCGGGCTGCCTGGTGGAGGTGCATATGGTTGCTGCACAGTGGAAGGGGGATACCCTGAACCAGGATGTGTAGATGGGGGATAATTATTGGGAGTAGTGGTTATAGGTGGCCCATATGTTGAGTTAGGAGGATAGCCTTGAGATTGAGGAGGATTAGGTGGGCCATATCCTTGTCCAGGTGGACCATAGCCACCTTGCGGAGGATATACTCCAGGTCCTTGATATTGCCCTTGATATTGGTTTTGTGAATATGGTCTTTGACCATATGATTGAGTTGGTCTGGTAGGTGTTGTAGAAACACCTGATGGTGGTCTATAGGGTGGTTGTGATGCATCTGATCCACTTGTAGGAGGGTTTAGTGGTCCTTGTGGAACATTTCCTGAAGCCAAAGCGTGTGGGGGCTGAAAATGAAAGAAAAATAATTTGTCAATAAAAATGTCAGTAGAAATCAAATTGTGATTGTGAATGCTTGTTATTTTAAGAATGATTTTACAAATAATTGGAATAAGCGATTAGCAAGCACTTTTAAAATATGCAACCAATATTTTTATAGAGGAATATAAATAGACGCTGATGAAATTACCGGTAAAAGAGCTTGAATATTTTGATTAGCGTCCGCAATAGACGCCAAATACACAAGATTTCTGTGAAGAACCTGCTGGTATTGGTGACATTCCATTAATTGGCCTTTAGATTGATAGTCCTGGATTGTTTGTATTAGATGAGCGTTTTCATCTAACATCTTTTGAATTTGAGCTGGATTCAACTGAGGCCGATTACCTCGTGGAGCGAATGCAACGGACATAATGCTGGATGTAACTTAGTGAATACACACAAGAAAAGAGAACTAAATCATACAGCTCTTCTTTTTACCACAAAGCCAACAAAAATCTTATTGCAAGATTTGCAAGATCAAAAACAATACAACCACCAAAAATCCAGTCGCTTCACTTGCAAATGACATTAGATTGATAGACAATAATGACAGTTGACTTTTTAATTTTTTCTTTTTTGAATATAGTTTAATTTCTTGCGATATAAGGCCATATCGGTAATACTTCTAACACGATGCGAATCGGACTCGCGCACGAAGGAGTCCGCATTAATTTTGGCATAAAGGTCCCAGAAAGAAAGCAGGCCAAAAATTCCGTACCAATTTTTAAAAAAAAAAAACGTTTATTGTGTGGAAGCCCACTTTAAATATTTGTTTTATTTTGTTTTTATAACGGCAAATACAAATATATTATATGTGAATAATTCAACTTCCTAGCTATCACCTTTTTTTACATACAATACCCTTTAAACCTAAAAAAATGAGTTCACTGCAATGTGCCCTGCTGCTGTCGAACAGCACACATTTATTTCCTGAAAATGATTAGTGGAATTTATTATTATTGATAAATGAAGATAATATTCTATACATTTTGGTTATCTTTCACTCATTGATAAAACTGCCCGCACTCTCTATATGTGGCTGTAACTGTATCGCGCGGGCGCAGGAATAGAACGGATATCGACGCGCAGTAAATGTGCGAGTGAGACAACTATTGTTCTGTCGTCTTTTGTGCCAAATTCAAGCCGATACGCGGTGAAGTTAGGTACTAACGACGACAGGTAGTTGTACTGTTTATTATATTCTTTACTCTATGTGTAACACATCGTTCCTTCACATTCTGGTAAAAGTAGTTAGGCATTTAGTCGTCAACCAGCAATCCTTATAATCACGCGAAGTGCACACTAGATGCAAGGTGCGTATCTAATCAATCAACTTACCATCTACCTATTTATAATTTTTTTATATTTGTATTTATCTCTGTTTGCTGTGAACTTTGAACTTACATTGCAATAGATATATTTCGCTCTTATTTATTTACAATAATGAAATAATCAAATCAAAATAATAATTACCTACTATAATCAAGTAGGTACCTATTTTTGTAAATTTTTCGTTCTCCATAGAAGGCCTGGCAATATTTGGAAATAATTATGTATTTAGATTGTATTATTTTCAGCTAAGAAACGAGTTTTTGTTTTATTTATACTAATTAGACAACAAGTAAAAAAGTTATTTGTATGTAAAATAACAATTCACTTTGGAGGTTTTGTCGTAAGCTATTATTCGTCTACTAATCTTTGACCCTATTGAATCGCTATGAATGGATTAGTTTTTGTTGTTTGTTTATACATACATACGTTAAACGCGTTGGATCTACAAACTAGTTTTAACCGTAACATAAACATGCAACATAATAATAGCTTAAAAACACGCTTTTATTAGTGTTATTAAAGCTGGACGTTAAAGTAAAAAAAAAATAACGTTCAAAATGTCTATTTCTGGGTTGAACTAGCTGTGCCCGCGATTTCGTTCGCGTGGACTACAGGATTTTACATACAAAAGTTTTTCCCCGTTTGCGTGGAAATTTTGCAATATCCTGTTGGAACTAAGCTTTAAGTTTACTAAGGCCAAGGCCTACCCACATGCCAAGTTTCAAGCGTCTCACTTAAGCGGTTTAGATTTTTCATACAAAAGGTTTTTCCCGCTAGTTCCCGATCCCGAGGGAATTTCGGGAATTCCTTTCAATGTGCACCTCTACGGTACCTAAGCTACGTCTCTTCGAAATTGTAAGTGACTACGTTTAGCCGTTTAAGCTGAGCTTAACATGTCAGTCAGTCAGTTTCTCCTTTTATATATTAAGATTGTTATTGTAATTTTATATATTAAGATTGTTATGTTTTTAGATATAGTATGAATGGAACTATTTAGTTAAGTGTTTTTACATCATAAAAGTGAATCAATCCTAAACGATAGCCATATTAAAGTTCGTTTAAAGACGTTATTTTAGTAGGTACGTGGTAGGTACCGTCTGAGACCCCGTACTTACCGCACGGGCTGGGCTTGGGTACTTACATTTTTAAACTCTGATATCTTTCGAATGGAATGTCCGAATTGAATAATTTAAAAAGTTTTATAAATATATTGAAATATTCGTAATTATAATTTAATTTATTTTGATAATGTTTTATTTAAAAATACAAATATAGAGCTTTAAATAAAAATTTCACAACATCATATACATTGATCTAATCCCGTGGTAAGTAGTTGAAACACTTGTGTTACAGATATCAGAATCAACAGTGGATACACAAATATACTTAAATATATTTAATAATACACCCAGACACGGAACAAACACCGATGTTCGTCACACAAATATTTGTCCCGAGTGGGAATCGAACCCACGACTCTTGGAACCGTAGCTAATAAACCTGGGTCACTAACCACTGTTCCACCGAGCCAGTCGAGCCTAGCCGCGGCATATAAATTAATTATATTGAAAATTAAAACACTTATTGTGACATAACTATAATACTTAGTTAGATATCTGCTATAGATATTAATGTGTTCTACAAAATTGTTAACATTGTATATTTCTAAAATGAATACTTTTCGAAATGAATACATTTGGGTTTTCCGTACGGATCCCTACATTTTTTGGAAATGTTATATAGCCGATATATATAACCTTCCTCGATAAATGGACTATCCAACACTGAAAGAATTTTTGAAATCGGACCAGCGGTTCCTGAGATTAGCGCGTTCAAACAAACAAACAAACTCTTCAGCATTATAATATTATATATTATAGTATATAGTATAGATAATATTTGATTGTAAAAGCGTGGGCCTCTGGAGCAAGAAAGACTTTCTTGTAAACAAATAGTTAAGAGCACCGATCTCTCTAACCTGCTTCCCGAAACATCGCTTAACTTGATGCGAAGATGAAGCGCCGCACGCTTTTACAATCAAATATTAAGTATATTATGTAATTAAAAGCACATAGTGTACACTTCAGCCCAGAAATAGAGACAACTTGAACGACCCGTTATTTATTATTTGCTTGGACGTGCACCTATAAAAGCGTGTTTTTTAAACTATTACTATATTGCATGTTCATGTTACGGTCTTCTTCTTCGTATCGTATTATGGTTGATGAACAACCTGGTGTCAGAGTTTTTAAACCGCCCGTAGGCCTCTGACATGGCTTCACACACCGTTGAAAAAATTCTCGGATGTGCTCACGATGTTTTCCTTCACCGTTAAAGCGTGATGGTACATATGAATTTCAAATTTGAAAAACAAAATGTCATAAAACTAGATGCCATATGATCACGTCGACCTGTAGGTAATATAGTACTAGAAAATCTCTTTTGGGATTGTAAACAAGATAAATATATTTCACAACATCACATACATTGATCTGATTCCGTGGTAGCTTAAGCACTTGTGTTACAGGTATCAGAATCAACAGTGGATACACAAATATACTTAAATTATTTAATAATACACCCAGACACGGAACAAACACCGATGTTCGTCACACAAATATTTGTCCCGAGTGGGAATCGAACCCACGACTCTTGGAACCGTAGGTAGTAAACCTGGGTCACTAACCACTGTTCCACCGAGCCAATCATAAAGATAAAGGCTTATTTTTTATTTTTAAAAGACGAATCTAAAAATAGCAACGACGGCGTTGAATATGCTGTTTTAACTACAGCTCGGTGTAACAACTAGTTTTAACTAGGAAAAACGCGTTCTATCAAAAAATTAGTTTTGACTGTAACAGCAACGTATTAAGAAAATCTATACCTATTCACCGCGAAAATTCTGAAAAGACGCTGACCTTTGGCTTAATGCTAACGATCGTTATAAAAACTTGGACAGACATATTATTAGTTATTATTATCGCCAGTTAGAGTAAGGTTGAAGCAGTTTAAAATAATTACTAATTCATTGATTCATTTTCAGCTTATTAGGAAGGCCTAGGAACTAGAGAATGGCCCTTAGAGGAATAAAAGTCATCGAGTTTATGGGGCTTGCACCGGGCCCGATGTGTGGCACTCTTTTGGCTGACTTTGGAGCAAATGTAACAGTTATTCAAAAGGTACAATGTTTAATTCTATGTAAATTAGACTTGGCATGTCACATTACTTACAATGAGGTTGAACTAGTGACCTACCTAGATATAATATACATGTTTATAATATGAATGATAGGTAGGTACTTACGTGGCAACAATAAACGCAGTAATACGTAGGAAAATATTTTATTTATATTGTAGTGTCAGCCAGACTAATCCATTTATTTTATAACTACCCGCCCTCGTGACTAAGGCCTTATCGCCCTAATTTAGGGTAGGCCCGTGCCCCAGCAGTGTGGACGTATAATGGGCTGATAATGATGATGATGATGACCCGCCCTCGCTACGCTTCGGGCAAAATTTACATAAAAACCTTCCTCATATCTTTCATAGACAGCGTTCGTAAGAAACGCTTACATTCGACCGTTTTTCTCCGATTCACTTTGCGAAACCACAACCACTGAAAGCCTTTTTACTTTTTGGGATTTTTTGTATAATAATAACCTATGACACTCAGCAAAAATGTGGCTATTTATTGGTGAAATAATTTTAAAATCGGTTTAGTAGATCCCAAGATTACCCCTTACAATTTAACAAACACTAACTTTACTTCTTTATGATACCTATTAGTTCCTATATGTAAATGATTTAAAATAATATCCATGTGATCAAATATCAAGTGTCTAACTAGTTACTTCATTAATAATCATCATCATCATCAGCCCATATACGTCCCCACTGGTGAGGCACGGGCCTACCCTAAACCAGGGCGATAAGGCCTCTTAGTCAACCACGCTGGCCAAGTGCGGGTTGGTTGACTAAACAACCTAAGAATTTGTTCGTAGGTTTCCTCACGATGTTTTCCTTCACCGTTAAAGCGTCGAATGATGGTACATATGAATTTCAAATTTGAAAAACACATTGGTACCTGGCGGGGTTTGAACTAGCGACCTCTCGCATGGCAAGCAACGACCTTAACCACTCCGCCATCGACGCTTTTTTAAATAATGTAGTGTATGTATCATACATATCTTCATAAATTAGGATTGGGATTTGGTCACTGAAATGTAAGATACCAACCAAATTATGCAGCCAACCAGGATATGCATAATAAAAAATAACAAAACAACGTTTATAAAAGTTCGTTCGTAAAAGGCCTTTATCTTTTTTTACAGATTGAATCCGCGCCGTTTGATGTACTTTCTAATGGGAAACAAGTAATTTCAATTAACTTAAAGTCAAATACAGGTGTTGAAATAGTGAAAAAGCTGTGCGACTCATCGGATGTACTTTTAGATACCTTTAGACCTGGAGTGTTAGAGAAACTAGGATTAGGTCCAAACGTGCTGGTAAAAACGAATCCGCGTTTGATTTATGCTAGATTAACTGGTTACGGCCAAACGGGTCTATATAAAAGTAAAGCTGGACATGATATAAACTATACAGCAATTTCTGGTATACTATCATTATTAAGCAAAAATAAAGAGCCACCTCAGCCACCTGTTAATTTATTGGCAGATTTTGCAGGTGGAAGTTTAATGTGCACCCTTGGAATTATTTTAGCGCTTTATGAGAGAACTAAATCTGGTAAAGGTCAGATCATAGATGCTGCAATGACTGAAGGTTTAGCATACCTGGCAACATGGCTGTTTAAAGCACAAAAATCATTATGGTTAAATGAACCCGGCACGAATTTATTAGATGGTGGCTATCCTTGCTACAGATCATATAAAACCAAAGATGGAAAATTCATGGCTGTTGGTGCTTTAGAACCACAATTTTATCACAATTTACTGAAAGGACTTCAGTTAGACCCAGAAGAGTACGCCCAGACGGATGTTGAGGGGTGCGGTAAAAAATTCAAAGAAGTGTTTTTGACAAAAACTCAAGAAGAGTGGTGCAAAGTATTTGAAAACATTGATGCTTGTGTAACGCCTGTCTTAGACATGAAGAACATAGATGAACACGAATATCACAAAGATAAAAAAACATTTTTTAGAGATATTAATAATACAATAGTGCCCGAACCTTCTCCTGTATTAAGTAGGACTCCAGGAGCTTCGGTAGCCAAGCAACCGCAGTCGTATAGCGGGCAACACACTGTACAGATATTAAAGCAACTAGGATACAATGACAGTGAAATTAGAGAGCTTGTAAATAATGGTTTTGTTTATGCCTGTACAAAATCAAACTTATAAATGTGCATTGTTACAAATTAACTTAATTTTTACTTAATTCATAGATAAATTAATACTGTTCATTATTACATTTAAATATTTTAATAACTAGTTCTTATCATACGACAGTAGGTTTATCGCAGGTATACCTACCTATGCTATTTTATGTAATGGATATTTTATTGCTAATATTTATGCATATTCCGTATAGTACTTATTTATTATGGAGTACCGCCACGGCCACAATTACGCTTACAGAACCGCAGTGGCATCTGCGCGGACCATGCCCAGCCAGGGTTGCCATCCGTCCGGGTTTCCCCGGATTTGTCCTAGTTTGAATCCGTCCGGGCAGAGGGGTGTTTGTAGTGGCTTCGGAAAGACGCTCTCGTTTTTTTTATAGACACGGATTCCGGTATTCATGGGAGAAACCTTATTTCGACCGTTATGTCCGGGGTTTTTGCCGTATTTGTCCGGCGACACCAGTTTAGGAGATGGCGACCCTGTGCCCAGCCTGTATTGCGGTCCCAGTCGTTGTTAGGTAAGCGTAACCACTGGGACCGTAATGGCCATAAGGCTGGACTGCAGCTCGCTTTGCCTGATTTTCTGCGGGCGGATATTTAACGGATATTTTTTAAACATCTATGGTATATAAGAAGATATCACACAAAAAAGGTAACCGTGGATTTTATAGTAATTAATGAAACAAATGAAAGCTTGTCAAAGATCGTGGCCGCGCGGTTATGCTAGGTAGGTACTAGTCGCGTGCGTATTAATCATAAGAACTATCTGTGATAGTTAATTAAACAGGTAAGAGAGGATATCCAAAATTACGTACTTAGATACCTACAATCTCAGAATATCCAATTAGCAGCATGTGCAAAAAAATTCCAGTTTTCAAAATTGTGTCCAATAAATTTTATTTTTGTGACATTGTCCCTTATAGATTGTAGAAAATGAATGAATAAATCCAATAAATAAAATAATAATAAAATAAAATTTTTATATATCAATTAATATTTATATGATTTAGTTTTTAAATAAATAATACATTATGTTGTTTAAAAATAATAACGATTTAATGATAAAATTGTAGTACTTTTTAAAATCCATTTAATTTAAGATGAATGCTGCAAATTGGGAATTTTAGATTTCACCAAAATATCAATGTATTAAAATATCAAATATCATAAATACCATTTTTGAAATAGTTTATTATATGACATAAACCTACCTACCCACTAAGTCAAAATAATTTTGGACAAATTGGTTTTTGTTTAACCATTTATTATTTAATCACTAAGTTCTTTGGCACTTTGGACTTATTTTCTTCATACAAATCATGAGCGCCTTGCACATAATATCTTATTAAGTACATACTTGTATATATTGTTTGTGCACTGCCTACACTTACATCATATTTTATTTATGATTGACACTTATCTATTTGTTCTAAAATATTATTTTTTAATTTAATGATTTCATTTTCAGTTTCAACAGAAATTACAGTTTTATTTGAAAAAAGATTGTGATTCACTATACCATTTATTAGTTTTAATATAACATATAAATCAAATTTTATGTGTTTTATTCCATAGAAATTTTTACTGTACCTTTCAAAATTTTCTGATTGCAACAGTCCTAAACGTTTATTTCCTATGTGGCTAATAAAATTGATAAACATATTGAAGTCCATGCCAAAAACAGATTTAAGTATTAGTTGACATTGTGAGGGAAACTCCTCAGTATGTTTGAATTCTTCAATTTCATGTTCTACAGATATTATGTTCTTCTGCAAGGCTTCCCAAACATAGTCTATGTTACATCCATTAATCCAATTGTGATTAATTGATATTGTATCCAAGACATTTACTACTTGATGATACCAACCAGATGGAACAAAAATTCCATCACCTTTTTCTTGAATTATTTCAAAATAATGAATATCATTATATTTTTCAGAATTGAAAAGAACTGGCAAATTTCCTAATTTATCTTGAAGTTTAATTTCTTGTCCAGGTGGAAACAAGATCCATTTTTTCCTGCCACTTACATTCACTGACCAACTATAAGAGCAGAAAACATCTGCATGTAATGGTGTCCTGTAATGAAATAAAATAAAATTATTTACAGCTGTAAAAAATGTAGTTAACACATTAAATGTCCAAGTTATACTAAAATACTATTTAAATGATTAAAAAAGTATGCTGCTGTACATAGTATTTTGCAAAATTATTAATGTCATTAAATGCAAAGTTGATTGATATAATTTAGACTCATATGTTTTATTTAAAATACCTATAAGAATTGGCCTGTAAGAATTGTACATACCAGGTGTCCTTGGCGCCAATGTATACAAACATGTAATCATCAGCCTGCTGATCTTGAGCAAATTCATTAAGCCAGTCAGATGAAAAAATTACTGGTACCTTGTAAAAAATATCATTTGGCTGTGTTCTCCTCAAGTGCCAATCTTTTAGGTACATTAGCTTATCTTTATGAGCATGTTTTAAGTAATCCATATATTCAGATACTTTCATATTAGTTTTACAGTGAGAATTGTTATAAATAAGATTATTGCAATCGGCCACAGGGGCCTGTAGATGGCCATAACGTGTTGTCAAATATTCATAGTTTATTTTATCGTCTTTTACCCATTTATCGACACATTCCCAATTGGAACTGATGTTTTTCACAATGCATGGTAGGTTTTTTATCATGTATTTTTCAAAGAATTCTTTGTACAGTA
The DNA here is from genome assembly GCA_039566165.1 of Maruca vitrata. Taxonomy (NCBI): domain Eukaryota; kingdom Metazoa; phylum Arthropoda; class Insecta; order Lepidoptera; family Crambidae; genus Maruca; species Maruca vitrata. The sequence goes on along the minus strand of CM076916.1, from coordinate 12,399,997 downwards.
TGTTGTTGCTTTCTACGGATATTTTATGGCAGTTTGTGTAATCATTTTCTATATGAATTTCAATTTTTTCATCATCAATTTCTAATAGCAAGTTCGGGTCAGCTGCATGTTCTGAAGAATTTAAACTTGTAGACATTTTATTTTACTGTTTCTTCACGAAGGTCCATGGATACAAACCAAGGAATGATTGTCGGCCGGCTATGTGTATTTTACATCCATAGCATAACCATTATTTTATATTACACAACTAGCTCAACACACACGCAAGTCGCAAACCACAAAAACAAAATTTTGTATTTTGACTTTTTTTTTCTTTCTTACTATGCATTACATAGTCAAAGATAACTTGATACAGACGGTTTGTTGATATGTACAAGCAAATAGTGCAAGTTTTACATAAAAATAAAACTTGTATTATTTAGCAGAGACGATGCACAGCATCTGTGAGAGTGCGTCCTCTTCCGGTCAGCAATTTATGGGCGATCAAAGCGCCCTCTATATTGAAATATCTTGATTATTTTAGTAGTTGAATTCACTTACTTCCGTTTGGCGCCATTTTTAGTCACCTTAATGGGTCTCGTGCCGAGGATCCTCATAGCAGTCTCTCACCAGGAGACCTTAATGGGATGCTGTGCATCGTCTCTGCTAAATAATACAAGTTTTATTTTTATGTAAAACTTGCACTATTATTCGGCATGTGACGATGCACAGCATCTGTGAGAGACGTGTTTATTAGCTCCTGGTGACTTACCCGATGACGCTATGTGATAGGAATCAAATAGAAGTACCTGAAACATAACTATTGTAATATGTTGTCCTGAAACGTTGAATTAAATCTTCATTACAACTATTACGAAGTCGATTAAACAATATAAATTAATATATGTTTGTTAATCACAAACTTATGAAGCACAATGTATAAAAATTATAGGTGTTTATTCAAATTTACTGATTGGAAATTTGGTAAATAAAGCATCTGATGAAATATCAGCATTACTTTTCTCTTTAATTTGTTTCAAATAAAATCTTGAAAGTATATTCACTAATAACCTCGTGAAAAGCAAGGCTGATAGGCAAATTATCCCACCAATTTGATGATGTTATAGCGAAGCACACACTACCTAGAAATGCCATTATGCCGGCGTCTAAAATACGACTTTTACCCTTTGGAATACCATTAATAGATATACAACGGCAATATTACATCCAGCTGTCCTTCTCTGCTCGCTCGCCGACGGATTGCTCAGGCTATACTGTAATCCAGCCTCGTTTTAGAAGAGATTATTCAGCTTCTGTCCAGCCTCTGATGGTGTCTGCCCACCACCAAGTTACCATATGAAAAACTTCATGTCGTGTGTAGGTAGGTACTTTACTCATGGACTGAGCTACAGTCATATGCCGGGAAGCCAGAATTCATTTTTCCAGTGGTGCTACATGTAGTTGTGTCCGATGCCGTATTAAGGTAATACAGTACCACAAGCGAGTATCACGGACGATGGTGGAAATAGCCATGCTTGAATGTCCAAATTCTTCTGAAAGCTTTACAACAAACCCGAGAGGTAATTTTCAAATGTAATTTGAATACACAAGTTACTATACTACTGCTTTTGACAATTTTAGAAGCAAATATAGCCGGGTCACCGTATTTCTACAGTGTAATAATGGGCACCACAGATTCTCCTTTCAGACGCCATTCCGCAGCTTATTTGCCTTGTAACAGACGGTCGGCTATCTGAATGAAGCGGTCAGGTATGTGACCGGATTAAGAAAATTATAGGAGGGAAGAGGTGAGAAATATGTTCCATTGGCCTATAAGGCGCTAATAGGTGTTTCAGGTCGAGCAGATGGCTAGAATCAAGGGCATCCCCTCCCCCCTCTTAGTTTTGAGAGACTGATTTAAAAATTACTTACGCAGTTTTTTAAATGATTCCATATCGAAATGACAGCTTGTCTGGTTTAGGGTTCAGTTTCGCGACACTTCAGTCGGATTCGTCTAGTTAGGCGTATAAGGCGTCCTTTGTCAGAAAATATTAAACGGGAATCTCGTATGGAGGTTTCCTTAAAAGACCTTGCCTTGCGGTCTTAAGCCACGATTTGATATGCGCACTCATTTCTGATATGAAGGTAAATTCTTGACAGACTGTTATCGCATCAAGAGAATGAGATATATGGAATCCCGCATTTTCTTTCAGAGTTACAAAGCTGGCAAAATTTACTAATTGTATGGCCAGAATTTGCTGGCGCAATTACATATGCATCAAGTAAGGTAGGCAGGACCTCGCTAATAAACGAGTATATCTTTTAATAATTGTATTGGACATTTAAACATACGGTCATCTGACCCCAAACTAAACAATTAGTTATGAATACATATATACACGACACACGTGCATGTATATTTACCCTTCAGAAACTTCAGACGCTCGATGAAACTCGAATGTAGCTCACTTAAATGTTTGTCCCGGGTGGGTATCGAACCCACGACTCTTGGAACCACTGGTCACTAACCACTGATCCACTGAGTTATGTCACATAATATATGTTTGCGGAAGAACTTATGACTTTCCTTCCGTATTCCATACAAAACCTAGGTACTCTTATGTCCTGGGTGGAACAATTAAGGACTTTTCGATATCGATAGTTCAATCTAATTGCTGTAGGAGGAGAACATAAGTCACTAACATAAGTCACACAACATAATTCACATGAAAATATTGTGCTCACCTGCTTAACGATTAAACTGAACCGTTTTGACATTAAATTATGTACTTGACCACTTACTATTATATGAATACCCTCATACCTTCGTTTCAAAGTATCCGAGCCACCCAGTAATTAACTGTTGCAATGATTTTGGTACGCAGGATAGGCTGTTCACCAGAAGGTTCGTCTTCGATATAAACCTGCGATGACTTTTCGTTATCGACACGTAGAACTATAATTTTTCCCATCAAATAGTTTGCTTAGAGGTTTTCCGGAATTTGGTGATGCGAAGATAAAAGATTAACTGTGGAGTTAATAATATTGGTCATTCGCATCCATCGCTCTTTGTGCGGATAACATAAATGAGAAGAACCTCATTGATTCTCCTTGGGCTTCTCGAGAACCTTTTGTTCTAAGAGGGTTTTGATTTGTCCGCTCATTTCTGTACATTGTCAGGTCCTGAGACGTAGTAAAAAGCTCTGTGTTGCAAGACAAGCACAGGCTTGGGGGTAAATGGCAGACACATCCCCAGTATCATTTTCTAGTTGGCCTACGGAGCCAGATATGCCTGCCACTGCCTCCGATACGCTCGGGAGGCAGCCCCCTCTCTGAAACACTGTAGATTGCTCTGTGTTGGTAAGACAAGCACAGGCTTGGAGGTAAATGGCAGACGCTTTCCCAGCATCATTTTCAGGTTGGCCTTCAGAGCCAGATATGCCAGCCGCTGCCTCCGATACGCTCGGAGGCAGCACCCCTGCAACGCCGTATATAGCTCTGTGTAGGTTGATGAGACAAGCACAGGCTTGGAGGTGAATGGCAGACGCTTCCCCGACATCATTTTCAGGTTGGCCTTCGGAGCTTCATACGCCTGCTACTGCCCACGATACGCTCGTAGACAGCCTCCAGGAATGGGTTTCGAGGTATGAGGTATATTTTGATTTGGTTTAGGTATTTATGAGTGGTAAAAAAAAAAACATAATTAATGAACAATTACATAATGTGGCTTCGGTGAGATTTAGAAGATACTCGTCACCGAGAACAGGAACGTTAAACCGGTGTTGTATCCACTGATCCATTCTATTTGTGTTTGTATGCGAGAGCTCTTATCTAGTGAGGCATCTCCATTTAACAAAAAGTAAAGATAAGTAAAGTGTATAGTTAAGTATAAAACAAAGAGTGACCTTACGGCAACGTAGACGTTGCCTCTCATACATATATAGACATACAAAAAATCACGCCTTTTTCCCCGAAGGGTAGGCCGAGATCATGAAGTTGCCTCTCATGAACTGACGTAGTTCATCGTTAATGCAACATTCCACAAAATCTGGTTGTGGACATAAGGTTACAAATTTACGAATAACGTACCTTCTTCCAGTTTTTATGATATTAGCTTAATTTATAGAGCATTTTAGGTTTTCGATGCTATTTTAACTTCCCCAATGTTTGATTGTGGGTTATTTAAGTTTATAGCAAAAGGTAGTTATAATAAAAATAAGTTTCGGAATGTTCGAACGTGAACGATTCGTTATTTTTGGTTGGGGGTACCTTATTCAAAACGTGCATTAACAATTTGTTAAAACATTCCTTATTCAAAGAGATCACTCATTATATCCAAAAGGTTAAAATTTCAACACTCGAACGTACCTTGTTTTGGTGTCTTACTTTGTATTTTTGTGCCACCGTTGCGCAGCTTAAGAACCTACACGCAGGTCATCGCATGCCTCCTTCGAGGGAGACGGCGGCGGCGTGGTCTTCATTGACCACCATCAATACACTTTCTATCACTTGATTAACTTTTTCCCGTTTTACAAACACTTCTTACTAGTGAATTAAGGATAAGCGGATTATATATTTAAATTAAAACAACTTTCGGGAACGATTTAAGCAGAGTTTCTGCTTATGATATTGCTAACACGAAAGTTGAAGACGCTATGAGGATCCTCGGCACGAGACCCATTAAGGTGACTAAAAATGGCGCCAAACGGAAGTAAGTGAATTCAACTACTAAAATAATCAAGATATTTCAATATAGAGGGCGCTTTGATCGCCCATAAATTGCTGACCGGAAGAGGACGCACTCTCACAGATGCTGTGCATCGTCACATGCCGAATAATAAATAGAATAACTTTTGTCTATGGATTAATGTCAATCGTCTTCTGTCATGAAAGTCATGTCATTTTGTGATGGCGGTGCTTGTGGAGCTACGCTAGTCTATTTTACAAAACATTCGAAACAATAAATTCGATGTTTTGATAATATATTTTAACTTTAATTTTATGAAAGCATAATATAAAAAATAATTTTGACTTATATTACAAACGACTATCATGAAAATGAACAGATTTACAAGATAATGTTTCTTGGCGCTAACATTATTGTGGTTTTGGTAATATAAATATTGTGCTTATTGGAACCTTATTAGGGGATGAATTTAATTTTGATGAGTATATTTATGTTATATTTGTATACATTTAAGTGATATATTATATAAATATATTTATATTAGTTGTATTAGTACGGCGCCAATATGAATGATGTTCGTGATAAAGTGGTTGCTGGATCTTCTACTTGGGAAACATCTACAACGCACAGTGACTCGTCCCCTGAGATACAGTCTTCGCCCGGGGGCAGTGGCGAGACGCCACAAACCCCAGGTGCTCCTGCTCCTTTAGCCCCACATCTTGCTGCAGACTTACACCCAGACCTATTGCAACAGGGGTGGCGAAAATACTGGTCCAAACGGGAGAATCGACCCTATTTTTGGAATAAACTTTCTGGTGAATCAATGTGGGAATTACCTGCAGTCAAAAGAGATTTTGACCCTATAACAGATCCACTTGGTATATGTCACACTGGTCCCCCTTCAGCTGGAAATATGACTCCAGGCGCAACTAAAAGACGTCCTTCAGAAGACAATGGCCCACCACCCAAAAAATTTGTATTGGCAGGACCATGGGATATAGAAGTTGCAACTAATGTGGTAATTTATGAACGCCCTCCAACTATCTGTCCGCACCCACATCCTGAGATTGAGGGGTTTAGATTTACATTAGCAAATAAGCTAAGACAATGTTATCAAGAACTCTGCCATACAAGAGAGAGTATAGATGCTCCAAAAGATTCCTTCAACCGTTGGTTAATGGAAAGGAAAGTCAATGATCAAGGTGGTTCTGATCCTCTTTTGCCAAGTCACTGTTTTCCTGAAATATCCAGGTCTATGTATGAAGAAATAATGAATGATATACCTATTAAATTAACTCATCCTAAGTTTACTGGAGATGCAAGGAAACAACTATCCCGCTATGCTGAAGCAGCAAAAAAAATGATAGAATCTAGAAATGCATCACCTGAAAGTCGCAAAGTCGTTAAATGGAATGCAGAGGACACATTCCAGTGGCTACGGCGTACAGTTGGAGCTACTTATGATGATTTTCAAGACAGACTAGCACATTTACGTGTATGTACACATTTTTACTTCTGTTATTTTTTAAAATTAAATATAATACATTTTATTTAATATTCATATTCATCTGTTAATTTGTTTGTTTGGATTATATTTTCAGAGGCAATGCCAACCACATTTATCAGAAACTGTAAAGGCGTCAGTAGAAGGCATTTGCCTAAAAATCTATCACTTATCAGCAGAGTATGCCAGAAAAATTAGAGAAAAACATAGTGCACTACTAAAAGAAAATGGAATACAGGTTTGTGATTTGCTTCTGACACATAATTTCTTTTGTGGTTTCAGGAGTATCAAGATCATTCATATTTACAATAATTTATAAGAATAGATTAAAATTAGAAAGAAAGAAATTTATTTATCAAATTAAAATGAAAAAGAGCAATTTATTAAAAAACCCTTTAAAAATTGTTATATATCTTACATATTTGAAATATAAAAATGAACCAAGAAATGTTCTGTATTTATAGTTCTAGCTAGAGTAATGTTTTATTTCCGATTTCGGTGCGAGCTATGGCATAAAACATTACTCCCATGTAGGGCAGTCAATTAAAACGACCAACCTCAGACTTAAGCATGCTAATGCTACTTTTATTAAAGTAGCATTAGCGTGTAAGTGTAGTAAGTTTGAGTACTTTCCTACTAGAAAACTGAAATTGTCCGGGATATTTACCATGTTGTTTGTTTGTTTTGAAAAAAATGGGAGTTCATTAAAGAGCTCGCAATATTTTCAGTTTTCTAATGTGTGTAACTTTTGATAGACTTTCTTACTTTTCATATTTTAATTCTTCTAATTTGTAATATGAATGCGAATGTAACTATCTGAATGCCTAATTTTATAATGTAACTAAGAATTCACGGCGCGATTTTCACCCGCAACAGCGGCGATCGCGGGTCGGTAGCTTCTATAGAATTAGGATACTTATGTAAAAACGCGAATGCCCAACTCATGGCGCAGTTTACGCCCGCAGTGAGCGCGGTTGTACGCAGATCCCGTTTCACCGGCGGGCGACTAAGTAGTAGAATCGCGAAACCGCAGCCTTTGTGATTTGCACTGCACCCCGCGCTCTGCGATCCACTAATCGTTAACTGCCCGTCTTGCAGCCGCCAGTCTCCCTATTATCGTCCGCCACGTTTGCCCACGTTTGCGGGCGATGATCGGCAGCTCTTTTAACCGTGCAAATAACCAGTCCCGTGAGTTTTGAAATAAAACCCAATTCCATCACCTCATCGGCCGCGGGTGCAAACCGCGCCTTGAGTTCTTAGCGTCAGTAGTAACTCTGTTAGTCAGAGTTACTTATGAATTTAAATTACGGATGTTTATATGCCACCAATAGATGGCGCTGTCTATGTAGTTTGTTCGATTGTTACGGCAGGAGCTGCCCGCGCCGCTGCAGCAGGCGGCGCTGCGCAAGGTGTGGTGCTACCCGGTGCAGTTCGCGGTGCCGGCGCCGCGGCCGCCGCTCGTCGAGCACTTCCTGGACCGCGACCAGGCGCTGCTCCGGTACCTCGGGGAGACACAAGTCTTGAATGCGACCTACCTTCAGAAGTTGGTGAGTGTGTGATTAAGTTATGGTATGTAAGTACAAAAAAATAAGATTTTCTTAAATTGTCTGCGCCTGTTTGCCACAGCCTAAACGAAAGCCTTTATTATGTACGTATTTTTGAGGACAATATTTTATTGCAATTGTCACTGAGGTTGCCCAAAGGAAAAGAAAAGTGCCTCTGAACCTCATAAAAACCTGTAAATTTCTGACTCTCGTAGCTCAGTTCGGACCAACTTTAGTGGTATAGGTACATGCCTTACTATGTTTGGTTCATTATAGTATAAGATCCGGCTGCAAAAATCACTACGTTCATACTGTGGTTAATGAAACTACATTTTTTCCATATTTTCATGAATAGGAGAATATACTTACAAGAAGCTGCCAATCGAAAAGTGCCCGCAAGTAATTTTATTTAATATAATGTTAATTAATTTTTGGAAAAAATTTCGTTCACTTATTTGCTTGATGAAATATCATCCATTTCAAAGCAGTGAACGTAAGTAGGGAAAACTATGGTTGCCGCTATCCTTTTGGCCGCAACCTCATCGCAGCCAGGTATGAACAGGTATAACTTTGTAATACTTTTTCGTTCATGACGTATATTGATAATTTTAATATGAAATGAAAGCTTATTTTTTCTAAGTATGATATTATGAGGTTGCCTTTGGAAAAGTGACCGCAAATAGGAGTTGCCAGCTTTTAAAAATGCTAAAATAAAAAAAAAAGTGAATGACAGTGAGCGCACAACGTTGCTTGCTAAACAAGGATGGCGAATGCCAGCTGTATTCGTGTTCAAAGCTATTACGCAGGCGTCAACGAGAGATATGAACTGCAGTAGGAACTAGTCGTTTAATGATCCATATTTATATCACAGTTACGTGTCCAACTTAACCTCCCATCGTGAAAATAAGTACCTGGTACTTAGACAGAATGAAAATACCAATGTCTTAGTGCATTTGCGAATACAGCAGGCCGAACATTCATACAGATGATCAGAAATAATCTCCATCCTGCCTAAAAGTATTGAAGTATATAGCCCTTAAATGCATGATGTATTATTTTGGTTATATACCTAATTGTACTTATTTTCACGATGGGAGGTTAAGTTGGACACGTAACTGTGATATAAATATGGATCATTAAACGACTAGTTCCTACTGCAGTTCATATCTCTCGTTGACGCCTGCGTAATAGCTTTGAACACGAATACAGCTGGCATTCGCCATCCTTGTTTAGCAAGCAACGTTGTGCGCTCACTGTCATTCACTTTTTTTTTTTATTTTAGCATTTTTAAAAGCTGGCAACTCCTATTTGCGGTCACTTTTCCAAAGGCAACCTCATAATATCATACTTAGAAAAAAATAAGCTTTCATTTCATATTAAAATTATCAATATACGTCATGAACGAAAAAGTATTACAAAGTTATACCTGTTCATACCTGGCTGCGATGAGGTTGCGGCCAAAAGGGCAGCGGCAACCATAGTTTTCCCTACTTTTTACGTTCACTGCTTTGAAATGGATGATATTTCATCAAGCAAATAAGTGAACGAAATTTTTTTCCAAAAATTAATTAACATTATATTAAATAAAATTACTTGCGGGCACTTTTCGATTGGCAGCTTCTTGTAAGTATATTCTCCTATTCATGTAAATATGGAAAAAATGTAGTTTCATTAACCACAGTATGAACGTAGTGATTTTGCAGCGGGATCTTATACTATTAGTCATTACACTATACGCATGAAAAAAATTTTCAGTCTACCATCTTATAGTATCCTTATTATAATCAGAAAAATTCTAAGTATGAGTAGGTATCCATGGTTGACAGCTGTATGACCCCATGCCCTTCTTTGAAAAGTTTAAAGAAATGTACATGATTTTTTCCAGTGAAAATCAATATCAATATTTTAAAGATTGTAATGGTTAGCGAATTTAAGTTTAGTTTAGTTATTCTAGGCGTTTGTCGCCCTGTGCCTTGGTCACCAAGTTATTATACAGAAAAATTTATATGGCACTGTCAACTACATTGACACCATAATTTGAACATCATTCACTGGATGTTAGTCTTTATGGGTCTTCACGCGATATTAGGAGTAGCAAATACATAGCTACTTACTGCCCGACGTTTCGACTGGGTTACACCAATCATGGTCGCGAGTGTGAATACCCATAAAGGCTAAACACGAAAGTTTAAAATCTTACGTATATCACTGGGCATAAGGTTCAAAAATCAGTGAACAAAAATGAAATTAAGCATCGTACGCGCTTCACAGGAATGCCTGTACCGGCACAGCTGCTTCGACGACAAGAAGTTCGAGCAGTTCCTGTCGCGCGTGTGGTGCGTGCTGCGCCGGTACGCGGCGTGGGTGGGCGCGGGCGGCGAGGCGCACCTGGCGCAGATGGCGCTGCCGGCGCCGGTGCTCGAGTGCCTGCACCGGTGCTTCGGCGTCACCTTCGAGTGCTTCGCGAGCCCCCTGGACTGCTACTTCCGACAGTACTGCTCCGCTTTCGCCGATACGGACTCGTATTTTGGATCGCGCGGGTTTGTTTTGCATTGCTGTTTACAATTTTTTTTTAAAGTCAAAGTATTTATTGCGATCTAATTGGTTCATTATAGGTCTTAAAGTAATATGAGTTTAATAACTTACTTGCCCATTCCAGGCACTGCAAAATTTTTTTGTTAAGCCATATTATGCCCTATAAATCACACGCCGCCGGGTACTTAGCTACCGCTGAAAATCATTTGACTCTACTAATTTGAAGAACTAAATTACCAATAACTTAACATTCGATTGCTTAATCCTGATGTTACCTATTTATTTTATGAAGCAAAGTTTAATCAATGGTTTAGGGAGTATGTGAAGTGAAAGGTAAGCAATGGCACATCTTGCGCGCTGTTGCTCCGCGACCGCTCCACCACCGCGACCAGACAGCGTAATAAGGCACATAGACAGCCGGGTTAACTTCCTGCCCTTCGGAATATCGAATTCAGACGCGTATTCCAGCACACATACCAACTCGGAACGGGATCGTCACCGTTAGCTAACATAGTTGATACGTTTACGTCTGTTTACGAGTTGATATGTGTGCTACGGCCATAATCCAGCAGCTATGTACCGGCATGTAGTAGTCGGATGGCTATCTGACGTTGCGCGCACGTTCGTTGCAGACCGTTCCTAGAGCTCCGACCGGTGTCGGGGTCGATGGTGGCGCACCCGCCGTACTGCGAGGAGCTGCTGGAGGCGGCGCTGCGGCACATGGAGCGGCTGCTGCAGGACTCGGCCGAGCCTCTCAGCTTCGTGGTCGTGCTGCCCGAGTGGCCCGACCGGCAGACGCACGCGCTGCACAAGCTGCAGGCGAGCCACTTCAAGCGGAAACAGGTGAGTAGTGGGAGTGGCGACGCCGCTTGAGAATCAGGAACTTTGTCGCTGTTTATAAGTACATGGCTTCTATATGTATTGGCGTTCCGTAACGGATGATCCGCGACTGATTTCGATAGTTTGGCGCTGGACTTAGATTTGTACGGTCCATTCACATGACACCACAGCGGCGCTACAGTGCGCATTGTGTAGTCTACGCAACGTTGGCCCTGCGGGGTGAATTGAGAATTTTGTCAACTTCACTGTTGTCTTAAACTAACACCAATCACCGTAACCAAACAGTGTAATTAATATAAAATTTTGATGACTATTTTTATTTGTGTATGATAGCTATTGCCTTGAAATCACCAACCATAATAATTTATTATTTTCAGGTGGTAATACCTGCTTTCGAACATGAATATAGACATGGATTCCAGCACGTCCTTCCAAAGTAAGTTTTTAACTGCATAAATATTGTATATTTAACTGATTGTTTTTAAGGTCATCCTTGTTTATGTGAATGTCATTATTATTACAAAGTAGGTAATAGAAAAAATGCGAAGATTCAAATGATGTCCTAATAATATATTCGAGCTGTCGAGCGAGAGAAATGTTACAGATTGAATCCTCTTTTAACTAAAAAAGTATTAAGACCGGGCGAACGGCTCGAGTGGCCTCAATGACCACACTAACACTGCCTGTAGCGCTACTATGAATGCAATGCTATCGAAAACTTACGTTCGTTAAAAATCTATCGAATTGTTTTTTTTTTTTTCATACTACCGATTTTAGTTCTTTGCGTCACCGCTAGGGGCGCTGTACATTTTTTCAATACGATATCGAGCCTGTCACTTTTAAACTCATGGTAGCGCTACTGTTCACCTGTGTAAAGCGAAGAAGCTGAGAGGAGGACCGAAGAAATATTAACCATTACCATTACTTTGAACTGTCATGATGACACACAATATAGAGCTGTATATGCCACGGGTCAACAGGTCGACCCTTGACATATTCATGCAACTCGATAATGTAAAGAAATATAGCAAATATCCCGGAAAATCTCAGATTTCCAACCTTAAGTATTGCACAAAATTTGGTATCCTCTCTAATATTTAGTAGTGTCTGACCAAAACTGGTTTTGCGGCCGAAACCGAAACTCACGTTGTTTAGTACAAAATACCTAAAAATACTTAATTTAAGTGCGTTTTGCCATTATTCTGCATTTTGCCTACCCAAGGCAAAAAACATGGCCACCGTATTGGAGTTTCAGTACCTAGCGATCGCTAATTAAAAAAGTAATAACCTTCCTTGATGAATGAACTATCCAACTCTGAACTGACTTTTACATTGGATAAACGGACACTCAAAATGGGTATAATTTTGGGAAGTTGTGTTGAGTAGCGCGCACAGATGATTTATTGAGTATAAGTATAAAGAATGTTTGCATCAGACGATAACGCACTGACTGAGTTGTTTGTTCATACTGCAGAGAAATCTGAATTACAATTTTAAACGAGACTTAAACAAATTTAATAGATGACCGCCAGCGTCTACCAAAGCGTTACCCAAGAAATGAGGTAAGGCGCGCGTGCACGACTGCTTCCGAAATCAGTATCAGTTTCGGCAAAACTGCCTCCGAAACTCGGCCGAAACCGAACCTTCGGTCGGACACTACACTACTATTTAGAAAACTGAAAATGTCTGAGATATGTAACATGTTGTTCTGTTTTCATGAGCTCCCGATAGTCGTCCATGATCACGGCGCTCGCAACAGTGCCGAAATATCCCGGACATTTTCAGTTTTCTTATGCGTGTAACCATGACATTTTAAAATGCTATATCGGTTAGTATTCGTTCGTTTCTCCGCGCCGCATCCTCGCCCCGGCTAACCCTCGCCCCCCGCAGGAGCGAGGTGTACTTCCGCTGGGGCGGCGGCACGGTGGTGGTGTGGCTGCAGAACGCGGCGGGGTTCGCGCGCTGGGGCCCGACGGAGGAGCGCGTGGAGGCGCTGCTGGACGCGTGGCGCCCGCGCCCGCCGCGCCGGCCCGCGCCCGACGCGCCCGACGCGCCGCCCGCGCCGCCCCAAGCGCCCGCGCCCGCCCCGCGCGCCGTCTAGCCCCGCGCCCGACCGACGCTGTAAATACTTTTAGAGAGTTATCATTTTTTAAATATTTTTATTTTTATGACTTTTTTAGGAGTCCCCTTTTTCTGTTGTATAGATCGATAAAGATTTATTATGTTTTTAATGTTCGTCATTATATTTTCTGAAAAAAAAAAACAATTGGTTTCCTTCGTCTCACCCGCACCGGGGTCCACGAGGAGTACCCGAACAAATTACACCTGCACGAATAGTAACTATTTATTTTAGTAAAAAAAGGTTCATACCTACATAAATTGTAGGGAATTTTCTGTACAATTAATTTTTTTAACATATTTTTCCTGTAAAATGCGTCGTAAACGGAAAGGAGTTATAATGATAGTGCGTAAAAAAAGCACTCCGCTTTTGCGCGCTATTTTTCCAATATGGCGGCGCGAGTGGCAAAAATACGAGATCACAAAATTTAAATTCTAAAAGAACACGTCAAAATCTATAAAGTTTCTTATTGACTGGACTAAATGAGGATAAAGTAAAAAATAATCCAATCAAAAACATAAATGTGAAATGAGAGCCAAGTTCAATATTATGATAATTGCCTTGGTTGTTGACTTCAACGACAAAAGAAGTGAGATCTAAATGGGTGCCAAGTTCAATGGTCAACCCAGAAATTTATTTATAAGTAACACTATAACATATCTATCATATCTTCTTATAACATAAGATAATGTATGGTGGTAGCCTATGAAGGTCTGTCTTGGCTAGTTTTCATATATGAATTATATCCGTCGCAAGTTCTAAGCCTACAAGTATTTGTCGGTTTTTATCCGCTCTTATGCGAAGAGTATGTCGAGAAGAGCGGATCAAAGCAATGGAAGAGGACCGCTTCTTTACTCGCTCCTTAATTGAAGGGCTTGAGGATCGACTTCTACCTAAGAAGTCAATGCGTCCACCGTTAGCGGCTGACAGCAAAATGATAGAGCGAAGAACGTCTCGGAGGTCACTTTCAAAGCCCCCGATCCACCGAAGTCCCAACGAACAAAGGGTAAACAAAAGTTGTAACTACAACACCAAAGGCGTCAACATCTTTGGCCTCTCAACGCCCTAATCCAGCCACCGCCACGGAGTGTGACGGGGAGGGCGAAGATACCCTCTTGCCTTCAACCACTCCAGCGCGATCGTGGGTGACGGTAACGAAGAAAAGAATAGGCGGAAGCCACAAAAGAGGATGCCCCAGCCGGCCTACCATCTAAGTCCGCAGCTAACTCAAGCCAGGATAGGAAGGGAAAACCGACAGAGCCTTTAGCTGGGAAGAAGAAGAGAAAGAAGACGCCTAAGAAGAAAGGACTATCTACACCCAAGACGGCTGCAGTGGTTATCACTTTAACCGCTGAGGCTGAAAGAAGTGGAGAGACCTATGAAAAGGTCCTTCGTAAGGCTCGCTGTAACCTTAACATGGAAGAGTTGGGCGTCGGACCGGCTAGGGTTAAACAAACGCAGACCGGGGCCCGGAAGTTTGAGTTTCCGGGCACTGACAGCGCGAAAAATGCCGACCTTTTTGCCGAAAAGTTGAAGGCGGCAGTTGCTGAAGTCGCCGTGGTCTCTAGACCTCAGAAGATGGTTTCACTAATCATCTCAGACCTGGATGATTCTATTACCAGGGACGAGGTGGTTGCGAAGATCTCTTCAGTAGGGCATTGCCTCGCCAATTCCATCAAGGCAGGGAGATTAGGCCTGGCCGTGGGGGTGTGGGCACCATCCGCTTACAGTGCCCCGTGACCGCTGCTAAAGCAATCCAGGACGGAGGAAGACTGCTCATCGGTTTTAGTTCGGCTTCCGTCAGGGTCCTCGAAGACCAACCTTTGCGGTGCTTCCGCTGCTTTGGGGTTGGTCATACACGCGTTCGTTGCCCGTCGTCCATCCAACGGGAGGACCTCTGTCTGAGGTGTGGCAAACCTGGGCATAAGGCGGCCAGCTGCTCAAGTAAGCCGCACTGCGCAGTCTGTGCTCAGAGCGGCCGGAAGGCAGATCACAATATGGGGGACGCAGTTGTAATCCCCCATATAGGAAGGGCAAGGCGATCTCTAGGAGCGGACCAGTCGCCAGCGCTGCACCGGAGGCCCCAGTGGCTGATACGGTTGCCGCCATGGACGTGGTGGAGAGGGATAACGATAATGTCCTAGTACGACCAAATACTCCTTTTTGGAAGCAAATACTAACCACGGGCGGTCAGCCCAAGATATGTTGTCGCAAGCAATGGCGGAGTGGTTGATAAACGTAGCAGTGATTGCGGAGCCGTACTACGTGCGGCCGCACTGGCTTAGCGACCAAGACCAACTGGTCGCCATTGCCGCGCGTCCGTCTACGGACTCTCCCCTCTATCACTTGTCGAACGGGGCAGCGGATACGTGGCTGCTGCGTGGGGGGACATGGTCGTGATAGGTGTTTATTTCTCTCCCAATCGTCCATTCCACGAATTTGAGGACTTCCTTAATGTCCTGACAGCGGCAATTGGTAGATTTAGACCTCGACAAGGTTTCTCGTCGGGGACTTTAATGCGAAGGCGGTTGCGTGGGGAAATCCGGTTGCAAAATGCAATCGACGCGGCCCAGCGTTGCAGGTCTGGGCGGTTTCCGTTGGGCTCACCCTCTTAAACAGAGGGTCCACTCACACGTGCGTGCGGCAGCAGGGGGGGTCCGTGGTGGACGTTTCGTTTGCCACCCCGGCTCTCGCAACACGTGTGCAGAACTGGAAAGTTGAGTTGGAAACATTGTCCGATCACCGATTTATTAGGTGGGATATTCTCCCCAACAACACCAAAATATAGGCTCCGTAGGAGTGCGCATGTCGGGCCGGCATGTTTTTCCCAGGTGGGCAATCACTCACCTGGATCGCGCCATGGCAAGAGAGGCTACTATCGTCCAGGACTGGTTCATTCCTCCCTTCGGTGACTCAGTGGACGAGTCTGCTGCTAGCTTGCGGCAATCTCTGACCGAGGTTTGCGACGCCAGCATGCCTCGGTGCCGTCGCCCCGTCCCCCGTCGCTCGGTATTCTGGTGGAGTGACGAAATCGCTGATCTCCGGGCAGTTTGCATTGCTGCCCGTCGAGCAGTCCAGCGTAGTCGCCGCCGTCGCTTGACAAGGGACCTGGAGGAGGAGGTCCGCTTGTATGCTCGGTATGTGGAGGCCAAGCGGATCCTCAAAGAGGCCATTGTAGAAGCCAAAGATCGTGGGAGAACTGAGATGCTTGAGGGTTTGGATAACGATCCGTGGGGGAGACCGTATAAGGCGGTACGTAACCAGCTCCGCCCCATTGGTCCCCCACTGACTGAGACCCTCGACACTGACCTTTTGGAAAGGGTAGTGCGGGGTCTTTTCCCCCCTCGTGCCGTCTTCAGCCCTCCAGAGATGGATCCTCCGCCAGTGGACACTTCAGCCGAGGAAATCCCTCCTCCGATAACGGCGGAAGAGTTCGATTTGGCTGCGGAGTGCCTTCGGGCTAAGAAGACCGCTCCTGGACCCGACGGAGTTCCGGCGCGTATTGTGGCCCTGGTAGTCACAGAGATGGAAGAGCGGTTCCGGATCCTCTTGGACAGGTGTTTCGCCATCGGGAGATTCCCGCAGCCTTGGAAAGAGGGCCAACTTTGTTTGTTGCGCAAGGAGGGACGCCCAGTGGACTCTCCGTCTGCTTACCGGCCCATCATCTTATTAGATGAGGTCGGTAAGCTGTTTGAACTGCGTCATTTCGGCGCGTATCAACCATCACCTGCGGGAGTGCGGCCGGGATTTATCAGATGCGCAGTTTGGGTTCAGGGCGAAGAGATCTACAATCGACGCCCTGGCCCGTCTACAGGCGCTGTGCAGAGGAGTGATTGATGGCGGTGGGGTGGTGTTGGCTGTCTCGTTCGACATTGCGAACGCATTCAACTCCATCCCTCATGACACCATACTGGAGGCGCTCTCCTACCATGGTGTTCCCCTTTATTTGAGGGTCCTACTAAAGGACTACCTTGAGGGTCGACAAATAATCTACGTCGACAAGGGCGGCAGTCTCAGGCGTCATGGTGTGGAGTCTGGTGTTCCACAGGGGTCGGTTCTTGGTCCCCTCCTGTGGAACATTGGATTTGACTGGCTGCTGCGGTCATCACTTCTATCAGGGATGAGCGTAATTTGTTATGCCGATGATACGCTTATGACTGCACGGGGTAAGACATATGGAGAGGCTGCATCTTTGGCCTCAGCTGGGGGCTCTCTGATAGCTCGCCGGATAGGGATGCTCGGGTTGAGGGTGGCTCTCGAGAAAACCGAGGCCATATTTTTCCACGGTCCTCGTCAGCGCCGCCCTCCCGATGCGAGCATTATGGTTGGCGGAGTCCGTATCCCAGTGGGGTCCTCCATGAAATATCTAGGCCTCACTTTGGATAGTCGGTGGGCCTTTGGTCCACATTTCGAGAAGTTGGCGCCGCGTCTGCTTAAGGCTGCGGACTCATTTGGGTGGCTCCTGCCCAATCTTGGGGTCCCAGGGTCAGATGCCGGCGGCTTTACGCCGGTGTCTTAAAATCCATGGCCCTATATGGGGCTCCGATCTGGGCGGAGTCGCTCCGCTGTCGACAAAATGTAGCCCTCTTACAGCGGCCTCAAGGGCCATGGCCCAGCGCGTAGCTCGCGCTTATAGGTCGGTGAGCTTCGCTGCAGCCTGTGCTCTCGCAAATACTCCTCCATGGGATCTTGAGGCGAGAGCGCAAGCCACGATTTACTGGCGCCTAGAGTATCTCAGGGCCCAGGGCACAAGACCAGCCCTAGAAGAGCGTGGAGCAATCCGAAGAGAGGCACGGGATGAACTCCTCTCCACGTGGAAGGGGCAACTGACAGTTGCAGAATCCGGCAGACGCACACTGGATGCGCTTGTGCCCGTATTCGACACGTGGGTGGACCGGCCACACGGGTTTCTATCGTATCGGCTGGTCCAAGTCTTGACGGGACACGGGTGCTTCGGATCCTTCCTTCACAGGATACGAAGGGAAGAAACGCCAATGTGTCATTCCTGTGGGGCGGCGGAAGACACGTCGGAGCACACAGTTTCAGTGTGCCCGACGTGGTCAGTGCAGAGAGCGGATCTATCCGTCGTTGTTGGGGATGACCTTGCCCTCCCTAGTCTACTCAAGGCGATGGTAGAGGACGCGAGATCATGGACTGCATTCGCAAATTTCTGCGAATCAGTCCTTTCCCAAAGGAGACGGATGAGAGAGCGCGCGAAAACGATCCTTCCGCGCCACTCATCCGGAAGAGGAGGACCGGACGCGCACGGCGAGCATACGCTCGCGCTATAGCACCAGGGTCCAGCGGTGGCCAGCCGGCGGCGGGTGTGGGGACACTCCCGCCGGCATTGCACTAACAGCCGTTGTTGAGGGACGAGCGGTCTCGTGTACCGGGTCCCACGTCATCCTCCCATTAGGGCAGTGTGTAAACCTGTTTTGGGCAACGTCTGCTGCGTCATGGTAGTTGAAGAGTGTCGGAGTCCCATGATGCTACCATTCGTCGATGAGGTTCACCGCAGTTTTTTAGTTGGTAAGCCACGGGCATTGCACCCCACCCAGGAGCCGCGGCTGGCATTTACTATCTGCTCGCCAGCTTTTGGGGAGTCCTACACACCACTAGGAGAATCCCCTCTCCTAGTGAAGGTGCGTAAAGCATTTCCCCGCGTTAAAAAAAAAAAAAAAAAAAAATGTGTACCTACTCGTTCCAGCTTTCACAGTTCACGAAATAAAACTCGGAGACGGTGAGCTAGCCGAGTGAATTGGGTATGGATTAAATAGAACATAATCATATTCCTTCTCTATGGTGTAGCGTCGCCCTCGCTTTGCTGGGAGTATATTATACATAAAACCTTCCCCTTGAATCCCCCCCTATTTAAAAAAACGAATCGAAATTCGTTGTGTAGTTTTAAAGAATATACTTAGGGACATACAGACGCGGGAAGCGACTTTGCTATATACTATGTAGTGATTGAAGTTGCCTGACATGGCTAAGCGATATAAATTAGGCTTTGTCCCCAAATGTACCTACCTAAAGTCTTAAAATTATTTGATTGAAGAGATCCTATTTATGTTGTATATTTAGGTAAAATAAAACAAAAACTAGGTCAAAATAATATAATAGACAAATTTTTACATACTTTTCTAGGTGTATGTCGCCTCAAAAATAGGCGGATTCATGAACGATTTCATTTTAAATTAGATTCGAATCTTAAATCAACCCTAAAAATAAAGAGTGTTCACACTACACATTACACGAGAAAATATGAGAAAACCCCTAACTCAGCAATTATTGACACACTAACATAGGTCGTTTAGTTTCGATCAGGCTAATTTAGAAAAACAACTTGAAGAAATACTCTTAGGTCTAGGTTGTAGTAGTAGATGTCCTACGAATGTAGTACTAACATTATTATAATATAACCTGAGATAAGCAAGTGAACGATGTTAGCAATTTTTCCTAATATCGTTTGACAGCAAAACGCGAAACTATATAATGCACCTAATGAAAAGTATGTTAGCTTCACCACATATTGCCATTTGAATCTCATCATTTTAATGGTTAAAGGTGACACTTTTTCAATGTTATATATTTTTATTGGTTGAGCTGCGCGTGCCTATCCCTAAGCTAGGGAACTACAGGCGTAAATTTATCATTATATTGAAAGTACTTATTAGAAGACTAACAGGGAAGATATTCAGAACAGAAAGTAGTTTGCCTAACATTTGGGTTCCCTGTATTTAAAAATAATTAGATATTGTAAATATTGTAATATATATTCATACAAAAAATGAAAAAAGAAGATAAGTACCTTAAAAAAAGTTAAAAATAAAAGCATAAGCATTTACGTATACTTAAAAAACTTGTGTTAGCATTATCACCAGTGCAATGTGCAAAACATGTTATGACAGTGAGAATAAAGATTACTTCTAGCCAGCTCAGAACCGATGCTTTTGAACTTTGTTAATGTGCGCTGTCCAATGACTAGCACTGTCACACAAAAAAATAATAAATACATCAACCTGTCTTGAAAATTTTAAAAATATTATACATAGCTTGGTCTATGAAACTGTATTTTTTGAAATAATGCTTAGATTAAGTGAATTTCTAGTCTAAAAATCGTGAAATAACAAAATAAACGAAATCTTTTTAAAGATTCAAACTTGACTCAGTTCACATGTTTCCTTCTTTCAAAACTCTTCTGCTCCCACTTATTAACTAGAATGGAGTCTATAAATAGAAAGTTTATTATCTAGTTGTTATTTCGCCTTTTCCATTATCAACATAACAGAAAAAGACAAATATGAGAAAAAATTAAGAAAATTATTATTTATTTTTTATCTTAGTGCATAATATTAAATTATTTGAAATAATGTTTAGCTTCCCTCTGTTACCAAATTTAAATTATTATCTAACTCCTGGTCATTTTGTCTACAATTCTGTGCTAATATTAAGTGTTAATTTGTAATTTATTTTTATACAATAAACTGAAGTTACACTTAATAATAGGTAGATGAATAACATAGTAAATAAAATCTATATTATGTATGATTATAAATACATTAAAATTAATTACAATTCTGTTCACTATGCATAGAAAATAAGATGCAAGGCATTTTGTTATGCTTGGTTTAGAACTTTGAGATGTAATTAAGGTACAATTAATAATACTATAGTAAAAGTTTGAAAGAAAGGACAAAAAATATTAAATAGAAATGAAATCATTCAAATATCTCAATTATATTCTTCATCTTCATCCATTGCAAAGTCCACACCGGAGTCAACAGCACAAACAGGGCTATAAACAACAGAAAAATGGATCAGAAACATTATGTTACATAAACAGATTGTAGAAGTACAATAAAAATTTATACATTTAGTACCTCATAGCTCGACAGGTGAAGAATAGAATGCGTTTCAGCTTTCTATTGTAAAAAAAGTAGTTAAATGCCCACAAGCAACCAGGTTCCCCAAAGGGATCACTGGCTAGGTCAGGGTTATAGCTGTATATTCGACAATCCGGTAGCAATACTTCTTCATCAATAGCAGCCCATAAGGCAGGTCTAAGCTGCCTCCACATCACTCCGCCAATCGCCGAGATTGATGCATCCACTGCCCCTTGAACCCAACTAAGGGAAGGCTCAGCACTGAACTCACTGCTCTGAAAGTAAATTTTAAAGTTTATTTTCTCATTTATTTTCTTTAACAACAGGAGTAGAGTAAACTGTTATTACAAAGATAGCCAATGGTAAATGGCATATAGAGAGCTGTTTAATTTTGTAAAATAATAACATTTTACAGTCTTTTTGATATTACTCATATCAGCTAATCAATAACTTTTGATATTACTAGCTTTCTGCCCGCGACTCCATCTGCATAGAGATGTTTAACGGGTAAAACATTACTTATTTATAGCACAGTCGGTTAAAAAGTAGCCTATATCCTTTTCTAGGCTCTGGACTATATCTGTACCAAATTTCATTTAAATCGGTTCAGTACTCTATGCGTGAAAGTGTAACAGACAGACAGACAGAGTTACTTTCGCATTTATAATATTAGTAAGGAAGTTAGGATAATTAAACATTAGGTTGTACCTTAGACATTGAAAAATCATAGTCTGGAAAAGCAGCATTCAATGTAGCAATTAGGTAGAACAATGTCTTCCTGGATATGGTATCACAAAGTACACCTTCTTCATCTCCTGACAGGCTACGGCTGAAAAAAGCATGTCAATATCAATATAAAATGTGCCAAATGATAGAGTAAACATAATTAAACCTTTTATTTACTGAGCATTATACAATACAAATATTCATTAAATAAAAGACAAAACACTTCACAATATTTTTATTACAGCTAAAATTCATCTTTGAGCCTTTCTTGTATTAGTAATACCTTGTCTTTGAAGTTGTTAGTACCTGTATGTTAATCCTTCAGGTGGCGACAAAGCCTGGAGATCGTGAGTTGTCTCACCATCTGCAGTGAAACGTTTATAGAAAGCTTTCTCAGATCCAGCCATTTTACAACTGTAGCTCTCTACTCGTCCCTGCACTACACTGTCGCCATTCAGTATTGATAATGCTCTACTCAGAGCCTCTAGACGTCCACTCTCTAGAAGTTTCATCTTTCTAGATTTTACTACTAACGTTTTACCCGCTCAAATTTGATGATGTCAAGAATATTATTGAATTCGTGCAGCAAAGTGCATTACTTCTGTACATGGGTATAAATATTCCTTTTCTTTTGGAATGAAGAAGTTTTGGTATTAAATTCGTCTTCTGTTCTTCGTCCGCGCTGATGGAATGCGGGAACATCACAAATAAGAGAAGAAGTTTTAGTTGACAAATTTCTATAAAGGCCAACAGAATTATTTATAGCTTGTTTATTGGCTTCTACACAATGAGCGCGTCACTTCACTCTGTTGTCCTACAAAATTTACAAAACACTTTTTCACACGCTAGAGATCAAAATCCATAGAAGACATGGTTACGAAATACACTTTAAACGTAATTTGAACTAAATTCACTTATATTTCGGCCACAGGTAGATTACAACGCTGATAAATCACAAAATTCACAACACAAACTAAAAAATAGATAATCCTTTTGACGACATTCAACTCATAGACAACAGACAGACAGACTACAAATACCTAAATTCATAGACAAAACAAATCAACTGTATCACGGCCATGGCAACATTGTAAACAATTTATATATCACGGCGCGAAGTTCAAAAGGTATAAAAATAATAACAACTTAAACCCGTATTAATATCACAGTGTTTGGTGATTTCAAGGAGTAGACGCAGAGCTGACGAATGACAGGCCCGAATGGAAGAAATATACATGTTGCGTCGACCCGACTTACCGTGGGACAAAGTAGAATGATGATGATGATGATATTGAAATGTGATTTTATGATACAATAGTAAACAAAGTTTTTTCAGGTGGAAGACATTTTGTCGACCGGTTGCTGTTACCACCATACAGTTGTGTAAAACCCGCCAAGTGACTCTGACCTCTCTTGGTCAGGTCGCGTTCCGGGATCAGCACTGTACGAACCGGAGCCAGGGGGGACCATTGCTGCGGCAAGCGCCGGACCAGTGGAGTCTTAGCGGCGGTATTGTGCGGGTGGAGCGGGTCAGCCCGGCGGCCAGGGAGACCCGTAAAAACGGGGGCCCTTCCGTCCGGCGGACTGGCCAACTCCGACCCGCACAGCTCAATACCAATGCGAGACTCCACGCCTTGTCTCGTTGTTGCCGCAGCAGTGGTCTCCTTTTTCACGGCTTTCAGGGTGGGTGCGACAGGCTCAATATGGTCTATTGTGCCTGTCGACCTCATATTTGGATCTCACTACCGCTTACCATCAGGTGGAGTGAGGTCATCTTGTTAGCCTCTTTATAAAAAAAAAAAAAAAACAAAGGCAACCTCTGAAAATCAGAGTTGTGGTTGCCGGGAACCACTACACTACGCTTTCTAATATGTCATTTTGTGTGCTAAATAAAATTAGTAATTCATTTTAACTATAAAATTGTCTATATGGCCTTGAAGCTGAAGGCGTACAAAAATATTTTGACACTTTCTGTTAATGTCACTAATGTCAGTCAAGCTGACCAAGTTGTAAAGATAACATTCAGCCAGCAGCCTGCAATTTTAAAAGTTTTGTCAATAAAATTGTGTTTTTTGATTCAAATACCTGAAGTATACTAACTGCTAACTGTACTAAAAAGAGCTGAATATGAATAAGATTCCAACTTCAATTATCACTGGCTTTTTGCGTTCTCGATGCCCAACCTGCATAAGGCATCAAAGTTACGGTATGTAATAACCTTAAAACTGTTCAAAATAATGTAAATAAAATGTTTTGTGTGCATGTACAGTACATATTAATCACAACTAACTTGTTATTTAGCTACTCGAAAAAGATTTTACCGGAGTACAGGAATCGTTCAAAACGAAAACAAATGGGAAGTTACGTTGGATCACCGACGGTTGAAGACTCCCAACGGTCGCGTTCTGGTTGTAAAGAATGAGCCTCTCGCTAGGGCTATTGCAGCAGAGTGGGATTCCCAGTCTGAAGTAATTTCACAGCCCACCATGCACCTTGTAAGTCTTTGCTAAACCTGATTTTATAAATGGTTATTTAGTCAATGTTCTATACAAATTTTCTATTTGTTGAGTGTGTGAAATGCTTATAATGCAAAAGGTTAAACATTTGTTTGCAGACAGCCTTATGCAATACTGCACTTGACAATCCTGGAAGAATAACATCACATGACATTGCAAGTTACCTGTTGGATTATTTTCCAACTGACACTCTCCTATTCCACTCTGATGTGAGTATTATTATCATATTTTTAAAGTTTTTATTACTTAAAAGCCTGCTGTACATGGGTAGATTAAGAAGTAGAGTCAACTAGCATACTACTCTACCATTTGCAAGTACTCTACCAGTTTTAGTAGAGTAAATGTCTACATAATTTTAAACTGTCATCACACATTAGAAAACTGAATAGTTAACCCGTGCTCATGGCAGTGCCGAAATATCAGGAGCTCATTAAAACAAAACAACATGGTAAATATCCCGGACAGTTTCAGTTTTCTAAATGTCTACATCTTAATTAACCTTTAACGTCACAGGCGGGGTCTGGGGAGACCCCACGCGCTGTTCTTTAATGATATTTTTTGTAATTGACAAGTTACGATCACACGTTTTCGGCTAATCTCAGTGCAACCCGAGAGCTTTCGGCAAGTGGACTTTTGTCGCTGTTCTGTTAAGGTAAGTTACATTTTTTCTTATGTGGGGATACCTGCAGACCCCACCCGTGATGTTACGTAGTAAGTTTTTTCACTTTGTTCATGTTTTGATTTATTTATTTTTATGAATTGATGTTGTGTAAATGAAAGAATGAGTCGCCGAATGACCACACAACAAATTGGAAAAATATTACAGGATTCTAGTGGCTCTAAAACCGAAGGTATAGGAGAAACGCTCAAGAGAACATTTTGGAGGAGTCAGGCGATATAAGTGACCGTGAATAAATATATAATGAATATAATTCGGCGTCTGACCCTGGATAAGAAAAAGTAGTATTGTCTGTAAGTTTTGCAATAAAACTATTTGCAAGTTTCATTCGGTAGCAATTATTTATTGTTTATCATGTTTAATAGAATAATTTATAACTTTATTTAGCTTAGTACATTTCAAGTATTGTTATTTGGAAATAAAATAATGTTTATTTTGAAATTTAATGTTATTTACTTGTTTCTTGATTCGTATTTTATAAAAAAATAATTGTAAATTAGTCTGAAGATGACTCTTTTGTTCAATTTTAATACATTAAACATGTGCCGTAAAAATTCTTTGTACCAGACCGTTAATTTGATAAACATGTTCCTTACTGCCTAAAAACTGATTGTTTTATGATTAATAAATACTTTTCGTAAATATTATACTGTCTTTTCTTTTTATCTCAAACAGTTTTTAACAATTATTTAAAAAATCTGAATATATATGTAAATTTATATTGGGGATACTTCTGGACCCCACGCGTGATGTTACGTTACCAGAAACAACGCGTGTACTTAAAGGTTAACATTTTGTACTGGTTCTTTACATTGGTCAACTAGGCAGCAAAGTAATGGTAGAGTAGAGCGGACACCACGGTGGGGGAAGGATAGTGGTCGAGTAGCTTGCCCACAGTGCTAGCTGCTCTATTCTACCTAATATTAGTACTCTACTCTACCAATTCCATCTACATGAGTATAGTCAGTGGGAGGTTTAGTACTATACCATGCTACTCTATTGTTTACTCTACCCATGTACAGTGCGCTTATACCATATAACCTGGTTGCCGCTTAGATAATGTTGCAGTGTTCAAATTGGTTCATTTTTGGTTGTCACCGCTGTGCCACAACACAGAAATGTGTGGGAAAAAAAAGTTTCAGTGTTCAAAATATTTACATGGGGAATTCAATAAGATTGTTCACAGATTGTTAAAATGTTTTGACATTGATATCCCTAGGTCAGAAATTATAGTTACATAATAATTAAATTTTAAAAAAACATGTCACTTCTCTTATTTGATTTAATTTACTTTGTTTTCAGGAAGAAGAAGAATTAAAAGTGCTGCAAGATAAAAAGTGGACTCCAGTTTTGGAATGGTTTGAAAAGAGATATAATGTCAAACAAGAAATATCACATGGATTAGAACCGCCACCAGTGACTACTGAGACAAGAGCTGTGCTGGCTAGAAGTTTTTTATCATATGACTTCACAGCCTTGAATGGTACACATTTAGTTGTTACAAAATTTAGTAAAACCTTTGAGGCTTAGTGTGTATTTTCTTCAGAATTTTGAATAATTTACACCACCTTTTAAGTAAAATAAGTCACTCAAGTAATAAATTAAGTTAGCCCTAGAACTTAAAGGACTGATAAAGTAGCCTCATAATATATAATTTTTCAAAATGCAGTGTATGTAATTTGCTGGTAACATTTTGTTTATGATTGGGTTCAAATCAAGTTGAAATAGTTACTCTTATGCAAAGAAAATTTATTTAATTATGTATACTGAATTTATCTATTTTTGTAGCTCTAAGCTTTGGCGTGGAGGCTTTGAAATCGCCAATCCTCATGCTAGCATGTGTGGAACAATATTTGGAACCAAATGAAGCGGTGTTGCTTGCACGTTTAGAAGAAGAATATCAGGTGAATATTTTTGTATTTTTTTCACATCACTTTTGAAGAATAGTGTTTTTAATGAAGTAGTCTGCTTTCACAAACACAGTTGTTTATTCCGAGTAGAAATCAAACCCATGGCTCTTGGCGCATGAGACAGACCACTATCCAGTGTGCCATGGAGCCAGTCGGTGCATATGTTTACATTCAATGCATATTACCTGTTTTGTTGAAACATTAAGAAATATTGTTTTAATTTTGTATGTTGATGTTGATGATTAAATGAGCGGTATGTTGGTCAGCTGGCGCGCTGGGGCCGCGTGCCGTGGGCGCACGAGCTGGCGCAGGCGGAGCTGGGCGCGCGCGTGTCGGCCGCGCTGCTCGTGCTGCGCGCCGCCGGCGACGAGCACTCGGCGCGCGCCAAGGCCTCCCCTGACCAGCAGAACTAATGCGTGCAACCGAGGGGCGCCCTGACCTGATCTTCCTACGATCTTCTTACCTTGATATCACAATGCTCTACCTTAAAAATAATTAAAACTAAAATAAATTGTGAATATTTGTGAATGTGATAATAATAGTTTGTTCATGGTTTAAGATAAAAATGTACCAGGTGGGTGGTGGTTACCAATACCAATATGCTGCCCTACCTCTAATGTGACTGCTGCAGCACTCGAGATCGAGATTTTGGGAATCCTATTGGTTACTACGGATTTCTGTTTTGATCTGCTCCGCATCTTCAGTCCCCTTCGGTGGACTGGCAGCCCACCGTGAATTAGATACGACTCCAAATGGCATTGTTATTGTTTTGTTGAAAAACGAATATATTTATTATGTTGGAATTCCTGTATTTTTTATTCAGATCAATTTATGTTTATTATCTGGTACTTAGTTCTCGTCTATGTTGGTGTATAAGTAGATAAATAAACTGGGCAATACTTTTGAGTAGGTGGGTACTTAGTTTTTAAATCTTATATTTTTTAAATTTTCTTAAATGTTATAAACTTGGGTAAGTAGTAGTTAGTATTGATAACATAAATATTCAGTTTGGCAGCATTCGTTGGCAACACTTCCTATTATAGCATTATGCATTTATATTTCTCATTATAAAGTTTTGTGTTCTTACATAAAACATACGTGTTTTGATTTGTCTAAGGATCTCTTATCTTACTTGCAATACAACTTAAGATATTTTATAATCTGTCCTACTATCCTCAATGCGAAACCTTCCCTTCAGGGCGCGAGTCCGACTCGCACTTCACTGACTTTTGTTAAATATTTTTCATCGAAAATAAATCTATATTCCAAAATCTTAAGTAGGTATACACAAAAAGTACGGAAGAAAGTAGGCAGCCAGCCAATTTTAAGTGGGGTCGCTACAGTGGCGCACAAGAATGAAATGAAAATAGCAAAAACAGAGTCGCGAAGTTACTCTAAATATAGCTGGGCGGAGGAGCGCCCGCGCAGTCGCGCGCGACCTCGCTTTGTTCGTAAACCTACTGCCCGCTGAAAACTTACTTTCGGTTTATCTTGCCCGAAAAAAATCATATGTAAACAAAGTTGTTTCTATCAATCTCCAGTGTGGAAGAATACGGCACAGTACAAGGCACATGGATAGTTTCGAATTGATCTAATTTTGTTCAATAATACCTACTGCGGTAGGAGTGCAAATTGAGGTTAATATGGATCGAGTTAGGTGATTCACATATTTGCAGCTACGCCTTACATTGGCACGTAAGTATTTTTGATATTTTAATGTGGATAATAGTTAGCCACTCGACTAATTCTTTAATGAATGCCAAAATGATTTCCTATTTTTTGTGTACTTACTTATGATCTAGTCGTTTGTTGATAATACATATTTAAAGTAAATGCACCAATTATGGACGGTTTAAGGATTTGTTTTTCGTTTTTTCTTCATAGTTTGTATGTTTTGCAATATACGTTCGCAGGGATTTGGAGGTTAATAAAAAGTCCTTTTCTTAATAAGTATTCGATGTTTAAAATCAGTTATAAGCTAGCTTCAATAAAATATAATTTAGGAAAAATAACCTTTGCCAATCTCCATTTATGGACAGGGAAGATCCAGTTATGAACACCCAATTATGGACGTTATCCAATTATGGACACCCATTTATGGACATTCTTCAATTGAATGCTTAAATCTATAACTCAAGAGTATTAGGGTTGAGTAAGTTAGTATAATGAAATAAAAACCATTTAAATTAAATAATAAAATAATGTAATAGGTAACTCAAATATCAATCAACAAACAGTTATCAAAAAGTAATCGGCAAAGGTCAAAGCCTTTAAGCCAAGAAAAACCAAATAAAAATTTCCTCATAACTAGTATTATTTAAATAGGAGACCCCTTCGTTGGTCTATTGGTAGCAAGCGCTGCGTAAGGTCCGAGAAGGCCCCGGTTCAAGTCCGGGGTCGGGCAAAATTTGTGTGAGTTTTTCTGTGATGAAATTTCTCAGCCCATAGTTAGGAAGCTGGCGGTTGAACGCCCGTGCCTCGTAAAGCACGTTAAGCCGGTGGTCCTGCGCCCGATCTCTCATCGCTCATGTCGGATTGCCGTCTCACCGAGTTATGAGAGTAAGGGAATAGAGAGTGCACTTGTGTTTGCGCGCGCATTTGTGCACTATAATATGTCCTGCGCACTTGGCTGATTTCAATTGAGATCGGCCGCCATGGCTGAAATCGGTCGGACGCCTTATTATTTAAATAACATTTCAATATAATAATCTCCTTCACTTCTCGATCTTTAAGCAAATTGGTTTAGAGGTTAAATAAAAATTTTAAAAAACCTTCACTCTTTTCTATTCACTTTGCCAGCAATAATCAAAAATCAAATGTCTTCTTACTAGTTTCATACCTATCAAAATACAGCTATAATCAGTCTCAACAATTACTTATACATAAAATCACGCCTTTTTCCAGAGGGGTAGGCAGAGATCACTTCCAGCGATCCACTTTTCACCTCTGTGGGAAACGTGACGTGACTGGTTGTGGACCACATCGCTGCCATTCTGCCTTGTGCATTGTTTTAACAAGGTTATTGCGTTCCCACGAGTAGCAAGAATATATGACGGGGGAAGGAAAAGGGGAGGAAGGATACTATCGCCTCGGATGATTTGGACTGAGTCGATAGTAGCTCGAGGACCCGGGGTCGCTTACCCGTATACCGTTCGCCACCCACCGGACAGATAGTTGTGACTGGTATCCCCTGACTATAATATAATTATTATGTATATTACCCTGTCTTAAATTATAAATGTAACAATGTTATAAATGTAACATGACATAAAAAAACACAAACAACTAAATAAATTTTTTTTTTTAGAAAAGTTATTCTAGTTATTATTTTCTAAATAGTGGATATTTTCTGTCCTTTTCTCACTTCTTTAATTGCATTTGCCATTTGTTCTTTAGTATAAGCTTTTCTAGTCACCATATCTAAAGTGAAACAAAATTTATTTATTTAAAAAATTTGAACCTATTTTGGACACCCATTTATGGACACAATGTTCATAATTGAATTATTAAATTTAAAGTCTTAATTTGCGACCGATCTAAAAATAAAGATAAAGGTAAACGATTGTACAACTATAAGATGTATGAAAAACGTATATTTGTAAAATATCCTTCATGGACAAAATGTCCATATTTGGGTACAGGCTTACAAAAATATCCAATTATGAACATCGATAAATTCCGAGGCTAAAATTACTATGAGGTTTTAGATTAGAATATATAATTAACCTTTTATTATCAGTAATTCAATAAACAATATCATTTTTAACAACAATATTACACTTGTCATAAAAAAAAGCTAATAAATTTACTTACATGCATTGCGCTCCTTATAAGAAATTTCAAATCTCGACACCAAAACGCACCGCACTAGTAAGAATCGTTATAGTCGAAAATAATATAGCGGAGAGCTGTCAAATGTTGTTTACATCAAATCTAGAATTTTGGTACAACCTATTAATGTTGCTGTTGGAAAAAAAATACCTACCGGTATCTTATTATTGGAGGCATTTTTGAAAACTGTCCATAATGGGGTCCGCGTCCATAATAGGTGCATTTACCTTACGTCAAATACTTACCTACACATATCGGTGAATACAAAGTAGTGTATTCATTTGCTAGAAAAGGTTTAATATTTAGGTAGATATTAAATGCATAGTACCTACTTAACAAAATATTAATGCAGGGACTTAATACTAGTTTTAAGAATCAGTTAATTTAACAGATTCTTGAATTAATTTTATCTTATTCCTTTTAACACATTTACAATGTTTGATTATAATGAGCAAAGATACTTACCTACTTGTCTCCCTCCAAAATAAGGACATTACAATGTAAAGTATTAGTGGTATTAATATCTATCGAAGAGAAACCATAATATTACAACTTCCCATGATTGCAGTAACAGGCCCACTGATTTATTGAATAGGTATTAATCAATACTTTTTATGATTTTCAGAGGTGATGAGCGGCGACGTGGAAGCAGGGTCTACTCGCCCCCGTCCTCTATCTGGGGGATTCTGGACTCTGTTGTCGTGGTTGCGTAAGGACGAGCAATCATCTTCGAACGAGAGTTTATCGAGCGCTGGTTCAGACCGAACCACTGTTAGTTTTGCATTTTTGACCCCTGCTCATTACCACTCCAAAGCTGCTCCAATAATCTTGCCACCGCCAGGACCGCCAACTGATACGTACAAGAACCGAGTGCGAGAAAGAAATTTAAGGCGCCAGTACGATAGAGACATCACACTTCATCGAAAGTACGGACTCATTAGAGGCGAAGGAGTGGTAAACTACGACGCATTCAGTCTACCTCCAGCGCGGCGAAGCGCCGGCGCGGGCGGCGAGCGAGCCGACCGCGACCGCAGGGCTGCGAGCGAGTGCTTCCAGCGCCGCGCCGCGCACGTGCCCGGCAAGCGCCGCGCGCCGCCGCCGCCCCGCGCGCCGCCTCGCGCCGCCGCCCAGGACCCCGTGGGCGCTGTAACGCGCCGACATTCTAGGAAACGACCAGCTCCACAACCGCCTGCGAAACTAACTCCACAATCGAAAGATTCTCGCCAAAAACCCATTAACTCGATTCTAATGAGTAATCAACCTAGTTGTAATGTGCAAGATGTAAAATGCAATCCAGCTTTGATCGAAGCTGAAGAGTGCAAACCTGAAAAATATATAAAGAAAGATCCTAAGGAAAATAGAGTAAAAGCAGACAAAAGCTTTTTAAAACAAATATTTGAAAATAAAAAAAGAAATTCCACTATAGATACCAGTTTTGTAAAAATACTCCCCAGTATAAGTGAATTAGATAGGCAAGCTGCCGAAATAATAGAAAACAACAAGATAAAATATACGGAACAAAGTAATTTACATAGATCTAAAAACATAAATAGGTGGTGTCCAAAATGTCTTCAAGGTGTTTGCTTGTGTGCTACTAAAAACATGCCATCAAGTAGCAACCAACATATTCACCATGAAAATCTAACCACCATCTGTACCCAAACAGAACATGACTTATCAAAGACACCCCAACTGAGGGACAATATGAAAGAGGATGAAAAACAGAAGTTGAAAATTATGTTAAAAGAAATGAAGGATTCCCTACCAAAACGGCATAAACAGGAATATAAAAGTAACACTCAATCCAAAAATAAGTTATCTCCTGTGCTACCTGAAAAGAATAATATGACAGATACTCCAACGTTACGAATTGGGACCCCAAGCCAGGAAAATATTGCTAAGCCTGAAGTCAACTCAGATGTAAGCAATAAGAAAGTTTTGGAGCAAAAAAAAATTGAACAACCCAATGCAATATCCGTCAGCCAGAATGTAAAGCAAAAAGTCGTCATTAAAGAAAAAGATAAGGCAAAGTGCAAATTACCAATATCACGGGAAGATAATGCGATGCGAAATATACAATCCGACACCACTTTTAATGATGGTAACAAACTAAATACACCCTTAAAAATATCCTCTCTTCTAAATCCCATTTATGTTCCAAAAGAGACGTCAACGAATCAGCAAAATTCACCAAAGAAAGAAAACGTAGTGGCAGTACCAAAGAACGGAAATAAAAATCTAAAACAAACAACGCAATCCCCTGATCCGATATATGTCAAAACAGCCGATGCAGTTAGGGACATTATATTAAATTCCAGTATTCCTGGAAATTCATCTCCTAGTAACTTGCAATCTATAAAAATATCCCCCGATGTTGGCTCACATGACCAGAATTCTAAAAACATATCATGTACTCCTGTGAATACGCCTAATAGAAATCTAAATCACGTTGAAAGATTAAGTGATCACTCGAGACGCAGAGAATTGGTTATTCAGCTTGAACAGTCAATAGCAAAGGGCGACGAGCACGCTGCGGCAGAAGCAGCGGCAAAACTAGCGCAGTTGCGGTTATCCTGCTCAGTGTTGTCATTTTCTTCTCAAATACTAGGCGGGCCATCCACTTCTAACTCCAACCAAATAAAAGATAAAGTCACCGTAGCTATTCAAACGAAGGATGCGAATCAGAAAAATAATAAAGTTTCTACAAAAACAGCAGAAACGCTCCCGGACTTAATAAAAGAAGGAGTTTCTTCATCCAAACATACTAAACCTAAAGGAGCATCCGAAAGCGTAGTCGGTGATGTTGCTAAACGCACCACTACCGGCTCACCACTTGCAAATATAAGTGAAAACAAAGATGTCAGAGAAAAGACACCACCTCGAGCTTCAACATCAAAAGAATTGAACACTGGTGGAGATAGAGATCTAGCATCGTAAGTAATAGCAATTATTGAATCACTTACTACCTACGTGCGCCTGATTTTTTCCGTTAAAGCAGTTTATTTGAATCATAATTATTTTAAAATTTGTCCGTTTTACTTTCAGTCTCAAAATATGGATTGAAGATAAAGAAAAAGCTCGGGGTCCTATTCAGTTGCATGTTCGGCGCGATGCGAACGTCGCAGAGTTGCGCCGCCAAGCAGAGACCACTTTAGGCCTCCCTGCCCGGCTGCAACGGTGGATAGTGGGCCGGACTCTTTGCGCCGATGACAATATACCATTGGTCTCTCTTGCGGGCTCATCTTTTAATGCACCATTTTATCTTTGTTTAGTGGAATCAGGTAACGCACTCGCACGTATTTATAACTAATTAACGGTAACTAGCTGGTAATATGATGTAGGATATCATCCATCTATATAGAACAGGGATACTTTTATCTAAATTATTGTTTAAATTTCAGAAGCAAATGCAAACACAAAAAATCTGAATGATTCAAAGAAAGAAGAAAAAAACATAAATGACAAAAAAACAAGCGATGTTTACACGGAGTTAGTCAACTTAGAACGGCAAGCAGTCGTGCCCAACACTGAGAAGTTCGAATGCGACATTTGTATGGAGGAATGTAATCCTGGGGATGGAGTAATACTACGTGAATGCGTACATTCCTTTTGCAAAGTATGTCTTTCTGATGTTATTCGTCATTGTGAGGAACCGACAGTTTCTTGTCCGGCTACGGGATGTCCTGGAGAATTACACGAACGTGAGATTCGGGCTCTAGTCAACGCTGACGAATACCAACGATGGTTGGCTCGAGGGCTGGCCGTGGCAGAGAGTGGCACTCGAAACGCTTTCCACTGTCGTACTAAAGATTGCACAGGATGGGCGCTATGTGAAAGAGAAGTGCGTCGTTTCCCTTGTCCTGTGTGCAAACATACTAACTGCGTACCATGTCAAGTAAGTTGTAAACGCTGCTTTATTAAATTTTTCGAATATGATTTGAATTATTGTGAGCGTCAAGATGGCGGGACCACGTCTGGTATTGAGAAAATGATGCCACCAGGATTTAATACAGAAATAGTACCAATTTATACTTTCGTAGAAAAATTCTACACCCAAAGAATTTGAAATTATTCGATGGAGAAAGTGGTCCCGCCATTATGACGTCAAAATGGCGGGACCACTGTTCAATCAATGAAAACCACAGGATATTATCTTAAACTGAACACACAAAATTTTAATACGATTTAGTACGACTACGTTTAAATCATATTATACCTATAAAACGGTTATTTCAATAAAAAAAATAAGTATTTATACATTGACATTTGAAACCGCCTACAGAAAAAGTATCTCTCAGTCAGATATAATTTTTTGGCTCTTATAATTTATTTAGGCGTTTGTTAACATTTTACTTAAGAAGGGTTTTCTAAGTTTCTTCATTTTAATTTTTGTACATGTTGGCTACAAAATAAAAGTGCACTAAAATTTTTAAGCAAATAAACATAAATAACTGAATAACCACGTATTGAAAAATGATAAATTCAATAATTAAATTAAACCCTGTTTTAACTGACTTCAAAAAAGGACGAGGTTTTTAACCCTCAAATTTTATAGGCAAATGTTGAAGGAAGGGATTAAGGATATTGCCTTCAGGTTCATAATGTCCGAAATGTCCCTTTCCCATAATGTCCATTTCCTGAAATGTCCATAGAATAGATAGAATAATCGATTGGGTATGTTTGAAATATGAATTTAAAAAAATGAAATCATAATATCGATATTTTTATGCTATTGCATAGCTTTTATCGCGGGCTTTGAGCGCGGCGACCGAACCAAGAAATTCCGTAACGAAAAAAACCTCACAATCGTCTAATATCGTTTCAATTCGGTAGACTTCTGCACGGTGTTTGTGTGCGTGCGGTTAGACGTATTGTACGACTCTACGAAACTCGCACGAATCGAGAAGAGCTGCTCCGAAATCGGACGATGCTACCTATACCGCGGCAGTCCCCGAGTGCCACACGTCTTTTTTTATTAAAAATAAATCATCAAGTCGTAATAAAAAAAATACAGAAACTTTTCAATATGATTTTTTTGCGACTTAATTTAAACAATATTTCTTTTGTTTAGTAGCTTTTTTTTGTTTTGATTAAAGAGGTATTTCAGTTTTATTGATTTTTTAGTCGCGAGCGATTGTTTTTGGCCCTGGTACAGTCATAATAATAATATTACTATATTGATTACGGAAAAGGGACATTTCGGACAAGAGGACATTACGAACCAGTAGGCAATATCCTTCATCCCTTCCTTCAACTTTACAAAATATATAAAACGCAGTACATTTGCCTATAAAATTTGAGGGTTAAAAACCTCGTCCTTTTTTGAAGTCAGTTAAAACAGGGTTTAATTTAATTATTGAATTTATCATTTTTCAATACGTGGTTATTCAGTTATTTATGTTTATTTGCTTAAAAATTTTAGTGCACTTTTATTTTGTAGCCAACATGTACAAAAATTAAAATGAAGAAACTTAGAAAACCCTTCTTAAGTAAAATGTTAACAAACGCCTAAATAAATTATAAGAGCCAAAAAAATATAACTGACTGAGTGATACTTTTTCTGTAGGCGGTTTCAAATGTCAATGTATAAATACTTATTTTTAATTGAAATAACCGTTTTATAGATATAATATGATTTAAACGTAGTCGTACTAAATCGTATTAAAATTTAGTGTGTTCAGTTTAAGATAATATCCTGTGTTTTTCATTGATTGAACAGTGGTCCCGCCATTTTGACGTCATAATGGCGGGACCACTTTCTCCATCGAATAATTTCAAATTCCTTGGGTGTAGAATTTTTCTACGAAAGTATAAATTGGTACTATTTATGTATTAAATCCTGGTGGCATCATTTTCTCAATACCAGACGTGGTCCCGCCATCTTGACGCTCACGATTTATTCAAATGGACCTAGTCGGGCATAGTGGAATTCCTGAAATTTCTTATCGAAATCTATTTATGAATTTATTGCTCATTATTCAGAACTAACGAGCATTTTTGTTATGGTTAATTAATAGGCTGAATTAAATATTACGCATCATCACAGTACCTCTGTATGTCTATGTGTTAGGCAATAACACCTATATTAATATAGTCTAGAGCTTGACATAGGCTACTTTTTAATAAGGGAATAAAATGTTTTTCGCGATATACGAGTGTAACTGGCCTAAAGAAGCAATAAAATACCCACAATCTACATACAGCAACTTTGGAAAAGTCAATAAAAATATTTTTAAGTAGGTTGGCATAATAGTGATTCAGATACCATATTCTAATAAAGAATTATTTTTGTTTTCAGGCCATACATGACAATCAAACCTGCGAACAGTATCAAGCTAAGTTATTAGAAGCTAAATCTATCATCAGCAACAACGAGAAGACTGACGAGGGGACGCAGGCACTGATCGACGGGTTAATATCCCGGGGAGAAGCTGTGCAATGTCCCGAGTGTAGTGCCGTCATTACAAAGAAATGGGGCTGTGACTGGGTGAAATGTTCCGCGTGCAAGACAGAGATATGCTGGGTGACCCGCGGCCGGCGCTGGGGGCCCGGCGGGCGCGGGGACACCAGCGCGGGCTGTCGGTGCGGCGTGGACGGGAAACGGTGCCACCCCTCTTGTGGATACTGCCACTAAATATTACTACTTATTTACTTCATTATACACAATAATATTACCTATTTATTAAATTATCTATCGAAGCTACAATGATGTTATTGATATTACCTAGTAGTCATATTAATCTTGAGAAAACTATTGCATCTCTCTAGAGCTAACTTAAGATCTTTTTAACAAAGCAGTTGTGTTTTTCTAACAGCCATCAATGTTTTTTTTTTCTAGAAGAAAATTATTTTATCAAATCTAAATATTTGTTTCCCTAAGTAATGTATTCTACTTATTATTTGATTGCACACAAAGTAATACTGTAAGCGTGTCACATGAACACCAGTTTTATATAAAAAATGGTGTTTAAGTGACTTTGATACCTGGGCAGATTGAAGTAATTCTTTGAATCCTAACTAAATTATTATAATTGAAAATACCCGTCTACCTATTAGTCATGCTTCCCCACCAAAAACTACCTACTTTATAGAAATTTATCACATACAAATTAAAGAGTAAATAATAATAAATATTACACAATATCGCATACATTGATCTGATCCCGTGGTAAGTAGCTTAAGCACTTGTGTTACGAAATTCATGTCCAGTCTCATAGGAACTACTATAGAGTTTTAACTGAGTTTTCGAAATGGGAGTACTAATTTACTTTATATACTCATTATCACTAGCTGTGCCCGCGACTTCGTTCGCGTCGACTACAGGATTTTACGTACAAAAGTTTTTTCCAATATGTAACTTCCGTTCCTGTAGAAATTTTGCACGCAATATCGCGAAGCAAGTTAACTTACGTTCATGGGTACCTGCATGCCAAATTTCAATCATCTAGTTTACGCGGTTTACTTTTTTTCATACTACAGTTTACATTCCCGCTTAATCCCGTTTCCGTGGGAATTTTGTAATATTCTGTTGCAACTAAGCTTTAAATTTACCTGCATGCCAAATTTCAAGCGACTAGGGTTGCCAACCGTACTCTAAAATAGAGTATTGTACTCTATTTCATGTGGTCGTACTCTATAATCTATAACACTTATAGAGTACGCTAAAATACTCTTTTTACAAAATGTTTAGTGCACGTCTGTAATAAAAGATAAACTTAAATGATTCTCTTTTTTAAAAGTGTATACTCTTTATTTCCCTCCTTTAAAATCAGAAATACTTTATTTCTGCTAAAAAAAGTTGGCAACCCTACAAGCGACTAACGTTAGTGGTTTAGATTTTTTATTCAAAAGGATTTCCCTGCTAATTCCCGTTCCCGAAGTTGTAATTCCTTTCTTGGTGCAACTTTACACTACCTAAGCTACGTCCCTTACAAATTTTATTACATGTATACAAAAGTTTTTTTCCCAGTTACTCCTGTTCCCGAGGGAATTTTTCAATTTCGAGTTGCAAGTAATCTTGGCGTTCATTTGGTACCTGCATACCAAATTGCAAGCGTCTAACATAAGCGGTTTATATTTTTCATACAAGAGGATATTCCCGGAAATTCCCGTTACCGAAGGAATTTTGGGAATTCCTTTCATAGTGCACCTTTACGGTACCTAAGCTACGTCCCTTCCAAATTTCATTACATACAAAAGTTTTTTCCCAGTCACTCCGGATCCCGAGGGAATTTCGCAATATCGCGTTGCAAGTAATCTTTTCGTTTATTAAGGTACCAGCATGCCAAATTTCAATCATCTATCTTACTCGGCTTAGATTTATTCATACAAAAGTTTTTCCCCGCTCACTCCTGTTCCCGTGGGAATTATACAATATCCTGTTATAACTAAGCTTACTAATGTATTAAACTTGCATGCCAAATTTCAAGCGTCTAACTCAAGCGGTTTAGATTTTTCATACAAAAGGATTTTCCCGATTTTTCCCGTTCCCGTGAGAATTTCGGGAATTCCTTTCTTAGTGCACCTATACGGTACCTAAGCTATGTTCCTTTCAAATTTCAAGTGCCCACGTTAAGCCGTTTAGGCTGTGCGTCGATATGTTACGGTCAATGTGAGCAATCGGCAATTATCTATAATCACCGGTAAATATAGATAATTCCCGACGCACATGGTAAATGTAGTGAATTATTCAAATTTACCGATAATTATATAAAACTCCCGCTCGACTGTGGTAAATGCTGAAATTCCAAATGTCACAAATCTCAAATCTCAAAAATATATTGACGAGAAAGAATTTTAAGAGTTCCACTGAAAATTCCCTGCCTCCTAATTTCATTTAACTTTATTTTTATAAGATAATATTTTTTTAAAAACCAAACGTGAAGTTTGGTTTCTGGATACTTGACTGGTTTATTTTATAACTAGCTGTGCCCCTGACTTCGTTCGCATGGACTACAGGATTTTACATACAAAAGATTTTTCCCAGTAACTCCCGATCCCTTACGAATTTCGCAGGTAAGGTTTGAGTCTATTAGGGTACCTGCACGCCAAATTTCAATCATCTATGTTACGCGGTTTAAATGTTTTCAGAAAAGTTATTTATTAATACATACTTAACTACATAATCACACCTAGACACGGAAGAAACACCAATATTCACCACACAAATATTTGTCACAAGTGGGAATCGAACCCACGACTCTTGGAATCGCCAGCCTGGGTCACTAACAAAACCATTGTTTCACCGAGCCAGTCAAGTCAGTTTTATTTTATTATTTGCCACATTTACACAAAGTGTATGGTGATTTTATATAATTACCGGTAAATGTGATTAATTCGATAGTTTTCACCACCTTTACCACGAACACTAGTAATTATGCATACTTACCGGTAATTATATATAATAACCGCTCTATCCACTTTTACCGTAACATATATATCAGTCAGTGAATCAGTCAGTCAGTTTCTCCTTTTATATATTTATAGATCAAAGATAGTCCAGTTATTTAAGCTTAAATTAGGTAAGAATCTCGGAATTCGAGATACCCAGCTGTAAGTTCGTAAATATTTAGATATTGACACCCTAAAAGTGGTCTCAAAACCTACATATGGTAGGGTGTACGCAACTATTAAATTTTCAATGTCAAATGTCACAAATATCAGTTTTATGAACTTTTGAGCGAAACGGCAAGTTTTATCATCAAAGTGTGTAGGAGAAAATTGCTTATCATCTAATTATCTATAAAATTGTCTCTACGTTTTATTCCTAAGATTCACCATTTCAGAGATACAGCGATGTAAATAGTTGAAAAAGTTGTATTTTCAAAAGCTTCCAGACCCCCTAAGTGATTGTGCTAGACAGTTAAAATTTTCACAACTGATGTATTTCAGTAGCCTCTATAACATCTAATACTAGAAAAAGCTTAAAACCTAAATGTTTAAGTGGGTTCTTATACAAAACTATGGTTTTTTTTTCTCACACTTGGCCGGTTTTTAACGTGGTTACCCCAGTAAACCTATTCCAGACGACACCTTTTATACGTGAAGAACACGTTGTTTATATGGAAGCCTAGTCTAGCACAATTGCACGGGGGTCTGGAAGCTTTTGAAAATACAACTTTTTCAACTATTTGCATCGCTGTATCTCTGAAATGGTGAATCTTAGGAATAAACGTACAGACAATTTTTTTAGAGAAATAGAAGATAAATAATTTCCTCCTATACACTTTTATGATAAAACTTCCCGTTTCGCTCAAAAGTTCATAAAACTGATATTTGTGACATTTGACCTTGAAAATTTAATAGTTGCGTACACCCTACAATATGTAGGTTTTGAGAACACTTTTAGGGTGTCAATATCTAAGTATTTACAGACTTACAGCTGGGTATCTCGAATTCCGAGATTTTTTCCTAATTTGACTGGACTAAGACAGAATGTGGACTTTTTATTTTTAATAATGTTCAATTATTATTTTTTTATATTTTATGACACATATGGTTTGTCTTCTAAATAGATAGATACATCTATTGGGGTACTTACATACTTTACAGTATAACAAGGGGCCTAACAAAGAAATACTACTCAATTCTGCAAGGTTTGCAGAAAATTAGTAATCCTCCTCATCCATCGATTTTCAAGTATGATGATGTCTGTATATCCAGCGGGACCCTTCACCTGATCCCAATAGGAACCAAACTTTCACTTCCAAAATAATAGTACATTAGCTTTTTATATTTTATCTGATTTATTTACATATTATTTCTCATTATTTGAATTAAGCGATATGTTTTTTGAAGGTACTATGATACTAGGAAATATGAGTGTCTGGACTGAAAGACTTGAAACAAAAAGGGTCCTGCTGGCAAAATAAAAGGTTTGTCAGTATATTTCTAAAAAACTGTACTGTATAACTTTAAAAAATAAAAGAAGATAATCTAAAGCAGTGGTTCTTAACCAGTGGGCCGCGGACCACCTGTGGTCCCTGAGAGCATCACAAGTGGTCCGCAAAACAATACTAATTATTAAAAAAAATTGTATGTAAGTGATTAGTGGACGCGACACATAACGCTTGATTCTGAAGGCTTCTTAGGAACAAGCCTTTCTTTATTTACACTTAGATAATGTTGGTATCACCATAATAATTAACACAGTGGTACGAGGCGGGGTATAAAATAGCGACCTCTTGCATGGCAAGCAAAGTCCTTAACCACTCGGTCATCAAAACCTTTTTTTAGGTGGTCCGTGAAAAGACAGAAATATTAATGAATGGTCCCTCATGTCTAAAGGTTATTTAAGGTTAAGAACCACTGATCTAATGGTACTAATGCTATACAGTGGTAAATTTTGCTGGTATCACTGCTAATGTATTATTATTTAACTTATACAATTCAGAAGGTTCTATTTATTACGGAAGTGAAAGTTTGGTTCCTAATAGGATCAGGTGAAGGGTCCTGCTGGATATTCAGACATAGTATGATGTGATGATGTATTATAAGCAAATTGTAAGTCCTTCACAAAAGATAATTAGCAATGATTTGAAAAATAAAATATTTATACTTAAGTAAAATAATTTTAATACTAACTTTCAAATTTAACTTACTTTCAAATCTATCCACAAAACTTTTCCAAACACTGCATTATGTGCACTTGTAAAATGAAGTTTAATTATTCAATATAAACAAGAAAACATAATGTTTGTAAGACTAAGGACTAAAAACTGAAACAATTAGATATTTCTGCCGATTAAATACAAGTTCTAAAGTCAAGCATTTCTTAGACCATCAAATATTAAATTCCATTACTCAGCTGTCACAGCAGAACACAAGAATTTAAAATAATGAAATATGTAACTTATGCCTCACATAAGAGGTTCTAGTATGGTTTGTATTTACAACCACAATCATGTAAGTAGAATAAAAATAACTGATTATCATTTAAGTATTCAGATGTTACACAAACACAGTATTGCCACCCACAACTCATGAAGGATGGTGCTGTCCACTCAAGTGTGGCTTCTTCAAGTAACACATACAAAAATTAAAAATGTAGTTGCATGGAACTTTAAAACTTTAAGATCTTGGTCAAACTAGGTTGGAAAACTTTGTCATAGCACTCATAATCCTAAGAATGCCTATATAAATTAAAGAGAACTTGGTCAAAAACTTCATTACACTTTAATCGTAATTATTCCTTATGGTTACCATACAATATCACTTCACTTATTAATACCTCCTCATTCCTGGAGGGCCTCTTCCACCAGGGCCTCCACGGCCCATGCCTGGGGGAGCACCCATCATACCAGGAGGAGGACCACCCATCATGTGACCTCCACGCATCTGTGGTGGGGCTGAAAGCTGTCCTCGACTGCCCGGAGCCATGTGTTGTTGCGACGGACCCCCGACGCCGCGCGCTGGCCCCTGCAGACCCGGCGGTGCGCCGCCAGGGCCCGCGCCGCGCCCTGCCGCGCGGCCGCCGCCCGGCCCACCCATGGCGCCAGGCAGGGGAACTCTCGGCAGCCCTTCTTCA
The DNA here is from genome assembly GCA_039566165.1 of Maruca vitrata. Classification (NCBI taxonomy): domain Eukaryota; kingdom Metazoa; phylum Arthropoda; class Insecta; order Lepidoptera; family Crambidae; genus Maruca; species Maruca vitrata. Next base: position 12,356,718 of record CM076916.1, on the reverse strand, counting down.
GGAGGAGGCGGACCTTCGATTGTCAGAGAAACAATATTTTCACCCCGCAATAACACGAATCCGAGAGTTCTCTTCTCTTCTCTGTCTGCAGTCTTACTATTTTTGGACTTTATTTTTCTAAATTCTTCGCAGTCTCCGAGAATAAGATTCATATGCTTGTCGAAAGCTTTAAACGTTCCAATAAACGTACGAGAATCCTGCAGTATCACCCGTACGCGATAATTGATATGCTGTTGCATCTTATTATTTTTTCCGATCGTCTGAAATAATAAAGTAAATACATTTTTATTATTTATTACTTAAACATTTACAGGGAAAAGACCGGATAGCCTAAAACCGCTATTTCATAGATTTACACTGAACTACACCAAAATCAACAACACAATATATTTGTCGGCAATTACACATTCAGTTTAAAAAAACACTAACCATTTTGATGATCGGATTGTTCCAAAATTTTTAGATGAAACTAATAACTTCCAAATATATTGAGATGTAAACAAGCTATGTTATTCGACTATCTATACTCTCACTCAAAAACCAAGCCAAAGATAGGGACGCACTACTAGAGCAGAGTACGAGCAGAAAAATCGACTCATTATTGTATATCGATATAATTTAAAAACGATTTTTGAGTATTTATGTATTTGATGTGCAAGTATTTAGAAACATAAATGCACTTATTTACGTATAGATGGAATGGAGTAAATAAATAAACGAAGGTGAAGTGCCTAAGGCCAGGGCCTTTCTCCTAGGGGGTCTATTGAATAACACTTCTTTGACGCCATACATATTTTCTACATTGGATACTCAGTTCAAAAGTAGCCTATGTCCTTACTATATTTATGAAAACATTAAAAAAAACGAAAATTCTTATCGATAACGATAAAATGTGCCAGTTGGGCTTATTGGAGTAAGAAATAATTTTCTTTCTTTTCTATCGCATTTTTATAAATATCCAAACTGTTATACATATACAATTCAACTCTACTAAACTCTTCTATCATAGTACCTGCTGTCTTAACAATGTAAAAACTCCCTTTTTTTATATTTTACTCGATCTATTATTAGAATACCAACGTGGCACACCGTGTCACGTGCCGTGTCATACTGTTATAAGTTTTATATCAACAGAAAACAATACTTTGGGGTTAATTTAAGTATCTGTCAACCCAACTCAATATATTCTTATGATAATAAACTCTTTAACTTAAGAGGCATGGTATTCATCCAATTTAAATCACCCATTAAACCAAATTTTAAAGTAAGTGTAAAGCTATCTACCAAATATCACAAACTGTTAACGGCGATGCTACACTTTGGCAGCGCAACTTTGCAGTATTATCTCCTACTATTACCATATTTTAGGATATCTGTACCGAATAAACAATTATTGTTTTCAATATTATTTAAAAAAAAACGAATATGTTATAAAATGTTGTATTTTATAATTTAAATATGTAAAAACAAGGACTTAAATATAAATGATTATTTCATAAGCTCATTTAAAAATATGAAAATACTTTTTTAATCGTAATCGTTTCAAAAATTATTTTGGAATGTCGATTTTATACTGACACTGTCCAACCCTATCGCTATTTTGCAGATCTGTCGCATGACAGTTATTTTTTAAGAACCAGTTGAATAGCCCTGGGTATCAAGGTAAAAAAAAATGTAAGGGAATCGATACAAAATTCTATACAGTTTACAAATTACTGTTGGCCAAATTCTTAAATTATTTATGAAATCGATATTATTTACACCGCGGAAAATTTCCAAATTGGAACTAATGCGCCGCGACGCGGCCATCTTTCAACTGTCACATAATGACAGTACTGCTTGGGTTCCTATTATAAAGATTATAATATCCCATGCCCGTCAAAAAGAACAATATTCTTCAAGACTAACTATTGTGAGTTCTGTGTATTCGTTTCATCTTTAATCTTGCGGTGAGTTTAAAACGTCAGAGCTCTAAATTATTATTTACTCCAAACATAATTATAAGTATGTTATAATTAGTCGTAAAAAATTCGTTCACATTTTTTAAATACTGAGATTATATCAAGTATAAATCCAAACATTTGCAATGTTGAAATTGAATTATTGAATACGGATACAAGAGTTTGAACAACTCCTTAAAACTAAGGATCCTTTGTCAACTGGCAACACTAATTTCACACCGACGTTTAGAAATGTCCTCTGTCTGTCTAGTCAATGTTGTCATGCATGAGTATGAGTCAACCACACGCCAAAATTTCCCTTCTTTTTTTAAATTAATCCGCTAGAGGCGCGCGATCCCGTGGATAACACATTAACACCTGGTCGACAGGATTTTTTAAAATGATACCAATTTACTATATTTGCAGGTTTTCAATGTGCTAAAAAAATTAATTTAAAAAGATAAACATGGTATAGAATAGAATAGATAGATAGATATACGATCATCATCATTTAAGTAGGTAACTCTTGAGCCTTTAAATACTTTTGGGTTTGCACAGATATTATCATATCGATACCTTAAATCACAAATGGCGTAACCACCAAAATGCAACTTCTAAGGAGAGCAAAAAAACGGAAAAAAAAAGTTTTTTTAAATATAACTTTGTCAATTTTAATGCAATGAAAATGTTTTATACATCAAATTTCTTAAAATTTTGAGATAAGAACTTCAGTAAGAACTCTTTGCACCTAAACCTTATATTTAACTAACTATAAGTCGGCTACGCTTGTGAAAATATTACGAAAAGGTTTACACCTCATAAAAACACAATTTTTAAGAGGTAAAGGTCGTATCTCCAATTAAAAATTGTGTTTTTTGCTTTAAAATAATTTAATAATGAAAGAAAACGTAAAATTTCCAGTCTGTATTACGCTTTTTACAAAGTTACACCGTTTGACACGTTTTCATAGTGACGTAATGGGTAATACTTACCGCGTAAGTTTTAGAAAAGGATGATGAATTTTAAAAACGAAATTGAATACCTATCTTGAATTAGAGAAAAAGAAACCTGAGTGAACATAAAACGGTAAATAAGGGCAAGATTTATTCTTAAGTGACACGTTAGTTGTGTGTTAGTGTATAAATAAATAATATAAGTATTGCTACATGTCCCAAAAAGTGATCCCAAAACGCGTTTTTGGATTTTTAGGACGAGATATCTCAAAAACTTGACGTAGTGGACGTGATAGGGGAAAACTTGTATAGAGAACCATGTTGAGCGCATCAAAAACTTTCAAATAGGTTATACTTTGGTTCCAGGGATGAAAAAAAATCGATATTCGTCGACCAGTGTAATCTTCTTTTTTAAAATTAACGTTGTTTATTTTATTTTTATTTATTTAAAAAGGCAAACCAACAGTACACACACATATGTATACAAAATAACATAAAATTACATTCATAAGAACACATCTTATATCTAAATCCTACTATAATATTATAAACGTGAAAGTTTGTATGTGTGGATGGATGTTTGTTACTCTTTCAAGCAAATACTATTGAACCGATAACGATGAAATTTATAGGCATACAGGTACCTTAGTAAACTTAAAGCTTAGTTGCAACAGGATATTGAAAAATTCCCACGGGAAAGTGAGTTAGCGGGGAAAAACTTTTGTATGTAAAAATCTAAACCGCGTAAATAACTACTCCACGCGGACGAAGTCGCGGGCACTGCTAGTCACATATTATACTCTTGCATTATACCCTTTAGAGGTGCACACAACACTTAACACAGCTTAACTTTATTACTTTCGTTGTTTTCTATACTATCTATATTAATATTATAAAGGAAAGGTTTGATTTTTTTGTTTCTTTGTTTGTTTCGAATAAAGCTCCGAAACTACTATTGGAAAGCTACATTATCCCTACCTGGGTGTCATAGGCTATATATAGTTTTAAAAAAAAATAGATTCCGTATAATATTAGGGTTCTTTGAACACAAGGTGTAAAAAAACAACCAGAAAAGTTAATTATTTTGCGTACGCCTAAACTATTAAAAGGTGTACCAGTAAGCGTAGGGCTTTGGCGGTTAGGGGTAATATGTTGGCCCGCAGGTTTGCTCGTTGTTCACAGGGTGGTAAAATCACACTATTTAAGGCATACTGCCAGTCATTTTACTCTAGCGGCCTGTGGATTAACTTTACTCAGAAGTCGTACAATGCCTTACGTGTGCAATATAATAACATCTTCAGGGTGCTTTTGGGGTTGCCTCGTTTCTGTAGCGCGTCCGGCATGTTTGCAGAAGCACGCACGGACGATTTTTACGCTATTATGCGCAAAAATTCTGCATCTCTGCTAACGAGACTTCGAGGCAGCACCAACGGCATTCTGAGGGTGTTTGCTGAGAGACCTGACTCTCCTTTCGTGCAACACTGGCTAGGGCTGTTAATTTTACTGTATTCTTGTCTTGTCTTGCCTTGTCAGTCCTAGCTAGTGGTTACTGAATGTTTTGTTTTTTGCTTTTTGTGTCTGTCTACTAACATATTGTTACGACCACGAGAGACCGTGCAAGCGGAATTAGTCTTATCGTCGTATGGATAAGGTCTATATTCGCTTGCATCGATACTACGCTACACACTCTGGTAGGTTGTAGCGAGCTCTAGAGTGTTCTAAAGTAATAATAATAGTACGACCTTGAGAGACCGTGCAAGCGAAATTAGTCTTATCGTCGTATGGATAAGGTCTATATTCGCTTGCACGATACTACGTCACACACTCTGGTCGGTCGGAGCGAGCTCCAGCGAGTTCTAGAAATTTCGATCCCCGCGAGAAGATTCTCGACGCCACGCGAAGAGCTGCGTCCTCACTGGGTATAAAAGCGGGATGTACGACGCGACGGGACAGTTCCGATTTGGAAAGCGAAGCGAATCAGTCTCCTGCGAACTAGAAGTGATCGAGTGCGTTACCTGCGAATAGTCAGTGAAATCCAGTGTTTTATTGTGATTCAGTGCTGTAGTGTAATTTAGTGTTCCGTGTTAAGTGTTGTAATTGTGTAATTGTTAGTCGATAAATAAATTAATTGTCTTTTGGTGACTTTTGGCGTATCTTGAATTTAACGTACCCCGTTCCCGCAACAATTGGTGTCAGAAGTGGGATTCAAGATGCCTCTTACACCACGAGAAGACAGTGAGGGTCGAGTTACTAGGAGTCAAACCGCGGCCCTGCAAGAGGGTGAAGGTACTTCAACGGAGGGATCGATTCAAACACCGATTGGGTCTGTGGAGCTTGCAGATTTATTTAAAATGCTGAAGACACAAGCCAGCCGTCAGGAGGAGCTAGCCCGACTTCAGGAAGCACAATTTGCTAAGCTGAGGGAAGAACAAGCCCTTCGCCAGGAAAAGCAAGACCTTCGCCAGGAGGAGCAAGCCCGCCATCTGGAGGAGATGAGCAAGAGTTTGTTGGGGGCTATTGAGAAGAAGCACGAAGTATTAGAAAAGCAGATTGATGCTCTCAAGGATGATGTGCTAAGCGTCAAGACCCAACACGAAGATCGACTCACCCAACACGAAGATCGACTCACCCAACATGAAGATCGATTCACCGAACATGAAGATCGATTCACCCAACATGAAGATCGATTCACCCAATATGAAGATCGATTCACCCAACACGAGGATCGACTGAGCCAGGTAGATGCTGAGATGCGACAGCTGCATACCAAGATGGCAAGAGTGGGGACCCGGGGTGCTACGGTAGTGCCAGATTCTCCGAAAATCGAAGTACCCCACTTCGATGGAACGACGTCTTGGGCAGCATTTTGGTACCAGTTCGAGACGGTGGCTAAAGGAAAGGGGTGGAACGAGGAAGAGTCCTTGATAGCTCTGACTCTGGCTCTTCGTGGAGATGCCCTGCTCACGTTGGAAAACCTGCCTTCGGATAACAGAACTTTAGGTGCTCTCCAAAGAGCACTAGAGGGCAGGTACAGCGACAAACACTTGGAACACGCGTATAGAGCTCAACTGCGCGACCGACAGCAGAAGCCTGGTGAGAGTCTGCAGCAATGGGCAACGGAAATCGAAAGGCTTGTCAGACGTGCCTACGTGTCATGCCCGACAATGGTGGAATCAATGATCCCGCAAGCTTTCTGTGATGGAATTAGAGACGCAGACGTCAGACACACCGTGAAATTGAGCCATCATCAGACCTTACAGGAAGCTCTGGCCCATGCTTTGGAGGTGGAAGCCGTGCGTCAAGACGCTAGAACTCAACGACTTCGGGAGGTTGTGGTTAAGGAAAAACCTTCTTTGGGTCCGATGTGCTATGGCTGCGGCGAGAGGGGTCATATTCGGAGTAGTTGCCCCAGGCAAAGATGGCCGCATAGAACGACAGTAGCGTCCTCTACACAGGTGGACGCAGAAGAGCTGTCAGGAGCCAGGGCCGTGGGGCGGGCGCTGGCTGGCCAACATCGAGCCCCTACCGTCACTGTTTCACAGATTGGTAATGGGAACAATCTTACTGTGGTTGGACAGCTGAACAGCGTAACGTGTCATTTTACTATTGACACCGGTGCTTCAAGAACAATAGTGCGTCCGGAGCTATTGAAAAGGACTATTGTGTGGAATCAGAGACCATCCGTTCAGCTTCAAACAGCAACAGGCCAGCCAGTTACCGTCTTCGGTGAGACGATGGCGAACATAACCATTGGAGAACAAACCTTTGAATACGGCGTTCTCATAGCAGACATCACGGACGACTGCATCATCGGATTAGACTTTTTAAGAGACCAGAAGTGTGTGGTAGACGTCGCTAAAGGAGTACTTAGTTTCCCCGAACAAGAAGTATTCCTAGAGGGAGCGAGATCATGCGCAGTTTACTGCCTGCAAAATACGACCCTACCGCCGAGATCTGAAACTCTGGTCAAAGTTAGATTCCCTTACACTGCGTGTCAAGGGCGAAGCGTCGTCATAGAAAACTGCGGCGACCACCCGAGTTGGATCACAGCAAGAACTCTGGCAATGACCGGAAAAGGAGCGCTGGTGCGAGTCATCAATCTTAGTGGAGATGAAGTGCAGCTACGAAGAAACTGTGTCATCGGACGGTGCGATGCAGGTCAATCCATCAGAAGGCTGAAAAGGGCCCGGGAACCGGAATCCTGTCAACAAGATGACGTCACGCCGCTCCTAGCAAATTGTAAGGACAAGCTATCTGAGCGGGAACTTCAGCAAGCTAAAAGGTTGTTGCTGGATTTCAACGACATATTTTCGAAGGGTGACCATGATTTGGGAAGGACAGGTCTCGTTAAACACAGAATAGACACGGGAGACGCGCCACCAATAAAGCAGCGGCCCAGGCGCCTTCCATTTGCCAAAGAGAAGGAGGTAGCAGACATGGTTGCCGAGATGCAGAAGAACCGCATCATAGAACCTTCCACAAGCCCGTGGTCTTCGCCAGTAGTCCTAGTAAAGAAGAAGGACGGCAGCACCAGGTTTTGTGTGGACTACCGGTTGTTGAATAATGCAACGAAGAAGGACAGCTACCCTCTGCCCCGTATAGACGACACACTGGACATGTTGAGCGGCATGAAGTGGTTCTCAACAGTGGACCTTAAGAGCGGTTACTGGCAAGTTGATATCCATCCAGAAGACAAAGAGAAGACGGCATTTACGACCGGAACTAGGAATGGATTGTGGCAGTTCAACGTCATGCCCTTTGGTCTTTGCAACGCTCCGGCGACATTCGAGCGGTTGATGGAAAGGGTACTGGTTGGACTTCTTGGTGATGCATGCCTGGTCTATCTGGATGACATCATTGTCATGGGTCGAAATTTCACAGAGCATGTCAGTAACCTGAGGAAGGTTTTCACCAGAATACGAGAAGCAAACTTGAGACTCAGCCCAAAGAAATGCACGTTTTTCAAGGAGGAAGTCGCCTACTTAGGCCACATTATTTCATCGAAAGGTGTAAGGACAGACCCAGAGAAGATAAAAGCTGTCCAAGAATGGCCTATACCAGTTAACAAGACTGACGTGAGATCATTTTTGGGTTTATGCGCATACTACCGGCGCTTTGTAAAGAACTTCTCTGATATAGCGAAACCTCTTCATCGGCTCACGGAAGATAAACGAGTATTCGCCTGGGACTCGGAATGTGATCAAGCCTTCGTCAGATTAAAAGAACACCTCTGCACCAGTCCTATACTTGGCTACCCGAACAGAGAAGGAAGGTTTATCGTGGACACCGATGCCAGCAATACTGGCATAGGCGGAGTTCTATCGCAAGAGCAAGGTGAACGGGAAGTGGTGATCGCCTATTTCAGTAAGTCACTTTCAAAACCTGAAAGGAACTACTGTGTGACTCGTAAGGAACTGTTGGCGGTAGTGAAGACTCTACAGCATTTCAACAAGTATCTCGTTGGAAGACAGTTTACCCTGCGGACAGATCATGCTGCGTTAAAATGGCTCCTGCGGTTTAGGAACCCTGAAGGACAAGTGGCGCGGTGGCTAGAGCAACTACAGGAGTACAACTTCACAACAGAACATCGGAGTGGTAGAACGCATTTGAATGCCGATGCCCTATCAAGGAGACCTTGTCCTGTGGCCTGCAGTCATTGCTCTAAGACGGAGACTAAAGAAGAAGTCCGGATGATTACCACCCAGGGACTTGATAATGAATGGAGCGAAGACGCTATCAAAAAGGCTCAAAAAGAGGATTGTGACCTGAGGAAAATATTTGAATGGAAAGAAGTAGGTCAAAAACCTTCTTGGAGCCATGTAGCATCATCAAGCCCCATCACGAAAAGTTACTGGGCACAATGGGACAGTTTGGAGATTAAGGATGGAGTACTCTTCAGGAAATGGGAAACACCAAAAGGGGATCAAACGACACTACAGCTGATTGTACCCCGTAAACAGGTTGCTTCTCTACTGAGGTACATACACGATGGGGTATCCGGGGGACATTTAGGCGTGAAGAAGACCCTAGAGAAGCTGAGACAGAGGTTCTACTGGATTCACTGTCGGGAGGACGTCGAAGACTGGTGCAAGAAATGTACGTCTTGCGCATCAGTAAAGGGCCCACAAACCAGAAGTAAGGGCAAACTCAAGCTGTACAACGTCGGCGCTCCATGGGAAAGAATCGCAGTAGATGTAGCTGGCCCCTTTCCAGAATCCGATGAGGGCAACAAGTACATCATTGTGGTCCAAGATTACTTCACTAAGTGGCCTGAAGTCTTCGCTACGCCTAATCAAGAAGCAAAGACGGTCGCCAAGAAGTTAGTCCACGAGGTAATTTGCCGATTTGGTGTGCCTCTTGAGATACATTCTGACCAAGGAAGAAACTTTGAGTCAGCACTGTTCCAGGAGGTCTGTCAACTGTTGGGTATGCATAAGACCCGTACTACACCAGCACACCCGCAATCCGATGGCATGGTCGAGAGATTCAACCAAACGTTGGAAAACCACTTGGCCAAAGTTGTGGACGAGCATCAACGAGACTGGGATCAGTACATACCGCTTTTCTTGCTGTCCTACCGATCTGCGATCCACGATAGCACCAGCGCAACCCCAGCAATGGTAAACTTCGGTCGAGAAATGCGGCTTCCGGTAGACGCGTTGACTGGGACACCGCCAGAAGCTCCGAAACCAGTAACCGAATATGCGGCTGACCTACAGAAGCGCCTGGATGAAGTACATGCTCTCGTTAGAGACTGCAGTCTAAAATCCAGCGAAAGAATGAAAACCCGTTACGACCGCAAAGCCAACACCGACGGTTTCGATGAAGGGAGTCTGGTTTGGTTACACAACCCACTCAGGAAGAAGGGCAAATCACCGAAGTTCCAGCCAAGGTGGGAAGGACCATACAAGATCATCACTAGGCTGAACGACTTAACCTATCGGATCAAACAAGGGACAAGAGGCAAGCCGAAAATTGTTCACATTGATCGATTGGCTCGTTACCATGGGTCAAATGATGCTCGGGACGAGCATGACTAAGAGGGGGATAATGTTACGACCACGAGAGACCGTGCAAGCGGAATTAGTCTTATCGTCGTATGGATAAGGTCTATATTCGCTTGCACGATACTACGCTACACACTCTGGTAGGTTGTAGCGAGCTCTAGAGTGTTCTAAAGTAATAATAATAGTACGACCTTGAGAGACCGTGCAAGCGAAATTAGTCTTATCGTCGTATGGATAAGGTCTATATTCGCTTGCACGATACTACGTCACACACTCTGGTCGGTCGGAGCGAGCTCCAGCGAGTTCTAGAAATTTCGATCCCCGCGAGAAGATTCTCGACGCCACGCGAAGAGCTGCGTCCTCACTGGGTATAAAAGCGGGATGTACGACGCGACGGGACAGTTCCGATTTGGAAAGCGAAGCGAATCAGTCTCCTGCGAACTAGAAGTGATCGAGTGCGTTACCTGCGAATAGTCAGTGAAATCCAGTGTTTTAGTGTGATTCAGTGCTGTAGTGTAATTTAGTGTTCCGTGTTAAGTGTTGTAATTGTGTAATTGTTAGTCCATAAATAAATTAATTGTCTTTTGGTGACTTTTGGCGTATCTTGAATTTAACGTACCCCGTTCCCGCAACAATATATTATAAGAAAAATTGTTACTAACAAAATTGGATCATTTTAGTTGTCTGAATAAAAAAAAATATTATTATTATATTATTAAATGTTCGGATTAATTAAGTCCGCGACACAATATCTATGTCGAGGGAGGAGCAACAACCATTTCTTTACGAATTTTGAATAATTTTCGACTTCATTTTAACACATTTATTCAAAACTACGCAACCGATTTTAATGCGGTTTTTTTCATCAGATAAAGTGAAAAAGAGGAAGGTTTATATTTTTATAACATGGATAATATAGTAGACAGACAGTGATTATTTTAAAGGTCTAGCGCGCGAGGCGTGTTAAATAAAACTTTGAAATTCTCACCGCACTATGGTATAGATAAGTTAAGTGTAAGTAAGTTTGAACTTTTAGGACTTAGGTGTTTTGGAAAGTACTTAAATCTTACGATTTTATGATTTGCTAAGTATGTATTAACTTATTTGAACGCCGGCGTTTTAAGGCTGTCCGTCTACGTCCGACTTTTTGTAAGACTGATACCTAGTCGGGCCGAATTGAATTTTTAGGAAAGGTCCCACCGTCTTTATTCCGATAAAAAAATGTCGGTTACCGATTATCGGACATGGGTGGGCAGCTTTAAACCTAATTATCTTTGATGAACTATCTAAAGTAAAAAAATGGAAATTATGTTTTTTTCCTTCAAAGTGCTGATAAATTGGTGGTACTTCGAAGTGCTGACAAAAAGGTGAAAATAGGTAGTACAATTACGAATTTTTAATTGACCCTGACATAGAAATCTAGTAAGCCCAACTAAACTAACCTATTACTATGTTGTACGCAGGACATTTAGTTTCGATCAATCGCTGACCACATTATCCGATGATTTTGTATGATATATTCCACTGACTTTTTGTAGGACGTTGCTCCATTGTAATTAGTCAATTTGTCCGACAAAAATCACACAAGTCCGTTTGTCTAATATGAATCCATGTTAGACGAGAGTTTTATGCATTCAACTGTCAACACTCTTTACTATTAATAATTGAGCTTACTGAATTTAGATTGGATATTTTCTGAAATTTCCAAACAGACATAAATTCGAAAAATCATTGTTTTGAGTACTGAAAGTATATAACGATGAGGCTTTTTTATCACCAGATAATATCCGCGGATACCTATACGGAACTTCGGCAAAACAGTGCTGAATATTTTTATGATACTGATAATTTGTAAAATCCGGGAAGTGTAGTATACAAAGTCTGAGAATTTTAGGAAATATTGTTTGACAAATAATTAGTGCACACAATGTGAAGGTGTTAGATGTAAACTTTACAAGGCAAAACAATGACTCCCTAGTAAATTATTAATTGTATACAATGATGGATTTTATACATTTCGTAAACAACACATACCAAGATAGATAATTATATATCTTCTATGTGTATTTCAACACGCAAAATAGGCGCTTTGACGTCGAGCTGCGGATGCGGATATCAGCCCGTTGCACCATTATCCATGTGTAATGCTAATGTCCCTTATTATCTAATGGGAAAGTCTAACTGAACATGTTTTTAATTAACAAATTAGTGCGGAGTACATGCCAAAATAAACTTTAAAACATAACACTTAATTTTTAGGGTTCCGTACCTAAAGAATAAAAACGAGACGAGACCCAATTACTAAGACTGCTGTCTGTCGCTCTGTTCATCCGACACCAGGTTATATTTTAATAACGGTCAATACTAAAAACATGTAATAATATGTACAACAAATATTGATTGGGAGCTCAGCTCACATACAACTACAACGAACGCGATTTTTTTTATAATATGAGCATGGAACCCTTTGTGCGCGTGTCTGACTCACACTTGGCCGGTTTTTTAAAGCTTATCAGCGTAATGGAGGCAATGGAGCTAGCTAATATTGTTTGATAAGAAAATCACTTTTGATTTTTTTATTTCATAAACGTATACTTCTGATGCCATCGATATCATCGTTACCGTTAATAATAGCCAACAGGTAAGTATTTATTATTATGATTCGGAATACGGAGGCATTGGATATATTTAAATTAATTTCTTAGACAACAACCTTACACTTAATTTATCTATTATGTAAAATTTCAAGGTTTTATGATTTATTAATTTTTATACATTTCTTGTTACAATTAACTATGTATTGTATAGCAAAATCTAAGCGAAAAAAGCACTTTTATATACCTAGTTATAACTTTACCGTGGCACTAGGCGGCCAGAGAGCGAGCAGTAGCGGGCGGGTGGCGGGCGGGCGGGGCGCGCCCGGCGCGGCGCGGGTCAGTTGCGGTCGCGTTGAGGAAGGTTGTATCGGGCGCACGAGCCGGGGGGGCCTCAGTACCGCGGTTCCGAACGTTCGCTGACCGAGCCGCGCGTGTCGACGCCTCGCCCCGCTCGCCGCGCGCCGCACCGCGGAGCCAGCTTGCGCCCTCCCCCACTTTACCGACATAATAATATTAGGTTAGTACATCGAGTTCCTTTATCGATCCTTAAGGTATGCTATAGTTGTTGGTAGGTAGCATCCTAAAGCAATCACTTCGTAATTTTTAAAATGAGTTACTAACCTACCGCAATATTATTATTACCTCTTACTTTTTACTTAATAAAATGTAATAAACAGCATATAGGAATGTTTTTCCTCATGATATGCGTAGGTATGTATGTTATACATAATGATAGAATGATAGATAATTTATACATATAATGTGAAACGTGACATTTAGGTATTATTGTCTATTTTTATATTGTAAAACATTGTCCGTTTCTGTATGTCCCAATTTCCCAAAGATGACCTAACACAAAATTCATTTCTAAGATGAAATTTAAATCAATTTTGTTTACATCATTTGTAATGCACTTTATATAAATTACAATGTCTGTATTATTTTAAATTGTATGATATCGGGGCTACAGGCAGCTACTCGATTTTTTAAACTTTAAATAGAACTTTAACTTTTGACATTTTGTAGCCGAGTGGCTGAATTAAACGGGAATAGAACCTAAAAACAAAATACAAAATTCAGGGTCCTGATCACAATGACGTGGGTAATCTGAAAATAAAATGGTTAAGGTTGGAAAACATATGTTTTCCCTAATATCTCATGAAATGTCTTTTGCTTATTGTAATGTTGTAATTGTGTATTTCGATAAGGGTGTGGTAAAATGGCGTAGTCGAAAAATGTAAGTTAAGGTTTTGTTGACTGGACTCTAAAAGGATTTTATAAATATTATATATTATAATTAATACTTTTGATATCATTTTAAACTGTCAGGATTACACACATAAGAAAACTGAAAAATTCCGGCATATTTACAATGTCCCCCACCCATGTGAATGTCCGATACCATGTTTGTAACCCGGACATATTCAGTATCCCAATTAATATTTTTTGCGTATCCCGGATTTAAAGTGACTAATAAAATACTATGAGTGGTCTCTTGTGTTTTAAATCAAGATAGGTCCAAATATTACATACTTACTACATGTTTAGACAAGTTCAACGCCTATTACTGATTATTGTGATATTTGATTAATCGTATAAATATCGTTAAACGATAAAATGTTTTCCTGTTTGTCATATTTTTGTAGTAACTTTGTAGGTTATTTAATTATTAATGTCATTTGAAATCCAAATCGTTTCATGCATGTCACAACACAAAGTCACGGGCACAGTAGATGTGCAAGGTTACTCGCTAGCTCTTACCTGCGGCTTCACGTAATGAGTTTAAATTGCAAGAATGATTTTTAAAAAGCTCCTGATTAATAATTTTCAAGAAATTGGAAAACACTTAAAGTTTTTAAAGGTATTATTTTTTCTTAAATTTCATATTAAAATCATTTGTTATGAGTACAATTTTTATTATAATTTTTTTTAACATCTTTTTGTTATTTTAATTTAAATTTAAGGTGTAAGTAAATACTGAGTTAATAATAGGCTGCATTTATGTAAAATTGTTGAATTGTCCATTGTGATTCTTACAAAGTATGTTATCTGTCAACTATAAAATAAAAACCTTGCTTACATACTTATTTGTTGGCGTTATATTTAACTTACTGTAGAGATAGAGTAGGATTCTGGATTAAGGTTTCATGTTTTCTTGGTTATGGTTACGTGATTGTTACGCGTGACGCTCCTATCATAGTTTATATTATGTTGCCCTAGACAAGCAGACAGATAGATAATGGTCATTGAGGGGAGAGCGACGCGGGCGGAGGGCACCGAAGCTACGCACGCGCAGTGTGATGTCGAGAGTTCACACGCGCGCTTCGGAACCGCGGTGGGCCTCCACGTGTGTCGTATGCCCCCCCGCTCGCCCTCGCCGCGCCCCGCGGCTCGTTACTCGCGCTCACTTACTTGCGCGTTGCGCGGCCGCCAACCTTCATCAAAGACTGTAGTTGCTTTATCGTATTGTATTATGTCGCTTGGTTCTCGTGTACAAATAGACATAAATAATGATGACTTATTTATTAATAAGAATTATGCATGGAGACTTTTTGCACATAGATGTGCAAAGAAGAAACTCAGAAATGATCCGATAATGAACAAAAAAACAAATTGATATTTATTATTTATCTACCAAATCTGTAAATTAAATAAAAATATAAAGTATACCTACGTAAATAGATTTTGATATACACACTTGGATATTATTGTTATGCTGCAGACGAAGAACGGATTCTTCATCTTTTCTATTTTTTTTATTACTTTATACACCAACCTGCCTAAATTTTGGTATTCCGTGGATAACATTATTCCATTGCATTCAAAAATAAATGTAAAATTGGTATGATTATTATTGCAACAATGTAACCTCGACTAATACGCCTGTGTACATTTTTATAAAGTACCTAACCTTACCATAACTACCGATATGTGTATGGTGCTTGTTGTTTATCGTGTAGGTAGGTACCTATTGAATTATTCTATACAACGTATGCATGAAAGTAGGTAAAAAGGTATAATATACCTTATTTCGTATGTACTAAGGACAGCTGAGCGGAGGATCAAGTGAGTGAGGGCAAAAGCAGACACACAGGCAGGTTCGGGTTGGGAGCGTGACAGCGGGCCGCAGTGTACACTGTTCCTTGCGACGCGAACCGTCGCTCTCGGTCGGAGGATATTCTTCTGCCTGGCGCGGCGCGCATTCGTCCGCCGACCGTCGCTGGAGCGAACGTTTGTTTTGTTATTCCAAGACTCTGTGCGCAACCTACATCAACATCAACGCCATTACGACGCCTACTACTTGTAACCGAGAAAGTGATAAATCATCATCGTTCAACATGATCGGTGAGTTTATTTTAATTTTGATAATATTGTTAATTGTAACTAGGACTTCTTAAATAACCAATTGGTATTTTTATCATAGTAATATTTTTATTAGTATGAAAAAAAACTGTAAACAATTCTTGTCTAGTATAACTTCAATTTGCAACTTACTTAATTCATACATACTATTTACGAGGTATTTACTGATGAATGAAAATATTTTTTAATATTTACATTTTTTACATTTTTATATTTTGAGCGCAAATAGGATCGCTGTGGTTAAGGATTGTTATGTCTTTTAAATAGGTAGGTAACTAAAATTACGCAGATATAGAAGGTATTATTTACTTGAAAGGTAATTTAATAATATTTGTTGAATTGACAAAATTAGATCTTATCATTCCATGAAATAACAATCAATATTTTGTGATCATGCATTGTAGTATACTATGTCATGTATATTAAGGCCTATTAAAGTAAGCTATAAGGCCTAGTCTACAAGAAAAAATATGTGCAAATAATTCCAGATTTTCTGATTAGAAGTCTTATATTTCAAACTCATTTTGTTGCGTTGCTTTAATTAGCATAGTTAAATAAATTAATATTATCTACAAAATCTACATACCTATCTATATAATTGTATATATTATATCAGGTAACAATTAATAATGTAGGTAATAAGTAGGTATACAAAGTTACTAAAATTGGATCCGGTGCGGTACATATTGAATGGGGAGGCGGGAGGGGAAGCTCCGTCGGCGGCTCGGGTCGGCGGCCTGAACACGTGGAGGCCCGCACCGCGGTTCCGAACCGACGAAACCGCGGTGGGCCTCCACGTGCTCTCAGAGGACATTCACTCCTAAACGCTCCGCTCCCCCCGAACCAGTCGCACCCCTTTGGGGCCATAGTAGTATGTGCATCCTGATATTCCTGATCGGTGTATGCTACACACAACACACATTACGCTGTGTACGGTCGTTGCGTGTTTGTAGTTTCGTCGAGTTCGTAACTTTAGGATAATGGTCTCCATTTCCACCAGTGATCAAATTTTTTATCATTCTGCAGGTGACGAAGAGCGAAACCATCAGTGTGGAGAGTGCGGACTGACTCTGACCACACGAAGTGCACTCACGGCTCACGCACGTTCACACCGGGTCGTCGCTGATGCTCATCGATGCGACGTCTGTCATAAGACCTTTGCGGTGCCAGCGCGACTTGTTCGTCATTATAGGACGCACACTGGTGAACGGCCATTTGAATGCGAATATTGCCACAAGATGTTCAGCGTTAAAGAAAACCTGCAGGTGCATCGTCGCATCCACACCAAAGAACGACCATATAGATGCAACGTATGCAACGCAGCGTTCGAACACTCTGGAAAACTTCACCGCCATGCACGCATCCACACTGGCGAGAGGCCTCACGCGTGTCCCCATTGTCACAAGACATTTATCCAGTCGGGACAGCTCGTCATCCACCTGCGCACTCACACCGGCGAGAAGCCCTACCGCTGTCCAGCTCCAGGTTGCGGCAAGGGGTTCACCTGTTCAAAACAATTGAAAGTGCACTCGCGCACGCACACGGGAGAGCGCCCGTATACTTGTGACATTTGCCTTCGTGATTTCGGTTACAATCACGTTTTGAAACTTCATCGCTTCCAACACTATGGAGAACGCTGCTACCGCTGTACAGTTTGTGATGGTACATTTAATACTAAAAAGCAAATGGAGGCTCATATATACAAAGAACATGGTGCTGAAACGCCTCGCGTAACTCCAGTACAATCTGCAGTACCTATTGTAGTTAACGGCAATGTGATGTGTGACTTAGTGGAAGCAGCTTTGCAGCAGCTTCCCCCCACGCCTCCAAGCTCGCCGCCATCTCCACCGTGTCCAGCACCTGCCGTTGTCGTTGCAGAGACGTTGTCTCCGCCGCCCTCTGTATCTCCTTCGCCACCTGTGGCAAAGTTACAATACACGCTGGCTCCATCGTCTCTTCCACCAAGGAAACGCAAATTGATTCCGCAACCTGAAACTGACAATGTAGTAGTGCGCCATACATCTGTTATACAATTTGCGCCGCCAGCAACTGATGCTTCGTAGCCCATTTCATAAATAAATAGTATGTTTAAAATCGCATAGGCTTTGTTTGTACTATTAAAGGCTGTATTTAAGATTTGAATGAGATTGCAATGTTATAGGTAATTACCATAATCTTTGTTTCCGTTATGAGTACGTAGTGAATATAGTGTAAGGATTGAGTAAAAGACTAATTAATTGCATAAGCTGTCTAAACTGCATTTGCTATGTCGTTGTTGTAAGTTTTATATTTATGTATCTATAACTTAAGTATAAATCAATTACATAAGTTAAACCTTAATTGTATTTTTATTTCTTTATGCCCAATATCACAATAAATAGATACAATATGTGTGTTAGGTAGGAAGCACTTTGTTTACTTAAAATGAAAATGATATATTATTCCGCTTACTTGTTATATCAACCGACAGTTGACTACACTCACAGGCACAATTAACCGCCCACCTTTAAAATTCGCCTCTCTGATAGTTTTGGTTTACTATGGCTTATCAAGTGTTTTGTTTTTTGTTAAGTGGCTAGTCTTGCAATAAATTAAACACCTATACCATCATTTGGTTTCGTTAATTTGTGACAATGACGGGTTTTTGTAACTTAGTCGTTGTTTGACATTATTGCAGTTGTGTTACTGTGTGTTCATTTCCTGTTCTTTTCTGCCGTAGTGTGTGATTACTGTTTAATTCGAGTTTGAAGTGTTAGTTTATTGTGTGTGACTGGAAAAATGCCACCCGATGCAACTGGGATAGCCAGGGCAGTTGCCTTTGCTGACGCTGAGTACAGCCAACGTCGCATCCCCGTGCACTCGGTGTACCACGAACTGCCATACGGGATGCCATCAGACGATTTTGGAAGACAGGTTCATACACCTTCAGGCCAGTTCAAGGTCGACAGCGATGCACTTCGGCTCGAGAAGACCGATTCGCTGTCGACAACGTGTTAAGAAATCGCATTTCCACCGCTACTGAAGCCCGAATTCGTCTTTTTGAAGTACGAAACCCCAGTGTTAGTGAACGTACGATAAGAAGAAGACTGGCAGAAGGATATCTAAGGGCGTTTCGTCCAGCTCGCGCCCCAGAACTGCTCCCACAACACCGTAGAGCTAAACTTGCTTTTGCGCGAGAATATGCTGAGTGGACTGTACAAGAATGGAAGGTCATACTGTTCTCAGATAAGAGCAGAATAGCCTTAAAAGGTCCAGATGGATGCCAGCCTGTCTACAGACGCCCAAATGAAAGGTTTGCTCCTTGCGCTATATCGGAAACAATGGGTTACAAGGAAGGGTCTATTATGGTTGTGGGAGGCATCACTTACGAGGCTCGTACCGACCTTGTATTGTTTGACAGAGGCAGTGTAAATGCTTAAAGATACGTGGAAGAAGTTCTCCAAGGACATATCATACCGTTCGCACCATTTATTGGTGACAACTTTAGATTAATGCATGACATGCACGTTGCCATACCGCAAAATTGGTTACTGAGTACCTTAATGAGACCGGAATTCAAGTTTTGCCATTGCCTGCACGCAGTCCAGACCTCAACCCAATTGAACACATATGGGACAACTTCAAAAGACGTATTTGAGCAAGATTACCAGCCCCAACGTCTATTGGAGAGCTCAAAACGGCTGCGGTAGAGGAGTGGCACATTATTCCCCAATCAGATATCCAAGATGTCATGGATGGACTATCATACCGCCTCCTAGAAGTCATAAGGGCTAGGGGAGCAACGCCCATTATTAAATTTTAATATTGTTTTACTTTGACCTTCTTTTTCTTAAAATTCGAAATTTACATTTTTTGTCGATACTTCGAAAATATCGATTTTTGTAATAATGCCCTATTAAACGACTTTTTAAAATCAAACCTTCGTTTTATTTTTTGCCTTAAATTAAGTTTATAACAGATCATTCATAAAATGTGGTCTATGTTTGGTCATTTCCGAAAATTTAAGCAAATACAAGGTGGGCGGTTAATTGTGCCTGTGAGTGTAGTTACATAACTAGGTAACTTTACTCATCTAATAAATGACATCACCGCAGATCAAAAGGCATGCATGTCCCTTTTGTATTACCTACCATTTCTAGGGTTATACCAAATCTATTCTTAATATTATAAAGCTGAAGAGTTTGTTTATTTGAACGCGCTAATCTCGGGTATTACTGGTTCGAATTAAATATATTTTTTTGCTGGATAGACCATTTATCGAGAAAGGCTGTAGGATATATAACATCACCCTATCAACAATGGAAAATACAGAAAAAAACGAGGACGAAGTCGCTGGCACAGCTAGTAAACGATAAAGGTACATTTACATTCATATTAGAAATTAAAACTGTAACCGAGGTAATAAATATGTACAATGCGAAAAAAGAGCGATTAACTATTTGTTTATAAATATCTCTAGTTCTGCGCCGTGTCCGCGGATTTCCGGAAGTAAAAATCCGTTTAATTATTTCATAAATATAAAAGAAGTGGAAAAAGTAAAGGCATAATAATAACTGTTTATTTTATAATAGCGCTTTTCAATCTGGATTGAACCCAGGGCCAATAAAAAATAATAAATAAAAAACCCCTTCATTTATTGATTTTTTTTTATGTTTTGCAAAAGTTGGACTGTTACATTGTCAAAATTTATACAGGGTATTATTATACTAATAACATAATAATTAACGTAACGTAACTAAATTTTAGAAAATTAAAGTAGTCCACTCAAAAAAACCTAATTTTTTTGATTCTGCGTCGATTACGCCTTTTTACTACACACCTATCGAAATATATAATGATTAAAGAAATAATTCAACGGTGAAGGAAAACATCGTGAGGAAACCTGTACACCTAAGAAGAAATTCTAAGGTTGTGTACAAAGAGAATATAATCACTACGTGGTTGTGTAGTCGACCAAGCGACCAGCGGGGACCAGCGGGGACATATATGGGCTGATGATGATGAAGAAATAATTCAGGTAATATTTAGGGGGATACAAATTATCCCACACTCCTATTTGGAAATGAACCTATTAGTGTATAAACATTTACTAAAAATTTTTTTACACTTCTTTTGAATGAGATCTAGCTAGTAGTTTTTTTAATACCTCGTAAATCGTAAACTGCTTATTGCCGCGAAATCTTTCATACAATTTTGTAACTTAAATTAAAAAAAAAACTTAAATCAAATACGGTTTAAGAGCCAAAGTTTTGTAGACAATTAAAATATCTATGAGTTTCAGCTACATCTTATTCCCTGAGTATCTCCTAACCATTTTAAGGTATTAGAAAAAGTATTTTTTTCAACCTTTAGGATTTTTTTTCTAATGATCCTCCCGATTCAGGGCTCTGCATTTTTAGTATATTATTTTAGGCTCTCCAATGAACATATTTCCAAACATTAAGCCACTCACTCAGCTCAAAATAGTAAAGTTGAGGTTTTGCTTACGAAACTATAAAAAAAAAAATTATAAATAAAAAATATCGGGTTTCGTACCAAAAGGGTAAAACGGGACCATATTATTACCTACTGAGATTCCACTGTAGGTATACACTTCCTTCGAATATTTTTTTTTATTTCGTTTACTTAAATGAAAACTATTTTGTTAAGTCAAAGAATTTTTTGTATGGGGCTCACTATGGTGTCATAGTGGGCCCCAAAGAGAATATAATCACTACGTTTGTGGGCCCCATACAATACAATTCAATCAATATAAGTGCAGTCATTGAAGCATTTTAGGTCCGAATTTTTTTACTGCTAACCGATTGGCATGAAATTTTGGATTTAGGTCCATATTACCCATTATCAAAAGTGAAAATGATTTGGACCCCGCAACCACCCTGGGGGTGGTTGCTGACCCTTCTCGGCGGTAGATGGGTTTTTTTAAACAAAGGCCTAATTTTAAGCAAAAATCATTTAAAAAAGTTTTCGAAAAATCTAATAACTTTCAAGATATTGGCCATTGAAAATTCGCCTGGTTCAGAGGTTAGAGCAACCGACGCGATATCGGGAGGTCCGGTGGTTCAAGTCCCCGTTCAGGCGGGGTCATGAATGCGAATTTTTTCAAATTTTAAATTTACATTAAGCTTTAAAAGCATTAAAAACAACAAATAAAAATATAATTTAAATTTTTTTTAAATCCCTCCTTTCTTTCATAATATCTCAAAAATGACGACAGATACGTATAAAAATGTAGACATAAAAAAAATAAGTATTTTTCTAACAAACAATTTGGTTTTTTTGTGTTTTGTAACGAACAAAAATTGACGGATATATGACTGTTTAAAGAGCGCATGGCAGCGCAATCACAGCCTCTCTTAAGCCCTTTAACCCTTCCCCGTTTGTGTAAAGTGTTTTTTACTACATATTGCAATACAGGATGGTGTAGCTCTCTTAATTACCTTTACAATGGTAATTTACAAATTGTGATAGCAAAAAAAATTAAGGAGTTATAGTCTAAAAACGTATCATATATTTTTCTACTCAATTTTCTTTTTCTACTGAACATTTTCGGGGTGTGAATATTTGGAGCAACGTGAAAGTTCGCAGTATATATAGTATAATAGAGACCCAAAACTACTGTTATGTGTATAAATATACATAACTAGCTGTGCCCGCGACTTTATTCGCGTGAACTATAGGATTTTACATCCAAAAGTTTTTTCCCAATAACTCCCGTTCTCGTATGAATTTTGCAATATCGCGTTGCAAGTAAGCTTTGCGTTCATTAGAGTACCTGCATGCAAAATTTCAATCATCTATCTTAGGCGTCTTAAATTTTTTCATACAAAGATTTTTCAAGGTTTCAAGAGGTCGTTTTTGAGGTTTTAAGGGATAGTTACATGGGTTGAAAGGGGCTTAAAGTGTCATTATTATTATAGAGAATATAAAATATTACTTACTCTATACTTACATCTTTTTATGTCATTCCAAAGTATTTCGTCGTGATTTTCAATTTAAGGGTTGTTTGCAAGGGTTGTAAGGTATTCAAGGGATTGAAAATTATTTTAATATGAGGTAATTGTGTTAGAAAACACTTTACTATTTTACCACTTATTATTAGACATGTTTTCTAGCGATAAAATGGCTCAATGTAAATTTTTCCATTAAGGGTTCGTTTTCACCCTTTAAAAATAATTGGCGGGGTTCAGATTTGAAGTTAAAGGTAATACCTATGAGGCTAAATAAAAAAAAAAATCATGCAAATCGGTACACAGTAAAAAAATTCGGAGGTTTGACCGTACTTTACGCTTCAATGACTGCACTATATGTCTTTTTTAAAGTTTGCAGAGAAAGAAATTAAAATTATTTATTAAAAGTAAAATTTCCGTTCCCAAAGTGACTATATTTCTTATTTATTATAATTGGTTGGTATTATTATATATGTCCATGCATACAATACAACCGTTTTCATTTGCGTGTGGGCAAAATTGGAAAATTCCCGCCGCCGGTTTTTAAGTGTTACTTTTGACAGTCAATACCGCTTACGTTCATAGCATGAATAATATCCCGGGCACAGGCGCATCAAAAAGAAGAATTTTTTTTCAAGACCAATGGTTATTGTGACTTCTGTGTCGTCGTACGTGATCACCGGAAGATTAAAGATCAATCTTCCGGTGATCACGAAACCTGTAAAGAGCTCTGAATAATTATAATAAGAAACATGGTCATCGAATTTATTTTATTTGTAATTCGTTTATAAATTTGTTATTATTATGATAATAATATCATGTATAGACGTACAAAGGAAATGGTTGGACATTTAATTATCCAACCATTTTCTTTGTTAAAATTGAATAACGGAATACGGATACAAGAGTTTGGAATAGTTCCCTACAATTAAGGAGATTTATCAACTGGCAACACTAACTTTACACCTACGTCTCTCTATCAATGTCATCTCCAAAACATCTTTGCAGCTGTAGCACTGTAAGCCCTAGCCAACACAAACCAGAAAAAAAAAATGTTTAGATTTGACATCCGTGAGCAGCGTTGCCAGAATGTTACTTTTGTAACATTTTACGTTACTGGCCCTCCAATGTTACTTCCATGTTACACCACACTCAATGTTACTTTTATGTTACTTTTGAGAATGTTGAACAAAATTTTGTATCGGAACGCATTTATGAATATAATTTTAAGTCATGTTGGCACGCTTGATTGAAAACAACATGGCGTTGTTGGCCAGACTGACCATGGACTGACCAACCAATACGATTGTTTGTCAAATCTACTTATTCACTCACTCGTGTGTATTTCACAATCTTTCATCCCGCTTACGTGTGCGAGCGTCGGATTTGTTTGTGGTATGACGACCGCCTTCGACGCTCGCTCGCTCGGTCGGTTCGGCACTTGATTTTCTTCGTTCAAAGTTTGTATTGTATTCTTCTTTTACTAAGTATTGTTGTTTTGTTTGTGACTTTTATTATCCGCCATAACTAAAGAAGATTGATTGATTGACTTTTGTTATAAGTAGTGGTTCGGTAAGTAGGTAATTATTATATTTACATATTATTGTAGTTTTAGGGCCTGTTTCACCACTTGCTGATAAAGTGTCAGATAGGCTATCCGTAACTTATCTGCCAGATAAATTACAAATTTTGGTTTCACAGGTCTCCAATAGCATAATCTGGCAGATAAAGTGTCGGTTAAACTATCAGCCGATTCAAGTGGCTGATATAGATTTTAACTGAAGGATAAAAAGTTTCAAGTGGATAGCGGGACGAAAATAGTTTTGTGTTTTGAACATTATTACGTGTTTTGCGTTGATTGCAATCGCAAGTAACACAAAAATTCTAACATGGATTTATTTGAATTTTTAGAAGACGAATTTGATGACTATTCGATCGTATTGCGCGACCCCGTAGGAATCGTGATATTAACCCTAGACCAAATTATTTTTATATGATTTGATTTTACAAATTTGTGGTACCTAAATAATAGACATTGGTATCAGAACATAATATCAGAAGGTTGTTTTTTTCTGCAGAGAAATTAGGACTACTCCTTTCACGCTTCTGTTTTTCCATTATGTATAAACCAACCATAAGTAATAACCAAATACAAGATCAAGAAAATATTAGATGAAACCTTGTCGCACCTTCTTACACCACAAAGTATCAACACACACAACAAACCGCAAAAAAAAAAATGACGCCTGAGTTTCGTTTTTTCTGGTAACACATTTGGAATGTAAACGTTTAAATTATATGAAAAATCTTTTATTTTCATTCTTCAAAGACAAAATTATGCTTGAAAATATAAAACAAAGTTGATATTAGTACATTGGAATAAAAACTATTCTGATAAATACTTTTTCAAAATTGTTTTTATATTAAAATTAGTCTTTATGGGTCTACGCGCGATATTAGGGTGGTCGCGAGCGAACCACGATTGGTGTAACCCAGTCGAAACGTGGGGCAGTAAGTAGCTATGTAATTTGCTACTCCTAATATCGCGAGACCCATAAAGACAAATTTTAATGTAATGGAACGCGAAAGTTTAAAATCTTACATTGTTTTTATATGACGATAATATACGTGTGAGTAATGAAACGGAAAAAAGTGACGTTCCATTTCATCGACTATTATCTGGCTGATATATTTAACTGTCAGATATTATAACCGAGAGTTTGATGGTGAAACAGAAAAAAGTTATCAGAAACCTTTATCTGACAGATAACGATATCTAAAGGTTTAATAAAGGGGCGGATATTTTTTATAGTTTTTGTATTGATTGATGACAAAGCAGTTTGGTATTGAACGACATTCATAAATGGATTAGTACTTTACATAGATATAAATACCTAACTGACTGTTACTTTTTTTTTTCAACGTCAACAGTCGATTATGCGATCAACAACACAATTGTTACAAATGTTTACTTTTAATGAAGAGTCAAGGAATGTATTTCATTTTCATTAAAAAAAATACCATTAATAACGTATTTTGCCAATTTCCACAAAAAAAAAGGCAATGTTACTTTTTCTGACAAAATGTTACTTTTTGATCCGTCTCGTGTAACTTTTGACTATCGGCCACTGGCAACACTGTCCGTGAGTGCATGATGTCTAATTGACGTTTTACCTGAGGGCCTACCATGAGTTGGCTATCGTAAACTTACGTACGTTAAAAACCTATCGAGTTGTTTTTTCATATGGCCGATTGTAGTTCTTTGCGTAACCACCAGCCGGCGCTGTACATGTTTTTCATAGACATATTTACGTAGTCGATATCGAGCGCGTAAGTTTTAAACTCATGGTAGCCCCACTGGTTGGTTGGTGTGTGTTGTGTGTATATTCTTTTCCGTGAACTACGTTGTGTTCGTCTGTTATATTGTGTATTTTATCGTTATACTAATTAGTTTACAATATTTAATTAATACTCTGATATTATTTGATTGTGTGGTTTAAAAAGATTTTCCTTTATTCTGAACTTTTCGATGGGAGGAGGTGATTTGGTTAGTTGATGAGTTTTATATTTGGTAAACCTACTTAAATTCGGGACTAATACATGTGCAATGATCTATTCTATTTATGTTTAAAATAAATGTGTAGAGGTAAAGTTCCTCTAGGTAAACCTACTGCCTCTCGTATCTCGCGCAAATGTCTTTGCTACTATTTATATAATGTTTTATTGCAGTAGTACATACTACTACTACGTGAAGGATAATTGAGTGTAAATATTGCATTGTATCAAATTCCAGAATTCAAAAAAATCATGGCATCCAAATACTATGAAAAATCAAGAAAGAGTATGGAAGGCGGAACAAGCTGCAGCAGAAGAAAAGAAGCGAATATTGGAATTAAAACGAGAAAGAGCCGAAGAAAGAGACCGCGCTGAATTGAATGAAATGGCTAAGCGCAATGCTGGATCTTCCAGTGACAATCGCCTGAATTGGATGTATGATGTATGTACTGATTTATTATTCCAGAAACACCTATTGAATTTTAAGGGTTCCGTAGCCAAATGGCTCTATCATGTCTGTCTGTCCGTCTGTATGTCACAGCCATTTTTTTCAGAAACTTAAAGAGCTATACAGTTGAAACTAAATTTTTATTTTCATCAAACACATATGTGTGGGCTATCTTTGGTAACCAAATAGTTTGTGTGACAGACACTTCCAAAGTGGAAAAAAGTTGGTCCCTCCCCCCTCTAACTTCTAAAATAAGAAACTAATAAATCTAAAAAAATATGATGTATGATGTATGTTCATTACTATAAAAACTACCAACGAAAATAGTTTTGAATGAGATCTATTAAGCCGTTTTTTTAATACCTTGTAAATTGTAAACTGCTTATTGCCTCGTAATCTTTCGTACAAATAACTTTAAGGCCTTTAATTTCATAAATCAATGGTATGGAACCCTTTGTGTATGAGTCCGACACACACTTGGCCGGTTTTTATTATTGCTTAAATATTTTTTGTTCTATTCTGTTCTCTTACAGAAACCTGACAAGAAGGCTCAAGATGAGGATTACTTACTTGGCAAATCAATAGAAAAAAATTATGGCCAATCAGAAAAAGAAGATCAGGATCGGATACCAGCCATTGCTCGGCGTGTTGCTGGGTCCAGCATGGTGAACAATACTAGTGGCGATATGCAGGTGGACTTGGCAAGGAAGATGCGTGAGGATCCTTTGCTCCTTGTCAAGGAGAGGGAGAGGGCAGCACGTGCAGCTCTCCTTAATAACCCTTTACAACGACGTCGTCTTACAGAGTTGTTACGAAAGGAACAGGTATTTTATTTATTACATAAATCAATTTAGTCCTTTTCTGAATGACAATTGCCGTATTAGCTTTGACTCCCAATAATAATTTGAATGACACTCCAGTATCAGGACTATTAGGTTCAATGTTGGTTTTGCAAAGATCATGTTTTTCAGAATCATATCAACATATTGGCTATAAATGCATCATACATGCATCCAGTTTGATCAAAAACTTTATAAAATGACTGGTGTAAAGAAAACTGGTAGCCACATCAAATCTAACCTTTGCAGCTATGTATCTGTTATGGACCAAATGATAAATTGGGCATTATTCATACTGCCCGGTCCATATGAAAAATGCCCAATATGAGAGTGCAATTCAATAATAATTATTCAAATAATCACTTTGACCGGGCATTATACATAATGTTTATCACCTTTTGGGCAAAGTAATACAAACTTATTATGAAGAAAAAACTTTAATTATTATTATCATTTGATATACAATAGTTTAATATAAAAAGTAAATAGCCTCTAAAATATTGTGGTGTAAAAAAAAATGTCATAACAAAAGGGGGTAATGGACATAAATTTCCCGGCGTAACTCGTAAGACACGCTATTATTCAAAATTGCAATATAAATCAAGGCGTTTACACCCAAAATCGCTGAGTGTCATTATTTTAGTATTGATGCGTGGGGTGATTAAGATTACGGAGACATTGGCTATTTATTGTTTTTCCTCGTTTCGGCATTTTAAATCAAAGTCCAAACACAGCAAAATCAGCGTCCAATAACGCGTCAAACGTAACGGTCACAAAAAATAGTTAATACACGGCGGAACGTAATCTATGCACACATGTACGAAAATGGCTGAATACATAGATAAATGTATGGTCAATACACAGCAGTGGGGGGTTACAAATGATAAATTTTATTGAATTACGTAAAAATATAAGTGCAGTTTCCCATATACAAAAATTATTCATCCTTCAACCTATTCTAAAAATTACGCAGTGAGTATTACCCATTACGTCACTATGAAAACGTGTCAAACTTTGTAAAAAGCGTTATACAGAGTGGAAATGTTACGTTTTCTTTTATTATTAAATTAATTTAAATCACAAAAGACAATTATTTTCCTCAAATTACGCACAATTATCATATTGTCCAATTATCACATAGCCATATAATAATGACCGCGCATAATGATAAATAATGAAGTTGAAATAATAATTACATACATACAGTTGTGTAAAACCCGCCAAGTGACTCTGACCTCTCTCGGTCAGGTCGCGTTCCGGATCAGCACTGTACGAACCGGAGCCAGGCGGGACCATTGTTGCGGCAAGCGCCGGACCAGTGGAGTCTTAGCGGCGGTATTGTGCGGGCGGAGCGGGTCAGCCCGCCGGCCAGGGAGACCCGTAGACACGGGGGGGCCCTTCCGTCCGGCGGACTGCCTAACTCCGACCCGCACTGCTCAATACCAATGCGAGACTCCACGCCTTGTCTCGCTGTTGCCGCAGCAGTGGTCTCCTTTTTCACGGCTTTCGGGGTGAGTGCGACAGGCTCAATATGATCTATTATGCCTGTCGACCTCATATTTGGATCTCACTACCGCTTACCATCAGGTGGAGTGAGGTCATCTTGTTAGCCAAATATAAAAAAAAAAAAATTAATCACTTGGCCCGATAGGGCTAGACATTATGCATAATGCTCGGGCATTATTAATAATGCTCGCAATTATCACTTGGTCCATAACATATCCATTAAAGCAAAGAAATAGAGTTTAACTATAGATAAACATCGGTGTTTGTTCAGTGTCTGGGTGTGATTATGTAGTATAAAAATATCTATGTATGTATATCAGTCTGTGACGCTTAGCATACTACAAGTATTACTTAGTTTGGGGTCAGATGACTGTAAGCGGAAATGTACCAGATAAGAATTTTTTTTTGTGGTGAAGCCGACAGCCCAGCCTAATTTTTGTATTAAATTTGGCTCTTCTTTCTTTACATTTATGTATTTGGTTAGATTTATAATAATAAATAAAATTTACTCACTACTTAGTCTGGTCTATCTAATACTTTTTTTTTGCATCGTTTGGAATGTCTGTTATATCTTGACTGATGTACTTTTATATCATTTAAAGTAATAAAATTGCATTTCATTTCAGGAACAAAAAAAAGATAAAGTAAAAAAATCAAAAAATAAAGGAAACATAGATGACAAGCTCGCGGCCAAGCTGACCGCATTGAGCGGGGATAAATCGATCGACATAGCGAAGCTTCTGGAATCGGACGACTCCTCGTCGGACTCCGACGACGACGACGAAACGAGTAAAAAAAAGAAGAAAAAAAGAAAAGAGAAGTCCAAGAAGAAAGCTAAAAAATCCAAGAAGAAGTCTAAGCACAAATCGGATACGGAGGATTCGGAGGTCGAGGAGAAGCGGAGGAAGATCGGGAGTAAACACGAGGACACAAACTCGTCCAAACACGGCGAGACGTTCGATAGACCGAGGAGAGACGAGGGCTACGAGAGGGAGAGCGAGCGGAACAAATATCACAGGAGGGACCCGCCGCACGGACCGAGGGGCCGGCGGCCGGGCTCCTCGGACGAGGAGACGGAGAGGCGCAGGCGACCGTCCCCGGGGCCGCGGCGCCGGGAGGAGCAGCGCCGGGGCGGGCTGAGCGCGGCGGAGCGGGAGGCGCGGCTGGCGGACATGGCGCGGGCCGGCGCGGCGCGCGAGCAGGAGCGCGGGCGGCGCGTGGCGCAGCAGCGCCTGGAGCCCGCCGCGCCCGCCGCCCCCGCCGCGCGCCGCGCCGCGCCGCTGCCCGAGTCGCTCGAGGCCCGCATCCACTCCAACAGGCACTACATCCAGCGCGACAGGCACCACATGAATCAGCACTTCGCGAGGAGAGAGTAGTGCTCGTGTGTAGGAAAATTTCAGCGTTTATTATATAGGTGAATAAAAAACATTTGTAATTTTAATTTTAAGTACCTTTAATGTTAATAAATTAAGTTATGATCTAAGTATGTAGTATTACTGTACCCTAGAACGTTCCGTTAAGATAGCATATTATATTACTGTTGGTTTCGAATAATCACGTAAGCGGTTGTCGATGCTTAATCCAGTGGTATTTTTTCTTTGACAATCTGAAACGAGATAATATTTTCATGTTACAATTGAACAAAATGAGCCGAATTATAGGTAATAAATGCTTAACATTTCATCCTGTAAAATAATTAGATTTTTGCTAGGTGACGATCGATAAAAGTTCTATATAAAATACTCAGTAGGTACTGGTTTATTAGGGTTCCGTACCTAAAAGGTAAAAACGGGACCCTATTACTAAGCCTACTGTCCGTTCTAGCTGTATCTTATAAACCGTGATACCCCCTACTGCTAGAAAGCTGAAATTTTGCATTGCCGCTATAAGAACTAAAATCAAATCAAATCAAAAACTTGAAAAAGATAAAATATTGGCACTTGGCCGGTTACAATTACAATTTCAAATATGGAATTGCTCGTGGTACCTCGGCGCACATGCCGGCGTAGATGGGGTCGGTGTCCCAGGGCCCGCGCTCGGGCAGCGGCAGCGCGCGCCGCCGCAGCTCCGCCACCAGCTCCGCCACGTCCATGATGGGGATCGGGTCCAGCGCCCGCGCGCGCGCCGCCAGGTACTCCACGTAGTGCGGCCTGAGGCAGGAGGGGGGGGTTACCTCGAGCAGCGCGCGCTTGTACAGCCCCTCGAGCGTGCCGTAGGGCCGCGGCGGCGGGCGCAGCGCGGCGCGGCGCACCAGCGTCTCCAGGTCGTCCACGTCGAGCAGCGGCAGCGGGTCCGCGCCGGCGCGCCGCACCGCGCGCGCCAGGTACTCCAGGTAGTGGTTCCTGCAAGGGGTCATCCATCGATCACGGCAACCGCTCACGCGCTCGCGTTCGTTCGTTTCGATTTAAAATTCCAAAAAGCAAGCAACGGGGAGGGAGGGGTTCGAAGTTCACGGTTGTGTGACGCAATGAATGGATGGCCCCCGCCCGGCCGACGGCCCCGTCGACGCGACTCGGAAGGTGCCACGTTTAAAATTTACTGATATTTCTTAGCACGCTCGGTTACTTATTACTAAAAGGTATAGGGGGAAATACATTATAAAAAAAATCGTTCCCAGACAATCACATTAATCTCCACTTTCGCCCGACAGTCATTATAATAATAACTTTCACTAATTAAGATGTAACGAATTAAGTTTTGTAAAAAAGTACAGCTACTAAATAACAGTAGGTTCATTAGTAGATGGTTTATAGCTACACATATGGATTCTCATTAAACTTAGTTAATGGAAGCAGGTGGAATGTCGATAGGTAAGTATATTGAATAAGTTGGTCGCATTCAAAGTACAGCGAGCGTGGTCAGCACTAGCAGTATCGGGGGTACTGACTTGCAGAGGCCGGCGTGGTTGGGCGGCGCGTCGTGGCCGCAGCCGCCGTCCACGAGGCCGGCCGGCGTCTCGCGCTGCAGCTGCACGGGGCAGCGGCCCGTGCTGCCCTCCGGCGCCTCGGTCTCGTACGACACGTTGTTCATCTGAACAATACAAACATTTGACGGGTTATTATTACAAACACATTGGAGCGGATTAGACTCGTAGCCAGTATGTCAAATGGCTTTCTTTCTCCGACATTAAAATTATTCAGATGTAAATGATGGCTATACTTTGTTGATAATCGAGTTTAAAAATAAAGAGAAAATAAAAAAAATGTGCAATGTAGGTACTTTGGTAGTAGGTACTTTGTTCGCTTTTAATAATCATTATCAGCCCAATATCTTCAACGAAGGGCTCAAACCTTCTCTAAACTAGATCGATGAGGCCATAGTGAACCAGTTTCTAATAGGTATTAGTCTATGTCTATGGTGTTTAGTAAACGATGCTACATAAATGTACGGCGCGGTGGCGGCGGGGTTACACTTTGGCCCACCAAGTCGACCCCTTGATAGCAATAAGCAATCTTTTCCCTGACATAAGAGCGGCTCGGTGGTAATGTGAAATAATCCGGGCAGGACTAGTTCCATATCGTACCTGCAGCAGCGTCTGCAGCTCGTGGGGCTCCTTGTCGCGCAGGTAGAAGAGGCAGTTCCGCGGGTGGTGCGCGTGCAGCCCCAGCTTGGCGCAGTACTCGCTGAGGCCGCAGCGCGCGCCCATCATGAACGGCTTGCCGCAGCCGTAGCAGAACTCGTACTTGCATTGCGTGCACGTGAAGTGCATGCAGCCGCCCCTAGAAGGACATTATTTATCTTTAAAATAATAGTGTATTAAAATAAAAAACATATGTTTTTAGTTTGCTTTTGAATCGGTGTCTCTAGTCTTACTATCTCAGATCATTAATTGAAAACCTGGCGTTGAACGTACGGAGACACAGACAGATAGTGAATTCTCGTTTATAGCATCCCGATTTAACGCCATTGGGTCAGTGCCGCATTCCCGATTTAAGGCGATTAACAAACGGCACCGCGTGCCGTCGCGTCGAGGTGAGGCTGGGTGTAAAGGCGAGAGCAAAGCTCGACCGCGCGATGTTCGTTTGTTTGGAATCAACGGATTTAATAGAAGCTAATGCAACTTGAGATCCGCTCCGGTGCGCGGTGCCATCTGTTATTCGCATATTTTTTTACTACGCTCTTATCTAAAACAGCTGTTGGATCTTTATTTTGCTACTCTTGGTATATGGCTAATCCGGCATTGCTTTGGGTACGTCCTAGTCCTAAAAACGTAAGTATAGCTTATTTGGCGAGCGAGTAGGTACTCGACTCACCCGGACCACGAGTACTTGACGTACCTGGACAGCGAGTACTTGAACCGGCAGCGCGGGCACTCGAGCCCGTTCTCGCGCAGGTGCTGCTGCACGGCGGCCAGCGAGCGCTCGGGGTCGTTGTCCTCCAGCCACGCCGCGTACTGCTCGCACGACAGGCCCTCGTGGTTCACCGACCACTGACAAACAGACATACAACACTTTAGACTTGTCTGGTGCTGTATGGAGAATATGAACACTATTAACTACCTTTGTTCTTTTTTTAAGTTTTAACAAATGTATGGTTCTATAGCGCGATGGCGGTGGGTTCTTTAATTCGCGTCGTCGTAAAAGCGTCGATGGCCGAGTGGTTAAGGTCGTTGCTTGCCATGCGAGAGGTCGCCAGTTCAAACCCCGCCAGGTACCAATGTGTTTTTCAAATTTGAAATTCATATGTACCATCATTCGACGCTTTAATGGTGAAGGAAAACATCGTGAGGAAACCAGCACACCTGAGATATTTTCAACGGTGTGTGAAGCCATGTCAGAGGCCTACGGGCGGTTAAAACTCTGACACCAGGTTGTTCATCAACCATACGAGAAGAAGAAGAAGAAGCAGCAGTCGTCAGTTGATGAGGGCTAGTGCACATCAGTAGTAGTAGCACAGGATCTTGAAATTGATTGGAGCAACTAAACGGCCTCAGATAAAGTACAGGTATATGTCAGGCCGCTGTTTCGTTAATTTATAAAATTAAGAATGCTCGACAGGTATATTTACCGTTTTCCTGCATTTGGCACAGCTGACGGAGCGGCACTCCGGACAGC
This sequence comes from Maruca vitrata, assembly GCA_039566165.1. Taxonomy (NCBI): domain Eukaryota; kingdom Metazoa; phylum Arthropoda; class Insecta; order Lepidoptera; family Crambidae; genus Maruca; species Maruca vitrata. The sequence continues at coordinate 12,322,506 of CM076916.1, read as the reverse complement.
GAATCTTCTTTTGTTTCGGGTGAACGAAGAATCCAGAAGAACATTCCATGCACCAACGGAAGTTAGGGTCCCGCGCCAGTGTCCGGTCTCGCAACTGCAACGTTTGGTTGATATGCAATTTATGGTTTTGTTGTATTTACTTATTATATTAACAACTTCACTTACATAAATACAAATCATTACATAATGTAATTTTTCAGATTCCGAGATAAGTTGCTTATATGCACTTTTGCTACGGATAAGTAGGTACCTATAAGAAGTATTATTGGATGTCTTTCTACAAAAATATACTTTGATAAGGTTTGAAAGTACCAACCCGCACTTGGCCGGTGGTTGACTAAGACCTTATCGCCCTAGTTTAGGGTAGGCATGCCCCTGTAGTCGGGACGTCTATGGGCTGATGATGAAGGTTTGAAAGTATTTTTTACCTTTCGCTGGAAAAGTTCATGCACGTCCGTTTCCAGCATGGTCTTCAAGAGTATGTCGAGGTGCGCAAAGTACTCCAGCCAGGCATCCTCCGGCGTGTTCTCGAGGTCGGGCTCCTTGCAGTAGGGGCACACGCAGTCGGCGATGCTGCGCTCCGTGATCTGCACCGTGAAGTACAGGCGCGCGCACTCCCGGCAGCAGCGGTGCGTGCAGCGCAGCATGGACACCATCTGTAACACAAAACGTATAAAAGACCTACTGCTATTCCGTAAGGTGTTTGATGATTTAGTGACATTAGAACGATAAGTGGAGAACATTTATTGTTACGTTTAGGTTAGGCTCGTTGTGTGAGGCCAAATAGCCAAACCGCAGGGAGACAGTGAAGAATGCGCCAGTGTACCACTGTCCCCTTACCACCAGCGGTGAGCAGGAAGATCCCGGAGGTTTTAGCCGGCATAACTACAGCGCACTTGGCCAGCGTGGTCGACTAAGGCCTTATCGCCCTAGTTTAGGGTAGGCCCGTGCCCCAGCAGTGGGGACGTATATGGGCTGATGATGATGATGATGATGAACTACAGCGTTCCTCCAGCGCTATGGTGTCTATGAGGATTTCCACAGGGTGAAAAAAAAATGGCTACCGGTGTTTTGGCTAATGTTATCTACACTAGTTGTGATTATATGTGTGCGTGAATGAAAAAACTCAAAAAACTACTGTGACGATTTCAGAGATTTTCTCTTTATCGCTGGAAAGCGACGTTCATCCTGAGTAATAAAGGCCATATTAATTTTTCTTCAAAAAAGGGTTTCTTACTCAAACTTATATCCAAAGCGAAGGGCGGGTCGCTATTCTTAAATTTCGCGGGCATTCGGATAGGATAACCTTGTTAGACATTCGGTGCGATATGATACAGACCTCGTGCTCGGGCAGGCGCTCGGCGCACAGCTCGCAGTCCTGCTGCAGGTAGGCGAGCGCGGCGGACAGGTCGGCGCACTCGAGCGCGGCCAGCAGCGCGGCGGGCGGCTCCGTGCCGCGCGACACCAGCTCCACGGATAGGATAACCTTGCTAGACATTCGGTGCGATATGATACAGACCTCGTGCTCGGGCAGGCGCTCGGCGCACAGCTCGCAGTCCTGCTGCAGGTAGGCGAGCGCGGCGGACAGGTCGGCGCACTCGAGCGCGGCCAGCAGCGCGGCGGGCGGCTCCGTGCCGCGCGACACCAGCTCCACGGCCAGCCGCGCCTGCTCCCACGTCTCCGTCGCGCCCTCCGCCAGCAGCATGCGGGCTTGACGCTGTACAAGTTACAGATTACTTGGGTTACTTTTCCAATATGGTTCAATGTGGTAGATTTATCCTTCGCTAAAACATTTGGTTAATTCCCACTAGTTCTACGACGCAGTTCCACCGGAATACATTTAGTGGAATTAATTAAATGTACAGTACTGGAACTGCTACTAGTAAAACTAGTGGGAATGAAGCAAATTTTTTTAAAATCAATCTTAGGCCAGTTCATGCAATTAAGGGTATCTGACAAGAGTTTTGGTTTGTTGAAACAATGTATTTACTATTATTATTTACCTCAGGAGAACCTTCCGGCAGACGAACCCTGGCCAAATCTATGATTTGTCCAGACACGCGGCGCACGGTGACGGGCGGGGGCGGAGTGGCCGGCCGCGAAGGCTCCTGGCTCTCGCGCGGCGCGGGCGGCGGCGCGTCCTCCGCCTCGCTCTCCGTCCACTCATCCTCGGTGCGGCACGACTCGCGGAAAAAGCTGCTCTTTTTTTCTTTGGGCGGAGAAACTTTCGCCAGTGGAACCTGTTTCTGTTCTAACGTAGGCGGTGGCGGTGCCGGCTTTTTCTTATGCATCGTTGACGTCGAGGGTTTCACATCGACCACGTCTGGCACGTTCACAACGGTTTTCGGGAACTTGTTGTTGAACAGTCTCGTTTGCAACTGCTTTACATGCCCGCTTTGGACATTACCGAAGTGAGCTTTGGGGGGCGTGGGGGCAGGATACTGTTTTAGTGAGGCTTTTCGTACAGGAACCTTGGATGCCACTACTTTTGGAGCTGTTTTATCTCCTTTTTGTTTATTTTGGCCCACTTTAACTAATTTGGGTATGTTTGACTTATTTGTAATAAATGCTTTACAAGGACCAACGTCAGTGGGTGTCTTTGGAGGGGATCTTGATGGAGATTTTTTATTATCATTTGCACCGTTTGTAATTTGATTTGTTACTGATTGTTCAGTTTTTGTATCCTTAGGATGGATCTCAATAATTTCATTGCTGCCTTGGCTATCCCTTGCATGCTCTGGTACAGGATTTTGTTCGATGTTATTTTTGATTGCATCGTTTGATTCAGTAACATCTTCCACCATTATATTCTGTAAAGTAACTGTTGTGTTTTGATCAATATTATTTACCACATTATCTTCAGGGATTGGTTTCGTTTCAGCGCTTTGGTGATTTTCTTCACTGGCGATGGTTTCTTGTATATTCTCAATATTTTGCACAATTGTTTTTTCCATTACTCTGTTGTGTTCCAAATTGTCATTGTTCATCTGTATAATTTGTTGGCCTAAGTTGTCTTGGATTTCTGTGTATTGTTCTACATAATTATCATCTACTACATCCACATCACTTTCCTGCACTATACTTGTCTCTTTTGACTGACTTGTGTTATTATTGTCGTTAGTTGTATTTCGTTCAATGAAATTGTCTTGTAAAATATTAATTTTACTCATAGTACCTTCTCCATTATTGTAGTTTGTACTATTATTTGTGGATGGTATTTGCCCATTCGTAATAAAATTTTCAATGACTGGTGTATTTACATTTTTACTCACATTATTTTTTTCTGATGAAGTGCTGTCAGAAGCATCAGAATCAGATGAATCTGATGAACCCTCATCATCCGATGAATGTAATGGACCATCAATAGAGATTTCATTATTTGGTTCTTTGATCGTATTGCCAATTATATTTTCCTCATATGAATTGTCATGATAGTTATTTTCGGAAGCATCAACGAAATCCACATCTATATTATCACGAACTATATTTGATACGTTCCGACTATCTTCTGGAACTATTTGTTGTATTGGAGCTGTTGAGTTTAAGTTTGAAAGTGTGAGCGATGCCTTGGAGGAACTTGTTTGTTGACTCTCTCTTTGTTTCGAATCAAGTTGGGGTCTATCATAGTGTGTTTTATTAACATTATTTAATTGAGCTCTGTTTTTTGTATTCGTGTTTAATTCAGCATAAATTTCTTCAAAGGAATTTACTTCCACAAACAAATTATTATTCACGTCTTGTTCTTTCTCGTTGTTAATAATAGGTGCGGGAGCAGCAGCAGTTTCCACTGATAAAATGTGTTCTTCTTGAAGGCTGCGTGCAATAGAATCTAAAATTTCAATATTTGTATTTTTGAAATCCTCCATTTGGTCTTCTATATGATCCATAGCTTCTTCAAATTGATCATTTTCTTCAGAACTAGTTCTATGAATTATAGTAGATCGTCTTATATGTAAGTTATTTGCTTCATTCTCAGTTTCAGATGATTCGGACTCATCTGTCTCTTTGTCTTCAGTATCGCTGTAACTAGATTCATGTTCACTAGAAATATCGGATTCGTTTGAACTGCTATCGGGTTCACTTTGTGATGTATTATTACTGTCAATATAATTTATATCTGAATTAATTTCGTCTTTCATCAGTTGTATTAATCTTTGAGTATTGCCTACTATGTCATTTAAGTTACTAGTTTTGTCGACCACTTGGTTTGATGATGATTGGTTAGTTCCAAGATTACTTAATTCATCTTTGGTGCTCACATTTTCTTCAACACTATATGAAACTGTCGATTCAATAAATAACGGTTCTTCGAAGTTTTGATTTGGTTCAAGGTTTAGGTGCGGTTGACTTTCTTCTTTGGGTTCACTCACATGATTTTGTATCTGGGTAGTTGAATCTGGGGTTTTTTGTTTTTCTGGCACCTTCTGCTGATTGGGTGATGACGTTGATGGTTGTTCTTGTGTGGGAAAATCGTTACTACTATAAGTAGTTGATGTAGGTTTTTGTTGGACATCAATTGTTTGCACATTAGTAGGGTCTAATGACAACTCAGGCGTACTGATTAGGGGCTTATTATAATTAATGGTATTTACAGTGGTATTTTTGATATTCGAAGATGAATGTTTCTCACTCACGTCATACATATCTCGTTTAGAATCTTTTTCTAATAACTGATTTACACTTTCTGGCTGATCATCCAAACTGGGCAATGGAGTGGATCGGGTTAAGGCGTTGTAAGCGTCGATGAAGTCGTTTTCGGACTGGATAAAATCGATAGAGTTCGGTTTGCCAATAATCCTGGCCTCCTCCGCAGGGGTGACCGGGGCGGGCGGTAGGAGGCCGTTTATGATCAAGTCATCAGTCGTAGCCGGGACGCCCGCCTGGACGAGCAGCCGGCTCAGTTCGAGCGCCACGTCGCTCGCGACCTCGCGGTACGCGGCCTCCGCGGGGGGCGCGCCCCAGGCGTCCGCGGCGACGCTCCCGCGGCCCTTCGGCCCGGCGTCCAAAGGGAGGTACATCCAGTCGTCGTCGCGGAGGGCGGCCGGCGGCGGCCCATCGAACTCGTCCGAACTATCTTCAGCTGAAACGTAAACGGGACAGTTATGGCGTGGTTTGAGGATGGCGTCGGGTACTAGCGAGCGGTGCGGGCCTGATTACCGCGCGGTCCGCGGGGCGGCGCCGCGTCGTCGTCCGCGCCGGCCGGGGAGCCCCACACGCGCCCGCCGTGCTGCCGCGGGACCGACTCCTTCTCCTGCAACGTGCGGTCGTATGCAATTAATAAAATAATGTAAATTGCCAGAGTCAATTATTTTTCGATCATTTACAACTTAGATTGCGAGTGGTTCAATGGGTTCTGGTCGTAACTAACTACAGTATTAGCTGAATTTTATTTTTTAACGGCGGGTGACGGGTAAGTTGAAAAAGAGGGAAGAAGTTGATTAAGAATAACTTCACGTACCTGTCGGCGATGTCTCTCGACGCAGTCGGTGACGGCGGGCCACATGGCGCCGCGGTGGCGGGCCAGCGCGGCGCGCGCCTCCTGCTCGGTGACGCGCGCGCGCGGCTCGAGGCGCGCGGCGGCGGCGCGCACGCCGGCGCACAGGCTGGGCCAGCGCGCGCGCAGCCACGCCAGCGGCGCCGCCGGGCTCTGCGCCAGCGCTGCTTGCACCTGGATCGACACAAATATTTTCATAAATGCATATTATTCGTCTTGTTAGTCTCTATTAAAACGCTTTTATGAATTTCTCTCAATCTATGATTAATCTATAATTTGTCATGGCTTCTTCGTCAATCTGGTAGGCCAACTTGTTTTGCATGTAATTTTATTAGCCGTATTATAACTTAGTTGTTAGTACTTCTAGTTAGTTAGTAGAGGGGTTAGCGGGCGGTACCTCGGCAGCGCTGAAGCCGAGCCGCTCCGCGTCGGCCATGAGCCGAGCCAGCTCCAGGCCGCGCTCGGCCGCCGCGCTGGCGCCGCGCGACGCCAGCGCCTCCAGCGACATCGCTCGCGACGGCTCCGGTGATGCCACCTATGGACATAATGAAGTGTTTTCTTAAATCGTTATTCCCAATAAATAATTTAATCTATGTGTATTTTAAAACTAAGTTACGTTTGAATATTTTTATGTTGTGGATGTTGGATTATGATGTCAAAGTTGTTGTTTCAGGGCGCCCGGGCTGCTGCCGCTCCACTCGGCGCCCGGGCTGCTGTCGCGTGGAGCAGGCTCGTGGCTCACCTCGTCGCGGTAGCAGCTGGCGCGGCGGCGCGGCGGCGGCGCGTCCCGGCGCAGGTCGAGGTGCGAGGCGGGGCGCGCGAGGCGCGGCGGCCGGCGCTCGCTGCCGCTCCACTCGGCGCCCGGGCTGCTGTCGCGCCACTCCCAGCGCCCGCCGCCGCCGCTCGTGCGGGCGCTGCGCTCGCTCTCCTGGGACACCGGGACGAAATGTTTCAAGTAACTCAACGTAAAACCTTATAAAAGAGTGGTAGGTATAGGTATACAATCACGCCTTTTTCCCAGAGGGGTAGGCAGAGATCACTTCCAGCGATCCACTTTTCACCTCTGTGGGAAACGTGACGTGACGGGTTGTGGACCACGTCGCCGCCATTCTGCCTTGTGCATTGTTTTAACAAGGTCACTGCGTTCCCACGAGTAGAAAGGATATATGACGGGGGAAGGAAAAGGGAGGAAGGATACTATCGCCTCGGATGATTTGGACTCAGTCGATAGTAGCTCGAGGAGCCGGGGTCGCTTACCCGTATACCGTTCACCAACCACCGGACAGATAGTTGTGACTGGTATCCCCTGACTGACCCACCACTGATGTTGTGGTGGTAAGTACACTAAAAATATATATGACAAACCAAGGTAGGTAACAATGGACAATGGTCCCCAGCTTCTAAAAAGTTGTCGTGTGACTTACGCGAGTGTCACTGGACAGAGAGTGTCGGCTGTGCGAGCGCTCGCGGCGCGTGTCGTCGCGGCGGCGCCGGGCCCGCGAGCGCGCCGCCGACGGCGCTCGCTCCCACGTGCTCGGCGCCTCGTACGTCTGGCCGAACAACGGACACATTTAATTAACACTGGAAAATGTTTCTGCAATACCACTCACTCTATTATCAGAAGCTATGACTGAAGTCTTCAAGCGGTAAAAGCTGGAGAATATATTGAGAGGTTCAATCAATCGTTATTATACGACTATACGTAAGTATATGTACTTAGTATAGCTGAAGGATTGAACGCTGGAAAGCCACAAATTAACGAGAAGGGGATAATAAGAGAAGTATTAAAGCTAATTGTTATTAAGTACAAAAGCTATAAAAATTACTAAAAAATATTTTTTTCTTTTACCTGTGTGGAGATACTTTGCGGCGGTGGAGACGTACCGGTATTGGATACGTTGGCGCGAGCCCGCGTGGACGACGCCCGACTCTCAATCACGCGCTCGCGCGGAGGCGACGTCCCAGCGGACTTTTTTTGGACGGTCACGGGAGAGGGGCGCGCGGGGGCCTCCCGGGGCGGGGAGGGCCCCACCGAGATGCTGTGGCGCGTCGGGGCCTCCTTGTAAGGGGAGGCCCTCGTCGCAGCGTTCTGCCGCGGCGGCGAGCGCGCGACACTCATCCTCTGAACCTCTCTGGGCGGCGAGGCCCCCACGGCCATGTCGTGGCGCGTCGACTCCACGCTCGGCTCCCTCGAGGGAGTGACCAGGCGGTTGTTATGCTTCCTGATGTTCTCCTCGCGCGGCGGTGACGGTCCGCAGCCGGTGGAAGTTCGCTCGTTCTTTAATATTGCCCTTGTAGAGCCACCATCACCATCTGAAGAACAGTTGGTTCGTTTTAATATATTATGTGTTAAATGTTTATTTAATGGTCTAATTGTACAATCGGCTGGTTTATTTATCTAAATGTCTGCTTAAAATACTGACTTCGGAAGTCATTCTGCACGGGCCCCGCGGGCGCCTCGTCGATGTGCAGGCGCTCCAGGCCGCGCGCGCTCTGCGCCACGCTGCGCACGCTCTCCGCTACGCTCGGCTCCGAGGGGGGCTGCTCTGGCCTAAACGAATTCATTCAGATTAGAGGTACCTACATCCCCATTTGATGAATATTTGTTTTTTTGATTATCAACCACATGTCTGTACTTTATACATCATCATTTCAGCATTAAATCATTGATTTTGGTTAAGACGATGTACGTTATTTTGGCATGTAAATGTTATCATTGGGGTTTTCGTATTAATAATATTGCATACTTGAAGAATTTTGTACTAAAAAGATCGAGTTCCACTGTTGTCAGTATCTTTTTGTTACTTAAAATAGGTTGGAATTCTCCTTTTAAGTTTATAAACAAATTAATATTTAAGTACGTTATTTTAAAAAAAAGTATCTCACTCTGGTTGATGAGCGGCGGCGAGCTCGTTCGGCGCGGCGGAGGGCGTGCGGCAGCACACGGCGCACACGCGCACGCCGGGCTCGTTCACGAACGTGCAGTGCTCGCACTGCCACGCCGCGCGCGCCACCGGGGCCGCCGGGGCCCCCGCGGCCGCGGGGACCGGCGCGGGCGCAGGCCGGGGCACCTCCGGCGGCGGTGATTGGGGCTCCGCTGGCGCGGTACTGCGCGCAGGAAGCGGCAGGCTGTGATGTTCTTCTGTAAACACGTGTGAGACTCGTTCAAATCCGATAACGAACCGCTAGTTCATCATAACAGATTCTAAAAAGATTAGAGTTTTTCAATATTCTACGTCGCGTGAGTCGCGTCGTACTTACACAAATACCTATAAGTTGTTTCTGTATGTTTTGCCAGGAAAAGGAAGGTAGGCCAAAAATGTGGTCTACCACCCTACGGTTGAGATTCGTTTGAACGTCATGAAACAACAAGGTCAATTTTCCCTGGCAATAAGATTGTGTCAGTGAAAAGTCAACCTTAGCGATCGTGACATCTCGCAGAAACTTTTGTCAAAAGTGGTAGACCACTTTCTTGGCTGACTGTACAGGATCCAGATGCATATGAACTTCCACACTCCCAGTTACTGTATGTAGTTTTCGTGTCGACTCCGTCAGATTGGCTGTTTTAAATTGACGTTTACGCGCTCGAACCGTTTAATAGTGTAAAACTTGCATTAACAACATAAGAATCAGCTCTTAACGTATCATTAGGTCACTATTCTTAAGAAAGTGTCAGTTAGACAGTGTATGGTACAGACTGTGCGCGGGGCGGTCGGGCTCGGAGTCGCTCTCGGAGTCGGCGTCGCTGGAGGGCAGCGGCGGCGGCGAGCGCGAGCGCGGGCGGCGGCGCGACGCGCGGGAGCGGCCGCTCGGCGCCGGGGACGCCGCGCGCGAGCCGGCGCGGGACGCCGCGCGGGACACGCCGCGGCTGTCTGCTGTTTTTTGGGACATTAGGGACATAGTGAGTAATAATAACAGCAATAGAATGGGCCTTATAATAACGCAAAACTTATAGACTGCTAAAATCATTACCCTTCTTGCTGGTCATCCAAGTCAGATATAAAATCATATATATGTCGCAATCGGATTGTATAATCCGCCGTATTACATTACGGCTAGAAGTTATCAAAGCCGGATTAAACAGCCTGATTAGACATATATACCAGGTTGTCGGTCTAGTCTGATGGTGACATCTTCTATCCAGGAACTAAATTCTACACTCTGTCCGGAACGTTCACATGTTCCGACACAGGTGTAGAAACCAAACAGGATTAAATACTTAGAACGTCTTCCGTTCTACGATGTTCTGTGACCTCGATACGTATATCTGTTAATGTTACCTCTCCGGTAGGGCTGCGGCGTGTAGGGCTGGTGCGCGTGCGCGGGCGCGTGCGGCGCGCAGCACGGCGGCGCCCAGCCCGGCGCGCCCCACATCTGCTGGTATACAAAGTACAACTTATATCTGTGTGTTTCACTCACAACATACTTACTTTGTGTATTATTTTATCTGTTGCCGTAGACAAAGTACCTAACAATATCAAAACGATAACGAAGTTCGAAAACAATAAATTGTATGGGATTGACAGTAGAGTAGCCGTTAGTTAGCCGTTTAGGCTGTCTGTCGATACGCCCTCAAGCTTGCGAGTGCAAGACAGGGAACCTTTGGGGTGTCTAGGAGAATAATTGGCCCATTGGATTGGTCTGGCAACTTACAATTAGTCTGGAAATAGTACCACGTAGTTATATATGTCAAATTTAGGCTTGCTAAAATGACGTAGGTTGCCTCAGTTTTGGGACACCTTTAGCTCGCGCTACCTGTGAAACGGCCCCGCTTTCGAGCAAGTGAGTACGCGTACTCTCCTAAGTACATACTAGACTATAAGTCATGGAAATTCTAGCTTTGCTAAAATGACGTAGGTCTGGCCCTGGGATCTTATTTATTTATTTATTTATTAAAAAGGTACACCAACAGTATACATATGAAAGATTTACAAAAATACTTATTTATGGTACAGGATCTTGGTGCATATAAGAAATACTGACAACTCTTAGAAGTGTTATCATGATGAGTATCAAGTTACATTTATAATTTTCATAAAACTTCTGTTTTTGATGCATTAATATGAATAAAGCTGGCTCAATGGACGATGTTCAGGTTAGGGACGGTTTCAAGAGTCGTGGGTTTGATCCCCATCCGTGAATTTTTTTTTATAATAGGCTAACAAGATGACCTCTCTCTACCTGATGGTACCTAAGCGAAGGTGAGATCCACATATGAGGTCATTCATGTGATGAAAATGTGTATTCGTTCCGTGTCTGGGTGTGTACCCGTATCTCGTCGTCTCTAACAGCCACGCTCTGCTTAGTTGGAGTTCAGACTACCATGTGTGTGAAATGTAAGAAAACAATTATACCTACTGTAAATAATAGGTACTTGTATTCCCATACCTGTGGTCCCTGGTGGTCGAGGCTGGCGCAGCTGCCGTAGCGCCAGGGCGCGCACGGGCCGCAGCCGCACGCCGGCGCGCCCAGCTCCAGCACCGAGGCGCCGCGCCGCAGCGGCCGGCCCCAGCCGCCCCCCGGGGCAGCGCCCTCCCACCCGTCTTGGGCCATCACCTGCGAACGAATACATGTTTGAGTTATAACATCATACATAATTAAGAGTACGAGTTTTGAGTCTTTCAATAAATTCTACATCTGAGAAACAAATGCTAGATGCGCATCGAGCATAATGTGCACCAGCCATATTTTTGTAGATCGTTCCTACCCTTGCACCGAAGACCTTACTTATTATTATGTGTAGAAATATCTACATGATGAGGAAACTTGCACACCTGTTACAAGTTCTGAGGCTGTTTGTAGCCTTTCTTTAGCCCTTGTTTAGTAATAAATCGAGTAGAAGACTTATATATGGCTCAGATCATCTAATTATTTTATGTGATAACTATCTATAATATAAAAATGAATCGCAAAATGTGTTGGTAAACGCATAACTCAACAACGCCTGAACCAATTTGGCAAATTCTTTTTTTTAAATGTTCGTTAAAGTCCAAGCATGGTTCTAACGGCGAGGAAAAATCGAATATTTGCCGGGAAAACCCTAAAAACAGCCCTTTTCTTTTTCACTTTTTTTTGACAGGGCGAAGTCTGTCGAGTCAGCTAGTAGTAAAATAAATATTCACCACGTTTGGAGGCATATTGAAGCCAGGCAGCGAGTTGCGCGGGCGCTGCCAGCCGGCGGGGGCGTGGTTGCTGGCGACTGGGGCGTGACCCAGTGTTGCGGGGGCGTGGCCCAGCGGTGTGGGGGCGTGGCCAGCCGCTGCGGGGGGCAGGTACCCCGCCGCCTGGAAGCGCGCCTGCAGGTGCGCCGGCATCTGCTGGCCGCTCTGTGACGTCATGCGGCTGTTCGGCATGGTCTGCGTGTGGAGCGCCGGCTGAGCGAGGGCGTGCCGCTGGTCCGGCGTGGCCGACGGCGGCCGAGGGCTTGCACTCATTCTATCACCGCTCATCTGAAACGTTCAACGATGCCTACTAAAGGAACAAATTCAAATTGTAATTGATTAACTTACCTATTATTGAATTGAGAACCGGGACAACGTACCACGGAATTTGTAGGACAATATGACCGTTACATTATATAAATATTAACTAAATAAATAAAAAGAAATCAGCTGGTTAGTAATCATTTTTGGTGATCTCGTTATCAATACATGTTGGAGGGGGAGGACTCTTTGATGAAACCATAGATTTTGTAGGACAAATATTTTTTCAAATAATTTAGATAATTATCATAAGATATAATAAAAACAATTCAGTTAGTAATAAATATTGAAGAATCATCAAATCGACATATTTTATCATTGCTACCTCTGTTAGCTACCACAATAAAAAAATTTCGCACAGGAAATTGTTGGGCGTCTTATCAAAATGAAGCTACTCACGGAAAGTTAGCTTGATAGTAATCAAGTGAAAAAATACTCCACGGATCCTGTACTACTAGTAATATAAAACAATGACTGCGTTATATCCAGTTACAATTTCCGAATCAGTTTTGTCTAATTAATTTGGTTCCAAAAAGGCATCACATGAAAAAAAACAAAGTTTATCTACCTTCCTACCGAACACAAACAAAGTATACCTTGTGTCTACGCGGAGGAGGCACGGGTGGCGTGCCCTTCGGCGGTAGCGGAGGTCGTTCATCTCGCATGATTTGGTTCAATGACAGCGCCTGTATCATAAGAAAATAAATAAAGTAGGTATAAGTATATAAACAATTCTATTTTACGCAGTTTCATTTTATATTAATGATCGCTATAGTCATACATCAGGCATGATTCGGTGAGACAGCTGGTATGAGGGTACTTAAACGGTAGGTGCATTTATTATATCATTTCTCAGAATAGAAGTAGCAACTTGCCAAATAATAGATTGCGTGTGCTGATAATTTTATCTATTTGGTATGTCTTTCGCTTTGTGGTGGGAGAGAGCTTTGGCTGTTTAGTTGTAGTAGGTATGATAAACATGCCTACGTAGCTTTGTATTTTCATGAGTTACAACTTACAAAATAATGTTATAACAGATGTCCTATTATCAAGAATTTACTCTGCAAGGCAAAAAACGCTCAGTGTTTTAGCTAGAGTAGAATTTAGTTCCTACTAAATTCTACTCTACCTGTAAGCAATGCTGGGGACAGCATTGCTTACATACTCATATAACCCGATAATACTCGATATAACCCCCATGTATGTTCAGCGATTTTCAATAGTTCCAAAGTTATTAAGATTTTTGAGAAATTTTTGTAAGAAGCCGGAATTCAGTATAAAAGTCTTCACTGTAGCTTAACTACTGGACCTGCTTGTATGATTTTTTTTCTAGAAGTAGTTCAATAGTGGGTCTTTATAATTACGATATCAATTTGAGTCATGACCCTATCATATTGGAGTAAAAAAATAATTCTTCACAAAAGTTTTAGAAATCGAATTGTGTCTACCAACTTTCAAAGCCTCCTGTGAAAAAAAAGTGCCTATGTTTTTTTTTCTAGAACTTATTTTAAAAACTTCCTACATTCATGGATAGTAATACCCTGAAAATTTCATACCGCTACTGCCAGAGCATCAAAACAAAAATTGAACGCGAATGGCACAGGTGCCATAAATCAGTGTTTGTATTTTTCATGAGAAACTTTAATTTAATAAATAAATCGATATGTTTCAGCAAATTTATGCTATGTTAGTTACATTAGTAGCAGTAATTTTACATAATTGCAAATTGAGGGGGTGAAAATCAAACAAAGAAAATTTACATAATTTTTGTTAATAATTTTTTTTTATAGTAAGTGTTCATAATGGGCATTATTATTGGCTATGCATAGCTTAGACCTTCCTAAAAAGCTTTTTTGGAGGTTGTGGAATGCTTCTTTTTTGTAAAATTTTTCAGGGGCCCAAATTGTGACAAGGCTAAATGTAGTAGTAGCATTTTGCAACATCCGAAAAACCTTTCTAAAAAGGTGTCGTACTCGTTTATGCATAGCCAATAATGGAGCCCATTATGAGAACACTTACTGTAAAAAAAAAATTATTAACAAAAATTATGTCAATTTTCTTTGTTTGATTTTCACCCCTTTAATTTGCAATTCTGTAAAATTACTGCTACTAATGTTACTAACATAGCATAAAGGAGACGGGCGAACGTCCATACAAAATTGGGCCTGACTGTACAGCAACAATTACTACACTATTTAATTCTGATATTACTGCCATTTAAAATAAATAAACTTTTTTACAACTGCTACACGGGAGAAAAAAGATATAGGGTGTTATAATTTGCTTCGTAATGAGTTATTCTAACAAACTCTCAGTGCTACTGACTAGATTTTATCAGATTGTATTTTAGCACATTGCGGTTTCTAAGATTATTGTAAAAGACTAGCTGTTTCCCGCGGTTTCACCCGCGATCCCGGGGCAACTTCTTCCCGTATCTGGATAAAATATAGCCTATGTTACTCAGGGTGAATCTAATGGTGAAAGAAGTTTTGAAATCGGCGCAGTAGTTTTTGAGTTTATACATTACAAACGTACAAATAGACACACAGAAATACAAGTATTTCCTCTTTATAATATTAGTGTAAGTAGATGGGTATAACTATGAATGAAGAACACATTTCTCTCATAATAATTATTTATTGATCATCTATTTCATCAGAAACAATAAAAATATCGTCCTAAACCTGTGCAGGTGGTATTAAATACTCTTGATGTTTCGCCCAGCCTAGGTACCATATTATGGACATTATGTGACAACAGCAGCCCACATTTCTTTTTCCTACCAAGCAAGAACAATATGCTTTCCTCTTCTATTTTGATGTAATCCGCCGCCAGCTAGCTATGCCGCAATTGATACAATGAAGTCGTTGATCAGTCATTGTATTCTCGTAATAACTATCAGAATCTATCGTTGCAAAATAATACTAATTGAATAATAAAAGCACACGAAAACACAACAAAACGAAATATCCGCTATCGTAAGTTCAAGCCAATGATGATTTTTTAGTTTGACGTTTGACTTTGATGTAACATGAGGTCTACTTTGTTGCCAGTACAAGAAAAAAGAAAAACCTGTTGATCAATTTATTTTTACAATGTTTTTATTAACGTTGTTATATAATTAATTATTTAAAACGTATTTTTAAAACATAATCTAAAGACAAACACACTTTATTCACTTTCATTGCTTTTATTTTCTATTTTATATCATTTCTTTATTTATATCATTACTTTATTTCATTTGGCAACATTGTCAAAAAATGACAGTAAAGCTAGGATGTAACGAAAGTCAATAATATTATGATTAAATATTTCATTTAATATCCCATGGTAAAATGGCTTAATATTTCGTGATTAAAAATTAAAATTTAAGAAAAAAATATTGATAAATATTTTATTTGTGTACACGATAGGCCCAGATTCGCCCGTCTCCTTTGCTGAAACATATCGATTTATTTTTTAAATTAAAGTTTCTCATGAAAAATAAAAATACTGATTTATGGCACCTGTGCCATTCGCGTTCAATTTTTGTTTTGATGCTCTGACAGTAGCGGTATGAAATTTTCAGGGTATACTATCCATGAATGTAGGTAGTTTTTAAAATAAGTTCTAGAAAAAAAACACAGGCACTTTTTTTCACTGGAGGCTTTGAAAGTTGGTAGACACAATTCGATTCGTAAAACTTTTGTGAAGAATTATTTTTTAACTCCAATATAATAGGGTTATGACTCAAATCGGTATCGTAATTATAAAGACCCACTATTGAACTACTTTTAGAAAAAAAATCATACAAGCAGGTCCAGTAGTTAAGCTACAGTGAAGACTTTTATACTGAATTCCGGCTTCTTACGAAAATTTCACAAAAATCTCAATAACTTTGGAACTATTGAAAATCACTGAACATACATGGGGGTTATATCGATAGGTATTGAAGTCCCCCATCGATTGACTTACGATGATCCACCCCTCCTGTTACACCCTGTATATGCAAAATGTTATTATAATAGTTTATCTTATCATTAACATCATAGTTATGTATTTTCAAGGTATTCATTATGTTAAGCCTCGCTTAAAAAATCGAATCGTCTCAGTGGTCGCCTGTAAGGCTGCAGTAGTATAATGGCGTGACCTGTCTCTGGTGGTGCCTGCGCTTGGGGTGGCGGTGGTACATGTCGTCGCAGGAGGCGCAGAGCGCGCGCCGCCCGCACTCCGCGCAGCGCACGCGCGCGCCGCCGCCCCCGCACAGCCCGCACGACGCCGCCTCCGCTGGGTGCCCTGCACAGTGCACAACATAGCTCTTAAGTATTCCTTAACCTTTTTTTTCTAACTGACTTACGATGATGGCTTGGTGTAGCCTCGTCATCACTAAACTTGCGGGGGAGCGGATGGCTCTCACCCCTTTTTTTCGCCGAGAAATGCTTTACGCACTTTCACTCCGGGCAGGGGGTTGCCCAGAGCGGTGTGTTGGACTCCCGGCTTTCCGGAGACTGGGACTTCCGACAAGCTGCTCCTGAGAAGGTGTCTCAGTTCTGCCGTAAGGCGTTGCAGCGGGAAATGGCATAGCCTTCCGTCCGCTGCACCACCGGCATGCCCTTTCCAGACCCTCTCAAGCCAACCAGCGTATGATTCTCACCCCTCACGCCACGCAGCATTCAACTCAGACGAGTCCAAACGAACGATCGATCAGCCTGAGGGTGCCGGTGGAAGATGCTAAGCCAGTTGTGGGTTCTGGTTAAATAGATGTAGATTTTTGTTACAAAATAACGAATCTTGTTGTTATACATAACTCTATAACTACGCAGTAAATCTCTGAATAAAAATGACCTACCCTAGTAGGTCATTTTTATTCAGAGATTGACTACGATAAGTCATGTCATCTTCTTTTAGAATAATGGGGTTATCATCTATGTACTATTAGAATATGGGGTATTTTTCGCGAGATCGAGATCGCCGCATGGCCTGATATCAATTCATATAGTATGCAATCAGAGAGTAGTGGGTGGAGGGTGGCGTCATCAGTAGTCGACCTTAATTTACTACAACTATTTATCCAGATAGTAAGTAAGTACATATGTGTAGAAGTATGAAGTTATATTAGTTAGGTTACTTATATGCAAAACAAATAGCATCTTAAATGTCAACTTCATGAATTCATAAAATTCTCACCAGTAGGAGGGCGCGGCGGCGGCGGCGGTGGCGGCTGCAGTTTGGCGTTGACGTACTGGTCGGAGGGGAACTCCACCACTTCGTAGTCGGGCTCGGGCTTGGCGAGCGGCGCGCGCGGCAGCGTGGCGGTGCGCATGGCGAGGTGAGCGGGCGTCGCCGGCAGCCGCGCGCCCAGCTGCGCCGGCGCAGCGCCCGCCGTGCGAGGGTCCCGTCCTCGTCCTTTCAACATCGCTGTTGGAATATTTCATGAAAGCCTTTTACATTCCGTTCGATTTAATAATATGAGAAGGGACGCGATTTTAAATAATAATTTCGCCTCGGCTTCTCACGGGTGCAATAAAATTATCAATCGCCTTTGTTTTATACTATGTAGTGAAGTAGCAAATAGGTACATAGCTACTTACAGCCCAACATCGCTGTTGTAATGTTTTGTTATGATAACCCAGCCTAATATTGTTAATTTTGATGATGCGTTTTACGTATCACTTAAAGATAAATGTTTTCATAAAGTTCAGTTTAATGTCAGCAGCTTCAAAATGTTACTTTCACAGCAAGAAATTAAAGCATCCTTGCTGTGTGGCAATCCGTGTTAAGTAAGTCTGTACAGACTTACTAGGAATGTTGTTTATGTTTATCTATTCATTCCTAATTCTAATAATATTACTCGGACAAGATACATACCCACCTAACTATAGCTGCACTAATGCCATATGCAAGTAGACTGGATAGATAGCTTAAAGTATTGTCACAAATTTTGGAAACCCTAGATAACTTAAACAAGTTTGGAGCCGAGTATAGGTATGTCATAAAAATACAAAACACAAAAGTTGCTAGATCACAATGTATTTGTAAGATTATCAGAATATGTACTGTTTATAACACTAGCGAGTTGTAACACAGTACTATCGTGTAAACGGCAGCTGTGACCGGGATAGAGCGGGCGTTGCCACGTTGCAGACGCCTCCTCGACCCATTTATTCACCACACATATCCAAAAATATCGTTATTATAAAAACTAGATCTAATAAAACATAATAAATTTGTTTAAATGGGTAATGGTCTGGAAAATGTTTCCGCATCATACACCTAGCAATTTTGCAATCCAATTATACCTGTGCGTCTGAAATAGCTTCTGCATCTTCTAATAATAAACAAGCAGAGTATAATATTCAGATAGCCCGTGCATCTATCCAGCAAACTATTTGAAATGTAAACTAATGTAAAGTATGAATAATTACGAATGTACGTACTTTTCTAGTGGGTTTCCTTATTGTGAGAATCTCTTGAGATTATGGACACTGAGAGTTTGGTTTATTCACATGCATATTGGTTTATCCTTATTATGTAACCGCTCACTATGGTGTTAGGACACTCACTCGCGACAGGACCAGGGCAAGGTCTCTCGAGAGAGCTCTGGTCTCTGCGGCGCCGGTAATCGCGCGCCCTATCCGGCCGAAATTGACAGCGGGAAGACGCGTGCGCCGGCACCTCTATTTCGGTCCGCGGCCGAGTTGCCCCGATTCTACTAAAATTACGACGACGCTCTTGCTATTTCCGCACTTCACAGTGCCCTCACGCCCGTCTCCGCTAAAATGCTTCATATCTTTGTCAATTAGTACCAATTTTGTTAGATACTCTATGTATCTACGAACATGTAAAAAAATTCAGTGTTATTTAAAATCACTTCTTTAATCCAGTCTCATCTCATAAATATCATCAAACTATATAGTGCTTATATTGCCGATAACAGTAGAAATGTCCGAATCAATTCAATAAAACCTCTAAGTACCTAAATTAACATCACCAAAAATAACCATTCGGAAATGTCATTCATTTTGAAAGTTCATCCATAGCAACTCATTGTGTTGTGCTTGTAAACAAATGTGTACTAATGCAGTAATTGCGAATTAAAATGGAAATATTGCATAAGTTCAAACAAAATGGATATTTCACATCGGAGTTATATAATTTATTGGCCCACAAAAAGCTTGTGGGGCCATCAGAGGAGGTATTGTACATTGTATATCGTAGTTTGATGGATGAATGTATATAAACAAGTTTACCGTAGATCTTTGTATGACCTTTATACTACCATTATTGATACTTTATAGATTATTCCGTCTCAATATGAAAAAGAAATGAGGATGAAAACAGTGGAGAGACTTCAGAACTTAAATAATATACAAGTAGACAACATAGTAAGCCCGGGGAAGAAACCTGCAAAAGTTGTATTATCATTCACTCCGAGAGTTTTGGTATTTCAAAACTTTAAACCCAACGATAGAGTCGTTGCAAAATTTTCTGTTAAAAATATTAGTAAGGTAAGCCTATGGGTTCTATTCATTAACAAATACATCAGTAACTCGTAGTGATCTTCAGTGGGGTCTAGTATCAAACTTAGTTGGGTCACCAAAATCAACAGCAAAGAACCTATCTAATCAGACGTTGAACACACGTTAGCGGCCCCTGTAGCCCGGGGGCATAGGATATGGGTATCTAATATCGTATTATAAGCTATAAATTGGTAACAGGCGCCAACGTATCTGAACATGGTGTACAAGGAGTCGTCGTACTTCTTCATCAAGCCGTGCGGCGGGCAGCTGCTGTCGCGCCTGGCGCCCGGCATCAGCGTCACCTTCGCGGTCACCTTCACGCCCGTGCAATTCGAGGATTACACTCATAGGGTCACCTTCTACACTGACATAGACCAGTATGTTTTGCCATTGATAGGTGAGAGTTTTCGCGATATCTTATATAACTTATCTCTTTGTTGATGTGAAAGCGTGACAGCCAGAGACGAGAGTTACTTTCGTATTTATAATATTGGCTATTATATTATTCGTTACAACAAATTTTATATGATTATACAGCAATGGGTCCACGTCCTGTATTTGATTTTCCCGATTCGGTGCTCGTAGCAAAAATACCACTCAAAGTTGAAAACTACGCTTTAGTGATGGTACATAATGTTGGGATGGTATCCGCTGGTTTTACATTGGCAACTAAATGGTGAGTTAAACTTTATTACACTTTACATATTTATTAAGCGTTGCTGCAGCTCCATAAAATTGAAGTTTTTCAGTCCATTTACAGTAGAGCCGAAGTCAGCCTTTTTGAAACCTAATGAGAAAATTGAAATCAAAGTTTTATTCAAGACAATGAATCTTGGTGAAACGAATGGTATTTTAAATGCAATTTTTGAAACAGGTAAATTAAAATAAATATGGTTAAACATAGCAGTATCAGTAGGAGTAGTTTGTAGCGTAGTCACTTTAAATTAATATAGTTTGAATAGAACCTACGTTTATAAGATCAGGCACTAATCACTCATATGAATTATATTTTATTTTGTATTGAAACAGGCGAAAATTTCAAAATAAAATTAACTGGAATCACGCATATAGTAAATGTGGAATTGGAAAAGCAGGTCGTTAGGTTCCAGGACACATACAATACGATGATACGTCAGCAAACATTCAAGATTACCAACAAGTCAAATCACTTGCTAACTTATATGTGTATGAAAAATGATTGCGTGTATTATGGTGAGGCATAATTTATACGTTGAATCGTATCAAATATGCTCATTGAGCAAACCATTGATATTCTAACCCACCATCTTTCCAGATTTCGAAGAGAAAGTCAAACTAGCTACTATTTTTTACAATATGAAGGATAGTGAATCTTCAAAATATATGAAACTAGTACAATATGATGTTCTCAGCAGTGAAGAGCATGAAAGGGTTTACACGAGGATATTTTTCGATGAAATTCAGTCATTAGTAGCAGATGAAACATTAACATTTCAAAACACACACTTTTCTATTACACCTATAGTAAGTTAAAATTGGTATTTTGTTAAGGCATCTTCTACATCTTCTTTTAATTTAAATGTATAACTTTTTGGCTTTATAGCATGGAAAGCTTTGGCCCAATAAAGTTACGGAATTGACGATAACATTTTATCCCAAAGAAGTGGGAGAATTCGAAGCGACAGCCTATTTGGATATTGACGGAATGACCAGCCGTGTGCCGTTGAAAATGGTTGGAATTTCTCTACCACCTTCGATTAATTTGAATTTGGAGACACTAGACATGGATTGTGTTTACATTAATAAAACTTATAATTATGAAGTTGTCGCTATTAATAAAGGTTTGTCGTAATAATATACTGCTGATAACTGATTACATACTACTGGCCGTATAATCATGAATCTTACTATCTTTAGGACACATAAATGGAGTGATAGTGTATAAAGAAATTCCAACATTATTTGGAAGTCATATCACGTGCTCTCCGGAACTACATTGTTTGCGCCCTGGTGACAAAGAAGTTTTTGTCGTGTCTTTTTGTAATTCTAATCAGGGCCCTTATTTTGAGGAAATTAATTTTATGATACGAGATACCAGTGTTGTGCTAAAATTATATCTGAAGTAAGTAAGCTAAAAATATTATGTGTTAAAATTTTGGAATAATAGAAAACCACGAAACCTTCAATTTCCATAATTCTTTTCAGAGGTGAAGTTATTTACCCATCATTGATGTTTAGTGTGCCGTGTCTGGATTTTGGAATGGTCAGTTTAGGTAAATATACTAAAGCTGTAAGCAATTAGTTAAAATAATCATATTGTGTTTTGGTTCTCAGACAAGAAATAATGCATTATACAGGGTGTCCCAAAAAGTAGTGTCAAGCGGAAGTCCTGAGATAGAACACCCCGTGGGCATCCGAAAACACCCCATG
The DNA here is from genome assembly GCA_039566165.1 of Maruca vitrata. NCBI lineage: Eukaryota > Metazoa > Arthropoda > Insecta > Lepidoptera > Crambidae > Maruca > Maruca vitrata. The sequence goes on along the minus strand of CM076916.1, from coordinate 12,300,622 downwards.
TATGTTCCGCGATTTTTTATAGTTTTCGAGTTATGATTATTTTTCTAAAATTTTGAGAACAACTGACCTAACCGACTAAAAATATTGTAGAGAAAAAAGTATTTGACTTTTTTGAGTAATTCTTTTCAAATCAACTTTCATGAGTTTTTCTTAATGCCTAAAATACTTGTCTCCATAACTTATATGGAAAATATCAAAATCATGGTACAAACTGAAAAGTTACGTTCTGTAAATAATTTCTTACAATTTCAACGTTAAATTTAAAATATTAAGAGGTAGCTGCATGGTTCCTAAGTAACTTTAAAAACTGCGCTAGACTCTCAGCTTTGATAATCATTAATAAAAACTGGTACTTAATGGGCTACTTTTGCTGAAATCGGACTATAAAGACAGAGAGGTGGAAAAATCATAAAATTTGCCATTTGAATACGAATTATTATTTGGACATTTTATTATTCCGAAAGTTAATAAGATTGTCAACAATCAAAATTATACCAGAAATGCTAAGAAATACTCACTTGAAAGTTTAATTTGTGATACTTAAAAAAAAATATTAAGTTTAAAAATGGGAACTTTTTTAAAAAAAAAGTTATCGTTTTTGATTATTTATTGTAAAAAGTTTATAAGTAAAAGTTTATTAAAGTCCGTAAAGAAAGCAAAGTTCGTCAAGTTCGTCGTAACAAAGGTATTGCATGTGAAAACAGTGTTAGCGCAATGAAACTTAAATAAAACAAAAAAAAAGCGTCCAAATGTTTGCATCTGAGTGCTCCGGTATTAAATTTAGGTTTGTTAACAAACTGACTAACTTTCGGAATAATAAAATGTCCAAATAATACTTCGTATTCAAATGGCTAATTTTATGATTTTTCCACCTCTCTGTCTTTGTAGTCCGATTTCAGCAAAAGTAGCCCATTAAGTACCAGTTTTTATTAATGATTATCAAAGCTGAAAGTCTGGCGCAGTTTTTAATGTTACTAAGGAGCCAAGCAGCTACCTCCTAATATTTTAAATTTAACGTTGAAATTGTAACGCATTATTTACAGAACATAATTTTTCAGTTTGTACCATAATTTTGAAAACTTCCATATAAGTTATGGAGACAAATATCTTAGGCGTTAAAGCAAGACTTATGAAAATTGATCTGCAAAAAGAATTACTCAAAAAAGTCAAATACTTTTTTCTTCAGAATATTTTTAGTCGGTTAGGTCAATTATTCTCAAAAGTTTAGAAAAAAGATCATAACTCGAAAACTATAAAAAATCGCGGAACATACATGGGGGTGTTTCGGACGCCCCACAGGGTGTTCTATCTCAGGACTTCCGCTTGACACTACTTTTTGGGACACCCTGTATAACATTTTCAGGGGTTCCAAAAACACTCGAGTTGGATGTTATCAATGAGTCAATAGTTCACGTCCGTGCTTCCGTTAAAATATCATTAGACGGTCCAGAAATAAGCAGTATTACATTAGCTGACTACGCCGTTACCGATGAGCTAAAGCCTGAAGTGCCACAGTGGCCTCGGGAATTTAATATACAACCATGCAAAATTGAAATAGAACCAGAGTCAAGGGTCTCGCTAAAGGTATCAAAGTACATTATTAAATATATACGGGTAGAAGCTTTTTAATGGAAGCGCACCGATTTGATATCAATTTATCTAAATGCAGGTTACTCTTACTGCCAATCTTATAAGAGCAAATCAGACTTCTCTCGAATTGGAGCTGGAGAAATCAGACAGTCCTCCTATAATATTACCGGTGACATTTAATGCGATGGTTCCTGAAATCTCGCTTGCGCCAGAAATTAAACTGAGAGCGTGTTTTTTGGATTATCCGTACAAAAGCGAAATATGTGTGGTGTCGAATGAGCTTTGGGGATACTTCAGCTTGGTTGAATCAGAGGTACGATGTCATTTTGATTTTCACAAACACTAACACTTGATATTTATTGCTATAAGCTTTTTGATTTGTAGGAAGACTCTACGCTAGAAGTAGACGTAAGTGTAAAAGAAGGCATCATCAAACCGAATAGCACGATATGTTTGCCCGTCACTATAAAAACCAGTGTTCTTGGTGTGCAGGAGTATGGCGTAAGGTATCTTAAACTTTTTTACTTTCTTATTTGAAAGGTATAAGATAATGCTTAATTATGTGTAAAAATATATAGGAGTAAATACTGCTAAATTATAGATAGAATTTATCATTACCCCGTTAACACTAAAAAAAATTGATCAGGTTACGACTTTTTGGATTATCAAAACCAATTGAAATTTGTCACATAACTGGATGTGGAGTACGCCCGATTGTGACATGTACGCCGATGGCCCTACACTGGGGCCAAGTTAAATTGTTGATAAAGTCTCAGAAAATACTTACTCTTTGCAATGATTCGCCAGTTCAAGTTAACTTCAAGGCGTCGTTGGTGAGGATATCTCTAAATACCAAAACAGAAATTCTAAAACACTGTTTAAATTTTGTTACAATTGATTGCTTTCGTTCCGTACCTATGTAGATGAAATAATCGTATTTTTAGCTAAACAAAGATGGGCGATGGCACATTCAACCTACTGAAGGGTTTATAGAACCAGAATCCGAAACAGATTTAGTTTTGTCTCTTTACCTGCTTGATGCCGATACGTACACCAATAAAGCTGTATTACAATTAGAGAAAGTAAAAGACATAGTAAGTATGAATTGAGTAATTAGAGTAGGTATACTTATTTTCCAAATGAAAAAATATTATAATAATAATATTACATTATAATAATTTTTAATGCTGTCTAGTTAGTTCCATTATCCGCTACCGGGGTTGGCACCAGCATCTTAGTCGGAGAGTTGAGAGATAGAATTTTCTTGGGCAGACATTTTACAAAAATACCATTGAATTGCAAAGTGATGATGGAAAATTGTGGAACACGACTGCACGCTTTAGAATGGAGCGAACATTATAAAGCTCCAAAAACTAAAACACATACCGCGTAAGTGAGTTACTTGTTTTTTCCCGTCTCATCGGGTTATTGATTCAAATGTTTTTTTTTATAAAGGACTTCCAGGATGGCCTCACTCCACCTAATGGTAAGCGGTCGTGAGGTCCACATATGAGGTCGACTTGATAGGCACAACAGACCCTAATGAGTCTGTCCACTTCAACCTGTTGCCGTTTCGCGCACCGCCTGAACAGCCCGGGATTATAGGAGGAGGGAAACATACGCTGGAAGGGCATTCAATTTTTCACATTCATTGGTCGTATGCGGGGATGGCAATGCTGAACAGCACGTGTTATTCGGGTTTTTTTAAACTTAGACCGGCAATGTCTGTATGTTACTGCAGAGGTTCAAGGAATTCAGATACCTCTTGGTCACCGACAATACGGATAGTACGTCGATGCAACGTCGTCTATCAAGTTTAAATTAGAATTACACAAATGAAATAAGTAAAATTTAATTAATAATTTTGGAATCAGAACTTTGATAATTTAATATGAAGTAACTTCAATAAAGATTTATTAATATAATTAAATACAAATATATAAATAAATATTTCACAACATCACATACATTGATCTGATCCCGTGGTAGGTAAGTAGCTTAAGCACTTGTGTTACAGATATCAGAATCAACAGTGGATACACAAATATACTTAAATATATTTAATAACACACCCACACCTGGAACAAACACCTATGTCACACAAATATTTGTTCCGGGTGGGAATCGAACCCACGACTCTTGGAACCGTAGGTAGTAAGCCTGGGTCACTAACCACTGTTCCACCGAGCCAGTCAATAATTTCAATTAATATATAGCTTTAATTTTGATTTCCCATTATTTCAGCGGTTTCTTCAATTTAGACCCAAGAGTTTTTAAAATGGCTGCAGGAGAAAAATTTGAATTAACAATAACAGGATTATCCTATAAAGTAACAACAATCAAAGAAATGTGGTATTTAGTAGGCAGCGTGGAGGGAATAAATAAAAAGGAACTATTATTAGAATGTCAAATAGCAGCTGAATTTGTTGACCCAAAAATTGAAATATCCTCTTCAATTGTTGATTTTCAGTATGATTATGGTCCTTATAGCGAATACTATAAATTAACAGGTATTTTTTAATGTTAATCAAATCTAAATTAAATTGTATTCTTCTTCTTCTTCTTCAGCCCTGTATCACCCATTGTTGGGTATAGGCCTCTTCATGTGTTTTCCATTTGACCCGGTCTTTTGCTGATCGCATCCAGGTCTTGCCCAATATTTTTGTGATGTCATCGTATAAATTGTGTAAATTGTATTAGATATGATTTATTTTGATATCGAGTTTTGTGTTTCATCCCTTGCACATTTTGCAGATATTATAACGATAAAAAATGTTTCCAAATTACCGTTGGATATGGAAATTAGTGTAAAACCCCCGTTTGCCCTTATCCAAAAACAAGCAACTTATAAAATCTTGCCGGAAGAGGAAAATCTATGCTGTTGCATATGCTATAACGAGTCCGACTTAAACGTCCCAAACCTTATCAGTGAAGTTGGGCCATGTCAATCTCGTATATTCATTGATTATTTAACACTTAAACCAGTAGAACCGTTAAGAAAGGAGCCATTACATTTTTTCCAAGATATCAATAAAATTAAAATGGCTTTTAATCTTACACATGGAATTGAAGAACGTTTGGAGGATCAAGAAGTAATGAAAATTCAAATACTGTTTGATACCACCAAACATTTATCACTTAAATCTAAAGTGTATTGCGATTTAATGCGAATTAAATTCAAAGGTCACAAAAATAAGGTAAGAATTTATTATTTAAAGGAGATTACGGTAGAAAATTTGTAAAACATAATTCTTCTTTGCTCCCTAAATAATTATTATTCGTTTGTTACAGGATGCCATCAAATTGATTGGGAAGATAAATTTTCCAAATATATTTGTTTTGTCACCAAGAGTCGATTTCCAGTGCATATTAAATGGAAGCTTAGAGAGTAAAACCATTAAAATACAAAATATGACGCCACTTCTAGTTTGTTACAGGTTTCAATGGAAAAAATGTTTAATTACGGCAACACCTTTGGTTAGTTCATTTAAAAATTAGTTGTTTGTTGATTGCATTATTTTTAACAGTGTAAGTGCCTTTTAGTGTAACGGTAATAGTGTAGAGTTGTGGTAACATATTTCTGAAATTATAATAGCCTCAAATGGAAATGGCGAAGACAGACTACGGAAGTAATCCAAGTGAAGTCAAATCGTTAACTGATGAAACTGAACCCAGTGGTATGTGAAGTTTAAATATTATGAATAATATTTTGATATGATGAAAAATAGAATTTCATATACATATTTATTGTGGTTTTAGTGAGTGATTTACATGAAGTGACGACTATGCAAACACCAAACGCATCGGTAGCAGACAAACCTGAAATGGATGTGATTTCAAAAGATGTTACGACTGTTTTACATGGGTCAATGGCATTAGAGTCTAGTTTAGATGATTCTGAAGAGGAATTTGTGTTTAGAAAAATAAGAATTATCAAGAAAGTGGCACCAATGTTGAACTCTCACATAGAACCAATGTTCCCTTGGATTCACAAGTTTTCCAAGATTAATAAACCTAATAAAATTAGCCTAAATGAAGTTTTACAATTAACGCCACACAGAGGATTGTTGAAACCAAATGAAATCCAATATATACATGTGATATTTAGACCAAAACGAAATATAAATGTACGAGCGATATTGGAGTGTGAAGTTTTGGGAGGACCAGCGGAAACTGTTATAGTTACAGGACAAAGTTCAGATTTAATGTATAAACTTAATACACAAAAGTTAAACTTTAAAATAAGATCTTTCCACGAAAATGCTTCTGAAGTTTTGTATCTATTAAACATAGCACAACTGCCTTTTGAATATAAGACTTATTTGAATGAGCCAAAATTTGAAAATGAGCTCGAAGGAACAATTCTTGATATTATTCCTTCTGAAAAAATATTAGAGCCAGAAGAAGAAGCAGAGATCAAAATAGTTGTGCGACCTGGTGTAGTTGGTCACTTCAAAAGAATGTATTTACTTGAAGTCGGACATTTACCTCATATACCCATTGAAATATTTGGTTGGGGCGTCATACCTCAGATGTACTTATCTTTGCCAAGACCTAGTATAATCGAAGTAAGAAATAGTTTTTTAACCATAGATATATATCTGATATTGCTATATGCATGCATTTATGAATATAAAATTTTAGCTAAGTCCCGAGTTCGGGTATCAAGCAATTCCTACACTAACGCAAGAATATTTGGAGGCTATAAACGATTATTTCATGAAAGGTACATCGGGACATTTAAATTCTCCACAAATTGACAAATGTTTCGAAGACCCTGATTTTCGGTACGACTGGCACATATGTTCTCCATGGGTATGTGATAAATAATTATAATTTAAGTAACTTGTGTGATATAACAATGTTTCGTACTTGATTAAATGTGTTATTCTATATCATTAGGATGGCTACCCATCTATTATGGACATAGAATTAGCGATAGAGAGAATGCTCGTAATAAATCACATAAAACTTCGACCAGAAATATTGACTATATATTCCACAACTTCCAAAATGGGACCAATTCCAGGATTTCAAACAACGCCATACGTTATCGATTATGGTGTGGTTATTACGGGGAGTACAGTTGAGTACTAATTATTTACGAAATTATTCAATTACATTATTTAAGGAATCATATTATAAATAATAACACAATTATTACCCAAAATATACCCCAATGGGTTAAACATTTGGTAACTTAATTGATATTATGTAAATCTAACATAATGTTTCAGATTATCTTCGGGTAGTGAATTTTCATTCGAAATTTGCAAGTTTTCAGTGGTTTACAACTGCTACTATTACACTATACACCGTGAAATTTTAGTGGTTGTTGTCTCGTGACAGAACGATTTGCCTTTAGTAATACTATCGAATCATGCAAATTATAGGTACACTGAAAAAAAAAAAATATTTTCAAATTTTCAAAATACTAATTTTGCAACTCGAGAACGAGAGAAGCTATCGTTCTTTCATAACATGTTATGTGACAAGGTACTGCTTGCCGCATGAAATCGATGCTCAAAGCTAAAGAAGCTCTACACCCTAAGTCATAAAGCGGTTCGAACGTGCTTTAGGGTTTCGGTTATACCTTTCGTAAAACCGGCATTTATTGATTTTAATAAAAAAAAAAACTGCACAAGTCTATTGTGCTACTAAGACAAAATCATTTTACTGCGAGTATAATACAACCACTAAAATTTCACGGTGTATTTACTAGAATTCGTTTTATCCACGTTTTAAAATTATAATTAAAATCGTGTATTAGAAAGTAAATTATTTTCATATGTGTGAAATAAATAATCACACATCTTAATTTGAATAGGTACAGTGTACTGCTGAAATTATTAATTATGGACCAATAGCTACGAAAATGCATTTTGCAAAGGGCACACAAATCCCAACATGGTTGTCAATAAAGCTTTGTGGAAAATTAATGCCTGGTGAGACCGGAAAGCTGGAAGTCATATTTGTGCCCACTTCTAATGATTTCACGGAACTAGAACAGAACGTTGAGACGTATTTTAATTTAGAGGTAATCCTTGTACAAACGTATTATGCATCTATTTTTTATTTAGCCCATCTACATCTCCACCGAGAGACTTAAGCCTTTACTTTTTATCGCGGTGAAATGATTACACACCGTGACCGGGAAAGGTAATTCTCTCCCGATGGTGTGACAGACTCCCCGGCCGCTGTTCCTGCGTGGCGTGCACTGCTCAGGGGTCTACCGACTAAATCACCGCGGTGTACCGATCCACGACTCCGTCAACGCGATGGGGTACACCGTATACCCCATGGAGTCGTGGTTCCCCGGCTTAATCCTTAACTCACAACGCCACCGGCGGACAAGCCTCCCTATTAAGGTGGGCAACGGGGCAACCCGATACGAGCCTACTTTTAACTAGGGCAAAAAGGAATGAGACATCTTAGCTGGCTGGGCTAGAGGCAATATCGAGGCTTTTATTGTTATTGAAACTGAAACTGGCTAATTTTTATTTTAGGTACCGTATGGTGTAACAATACCAGTTTATATTAAAGCTCTATGCGCAGTACCGTACCTAATGTCTAACGTTGCATCCATTAACTTTGGTTCGGTTAGATGCGGTGATAAAATAATTTCATCCATACCACTCAAAAATGTGTAAGTATTCAAGAATACGCATAAGTTTTCCCAAATTAAGAATTGTTTAATTTAGCACACCTATATGTCTTACAGGGGGAAACCAACCTGTATTTGGTTTGTCACATTGCGTTTAAAGGCACCCGGACAAAATCCAATGGTAGTATTAGATAGCTCTGGTAAATATGAACCAGGCGAGGGTGGGTGGCTGAGCGTTGCTTTCAAACCTACTATGGAGGTTTGTACATCACAGAATTTGCTATCATAAAGTGTATAGAGGTAGGTACATAGAAACAAGATAGTTAAAACAACAATATTATATTACAGATGACTTATGAAGGCTTGTTAATATTCAGATTCCATATGAATCCTAACAGAATGACAATACCTGTGGTGGGACAAGGAATACTGCCACACGTGCACATTATTGGCCCAAATGTGAACTTCCCGCCTACTCTTCCATGGGCTGAAACCATTGATATATACTTTGGCTTGACCAACCCTTGTCCATTTCCAATAGAGCTTATAATTGCTCATAGCGACATGTAAATATTGCGCTTATTTGATTTATTACACCAGCGAATAAATCGTCTGTAAGATATAACATTATCACTCTTGATTTGCTTTGCAGCAAATGGAAAGAAGAGGAAGAAGTACACCAGCTACTTTTTAAATATTACAATAAGCCCGAAGAGATGCTAGTACCGGCTATTGTACCGGGTGCAGGAATGCCATGTGAAATCATGAATTTTTATAAGAAATTTACTGAGAATGTAAAAAAGTATGTAAATATTTCCATTTGTTATGCATTTAAGTTATTTTATGGTACCGGTCATGGGCTAGTCGAGCTCGCTCACGAACGGCTCGTTTGCATTATAATAGGGTATTTGACTGGTTGTTATGCTTGCCATTTTTATGGTAAACAGTAATATTTAAGTAAATCAATATTATTAATGAAATCGTAACTTAAATCTTTGGCGAAATAAGACAGCAAAGGACATTTAAAGTTGTGGGTGGGCATATCCATTTCAAAAGTACGAAAATCATTTAAAATTTCATTATGAAAACATATCCATAAACGCAACTTTTGATGCACCTGCCGAACAAAATTCCTAGGGGTTGCATACAAAATACTAGCATGTGACGTCACACGCCAGTGGACGTTTGTATGGAGCGTTTTTGTTCTCGCCCAAATAATGTGCAATTAAAATTGTAATATCTCGTCGAGTTATCGAGATATCAAAGTGATACTTTCAACAGTGTCTTTGTGTTCGAGTGGTCCATCCAATTATTCAAAATAAAAAAATAGTCAAATACCCTATTATTAAGTAAGTACGTACAATACGTACATGTTCCGTTATAATTCGGTTTCATAATTTATTTTTGAACAAATAAGACAACTGAACATTCTGTACATTTTACAAGGGTTTATCTTGTCTGTTGATGTCATTAATTTCAGGCAAGAAACTTATGCCGCTGTTTTTCTCTACTTTGTTTGTTCGTTGTTTCCCATATTTCTCAACACTTGATCGGGCTTTTTGTATTCTGCAATTTTGTTGATGTTATGGTGCTTTACCTGTGCATTTTACATTAAACTTTTCTTAGGTATTGGTGCACAAGAAAATATTGTATCTTTTGAAATAAAACTAATTTTACGGATTAAACTCGCGTGTATTGATATTCTAAACATTATTTAGAATATCAATACACGCGAGTTTAATCCGTAAAATTAGTTTTATTTCAAATGTGTAGTGCTCGCGCAAATAAAAATAGACAATACTAAATATTGTATCGTTAATTTGTTTTCAGTTTGACTTTATTTATTCGTATAGAATATCATTTTACTTTTTGTTTAAAGGACCATAGAAGAAGAAGCTTTAGCCATGAAAGCGGCAACTGCTAAAATATCACCTGCTGCAGCTAAGTGTGTTCTAATACTAACTATAATATCGCTGAATAATGTGTTTTATGTAATACCATTTAAATGAATTTATTTAATATAATTCCAGAAAAGCTCAAAAATCTCCAAAAGCCACACCGAAGAGTACGACCACTAAAGAAGCAATGCCGAGAAAGTTCAGAACAGATGCAGAAATTTTTGCAGGTCACAGAAATATATATTCTTAAGAAACTGCCCATGATAGGCAGGAAAAAATCACAGAAATTTTATTTTTTGCTTTCTTTCAGATGAAATCAAGAAAATGAAAGATAATAATGTAGATCCTCTGAAAGAATGTTTACATGTTTTTGATCATATAAGTACAGATTCTGGGACTGATAAACATTCCAAGGGAATAATTATTTTTGTCCATGGCTCTCCCTGTGAAGGTACAAAGTTTTTTTGTAAAAAGAAGTTAATTATGGTCGTTTTTTTAGAAATTATGTGTAACACTTTGATTGCGTCGATGGCCGAGTGGTTAAGGTCGTTGCTTGCCATGCGAGAGGTCGCCAGTTCAAACCCCGCCAGGTACCAATGAGTTTTTCAAATTTGAAATTCATATGTACCATCATTCGACGCTTTAACGGTGAAGGAAAACATCGTGAGGAAAACTGCACACCTAAGAAGAAATTCTTAGGTTGTGTAGTCGACCAACCCGCACTTGGCCAGCGTGGTCGACTAAGGCCTTATCGCCTTAGTTTAGGGTAGGCTCGTGCCCCAGCAGTGTGGACGTATATGGGCTGATGATGATGACTTTGATTGCAGAGATGCATTGTCAAGAAATGGCTTATTCAGTTGGGAAAGGCCTCAGCATACCCACCGTTAATATTGATCTTTGTATCGTAGAAGCTCTTTGCGTAAGTAATAGTCCAGCAAAAATAATATTAATGAGTGCTATAAATGAAATGTATCAAATGTTACGTAAATCATGCATGAATAAAGAATCTGATTCAAATGAGGAAGATGACGAAGGTATGGAGATTTTATTAAATAGTATTATCGTTTTTAGCACGATTATAAGATAACGGCATATTTTATAAATTTCCAGAAATTTTTGGTGAAACGGAAGACGAGTTTGAAATTATTTGGAAAAAAATTGAGTTTCTAGCTAATAACAAAAACGTTGCAACACCCCGCTCAAAAGCAAGCGATAAAAAGAAGAAGAAATCGCCTACGTCCTCAATAGCATCCCATACAGCTCTAGGAGCCATGGGATCAACAACAATGTTCCAGCTGGTTAATACTAATCGTTACATGATAATTAACACTTTATAAGTAGTCATAAATTCTATAGAACTACTCATAATTTATTTTTTAGGAATTGTTACAAGAACTCCTGACCGATTTCTTTAGTCAAGCAAGATTTAATCGTGGTTTCATAGTTGATTCTCTGACTAGCATTATGTTAAAGAGTGCCCCCGTTGTTATTACCACGGTGCTTAAAAGTAAGACATCGATTTGGAATATACACCTTGTTCTTTGTCACTCGGACTTTTACAAATGGGCTCAGTCTTACGAGGAGGCGCAGCGCGAGAACGATTTGATCGATGAGTAAGAAACATTATCTAGTAATTAATACAATGTTATGGTTATGAATAAGTCATAAAATAACTTATCTATAATTGTTTAAGAAATGTTTCTAAAGTGTACGATGAAACTGAAATTGAGGAGATTTGTACGTCTTTTAACGACATGGACGAAGAAGAATACGAAAGTGCACCAGCTGAGTTGAAGTCAATATACATATCTTACGGTTTAGAAGCTAGACGAAGGAAACTTTGGGAAAAGAAAGGGTAACATATTTCCATATTTATACGGTACATATATATTAATTCATGTAATTGGTGTAGAATATCGTATGTAGAATTGGTGTTATCAATGGAGTCATTAAATGAGAATGAGATCACGAAATTATTTATTTCATTTCAAGAAATGATTTAAAGTTATATTATGTCTCCAGATATACCGGTGATGTCGTTAGAAAAGAAAAATCCGGAAAAGGTAAATTTATTTTCCCAAGTGAATTATAAATGTTATATAGCTAAAATAATATAAATTTAACCCAAAGTCTACGTCTTTGATAGATCGCAGTAAATCTCTATTGGCTATAGACGGATCAGAATCGAAAAAGAAAATCAAAAGGGAAGATACAAAAGGTACACACTTCACAACTCTATACATAAGTGATAACTATGTTTCTGTAATATAAACACAAATTGTCTAAAAGAGTATGTAACCAATGCTACTCGTTTCGTTGCTAAAATATGCTTAATTATTATTATCAATGGCTAAAATTGACATTTTTAACATACTTCCAGCTAAACCAACTAATGAATACCTGTTAATGAACACTAAATATAATGATTACATGAAAAATACTTATGAAAGTTTGATCAACATAGCAAATAACTGGATTATAGAAGAGTGCGACGTCGGATTTCCCATTTATGGTTTTAACGGTCAAGTTATAGGAGCAGCCCAAAAGAAGGCCAAGAAAAAATCAGAAATTCAATTGCAGGTGAACAGTAATTTATATTAATAAGGAAATTTATTTATTGTTTTAATGGAAGTAAGTAAAATTTTGTTATTTTTTTTAAATTTCAGGTTTCAGACGTCTGTCTTTCCGATCGCGGCTTTCCGCTTACTCTTCTAATGTGTCCATGTCTGCACTACAAGAATGCCTTAGTTAACATGTTTGAAAATTCACCATTGGTGAAAGAAGCATTAAGAGTAGAAGAAGAATACGATATTCTGAAATGTCCAGTGAACAGGAAGGAGTTCACTGTATTGTTGCCGAAAACTTTTCCCCAAATACATCATGAAGATCCATTGAAGTGGCGATATCTAGATGAGCTACCGGTGATTTGTTTTCAATGTAATTCGAAAGTAGATAATTGATATACCTTATTTTCATGTAGGTAATAATATGTTCTGTTTTAATTTAGATTAAAAAATGTGAATGCAATCAGCTTACGGATTTAAATCTATTAGACGATTCAACACAGGAAAATGTTTTAAATATATTATCCAAATGGCACTGTACGTGTGGAAAAAAGGTAAGTCAGTGATATATTGCTACAGTATGGTAGCCATATTGCAAATAGTCACAATGTTTCTTAACACACTTGTACGTTTGATAAGGTAACATCATCGCAAACGTCAACTAGCGAAATACCATCCACGTCTGTAGAAAAACTCGCTGAAGAAGATAGTGAATCCGAGATCTTCCAACCTTTGCCATTGCGTAGTGTTAAGTCAACTTCAGGTAACGCCCATTTTACACGTTTATTCTTAATCTAACTCTTAAGGACCCAAACTCCTGGTGTTTATTAGATTTACAAATCTGAATACCTACCTAAAAGACGATTAAGTATTTAACAGATTAACCGACGCTCCTAACTCCGGCATGCACTCCGGGCCATGTTAGAACTTAGAGTCTGGAACTGGACTCCGACATTCGTTTCTTCACCGAACTGCTAACCGACAGAACATTTCGTATATCGCCGCTTCGCCAACAGAACCTTTCGCCAGCGTACGATTCGTCGACAGCACCGCTCGTCATCAGACCTTTCGCCTTCGAACGATTCACTAAGCGATTCGTCGTCTATTAACTATTTCTCTTGAAAAATATTCAAATAAAGTTATTTGCAGATATTCAAATAAAGTTATATGCAAATTTTTAAAATTTAGGTAGCAGTAAATTTTATATATTTTTTTTATAATTTCTATGATTTGAATAGTAATTTAATCAATTTAAATGTTTTGAGATTTCAAAAAGGAGGTTCTCAGATTGACCTGTATGTATGTACTTATGTATGTATGCGCTCAATTTTGTTGGGTTTGCAGATGAACATTTCTCTGTAATTTATACAAGTGTAAAGAAGTAAATTGTACGGTCGCTGTTCTTGTTTATGAAGAAAAAGTACAGTAAAGTTAGTCATTTAATATTACTTTATGTATCCCTAGTGCAAAATTTTAAAAATCTGCAAATATTTTATTTGAATATTTTTCAAGAGGAATAGTTAATTGACGACGAATCGCTTAGTGAATCGTTCGAAGGCGAAAGGTCAGTGGGGCTACCATGAGTTTAAAACTTACGCGCTCGATATCGACTACGTAAATATGTCTATGAAAAACATGTACAGCGCCGGCTGGTGGTTACGCGAAGAACTACAATCGGCCATATGAAAAAACAACTCGATAGGTTTTTAACGTACGTAAGTTTACGATAGCCAACTCATGGTAGGCCCTCTGATGACGACCGGTGGTGTCGACGAATCGTACGCAGCCGAAAAGTTCTGTTGGCGAAGCGGCGAAATACCTACGAAATGTCTGTCGGTTAGCAATTCGGTGAAGAAACGAATGTCGGAGTCCAGTTCCAGACTCTAGGAGTCTTAAACTCGCAACTCCTACAGTAGAAGTTTGAATGTTCGGCAGATGAAATATATTCCTAAAAATAAAACTAAAATTTAGTAATGAAGTAATCAAAATACTTAAATAATCAAAAATATTTTTCTTAGCACATAGCGATCGAATTGTACTACATCCTGGCGATCTGATTCGGTGCAAATATTCGTTCAGCCCTCAGTTAGAAGGCAATTTTAGTGTCAAACGATATGTTGAAGTGAGCGGCTGGCCAGAATCACGAGTTGATATCAATGTGAATGGAATATGTGATTTACCAAGGTATTTCAAATAAGTATAATTATAATACACATAATATTCTATTATTGGTCAGTCACTTTCTATTTATATAATGTTGCTTTCAGGTTAGATAGTCGCCCAAAAAAAATGTTTGAAAATTTTGTCAGAAGAACTTTGGAAGATAATGTGTATAAAATCACATATTTGGACGATTTGAAGCTATTTGAATTTGGGCCAATATTTGTGGGGGCTCACAGGTAAACAATATGTATACGAAAATAAACATTAAAAGTTAACCATAACATAAATCTGTAGACACATTTTAATTTTTTTTATTTCTGTTTTATACACTCGATCAGACCGAATTAAAAATATTACACAACATCACATACATTCCCTGGTAAGTAGCTTAAGCATTTGTGATACAGATATCAGAATCAAGAGTGGATACACAAATGAACTTAAATATATTTTTATAACACACCCAGACACGGAACAAACGCCGATGTTCGTCACACAAGTATTTGTCCCGGGTTGTCGAATTCAAAATGTACTGGCCTTCAAGTAGTTAAAAATGTTCAATCAAAATCTATTTTGGTCCTACTTAGTAATTGTTTAGAATTCTTGACGTCCGAGCTATTTCGGTCATTTATATTTAAGTAGGTACATATGAAATCTTATTAAAGTTATTATTAAAATCTAAATTACAGAATATACGAAGAGGAATATGTTATAGATCTGAAAAATTCTTCATTAATTACAGCTGATGTTGAAATAGAATTCTTGGAAGAAACAACAATTTTCCAGATTGATAAAACGTTTATACGATTAGAAGTGAGTAGTAGTTACAGAAGTGGAATCACTTTGGTCACTGGTTTAATAGTGATTAATTTACTTATCACATTCCAAATAGCCTGGTTGCAGAGGGAAACTGACGATATCAGCTGCCCCCGCAGAAGTGGGAGTCCACAACGTTGTTTTGTTGTTCTGCGTTAAGGACAACCCTGAAATAGTCACTGTCAACATAGCGTGCAGTGGGGTCGTCCCTATTGTCGAAATTTTGCCTTTGACTAAAATTATTGGTATGATGAACTGATTTTTTATTTGCTTTTAATTTTAGCTCGCATGAATGGATGGATACTAAATAAATTGCCCACGTATTTCAGAGTACGGCAAACTACTTCTGTACCGGCGTGAAGATGACAGATTTATTGTGAAAAATGATTCTATATTGCCCATTATGTGGAAAATACGAAATGCTTCTGATTTCGTCGAGGATTTCATAATAGCTCAAACGTCAGGCATAGTGCTTAGACACGATAATCAAGTTGTACCTGTTACATACATTGCATGTAGAGTAGGAGTTATATTGAATAAACCACTTATTATTGATGTAAGTAAGAGTAATTAATAACTAGCGACTCGCCCTGCCTTCGCTTCGGGTATATCTCTATATATAATGTATTTCTCTTCCCCTTATGAGTTGCTTTCCAAAAAAACTATGTCCTAAAATTTAAAACTTACACTTAACTGACCTATACCCTACTGAGGGCCTACCATGAGTTGGCTATCGTAAACTTACGTACGTTAAAAACCTATCGAGTTGTTTTTTCATATGGCCGATTGTAGTTCTTCGCGTAACCACCAGCCGGCGCTGTACATGTTTTTCATAGACATATTTACGTAGTCGATATCGAGCGCGTAAGTTTTAAACTAATGGTAGTCCCACTACTGGTGTGGTGAGAATTATGTAGTTTTAACACGCCTCGCGCGGTAAATCTATCATATTATCAGTGTTTCTCTACTATATTTTGCATGTATTATACACATAAACCTTCCTCTTGAATCACTTTATCTGATGAAAAAATCCGCATGAAAATCGGATGCGTAGTTTTAAATAGGTGCGTTAAAATCCTCCTTACATAAAATACTTTCGAAATAAATTTATATCATGTTGTGTCAAATCACCCCCTGGACTACGTAATGAGAGGGGATTGCAAATGCCCAAAAATATGTGACCAAATTGTAACTCACTCTACCTGTCCTTTGAATTCTCATCTGCACTCAGTTGGACAGCTTACAGTGAAGACATAGTGCTGAATCTTATTATTATATGCTCTTATATCGTTCTAGATAGGTCACCTGGTGGTTCAAATGACCCATATTTTTTTCAACATGGGCCTGCCTGTAGTATATTTTTCTTTTTCTAGATTTATGACGCGGAGGGACGGGGCGATCCAATGGTGATAGATACACTGTTCCTATCAGCCGAATGTTACGACGTAATGGTTGAATGTGCATATGAGAACCCTAACGAGACCCTACTTAATTATGGAAATGTGAAAGTAAATTCAACTATTACCAGGGAAATGTATTTACTGAATAGGGGCAAATACAACATATACTTTAAGTAAGTCTCTATATATACTTGAAAAATTGCTAAATTTTGTCTATGTATGTGGTAAGTGGTTTTGGTTAACTTTCGTAGGATTCTACACGAGAGATAAAATGTATTATTTTACGCCTAAATTCTAGGAAGTTTATCAATTTGCGACGTCGTGTGGTAAATTTATAAACTGATGGATATTCATCGTAAGATTCTAAGCGGTTCGGCCTATCACAGAAGAGTGTGTTTCTTATTAAACGGAAAATAACACACAGCTCTCTAATTGGTTGACGCTAGCAGTGGCAATGCTTAAGTCCATAGACTTGCATTAAACATCTCAGAGGGGAATCATATTCTAACACATATTTTTGTATGATATCGTAATGGTTACTGTTATATAAAGCGGGCGAGACCGATCTGATTTTTTACGCAGGCTGAAAAAAGTGAAAAATTTCCCCGAACCCTCGCTCCTACGGTCGTTTGAAGCTACTCCGGAGTGCGGACTTATACCAGCCACTCTAAAGTTGGTCACTATTGAATTCGAGTGCACACCGACGTCGTCCATGAACCTGGTGAACGTGCCAGCTTACATATGCTCCTTACTGGACGGAAGCAAAGATCAAGTGGTAGTTGCAAAGTTTCCAGTTTATGTTACTATTGCTTCATTCTACAACACGTACGTATTCCTAAAATAACTATATGCATATATGCGTGCGTTCAAGATACTAAATATTTAGAGGTTTATCAATTTCATTATTTCCTGTTAATAATCATTTTAGGTTCACACTGTTCCCATTAGGGGAACTAAATTTCCACATAATACCAGTAGGAAGTGGCGTCATGAGAGAAGTAATACTGAACAACACCAGCAAGTGTCCCTTTACGTTTGAAATCGTTTTACCGCCTCAGTATCAACCAGATCCCGATGCTCCTGTCCAGACAAAAGTCAAGGATAATAAGTATGTGCTGTTTATTTATTTCAAATCGAGAAATTACTAAATAAATGATTGCACATTTTTGCTTCCAGACTGAAAAATCCTCCACTCAGATGTGGAAACTTTTTGATAATGAGCGATGATAATTTACTTGCTCCCGGCACTAGCCGCACCATAAATATGCAATTTATGGCAACGGCAGCCAGAAAGTTTGAGGAAACAATAAACTTTATAATAAGTGACACGTGTCCGGCAGAAGCTAATGGCGTGCCCCTCAGGCTTGTGGGCACTGGAGCTATGCCAACGTTAGATTTTTGGAACTTGGAAACTACTTTCCGGGAACATCTAATTGTCAAAAATTTGTCTGAGTATAAAGTGCCAGAGGTAAATACTTTCTACCTAAATATCACTTACTTAATCAGTGGTGATTTTGTGACTGATTTAGTGAAACCTATTAAAATATTTATTTCTTGTTTCAGTCTTCACCTCATTGCGTTTTTGTAGAAGATTCTGTGACGCTCCACTTCTTTTGTGTCACTGTAAACACCAGTTTAACGGGTGCTATAGACCTTTATAACAACGGGCTAGTCGCTTGCGTACTCAGGATGAAGTTGCATTACCAGTCAAATTCTAATCAAGATATCTTTTCATTAGATAAATATGAGACTCATATTGAGCCTCTATTGCATAAGTCGTTGGGAATAATTTTTAGTCCTAAAGCGTTAACGGTAAAAACTATATTTTAAAAGTCAGAAAGTTAAATCCAATTTGCAACTCTCTCACTTATACTGAGTTCTATTCTGATTCAGGAATATCGTGCTGTCCTAGAGATAAAATTGAAATTGCTTGATAACCAGGAGCAGTCGTTTAAAATATGCCTCATTGGAGAAGGAGTCATACCTAGAATACGTATGGTGTCACCAAAGATTAAACATCACAGGATGTGTTTCTTGACATTCCCGGTAACATGTCTAGGTTCAATCAGTAGCCAGCCCATAAGATTCAAGAATATAAGTTCAGTTAAAAGTATGGTCATCGCTGAGGTGTCACAACCGTCCTATGACGAGAGGCCTATATTTTGGTTGACTGCAGCTGCTAACAATGAACATATAATTGTTCTTGGGAACAACGGTTGGTAACAGTAGTCATGATAGATAGCTATGAAATATACGTAATTATTAATGAAGTAAAGTAAATTTTGCAGATAAACTTAATGTTGCGATGAAGGTTATCATAAAACCCAATGAAACAGCAACTTTGATGGCTCATTATAACCCGATCCGGAGAGGCAGAATAGCCTGTGATATTAAACTTACGATAGTCGACAACCCTTACGAGTATTATGCGGTAACTTATATTCCCTAAATAATCAAGACATTCATGTTTATTATAATAATTAACACAATATTATCCTTAGGTTTTATGTGAAGCTGAAGCGTTTATGGAAGATGTAATCTTATTAGGTTTAGAAATGCTTTCCATGGATATTGATTTAGATGCATACAGATCCTCTATCGATGGGTATGAATTTATTACTTACTTACAAAGTATAGTTACATAAATAAGTGATAAAACTTGTACTATTTGTTAAATACAGGACAATGTCTACTGTTTCGACAGTCGACAGTCGCAAGAAAAGTAAAAGTGCAACACTCGATAAAGGCGAATCTAAAAAATCTAAAGCACTAGAGCTGAAGAAGAGTAAACGCACATCCATGGGGTCAAAATGCAGTGACTCAAGTTTAAGGCCTTCTCTTTTAAAATACGTACTAGATTTTGGTAAGCATACCACAAATAGTGTTACTGGACGTGGCGCACGTACTTCGATGTACGTAATCATCATCATCATCAGCCCATATACGTCCCCACTGCTGGGGCACGTACGTAATAATATCTGAATAATCACGGGACTTACAGATTGTTTTTGAATCCCATAGGTGGATGTGAATTATGTTCTGCACAGAGGAGATCAGTTGTCATGGTGAACAACTCTGAAAAAGTGTATAAGTTCGAATGGGTGATAGTCAGTAATATTTGCATAAAGCCGTCCATGGGCTACATATCGCCAGGAGAAGAAAAAGATTTAGAAATAATATTTTTTGCGGCGCAACCAGTATTACTGAAAAAGGTACCAATTATTTCCGCAGTACATATACTCGTTATAGAATTCATAAAAAATATTGACCGAAAATATCTTTTTAGGAGCTGCTTAATTGTACTTTGACGGCAATAAGTAACGATTCATTGACTATAGATTTGAAAGGCGCAACTTGGGATAATCGACAGATTCTTACTGTCTTTGACCAAAATAGGTAATGAATATCTTTTATAGTTTATATTATTAAATTTATGAGGTGTTAACCTCATATTTCACCAATTGTCTACAATTTCAGAGACGTGAGACTGAATGAGCGCTGTGAAACCTTACTGGATGAACAAACAATCCCACCTTCAGATGATTGTTATGGCACAATTTATATGATCATCGTTTATTCAGCTATGACTGAATATACAAAGTATTCTTGCACATTGAAAGAAGAAAAAGCGCTCAAAGACACATATATTTATCAAGTAAGTACTTACAAAGCATATTTACTAGCACGATATTGGCTAAGCTGTTCGAACGCCTACTAAGACGGTCAGTTAAATGCATAATAACAACTACATTTTTTTGGCAGACAAGAACTTTTGATTTCAAAGTACATAATATAGGAAGTGTACCGTTAAAGATATCCTGGAGTTTCGTAATTGATGATGAATATCCAGCAAGAATAGATAAGTATACAACTAAAGGGAAGGTAATGCATCAACATACCGTTAGTTTCTCTGTGGCTATTTATTATTTATTTACTAGGGTAATTGTTGTTTTTCTCTACAGAGCGCACAAAAGGCCTTAGAAGCTAAGAGTGTTGTAGAACGCTCCGACAAAGTTGAGAGTATTAGTGGTGCTATCGAGAGTTTAGCAGGTGCACAATCTTCACAAAAGAAAGAAGAACTAGGTTAATATTTTGAGTCTTGTACAATGTTTTACAAATTTAACATGATAATTTCAGCAAACTAAAGTACTTTACTAGTATTAACTTTATATTGTTTGCAGCTGGCCCTCCTAGTAAAGTGACATTATTTAGTGGAAGTGCCGACAGAGAAAGCGTAGATACATGGTTTGAGATTGACTTGCCATTCGTGATAGAACCAATTAAGGACTGCCTGAAACCGCATGAAAGCCGAAACTTTAAAGTTACTTTCTTACCACTCGACGCCTTTGATTTTAAAGTTAGACTTAAAAGTACCATAGGTAAGAGATCTGTACATATTTGGTATGTTTTCCATTACTTATTCAATCGGTGATCATTTCTGATTTAAATTTTAAAACAATGTAGCACTAAAAACACAATTGAAAATATTAATTCTGATGTACAGATAATTTGGACCCGTATGATCAAAATGTGGCTTGTAAAATTACTGCAAAGTCATTGATCCCGTATTGCCACCTTGACATAGAAGAGAGCGATTACTTGACCTCAGGACGCAGGAAGATAACGGGTGTGGCTTTGCCCCCTCACATGACCGTACTGGAATTTAATGTACTTGGATCGGGATGTTACAAAAAGTAAGATTATGTAAAACTTGACAACTCGAACCGTATTAGACGTTAAACTTAATACATATGAGTATGACTAATCAATAAATTGTCGTACTAGTTATAGGCGATTTGCAACCAAGTAATCTGCTTTTATTCGTTGTTTTTTTTTTATTTTACAGAACTTTTGGCGTAATTAACCCTACCGGTGAATCTTACGAATTTATTTTCGAAATGGCTCTGTTCGATAAACCGGAACTCATCCCTATGCACTGTAACATGCTGAAAGGTTACGTAGAAGGCGGCACTTCCACAGACGTGACATTTACCTTTTCTCCTACAGCTCCTGGGGTTAGTACTGAAGTATTTTTTATGAAAGTATTTGTTAAAAAAATACATTTGAAATATTTATCTAATGGGATCTAGACACGCGGTAGCGTGTCAAGCCAAGGTTCAAGAAACAGAACTGGCGAGCCGCACCGTGTGTAATATTACACGAACCATTTGGAACCACTTTTGAACCCCTCATAAATCAAAAACTATTTCACATAAACGTATAAAATTTGGTTCATATATTGTGACTTGCGAGATAAATATGTGTTCTTAATTTCAGAAGCTTATCTCGAACAGTTATTTAGATATTAATGTCCAAAAATCCTCATGTTTATCATTGACTGACTGACAGATCAAAATTCTAACCCAGTTCCAAATGACCTAGAGAGTTAAAATTTGGTATGCAGATAGGTAATTACATGAATACAAAGGAAAAAATAAAAAACTGGCAATTATTTAATAATTAGGTTAGGTTCTATTATGAACGCTTAACATAAATACCTAATTTTTTGTGCCTAATAACGCCTATATACCGGGGAAGGCAGAGCACTAAGTATATATTTAGGTATACTTACTTATTTACAATTAAGAGTAGGTACTTATAGTCGGTTTTCATATTTATTACTTAGGGTAGGTACCTACATAAAGTCTAGTTTTAGTTTTGAATTTGTCCTTTTCAAAGGACCCACGGCGTTACGATGATATATACTTTTCTACAAAAAGTAATGATATCCAATCAAAAACATAAATGTGAAATGAGAGCCAAGTTCAATATTGCCTTGGTTGTTGACTTCAGCGAAAAAAGAAGTGAGATCTAAATGGGTGCCAAGTTCAATGGTCAACCCAGAAATTTATTTATAAGTAACACTATAACATACCTATCATATCTTCTTATAACATAAGATAATGTATGGTGGTAGCCTATGAAGGTCTATCTTGGCTAGTTTTCATATATGAATTATAGCCGTCGCAAGTTCTAAGCCTACAAGTATTTGTCGGTTTTTATTTTATAATTCCGAAAATTTGGATTGTTGGTAGAAACTAGCGAGCGAACATAATAATACGTTGGTAGGTTTATAGAAACTAGCCAAGACAGACCTTCATAGGCTACCACCATACATTATCTTATGTTATAAGAAGATATGATAGGTATGTTATAGTGTTACTTATAAATAAATTTCTGGGTTGACCATTGAACTTGGCACCCATTTAGATCTCACTTCTTTGTCGCTGAAGTCAACAACCAAGGCAATATTGAACTTGGCTCTCATTTCACATTTATGTTTTTGATTGGATTTAGTATTTTCTAACATGTTTCTTTTTAAAAACATTTTTAGGTGTATGAATCACAGTGGAAGTTCATCATACCAGTTTACAACTTGGTCATGAATTTATTGGTCGTGGGATTAGTCAGGGAACCCGATGTAGTATTTGTGCCTACAATTCTCATAATAAGAAATTCGCTGGTGGGCTTCACCACTACGCACTTAGTCAAGTTGAAAAATAACGAAAGTGAAGGTTTAAAGTTTGAATTCAAAGGGAATTCATTATGTAATGAATCAGGTAAAACACCTGTTATTGTGGAGCCTGAATACGGGATTTTGAAACCTCGTACTGAAACGCCTATCAAGTAAGTAAAACATTTTGATTTTAGTATGTAATGGATTAAGGTAACCGAAAATATTACAACAACTTCACGTGATATTTTTCTTTTTAGAATAATTTACACTCCAATCGATGACGGGCCATTATCTTTTAAGATATTCTGCAGTATAACTTATATGACAAAATTTTTGACTCTCTGCGTGAATGCTTTAAGTTATTCAATAAAACCCAAAGTAACTTATTATTTGATTGGGAATGAACATATACTAAATAGCGATGCTGTTACGAATATCCATTTGGACCGGGTAATTTCTCGTAATTTTTTTGTCTAAATGTAATCAAAATCATCCTCACGACAGGGTACTTCTGTTGAATGACACTTCTATTTCTCTATAAAATAATTTGTCATAATTTAACAAATTAGCTAGCCTAATATCCTATGGGTACATTTTTGATCCAAAATTTAATGAGTTATTATGTCAATAAAGAATAATATCCAACCAATTGATTTATTAATAACTACAGACAGCTTCAACGTACGAAAGACGAATCCCTTTCATCATAAAGAACGACGGCTCCGCCACTTTCTTTTTCGATTGGCACTACAATAGCAACTCAGTGAAGAAGTATTTGCAAATGTACGTAGAACCCAAGAGTGGGCATGTGACGCCTGCTAACGAGGTTGAATGCACTCTATATTTTACGCTGAAACAAGTCCCTGTACAAGCTTTCCCAGTTACACTCGCTGTAAGTATTTTTGTTGTTGTTATTTATCTATATGAATTTGATTTAGATGTATGCCAATATTATTGAAGTAAAAAGTCCTTCCGGTCAGATCTGAACATACCAATCTAAGGAAGACACGACTACGTTACTTTGAGTAGATGAATGTTAAGATCAGATATTAATTTAGATTTCAGATGGACCAGAATATAGCATACTCCTGCACGCTGAAATAGAGAAACCACCGTATCACTTCTCCTGCATGGAGTACAATTTTGGAAAATGCATCGTCAATGCTCCAGATCTCACTTACAAGAAAAATTTAGCTTTCTTTAACGAAGATAAAGTGCCTCTTATGTAAAAAATCAATTATTATTTACTATCTTTTAAAAGAAAGAAATACTTATTGAAACCATTATCTACATCTACTTAGTATTATTGTGTGATTTTATATTTGCTTGGACGTTCAAGGGAACTTCCAGTTACTACATAAATAATTCACATAAACTAAAACTAGTAATCGTTCCCTGTTGAAATGTAAGTAGTGAATTAAGTTAATTTGGTAGCTTCCTATCTAAACAATGCATTTATTACCAGTGTGGACTTAAATTTTGCTAACGTTCCGGAGCTATTCGTGGACTACGGAGAAATGGCGCATGTTGAACCCAACAGACGATTGAAAATCCCTATTTTCTTCCGCCCGAAACAAGTGAGAGAATACGAATTTAAGCTGCAGTTTTGGGTGAATTCATTATGTGAAGAGATTATTACAATAAGAGGCGAAGGTATACATTTTATCACAATATTTAAAAGTAATACGTAGTTTGTAGGGTAGAACAAAGTGTACTAAAATTTGTTACCATTTCAGGAGTTCCTTTGCTTTATGACTTATACGAGGGATGTCAAAAAAGTTTCGATCTGGGTGCCGTGAAAGTTGGTGAAAAGATAGTTCGGCCAATAGAAGTCATGAATCACAGCAAGGTGCCTATCGAAGCGACCTTCATATTT
Source organism: Maruca vitrata (assembly GCA_039566165.1). Taxonomy (NCBI): domain Eukaryota; kingdom Metazoa; phylum Arthropoda; class Insecta; order Lepidoptera; family Crambidae; genus Maruca; species Maruca vitrata. Next base: position 12,275,254 of record CM076916.1, on the reverse strand, counting down.
AGGGATATGTACCCAGTGGTGGAGGACACGACCAACTCCGAGGCGACGAGCGTGTGCCTCAGCCCCAGCGCCGCCAACGCCCTGCAGGATACGGGGCCGTCAAGGTGCGTTTACAAATAATACCCATGTACCAAAAGGTTAGATATTTGACAGATTCAACTCTTGCGAACTATAAATAGGATCATCTCATGCGACTCGAAACCTTTTTAGGGTTAAGATGCTGCAGACGTATAAAGATGATAAAGTTCGAGAACAAATTGCAATGGATATACAAAATGCGTTATCATCGCTAAAAGTGGTGCCAAACAAATGCACCATAAAACCATACAGGAAAGTGCCGTTGAAGATTCAATTTAAGCCCGTTGGGATGATTAGCACTCTGTGTGTTCAGGTTCGTTTTGATACTATTTTATTATTACAGCTATTGGATACCAAGCGTTTACTTAAAGACAATTGCACTCAAGTATGCCATATCTCATATGAGTTGTGTGTTTTCCGTGATCTAACGATTCCCGAATCAATTCGTTAACTAATATTAAAAATCCAATACATAATCTAATGGCAACTGTGGTTTCATGTTCAGTTGAACATGAAAGTATTTCAGTTCGAGAGGCCGCTGGTGCGGCTGAGCGGCAGCGCCACGGGCATGAGCCTGTGCTTCAGCCAGAACTCGCTGCAGTTCGGACGCGTGCGCAAGCGCGGCTGCAAGATACTCAAAGTCATGCTGCAGAACAAGGGCGACTTCGGTGCCCGGTAACTTTACCTAGCTATACTTTAAGACCAACACTGCGGTGTAAGGACACGAGGCGCAGGCTCTTATAAATTATTTAACTCATATCCTCCACACTAATATTTTAAATCCGAAAGCAACTCTGTCTGTCTGTCTGTCTGTTACGCTTTCACGCATAGAGTACTGGACCGATTTAAATGAAATTTGGTACAGATAAAGTCTAGAGCCTAGAAATGGTTATAGGCTACTTTTTAACCGACTGCGCTATAAGGAAGTAATGTTTTACCCGTTAAACGTCTCTACGCGGACGAAGTCGCGGGCGGAAAGCTAGTCATTTATATATCTGGAAGTTTCTCAATATAAAATGGATATTTTTTTTCTAATTACAGGTTTTGGTGGCAACCCTTGATATCGAATGAATTCACCATATCTCCGTTACAAGGCAATATAGCTGCACACACAAATGTGACATTCACTATAACTTTCAGACCCCTAAATCATAACCCATTCATCAAAGTATGGGTAAGTACTACACCTTGAAAACGATTTACTTGAATGTTTTATTACGGTCACGTCATTTTACTTTTGACCTATTTCTATTTTTACAGGCAAGTTGCAACATCGAGAACTACACGCCCCTTGAAATAGCCATGTATGCCACTTGTGTGGACATGGGCAATGTTCTTAACAAGACAATGTATTTGGAATGCCCCGTACGAGAAGTCCAAACCGATTATGTGGTGGTTACGAATCCGTAAGTTCTCATTATGGCAGTATATAAAGCATTAGAATTTCATTGGGATTTTAAAAACAACCAACTCTGGGATCAAGAGACGGCTCGAGAGAAAGGGGTTTTTATTTAATGTTTAACTTCCCCTGAAGTGATCTAGGTACCTACTTCAGTAGAAATATAACGCGTTTAAATAACCATCGTCTGTGTGTAAGGAAGACTGGTAAGATTCTGTATACTTATATAGGTAACAACCGAATATGAGAGTATGCGGAGTTATTAATATTTCAGATCTGATGACATGTGGTTGGTACTGAGTGAAGTCTCCGGTGGGCCTTTTGATACTCTTAAAGAATTTAATGTCGAACCCAACTCCACGTTTGACATACCGGTGCATTTTAAACCTAAAACTATAGGAAAACATGAGGTATGAACGTTAAAGCATATATAGTGACTGATTTGAACGAGGTACCTAAGCTAAACGTAATACAAAATACTCTTCAGGCTCAAGTGCTATTTTCTCCGCTGGGCGAGAGCGCATTGTTTGTAACATTAGTGGGCGCCGCGACGCATCCGAATCCTAACGGAAATATAAATATTACAGTCCCTGCGAAGGATTGCCATGTTGAAGAACTACTCGTTTATAACATAACAGAGGTTAGTTGTGCTTTCTGAGCTCCAAAGGTTAAATATAATACCTACATTATAATGTAATTAAGAAGAAAAGAGGCAGTTATCAAACCTAGCTAAAGATTTATCTCTATGTGATGAGATCCGCCCTATGGATCCCATTTAGAAGAATATCTCATTGGCATCAGCTCATCCGCTCTTTTCTTTCGCCAGTTCCCTGAATCGTACATTGTATCTACAGAGGTACTTAAAGTGATACCGGATAAGTTCGAGGGTTATTTTGAAATCAAGCACCCGGACAATATAAAAGTGTGGGGCGAGGCCGCCGCCACGTGCCGCCTCACCTACGTGTGCTACGAAGAATGCGAGATGCATCTCAAGGTGTGTAATATTTTTTTGTCCGTAGCGCTACCATGAGTTTAAAATTTACGGACTCTATATTGCCTACGTAAATATGTCTATGAAAAACTTGTACAGCGCCCCTGGTGGTCACGCTAAGAAGCAAAATCGGTCGTGTGAAAAATATAACTCGATAGGTTTTTAACGTACGTAAGTTTTCGATAGCCAACTCATGGTACCGCTACAGGTCAATAAATTAGTTCTGTAGTTCACTTTTAGTGACAAATTACTAATTTATTTCCACACAATAAAATTTTGGTATATTTTTCCGTTTTTCGTTCTACATGGGTCACGATAGCCCAACATTATCGGTGCACTTCCCGATTTAAAATTTACTAGAAAAGGTTAAGAGATTGTTCGCATACTTTAATAGGTACGATAAATTAGTAGGTACCTACGGTGATATACTTATCTATTTGAAAGGTGATGTTCATCAACGAGGAGACCCGCGAGTACCAGTACTACAACATAGTGGCGACGGTGACGGCCAGCCCCGTGGTGGACACGCTGACGTTCGTGTCGCGCGCGCGCGAGTCGGTGCAGAAGGACCTCGTCATCGCCAACCCATTGGCCGAGGACGCGCGCTTCAGCATCCGATGCGATAAGCTCGAGTGCCCGGAGGAACTCAAGATTAGCAGGAATTCAGAGGTATGGAAATGGAAGGCGATTTTCCTTACTAATATTATAATGAGTAGGTAAGTATGCATGTATCGTTGGTGTGTCACAATTTAAATAAATACCTAATTTAATTTAAGTAGGTAACTCTGTCCCTCTGTCACGTAGTTACTCTAAATCGACTGAACCGATTTCATTGAAATTTGGTACTTAGATAGAATCTGAATATGGGCATACGCTACTTTTTAACCGACTCTACTACAAGGGAGTAGTGTTTTGCGCGATATACAACTTAACACGGGTAAAGTCGCGGGCGGTCCAATCCGCAAAAGCTTGTCTAAACAATTATTTTCTGAATAGATACTTGCCTTTATATCTTTCCACTAGCTGTGCTAGCGACTTCGTCCGCGTTTTCCTCCGTTTTTTACAAATTTACCATTGTTTCTTTGCTCTTATTGGGCGCAGCATGGTGTTTTAGCCTAAAGCCTTCCTCGATAAATGGTCCATCCTACACAAAAAGATTTTGTCGATTCGAACCAGTAGTTCCTGAGATTAGCGCGTTCAAACAAAAAAACTCTTCAGCTTTATAATATTAGTATAGATTATAATATTAGTATAGATTATAATATTAGTATAGATTTGGTGGTTACCTACTGATTTTTAATAGTAGGATATATTTTTATTTTTATCGGTTATTCCCAGTCGTCACCACTGGCTACGTTCCCACTGGCGACAATCGAGAAAAAAAGTTCCGTTTGTCGCCAGTGGTTACGGATGAGTTATTAAAATCCCATTTGTTGTCAGTGGCGACGGAAGGGTTTTTAAATTCCCAGTTGTTACTAGTGGTGACAGTTCGGATAAAATAAATCCCAATTGTTGTCAGTGATGAAATATCAATATTTGGTGGCAATGCTGAATTAAAATTAAACGAGTTTAGGTAATGGTTATGTATGATTGATATATTAATTTGAAAGATGATACTCCCAAAAAATAATAACAGTCTTAATCACATAATTATTATTACAGTCATTTTTAATCCTAAGAGTGTAAAAACAAGATTTAAAAATCTATAAATTTTGAAGTTTCTTTATCTAATAGGCACTTTTCATGCTATAACATAAAAATGTGAAATAATTTTATTTATATAGTTTTTGTGCTGAGGAATGCAAAAATTATATTATTTTTTCATAAAAACGTAAGATAAATTTTATATTTCTAATTTAAAATTGAAGTTTTATTATCTGCATATCACGTGACCGAAAACACCGACCGCCGTGATTTTTCGGTATGACGTCAACAGTACTAAAATAAGGTAATCGTAGTAGGTAATCTTTTTTAAAAATACGAACTTGTTTGATTAGGCGTATCTGCTCTATCACTCACGCGGCGTTTGACATTTCTTTATTTTAGTACAATTGACGTCACAATATGGCGGTCGGCATTTTGGCGCCTTTATTTTACGACAATATTTTGATCTTTTTTCCCTGCTTACAGGATAAATATTTTGCAAAAATAAAAATTACAACCTGACTATCGCATGTAAATAAACATTTAAAAAAATATTTGGAAAAATAGTAGAATAGCCTAATCTGGTGATATCTGGGATTTCATTTTCCCTTCCGTCACCACTGCCAATGATATCTGGGATTTCATTTTCCCTTCCGTCACCACTGCCAATAAATGGGATTTTTTTTCTCGTTTGTCGCCAGTGGGAACGTAGCCAGTGGTGACGACTGGGAATAACCGATTTTTATTTGTTGTTTTTAATGCACTGGGATTTCATTTTCCCTTCCGTCACCACTGCCAATAAATGGGATTTTTTTTCTCGTTTGTCGCCAGTGGGAACGTAGCCAGTGGTGACGACTGGGAATAACCGATTTTTATTTGTTGTTTTTAATGCAATTAAAGCTCAATGTACAATGTGCTATTAAAGCCAAATTTACAGCAGGATATTGTGTATAGATGGCATTTTCGATCATTATATATTTAATTTATGTTTCAGACAATCTTGGTATTGCTGTATTCGCCTTTAGTGGTAGGGGAGGTGCAAGATTTCTTGGAAGTCTCTAACAGTCTGGTTGGCACGTATGTCTACAAGGTAGTTTTGAAATGTTTGCCTGCTAAAGTGAAGAACCTCGAGTACAGCACGTCTCTGGGTTCGTGCATGCCCTTAAGGCTAAGGGTACAAAACAAAACGGATGTTAAAACGGATTTCGTTACTTCGGTTAGTGTACCTACACCTTGTCTTGTGAATTTGATTAAAAATAGAAATACTTATAATAGTATTCTTTTGCCTTGTTTTCTGCAACCTCTTTCTACACGAACATAGCGGTTTTATATGGGATTAAATTTCATTAAAAATCGTTCATAATATATTTTTTTCAAGGTCTCTCATCCGAGTATTCAAGCCGAGAAAGAGTATTCCATGGGGCCGTTTGAGAAGGGGAAACTGCTAGTCTGGTTTGAACCCACCGAGCTTGGAGTTCAAGAATGCATGCTATCGTTTAATTCGCCAGTAGCAGGCGAATTTGTGTAAGCGTTTTTACCATAAATAGACTTCCGTCGGCTTAGAGTGTAAACCTGCTAACTCCATATCAGGTACATTTTCAGGAGAGACGATTAGATTGTATATTTATTTTCACACTTTCGAATGGTATAAATAACGTATTAAAGTAAAAAAATGGATTTGACAGGTTTACACTCTAAGCCGACGTTTGTTATTCAAACGCCGCGAATAACATGGTTTAATTTTAAGGGATGAGAGCCATCCGCTCCTCCGGAAGTCCTGTGATGATGACAAGGCTACTCCAAGCCATCATCGTAAGTCAGTTAGGAAAAAAAAACATGGCTTAAAAAGTTCGATGCTAATTATCGGCCGTGTTATTTGTTTCATGTACCTAGTTATTATTAATTTAAGTTACTTATTTCAGTTTCTGTATAAAAGGAAAAGCGATCGTTCCGAAACCTCAAGGACCTTTTGAGATAAGATCCGGAAATTACACAACTATTACATTCAAGAACATATTCGATGAAGCTCGTATTTTTAAAACGTCTGTAGATCGTGAAGAGTTCTATGTCAAAACATTATACGAGCCCGTCAGATCAAAGAAGGTTGGTAGAGTACCTATACACCTGCATACTAGGTACTTGTACTTATACAGTTCCTACATAATCCAAAAATTGTGCCCTATCTACATTTGTACATTAGTATGGTATCTTAAAGATGGTACCATAAGTATCTGCGCTGAGTATTTAATACGCTTATAAGAGTAAAATACAAGCTTTTATGACGATAATACTCGCAACAACGCGACCTCGCTCTAATAGGGTATTTGACTATTATTTTATTTTTATATAGTTGGATGGACCACTCGAACACAAAGACACTGTTGAAAGTATCACTTTGATATCTCAATAGCTCGACGAGATATAACAATTTTAATTGCACATTATTTGGGCGAGCTCAAAAACGCTCCATACAAACGGCCCCTGGCGTGTGACGTCACACGCAAGTTCTTTGTATGCAGCGCCTAGGAAGTTTGTTCGGCAAGTTCATCAAAAGTTGCGTTTATGGACATGTGATAATGAAAGATGTTACTAATTCTGTTATTTATAAGGTGACAACGAAATTTTAAATGATTTTCGCAATTTTGAAATGGACTTGCCCACCCAACTTTAAATGTCTTTTGTAGTCTCATTTCGACAAAAAATTAAGTTTCGATTTCATTAATAAGATTGATTTACTTAAATCTTACTGATTATCATAAAAATGGCAAGCATAACAACCACTGTCAAATACCCTATTATAGACCTAATTTACTTTTTATAGGAAATGAAAATAGCAGTGTACCTGAGCGACCGGCCCTCGCAGGGCTGGGGAGCCGAGCCCCCCACGGGCTGCCTCACCGTCGAGTGCTACGACCCCACCGAGCCCAAGGTGCACTGGACTTACTTCCTGCAAGGCATTCCCTAGGTTTATACAATACCATTTCATTTATAATTTTTGTCATACCCACCTATTTATTATTTTTAATTGTTATTTTATGCATTATATTACTAATCCTCGGGTTGTACCTACTTTTAATAAAAAATAAAAAGACAATTCAGCAGAAATACTTTGTACATTATTTATTTCCTTACCAATCACTGACACTGAAATCTTGGACAATGTCCTCTTTGTTTTCGACAACTTCGTCATCATGGTTACTGATTTTCTTTTCACCCTTCTTCTTTTTAATCAGTTTCTTCTTCTTTACCTTCTTTACTTTGGGAAGAGCATCGTCTTCTTCGTCAGCTTTAAAATTGCCACCTTCATCTTCACTATCAGACGGGAACAGGACCAGTGGACCCTTATTTTCTGGCTTGACCTTACCAACTTGGTCTTCTGATATTCTTTGCCTTTTTATCATAGGTAACTCTCCCGCAATTTCGTCATTCTTAGTTATCTTCTTCCGTTTTTGAATCTTGTTGACTTTGTTCCAGTTTTCGAAGAATGTTAATAGAGGTGTGCCTTTGGTTCTAATGCCTGTCTCCCAAGCTGTTATCATTTTATCATCATTTAATGAAAAGCTCACTTTCGCCCTTTCTCTTTCAATAAATTTAGAGTTTTCTTCAATTTTTTCCAGAAGTTGCCGGAACTTCTTGGTGTAGTTAGAAACAGAACATTTCTTCAAAAATTGTTTTATCTGAAATAAGGTGTTAAGGAATCATTAATTTAAAACTAGTACATAAATTTGTATAGAAAGTTATTGTATTTGATGACATTATTACATCACATGACATGTCCAATACATACCTGAACAATAGCAAGAAGGCTCAGATCAGGAAAGGCAATATTATGTGATTCATTGGCAGTGTATTCCAACAAAAGTCCATACAATCGTTCAACTACAGCATCCTTAAATCCATTTTCCATGAGTTGAGACTTCCCCAGTCGAAGTATACAAGAAAAGTCTAATGGTTTCATCGAAACTTTCTTGTTTTTTTTGTTAAAATCATATGATGTTAAAACCTGTAAGAAGAAATTTAATAAATCAGCTACAACATTACTATTATACATCAGTCAATAAATATTTAATAAATAAAATGTATTACCTCAACAAGAAATGGTAAGATCGGTATAAAGGTATTGGATTCTTTAGACAAACTGGTCAAAATATCTACACAGTGGAATCTGAGAGGGTAATATTGATGTGTAGGCACTAATTTTATGGTGTTTGTTATAACCATTACAAGGGGATATATTAGTGGTTCCAGTTGTGGCTTATTTGAAGTTGATGACAACAGGTCTGCCCACAAGTGAAGAGAATTGATAAACTGCCAGTTGTACACAGCTTGCCTATTTTCTATTTTCTGCACAACAATAGCATTTCTCAAGTGAATCGCCAGTTGTCTGATGTACAAAAAAACATGTTGGTATGAAACATTCAAGTCCAAAGCAAACATTTCCACCAATGATCTCCTCATAAAGTTGATGCCAGGCCATGTTGAAGGGCTTACAAATTTGCAATTCTTCACATATGTCATGTACATTGCTTTGAGTACAAGATCCAGCAAATTGGCTTGTTGGTTCCTGGTTATCCTCAAGATGCAAAGGAATGCCAGAACTCTCACAGTCTCCTCCCCAGTGCTCCACAATGTTATCAGTTTCTTGAGTGACAGTTTAGATATTCTGCTGAAACAGGCTACATACAGAGACATCTGATGCAAATGTTTGAGCAGAACAGTTAGGATGTTCTCTGAAGTGACTCCACTCAGGAGTTTCAGTAAATCATTCAGATAAGATAACAAAGGGCCTTTTATTTTGACAAAGTGCTTGCATTTTTGTGGATCTTTCCCTGTCTGTTCCATGCCTAAATACTTTTTAATAGCAGGAGGTAGATATAGGACACACATTTGAATAACAGCATTGAACACTGATGAGCCTGAAAGTAAAATGGTTTATATTAAGTATCATGATTATAAAAACATCAAACACAATAAGAAAGTATTTAGCTTCCATGACTCAATCAACACATATCTACCTTCCACTTTGTATTCACCATCTGAAGTTCCATCTTCACTGGTCACTCGCAGCATCGCTGCATTGAAGGCTTTTATGGCTGCATTGAGTGATGAAAGTTTGATCTTTCCCTCACTCTGCAGGTCTGCTTGCCATTGAGACACCATTTTGAGAGTGATCTTTCCCTTGATAGGTTTGGCATCTTCATCCTGATACAAAATATTACAAATAAAGTATTAGTATGTTCAATATATTTACAAAAATTCTTGTAATGATCGGTGGGAAGAATTATTGAATGATAACCCACGATTTAGGGGGGGAGAGGGGGGTGGGGAGGAGGGGGGGAGGGTAGGCTACCCCCCTGTACCACTCCCACTTTGTCAGGATGTATACTTTTTGAGATATGAATTTTTGAAAATTTGTCTAACTTAACCTCAAAATGTATGAAAAGTCACTTTTTTTGAATGACTCCTCTCTAATCAAAGAACGGAATAATATACGAATTACTGCAAGCAGCATAGGTTCTGCTCTTCTCCGGCGCTGCGGGCGGTACAGCCCTTCCGCCCTTACGTAGCGAATCACATGCGCCCGGGAGAGCTTCCGCAGCTTCGGCTTTTTGGATCGCCATAGGCGCCTTCGGCGCCTCGGCGACCAGCCTCAGCCGCTCCAGCTCTCCCAGGTGCCTGAGATTCGCTACAGAGGGCGAGGGCTGTACTCCCTCCGCGCCTCCGGATTTAGGAATTGCACTCTAGTGTAGGGCAGACTAGTATCACGGCGAAGGACCACAGCCAGTCGGTTTTAAGTAAGCTTTAGTAATAAGAATGTAAGTATGCCTTATACCAAAGGATATAAATTAAGGACTTACAAGTAAAAACGCTTAACCACCACTGATTTGCGTTTCGTTACTTGTGAATGCATATTTCATTGTTATCGATTAATAAAATTGTATTTTTAACTATCAAATTAGCTTTAATTTATGAATACTACCATTTAAACTAATTAAAAATCAATTTTAAATGACTAATAATAAACAAAACAAAAATAAAAATCATTAAAACAATTTTTATTTTCTCATTTTTCAACACTCAACGAGTTAACAAAACGCAACTGACGTCATCGCCGAAATGTCAAATGTCAAAACAACAAATTTCCATACAAAATTATTAATTTTCAAATCCCGATTTTATCAAAAGTACAAGACTGCGAAGCGTAAAATTTTGTAATTAAGCTTATAAAAATACAATCTTTCGAAAAACAATCACTTGAAGCAGCAACATATGGGTCATTCTCTAATAGCTGAGCCGATCGGTGTTATGGATTTTTTTATATCTAACATTAACTTACCTCAAAATCGCTTTCATCACTGTCTCCTCTGAGTGGTCCAGGCTTGTGCACTGCTTCATCGTCGTCGTCTCCTTTCTCGGAGCCATTATCATCTTCTGAGTCTACATCAAAATTCAGTAAATTTTCATCATTCTCTTCTAAGAAGTTGTAGAAGTCAGGATCAATCTTTTTTAGTTTTTCCAAGGACTTCTTGTGGGTCTCTGGATTAAGATCATCTTCAGAGTCTGAAATAATAAAAACAATTAACATTAATGTTTAGACACTCCACGATTAAAGACGGTTTCTGAATAGCAGTAGTACGTACCAGACTGCTCAGCAGCTTTCACTTGTTTCTTTACTTTTACCATTATTTCTTCTACCAGTATTCAGATTGTAAGGCAATATTTTCGGAGTCTAACCCACAACACCACGTGCGAAAACCACACACAACCAAAATGCTTTTTTGACAGTGACAGACCAGTGACAATAAATGTTGACAGTGAGGGCTTGTTCCAAAATTGTGTTTTCTCTCAGGCTTGTTCATTTTTTCATTATGTTTTTTATGTCTTTCGCAAGTAACTATTTATTTTATACTTGTTATAATGTACCTGACTTGTAAGTATGTAATTCGACATTTCTTTGTTGTGTTTCGTACATGACGTGTCTATTTATTTGTTTATTGTTTAATAAAGACAGTACAGATTCTATTGACCGTTGCTGAACAAAAGTACTCAACTAATATCTGACTGTGGAACACTCCCAACAAAATTGTCGCAGTGTACAGAAACGTAAATAGAGACTTTCCAGAAAACTCGGGTAATAACATAATCTATTTTATTTTAAGTTATATTTGAGATTTCAGTTCACTACATTAATTCATATTACAATAAATATAATTGAATATCACAGCTTCCTAGTTGCTTTGATAAATTTTGAAGTGCAATTTTTCATTTCCAAGTGACAGTCAGATGCCTACAATTTTCACGTAATTTTCCTGAGCCGGGTGATTCATTAATTATTATTATAATTACTTGTTTTCGAAGTGCAGTTTCATATTTTACAGTTTTGAACATTTATATAGGTTACATCACATCAAGATGCTTTCCCGAATGTGCGTAGCCCGTTCAGCGTTCACCGTAACCCACACGCTAAGAACTCCAGTACCACAGCGATTTATTCCGAAAAATTATGTCGTTCGAAACTACGCCCGCGAGGCCCGGTCCCGCGTCGCGCCCAGGACCCAACCCGGCGTCTGGGAGAGGCTGATGGCTCCTGCTGGACCAAACGGTAAGTTTCACAACATTAAACATAGTTAAATCAACATTTGAATTTCATGGTTTTACCATTCAAGTTATATTCTGAGTGGTTATTATGATCATCAAGTAGAATATATTTTATGCTCTATTAATGTGATACTTGTACCACAAATATATAATTGAAGCTTTACTTTAAATGTTAAATTTTTCTCTATTTGGGCCTAACTTCCATGTATTAAAATTACTTATAAACTTTAATAGCTTTAGTTTGTTATTGTTTATTTATTAAATGTTTTTGTGTTGTAGCTTTTAGCTTGGGTAAAGGTGCTCTGGCAGGGGCATCTGCTGCGGGTTTAGTGGCATTATGCTACTATGGCTCCGGAGTCAAGCCTGGTACACTTCAAGAGGCACAGTAAGTGTTTTAAATAAAAATTTACATTTCAGATTTATAATAATTTTATCAAATTAAACTGAAGCATCAGTTGATGATGCAAGATTTAAATTAATTGTGTAAGATTCATATGAAGCTAAAGTACCTTTTGCCTGGCATTTTGTTGATATCAAGTTGTTTATTTAGCAATCTGATAAAAAAATGATGAATTACTTTTTTATCTAGTCTAAATTTTAATTTAATTATAAACTAGCACAAGGGATACCGAAATTAATACTTGTATTGAACATGAAATTCTTCTTTATTTTGTAATGAATATTTTTTCAGTCTCTGGCCTAATTATGTCAAAGATCGAATTAAGGCGACATATGGATATATTGCGGGATCCTTGTTAATCACAGCTGGTAGTGCGCTCACTGTGTTCCGCACTCCTGCTCTCCTAAATCTAGTGGCTCGAAATGGATGGATGGTATGTTAATTAATGTTGTTATTACTTATTAATTGAGTAAGTGACTAAATAATATTTTGTAAGTTGACATGATGATTAACTTGGATAATAACTGATTAACTTGATTAACTTGGACTTGGTGCTTATTCTTTCAGTCCATTATAATGACAATGGGACTGATGATTGGCTCTGGCATGGTTGTTCGCGGAATGGATTACAAACCTGGTTTTGGTGCTAAACAACTTGCCTGGATTGTACACACTGGTATAATGGGTGCAGTTATTGCTCCCATGTGCTTCCTGGGTGGGCCAGTACTCATCAGGGCTGCTTGGTAAGTCTATTTATTATTATTTTGAATCCTGTAGTTTTAAATTGTCTGATAATATCTGATATTTTAAAATTTTATTCATAGTAAAATATATTTTTTTTAGTGTCCGACCGAAACTGGTTTTCCGGCCGAAACCGAAACCGAAACCGAATGTTCGGCCGTGGCTTCAGTTTCGGCCGAAACCGAAACCGAAACCGAAACTCACATGGTCAAGTATAACAACAAAACAGTTATTGACTCAATATTTATTCAATATTTAATTAAATATTATTTAATTGACTATATAAATCATTCAAGTACAGAAACAAAACAAAAACTTACATGTTATCAGTTCCATCAAAACATAACCTCCAAATAATGTTTCCGTCGGACGCACACGCACTGACTAAGTTTTATTGCATTACTACGGAGCTATCCGAACGGCACACGACGATTCCCGAACAGAGCCGACGGCTTACGACACAGCTTTGCCGCGAAAAACGAAGTTATGCGAACGTGCGTGACCTTGCGAGATAAGTTTCGGTTTCGGCAAAAGTTTCGGCCGATTTTGGCCGAAACCGAAACTGCAGCCGAAACTTGATTTTTGGCCGAAACTCGGCCGAAACCGAAACCGAAACCGAAAGTTCGGTCGGACATTAATTTTTTTGTTATATTCAATATCTATATAACAGGTACACTGCAGGAGTAGTGGGCGGTCTTAGCACTATTGCTGTTTGCGCACCATCTGGTGAATTTCTGAACATGAGAGCACCTCTTGCCATGGGTCTGGGCGCCGTCTTCGCCGCATCTCTCGCTGGCATGTTTCTGCCACCTACCACAGCATTAGGAGCTGGTAAAAATTATTCATTTTATTATTTTGATTAGATAAACAGATCATAAGAGCAGAGTTTATTTGATTCGTAAGTGCTAACACTTGCATGAGCTACTTTTAATAGTAAAATAGTTTCAGTAGAAATTTTATATGAAATTATAATCATTTCATAGATATATTATTTTTATATTGGGAGATACATATTGTGAAGGTTTTAAATTAAATTTTATTAAAATTATATTTTTTTCATTCCAGGATTATATTCACTTAGTTTATATGGTGGTTTGATTGTCTTTGGTGGCTTCTTACTATATGATACTCAAGCTATTATTAAGAGAGCAGAAATGCACCCCATGTATGGATTCCAACCTTATGATCCTATTAATTCGTAAGTATATTTTGACTATAACAATAACACTATAATCAGTTTTACAGACTCATACTCTTTCTAACTGTAAATGTTTTTTTACAGGGCAATCTCTGTTTATCTGGATGTTCTCAACATCTTTATGCGTATTGCAATGATCTTATCTGGTGGTGGAGGAAACAAAAGGAAGTAAAGCAAATATCATAACAAATTCACCACATCTCATCATGACCCATTTATAGTCTTGAACAAATAGTCAACAATCTATTTGATGGAAATACCATAAGAGATGGTATAGTAGGAAGCAGGAATTTTAGTATCTTGATGCTTTCGTTTTCCATTTCAAGGACTTGTGATATTAAGTAGGCATTAAGTTTGTAAAGGTTAGGTAAGAAATTTTGTTTCGAAGATTTGGGCGTAAATAAATTATCCAGTACAACCAAACTTGTTTCTTTTTGTTAACCTGGCGTAGGACGTACAAACACGGCAAAACCCCGGACTTAACGGTGTCGAAATAAGGTTGAATACCGAAATTCGTTGTCTAAAAAACGAGACTGTAAAAACAAAACCCGGACACTTTGAACGCTTTCAAACTAGGACAAATCCGGGGAAACCCGGACGGATGGCAACTGTAACCTGGCGGGACCATTTAGTTTTTAATCTTTTGCGATTCTTTTTGTTAAAACCTTCGTACTTTTCCTGTGCTTTTATTAGAACCCCACTGAGAACATGTGCGAAACGGACAAATAGAAAAATATTTTTTGAACATACCTACCTAATTAAAAAAAACATTTGTCTCAAAACACATTCAATTTATACACAAATTGCCAAATGTTCGCTGTTTTAAATTTGAAACATCGTCTGTACACACCATACCAATTTTTTTTCGAGGCTGTATTCGAAGCAAGTTGACTCACCAGTGGGGCTACCATGAGTTCAAAACTTACGCGCTCGATATCGCCTACGTAAATATGTCTATGAAAAACATGTACAGCGCTGCCTGGTGGTTACGCGAAGAACTACAATCGGCCATATGAAAAAAAACAACTCGATAGGTTTTTAACGTAGGTACGTAAGTTTACGATAGCCAACTCATGGTAGGCCCTCTGAACGAAGGGTTGTTCTGTGAAGAATAACTCCACGACAGTTTATCTATAATATAAATCTATCTATACGGTACGGTACGGTATACGGGTAAGCGACCCCGGCTCCTCGAGCTACTATCGACTCAGTCCAAATCATCCGAGGCGATAGTATCCTTCCTCCCCTTTTCCTTCCCCCGTCATATATCCTTGCTACTCGTGGGAACGCAATGACCTTGTTAAAACAATGCACAAGGCAGAATGGCGGCGTCGTGGTTCACAACCGGTCACGTCACGTTTCCCACAGAGGTGAAAAGTGGATCGCTGGAAGTGATCTCTGCCTACCCCTTTGGGAAAAAGGCGTGATTTTATGTATGTAAATCTATCTGTCTATCCATTGCGAAGGCGGAACTGAGACGGCGTACGAACCTATTTGCGTCGTGTTGTCGCAACGCGCAAGTGGGGCCTTAGTCTTTATTTTTTTGATACGCTCAGTATTTGTTTGATACGCTGACAAACTGGAGTAGCATGTCCCTGGGTGGGACAATTGATGGCTCGGCCTGTAGCGCTACCATGAGTTTAAAAGTTACGGACTCGATATCGCCTACGTAAATACGTCTATATAAAACTTGTACGGCGCCCCTGGTGGTTACGCTAAGAACTAAAATCGGTCGTATGAAAAAATCTCAATAGGTTTTTAATGTACGTTAGTTTTCGTTAGCCAACACATGGTACCGCTACTGGTCATGCCTCGCAAAACAAAAGGATTGTCGAAAGGAACTATAACTCATCATCATCATCATCTCCGCGTTTTCCCGGTTGCATCCTTGCGGAGCCCGGGGTCCGCTTTCCTACTTCTATCTCTCCACTTCGCGCGGTCTTCGGCATCCTTCACGGAGAGTTTGTTGGCACGCATGTCATCCACTACGACGTCAAGCCAGGCCTTCTTGGGCCTTCCCCTTCTGCCGGGACCTGGCGGTAGCGACATAGCTAGACACTTGTTCCCTACGTAGTTTGCCGGTTTCCGTAAAACATGACCGTACCAACGTAGGCGGCACTCTTGCAATTTGTCAGCGATGTCTCGAACATGAAGGCTGCCGCGAATACGGGAGTTCTTTACGCGATCTGCTCGCGTAACTCCCGACATCCAGCGCAGCATCTTCATCTCCGTGACCCGCAGTTCCTGCTTGTGCCGCTCAAGTACTGGCCATGCTTCACTGCCATATAAGAGAACAGGCCTAATGATGGATTTATAGACCTGTCCCTTCAGCTTAACCGGCATTTTAGGGTCGCAAGTGACGCCGCTCACCTCCCGCCATTTATCCCACGCAGCAGCAATGCGTGCCTTGACGTCGGAGTCGATGTCGCCGTTCGCGTGGAGTACAGATCCCAGATACTTGAACCGGTCCGTGCGCTCGACCGTGTTTTCGCCTATGCGGACGGACATGGGATCTGTAGTGTTGCAGGCCAAGTACTCTGTCTTCGCCACGTTGAGTTTCAGACCCCCGTTCTCAAGCGATTCCTTCCATGTGTTAACACGTCTCACCAGCCGTCCCCTGTCCGAGTCCACCAGCGCGATATCATCAGCATACATAAGTAGCCATGGTGGCTGCTCATGGTGGTCTCTGATGCTGTCTGACAATACGTCTAATATCAGGCTGAAGAGGAACGGACTCAGGACGGAGCCTTGGTGTACTCCGACGGTTATACGGAAGGGCAAAGTGTCGCCAACAGCGGTCCTAACTACAGAATCGGAATCACAGTACATGTCTCTAATGATATCAACATACGTTTCTGGCACTCCCTTGGACCTCAGGGCCCACCAAATCATCGCACGCGGAACACAGTCGAAGGCCTTCTCCATGTCCAGAAATAGGAAGTGGAGAGGCGTGTTCTTCGTCCTGTATTTCTCCATGATGATTCTTAGGGCAAAAACGGGGTCCATAGTCCCGTGACCGGGGCGGAAACCATATTGACATCCAGAGACAGTGCACTCCTGACGGATTCGAGAGTCTACTATCCGCTCGAATAGTTTCATGGTGTGGGACATGACCTTTATACCGCGATAACTACCGCACTCTTGCACTGATCCCTTGCCCTTGAAGACCGGGGTGATAACACTCAGTCTCCATTGGCAAGGAATCCCGCCGGTGCTGAGTATGCGGTTATAAAGGTCAGTTAGGATGCCCACACCACGACCACCCATTGCCTTCCAGGCTTCGATGGGGACTCCATCGGCTCCGACAGCTTTCCGATTCTTCATGCGGCGAAGAGCATTCTCTACTTCTTCAGGCGTTACCGGTGGCACAAGTCCAAGATTTGGAGGGAGGTCCGGTGGCTGCACTTCTCTATGCTGTTTATTTAACAGCTCGTGGAAGTAAGAGCGCCATCTCTCCTTCACCGCGAGGTCCTCGCATAGTAGGTTACCGTGAGGGTCTTTAACACAGCGGCACTTGGAGATATCCTGTGCCGCTTTGACCCTAGAACGTGCCAATCTATAGATAAGCTTCTGCCCCTCAGACGATTCCAGCCTATCGTAGAGCGGTTGTAGGTGGGCTCGCCTGGCTCTGGCAACAGCTTTCTTAGTTGCACGTTTTGCGGACCTGTATGCGTCGCGATCTTCAGGAGAGTTGGACGCTTGCCACTTTTTAAAGAGGGCTTTCTTCACCCTAGTCTCCTCTGGACTGCGTCGTTCCACCACCAAGTCTCCTTGTCAAATTTGCGTCCACCCTTAGACGTGCCAAGCACTGACTTCGCCGCTTCGGTTATGGCTGCCTGAATCCTGTCCCAGTGGTTCTGAACTGGTTCGTTCTCAGCCTCAGCGCACTTGTCGCCGATAGCTGAGACGAACACCTGGGATTTGTCTTCGTCAAGCCGCCACCACCTTATTTGACGCCGACAGCGCTCAAAGCTTTTGGCTTTGGGCTTCACGCAGATCCATGACAAGTAGACGGTGTTGTGCAGTGAGACTCTCTCCGGGTATGACCTTGCAGTTGACTACTTTGCCGATGTGGTGCCTCCTAGTGAGTAGGAAGTCGATCTGGGTAGCGTGCCGCCCACTCCTGTAGGTGATTAAATGTTCAGGCCTCTTCTGGAAAAACGTGTTCACAATAGCCAGGTCGGCAGCCGAACACAACTGGAGGATGTTCTCCCCTTCAGTGTTGCGTCTGCCGAACCCATAGCCACCATGTACACGCTCGAACTCCTCAGGCTCCTCACCCACATGACCGTTCAGATCGCCCCCAGAACGACTCCCTGAGATGGTGGGATTCCACGCAGCACCTCTCCAAGTCTATCCCAGAATGAAGTCTTTTCGGTGTCGCTGCAACCAGCCTGTGGAGCGTATGCGCTTATCAAGTGGGTCGTAACCCCTTCGATAAGCACCGTTACGTCCATTAAGCGGTCGCTGTAGCGTTTCACCTCCAACACGTCATCCTGCAACTCCCCGGACAGCACTACCGCAACCCCGTTCTCTCCACTAGGTGCTCCTGTGTAGATCAGCTTGTAGTCATTCCCAATGGCCCGGGATCTGCTGCCTTTCCACCGAGTCTCCTGCAGGAACGCCACTGCCACCCTCCGCCTGGTGAGTACGTCGGCCAGCTCTCTCGCGCGGCCGGTAAGCGTGCCCACGTTCCACGTCGCGAAGCGGAGTTTCCGTGGGGTTGGGGCTAACGTCTTTAGCCGCGTCCGTCCCCAACGCGGTAGCCCTCGCCCACTTGCCACAGGAGTCGGGCGAAACTCCTGCGCGCCGTTTTGCGGCGGCGCCCTATCTCTGGCTCTTTTCCTTGCTTTTCTTACCATTATTAAGTGGCGAGTTTCGCTTTTACGGGAGCGACTGCCGTCCGACCACCCAACCCCGAAGGGAAAGCTGGTGCCAGAGCCTCGTTCGTTGGTCAGCAGGGGTACGCACTTGCACGTGAGGTTGGCTTGGGCCCAAAGATCTTGGTAGGGCCCCATCCCCCCCAATCCCGAAAGGAACTATAACTAATTAATAATAATAACGAATCTCTTCATTGAATACTTTATTTACAAGCTAAATGATAGCGATAATTTGTAGCAGCATTATTATTGGTTGCAGTTAAATACTGAATTATGTGTAATACAATGGTATCTATAGGCCAATATACATTTTCCATTCCATAAAATATGTGTAGTACTAGGCGTACGCTTAATTAAGACTAACTTTTGCCCGCGAGTTTGCCTGCCTCTGTATCTGCTGGCGCTCTAGGACATATTCAATAACATTAAACAAATAAAAAAAATTAACACAGGTAGCATTTTGCTCGATAGTTAGATGATTTAGATTTAGCATTTGTCGTAAAATATATAATTTATCTTTAATTTTGATTTACTGAATATATTGTGCTATTATTGTTGGTAATATATAATCTATCCCTATTCATTTTAACATTTTATAAGAAAAATATTTTGATACTTATGTATTACTGATCTGTAAAATAATTAAATGCAAAAATTACCTTCTTGGAATAAAAATAATATTTCAATAAATTGAAATACCTTACTCACTAACAAATTAACAAGTAAAAAATATCACATTTTAGAAAAATAAGGACTCTTTGGATTAAACCTAAATAACTTATAACATAATTGAAATGCCCATAATGAAATAAAGAAAAACACAGTAAGAAAGACCTTCAACAACAGTTTCGGTTGGTCAGACTAATTAAAAATAACATTAATTTTTAGTACTAGAGAAAAATGGAATTAAAAGATTACCCAACCTATCGTGGCCACATAATATTACTGTACCATGGCCATGTTACAGTTATTTGTGTGGTGAGTCAGTAAGGGTTTACTCTAAAAGATCTGCCTCGTTGGTCTATTGGTAGCAAGCGCTGCGTAAGGACCGAGAGGTCTCCGGTTTAAATCCGGGGTCGGGCAAAATTTGTGTGAGTTTTTCTGTAATGAAATTACTCAGCCCGGAGTTAGGAAGTTGGCGGTTGAACGCCGCGCCCGTGGAAAGCACGTTAAGCTGGTGGTCCTGCGCCCGATCTCTCATCGGTCATGTCGGATTGCCGTCTCACCGAATTATGAGAGTAAGGGAATAGGGAGTGCACTTGTGTTTGCGCGCACACTTGTGCACTATAATATGTCCTGCGCACTTGGCTGATCTCAATTGAGATCGGCCGCCATGGCTGAAATCGGTCGGACGCCTTACTCTAAAAGATACAGGCCAAGTTATGCCAGTATTAATCCGAACAAAACCTGAAACTGACATTGACAGTCATTCTCTCTGCTAACAAAACAATTCAAAAAATGTTAACATATTTGACTTAGGTGAAGATTTGAACCATGCATGCATATTGTAGAAGCTTATAAAATAAGGAGATAATAGAAATTCTGCTGGAATGTACCTCGATACTCTTTTATCACGGTTTCCTCACTTTAGCTAGTTTACTTTGCGCATACCGTGTGTGAACAGTTAACAGATGATAAAAAAACATCTCTTTATTTTCACAGACCTAATGATACATAACTGGGGTATAATTTCGGGCGTAATACCATGCAAATTATTTAATCTTATGAGCAAAAACAATATTGAGATCTTATAGAGACTAACAGACTTGAGGAAATGTAGAGCAATTATACAATATCAAAAACAGAGCCACATTTTTGAGGAAGGTGATTTTAAAGTTTAGGCAGCTATATGATTCATAAACCTCTCAATCCACTCTGTAGTCAACATAATTATTTGTTGAAATACTTCGTAATCAAGATGAAAGTACTTAGTCAAAACTTGGATACAGTTTTTTTGGCCATAAGTCACAAGCGAGTCATGTAACAACTTTGCATGACATTGCATAATACGATAAAACTCATCAATTATATTACAGATCACCTAAATGCAGTTTTTACATTCATTCAAGTCGTGATATCTCCAGTCTTATGAGCTTGTTGCTTTAAGTACATAGCGTACATTTGTCGAGCCTGATTCAGTACCCTGTTCACATTATGCTTGCGAACCATTTTGTCGAAATGCATCGCTAATTCATTATAGTCCATTCGATTTCTCATAATATAATCTCTATGTTGTAGTAATACAGTTAAACACAGGAACATCAGGAACGGATTCCCTCCGCCGAAGGCCGCGGGCGGCGGCAGGTCCGCGGCGCTGCACCGCGGCGCGCTGTCGCCGCTGGAGTTAGCTACCACAGTTTTCTGCACAGGCGGTTTAAATACCTCATACTTTTTCTGAAAATTATTGATAGTCGATGCAACACTATGTAGGTTCGGTTGCTTAACGTTTAACAATGACTCGCAATTTCTTTTAGCATTTTCCAGCTCCTGAGACATGTTAGAAAAAAACTTCTGAGATCGTGATGCGCCGCCCGCTTCGGGCTGATTGGTCTTGTCCTGGGTGGCGTCGGTCGGCTCCACCGTGTCCCGCTCAGATGAATCGGACTCACTAGACTGAATAACTATAGAATTTCGGGTTTCTCGCGAAAGCTCTTGCGGTTCCAAGGACTGATTTTTCCTCAATAATCTTATGGGAGTTATTGACTTCTTTCCTGAGTGTTCCTCGAATATTTCCCCCGTGTCCCCGTCGAAGTCTAGCTCGGCTTGTTCGTCGGGCGTCTGAGGACAACTGGCGGTTGTTCTTGTGGTGGGCGTGTTTCTGTGTAAGGGATTCTCCCATAGGTAAATGTCTTCTGCACTTCGTGCGTTCGACTTTATAGTTTCAAAAATTGGTGACTTTTTGGTTACTTCGGTCAATTCTGTTGTTTCAGTTCGATTTTCTAAGTTATCGGCCGTCAAACACGATTGTTTTGTGTCAGCGCAGTTGTTCGTTGGCTTTTCTTCTGAACTCGTTGATTCAGAAGGGGAGTCACAAATTAAGCTACAGCGGTTCACATACGATTGGCCGAACACTTGGCGGTCCAGATGCTCCAGTTCGAGTCTCAGCTCTCTGGTCATGGAGGTGGTCATGGGGTAGTATTCCTGGGAATCGTCTGGACTGCTTCCGTCGTTAGTTTCGTATAAGTTCCTATTTATCTTGTTTACCTTTTGATCCTTCAGTTTTTGATTTCCTATATCATTTTCATCAAAAGATGTTTTCGTCAATGTAATTCTAGGGCATTCTTTGGTGTTATTTTCCTTGGCCGAATAAGTTCTCTGTAGTTTCTCATGTTTCGTTGATGCTACTTTGCTGCCAGAAGCGAAATTTAGGAATTCGTTTAGATTTTTAATCATCTTCACCTTAGGTCTATTATTTGTGTCGCAATTGTTCGTGTTGTCAAGTTTGTCCAATGAAGAAAAGAATTTGTTATTATGTACTGATATTTTATCTCTCAATAATCTTATTTGGCTGCCTAGTGGGGGATCCTTGAAGTCTCCGTGAGAATTTCCGTTGACCAGGTTCCCCGTGCTGGACCAGCCCGAGACCGGCTCCGGGAGCTCCGGGGACTTCGCGTCCTCGGGTACACTTTTCATACTTCGTCTCAAATTCAGTTTCGGATCTTTCGATACAAAATTGTTTGCTTTGCTTTTGTCAACTCCATTGTCTTGTTTATCTGATATATTATGTTTTTGTACTTGTAAAGCGGCGTCATCTAAACTTTGAAATTCTTTAGCACGCTTTAGGGATGTGTTCGTAAGAATGTTTCGTGTCACATTTTCATCGAGGCTGTGATTCATCTGTTTGCAGGTCGCAAGCTTGGGCGCTTTCACGTTGGCTAAGCTAAAACTAGAACTCTGTCGTCTGATAGCGCACACCTTGGTGTACGCGTTCTCGCGCGGCGCCTTGACCAGGGGGCTGAGGGGGGGAGGGTCGTCGTCCACTTCTAGAGTTGGATCAAATTCTTTTTCTTTCAATGACAACTCGAGTGCAGGCGTTTTCTGAGGTAACGACGCCCACAACACTTCCAACATTCTAAGGGCATCATCGAAAGCGAACTCACGCTTCATTTCTAATAAAAGCCATCGATAACAAAAAAGCAGATCATCTGCTTGCTGCAATTTCAGATAATTATAGAAGTCAGGGTCATACACTTGCAAAGATTCAGTCAAATGGGAGAATTTCAAAGTCATAGCTTCTCCGTCTAATAGGAAGTTAGGATAAAGGCGAGTCATCAGAGCGCAGAGGCAGATGTAAGCGTGCGCCTCGTCGCCCATCGTCACCAGCAGCGGGGAGGCCAGGTCGGACATACCTTGACAGTAGCTTACTGTTGGATGGTTCAAAGCATACCTGCAACACCAAAGTCAGCTTAAATGTTGATCCAATATTACCAAAATAAAATAAAAAATTCTATTTCATGCATTTTCAAACTTACGTCGTCAGTATATTGAAAAGGGAAGCTATATTCTGATTGTCATCACTACCCGCATAAAAGTTATGATGTCTATCAGTTCTCAGTACGTCTTTTCGAACCATTCCAGTAACGTAAGCTAAGTCAGCATTAACCTGTGGGAAAACATATTTGATCTTTGATATATGCAACTGCAAAAAGCTAAATGTTACCAATGCTGTATATATAATGTTAAGTGCTTACCATTCCTTTTTGTATGGAATCTTTCCAGCGTGTTCTAAGAGCATAGTATTCATTTGCTTTTTTCTTTATATAATCCATTCTTTCTTTGCCGGTCATGCCATCTGGATAAACATTTAGTATATGTTTCCAGACTACTTTCCTGAAATATAATTTTATAACTGACATGTATATGTTACGGTTAATGTGGATAGTGCGGTTATTATGTATAATTACCGGTAACTATGCATAATTAACAGTGCTCGTGGTAAAGGTGGTAAAAACTATCGAATTAATCACATTAACCGGTAGTTATATAAAATTACCATACCCTTTGTGTAAATGTGGTTAATAATAAAATTAAACTGACTTGATTGGCTCGGTAAAACAATGGTTTTGTTAGTGACCCTGGCTGGCGGTTCCAAGAGTCCTAGGTTCGATTCCCACTCGGGACAAATATTTGTGTGATGAACATCGGTGTTTGTTCCGTGTCTAGATGTGATTATGTTTTAAGTATGTATTTATAGATAAATATGTATGTTGCCAATAGTACAATCTGTGCTTATGAAATGTCCCAAATATTTATTTATTTATTTAAACATCTGAATCAATGTTTATTAGAATAAAAACAATTTTACTCTAGTCCTTATTATAATAAAATTTGTTTACAAACATCGGACAAACATAAATATTCCTCAAATATCAGGAGATCAAACCTTCTGTTCGGTTAAGTAAAACATAAAATATATTCTCATTAAATTAACAAATAAAATATGGGGGTAAGTTTGTATGAAACTCCGTCAATTTTGATCGTTGGCCACGTAAAATTTGGAAGGGACGTAGGTCAGATACTGTAAAGGTGCACTATGATTAGAATTCTAAATTTTAACCCGAACCCGAAATTCTAACAGGAAACAGGAATTAGCGGGAAAATATTAGAACTGCTTAAGTTTGATGCTTGAAATTTGGCATGCTGGTACCTCATTAAACTTAAAGCTTAATTTGCAACAGGATATTGCAAAATTCCCTCGGAAACGGGAGTTAGCGGGAAAAAACTTTTGTATGGCTTTAAATTTGGCGTTCAGGTACCCTGATACACGTAAAGCTTACTTGCAACGCGATATCGCAAAATTCTTACGGAATCGGTAGTTACTGGGAAAAACTTTTGTATGTAAAATCCTGTAGTCCACGCGAACGAAGTCGGGGGCACAACTA
Organism: Maruca vitrata; assembly: GCA_039566165.1. Lineage (NCBI taxonomy): Eukaryota > Metazoa > Arthropoda > Insecta > Lepidoptera > Crambidae > Maruca > Maruca vitrata. The sequence continues at coordinate 12,250,442 of CM076916.1, read as the reverse complement.
GTTATAAAAATAAAGTCAAGTATCTAGAAACCAAACTTCATGTTTGGTTTTAAAAAAAATATAATCCTAAAAAAATTAAGTTAAATAAAATTAAAAAACTGGCAGGCAATTATCAGTGAAACTTTCTCGTGAATATATTTATGCAGGTTTGAGATTTGTGACATTTGGAATTGCAGAGTAATTGTGATTTTTGTCAGCAATGTCAACATATACCTCAGGCGCGCGGGAGTTTTATATAATTTCCGGTAAATTTGAATAATTCACTACATTAACCATGTGCGTCGGTAATTATCTACAATTACCGGTGATTATAGATAATTACCGATTGCTCACATTGACCGTAACATATATTTATTATAGAATTTGTTCACACTGTTACTGCTATATAACCAAAGCAATAAATGATCAAGAGTTACGAGAACTAATATAGTTAAGTACAGTTTAAAAATAATTAATTACCTTAGGCTAGGGTCGATTCCACCACAGTAAATAACTTCCCTTAATTTTGTAGGATTGGTGATTTGTCCCACAGTATCAAGAAAAGCTCTAAACTCAATGTCAGACAATGGTTGTCGAGGAGGAGTGTTTGGATCTTCATATAAATTAAGTGCTCTGGACACCATATTGAATGTCTTCTCAACCTGGAATAATCATAATATTATTAAAATGACAAATAACTAAATTGATACAAGTATTCAAGTTTTAATTGGTAGTGATTCAATTCTTGTTATTCTTAGTAAATAAATATCCAATTGTTTTTGAATATCCATATTAAGAGTATAAGAACTTACATGATTCATTATGAGCCCCTGGAAGCCAGTAGGGGTTTCTTGCTTCTCTGCCTGGTGTGGCGCGGGTGCGACCGTGGGTTGCTCTCGGCTCTGGTTTGCTATCTGAGCATCTGTATTCACATTTGGAGGTTCCCAATCTTCTGATGCTTCCGCAAAGGGTTTCATATCCACTTTTAGTTGTACACATGGTTCAGATTTTTGATTCAGTGCTATGTTGTGAGCTCTGTGAATTGTAAAAATATCCTATTATTTTAAAACAATAGGTAAGAAGAGTAATTATTCCACAGCAGTCAAATCTGTTTATTAATGTAAAACAAATTAATTAAGGAGTTTTGGACTGACTCGGAGGGATATCCTGCCATAAAAGCTGGTGTGATAGACAAATTTTTCAATAATTATTTTATTCTTCATTTTAGTGGAATTTAAGAAATAATAAAACCATATATAATCCATCCAATTTATCATTTGGTCATCACACCACACACAACACATGGTGTTTAGTTACAGATGTTACGACATACAGACATTCCTTTGTGTTAAATGATAAAGTAATCAGTTAAATATAGTTAGTAAACTGGAGGTTTCAAATAAATAAAGATCACACAACATTTCTAATTTAAATTATGATAATTATAGCAATCTTATTCCATAAATTAAGAAATTGTTCTTACTTAAGAAAAGCTGCATCCAAGTCCCAATCAGACAATAATGGTAAGTGTATTTCTTGCCCATAGTCATCAGCACTTCGATATGATAATGTGAAATCTGATTTAATATCAAAAGCCTTCACCAGAATGCTTTGTAGAACTTCCAAAGAAGTAATTTGTGGATCCACAGAAAACTTTCTTAGTTCTGGTTGAAGTTTTCCTTCACATTTCTATAAAATAAACACTTAAATCAGACATACTTGCCAAAAAGTTCAGCAATTGTTGACGCGCTAGAAGCAACAAATAGATACATATTCACTTATTTATGGGAAACTTGCCGTTATTTGCAACGGTGCAATCGAAATGTAGAACAATATGTTTATTAGACAACGGTAATTAACAAAACATTTATATCATTTTGCAAGATATTTTACACAATACGAACCTTGACTTTCACTCTAACTGCTTCTTTGCTGTAACCGAACATGGTTCATTTAATTCTTTACCTGTTTAAATTAGTAATCATTGTTCTTTAACTAAAATATAATCTATTTCATAAAAATGCTAAATATAGCTGCTTCATTTATTTTCAAATTGTTTTCGCGACACGGTCCTCGTAAATTTACAATCACATTGAATGAATGAATTCACACACTGAATGAATGACCAAGTGACAGCGTTGACAGTAGTCTAATTGTCTATGTTTAGAGCCGGGTTTGCTACGACAATTTAAAAATTTTTAATAATTTATTTCACAAAAACTTATCACTATCACATGGAAATCATGCTTACTAAGCAAAAGCTTGTAACATGAGCGGCCAATCTTTTATTATTTAACATGAAACAAAAAACATAACCAAAATGTAAAAAAGTATTTAGTTAACTATATAAGAACCTTGGAAAAAAAAGTCACTGTCACTCATAAGTCATGTCATCACTGACAATTTGACTAGACGGAAGAAAGTGAGAAAAAAATATTTACACTTACGGTAGTTACAGTCCAATAATTAGTGTGTAAGTGACAATCTGCACGGTATCGTTAGTTAATCAAGTTATTTGTTATTTCTAATAATATGTCTAATCCAAATCCGGCTCCCCACATCGACCGCGAGTTAGATTTATCCAACACGGGTAGAGGTGTTTGGTTAGTAAAAGTACCCAAATATATAGCGAATAAATGGGACAAAGCGCCAGGTAACATAGAAGTTGGTAAATTGAAAATATCTCGAGCACCCGGTCAAAGAGCGCAAGTTCAACTGTCTCTGTCTGAAGCTGTGCTATGTTTGAAAGACCCTGGGGAGCAGAATATACCGAAGGAACATCGCCTTGACGTGTCCAATGAAACAAGACAATCTTTGGGAGTTTTTTCTCATGTTGTGCGTAAGTATTTGGTATCTTTCATGATACATATAAACTATGTTACATATGTGTTTTTTTATACACATCTAATAACATATTATTTTTTTAGCATCAAATACAGATTCAGTTATCCCAGAATCAGAAAAATTATACATGGAAGGAAGAATAGTACAAAAGTTAGAATGCAGGCCATATGCTGATACAACATACTATAAATTAAAGTCTGAATCTATTAGAAAAGCTTCAATGCCTCAGCGGCAAGTGCAACAATTAGACAGAATTGTACAAAACTTCAAACCCATTGCTAATCACAAGCACAATGTAAGTAGTATTTTACAATTGTTTTGTAAACAGGGTGTGTACTGAATTGTATATTTTGAGGGTCACTGATAAGATTCAACTTTATAAGATTTATTGTGTGATTCTATATTTTAACATGGATTGTCAATTGGTAATACATACTTACTCAGTGAAATACATGTGTTTTGATGCCAATTCTTTTGTATTCTAGATTGAATATCAAGAAAGAAAAAAGGCTGAGGGTAAGAAGGCTCGGGATGATAAAGATGCTGTGCTCAATATGCTGTTTGCTGCATTTGAAAAACATCAATATTATAATATAAAAGATTTACAAAAGGTATTGTTGAACCCACTCTTAATCCAGAATTGATAGATTATTATTTCTAAGTTGAAATGCCCTTTATTAATATATTTTTATTTCATATTTCAGATAACAAACCAGCCTATAGTATATTTGAAAGAAATTTTAAAGGAGGTTTGTAATTATAATTTGAAAAATCCACATAAAAATATGTGGGAGTTGAAGCCAGAGTACAGGCACTACAAACAGGAGGCCCCTGTAGAGACCAAAGAAGACAAGCAGAGCTCCGATAGTGACTAGATGCATAATAATGTACATTTGTGTTATTGAACTTATAATATACTATTTTGCTAAAATAATTAATGACTTTTCAATATTTCCTTCCATTCACAATAAAAACAAACATTACATGCAACATTTTATTTGAGTAAATACATTTGGCCATAAAATTGACAATATAATAACAGCAATTAATTAGATTACTGCAAAACATCTTAAATACACATTAGTCAAAAGAATAATGTTTTTTTTTAATATATAAAAGATAATATAATACTTACAATTTTGGTAAATAAATTGATTATAAATTTGAAATAGTTTTGATTCATAATAGAGTATATATCATTGCCAGTAACGTTATGCAGGAGTATTTGATGATGTCTAGTCTAGTTCATGACGTCGTATTTGGACTTCTTGATGTAGCTGGCGAGGCAGCAGGACAGCAGCGTGCCGACCAGCGGCAGCGTCGCCGTGCCTATCGCGATGCCCACCATCACGTCCATGTTGTTCTGGACGTATTCCACTATCACGTCATAACATCCCTGTAAATAAGAGATAAACATTCAAACATTATTTGATTGGCTAAATGGTATCAGTTGACCCTATGGTACATATGGTATTTATTTATGTATTGGTATTGGTCCTGTCTTTAGCGCTAGTAAATATAATTTACAATAATCAGTCAATGAATAGTAGGTAATTGGTTTATTAACGTATTTCAGTTTATTTCTGAAACAAAATCAATATGTGCCGGCTGCCTACCTATTCCGCTTCAAAGAAATAATGTACCTACTTGAAATCATTTCCGAACTCCATTTATAATCGGTTTAGTCTATAAGTCTTAATATACATATGGCTTAACATATCTCACCCGCTGGAAGACGTCCTTGTAGTTGGCCGTGATGCAGTTGTTGAGGTCCAGGCAGCAGGAGGTGGGGATCACCTTCTGCGGCGACAGGCGTATCCAGTCCGTGTAGTTGTTGACGCCACAGCAATGCAACTGAAACAATTTTGATTGTATAGGTAACACGGATTTTTTAAGTTTAGTTACACGGAGTAAAGTAACAAGTGTTTACGTCGCAAGAGCGGATCTATAGTTTGCGGAAGGGCACCTACCAACACAATAGGTACTGGGCGCCTCCAGGTAATCGTGGTTTCGATACCCAATCGAGACAAATTTTGTGTTTTTGTCTGATGAATATAAATGTTTATTCCGTGTCTGAGTAGGTAGGTATGTTATTTATAAATTTAGGTTTACTTCGGTCGGAATCAGAAAAAAATATGTGATTCACAGATAACATAAATATACAGGCCCCTCTTTCCCACTGGGCACTATGGGCACGTGCCCAGGGCCCCGCGATCGAATGGGGCCCCATAGTTCCTGCCAGATTACCAAATGACCGGTATTTAGGTATTACCGAAAAACATTAATTTTGAAATATGTGAGGATGATATAACTAAATAGTATTTTCTCAAGGTCACAGGGGCCCCATGATCCTAATTTGCCCAGGGCCTCAAATAATTTAAAGACGGCCCTGTAACTATAGTGATATTGTGTGATTTTATTTTGGTAAATCCGCTAACGAGGTGAATGCTTTTAATACTTAGATAATAATAAGAACCTTCGAGTATTGCTGTTAGGATAACTACATACATAATGACATAGTTAGGGAAATCTAAGGAATTAAGTACTATACCTACATACTTACTCATAAACCATAAGGTATGCACTGTTAGCTTAACGGATAGGTAAGTCTACCAAACCGAATAGAAATAATTGTTTCCGCTCGTGTGAATTCATTTTGAATGTGCAGGATCGCGACGAATCTAGCTTACAGGTTTAAGAAAGGCATTAACAATAGACGAAGGCCCTTAAACATGTAAGAAGGTATACCTAGGTACTTACTTAATATGTTCGATTTGATTGATTTTATCATCTGTGTGATCCTACTGCTAGGCAAAGTTCTCCTCTAAATTTGTGTAGGTAGGTACTGCTCTCTGTTAAAAATGGTTAAAGCAGCCAGCCTGACTAATTCCCGGTACTTATGAAGCAAATAATTAGATCTACCCATCCTTCACGTTACGTATGTACCTAGGTAGATAGTTAAGTATAAGTTAAAGGAATTCGTTGTGACCCTACAATATTATTGCATTATGGTGAAGCTCATGAAATAGTTCAAACACCTAACTACTTACCTTGGATTGCGCAAAGCTAAAGTCCTTATTAGGATTGTGCGACTCCAGCGTGTGGGTGAGCCCGTCTCGCAGCCCCTTGGCGAAGGTGTCCCGGTAGCACGCCGCCGATGCGCCCACGCCCGCGTCCATCATGAAGATGCACGCCAGGAACGCGCCATACTGCAGAAGAGACCAGTCATTCATTGTCAGTGTATCTTTGGTCGCTCCCATCCCCTGTATTCATATTTGTTTGGTGCCCAAATGAAGACCTAATACACCTTTAAACACACTTCAGGGGCCTGTAGCCCTCCAGGGCTCCAGTCCCACGGAATACGGAATATTATCTAATAACTAGTTTTGCCCGCTACTTCTCTCGCGTGAACTACAGGATTTTACATACAAAATTATTTTCCCAATTACTCCTGTTCCCCGTGGGAATTTTTCAATATCGCGTTGCAATTAAGCTTTACGTTCATCAGGGTACCTGCATGCCAAATTTCAATCATCTATCTTACGCGGCTTAGAGGCTTTTTTTCATAAAAAAGTTTTTACCGCTAACTCCCGTTTCCGAGGGAATTTTGCAATATCGTGTTGCAAATAAGCTTTAAGTTTACTAAGGTACTTGCATGACAAATTTCAAGGGGCCAACTTAAGCGGTTTAGATTTTTCATACAAAAGGATTTTCCCGTTAATTCCCGTTTCCGTGGGAATTTCGGGAATTCCTTTCTTAGTGCACTTCTACGGTACCTACCTAAGCTACGTTCTTTCCAAATTTCAAGTACCCGCGTTTAGTCAGTCTGTTTCTCCTTTTATATATTTAGATGATCAGACGAGTAAAGGAAAAAGACGACCCGAAAACCGAATGGGGCTAGCGAGAAGCGTTACGTAGATGATAGCTGTAATGGGAATTTTTGTTATGGTAATACTTATTTTAATAATAATATTTATTACTTATTATTATTATATATTAACTCTGCCATTGTCGGTCCCAAGCCCGAATGAGAAAAGAGGAGGGTAGGCTGTGAACGACGTCAAAACACCTACCGATATCTTGGTGTTATTGTCATCTGGACAGCCGTAAAATTGACGTCAACGCCGAGTCAAGGGCGGCGGTCAAATAACCCTACCGGGCTATCATGAGCCCTGAGGACTAAATACCCTCAAAAAGAATGAAAGTAGGTCCAAGGGAGTCACCTGCCAACATTATATCCCACTAACCATGTCTGCAGAACAAAAGAGAAAACTACCCCAGGAGGGTACCGGCCTAGCCGGACAATCCCTCCCTGAGCATGACTCAGGCTGCCCCTCGTATTCTGGGGGGGGCAATGTGCTGCATCACACGGAATCAATGACTAGGAAAGATAATACGAAGAAATTAGTACAGCAAGCTTTTCACCCTAGCTTGTTTCTAACAAGACCCAGAAGCCAATCCCTCAGCTCCGTGTTAGATACAACTAACTCGGTACCAACGCAACATGCCAACTGGAACCTCGTTGACCCAGAAAAACAGGACGCACCACCGGAACTGGAACCCCCTATCTGGCAAAGGGCACCAGTCTTAAGAAACCCCAAGAGGAAAAAGATCTCTCCCTCTCCGGAAAAAATAGCAACAAACAACCAATTCAGCGGACTCCCAGTTGATGAAATGGAAGACCAAGACAATGCTACCAAAAAACCATCTAAACCTCCACCAATAATATTATATGGAATTGAAGATGTGAACAAATTGTCGGAACTGCTCGAAAGTGTAGTAGAAAAAGCAGACTACATCTTCAAAATTATAAATAAAAATCAACTGAGAATCAACTGTATGTCAATTGAGGCATATAAAGCTATAATAAGTATTGTGAGACAAAAAGGACTGATTGGGCATACCTTCAATAGTAAGGATAAGCGACCACACAGAATTGTTATTCGAAACCTGCACCATACGACGCCCATAAATGAAATTAAAAACTCAATAGAAGAAACGGGTAACATTGTTGTTGGAGAAATTATAAATGCCAAGTATGGGCCGGATAAAAAACCAACCTCGACATTCTTTGCAAACATACAACAAAGTCATAATAACAAAGCTGTTAAAGATATTAAATATATATATCACCAATCTGTCATTGTAGAAGAGCCACGAAAACGGAATATAATAGTGCAATGCCAAAGATGCCAGCAATATGGGCACTCCAAGAATTACTGCATGAGACCATACCGTTGTGTTAAGTGTGCAGATTCTCACAGGACTTCCGATTGCCCTAAGACTGATCGTAATACCCCAGCCACATGTGCTCTCTGTCTTGGTGCTCACCCAGCTAACTTCAAGGGCTGCGAAGTTTATAGAGAGATATATGCAAAAAAAAATAACAAAAGACAACGTTACAGCCCCAACATTAACAAAAATGATGACAACCCTGTCAACCGGGCGCCACCACCAATTGACACTACAGAAAAACCTACCATTACATCCGACCGCAGATATCGAGAAACCTATAGTGACAAAGCAAAAAAAAAATTCCAGACAACAAAATATCTGAAACCCAGTCATCAAATCACAAAATTGAAGAAATGTTACTAAAACAGGCCGAGAAGTTTGACACCATCCTCCAACAAATGAGTACTTTGATAAATCTCATAACAACTCTCTTGTCCAGCAATAAACGATGACCTCTCTTAAGATTGCAACCTGGAACCTGGATGGCCTGTCTCCTAACAAGGAGCAGGTTGAAATCCTATTAATCACACACAACATAGACATCCTGTTAGTGTCAGAGACCCATCTCAAAGACAACAGTAGCATTAAAATAAAAAATTACAACATATATGCAACTAACCACCCAGATGGCACAGCGCATGGAGGAGCGGCCATTGTTGTTAGATCAAGCATCAAACATCACGAACTACCACAATTTAAAAGGGAACATATACAAGCAACAACTATTGCAATAGAAGATAGAAATGGTGCCTTTAATGTAACCTCCATGTACAGCCCTCCAAAACATAAAATAAGGGAGGAACTATACAATGAATTCTTTCATTCTCTAGGTTTACGTTTCATAATTGGCGGAGACTGGAACGCTAAACACGTCCACTGGGCCTCAAGATTAAATAACACCAGAGGCCGAGAACTGAAGAAGAGCTTGGACAGGAATGGTTTGTCTACTATCTCAACTGCAGAACCCACCCATTGGCCCACGGACACAGGTCGTCTACCGGACGTCATTGACTTCTTCATCACAAAAGGTTTGTCAAGACTGTCCTATCAAATAGAAACATGTTTGGATACTGACACAAACCACGTACCAGTAATACTGTCCATTGGTACCACAGTCCTGAATATAAACAGTAAACCAAAACTGTACAACAAACGGACTGATTGGCAAAACTTTCGAGAACTAATGGAAGAAAAAATTGTACTTAAAATAGCACTCAAAACTGAGACTGATATTGATAACGCCACTAGAAATATAACCTCTACGATACAAGAAAGTTGCTGGGCCTGTACCCCCGTCGTTGAATATAGACAACAGCGCAAAATATATTCAGAGGCTATACGGAGCAGTATACTGGAAAAACGTAGACTTCGTCGTGTATGGCAAAATAGCAGGCACTCCAGTGATAAAAGAGAACTCAACAAAGCTGCCAAGAGGTTAAAGACACTAATAGCAGAGGCCAACGCAGTAGCTCTGGAAACATACCTGGAAGGTCTAACACCAACTTCAGCTACAGACTATTCACTATGGAAAGCATGCAAAAACCATAATCGACCAACACTCCACAAACCTCCAATCCGCTCTCGAGACGGTAACTGGGCGAAATCAGCCCAAGACAAGGCAAATGCATTTGCGTACCAACTTAGCCAAGTCTTCAAGCCAAATGACGCCAGTCCAAACGCAGATGAATCAGAAGTCGACTCTGTCCTAGCTCAGGACTTTCAGTTAGATATGCCACTAAAACCTGTAACACCAGGAGAAGTCCTAAGCATCATCAAATCTATGGACAATAACAAGGCTCCAGGTTTTGATCTTATTGACAAAAAAGTCTTGGGAGAGCTACCGCGCAAGGGAATAGTATACCTCACAACCTTATTTAACGCCATCCTGCGAGTGGGTTACTACCCAAATCTGTGGAAGGTCTCCCAAATCATAATGATCCCTAAACCAGGCAAACCCGTTCATGAAGTCGGCTCATATCGACCTATTAGCCTGCTGCCGATTATGTCAAAACTATTTGAGAAAATACTCTTGCGAAGACTCAGTAGTGTCCTAAAGGATAAGGAAATTATTCCAGACCACCAATTTGGCTTCCGGAAGGAGCACGCCACTACGGAACAGGTTCACAGAGTGGTTAGAGTTATAAGAAGAGCATTTGAAAGAAAGGAATACTGTTCAAGTGCTTTCCTTGACATACAACAGGCGTTCGATAGGGTTTGGCACAAGGGGTTGTTGTGCAAAATAAAATTGCTATTACCACACACATATTTTGGTATCCTGAAGTCCTATCTACTCAACAGAATATTCCAAGTCAAGGAAGGTGACTGCACATCGGATTTCTATGAAATTTTAGCAGGAGTACCACAGGGATCTGTTCTGGGCCCCATTCTGTATTCTTTGTATACATCTGACCTACCACAAAGTCAAGAGTTCACCGTTGCTACTTTTGCGGATGACACAGCCCTGCTTGCTTCGAACCCTTCACCTAGGGAAGCATCTAAACTCCTACAACGTGGGCTGCATAAAATGGAAGAATGGTTGGCTAAGTGGAGAATTGCTGCAAGTGTAACCAAGTCGGTGCACATAACCTTCACCCTTCGTAAAGGTGACTGTCCTCCCGTTACCCTTAACGGTGATCAACTCCCACATCATGACTCAGTGAAGTACTTAGGTATGCACCTGGACCGTAGGCTCACATGGAAGAAGCATGTCCAAACAAAAAGAGACCAGATTAACCTCAGATATAGAGGTCTATATTGGCTACTGGGCAGAAACTCGAAATTATCAACTGACAACAAGATTCTCATATATAAAGTAATAATAAGACCAATATGGACCTATGGTATTGAGCTATGGGGGACAGCCTGTATCTCTAATAAAATGATCATACAAAGGGCGCAAAACTACATCATAAAACAAATATCAAATGCGCCATGGGCTATTACAACAGAGGAAATACATGAAAATATGAACCTCCCAATGGTTAAAGAAGTAGTCGAAAAATATTGCACCAACTACAAGCTACGACTACAACGACATCCAAACAAGCTTGCAGGACAGCTTACCATTCCTGAAACAATCCGCCGATTGAAAAAACGTCGGGACATTTTTGACTGAAGGCAGCACTGCTGATAATGTAGAGAAGGGCGACCTCCGCTGGGAGTACTCACCCTACACGCCATTTCCACCATCAACCGATCTGCTCATGGTCCAGAGACTGATTGCATGATAAAACCAATATATAAAAAAAAAAATTATTACTTATAATAATAATTTCATGATCTCGAAAGATAGGTAGGTAAGTGCATAAGTAGAGTACAAGAGGTGTTTAAAGTAATTTAAAAAGTTCAAAGATTTGGCATGTCCCCTAGTTGGTATTAGATGTTCAGTACACCCATCTATAGATTATTTAGGAAAGTACTCCTGATGCTATCGACTGCTTTTATTATAAAGGAACCCGGTTATTTTTTTGCCTCCTCTGGAGAAATCTCAGACTACATTGGAGATTAATAGGCTAGTTGCATCTTGTGCGATAGAAACCGGAATCAACGCATTAGGTTACTACTAAGTATGCATATTATCTATGATGTTGTATGCGTAGTACAAGTCCGCACACATCCACTTTAACTAGATATATAAAATACATCAAATTGATTGTCGATAAATGTCCGGTCTTCCGTTCAATGATTTCATTAATGCGATTTTTTCCGTGGAGATAGTGTATGGTCTGATAAAACAAAGTATGTAGGCGCACTTGAAAATTAATTAGCTAGGAATCTTCACCGAGGCATTCATGCTAATTCTGTGCTTGAATGAGCAACATAATCTCATGTGTGATTTCACATTAATGGTCTGTTATTAATTCCTTCGGACGCCCCCGTCTCTTTCTAATAAGCAACTGTCTTCAGCAAGCGCAGTTTAGTGAAATTTTAAGTATGTAAATTAGAGTGTTGCTTACTTTGATTCGACTAAAAAGTTGTCGTTTTATTAGTGTTTATATGTCGTATTTGGTTCGCAGGTAGAACCACAAAAACTGTTTTCTTCTTCATTAAAGTTGTTGACTTAAAATATTATTATGTGTAGGTAATTAGTTGCATTGTTGGTAGAGTTTTGTTTATTTTCTCTTAGGTAAAGTAATAAGTAACTGATTCCATTCGTGGAAACACTCTCAGGAGTATCGGCTTATGCCATTACCTCAATAGACTCATACGACCTCCTTAAGATAATGTAAGGTAGTCAGTGATTATGTGTAGTGTAACTAGTTATTCATAAACGAACGGTGGGCGAGTTGACCGAGCCTTCAGCTAGATTTTATAAATTGCTAGGTATAGTTTTAGAATTTGCCTTACCCTTCAGGGTATACGCGTTCTTGACAGGACTTTCTGTAGATATGGTATTACCTACATGTTGATGTTTTACGCCAGACAATTTATGACGGCATTATTTCCTTAGAAAGACACCATGGCAGTCCGCGTCATGGAAACTAGGAAAGATTGAGTATAGAACATGATTTAGAGAAGATTAGGTACTACTATCACTTACGATGTAGAGCAGCACCGGCTGTCCCTTGATGATGCAGGAGAAAGCGACGGAGCTGATGAGGATGATGAGGCCGGCGATGCCGATGATGACGTGCGGCGCCGTGCCCGAGAACTCCGGGGACAGCTCGATGTACGTGTACAGGTCGAACTCCGCCCACAGCCCTACCACCAATAGCACCAGGCCTGTCACCTGGAAGATGAAACATAGATCCGCTTTAAGCTACCTGTCCACCGAAAAGGAGAAACTTTAATCAATAGGTTTTCACCAAATCTCTGTTCCTTGTACCCTATTAGTTAATATTTCTTAGTTCTTCTGGTCTCCCTATAGTGGAAGCTCTACGCAGCCTCGCTCCTCTCTCCTGGAAAGGCAGCCTTAGATTCGGGTTTATGCTTTGCCAGGAAATTTTGAACTCTTCACTTTAGTGCAGCTCACATCGGTAAATTACCTACCTACAGTTTAAAAAGCTTAAAAGGTTTGGTCACTATTATTTTTAATATTCCAAATTGATTCAACTTAATGATGAGTACGTCAACACTAGTAAATTGGTAAGTAGAGCCTTGATATACCAGGTGATAAAATATCTATCATATAATAGCTGAAGGAAAATACATGGAAAGAACAAAAATTATATACAAATAAGCACAAGTTGTCATTACTATTAATAAGATACTGAAGCACTTAATTTAAATTGATGGTTATGTCTGAAGACAGGCGCAAATTGTTTGGCCTGGATACAAAACACTTACCCAAAATACAACATTGAAGACGAAGAGAAAGGTTTTCAGGCAGGCTATCACCGCCACGTTTTTGAATTGGTTACCCATTGTGCTGTCCTGAACTTGATATGTACTAGGTGATTTAAGTTAAAATCAGCATTTTGTTTGATTTTGTAGAATTTTGTGGCGATATAGGTGTATGGTAGCGACGTGCGACGGTCGGCAGGGCGCAGGGCGCCGCGCATGCGTGGTAACACCATTTTATTCTTTGTTTGTTTGTAAATAATGAGCTGTAACATAGAACGGCAGAAAAGTTATATCTCATTGGAGTGAGAGCCATCCGCTCCACCGCAAGTCCGGTGATGATGACGAGGTTACCCCAAGCCATAATCGTATGTAAGTTAGGAAAAAAAATCATTTGTATAGTCTCTGAAACTTTTCTGTGGTGGACAATCAAGGGAATTATGCTTTGCGAACGTACCTACCTAACTAGGATATTATTTCATAAATTTTCGTTAAATTACCATCACATTAATGTTGTGTTAATTAAACCTCTACATAAGTACTTCGATTAGATTTCATAAATACGTTTTAAACTAGAAATAAATATCAGACCTGGAAGAGTCATAAAATGACAATCTAGTCTATTTAAACGCTTCATGCAACTTTTTTCTAAGTTTGGTAATAACTAGGTTAGTACCTAATGGAAATAATTAGGTGCCCATCTGCTAATGCAAGACGCATGCCTAGTGCATACGGTTAAGCGTACCCAATACAACGAAATGGCCTGAAAACATTTAGGTATTTGGGTGGAAAAATATTTACCTACTTATGTTTTTGAAATTGGAGTGCCTACTCAGTTTTTTTTTAGAAACGAAACTTACATTAATTAGGATAGGTATTGTACGAGTGTATGGCGAAGAGCGAACGGTGGCCGCTAGGCGCTAACTGTGCCTGTCCAAAAGCGTGTACTGTCTCCGCCGCGGTAACGCATCGGTTAGTAGTCGCTCAGCTGCAGTGCGCCGGCGCACGTCGCCGCTCGCACGAACCCGCGATCGACGCGAAAGCTTATTTACTAAACTTCTTTACTAATAACAGACAAATAAAAAAAACAGTGTTCTAAAATCAAATTTCGGAAGCATTATTTGTTTTTTAAATTTGTTTACGAACGGAAAATTCGCAAGATGATTTGCCGCGTAAATTTAATAGTAATTGGAGTTATTTTCCGAATTACAACCGTATCCCCTATAGCAGAAATCGACTCGGATGATGGTAAGAGTTAGTTTTAGTACCTACTATTGATTGCTGAAAATAATGAACTGGAAATATCAGGAAAATATTAATGTAATAAAAGCTCTCATCTATGCAGTTTCAATTTTGGAAATAAGTTGGCAACCACTTACAAACTACAAGGCTGGTTTGGTATGTTAAAATAAAATATATTTACTTAATCAACTAGGGCGGACCACCATACAACAAATGTGATATTTTGTCGTTTTGGAGTGGTACATTTATACAGGATTGCCTATAGGTATAAACTTTTTGTTAGAATCATCCAATATATTTTTGAAAAATGCATTAACTCTGTTGTGTGGTTTCAAAGATTTGACTGGTTGGAATAGTGCATTGTATACTTGTATAGTGTGCCCCTGTATCTTGTGCCAAGAGTCGTGAGTTCGATTCCCACTCGGGAAAAATATCTATTTTTGTGATGGATATCGGTCTTCTTTCCTTGACTGGGAGTGTTATTTATAAATTGTGGTAAACCTAAGTAAATATTATATTTATATTATATTTATAATTTATATTTACTTAGGTATACCAACATTTTTTTTTGTATCTGTAACAATTTCTGTGTTTAAGCAATGAGGGTGTTCGCTCGCGTATAAGATATCCACTAGATGGCAAGACGAAGATATTAGGTCTAACTGCTTCGTGATTGGCGAATATTGACACGTCTGTCAATATCACGTCAAAAGTAACCAATCATGCTGCAGTTGGACCTCACGGTTCTCTATTTCATCTCATAAAATTTTTATCCATAATTTTACATCTCATAATGTTTTATGTCCGAATCATCATTTGCCCGAATGATCATTATCCCTAACTACATTTATCATAATATCACTTGCCCTAAAATCGAAATCCCTAAATATTATTTACCCTAAAATCTTTTGCCATAAATATCACAATCTATAAAGTTTAAAAGACATAAAAGGCTTTTCCATAAACGTCATAAGTCCGAAAGTACTAAAGGTCCTAAAATGTTTTGCTATAAATATTACAATCCATAATATGTGAAATGCACAATGCTATTCTATAATTTGTTACAAATCCTAAATATTCATTTGGCAAACGAGACATTTAACAACAGTACCATCTTACAAAAACTGACTTATTATGTGTGACGAACATCGGTATATATAAATATATTTATTTTTATTTGTGTATCCACTGTTACATAGAAATTAAACAGTAGTAAATATTTTCTGGCGCTTCGCCGGCCGCTGCCGCGGCACGCTCGCTTCGCTCGCTCGGCTCGCGCGTTTTATGGTCACCAGTTCTAACCTAACCTAACCAAAATTCTAACCTAACCTAACCAAATTTATCAAAATAATGATTTTCCAAATATTGTGTTTTAATTTGACCCGTACCATATCTATTATCAGATCGATTAATAAAAGAAACATTTGTCAAATAAAACATTTTATCAAACTTTTTAGACCAATAGTAGTTTGGTATGATAACTCAGTTGTTAAATATTCATTTTGCAAAATAATTATTTGTAAAATGAAAATTTAACTGTTGATCATTTGGTCAAAAAGTAAGTCATTTATAAAATGATGATTTGACGAAACCATTTTTTGGCCAAACATTTTTTGAATAAAACAAAATTATAAATAATAATTCATAATTCGGACTAATAATTATTATGATAAAGCTCCATTCGTAGTAACGAACATTATACTATGTAACACTTCGGGCATTTAACTTTATAGCAAGTAATTTTAGGAGATTTGATTATTATAGAAATCGATATTATGACAAAAAATGATTAGAATTAAAGACAATTAGGATTTATGAAATTTCGTACATTCGTACATTATGGATTTTGATGATTATAGCAAACGTGTTAAGAAATTTGATATTCGAGCAAACGATTTTCGGATAAGAAACAGACTCCCGGACCTCACGCCTACGTATTGCCATCTAATGGATTTCTCATACGCGAAAAACCTCATTCATTCCGGAATCGGAACAATGTATGTTCTTTTAAACTGTCATGCTTTACACACATAAAAGACGTCTGAACATGTCCGAAATATTTCTCCGGTGCTCTTATTTGGACGGTTCCCGATATTTTCGCTTGCAATGGTGCCGAAATATCGTGCGGGAAATCGTCCAAAAATGAGATCATGGTAAATTTCCCGAACCTTTTGAGTTTCCTAAAATTTGATGTTGTGTGATTTTCGTTACTTAGGTATTTATCATAGTTTTCGTAGTTCATATAAAATGTGTTCGAGTCGACGGTCCGAGTGCAAAAACGGAAAGCAGAGCGGTCGTTGCTGCCGCTCTGCCCGTAGAAGCATCGAGTGGGCGTCTGTTTTGGAAATCTTGTTAGTTGTTGTTACTCTATCCCTCGCGGAAAAGGTAACTTTCATCTGCATATTATTTAGGTAGTCTATGTGGGTATATTCTAATTAATTCTCCAGAAATGAAGAGACCCAAATGTGAATGACAAACAAAATAAATCATTGATAAACTTTGGCAAGTTTCGTTTTCTAGGTTGCTAAACTAAAATCAATTTGCAAGAATGTTGTTAAAACGAGCAAAGGATGCATTCCTTATAGGCTAGAATGAATTTATGATTTATTAACTTAACATATACAAAAAAGGGTAGTGCTTACCTAAGCAGTACCTACTGCATATCCCACTTTAGAAAAAACCTTGTATTGTAATAATACTTGTCCTTATAACTGAATAAGTATGTTACTGAACTGAATTTACTACCGTAACATTACAAATATATACTTATTGCAATGTTACAATAAAATAAATTCAGACAAACAGAGAACTCTAGTATTTCTGAATGTCAGAAATACCTAACATGAACAGATTAAGACCAAAGCGACACAATGCCTCCGCAACTTTAATCTACACGTATCTCCAAATTTAGATTTGGATGGATGGATTAAATAGATACCTATTTATCCACAGTCCACAGTCAACGTCCAAGTAAAAATTACTGCTATTTCCACGATTAGCTTGTAAAATTATACTCGAACAGCCTACTTGTGTGAGAGCAATTGCATATGTATTAACTGCCTTCATAATGCAGTTGACGCACTGTGTCAGTGCGAGCAAGCTACAGCGATGGCTGGCTATTTAACTATTCAACGTTAAATGCATTAGTAACGGGGACCGTGGAATCTGTCGCACGCTCGTGGTGAGGCGCAGTCCGGCTGAACAATGCTCGGTTACCGCAAACTATCAATATTTCACAGTTTTACCACATCGCCGCCATAACCCTAACGGCGCCGCGTAATCCACCTCGGCTCACCTCACGGCACATCCCTCCATTCTTTCTCCATGTCGTGTTCTTTGCATAATACCCGCTAACGGTCGGCCGATGGCGTCGTTAGCATGTTCAATGGGACCTGCGACATATTTAAGACAGCCAGGAAACGTTAAAGCAGAGTTATCTGTGTCACGGATCGCAACCGCAGCGGGAGCTCGAGCCATCTGCAGAGCTTATCTCGCCATCGTGGAGATAGCTTCGGTCAAATTAACTGCACACCGCAGAACAATCGGTACCGGTACAATATTACTAAACACTTTATTGATGCTCTACAGAAGTTCTGATTTATAGCTAGGTGCAACAGTCCGACTGACCACTGATGTCCAAGCTGCTCTCCAGTTCTTAATTCCAAACAAAATACATATTACCGAATCCAATTAGATTAATAGATTTGCTTATTTTGCTTAGTAACTGATAGACCATTAGGTAATGTTCAAACCAGTAAAGTTCAAATAAAATAATAATTTAACTAACTTTTATTTATTATTTACCTACCAATTTGAGTTTGACCCTTTAAAACCCATAAGCATTGATAAATTATATTTCGTGGTAAGCTCAGGATTATTTTTAACTCTACCTGCAAGGATTGCTGCATAAGTGGATATTCAAATATTCAGAGCGATGATATTCGCGATTTCCATCATAGACGTTAACGTGGTTGCATAGGAGCGCCTGAACTGGAATTGATAACACGGTCAATGTAGAGTATGCGATAACAAGGGCCCAGATCGCTCCGGGGAGAAAATAAGCCTCACTACTGGCGTTCACCCAGTATCGCGGCCATAGATCGCCGTGTCCACCGCGACCGCGGTAAAAACGTCACGATGCAGACTATGTCGTTAGGGCCACCATTTCTGTAACCTGCACAGCTTACACTAGCAATACTTACATGACTTTAACTGCTGGACATTTATTACTCTATTAAAGCCGAGTCGAATGCAATTTAGCTACGCAATGATTGAAATTTCCTTGCACTTCCCTTTCTACGAGTGATCTTATCTAAATAGTTACGTGGATATGTCATTAAGTTTACAGCTGCGTGAAATGCGGGCCCGGATTTCGTGTGCGTAGTGCAGATCCATACCTCTGTCATTACATCGGTGGAACATTTCGCGGTCGGCATTAGCATGCACTAACGGTAGCATGCGACTCGCGCCCGCTCCGTCGCTCTTATAACCGCCGACCGCATCCGATAATGTCCCGAAAGTACCGGAGATCGCTGACAGCTAATGAGACGCAGCCATAACGCGCTTCATTTGCTCTTGTTGCACGCTAAATGGGCCATGTGTGAAATTTGCTTTCACTGAACGGGTTCGGCTAGACGTGGTGATAATTAGCCTAACTTAATTGCCTGTTAGATAAAATCATCGATGAGTTCAACTTTTACTGTCGCTTATACGTCATCAAGCAGCATACAAAAAATGGTATGCATAAAATTTATTTTAGCTATGCAAATTAGTGAGAAAAATATACTTAAATATTTTATACCACACGATCACATTGTTAAAATTAGAAAATATTTCCTTATTCTTTCTCTAGATCATTAAATGCCAGGTAATTTGCAAAAGATCGCGAAAGATGACTCAATAGTACGCATGAAGACCTTGAAATGGATATAATTTGTACGAGTGAAAGTGGTTTGCCAAGAAAGAAAGAACGTTCTTCGTGTCTCTCACCTCGTTATAATAATTAAAAATTAATGACTCAAAGAGCTAAACTAAATCAAAACACATGATTCATGAATCATTGCTACGTTTAATAACTAATATCCTGAAGATGGGAGTGTACGTGGGTATTTAAGTTTAAAAGCATTGAGAATATCGGAATTATCGGATATATAGATAGAGGTCTAGTATATCCATTATTTGTCATCCAATTTGTGATAAAAATATGTAATTAGATACCGTTCGCGATGGAATCACTTCCTACAAGATCCGGTAGGCGTCGTGTCGTGATGTAGGTCGGAGCGGCGCCCGCGCAGGAGTCCTGCCCCGCCGCGGGTCACCGACCCCGAGCCTTCGCACCACTCGTTAAGACCAAAACTGCATAAGTGCCCACTTATCCTCATCTCACCTTTTAGAGAAATCTTCATCTTTCCAAATTTCCGATAGCAATCGATAACGGCTCTATGCCCATTTTTGGTTCTACCATTTCTGTTATGGAGTGGATCCCACGTTGAGAAGGAAAGGTTTCTTATAATCTTTATTTCCGTAATTGTTTCCTTCCCTTTGATAATAATAGTTGTTACTTTCGGAGCCGAAACGTAGCTGTAAATAATCACGCGCGAAAGCTCAATTATACGACTTAATTCAGATTCATTTTCATAACACAGACTTAAACATCCACTTTGTCTAACTAAGTACAAATCAAATTAGTATCCGGTGCAACTATACGGTGGTCAATTATTAAATTGTTTTGTTTAAGGAACAAATACGATGATCAGACTCAATATGTTTTTTGTGTAGATAACCATTTATTGTCATCGGCATCATTCGAATTTTGGAAAGTGTTTTTTCGGCGTGTATCATTGGTGTATATGGTGTAGGTAGATCACTATCACCTCCACTAGACAGATATATATTCCTGTTGCAAAGTATATATATAGCAGTTATAGGTAGGTAGGTAGGTAGATATAACACAGCTATTATACACATGCTTTATATTGGTTAATTTGTATTACGTCTTCATGGGGACTTGTTTACCTCTGCTTTGCCTTAATCAAGACCTTAAAGTGTAATCGAATAACAAACTTGTCTTTGCTTGGTGGTTATTATTTACCTGCCTAATACTAACATGCTTATAGTTAAGTGGAGATGCATAAATGCATCGGATTTCTGCCGCACGGTACCGTAAGAATGAATGCATCTACCACCTGACAAAATTCCATATCCCGCTGTGCTGCCGTCGCGGTCAACAGCGAACAATAATATCCACTGCTTGTTGACGCAGCAGACGTTGTATTCATCATGGTTATCTTGTCATCGTAACAAGCTTTTGAAGCACGAAATCATTTGAATACTTATAGGATAACGAGGAAGCTTACAGCGCACACAAGTGGATTTATTACAATGAACTGCGTCCACGAAATAGCTGTATCTAGCTTGTTTATTATAAACCTGTATAGCCAGAAGTTTAAAACAGCAATTGAGCTAGATAATATTCATTTATCTAATCTTTACTAAAAATATAGCTGAAGAGTTTGTTTGTTTGTTTGAACGCAATAATATCTGAAATGGTTCGAATTCAAAAAAATGTGTTGAATAGACTATTTGTCGAGGAAGGCTATATAACATCACGCTGCGAACAATAGGAGCAAAGAAACAACGGAAAATGAAAATGTAAAAAACGGGGGGAAACGTGGACGAAGTTGCTGGCACAGCTATTTAAGAATATAACAATTCTGGTGTAGTATTATGTATGTGTTACCGGCCAAACCCGATTTCAGGACAAACTAGTTTAGCCTAGTCCAAACTAGTTCGTCCTAAGCCCGTTAGGATAAACCGGTATATCCTAGTCCAAACTAGTTTGTCCTGAGCCCGTTAGGATAAACCAGTTTAGACTAGGCCAAACTAGTTGAACTTGATATAGATACGTATTATCTAGGATAAACTGGTAATACCTTTTCCAGACATTGTAATATGACAAGTAAGTCAAAATAAATAGATTATCCAAATAAAATCCTCCGTAATTGGAAAAATTATAATTTTTTGTATACTGTAATCTTATTTCTTACTTCTTATAATGATTCGTCGTGAAGTTTTCATTCGTACAATCATACTATATTTGGCAAGAAATAAATGTTTTTTTATGTAAGCAATAATGTCTTAATTATTACAATAATTATGTCGTTAGTTGAAAATTGTATGGGATAATTTTTACGTGTTTGTCTATTTTTATAAAACTTGGTATAGAGGTAGCTGGCACTCCGGAGAGACACCAGCGCTATTTTTTTTTAAATTAGTATGGGGGGTGAAAATTAGTATGGGAAAACTTTTACGTTTATAGATTTTTATAAAACGTGGTATAGAGGTAGCTGGCTATTTGGCTATTTTAATACAACATTGCTACTTAAACCCATTAATACGCGGACAAAGTCGCGGAGGGCCGCTAGTGGATAATAAATGATAATACCAACAATCATACTTTAACAAATAATAATAAAAAGAAATAATCATATGAGTATTATGTACCCCATAACTTCAAAAGTGAAAATGTAAACAAAACCTTAATCGAAAAACTTTAATCGATAAAAAACATGTCTAATAGTAAGTGATGAAGTCGTGAAGTGTTTTCTAACACAATGACCTCATATTTAAATAATTTCAACCCTTGAAAATCTAACAACCCTTGCAAACAACCCCTAAATTGAAAACAAAAACAAAGAAATACATTAGTTTGTAAATATAGAGTAAGTAATATTTTATATTGTCTTTACTAATTTTCTAATTTTAACCCCCTTGAACCCTTGAAACCCTGTATTTTTTAATTTACTTGCAACGCGATATTGCAAAATTCGCACGGGAGCGGGAGTTATTGGGCAAAAACTTTTAGATGTAAAATCTCATAGTCCACGCGAACGAAGTCGCGGGCACCGATAGTTATGTATATTTATACACAATACAATAGTTTTGGGTCTCTATATTAAACTGCGTACTCTCACATTGCTCCAAATAATCACATGCCGAAATTTTCAGTTACGGACTTGAGACAAATAAAATATGCTTATGTGTATAACTCCTTTAATTTTCATGCTATCACAATTTTTAAATTTAATTTTTGTAAACAGAAGGCCATACCGGTTTATCCTATCTTTATAAGAAACAAGAAATAAGATTATAGTATAATAAAAAATATTATTTTTCCTATTGCGGAGGATTTTATTTGGATAATCTATTTATTTTGACTTTCTTGACATATTACAATGTATGGAAAAGGCCATGCCAGTATATCCTAGATAATGCGTATCCATATCAAGATCAACTAGTTTGGCCTAGTCTAAACTGGTTTATCCTAACGGGTTTAGGACAAACTAGTTTGGACTAGGCTATACCGGTTTATCCTGACAGGCTTAGGACAAACTAGTTTGGCCTAGGCTAAACTAGTTTGTCCTGAAATCGGGTTTGGCCGGTAACATATGTATGTGTTAGTTGCTTAAGCTTTAAACATGTAGGTATAGTAAAAAAATAATGTTTGTTGATATAATTATCTGCTCTACCAAAACGCTTGATCAATTTTTATGAACAAAGCAGCGCCTAAATAAACTTCCTAAGTAAATATACTTAGTTTTATAATAAATTATATAATAGTTTAGATAATAAGATTCGACTAGGTACGAGTTAAATTTAATTTCAATTAAAAAAACGTCTACATTGTTATGTTTTGCCGCTGTTAAGGTCCACAAAAGGCCATTTAATCCAGTTACAGTTAGGTAATTGACACCCAAAATTAATCTCTTGACCTCATTCCCCGGGCGTGTAAGTATGCACATTCGCCTTTTGTGACGAAGTTAGCTGAAATGCATTGTTGCTTGTGTACTTCCCTGGTTCCGGCCGCCTCGCGTACCACTCGCACTGGGTCATTTTTAATTGACAATGGCAAAAACTGTTTTATACACGCACGGCTAACAATGGCACCAAATGAAACTTGTCACTTCTTTTAGTAACTTTGGCAGGTCAAAAAGAAAGACAAGTTTCACCGAACATAGCAGATCGAAGGTACAATTTTACGACATACTTTCCGACTAGACACTGTTAACATAGACCTAGATAATGAATTCGGCTATATTTTTGGGAAAGGAAGATAGGTTCTTAGATTTTGATCCTTTTTAGGGTTCCGTAGCCAAAATGGCAAAAACGCAACCCTTATAGTTTCGTCATGTCCGTCTGTCCGTCTGTCCGTCTGTCCGTCTGTCCGTCTGTCACAGCCGATTTACTCGGAAACTATAAGTACTACAGTGATGAAATTTGATGGGAATATGTGTTGTATGAACCGCTACAAAAATATGACACTAAATAGTAAAAAGAATTGGGGTGGGGCCCCCATACATGTAACTGAGGGATGAAATTTTTTTTCGATGTACATACCCGTGTGGGGTATCAATGGAAAGGTCTTTTAAAATGATATAAAGTTTTCTAAAAAACATTTTTCTTAAAGTGAACGGTTTTTGAGATATCAGCTCTCAAAGTCGTAAAGAGTATGTCCCCCCCCCTCTATTTTTATAACTACGGGGTATAAAATTCTAAAAAATAGAGGTGATGCATGCTAATTAACTCTTTCAACGATTTTTGGTTTGATCAAAGTATCTCTTATAGTTTTTGAGATAGGTTGATTTTTATTATATTTGCTGCTACGGAACCCTTTGTGCGCGAGCCCGACTCGCACTTGGCCGGTTTTTTTTAATTGTGAAGAAGAAATTTCGAGATCCATTTCCATTAATTAAAAAAATATAAATGCAATTTTGATTGTAAATTTTGCTGAGTATGTAGCTACCGTCTTAGAAAAAAAAACATTATTTTAATAATGACTTAATGAGAGAAAAATCTTGACTTTCTAATTATAAGTAGGTAAGAAATGTAAGTGCCTACCTAACTTAATGAATACGGTTCGAGTGCATATGTTACGGTTAATGTGGATAGAGCGGTTATTATGTATAATTACCGGTAGCTATGCATAATTATCAGTGCTCGTGGTAAAGGTGGTAAAAACTATCGAATTTATCACATTTACCGGTAATTATATAAAATTACCATACCCTTTTTGTAAATGTGGTAAATAATAAAATCAAACTGACTTGACTGGCTCGGTGAAACAATGGTTTTGTTAGTGACCCTGGCTGGCGGTTCCAAGAGTCCCGGGTTCAATTCCCACTCGGGGCAAAGAAATATTTGTGATGTACCAATGTACAAAACAAACACCGATGTGTTTGTTTCGTGTCTACATGTGATTATGTGTTTAAGTATGTATTTTTAAATATATATGTAGTTTATCAGTCTCTGCCGCCAAAAGTAGGTACAAGCTGTGCTTAGTTTGTGGAAATGTCCCAAATATTTATTTATTTATGTAAACATCTGAATCAAATGTTATTTAGGATATAAACAATTCTAGTCCTTATTGTAAAATTTGTTTACAAACATCGGACAAACAAAAATATTCCTCGAATATCAAGAGACTGTTTGGTTAAGCAAAACATAAAATATATTCTCATTAAATTAACAAATAAAATATGGGGGTAAGTTTGTATGAAACTTTGTCAACATTGATTAGGTACCGTAAAGGTGCAATAAGAAAGGATTTCCCGAAATTCTAACAGGAAACAGGAATTAGCAGGAAAATATTAAAACTGCTTAATTAGATGCTTGAAATTTGGCATGCAGGTACCTTATTAAACTTAAAGGTTAATCGCAACAGTATATTGCAAAATTACCGCGGGAACGGGAATTAGCGGGAAAAAACTTTTGTATGAAAACATCTAAACCTTGTAAGATAGATGATTGAAATTTGGCATGCAGGTACCCTAATAGACGTAAAGCTTACTTGCAACGCGATATTGCAAAATTCTTACGGGATCGGGAGTTACTGGGAAAAAACTTTTGTTTGTAAAATCCTGTAGTCCACGCGAACGAGGTCGCGGGCACAGCTAGTTATAAAATAAACAAGACATATCTAGAAACCAAACTTCAAGTTTGGTTTTAAAAAAAAATATAATCTTATAAAAATAAAGTTAAATAAAATTAACAAATTAGCAGGCAATTATCAGTGGAACTCTTAAAATTCTTTCTCGTTAATATTATTTTTGCAGGTTTGAGTTTTGTGACATTTGGAATTGCAGAGTACTTGTGATTTTTGTCAGCAATGTCAACATTTACCTCAGTCGCGAGGGAGTTTTATATAATTACCGGTAAATTTGAATAATTCACTACATTTACCATGTGCGTCGGTATTTATCTATAATTACCGGTGATTATAGATAATTACCGATTGCTCACATTGACCGTAACACATATGTATTTTAGATAATGAATCTACCGTGTTAATATTCATCTTCTCTACATGAAACCGTTTTTATTAATTACCTACTATAAATCTACAAAAGCTTATTGCCGGTACAATATGTAATAGTTGGTTTTAGGAAATTTTACCTACCTATCATCATCAAAATGTATTATAGACTCTACCATTGGTATAGGTCAAATAGATACTTACCTACTTTGTAAGGAATTTATATAATCCTAATTAAATATATACAATACATAGTATCAAGGAATATAATTACGAATTTGCGGACTATGGCAATAAGAGAATTTGTCTTCCCTTTGTATTCTGTCTTTGGGTGGATAATGTGTACTTTTACTGACATTACATACTAGTTTCGCGTTCTTGTGGACAAAGTCACCAATGTAGGCTACAAACGGTATGCTTTTCCGAGACATACGCAGACTGATCCAATTGTCATGAACCTCGAACTCGTAGCGGTTTATCGGTTGATTCTATTAAACGGTTCAATGTTTCTGCCGACACGGATGCCCGCGGCCGCCGCCCGTTATGATCGCGCCGACCCTGCGCCCGCGTCCTCCGCCCGGCTAACTAAAACAATCGCATCGCGGAATTAGCGGACGTGAGCGCGCTCGCGCATATAATTGACTTGATTTTCCACTCGGCTTTATTGAAATATTCTGACATAATGAGATGTAGCTAGTGCAGGTACCTATATGGAAATTGGCATCAAAAGTTGTTTGTAATGGTGAGTCATACCTTCGGACACTTTCAGCAATTTGTATTTTCTGATGGCGCCTAGGCAGTGGGACCTACTTACACCTCTTAGGTAACTAACTGCATTGAAAGGGCCAGGCATGAACAGAATCAAGTTTGGATAGCAGCAATTCCTCGATAAGTTGTAGGTACCGTTACGGACAGATACAAGCCTTTTGCCCGCGGGTCACGTAGATGCCCTCAGCACATGCGACAGCCGCTTCTCTTTGGGGGCAGCCAGGGGAGCCCTATTTGGGGCTACGGGCGGCGCGGCTGGCAGGAAGAGCGCGCCACGCGTGAGACGCTTTATTGTTCGCGACCGTTTCGCGTCGCTCGCCCGCCACAATGACGGTACACCACACGCATACTCATCATAAATTATTTATTAAGCAGAAAGCATAACAACGCGTATTTCCCAAAAATACTGTTATGAACGGCGAAAGGTCCCCTCGAAATTATGCATTGCAATCTGGGTCACGGTTTAAAATGCGACAGCCGTCAAGATGCTAAATAGGCAAGGGCGTACATGGGAATGTTTATGATTAACGTTAATTAGTGTGTTACAGTAGATTACTAAAGCACTGCCCCAGAATAAAGTAGTAGGTACCTAGACACGTAATTCCTGCAACATTTATGACAGACGGTATGAGTAGGTAACTGCTGGATAAATCGCGGTCATAAAATTTACCAACTATAGAAGGCTTGACATTCATGCAACTCCTGATGACATCACTATTATTCAGATGTGCTTACATTATTTTTAACAATGATTTTGGTGAACAGCAAAGCAATATGAATTGATTGACCATTAAGGGTCTGCCTATTTACATCATCATGTCATCTACACAGTCGATATACTCGTAGACCAGGTAAATCTGGCGAAGCAGATATATGGGTAGGTATTTACATGTTCGACAAGCAATAAAATACTCTTTTGTTATTCCATAATTTTGTCGTATTTTTTACAAGAAATAAGAAACTAATACTTCTTGTTATGGAATCTGTCGCGCACACCAAACTCGCTTCTGATGTGGGCAGGTAGGTATGTTGTCAATGACGATTTAGGATTTGCATTTGTTAGATATGAAAGATATAATATGCAATGTAAGTACATACCTACAAATAAGCGCAGCGACGTGTCGCACCGACAATGGTCGTTATGGTCCAGTCGCCGGGTCACGCCGCACATCCGTCATCTCTTTGATAACCACCGCTCAGTCACCACTGTAACGATACATAATGCATTAGTCCCACATTCAACTGAGGGTACCTAAACCCATTTGATTTTAGTTAGGCATCAGATTTTTTATGTATGTGCGTATTATGTTATGTTAGCTCCGCAAATAACTATAAACGACTATGACGAAACACTTCATCTACAGTTCAATCAAATAAATTTACTTATGTCAAAAGCTACCCGTGAAATTCCTGAATTGATTCATCTGCAATGTAATATCGAACACTGAAATAAAATTCTAGTTAAATAGAAAGTTTTTTTGCATTCTAAATAAAAAAAAAAAACATAATGATCCGCTATTTATAGATGAGAGTCACTCTCAGTCTGACAGTCGTTTATCAATAAATAAAGATTATAAACTAAGAACTTAATTTATCCATAACGCATTTATCAAACAGCTTTTTACCGGACAATAAAGTTTTCTAATGGTAAGGTTCCGTTTCCGTTTTAATAAGTGACAGTTACAAAATATTCAATGTGTAGAAGGTAACGTAGGTGTAGACAGTGTGTGTACATAAGTAGATTAAATTAATGTGTTTTGAAATTCATTCCAACTCAATAATGATAAACACAGAATTAACTAGTACCGACCTAATAACTTCCGAGTAACATACACAACAAAAGCCTGTTTAAAATTGGGAAGGCTAACGCTCGAGGTCATATCCGTTCTATCAATGTGCTGTATATGACGCAGAAATGTTTCGATGATACACCTTTGTTTGGAATTAAAACAAACTCCGCTAATATCTCACAAAACATAACATAGGTACATGAACAGTTAATACATACTTTTAAAGAACATTGTTTGCTTTTCAAATAAACTGCTGTAGAAAACTTTACAAAATTGGATACAAATTTACAACAATTCATATTGTTACTAGAGAAATCTTTGAGTCACGACACGACCCGCGGAAATGCAACCATTGATTTCCAAATGCCGGATTCGACGAATTGTTAGTCTCCAAAGACCCAAACAACTTTCGACTAAGTAATTGGTGCGAATATGCGCTGTCATCTTTCTAATTTGCACCACCGAACCACTTTTGTGAAATTGTTAAAAGAATGCTAATTTGTTATAGTATCTGTATAAAAACTAATAAAGGGGTATAAAATTGGCAATGATAGCCTCTATTGTTAGTGACCTGGTACAAAACTAACTATGTACCTAGGTGTCCCTAACTATACCTAAGTATTTAAGTAAAACATAAATTACAGCAAGGAATCCGTACATTATCAGATAGAAAGCCGTAAAATATTCGTGACAGTAGGTTGTATAATAGTGCAAACTGCACTATTGTGGAAGTAAGATAAATTTCTCATTACCGTCAGGCCTCGTCCCGGCGGCCGCCGGCGCTCCGGCTCCGTGGCGAATGCGTCTATCTGATGCCGGGTGCCGTACACCATTAACTTTCTTTATGCAACCATTAAACACGTCATGATCTTAAGATTTGAGACACCATACAGTAGTTATGAGATTTGACGATAAAAGTCCAGCAAAGTTATTTGGTGGCCGCTAGACAGGTTTCTAGGAACGAGCCTTACAATTTATTATATCACCGAATTGCGCAAATTAAGCTGTTAAAATTGGATGGAAATATTGTAATTGGCTGTGGAGCTGTTTAAAGAAAAATATTTGAACATTAAGCATGGCAAAATGGGCTTCTAACACATGGAAGATGTGAATGCATTTAAAAATCTGGGTAATCAACAAAATCCAATATCTTTGTAAATATAGAAGGCAATCACCTTGATTTGAAAGAAGATAATATTACGGCGTCTAGTTATCAATACTAAGAACGGCCCAGTGAACAAGTCATTGGGTTAATAGTACGACCGGATCACTGCCTACGCGCCCAGGCATGGCGCGGGTCCTAGGGACGTCTGGGTACTATTCACGACCAATTAATTGTACAGCTGTCCAACCACTAGGCCGCTCGCTTAATACAGATACCGGTTACATACAATGTCGTTTTATAGAGGTGCTGCATTTGATCGGCGAGCCAGACTTCCGCGACGTGCGCCTTCGCTGGGAGTACGGGAAGATCGAAGATGAGAAAAGTCCGAAGCTGCTCGCGTTTCAAGTGCACTACTGCGAACTGCAAGCGTGGGGCCAGTACCGATGTCGGACAAAGGTATGTGAAGTTTAAAAAGTCTTGTATTCCATTTCGAATCTAAGACATTTCAATTCTAAATTCACTGCTATAGAGTAATAAAAACAAAACATAAAGTAGTAAATGGTCGGTACGTGCTTTACCGCTTGACCTTACGGGCATCGTGTTCGATACAAAATTTCAGATTTTACCCAGATCTGGTTTACTAACGGGAAAGGTGGAATGACATTTCGAATAATATACTTAGATATACAAGTAGTTATAAAACATGAGAAAATTTCAAACTATGTATATTAAGGTAGGTATGTGTTCGATCAATCATCATATTTTCTGGCTATTCTAAAAGCAACAATTCAAAGTATCTTGTATACAGACTTGAGTTGTATAACTTGCTTCTAAGTCACACCACTTCAAAGCCATTCGACGGCTGGTCCTGTATAAGTATCTACTATTTATAGAATATATCCAAAACTATCTCCATACTGTCGTCGAACCAGTATGAGATGGCAAGTCATACTATAATGAGTTTGCACTTTGAAACGGGAGATAATAGCGCGGTGTTTACGCGGCGGGAACATGCTGGTAATCATTATCGCAGTTACGTGTTGCTTACGGCGCATTCATAGCCTGATCAAGATGTTTCCTTCAAGCACCGGTGCGGTGCGCAAGCGCAGGCGCGATGCAGCCGATAACAGCGCACTTCCAACCATATAATTTGTTTGTAACTTTATTTTACGAGATTTATACAATATTCTCCTTATATAGTTAAAGATAAAGGTTTGTAGTTTCCGTGAATTTTGCTGACCTATTAAAAGTTAGAGTAACACATTATTGGTTTTGGACATAGAAGACACATGACTAATAGAGGAAGATCCCAGAGCCGCCAGACATCACTTATTTTCTAATGGACAAAATATATACGATTGAGTAGTGGTGGGGTGTACTATCATCATATGACTAGTTGCTACCTTGACCAGACGGCCATTTTTCAGATATCAACCAATCAAGGTACACAGAAACACTGCTCACCTCACTTAAATTCTGATGGCTGATTTTAACATATATTTCACACAATATCATTAAAAATCAGGTTTCATTACTCCCAGACACATGCGGTCGGCGGTTTTACCTTACAGACGCTTTAAAGCTATGAAAAATTTAATAAGTTTATTTATTTTCTGATGCTTGATTTTTATATATGTTATTCAAACAACTATTTTAAAACGTTTTGCAAACGGACAGACCGATCCAAGGGGCCAAACATTCGCCAGACCCAACTGTTTTAGATTTTTTTTTGTAATTGAATTTAGTTAAGTTTTTCTAATAAAATAGTTTGTAAGGTATAATTCTATAATTATTGCGGTCAGATGAGCACTTTTCAGTTGTTTGAATAACATATATAAAAATCAAGCATCAGAAAATAAGTAAACTTAATAAATTTTTTCATAGCTTTAAAGCGTCTGTAAGGTAAAACCGCCGACCGCATGTGTCTGGGAGTAATGAATCCTGATTTTTAATGATATTGTGTGAAATATATGTTAAAATCAGCCATCAGAATTTAAGTGAGGTGAACAGTGTTTCTATGTACCTTGATTGGTTGATATCTGAAAAATGGCCGTCTGGTCAAGGTAGCAACTAGTCATATGATGATAGTACACCCCAACACTACTCAATCGTACATATTTTGTCCATTAGAAAATAAGTGATGTCTGGCAGCTCTGGGATCTTGGACCATAAGTAACTAGCACTTTATTCATCTAATACAGACATATGTGCTGTCATGTCTACAAATTGGTACCTAGATAGACAATTTCGTAGAAAATCTAGGCCGATAGGTCAGATAGTGAGATACTTGTTACTTAGTTAAGTATATACCATACCATCACTCGAAATCGAAATACATAAAATACCTGCATAGCAGCGATAAACCCGTTTTAGCATAGGTAGGTATGTAAACGTAATATGGTTATTGAAATAGGTGACTGATTCCAAAAATATAAATTTACCTATAAAATATCAAATCAAACATGTACCTACGTTTTTAAGGTGATAGACAACGTGGAAGAAGATAAGTCCTCCCGGTCCTTACCCGAGGCCGGCGCGGGCGGCGCGGGCGCAGGCGCGCGGCGCGCGTACGGCGCGCGCATCACCGGGCTACGCATGGCCACCACGTACTCGTTCGAGGTGCGGCCCGTGCGCCGCGACGCGCGCGACCTGGCCGACCCGCACTCCATCGGCTCCAAGATCATCATCGTGCCCACCAAAGGATGTAAGCTGTAAACCACTTTGTTGTTTTGTTGCCGGATGGAATGATGATCTCTATATACCTAGATACCGGTTTGATAGGATTACGCATCGTTACTTTGATACAGTTCAATTTGTAGTTAGACCCGTTAAGCGGTTACAACTTATTTTATAGTAGATTGCATATTACGTATATAGCCTGGAGTATTTACAATCTAAATAGAGTTATACCTAGGTGTAATCGACGTAACGATGTTATTAAATGTAGGTGCCGTTTCTTATGAAACAGCTCCCACATGGAATAAGCAACTGTTTGCTCATGGGCTTCCTCTGGGTACCTAATAAACTAAACTGAATGTAGGTAACTAGTGGTTTTGGCTGAGTGTCGGTGTTGTTTCAGTTTCAGCGCGCGCGACGCAGTGCCTACCGCATGCGAGCGAGGTGGAGGTGTCGACGGGCCCGCACTTCGGCGGGCGCATCGCGGTGGAGGCGGCGGACGGCGGGCCGGAGCGCTGCGCGCTGCAGGGGAACCCCGCCAGCGCGCAGGACGCCTACACGCTGCGCATCCTGCACGACGACTGCGGCTCCGAGGTCAACGACACCACCGTCGCCACCTACGTCATCGTGCAGGAGAACCTGCCCATCCTCACGCACAGCACCCGCCGGTACGTTGCGTTGCATCTACTTGGTTGTTTCTCATTCCTAGAGATCCACTCCACTGAAAGCCAAAACGCTATATTTTTCCCTCTGGAGCGACTTGCTGGGCAGGAGGGCAAAATGGAACAACCCTATCCTTTTTCTTTTTCACCCGCGGGAAATCCTCATGGATACCATAGCGCTGGGGCAACGCTGTGGTTATGCCGAGCTTTTATCGGCTCAAACCTTCGGGATCTTCCTGCTCTCCGCTGGTGGTAAGGGGACAGTGGTACACTGACGCATTCTTAACCCTATCCTCACGCAACCGTAATCTTATCTAAAACTTTCTAGGATAATTTACTTTACTCCTCTAATAATAAATAATAGTTGAAGCGACTAGAGTCCAGGAAAGAGCGAAAGTATTGAAATTATGAGACTATCAGAGTACTTACCTACCAAGAACTGATTAGTAGGTAGGTACTTACAAAGGTGGGTAGTTGAAAACCATCATCATCTCAGCTTAAAGATAATTATACCTACTTTGACCTAGAGTCAAAGCGAGAAACATAGACGTCCTCTACGTCTATGTTTTATTTAAAAGTTATTTTGTTTTGTATCAGAACTATCCGATTTTAAACGTTCAATTTCTTCGATTCTTTCCCGGTAAATAAATTGGGATAAAATCTTAACGTTGCACCTCACACAAACTATTTGTTACAGGTTTCTTGTACTGTGTACGTACAAACCAGAAACATTGACTGTGAGAGCTGGTATAAACTTGCCTAAAGCCAACCCAGGCGATGTTCTGCATGAAACGAAGCCTCATCTAGGATCTGTGGAGCCCTACGAAGACCAGGACATGGATTATAACGAGCTGCTACCCGCAAGACTTGAAGCCAGAAAAGAGGATACGCAACAAAGTATGTATACCTAAAGGAACTATTACACCTGTGTCTACTGTTTCATTGTTACAGAATAAATCACATTTGACGTCTTTTTAGGTGTTTTTGGAGAGGTTACACTGGTAATGTTCCTCGTGGTCGCGGCTTTCGGAGGCATCGCTCTGCTGATATGGAAGATGGTGCCGCAAACGGAAAGGGATAACATATCCATTGGAACCGTATCGTCTCTATCTCGAAGCGGAATATTCGGCAGACGAAATAGGGACAGATTCTCGGATCAGAGCTCCATTTACTCTATAACACTTTCGGAGAAGGGAGAGGATTCAGTTAAGAAGAATAATGATGGTGATAATACTTCCGAAGCGTGAATACTTTTTCATACCAGTTAATGTTTTGCTTAATTTATGGTATGATACGGTGCACAAAACGCACACTCGGTCACGTAAAGTATCGTGTTTGTCCGCAAGACTGCTGAGCGAAACATCAGAGTGTTGTTCGTTGCCTCAGTGCTGAAATGTTTTGCGATACATGTGGCCAGTATTTTTTTGCACTCAACACTTTAAGCTACCTAAATAATGCTATGATTGCCATACAAATGTAGCAGGTGATTAGTTAAGTTTTTAAAACACCATACTAATAGGAATGTACAAACGCTTGGCGATTGCAAAATTACGATTGCTTTAATAAAATAGTGTGTAAAATACTGACAGTTTTTAAGAAACATTTAGTATGGATGTTTATTGTTAATGACGTGATTAAAGACATAGTGTAATAAGTGTGATTAAAATAAATTTATTTATTTACCGTTTTTTATTTGAACATGTCATTAGGTTGATCTAATACAAATATTTGTTTATCCAGTTTTACTTCAGGAAATATGAACTGTTTAACAATGTCATTTAGTTCCTCTAATGCTATTTGAGCGTGGAGTCTCAGCACAGAGTCTTCATTGTTATCGTTGTACAGATCTTTCAATGTTCTATACACTGGAAGTAAATTCTCTTTCAACTCTATCAATACATCTCTGCCCAAACCTTTAATAAGGCTGGATATGACCATGACAGATGCTCTTCTACATTCAATTGCTTTATCAGTTTCCAAAATGGACCAAATACACAACAGGACCTGCAAAGACAAATTGGTACAGTTAATATAAAGACATTATTGTAAAAAATCACGCATTTCATAATCCTTAATTTCCTTAAATATACTATTGCTTACTATGCAGGATTAAACATACCTCATAAATAATGGAACCAATTTTGTAATTCAGCACAAGAGCAATTTCAGCTAAGTTCGATAGAGCTGATGTTCTTATGAGAGGATCTTCATCTCTGCACCCACAGAGCATAGTGTTCAGCAAAATTGTTTTATGAACGACAGCCATTTCACCTATAAAACAAATAGATATTATAATCTGACCTTTACATCATTTATAATACTCAAATTTGATTTACTTACCCAATCTTTTAGTAACTTTGACAATAATGTCCCCAATTTTCATTCTAAGCTCTGCTACTTTGTTTTGATTGAGTTTTGTCTCAATATCATTTTCGTTTATGGATATCTGAAGAAATTCTTTGCATAAGACGTGCAGTACATCCTCAGGACAATGTGTGCCAAGTGAAGCTATCCCATTGATTGCTGATAAATACATGTAAGAGTCAGGGTCTTTAAGATGCTCCTGTGAAAAAGAATTAATCAAAGTGTTCATAATTAGATCATTTAAGAATTTTAGAGTAGGTATAATGTGATTGAAACCTGAATAATGCAGGTCATGGAAATTACCTGAAATAGACAGAATATGTAATGTTTCTTTGTTATTGTTTCTGTATCCTTGTCTTCAATGAGTTTGGTCAATGCAATGATTCCATGTGCCCTCACTGGCAATAAGTCATCAAAAATATCTGCAAGAGCTTTCTTAAACTGTGTTTCTTCTTGCTTGTTATTTTCTAATGTAATAAGAGACAATGCTTCCTTGCATAAAATATTATTGATACATAAATCATCTTTAGAAATTTTCCTTAATATTGGAATAAGTTTCACAAATCTCTTCTCTAAATCTTGAGTTTTTACAGAATTCGATAATATAGTGTTGAGTAAAACTAAAGCAATTGTAACACACTCTTCATTTGATTTTGTTTGATTGTATAAAATAAAATGTTCAACAAAGTTTAGCACTGTTGAAGGATTTGCCTTTATACAAGAGATTATCTTGGGGGATGTGGCTAATTCAGACAGGAGTTGAAGTATGTAGACATACTGTTGATCAATTTCATTTATCAAATCTGGTTCATCTTCTGGGCTCAACAACATTTCTTTTCCAGCATGTTTTTTCCTTTTACAGTCCAGTTCAATGAGCATTGATAAAGATACTTCAAAAACATATTTAATTAAGTTGTTTTCTGATGATGATTTTACCAAATGCAAAAGATACAGCAGAGCATCTTCTGTAGGATGACATATTTTGGCTTTGGTACTTTTTATAGCTAGACCTGCATCATATTCTTCTATCTCAAAATAATATTCTGAACCACTTTTTCCAAAAAAACAATCCTTGATCAATGGGGTGATCTCACATTCTTCAAATTGTTCAAAGCACTTGGTCAAAATGTCTTTTAATTTAATTTTTAATTCATCATGCTTAGAACATTTAATACCAATTAAAAACAAAACATAAATGTTGGGTATTAAACGAGAAAAGGAAGTGTCTAGTTTTGTAATGAATAATAAACAGACATTAATGATGTTAGTCTTATGTTCAATTTCTTGAGGAGAAAGAATTATTGTTCCTGGTAAATTTGATTTATTATTCAGATAGTTGAAATCAAATGACTCAAATATATCTTTCATCAGCTCTTTCACAGGTTTTGCTTCAGGAAACTTATCATAAATGCTAAGGGTGCACGCTATTGCTGTTGCTAAATAGTGTGTATTATTAAGTGATAATATCTGGACCAGTTGGGAACAAATGTTATTAAGATATGAGTCCTCGGAACCAGTTCCATGTTTTGATGATACAATTTTGCAAATCATGTCAATTTTTTTCCAATCAAAGCCAATGTCAATTTCATAGCTCTCCATAAAACATCTTATCAGGCTTAATAGTCCACCTGGGGCAAGCAGTCTTCTACTCATTTCTTTTGAAACAACTCTTTTCACAAACATTGGAGGTGGTGGATCTTTCACACTTTGAAGAACTAGTAATTCCTTCATAAGGATTGGTTGGAAACAATGTGCTACTAAATATTCATAGGTCTCAATGTATTTTTTTCTGTCCTCATTCAATTTCTTGTGTAATTCTGGGGTCATAGTAAAATTGCCATAATTACCGGGTTTCTTGAGTGGAGCAAATGATAATTGAATTAATGATGCAAGATAATCTGACAAATGCAGGGTCAATATTATTTTCTTCAAGACTGGTACATTATAGCTCCTAGTGAAGAAATCTGTATAATTTGTAAGCATCTCATACTTTTGTTCGTCTGAGAAATTGAATGAAGTCAATGCACCTGCAGTTGCGCACCTTCTGGAGAGATTGATGCCCACACCGGGCACTAAGCATTGAGACACCCCAAGTGATGTTATTATTTGGTAGCATTTTCTTAACAGTTTCTGATTCTTAACACTTATTAGAATAGTTTCATCCTTTTGAATAATAACAGATAAATTGTCTATTTCTTCAATTATTTTGCCAAGAAACAATTTCAAACTATGAAATGTATGATTAGGGTCAGGTGCATTTGACTTGTTATCCATGCGGATTAATGATGACAAAAAGTCTTGTTGACCATCTGAAATAATTATAACGATTGGTTATGAAAAGAAAACAGTCTTAATGTACTGGAAAAAAAAACCACTCCTCTTCTCCAAGTTAGTTAAACATTTCAATATTTAAGTATGAAAGTAATGTTATATGATATTTATTTTTTTGAAATTAATGCTTACATAAATATTCCTACATTTGGAAAAGTAACCTACATTTTAAATACCTTGCTTCAAAACAAAACTTGTTTAACTTACTTACCGTCAATAGTTAGTTTTTCAATATTAATGAATATTGTACCAATATTTGACATCATTAACGCAATTGCTACGCAAATGATGTACTAATATTTATTAGTAAAGTGCTTTTTATTAAAAAAATGCGGAGAAAATTCAATTTAGCTCAGCAAATAGGTACAACAAATTTACATGACGTTTGACACTTGTATTTTACCAATTCACTAAATTTAGGCAATGGGCATGGGGTCTCATCCCATACATTGAAAATCATATTCCCAAAAACTACAACAGATGGCGACACGAGTATTCATTTGTTGATGATGATTATGCAAATCCCAGAAAACGATAAATCCAACCATTAAAAATATATAAGCTAGTATTTAAAAATATGATAATACATAACCAAATAAATTAAAACCCTTTTAGATGAATATTTTCATAAATTTAAATTTGCAATAATATTTGTAGTTTTCGTGAGTGCTAATCTGGTAGAACGCCATCTAGTTCAAAAAATGACTACAGTCCGTCATCAACTAGATGGCGTTGTTCGCGTATATTTTATATTGGATAAATTATAATTCTAGATTATTTAATTTCTTTTGTTAAAACAAGAAAATAATATGACACGAATATAAGAGTTACTTAACTATCAACTACAAGAATGATTAATCTATTCCTTAGATTAATATTTGGTAACATTTCTCCGAATTGTAGTAATAAATATTCCCTAACGCAACAAAAACGATTCAACTATCTAGTTTAAAAATTGGAAAAATATCGCATTCTTGACCCCGCCTGAACAGGGTCCCCGTTTAAATAGAAATTAGATGTTTAAATTTACATAGAGCTTTGAATAGCACTAAAACAACAAATAAAAATATTCAACTATAAATAATTGGTCATAAATTTTTTAAAAATATTTTTCGAGTTTTTGCTTCAAAAATATATTTCAAATAAAATAAATATCATACAACATCACTTTCATTGTGTTCATTCAGTGGTAAGTAGTCGTATCACAAATCACAAATCACAAATAAACTTAAAAATACGTATATAAATAGCACACCAAACACGACGCAAACAACGATGTTCCATTAAACAAATATTTGACCCGAGTGGGAATCGAACCCACGAGTCCCACGACTCTTGACGCATGAGACAGGGGCACTATCCAATACGCCATCGATCAACAGCCATCCAGAGAAGAAATACTATAATATAATTTTTATATGAAATAGATATTATTAACACAATAACTCGAATTTCTTCTATCGTGAACTTTTAAGTATATTCTCATTTTAAGTACATTCTATATATTGCTGCATTGTCATAAATCACCATTATAATTTGATTTAAGTCAATGGTTCACTACGCATAATAAAATAACAACTTTATTTTTAATACATTTTAACAAAGCCTAAGGTTTCGTCCGCCTCCCGCGCGGCACGATGTACTTGCGCGCGATGATAGCCTACCGACCAACGCGACCGGAACTCGCTTGCTCTAAAACTCAGAGAGCTGCCGCGCGCACACGGCGCTGCTATCAAAAAATAATGATGCAGATATTCTGTGCCTTATCTCGAGTAATTGTTCCCGAAATTTTAAATTTGTGCCTCCAAGGGTTCGGAGTTATTTAAGATAAACTGATTCTGCTGCACGAACGTTCGTCCAGCAAAATATTTTTTTTTTTAGTCTATCTGGATATAAAATATGCAAAAAGATAGCTTACATACGGCTGTAATTGTGCCGTAAAAATTAAATTTGAGCCTCTTAAGATTTAAGAGATATAAATTTTTTTGCTGGGCGAACGTTTTGGCAAATGCTATATATCGGAAACGGTTGGACCCACAGTGATGATTTTTTTTTATACAGATACAGTATACAGTGATACATATTTGTGCGTATAATTTTCATAAACATGACTAGCATGGTTCAGGAGTTTAATTTTTTTTCCTAGAAAATTAAAAAAGGCTCTAGCCCTCGAATGAACATAACCAGGGACTTCGCGTTGGTGCCCACAGTTACCTATTATATATTCTCACGATCCTATAAAGTTTTGATTATTGGCGAGTTATTAACGAAATTGTATTTTTGAGGTTATTTTGATCCAAATTACTTAGAATAGGAAAACGCTAGTTTTCTGTGAGCTGGCTCTTAAACAATAATTTGTGCCATATTTTAAGAATACGTATACAAAAAATCAGGTCAATATACCCATTAGATTAGACAAAAACGCTAAAAAACCTTTCGAAATATTTTATTAACCGACCAAATTCGAGTGAACATTAAAAAGGAGGCCGCAGGATACTTCAAGCTATCCTTCCGTACTTGATGGTGTTAATGAAATTAAAATACTACAGATAGTTGCATAATTGTTAAGTTAGAACATATTTTATTAAAATGTGATATTTTTTCATTAAAGATATATTAATTGTTCTTAGACAACCGCAAAAAAATCTGTTTGTGTGTATACCCTACCTCTGCCAGTCAATCGTTGACTATTGTATCTTGTCGTGGGGGTGCCCCTAAAACCTTACTAATTGAGGCCGAAAGAGCTCACCGAGCCATCCTTAAGGTTAGTGCAGGTTTATCATTTCGCTTCCCCTACTGACAAACTCTACAAACACTGGGACTTATTGACTATCAGGCAGTCGTTTTTCCTACACACCATCCTAAAGCAACACTCGGAATTACCTTTCAAAACCAGAAAGAGTGCAGAAAAAAAGAAGAAAGGATAGAGTCTGCCGTGTAACACCACTTAATACTGCCCTCTCTCATAAGACATACACCTTTCTGGGACCACACCTTTACAATAGTTTCAACAAAAAACTAAACCTTTATCCTTTTACAAACCATCAATGTAAAAATAAAGTAACAACCTACCTAAAGTCTCTTGACTACCTAGAAACTGAGAATTGTCTATCCACACACTCCTAATACTCACTTATATAATTAACCATTCACAGGCCTCTTCCCCCCCTCCCCTTCCCCCTAGGATCTCATAGTTACCCGCAATAACATACAATACATGCATACTTCTACTCTCACGAACTACACACACACTGCTATCACGAATACACAACAACACTAACTCAAACTCACTGTAATTAATAACCAGATTAGCTTAACCTTGCATTTTGTTTTTATTTATAGTTTACTTTTCTCTTATGAAAAACTATTGGTAAGCGTAATCTTATGCTAATTTTAACATGTTTCTGTTATTCCTTCCACTGTTCAATCTGCGGGAGGGCACTGGTGCCCTGTAACACAGGTTTTTCTAAACCTACATCAGACACCAGTCTCTCACAATGTTACTGGCGGTGGTCATAACCGCTACTGTAATTTAGCATTTAAGTAACATAAGTAAGCCAACATTGTGATGAGAAAATAAACGATTTATTATTATTATCATTATACCCGTTAATTAAAACAATAATGATGAAGAACCATTCGAAATGTTTTTTATAGATTACCCGAAAAATTTGAGTAGACATAAAAAGGCGACCTCTTTGTTCAATCTGCTAACTAGTTTATTGCGTTGACTGACGCTTTTTCAATAAAATTAAATGTTCGGTCTAATTAATCAATGAATGTCGTCATTTAATGAACGCGCTAGGCATACAATCAAATAGCTGATTACGGACAATTAATTTGTAAAAGCACATGTTATTTAATGTCTCTATTATAGAATATGTTCCAACTTAACAATTCATCACGCATCTGTTCTGTTTAAATATCTTTACAACGCCATCAAATAAGGAACATAAGCTTGAAGTATCGCGAGGCCGCTTTTTAATGTTCACTCGAATTTGGTCGTTTAATCTACCAAAAGTATTTCGGATGGTTTTTTATCGTTTTTGTCTAATCTAATGGGTATAATGACCTGTTTTTTTGTTTACGTATTCATAAAATAAGGCAAAATTATTGTTTAAGAATGTAATAAGCCAGCTCACAGAAAATGTGTTGCGTGGGTCAGAATGTAAAAATAGTTATCTAACTCATTCTGTTTTAATAATAAATAAATAAAAAATAAAAATAAAATAAAAAATAGCGTTTTCCTGTTCTAAGTAATTTGGATCAAAATAAACTCAAAAAAATACAATTTTGTTAATAACTCGCCAATGATATGTAGCAGGCCGGCAAAACTTTATAGGATCGTGAGAATACGTCATAATAGGTACCTGTCGGCACTAACGCGAAGTCCTTGGTCATGTTCGTCTTTTTCATTTCCTAGGAAAAAAAATCATACCTCCTAAACCATGCTAGTCATGGTTATTAAAATTTGAGCACAAATATACTGTATCTGTATAAAAAAATCATCACTGTGGGACGTGGGTCCAACCGTTTCCGATATATAGCATTCGCCAAAACGTTCGCCCAAACTTAATATCTCTTAAATCTTAAGAGGCACAAATTTCATTTTTACGGCACATTTACAGCCGTATGTAAGTTATCTTTTGCATATTTTATATCCAGCTAGACTAAAAATATATAAAAAATATTTTGCTGGACGAACGTTCGTGCAGCAGAATCAGTTAATCTTAAATAACTCCGAACCCTTTAGAGGCACAAATTTAAAATTTCAGGCAGAATTATTCGAGATAAGGCACAGAACATCTGCATCATAATTTTTTTGAAAGGAGATACTTTTTTGCTGGGCGAACGCACACAATGGCACGCTCTGCTAATTTATAATTGACGTTTTTATATTAAGTATTTTGAGCAAGTACGTATCTTATTTATTATTCGGAATTACTTTAACTTCAAATGAAACTACAATAATAATGACTCATCAATATTGAATTAATAAAATATTGTTATGTAAATTAAATTACCTTGGCTGTTTCAATACAATACTTAAAAATAATAATAAAACCACGTTCCGCAACGGGGTTTTAGTAAAAAGTTACATAGACCTTTGAATAGCACTAAAACAACAAATAAAAATATTCAACTATCAATCAATATTCGGGCATAAAAATCTTTATATTAAATACTTTTCTCTTAACTACTTACGAGTTTTGGTTCAAAAAATATATAAATACAAATAAAATCACACAACATCACTTTTAATGTTCCGATCCGTGGTCAGTGGTTGTATCACAAATAAACTTAAATATACGACATTTCCGACCTCGCTCCCTTGTATTGAAGAAAGGTAATCGCCGATAGAGGTGTGTCAACAACAAATATTTGTGTACGTATATAAATAGCACACACTAACACGGCGCAAACACCGATGTTCGATTATACAAATTTTTGTTCCGAGTGGGAATCGAACCTACGCGCACGAGTTCCACGACTCTTGACGCATGAGACAGGGGCACTATCCAAAACGCCATCGAGCCAATCAGCCATACAGAGAAGAAAGGATATAATTTTTAATTACATGATATAGATAAATTATTTAAGTCATACATTATCGTGAACTTTTAAGTAGGTATCTTCTCGTTTTCGTTTCGTAAGTACATTCTAGATATTGCTGTATTGTCATAAATCACCATTACATTTTGAAATAAATCAATTGGTTCACTACGCATAATGAAATGACAACTTTATTTTAAATACATTTTAACAACGCCTAAAGTTTTGTCGGACTCTCGCGCGGCACGATGTACCTACTTGCGCGCGATGATAGCCTACCGACAACCGGGCCGCGCCAAAGAGAATATAATCACTAGCGCTTGCTCTAAAGCTCAGAGGGCTGCCGCGCGCACACGGCGCTGTTACATATTAACGGCACGCTCTCTGTTATTTTCTTATTGACGTTTTTATTAAATTAAAACGACAATAATAATGACTCATCAATATTGAATTAATAAATATTGTGATGTAAATTATTAAATTATTATTGTTATGTAATAATTTACATAACAATATTTATTAATTCAATATCTAATAATTACCTTAGCTGTTTCAATACAATAACTAAAAATAATAATAATTGATTAAAATGTTCTAATAAATAATTTACCTAACAATCATTGTTCTATCGAAAAAGGCCCTCACAACTGCTTTTGTACAAGTGACACGCAGCTTCAAAGCAATATCAACTTCACGAACATATTGTTTTGGTACACTTTCGCACTGTCGCAGTAAACAGCCCTTTGCATTTTGCGCGCGAGACGTTTTCCTTAAAAGGAGGCAACCCTGCTCTTGTGTGAGGTTCGGTTACTCGCGCGTGCGTATTGTCATTCCGCGACCCTGTGACGTCAAAGCTGTTTGGGAGCCTTTACAGCGACATCTTTTGATGTGCTTTTTCGACATGCGTTTACACTGGATGGGAATGGCTCGCTCGCTCTAGCGACATCTGGTGTGCAAGACGGAAAACAGACATGGCGCGTGAGATGCCCGAGTTATGATGTCTACGTTTCAATCGTAGACAGAGAAAAGTATAGACTGCTGGACAACTTTTAGTCACTCACTCTAGAAGAGGATGCCTATATATGCGTCACCTATGAAAAAACGAGACAAAGCGACTGATTTTTTGTCCCTCACCGCGTGCCAGTTTTTTCAAGGCCAGCATTTCACTTTTCTAAACAAACTTTGACGTTTGTGTAGAAGCGTAACGATTTATCAATATTTTGGTTGTTTTCTGCATTGATTTTATGTTGAAAATTAACTGCGTGTGATAATTATATCTGCTGTATCTACGAAAAATGGTGCGGTGTAGCGTTAGTGCCTGTAAAAGTGATAGTGAGAGGGGAATTAGCGGGCTATCGTTTCATTCGTAAGTACACGATTATTCTTGAATAATTTACTTGCTGGACGACCGTTATTGTTTAATTTCATGACTATTCACTGTGTGCATAACATACATATAGTTTTTACTAAATCTTGGACGATAATATATGGTTTTTCTGATAATATTTGTTAGATAACCTCCAAAGCCAGGGTTGCTAGTTTATTGGTGGAAATTTACCAC
Source organism: Maruca vitrata (assembly GCA_039566165.1). Taxonomy (NCBI): domain Eukaryota; kingdom Metazoa; phylum Arthropoda; class Insecta; order Lepidoptera; family Crambidae; genus Maruca; species Maruca vitrata. The sequence continues at coordinate 12,205,741 of CM076916.1, read as the reverse complement.
GTAATTATGGTAGTTCGTAATGTATTGGGTAATGTTATAGGTGATGTAACTAACTTAAAAAAATATATTTCAGATTTCCAGACGATCCTGAATTGCGTAATTTGTGGATAGCAGCGACCAATAGAAGCAATTGGGTTCCAAAGAAGGGTTCGAAAGGCCTTCTGGCTTTGATTACCAAAAACTATTGAGGAATTATTGCGGCCAAAGATAAAGGTGGTCTTGTATATCTGTCACCGTAAAATTGCAAATAAGGTTAGATTGCAATCTATCTCGCGAGATTGTGAACTGTCGAATAATTGTGAACTATAACATGATGCTTACAATTTATCGTGTGATTATTCATCTGATTGCAATCTATCGAAGTGAAACTGATAAATTGCGATCTTAAATACCTATGTCACTTGTCAATGATGTCAATGCCTGATTGGTCAGTTATAGGCATAGCCTATAGCCCACCAATCACGGACAGCGTTAGGACAGCAGTCCGAAGGCTGTCCCTGATTGGTCGGCCTTAAAGTCAACCGTGAACTATAGTTCACAATTATTCGACAGTTCACAATCTCGCGAGATAGATTGCAATCTATCCTTATTTGCAATTTTACGGTGACATATCCATCCGATGACGTTATTAACGTGTGCGAGTGCACTGAAAATAATATTCAGAACTCGTTCTCAGCAAGGTATCTCCTTTTACAGTGAAAAAAACATAAGTGCTAAAATGGTTCTACATTGCTTTAAAGCTTGCACAATATCTTATGGCAATATATTTGTAAATGAGCATTTTGATTGCCAACCCTTAATAGGTAACTATAGAATCTTGCTTATTAAATCTATAGCAATGCATTTCTTTGAACTAGGAATTCATCATGCGACTAAAGAAAATTTTGCGCCAAATGAAAGAGTACGAAATATTCATACAAAATTAGTTTTATTTAAAGGACAGTGACAATTATTGTAAATGTTTAATTCAAAAAGCAATAAATATTATATTATGTAATGAGACTGGTTTTTATTGCCTTCAATAATTTTCCCCTTTTCATCATAATTATTTTATCTATACTTCAAACGTTGTAATTTGTGTTACAAGCTGCAGACTGAATATTGACCTTCTCAGTTGACAAAAGAGCTCAATTCATCTACAATCTACAAATAAATGTATGTAACGTTTGAACTTGTCAATATTTGAATTGTTCAAAATTATACTCTAAAGGGCCATGTTACTGTGGGGTAAAATATTCCTTACGATGGTAACCCTAAATTTCGATGACGTATTTTTTTCTGTCCCTTTCGGTGACACGCTTACTAGCAGTCTATAGTTTACTCTGTCTACGGGTTTCAATGTATGGGATGGGGTATCTGTATAGTTATGTTATCTGTGCAATGGGTAAAGGTCCCTGATGTAAAATTTTTAGTAGCATATTATAACATGGCATTAAACTAATATACTAATTTGAAGTTACCGTGTCGCAACCCTTTGGCTGTGCGGCGCCTTTAAACTGTCAATGTCAAAATTCATTTGTCATGTAGAGTCAATTTTACCGCAACAAAGAGTCGAAAATCGAAATACCGTATTAATTTCATTTAAGAGAGATATTTCCCGTAGTAAATCTTAATCAGATTACAATATCAACATGTTGATCAAGGTGAAGGTAAGGATAAAAGTAAAAATACATAGTATTTTTAAAATGGTCGGTTGCTTTGGTAAACTTATTTTTAACCTCGTGTTTTACAGACTCTGACTGGAAAGGAAATCGAAATAGACATAGAGCCTACCGACAAAGTGGAAAGGATCAAAGAGAGAGTAGAAGAGAAAGAAGGCATTCCACCCCAACAACAGCGTCTTATATTCTCCGGCAAACAAATGTTAGTATCTACAAATATACTGTTTTTGGTTTAATTTGCAACACACGGACTGAACTAAATGAAATTATCATTATATATCGAAGTAAATTTTGTGACTTACATACAATTTATTACTATAGGTTTTTTGTATTCTGCTGCTTATCTTCCATCTAGACAAATTGATGTTGGATAATCTTAATGTTTCCACATTTTTGTAATTAGGAGCTTTGTTTACTCATTTATGGATCTGTTTAAAAATTAAAAAGAAAGACTTGATCAGTTAGGTTATCCACGATAAACCCATATATCCTGGGAAGATCAGATAATGTCTTTTCATATCTATAAACAGGTTAAGGTGCACTATCACACGAAAAAACTAATTGTGATTTTGGTTCCAGGAATGATGAAAAAACAGCACAAGATTACAAAGTTCAAGGAGGTTCCGTACTCCATCTGGTGTTAGCGCTAAGAGGAGGCGAGTGATCTTTCTTGTGATAAATTGATTTCTCATATTTATAACTTGTAATTTTATTATTTCTGATAAAGTCAACATAATTTAAATTATGTAAAATGGTTGTTTTAATGCTTGCCCCTCATTGTGAATGCTAATTATGATTAATTTACAATTGTCTAGTTGAATAAATACTAATCCATTACAATGGATTAAATGCATCATGTTGCATTAAGCTTAATTTTAATATTCATGCAAAACTATTTTTTAATTCATTGGGAGTCTATTGAAAAATCTAAAATAAGATATTTCTCCAATATCTGCTTTTAAAATGTGTGTGAACTGTAGTTTTAAAATAGCAAAAAAATCTCTTTCATGTCTGGAATGTATTGCAGTGGATCTGCATAGTAGAACCGTAATTTGACGGAAAGTTTGACAACTCAAATCACATTATGTTGCCAGGTTCAGCCTAGTGTTGTTTGCGTCGATAATTTGTGTTATTTTTTCGAGTTAATGGTTAAAACGGGAATAAAATAATTTAATGTGGATTTGCAAGCCCCATATCGTAAATGGGCCCAAGCGAAAGGGCTTGTGGCAAAACACAACAAAAAATTTAAAACGGTATTGGAAACAGAAAATAAATTGAAGGATCTAGATCTCCAAATAAATTCTGTATCTGATAGATTTATTATCAATCTAAATAACGATGACGAAAGCGAAAATTATTCTGAGTAAACTACTGATGAAACAAATAAACTGTTTCATTAAAAACTCTTATGATATTGTAATTTCGTAAAATTGTCTAATTGTAAATTGTAATTTCGTCGTTTATCTAATAAAACCGCCCAGTTTTCCCTTTTGGGACATCACTGAATAAAGTTTTCTTTCTGCATAAAACTACAATGATCTTGCGTTATTCCACCTATCAGGGCTTAAATTCCAACATTTTTTTTCAAACAATAACTCTTAAATTAATAAAATTATGAAGTTTTTTTTCACTCCCCAGTAAAGTTCATCAAATGAATTGAGCGGTTTTGTTAGATAATTAATCAACGATTTTATACTTAGACCGGATAATTTTTGTCGATAATTCAATTTCCATTTACCTCATCACTATTTTATTTTTCCCACACATAGTAACACTCTATCTGTCAAACTGCTCCGTTGAATTATGGATTCTAGTATAGTGGCAATGTACCACTGGACAGGGACTAGAACCCACCACCTTTCTTCAGATATCGCACCTGCTGCTCTAATCACTGAGCTGTCCAGGTGTTGTATGAATGTTTTACAATTGATATTTAATTACTTAGTATGGCATTAGTATTCATCGAATATAGGTAGTAAAGGTTCAAGGTTTCATGAAATAACACATAGGATTTATTGAGCAGGTAAATTTATTACATCCATAATAATAACGTTGTACATATAATCCACTTATAAATACACATCTTGCACGGAATGAATTTACACAAAATAAACATCTTTGGTTCACCAAACAAATTAACAACATCAATGTCCTAAGGTACATAATACATAAATGTTATATTTCTATGATTTTATTTCACTTTATAATACCACAAGCCTTTCATTTCACATTTTAAGAAAATATCTACTTAGTAATTTGAGCATTTTCTACTCACATGAAAACACACATTTGTAGTATTGAGTAATTTGACTTTACTACTATTTACTTCAATATTTAAAGCATGCAATTTATAGCATGTATGTATACATAGATATTATTTAGGTACAAATAATATAAAAGGGTAGGTTAAAACATGGAATTTGAAGATAATTTTAGAATAATTATTTGGTGGAGTTTTAAAATATGTATTACTAAATTTATCTAAATATCAAAATGATTAAATGACTTTGGGACGGAAACATTTCCTTTCAATCGTGTTTTACAAGCATCAATCTGCAAAAAAATATGGAGCATCAAGTTAAAATTTATAAAATACTTTTATATCTTAGCAAAGATAGGTACTATTATTACGTAATTTACTTAATCATTTTTGTTATTAAACATGTTACGAAACTACATGTAATAACTACTTTTGTATTTTTTTTGTGGGTAGCAAGGATTTTACCTGCATACCTACTGATTGAAATTCATTCAATCGACTTTACATTAAAACGTTAAGGTATTGTTTTATATTAATTTGATAAGCCGAAATAGCTATTACAGTTTTTACAAAATGTAAATCGGTTTGTGAATCATAAAGTTCAGTTTACATGGCGAAAAATTATATCTAGGGTAATTGTGTAAAATGAGCATTATAAACGATGTTTTGGCACACACATTGCGCGATCAGGTATATGGGTACGAAGGAGTTACTACGCGTTGCTATATAAGTAAGCCAGTATATACAAAAAAATAAATCATAATTTGAATCAAATCCATAGTAGAACGAAGCTTCTGAATGCTTCAGAGGATATTTTTTGTCATTAAAAGACCATGCATTAGTAGGTATATTATGCATAATATTTAATGATCCTTAGTCATGGCAGGACTTTTATGAAAGTTATGGAAGATACTTTCAAACTTAGCCAATATGTGCAAATACATTTACTCAAATTCTTTGAAGGTTTATATCAAACTTTGTTATTCACATATGGAATGTTATCACTTTAATGCAGCTTTATAACTTCCTATATTGCCTCGTCCCATTCAAATATTTCACAATCAATATTATCTACTATCATACATGTGACACGTCTAATACAAAAATCGGCTTTTACTTGCGCATGGATATTATCAACTACAGAATTATACACGGAGCGGAGCATTAATATTTATCAAAATTTGCACTAAGAATTACGACTAAAGTAAAACTAAAGGAGATCCATTCTGCATTTCGGTTGAACACCTCGACCTGAAAAAAAAGAATACGTATATAATGTACCATCACTACAAAGTATAAAACAAAGTAGCTTTCTCAGTCCCTATTTCCCTATGTATGCTTAAATCTTTAAAACTGCGCAACGGATTTTGATGCAGTTTTTTTTAATAGATAAAGGGATCAAGAGGATGGTTTTTATGTAAAATTCACACGAAGCGAGGCGAGGGCGTCACTAGTTTAACATAAAGTGTAGGTAATTTTTTCCCGATATATGAATTCAATTTCTGTTCTGAAACTGCCATCTCGAATTATTAATAAGTACGTTATAGATTCTAACAATAACTCCGGATAAAACCCGCCTTATTGTCAAATACTTATAGCTCATAGTTTTAGGGCCGCTACCGGAACTCGTTAACTGATACATAGGCCGTACCGTAATAGTTGGTCGGTCAATCGGGCAGTAGATAGGAATGAATTGATATGAACGGATCCATTGCCGCCGTAGCGATGCGGGTGCTCGTCTATTTTGCGTTGATTTAGGTCAATGTCATCGGCTGCGGCAAGATGCGTGCTCACAGAATACTTGCCAGGCAGATCATATTATGTATTATCTATTTTAATTAGGTATATGTAAGCTGTTTTTATGATTTTTATACCAACTAAAAAAATTATTTCATCTAAATTATATTAGATATTCGTTAATAAAATACGAAATCTAGTCAACAATCCTTCGTGAAAGTTATCCTTTTATGTAACCAAATTTTTCTTTTTCTTCCGCAGGGTAATGTGTCAAATTGATATGCGAAAAATTATTCAAAATATATTTTACCGACAATAGTTTAAATTTTTATGTTGTTAAGTATAATTTAATGGAACTGTTTCTAAATTCTAAATACAAAAGTATTCTAGGTGCACGTGGATTTTATGTTCCTTCGAATAACAACTTTTTTTTAAATCGCTCCTATTTTTGGATACAATTGAGGAGCCATGTTATCATCGCCGCAATGGGGCTCTCACTCCTAAAGTATAGTACCTATGTTAGTACCTGTCGGCTCAACCGTCGGAGAGCGCGGGCGTGACCCAGCCGTACTTGTCGTGCGTCTTGACGAGCGAGCGGAAGGCCTCCTCGGCGCGCCGGCGCGAGAACTCCCGCGAGGGCCGCGGCGGCGCGCGCGCCACGCGCCCCTGCCCCTTCACCACCGACGCCGCGAACTGCATCACCACCGCCTCCACCGTGTACGCCGACGCCCAGCCGCGCGGCGTCAACAACTCCATGCAGATAGCTCCTCCTATAAACAATACTTGTACTTTGACCCGACTGACGAAGAAAGGAGTGAGATAGTACCTACCTAATATGTAAGTAAGTACACACAATCTCAAAATGTACAATTTTTGAACGTAAGTGTTTCGGATTACGCTACGGATCATTATTGTTTATCTAGACTATGTACACTAAATACAAGTTTTTTAAAATAAATACAAACGCTAACGCTTGCACAAGGCTGTTGATTTTCTAAACATTTTTATTTGTTGGTAGAATTATTAGGTTATTCAAAATTTAAATCAAAATACTTAATGAAGTACAATCGCGCAATAGATTTTTTCTGTTCGTTTATTTTGTGACAAATTCAAAATTGGCGCCCAACGTGTAGCGCAAGTCTTTCTATTATAACACGAATAAAATCGTTTCGTCTCACGTTTAAAATAAAATGAAAACATAATAAGAAAACGTAATCAGTTGAACTAGTATGTGTAATCATGGCAGATTGTGGGAGAGTTAACAATATCTCGTACCTTCCATCACAAAGCCCTTTTCTATCCTGGGCTCGATGACCCGCATGAAAGGCGGTGCAAAGGGGAAGTTCTCCGGGAAGATGAGGTGCAGCAGGATGTTCTGGATGTGCAGCTCGCGCAGGTCGCCCGCCAGCTCGCTCTCGGGGTCGATCTGGTGCAGCCGCACGTGCCACTCGAATAGGTTGTCGTTCACTAGTTCCACCTGAGGAAATGATGTATGTGAATGTTATTCAAGCCAATCCATTTTGAGAGATTTTTAGGCTACAATAACCGGAGCTAGAGCCTTTCTCCTTTTCAAAAGGAAACAAGGCCTAGGGCTACAGAACAGCATGCTGGTAACTACCAACTCAGCCGATTTTGGATGTGAGTTTGTGCTAGTTGTAGAACCTAGTTTATTGTGTCGTTCTAAGATTAATTCGATTGCTTAATTGTCATTAGGTAGATATGTAATGTACCAATTTGTGTGTGTTTCATTAAATAAGTTTTTAATTTTATTCATAGTTAATTACCTAAACGGCCGTGATCTAAAAAAAATAAATTGGCCGACAATGCGAGCTAATTACTGGATATTATATTAGGTAAATAAGTAGACCGCGTTTGAGCTCACAATAGGTGCTAGAACTTCTTAAATATCATAAACAAAACCCAACATTAAATATTAGTCTGTATGAGTCTACACGCGATACAAAGAGTAGCAAATACATTTTATAGAACCCAACATACTGTGAAAATAGGATCAGGCCGGCTGTCCTGCAACCGCTGTATCTCCTTGAGCTCCTTCATGAGGCGGCGCGTGCGCACGGCGGCGGCGCGCTCGCGCACCTCGTTGGCGCCCGCCGCCTTCTTCTTGCCGAGGGCCGCCGCGCCCGGGCTGGCGGGCAGGCTCGCCGCCGCCTCCGCTGGACTCACTCCGTCCCTGGAACCGGTGACAGATTAATATCAAAGAAACATAGGGAAGGGGTAGAGAGAGCTGTATAGGTACCTACTTAATTTATTAACTCTAGCCTTTATTCTTATAATAAATTGGATATCACGGAAATGTGGTAGAGATAGCACGAATGACGTGTTTCTTATGTAATACTTAGTGCAATAAGCATACTCGTAAAACCCTTAAGTAAATCCTTAACACCTGTAAGATTGTAAATGTCGAAAGAAGAGAAGAAGTCCCTTGGATGAACTTCTACGTTATTATAGATTATATATTTTTATTTGTTGTTTTAGTGTTATTTAGAAGAAAAAGAAAGAAAGAAAACGTTTATTTAGTGTCTTATACTAATGAGCCCTGCTGTAAAAAAAAAGATAAATCTATTATCTCAACTAAATACCTTTTCTTATGCTAATTATAACCCGAACTCTAAATTCTAGGAAGGTACAGTATCTCATACCTACCTAAATTATTGCTCTTATTTAGCACTCTAGTCATCCTGCTATGCAATCAGCAAGTAGTAGGTCATAGATAGCACGTACGAGTAGGCATTTAGGCAGAAAATAGTATTTTGCCAGTTGGAGAGAAACAAGAGTGACAGCAGTTTACTTACAAAGGCTGTCCTAGTTAATGCAACGGCGGTTTGCTAACCAAACGGAACATTTCGCAAGCCCCGCCGGCGTGTTCGATACTCATGGTGCTTTGTTTAATACCTACTTAATACCGCAAACCTAATTCAACGAGGAAATGTTTAATTTATTACTCACGCGCGCTCTTAATATTGCCTTAACTTGCGTGTTCTCTATTGAAGGACAAATTTTGTGACACCCACCTATTTACCTTACGTTTATTTATTTGAGATAACGAAGAGAAGAGTTCAGGTGGCATATTTATGCGCCTGGCGATAATAACAACCTTTTCCTATTAATAGTCAGTAATTTCTTAAAATAGTAGATAATATCTAATCAATAAATAAATATAAAATATTTACCTACCGTTTGCGATTTGTTGTTGTTTTGCATCAAGTTGTTTTTAAGCGAACCTATTTACTCTATAAATAGGTTGATAGCTTTTACGATAAAAAATATTCATTCATTTGAATATTTATTGAGGATTTGTAAGTACATACTACCAATTTGTTGCATCAAAGGACATAGGTAACATGCATTAAGAAGGTACCGGATATCCGAAAGTTATACTTGATATCAGAAGAAGATTATTTCTAGACATGAGATAATTTTAATTCTGCATCCATAATACCTACCTAAGTATTCGTTTGTGGGCGACGTTTATGAATAGTAGGTATACATACCTACGCTTATGAACATTATGCATCGTTTATTATTCAAATAAGTAAACCGACCTTAATCACGTCGTACCTATGAACGCAGCATGAATATTGTAATAGCTGTTAAAGCCCTTTATGTTTTGCAAGACGCACATGGGGCATTCCATGCCAAGCGGACAGGTAAAAAATGTTGATGCTTCAGATTTCAATAATATTTTACTATGTTATACCTATATAGGTCCTCAACATATATTATGAATATTTTTACTCTGTGATATATAGTTATAGATTTAGAGGCTAATGAAGTTTTGACTCAACAGCAGGAATGCACTTTTGTAGCCCCAAAAAACAATATTTATTATATAAAAAAATAAACTTAATACATGAATTTTATAGTTTAGTTATTGAGCTTACTTTTGACATTTTTAGAAAATGTTTTTTATTTTTGAAGAAAAAATTGATTTTTATTTTTATCCTCGATTTTCTCAAACTTGGACCACTTTAATTTTTATTATTTTTTTCCTAAAATAGCTCATAGTATGTAGATAATCCTTGCCAAGTCTCATAAAGGGCCCGCGGGTAATTTAGGAGCTAGACCAGTTACAAGGCCGGAGCGCAGCGGTAGGCGCCGTGCCGCGCCTGCCGCCCGTTAGTAACAGTTTGCAGAAACATTTGATTTTATAATTAATTAATTGATTTTTCTTAAAAAAATTAATAATTCAATTAACAACAGGTTTATTTACATATTTTTACAAGGTTATGAGTCTTAGCATTGCTGGTGCGTTTTATAATAACACCCTGAGCTGGACAAAAAAACTATAGTTGTCGGCAAAACCGCACTGAGTAATGATGTTACCTTCTGTAATACTCTCTTTTAACTGTCTGAAATATTGAGCTTGCTGGTCTGCGATATACGCATGTGGCTTCAGCAGTTCCAAGGCTGTGCAAAGGCTGACGAAATCATCGGAAGGAAGGACTTGAGTGGCGATGGTGAAACGATCTGTTTGCGACTTCTGTGACAATACCCGGTACAATATATGGGTGTTTAGTGTTTACCCGTGGCCCTATTGGGTCGGCCCATTAACGGGCCCACGGGTAATTTTGATTCCCGGGGTCCCATTGCGTTACGGATTGCTCTCTGGTCTTATAATTTATCGATAAAAAATGTAAACCATTAACTAAACATAAGATTTTAAACTTTCGCGTTCCATTACACTGAAATAAGTCTTTATGGGTCTTCACGCGATATTAGGAGTAGCAAAATTACATAGCTACTTACTGCCCGACGTTTCGACTGGGTTACACCAATCGTGGTCGCGAGCGACCACGATTGGTGTAACCCAGTCGAAGACCTATAAAGACTTATTTCAAACTAAACATAAGTTTACTTGTTCAAATTAAATTATTGCATTCTTAAAATAAATACATATTTACACCCTAGAAACAATAGAGAAGTAATGATGAATTATCTTAACATTTCTAATGCGTATTCGACTGATATTTCACCAGTTATTCATTCCATTAATAAAACGTTGAATTCATAACTGATACATGAATGGAATTCGAAGAAGTAAACTTATGTTTAATCAAAATGTGAATCAAAATTACCCGTGGACCCGTTAATGGGCCGACCCAATGGGGCCACGGGTAAACACTAAACACCCATATATTGTACCGGGTATTGTCACAGAAGTCGCAAACAGATCGTTTCACCATCGCCACTCAAGTCCTTCCTTCCGATGATTTCGTCAGCCTTTGCACAGCCTTGGAACTGCTGAAGTCACATGCGTATATCGCAGACCAGCAAGCTCAATATTTCAGACAGTTAAAAGAGAGTATTACAGAAGGTAACATCATTACTCAGTGCGGTTTTGCCGACAACTATAGTTTTTTTGTCCAGCTCAGGGTGTGATTATAAAACGCACCAGCAATGCTAAGACTCATAACCTTGTAAAAATATGTAAATAAACCTGTTGTTAATTGAATTATTAATTTTTTTAAGAAAAATCAATTAATTAATTATAAAATCAAATGTTTCTGCAAACTGTTACTAACGGGCGGCAGGCGCGGCACGGCGCCTACCGCTGCGCTCCGGCCTTGTAACTGGTCTAGCTCCTAAACTACTCCCGGGCCCATTATGAGACTTGGCAAGGATTATTTACATACTATGAGCTATTTTAGGAAAAAAAACAATAAAAATTAAAGTGGTCCAAGTTTGAGAAAATCGAGGATAAAAAATAAAAATCAATTTTTTTTCATCAAAAAAATAAAAAAAACATTTTCTAAAAACGTCAAAAGTAAGCTCAATAACTAAACTATAAAATTCATGTATTAAGTTTAATTTTTTTACATAATAAATATTGTTTTTGGGGACTACAAATAGTGCATTCCTGCTGTAGAGTCAAAACTTTATTAGCCTCTAAATCTATAATTATATATCACAGAGTAAAAATATTCATAATATATGTTGAGGACCTATATAGGTATAACATAGTAAAATATTATTGAAATCTGAAGCATCAACATTTTTTACCTGTCCGCTTGGCATGGAATGCCCCACATCTCAGTTACAATAGGGCTGGTCGGGTTCATTCGTACATTATTCATTTAGATGACATATTACTAATTGGGTGAAGTACTACTGGTTTGATTATAACGTAGGATATGGACGTTAATCGTATTAGAATATTACGGCTAATTACAGTGTACCTATATGGATAAGAACTACATGAAGTGTGATTAAACTGTTTACTGTATCATCACCGATTTGGATTGCTCGTGTATAATTTCCAAATTGATTGAATGGCCACCCTCAAATAATCATTCACTGTCGAATGTCAGCACATTCAGCATATATTTCCACCGGGCCTCGACAAGTTTATTAATTGACATTCCGCAGGGTATCTCCGGTGGAGTTTTGTTGCACCAAATCCGCTCTGCAGGAATGCAGTCGCCCGGCGATTCTCACGGCGCGGCCGTCGTGTGTCATGTTGCAATTTATATGAAGCCGCTATTGTACTGTCACGTCCAATAAAATGTGCACATTAGGACCTTATCCCATTGCAACACGGTCCATTATCAATCGACCATGTACACGTTAGTGCTTTTGACCGTACACAAAGCTGCGCCGAACCGCTGGACCTTGATACGACCGGATCGATATAATTTCATTCGTTTCAAGTTTAAACAGATAAAGAAAAAGTGGTAGCAAAACGCCCGTTTTCGCAACCACTTTTTCTTGATCTGCTGGCATTTTACTTAAGTGCACTAAATTAGGTATGTTGCGCTTTATATGACTATAAAATGTACGTGGATATATTCAGTAAGTACTTAGCTACCATGCTTGGCTGCTTGAATGGATACTTACTAAGGTGCTTAGCAAGTTGTAAATTCCTTTAGCATGATTGTACTTTTTGTCCTGAATATCATGGTACTTTGGTTGTTTCGTTGTCCAACTGCACTGCAGGACTGCCCGTTAATTATAGTAACCTGTATACCATGTATACCATGTAGGTATGCTGATATATTTTATAGGTAACCTGGTAATCAATTCATATTGATAATACAAATTAGATACTCTAAATCAAATCAAAGTACATATTCATTATGTAGAATGTGTATTTAGACTATTCATTAATATTCCATTTTTTTATCTTGCTTGACTTTCATTAGCACGCTCACTTTAGACAGGGCGAACAATCTGGCCGTTATCGGAATAAAACTTTAAAAAACTATCATAAACATTGTCTCCTTATCACAACCTTGGGTTTGTAGTGCGTCCAGCGTGGTGGGTGTATGCCCGCGGCCCGTTCGTTGACTTCCAGGAGATTTATGCAAAGTATTACGTAAACAACCTCCGATCCTGCCTCAGAAACCGGTAGGCTGAGAATAGCTGGTGCATTTCGACTTTTAGCAGTTCGGCGCCGCGGCGGATGTTGCACAACGCGTCTCTACACATGTTAGCTCTGCTGTCTGTATGTAATCTCGTCTCGTATAACATTATTTAAGGTCATTTGCACAACTCTATTAGCGTATGTGTTGGATATTTTTAAAGTGACACATACAACTCTGTCTTCCATCCAAATCCACCATACGTCGTCAATAGGGCCTGTGAATGTGTGATTTGTCTGTTTCGTAGTTAGCTATAGTTACCAGGTTATAGTTAAATACCTACCTAAATTTGAATAGTATGTACCTACAATTAATACAAAAATATACAACTGATCAAATGCGAGTCGCCCCTTCAGGGTTTAGAACTTCAGAACAAACTTGTTATGTAAATAAAACAACAAAATGTCGTTTACTTAAAGTTTAAAATAATTAGTTCTTCGAATTGTAGGTATTTATAAATGGTTTCAATATCTAAATTACATTATTATCTTACAAAGAAGCTTGGTCAATATGCTCTTTATAAAAAGGTCACTCTAAGTAGTTAGGTACGTTATAGGTTTTATTCATACCTCTACATAGGTGTCATTCGTTAATAATAATAATTAGTCTACTTTGTTTGTTTGTCCAGTTAGTGTTTTTGTTACAAAGTTTAATTAGCTATTATGTGGCGTCTCCGAAGTTCATTGATTATAACTTACTAATAGCACTAATACAATTTGTGTATGGTACAAGTCTGGTCGCAGCTTCGATCCCACATCTAGTCTGCCTCAGTCAGCCTGGTGTATTTAGAGCCGTCAATAAATTACTTAAACTAAAATGTGTAGGTATATAAAATACCAATGAAATCTTGTACTTTGTTGGAGATTAAAGTTTGATATACAGATCTAAGAAAAGATCTTAGAGATAATATAATACAAAGTATCTCAAGAGAAGGTACCTAGTGTTGATGGCATGATTAATCACTGAAGCGCTAAGTAGGTAAATAATGTATGTTTTCCGCATCCGCATCCACCTTTGTTGAGGTGAACACGCTCCGCGCGGTATGATTCGCACGCGACGAAATGTTTTTTTTTATCTCCCGAATCTTTGTGCAAAACTCGTTATCATTAATTGTCGCTCTATTCAACGAAGAAGAAGATTAATTGTTATTTTATTTCACCACAAAACAAATATGTCACTTTGATTTACTTTCTACTTATTTAGATTATATACCTTACAAATAATTTTAGAAATAGTATCTAGTACCAAGATGAAAGGCTCTACATTAAAAAATTTAAACGACCTTACTATCTTTATAAATACAACTTTAGTTCATATTTAGTATTCCCGTGGTCAAGAGCCCTGTAAAGAGCATGAAATGCGGGACTCGAAACAATTAGGTATGTTTAAAATCGTAATATATCACGAATTTCCATAAAATTATTTCAAATGTGCAGTGTTCACGCTATTAACATTAGCTCCACTACGTAAAAATAGCATCAATTCGTCGGAAGAATAAGTAAAAATAAAGCAAGGCATTACCGTAATGATTACTTATACCTAAGTACCACGCAAGAAGAGAAGTACAAAAACAAAGATATTATATTATCTACTTTATAAATACTATTAGCTTCATTTCACTCATGTCGATCTAAACATCGATTTGATTCGCATTTGCTAATAATAAATTAATCTGTAAATGATTGAAGGAAACGAGTAATGAGATTTTAATGATCGATTAAATAATGCAATGTTTTATTATAACAGATTAAGAAAATAATAAAGTTTAATGTTTGGCGTATCAAGTCGAGATTATTCTGTTGGTGCAGTGACAACAACAGTTAATAAGTATGATTTTAAGCTTTCGCCTTCCATTACACTAAAATATTAGTCTTTATGAGTTCGCTCGCGACCATGATTGGTGTAACCCAGTCGAAACGTCGGGCAGTAAGTAGCTATGTATTTGCTACGCCAAATATCGTGTAGACCCATAAAGACTAATACTTAGCTAATAAGTAGTTATAATAATATTGTTGTTTGACGGAGGGGTTGAGTAGCTCGATGGTACATTTGGTACTGGTGCCCCTGACTTGTGCCAGGAGCCATGGGTTCGGTGAGAGGGGTGAGAGGGGTCTCAGGACATTTACTTGTTGTAACATGTTTGTCTGGTGGTATTATATTATATCTACCAACCAAGTTACTTTACCCATAATACAAGCTCATCATTTTGTGAGGATCAGATCTTTGTAGGTATATCGTTGTTCGTAAATGTGTAAGTATATCTACCTATATTTTATATTCTGTAGATTAAAAAAAATCATGTAAAATGTTTGTTATGTCTTGTTATAAATCGAGATTATTCTGTTGGATCAGTTGTTTCGGATGCTCGTAACAATCGCTCGCGTTGTGCTAGACTAGAGATTGTTTAGACGTTGCATCTTGTTCTTGTTGACGGTTGGTGTTTCTATTATGCGTCGTCAGCGCATATTGTGGCGGGCCGCGTCGCGGGTAAACAATGTCTTTGTCTCGGGCGCGTGACGCAGCCTCGGGTTCGCTCTTCCTTGAATCGGCCGCGTAATGTTCCTATTGTCACCGTTCATCGAAACTCGTAGATTGTGATAGTCTTTATAATTAATTGATTGCATCCTGTCTGTCTGGTGGTGGCTCAGTATAATATGTAGGTAGAGCTTTTAAAAGCTATTTTGCCTATTGTATTTTTACTTAACCACCACAAGTTATAGGCAGCTTACATCATGTTTTGTATCAGTGACTATATAAAATTGATAACCTAGTTAGATCTACATACATACTCTATGTAGAGTGACTAGGTACATACACTGAATAACTAACTAGGGAAAAGTTTTCGCATGAAATGCGACTTTTACGTTAGAGCAGGGATGTCCTTTTAGTACTAAAAGGGAACGACTGAATGCATAATTAAATTACAGTATGCAAGTTAAATGAATTCAAAATACATAATCGATATTAATTTATGATATCTTTAAGATTTCTTGTTATTTTTAACTGACATTACAATATGTCAACTTCGCAGAAGTCGTAAAATGTAAAGCCGGCATAAGTTTTTGACTGTTCATTTGATCCCGGCATTATAATCAGATACTGTCTACCGTATGCATATTACAATGGTTCTCGATCTAAAAATACACTAATGGCGACGTGTGGGGTACTGCTTAAGTCCCTACGCGTCTGCGATTTATAACAATGTTTATTGCATGCAAACATGTGTTCAGTTTATCAGCAGGCCGCATCCGAACGGGTAGGTATTGATTAAGTTATCTATTTATGAAAACGAGTTGACTGGTCACTGATGCAAGTAGCTCATTACTCATATTATGTTTGTTTACGTTTTGATCGCTCAAGCATGTAGCGTACCTACCGAGATATGAAGGTACATAATTTAATTTGTGCTGACCTCAATAAACGCGTGTAAAAACATCACAAATAGGAGTGTGCTGTGTACCTTCGTGCATGTTTCGGCTCGGGCCTTGACTTTAATCATTCATTATAACCTGAATATGTTCCACCTTCCGAGGTGTAAATAAAGCGTGTTCTACTTAAGGAACACAAAAATGTGGTCGCATTCGTCACGTTTTAATTATATCCAAAATAAGAGCATCCTCTTTACAAATACGTAGGCTACATACTAAGGCAAACAAAAATAATTCTTACCTAGTATTTACATTCAGCGATGTGGAAATTTCTAGGATTTATGGAAACAATGAAATTCTCATAAGCAATCTTCTCACACTTGAGATTTTGATAAAGTAATCTATTGTATCTACTGAAGTTGTATTAATTTGGATATTGTTTATAACGAACAAAATTGTTAGTTATATGGTAGGTACCAAGGTTACTTGTTTTAAGTAGGTAGATGTTATTTTAGTGAAGGTACTTCGGTTATCGTTGACAAAGTTGACTAAAAATAGATTACTGAGTTCTGTAGGCGTGAAGGTATCAACTTATTTAATGTATGATGTACTACCTATTTGTGTAGGCCGGGTGCAACCACGAGATCTATTAGCTTATCTTATACTCAGAAGCTTTTGTTTGGCTTCGTATGATAAGAAGCGGTAGGTTAATCACATGATATGTAATTTTAATTTCTATGTTTTGCGGGGCAACACGGTGTCGGTCAGCATCATACTTAAGTATCTTATTAACAACTTACTAGGTAGATAGGTATAGGTATTCAGTTATGAAAAAGCCTAAATGAAAATCCTACTTGAAGGTGTGATGATACCTATGTAGTTTGAAGTAAGTCATGCTCTCACGGCTACTTCTGTCTGCTGTGAATCAATTGTCTTACATATTCATGTCATACATAATGTATTGTAAACATTTTTGTTGGATTACTTCAGGCGTGGGAACGACAGCTGAAATAACGCACCGTGTATTGTGATTACCTGCCATCATTCATGAATAACACAGTGCATAAAATATAACGAATTACAAATACGTACGTTTGGAAAGTAAGACCAGTAGCGCTACCATGAGTTTAAAAGTTACGGACTCGATATCGCCTTCGTAAATATGTCTATGTAAAATTTGTACAGCGCCCCTGGTGGTTATGCTAAGAACTAAAATCGGTCGTGTGAAAATAACAACTCGATAGGTTTTTAACGTACGTAAGTTTTCGATAGCCAACTCATGGTACGCTACTGAGTACACCGAGAAACGCTATACGGAAAAGACCTGAATGTTATATCTTGTAAAATGTTCATTGCTGAATGCACCGATTGGTAGGTTTGGAGTGATAAGTGAATTGCGGGCTACGTGACCGGTTGCCACGGTTATGTTATTCAAACATGTACCTACTGGCTGTTACAACACTTTTAACACCTTCTATACTCAGCATATCGTCACTTACCTACATGTCGGAATGTATGAATGCTAAATCGTACGCATGTGCATTTTTCATCTCAGCTAGATGTAAACTATTTTGTTTGATTATATTATCTGGCGTCTCCTGAATAATGGTCTTTATCATCGCGGACATAAAAGGCAGGCAGACAGGTACAAAGCAAAGTTCTTGCCCTTGGGACTGTAGTTTTGATCTGATTAAAATAACTAGTAAGTATTGTCCTATTGGCAATATTTAAGATTAATATTATAATAATGGGTGGTGAGGAGCAAGTGCGGTGCCCACCTGTGCCGGCGCAGGAGGCCGCGGCGCGCCGGGGACCCGCTGGGGCCGGCTCCGTCGTTCTCAAGTTTCTCCGGGGACCGGAACAGCTTCCGGAACGCAGCTGCCATCTTTTCCTTCGAGCGTGACGTCATGTTGCACTAATTTTACTACACTTTCTATCCTTACACTTTATTCAACTTTCACAGTTCACTCAGTGTACATTTATGCGCTTTGTTTACGTCCGCGCGTTGTATCCGCGAGTTTGCAGCTGTGCGGCATGTCAAGCGAACTTCACGTTTGAAATTCGATCGAATGGGCTGCCAGTTCGAACGGCTTCGGCGGAGGTTGTCGTCTCGCGCGTCTGCCGGCGCAGGCGGGCGACTACGTAGTGAGAGCGCCGTCAAAATGGAAACTTGGCAGAGTGGAGGAGGTCGGTTATCGCTCCTCGGAGGCGCGATGCGGGCCGCGAGTCCCGCGGCGCATAGCGCGCCCCGTGTGAACGAACTGCACGCAGCTGGGTTATCCTGCGAGCGACCGCTCCGCAGACGATCCACTTGCCCAGGCGATCTGAAAACAAAAAAAAAACAATGAAACATAAAGTAAAGTTAACATTATCAAATAAATACCCGTGTTAATGAAATAAAGAAATATATTTTATAAATGAACTTATTTTTTCGTTCCGTCAACGAGTTGATGTGTGAGCTACAATCTTAAAGCTGCATTAATTATTACGAATTCTTTGTTTTGGACAAATACCCAAGAAACAAAAGCTTATTTTTAACGAAAGCCTCGTTTTACTAATGTTACGACCACGAGAGACCGTGCAAGCGGAATTAGTCTTATCGTCGTATGGATAAGGTCTATATTCGCTTGCACGATACTACGCCACACTCTCTGGTAGGTTGTAGCGAGCTCTAGAGTGTTCTAAAGTAATAATAATAGTACGACCTTGAGACACCGTGCAAGCGAAATTAGTCTTATCGTCGTATGGATAAGGTCTATATTCGCTTGCACGATACTACGTCACACACTCTGGTCGGTCGGAGCGAGTTCCAGCGAGTTCTAGAAATTTCGATCCCCGCGAGAAGATTCTCGACGCCACGCGAAGAGCTGCGTCCTCACTGGGTATAAAAGCGGGATGTACGACGCGACGGGACAGGTTCCGATGTGGAAAGCGAAGCGAATCAGTCTCCTGCGAACTAGAAGTGATCGAGTGCGTTACCTGCGAATAGTTTCAGTGAAATTCAGTCGTTTAGTGTGATTCAGGGGTTTTAGTGTAATTTGGTGTACCGTGTTTAGTGTTGTAATTAAGTGTTTTTAATTGTGTTTTTTTTAAGTGTTTGATTGTGGAATTGTTACTGGGTAAATAAATCATTGTCTTTCGGTGACTTTTGGCGTATCTTGAATTTAACGTACCCCGTTCCCGCAACAATTGGTGTCAGAAGTGGGATTCAAAGATGCCTCTTACACCACGAGAAGACAGTGAGGGTCGAGTTACAAGGAGTCAAACCGCGGCCCTGCAAGAGGTGAAGGTACTTCAACGGAGGGATCAATCCAAACACCGATTGGGCCTGTGGAGCTTGCAGATTTATTTAAAATGCTGAAGACACAAGCCAGCCGCCAGGAGAGTTAGCCCGACTTCAGGAAGCACAATTTGCTTCAGCTGAGGGAAGAACAAGCCCTTCGCCAGGAAAAGCAAGACCTTCGCCAGGAGGAGCAAGCCCGCCACCTGGAGGAGATAAGCAAGAGTTTGTTGGGGGCTATTGAGAAGAAGCACAGTATTAGAAAAGCAGATTGATGCTCTCAAGGATGATGTGCTAAGCGTCAAGACCCAACACGAAGATCGACTCACCCAACACGAAGATCGACTCACCCAACATGAAGATCGATTCACCCAACATGAAGATCGATTCACCCAACATGAAGATCGATTTACCCAATATGAAGATCGATTCACCCAACACGAGGATCGACTGAGCCAGGTAGATGCTGAGATGCGACAGCTGCATACCAAGATGGCAAGAGTGACCCGGGGTGCTACGGTAGTGTCGGATTCTCCGAAAATCGAAGTACCCCACTTCGATGGAACGACGTCTTGGGCAGCATTTTGGTATCAGTTCGAGACGGTGGCTAAAGGAAAGGGGTGGAACGAGGAAGAGTCCTTGATAGCTCTGACTCTGGCTCTTCGTGGAGATGCCCTGCTCACGTTGGAAAACCTGCCTTCGGATAACAGAACTTTAGGTGCTCTCCAAAGAGCATTAGAAGGCAGGTACAGCGACAAACACCTGGAACACGCGTATAGAGCACAACTCCGCGATCGACAGCAGAAGCCTGGTGAGAGTCTGCAGCAATGGGCAACGGAAATCGAAAGGCTAGTCAGACGTGCGTACGTGTCATGCCCGACAATGGTGGAATCAATGATCCCGCAAGCTTTCTGTGATGGAATTAGAGACGCAGACGTCAGACACACCGTGAAATTGAGCCATCATCAGACCTTACAGGAAGCTCTAGCCCATGCTTTGGAGGTGGAAGCCGTGCGTCAAGACGCTAGAACTCAACGACTTCGGGAGGTTGTGGTGAAGGAAAAACCTTCTTTGGGTCCGATGTGCTATGGCTGCGGCGAGAGGGCCATATTCGGAGTAGTTGCCCCAAGCGAAGATGGCCGCCTAGAACGACAGTAGCGTCCTCTACACAAGTGGATGCAGAAGAGCTGTCGTTAAAAGAAGGAGCCAGGGCTGTGGGGCGGGCGCTGGCTGGTCAACATCGAGCCCCTACCGTCACTGTTTCACAGATTAATAATGGGAACAACCTTACAGTGGTTGGACAGCTGAACAGCGTAACGTGTCATTTTACTATTGACACCGGTGCTTCAAGAACAATAGTGCGTCCGGAGCTATTGCAAAGGACTATTATGTGGAATCAGAGACCATCCGTTCAGCTTCAAACTGCAACAGGCCAGCCAGTGACCGTCTTCGGTGAGACGATGGCGAAGATAACCATTGGAGAACAAACCTTTGAATACGGTGTACTCATAGCAGACATCACGGACGACTGCATCATCGGATTGGACTTTTTAAGAGACCAGAAGTGTGTGGTAGACGTCGCTAAAGGAGTTCTTAGTTTCCCCGAACAAGAAGTATTCCTAGAGGGAGCGAGATCATGCGCAGTTTACTGCCTGAAAAATACGACCCTACCGCCGAGATCTGAAACTCTGGTCAAAGTTAGGTTCCCTTACACTGCGTGTCAAGGGCGAAGCGTCATCATAGAAAACTGCGGCGACCATCCGAGTTGGATCACAGCAAGAACTCTGGCAATGACCGGAAAAGGAGCGCTGGTGCGAGTCATAAATCTTAGCGGAGATGAAGTGCAGCTACAAAGAAACTGTGTTATCGGACGGTGGGAGGCAGGTCAATTCATCAGAAGGCTGAAAAGGGCCCGGGAACCAGAATCCTGTCAACGAGATGACGTTACGCCGCTCTAGCAAATTGTAAGGACAAACTCTCTGAGCGGGAACTTCAGCAAGCTAAAGGTTGGTGCTAGATTTCAACGACATTTTTTCGAAGGGTGACCTTGATTTGGGAAGGACAGGTCTCGTTAAACACAGAATAGACACGGGAGACGCGTCACCAATAAAGCAGCGGCCTAGACGCCTTCCATTTGCCAAAGAGAAGGAGGTAGCAGACATGGTTGCCGAGATGCAGAAGAACCGCATCATAGAACCTTCAACAAGCCCGTGGTCTTCGCCAGTAGTCCTGGTAAAGAAGAAGGACGGCAGCACCAGGTTTTGTGTGGACTACCGGTTGTTGAATAATGCAACGAAAGAAGGACAGCTACCTCTGCCCCGTATAGACGACACACTGGACATGTTGAGCGGCATGAAGTGGTTCTCAACAGTGGACCTTAAGAGTGGGTACTGGCAAGTAGACATCCATCCAGCAGACAAGGAGAAGACGGCATTTACGACCGGAACTAGGAATGGATTGTGGCAGTTCAACGTCATGCCCTTTGGTCTTTGCAACGCTCCGGCGACATTCGAGCGGTTGATGGAAAGGGTACTGGTTGGACTTCTGGGTGATGCATGCCTGGTCTATCTGGATGACATCATTGTCATGGGTCGAAATTTCACAGAGCATGTCAGTAACCTGAGGAAGGTTTTTCACTAGAATACGAGAAGCCAACTTGAAACTCAGCCCAAAGAAATGCACGTTTTTCAAGGAAGAAGTTGCCTACTTAGGCCACATTATTTCATCGAACGGTGTAAGGACCGACCCAGAGAAGATAAAAGCTGTCCAAGAATGGCCTGTACCAGCTAACAAGACCGACGTGAGATCATTTTTGGGTTTATGCGCATACTACCGGCGCTTTGTAAAGAACTTCTCTGATATAGCGAAACCTCTTCATCGGCTCACGGAAGATAAAACGAGTATTCGCCTGGGACTTGGAATGTGATCAAGCCTTCGTCGGATTAAAAGAATACCTCTGCACCAGTCCTATGTAGCTGCGAACAGAGAAGGAAGGTTTATCGTGGACACCGATGCTAGCAATACTGGCATAGGCGGAGTTCTGTCGCAAGAGCAAGGTGAACGGGAAGTGGTGATCGCCTATTTCAGTAAGTCACTTTCAAAACCTGAAAGGAACTACTGTGTGACTCGTAAGGAACTGTTGGCTGTAGTAAAGACTCTACAGCATTTCAACAAGTACCTCGTTGGAAGACAGTTTACCCTGCGGACAGATCATGCTGCGTTAAAATGGCTCTTGCAGTTTAAGAACCCTGAAGGACAAGTGGCGCGGTGGCTAGAGCAACTACAGGAGTACAACTTCACAACAGAACATCGGAGTGGTAGAACGCATTTGAATGCCGATGCCCTATCAAGGAGACCTTGTCCTGTGGCCTGCAGTCATTGTTCTAAGACGGAGACTAAAGAAGAAGTCCGGATGATTACCACCCAGGGGACTTGATAATGAATGGAGCGAAGACGCTATCAAAAAGGCTCAAAAAGAGGATAGTGACCTGAGGAAAATATTTGAATGGAAAGAAGTAGGTCAAAAACCTTCTTGGAGCCATGTAGCATCATCAAGCCCCATCACGAAAAGTTACTGGGCACAATGGGACAGTTTGGAGATTAAGGATGGAGTACTCTTCAGGAAATGGGAAACACCAAAAGGGGATCAAACGACACTACAGCTGATTGTACCCTGTAAACAGGTTGCTTCTCTACTGAGGTACATACACGATGGGGTATCCGGGGGACATTTAGGCGTGAAGAAGACCCTAGAAAGCTGAGACAGAGGTTCTACTGGATACACTGTCGGGAGGACGTCGAAGACTGGTGCAAGAAATGTACGACTTGCGCATCAGTAAAGGCCCACAAACCAGAAGTAAGGGCAAACTCAAGCTGTACAACGTCGGCGCTCGCCAGGAAAGAATTGCAGTAGATGTAGCTGGCCCCTTTCCAGAATCCGACGAGGGAAACAAGTACATCATTGTGGTCGAGATTACTTCACTAAGTGGCCTGAAGTCTTCGCTACGCCTAATCAAGAAGCAAAGACGGTCGCCATGAAGTTAGTCCACGAGGTAATTTGCCGATTTGGTGTGCCTCTTGAAATACATTCAGACCAAGGAAGAAACTTTGAGTCAGCACTGTTCCAGGAGGTCTGTCAACTGTTGGGTATGCATAAGACCCGTACTACACCAGCACACCCGCAATCCGATGGCATGGTCGAGAGATTCAACCAAACGTTGGAAAACCACTTGGCCAAAGTTGTGGACGAGCATCAACGAGACTGGGACCAGTACATACCGCTTTTCTTGCTGTCCTACCGATCTGCGATCCACGATAGCACCAGCGCAACCCCAGCAATGGTAAACTTCGGTCGAGAAATGCGGCTTCCGGTAGACGCGTTGACTGGGACACCGCCAGAAGCTCCGAAACCAGTAACCGAATATGCAGCTGACCTCCAGAAGCGCCTGGATGAAGTACATGCTCTCGTCAGAGACTGCAGTCTAAAATCCAGCGAAAGAATGAAAACCCGTTACGACCGCAAAGCCAACACCGACGGTTTCGATGAAGGGAGTCTGGTTTGGTTACACAACCCACTCAGGAAGAAGGGCAAATCACCGAAGTTCCAGCCAAGGTGGGAAGGACCATACAAGATCATCACTGAGGCTGAACGACTTAACCTATCGGATCAAACAAGGGACAAGAGGCAAGCCGAAAATTGTTCACATTGATCGATTGGCTCGTTACCATGGGTCAAATGATGCTCGGGACGAGCATGACTAAGAGGGATAATGTTACGACCACGAGAGACCGTGCAAAGCGGAATTAGTCTTATCGTCGTATGGATAAGGTCTATATTCGCTTGCACGATACTACGCCACACTCTCTGGTAGGTTGTAGCGAGCTCTAGAGTGTTCTAAAGTAATAATAATAGTACGACCTTGAGACACCGTGCAAGCGAAATTAGTCTTATCGTCGTATGGATAAGGTCTATATTCGCTTGCACGATACTACGTCACACACTCTGGTCGGTCGGAGCAAGTTCCAGCGAGTTCTAGAAATTTCGATCCCCGCGAGAAGATTCTCGACGCCACGCGAAGAGCTGCGTCCTCACTGGGTATAAAAGCGGGATGTACGACGCGACGGGACAGTTCCGATTGGGAAAGCGAAGCGAATCAGTCTCCTGCGAACTAGAAGTGATCGAGTGCGTTACCTGCGAATAGTTTCAGTGAAATTCAGTGTTTTAGTGTGATTCAGTGGTTTTAGTGTAATTTAGTGTACCGTGTTTAGTGTTGTAATTAAGTGTTTTTAAGTGTTTGATTGTGTAATTGTTAGTCGATAAATAAATCATTGTCTTTCGGTGACTTTTGGCGTATCTTGAATTTAACGTACCCCGTTCCCGCAACACTAACAAAAGCGAACCACAAAAGCATTCAGTCAGCTTCAGGCGCTAAGCGACAGTTTACACATGTCCTTCTCTACTCTACCTTATCTTTATCTAAGACATGTCTTATGTCACATCATAGCTCTAAACGAAATACAAGTTAACCACATACAACAGTATTTAAACTGACACATGAGTACAGTCAGCATATGGATGGTTAGATACTGGATTAATAAAATGAGAATTGTTAAATATAAAATGAGTATCCATCATAGAGATACATTGTGCTGTATCCGTACTTTCTTTAAGTTTTCGTATTTGAATGACTCGAACTCCCGAAGCATAACCCTTAAATTAGGTAATTGATAAACCACCATCAACGCAGACCAATTATGCAACTTTCCAAAGAAATAGTCTAGACAAGCTTGAGATAAATAATGACAAACGGCGCATGGACTCTATCTATTGGTTATCGTAGCACTACGTACGTACATCTAATACAATTACCTACAAATGTTACAATACCCACTGTGCCCCTTAAGCTTGTCTTATAAACCAGTGTCCAGTGGTCTTATAAACAGTTACAAGAAAATTATTGTTCCCTCCAGGAACTTTTTATGAGACGATTACGATTAGTAAATAAGCTTTTCCAACTGTAATGTAGATAAAAGCTTGATATTGTACAACATGATCGATTTCCTTTTATGTACCTGTATGTATGTGCGTCTATGAATACACAGGCGCCAAATATGTACCTACCAAATAAATATAAAAATAAAGATATTATGTTGGTAATCTAAACGCTGATCCTTGACCGACCAAAAAAGTAGATAAGGCCAATCTATTTGCGTTAAATAAAATTACACCGAATATTGTACACTTATTTAGATCCACAAAACAGACTAATGGTACCTACATATCCTTGAGCAGCATTTCTAAAGTGGAATGAACCGAAGGTCGCAGGTTCATGCGCGTTAGTCCTTATACCAGCAGAATGTTCGTAACTTACAATTTTCATCCCGCCTTTCATTAGTTCTATTAGTGATCTCGGCAGTAAATTGAGCGTGTTGTACAAACGATATTTACGGCTAGTCCTCGCCCTTGGGCGCCCTTGGCCATGGAAGGACGCGCGGGCAGGGTTGCCTATCTTATTAAGAAGATTTGCGATACATTTACGCTTACATTTTCTGATTTTATTGCGGCACTTGGCTATAAAGTGGGGTTATTCACTCAACTGACTGAGTAACATATTGGCCGCCAACGGGTTGACATGAAACATTACCTACTCAAGTCAAGTGACTTGTACACTTGATGAGCGCTCGGCGCTTCGTGTGCGTTCTTCGCGATGTATATTAAAATCTGATTTCAGGTTACACGTTCGAAAATTAATTTAATTTACAACTGATCATTCGTTTCAGTGCTCTTAATTTTATCGGCCTGAATACTTGCCCTGCGCGTGTCTTCATTCGTGTCTCTACCTCATTGATTCCTATGCTACTGGAAATGGTTGGGGCGCGCGGGCCCTTTGTGAGATTTGGAACGGAATGCTTTTGGAGGGTTGCTAAGACAAGGGGACGCGTCCCGGGCACAGTGGGACGGTAAGCAAC
Source organism: Maruca vitrata (assembly GCA_039566165.1). Classification (NCBI taxonomy): domain Eukaryota; kingdom Metazoa; phylum Arthropoda; class Insecta; order Lepidoptera; family Crambidae; genus Maruca; species Maruca vitrata. The sequence goes on along the minus strand of CM076916.1, from coordinate 12,179,087 downwards.
TAGCAACCCTGTGTACTATCAAAGCCTACGCAGTACGCACTCTGGCAACTTGCCCGGTGGCCAGATAATGTCCCTGGAGGAATTACGCCTGATATTTTTATTATGTCGATGACAAACTGCTCACGTTCATGCGATACCTACTGGGATGTTTTATTTCCGGATAGTGTTTGATGAAGCCCTAGTAAGTAGAGAAATAAACCCTTCTCTTGTTCTGTTATTCTAGAAAACAGAATGTTATATATTATTTAGCAATAAGTAAGCAAAGGGTTCTTACAACATTGGAATCGTTGTTTAGTTTTAATCTTTTGTATTTTTACGGTGCTATGTTTAAAGAAGCTTCAAATCCGAATAATTTGTCAAATAATTTATTTAGGCAATATATAAGTATAAAAAACATTAATGATCAATGATCATGTGATAATAAATGGCATTTTCATAAAATTCATTATCAATAAATTAAACAAAGTTAATAGATATAATTAAAAGTTACATTGGCTTATAAATCGTTACTATTAAGAAATTATTTGAGTAAAACAGACCATTAATAAATTAATCAGCACACGGTCGTTTGTGTTGAACCGGACATTCGTCGCTTTGTAGGTCGGTCTGTACGTCATGTGCTTACGTTCATTATGAAAAAGTGTTTTCCATTGATCAGCCGAATTGATAACATTAATATTGAATCCGATGATAGTGTAAGCAACATTCACGTAGTACATACTTGTACGTAGTCAGTATCGGAAGTGGATTACAATATTTAGTAGCTTGAGGATTTGATTTAGGTAAGTAGGTAGGTATTTATAAGCGGTCGGTAGGAATGCCGCAGTTACTAAACATAAATGACACAAAGCTTTGTTAGAACTTCAATGTTCTATACTCGTGAGGTACCCCCACGATTAGAGCTGCACAATAGAAGATTAAAAGCTTATTGCGTTCTTGCTGACAAGAAAGCTGCCATAAATACCCTTTTACCCTGTCTCTGTGGGCGCTTTTATTCCACTTGTCTAGCTGCAGTGGAGGTTTAGTTAGGTACAGGCCATAGTAAACGTGGGTTGAGTGTGAAAGACGTTTGAGGTGTAAATTCATTACCATTCTAGGTATAGAATATATAAAACAAATTAAACATGGATTGCATAAAACACCTAAGCGAAAAGCAAAATGTTTCTATTGACATTAGTAGGCAGCGGACGCAATTGATTGGGTTAAAAAATCAATATCATCAACTGCATATGCATATATAATATATAAATATATAAAGCAGTATATATTGCTTATTTGTTGATATCTTTTATGACACGTTATATCTGAATAAAAATATTTTTTGCTACTCTACATTGCCGAGTAACTTTTGTATTTTGAATTTATATTTTACTAGTGACCCGCCCTCGCTTCGCTTCTGGTAAATTTTACATACAAACCTTCCTTAAGAATTATTCTATCTATTAAAAAAAACCGCATCAAAATCCGTTGCGTAGTTTTAAAGATCTAAGCATACATACGGACATACAGCGAAAGCGACTTTGTTTTATACTATGTATGTATTGATGCGTAATAAAATAAAAAAGGGCGCCCTATTTATACAGTACCTCCGATGCAATTGAAAGGTTCGGAGATGATATCCTAAAATAGTAAGTAGGTATGTAGTTTTGAGATGAATGAAATTATTTATTATATCTTTTTTCACAATGATACTTGGTTTGGTACTGCCAAATCAAGTAGTAGAGAAGAAAATAGAAGGTCTTTTAAATTACTATTCCAAGTGACGATTTTCCGACCGCGAGTTGCGCGCAAATCCCGTAGAATCAAGCGGTGAAAGCGAATTGGAGTGATTCGGGAGGAACGAGCTGTTCACTAAGGGCTTACAACAATCATGGGCCATTTGCTAATGCATGTAGGGATTACATTTAATAAATTCTCGCAGCCATATATCGGTGCTCTTTACGGGGAAAATTGAAAATTAGACGGCGATTAAAAGTTGAAATACAATATTATGATAAGTTGAGTGATATTAATCCCTTCAATGACATTTCTTTTTGCAAACTACGAGAAGTGTACATAAAAACTGAAGATACTTTAAAAATACAAAACAGTATTCGAATGCCATTTTATTTAATTTGTGCAATACAAAAATTACAGCGTTGAAGGTTTGCGATATTCCGCCTTCAAACCTCACGTGATGTTTCTTGCTGGATTTAACCTATGAAACAAGTTAAACTTCCTTGACATTCAGCAGCTATTAAGAATTAACGTAATAATTTTCGTGGAGAATTGAAACGAGAATAAGTCATTCATAATACAATAGCATTGCAGTACCTACCGCCAGCAGTTTTAACGTCTCTACATGAAGGATATTAACTATTAAGTTTTAAACTATGCCTTAATGTTAACACATATAAAATATGGGTTTGTTATTTGGATTGCTGTGGAACCTTTGTTACGAATAATATCTATTTAGATAAAACTATATATACTATCTATGACTGGCTCGGTGGAACGGTTGTTAGTGTACCCTGGCTGGCGGTTCCAAGAGTCGTGGGTTCGATTCCCACTCGGACAAATATTTGTGTGATGAACATCGGTGTTTGTTCCGTGTCTGGGTGTGATTATGTATTTAAGTATGTATTTATAAATATATATGTATGTATATCAGTCTCTGAAGCCCATAGTACAAGCTCTGCTTAGTTTAAGGTCAGTTCACCGTGTGTGGAAATGTCCCAGATATTTATTTATTTATTTATTTATTAAACTCATAACAAGACAGATTGTACAATGATTCAATAAATAATAAACACAAAATATTTTGGTATCAAGTGTACCTAACTGTTAAAGTACACACGCCTTAGGACATTAAACAGAATACAGTTGTCATTTGAAGTAGTCTCGAGCGATAAAATCTTCACCAAGATACTTTCAAAATAACGACGAAGTGATTCGATTTAATTAGGATAATGGCGTCTAGTAAATACCGTGCCCAATGCTCACAGACGGAGAGAAGTGTCTAATGCTCTGAAAGGGAGGTGGGAGGGAAAATTATGCGCGAGGACGTTATCATATTATAAATCAATTTTTATACACTTTCCAGTACAGAGTTAAATATAGAAATGTTCTCTACTTCTACCGTCGTGTTCTTTTAGGAGCACGAACTTCTTCTTCCCGGGAGAAGAGGAATACCTACATCAAAAATATTTTATGAAGTGAATATGCTGAGGTACCATATTAAGATTTTCTTCCGAGTTTGCAGTGTTATCCGCCCATTGCCAGATTGCTTTAGTCTGGTTTTACGACGCTCTCAGGATTGCATGAAAAAGCTTAGCCGTCATTCTACTTTACGAGTAGGCGGAAATTTTATTAGCTACCAACTGACAGCTAGAGAGCTACTAAAGTAAACTAGCCCGACGACTTAACTGCAATTTACACATGTGCTTCGCTCATTATCAACGTAAGTCGAGTGGCTTCAAAGCAACTTAATCATAACAGCTAGAGCCATGTGGGGCAAGTAGTTCCAGACATCTACCTACCTAATAACTGTCAACGCGTCTCGCCCAATTTGTATTCATTTATTCTAACACGCGCCGTGTGTAAATCTCATATTGAATGAGGGCAAATGTTTTCTCAGTCTGTCCCCTACACGGCGTAAATGGTAAATTTGTGGAAATAAAAACAGCTAGACAGGAAATCGTGCCGAAACGTGGGCCGAAACAAATGGCGCGGAGGGAAGGGTCACCGGCTGATGCGAGCTTTGGGGCCAGGTCACAGTGGGGGTTTACATACGACTATAGAGTCATGAGGGTAAATGTACGCAATTAAGGATATAAGCGAATAGATTTTTTTATCTACTGCCAAACAAATACAGATAAAATGGCACACGTATACATCTACATATAAAGGGCCTTAAACTTACTCCAATCATCTGAATCAAAACTCAATAAAAATCCTTATTTTCGTGCTACTGAAGAACAGATTTCTGATATTAATATTCACGGTCCAATTTTTTCGCTCATCTAGAGAATCTAAGTAGAATGTCCTGCACTTTAAGACTTGAACCGTGATAATAACAGTAAAATTGTAAAGCAGTAAAAGTAGACGATAGCAATTTGCATGAGAAGTGGAGTCAGCTATACAATTACAGTGTAGAGTGGCGGGTAACGAGGGCGCCCGCCGCCCGCCCGGCGACCGCCGCCCGCGCGTGCAAATGTGCGGTTTGGGCGAGGCTGTAGCTATGCTATATACACCAGCCATCAGAGTACATACAAATCATGTTTGTAATCTCATGTACACATATACACATATACGTGCACTCTGCTCACAAGATTGGGAGCAGAGTGCACGTATATGTTAAAATTGAGCCATTTTAATATATTGCCGATTTGGTGTATAAATAAAGAGTTAGTTATAGATGATTCCTTGGTCAGGCTATAGTAAGTATTTTTCATAATTGTAGGTAATAGTTATGTAAGTATGTAGTCAAAGGAGTAGATAATTTGTCTTCCTTTTTAAAACAAAGAATAATATGGAAGTTAGTAGCTTTTAATGTTCAGCAGAAAACCACTCTTTTAAAAGCTTAATATATTTTAGGATTGGTTTTGAGATGTATCAAACACGTCCTACACAAATGTATCTGTGTTATCAGCTGACCCGACCGCCTACTGAGAATAATAAACGAAGATTGATCATAAAGCAGCGCGCGCCCGGCGTAATTCACAGCTTGCGTCGCTCCAAATGGACTCTACCTCAGAGATGGACTCCGTTTTATCTATATATATTGGCCACAGCATCTGTTGAAGATGATAGTTGCAGCGCTAGTGGTTTGGAATAGAAGGCACGGGTACTGTGCTGCAGCGCCGCTGTGGCTGTAGAGGCCTATCGCGGCTCGGCATTTCCTGCCACAGTTCCCGCATTCAAAAAAGTGAGTCCGTAGGAGGGGATGAAACACGGCGAAGCTTTTTCTGCTTAATATTATCTAGCCAGTCTTCGTCGTGCTTAGATATTCCTATTTTGATATGGTGGCGCCATTCAGGTCTCATCTCCGCAAGGTTTTCCCAGGTACCCGTCGGGATTCCAAAACTTAACATGTCACGTTTGCAGGAGTCTTTAAACCGCAGTGACGGGCGTCCTACAGGCCTCTTGGCATCCGCTACCTGACCCAACATTATTCGCCGAGGAAGTCTCTCTGGAGGCATCCGATGTACATGCCCGAGCCAACGCAATCTTCTTTGCTTGAGCATGGCTGTGATGCTGCAGCACGTTTTCGAGAGAACCGTCTCATTGCTCACACTGTCCCTCCAAGTGACTCCAAGAATAGTTCTCAGGCAGCGCATATGGAAAGCATTCAGTTTACGCTCTTGTTTTGCGTAAGTAGTCCACGTTTCCGATGCGTACAATAAAATACTCAGGACGCAAGTCTGGTATACGAGGACTTTGGTGAGGATGGTGAGTTTGTTATTCCTCCAAACTCTATGGAATAGCTTTCCAAAGGCAGTCGATGCTCTGCCAATCCGAGTATCTATCTCTCTATCACCTGAGAGGGAGGATGTTGTGGTTGAGCCAAGATAGCAGAAGTGTTCCACGACGTCGAGAGCGACTCCATCGAGAAAGATTTCAGGGGGCCGGCTAACTCCCTGCACCATGATGACGGTTTTCTTGGTGTTTACGCTCATGGAAAATAGCTTGCAGGCGTTACCAAACCTCGTCACCAGCTCCTGAAGTTCACCTTCTGAGTTTGCAACAAGTGCAGCATCATCTGCATACAGTAGTTCTCTGGCGATCAAATCCAGACGCTTGTTCTTAGACTTCAGTAGATTGATGTTGAATAGTCTACCATCTTCTCGGGTATGCAGATGAACTCCGACATCGCAGTCCTCAAAAGCAGTCAGCAGGAGTGCAGATAGAAAAATCCCAAAAAGGGTGGGAGCCAGCACGCAGCCTTGCCTGACACCTCGGTTCACGCCGAACGGCGCAGATCTTTCACCGTCAAAAATAACAGTGCCCTCCATACTGTCGTGGAAGGACCTGATGATGCTTAAAAGTTTTGGAGGGCACCCAATTCTACTCAGTACCTCATACAGTCCATTCCTACTCACGGTGTCGAATGCCTTGTTAAGATCCACAAAGGCCATGTAAAGAGGTGTGCGGTGTTCGCGGCACTTCTCTTGTAGTTGCCGAAGGGTAAAAATCATGTCGTTGGTCGACCGGCCAGCTCTGAATCCACATTGGGATTCAGGGTAGATCTCAGCGGCCAAAGTGTCCAGCCTTCGTAAAACAACTTTGGCGAATGCCTTTCCTGCAATGCTCAATAGAGATATGCCTCTGTAGGTTGTTACAATCACCTCTATCTCCCTTTCCTTTGTATAGAGTGACAATGTCGGCATCCTTCATGTCTTTGCGGTATAGTTTCCTCATCCCCAACAGCGCAGCAACAGAGCGTACAGAGGAGAGGTTACACACCCAAGCCTTATTAGCTCGGCAGGTAAGTTGTCAAGTCCTGTACTTTTACGTAGATTTAGGCTTCGGAGAGCAGCAAGGAATTCGTCGGACGTCGGAGGCTCGTCAAGTTCAGTCAGCACAGATCGCGGAGTGAAGGTAGTAAGCGCGTCAGGATGCAGAGCGACTTCTTGTGAGTACAGGTTTTGTATAATGTTGTGCCCATCTGTCAAGTTCTTCTTTCTTATCTGCGATCGGATTTCCATTAAGATCTTTAATAGGGGCACGTTTCCGTTTGGTGGGACCGGTTGCAGATTTTATCCCTGGTACATTCCCCTGAAATCACCCATGTCCCGACACTTCTGTATTGAGTGACACAAATTAGACCAGTATTCATTAGCGCAACTACGACTAGCGCGTTGTACTGCCGCTTTAGCTGCCTTGTATATTTGTAATTTGGCCGGATCTCTTTGGCTGTTCAAGAAATTAATGTGAGCTGTTCTTTTTTGCTGTATTAGTGGTAGTAGGATGTGTTCATACTCAGTGAACCAATCTTCTTTGGTTTTCGGCTTTTTCCCAAATATTGTTTCGGCCGCTACCGCTAATTCCTTCTTTATGAGCTGCCACATATCTTCGGCACAGACTGATTTTCCTAAGACTTCACTACTGAGTTTCTCCTTTACATGTTGCTCTAGATGTTCACAGAGATTTTTCTCAAGCATAGCTGCGGTGTTTAGTGCGACTTTCCTAGGAGCTATCGTGGATGAATGAATTTTCTTAGGATTGAGGCAAGTTTTAGCCATGACCAAAGAATGGTCGGTGTTGCAGTCAGCACTATGATAAGTGCGAGTGTTAAGGATGTCACGCAGGTTTTTTCTCCTAGTAATAATGAGATCGATCTGGTGCCAGTGACCTGAACGGGGATGTTTCCATGACACTTTGTGGATAGGCTTGCACTTGAAGTAGGTGTTCGTTACGCAGAGAGAAAAAGATGCACAGAGTTCCAATAATCGCTGTCCGTTTTCGTTGATGTTACCGATACCATGGCGTCCGAGGCACTCCGACCAGTCGTCGAATTTGGTTCCTATTCTAGCATTAAAGTCACCGAGCAGGAGAAGTTTATCAGATGGACGAATAGCTTCGAGGCAATTACGTAAATCTTCATAAAAACTATCTTTGATATCAGCGGGAGCTTTGAGAGTTGGGGGATATGGCGAAACTAGGGTGATCGGACCTGACGACGTCATCAGTCTTAAAGACATAATGCGTTCAGACACGCATTGTGGAGTTTCCATGGCTCCGAGAAAGCAGGTGCGAACAGCGAAGCCGACACCGTGTTCTCTTCTTTCGCCGTCTTTTTCCTTTCAGAAAAAGGTGTACATAATTCTGTTCGCGAATACTGCCCTCGTCAAGGAGACGAGTTTCCTGTAGAGCGGCTACGTCAACACGAAGGCGGAAAAGCTCTCTGTCTATGATGGTGGTCTTTCTAATCTCCGGTATACCATCGACGATTGCGGTGGAAGGCGTCCCATCGATTCCAGGTAGCATGGTTCTCACGTTTTATCTATGTTCATCGTATAATGGTACCTACATATACCTATGACATAGATTAAAGTAGCTAACATGGCGAATAAATAGTACATTATAGAATACTACGTAAATATTTATTACTTAGGTAAGTTGGTACATGGAGTTGATAAGTAAGCTCTGCGCTGCACCCAATTTATGTTTAAAACGCATCACAATGATTCAAAGGAAATATTGAATTGAAACAATGTTTCATAGTAGAAAAGCTGGTCTGGGATATATACCAATATATTATACAATCTCACTGTAAAGTAATTAAGGTACTAGTAACCGTCATGGTTCAAATAATAATAAATCTACTTCAACAATACATTCAGTCATCAAACAAAATATTATAGTGTTTTTTTTTCAAGTACATATTTGTTTGTTTAGAAGCAACATTTAAGGCAGTCTATAGGACAGCACACTTGTTATTAATGAATTAGGTAGTTAGGTATATCGCATAAAGCACATTGCTCTAGATCCACATTACATTCCGCTCTTATTACATACCCTTTATTACCTCTTGATAACCCATTTTCAAGTTAAGGGAAGGATATGGAGCAGCGTTCTAAGGGAAGACAACCTTAGGGCCGATTTTATTTCATTCCGTGGCTCTCGGCGATATTAGAATCTCAAACATGCGAAGGGACCATTTCACTTCAATATATAAAGTGGAAATCAGAGCCTCTGAAGAACAACAAAGAAAAAAAATCAAAATAAAAGGAGATCGTTTACAAGAAGGATCATTATAACGAGTTGATGGTGCTGGCAGAGTTCAGAGGAGAATGCAAATTGCTCCACGGAAACCACCAAAGTTTTTAAATAACATAAGCTGAAGTCAAAATGTAGGTATCTATATTTAAGTACTGTGGTTTAATTGCACTCAGATAAAGATTGAAGACGATTTTATTCAATTTCTTCTTTAATTAATTTAATCTAAATTCGCGATACTTTGCTTCTTCCGATATCTGTGTTTTTCTGCAGTATGTTGTTTGAGTCACCTTTTGTTATGAAATGGCTTTGAAAAATTGCATCAGCATGGCATATAGGTAGATATTACACTAGAGGTAGGTGTCAATATTATAAACATAACTTGTTCGAACAACAATAAATATGCATAACATAATCTTTGATTGATACAAAAGTATACCTATCTAAAGATTCCATCATAAACGCAAAGTGACGAAAATACCTGACTTGTTCAAAACCCTAAAATCGATTTACAGTGAAAAATACAAGTAGTTTAGATTTTCCGAATGCGAACCTCAGAAAGATATTGTGAATAAGGCTGGTTACCTTTCCTTTAGCAATAGAAAGGTCGTATAGGTAATCTATTTCGGTCGCCTAGCGGTCTCGAAGCTCGCCTAGATCTCAAGCGTTAAGGATAAAGTGGCCGAGAAATTTATAGACGAGCTTGGGATGGGCTCAAAGGATTATCTTGCTCTGTTCGGGCACCTCGTACAAATACTATACATACGCTTATTCGTAACCTGGGTATGCTTTAGTGCTCAAGGTGAATCACTACATAGTATAAAACAAAGTCGCTTACCACGTCTGTCTGTCCCATTGTATGCTTAAATAAGTTTTTAAAACAACACAACGAATATTGATGCGATTTTTAATAGATAGAGGGATTTAAGAGCAAGGTTTTTATGTATAATATACCCGAAGCGAAGCGTGGGCGGGTCACTAGTAGGTACTTAATAAATTTATATTACTACGTAAGCACGAAATTGACACTACATTATTACATATTATAAACGGGAAGGGAAAGTTTCAGGCGTTTCTAGGAAAAGGGGTCTCGATAGACAGACATATAGACAAAAAATAAATTGTTTAACTGTTTCTCCTTAAGCTCCACAATCCATATTATTTAGCATATTTTTCGTTATTTTATTGCTATTTAAATCAACTTTATTTATTTTTCATTTGATGTTTTCAACAAGTACCTAGTTGTATCCGTGTATCATCAACGTTGGAGTTTTGGAGTGTAAGCGCAAGTAAGGTAGTTGTACACATTTATTATGTAACTTGTATGCGAGTTGACGGCCTTCCGTGGCCTTAATGGTAGTCAATACTACCAGTTGACAGACAACGCAGAAAATATGCGCCTGCGACGTTCTACCGCGCTCCTTCCTGCTTCGTCCCAAGCATGACAACTATGTTTAATGAAACATTCATTTTAATGTATTTTTTTTTGGATTGGTAAACTAGTTATGCCTATCAGTGTGGTTCTATTACAAATATATGGGAATGTGGAATTAGTTTTGTAATTTAAATGTTATGTTTTTAAGGGTTCCTTACTTAGAAAAGAAACGGATCTAGGACGAGTCCGACTCGCACTCAACTGGATTTTTGTGTTATGTAGTACCTAGAACTACAAACCAGTTGAAAACCAATAGTGAGAGGTCGATGGTCATGCCTATATATTTTTGAACAATTATGAATTCTTTTTTGGAAATTCATCTTAACAATTATGAATTATTTTTTGAAAATACATATATCTTACAGAACTGAAGGAACAAAAATCATTTCACCACACAGATACTTCAATATTTTTCATGATTCAAATAAGGCCTCAGATGTAACTATAGTCTTTTTCAGCTAAGATGATCCCTGTGACACTTCATTGTGTTCTGAATCACGTATTTTACTTTTGACAAACGAAAATAATTTTATTGCACACTTATTTCATTTTATTGCGGCTTCATTAGGAAAAATATAAAAATAATAATTTTAAACTTTTAAAAGGGAAAACAGTATCGTTTAGTTTAATTTAATGTAATAGAACATTTTAAGAAAATACCTATGCAGTTCGTATACGTAGAATGGAACGTAGTAAGTTAACTAAACGATACAGTTCGTCATTTAAAAGTATAAAAATATTTATTTTAATATTTTTCCTAATGACGCCGCAATAAAATGAAATAAGTGTGCAATAAAATTATTTTCGTTTGTCAAACGTAAAATGCGTGATTCAGAACACAATGAAGTGTCACAGGGATCATCTTAGCTGAAAAAGACTATAACTATTTGCATCATCATCGTTACAGAGTTCATAAACTGTACTTTTATGTGTGAAATTAGGGGAATGCAATCTTGTTCTCGCGAGTTCTCGCTTGAGCCCAGTCTCGCGAGATTTGCTTTCCTTATGTGCAATAAATGAATAAATAAATATTTGTAATACCCACGGATTACTGCGAACGAGTCGTGCTCAAGTCTTAATCTTAAGTACCTACCTACTTGTTATATTATTTACAGGTGGTTGGTTATGCAGTGATGTCGAATTGCAAAGCACTTTTAAGAACTTTTCCCTTTACCTAGGTACTTGTGCCTTATTTTTGACCAGTTTTATGATTTTAGATATATATTAAGTGCCCTAAGAGATTTTGTGCCCCTGCAAAAACTAAAATAATAATTAATAATGTTTAATAAATAATGTTTCAAATTTTGTTACCCTATCGGATTACGTTGATTTAGAACTTCGTTTTAATTACAGGTAGGATGAGGGGTCATCTATGTTAGAATGTTTGTCAAACAGTTAACTTGATAATACTCTGAGATAGAAATACATGACTTCACAAAGTTCCTAACATCCCCACTGTGTCTATAGAAATCAAATAACCGTATACTTTTATAAAGCTGAGACTGTTTTACTTGCTATGATATAACCTGCCACTATTTACTTATATTCTTACACATGTCAGTGAAGTTGTATTTGGGCAGATATTATAAAATAACAAATCAGTCGTACCTATTTATCAAAGAAAATCTATTTATGTCTGTACAATAACCAGAATTCAGAAAAAGCGAAAAGTAATCCACAAAACCAAATTCCAATATCGTTTACTTAGTATTGTTATGACTAGTTAGGTAATCATAGTGTCGAGGTACAACAAATACAAAAAATCCCGTCTTTCGTAATCAGTTTTCGCGTAGATAACCAAAACGGATAGGATATATCGCAGCAGTATAAACACTCAATTAATCCGTATGTCGCGTTGGAGTGGGCGCAGTTAATTGGGCGTCAGATTGCATGCCCTGGCGTGGAGTGTCCACTCACCCGGTCCGTCGAAGCGCGGCACACACCCGGCGCCGGCCGCCAGCCCCGCGCACTGCCGGCCGCGCGCCCGCCCTCGCAGCTCCCGCGACCATCGATCCACCCTCCGCCACACCACACCATCAAAATAAGCTCTTATTTCAACCCCCATACTGCACAAATTACTTCGCCCGCCCTGTTGAATCAGAAGGCTCTTCTATGACGACCGAGCTTTGCTGACGTAAAGCATCGTAATGATGATCACTGAGCTTTATTTTCGTTACATTGTGTTGCAGTTTTGTACCTACTATGAACAAAAGTTTGATGATCTATTAGTTTCTTATTCTGGTCATTTTGGGAATCAATTTATGTGTCTGGGAATATTTAAAATATAAAAGAGATTGTATAAAACAATATAACTTTATTTCGTATAAGAATTGATAACTAATAAAATCACAACATACATTCTTCATCAGCATAATTTCACAATATTAGCTAAATATGTTATACGTACATGTAATTGACAACAATGTCTAGTTGGATTTATATCTGATGCCAGCGATCTATATAATCTGGCGTTGTATAAAATCCTAAAAATGCCCAGGGATTGTTTACAAATACTGAATTATACAGATTGCCGACATATCAACATAATAATCCACTCCATTCGTATGACAAATAAAAATGTATATGCCATATAAATATGATATGTTTCATTAAGTATTATCTCTCAAGATGAGGTTTATTTGGGAGATTGGCGATTTTAATATAACGCTGAGTGTCAGGTAGGAAGGTAGTTAGTATGTATATTTTACCAACATTTTATATTTTACGATTTTATAAAAATATATGCGACAGCTGTAGGAAACTTTTATTTAGGTAAGGTAAGTTACCTGTACTGCAGAACAAATAGAAGGTCATTAACAGAAGGTATTAGTAATTGGAATTAATCATCCCTTATTTAATTAGCTAAGTGTCACATATAGCCACACACTTAATAACTAAAATAATAAATAAGGAAACAATATTTATGTATTTTATGACACCAGTAATTAATCATTTATATTTGTTAATATTACAATATTACAAATGTTGCAATGTGACGGCATAATAACATAAGCATGTATTTAAAACTTGGCAAATTTTGGTTGTAGATACGATAAAAAAACTAAATATTTATCAATTCAGTTTAGCAACATATTTACCTAAAATATTTCTCAATTTTTATATTTTTAAGTAGTACTAATATTTCTTTATAAAAAGTCGATATATGAATACAAATTGCACTGGTACGACAACTAAAAGATAATAATAAGTTAAATCGCGTATAAACTACTTCGCTGAGTAAAGCCAGCCGAATGTTTCCATCTCGGTAGTCCTTACTGAAATATAATACTGATACATTTATACATAGTTGCCTCATTACCTGGCACAACAAATATATCATGCTTAGATTTATATTTACCTAAACCTCCCGAATAAACCCAGATTTTATGACTTAACAATACTTTTCGTGACAAATATTATGGTCTAGCGTTAGCTATTGGTAAATGTTTAAGGAAGACCGGATGTTCAATCACACGCCAAACATTATTTACGTTGTTATTTAGTATTTGCGTCAGATTTTAATTTAAAGATTCACATTTGATATTGAACACATAAATGTGAATACAAACAAATGGAAGCTTGGGTGGCACTAATATAATTAACATACATTATCTGTATCAAATATTAAATTATTTTAACTAAAACAAATTACACTTTGTAATGATAATATTAAAAACTATTATATACAAATTCAACACGCAAACTATGTATCAATTATTTATATATCATTACTTAGTTATGGAATAGTGTGCCTCTTCTGCATATATATGTTATAGGCAATGTGTATAATTCAGGCATTCTATACAATGCCTAGGAAATGTATAGAATGCCGAGGTTGCTTAGGCAATGTATGAAATGATACTCAATGTTTGAAGTATTTCACACTTTACCTAGGAAATGTATAGAATACCTAGGCATTGTATAGAATGCCTGTTGAAGCTTAGGTAATGTATTTAATCGATTTGTCTTCTCCGTAATTTGGTTAGTTAAACAGGTACCTACTGATCTTTTGAGCGCTTATCCTAATTTTAACTGTCACAAGCAGATAGAGCTGATTAAACATATTGCATTTTATCGGTTGGTATGCCGTGTTTTTTGCGTATTGAGAGTTTGTCCCATAGAAGTTTCTAGGATAAACTAGTTTGGCCTAAGCTAATCTAGTTTTTCCGTCGAATGTATATATGGGTGGTTAAAAAAAATTTAACACAAAGAGGACTATTTTTTTAACTCAGTCTAGTGTGCCAGGAAGTCTCGAGCTCGCAAGTACTACATATTTTATCCAAGGCCAAACGAGTTTGACCTGAAATTGGATTTGTCCGGTAACATCTAAATATATAAAAGGAGAAACTTACTGATTGACTGACTGACCGACATATCGACGCACAGCCTAAACAGCTTAACGTAAGCACTTGAAATTTGGAAATAACGTAGCTAAGGTACCGTAGAAGTGTACTAAGAAATTAATTCCCGAAATTCTTGCGGGAACGGGAATCAGCGGGAAAATCATTATTGTATGAAAAATCTAAACCACTTAAGTTAGATGTAAAGCATCTAACTTAAGTGGTTAATTAACTGACTAACTAAACGATACTGTTTCCCTTTTAAAAGTTTAAAATTATTATTTTAATATTTTTTCTAATGAAGCCGCAATAAAATTAAATAAGTGTGCAATAAAATTATTTTCGTTTGTCAATCGTAAGATGCGTGATTCAGAACACAATGAAGTGTCACAGAGATCATCTTAGGTGAAAAAGAGTATAAATAAAAATGTTTAAGGTCCTACCCGTGGTTGTACAATATAGGTACACATTACCTGATGCACTTCGGGCATTTTATACAATACCTAGGCAATGTGTGAAATTAATCGTATTATACACATTGCCTGAACATTTCAGGCATTGTATAGAATACCTAGGTAATCTATACAATACCGGATTATACACATTGCCTATAACATATACATATACGAGTAGGTCACGTCTCACACACTTATTGCAAACCATTTAAATATAGAAAATTAGTTATTATATGCGCTAACAACAATTACAGTGTCTGTTGTTCACAACTCACTGTTTCGATATTTGAAATATACAAAATATAAACCCAAATAAAGTTACATTTTCATACGTACATTTATTGCGACAATAGTAATAAAAATTCACAATAACTGGACTATGTACTTGATTCAATTCCAAAAGTTTTAAATTATTATTGCGCTAATATAAAATTAAAATAAATAATCTACACGTTAATTTGGACTCATATTTGTACATGTAGGTGATATTACATAAACGACTTAATTTATAAAATATATCACAAATAATACTTAACAGAACTATTTTGGAAAATTATGCATTGCTGTTTAAAAATATTGCATAAGATAGTGTGAATATAACATAACACTAATAAATACATTTCTGTTGCAGCGATCTATAGACGTGTATGTTCATACGCCGCCGTCACGCGTGAGCAGTCGGTAGTGAAGTTCGTGTTTGAAGGTCTAATCCAGATAAGAATTAACTGCAATCTTATTTCAGTACAATTATTACATGTGTTTCTTAAATGTTTCTCTAAATTCCAGATCATGTCAGACGGTCTTCTTAAATCGTTGCTTAGAGGCTCACGTTTTGAACATACGATTATTGGATGCCGTCTAGCATAACTGCACCTGGCTGTTATGAGCGTTGGCCGATTTTATCAAACTCTGCCACGAGCCTCTAACTACCTAATCACCTTGTTTAGTGGAATAACAAACAAAAATATTCGACCTCTGCTGTCAAACCTCTGTTGTTTTTTTGTACTAACCAATCGCTCAGAAAACTAAAATAACAATGAATATAATAATACACGAATATATTTTGTAATTGTTTGGCTAGCTTCTAACATGGTAATGGCTAAATGAAGTATTTAATTATGTACATCTCACTCATTCCCTATATTGGCAGAATGGGAACGGATGACTTAATGAATTGGCGAAATATAAATCATACCTATAAATTCAAAAATATACAAATATTGTACTATAGTTTGGCAAAGTCCAATAAATAAAAATATCAAACATAAATTTTGTCATGAATATTAAAATTGTACGACTACGAGTCTATTATTAAATTTACTTCAGCTTTAAATTTATCGTTCGTTAAATGTTTCATTATCGTTGTTAATAATAGGAATATTTATATTAAAATGACACAACGCTGACACTAACAAAATTTGTTAAGCTCCTAGACAACGACTAGATCACATATACAGGAAGTATCATACAGTTAACGTTATAAGTAGTCGATCTACTAACATATTCGTAACGTCCTAAGGTAACAATATTTAGATGACGTAAATTCATTAATATTTTACGAACGTCGTTGGTCATAATCTATGTAGTTTTAGGCACAAACCTATAGCACCGCAAATCTATGGAATTAATGAACAATAGGTAGTTAAAAACAATACACGCATATAAAATCTCGTCAATTTGGTCTGATAGTACGTGCACGTTATGAAATATTACTCTAGAAAGTTCAAATCCGTAGGAATCCAATATGTAAAAGGTCTAAGAAAGTTACGTCACACAGCCTACATACTAATTAACGTACGAGTATGTCGTCATAAGATGTAGGGGAAGCATGCTTTTGGGTTTGGGGCGGGCGCGCGCGAGGCCGGCGCGTGCTATAAGTCGGTCTCGGTCCACTGCTAGTCGCCGCGCCGCACGCGCCGCGCCGCCGCCGTGTTGTGGCGGTACAGCCACACCTGCAGCAGACACAGCCTTTACACTTGCTCCCGTTCACACGTAACAGGATGAGGACTTGGTTCCAAAGAAAACTTTTTTTATTCTATTCTATTCAAAATCATTATTATTGACTCGTTTTTATCATCGCCAGACTTGCTGGTAAGCGGATGATTATCGCCCCGAAACTAAATCATGTAACTGTAAATCTTAGGCTTTACCTATATATTCACTCACACTGGAGAGCATGAGGACTGATTCCAAAATATTATTATTTACTGTTGCCTGCCTTTTTATCATCGTCGGACTTGCCCCCGCAAGTCGGAGGCCCCAGAAGAGCGGATGGCTCTCACGCCTAAACCAAATTATGTATCTATATCGACATCATGCAACGCCAAATCTTAGGCTTTACCTACTATAAATCTGTTGATAAGCCAAGGCTCTGCTCTGAGTATGGAATATTCGTTTGTTTTTCAATGTATTTATGCAGAGTGCATTTCAAATCTTGTATTCTTTAATAGTTCAAAGTTTTAATGCAACGATATCATGTGTTATTGTGTAGCAATATAAGTTCACTTACTTGGATAAGAATAACTATATCTAAAAACACTTGGAGGCTGCCGCACACCCAAAACTGCGTGGGTGCTTCCCTTACTACGAAATACGCAGTCTTGAATACGTCACCACAAGTCCACATTATCACCATGCTTAAACTGGAAAGGAAACGAGAAAAATCTTAAAGAAGCTTATTGTGTAAAAACACACACGTTCTAATAATAAGTATTTATGTATTTCAAAGAATACTTAGATAAATTATATTATATCATGCCCCAACACAAGGTCAAGTTAGTAGATAGTTAAAAATACGAAAAAATATGTAAGTTATTTGTATAAAAAATTGCTTGTAATCATGAACTGGCCATTCATGTTATGATAAACGATAAAGTTTATCATAATATGAATGAAAGAATTTAATTATGTTGTGTGGTAAGTGTGTGTAGGTGTACTACCGAAACAGAAATCAATTCGAATGTGTTTTTGTTTTTGCATGTATTTGCAATGTGTACTCTGCGTAGGTCTTTTGTATCATGATGTCAAAGATGTATGTAAAAACTTAAAAAGATATCCTTTGACTTTGACCTAAATGCATATAGATTATAGACAGGTAGGTATAACGCCTACTATTTATGAATATTTACCTCATTCCCTCTGTGCTTTTGTTTTGGTGATTCTTCGCGATCTGTGGCGCCCCGAGCATGGCCTCGGTGAACACAGCGAGGAATCCTATGAGCTCCACGAAAGGCGAGAACTCTATCAAGAGATATGTGACGGCCGCGCCGAATACTGAGAACACGAGCATGCAGTCCAGATAACTTTGGAAATCTGTCCATGCCCAGAAGTATTTTCTATCCATATCTGCAATAAAAATAAACACCTTCATCTTTAATTGCATTAGAGAAAACATTAGGTACTTGGAAGTTTACATGTGTGTAATTAGAATAATAAGATTGTGATACAAATAAAATACTAATTATAATTTTAAATATGTAGTAGGAAGGGACGCTTTGCGTCAATTTATTTGTTTTTTGTTATTAGATATTTAATACAGGGAGTATTTTATTCTATACTACTTAATTGAATTATTTAATGCAATACAAACCATATTCAATTATTTTTATCTACCTAACTTGACAATTTTGGTTTTAGTTGATGAAAAAAAACATTTCATGCAGCCATTTTGCCTTAATTACCAGTACCATATACCACAAAGCTGGGTGATGTGTATACATGTTTAACAATAAAACAAAATGAGATGAACGATATTTAATTGGAACAATAATTATGATAACAAAAAATAACAATCACCAATTCATAATTGTATACAATCCCATGTACCACAATGACTTATTCATTAAATTAACTAAATATAAGATATATTATTTGAGTGCTTCTATGCAAGTGGGACAGAGCTAACTCTATACAGTAATTTATTTACATTAGCTTAGAAACACACATTACCCAAATTCGAACACAATGCAATAAAATATTATGCAAAAACATGCAATCTTGAATGGTGGATAATTTTAACAATGTGGCTAATTACCCAATCATTTTATAATTAACTTTATTACATTGAGAACTTAATGATAGAATTATAGTGTCATAGGCAAATGACATCAATAGATAAGATTACTTGCGTATGTTTATAATTGACCCGGTCATTGCTCTACACGGAAACCAATAATTTGTGTAGATAATGGTCAACCAAAGCTTATTTAGTACCAAATTATTATAATATGATACATATATCATAGAGAAATAACACTTGTGTTTTGTAAAAGAAATATTTTAATTCTTATATAAATATTTTTTGACATTATTTATGCATTAATATCCACTGACAACATGCTGTAGACAAACCTTGATAAGCAAAAAAATGCAGTACAAAACAAAGCATAAACAAATGCAACAAAACCATCCTTCAAGTTTAATAATGTTCTAAAAAACATATAATTCAAAATGTCAATTATCCATTCATAATGGTATGTAAAGCATGAAGATTATTGAATGCTGAAACAAAACAATAAAGATGACAAATTAAATATGACCAGCAAACATTAAATTATAAATAATGCTAATAACCATAAATTAACTTATTGGCTTACCATAAAAACGATGTGGTTTTTCTCTGCCAGCAATGCCGCTGCGTTGGTCCAACCAGTTTGCAGTTTCGTCTGGCTGAGCTGATCCATTTACACAACACAATAGTATATATAACATGAATATTGCACCTAATTCCACCATCATTACACCAACCACCAGTGAACATAAAATAATATTAACAGAAAAAAAAGAAAATTAGTTAAGAATAAAAAAAAGCAATATCAACCAAAACCAATAATGTCATTATAAGAACAGAAAAGATGCAAAGAAACACATAAAAAATATTGTTTATATCAAAAAATTTAAACAGTGTAAGTAATTTCAAATTTAAAATATAATAGCCTAAATCACATAATGTTCCTTAAAAATTTATGTATATAGAGAAAGTAGAAATAAATGTACAATAATCGCTATATTACATTTTTTTTTAACTAACATAAAACAATATAAATTAAATACAATATTTTTAAATAAAACCAAAAAAAATATTAAATAGGTATGTAGTAGGTTTTAGAAACACTCAACATACCTGTAAATATCCTCTCCCTTGCTCTAATAATTTGATTCTTTTTACGGACTGTTACACAGAGATGAATCATTACAAACATTGTAATATTCATAACAATGCTCTGTATTAATAATGGAAGTTCATAGCGTTTACCAAACCTAAAAACATAATATTTATTAAATTTGTGTTAAGGTGCTATTCTGTATTATATCTAATTTTTACCCTATAATGTTTGTATTTAAACTGTGAATTTTTAAGTATACTTACCAAAATAATATTCGTAGTGTATTGGCAATGAGCAATGCTAAACACACATATAGTGAAAAACCTTCAGCATCTTGTGTTCTTTTGATTTGTCTGTACTGTGGTATGTATGGGGCTACACCTCCAATTATCATTGCCCCAGCGGCGCCCCAGCCTACAAGGTGGCCCACCGTGAGACCCAACTCATCCGATATAATCCAATCCATTGTTATGGCTTGATGGATTTCTTCAAAATTTTAAGAAAAACGATGTCTATCGCTTTATTAACGCACAATATAAATGTGTCACTAACTTCATATTTATTTCGACCTCATTATATATAGCACTATTGTATTTTTGTAACCAAAATTAAACAAGACGTGAAGTAGCAAATCGATTGAAATCACTCAGGGAGTTGAGAATATGTGAGAAACATGAATGATGTCATTGTCAATGTCTAAATTTTTTTTCTGGCAATCGACGTAAACTTTGGGTGCGTTTAGCCGATACAAAATCTTGTCAGCACAGAAAGAAAAATGGCGATTGCTGAGTAGCATAGGCTGACGCGGCTGAGGAATGTTAAGTGGCGATATTCAGATTGATTGATTGATTCGTCATATGACGGAATATCAGCTAACTTCACTTCTCTCATTTCCACTCAGCATGGTTCTGGCCGATACTGTAGTCAGAATTGTCGAATGCTGTTCAGCACTCTCAGATTCTGACCAGTCTGTTTATCGGCTAAACGCACCCTGAGTATTAAGTCACTGTGGCTTTATACTCAAAGGAAGTAAAGCAAAGATTCTAACTATAAAAGATTCTACTTTATAGCGCCTCAAGTGACAACATTTTTAAGAACGACTAACAGTTTTTCGATACAATGTACCTAATATACACTACGGAAAATTTTGCAGATTTCAAAAAACTTGCAGTAATGTTTTGAAATTTGTCAAAATGTCGTTGTTATACTACTTCTGAACTTCGCCGATATAGAAAATACTGCAGGGATAATAACGATTTGTGAACCTTTTTTATTGTTATTGGTGTCAATGTCAATAGATTTATGGAATGTTATTGGAATTCACAGGCGCTTGCGCATTTTATTGTTTGACATGGTCTGGTCATGTTAGATAGACAGAGGATTCAGCTTCATTCATTCAATAATTCGTTTGCCCTAACCTAATAATAACATTTCTGGGTAAAACGCATGACTTAAGAAATACAATATGTGTTTATTTAGTCATTGGTAAAAAATAACACCCAAAATTGTTTAACGGTAATCTTTTCGGACATTCTTTTCACCTACGTTGACATTGACACTTTACAGCTGATTTCTCCAATCAATGTCATGCATGTCATGTCATTGCTTGCAAATGAATGGAAAATCTTCGATCAAGTTTTTCTATTGATGCATTAGAATTATTTTGCGTTATACTTTAGAGGTAAAAGTTTGATTATCAAAGGTAATTACCAACTACGTTAATATGACAATCATATCGAGGTTACTACCAGCTATTCGAACAACGACTATCGAGTTTGTTCCTGTGTTGACACAAGCAACCATACTTGGTTATAACAACCGGTGTTATTCCACCGACAAGGACACCAGTTTGGCAAAAAGTAAAGAAAGAGCAGAAGTTTCCACTGATGTTCGTCCCTTGGGAGAAAAGATTAAAGAAACTACCAAGACTGTTTCTTACACGGGGGTTATTCTGCTTGGAGTGGGAGTCACTGGTATAATATTTTTCTATGTCTTCAGAGAGCTCTTTTCTAGCAATAGCGCGAATAGTATTTACTCAGTAGCATTGGAGAAATGTAAAAACGTAAGTCCATTGAATTGTGGCATTCACACAAAATAAAATTAATTAGAAGTATTATGTAATATATGGGTTACCTATTTCATTTTTAGGACCCCAGAGTGGAAGATGCTCTAGGAGCGCCAATCAAAGGATTTGGGGAAGAAACTACAAGAAGACGGCGTACTCATGTTAGCCATGCTGTGTATGAAAAAGATGGAGTTAAGCATATGAGAATGAAATTTTATATCAAAGGCATCAGGAATAAGGCTGTTGTTGAATTAGACATGAAACAGGTAAATCAATAGTTACATTTACATACTACTTACATTTTTTTATAAAATATTATTTCAATCATGAAAAGCTTAGTTTGTGTATTATTCATGTTGGTTTGAAAACAAAATAATGATACAGTAAAGCTTTTTATTCATCTTAATTAACAAGATAGAAAATTTACATACCTAATCATAAATTAAAAAAAGGTACACTGTGAAATGGTATTTTTTTTATTTTCAGAATGATTATGGCAATTATATGTGTCGGTACTTACTAGTGCAGCTTGATGACTACAGCGGCAAGACCTTTATAATTGAAGACAATCGAGTGGAACTGGATAGTAAGCTAGGGGGGGGCCTGCCTACGCTAACATTGACTCAATAACTCTATATAAGAACAATAATGTGTGAATACTGTAAAATAAATTAGATACCTAAGTAGTAAATAATAAACCTGTTACTAAATTGATAGCTTTTTTTAACGAGAAGTGTTTAAATTATTTGTGGCATAATAACAAAACATAGTATGCTGTACATAGGTATTTTATTACTTAGGTTCAATATGTTATCTTAATGTTTCTTCCATGGCACAATTTCCCATGCCATCAACAGTCTATGTTTAAAAACAAACTTCTTAATTTTATCAAAAACCCAGTAAAAAATTATAGCTAGTGACAAATACTGTGGCCAGGCCCATTTTAGCTCTTGCAATAAACTAGGTAAGTATCTTATTTTCATTTCAGGTACTCTTAGATGTACTTTCACATGCATATTTCCAGTATGTCCATTTTGACTTCTGGTGTGTAGTGTTTTTATTTGTGTTGTAACTGAAAAGGCAAATTAAATTGTTCGTTAATAATTTATTAATAAATAGTTATCAATTTTTCGAAGTAAATTATATCTTGCTTTTTAGCAGTACAGTAGGTTTAATTTCTGACTGAAATTAATAAATTACCTTGTCTACGAAAATAGTTCTGCAGGGTTATGTCCATCATATTATAATTATTTAGGTTCAGTTTTTCATAATAATTGAAGACAGAATTGTTGTACTGAGTGTCTATTATATTTGACTTACAAAGTAAGTTAACAATTTGGTAAAGTTGCACATCTCCATAGAATACAAATGCAGATGGGTTTATTGAAAAAGCTTTCTCCAGTATAGCTAAACTCTGCATGTGTAATGGACACACAGACTGAAAAAAAATGCACTTATTGATTAATTATTATACTCGCGGTAAACTTTTATAAAAATATATGCATTTATAAGGCGTCCGACCGATTTCTGCCAAGGCGGCCGGTCTCAATTGAGATCAGCCAAGTGCGCAGGACATATTATAGTGCACAAGCGTGCGCGCAAACACAAGTGCACTCTCTATTCCCTTACTCTTATAACTCGATGAGACGGTAATCCGACATGACCGATGAGAGATCGGGCGCAGGACCACCGGGTTAACGTGCTTTCCGAGGTACGGGCGTTCAACCGCCAACTTCCTAACTCCGGGCTGAGTAATTTCATCAAAGAAAAACTCACACAAATTTTGCCCGACCTGGGACTCGAACCGGGGACCTCTCGGTCCTTACGCAGCGCTTGCTACCAATAGACCAACGATGCAGTTATAATTAACTTAAATATTATAATATGCATTTATAATTAACTTAAATATTAAGTAGTTAGTGAATCTTAGTAAAAACCTGCAGCTTGAAGTCTAGACCTAAAATTAACGTTATGGAAGATATGGTCCTATTTTGAGGAATATTTAATAAGATTTGAACTTCTAAGCTGTCGTATTTTCCATCATCGTTGTCATCATACTCTTGAACCTGGAACCGATATTATGATTTAATATTAATAAAAAATTTCATGTGTAAAACTCGCATCTATAGTAATTGGTGTTGCAATATTATCATTATCAGTCGCAAATAAATCATAATTTTTAACTCTGAATATCTGTCATAATCTGAATGATTTGTGTGTACACAGTTAGAAAAATTTTTTCGCGCCTATAAGTATTAGAGGAAGATCCCAGAGCTGCCAGACATCACTTATTTTCTAATGGACAAAATATATACGATTGAGTAGTGGTGGGGTGTACTATCATCATATGACTAGTTGCTACCTTGACCAGACGGCCATTTTTCAGATATCAACCAATCAAGGTACATAGAAACACTGCTCACCTCACTTAAATTCTGATGGCTGATTTTAACATATATTTCACACAATATCATTAAAAATCAGGATTCATTACTCCCAGACACATGCGGTCGGCGGTTTTACCTTACAGACGCTTTAAAGCTATGAAAAAAATTATTAAGTTTACTTATTTTCTGATGCTTGATTTTTATATATGTTATTCAAACAACTATTTTAAAACGTTTTGCAAACGGACAGACCGATCCAAGGGGCCAAACATTCACCAGACCCAACTGTTTTAGAATTTTTTTTTTTTATTGAATTTAGTTAAGTTTTTCTAATAAAATAGTTTGTAAGGTACAATTCTATAATTATTGCGGTCAGATGAGCACTTTTCAGTTGTTTGAATAACATATATAAAAATCAAGCATCAGAAAATAAGTAAACTTAATAAATTTTTTCATAGCTTTAAAGCGTCTGTAAGGTAAAACCGCCGACCGCATGTGTCTGGGAGTAATGAATCCTGATTTTTAATGATATTGTGTGAAATATATGTTAAAATCAGCCATCAGAATTTAAGTCAGGTGAGCAGTGTTTCTATGTACCTTGATTGGTTGATATCTGAAAAATGGCCGTCTGGTCAAGGTAGCAACTAGTCATATGATGATAGTACTCCCACCACTACTCAATCGTATATATTTTGTCCATTAGAAAATAAGTGATGTCTGGCAGCTCTGGGATCTTGGACCAATGTAGCTACTTCGATATTATAAATATTACCCATACCACATGACATATATTCTGATTCCAAAGCAATTAGTTTAAGAAATTGGTTACGGATAAAATTTAAAAAAAAATTATGTGGAATATATCAATAAAAAAAGTTACACAGCACGGAACAAACACCGATGTTCAACACATCATCATCATCATCATCATCAGCCCATTCCAGTCCACTGCTGGACATAGGCCTCTCCAAATGCACGCCACTTTTCTCTATCCTCGGCCACTCGCATCCAGCTCCTACCGGCCGTCCTGCGCAGATCGTCACACCACCTGGCCTGCGGGCGTCCTACACTACGTTTGTCGAGACGCGGTATCCACTCCATGATGATGTTCAACACACAAATATTTATTCGGAGTGGGAATCGAACCCGCGACTCTTGACACAAGAGACTGGACACTAACCAATGCGCCTTCGAACTAGTTGTTTTTAACATTGTAGCTATAAGGGTATAGGTATTAGGTAGGCTTGATAGGGTTTATTGTTTTGTCCAGCACCTGCATTTGGGCACAGTTATCCTCTCCTATGTGATCGACGTTTAGAACTGGAGGTTCACTACAAATTATGGCTTGACTAGGATCGTCTGTTTCTGCTATTAATACATACTCATATGTGAATTGTATAATTGGCTGTTCAAAAAAAGTAGCTGTGCGAAGCCAAAAGCCTGAAAGACGAAAATTTCATATTATTTAATGAATGAACCCTATGAACTTAAACGCATGGACAAGTGATTATGTTCAACTTACCTCTACTCCTGTAAGCTATGATGAAAGGTAAAATAATATTTAACCCAGTAATAATTATTGTAAAAATCATGGCTTTTGATAAAAAACTGCTTTTGTATTGCACTTCGACGTTACAAGTGAAAAGTTTATACAACCCCATATTATTGCTTGATAGGTAAACTCTAAATCAGGTAGGTAGTTAAGTAGGTAACTAATTATAAGAAAGCAGCTACCAATTAATTATATTAAATTAGTTGTGATGAAGCTATAGAGCAATGATAAATGATTTAACTGAAAACCATGGAGAAGACGCTTTGTTGGGGTAATATTGTCACAACACGGCGTTGCCTAGCAACGTTTCTTTTTACCATTTATTGTTATACAGCTATGGCTGTATAACAATAAATCTATGGATTATATTTACCAACTCGCATAAAATTTAGTTTTGGGTAAGTAACGTTCAGTTTAGAACGTTACTTACCCAAAACTAAATTTTATGCGAGTCGAGAGAGAACGTAGTCTTGCTTAAAACGGCTGATTATTTCTAAATAGGTTTATTTAATTTACAATAAATAAAACTGCCAGATATGTGCAATAGGACATTATGCCAACCACCGCAGACTTACGAGGTAAATAGGTACTCAAGGCCTGATATTGATGGAAACATCACGCACGATTGTCGGAAATCGAAATATCCTAATTATAATTTAATATGAATAGCCTGCCCCGAGTATGAGCGATGGCTTGATGTACCTAGTGTCTCATGTGTAGTGCGTTCTCCTCACTGATACCCATCTGTATTCGTATTTGGATAGAGTACGTAGGTGTCGGTTACACTGCCCCGAGTTGCAACAAAGAGACCTATGTCAAAGTTTAAAACAATAGATAAAAGAGTTTTAAAGTGGGTACAGCCAGCAGAGAAATACATGTTTCTATTTTTGCGAAATTTCAGGTTTATTATATAATTCGTCTATTGTGATATCTTATTATTAGGTAGGTTCCATATGTGAATTTACTTTAATTACACGAGGACCACCGCTTTCGTACCACCCAAGTTTAATTTTAAAGTTAAAATTAATTTACCTATCTACATATTATAGTTACTTTCGTAAATATTTAATGTTTATTAACAAAACATATTACACCTTTTCATATGCTATTTACAGCAATTGAAGTAAACGTTAGATTATGTAGATCTATAAGATTTTAAAAAGTTTAAAGTGTTTAGTAAATTACTAACTATATTTTTTCAGAATGATTTCAATCATTTACGTAAGTATGAACTTACTTGTAGAATCTAAAGAAAATAATTTAATAGGCGTTTGTATTGTATGCTTCCATCAAGCAATTTGAACGACATAGTCAGTGAGGACGAGGAGATCCCGTTTGCGCACACGCTACTGCACACGAACAATATAACTGCCAGAAAGCAAGGGCTCAGGCGCCGTCGCTGACAACTGACACCTGCGCGGTGAACGATCCTTGCACGCCCGCCAGGTATAAAAGGGCTACAGAGGTTGTCAACATCAGCATTCGCTCTGGTGTCAGCCCGGAGCACAGTGCCCTCCTCATCGGGGACTTCAGTTAATCCGACGTACAGCGTATACGCCAAAATGTCCATGGTCCGAAGATCTAGTATGGACAGGATGTCCTCCAGCATGACGTCGAGTATGACTGGGATGGGTCTCGGTGGAATAACTGGACTCACTTCGGGAATGAGTACCCTTAGCTGCATGCGGGAACAGCAGATGACGATCGGTGGGATGCCTTCCAACTACGTGCCGGGACTGTCGGCATACTATAACATCTCCAGTTTCTGCCAGCGCCCCGGGCAGACTCGCCGCTGGCCGATGCAGCGAGCGGGGCCCACGGCGCAGCACCGCCCCGGGCGCTCCCACAGCACCGGCGCGCTGCACCGCATGAAGCACTCCATGAGGAACAGCCCGAATACTCAGTATACCCATAACCTGATTTGTAAAATGGCTGACCAGAACGAACGCCGTCGCCGTCAAGATACTATGGAAATGCTCCCGCAGAGCTACTACTCGCAGCAACCGTTGAAGGTAGAGCTCACGGAGTTTTATTCCCGTGACAACTCCAAGGACCACCATACCGAGCAATATGACTTGGTGAATGATAACATTTTGCCTAACCCGGTGTTGAGAAGAGGCCAGAACTTCTTCTTTGCAGTTCGTTTTGACAGGACTTATGATAAGCAACAAGATATGATCCGTATTGTATTCTGCTTTGGTAAGAATTTTATTTATGGTCGTTGTTCGATTACTATAAAATTTGAGTGAGATAATTAAGATATTTATTTATTGTGCATTGTGTTCACAGGACCCAAACCCAGCGTAACCAAGGGTACTCGTGTGGTACTGCCCGTCAACTGGAGCACTCAGCAGGGAGTATTCCAACACTCTCGTGATATGATGGGAATGGGGATGGGCATGGGCATGTCTCGTATGCAGGACACAAGCACTACGATGGGCACTATGGGTTCAATGGGAACTATGGGCACCATGGGCACCATGGGCACCATGGGAACTATGGGCTCGATGGGCGCCATGGGCTCAATGGGCCCTATGAGTGGTATGCGAGAAACGACTACCTACGGAGTTCGCCGCAGTTCCTTCAGCAACGAACCACTGCCACTGCAGCATAGCCCGCTGAGCCCCCATGGGCCAATGGACCGCCCGATGATGGACCGTTACGGTGGAACTACCCAACATTCTTCGTTTGGTCGCGGTTATGGTTCGCGTCACGGGTCTCGTCATGGATCTATGCAAAATTTGGCGTCTCTTGCTCATGATATGGATAGATGGGACATCAGCATCCAAAGGCAGGATGGAAATACAATTACCTTCCAAGTTCATGTACCAGCCACTGCTCCAGTCGGCGTATGGAACTGTTGGGTTCAAACTAACCGCTTTGGTCAGCGCGATAATCGCCACGACTACAAGTGTGATGAAGATATTTACATGCTCTTCAACCCGTGGTGCCGTGAGGACCCCGTCTACATGGACAATGAATCATCGCGAAAGGAATATGTCCTAAACGAGCAAGGCAAGATATGGTGTGGAACATGGCGTCAGCCTAAAGGGCGTAAATGGATTTACGGGCAGTTTGACGACGTAGTCCTTCCAGCCTGTATGTACTTGCTCGAGCGTAGCGGTCTTGAGCACTCAGAGCGTGGCAATCCTATACGTGTTTGCAGGGCCATTTCCTCAATGGTAAGCATGGAGTATATAGTGCATTTTATAGATCCTTTTTTAACAAACCTTCAAGAATCAAGTTACATTCGTTAAATTTTGCCTTCAAATGTTTCAGATCAATGCTAATCACGATGACGATGGACTAATGGTTGGCCGTTATGACGGAGAATACAAGGACGGTGTAGCGCCACACGCTTGGACTGGCTCTGTAGCCATCATGGAGCGATACCTCACAGATGGCGGTAGACCAGTTGAATACGGGCAGTGTTGGGTATACTCTGGGCTTGTGGTTACAATTTGCAGAGCACTGGGTAAGTGATTAGTTGTAGAATGAAATACTACTTACCTAAATTCATCATACTGACCTTTTAATTACTTATTTGCTTACGTTCATACGCAGGTATTCCATGCCGTTCGGTTACAAACTACGTTTCCGCACATGACACTAACCGAACTTACACTGTTGATAAATACTTCGACCGTGACGGCAACGAAGTGCCTAATGGACCTGATGAAGATTGCTACGATTCCTGCTGGAACTTCCACGTTTGGAACGACGTCTGGATGCAGCGTCCAGACTTGCCTCAAGGTTTGTTTCAAATAAAAGTACAACTTATACTATTGTCATCATACCGATATGACGTAGTTAAACACACGTACGATTATATTATACAGGATACAGTGGTTGGCAAATCATCGATTCCACGCCTCAAGAGGAAGCGGAATCCGTATACCATTGTGGTCCCGCCAGTGTTGAGGCAGTTCGCCGTGGCGAGGTCGGATTCCAATACGACACACCTTTCATGTTCTCCCAACTCAACGCCGAACTTTGCCACTTCCAAGAGGAAGACAACTCCGAATGGGGATTCATTCGAATGGCCTCTAACCAGTATCAGTAAGTAGTGAATTATTAGGTACTTGAGTTTATAACTTACACCGAAGTGAGGCTAAAATATTGTATGGATTTTTCTTGACACTTTCAGAGTGGGTCGCAAAATCCTCACCAAAAATCCTAACCGCGATGATGATGAGGGTGAAAGTGACATGCTCGAGATCACTCACGAATACAAGACTGTGGATAGCAATTCTCCTGAACGCCTTGCTGTGATCGCCTCTTGCCGTGGTTACCAGCGTCTGCAGCAGTATTACGAATACCCCGACCGTAACTTCGAAGATGTCTACTTTGACCTTATGGATATTGATATCGTACCTTACGGACAGCCTTTCGACTGCACCATGAATATTCAGGTATAAAAACGCATGGATTATTAAAAAATAGTTTTAAAAATGTTACCCATAATCAGTCAGATCAGCAGCGATCTAACCGAAATCAATTTTCAGAACAAATCTCATGAAGATCGCACGATCTGGTGTGTGCTGACTGCATCGTCTTGCTACTACACTGGGGCCATTGCCTCTAGGCTGCGACGAGCTCAGGGAGAGTTCGTTGTTCGAGCTGGCCAGCGTGAGGTTCTCAAGCTGCATGTGACGCCTCAGGAATACATGGACAAATTGGTGGACCATTCCATGATCAAGGTGCACGCAATGGCATACGTCAAGCAAACGCGCCAGGCCTGGTCGGATGAAGATGACTTCCCGCTTCACAAGCCAAGAATGCAAGTACAGGTAAGTGTCGTGATTTGAATTAATAATTAAAATGCAAAACGAATATGAATCGAAATGATTTAATATGATAATACATTGTCAGGTGAGGAGCCAACCTTGCATCGGACAAGAATGCGCTGTCACCTTCAGCTTCCAGAATCCGTTGAACGTCCACCTGACTGACTGCTACTTCACCTTCGAGGGACCGGGCGTCCAGAGACCGCGACAGGTATGTCTAAATCTGGGAAGTAGCTTTAGGTATGTGAGTAAAACAAATGGTGTAACTTGATTTCTCTCGGCAGATCCGATTCCGTGACGTGAAGCCGGGCGAGTTCGTGAACTACCAGGACAAGTTCGTGCCGCGACGCCACGGCGAGCGCCGCATCGTGGTGACGTTCTCGTCGCGCCAGCTGGACGAGATCTTCGGCTGTACCACGGTGAATGTGCGCGGCTAGCTAGCCCCCGGGCCCCGCGCGCCCTCCCCGCGCACCTCCCCGGGGCCTACGTCTCCCCCTGCGCAGCAGATGGACCGCTCCTACGTCTCTTACGTAGCACCGGAACAACACTTGTACGTTCAAGAGGAGGAAGTCGTCATCCTTAAGTCTATTTAACTTAGCAACGACGCTCCTCTTGACACTCTGCTTGCAGAGTTTACGCAAATGTTATTGACTATTTTAGGTTTTATCTTATTGTATTTTGTATGTTTGTTTACTTTTAATATTACGACTTGGCATCCATGGACGGACTCGTGTATTAGGTATTTATATTATTATCTCGCGTGTGTGGCACTAGCACCGATCATATGTAAAAAAAAACAAAAAATATATCGTCACCTTTTTCACTGTGTGAATTTTTAATTTAAGTTGTTTGTTATTCAGATGTAATCTGTAAGGATAACCGATGCTTCAAGTGCCATCTATTTTATTTAATGAAATATTTTACTCAATATGATGATAAGGTTTAGATTTAAGGTATACCTATGGATTTTTAATAACGTGTAAGTAAGTTTATTGATGAAAACATGACTTATATATTATAATAATTCTTACCATATAATATGTAATGTTATTATATAAATAAAATACAAAAATATGTTATATTCAATATGTGATTGCACTGTGTTTGTGTGTTTTTGGGATCTCAAAAATATAATAAAGCATTCACTGAAAATTCCGTTTCATTTTAAGTTTCCCACTCACCAATCTGATTGTTCCCATTAATAGAGATGCATGGCATGCATAAATGCATTTAAAACTAGATGCTTAAGAAAATATAGCTCATGAAACGTGCCTTGGCTCGGTTCGGCCACAGCTATTCGCGTTAAACTGTATGACTTCTTGCGCACCTATTACAATAACAGTGTAGGATAAACAAGGGAAAATGTATGTAAAGTACGCGATAAAATTCAGAAATTCATTCCTCTGCACGTTATATTTTTTTCCAAGAAAACCATAATAGTGCTTACTTAAAATTCATTTTTATCTCATGAAACTATTTAAATTGATACTTGGTTATAATAACACTGTTTGATCAAGTTGGTACAAGGAAAAATTCAAGAAAAAATATTTCCACAAAAAAACTTTTAGGAATAATATAAATTACCTATATGTATTGAAGTTATATTATAATAATAAGATATATCATCTTTATGTTATTTAAACTTATGATAAGTGCTGGGCTTGTACGTGATTAAGTACGTGTCCTTCGGGATACGTCGTAATACCTACTACGTCATATTCCGAAAACCTATGACGTGAAGTTCATGGAAGAAACTAAAAAGCACCTACGCTTACTTCATTCATGATCAGTGTTAAGGAAAAAGTGGCGACCTTCGCCACGTGCATTCCTCGGTAGAGTATCTGCGCACAAATGGCTTAGGTGTCGAGATGTGTGATGTCATCCATAGTAAATTATCATTATTGTGTAAACATTTACTACCTGCTATCAACCGTAATCTTTTACAATATGGGGATATTTTAACTCTAGATATACTTGATTTTATAAGCCTTCCTAACAGATGATTATCTACATACGTATCATGCCTTATAAACAGTTCTAGTTAGATATTTATACGCTAATGGCTATGGCTAGAACATACACCTAAGTTTTTAAAATTTTTGGACTTTTTTAGCTAAAATCCCTAAAACGTTTATATCACAAAAGTCGACTGTGTCTTGACACTTAAGGTAAATTTAAAATTGTATACAGTTAGGTCTTGTGGGTTGGGTAGTTAGGTAGGTCTTTTGTTTTGTTTTTTTAAATATTCATAATTTTATCAGATTCATATTGAATATGTATTACTAAGAATTATATTTTTTTAAAGTGGCTATAAAATAATTGTAAGGGTCAATTTCAACAAGTCCATATTTTTTAACATTTCGGTGAACTTTTTTATTTGTTACTTTTTTGAAAATACAACCATGTAGAATTGTTATTTACGCTATCGTTATAATTAATTTTAACACGACATTAATTTAAATTCATATACTTAAGAGATATAGTACTTTGAAATCTTGGTCGCACAGAAATGAAAGAAGAGTGCACCGAAATGAAGCTTC
Source organism: Maruca vitrata (assembly GCA_039566165.1). Lineage (NCBI taxonomy): Eukaryota > Metazoa > Arthropoda > Insecta > Lepidoptera > Crambidae > Maruca > Maruca vitrata. The sequence goes on along the minus strand of CM076916.1, from coordinate 12,145,721 downwards.
TCATCACCGAAATGAGAAACGCAATACACCGAAATGAAATTACTTATGTAGTCACCGAAAAAAAGTAAACTGTTACCAAGTATACAGCCTACAACCTACGTTTTGAAGAGTGTATTCATCACACAGTAACAGATTTTTTCTTACTATTATCAATCAATAAAAATGCATCTCCGTTAATCGTTTAACAGTGGTCGATGGAAACGTGGATACAACCCAGTCTTGATCTTTGTCAGTTCCAGATTCAGCTCTCAATGCATAAAGTCCATCTGCCAATCAATACCCCTAACCTTACATAGACCGATTAAGTGCAATATGCAGTAGTGCAATAATTCGTTAAACAATTGACAAAGCCATTATAAAGCTAGCTTCATTACCGAACTACGAACGATTCGTAGGTATCATCTGGAAATCGTCGTGCCAACATATCCCAAGAGGCTGTCGTACTTCCAACGTCCCGGGTTTGACTCAAGAGTCATCTGCGCCGTTTAAAAATTATGAATCCGCCTATAATGCCGATCCATTTTCACAAGACACATGTGATGCTTGTGAAATCTTAATGCTGTCTATCCATGCAAACCAGCGAACCAAATGGATTAATACAGTCACCAGCATTGACATGACCCACAATAGTAAAAAGGCCTTTTTACTATTGTGGGTCATGTCAATCCACCACAATCCGTAAATGGACCGGTGAGCCCTCTCCTAAAAAGATACAAGTAAAGTTACTGCAAACAAAATTGCTCATCAACTGTTGCTGAATAAGAAATCGTACACTCGCCTTCCCAGAATTCAACTTGTACAATGCCTTCCGAAAGAGAATTTACTGAGCCAGCCTTTTGACGATATCATTTTTAGTGTTAGATACTTGAAATCTGGTAAAGCATCGAGTGTTGATAACATTTCCACAGAACAACTTAAAAACTTGGATCCTATGACTATTTGCTGGTTACAACCGAAGTTCAATGATTGTCTACAATCTGCGAAATTATCACGTCTATGGATCTTGATATTGCCATTCCAAAACCGGGAAAAGTTCTAGATGACCCTAAAAACCTTCCGCCCATTATCCTTGCTCAGTCACACATACAAATTATCTCAACGACTTTTGCTTAACCGCCTATCACCTATTAGATCAGCACTTAATTCCAGAACAGGTAGGATTCAGACCTAAAAAATCATGTTGTAACCAGACGTTAAACCTCACCCAACACATGCCATTTTATCATAAACGTCTAGTCCATAAGATTTGTATTTGTAATTCAGAAGCTACACTGATGTTATTCTGTTTTGTGAACCAAAATAAATAACACATAGAGGATAGTTTTGAAATGGGAATGATTACAGCGCTGTATGCGTGGATCTGACAGCAGCTTATGATACAGTGAACCTGAAGCGTCTCTTGTGGAAAGTCTACTCGATGGTCAATGACTAGAAATTTATAAAAATACTTGGTGAGCTGCTCCGCAACCGTAGCTTTCAGGTCCATTTGTCTGAAGAAATAAGCAGATGGCGATCCCAAAAAAACGGTAATCCCCAGGGTAGAGACCCTGTGGATTACCGTTTTTTTGGGTATGACCGTTTTGTTGGAATCACTACTTTTCAACATCTACACAAAAGACTGACCATGTTGCCGATGACCTGGCGCTCATATCACAAACACAATCCTGTGAAAACATAGAAATAAACCTCACTTCAGCCTTAGGGTTCAGACACTCTCAGACTAAATATAACATGGCAGGGACAACCACAGAAGTTAAGGTCGGCATAGCTTTATATTTAGATTTAGAAAGTACCGAATCTTGACACAGATCCACCTTCTGCTCGTCTTAACCTCTGGTCTAACACGTTTGCTCCACCCGTCCCCTTGGTTCTGCCTTCAGAAAGCCTTCCAGCAGGACACGATTTGCCATGGTTAACCTGAAGCTCTCTGGACAGACTCCGTAGCCAGGTTGGCCAATGCAAAGATAATATGTTTAGGTGGGGGTTTCCTGGACAGGAGGATATCGCGTGCCTATGTGGTCTCTCACCATTGTCCATGGCTCACCTCACTTCATGCCCCGCCTGTCCCGACTCCTGTACACAAATTGAGCTGATAAAAGGGTCAACAACCGCGGTCCGGGTGGCGGAATTATCCAAAATAATTTTAAGTGTTTTGCCATCGACACGAAAAGAAGAAGAAGAAGAATAACTTACCATTTTGAACTTCATCATTTGACTTTAGATGCTGTTGACAAACATTTCAAGTTAATCTGTTATTACTTTAATCCAGAGTCTTAAATATATAAAAGAAGAATCACTGACTGACATATCGATGCACAGTCTAAACGGCTAAACGTAGGCACTTGAAATTTGGTAAGGACGTAGTTTAGGTACCGTAGAGGTGCATTAAGAAAGGAATTCCCGAAATTCTCACGGGAACGGGAATAATCCGGAAAATCCTTTTGTATGAAAAATCGCCCACGCAAACGAAGTCGCGGGCACAGCTAGTGAAAAATAAAGGTATTGATTACAACCACACATAGATTTTAATAATTTAATCTGAAATTCATTTGGGAACATGTAAGAATAAATCAACAAATATATTGTAATTATCAACAATAAAAATAAAAATATATTCCTTTCGAAATTACAATGTAACAAAATAAATTAAGGTCTTTATTCACCGAAATGAAGTAATTTGACACCGGAATGACAAAAGAAATCACCGAAATGAAGACAATAATCACCGAAATTACCAAATTCTCACCGAAATGAAAAAAAGTCACTGGAATGATATTTTTTCTCATTCCGGTGGTCAATTTAGGTCACCGAATTCACCGGAATGAGGTCACCGATATTATATACAGCCCATAAAAATAAGCACAACAAGGAAAATATAAATAAAATAAATAAATTGATACGACCTACTTAATTGAGCGACATTTAGTAATAGTACATAGATTTTATAGACATACCGAATGATTGGATCACAACTTATATCCATTCACGTGAATGACAAAAAAAACGGTACGCAGTCACCGAAACCGACTTACTTACGTTTTTGGCGGGAACTGCAAACAGCAACACACGTCCTCTTACGTTAAGCGCTTAGGCGGCACTGATGCGCAGATTTACTGCGCAGTGGCAAGAAGCTAGTGTTTTTCGATGCCTAGATATTCGCGTACAACGAAAATTCACCGCGATGACATATCTCATTTGGACACGTGAATTTGTACTTACCATTCATTAAATATAACAGATTTTGTATTGAACTTTCCGCAATAAGGTACTGTCATTATTAAGGATTCAAATAAAAAAAGGTAAATCCCTAAAAAATCAACTGTTTTTAAAATATGATTAAAAGTATACTGAAAAACAAATTGTGCCGCGTCACCGATATGATACAATTGGGGTTTAAGATTTTTTTTACCTAATTAGCGATAATCATAATTTAAAAATATTTATAGTCACCTATAGGAGACAACACCTTTTATCTAAAAAAAATATTACAAGTTAAAAGTGCTATCCTGCACTAGCAGTTTCAGCCGTGCCGTTTACGATTTGGTGTCGGGAAATTCACCCGTAAGTAGTTAATATAAATGTTCGGTAAATAATTAGTATAATATTTTAGTTTATCATGAAAAACTGAATCATTTAAGTATCATTTCTGTGGGATTTTCAATGCGACATATTTTGATTTCTTTGCAAATTGCGTCAATTAAACATGACTAATTTGACACAATTGTGACTCAATTAATCAATTACAAATAATGCCCCTGGTCGTGACCGATCCGCAAGTTCGGATAAGAGGTCCCGAGGTACGTGACGGAAGGTATTCGCGCCGCCGAGGATCCACTCAGACCAACCTGCTGCGCGCCGACGTGCGCACGCGCCTACGCGACTCAAATAAATTCGATCGTATTTTTTTTCGCGCCGAATAAATTATTACTTGTACAATAACAAAGTGATATTTATGTGACTTCAATTAAAATTATATTTGAATTCGATAACGTTTCATAGATACTTTGCATAAATTGTCAAAACAGCTGATCGTTTTGTTTACATTGCGGCAGACTGAACAAACTTTGGTTAAAGCGTTCGGAATCGGATATGATCTAATCGTGTTCTATGGTGTTGAGTGTGTTAATTGGAGTTGGAGCTGTGGTTTAGTTATTTTTGAGTGTTTTTGGGGTGCATAGTTGTAGTGATGGGTAGTGTGAGCAGTAAGATAGCGAGCTACATGCGGCCGCTGTGCTGCCGCGGCTGCAAAGCGGACTCGTACGACGTGAAGGAGCTGCCGCGCCCGCCGAAGCTCGACACCTCCATCGGTAGGTCAAGGGCGCATTCAGATTACTTTTCGACTGGTTTGTCGGCTGATGTCACTTGATGTTTTATTTTTAATATAATAATTGACTGCTCTACGGACGAAGGAATGTCGATAATCCGTGACTCTACGATTGTATTTTGGCTGGCTCGGTGGAACAGTGGTTATTAAACAAGGGTCACTATTTACGGTTCCAAGAGTCATGGGTTCGATTCCCACATGGAACAAATATTTGTGAGACGTTGTGTTTAAGCTACTGCTAAAGCTACTTACCACGAGATCGGATCAATTTATGTGATATTATGATGATATACCTAACTACGGTAGGTACGGTAGGTAGGGTAGGTACCCTCGGGTAGTAGTTAGGTATATCATCAGTTATAGGTATATATCAGAGTGCATAAACAATTATAAAGCTAATGCTTTTCGTAATCGAAACCACTATCCTAAAACCAACTGTATATGACAGTGTAAACAAAGATTACAAAAAGCTCTTAAATTATCAAAGAGATTTGTCAGATATATAGGTCAAAGATGCGATGAATTGGATTTATTATTCACCATCCCGTAACTGAGTGTTTTAAAAATATAGAGAGTGCCTTCAAAGACGTAACGATCTCTGAAGTAAATGATTTACAAACGAGATTTTTGGCTTGGCCATGCTATCGTAAATTAATGAGTTTTATGTTTGAATGAATGAGAGGATACACAAACAGGAGCTTTTGTTGGAAATTAGGCAGACGGAACGAACAGGTTTTTTTATTTCATTAATTAAATACGTATTCAAGTAGGTACAAATTAAATTTCTATTGACAATAAATCGGCGTCAATCTGGGATGGGAAGTTAAAAATAATTCCTAATTGTTTGGCAGTATAATTTTTCCTAGGGATCTTTATAAATGCCGGATGTTTCACAATCAGTTTTGTGACATATTTTAGTCAAAGTTTGGCTACGCAACGTAAATTGACGTAGTAGTTTATTTGTCCCTACATTTAGCACTTCTCACTATGCTAGTACGCTAAGGCTGTCCATTTCGCCAAATGCTACTAGTAGTTTTTTAAATATAAGTATACGTGGACTTGAATATTTATTTCGAAACTAGTATGCGTTAAGATTAACAATAATATAAAGTAGGTACATTTTAAAATCTATAAACTAGGACAATAAAACCTTATGACCTGTGCGATGCGACGGCCTCATTATTGAAATAGTTACATCACATAGGCATTACATTAAAAACGCATAAGTGTGTCCTTATACCACATATTTTGGTAATCAATTAAGGAATAAAAAGAATGTCAATGTAAAGATTTCTGCTGTAAGTGCTACGATCTACTCGTATTGTAATGTTATGCAATATTCAACAACAAATCATGAATGAGTATACTACATACCTACTACGTTATTTGAAGTGGCAGATCGATATCAATAAATAATGATCTATTAGGTAGATGATTTAATACGTAGGTACTGATTTTTGAGCATCTGCGGAACGGCAAATGGATTTTCTTATCAGTCCTTATTACGAACATTTTGTATGTCCGTAAGGATTGAGGAGTCATTTCTTGGAATCTTGATGAAATTAATTTATCATTTGGTAGTAACTTAAACAAATATTGAAGGCTCAATCCTCGATTTTGTAGTGCAATTTTTAAAATTAAATGAACATAGTAGTGGATTCTCAATTTAAACGTGTGGTTTGAGTAGCCTCATAACTAGGAATATACCTACGGGTAAAAAAAATAACATAATTTTATTGGTTTGTATATAAGTGTTAAGTACCTATCTGGGTAAGAATTACACATGATAAATCAAGTCGATTCATGCCCTAGTTGCTTCACAGGATGAGTATTCAACCGCAATCACGTGTGTATAAGAATATTGGAAATTACAGAATGTATCTTTCACAATACCTTTGTCCTAATAAATTATCAGATGACTTTGTGTAACCTACCTATGACTAACATTATATTATTCATTCGACATTGTTTAAAGTTTGCAGTTGTAATAAATTTAGTAAAATACTTTAAGACATGTTGGTACCAACTTTTACAGGCATATGTTAGCTTATGGTAATGGGTAGAGAACTAGGTAAGTATAATTCATTTAAGTATGTATGTCTTAAGCTCTAAGCCATGTCAGAGGCCTATGGGCGGCTTAAAAACTCTGACACCAGGTTGTTCATCAACCATACGATAAGAAGAAGAAGAAGAAGTATGTCTTCAATACTTATCGACAGACCAAAATACCTAACTAGGTATGACAGTTTACCAAGCAAAAATATGTCTGTCTACAAGGTTTTCTTGGCTAGACAATGTTCAAATCATAGATAAGTACCAATGATACTTCATACAACTGTAGATTCTCTTAATTATACCAAGCTACGCAACGCAATTAGAACTTTTTACATCGACTAGAGCAGTGTGCCCAGCTGCAATCAACAGTAGGTAATCCGTATCTGGTGAATTAAACTGTTCAAACTATTTCAAGGTGAGCCGCCATAGCCTGTCCTAGCTAACTGTTGGGGGCATCGCCATCAATGGTTCAGTAGCAAGTTCCTTTAGCTTAATGATTTGTATTGATCGCTGTACGGGTAATTAGTACAATTACCCATTTACGTGCAGTGATTAGACCTATTTATGCACGTAGGAATGGAGAATCATCTGACATTGTTATTATCAAATAAGCAATCAAAGTGATAAATGGGTTATTTTTTAAAATTTGCCTGAGTTTAACATATTAAATTAAGAATAACCGTGCGTTGTGCTGAATGCAGTGATAAATTATGTCATTAATTTCATCGAAATAGTTTTATTAAACACTCACTCTGTACAACAAACAGTTGGTAGTAATGATCCAAATATCTATATTATACTCTTACTCGTACTCTACATTCTACGTATACAGATAGTGTTCTTAGATATTAGATTAGGTAGGTATTGTATTGTCAACGTAATTCTATTCATTCTAGAATCTAATATTTTGTTTCACTTGCTTAATGCGGTAGCACACGCTGTGTGCCATATTCTACATAATTCATGGTAGTATAGAGCGAACTCTATGTTAATTCTATGTAGAGCCGGTATTGCCGCGACCACAACTTTGGCCCGCCTCTCGGTCTCTAAATAAAGTTACGATTATTACCCTATTACCTAATTTGAAAATAGAATGTGTAAACATCATCAACCACAAGAAAAATAGTAGGCTCTCTTTTATCTTCTGAACTATTGTTAAATATGAGTTTGATTCCGCGCTGTTGAAACCCTTTTCACATTGTTACAAAGCTTGAATTGATAAAAGAGCTTAGGTTTTAGGTAGTTACCCATATCAACAGAACAGTACAGATGTGTCATACTCATACACAATGAAATGCAGTTGCCAATTAGGTATACAGTTCATACTTATGCAGCTTTTATTCATTGATAAGTCAAGAGGACATTTGCATTTTGAAAGAAAGAAAGAAAGAAAGAAAATATATTTATTTGGTATCTAAAACACATGAAATACAGAATAACTAGATCAAATTACATATTAAATTAAAAACTAAAACAAAATTACACAAATCATTATTAGATACCAAAAGGGTCTACGCTCAGTATAAAGTCGTAACAGCAAGTAGAGCTGTCACGACCACTGGTATTCTGCGGAGGCCCTTTATGTATAGATAGCGGCAGCCACCAACAGCAAACAAGCAACTGTTTCGTCAGAACTACTGGACGAAGGTTACAAAATATATATGTTTTGGATGCTACATGTTTACATATATATGTAATACGAGCTTAAAATAATAATTGTACTCAGGGATCACTTTCTTTATATAAACTACAAATCACAAATATAATACCATCTAATTCAATCATAAACATCAAGAACCATACCAACTTCTTAATACAGACAAATTGCACTTACATTTTAAACACATTTCTACATAATAAATGTGTAAAATATACATATAAGTTAGAATAATGCACTTCAGCTCCTCAGTTCAGCTTACTATACAGACATAAATTGCACTCACATTTTAAACACATTCCTATATGATAAGTAAAAAAAGAGATTTAAGTAAGACTAATGCGCTTCAGCTCCCATTTTTTGTAATTCCAATAGAAAGTCTTTGTATTTTATTTTAAATGTTATAACAGAACCACTGTTCCTAATTGGTGGGGGGATGTTGTTCCAACATTTAGTTGCTGAGTAACGGAAACTTCCGCGAAATGCTGCGGTGTTGTACGGGGGACATATGAGACGATCAGTAATCCGGGTTGTGCGCTGAGTGAATTTGAGACTGGCAAAATGGAGATTTTCGACGAGACTCCATATTTAAAGAGATCACTTCTATTTAAATATGGAGTAACGTGAGCTCTTCTGGGGACCAGGAAGCAAAACCTGGCGCAAGCATTCTGGACGCGTTGGATTAGTCTTTTTGTGCGTCCCAAGATACACCCACCAATTACTGTGTCTGCATAATTTAATTTTGATAAAATCAGGCTTTCACATAAACGTATGCGTACATCTACACTTAAATACTGTCTTATTTTATAAAGAACCCTGAGTCTGTAGAAACATTGTTTAGCGGTGTTAAGAACGTGATTTTCAAACTTTTAAAGTACCATCAAACAACACACCCAGATTTCTGGCTTCATCAATTTGTTCTATACAACAATTCATTATCTTTAGATCTGTCTTGTAAGAAATAATGCGCTTCCTCTGTGTTTTGGTTCCCATTACTATAAACTTGGTTTTAATCGGGTTAACCACAAGACCATGAATTTCAGACCAATTTGCTATACGATTAAGATCAGCGTTTATAAGGTTGAAAGATTCGATAGTTTTGTCAGGCTTGAAATTTTGTAGACCTGAAGGTCATCTGCATATAGGTGGTGGTTGCAGTTAATTATACAGTTAGGCAAATCTGCTGTATAAAGAACAAAAAGTATAGGTCCTAATATAGATCCTTGCGGTACTCCGCGATCAACTGGCGAAGTCACCGAGCATCTTTTGTTTCCATCAGAAGAAGTAATTTCTACTTTTTGAGATCGCCCCGAAAGGTAACTAGTAAACCATTGCAATGTGTTGCTGTCAAACCCATAAAACTTCAATTTAGCTAACAACAAGGAAGTATTGATTGTATCAAATGCACGAGAGTAGTCAAGCAAGACAAGAATAGAACCCTCTCCCACATCCTGCCCGGATAGTACATCATCAATGACATCAAGAAGTGCTGTTGCTGTGCTTCTACCTGTCCTGAAGCCAGACTGTTTATGAGGTAAGATATTATTATCATTAAGGAATTTGTTCAATTGCAGGCATACAGCTTTTTCCATAACTTTTGACATAAAAGGTAAAATACTAATAGGTCTCAGGTCTTTCAATACAGTAGGATTATTAACTTTGGGGATAGGCTTAATAAGAGATTCTTTCCATAAATCAGGAAAAGTACCAGTTTTAATAGATAAGTTGATAAGACCAGTAATTGTACTTAATGTTTGCGGCAATGTCAAAAGGATCATTGTTAAGGAAATTCCGTCAATACCTTTGTGCATTGATTTTATCTTTTTTATAATATTATGCACTGTATGTTCATCCACAGGCTGTAGACTAAATGTTGCATTGCTGAAACGATTTGTACTTAGGTAAGCTAACTGTGACATATTAGTGTTATTGTTTCCTGGGGTATCCAAAAAGTGATCATTGATATGATGAGGATTAGAGAGGTGTTCCGGTAGATCCTGGGATAATTTATTAAAGTCAATTATATCGCGTTTAAGGTTCTTCCAGAGGGAACGTGAGTCGTTTATGTTTTTATTAATACTGTAATTAAAATAAGCTGCTTTTTCATGATACATGGCTGTACTAACAAGATGTTTAAGTTGTTTATAGTATAATTTATGGGATTCAAGCTTTGTCCGGCGGCTCCTATTATGTGCTGCATCTCTGAGCATAATCATTCTTCTTACAGTATCGGTAATCCAAGGATACGACTGTTCTTTTATATAGAACTTTTTTAAAGGGGCATATATATCAAATAAGCGTATAATTTGTTTATTAAATGTGTATAGAGAGTCATTTACGTCATTACATAGGACATTTTTCCAGTCTATATGATCGATGTCCGCATTGAATTTTTCTAGATCAATATTTTTAATAGGTCTGTACATAATCCACCGAGACAACTGCTTAGGTTTCTTTACATTCAATTCAAACGAAATAAAGGCGTGTGCACTTAAATCAGGTACATGGTCAACTACCACCTTGCTAACTTTTAGACTGCTACATACAAGGTCCAATAGTGTCTCAGAGTGTTCCGTGAAGTGTGTGGGTTCAGTTATGTATTGCTTTATACTCATGCATTGGAGGAATTCATCCAATTTCCTAAAACTAGCTTCACCTGGTTTCAACATATCGATGTTGAAATCACCCATGAGTATGATATCATCGTGTGCGGAGAAAGCTCCAACTGACTCTGTCAATGCATCAATAAACGTGCTCTACACATAACCAGGGCGGGCGGTAGGCGGTGCCGATAGCGAGTCTACGACCGTCCAGTGTGGCACCGAGCCACATCTGCTCGACCGAGGGCGCGTGCGGGTGGTCGAGGAGGCGCGCGTAGAGCCCGCGGCGGATGTAGAAGCCTACACCCCCGCCGCGCGCCCGGGCGCCGGGCGGGCGCGGCACGTGCCGCAGCCGGTAGCCGGGCGGCGCGGGCGCGCGCGCCTCGCCCGCCCGCAGCCACGTCTCGTTGATGGCCACGATGTCTGCTCCGTGACGTTCCATGACGACTAAAAACTCATCATGCCGTACCAAGCGAGCCAGGGTTCAACAGTCCTAATGATAAATTTTTACGCTTGGGAAACTGTATGACAAAACTGTGTAGCAATTGAATGTACTTGCAATTGTTTAAAAACTTTTTTAACAGTGTTAGGTGTCGTTTAGCTATGGTATATATACAAAGAAACATATTACAGAATATACTACAGCGAGACATTACAAAGCACGTATTTGAACATAATGTTAACGCGTAAAAATTGTTTATGATTAACAAACGGATTTTGCAAGTAGATAATAAAAATAAATGTCCACAGTACATGCTCATCATCATTCTCCTGCCCTTGTCCCACACTAAGTGGAGTCGGCGCAACATGTATATTATATAAATGCTATCATTATATAAATTGATAAGAACTACTCGACGACATAAATATAAATTAACACTATTGGACGGATAAAAGCAATTTGACAAAACGATGTAGTTACGAAACTTCGCACTAGACCAGAATGTTTGCGAGCCCATCATTGAAAAACTTTTAAACTGTATAAAATAAACTAATGTAGTGAGACTCAAGTACAACACAAGTTTAAAAAATATCAAAAAATCATATACGTATATCAAAAAACAAACATTAAACAAAATAATAATTAACGTAAACAAATCATCTTTATATAAAGTAAAAATTAAATAAAACCTTGTAACAAGGGCACACATAAGACCACCAGCAATATTACATTGGTTAACAACATAAATATTACATATGGTGTTAAATATGAGAGCTAACATTAACATGGACCAAAAATTTTATTTAAGTCGGACTCGAGCGCAGGCGATGTCGCGGCGAACCATGTTCTTTGCGTGCGAATATATTTCCGTCACGCGTCCACACGTATCTCCATTGAGCCCGCATTTATAAACAGGAAGGTTCGTTAAAGAAATGATCAGTTATTTTATTTTCTAACGCCTTTTATTTTCTACGGAAAATCCATATAGGACCACATACCCTACATTTCGTTTGTGGAAGAAAATATATTGACCTGAAAAGGGCAAGTGAAGGGCTCGACCTTCGCGACGCGATTTGATTAATATCATGTTTTTCTTATTATTTATATAGGAAGAAATATATCATCCCACAGCTTCGGAGTTCGGATTGTTAATTAGTAAAACGAGCTAACCGTCATTGTGCACGCCTGAAGCGTCCAATATCAATTTTCAATATCCGTTGACTTGTAGATGACTTTGAATTTGAGGTACTATAATAGACCACAACAAAGCGTTGAAAAGTATTTTACGATATACGTACATACGTAGTTGACTGTGGTATTTTAATATTATTATTACGGAAAAACTTATAACAGTTTTACCTACAAACAAACGTTTATATGTGCCCGTGTGCCGGTATATAAACCAGTTTCAATATAATTATCTGGAATTACTTAGATTTGTCGTAGTGTGGGTAGGAATTAGATTAATAGAACATAAGAACATTATTAAAATCTATAGATGTTTTGCGATAGAGCATAGTTAGTAATATGTAATATCTATACTAATATTATAAAACTGAAGAGTTTATTTGTTTGAACGCGCTGATCTCAGGAACTACTGGTTCAAATTGAAAACAAATTTTTGTGTTGTAGAGACCATTTATCGAGGAAGGTTTGAGGCTATATAACATCACGCTGCGACCAATAGGAGCAAAGATACAATGGAAAATGTGTAAAAAACGGGGGGAAACGCGAATGAAGTCGCTGGCACAGCTAGTTATTCATATGATCTAAATAAAATCCAATGAAAACAAATAATTAATATGTAAGGCAAGTGTTTCTAAGGGGAAATTAAATTAAAAGATTGTATCTATCTACCTGATCGTTCTCAATGGACGGCCAGTGTATTCCGCTCACAGAACGATGCCCATATGCGGGATACAGAGAAACCTACGCGGACACGAGTGACGATTGTGTGGGAAATATCTATTAAATGCTTATTATTTCAAGGCAATATAATCCCGGTATAGTCTTGGCTCTCCTACACAAGCAATTAATACTAAATAGGTAGGTTGTATCAGACGATTCGCTAGATTTAGTGCAATTAACATGTGAATTACCATAAGAAGACCACGTTCGTTATAAGTATGGATATAGTTAATAAAAAGCTTAGATCGAGTACAGTATGTTCAATTTAGAATAGCTGTATCAAAAGTACATATTTCCATCTATTCAGTGATATTTCCAATTTTGAAGGAAGGGTAACATAATATGAAATTGATCACATGACTTTTAATACATATACCTCTCGCTACGTGGATACCTATTGTATGTAATTATGTGGTTTATAGATAAGGCACGCGCATGAACTGGCTACCTAAGAAACTAGAACTAATTGACCCATCAGTGACAGTCGAGGTCAGAAATCAAGGTAGTCGGGATTGATTCATACATTTAGCATGTACCCACTTAATGATATATGCCCCATCCCATTAGGACTTTTGTGTAATTGGATGGTATTGTTTGAATATGCTTAAAGGTGACGAGACGTGTGTTTGTACCTGCCTGTCACGCAATTATGTTTACTGGGTAGGTATAATTATTTTCTAATATTTATCATCTTTTGCCGAACTATTAATCATGCTAGGAACAGTCTACTGTATAATAGTATTATTCATTCGTTACTATTGCAGTGCAGCCTATTATGTAATTATTCATATCTACTAATGAAGATGAATGCACTTCTTGTTTGTTATTCTATTATAAACGTAGGTATGTCTAGTTTCGTACTTATTACCATTTCAGTTAACTGAATTTACAATTTTTTGCGATGAAGTCCTGTTGAGTTTGAACCGTCCGTTTAAGCGCTAAACCGTATTTACTTGTGTAAAGTAGGATATGTATTGTCTTTATTGAACGACAAACCGAATAGTGGCCCAAAATTATGCAACAAATACCTGCTTTATAGATACGCAATTCCTTCGAAGCCTGTTTAGATATTAGGCTGCAGCCGTAACGTTACGATCGTTGAATTAAGCTGTGCCCAGCCAAAAACTTATGGTAATAATATAAGCTGTAGGTATATAATCAAGTTAGAGGTTCACATTGATAAACAATACGATAGGAAGTTTAACTATTTATTCTAATAATTCAGATACCCTTTAAAATGCTTTGTCGGTGACATAATCGTGACACGACATCTAAATTTATGATCCCGTTTTCTCATCTGATTTACAACTTTTGACTTTGTAGATGGACCGATTGTGTGACTAATTTGGTCTAACCTTGTTCAATGATTGGATCTATTTCTTAGTACCGGGATGAAGCTTTTCGCATACATACTATTGGCATTATGACATCATCCTTGTGTTGGTGGCTGTAGTAAAGACTGGCGTCCATGACTGGAGTTCCACAGTGAGTGACGAAATGCGTGAACGGCTACACGTTTGTCGTATCCATTAGCGAGTTGCGAGTAGCCAGCGAATTCACTCGGGCCGGCGGAAATGGTTCTATGAAATCAAGTGGTTTAAAAAACAAGTACACGAAGTTTTTAAAATATGGAATATTTTAAGAATTTTTGGAGACGATACTTTGGAAGACGTCAGAAATTCGTTATTGTGCCATTTCAACCAGGTAACTAGAAAGTATTCTTAAGAATTAAAGATGTAAATATAAGTAAAATAAGTTTATCCTATTTTTTATGTATTATATTCTTTAATTTTACAAATAAACTTACGCTAAGATAAAGTAGGATATATGTTAATTATGTTTTTTTTTTAAATCAGTAACACCTGTAATTTTTTGATAACTTCGTAAGGTTTTAAAAATAAAGCTTACGTACCTAGTAGATTAGATCGTCTCCGCTTGCGTAGACTAAAAGATCAAATTCATGGTTAATTAATAGACACAATATTGGTCGATGACGAATATTTTGCTCAGCTGTGAATGAATTTGTAATAAGGTAAACATTAGCGTTACGGATAGAGTCAATAATATTAGGATAGATAGTCTTGATCAGACGTAGTTGTAAATTCAAAGTTGTAATTAAAATAAATTTTGCATGCTTCCTAGTAAACAAATCCTTCAAGTACGTAATTATTTAGCTATATTTTTTATGTGAGAACAAAAATCTAGGTAACAATAGCAATTAAATCATTCAGTGTTTTGTTTGCGGGATTATTTTTAACTTCTGAGCGGATCTTCAAGCGCTGATGGGTTTTCAATGTCATTGGTGTTTCCTTTCGTCTTTAAGACTTCAAGGTTCACAAAATATTGTCTTTAACAAAAATGTTTTTTAAATATTTACAAATACAGATGCTAAATATTAAATCTTCGTAGTAAATATTCCAATATTCCTATTTTTTGCCTCAATCGCAATCGGAAATTTCTCAAATCGTGCTGTATTAAGCCCTACATCAGCGGCAATCGAAATATAAACCTCAACGGTTTTCAACGGCTGTCGAATTCAAACTAATTTAGGTAACCCTTACAGATGTAGTCGACGGCACGCGACTGGGAGTCCTCTCGGTGCAGGGCATCGACTTCTGCATCGACGTGAACGGGGAGAACCACCACACACACAAGTTCCACCTGATGACCAGGCCCGTGGACCGGTGCCTGGTCGTCAGGAGGGGGCAGTCCTTCAAGCTGGACCTACTCCTCAACAGACCGTATGACCCTAGCAGAGATGCTGTCTCCTTTATTTTCTACGTCGCCGGTATGTCTGCATTTTTTATATAAATTTTATATCTCTCTTATTTAGGAGATATATTGTAAATTAGTGGTGAAGGTTGTTGTTAGAAATTAAATTTCTAAAGGTTGGGCCACACATACCCGTAGGTTGGAAGTAGCACCGCTAGATCGTTCCCGGATCGTGACCGCTTTGATTCTCGCCTCTGTGTAAACCTTAAGAACATCTGGGAGTAGTCATGAATTGTATGTTTTCACATGCATACCAAAAATAACAATGTCTCATAGGTAATATGTGTTTACATATTACCAACTGGTGCAAGTGCTTTCTTATAATATCTAAGTATTTCGAACAAGGATATATTATTATCTTACAGAACTTTTAATAAGTCAAAGCATGCTACTACGCCAAATTAACAATTTATAAGACTTCAAATATGTAATCGCACCTCTGTAAGCTTGAGCTGAAATTTGTCACTTAACTTCTATCTATTTATTTAAGTTCTTCTTTATAATATCTTTGCTTAAGCTAATTTTCCTTTACTAATTGTAATATTCGTCGCACACGACAATAGACGAGTCATCCTCAACAGATGCGACGATGCGAGGGCCGTCCAACGAGATGTCAGCGGCGGTGCCCTTACTAGAGAAGGGTTCGGAAGTCATCGGCGGCTGGTCGGCGGTCTACGAGGGCCAGGTGGACTCCCACCTCATGGTGGCCATCATGCCGGCCGCGGACTGCATCGTGTCCGCCTGGCGCGTGGACATCGACACCAAGCTCACTGGAGGAGGCTCTTTGAGCTACACACACCCTCAGCCGATCTATGTACTCTTCAACCCTTGGTGCCTTAACGACAGCGTGTACATGCCAGGTATTTTCAGTGGTATATTTAGGTAGAATAAGTTAGCAACACACTTCAAATGTTTGGGAATGTTTGGTTTGTAAAACCTTGTTTCAAATTCTAGTATAGAGTTGAGTGATGCAATACATCCTCGCCTGTCCTGTTAGACTTGTGATTTATTGTTGCACAACAACAATCCCACGCAAATTATTTATGGACTACATACTTTTGCGTCCAGTATAAGTAATTTTCGATCAGCTCGTTAGTAACGCTTGTAAATGTAATTTTAGAAATTGGTACATGCGATTGCAGAGGAATAATGAAGTGGATCCTAACATGATGTCATATGGGAATATTAAAATAAGTATAGTTTCTGTATGTAGGTCATAGCCACCGTGAAGAGTATGTGCAGGAAGACGGTGGCCTCATGTTCAGGGGAGTGTACAACGTCATCAAACCGACGCCATGGAACTACGCGCAATACGAGAAAGACATATTAGAGTGTTCATTATATCTAGTCAGGGAAATTGGAAAGGTTTGTATTTAAAGAATAAACTTCGTGTGACCTTATTTATTTTTATAAGTTAAAACAAATATCAATTTGTATGGTCAGCAAAAAATTTATTAAAATTAATCTATTAAAAACCGCATCAAAATCCGTTGCGTAGTTTTAAGGACCTAAGCAGACATACAAACAGACAGTGGAAGGCGACTTTGTTTTATACTATGTAATAATTAGACTCTATCATAATTAAAATTGGATATAACAATTTAAGCTCCTTACAGATAGATAAGTGCCTTTATTATTGTTACATTGTGATTTAAAACCTCCGTAGTGGTGATATCATTGCCCACATTAATCAATTAAACTGGGACGCTTCTGATATCTACCATTTATTTATGTCTTACAGAGACTGTCTTTAAAAACAAAGAGCCCTTTTCCCTGTACCGCATATGAGGAAATCCATATGTAAATTAAGGCCACCATTCATATTGAAATGAGACTGCCTATAAACAAAGGGACCTTTTCCCTTTAATGCGATGAAGTCATCGAAAGAGTCTTTCATTTATTAAAGCCCAACAATTGTACCGACCAAATCCTGTCGTCAAAAACGAAAGAGTTTTTTGACCAGTGACGTAAGTATGTGATTAAATCGTCGAGCCATCTTAGGAGTCCACTAATTCCAGGTCAAAGGGCGCGCCCGGGGCGACCCGATCCGCGTTGCGCGCGCGCTGTCCGCCGCCGTGAACGTTCAAGACGACAACGGAGTACTCTTCGGGAACTGGGGCAAGGAACTAAGTGACTACAGCGGCGGCACCCATCCACTCAAGTGGATCGGCTCGCTGACCATCCTCCAGCGGTACTTCGAGAAGAAGAAGCCCGTGAAGTACGCGCAGTGCTGGGTGTATGCGGGAGTCCTTACTACCAGTGAGTTTTGTTGAGTGGTTGCAATCTGACTGGGCTAAGAAGATGTTACATATGGTATTATGGTAAACCAATCTCAAGATTGCCTTTCATTTTCGTAGTCGTATTCTCCATTGCGCGCTCGACGGTCTACAAATGTTCCACATTTCCTGTGGTTTTAGAGTATTGAGGTGCTCTACAATATAGTGCAGCTATGACTTGATTAGACAGGCTCTATATGGCTGATATTAGGTATGTCTGGCAATAAATAATTCGTGGACGAATCGTTAACGAATGAAGGTTATCGATAAAAGCTTGTTATCATTATGTCATGTATTATGCTTATTAAGAATCAGCTCAGAAAAAAATGCTCTATTACCTGGCCTTTGACTCTATTATCATAACAATTATTAATCTTCTCTTTATAAAAAGTCTGCTACATAATTATTTTACGATACTCGTTTTGTATCTAAGTAGTAATAGCCTTATTCATCAATATGAATAAATAGAGTTATATAAAATGCGAGCTCATTGTTTTTATGAGTCCTTTAATGAAATTCAATTATCCGTTAACAAATGACAAACAATTGTTACTGATAATTTCGGTCCAGACTATGGTCAAACATCATGATTCATATGCTCAGAGGTCAAGGGTATTGCATGACTAATTTGACGAATTATTTACACATAGCCCCGTAAGTCAGATAAATAAAAGTACCTATTCAATGTTCTGAGCGTAGGAGTACTCTGGCCCATGTATGTGGGTGCGTAATTAATGTTATTGTTTTGTATGCAGTTTGCAGAGCTTTGGGAATCCCGTGCAGGCCGGTGACTGGGTTCGACGCGGCGCACGATAGTGGAGGGAGCCTCACGATAGACATCATTCAGGATGAAGAGGGGAACATTCTGGAAAACTTTACAAACGACTCAGTTTGGAACTACCATGTGTGGAACGAGGTAAGGTGGAAACTGTGTGGGGAATGCAAGGGTGTGTTTCCGATATTAGGTCCTCTAAAGATTCAAAATGTAGGATACCTTAACATGTAGGTAGTTACAAAAACCCGCACTAGATCAGCATGGTTGACTTAGGCTGTATCGCCCTAGTTTAGGATAGGCCCGTGCCTCTACAGCGGAGACGCATATGATGACGAATTTATTGTACTACTTACTCATCCACGTATTTTCCACTATGATCACAGACTTTGGTCCAGTATTTCATACAGTTTCATAATTCTGGGAACGATAAGAAAGCTCCACTCGCGTATAAATAGCTTTGCAATACGCATCTGTTTCGTATAATAAACTTCTTTAGATATCTACACCGCGACCAATAACACGCGCTTGAATCATAAAATACATTTTATTTATAGGGAACAATAAAGATACTTAGGTATTCCACATTCCAATCGCTCGATAATATTTAATGTATTATAGACCTACCTACTCGTGAATTCGGATCTGACAAACAACATACACTTATTATACACTAGCTTTACGCCCGCATAGAGACGTTTAACGGGTAACCAGGTTGTTCATCAACCATACGATAAGAAGAAGAGACGGGTAAAACATTACTTCCTTATAGCGCAGTCGGTTAAAAAGTAGCCTATAACCTTTCCCAGGCTCTGGACTATATCTGTACCAAATTTCATTTAAATCGGTCCAGTACTCTATGCGTGAAAGCGTAACAGACAGACAGACAGAGTTACTTTCGGATTTATAATATTAGTAAGGATGTTGGATCTAAGTCAATTTATACAGAAAAGTCTGCATGAAAATTAAAATTATACGATATGAGTATTAAAAATGAAAAACAAAATACATAAATACAGTGAGCAAAATAACATTAAAATTTAGATTCAGAAAAACCTACATCATCATCAACAGACGTAAATGACATGGGTACTTACATAAATGGAAGAAGTATCTTGGGTAAATTTTTATGTATTACTTATCATACTGTCCTGTTTGACTTTCTAGGTATGGATGGAGCGTCCAGACCTAGGTTCCGAATACGGGGGCTGGCAGGCGATAGACGCGACCCCACAGGAGATGTCCGAGGACATGTTCCGATGTGGACCAGCGTCCCTCCGGGCTGTGCGGGACGGAGACCTGCAGAGACCTTATGATGCGGGATACGTGTTCGCGCAGGTCAACGCTGATAAGGTGGGTTATTTGCCAGTCAAAGTTTTCATAGCGTCGAGGTACTGGAAGGATATGAGACACAATGTCCTGAGGGCCTACCATGAGTTGGCTATCGAAAACTTACTTACGTTAAAAACCTATCGAGTTGTTTTTTTCATACGGCCGATTTTAGTTCTTCGCGTAACCACTAGCTGCGTTGTACAAGTTTTTCATAGACATATTTACGTAGGCGATATCGAGTGCGTAAGTTTTAAACTCATGGTAGCCCCACTGGTGATAAATGTTAATAGCACGATTATTTCGGAGAGGATTATGAGAGGAAAATCAAAATCAAAATTATTATGTTTCAGTTACTATGGAAATACTCTGGAGAAATTCAACCATTGAAATTATTAGCTCGAGACACCAGGACCATCGGTCAAAACCTTTCGACGAAAGCGATCGGCAAAATGGAAAGAGAGGTAATTCAAATTTGGTAATTTATATTTTTATGTCTGGTCAAGAACGCAAGGGTACAGTGGATGCGAACGGCGCAGGATTGATCGTTGTGTGGACGGACATCATTAAGCTCCCTCAATGATGACCTTGCCAGTTTCATCCCTTCAACACCTGATATGATGATTTGATGCTATAACAGAAAAACTTTATCGTTTTCTTCTATCAAAAAGTAATGTCTCTTTAGATCATTTGTTTTCTTTTTCTAGGATATCACAGACCTGTACAAGTACCCTGAGAGCTCCAGAGATGAGCGCACGACAATGGAGAAGGCGCTGCGCCGCTCCGGCACCATGTTCGCGCGGTACTACCTCAACGACGCCTTCAACGACGTCACCTTCGACTTCGAGCTCCGAGACGACATCAAGATCGGACAGGACTTCACTGTCGTAAGTGTTTGACAGCACGATATTTGCTAACCTTACAAGTTCTAGAGATAAGTGTACCTACAAAAGACAACCGCCTGGTCTGGGTGTGTCTCTAGGTGAGGCACTATCGGAACACCTTATCATACTACCTAAGCTCTGTCCAAATAAAACTTCCAGGTGTGAGAGCCATCCGCTCCCCCGCAAGTCCTGTGATGATGACAAGGCTATTCAAAGCCATCATCGTATGTCATGTCTTGGCCTCTTCTAACATTTTCAATCTTTAAAAAGCACTATTTATTCATCAGGTCCTGCACATGAAGAACTTATCCTCGATTACCGAACATCGCGTGAAGGGCATCCTGCGGGTCGACACCGTGACATACCGCGGGAAGACCGGCGACAGCGTGAAGCGAAGCGACTTCGAGCTGGTGCTGAAGCCGGCCGCTAAGCACCGCGTCGAGTTACTGGTTACCTTCGACGACTACTACAAGCGGCTGGTGGACCAGGTACGTTCGAGACCCACTGAGACTCAAGGAAGGATGACAGCGTGACGTGGAGCGACTTCAAGCTCGTGTGGAAGCCAGCTGCCTCGTACTGCGTCGAGCTGCTGGTCACCTTCTTCGACTACTACAAGCGGCTGGTGAACCAGGTACGTTTGAGACAAAAGAAGGGAGACAGGACGAAGCGAAGTAACTTCAAGCTCGTGTTGAAGCCGGTCGCCAAGCACCGCGTCGAGATGCTTGTCACCTTCTACAAACAGCTGGTGGCAGCAATAGTGAAGGACATTACGTTGGTGCTCCACTGTGCGGCTAGAAGACTGACAGGTTGAAGGCAAACTTTAAACTATAGTAAATATGCACCACAGGACGATCACCACTGATTTATTTATTTAGTTTTATAGGGAAGAGAGAGAGGAATTGGCCATTTTGCATATAAGTTACGTGCATTTAAATATGAAAAATCCATATAAAATTAACTTGCAGGCATCATTCAACATCGCGACCATCGCCACGATAGTCGAAAGGCAATTCGACTACTTCGCCCAGGACGACTTCAGAGTACGGAACCCTGACATCAAGATCAGCGTGGAGGGCTTGCCGGTCTCCAAGCAGGAGTTCACCGTCAACGTGAAGCTGGAGAACCCGCTGCCCATCCCGCTCAAGAACGGGAAGTTCTACATCCAGGGCCCGGGTCTGGATAAGCAGCTAAAGATTGAGCTGAAGGAGGTGGGTTGAAAATATAAGATCACGCATCAACGTGTTTTATGATCTGTGTTTAGTCACCAACTTTAAGTACTTTCAATAACAACTTTTTTATATCATATTAAATACGTCTTCTGAAGAAGACTACAGTATATGGACGGCGGATTGGTCGTTTCTATAAAACATGCATACAAAATCGTAGCTCTTGATGAGATTGTAACGTATTGTGCCACAATGAGTCTTCAAAATCCTTGACCCTTTTTAACCGACTTCAAAAAAAGAGGAGATTCTCAATTCGTCTGTATGTTTATTATTTTAAGACTTAGAGACCGAGTAGGAGACTCTCCTAGTGTAGGTATTGATGTCGTCATGTACAAATTTACAAAACCAATTATTAATTTGCAGCCCGTGGCCCCAGGCTCGACGGCGAGCGCGCAGTTCAAGATGACGCCTCCGTGGGCGGGCCGCCACCAGATATCTGCCAAGTTCAACTCCAAGGTACTTTCAAGCTACGCCATTTATTGTGGTCGTGATGAATCTAATGATTACGTTCACCATCAGCATCATTATTGTATTGGGAATCTCAAATCGCGGTCCGCAAACATACGATCGTACTTGTAAAATTACTTAATTACCTATTTATTACTAGTGACCCGGCCTCGCTTCGTTTCGGATACATCTATTAAAAAACCTTATCAAGATCCGTTGCATAGTTTTAAAGATTTAAGCACACAAACATACCTACCTACAGACAGACGCGGGAAGTGACTTTGCTTTATACCTACTTTGTAGAGTTCATAATATATGTACAGTTATAATTATACAGTTATACATTTCTTAACTGCTCGATGGCGCATAAAGTGCCCCTGTCTCATGCGCTCAAGAGTCGTGGGTTCGATTCCCACCCTAGAAAAATATGTGTGATGAACATAGGTATCCATAGGTAACATAGGTTCATTGTTTGGGTGTGTTATTTATATATTTGTGTGCCACTACTGTTTTTGATTTCTATAACACAAATGTTTAGCTGCTTACCACGGGTAGGGATCAGATCAACGTGTATTTACTATTTTTTATATTATTCACTCGTTTATTGCAGGAAATGCACGACGTGGACGGGTTCCTATCAATCCGGGTGGCCATGCCCGAGCCCACCGTGGCGCCCGCCACCAACGGAGGGTACTCCAACGACATCGAAACTCATCAGGTTTAGAACAAGCCGAAAAAATTGCCGAAAAAAAGGCCTCATACAAAATTAGTACATGTCCTTTCCCTACGGTTTAAACTTTTTCAGTGAGTTAAACTTACATAACGTTTTCTTTATTTGGAACCTTTACTTACATTCTTAACTATCGTACCTACTATTTGCGCGAGAATAGGTATTAAAATTGTGAATTTTTCCCAGTGTTTATGTAAATATGTAGGTGAATAGTGATACATTTACCGTTTAATTTAAATATTTTTTATAGAAACATACCACAAGCCAGTATAATGCATAAAACTTGTAGAGAGGTAGTTAGTCTATCTAAACTAATTCACTCGTGTATGTCAAGCCTTACATACATTTATGTCCGGTTTTTGTATTTCTTCAGAGAGTTGAAAATGTATTAAAGGATAGCATTTGTAAATTTGACCCCTTGTGACTAGTTGTCGAAAAAAGTAGTGTAAACACCAAAGTAAAGAACGTACAACTCTTAGACTAGGTTTGTTTGAAAATGATGATAAATTAGATTAGCGTATGAAGCAGATGTTTGATAATTCTAAATGTTCTTATTGAATCAAAGTGTCTATTTCTTAATATATTTACTCATGTAAAATATGCTTTAACCAGTACAATGAATGTTAATGAATGTATTTAGGTAGTAGGTATTTCATTATTCGTGCGTGTCTCTAAAGAGTAGGTACATAATCATAAAAATCTAATGCTGGATTCGTTAATAAGAAAGACTACACGTTTATCTGTGTCTTTTTATTAGATAAGTAAGTATCCATGAAAGTATCAGAAGGCAGGTTGAATATTATTCGTAAAATAAAGTAAAATTATAATTATTGTAACTGAAATAGTAATAACTCTTAATAGAACATGCATGCCTAATTTTACACCTAAATAAGGTATTGTAAATAACATACACAATAATTTATTGAATACTAGTTACGTTGATTATATATTATTATATTGTTAAGATTTGTTAAATAAAAAAAATGTAAATATATGCTGCGTAATCATAATGCGATGGCGTTTTATTTTATTTAAGAGTATTTTGATTCAAAAATGTGTTCACCTTTGCTTTGAAATAAATAATTTACTTTTTAACCTACACTACAGATAACATATAATATTAAAATTAACAATCAAGTAATAAAAAATAAAACTTTTATACAATGAAATTCAGTATTATACCTGAAGTACCAACATGTAGTTTAAAACCCGTAGCTCCATCTAACGTGCAACGTTATGATCAAGTAGTTTAGTTATAGAACTCTACCGTACAAGTTAACAATCTGCTAACTCTACAAACTTTAATTCGCAATTAAAATTAGTATGCACACAAAATAAACTATTAAAAAAGACATGTTGTCACTTAAATGAGATCTGGTACTTCTGGATCATCGACGAAGTCAGGCGATGGTTGTTTACCATCCAGTTTCATTCTAGGGTCAATATAAGATGGCTTAGACTTTGTTTGTGTCATTTTTGTAAAGTCCAGCACTTCATCAGCGGGGCCGATTTCCAAATACTCCCTTTTAGATTGTCCCAAGTTGTCGCGGCAATCAGAAAACTTGTGCTCGGTGTAGAGTTGCGCTTGCTTTTTATCGTCCAACTTGTTTTGCGTTTTAGTTACGGGCTTGCGTATAACAGCGCGTGCTTTCGGCATCGTTACTAGCAGGTGGCCTGTCGTCTGCGAGCGCTCGGCCTTAGAGTTGCTAGTGTCGACCTCCTCCGGTAGATGGAGCTGGAATATCTTGCCCTTCACATTCACTCGCACGTAGTTCGGCTGCACATCAATATCGAGATGACTCGTGTCTAAATATTTGTATACTTCTAAATCTAGAACGTAAACATCTGGTTCCGTGTCATTAAATTTGAAATTCAGTTTCGCTTGATTTATATTGAAGGGTCTTCCATCCGGCGCGAAGAACTTGTACACTCGTTTTTCTTCCTTTTTTACTTCAGATTCGTAGCTTTTAAGTTTCAGTTGCCGCATGTGTTCAATTTCATATCGCACTTCGGGCGCATGTTCACATTTTTCTGCCCAAAACTGTTTGTTTCGCTCGTCCGGATCCATATCTTTATATTCATTTTCCCACTTGGATTGAATGTCTCTCTCTAAGCGAGACTTTTGTTTTCTTCTTTGATGCCTGTAATTTTCTTGTTCGAATAAAATATCGGATCGAATAATTTTTAAATTTTGTAGGGCTTTAATTCGGTCGGACCTCTCAATGTCTTTTCCGTCCAAAGTCGTAAGCTGTGGTAGAGTTCCAATTACGAAATCGCGATAATTATCGTAATCAGTGCAAGGGTTACCGGTCAGGTATAAATTTTCTAGGTTGTAGTTATCGACAAGGTTCTCAACACTCACTATTTCACCAATAAAATTGACAGTTAAATCCAGTTTTTGTAAGGACTCGCATCTTTCCAAGTTTTCTATAATTTCAATGTTATTAAGAGCTAAATTAAGATAAACAAGGTGTTTCAACTTATTGAGGTTTTCAATTTTTGCAATAAGGTTACTCTGCATCAGAAGAATTTTAAGTTTAGGGCACCAATCTTGCAAGTATTCAATCTTCTCGATATTTTCTTGATGTAGAGCTATTTCCTCGACGGGGCCCAGAAGACGCTCATGATGTTCCGTCTTTTTACGCACCAATTCTACAGTGATTTGCACCATAGTTATAAATTGTTAGATAATGTTCTCAAATCCCTTTCCGTAATTGACTGATGGACGACAGGATGACGACAATGTTGATTCGTAACCTAGCAACGCCGAAGCGTTGTGTTGTTTTGTGTTCAGACCAAGGTTCAAAATGTTGTATCATTAAAACTTCTAGATATTGTAATGATATTTTTTTTTAATCTTTACAATTATTTATTCATTAATTAAAGCATAAACAAACATGCTTGGTGCATTAGTGGAGCTCTGATAGATATTAAGAACAGTCATAACGAAACGCACCTATAGACCTTTTTAACTTGTCATATTATAATAAATGTCATGCCGAGATAATTTAAAACAGGCACTTATTAATTAACATCAAGATGACATAAAATGATAAAACTTTTTAGGCACCCGAATATTTTAATTGTGGGCAATGATTAAATGACATTCACATGGTTGCTGTTACTAATTAGGACAAGGGTTGAGTATGGGCGGGAGCTCGGGGCCGGTGGAAGGGCGCTCATAGAATCAACAGAGTCTCAAGTTATCTCGCCATCTCGGCGGAGGGCAATCCGTCATTTAACATTCCATCGGAGGCCGGGACCGCTCCACTCAACCGTACTAAATTAATATCGCCGTCATGTAGACGGTATTAAAACATTTTAAACGATGCCATTTATAATGTGACGTTCAGATATCAAGTCGCAAGAGCGCAACATATTTTATTCCACGAAACTGCCAAAAGACAATGAGGATGAAGGATTACTATCATCAAGGGTTCGTTTTATTGTTAATATTCGAAGTCGAACGAAAAAACGATGTGGAAAAAACACGAGTTGGTTGGATGAAATAAGGCATGACAGAGGGAAAGACGGTGTTATTAGTGGCATAGGGCGCGGCGCCCCGCGGTCTGTGTGTGCCCGGGCCGGCGGGGCGCCGCGCGGGCCCACTTATTGAAACCAGCTAATTTAACATTCTGTTGTTTAAACAAACACCAAATGCTAGTAGTTTATTGAAAAGACGAACGTGTTTTCTGACAGTCCTTATTGATTGTCTACTTAAAACTCGCCGGGGATGGTCTTATCAAACTTGCTTGGTTGAAAGTGTGTGATATTTTTAGTTTTGCCTTGCAGCAGTAGATGGCGCTGTGAGCTGAATATTCGTTCAACAATAATAATATATTATAACCGGAGCCGTTCTTAGAAGACTGATTTGACACTTTTTATTTTATATTTTGCATTTATCCTTGTTAAGAGGAACATATTTAGCGAATCATAAAGAACAACTTTTAAAAATTATTTCAAAATGTCAAATGCACCTAATTATCTAATTATTTGTCTTTTATTACCTAAAATAATTGAATTATAAAAAGAAAACGTAAAATTTCCACTCTGTTTTACGCTTTTACAAGGTTACGCCGTTTGACACGTTTTCATAGTGACGTAGTGGGTAATACTCACCAGGTATTTTTTTAAAATATATTTATAAATAAGGAACTTAAATTCAATCTTTTGGATGTGAATTAATGTTTTTAATAAAAAAAATTATAATTAGACCTTGCTTGGTTATTAAGTGGAAATAACTGTTACTTAAATACTTCGGCAATTTTACCGTTGTCCCTCACTAGTGCAGTCAGTCTGACATGTAGCAAATCGGCCAACTTAGAGCGGCTCTGGTATAGTACTGGTAGCTTGGAAGAGAGTTAAATAAATATATTATTAAATAATATAATATTTTTAACTATTACTTATCCTACATTATATTTATTTCCGAGTTCGATTTGAGCAATATCAAATTGAATTTAGAAGTTCAATAAATAAAAAAAGAAATAAATTGGTAGGTTCTATTGTTACGATGAGATACCTATTTGGTTCGTCATTTGCTTGTTTAGCCCGAAGAAGTGTCGGGATCAGTCAAAACAACCGTCATCACTCCGACTCAACCCTACATGAAAAACAAAACTTCCGAACGTCTCAGTATGTTTTTCTTATTTGTTATCCTGTGCTAAATTGCCGTGATAATAAGATGAGATCCGACAATTTCATTTTTAAATGCCTCTGGACTTGCAAGTGTAGAAACTTGTTGTTAACATGCATGCTAGTTTTCTGGGACTGTTGGGGTCCTATTTTGAAGGATTTTTTTCACATTTATCATGTGAAGGTGAAACAAGCGTACTTACCCGCTTATTTAAAATGCCTTCAGACGCATTCCATTTATCCAAGCAGTGCCTATTAGGATTGATAACCCGCCTACAAAATTAATAGTGCCACATTATGAGCCATTAAAGTTATACAAGTATCAAATAATTCATACATAGCTGTTACTCTGATCAATATTTCTTGTAATCTCACCATGCCTACCTATATAACATTAGGGCGATATTGTATAGATATATAATATCGCTGGTCTCTCCAGGCATTAACATCAATCAGCAACCATCACTCGGCTAATGATCTAATAGGTCAATTTGCAATCCCGAGCAGTTCTGTCATAAATGTGGCTATCCATTCTGATATGATTAGTGTGTTGTAAATGAGAAGTGGTAATGTATCAAGTGGTGCATTAGGAAAAGAAGCGGGGCGAGTGTTGGGGTCCGGCGCGGCCGGCCAGCGGACCGTGAGCAGCAATCTGGCGGCGGCATCTCCGCTCGCGCGCAATCACCGATTCGTTCCAGCGCGGCCGCGCCCGGCCCCGGCCCATTCTCACGTAAATAATTACCGGCGAGTCTCAAATTACAAGGCGCCGCTGCGGCCTGCCGATACATATTCATCAGATGTTCGCGCCGCGCGTGACAGCTTCCTCAGGGCAGCGCAGCTCAGACTCGCTCTCTTCGCCGGCAAAAACACGTCTGCCTCACTTCGCTTAATTAAAACGAACCTGGCACTTGTAGATTACTTTGTGGCGATGCTAATGAACCTTTAACTCATTAGGAGCGCGCTCGGCACGGGCAATTTGGGAGGTGACGTCTGGGAAAATATATTATTCTCCCCAATTTAGAATTTTTTGTGTACTTTTCTACGAGTGCTACGAGTTTAATTATTACTGCAGCGTACTGCTACGAACATGTTTTGATTGCGCTTGCGTTCATGTCTTTTGTACTGTGTCTAATTAATAAGCAATAAAACTCGTAGTGTAACTTAAGCCACCGAATACTAATTAAGATACCTACACGTTATGTTTACATTATGGGGGGACTCATCCGCTCATGATAACCATAAACTCAAGAAGGTAGATTATCATCGTCAATGAAATTCTAATTAGAAATATCGCAACTCTCGCCGGATGCGTTCAAAGCGATAAATTATGCACTGGGCGAGGAGTACTAATTTCGATGCCGACAAATTTTCCACAACCGCGATTTTAATGCGTTTCAAATAATGTCTGTAGGCAACGCTAAATGATAAATCGTCGAAGGAACGCCCCCGACTCGAGTTTAGTATAAATGAGTGCGAGTCTCTCTCCTTCGGGATGGGAAGGAAGAGGACGGCGGCGTCTGGTGCAAGGGCCGGCCGAGGTGTGAGCGCGATGGTGTTGAGATAATAACAGAGCAGCCTCCTTTGAGGCCGCCGCGGCTGCCGAATATCACCATTAGCCGCAATTTGAATACCTCCATCAGTATACCCCCGGCATTTCACATGCTTTTCAATTTCGCCACTGAGCCTTCTCGCCAGCACCTTGCCGCCAGGCTAATCGGAGACACGCAATTTATTTTTTAACTTAAGAAACATTTTATTCATCTTCGTTAGATACAATGATACATAGTGATAGTATAATGCAGTAGGTATTTACTCTATAATTATGTTTATTCCGATTTTTTTCATATTTAGTAGAAATTCAAAGTCAAATTACAAAATCAAAGTGTTTAAAAAAGATTCTGCATAGAAGATTTGCCGATAAAAATACCCAGTAGAAATTGTCTTTTTATGATTTTGTTATATGGTATTATCAATAAACTATGATTTTTTGGTTCCATGTGATACGTAAGAATAATATTCCTACAATAGGATCACTTACAAACTATAATTTACAAGTAATCCCCTTGGGTATTATTTACCACATATCCGCGTGATGCGAACCGCAAGGACGTCAAATGGGGACCCCCATCAAGAGTGTCAGCCGAAAGAATTATGTGTTCCACCCTTCACGTCTTCGTCGCTAAACGCAGAAATTTGGACTGGGCTCGAGGAATGTTACCGGAAGAGTCACAGGGCGAGGAAAACAAACAAGTTAATTGTATTTATTCAAATGGCGGCCGCAGCCGTCGTCTCATGAATACGCATGCACCCCGGCCTTCCGAGCTATGTGCATCGTCATCTCGCTGCGACGCTTATGCAAATCGCTAGTTCGACACCCCTGCTCTAGGTACCTATGCCGACGCGCCTGCCTCGTTAGGTAAAGTCTTACATGGAATATCTACGTTCTAGCCTAATACATGTACTAAGATGGTTTTAGTTTGATGGATGGGTGTATAATCGTTTCTGTGTTCTTTCTTGTAGGGACATAAGCAGGTCTTGCAACTCTTCCATTGCATAATCTGTTTGTTCCATTAGATTTAGTTGGTGTGTAAGGGTACTTCACGCGATAAATGAGCAGTAATTAGCCAAATCTTTGCAACTGAAACCTTTATGATAACGAGAAGACCTATTACCTTGAATATTCCACTGTAACCGCAATAAGTCTATGGTTATTATCAGTGTAATATCAAAATCTAGCGGAATCCTATTGGAATTTCAAAATCGCATAAGACTTATGGGATAACTGCGGTTTGTTTGTTTTGCTTTATGTAAATTGTTATGGCACTGATCAATCAGATATTAAGACTAAAATTCATTAAATATTATTTGGTCCCAAAGGCGGATTCAACATTATCATAAAGATAACTTTTTAAAGTAAAACATTGTTCACCATCGCCGGAAAATATAAATCACATGGCTTTTTAGAAAAGAGAAAAATAAAATATTCTTGTTTGTATATTACTGCGTAAGGCTCGATTTTATCGCCCAAACACGCTTGCTAAAGGAAAAGGCAGTACGTGAGGTGGTGAAATATGCATGAAATAGCACAACCGCTCGTTTGTTAACATTAATATTACATAATCAATAATTTATTTGTATTTGTCCTTTTAACAATTTTTAAATATATCCCCAGTTTTTGAGTAGTTACATTTTAGTTTATGACTATTACCTTATCTATGATCTAATTGTCAAAATGTTTATATGTGTGCTAAATGAACGATTTTCCATTAAAATCGCCATATGCAAGCATAGCAAGCAATATACTTATTAGTATTAAATATTTTTTTGTTCGCATTAAAATAGTTAATTAAAAATTCTCACGTTGCTTATATACGTTATTACGCTTTGCTAAATTGTTAATACAGTAAACTATGCAATATGCA
This sequence comes from Maruca vitrata, assembly GCA_039566165.1. NCBI lineage: Eukaryota > Metazoa > Arthropoda > Insecta > Lepidoptera > Crambidae > Maruca > Maruca vitrata. The sequence goes on along the minus strand of CM076916.1, from coordinate 12,114,242 downwards.
TTCTATTTTGAAATGTTATGAATATTTCAGACTTCGCAACGTTTTCTGTGATAATTATTAGTAGGTACTGTCTCACTATGTACTTGTTAGAAAGCTACATAATATACTTTCACACTAAGTGTTAGTAATTCCAATGAATAAATGGCCATCGTGATTGTAGATTTCTAACATTGGAGAGAAAATTGGTCCCCCGAAGCATTAAAAAGCACTACTATGGAATTACGAGAAAGCTCATGGGACTTTTTAGTTGAAAGAAATACTTCAAGTTACCGTACATGACAGGCTGGTAACGTTATTCCCATTTCTGAGTAGCTATTTACATATGGCGCGAGTGCCCCGTAGGTGCGCGAGCGCGAAGGGGCGGGGAGCTGTCGATCCACTCTTGCGCACACAATGATCACTTACCATTGTTTAGTATAACGTGTTAGCGAGAACAAACCATGTTTGTTTTCGGTAGTGGTTATAGCCAGTAACAGCTTCCTAGCTTTAACCTTGGCATGGTACCTATTGATAATAGAATAATGATCTATGAATTGATCAATGCAAGCCACTAAGTTTATAAACTGTAGGTATGCATAAATCAAGAAACACTCTGAAGAAAGTTCAAAGTTATACTTTTATTGAAATGACTTTATTCCATTCTATCAATAACATCCAAAATTTTATACTGCAATAAATTTTTGAATATATCGACTTCATAAAATATAAATTAGTGTTTTACAACGCTACGTGTGCTTAATATAATAAATTAAATTTAAGGGAAATATGGAGTAAAAAGTTGTTCATCGGTGCTTATATTGTGTATATTCAAGAATCGAGAGAGTATTTAAACATGCTATGGTTACATTAGTTGTATAAAGGTCACCATGTTTTTCTATTTTTATCAGATTATATTCTGTGATGTTTTTCACGATTGCGTACGTTACGGTGGCTTTATGATGAGTTAGTAGGTACTCAAGTTTAGTGCAGGCAAGCATAGAAAAATCCAGAACCTGATAGTAATGTTATTAATACCGATATTTTAGGATTACAGTCATAAATGAGTAAGTATTTTACAATAATACCCAATTTGAAATAACACACTTAGTTCCGGATCACAACAAATGGCAAAGAGAACTAATTACGGGGAAGATAGCGCTACCTCGCGCCGCATAATCCGATTTGTAACGGCTACGCGTCATCCCTTGACAATGGAACAAGCTGAATGTTTATTTGCACAAGATATTTAGCCACTTCCCCGCCGGATTAGGCGGACAAAGACGAGGGGCGAGATAGTGAGACTAATAGGAGGGGCGGGCCCCCACTCGGATGGCAATGATTGTGACTTAATGCGGATTACGCGCCGATACAGTTCATCTTGGTGCAAGGTTCAAATAATAAAATTGTTGCGATTTTAGGGGGAGGACATCTGTAAGTGCAGATTTCAATTTGTAACTAAAATTACTTTCGCATGACATAAATATCGTAGTAATGAGGCCTTATAAGGTAAATACAGGTAGATAAGTATCTAGGTTAACATTTTAGAGATACAAAACAGTACTTAATATATAAATTTCTTCTGGTGCAGAAGGAAATGAAAGGTGATTGAAGTTATAAAGAATATCATAAAAAAAACTGATATTTATTTAGAGTTACACACTTAACACTTAAGAATTCATAGAGGACCTTAAAAAGGTAACACTGTATGGTGTTGTCATGTTCCACGCATAATTCAATAAATACTGTTGAAAAAGTTTCTGCATAGACAGACACGCCTCCGAAGCCGCACTTTTTTCGATGTGTCCGGAAATGAAACAGCTTAAAAAGAATTTAAGACGTGTCGAGCATTGTGGGCGCACAACACGGCCATAAATAAAACGGATTGTTTGCCCATTGAATATTCCCTAAACAACATTAGAGCTGAATGGTTAAATTGTCACTTTGTCACCGGGCCAGAGAAAGATGCCCCGGGCCGCGGCGGGGCGGGCGCCGCGGGGGGCGCGTCCACTCCTCATTTGCTGACTTTACTTTAAACTTGTGTTTTTGTGAAGTATTTTTGTCTCTATTTGTGTTATACTATTTGTTTTTGTTGGTAATACAATATGCCGAGTGGTTTTTTGTGCTAGATTGTTCGGCGATTTTAGCATGACATTTTAATAGAATGTGAAAATACAAAATTTACGTTCTCACTCATATGTAGGTACTGGTTATGTTATCAAAGTAAATATTAAACACTTCAAAAGATAGATACTAAAAATATGTCAACTTACATTATAGGTACGACATGAAATAAAAAACTAATTTGTACTGGCTGCATGCAATTAATGGCCTTATAGTTCAACTTGATGTTGATGAAGTGGTGATAAACAAATTGTTTCTTTTTAATCAGTAACGTTAAATCTAAAAAGACAGCCATATTTTTCCTACAGCAGCGGTGTATTATTTTTCTGTGGCATTTAATTTGTCATCCAATTTGTCACAGTCCATGTAGCAGCTACTGCTTTTGAGGAGCATTTTAAATACGTTTTCGCGCGAAACACGATACGCGAGGGACCGATCGCTCACCGCTAAATAACGTAAGAATTTCCATGTTGAAGCGTTCCTTTTTGTGCGGCGCGGCTGTCCCACGAGCGTCCCACGAACGGCGTCCCACGAACCGCGTCCCCCGGGCCCGGCTCTCATGCTCTCGATTGACAGCGCGTGACATGTGACGGCTATTGTCACGCTGACATGTTGACACTGCCTAACTTGACTTCTGTCCGGATTCCGCATGTAAATCGTAAATACGGAAACATTAACCGCTGCCACGCGGAATCGCAGGCACAATGTAACGACAAATTAAATAATAGAATAACTGGATTTGGGTCCCGCTTGACACAGCTGCCGACACATTTGAGGCGGTTTTGATGATTTTCGGTATTATTCACAAATAGATGTAAAACGGTATCAGGCCTAAAGCCCAGGATAAAATCCTAAAGCGTAATATGCTTATTACAATTATGTTCCTTAATATTCAATACACCGTTGCTTCATATTCAAGGTAAGTTTCTACCGTTATTTCCCGTACATTCGCCATCAACATTAATAACGCCGAGTTTTTATTATATTTATTTATTGATATTCTTTTCAAATATGAGTTGTGTTTGCGTATTATGACGGATAGACAGTAATTCTCAAGCCATTTGTAACGCGTATTGTGGTGTATCACACCCATCCGTTTAGGACAATGGCGAGCCGCAAACGGGACGCGCGCTGACGTCACAATGCGAGATTAATGGCTCTCTTTTTGTTATCGCCCGATGGTCTTTACTCATTTTGTGGCCTCGTTTCACGGTTTATTTAGCTGTTTAAATACCAATGAGCGTTAAATTATTTGTTTTATTCACGGCGAACCAAAACAAAAACTGCGTTCCGAGCCTCATCATCAGTGTTTATTGCTGAAAAGACTCTATAATTCCTGTCTTTTTCTAAAAGAGTGGTGATGTGTGAAGTCTAAAGATTTTATAGAAAAATGTTATGAGAATAGATACTTAAGAATTATTAACGACTTCCCATAATGTCGTGTTGGGATAGAATCGTAAAAGTGAAGTGATTGCGGCGTAGGAATCCACATAAAAGTGTATTGAGGGACGGGCTGGGGCGCGACGGCTAGTGTTAGGCGCAAGTCTCGCTTTTTTGGCCATTAAACGTGCGTTTTTTGTGTCTCGCGTTAAATGTCGCCTTATCATCGTGTCGAGTTGTCGACGCCTCCAGCCGGCCGCAATCAAAACACCATTCGTGGCGGTCATTAAAAATGATATAAAGTTTAATTTACAGCTCTGCTGCGTCTACGGATTAACGGTTATCGGTAATGTTCTGTCCACGTTCAGGCCCAACGTGAAAATTGTTTTCTTTGTTCAAATAAAACGCACGTTTTATAGCTTAATATTCTTGCGCCGCTGCTTTCTCTGTTTGAGCATGGTTTTCTAATTAACCATTTAATGTTAAGGTGTTTTCCACATTACCGATTAAATATGTAAATAGCAAGTCTGCATGCTGGCCGGTGTGATTTATGGAATTATTAAATCTTATTTATGCCCATTCCCATAAACGATTAGGGAAGGTTAATGCACTATTTGTGGTTATTAAATATACTTGCAAGGCAAGAAAGGATACGGTGGCTATAAGGCCATAAGTATATAACCTGTAACGGTTTGTGAACAAATATTGATAGAACAATTCTAAGTTTAGGTCTTTCGGCATGTATGGATATATTAAAAAGCATTTATGTACGGATTGGTCAAGAAGCTAATTATCTAGGTTTCGATGTGGTTCAGATTTGAACAAATACAGTTAATATTTGAGTTGATTGGGCAACGAGGTATCGACGGTCACCTGCGCGGGCGACGACCGGAGCCGCGGGGCGCGCATTGTTCGCTGCGCGCACCACTTCCACTACAATGATTTACGAACCGCCTGCACCCATAAAAGCGGGGACACAACGCACTAAAAGATACAAAAGGTGCTAAAGAAAAAGTAATATATTTTAAGTTGGACCGAACGGATATAAAAGTTTTGTGAAATATATCAGTTTTAGTGGTGAGCGAGAGTGTTTGTTTATAGGACGATTACGCACGCCTCTTTGTTCCGCACTCAGTGCCAATGTTGCATTCGTCACGACAGTTCTCACGTGTGGAATGGGACATGGGACGATTTGCCAATGGAGCGTTTTAGGATTTTTATAGCAACCACAAGAAAAATAAAAACCTAAGATGAAGTTCATGTCATACTCGCAGATGTTGAAGCAGAGAACGAGGATTTTTACGAAGACGGATCATGCCTACGTAAATTATGATACCGAGTAGGCCTTTTAAGAAAAGACCAAAGAAACTAAAAACACTTCATCTTTTATTATTTTCATTCCTAAAATTTACTATGTTACATAAATTGTGAGAAACCTAAGTAAGCTTACACTAGGCTAACACTAAATTAATCTGGATATTTTGAGGTACGTGAAACATATAATATGATAAATGCAAATTAGAAATATCTTGTTCTTGAGAAGGAAATGAAAAAAACCAGTGTGGATGATCGTCCGTAAAACAAGTGTCCTAGATTAGGAATCTTTCATGAATACCAGCTGGATTGGAGTAAATTTACGTTCGTGTATTGTTTATCGGGCGCTATGATGTTAAACTGTTTACTTTATAGATTTTGCGGCGCGTTGCGGCACTCGGCGCATGAGTCCCTGTGCCGCAACCCGACACTCGTCGCCGCGAGGGCTGCAGCGGGATTTGTTTTTTCAGGAGACCTTTCACCATTTGCGGGCCTCGGATGTCCCCAGTTTCGACACCGACTACCGCCTTACACACAAAAAATCGGTTAAACGCATTCGTATGCAATAATCTGTAAGGATTTATTCCGACCGCGTCGGCCACCCACGTGGTGCCCGTATTTCTTCCTGAATGAGCTAACTTCATTATTGTGGCGTGAGATACAATAGTTAAGAGCACGATTTATAAGTACAACACGTTGACTTCTGTTTATAGCTAGCGGCGGGGCGCGGGCGCAGCGGGGGCGGGGATTACGTGCGTCTGCGCTCCGATTTATGGCTGCACCTCGATAAAAGCTTAAATACTCTCAACTGGGAATAATTCAATGGGTAGGTATGAGCCGCGATTGTACGGGAGGCATTGTGTCGCGAGCCGAGCTGCGCGGGCGCGCGCTCTATAGCGCTCTCCGCAAAGGTCTCCCAAGCTTTTCTATTCTACAAGTCTCGCGGAGCACGGTAGGTAATCTGAATAAACTAAACTCTAAATTGATATTTGTTATCAAGCCCCTTCAGTTAGGTGATACTTATTGTTAAGTCATCGTTTCGCATTTCAAAGACGTGGTTGTTTACCTATTTATACATATTTAGATGCTCAGAAGTATTCAGAAGCTCGGTAGTACCTATCTAAGTATGTACTTAAGCTCACACTAGTTTTAACTTAAAGTTACATACAAAATACTGATTTGCAAATCAAATTAGATACTACAGAACACGCATAGGTACAGTATGTAGTACATAACACTAGAAAACATTGTAAATCTAATGTACAATTCATTATTTTTTTGTGCTACACTACATATTGTATAGTATTCCCCAGTTAGTAATTATAACTCAGTCAATTAAGCATTTACAAAACCAATCATTGTGTAGGAGCGACCGCTGACTTTCTCACCGCGAAGGAGGACTATAGCCGATTGTGGTTTACCATATTATTATAATAAACGCCATAAAAACGTTTTAAGGTTGGGAACATTTTTGTTTAAAATTAAAACATAACATACATTACCTATCAGTTCAATTATATCTAGTTATTGGGGCAAAATTATTCGCATGACTTGTTTTAGTAAAAGATGCTACAAATAGAAACCACCGAGTGTTCATAAATATGAACAAACACTCCCAATCCAATGAGGGTTTTTGCGTATGAGAAATTCACTAGCTGGCACACGTAGGCGTAAGGTTCAAATAAAGCATGATTGGTTATTTTTGACGTGACATTAACAGACATGTCAATCTTCAACAATCACGTAGCAGTTAGACCTCGAAAACTCTCACTGTAAAGACACATGTTACAAAAGTTAAATCTAACTTACATAATAAAATTGTAATTGTATTAAGAATAGGCATTTAGATTATAAATTTTTTTTTGTGGTAAAACTACCTACTACAAATCGATTTATTGCGCGAACTAGAAGAACAGGAAACCTACGTCTAGACGGTAAAAAGTTAACGAGTCCAGTTATTAGCAAAACCGACTCATTACCATTGCTCCATATTCGGTAAATTGATTTCTAATAATCTACCTTATGTTCGAAGTCATCATTCTGCAGTTTCTTGTTTGCGTAAATCACTTATTTACCTACAATGCTGCATGTTTGCTTCACTTTTTTATTCGTTATTTTATAGTACCTATCACATTCATCATTTCTCAAATGACTTTTTGTAGAGTCGTGCTCGATTTTCAATCAGATAATACCCGGTTATTGAAATGTAGCGCCAATATCTATTTGGAATAAATAGGTTTAACATTGGATTCGAATTTTTAACTTTAATAATAGCAATATTATTGTAATTATAAAATAAAATTTTTATTACCTTAGGATGGTCTAATATTTAAATACACCGTTTTTATAAAACATTAACCGTTAATAAATTCGAGCTGAGTTTCTTCTAACAAGGCTATGACAGAGATCGGGTGACTTCTGGAAGTAGGAAGTATAATGATCCCCGTTTTAAGTGGGAATTCAGTAACAGTATTGATGGCAAGGGGCTGGAGGGCAGAGGGCGCGCTATTTCGGTGGCGGGGCAGCCGTAAGCTGAAACTAATCCGGCGCGCGGGTGGGCGCAACCCGACACCGCGCGCGCGCAGCTTACATTTGTCATTTATAATGCGAGCGATTTGTTGCTCCTCACCTCACGAGTCACTACACAACCTTTTTATGTTCACTTATTCTTTATTCAAATATTCAAGCCCTGCGATATGTGCCATATCTTTTATGACATTTTATGGCTTCAGTATTCTTTCTAGTGAACAGCAATTTTTTTATGAATGTTGCTTTAGGGAAATGTGGGTGACTTGTAACTTAAATCGCACATTTTTTTATGATGTAGATTTTTCGTTTGTATTATTATATTGCTGTAAATCTTTGATTCGACGTAAGTAGTAGGTATGCATGTTTCAGTAGGTACTTAGGTATTTGCTTAGTTGGTTCTTAATTATTTCTATCAAATCAAAATTGAATAGGTAGATTGACAGAGGAAACCAGCAAATGAACAATTAATTAATGACATGCCGGTATGTTGCGCTCAAATACAATTTACTCATGAGAAATTGATTGCCAAGCACCAGGGCTCATTTCACGGTTGATGTGTGGCTGAGTGTTGCTGATTCGTTTGCATTAACTTTTTAGGTGGAAACTCGTAACTTCCCGGCGCTTTCTAATGTTGCACAATGTGGGCGATGCGGCGTCCTGTGTGGCCCCATGTGTGTGTTCGCTCCAATATTTGGTTGGTATTTCAAAGGCTCATTGACGTTTTGACATTCAATTTTCGCATTGAAAAAATGAGCATGAGAGAACGGCCCGTTTTGCTCCGCCAACATTTGCACAATGGTTGTTCAAAGCTTTGTGCGTGCTTCCGAAATGAATACTTGATGCATTTCCTATGTTTATTTTTGTTATTCCTTGTCACGAGTGTTGATTTTGGGAATGAATTATGGGTATCCGTCACGTTTTCCCTTGTTGTGACTGGTTTTATGGGATATTCTACTCTATTGTGTTACATGTTTGGCAATAACAAAGTAAAGTAGTTTTGCACATAAGTAATTATTAAAAAGGAATTAGTAGTGGCATTATCAAGGCTATATACTTATCTACTAATAGTTTGGTAGGTACTGAAAACGTTTATTTATGTCAATTTAATATCGGGATAGGAGGTGTATAAAATGAGATCTCCACAAAGCATCAGGAAACGAGCCAACATCAATACATGCGAGGTCTAGAATAGTGGCAGTGTCTGAGACACCTATGTATCGCCATAAAGAAGAAGCGCCATTCTGCCAAATTGAAAAACATCCGAGTGGCTCATAATGCCTCTTAATGCCTCAGCCAGAGAGTTATAGCCCCTTAAGTGCGCAGTATTTTTCATATTTTCGCAAATAATGAGAGTGTTCGACGGGAGGGTACGCGTGGTCTCCCGTTTGTACCGCGGTGCAGCGCGGCGTTATGTGGGCCGGCGGGAAGGCAATATTTCACACTTTATACCTAATACATGAAGACTCGCGACGCCTGAATAGGCGTCCCGCGTTGTTCTCTCATTTCACTTAAAGGGGCATGAATTATGAAAAGCCTTTTATAGACGTCATGCCAATGTGCAGTAAACCGTGATACCTACATACGAACAGATAGCGGGGAATTCGGTACCGCATGCTACTGAAATGCTGGCTGGGATTAGAGAAGATTCATTGTGGGTGGTTGCGTTTTTGACTCTAGTCTACTAACTAAAAGATACAAAAACCCTTATACTCATATAAGTATACTCACTCTACCTCATAAATAAGTCCTAATTCCTCAATTAAATCATCACCTATGCCACTGCGCACTTAAATTGTGTACCTACTTTTATTTATGGAAGGAGGGTAACATATTGGCATTGCTTTATTATATTTTATCACAAAACGTTCGTCTGATATTGAATTTAGATACAGTATTACCCAATTATAATGTCATAAATTTATGCTAACCAAATATTTCTCAAATTCGTGCGTGCATGTAGAAATGTTATCAATATATGCACTTTACAGCTAAATCATTATATTTTCAAACGTATGAAACAGTTAAATTATCGTTTTAAAAATAATGGATACCTACGAGTAGATATGTTATTGTTCAGGTGTCATAAAGAAAACTGATTCACGGAAATGGACTTCTTTTGAGACGATACGAGTACTTACTCTATTTTAATTGTATTAAAATTGGTGGGTATAGCTTGACTCAATAATATCTACCTAAGGTGAAAAACCCAGTTATGGACAGTTTAAGAAGACAACCTGCGTTACAGATTTTTTTTACAATTTTGTGAAAGTTTCAACACGGAACTTACCTATTTAAAATGTGAATCCCTGTCCTTACTTAATATTTCTACTGTGTTATGTGTGAGATACTGCAGTAATGTTTAATTTATTTATGTGTCCATTGCTGGTTCCTTGTTCATTACTGGGGTACAATTACTACAAAATTTTGCATAAAGAAAGTATTTTGGAAAATAAATGTATTATAAAATTATGATATTATTATGAAAAGTGTCGATGGCGTGTGGTTAAGGTTGCGTGCAATGCGAGAGTTCGCCAGTTCAAACCCCGCCACGTACCATGGTGTTTTACAATTTTTGTACTATATGTACGATACTATTCATATGTACGATTATTTCACGTTTTAACGGTGAAGGAAAAAATCGTGAAGAAATCTGCACAGCTACAAAAAAAATCTTTGGTTGTGTAGTCGACCAACCCGCACTTGGGTAGCGTGGTTGACTAAGGTCTTATCGCCCTAGTTTGGGGTAGGCCCGTGCCTCAGCACTGGGCACGTACATGGGCTGATGATGATGATGTAGTAGTTTTTTGGTTTTAAATATACCTACTTTATTTCAAAAACTACAAAATAATCGATTAAATAGGTAGGTAGGTAATTCAAATGTATAGAATGGGTGAAATTACCTCAGTTGTAAGGTTACATCTTTAAACGTTTATTATTGCGATTGACTTGCAATAAATTGAGAAATTGTTTAGTTGAGATGTACATTTTATTACGGTACTTCAAAAAAAAAATCAAAAATTGATGTGAAAGTTCAGCTTTTTTAAAAAATAAGCCACAAGTACCTATACACTCATCAATAAAATATAAGTGCCAAGTAGTAAGTATTAATTTTTGCTTAAGTAGCTAAACGTCGTTCGCGCATGCATAGTCTCTGCCGTCGCTTCGTCCCGCTCGCGCGCGCGGCCGGGCGCGCGCCCGGCCGCGCGCGCTCTCCCGCTCTAAACAACAGATCACTTTTATGGGCGGCGCATTCACTCTGTCATTGCGCGCGCGTTTTCATCAGACACCATTTTGATAAGTACACGATTATTTATTTTGTTCGCGTTCGAAATTAATACCTTATTTGGCACAAATATCTCAACATTACTTTCAAAAGTATTTGTTTTATTTTATGATTCCATGGGATCGGAAAGGGTATTAAAAATCTCATTACACACATTCGCATCGGAATGTGAAAGAAATTATTATTGCCAATGGGTATTATCCGAGTTGAATACAAATTAAATAATAGGAATGATATTATTTTATTGTTATGAAAAGCTGAAGGAAGGGGAGGTGGTAGGGGGGCAGGCGACAGCGGGGCGCGCGGCGAGTGGCCGGAGGCGGGACCGCCCCGCCCGCCGCGCCCGCGCCGCGCGCTCAGTCCGCGCTCGCCCGCACCCCCGTCGCCTGCGTGCCGCCGCCGCTCCCGCGCGCGCAAACCGTACTGTGACACTAACACGTTCAAATAAGTGATACTTTCCATTCCAATTATTAAAAAATGAGATATGAATCGCGTAAATCATAAAAATAATAAGTTCTCGTTTTAAGTTTGCTCAATTAAAAAAAAACTGCTCCCGTGTTTCGGAAAAATAAAACAATGTTGAGAGAACGATGTGTCGGACGATGCCGGTGAAATGGGTGGTCTGAAGGTTGGGTACTGAGGGTCGTTTGATGGATGTGGAAGGCGCGGAGTGCTGGAGGCCGGCCGACAGGATGGTGGCGGAGGAGGGCAAGACCAGGGCGACGGACTTCTCCATCGCCGCCATCATGGCCCGCAGCGCCGCGGAGCCGCGCAGCCCCGTCGCGCGCTCGCCGCCTCTCACCGGTAACTTAGGCCTAATTGTTTAGAACCCCTATGTTAAAGTAAGGGCTATTATTTGCGCGATCGCTACATACCTATTTGAAATAAAACTGTTTTACGCGCGTATTTTACTAAAAATAAACATTATTTGGAGACCCTACATGTCGAGCGCTTTCAGGTCTCTCTCATGGACACGGGACCCCCCGTCTCGCGAAATTCTCAAACTCGGACATAAAAAAACGGTTGAGTACCTAGGTATTGATAGTTTCGAATTTGCAAGCGCTTTCATATAAAATTTTATTATTGTTCAGTATTCCGCCGTAAGTCTGTGTACATTTTGAAACACAATCTGCCCGGTAATTGTAACCATACATGCCCTAATTAGCCTGTTTTGCCGTAAAGGACTATATTACCTACCGGCGGGTAAGTAAGTACTCTAAACTTTAATATCACATTATTCACTTTCCAAAACACTCTTTGTCATATTTATACCTATTTTATGTGCAGTTGATTTATATTAATCATACAAAAGTAGGTATTATAATCAAAAGAATAAGTAGTCTGATTAGTTTACCTGAATAAATATGGATAGGCCGTGTGTTTGTTTTTCTCGCGGTCGTTTTTTTTGCTTCGTCTAAATAAGAATTTTGAACAAGAAGTTCTTATTGGAAGTACCTAAACTGTATGGAACCTCCTATCTTATTTTTTAGAAATTAAATCTTAAGATGTTCAAATATTTATAATACTTAATGCTTAAACGAATGCTAGATCTAGCGTATCTATATTAGGTATATTATTAATTTCAAACAAATATTAATAATAATATGTATGTAGATAATAAATATAAAAAAAGTAACGCTCGTATTGTATAACGCTCTATGTATTACCTATATTCCGAAAGCAAATTATTCAATAAGTAAAACTCATTAATATCAATATTTTGCTGATAGATATAAAGTTGATAACCATAGCCATTATGTTATTTAATGTACCTACCTAATATAATGGGCATTTAGGCAGTTACCTATGCGATAGGCGGATAGATGTGGACTCTACATTTTGCATAGATACCTAGGTACCTACCTATTTATAATGTACCCAACTAGGTACCTACCCATTATAAGTACCTACCTCTCTGAAAAAATAACCGTATTTAGAAATAAAGAAGTTGATGTGATGTAAAAAAAAATAATGTTGACCGTTATAATAACGAAACTTAAATAAAATATAAAATGTGGTCTGTTTTCCACTAGGTACAGTAGTATTGGTAGTCATTTTATTGATTAGAATGAAAACTTGATGATTACATATTCACGTTATTTTATAACGGGTAAGATTTTATAACAATGTCACTATACCTAGTAAGCTCTAATACTTTTAAAAGATAGCGACCAAAAAGCCTTTAGTAGTCCCAGTACCTAGTACTAAGAAAAGTATCGACTGACGTAGCAATTTTTTCGTAACCTTTTAATTACATCGATAATAGAATCTTATTATGTTGTCTTGCTTAGGTAACAGATACTGTCTCTAAATTGTTGGTTAATATTGGCTGGTAGGTACAAGGAAAGCATCCAAAATTCTAATACAAAAGAATAATAATGTTTATTATCGGTAGGATGTTACATGATACAGTTTGACCGACGGGAACGAATTGGAGAATTGATTTGACGACTGTAGAAATCCTATACTAACATAATTGATGTGTGTATTTTCACTTAAAACGTTATTAAAATTATAAATAATATATTAATTTCACGACTTTAATAGTTTAAGCTTTGATTGATAGGTACATTATTGGGTTTTGGGAAGTCTCCACTATTTTATTTCCCGTGACAGGAGACAGCCTAAGATCAAACCTTCGAGAACGGGACTTCGAGACTTAAGGAAAAATCAACTTTTTTATATATTGACAAAACGTTTATTTCAGTCTAATAGTTGGTATGTTTATTTCTTAATATCACAGATTCACTTTTAACAATTAAAATTAAAGTTTTGTCATAAAACAAAATAGTTTATGATAGTTTTTGCGTAGCAGGCCCTACTATGTGTGTGATAATGTGTGATAATCATGTCTCGTCTCGAGTCTCGACTCGAAAATTCCGGGACTTTACACAACTAAAGTCCTGGTACTTCGAGACACGAGCGGTCGCGGGACCCAGACCCTATACATAATGCCCTAATTAAATGTCAAAAAAGATTTATTCTGTCCTAGTGTTTACATAGCATCAAATTGAGTTCACATTTGTATGTGTTCACACAACTTTTGATAAAGGTGAAACAAAGGGATCATAACATATCTATAATGTAACATACCAATAAGCATGTGGTAAAATGTGACGAGTCACTGAAGTTTAGAATTCCTACAGTTGGGGTCACATACCAGAATTCCCGTAACAAAAACGAGTCGCACACCCATTGTTTTATTGGCGTCCTCGAATACAATACTTGAGAGTTTGAACGACTATAAAATTCGGGCGCGTCCAAAGGGTTGGGGTAATTGGTGTGTCGTGCGCGGGCGCAGCGCGTCGTGTTGCGGGTCAGTTCGTTATTCCGGATTAATTGCGTGGAACCGAACACATTCGACACCATACCGGCCGACCGAACGAAATATTGTGGTTTGAGACTCCAAAAATATATGAGTCCCTCAATTATTGTGTCTGGCGTTAGAGGCGGAAAAAGTGCTGGTAGGGTCCAGTGGAAATTGCTCAATCAAAATATGTATGTAAGAGCGAAGCTTGAACAAATGAAGTAGACCCGTAATTGTGTAAGACAGTGTGCTAGGCGCCTGTCCGGATTTCTTATCTACTCCTACTTTTTAATATGTTAGCATTAAGATCGAGTTGGAATGATATACAACATAATATTATTTACATAAAAACACAACACAAAACACAATAAAAAATAGGTGGTTTTCAAATAAATAGATTTTCGGGAGTGCACAGTATTCTCTTTAAGAATTACGTAGACATAGTGACCATTATGAACACATTTTAAAAATAAGGAAATCTCTATTTACAAATCTGGATCTAATACCCAGATGTAGAGCATTTTTTAACTCGATATTGTGTTTATTAAATTTTATGTTCATGTTTTCGAACGTGTTTCATCAAATTATTAAATTCTCTCTTTTCGACAAGATAAATTCACAACATGGAACATGGTTGTAGTAAATAATTGTACTTAATACGAATTTATCGAATTAAGTACAATTATTTATAATATCCCAGTTAAATCAAATTTTGCTTAATTACTGATTTCAGAATTAATGAATTAAAACGACCGAACCGAATTACAGTCATAAAACAAAATAGGGATAGCAAAAGTAAGCACTTATTAGATTTAGGTATTGTGTTTTTTGTAGTCAAGTTTCCTATTTGTCAAGTAAGTTCCCATAAAAGTGTTTTTACGAGATAAATTATTATCAATGCAATAGTTAAACCTACCATTTTTTTTAAAGTATGAAAAGGTTAGGTTAGTTGAGTATTGTATATGCATGATGTTATAACTCAGTCAGGGGATACCAGTCACAACTATCTGTCCGGTGGTTGGTGAACGGTATACGGGTAAGCGACCCCGGCTCCTCGAGCTACTATCGACTCAGTCCAAATCATCCGAGGCGATAGTATCCTTCCTCCCCTTTTCCTTCCCCCGTCATTATCCTTGCTACTCGTGGGAACGCAATGACCTTGTTAAAACAATGCACAAGGCAGAATGGCGGCGACGTGGTCCACAACCCGTCACGTCTCGTTTCCCACAGAGGTGAAAAGTGGATCGCTGGAAGTGATCTCTGCCTACCCCTTTGGGAAAAAGGCGTGATTTTATGAATTATAACTATGAATTAATATTCATTGTTGAAATGATGTTTATTTTCAATCGTACCTAATGAATAGTCAATTTAGCTAAAACAGAATACCTGAATTGATTACCGTGATGTAATAATAACTCATGATTGTAAGACTTATGAATGGTACTGTAGTATGTACTTCAATACCAAATAGTTAGAAGACTTAGATTAGATAGATTAACTTAGGCACTGAATTGTTTAACATTGTATGATATGAAAAGTACATTATTGTCTAAAATTAGTTGACAAAGACTGGAATATGTTGCAAAATTACCGGCAACAAATGTACCTAATAGGTGGATGTGTAAACATAACTTTACAAATAGCTTACCTGCGCTTTTGACAAGATATTTAGATGCAGTGTCTAAATAAGGTTGGTGTCCTTATTAGATAAGAAGAAATATTGCCAGTCATTGGCTGTTTCTTAGATTTTTTTAAGTTTTTAGACTTTCGCGTTCCATTACACTAACTAATAGTCTTAATGGGTCTACACGTATAATGGGTCAATATATGGGTCGACTGGGTTGCACCAATCAGTTTGCTCGCGACTATGATTGGTGCAACCCAGTCGAAACGTCGGGCAGTAAGTAGCCATGTAATTTGCTATTCCTAATAACGCGTGTAGACCCATAAAGACTATTAGTTATTCGATTTTTTTAATTGGAATGGATATAATCATATGGAATCATTGTTATAATCTTCAAAAACATTTCGAAATCTAGATAAATTTACCTAATCTGTGAGCAAAAAACATTAAGTGTTACTGGTTATACTTATAACAACCGCTACATGCATGCTACATGCATTGCATACCCTAGATACAAAAAGACCAACTCGTTCAAATTAATAGGTGCTGTTGTCGACATCGTGTGCAATCACAAGTTGATGTGGTCACTTAATCTAGGGCTAATTACAGAACCTTGACGGCATGATATTTAACATCGAACCGAGTACCTCAACGATTAACAGTGTGCATGACAAATGATTTTGCGAAAGTACTTGTATGTTGAATTACACAGAAAATGGCGTATGAGGGACGACATACGTATAAAGTAAATGCACCAATTATGGACGGTTTAAGGATTTGTTTTTCGTTTTTTCTTCATAGTTTGTATGTTTTGCAATATACGTTCGCAGGGATTTGGAGGTTAATAAAAAGTCCTTTTCTTAATAAGTATTCGATGTTTAAAATCAGTTTTAAACTAGCTTCAATAAAATATAATTTAGGAAAAATAACCTTTGCCAATCTCCATTTATGGACAGGGAAGATCCAGTTATGAACACCCAATTATGGACGTTATCCAATTATGGACACCCATTTATGGACATTCTTCAATTGAATGCTTAAATCTATAACTCAAGAGTATTAGGGTTGAGTAAGTTAGTATAATGAAATAAAAGCCATTTAAATTAAATAATAAAATAATGTAATAGGTAACTCAAATATCAATCAACAAACAGTTATCAAAAAGTAATCGGCAAAGGCCAAAGCCTTTAAGCCAAGAAAAACCAAATAAAAATGTCCTCTTAACTAGCTAGTATTATTTAAATAGGAGACACCTTCGTTGGTCTATTGGTAGCAAGCGCTGCGTAAGGTCCGAGAGGGCCCCGGTTCGAGTCCGGGGTCGGGCAAAATTTGGGTGAGACCACGTCGCTGCCATTCTGCCTTGTGCATTGTTTTAACAAGGTTATTGCGTTCCCACGAGTAGCAAGAATATATGACGGGGAAGGAAAAGGGAGGAAGGATACTATCGCCTCGGATGATTTGGACTGAGTCGATAGTAGCTCGAGGACCCAGGGTCGCTTATCCGTATACCGTTCGCCACCCACCGGACAGATAGTTGTGACTGGTTTCCCCTGACTTTAATATAATTATTATGTATATTACACTGTCTTAAATTTTAAATGTAACATGACATAAAAAACACAAACAACTAAATAAAAAAATTTTTTTAGAAAAGTTATTCTAGTTATTATTTTCTAAATAGTGGATATTTTCTGTCCTTTTCTCACTTCTTTAATTGCATTTGCCATTTGTTCTTTAGTATAAGCTTTTCTAGTCGCCATATCTAAAGTGAAACAAAATTTATTTATTTAAAAAATTTGAACCTATTTTGGACACCCATTTATGGACACAATGTTCATAATTGAATTATTAAATTTAAAGTCTTACTTTGCGACCGATTTAAAAATAATGATAACGGTAAACGATCGCACAACTATAAGATGTATGAAAAACGTATATTTGTAACATATCCTTCATGGACAAACTGTCCATATTTGGGTAGAGGCTTAAAAAAATATCCAATTATGAACATCGATAAATTCGGAGGCTAAAATTACTATGAGGTTTTAGATTAGAATATATAATTAACCTTTTATTATCAGTAATTCAATAAATTATATCATTTTTAACAACAATATTATACTTGTCATAAAAAAGCTAATAAATTTACTTACATGCATTGCGCTCCTTATAAGAAATTTCAAATCTCGACACCAAAACGCACCGCACTAGTAAGAATCGTTATAGTCGAAAATAATATAGCGGAGAGCTGTCAAATTTTGTTTACATCAAATCTAGAATTTTGGTACAACCGATTAATGTTGTTGTTGGAAATAAAATACCTATTGGTTTCTTATTATTGGAGGCATTTTTGAAAACTGTCCATAATGGGGTCCGCGTCCATAATAGGTGCATTTACCTTAATTGTATAAGCTGAAATTAGCAATTATTGATGTTTTAATTTTTATGTAGAGTGAAGCACCGGAAAGCTGTGCAGGCACTGTGTTTACCTATCCATATGATTTTCATAGTACCTCTCCTATTATAATTTCCTCGTTGATCTATTGATAAAAGCGGTTTCAGTCCAGGGAAGGGAAAAAATTGTGTAAATGTTCTGTTGAGAAATTACTCAGCCCGGAGTTAGCAAGTTGGAGGATGCGCGCCCGTGACTAGGAAAGCACGTTAAGCTGGTGGTCCTGCGCCTGATCTTTCAACCGTCATGTCGGATTGCCGTCTCACCAAACTACAAGAGTAAAGAAACAGAAAGCTCAATTGTGTTTGCGCCCACACTTATGCACTTAATTATTAACACAGTTGGCTGATCTTCATTGGGATTGGCTGCCATGGCCAAAATTGATAGAACCTTGTAGATTATTATATCATGAATAACTTCACCTCACCGTCCTATGCACCTATGATTGCGCTTTTACTTTGATTGTCATTGGCACCTGTGGCCACTCAGTTTAGGAAAGCATTCGAATAGACAACTTAATTCACTCCACTTCCAGCGGATAGTATGAATGCGACGTTTGTTGGCAGGTTCGGTGTCGCGGCAGAGCTCGCCGGCGTCGCTCAGCTCGCCCGCGTCCAGCTGCCGCTCGCCGCCGCCCGACGAGGACGTGGAGGTGGACGTGGAGCAGTGCTCGGACGGAGAGCGGGACGCCTCCGACCACGCGCCGCCCTCGCCCGCGCCCTCCTCCGGTCAGTGCCTCGCTCCCGTCCGCCAGGGTCCGCGTAGCCTCCACCTGCCGCTCGCCGCTTCATGGAAGGTGGAACGGCTAAATAACTTGCCGTCCATCTATCCATCTTTTAACCCCTCTGGTTTGACATCTGACAGACACGGAATTTGGTATATGGATAGTTTTGTATTGCATTTCTGAGCAACTTATAACGGTATGTTACGAACTTTTATAGATACGATTCATTTAATGCAATCAGTACCTACCGCCTCAGTATATTTTTTACAGGATCGGCCATCGCCTAATTGATGTGGTGCCCCCACGTTAATTTTATGGCGAAAACGTTAACCAATGTAATAGTGCCTTAGAGTAGATCTTTCTGTAAGTCTTGGCGGAACATCAAATAATTAAATTTTAATGCTCTTCCTTTTTACCTTTATTTTATTATAATTAAATTAATTTTTCAATTAGTTCCATCGATTCAAATAATTTCTTAATAATTTATATAACGCAATTCATAATTTATTCTACCTCATTAATTTATTGTACATTAACAGTTAAAGACTAAAGTATTATTAGCTTCATTTCCTTTAAGAAAATTATTTTAGTGCTTCACACGTTGGGTTTGATAATTATTTCACATCGATCGTTAATTTTATCTCATTGTTATTAAAAGTTGCGTTACCTGATTAAAAAACTTGTAATTTATTCTTTTCATACGTACCGCACTATCGTATCGTGCTATGTGACGCAAAAAGTAAATGAACTCGTGTTTAAAACGCCTATTATCGACGTAATAAACAGGCTTTCTCAGACACACACAATTCGTTTCTCACAGTCTGATCGAGCGAGTGCGGAATGATGATATCGTCATAGATGCCGGTAATAAAGCCAGACAGCAAAACGACCTCCACTCTCTTATTGTGTATTGTTTTCTTTTGCGATAATTCATGATCTGTTATATTATTGACAATATGACTGGTGAGATTTTACCGTTCATCCGTTATGACTAAATTTCAATCGACTCTACCTCAATCTCTGATTTAAGCGACTAAATATGAATTACCGTAAGCTAATTACATTTCTGTCGACTATATTTTAAAAAATATGTGCATTGTGTCTAGTTTACATAAATTAATTTGAACATGCATAGGTATCTCGCTAAAATTTTTGTTTTTGAACACGACCGTCAGTTAGAAACGGTAATCAGTTGCGTAGATCCATTTTACTCTCATACAACGAATTGTTCTATGAATAGTTAAAAAGTAAAAGGCTTAATGAAGTTGTGAAGTGATGGCTCGGCCAATGGATTGGAGCTACGATAGATGTCGACAGGTGAGTAGCTGCCGAAAAAAAGTTAATGGTGCAGTAGCCAGTCTGCATAACAACAAAAACACATCTTAGCCGATTGCTCATTTCCGATACGCCTAATAGGGAGCTACGTTATACAATGCGTTTGCATTATTATAACTAGCAACACATCAATCACATTCATGAGGCCTATGTGGAAATGTTAAATTGTGATAATAAATAATAGACAACGTGTCTAAGTATCTGTGTTCATAGTAAATACAAGTGGAAAACGAGGTAATAAATGCTATTTTCCTAATAAATGTTTGTAGTCGTCTCTTCGACTTCTGTTCAAAGTAGATGCCAATTGAACTCCCGTAGTTAGGGGTGAGAGTCATCCGCACCCCTGCAAGTCCGGTGATGATGACAAGGCTACTCCAAGCCATCATCGTAAGTCAGTTAGGATAAAAAACTGCCGTAGGTAAACCAGGCATGTCTAGTTTAGTCGCGATACAAGGAAAGTTTGGATTTAAATGTAGGTATCATTTTATTAAATAAATAAATTAAAACCACAGTTCCATCGAGGTCGCTCGCATTGTATCTTGTTCAAAACCGCTTGTACAAGTATTTCCTCTTCTAATTATAAAAATTATAATAAAGTGTTACGTTCAACAGAGCTAGGCGAGCGGGACACCCCGTCGCCGGCGAGGCCGCTGCCGCCGGCCACCTCCTGCAACTGCGAGGAGTTGCTCTCCGTCGACTGCCAGCTGGAGACCAAGGAGCTCTGGGACAAGTTCCACGACCTCGGCACCGAGATGATCATCACTAAGACTGGCAGGTAAGGACAATAATGGCCTTTCAACTGTTTTTATCATCCGTTGCTTGTATGTTAGAACTTTTGCAGCGGAACACGTGTTGGGTTTTGGCTACACCTATATTGTTGTGGCCACGAATGATTCTTATTAAACGTGATAAAACATTATAAAGTATTGGGGCCTGAGATTGTATGTAACTACGGTTGTAGTATGGTGAAAAAAAGTACTCAAAGCGGCATGGTTTTCAAAAATTACGGTTTGATCTTTTTCTGTGATTGTATTCACAAAGAATAACTAATTGAAACAATCCCAAAATGATAATTACTTGGTTCATCAACATAATGCAATCTTTCACTCCGCTTAAATCGGAGTCAAAAACAAATTAATTCAGTGTACAATCGCCCCCGAAAGGGCTCCACGGAATGGATTCATCAGCCAAAGTGGCCAATTCCGGAATAATTACTTCGCGAACCCAGCCGTCCTTCAACCCTTTAACGAGATAAATTAAAAGTACATTTTTTCCTAACCGTCGGCGTAATGCCGCGCCATAAATTCACAGGGCCCTAAAGACAACAAGCGGTGGGGTGGGGGAAGATGTTTTTATAGTGAAGCCAGAGGTTTATCTAAATAATTGCGTAGACGGCGGCGGAGAGCGGAAAATTGGCATCGTGTACGATACGGCCGGGCCGGGCCCCTGGGCCGCGCGCCTCTCTCGGGCATTCACTTGTAACGTCGATTCAAACATTCAACTTTTCAAATTCACCCGATTCAAGTTCTCATTTTCAGCCTCCATTTCTCAAGTTTTATTAGCGGAATATTTATGACCTCTTTATGGTTAACAATAACAGTTTTGTTTATGATCGTATTTTTATTCAATAATGGTAATATTTATTACCTTGCAGACGACGTTAGAGTTAGCAATAAATATCTCGTTTTCATAGGGCCGCGAACAGTTTTTAATGTCGTTAGTAGGTGTGGTAACAAATGTTCTCTTATGGCCAAATTGTAAATCTCCACTAATACTATTATTTCCTAAAAGTTAATACGAATCGTTCTCATTGATATAGTTAGTAGGATAATGAAACGTGATAATGAGTTCAATTAAAACAGAGGTTGGTTTTAGTATCCTATTAACTACGAGTAGATATAAGATCTCGAAATAAGCGTAATACCACAGATTAAAAAATATCTCAAGTACACTTAATTTTATTTGCAGTTATCGTTAAATCTAAGTGATTGTTAAGATGATGTCATGTCAACCTAATGCTAGTGTTTTGTCATCATGACAAATCTGTATTTGAAACAAGTGCATAGAATGAGCGTAATCTGCGTATTAGGCCCGTGTCATATGTTATCGGCGAGGGGCGCGCGCCCCGCCGCGGGCGCAGTTAGCCTCAATCACGGTACTCTCCCGGAGAGGATTCAATCCCGAGGGTTCGCTCCCATTGTCCCATTGCTTAAGTATAATCCACCAAACACATCTTGATACTAAAAACCTCCTTCAAATTAATACATTTTCGTCTTTACAAATAACTCATTTAACATTCAAGCATCCGCATTGTTTCACATAGTATTGTGAACAGAATAACAATAAAATATTATTTACTTCTTGCGTTTTAAACAATAATTATAGAACACTACATAATTGCAAGTAAAACAAGAGATCTAAAAGTCACCGTTTAAAACAATACTCAATAATAATTAACAATGCAATAAAGTATTGAACCCAAGCACGCTATTCGTTACCATGGTTTCTTGTAATAAAAAGGCTTCCAAAGGGAAATCTTATTTGCATAATTTAACATTTTATTGTCTCCGAACATCTATAAAAGGTGTTCCGAATTACAATAAAAAAAGTATCAAGCGCATGTAATCTTCACATTCACATCTAAACAAGAGATAAATCAACCCGTCCAATCAAAATGGGATATCGGGGACAAATTTTATCAGGGGAGGGCGTCGGAGCATGTTTTTAAATTGCTCTACAATGTCCTGTCTATTAATTTAGGAAATCGTTATTTTAATGCCTGTTGTGCGGTTTTAAAAGCAGTGGTAACGTGAAAATTGCCAATTTAACGCGTGCAAAACTAACAAAGGCGACCAATAGCAATAAAGTGCGTTACTGTGCTCATTTTTATGACAAACTTAATATGAAAACATAAAGTGGGCCCTTATCTCCGGACATCCCGTAATACGCTTTATCTTTTTTTATTGCGATGCACAATCCGTTCCTTTCCACGTTTGGCTCGGTAGGCCACTGTCCAGCACTTGTCGTATTTTTTATCGATAGAGGTAATATTTTTCCGATACCATCTAATTTTATGAGTGACTTAAGATTAAGTAATTATTTTAGATTAACGATTCACATAATGGAAATATCAGGTACCTACATGTTGTTTAAGATATCTGTTGTTAGGTTTTTTTTTATCAACGGTTATGACGAGAAACAAACATAATAATATGAGTATTATTAATATAGCTAATATCATTGTATTGAGCGGAAACATCATGCGCTCTGGTAACTGGCAGGCGGCGCTGTGGTTAAGCAATATGACTGTTAAACCTTTTCGATGACGGGTTCGCAAAACAATCTGTGTCTAATTATTTGCAAAATAAATTAAAGTTTTATTATAGCCAACTTTCACTTAAATACCAATTGAGTATTGTCTATATCTGCTTTCAATTAGTTTTGGTTTTAAATGTCTGATTTTTAATTATAATTTTAATTAAATAAACTTTAATTATAAGTTTTGCTTGCCGTAATTTCATCGTAAAAAATATGTATATGAGAAGCGTGAATTTTATGCTATTTATTTTATTTAAATAAATATCTTCAATAGGTTTTTTTCTGATTTTAATGTAAATTTATCGATATCCATGATTCAATATTATGGCATCACTAGCGTGGCGTGGCTCGCGAGAAATGTGTCGGCTCGTCTCGATTTGTTTATTTTTTCTTCATTTTTTCGATTCGTCGTTTTGATTTTTAGGGTTCCGTAGCCAAAATGGCAAAAACGGAACCCTTATAGTTTCGTCATGTCCGTCTGTCCGTCTGTCCGTCTGTCCGTCTGTCCGTCTGTCACAGCCGATTTACTCGGAAACTATAAGTACTACAGTGATGAAATTTGATGGGAATATGTGTTGTATGAACCGCTACAAAAATATGACACTAAATAGTAAAAAAAAGAATTGGGGGTGGGGCCCCCCATACATGTAACTGAGGGATGAAATTTTTTTTTTCGATGTACATACCCGTGTGGGGTATCAATGGAAAGGTCTTTTAAAATGATATAAAGTTTTCTAAAAAACATTTTTCTTAAAGTGAACGGTTTTTGAGATATCAGCTCTCAAAGTCGTAAAAAGTATGTCCCCCCCCTCTATTTTTATAACTACGGGGTATAAAATTCTAAAAAAAATAGAGGTGATGCATGCTAATTAACTCTTTCAACGATTTTTGGTTTGATCAAAGTATCTCTTATAGTTTTTGAGATAGGTTGATTTTTATTATATTTGCTGCTACGGAACCCTTTGTGCGCGAGCCCGACTCGCACTTGGCCGGTTTTTGATTTACAAGCGGCCACTTTACTGCCGAGTGGACTTTGTTAGAACGCTAACTGGTGGAGGATTTATGTACACCGGACCGCTTGGTGTCCCAAGTCCGCTCAAAATATTTGTTAAGTCATAACGCTCGTCCGGGGAATGATTAACAGCGTCATTGCAATACCTCAGGCTGCGGCCAGCCCGCGACGCCGGACGAAACAAAGTTGTATTTCAACGATAATTAGAAATGCTTTCTGTATATACAATGCCTAACTTATCACCTATTGTGCAGGGGTTTCTTAAGACTGTTACTAATTTGAACACTATGATTCCCACGGTGATCATTGAAAATATGGTTGTCTTATTCTCATTTCGCTGAGTTAATCTTGACAAAACAATGTTAGTCTACTACGTTTTAATACATTTGACAGATGTGATGATTTAAATTTATTAAAAAGTGACATAACTACGGAGGAAAAAACTTATCAGTTAGTTAACTAGGTGTTAAACTCGCAAAACTATAGGTCGGTGGATACTTCAAGTAATGCTTTTCCTCGATTCCACCTTATTTCATACAATATAATAAAAACCACTTACGTCTCCAACTCCTAATTCTATTTTTTACTTTTTAACACGTTGTTATCTGCGATATTTATTGATATCGGAGATTAGTTACATACACTCTCTGATTATAAAGGCGAGATTATTAGTAAAATATAAAATACAATCTCCATTACAGGTATGTAACCTTTAGCACCTGGCCACCCTTTGATGCCTCCTACGGTCCCGAGCGCGCTCCAAAGGTGTTGACCGTTGAAAAAAATACAAAACTTATGGCATTTAACAAACAATATTTAGAGGCATTTTGACAGTTATTGTAGTCAATGATTACTGTCGATTATGGTGGTTATAATGCAGTTTTTGCTCGTGGCCAACAGGTGCCTCCGCGCTGGGCCCGCAATAAAAACGCTTGTATTTTATAGGATTAACGTTTATGTTTACCGAAATGTAACGAGCGCTAGTAGTGGAATATTTAATTTTGAATTAACCCTCTTCTGACTTCTTAATAGCTATATTACTTTATACAATTCTATTTAGTTCAGGATAGTTGAAGTAAGTATCGGTTTCAAGGTTACTGACACTCGGTTCCATAATTTTTACCTTATTTGATACGTGTTACGAAGAACAGTATGTTCATCGAACTATGTAGGTACCTAGTAGTAATTTTCTTTCAAGATTTTAGACATAATCGATCCTGGGTGTTATTATGAGAAACGCCTGTATATATACGTAGTTTTATTTATTTGTACCAAACGACATGAAACTACTAAAAAAAGTGATAAATTTACTACGCGGGACTATATCTATCTATATCAAATAACTTATTACTTAAGCGGGATATCTAATAATGCAAAATTTTGATGACGAATATTTTAAGTTTTATTGTATATTATTATTTAAAAACTGGTAGGATTTATGAATATTACATAGATATTAAACTAACTACATAATGGATTTAGCGCTATTTGAACTTTACATTTCATGACTTTTGAATGTAGGTGTCTAACGGCATACGGGTTTTACGATGTCCAGATCTATAAAGTTCACTCATCAAATTACTTTTATGAATTTGTGAACTTACCATATTGTGTCCACAAATTGGCTGTATATTTAAACTAGTTTCCATAAGAAATCGATTGGTTGATTATTTCGATCCGAAGCAGCCAAATCGTTTATGAATATGATAATAAGTGGATTAGTGTTTATTGGAGATTAAGGTGTGAGTAAAATTTAAAGTCGTTGCTAATAAAATCGAACGTGTAGGTAAGCTAATACGTATAGAGAATAAAATAAATACAGATGTTAAATGGGTTTGGTAAAGATATCAAGTGTATTTATCAGTGGTTATGAACTTGGATTTGCGCCTTGGCGGTATTAAATTAAGGGTTGTCGACATCATAAAATATTTAGGTGAGCATATGCAGCGGTCGCTACAAGTGCGGAGTCAGGCGCGGCTTAGCTCTGTAATCGGTTTAATAAATCGCGCGGCCTCAACAAGGGGCGCTTCGACATGTGCATTAAACTTAATTGAAATTTTCGTGGGCACGAGTTATTTTGCACTAATGCACCTTTCAGCCGGCCGACAGCCGCCACTCCCGCGCACCCTCCTGGGAAAGAGTTCAACGCACGCGAATATAACTTAATCGAAACACACTTCATTTTGATCGACCTCTACTCGTGTTATCTTTCCCAAATAATATATAACCTGAATTTACAAGGTTATCTTTTAGTCAGAGTTATTACCAAAACCCTCATAAAGAAACAGCTGTGGAAGAAATGTACTAGTAATTAAACACAATTGCATTTGATTAACGGAATGAATGATGTAATTAATGATAATATTCTAATTGCTTCACCAAGATTCGTTTTTACAACCCGGAATTTTCTTTTCACACGTGTGATTATGTGAATGACTCGTTTCCAGGTTTGTTAGTGGGGCTCATTGAGATTGTATTTTGTTTACCCACTTACCATTGTTCAATTTTTCATAGACTTTTCAAGTAGAAAGTAAAATGAGGACGTTTTTCATGTATTATTTATTTATCTTAACCGAATCTTATTATGTCCATGCATCCACCACCCAAAAAAAGATTAAATTTCTTAGCACGATACTATAAATTCTCATTTAATATACCAATGACGATGATTAATACGCTTAGTGTCAGCTACTACTTATTGTGTATTCAATAAGAGAAAATAAAGCACGAACACAATGAGGGTGCGCCTACGCAGCTCGCGATTCGCGGCGCAGAGCTGTCGGCTACCGGGCGCTAGCCTTACGCAACCGCTGGCATTATCACGAATTTATCTTAACACCTCAGCGAACCACTTCCAGACACATAAATTCACATGATTTATGCTACACGAATCTCATAAAGCACTTCGTCGAAAACTATATTTTCACCATACATAAAACTCCATTTGAGAGGCACATTATCCGAAATGAGGTCTGATGACTGAGAGGCATCATCAAGAAAGGGTGGTCATTTAACAGCCATTAACGCCTAAAACATAATAAGCAACGTTAAATAATTACGAAAAAAGGTGTAAAAAGCTATTGAATACGAGGAGAGTGATGCGCCCGCGCCGCCCGATGAAAGGCTGACGGCGACGGACGGAGATTGATTACGTAATCATGGACATCGGGTGGTTTCGGGAATCTCATAGAGAGTAATCATCATTCATCTCACGGCTCGTTGGCTGCGAGACTCGATTCACGCGACTCGCAACATCTCGACTTGTAGGTACTAATCGAATAGCGCCGGTATGGAATTGACTAATTTTACACGTCGTTAGTTGTCGGATGCTATTTAGTTGCAGTGTAGAGGAGTAACAGTGAAGATTTTTTAGCTTTTACAATGTTGTGACATAGTCATTGAAGTAATTGAGTCATATAAGCAGTATTAAAAGCACAAGTAAACAAATAGGAACCTATTTCGTTTACTCCCGAAATGTATTTTGAGAAAAATGCAAGGTTATTTTTTGATATACAAAACCACAAAATTCAATGAACACAATTAGGAAACTCTATTCAATACAATAATGGTAAACGGAAAACGTAGGCGACTCCTCTCCAGGAACGCCTCGCAAACACTGTAATAATGACATTGATGTTTGGTTCTTGCGGCAACAAAGCGCGCGCTGTCGACGCACAATTAGCCGCGCATTGTGCGCATTGTGGTGCGCGGGCGCCGCGACCGTGTTGGTTTTCCGCCTACGCCCATTGTGCCCGCTTCAATCGCCTCGCCATTCCCCGCTCAATGAGATATTATCCACCATTATTAGCCGAACATCCGATGTTTAAATAGATAATTATTTAATATTACCGTCGATTTGGTGTATTCGTGTTCGACTCATTGTGATTGATTGCTTTAATTCGCTTTAGCTGCGCATCGCCCGGAGCGGTTTCGTGGATGATGTATGGCTTTCGTATCGTCTATGTGAGTCGGCTTGGAGAATCTTTGATCCGTGATGGCTTTTAATTGGTGCACTTGTTAGGATTAGGCGGTGGTTTGGATGTCAATGTTTGGTGTCGGGAAGACAAAAGGCGGTAATGTGGAATGCTGCGGCGCGGAGGTGGTCGCCAGGGCTGCGGGTGCACAATGCGCGCGTAATGAAGTGGGCGCGAGGGGGCGGCATTGTGCCTCAAACGAGGCATTGTGCCGCGCGACCCGCGACCCGCTCGTTACCGACACAGTATACGGCGGTCACAGTATACTTGGCCGGGGTGGACACATTGCAAAACGAAACATTAGTACACGGTTCCTTGTTTATTTCGTAGGCATAAAACTAGTTGAGCCATGCAATAAGTCATTCGCTTGTTATTTTGAGTACAATGAAATATCGTCACGATTAACATAATGTTGCTTACCTATTTATACAATGGATGTGTTTATTTCCAGATGTGTGTAGTGTGGTAAATGTATCACGATATTTACTTTGTAGTATAAAATTTGATTGTTAATTTTTGTATTTTTGGCGGCTGATTATATGTGATTTTTGAGTTGATTGTATGAACGTAATAAAAAGTCGAGTCAAGAAGAAAACAATACATGGAAATCTATTTCTCTCCTTAAATAGATAGGATATGGCGTTTTCCTGTAATTGCCAAGCAATGAAACTTGAAAGCAATATTAGCCTACTAGGCTATGCCTAGTATGTGTGCACTGAAATTGACTGTATTGTTATGTTTGTTTACTGTTATTCCTTACACTGTGTCGTCGCGAACCCGGCCGGCTGACCCCGCCCGCCGCACTCCGGAAATCTACTCTTATTAGCGCTGTTGCTCTCCGACAGGAGGTGACTAGAATTGATTTGCCCGTTACTTTACACAATACACTGTTTAGAGAACGCACGTGAGCTATGCCAATTTGTTACATTCAATAAATAGCAGTCGACTACAAAAATACATTTGTATGTTTGTGCTGAAATTTTAGTAGTCTTAAAAAGATTTACAATTTTATTTATATTGAAGTATATCTAATAATTTCCAGGTGGTACACAGTTGTTGCCTCAAAGTGATTGTAAACTAAGTGGTAAAGATTTATTTATAATTTATTAATGCCACTAGAATAAAAGCGAACTGGACAAGCGGCTATATCCTATTTCTAAAAATTTTGTACATATTTACCATAATTCAGTTTCAATGGTGGTTAACAAGTTCCATTTATTCGACTGCCAATGATACTACTTGACTACCAAACATACAAAATCGTTCACGTGTACCCTCTATGGAGACGGGAGAACATGTTTCCAAAAAGAAAATAAAAAAACCCAACCCAGTCCATTTTCGGTGCAACCACTTTTAGCTTTTGATTGGTGAGCATTTGATGTACGAGACGTGATAGATGACAATGGTGCCGGTGTCATCTGTCGGCTAATTAGGGCGGTCGTTACCGCCCGGAGCCCGCGGAAGCGATACACCAGTTGTACCGTGAACTTTTTTAATCACCGCTTCAGGCGACACCGTAAAAAACCCCATCACTAGCGCGTAGGGATGACACTTTTTTTTAATAGAGTGGGGTCGGGCATTGTTACGTGTAGGTAGCGCCTATAGTAAACATATCGAGCTTGCAGGGGAGTCGATCATGGAAGTCACGCTGAATCTCTATCTATATATTCTGAGCGATCAATGATAGGTAATATTATCTATAAGTATAGGTATTATTTATTACAGATACTTATCGTTTGGTCTTTTTTATTTACATTTACTAAACGTAAGGTATAAAGAACTTAGCTTAATTTAATAGTTCAGTGTTGTTAGTCCAAATAGTCAATGAATGTCACGTATTGACCCACGATTGTCAACCCTGGGATATAGCCATCGCCTACGCCTACGAAAGAGTACGGGCCGTCTGCGCATAGCTCGTCATGTGGTGTCACTTTTTCAAGTGGAGCGTTAAATTTTCACAGCTACCCCTCGTAGGAATAAATTATTTTTATGTCGATTCCGGGTGGCCGCAGCAACGAGCTTTTTGTTACGAACGCAACCCCGGCTCTCATGTTCCGGAAGTAAGGATTGTTTGGTAATGTGACAACTTTTTAATATTGGGGCAGATGTTCAATTTTTCAAACACAGATTACCTTTCTACGCGTTCTACTTATTCACGTAATGTTCTTCAGGCGGGCTAAAATTGTTTACCGGATTTGAACAAAACTATTGGCTATAAATTAGATCGCTAAAATTTCGGTATTGCTTTTCCCCTTACTTATTAAGTAATCAAAATGTTTATCCATTATAAAAATACTTTTACTCAAGCTACGTATTTTCTCCTAATTATTGACATCATCTCGAAACATTATGTCGAAAATAGTCCATTATTTAATCACTTTGAAGTAGCGACCGTTATCAGTGTGCCCCCTATTATTTTATGAGGAATAATACTTAATAGTACGACTGCTAATATACATTTTGGTACAAATGACGGCTAATGCGTCCAAATTACGTTCGTCGCCGGCGCCGCCCAGCGATGAAGTCATTATTTTCCATTTCCGCGGCGTTAAGTCGATAACGATAAAATGACGGTCGTACAACAAGCCCGCAATCTGGGCCTCATTACCGAATCATAGAGTCGGGCTCCGAAGGTATAGTTTCATGTTTTGGGTTGCCTATTACACCAAAATTAAGTATCCCTATAAATTTGAAGGTAGGTTGTTATTTTATAACATGATTTAAGCGAATCGATCGAATTAAAAGATATGAAAAATATGTTCTGGATAGAGCATTAAGGGCAATTTGTATATGTACGTACAGATGTTGTGCACTATAAAATGAAAAGGTAAAAAAAAGAAATATAGGCGTTTTGGTACTACATAATAGGAGAGTTGTAATTTAATATTCCAAAATCTGATTAATGTCTTAATTCTTTCACAAGTAATATGTAATTATGACTTGTTGCATGAAATGAACGTAAGTTGTACCTTATAGCTTTAGAAGCTTTTTGATTTGTCTAGGGTGTGTGTTGCACCGCGGTCTATCGGTGACGTCACGCGAGCCGCTCGTCAGCGTTGATGTTTATTGTCGTTTTATATTATTCCATTGTCGTCGTACCTCATCGGCGGTTCGCGCGCGCGACAGCTCGGGAAATCCACGCGTGACGACAAATTGCTCCCGTTAATGCCGAATTAACATGTTATCCTGGCAGGTTGACGACACGGAATTTTCATATTTTTCCTTTCACACGGCAAATTAGCCATTTCAATTTTATCGCTGAAAAGAACAGAAATAAAGTTATCCCACGTCGTCGTTTCTTATAGATTTATGTGATTGTTGTAGGTAGGAATATTAAATGGGAAAATTTAGCCCAGATGTCAGGATCATTCACGTCGAAATTGTAGAGTGACGGTTGCATTGTTTATTCATAACCAGTTTGGTGTAGTGGTTTCGAGGGTGAACTAGAAAGGAACTAGTTTCTGTTTGTTCATAAAGTTTGCAAGATCTCACCTTTTACCTGGGGTAAGTCATTCAACTTTAAACGTGTCTTGGCATTTTTTGCGGAACTCCCGTCATTGTCTGGTTTCGCTTGAACGAAAAATGAAGTAAATGTAAGAATAAAGTTAGTCGGTGTCGGGTCGTCAGTATCCGTTAGATCTCTACGTTCGAAGTCGAGGCCACGAAGCAAGTTCGGCGTGTTAGCCAGCACATGATAGGTACGAACAACATATGACGTGAAAGTTCACGTCGACCCCTGTTTTCCCGAACGACGCGGAAATATGGCGGTCGGCGGGCCAGAGCGGGAGAGCCGAGCGCCGCCGCCCGTCCGCGCCCGTAAGCTCGTAATTTGCCTTTCTATTAGAGCGAGGGCGTGAAAAAAGGAAAGCGTTTACGGCGTGTTTAATGGGAGCGAGCGGGAAGAAATATGACCGCCCGTCGGGAGAAGGGAAAATTTTGGTTTTCACTGAGTTTTTGCGGAGATGTGCATCGGTTCGCGGGGTGCGAACGAGACGGCGATGTGCCGGCGTCGCTCCCCCGAATAATTAGCGGAAGTCGTGGCTTAGTGCACCCCCGGGCGGGAGGTTTGCGGGAAGGGAGTTCCTCTATTTGTCGTTTAAGAGTTAATCGGACGAGCGATTCGTCACCCTCGGGAGACCCGCCGGCGATATTATATCTTTATTACGATTCTGTGTAGGAACCCGCCGCCCCGGGCGATTAACGAAATCGTGATTATTGATAAGTTTGTTGATGCCCGTCAAATAGAGCGGCGAGCGAGTCTGCCCGTTGATGCCATCTATTAAGCGGTTATTATGGCCCATCAGGTTAAATATTGATATTATGGGTACTTTAGTCAATTCTGGTGAACATTACGCACCTCTTAAATAGGTTTAACGTTAGTTAACATAAGTACAAGTAACTAGGTGGAATAATGTTTATGTAATGATGTTTTTTTAACCGACTTCAAGAAAAGCAGGAGGTTGTGGATTCGACTGCACGCATTTTATGTATGTATTGATATTTTCGTCAATTATAGTCATTTTTAATTCTTTTTACTCCTAATCAGTTTATTTGATCAGGGCATTCATTTGGACAAATAAATTTGTAAGCATTTATTTTCACAAAACGCTCAGATATTTACATAGAGCTGGTCTGTTTGGATGTAGTTTCGTCCTGTTTATGGTTCACAGCAATACATTATACATTGTAAGTAGAAATTTTCCTCAACAAAACTGTCTCCGAAAGTCAGCTTTAGAAAGCGCTTTTAAACTGTTGCCGACAAAGGGCTTCAATAAAATTACTTATTGGAACCGTATGCAGTTCGTGATCACGAGGCGTGTTGGAGGCGATCGACTCGCAGGGTATCATTACGGCGGCAAGTGACAAATGTACGGGCCAGCCGGACGATTAGCGCGACATATGCTCGCCGCCCGGCTGTGCTTGCCCGCGACAATGAGGCCGTAGACACTTATTAACGGGAGCCAGCAATTTCGGCCGCATTGTGTCTTGCAACAAAAGCTTCGACAAATAAGCGAGCAAACAATGGGCGAAGGCAATGTCTACATGGGGATAAGGTATTGTAGTGTAATGAAAAGAAAATTATAATATCGGGCGTTTCATATTTATTTAATAAAAAGTAAGCCTACGAATCTATGATATGCCCAACGTTGGGTAAATACCGGCTAAAATGCATGGAAATCTATTTTTTATTTCACGATTATATTCGTAACCGCCTTGACATACGTGTAATCGACATTTTTAACACCTTGAGTAATTTTACAGTTGACAAAGACACACTGTGTATAAATGGCTTAAAAAGGTTGAGTGGAAAGCTCGTGATTAAAAATGCTCAGACACCTGTGTCCTTTAAGTTCCTGTTTATTGATTCTTGCCCAAGAAAAGGCTTTTATTGCTTAATACATAAGTAAGGAATTAGGAATAGACTTTGGAATATTAAATTAAGAGTATGGGTGTATTCTTAACGATATCGTACTTAGGTATACACACACATCTCTAGATATCATACATTTAGCTCCCAGCGATTTAATGAGTAGTTTTATTTAGTCATTTTGCAATAACTAGGGGCACTATAGTGTACAATCGGCAATAAAAGTGAATCATTTATTGTGATATAATTAGATTGAACTGTTTAATGCCTTTAAGTCATTGAAATAGGAATTGTACGTTATTAAATAGGCGTAGGTTTTTTTCAATTAATAGTCTTTGGGGGTTATAAAATAGTAATAATAATGGCGAGAGTGTTAAGGGTGTGTCATTTATATCCCTGCACGCTCATGTACTTCTCACTATAAAATTATATTTAATAACATCCTATCTACCCGTTACATTACTGCAAGTTGCAATTACTTCAATGGACAGGTACTAAGTTTCTGCTTTAGTTTCAAAACGGGTCATGTACATCAAGACAAAAACTTGAAAAAAAAAATGAATAGAACCAAATGTTTACCTGGAAATTTCACTATGAGTCACTCTTAAATTATTAGAATCCCTATTACATTTAATTTCAACGGTTTTATAGTAGTATAAGGAACTAATTTTCGTCACTGACTGTACTCCTTCCGAGAGCCAATCAGTGGCAAATGAGCGATGGCGGTAATTAAAACGGATCGCCTTACCGAATCAATAAACTGTGGCGATAAGGCAATTGATTGCACATGCCCGGTGCATTCCCCGGAGGCTATTGGAACAAGATTATGTTTACGACTATACCTAGCACTTTAGTTGTGGTAGATGCGACGCGTGAAATTATGCGTAATAAATAACAAGCAGTAAAAGTTATGCCTTATTCAAACGCAAACACAAATCGTACGCTACTATAGAGACTTGATAGTCTTGATTAATTTTTTTTTCATGACATAATTTTAATAGTCTTAGTTCTATTTCCTGCGTAATTTGCAGTTTTATGGAATTTATTTACTGCGTCCTGCTCATTATCATAAAATGTGAACAGTACTGGCTAGGTTAAAAAGGGTTATTTCCCGCATATTCTTTGTGAGATAAAATTTCAAAAAGGTATGTTGAAATGAAGTACCAAGTAGATTAAGTATTACAGTCAATGAACACGATTGTTTATTATTTTGGATGAACATTTCAGAACGTTTCTACACGTTTCTTTTATTCTTGATTGATCGATTGAAATGAAAAAAAAAGTAATAACGGACGCGTTTAAAGTTATAAAAACATGCTTTGTGTAGTATGTATCAGAAAAACTTTCTGGGCAATTATTCTCCAACTAATAGTTGTGTAGGAGGAAAACCCTTTGAATGTGAGAAATGCCATCGCGACCACTCTATATATGAGATATCATAAAATGTTTGATAGATCCCTTTTAAAGACGCCGTGTGTGGCAAACTAACAACGATGAATGGTACAAATGTGGTCATTTACATCTCAGTTTTCACTGGATGGTGCGTCGCCCCAGGATAGCTTCTAGGAAGGTGGCTGAGCAAGTGCAGAGCCATTAATTACCGGACAATGGGGAGCCGTGGTCGATGAAAAGACCGTGTCAATGAGCACCAACAATGGCGTTTTTTGCGGGACTGTGTACATGATACGGTGTTAGGGTTCGATTGGATTTAATGGCCTGTTTAAAACCTTCTTTTGATAGAAGTGCCAATTATGACTTAAGTAGAGGATAGTCAGTAATGGTTTTGAATGTTTCGTAGGTACGTAACATCAGCGTTTTTGTAAGACCTTACGATTTTCTAAGGATAAAAAGTTATGTTTTTCTCAGAACAAAGAAAAAGTAAACGACCAAAAACTACAAGGATATATGTTTATGATTTACTTAAAGTTCAGTACACTTCAGTCTTTCAACTTTTTGACGTGCAAACCTAGCAATACACGTACAGAACCCATCTTTGAATGAGTGTATCAGATGTTAGGTTTCGCGAGGCTGTGTGTGGCACGTTTGCGCACAATGGTGTTTGGGCTGGCATTCGTCACGGGGCGCCGCGGGGCGGGGGCAGGGCTGATTGATGACCCTGGAGCCCGGGCCTGGTGGAAGCCTCTCATTTTAACGCGCCGTCAAACTTTATCGAGCTTCGGGTTCTACTGTCTACGTCACGTGTTAACTGCGATTGACAAGCAAAGTCAATGAAGCAATCACCATCGTATACAAATTTTGTCTTTACTTTCTACTTTATTATTGTTCTATTAAAAAATACGCCGATAAAATAAATTTGGTATTTTAAATTTCATTGGCGCCAGTACTTTATATCATTTTAATATTTTAAATCTCGTAGTAACCTGAACCTATTGTTAACGAAGTGAATCTTAATCCACTGATAAAAATGTCTCTAGAAAAATAAAATAAAACTAACGGAAGAAATACCAATGATTACGTTATTTCAGTAACCAGATATGCTATAATTCAGTCAGACGACTACTAAAGAAGGTGTCAATTGAAAATGATATTTTCCGAAGCTTGTAAATAATGTGGATCGTCATAGGCCCGCGGAGTAACATAATATGCGGTTCGATGTTCGTCGCGATAGCACACAGATATCCATAATCTTCGGGGGGCTTCGTAAATAAAAATTATTTCATACCGGGACAGGTGAGGCGTCGGGTTACGCGACTCTAGGGCTGTGGCAAACTCTACAACCGTATACTCTATAACCGACAATAATGTAGTTGTAACATGAATAGAATATGATCATTGTTTATTTTAATCAATTATACTTAATAATGGTCTTTGCCGTAATGATGGCAAATAAAATTATGTATGGGTATATAAAAACTGATTTGATAACATGGACATGTCTTTGGTATTTTACCGCAATACCAGATGAATATCAAAAAAACTTCAAGATATTTAGTGTTTATATTGGTATTTAATGTATGTGTAATAACGCTAGCAGCCCTGCTTGGGCCGCGGACGAGCGGGCCACATTAGCATTCGAACGAATTAGACCGACAGGTGCGTCTCGTCAGACCGTCACAAAAATATCTGACGTTATCTATGACAATACTATTTAGCTATTTGACTATCTCCATCAATATTGCTTATTTCCACGTTTTTGGGTGTTTGTACAACTATTGGGAGCGTGAACGACGGTGCTGCCCTCATTTTGGTGGCGTTCCTTTCGTTAAATCTTATGAAGTGAAATTAGTACCAATGGCCGCCGCTAGCAATAACAACGGACATCTCATAAGATTACATGCGTTTTTGACAATCAGCGCCATTTCTCCCTCCACCCACTTCGCTTCGCACTTCGCACGGTCCCAATACGTACCATGTATAGCCCTCTCTAACCAAACAATAGAGCAGAGTTAATGGATAATGATTCAAATATCATCAAAATTAAAAATCATTTGAATATTAATAAGCAATGTAGTCTATAGCAAATGCTTGCACTTCGTCACAAATAAATGATAAGTTCCAAAGCATCGCATGTCAGCACAAGAAAAACATTGTGGCGCAAAACCTCACAAAGCAATTAGCCGATCATGAATTATTCTTCACTCAAAGATTTATTATGCGTATTAGTCACTATCCGTCCATATTATACATAGCTGGGTTAAGAGGTCGGATGTGAGTAATTCGAATCGATCATCAAGTAAACAATGCTAATAAGCTTATGAATACGTTTTCGTGTCGGCATGAACTCGGTGACACAACGACTGGAATACCTTCTGAGCAGCAATAAATAACAATTAGTAAACCCCTAATTAGCCATGTAACGGGCTTGATAAGTTTTTATGTCTTAATATCGCGTGTCCCGCCATAGTTTAGCGTAAATCCGGTGGTAGCAGTGACGGTGTACGTGTTTAGTGAGCACGCTTCCCATTTTGTAAATAGTGAGGTCCCGACCGAGACGTTGTCTACTTACGCCGTGGTGTGCCCGGTATATACGTGTGTGTGTCTGTGTGTCCGTACCCTCACAGCCGCGCGCCCTCCCGGCCAGCCCTTGCCAACCCGTGCGGAACCTACATAAGGCTAATAAATACAAGCTCGCGTAGATATACTCATAATATTTGGCCCTTCGGCAGTTGTTTACGCCTGCCTTCGTTGCGTTCTACAAACCGCGGTAATTTAGACCGATGCCTCATTAAACCTGCTTAAATTTTGTAGTTATTATTTTATGATTGTAAATTATGGAAGAACTGTCCGAAGATAAAAGAATTTATAGATATAATATTCGTAATTCGGTTCCGTCAGCACCATTACAGCAAAATTAACGGTGTTAGTGGGCATATAAAGTAATTAGACTCGTTTAAGCCGCAAGATAAAAAAAACTTACAAGAAGATTACGGCCGGCCGCGGTGCACTCGCCCGGATCGGACAATTAATAGAGATATATCTTAATCGGACGGATTACAAGTGGACGACTCACTTGTCACCAAACGGTGCTAAAGTGTTTTATCGGTGACGGATCAGTGTCCTCTGAAATCACCTGGAATTCAAATTGTTCGTCGTATTTAAAGCTATAAAGTTCACAAGGAAACTGCGAAGGAAACTCGACTCTACGTGGTTGTGTCAGGGGAGTGGTGTAGCGAGCGAGTGGCGTTTGTTTTTACGTGATGCCGGAGCGGTTGAGCCGACATGGCGTTCGTTTTGTGTTCGTCGCCTAATCCCGCACTTAGCTAACCGTTTTGACAAGATTTTTGATGTACAGATAAGGATGTTTTCGACTTTTTGGTCAATCTGGAGCATTTCATTGTTTTATTATATTTATTGACACGCTGGATGATTATGATGTTTGGCAATGAGCAGAACTAAGCTTTCCATCTCCAATTGAAGTACCCCTATTTCTGAGGGATGTTTGGAATTGTGTAAGTTATTCCTTCTAATGTGCACAAAAAGTGTATTAAACGTACGTAACATACCTAAATATACATATCTATTTTATAAAAAAAACACATTTTAAAATTATATTGTATTCTTTTGTGGTAAGACTTGTCTAAAATAAACAATCGTACCTTCAAAATGTCTATTAGTGAAGGGGATTATTAAAAGATCGTCGATCGATCGATGTCAGATTATGGTTGTTTTTTTATGAAACTTCTCGGATTTGGAAGTGAGTGGCTTCCTAGCCCGTGAGGCGAGATAATATCGACGTGGCAAGGGCTCGGCTAAAGGCACCGCGGGCAGTGACAGCGCGCCACAATGCAGTCGTTTAACACGCTCATCGCATTCGGACGATCTCTTGACAGCTCTAATGCGGCCCGATCCGTCTCGGACAGCCTTTTCGGGTTGAAGCGATTCGTTTGCGCGAGGTGGCGGGTTCACTCATCAGCGA
Source organism: Maruca vitrata (assembly GCA_039566165.1). NCBI lineage: Eukaryota > Metazoa > Arthropoda > Insecta > Lepidoptera > Crambidae > Maruca > Maruca vitrata. The sequence continues at coordinate 12,075,145 of CM076916.1, read as the reverse complement.
GGTAGGTGGCGGGTGGAGGCGACGGCTGAATCAACAATGAGTGTAGTTTGCGGCTGCGGTGGCGTGCGCAAGGCGTGTCCGCGCTCCATCGATCGCAGCCTCCGCTCCTCGACGACGTCTGCCCGGCCCCCGCCCGCGCGTTAGCGCCCCGACCGACTGCATTTACCACCCGCCACCCCCACATACGTACAGATACCTGTCTACCGCCGCATGAACGTTCCCTACCATATTTTGGCAAACATTGCAACCGTTTTTGTTCGTTATTATTCCAAGGCGGCGCAAGTCGGTTTATTGCGGTCCGCTTACACAGGTCCGTACTCGCTGAGGTGTTGATTCGCGGCCGGTAGCGCGCTCGGGAAGGTGCAATTAAAGCAGTTTACATCTCCTCGCGACCGACCTGTAAATGTTATTTGTGCTCATTAAAACTGAATTACGTTATAAATTTTATGCGCGTACACTGTAGCCACGTTAATGTGCTCGAGAAATTATCGAAACATTGTAATGCGTTTATTCACAAAATTAATTGTGGTTCTACACACATTAAACTGTGGTTTCCAACTTTTGTTTTATATTGAACGTGAGACTATAACAGCATATCAGATCTGTTGTGTGATCCGGGGAGCTGTAAACGCAGCTATTAACCAACGTTGGAATATTCTTTTCGAGTTAATAGCGAGTCATACAAAATGGTTTCCTTTTTTCACATACTCTGATATTGAACAGATAACAACTATAAAGCGTGCACTCTGAATCAACGATCAATAGATATTCTCAATCATTTTCTTTAACGCATTTAAGAAAGAAACCTTATACCTATCTTATTGTGATAAAGTTAATCGAAACTTTCTGCCCAATCTCTTTCGAAATGCTGTAACAAGTCATTTTCCACGTCGGTTACATGTTAATACGGGTATGTTTATATACAAGTTTCATAACATTATTTGATGTATCAACATACAATATTAGCGGTCTAAATTAAATTTGTCGGGTGTCGGCCGCGGCGCCGGCGGCGGTGATCCATCATCGGTAATGGCGCGGCCACACTAACGACGCGTCACGGACCGCAGAATATATACGAGATATTTCCAATAATAATCGCCCTTATAGCACCCTCCCATAAGACCTAGCCGTCGAAAGTGACCTCTTCAACGCTGACTGTGCGTCGCATCACACCGCGTAACTTCGACAGTTTTATTTGAACACTTTTGACATTGAGCGCTGGTTCTTGTCCTGGTTTTTCTGGAGCCTTTGTGTGGAAAGAATTCGATTTGATTGAAGCTTTAATAAATTCCTATTCCGTCCCGTTTGTTGTATTGGCAGCAAAAATAGTGTTACACTATTGAGAAACGTTGGTAATTTTCTAAAAAGGTTATCTTACTTTTTAAATTGTGCCTAATAGATTATCCTTGCTTCTTCAAACCCAAGAGACTAAGAGAAAGTAACAATTGTCAACACCATAATTCGATAAAACTCAATTAAAACTTAAACTAGCCATCACTTTAACTTTCACTATAACTAAAATTTAAATAAACCCTTGTGCAAACACTGCTACTTTAGAATTTACATTATTTGTTATTTAATATTTTACGGATCTCCCAAAAAAGATTAATAAAACAAGCACAGCCTCTTCAAAATGGCCGGAGGCAGTGACGTTAGCGCCACATGGGGTGGCAATTTTTCATCACTTTCAATTACTTACGGTGTATCCTGATGTATTATGGGCATTGGTGAGTAATCTAGACCGAGGGACAAGCGGAAATTAGTTTTTATGTTTCAAAAACTTGTGGATGTTACTTTAATGTTCCTTCGAATTATAAAAGAGGTGCATGTTGGGGGTTAGGATCAGTACTACTTACATAACATACTTATGATAATGTAGGCAAATCCTGATTTTAAGAGATTATATTGAGATTTATTTTCTACTACTATGATGGATGATTACTAGTGCAAGCTTAATTTAGATTTGATGTAGGTCAAAAAGTATTGAGTATTGAGAAAAAAAGCAAACTCTTTGTTTGAGAGACGACAAATAAATCGCAGTATCTAGACACGCGGTAGCGTGTCAAGCCAAGTTCAAGAAACAGAACTGGCGAGCCGCACCGTGTGTAATATTACACGAACCATTTGGAACCACTTTTTAACCCCTCATAAATCAAAAACTATTTCATATAAACGTATCAAATTTGGCTCATATATTGTGACTTGCGAGATAAATATGTGTTCTAAATTTCATAAGCTTATCTCAAACAGTTATTTAGATATTAATGTCCAAAAATCCTCATTTTTATCATTGACTGACTGACAGATCAAAATTCTAACCCAGTTCCAAATGACCTAGAGAGTTAAAATTTGGTATGCAGATAGGTAATTACATGAATACAAAGGAAAAAATAAAAAACTGGCAATTTTTAATAATTACGTTTTTTTTTTTTTTTTTTATAAGAGGCTAACAAGATGACCTCACTCCACCTGATGGTAAGCGGTAGTGAGATCCACATATGAGGTCGACAGGCACAATAGACCATGCTGCGGTTAGGTACTAATATGAACGCTTAACATAAATACCTAATTAGTGCCTAATCACGCCTATATACCGGGGAAGGCAGAGCACTAAGTATATATTTAGGTATACATACTTACTTATTTACAATTAAGAGTAGGTACTTATAGTCGGTTTTCATATTTATTACTTAGGGTTATACCCCGTAAACGTAGGAAAATACAGTAACTGATTCAATTGTTTTATATTTATAAAGTCTAGTTTTAGTTTTGAATTTGTCCTTTTCAAAGGACCTACGGCGTTACGATGATATATACTTTTCTACAAAAAGTAATGATATCCAATCAAAAACATAAGTGTGAAATGAGAGCCAAGTTCAATATTATGATAATTGCCTTGGTTGTTGACTTCAACGACAAAAGAAGTGAGATCTAAATGGGTGCCAAGTTCAATGGTCAACCCTGAAATTTATTTATAAGTAACACTATAACATACCTATCATATCTTCTTATAACATAAGATAATGTATGGTGGTAGCCTATGAAGGTCTGTCTTGGCTAGTTTTCTTTAGTTAGTTAGTTAGTAGTCTAGTTAGTTGTCTTGGTTAGTTTGGTATTTGTCGGTATTTATTTTATAATTCCGAAAATTTGGATTGTTGGTAGAAACTAGCGAGCGAACATGATAATACGTTGGTAGGTTTATAGAAACTAGCCAAGACAGACCTTCATAGGCTACCACCATACATTATCTTATATTATAAGAAGATATGATAGGTATGTTATAGTGTTACTTATAAATAAATTTCAGGGTTGACCATTGAACTTGGCACCCATTTAGATCTCACTTCTTTTGTCGTTGAAGTCAACAACCAAGGCAATTATCATAATATTGAACTTGGCTCTCATTTCACACTTATGTTTTTGATTGGATAGTGGTAACTGCATCACTCCGACTATACTAAGTGCCGATATTAATCTTGACGGACGCATCACGTGGGAACACACCTTTACTACTTACACTTTAATGCACTTTGCTTTTTTAATTAGTGAAAACTTCGTGAAAAAATCATTAACTATGAATAAACTATAAATTACGTAACTTCTTACAATTAGTTAGCTTGTCAAAGTAAAGACTCATTGTCTTTGTGTATACTCGTTAGTAGTCTGTATTATGGGAATAATACCGGTTACTCCGGGTGTGGAGTGTTCATTGTAATTAGTGGGATAAACTATAAATTTTCCTATAGGTCTTCATATATTATGTCTTATTTTTTAAATGTTAGCTTGATAGGTACACGTTGGTAATTACTACTGTGCCCATTGCGGAGTAAGTACTTACCTACACACCTACTAAGTGCCACCTTCTTTAAGTCTGTAAAGTGTTGAAAGAACACGTCAAAGTATTTGTATTAACATGTCAATAAGTATCTGTATTTAAATGGCATCGTCTGTTAAAGCGTAACATTGGCATGTATGTCATTATGTGAATATGAAATCTAAATCGCAACATACGTCAGAACTCTTTGGTGTATGCGTGATATGCAATTACAAGTCTCAGATCACGTTAATCCGAGTGCAGCAGAAGCCGGAGCGGTGTCTTGTATCGCGCACCTGCGACACGCTTTATTGCCATTTATAGACGGTCCTCGGTTCGTTAAACCTGAGTTAGCAACGTGCGCGGCGCCCAATGACGCTCTGCGCGTATCGGATCCCATTACCCGATCCAATGCCGCATAATTAATTACCTCTTCATTACATCATCTACTACAGTCCACTAATATTTTCTTAGCGCGTGCCGACTCATTAACGTTGAATGAGAACTTATCATAACATTTCGCAAATGCATACGACACGCTGTGCAAAGATATCCCGTAACAATAGAAATGTTTTTACTCGCAAACAACTGTTGCAGTGCGACAATAAATCAATCTATCATTGTTGCTACAATTACTATTAATTGTCTTCACATCAACATGCTTATTGTGGAGAAATATTGTGTAGCGCGGGTTGTTACGCGGCGCTGCAGTAAAAACCCGCCATGCGCGAACTCGTTACGAAAACATCATAAAAGAATGCCACTTACGCAAGGCAGCCGTCGATCTATGGACATTCTACGTGTTGCTTTATTTACATGCATTGGCGGAGAATCTTGCAATTAAGTTAATTATGATCTTATCTAGTAATCAAAGATGAACAGCATTAACATACATATATCATCCAATTAAGTACACACGATGTCTTATATTTGGATTATCTGAAAAAGTGCATTATTGTCCCTTAAACATTTACCTACGTCGAAAACATCCACAAACTCTACGTAGCAGGTAGCAGCAGTTTATTAATGATCTCTTGCAGTGAAAGGTTGGTCGGGAATGACATTAACCCTTCGCTGCGAGAGCTATCGACAAATTGCTACTTGCGTGCGGCGATCGGCGGCCGTTAATCAGCCGGGACACGCCGGCCCGGCCTCACACTACTGTTTTTATTGGAAACTCCGCGAAACAGTTGACATCGCGTTATCTGACCATTAAGAAAGTAGTGATCGATATTCTACAAACTCGCACTAGGCAATCGTTTTTGTAAACATCTGGCAATCATTGTAATACGAAAATGATTGACATAATCACATTGTTTATACAGAAATATTGAAGACACGTGAACCAAATGCCCTAATAGATGATCCTCATTCACGGAACACCCAGAAGATGCAAAATATTGACCAGGCGTATTATTTAAATGACTGTGAACTTCTTAATAAACATATATTCATTAAAAATTATAATCAGGCTAAAACGTACAATATAAATGAAGCTTGCGATCGTCATTTTGTACCAGTTCCATCGAATGTAAAATATGCCGATGATGGTAAGCTAATACAGGTTGTATGGTCGTCTAGTAACAATCGTGCGCACCATTGAACACGCCGTTACATTAACTTGATGGGATAATTGCAGCCTCGTTGACAGCTTGTCCGTAACTACCGACAATTTTTGCTCACTGCGTATATAAAAAACACTTAATATCAGTCACTTAGTTAAGTCAAATTAAAACAAGAATGTTGTCTCGCCTCGGTCGATCCATATTTATATTGTCGGTTTTGCTGTAATGAAACGGTCTTGGTTTTCATTAGTCTGTAATTTGTTTTTAGGATTTTGACCTTAAAGGGATAATTTCTACCTACTCTTACTTATTGTTGCATGTTATGTTAACCCCTAAAGTACCTAAGAAGTATATTTAAAGAAAAATAGAAAACTATTTCCATACATTTAATGTCACGACTAAAACACGTCACCTCTAATTGAAGACTCGTCGTAAAATAGTCGTAGTAATTAACAGATTCGAATAACATCTCCGAACAAACAGAACATCGTGTAATTTTAGACTTTCGCGTTCTATTACACTAAATATTTGTCTTTTTGGGTCTACACGCGTCAATAGGAGTAGCAAATTTGCTACTCCTATTAACGCGTGTAGACCCATAAAGACAAATATTTAGAACATCGTGTAATCCCCTTCTAATATAAACGAAGCATCTAATCCGATGCTTAATGAAAAATCGTTTTGCGGGGACGTAATCAAAATTAAACTTTGAATTATGAGCTCGAAAGTATGAATTGCCTTGTAAAGGGGTTGGGAGGTGCGAGATAGGAGCAAAAGGACGAGATGAGACGGCCATTAGCGGAATGAAGCCATTAGGAGCGTGTAAAACAGTTAATTACCGACGTAATCTCGACCCGAGGTGGCGGAGATACTCGCGATCGCAATGAACAGGATAATGACGGAATAATATTTAATACTGTACATTTTAGTCCAGTAATTTGCTTTAATCACTTATCTAAACCAAAGCCGCTCTAAGTTGGCCGATTTGCTACATGTCAGACTGACTGCACTAGTGAGGGACAACGGTAAAATTGCCGAAGTATATAAGTAACAGTTATTTCCACTTTATAACCAAGCAAGGTCTAATTATAACAAATTTTTATTAAAAACATTAATTCACATCCAAAAGATTGAATTTAAGTTCCTTATTTATAAATATATTTATTTTTAAAATACAATACTTATTAAATCCTTCAACCTATTTTAAAAAAATACCTGGTGAGTATTACCCACTACGTCACTATGAAAACGTGTCCAACGGCGTAACCTTGTAAAAGCGTAATACAGAGTGGAAATTTTACGTTTTCTTTTTATAATTCAATTATTTTAGGTAATAAAAGACAAATAATTATATAATTATGTGCATTTGAAATTTTGAAATAACGTATTATTTTTAAAAGTTGTTCTTTATGATTCGCGTAAATATGTTCCTCTTAACAAGGATAAATGCAAAATATAAAATAAAAAGTGTCAAATCAGTCTTCTAAGAACGGCTCCGGTATAATTACCTAGTTATTTGTCTTTTATTACCTAAAATAATTGAATTATAAAAAGAAAACGTAAAATTTCCACTCTGTATTACGCTTTTACAAGGTTACGCCGTTTGACACGTTTTCATAGTGACGTAGTGGGTAATACTCACCAGGTATTTTTAAAAATAGGATGAAGGATTTAATAAGTATTGTATTTTAAAAATAAATATATTTATAAATAAGGAACTTAAATTCAATCTTTTGGATGTGAATTAATGTTTTTAATAAAAAATTTGTTATAATTAGACCTTGCTAATTATAAAGTGGAAATAACTGTTACTTATATACTTCGGCAATTTTACCGTTGTCCCTCACTAGTGCCTTTGAGTATAAAGCCACTGGAGATGCCATAACGTCAACGCTTGTAACAAATTTTTCGCCACTTTTAGCGGGGGCGAGGTAAACACGTACAGCACACCACCAAAAAATTAATAACTCAACAAACACAAATTTTGCTGTAACGATAAACGCACACTACAAAAATGTTCAACACTTCAAACAATACACGCACACAAACAAAGTTTTCACGTAACTACGCAACACACATACGAAAAAAATAGTGATGACACAAAGAATGAAATAAAATCAGTTTGGTGAATGAACTGAACTATCTTGTACTGATTATTGTAATTCAATAACATTTTGTGGGATCTTATTAAACAATTTTGTGCTTAAACCCAAGAACGACTTTCCAGTCTTTTGAAGCCTGAGCCTTGAAACGGCAAACCTATGTTTATTACTGGTGTTAAAATGGTGAGGATCCGATATTAAATGATTGTATGTTCTTGTAAACATATAAGATACAGTCCAAAATGTACTGAGAGGATACGGTTAAAATATCTATGTCTTTAAAAAATTCTGTGACTCCCTTAGAGATAAAGGGAGTCACAGAATTCTTTTCATTTTCAGACTAAATTTCAATATCGTATGACCAGAGGAAAGAAAAGTAATTTTTCTAATTCATCTTACGATTTAAATATAACAATGTTTAGACCTTTTATTTAATTCAAAATTAAAGTAAAAAACGGATTATACAACTAACTGCAGGGAGTGAATGATTCATTCAAATGTCGAGTCGCTTTTTTGACTTTGTGACATCACTAGCCCCCGTACCACTGTATTCTTGTTTATTTCTGTCGTTTACGTATCGCAACGACTTTTTATTTAAATGGCAATTCTTCTTAAATACACGTTTAAAAGTTAATAAAAACACTTAGATATGATACTAAACGCGCTCTTGTTGCGAATTTGAGCTCTCGATCGCCTTTTACATGAGAATACTGCACAACTAACCATTTTTCAAGAGTAACGTCACGCGACAGGGATCAATGCAAAATGGCGGTGGTGCAGCGACAAGTAGTTTTATTAAACGTGTTTGAACAGTTGACCAATGTACTTTGCCGGAGGGGGTCGCCCGTGTAAGGCATCTCCAGTGGCTTTATACTCAAAGACTAGTACAGTCAGTCTGACATGTAGCAAATCGGCCAACTTAGAGCGGCTCTGGTATAATCAATGTTGGTACGCGAACGCGTCATTACATTCATATAAACTCAGGGCTGTACTTAAGGTTTTAGATATCTGTAAATTGTCTATGTAAGCTTATTTAGTTTTCAGAAAAGGAAAAATGTCAGAAGTTTACAAAAAGACTATCAAATTGTGGATTTGAGGTAGCACTTTATAATCTACTATCATAAAAAAAGACTTAGACTAACTTAAATAAATGAATGCTATATAAATAAATATGTTTTAAAGAATGTGCAATATTATCTTACTTTTTTACACTCTACGAATCCAGTGGTAAGCTACAAGCCACGTATGCATGCGTTTCAGAAATAAAACCGCAGGAAGAAGTCAGAAGCATTTCCAGCTAATTAAAAGTTAATAATTGCTAACACATTATCGGCCACCTTGTATTTTATTGATAGTGTACTAATTAAGAACATTTTTATTATTTTCTATTTAGCGCCGTAAAGAATACAAATTAAGATGTCCACTGACATTTGGCGTGTTGCTCCTGATCGGGTGTTGGGAGTTTTTTGGTTGATGAAAAGTATAGGCCGCGATGTGTAATGATAGACAGCAGAAGTCTGGGGTAATCATAGTCGACCTATCACGTACGGCACAGTCTGGCGGATGTTTAGCCGGAGTAATCGCTGCGGACAGCCCGTCTGCAACGCACCACCATTTTAATATAATGACTACCTAAGTAAGATTCGCTGGAAAAAATGTACAAGCTCAATGATCTTAAAAAAATGTATCTCAATTACAATGAGACTGGGACGGACATAAAGATAATTCTGTTAATCAATCATCATATAAAGAGCTAATTAATTGTGATTGCAATAATAGCTTTCTAGAATTAAAATTAAAGTTTTCGATGTTTAAAATGTCTGCCTTGCTGACATGCGATTCGTTTATCGTGTGATTTTATTTCCATATCGACTGTGTTAATGGTTAATTGGCTATGGGGTAGCTTTATAAATTCAATTCATGATTATAGCGTGCGGTCATAAACGTTTATTTTAAAGTAATATGGGACATGGATTACCAGTATCGACACTTAAATCGAATTTTATTTAGGTATAAATATGAATCCAATAAGTCGTTAAATGTTAGTTCAACCAATTTAAATAGTAGGATGTCGTAGAAACAAAATTATAAAAATGGTGTGCTTATTAAAAGATTAACGTTTTAAATTAGCATTTTAGTGGCATTTTCTACATTATAAAATCAAAATCAAAAAAATTGTTTAAATCAATCTTTTAGAAACTGTATCAACTACAATCAATGAGAAAAAATATGCAAATTAGAGGTAGGCAATGCAATGTTTCGTGGTATCGGACGTTCGTTTGTAGGATTGATTCTGATAAAGTCGAAAAATGTAACCGCTAATTTAAAATAACGACACTAATACAGTATTTATAGGCGAGCACGCGTGTCAGGTGCCACAAAATAGTACAACTTTTATTGCGTTATAAAATTATAATTGGACCATTGAGCATTTTTATATTTTGTCCGCCGCCACACCATCGAATTTGGACGTGACCTCGATAATTTAGGGCCAGTGTGGTAGCGCCCGCGATTGGCCGTAGTTAACTTTATGACCGGCGGTGTTCCGGCGGAAGTCTCGTAAAACTACGTCATCAGATTTCCCTGATAGTGATTAAAGGGCACCTTGTTACCTTAACTGTTTTATAATTATCGACCTCACATTTATTAGCTTCGTATGCACAAATGAATAACATCGCACGTATCTAATCGATTGCGGTATCTTTAATTACAAGTAAATTACTATATTTATGTGTGGAAAAACTAGATACGGTTCCGGTGCGGGAATGGGAGTCGGTTGAAGAATGTTGGGCGACCCGAGCTCGCTTATCATGCGATGGTAACCTTATCATAGATTTTATAAGATAAAATACTTTGCATTCTCTAAAAAAGACATACATTTTAACATTTCAATTGGTGTGGGGACATCAAAGTTTAAGTTTTAATTAATTTAACGGTAAAGTTTGTCACAGCACTTGATAAAGTTGTAACAAAAACGATTCACCTAGCTTATTAATAATTGAATTGTTTTAAAGAGTATCTTATCAAAAAATATTATATTTACAACGTAAAAATTTAAATAAGTACCATGTAATAACGCCGGATATCAACGTGGTTGCTTCGCCACAATAAAACTTTAATGTGGCCCTTTAAATCATGCCCTACTGCACAACTTGGCGCTGCCAACACCTTACTGCCCGCTGCAAACGAATGATATCAATATTTGCAATTTAAGCATATCCGTGTTAGTTCTTTAAATTTCCGAATTAAAAGCATTATTAATATAAAGGCATTAAAGGAATAGTTAGGTACTATTGATAACATGTAACCCAAATTCAAAATAAAATTCAACATCTTCATAATTAGTCATGATCTAATCTTTATGTACTACATGACGTATTGTAATTTGTATGTAGGGAATGTTTAACAATGTACACGACACTAAAATACCGCGCCGTTAATATTATAATAAGGCAAATCCAAATTACATCGGAATTTCACACAAAACATTACTTGTGAATTATCGTGTGTTGAAACAATAAAACATTTCTCGCATAACTACAATCTCAACGCAAAAACAAAGAAGAATTTTTAATTATCAAGCGTTTTCCTGTAGTGAGGCGCCCCGCGGCTCCGCTACTTTATTCACATTGCTTCGGGTCGTTAACAAAACGTCACTTTTCACCATATTTATGTCTCCATTATATTTCATGTATAACGACATCGTAAAATTGAAACTCCGCTGAAGAAGTACCGTTCTCACTTTCTTATGATAGCGAAAGCCTTTACACTATTTTTATGGCGGACTAATCTTTAGATGTTAATTATGAAATGAAGCATTAAACCATCAATGGTGGAATATATAGAGCCCTACTACGAGAAGTCATCGGGGCTCTATAAATACTACAAAGAAACGGCTTGACGATACAAATTGTAGACCCTCCACCAATTTACAAAAGTAATAAAATGTGATTTCCATTTCGCCCTATTACTCGGGAGACGACAAAACATGTCAAGTGTCAATTTGTGTAATTTACAGAAGAATTAAAGAGGCGGTCTGACAGTTGACAGTTCGCGTGGCCCTCGCCGGCTCGGCGTCAGTTCGGGCGTCTTATGTTTTCCGCGAATCGTGCTGACTTTATTTTATTACGTTTTGCGTGGATGTTACACAAACGGGGATCGGGTAACAGGATACTTTGTTGTGAGTGGCGGGATGCGGCGGGATGCGCGGCCGCGTGGCGACGTAACGCGACGTGTGAGCGACGGGCGCCGCACGCGCGCTGCCCTGCACACGTGGCTGCCTCCAATTCGCGAATCGTTTACTCTGTGCTGTTAGTTCGATCTACGTGTGGAGGTAGTTCCACATGATAGGCATGTTCACGAGTAATTATATTTGACTTTTTACAAAAGATTCAAAACATTTTTTCCGCCTCAATAATTCCGCGGGAATATGCAAAAGAAAATCATTCACATAGTATTTGGTATAAATACTATGTGAATGATTTTCAGAATTTTTAAAACATAATTCCAGTTATTTAATGTAAAATGAAAATCTATTCTACTGCCCTCAGTATTTCCACATAATCTGCATCCTTAGATAGGTATCCAGTAGGTAGGCCGAGATGCTGATGATTTATTCAAACTGCGTCACTAGGTTTTAGTTAATCGTTGATAAACATGATAAAGTATCCCTATAATTATCCGCTCGACATCATCTTATGTACTTTGCTATACTGGGTAATGACCTTCTAACACAACATAAACACATCGATCTACCAGTTTTAATTACCATAATGAACCGTAAAAGGTCATAATAATCATACGGGGTGTAAATTGAGAGCGAATGAACATTGAACACAGGTACCGTAGGCCATTCGCGTGCAGGCAGCCTGTGCGCCACTCATGACATTTCATAAGCCAGTTGTTGCAGCGGCCGCGTGACCGTATCGATGTGGCAGAAGGGAATATATGAAGTACAGTGACATTTTCATATTTGCCTTAATGCCGCAAAAAGGGCAGGAAGGAAATCTTTTGTGTAAGTAATTGAAATGCACATTTTTACACCATGTTGTGAATGTGTGTGCTGCAATGACCCCTGGCCATGATGAAATGCATTGCCTTTTTCTATGATACATTATTTTATTATCCGATTTATAATAGGTTTTTGAAATGAAACACGACGAATCCATTTGTGTAATAGTCGTACTGTACTTGAACTGTCAGGGTAGTTTAATCTGAAAATTTAAAAAAAAGTAATCGTCGATCTTACGTGATTGCGCCATTCTTAAATAAATTTAATTACTACCAGTTGCTATAGACGACCCTAGCAGTCATCAATAAATGTTGTGTAGAATCGAACATGTTCATCTGGCCATTTTATCAACTGAGCCATTCAGGTTGACATACAAGTAGCGAATAGATAGGAGTACGTAATAGCTCTTCGTAGAAGCAGGTGTTTTCGGTATCGTGTACGTATTTGAATAATTTAGTAAGTGGAAATTATGTTGTATTAACATATATTATACTTATAATACTTGTAGGTATTTCGAAAGGCACTTAACAAAAAGGACCAGTTTTGCCACAATCGACTGATGCATAGATAGAGCCTATCTGGTTTCACACACAAATGTTGCTAGTTTCTTGTTTGACACAATATTAATAGTATTGCTGATTGCCATTGACATTTATAAACGACTCACGTCATGTATGATTTCATTACAAATAATACGAGATTTCTGACTTAACCACTTTGTTTAATGCAAACTACACTTAGATATACAAATATACGAGTTACAGGTATGGACTAAAGCAACATGATCTTCCCTTATGGCTAAAACATGATGTTATCAACAATGTATGCACTCGTGCTCGCTATACGTATCATTTGAGAATATTATAATAACGAAGATATTATTATCATAGTGAACTTTGCTGGTTCGTGTAATGGTTGGCTTATCAAAGATTGACTGACGTTTGTTAGCGATACGACAGCAAAAAATACCAGGAAACTTTAAATACCTACCACTTCACCAATCCATCAATTTTAATCATCAATAAAATCTGGTAGGTCTTCAATAAATGATGATTAACGCTTTTCGAGTTAAAAAAATCAAACCTGATTTAAACATCTTTATTGCCTGCCACTTTACGATGACCAAGAATCGTCATCATTCGTGCAACTTAAAACTTTATGGGTAGAGTGGTTAACTGTGTTTTTTTTTCAGATATTACCACTAAACAATATAAGTAAATGTAAAAAATGTGATCGTGAAGTAAAAAGAAGAGTTAAATTATGACTTTGTATAAAATTGCCCCGATTTGATTTTCCACAACTGTTAAACATTGTTTTCCTTACAAATGTCTTCGTGTAGTAGGTACACAACAGAAGACCTAGATGAACTCACATAAGTTATAGCAATAAAAAGCCGATTAAACAGTCGACGATATGATAAGTTCCCATTTCAACGTGCACGCAATGCCAACAAGAAATGAGCTCGCGAAAGAAAAACTACTGACGATTAATATACTTCAATTATTGCCTGAATTGATGCACTCTGGGCTATGTATTTATTTACCAATTAACCAAAAGGTCATGCTCACATTATTAATTAATCTTATTATGTTAGGGTTATTAGTTGTTTACTAATATAACTGCGATCTATTATTGCCGGGTTACACTTTAACAACTCTAGTTAATTGTTAATTATCACAATTTAATAAACAAAAGCAGTTTATTTTTGCAATCCTTTGTCGCAGAGCGCAAGTTTATTAACAAAAAATAGTGTTGCATTTTTTATTTCAGACTAGCTCTACCAATTTGCATGCTTCATTTATACTTTCCATAATATTAACGTAATTAAATTATGCTAAGTAAATAAGTTTATGTGGTTATTTATAAAACTTCGTATTTGAGAAACAATTATTTCCAAGAAGGGAATAATGTGGGTAAGGCAAAAATAAACAGAATGAATGGGGTGGCTACACACAATATAGGGCAATTTCGCGCCTCTCTCCGGAAGCGGTTGTCCGTAATTGATGTCGAAGTGGAAATTGGGCTCCTTCGGGCTCCCTGTCGCAGCGCGGGCCAACCGCAAGACAAACAATATAGAGAAAGCCATGGGGAGGCACATAATGGTGAAACAATAGCATGCAGCAGAACTTAGGGTCAGACAGAACGAACATACCAATTTCAATAATTAAACTCCAAAGATGTTACGGACACTACATATTTATTAAATTACTCTAAATAATATTACGTTGATGCTCAAATAAATATTACTCACAATAGTAAATGGGCCCAATTTATTACTAAACAAAGTAAAGTTACTCGTTGATATCCGTAATTGTAGAAGCCGCTTCGTGTGCAAGTTGGTTTTCGTTATGTTCAAATATGAACTCTCCGCAAAAGCAATAAAGATTATGCGTACAATAAATTGATGTACATTTACAGATATGTTTCCAATTGGTGTTTGTTATAGCTTATCCGAGGGCATCGCAGCGGACGTTTATAAATGAATTATGCAAATGCACGCCGACGCTCGACCGACTCTGCCGACTTTATTACTCGAACGCGTTAACATCGAATTGTTAGCTTTGTTCTGCAAAGTCCCGGTTAATTGCTTGCGAAATTAATGCCATCAATAATTCTTTGAGATATCCACTCGAATGCTTTTCAACGGCTCTTTCAACAAACCGAGCGTGCGTCATGCAACGCGCAAGCCGTGTAGCGATTGTTTGAGGAATCTCGCTGTTTAATGATTAGCAATAATGAACACAATCATGTAGACAGACATGTAGAAAATTGTATTATTCCATTGGTAATAACACTTAAACTTCTTTCTAAATATGTGCGTAAGATCTTAATCAAATATAAAAAGAAGGCCTTGAAAAATTTGATAAATGCGTCCAATAAAATTAGCGCGACACCTAGCGTGGTTTGAGCCATTTTATTAGCGTTGTGTAGAACCGGAGTACTAAGCGAGTTCGCATCATTCAATTAGTTGAGTACGGGGGCCAGGAATTCGTGGAGCATCGATTGTTATCCGTGATGGATGCGGCTCATTACAGCGCCGCGCTGGGTGGCTGCGCGTCCGCGACTCGCCTTAACGACGCGCTCATAAACGCAGTTGACAGCGACTTATTGTCGCTCGACGAGAGATCCCGCGCGACCGATACGGAACCATTCAAAACATACCTTAATACGATTTATTTATGGTTAGTGCTTAACTCGCAGGCCCTCAATACGTCGTGCTTTATCGTCGACCGTGTGCTGCGCGTTCAGCCTCCGAGAATTTTATAGGTTTCTTCTATTTATTATTATTATCATCATACTTTTCTTATAGGTTGACACTGCATCTATGTTTTATGGACGCTAATAATTCTTTCTCTCACTCAAACTTTATTGCTCGCGTTTCAAGAATTCAATAATAAATTCCTTGGACGCCTTTTTAATATTATAGTCTGTCGTATGTAAAAAAAAGTTGATTGGAACAGCTGTAGCGCTACGAACGTCAGATCGCGTTAGGGCCAGTGGACAAATTGTTAGTTAGACGGTTATCTAATCTGACAGGTCAACGACTACTTGTTTGGTCGGGCCCGAAATTACAAAAGTGCCGTTTAAAGACTACCAAAAAAAATTGTATTAAGAAAGACTACATCATAAATAAACTGAGGTGAGATGTTATCGCCCCTGGCCGGCAGGAAGCGCTTCGGCCCATTTAAGGGTGCATTAAAATCGAATACATCATATTTGTTTGATTTCCTAGTTCGCGTTTTACCCTGTAATTATACAAGTCACCGTCCGTGGCCGGATCTCTGGCGGTTTTTGTGAAGATGCATTAATCATCTTTTTTTATTGCGAGCATGTGTTTTAGTCTCGTAAAACACTTTTTGGGGATTATAAGCTTTCGGCCTCGAAATGTCTAATTTAGTTTTCGGTCGGTTCTTACGAGTTCGGTCATTAGCGCTGAGGTCCGTTTCTTGGCTGGGGTAGAAAATTTATAGTTGAAAGTTATATTTTTATGTTGATATAATTTGTCGCAATAAAATTTGGAATTCACCTGTTACAGCGTTATTTTAATTTTACTACCAATATAGATTAACACAGTTATGGCAAGTTAAGTTATTTTTACTAAGAAAGGTCCCGAGTTTTATTTGCTTATTGTTTTGCATGAGTAGAAATCATTTGTTTTTATCAAGGAAACATGCATCAAAGGTGTCACAAATCGGTCTCTATTTGTTATACCAACTTTAAAACGTGTGATTCGCAATACATTATTTTGAATTTGAATACCGAAGACTTTGTACAGTAATGTTTGTAAAGTAGGTAAAACAGGAGTAGTAATGTAAAGTAAACATCATTACATGTTATGCTTATGCCAGAAATAAAAGGCTCTCAGGATTCAACTGGTTCCCAGGTGCTTCCACGTGCTTATGAAGTAAGTGGTGCCATACGATCATAGTCGGACTTGGTGACTTGGGATGGCTGTGGCCAGAATTAAAAAGCTGCCAGCAATAACACGCACTCACAGCAGATTTTTAGTCACTAAGTTCTTGGAGCGCATCGTTGTCTGTGATACAGCATGATTGTTTCTTGATTTTGAAGTGTTAGATTGGAAGTATCGGCAGTTTGGAGCAATGCTTCAAAGTTTGCCTTCTTTGTCCATCGGCGCATGTTCCGGCGGTGTTCTTGCGATCAATCACGTGGTGGCGATCAGTTTATCGACGAAAGTGTCGTCTTGCCTCCTGCCATATCTTCTTGATTCTTACGTCTAATTGTGCAGATACGGATGTCGCCGGAAAATGCGGTGCGGGAGTCGTTGCTGTTGCTACTGCGGTGCCGCTGTCGTCAGTAGTCTCGTCGCACTCACGCTGTCTCTTGCCCGCTGGCGCATGTTCCCGACGGTGCGGGTGTCGTTCGCGGGTGCCGCGCTGCTGCTGCGGTGCCGCTGTCCCCAGTAGTCTCGTCGCACTCACGCTGTCTCTTGCCCGCAGGCGCATGTTCCCGACGGTGCGGGTTCCGTTCGCGGGTGCCGCGCTGCTGCTGCGGTGCCGCTGTCCCCAGTAGTCTGGTCGCACTCACGCTGTCTCTTGCCCGCAGGCGCATGTTCCCGACGGTGCGGGTGTCGTTCGCGGGTGCCGCGCTGCTGCTGCGGTGCCGCTGTCCCCAGTAGTCTCGTCGCACTCACGGTGGTCTCTTGCCCGCAGGCGCATGTTCCCGACGGAGCGGGTGTCGTTCGCGGGTGCCGCGCTGCTGCTGCGGTGCCGCTGTCCCCAGTAGTCTCGTCGCACTCACGGTGGTCTCTTGCCCGCAGGCGCATGTTCCCGACGGTGCGGGTGTCGTTCGCGGGTGCCGCGCTGCTGCTGCGGTGCCGCTGTCGCCAGTAGTCTCGTCGCACTCACGCTGTCTCTTGCCCGCAGGCGCATGTTCCCGACGGTGCGGGTGTCGTTCGCGGGTGCCGCGCTGCTGCTGCGGTGCCGCTGTCGCCAGTAGTCTCGTCGCACTCACGCTGGTCTCTTGCCCGCAGGCGCATGTTCCCGACGGAGCGGGTGTCGTTCGCGGGTGCAGCGCTGCTGCTGCGGTGCCGCTATCTCCAATAGTCTCGTCGCACTCACGCTGTCTCTTGCCCGCAGGCGCATGTTCCCGACGGTGCGGGTGTCGTTCGCGGGTGCCGCGCTGCTGCTGCGGTGCCGCTGTCCCCAGTAGTCTCGTCGCACTCACGCTGTCTCTTGCCCGCAGGCGCATGTTCCCGACGGTGCGGGTGTCGTTCGCGGGTGCCGCGCTGCTGCTGCGGTGCCGCTGTCCCCAGTAGTCTCGTCGCACTCACGGTGGTCTCTTGCCCGCAGGCGCATGTTCCCGACGGTGCGGGTGTCGTTCGCGGGGTGCCGCGCGGAGGCGCGCTACGCCGTGCTGCTGGACGTGGTGCCGGTGGACGGCAAGCGCTACCGGTACGCGTACCACCGCTCCTCGTGGCTGGTGGCCGGCAAGGCGGACCCGCCCGCGCCCGCGCGCCTCTACCCGCACCCCGACTCGCCCTTCACCGGCGACCAGCTGCGCAAGCAGGTCGTCTCCTTCGAGAAGGTCAAGCTCACCAACAACGAGATGGACAAAAATGGACAGGTCAGTCGATGCTTCACTTTCACGCGCTATACAGGGAGTTTGAGTAATTTGAAATATGTCGAGCAAAATGAGTTCTTAGACTACACTTCATTTGATTAAAATACATTTTGCATTCATCTAAAATATAACATCTAATTCCCCAAATATTCTTAGCAAATCTCAGGCTATGTTATGGAATTTGGAAAAAAATATTCAATGTTTTGGTTCACTTCTCTAAAAACATCCGTAGAAAATATTACAAGCGTCACCCACCCTGTAAATTAAGTCCGATCGTAAAGCAAACATACATAAAAATAATTTGTTGCACCTGTTAAGATAGATGATTGATGTTGTGTCCGAATGCGTCTTTTGATTCGGGCCAATAGCTGTCGTATCATAGGCTCGTCATAAACAAACCGTGATGTATGTCTAGTGGAGGTTGTATCGCAGGAACAAGGTGATAAAGCGGCCGGGGTCTGAATGAGCTATAAAGTGTTGACGTAAAACACTTGATTTACGCCTCGCCCCGGGATCATTGGCACTAACGAGCGGCACCGTAGACTACTCCATTTATGCCCTGTAAATTAGGTTTAGGCTCATCAAGTTAGTACTTGGAGGTACTAACAGTAAAGGTTGTGTTCGTCAATTATTGTAGTTACCTTCCTAAGGAAGTAATGACTGTGTTATAAAGTGATGTCAAACAAAGTAAAAATAAATCAAATAAAATTTTACTGAACAACTACCTACTATTGTAATAACTTCGAGTAGACAAAGTATCTCAATAGCAATGGCGGTTTAATTATTAAGTGTTTATCAATATGGCAAAAAATTTAAAATATTCTAACCACTAGTGCTGCAACAGTAAGCTGAGCGGATGGTGTGTCCCTTTAATGAAAGTAACTAGATTGGCGCTTTGTATCTCCTTAAAGTTCTTTAATATTCAAGATCGCCGATACCTACGTTTCTAAGTGCTAGAAACGTAGGTACTTTTCAATTCTAAGTGCTAGAATATCTAATAGCGGTTTCATAATAGCAGTGGGCTGGACAAATGCTTGCTTCACTGCAACTTGAGGTTTATAAATTATCCATCAACATTTAATTATACGCCGGCCACCTTGGCAATTCAATGAAAAGATACCTTTTACGATATCTACAAGTCCATTCAGATTTAATAAACTATCCAGTGAGATTTAATTAATGCAATAACAAAATGATTAATGTATTCAGTTACTGGTTGCTCAAAGAATAAATAAAATAATAAACGTTGTTGATTAAATAGTCAAGATAAATTTGGCCAAGCGAAGATTAATGTGTATAGTATATGTATTAAATTTTACTTTGTTTAATTATATTTCACGCCATACTTCAACCATTTTTATATTCAGTTGAAACCGAATCGTATGGCTGATTATTTGTTATAATTTTTGTGAGATTTTTTTTCCAAATACTTAGTTACAACATACTAACTCTAGAATCAAGCGCACATTTAATGTATGCTAAAAATGGTTTCAAACACTAGTTGCAGCATCTAGATATGCAAGCGCTTACCAATCAACTATAATGGTCTGAATAAAAACTATGGAATCACGTAAAAAGTGTTACATTAAAATTGCTTGTAGAACGAAACAGTTTAATAAAAGGTTTTCTCTGTAATGGAGCATAATGCATTTTATGTTAATGAAAGTTTCTACTCACACCGCCTCCGATGAGCGCGAAACGTCGAACGGTGAAAAAGTGTTGGTGTGCATGTAGTAATTAGCACCTGTTATGCCGGCAGGAGGTACTCTTTTCGCACCAAGCTCAATTAAGGCGAGCTTGGGCCGAGATGCCGCCGTCACGTGGTCGGTCTACTTCCTTATGCGTCAGGCAATTTATAGAATTACGGGGTAAAATTGCCGGTGTCGGCGACACCTCGGGCGTCGGCGCTGTAATGACCGCGTTGTTGCTAACAAATTAGTCGCACATGCTGCCTGCGACAGCCGGCAGCTACTTGCTCCGTGCAGGTGCTGCGTTGATGCAAAT
Organism: Maruca vitrata; assembly: GCA_039566165.1. Taxonomy (NCBI): domain Eukaryota; kingdom Metazoa; phylum Arthropoda; class Insecta; order Lepidoptera; family Crambidae; genus Maruca; species Maruca vitrata. Next base: position 12,054,565 of record CM076916.1, on the reverse strand, counting down.
GTCACATCCACAACCACCCATGAGAGGTCCCTCGCCACCCTCGCCGTCTAGAAGATGGGGGGTCTACTTTATCGCCGGCGCGAGTGCGGCCTAGCTGCGCATGACAGGATATTGAGTAGACGAACTGATACTATCAGTGATATAGTAATTGATTCGGAGTGATGAGAAACAATTTAATTTTTAGTGCTCTATGTCATTAGGGACACTTCTGTGAGGTCCCCTTTCGATGTCAAGCCTAGCATGTTATTACTGACACGATGTCTGATTTATATATTACGGACTTAAACAGGACATTAAAATAATATTAGTACGGAAACCTTATACCAAACAGTAAGTATGTAGGCAACCCTTACATCCATTATTTAGATTTTATTACTTATGAAAATTATGAATTATAAATTATGTCCCAAACGATAGATAAATTGTTATGTGTTTGTGGTAACTAAAGTGACAGTATTCAATATGGCGAGTTTGTAGAGTCCAAGTCCCTATAGCAACGGAGCGAAACGACCCGGGCGGGGCGCGGTGATGGATGGACGGACTCTCAGGAAAAACACACCTAATTGGCTTTCCCATAGCCGCGGGCCCGATACCATCGCGCACGTCACACGAGCTTTATTATATTAAACTAATTATGTAGGTCAAGAGCGTGAAGTGCGCGAACGAATACATCAAGTAAAAGCGTTCGAGTTCTATCAAATCTCGCATTGTGCCCGCGTAAATACGTCGAAATTTATAAATAAAAAGTCTAATTAGTAATAAATTACCGAAAACGGAACTGGAGCGGGCGACTCGTTAATACTAGCACCGATGTATAGGCCACGCAACGCCCGCACGCGCGCCGCGACTTTGCCTAATTGTGGAACAAAAACTCCATGAAACCGACGAATTAATCATCAGCTCGCGACTTAACTACCTGTATTCGAATAATACAGAAATAACTGCTGCATTCGTAAGCCGTGTAATTTCACAACCCTGCGAACGACGCCCGTGGGACTGATTGTGCCTATTCTCTTACAATTCCAACATGGGACATTCCATAATGTGATCTACAAATTAATAACATTCCAATCTTATACAAAGCAATACACAATATTCGCAAAATTGCCAGTCTGCCTTATAAAAACTTTTTACAATATTATTTCTCTCGTTGTTCACATATACGCCGCGCCGTTTGATTTTGATTAGATTTTCTACAACTGTAACTTTCGACCATAAACTTAAAGATCTTAGTTTTTAAAATTATCACTATTTATACAAAGAATAGTGTATAAAAATGCAATTAAGACTGGTTAAATACTCGTTTAAAATCAATTTATCGCAATTTTTCATTTTTACAGTGTGATAAAAACGCGTAGACAGGTCCACGTGATTGTTGTAATTATGTCTTAAATCAAGTGGCAATTCTTGTCTCACGATTAATTAATTATCTATGTGCGTACATTGCCGCTCGCCGTCATTTCCTATTGTCCTTATTTCTTGCGGTAAACAAAGTTAAGAAAATATGTTCAGATACTGTGAATATACGGTAATATGTGGTATACGGGTAAGCGACCCCGGCTCCTCGAGCTACTATCGACTCAGTCCAAATCATCCGAGGCGATAGTATCCTTCCTCCCCTTTTCCTTCCCCCGTCATATATCCTTGCTACTCGTGGGAACGCAATGACCTTGTTAAAACAATGCTCAAGGCAGAATGGCGGCGACGTGGTCCACAACCCGTCACGTCACGTTTCCCACAGAGGTGAAAAGTGGATCGCTGGAAGTGATCTCTGCCTACCCCTCTGGGAAAAAGGCGTGATTTTATGTATGTATGTATGTACTGTGAATAATTATGTTCTTTTAATTTCTGAATCATCTCTTATTACTGCCTGCCTGCCTCATTTAAATAATTAATGTATAGGCGACCAAGATTTTTGGTAACAATAGGTTTTGCAGGGTTAAATTTGTATTAAGCTTTTAGATTATTACAATTTCGTGTGGCTTTATCGGGGTCAAACGTTACAATTCATGAGAACGGTCGCACGAAGCGCGGCGCTGACGGCCGGCGATTGTTCGAAATGTTGGCGCGGCCGGCCCGTGCACACAACCCCCACCGCGGGGTAAATAAACATTCTCTCATTTTACGTACGATTTTAGACTTTCGCGTTCCATTACACTAAATATTTGTCTTTATGGGTCTACACGCGTTAATAGGAGTAGGCAGACGAAGACGGGCAGCGCCAGTTCGCTCGCGACCACGATTGGTGTAACCCAGTCGAAACGTCGGGCAGTAAGTAGCTATGTAATTTGCTACTCCTATTAACGCGTGTAGACCCATAAAGACAAATATTTAGTATTCTCTCATTTTTATTAGATTTTCAACTAAAGATATACTCAACATTGAATTTAAGGCTAATTGTAAGGAACGTTTAATTAATGAAAATATGGAAATTGCCGGTTTTGAGTATTCATGCCGCAACGCTAATGACGAATGGTTGCGATGATTAATGATCGCTCTTTCCACCGCTTACTTAAATAATGAGAATGATTAAAACCGCATAGCGTGCTATAAAAGGATCCAACAATTTTTGGCTTCGTTAAAGTTTTTGGATGGTCAATAAACACGTTATCTGAATTCTGATAAATGGCTTCAGGTGCAAATTGCAGGGCCGGGTGTTTTGATATTAGCGGAATGAGTTTGTTAGACGGGCAGCGGAGTGGCCTGGGCGTCGATAGGCACGTTCGCTGACAGTCTAATGCTGCATCAGTCAGTTGTCATCGCCCGGGGACTTCCCGACTATGGCCTACCAGGGCTGAGATAATGAGAACAAATAGTACCTATTACTGCAATCGTGAACAATGCCAGTCTAAAATATGTAATTTTAAGTAGAGTCACGTTATTAGTCCTTTTTATCTATACGTTCTATGTATGCTTTAAAGTACATAGCTCTCTTAAAACAATCAGCCATTTTCATTGTTACAGATGGTTAAGTTTATAGATACTCAAAAAGTGGTAGAATGTTAAATAAAAGATTTGATCAACCATTTATATACTTGATCAAACTTATTACAAAAACACGTATTGGTTTTTAATCGATGTGCCGTCGTAGTTGAGCGAAATCTCAGTGAGTGTACAGGTAGTAGGGCCTAGCCGTGGGGCCACACACATTCGCCTCGTAATCACAGTCATTTATCCCATTTATTACACCGGGAATTATGTCGTTAGACGTGCTATCGCCATATTTATTTTATGCAATGTCCGACGCAACTGGGACGGCAATTATAATGCACTTAACATGTGTGCACAAGAGCTCGGCTTATCTCGCTCGTGAACCGCTTTTTCTCATGAAACAAGGTGATTACGCGTTACGCTCATTGGAAATAGTAATGTTATATTTCATTTTGAATGATAAAATAAGAAAAACCATTATAATTATAGGCGTAAATGAAAAAGATTGTTCGTATGATCATTGCGTGCTCGCTAACTTCGTAATTTCTAATTGTGTCTGTTTTTACTCTAGTCATATGCATCTGGCAGTGTTTTTTCTAATTGACTAGTTAAGTCGATCGCATCATATTATGTGCCATCAGACATCACTAGTGTTATTGTTTTTGTCATATTATGAACAAGTCGAAATGATCCGTGTACATTATTTAACTGTTAACAATAGATGAACATAAAGAATTATCGGGACTGACGTGATGTATTTTGCATTTTCTCTGATATGAGGAACTTCGTACTTTTGTAGTCTGAAATTAGTTATTTCACTACAGCAGTAGTAAACGACAAAGCGTTTGTCCCGCACCCGATTCCTTTTGAATTGCGAGCGACATCATCCGCGGAATACTTTTATTAATAATAATCTGCATTTAATTTATGGCAGCGTTCGCGCCGCTACACAGATATACTGGCCAATAAAATTCAATAAAACGCTCACCGCGTCGTCCGACTGTCTTAATGAACAACGACAAACATCAATTCTGGCCGATCATTTGCGTTTTTAATTACTGTTGATATTTTCACGTCGTTAACGTATCCGAGGGACGGGGCAATTATAAAAACAAACACGCTAGACAGGTGATTTGAGTAGGTAGTGAATGTAAGTGTAATATAAATTAATAAGTTATTTGGCGTCTGCGAGACTCCTGTGGCGCGCGCGGCGCTCCGCCGGCCGCCGTACGTATTATAACAGCTATAATACGCCTCGAAAAGTGTTTTTAAGGAATTGCTCTATTCCTCAAATTCTCTCAGGTTACCTTAAAAATTTCGTTAATGGTTAGTGACTCGCATTGAATGGCTTGTTATGTTGATAGGCAGCATAACAACATTTTTTAAATAATGAAACTATGTTACATTCGTATCTCTGATTTTAATGTAATTTTTAACTGGAATTGTAATGATAGTTTTGAATTTTTGTATTTTTTCATCCAACTGCATCAAAAATAGTAACGTTTAAATCAATTAAAATAAAGAAACGATATTAATGAACGACAGTAATTACTGACTTGCTTGGATGTTATTTAGAGTGAGGCCCATAGGTTAGTTACTGTTTAATATTATATAAGTCATATTTTCTGTAACTTTGATTTGTATTAATTTACAGGTAGGATAATTTTAAAACGTTCCCTTCTAATTATGCCTATTAAGCGTTATTTTTAATAAGAAAACTAGTGCTTCAAGTGAAATGTCTAATATGCATATACACCGTGAAATTTTAGTGGTTGTTTTCCCGTGGCAGAACGATTTGCCTTTAGTAATACTATCGAATTATGCAAATTATTCAGCGAAAAAAAAAATTTTTTTTTTGAAATTTTAAAAATAATAATTTTCTATCTCGAAAACGAGAGAAGATATCGTTCTTTTATAAGATATGACGTAATCAGGTACTGCTTGCCGCATGAAATCGATGCTTAAAGCTAAAGAAGCTCTACACCCTAAGTCATAAAGCGGTTCGAACGTAATTTCGAGTTAAGGTTAAACCTTTCGTAAAACCGGCATTTATTGATATTAAAAAAAAAGAACTGCACACATCTTTTGTACTACAAAGATAGAATCATTTTACTGCGGGAAAACAACCACTAAAATTTCACGGTGTATATGAGTACAGGCTAACTAAATATATCAGTCATTAATTAAACGATACGTGGACAATAATAAAGAGTGACGAAGGTAATGTGTAATAATAATCCAACACGAAATGTATAAATTGACGGAATGTCTGGGGGCGTCTCTACCGCGCGGCGGGGCATCAGGCTATCGCTTCCCTATCTATGACAAATCTATCGGTAACTGTACCCAACCATATTATATGTAATACAGTCGACACACGTCAAGGAAAGTAAAATACTACTCTGTGTTTATTAAAAAACAATTAGTGTAGTTCTTTCGAAATACATAACTTCCTTACTGATTTTGGAGATGAGTGTTCTTTTATTTATCTACAATTTAAATAGGTAATGTTCTCAATGAAATCCAGTAGTATTTTCTGTCAAATCACCAATTTTTTACAATATAAACACTCACTTTCTTCTAAAAGTAATTAGGAATGCTATCTAAAAACTAATTCAAATATTATTTTATTTCCAAATTGGATATACCCTACCTTTTTTCTAAAATAAAAGTGCAAATCCATTTCAATATTGTTTATGTCCACAATATACGACATTTAACGCAAATTTATAATCCTATTATAATGCAAGCTTAGGTTAATTAAATTTTATTTTTGTTTCTTTTTTCAGTATAAATACTACGACCTTATACCTACGTACAAGTATAATATTCATTCAACAATTCCCACTTTTGCATTAATGGTTTCTGATATTTTATGTGTAACTGTGAAATTAGTATATAAATATAAATAAAAATACCGTAAAGCGGAATAAGGAAATAAGTAGGCGATAATTACGTTAGCGATTTGTATTTATTGAAGTGTATAATTTGAATTGTTTAAGAAGGGCGACTTTGTTTTAAATATCTTTTATGTACAATTTTATTGAATAAATAAGTAAAAACTTATCACGTAATCTCCTGTGTCCTGGTTAAGGATTTAGTAATTTACTAACACAGCATCTATTTACTGTTGTAAGTACTTCAAAACCAATAATTTATTACGGAGAACCCAAATAAACTCCACCTTTTAATGTCTTTACATATTAGATCGCTTTATAAATGTGTACCCACCCTAGTTGAATAGCTTTGCGTACTTCCTTACTTATTCACTATCACTATTGACGATGACAAGCCGTAACAGTTTATTACCGAACGAGTGGGTAATTTGTCTTCCTCAAGAAACAACACGGCCAATACTCACGACGCGTTTCATTGACATGTCCATCAACTATCTGTAAAATAGTCCACAAAACGCTGTATGCCTATGGTGGAAGGTCATTATGAGTAATAACTTATTATTGGATTGGCATTTCTATTGTTTGAACATACGAATAAAATTCGCAATTAATGCTTCTTCAGCCATTTTATTTTAATTATTTTCTAAAATTAGCCATCTGATAGCTAAAAAGATTATTTAGTAACGTTTGTTTTATGTTATAAATTATATGTTTATGTACCAAATATTATTTTTTCATTACAAATAGAAGGTGAACGTATAGCCCATAATTTAAAATTGATTATTTTTAACCCTTCAAAAGGATAGGTTATCGAAATATTATTTAAGATTTTATTTGCTAGTAAGTATTAATTTACTACTATTGTTCGTACTTCATAGATATAGTGTTGAAGTTGTCCCTATATCTTAATTAAATATTGGCGCATTAACGTCTGACTGGCTCAATAAATTTAATTGTTTAACGTCAAATGGTAATATAATCAACTACGGCAATGTTTTAAATGGCAGATGTCTCATCAGTCTTCAAAACTGAATTCTGTAGTTAACGATCATAAATACTGGGTACTAAACGCACTGAATAGAAAATACAGTATTATGTGGAATTAGGTGTGTGTAGGTAACCACGCAAGACCAATGTGTTTTCACGCAAATCCTTATATTTTTCCTAGTTTCAAACGTATTACAAGCAAGGGGGCAAGCACTAACGAGGTTTATAGAGGATACCAATTATACTAGGGTAATTAAAGTCTGATAAATACACTGACTTTTCAATGTTGTTTAATACTGTAATCCCTCACGATAATAACGAACAAAACCGTAAAACTTTATTGCCCACATTTAAAAGCGAAGCTACATTGTTCTTCGATTCGTGTTCAAACTTAAATTAGCAAGGTGCTTATAGGATTGTTTGACTTTAATAAATAATTATATGTCTGTTATTCTTAGGGTTCAGTCCAGGTATAACTAATAAAGAACACTCTTTTTCACACATAAACTGAAAAATGAATTAAAATATATTTTATTTCATTAAAGGAGACATGTTTGTCTCAATTGACTATTTGTGAAGACTTGAGAGACTAAATTTAATTTGACAATCATTAAATTAAGTACTCTATAGAGTAACATAATTGCGATTAATGTAAGCACATAGTGTGAAATTCACCCTGGATACCAAAACAAAATATAGTCAAATGTAGAGTAGTGAATAATAGTTATGATAAAGGTATCCAATGGCATTGAAGCATCTTTAAAACAATAATTCCGACACTTGCTAGAATCATACATAAATACTTACCTATTTATCGTTGATTCGAAGACATGACTGAGGAAACCGAATGTGTACACGCCTTAATAGTGAAAACGGGGTCTTCACGGGCTCGTCGCTAACTCAAATAGGGTTAACGACGGTTAATATACTTTGTGGCGGTGTTGGCGCGGATCTCATGAATTATTTTTATGTCATAATAAGGCTAATCGGAATAAAGAGCGGGTGCGAGCGACCGCTTCGGACACACACTACACCGCACAGAAGGTTCACATCACTTTTAATTGCCGCGTATACTGTACTAATTCATAAAATTTTAATTTAAGAACTTTTTACTAGCAGTTTTTTTGGTTCTAGTATTATATCAACAACGATACTCCTATATGTTACTACACTAATAGAGACGAGTCTCTGTTTTAGAAATAATTATTTATGTAAGATAGTTATTTTTGTTGCATACGAGTACACGTTGTCTATTTCTTTAAGGCGAATAAGTAGTTGTCACAAGACGTGAAAAAATTGTATTAAGATTTTTCAGCACTTGTAATATATTTGGATGGTTATTGTTGTCTCGACAGGGTGTTTATTTTGTTATTATTAATTTTCCATAGATAAGGCAGACATATTAAAAAAAATCAATGATCCCAGGTGCCCTTCTGTGACTATCTGCCCCGTGCCGCCCGGGCAACGGAAACAGTGCGCGCGTCCGTCGCTCGCGCCTCCATCGTCTTTTATTGCTTATAATTCGATCGTTTACTCGACCACTTCACTCCGAAAATATTGTTTTTGTTTATGACTTTTATTGGTTGTACTTCTTACATACCATTATACAGTTCAAAGGTGCGTATAAGGTGCTTGCGCTTTGGTATTAAGTAGGTACATTCATTACTATTTGATGTTATTAAACGTTAGTAGAATAGGTGGATGGATGTCTTAAGTTAAAAAGTAATTTGGATGATTGATATCTGAGACTCAATTGAAATAAAGAGAGATCATTTCACAACAAAAAACTTTCCACATTCACCACAATCGGTACGATTGCTGTCGAACCTTCCATTTCCCACTTTGAACGCTGCATTACAATATAATAACGGTTTTTATGACGTATTAAAAATGCGTAATTTTTTAATGGTGCCTTGTGTTTAACAGAAAAGCCGCGAACGAATGCTTAATTCGTACCTAAAGCAGTTATTAGCGAAGTGGCGAGCCGTTGCGTGCGCGCAGCCGGATGGCTCGTAATAAGCGAGCGAGCCAGGGAAACGCGCCAATTTGCCACCACTCGCATTGTGCAATTTAGTAGTCGTACGAGTATAGGCGAGAACGGTGCAGTCTCTTCATCATAATATCGACAGGCATACGTCAACATCACTTGTAATGACTGTAACAATGCAAATGCAGCTTAAAATTATTCCCGTGCACCTTTCGAGCGGATGTGCTGCGAAGCTTTCTCCAATGCTCTTCACAAGTTGAAAAGCTTGCTTTTTTATAACTTATACAAATACCTAGATTTCTCACATGAACCGTTCAAGGCCCGCGTATTTATAATAGGCTTTGCTATCGAGTAATAAGTACTTAGCAATGATTTATAGTGTAATAAATTATAAAATATGACAGAAAGTTTACATTTCTGCATAATTCAATTCGTTCCGATACATTATACAGGCAATATTGATAATGAAATGTAGCGGTCATGTTGCAGTTTTTCGCTCGAGGTTCCATTGTGTTTGTTCATATTGAAGGTGGGGGCCTGGGAGTTTATGGGCCAGTCTGTTGTCACCTCCGCGGTCGCTGCCTCACACTAAACAACGCTCTTTATGACACGCTGGGTTACGTTTTGTCTTCTGAGTCCTGAGCGAGCACCAGGCTTCGTAGCGTAAATCACGGAGTCAAGATAATTGTAACTGCGAAAATTTGTAAGAAACACGTGCAAAAGTTTGAATGTTTACTTAATGAGACGGGGTTGTAACTTACGACAGCCGATTGTGTATTTTAGGTACTTTTGTACACAAAGTTGTTGTTTATTTTGCATCTTAAGTTCAGCGGTGATGATAATTATTTATTGCGATTTTACTAACGCGGCAAGACATCTGACCAAATGCATCATAAGTAAGCATAAATCAATGTTTGTGTTTTTCATTTCCAGTGTTCGACTAATGAGGATGAAGGTTAAGAGTTGAATTAGATAGTAATTGAAATATGTAATTATAGCTTAAATTAAGGTAAAACATGTAATTTAAACTTAGGTTTGCTGTTTCTAGGCGATACCTCTATTAATAAGTACATACATAGGGTCTATTAAAAGGGCAGTGTTATATTAATCGGACATACTTTTTTCAAATATCGAAACGACTCAATAAAATATTATATGTTCTATTAAGAATACATGTCTTATAACGACAGCTGCACTGTAAAAGGACATGAGCATAATAATGGGTCCATTATTTGTGGCGGAGTAACAATGTCCGTCATTCTGACATCGACATTCTGAGCATCTCAAAACTACTCCGTGTATTTGCTCACGACATTGTGATGTAAACTATTTCTGTGATGTGTTCGATTTTAATACATCGATGGAATGTGGTTTAAGAAAGTGGCACGCATTGTATGCAAATGGCGCGGGCGCCACTGTGAGGTATCGGACTCATTTAGTAAGTTATGATCCCGACGTGTCGTCGTAGCGATGGCAGTGATAGGAGCCTGGGACTTGTTGTATTAATCAAACGGCGTAATGACGGCCGGCCGGCGAGGCCTCCTGGCGGGGGGCGTCCGCTGCGACATAACATTTCTCACTTCGATTCGTGGTCGTATTTGTTTTTCTCCCGGTCGTCTCACTTCATTTCAATCGGAGGTCGTTTTTTAATAATCCTTTTCTCTTTTTTCATTCCGAGGTGACGTTTATCGTGGCTCCCCGGGTGACGCGACGCGACGCGAGCCCCTACTTAAATGACGATTTACCAGTTTTTCATTCGACTCCCGATGTCACTCTCTTTACGAGCGAGTATTTTATTTGGAGGTATTTTACTGCCACTGATGTTATGATGAACGCTTTACCTGCCCTCGAGTTATTTTAATGTCCCATTCGAGTTTGTGTGTTTAAGGGTTTTAATAAGAAGAGTGCAATGTTTTAAATTTATGTTTATCTTATTTTCGTAATGGGCATAATATAGCTCTTGATGATTGGGCGTAAAATTTGTATAGCTGTATGTAATTTCGTATATTAAAACAACTTGTTTATAAGAATGAGAAATAATCGGTCGAGAAACAAAAGCTTATTTATTTCAATTAAAGTGAAATTGTTTTTGAATAAAAATAAGCAGTAAAATAAAATACGACGTACAAACCTCCACAAAATTTATTTTATTGCATACAAAACCGCGTGTGACTACCTCAATCAACGGTACAGTCATAAATAAAATCGTTCAAGTTATTAATGACAGCGTTAAACAAACTGTTTTGGCGATTTGTATTAAAATAATCCACGGTATTCGGTTGGCAAATAATATTTGCGTATTTATGGGCGCGATATAAACATAAAAACTGGCCTGTTGTGCGAGGAGGCTAACTAATGTAAATGCGAAGAAATCCGCTACTTTAGAGGATCGTTTCTCACCGCTTACCGCCGCTGTTGACTTAGCGGACACTCGCGCCCAGTCGTGCCCAGATAATCACGAAATTATGTTGCTAACAATTGTTCAAATAGAAAGGTTCATAAAATATGCAGTTGCAACATTTACAATCCGTCAGAAATGTTTTAATACCGTTTTAAGCTCGTAATCACGGAAAAGCGTGGCAACAGTAAAGTAAACAACAGCTTTGCTCGATATATTAATGATACACAATACTGTATATTAAAGCAAGTAGTAATGTCTATAGGTTTGTATTTAAACGGATACAGTTACTATAAGTAGACAACAATGGCTGGGTACAGAAGTTGAAATAAATATTTCACTCACTTCACTTCGAATTGCATTTTGAAACGGGCAGTACTGAAACGATTTACACTATTGATTTATATAAGAGAATCAAGAAGGTTCTATGTTCATTAAAAGCATTATAAGATGTGAAATATGTTAAAAGCTATGCGCGTGATGGTACCGCCCACGCTCTCGGGCGCGCTCTTCAGCTGTTGACATCGCGTATCGAGACGCGTGCTGTTTGCATAAATAAGTGTATTATTTCCACACACCCCGACAGGAGCCATTTAGGATATTATTTATACTCCCATAACAATCATTAACGCTTAAAACTATATCTGCGCGCCTCCACCACTGGTTTACATCATATTTCAACATTAATTCAACACCGAGCTGGAACAACGGCATTATTGTTAGTCATTTAGAATACTAATGCTTTCATTTCATCGGTGTGAAATCTTCGCTTTATTGGTCGTAGATATATTTTATCACCAGTGTGTGTGTGTCACAAAATTCCAAATCTATTAGTGTTTTAAACATCTCAATGACACAAGAACTCATCAATACATGATTTGGCATATGGCTACTTATGATTTGTTTTTATAAACAAAAAATATCTAAAAATTTTAACTAATAATGATATGATATATGACATACCTAAATCATTATTAGTTTTAGTAGTATCTCTTCTAGAATTTATTTCTATATACGATGAGGTAGAGTCAATATGTGGACCAATAGTGATTATAGCTTACCTACATATCAGTGATTTATAAAAACGACAGTGTTGGTAGAGGCCTGTCCTCTCGCAAATAATACTCTTGTTCGATCCTGTAAGTAAATGTTATATCCTTCAAGTTTAATATTATCAAGTTTGATAGTGCCTGTTAAACCTACCCTCAACGCAAGGGAATGTTCCGCCTCACATATTTAGCCGTGTCTTTCTACTTGTTGCATTTTTATTTGTAAAAGGTAACGCTAAACATTAAACCCTCCACGTAAAAACGCAGAAAACCTGCAAAGCAAAGCCAGCCCGTATTTACGGCACGTATAATCTCGTTAGTTGGCGACGCGAGCTGCGGGATGTCGCCGCGCGGCGTAAGGTACAAATGGCCCAATTTGTCCGCGCGGAGGCGAAAATCCGCCGTAATCCGCCCGGCTCCCGCTAATCGAAGCACCGCCGGTATTGACGCGGCCGGTTGACGTGATCGAGTCAACCCATTTGTAATATTTGCCCGCTGACGTGGGTAACCGCACGCTGGATAGCAGCGATGGAGCTTTGTGCGAAGCTTTTTAGCACAGTTTTTTACTAAACTTACGGATTGTGGCTAGATTATACGGGCTGCTATTCGTAAAGGATAGTTTTGAATAATCTTTTGAGTATAAGATCCGTGTAGGCGTCTTATACAAATGATATCGTTTTGAACACTAAGCAGTCACTGAAAAACCTTAAGCAAAACCTTATTTTACTTATATCTCATATGTATTAAGTATTGCATTGCATATCCATACATATAAGTAAAAGAGAAAAATAAATAAATATTTAAATATAAATAGTGGATAAAAAAGTAAAATAAAACAAATGATGCTAAAGCATTGCAATTCGTAATCATAAAAACAATTGAACAATAGAGAATTACAAAAATTGTATTTAAGATATTTCCAAGTTAAACTATGTAGTATTGAGTGTAACTAAGCTTATTTCAAAAAAGGTTGTGTAACATCTTGAAAGAATTCAGTACGTAGCGCTGTAGCCGTGTGGCCGGTCCGACGGCCTGCCGCCATCTGCCCCCCCCCGGCCGCCATGTTCCGCTCCTCCCCACGGCCCTCCCACCGCCCCACCGCAATTACACCTATCGCCCTTTCACCGCCGACCCATAAGTTATCTTGGCACGCAGATAATAAAGATTAATACCGCGTGGCAAGCGCGCCGTGGGCTGTGACCGCGGCCCTTCAGCCCGTCGTCGCCTACGTACTGCTACGTGACAGCCAGCGCCAATAATAGGGTAGTTTCCTATTTTTTAATTTTTACATAGATGGATGAACAACACAATTGCAAAGGTGCTGTTAAAAGAATGGTTTGATATTTGGAAAACTCCCGGAGATATTACAGTTTCAATAGCACATCATTTGGGCGAGCTCAAAACGCTTCATACAAATGTCGCATAGAGCTATGACGTCACCCCTCTGTATACGAGTATGAATATCGTAAGAGCTTTGTTCAGCAGCTATATCAAATGTTGCTTTTACGAATATGTTCTCATAGTAAAAGCTACTACTAATTCTGTAATTTATAAGTTGGCATACTATTTTTATTGAATTTTCGCACTTTGAAAATGGACTTTCCCACCTAACTTCAAATGCCTATTATTGTCTCATTTCGTAAGAAATTTTAATTTCGATTTCAATTATGTTATTGATTTACCCATATGTAACTGTTAATTGTGAAATTTTATGTAAAATCAGACTTAGGAAACTAGCCTATTATCGTAATGCTATCGTATCGGCAGCTCTCAGGATTTATTGAATACCTAAGGATGTGGTCATGTACATGAGATTGAAATTCCGTTAGGTATGCAAATTGATTGTGTTTCTATTATCGAAACAATAATTGCCACGACTTCTCGTACCTAGATATTAGGTCTCCTAGGTAGGTTACGTATACCAATCAAAATGTTAACACACAAACAAACAAAAAATCGAATTAAAATATTAGGTGTGTACTTTCTTGTTACATCAAAACTCCCTTGTAAGTACTTAGGTTTCGTAATTTTTATGTAGGTAATGCTTTTTTTCCGAACTGACATACGATGATGGCTTGGAGTAGCCCCTTCATCATCACTGCACTTGCGGGAGGAGCGGATGGCTCTCACCCCTAAAATTTGTGATTTTTTTAGGCTATATTTTTAGGACTCTATTCTTAGGTCTATGAGAGTTTTTTTTAAATAAGTCTTAATTTTAATCACAGTTTTGGTTTTATAAAGGAGCCTGGTTACTTTGCGCATGTCTATATCCTATAGAAATAATGTCGTAACATGTAGGGCGAAAGTTGTTAACAGTTATAAAGATAAGGAATGATACATCTACCTATCTCTACATTTTCGATAATTCCAAATCTCGACCGGTCCAATAACTAACGCCCGACACCGGCCTATTAATTACCTCTCGCTTGATTAATCGATAGATAGGTATCTATTTAATAATTCAATGTCATCACAATGATCGATCCCTGTTATTATAGGGCCGTGATTCCGTGGGGCGGTGTGATTCATTACGCGAGTGAATTAGTGGCGGGCTAATGACGGCCGCCCCGCCCGCTTGCACTTAGCGCCTACGGATGCGCCCAGCGAGGGTTCTTCCATCCTGTCTTTTTGCATGTTTGTCCCTAGCCACGTTGCGAGCGTGTTTTGTTATTCCTTCATAGGGTTAAACCAGACCCAAAGGGTAGGTAGACCAATAGGTATTAAGCCCTAATACTTCTTCACATTTTGCTTACTAGACTAGATACTGATTCCCGCTGACTGACTGTTTTGCGTTTCAACGTGAATATCATAAATTGTCATAGTCTATTCTTTCTATTCACTAGATATCAGCCTGCTGTTTTAGGGGCGACCCTAAAACAACAAATTGCCCTTACTATAAAAAAAACAACTTTTGGAAGAGTTCTCATACGCCGAATGTGATTTTTGTACCCTCTAAAAATATCTAATTCGTTACTTAGCAGATGTAAAGTGTAGATGTGTGTGTAACCTAGTTTCAAAGGTAACATGTTCAATTATGCTGCCTAATAACATTTTAATTTCTCGTTGAATATGAAACCACAAATTATGGACGCACGTAGTTTACATAATTTCATCAACATTCATTGGAGCACTAAAGTGAATCAGCACATTTCCCTTCCCCGTTGAATTCGTTAAAAATAACTAGCCCGCCATAATTAATTTACAGAGTTTAATTATCTCATCAGGGCAGTAAAGTCATGACCAATTTGCCGGCGAGCGGGCTTATCGGCTCGTCACATCGCCCGACAACCTCAACAATTAATTACCGACATTGTAATGCGAGAAATCATACTATGTTTTGTAATTAGCGTTGAGGGAAAGACAGCCACGCTAGAGGTTTAACAATCCGAACAATGCCGTGTTATGGGATTATTCTAAGTCGTCAAAATTATCACCTTTCGGGCACTAATCCTGTGTTGGGCTTCGTAATCGGTAATGTTTAGATAGTATTCTCTCTACTCTTGTTCTTAAAAAGTATATTTACATGGTACAAGGATACAAACATTGGTAAGCTTCATAATTTTTTAACAACGTTTGTTCGAAATGTGAATTAAAAGTTTTCGTTGAAAATATAGCCTAACCATATTGTTGGTTTTGGAAAACATATAAAATGCTAGCAAGACATTTTCCTGTATATAAACATGCGTTTCCCCAGACATAATACTGAGCTAGATCGTTTTCTCGTCCCCGAGAAAATTCAGCGAAATCGTTAGAGCCGTTTCCGAGATCACATGCTTTTTCAAGCAATCAGCTCCATCAGCCGGGCTGATTTGTGAAAGCGGGGCATCCAGGGCGTCACTCAAACACATACAGAAAAATTATTAAAATTGGTCAAGCCGTGTAGGAAGAGTTCAAAGACATACACACGTACAGCTGAATTATATATATTTAAAGATAATCGTTTCCCATTGTTTTTAATTCATGTTCTAATGTGAGATGTAAACTTTGGAATCAGATCAAAGTTTTGACAGTAATTAATAATGAACCGTTCATACCAATTACTTGGCTAACCACTACTCGTAATATCATGCCCGTGACATGAACGCTACTAAATGAATGAAGTCATCATGCATCGACAATTTTGCAATATGACAACAAAGTGTGCCTATTATGCGAACGAGTAATTATGTTAAACTGACATTAAACCGAACCTATATGCCTAGTTGGTCCGCTAATGGTTTCATCAATTTGATCCCATTAACTAATGCTTCTAGACTCTACCATATAACGAATTACCATAAACTCTACGCATGCATAAAAGATGCATTAATCGAAACATCTGTCTTCGCTAATTACTAATGCATTTTTTCCTCAGTGTCAATACGAGGAAGATAGATGAAGCATTTTTTCCATTTGCTATTAAAATAAAGTAGGTAGATGTTTTCATGTCTTCTTGTAAGTGGTTTTAAAACTGGCATAATTAACTGGCTTATTAGAAAAATAATGGAATGGAAGATAACCATTGTAATACAAAGTGCTTGATTGGAGTCATTATTTTTAAATAAAGTTTTTAGTATTTCTTCGATTACTCAAGTACTAGTCATTGGTACCTACTATTAAATCGATGGTTTGATCGAAGGTTTGAATTATCGGCTAAGTCCTGGTTTTTTATTTGAAAGAATCCTTCAAAATCTCCTAATAAGAACCTGATAAATTTGTAGAAAAGCTCAGAATATTCGTCTTATGCTTTACATCTGTGTTGCTTTAAATGAAGTCAGTGCGCTTCTGGTTCACCAAGCCTAAATAACGTAGCACCCATGTTCACCTCTGAATCACTCCACCTTCAAAATCACATGACGTCACCACAAACAAGTGTTACTTTACTAATCAAATGCATATTCCTCCCGCAGATCGTGCTGAACTCGATGCACCGGTACCAGCCCAGGATCCACCTGGTCAAAGTTCGGGACGGCGGCGGACCCATCACGGACCTGGCCAGGGAACAGCACCGCACCTTCGTGTTCCCGGAGACGGTGTTCACCGCCGTCACCGCCTACCAGAACCAGCTCATCACCAAGCTCAAGATCGACTCCAACCCCTTCGCGAAGGGCTTCCGGGACTCCTCGCGGCTCACGGACTTTGATCGGTGTGTTTTACATTCAACTGTTGATTTTGATTATCAATATTAGATGTAGTGTAGTTGCAATTTGGATTTCATGATGATATGTTGATAATAGATATTAAACAAGTAAGAGACGTAGTCGTAACAATCAAAATATGTGTTTCTAACCTAAACTTTATAAGCTCAGTATTTCATGCGAAAAAAAAGCTAAATTTGAGAAATTAGTGAAATAAATTGAAATGGGTAGATATATTTAGCGTGCATTATTATCTATACCTAAATAATTTCGAACATATTAAATTATCGACCGCTAATACCTAGTCATCAAAAGCACAAAACGGTTAACAATAGGATACCCCAATAACCAAAAAGTGGCGGCCGTTTAAATTGAAAGGTCAAGACGATTAGCGTCTCAACCGCTCCGAAACGCCCTGCCCGTCATCTCCAAGGTTGGACCGGCCTGGCCTGGACGTCCCCACATGTCCGTAATAACACTAAAGTGTTCCGAATCGATACGTTTCGGCTCCGGGCGAGTTTGATAAATTGGCAGGTTATTAGCAACAGTTGAAAGGCATTAGGTGGGCCGCCCTGCAATTTGCGCGGCGAGCGGTTTTACCATGAATAAAAGATTAAAAACGAAGCCTGCCTGATTGCGGCCGATATGATGCTGGGTCGGCCCGATCGCCGGATGAAAGTAGTTGTTATCTCCCTTATCTGTTTCAATCAACTGCCGAAAACTCTTTGTGAACATAAAGTTCGGTAATGTTTATTTCTTACTCGTATTTTGGTTTGGTAGGTCCTGTAAATATAAAGCGCTGAGCTTACAAACATGACATTAAGATATGAGTCGTCCTGCTAACTATGCGGACAATTTTACACTACATTTCTATGAACTGTTCGTTTCTCAATATTTGAACTAGGCATTGCTCTCCTAGTTAGATATTGATTGCAATCCTACAATTAATTAGAAAAGACATTAGAAAACTGAAAGTGTCCGCCATGATCATGGCGCTTGCAACTATGCCGAAATATCGGGAGCTCATTAAAACAAAACAACATGGTAAATATCCCGGACACTTTCAGTTTTCTAATGTGTGTAACCATGACTGTTTAAAATTAGAAAAGACATGTTTACGGTTTAAATACTGATTTGTTATTATGACTCATCAGAGCAAGTGATAATGACAGATAATCCGCAAATAGATAAATACCTAATATGTAATTGTCTAGGTATAATATTACACTGTATCTTCGCGGTTTATCTAATACCATTATTTTATCCTATAATGCCTATTTTCCGTATAAACGATAATTATGCAGTTTTCATTGAACAGCTAGGTAGTAATTGAAGTGTATAATATAAATTAAGTTGTCTCGTAAATATATTAAACAAACCAAATCATACATTACAATGCAACCTAATCATACATATAATTGCGTACTAATATTAAATTATAATTTTCTATTGACGTCACATAATACTCATGATTATAGACCTGGAATAGATAATAACAACAATGTATTATTTTTTCTATTATAATGAGTGTTCTTTATATGTAATTAAAAATTAATACATTAATTTTGAATCGTTTCATATTCCTAATAATATATAATTAAAAACTATTTAATGTAAACTAAAGTTACTATAATATCATAGGCTTAATGAAACCAATCGCATTATTTTCCTATTTTATGTGTTTAGTAGGTGAGGTCACTCGGGGCAGGATGCAATAATTCAGGACAAGCCGTTTAACTGGTCACCTTTTGACCTTTGATTCAAGCTAATATTTACGTAGTAGACGTTAACTGCCGCTAACCTCTACTTAATTAATGGCCAGTTAACATTTTTATAAGTTAACTAGCTTTTAGCCCGCGACTACGTCCGCGTTAAGTCTTTTATCGCGTAAAACGTTACTCTCGTAAAGCGAAGTCGGTTAAAAAGTAAGGATTTCAGGCCTGGGCTGATTGCCCTAGTTTACGGTAGGCCCGTGCCCCAGCAGTGGGGACGAATATGACTGAGGATGACACGCCTAAATCTTCTTGTCTCTTAATTTGTATGCTTGTCTTTAAGGTCAGTTCATGGTTTTTATACAGTTTGATTGCTTTTATATCGCTGGTATAGGTTCACTCATCTCAATTTATCCGAATGAAAAGCTGTAGGTATCTAATATGAGCACTAAATGCTTCAACGTATTCATAGTCCGCGTGAGAATTTGTCTAAGAGCAAGTTCCGCGAATATCTCTTTCTGTGTACTCATTAATTCGACGGCGAAGGAATGACGGCGCGGAGTGGAGGCGCGAACTGGCCGCGGGCGCGCGGGCGTTCCTCGCGTTACCTTTGGATCTCGCTTTAATGACTTCGGTTGTGCGATGTTTTTACTAACTTTTATTAAATGTTGTAGAACTTATCTCGTGTTATACCGTTATTTTAATTTTAATCCTCTGCTGTTTGTAGCTTTTTCGGATTTTTTTTTGGAAAAAAAAAAATAATGGCTTAGAGGAGTCTCGCCTTAATCACCGGACTTGCGGGGGAGAGGATGGAAAATTAAATAGATAAATCTACCTAGCAGTTATCTTTTTTAAAATGCCATTTTTTGCCAGGAAAATAATCTATGCTTTTGATAGGAAAGCAATGGTACGCGAATGAGGTTAGTCTAGCTTTGAAAGTTAGCAGTTTGAGCAATGAAAAGACTTAAATAATAATCGGTATCGCTAAAACCCGCTCTAGATACGCGCTGGTCTTAGTCATTCCACCAAAACAACTTTTATGGCGTTCTTCATTGAGACGTCAATGTAAGCAAAACCGGCCTTAACATTTGCACTTGCATTCGAAGGTGAGATTTCGTGGTATGTGTTGAGCGGCTGAGTGGAAACGGGTCACGTCAGCGGCCGGCGGCGGCGGCGCGGTAATCACAGGGCGAGCCCTCATTATGCCCTAAACGACAAATTAAAGCGCATTTCTATTATCTGCGCATCGGTGTGATGCGCATTGGACCGGTCCGGGAGGCGTGGGCCCGCGGTCAGGTGTTCGTCGGGTTTAGCCGCCCTTCAACTTGCTGTTTTGCCATATTACAGCGGTTTTAGGGTTTAGCTTTTTTATGGGCGCCAATCAATCCAATTAGTTTTGTAACGAATATTCTGAAGTGGTGTTTTGCATCTGTAAAGGATTTAGGATGTCCTAATTGTCTAATAAACAATCTGTAAGTTTTACAATGTACCTGATTAAAATTAAGTTAGTTTTTTTATATATTGGTATGTATTTCATTGATATCAGTTCTTAGATATATTATTATCTTGTCTCATTCATTAGGATAGTTTTGGTAGTTATGTATTTTTTTGGCTTTGCAACAGGAACAGTCGTTAGTTCAGTAGTTACTATGTCAATTAAATAAAATATGTACGTTTTTTTATTTAAGATCGTCTGAAAAATCATTTCTACCAGAAACTTGATTAATGAGCGAGATAATATTGCAAACGAGTTTGTAATTAATCAAAAAGCATTGCCGATGTCTATTAAAAATAAACACGAAAATTACAAGGTGCCAGTCGCCGCTCGACGGACGCACTCCGCCGCGGTTGCGACGAAGCATGATCCGCAGAATTATCGAGCCTATTAATAATCTAATTTCAGAGCGCGTCAGTACACGGCTACCGATTTGGATTAATTGATACTGTATAGGCGGTGCGATGATAGTTCACTGGGCCAGTGATTGACGGCTAATTCGAGATGTTATCGGCGCAATTACCCCGCATCCGCCGCCCGCCGCGCCATCTTGACAGAAGCTACTCTCCATGAGAACCGCCGAGTTGTGCAAGCTAGTAGCCAGATCGGCATGCACTTAATTTAATCGATCGGTGTAATTGATTAACGTAATAGACGTTGCTGTGTTATTATGAAGCCATTATAAGGCAGAGAGCTACCAAAATTTTAATTGAGTTAGTTCATTAATTATTTTGGGTTATGCTTTTTCACTCTACTTAAGTAGAGTTAAGTTCATTACATTAATGATTCGGCGTTGGTGCCTATAAATGATGGCAAAGTTATTAAAGGTGAAAGGAAAGGGAAAACAAAGTAGCTGTATGAGTGAGTTATAGAGTAACATATTTTGTAAATCGGCCATACTGCCCAAAGTGAAGACTGACCCTAGTCCTATATCTGTATGAAGTAGTAATGTCGAAATTTACAAGCCCGCTCTCACCTGACCGTCATCTCGACTCGCGTGTAACGGAACGAAAGGCAGAATAATTAGAGGCTTCGCATTATATCGCCGGCTGCATTGATAGCTGTCAGTCACGGCGCGCTACCGTGCGCCCGCGCAGCCAGCTCCGCTCGGCGCGTAGGAGTGCTGATAACATCTCAATGCAAATTGCCACTCCACCATATGTCAGCCGCCACTAGCACTATCTCAAATGGCTGATTAAGTACTTACTTTCGCTCAACCATTGTTTGCTAGACCCTGATGAGGCCGGCCATTGAGCTTTCTATTTTGATTGCCGAATTCACACCGTCATAAATAAAAATGTTTAAAACAACCGCCTAACGGCGTTCAGCCTTAATGACTTCCTTCGCTGACGTCCAAAATCGTCAGACAATAAGTATGATGAATTGCCATTGTGTGAGAATCGGTGGAGTTATTTGGCGTGGTGGCCGAGGCGGCTTTTCATCCATTAATTAATAAGATACGCCCCTCGCTCAATCAGGGCCGATATTTAGCGGGCGAGGATTTATATTTATGCTCGGACGCACCTCTTCGTTAATTGCATGCGATTCACTTACGTGCTAGAAATAACTTTAACGACAAGTGCGTGTGCGCCGCGGGCGGAGCGCGTTTACAGTTACGTCCCTTAAATATCCCGACGTCACTCCGGTAATGTCCGCTGCAGTAATTCTACGGCTGGAAACTTTATAAGAAGAATAAATTCTGCAGTA
The DNA here is from genome assembly GCA_039566165.1 of Maruca vitrata. Classification (NCBI taxonomy): domain Eukaryota; kingdom Metazoa; phylum Arthropoda; class Insecta; order Lepidoptera; family Crambidae; genus Maruca; species Maruca vitrata. The sequence goes on along the minus strand of CM076916.1, from coordinate 12,032,285 downwards.
AACCGAAGAAATTGTTTCCAATGTATCAGATGCGTTGGTTTGAACGATTTATATGATGATCCTGTAAACGTGTTTTACATCGCTAATCTTTATCGACAAAAATATCGATGAATCAAAACAAAAAGTCTATAAAAGTGAGTCGAAGTGTACTGAATCTGTAGATCAATCGCATGCAAATTGCAATGCTTAACAATACGTACCTAAACAGAACTCAGTACTGCACCGAAAGGAAGCAATATTTCATTTCATAATCAGATGGTAACATTATGCATTCGAACACAATATCGATAAGCGCGGACCGCGGCGCGATATCGATAAGCGGGCGGCCCTAGCGGCGGGCCTCTTGAGCCGCCGCCCTGTAATTTGCCGGCGGAGAGTGTTGGCTATTACTGCTGATACCGGGATCATAATAAATACGCCATTAACGCCCCCACAGCCCCCGAAACGACATAACCACCCAGACTAACTGGCTCTGATTCGTACAAGAACGGCGGCCGCTTACGACCTTACGCTTGCGAAGCAACACGTGTAAATTTAAAAACACCACTGTCGTGGAATGTGTTAGTTAAAAATTAACTGGTCTTGATTGGTGGTAATCATGCGACTTTATTACGTACGAGACCTGTTTTTAGTTACGTTTTGTGTAAAACCCTATTTTAAAAACATGAAAATGATTACGCGAAGCGAAAGAGCTGTAATTGTGATAAACTTAAATTACTTAAATGTATTACGATTTTTTGTTCCGTGAGTTTCTCATTGTATTCTATTTACCATTTTTTTGATCGCGTGTCTAAGGCTGCGGTAACACATGTCGACTTCGTGTGAAGTGGTCAAATGATTGGGAATAGGCGAGATAATAGGCGGTTTCGATAGCGCTAATATCCTATCATTCACTTTTTTCGTGCTAGAATTCGGTACAAAAAATAATCCGTGTCTCGCATAGTGTGTGTGGGCACTACCTGTTTTAATTTCTGGAGAGAACGCCGGCGCCCGCGGCCGCTGCATCGGTGATAGATTAAATTGGACACGCTATCTCATGATGTCATGCCAATTTTGAGGCCCACTTCGAGCCAGCCGTGTCGTCACGCTCATTTAACGCTCAGAGCGGATCTTCAGACAGGCCGGTATTAATAAACACCTCGCTACACAATAACTCCCGCAATAGGGAAGTGATCGTGCCTCGTGCGATTCTATTGAGTGGCGTGAGGTGCATTATTCTACGCTTGTAAGTGGTGTCGATAGTTTCGTAGAGAGGCGAAAATAGCAGGTTAGCGAGAAGCGAGCGCGGTGGCGGTCGCGACAACCTCCGGGAACCGATAAAGGGCATCGCGCACTCAGAAATAAAGGGCCGGGACGCCTCGTTAACCGCGCGCACTCGTAAACCCGCTTCGCCGAAACAATCGCCGGAGATATCGTGTGAATAGATTACGCCGCTCATGTTCTCATCTCGAAGTTATTGTTTTTGATCGCCTTTTCGCGACGCAACTTGAGCTTTTAACACATATTATTAGCAACGTCATTTGGTCATTATAAAGTCTTATGATGTTAAAGTGCACGTGGCCGGCATTGCGTCGTTCCTTGAACTGTTTTATAGATCACGGACTGCTGGAAACCAGTTAACAGATAAACATGGAAACGAACCGTTGTACGTTCTTAGAATTGGTATTGACAAGTGTAATCTTATTAATTTGGAAAATATGTTGGTGAACCAAGGCAAAATTATATAGATATCCTTTAGAGGACGAATTTGTAGCTTCACCTATATACCACCTGCATAGTGATATTTCTTTTGCGACGAAAATAATCTTTCACATATTCATTTGAAATCAAGGATATGTTGTATTAACTAATATCTCATTCAGATTATTGTACTCTTACGAAGTAAACGTTTTCAAGTGTCCACTCTCCTTATCCCCAGAGACCCGATGGAGCTGATGCTGATGGAGCAGCAGCTGCTGCGCTCGCCGCTGCGGCTGTACGCGAGCGGGCCGGGCGCCGGCGACGAGGAGGAGAAGCGCGCGGCGTGGGCGCGCACGCCGCCCGCGCTGCAGCTGCTGGCGCTGGGCGGGCGCGCCTGGCCCGCCGCCTGGCCGCAGCCGCTGGCGCTGCCGCCCGACCTGTGGCTGCAGAAGCCGCCCGCGCCGCTGCGCTACTGCCCCTACCCGCCGCCCGCGCACGCCGCGCCCTCCGCGCGCCCCGACCACGCGCCCGACCCCAGACATCCACTGTGAACCATTCCACACCAGACTTAGGTGATGAAAATAGTGCTGTGACGAATATTATCGATACACCCCCTCGACTATCCCGTGCGGATTTGGACATTACGAGCGGATTTCGAATATTTAAACTGAATTTTAACCTAGTACCTTATAAATAATTGAATGTATTAAATTAATTTAAGGTTTATCGATAGAGTAATCTAACTATGGTCGCACTGAGAGAATGCGACTGTAACTTTCGATGTAGTAGGATATTTATTCATAGTCGCCCAGGATGAATAGCGAATCTTATAGTAGCATTTTCTCAGGAGCTCGATTACTTATATATAATTTCAAGGTTCCTACCCGAAAAAAAGATTTTCAACTGTATTTTTAAAGTAGTAGTTGTCGAATATGTCATAACAATAGTTACCTATGCTCCTTTTACTTTCATTTCTAATCATAGTGTCTGTTCATTTGCTTTTTTAATGTATGTACTCGTTTTCAAATAAGAAGAAAGAATAATGTATGTTGAAGATAATAATATATAAAATTGTTTTAACCAAAGACAAAAAAATATGAAAATTGACGATATAAAGACAATCTACGAGTGGACACGGATACATTCCAGAATCACATTTTTTATGTTATTGTAAAAATATTAAGCTTTCATTGTAAATCAATCTGTTTTACTATAAGAGCATGTCGTGTGCTTCAAGGAATTGATTTCATACTGAATGTTCATATTGTTTATTGTTAGTTTTATATAACTATTCCGTACATTTAAAATTTTGCTTTTTTAAATCTGCGTTTAAATCTATACTGGATACTTTAACGGTGATAATACAAAAGTTAGTTTTACTAAATCAAATTTGTGTGTACATTATACATAATTCGTAAGAGTATTTATATTCCATTTATTTAAGGTACCTTAAAAATGTATGTATTGTATAGTGGTTGACTAAATTATTTTTGTAGGATAAGCACTGTATATAGAAGATCACCTAGATGTTTGTAATAAGAGGTTTCAAAGAAGTAATGTCTTGTAGAAAATTATGTTATGAGTGTTGCTCACACTACCGCGGGATTACGATTTATATCTACACTGGTAAAACCCAATGAACACAAATACAATTGTTTAAAACGTCGATCGAAAATCGATTAATCATCTAACATAGTAACTATTGATATGGTCAGATTTTTGCCACTACAAGATAGTCAAGTATGATACACATTATTTCAATAGCTTATTCTTACGTAATAAATATGTAACTAAAGTTTCTACATTGTTAAATAATCTAAAATATTCTTTATACATTTATTAGTACAGTACTTACACTGTTCAAAATACGTACCATTTTATAGTTTTTATAATTAACATGAAAATTTTAAACTATTTCATGCAATTGACCTAGTACAGGTTTTAACCTTAGCTAGATGCAATTATCATTTACCTGGGGTCTGCTTTGTGGTACATCGGTTTATTTATATTAAAAATAACACATTTCGGACATAAATGTGCTTCTATCTCAGTATATTTTACGATAAAGCCGAAAAAACTAACTAAATACTTTGGGTAGACTTTCAATTTTTCAATAAAACAGTATCTTTACATAAGATTCGATAGCCGTAGCTACCGGGTCAACTCATTACAAGCTTTTTTAGCATAATGTCAATTTCAATAAAATGATTTCAGAGCGGAAAATCACACTACAAACCAAGGTTTGTATTTTTACAAGTAAAGAATAAAAATAATTTGCCTAAACTGCTCTCCTGAGATAATTGGAACCAGCCAGTGTTTAATTTTTTTTCTTGATCGTAACAACTACTTTATGAAAATAGAACTCGTGAGAACATTTTCTACACGTGACAAACTCTGACTATCACTATGTAGCTTTAATGCAAAATTCCTATTTTATTTTAATACTTTGTGATTAATTTTATGAATATGTATGTATAGTATGAATATGAAATATTTTAATAATGTTAAAACTCAAAAACTAATGTAGTTTAACCAAAGATTGTAACGAAAAAACGCATGCATTATAACCGACTCATTATGAAAAAATATGTCCTTTTAAAATTTGTAATATCATATCTCAAATTAATTGTCAAACAAAAATCAAAGTGTGAGCAGCACGCAAAAGTAGCTACACATATCAGGGTTCACCCCTAAAGTGTTAATAAACGGAAACCAAACATATCGTTGTTTTATTTTCAAGAGACGATTGTTAAAACTTAACAATACTTCATTATATTTTTGTACTTGTTTCTATTTTCTACCAAAAATAAATAGGTACAATAATGTACTTACTTATAAGATAAAAATAGGACTACTAAACAACATACCTGTTATATTTATCAACTTCAAAGTCCAGTCAGACTCCCCAAATATTACCTACATGTAGAGACATGGTTGTAATATTGCATTACATCTATTACAAATTTACCGACTTACGTGTAGGTACGAAAATAATATTGCGTACGATCATTCAGCTATTTCTCACTACCCACGTGATTGATTAAATTTGAATCAGAATAAGATGGTTTATTTTCAATGCATACATGCTTTACTTAGGTAATAAACATCTTGCTACTAAGCTACTATTGTTAGCATAGTGAAACTAGTTTCCTATTCATTTTCCTATTTGTATCTGGATCAAGATCGATGTCTTATTATTTAATATAGAGTTATAAGGTAAAGCGCCTTAAGCTCCCCCACATCAGGTGATGATGACAATACTAATCTAAGCCATCATCGTATTCAGTTACGAGGAAAAAAGCGGAATAGTATTCTGTATAAATAACAACAGTATAGAACACTGAATGTGTTACTGAGTTAATCGCTTTCTTTCATTAAGATGCAATATTGGATAGCAAAAAGGCATTGGTAGATAGGTATGAAACATCAAAATAGTTATGTTCAAGTGAATCAAAGAAAATTAATAAAAATTTACCTTTAGGTGTGAGAGCCATCCACTCCACCGCAAGTCCGGTGATGATGAAGAGGCTACTAAGCCATCATCGTATGTCAGTTAGGAATAAAAATAATTAACCCTTGATTTCATAGGAGAAAGCTTTCTTCATCCACAATATTAAATTAATCATATAGGGATGATGATGATTATCTGTGTATGGCTGGTCATAGGCACACTATGACAGCTTTACAAAATCTATCAAATACGTATTCTTAACCGTTATTGCTCGTGTCAGCCATCGGTATAGTAAGATTTTAAAAATCAACTTACCAAAGGCGCTGATGTGATGGGAACGCTCATGGACTGGAATTAATCATACAGCATGTGAGTTTAAGTTTGTAGTAATTATTAAATTATAAAAATAATTAAAAACCGGCCAAGTGCGAGTCGGGCTCGCGCACAAAGGGTTCCGTAGCAGCAAATATAATAAAAATCAACCTATCTCAAAAACTATAAGAGATACTTTGATCAAACCAAAAATCGTTGAAAGAGTTAATTAGCATGCATCACCTCTATTTTTTTAGAATTTTATACCCCGTAGTTATAAAAATAGAGGGGGGGGACATACTTTTACGCCTTTGAGAGATGATATCTCACAAACCGGTCACTTTAAGAAAAATGTTTTTTAGAAAACTTTATATCATTTTAAAAGACCTTTCCATTGCTACACCACACGGGTATGTACATCGAAAAAAAAATTTCATCCCTCAGTTACATGTATGGGGGCCCCACCCCCAATTCTTTTTTTTACTATTTAGTGTCATATTTTTGTAGCGGTTCATACAACACATATTCCCATCAAATTTCATCACTGTAGTACTTATAGTTTCCGAGTAAATCGGCTGTGACAGACGGACAGACGGACAGACGGACATGACGAAACTATAAGGGTTCCGTTTTTGCCATTGTGGCTGCGGAACCCTAAAAGGAGGGAACCTTGTGACAGTAAACAACTTTAATTGATACCACAAATTATTATCTTAAAAAGCAATCAACTTAATTTCTTTACTTTGAACGTTTATTCTGCACAGGTCTAGCAATCGATCGACCCTTGAATGCCATTCGTCGTCCTCACAATAAATAATCGTCACACTTTTATTTTCTGTCTTTATTAAGTGTCATTAGGCATTATTAAGCGCGTATATCGATGATGAGCGGCCTTCCGTCCGGTAATTGCCGTGGATGTAAGCGGCCTACAAATTGAAAGCGTCCGATGCCCCGGGCGAGTATTGATGGATCTGCTGCCATCGGGAAATTATAGGCGGCCCTTGCGACAGCTCCGCAAATTGTGCGTATAATGCTAGTAAATAATACGGCGTTCGCTATAAATTCATGAGCTAGCGTGTGTGCGTCTCACGTGTCGCGCGTGACTCGCGCTCGGTCACCGGCTTTATTTGTCTTTTGTGACTTACTCTCGCGCCCGTGTGTCCTGCCACCCAGAGCCACCCACTGCTCGTGGCCGAGATGGTAACGCACTGATTTTTATGGAGTTAACTCAAATCTTCGAGATGAATACCGAGCTTAATAAAGTTTGATTGCATTTAATCAATTTTCAACCAACTATCACAAGATTTACCTAACTGTAGGTATTGTCGATACATACAGAGTTTTGCTTGCTGAGCACTATGATGTCGGTTTGATTTAAATCGAATATTTAGTAAATAACATTAAACATATTTTAAAAGACTCAGCATCCAACCACTTTGTCAAAGGCAAGTTTAAGACGTCTATGTTGTAGAGTAGGTAGGTAGGTAATCCTTAATCCATTAATATTATGAGCTTCATAATGCGGGATGGTAGGTACTTACATATTTACAAGCATGTATGTTTGATTGCGACTTGGAAGTTAGTTAAACATGTTTCATCACCTTTTGTCCGGCGAAGAGACATTAAAAAAGCGCATAACGAAAACATGCGCTCGCGCAGAACGTCTCGAGCGCGCATAAATTAGCGCAGCCTATTCCGCAGACACCGACTGATTGACTCCTTTCATTACCGACCCGCATTGTTCACCGTGAGAGAAAAATTGCATATCCTTTTGGAATCACAACACATTTCATAATTATGGACTATTGTGGTGTTGTCGGGGCCAATCCGTCGGCCGCGCGCTATCCGCGCGAGGAGGCCTCGGGATATATTGGCGTACGTAAAGATGGACTCGGATGCCATAATGGCTCGCGCTGATTAGTTTTCAAGGGAGACACTAGTTCGAGGAAAGGTCCTGAGGTTTTAATGTTCCGTCGGAGAGTTCAAACGCTTATTGTTAACTGAGGTTTGGCCGTTCGAGTGGGAGATATCGTCGTACTGGCTTCGGACTGACGGGTTATCTGATGCGAATCTATCCTGGCTGAGACAATGTTTACGATCGTGCGATTTGGATTATTGGCATTAATTGCGGCCATTTGTTGGGCGCCGAGGATGCATTGTTCGAGCAGATTATCAGTGATTAAGGACGGAGGTGCCCACGTGCGCGCCGTGCGATCGCGATCGAACACATCGCCTGGGAACCCTTCCCGGGCGCCTACGGGATCTGCAATTGACTTAAACATTTAGATGCAATACCTGAACATAATTACCTACATTGAAATATGGACATGTGCAACATATTCAAAGATTTTACTACTTCTCAATTCATGAATGATGTTCCTACGTATACTTATATTCGATTTTCTCGATATGTCATTTCCATCAATATAGCAAAATCTGGGTATTCAAGACTTACGAAGCAAGTTGCTACGAAAAAATAGGACTATCAAGAGTTGATAAAATCACAAACCCTAGCACAAGGTAGATAGGTAGGTATCTTGACCAATTTCATCTTGGTTCCGATAGCGAACGCCGGCCAATTTGGCGTCCATTTGGGTCCCGTTCAACAATCAAGGAACAGTTTAAATGTCGTTCAAGTGTACAGACGGGCGCATGGTCCGTGGCAAACGTTTTTCTAAGTCCACGTTGTAACGGTGTCCGTCTGTCGGTCCGCCGCGTCAGCTGCCAGCTCTAGCCGATGGACAACTAAATAGAGCTAGGCTAATCGTCGCGTCCAGAGAGGGAAACGACGAATTACCACGTCACGGGCGCGCCCGACAATCGCATTGTTATCGGTAGATGCGCACGATTGACGCCTGCCAACTTCTCCGGGAAGGGAGAGATTGAAAAATGTGCGCGAATTTGTGATTCTATTGTTCTCGATTGGAAAGGTTTGTTTGTTTATCCGTTGTACTTATGGACTTGGTTAAGTAGTTGTAGACTTTCTATGCGTACCTTAATTCCCTTAGCTTATGACCTTCTACAAAAGAGAAATAGCCAGTGCATTCCTCTTCATCACTAAGAAATATTTAAGTTACTCGATGCCTTTGACGTATATTTGTTGTGGATCAGATTTATTTATTGTGGTAACTGCTTTTCACCTAAACAACGCACTAGTACATAATAAGTAGTGTATGGTAGAGATATAAATTAACTGGCAAAAAATATATAAGTAGTTAAACCAGGCCAACAATATTGGCAATGGAAACGTACCACGTTACAAAGTGAGCATAAAGGGCTGACAATTAAAAAGAATATTTTCAATAAAACAGCCGCGGCTAATGTCTACAATCTAACCTTCCCGTGGTGTTTTTAATTCCGATCATTGATTGGCAGCGTAGTTTGTGCTGAACGCTGTTCCTAAGTGGTGGGTGTCGTGAGTGGTGGCGAGAGGAGCCGTCGGAGCCTCGTGACGGACAGCGGACAGGCTAACAGCGCTGCTGGCCGGCACCAGCGCGCAGGGCCGGAGCTAGGGAATCATTAGTAGTTTGGTGTTCTTTGTTACAGAAAACAAAAACATCCAAATGTGTATCCTTACCCAATTGACGTTAGAGTATGTGATACAATTTCGGCAAACTTGTGGCTTAGCAGCTTCTTCCTAGTCATCTTAGAATACTTTAGGTAAGATTGAGAAAAGGTAAATACACCTAATAAAACTACTTAACGTGCTAGTAGATCTATCTATACCTACTTACTAATTGTAATAGCAAAGTTGTTTAAATGTTGCAACTGTGCGACATTACGTAAGTGCCATTTGATACACAAAAGTTAAACGATAAAGAGTTTATTTGCTTTAACATATGGAAATGCTTACTTTAAGAAAGGGCATTGCCCTCTAACACTCCGCCCTAGTTACGGCCCTGTTCGGGCGATATGCTGATGTGCCTTAGGGCGCCGCAATAGGCCCTACAATAAAAACAACGTCGAATAGGAATCAAATTGGATCGCATTCCTTGATTGCGGAGTTGCTGTCAACGGGCACACATCATGGATAGAAATTACCTCCCTGAGATAGGACCGTGTACCTACATTATTTGATGGATATTATAATACCATAATTAATATTAAGTACTTAGGTATAAAGTTATTAATGGATTAGTGCCAACAGTTTCTTTTTACTTACTTTAACTAACGTGTTAGCTAACTAACTCTTTTTAATTAACATGTTGAAAAGTTAATACTATAACGTACTTTTAACGTCAACGTGTGGGTTTTCATACAGGTAGGAACTTTTTCCAGAATCTGAGACATCATCAATAGGTATATTAATATTGAAAAACCTCAATACGATTTACATTAAAAGTAAGACGCTTTTATAATTTCGACTTACTTTTTTAAAATTTTTACTTTTAATTTGTTCTAAAGATTCTTGACTTCCTATATCAAAAGATATGCCACATGTATTCAGTTGGCCAGTAAGCTGCTACAATCAGGTTACTAGTTACATATGTATTAGAAATTTGAAGGAAGACAATGCATAATTTAACATTTACAAGCGTATTGTTTCTAAATGCGTTTTAAAATGAAAGAATTATAGCGCTATCATTCCATGAACTTTATGCAAAAAGGTGCAATTGCGAGGTACTTACTTTGTTTCTATTAGTCTATAAAAGTTTTTGTTCCCAGCATAATGACAGAGCAGGCACTTATGCACGTCTAATCTAACAGTTCATTTATTGCTTCTTAATTGCAATGAAACGGTGTAATGGTTCGATGGATTGCAATTCTTTGCGAATTCTGAGACTATTCATTTGTCTGATTTACGACACAGATGATAGAGATAACTGGCATGAATACCTCAAGCAGAAAGGATGGATTTATTTCACAGTTGTGCATCTACCTGGTTTGATATCAAACTACTTTACCTTTTTTAAGTTTTATAGACTTTTACAATGTAATTCATAGCTGAGTCAGTAATACTTGTACTGATGAGAACCTATGATGATAGTAGTAGGTATGAAGAAATTATAGATTCCGGAACATCTTTGAAGTAGGTAGAGCGACAGTTTTAATTTCATTTTATTCTGTGTTAAAATTTACAAAAATTCACTTATTTTACAAAAAGTTATGTAAATAGCCTACGAAGAGACCTAATCTACTCAAGACTATACGTACATGTGCGTAACATTCTTTCTGTTCAATTTTTGTTTTATTAAAGAATTAAGATCTTTTCAATAATGGATGTGGATCGTGAGACAAGTTGAGCATTAACAACGAAAAACAAAACTAGACTGAAAGTCTCTCCCACAGTTCTAAATCATTAATATCTATCTATTATTGGGAACTGTGGGAGACTTTAGCTAGATATCCTGTGGAAGGATCAACGTTAACTTTGCTTTAAAAAATAAAAGAATAAGAACTCCTGCTAAAAATCTAGCGCCTAGAATAACATGATGTAGGTACTCCAGATAATACTAACTCCAGCCAAAAGTGCGAAATCTCGCCGAAACAGCACGAAAGCCTCTTAGCCGCGCGCGCGCACGCTGCGTCCGAGGCGATCCCTCAGACGCCCGCCCCCTTGTTTATTGCTTATTAGCGGGCATCGCGGCGGCACGTTTGAACTGCTCTTTGTTCTCGCCGCCGCCCGCGCCCCGGCACGACGCTACGCGAAACATAAATTCTTGCTATTTGACGTTGCCCTGTATAGGTGATATCGATCTTAGTTCAATGATATTGGTAGGAAGGAAGTGCAATGGCATCGTAAATAACGAATATTCCCATATAAGTAGACTCTCGGTACCTCTAACGATACACAAATAAATAGGCATAGAAGGTAGTCGGAAACTATTTGCTACAATATTTCGTAGTCGTGATGTAAGTACTATCTACATTGTAAGCAGATAGGAAACTAATTAGGACCCGAAGGCTTCAAAACGTAATAAGTACCAATATAGAAAATTTTGTTAATTGTAACAGCCAAGCTGAAAACAATTTACTTTTAATTTAATTGTTCTCGGTCTTACTTCCTGGATTAAGTATATATAACCTAGCTAACCTGTTCATTACTTTAATGAAAAACTGAGTCTGAAATAGTATATGATTTTACAGCTTAGATTACAGCATAATTTTATAGCTGTAAAAGTTCGTAATCGATGTCATTACCTAATAGTATGTATACCTACTAAAATAAAAATGTGAATATTCTACTGACAATGTAATTCGGACTGGCCAGCTAACGGACCAATAAAATTTCAGTTTTAACGCTACAAATGTTGGCGAATTATGTTAATTTGCTTTCTAATTAGGCGTTTTCGTAACGCATGGTATCTGCGCGTCGAAATCTCGGTTGCCGCGTGGTTAGACTGTTGAATGGGGCCTGACTCACTGAGCCGCTTTGCAAGGGAAGTATATTTACGTACACTACCTATATTTTATAACAGAGTTTTTATAATGAAGAAGTCGCCATTTTGATCTTATATTACTTTCCATCAGAAATTGAGCATTAATACAGTAGTATCCTTGAGGTGCATGCACACATCACCATTACTACTATGATGGAGCAAGACTAGTATAATTAGTAGGATACACTATGCAGTACTTACCAGGTAAGTCTTACCTACGTGTATTTCCACTTTTAGTCAGCCAATTAATAAACGAAAGATTGAACCAACAAGTTTGTACTGTCTTAATCAACTTCTGCAACTTATGATCTTACCTATGTCAAGATCGGGCCGAACTTTCGCCACCGTCCCGCCCATTCTGTTGTCCCTCTATTTATATAACCCAGCGTCTATGTACAGCAAGCCCCTAATAATTGCGGTTTTCCTCGTATCATTAATATTCGCATTACCGCGGTTGCGTGGGGCCGGCGCGGGCGCAGCGATGATCGGCAATTAGCACGCTTGCTCGCGCCCGTGTACTACAACTGCTCATTACGCAACGACACTCGCCTTAGTGGCTGAGCTTAGAAACAATACGTGTAGTTTTTTTTTTTAAATATTTGTAACCGACCTCAAAATACAAGGGGGTTTCGCCGTCATCCAGGCTTTTTTTCAAATGACCTTCTAAGTGGCCAGCTTGAAGATATCTTCCAGCTGGCCACTAAGATACGATGCACGATGGTAACAGACTTTCGACTCCAATTGATCGTCAGTTAACAAAGCCATGATGTCCACCCCAAAAATTGGCGGTGCAGGCACTTAGCTACAATATACGTAGCATTAGAAATAGGGATGAAAAAAAGAATCGTGTATGTTGGTTAAAATAATCTTATTTTTAGGCAAAAAGAAGTAGGCACTTCATGTAGTAAATTGTTTAACCAGATATTTGTATTTCTTGGTTTTGTATTTCTTCTTATTGTTCCAGACACCGACTGTACCTAATAGCGTGGAGAAGGTCAATTTATCATTATCTAAGTTGATAAGTGCATTGATCAATCAGCCTTTATTAATGCAATGCCTCTTCACTAGAACACAATTATAAAGATGAGTGGTGATTACGTTCTGCTTTACATACTATGGAATTTTTTAGAAGACAACCAGCCAAAATGAAGACTATACCACTATATACTAATGAAGAAAATGAAGACTATATCTTTCTATATAAATAAAAATGAATTGCTGTTCGTTAGTCTCGCTATAACTCGAGAACAGCATGATTTGAATAATTTTAGTCTTGAAATATAAGTGGAAATCACTATTTCATTTTCCCATATTGTTCGTCTACCGACTTTTAATTATTGTATTGACATAAATTGTTATGGTATTAATCGTTCATGTTCATTTAAAAAATGCGTTCAGTTCGTTCTTATCCAGAATAAATAGGTATTGGCGGTATGAAGTTCGCCGCGACCACTAGTACCTAATATAACAAATAAAAAACATACAGGAGACACAATTTCTAAACTAAGTATAAAATAAACTGTAAATTAGTGAAATATATTAAGAATCTATCGGGACTCCAACTTTCTAACCTAAGGCGGGATTATCATGTTGTCATGAAATTAATAAAACGTGAGATATGGGAGACAATGCATAACGCAAGGTCATAATCTCAGTGAGCATAGTGCTTTTTATTGATGATATTAATTTTTCTCCTGACAACAGTGTCGAGTTCGGGGAATCTGATCGTTATCAGGTGTTCAATAGTGAGCGCATTAAGCCGAGGTGTGGGCGCAACATTCCTAGAATATCTTCTAACTAGAGATGTGGACGCGAGCGCTGAGATCGGCACTTTTTAATCGTAGGGTAACCAACTAACAGTATATTAATAAGTACTATTCAGTAACATATCAACTTAGATAATGATAAATTGACCTTCTCCACGCAGGTAGGTACAGTCGGTGTCTGGAACAATAAGAAGAAATACAAAACCATGCACAAGGCAGAATGGCGGCGACGTGGTTCACAACCCGTCACGTCACGTTTCCCACAGAGGTGAAAAGTGGATCGCTGGAAGTGATCTCTGCCTACCCCTTTGGGAAAAAGGCGTGATTTTATGTATGTATGTACTATTCAGTAGTAATATTTTATGCTAATATCTACCTACTTATGGCTGTTATAACTACGTCCTCCCTTCTTTTATTATGCCGAGCCCAATAGGCTCTTAGTTTTTAAGAAAGTAGATTTAAGAACTTTCGCAACTGAGTAGTTATGTTATATTAATACATAAATAATTTTACGATAGCCTTGTAAGTTTTTGCTGAAAGACTTCGGTGTTGAAATAATATGCTTAGTAGAAGCACCCAGTATCTCTACTGGGCTAAAAGAGATCACGCATTTGATTGTATGGAAATTTTAGTTGTTAAGATGGCATAAAAACAAATTTAAAAACAATTACTTTCTTTATCCTGTAATGCGAAAAGCGTTAGGGATGATATTTAAATATTATGTAGGCAAAATATTACAAAAAAGTATTTATTGACTCTACCCACATTTTTGGCCCAAGCCAGAACTAGGACGCAGGTAATATATCAGTCTTGCACACCAATATACCAGAGAGGTAGACTTATACCTACGCACTCTTATACAAACATTTTTTAGTTAGGTGTCCGTACATTACATGAAGAACTCATGGTCACCTGACTGTTAGCGCACAAAGCAGCTATCATCATCGAAAACAGCCGCATCACGCAAATTACCGGCGCGATACACATCGCGATAGAACCCACACGAAAATCTACTAACGCGGAAAAAACTCGACGAACAATATTACCGAGCTACGTTTACGCAGAAAGATGAGTCCGTTTCTCGTTTCTCATTTAGCGCCCTGTAAATGGATGCACTGGTGTGAGCGATTGTGAGTTTTATGGTTGTGTGGTAAGGTTGAGAATGGTGGTGGGGATTGGAGAATTATGATGTTTGATGCGTTGGAAGGGCTCGCGATGCGGCTGATAGTGGCTGGGCGCGGCGCGCGCTAATGGCAGCGATAGGATCGCGCGACCACGCCTCGACCACGGACGGCTCGAACGGGTTGACGAAGAACCTCAGGAGAACTACACAAATGGCGAAAAAGACAACACTACAATTGGTAATCATTACAATTGGTGAATATAAGGTTGTAGCTCGAGTTGTAACTCTAGCTCTGTATAAACCACTATAGATACACACACTGTGGGTGGTCATAATCATGGTTTCGGTTTATGTTCATTATTTTAGCATTTTATGCATTGAACTAAGTAGTAGTACGTAAGTGTATTGTGTATTCATTCCATAATATCAATTTCAGCATACAATATAAATTAACTACTTTGACGCTGCTTTTTTAAAATGTGCTATGGGCTATAACTGTGAGTACGTTATTAAAGCTAGTAATAAATATCTTTTTGTATCATTCGAATGCACACTGAACACATAAAATGAATGGTTTACGTCGGCCACAGAACTCTTGAAAAGTATACGTATTTAACTGCCTACTTTGTAATGTAAATGCATCGTCAATAATTACTTTTTTTTTAATTTATAAGTATGTTGACTTGTAAAATTTGTTTATTCGCCTTCAAAAAACAGTATTAATATTCTCTTATCATGTTCATGCCTCATTGGCACTTTACCTCCTCATCTGTGATTGCACATTCGCTTATACTTACCCTATAATATTCGTAAGTAAGGTACAGTCGCCAAATATCGTCCCCTTTTTGTAAAAAATACGGTAAAAATAGAATATTATAGCTAAAACTATAAAAGAAACGCCAAACACTAGGCAGATTACCTCTTTATTAATAAAAATAATCAACAGATCTATAACTTGTTAATATTTCTACAATCATAACTTTTACAATAAACTAGGAACGTAAATTTTGGCGCCTAATATCGTCCCCGGTACATTATTAGGCGTAACATATATGCAGTACTTGAATTTAAATTATATTCTAACAATAATCAACGCTAATAATTATATTCCTGATATCTAATTAGACTCCCATTAGTATAGCTTGAAATAAATAAATTTTCAAGTCAAATTGTGCAAATAGGCTGCAAATCAGAAGGAAATATAAATTAATATGGAGTCTGCATTAAAATCTTGAATTCTAGCACTTGATATCGATTCTGGCATTAAATAATGGAAACAAATAAATATTGAAAATAATTACACACTAAACTAAATTAAATAAATTAAGTTGTAAGTATTGGCCCCGGGGACGATATTAGGGTAAAGCGGGGGGACGAAATTAGGAATATGCTACTTGTATTTAAAACATGAATTTCATCAAGAAACATGTATCGTAACCCAAATGTTGTTCTATCCGAATAAATCTATGAAATAAAAATAAATTTTGAAAAAGAAAATATCACAGTATGTCAATCCTATCGAAAGTAAAACTATTTAGACAATATTTGGATCAAAAACTCACCCTCAACAATTTTTTACTTTTTTAAATATTTTGTGACAGGAGCAATATCTCACCAAGAATTGTTCGCCATGGCCGATTGACAGTTCGAACTTTTGATTTGGACCAAAAAAACTAGGTGGCGTTAAATACAAAAAAAGAAACCAAGGGGGAAGGAATTAGGTTGGGGGACGAAATTTGGCGACTGTACCTTACTGTACAGCTAAATAAGAATAGTCGTACCTACAGACAAGATTAAATCGAAGCAAAAAAAACTGTATATATCGCTGAATGTGTTGCTAAGCGCTAGGGGTGAGAGCCATCTCCCCCGCAAGTCCGGTGATGATGATTAGGCTTCTCCAAGCCATCATCGTAAATCAGTTAGGAAAAAAAAAAGTTTCTAAGCTCAAATCTCAAGAAGAGCTGAACCGATTTTGCTAATTCTCTTGTTTTTTCGTCAGGTACTTATGAAAATGTTTTTAAGGTAAAAAAAAATACGCAGAAAGGTAAAAATATGAAGTATCTATTGGCGGTATGACGTTAACGGGGACCACTAGTTATTAATAAAAGTACAACAGTTTCATCATCCACACAATGTTACACTGTATATGTAGTCCGTTAATTTGGTACGACTGGTACGTCACGCCTTTCGCACGGTAATCAGAACCCAATAATTACCCTCCGTCGGCGCAACAAAGGCTCTACATATTAACGCTTTACTGCCGATCATATCAACTCTTTCCGCGGTATGTCTGCTTCAATTAAACATAGGCTCGTTCAATTTACAACTGTTTATACCTACAGGCCATGTAATATTAAATGTGGAAATCTGCGTTATCAAAATGCTAATTTCGTTGAAATATATTAGGTAGGTACAGCATAAAAGTTTGCGTGGTACATTAGCATGCAAAACGTAGACAATTATAATATAAAATATGAATTAAACGTGATTACCTACAAAAAAGCAATCTTCTGCATGCACACTTTGCTACATCAAAGTCGCGTACAAAGGCTTGTTGAAAATATTTAAAAAACCCAAAACCTGAATTTCAGTACCAGTAATATAAACTGTAAATAGTTTGATACTTATTTCGTATCCACATTCAACTATATCGCTAAATAAGTACTCTACAACACTCGGTATGGGTGTAGGAAACGCACGATTTCCGTGCGCCGCGCCGCGCTGGATGCGCTTGCGTCTTGTCTAATTGCCTGTGACTTCTGACCTTGGAACTAATAGGGCTTATCGTGAATTATCCATGTAACATTTGACCGCTATTATAATATCTGTTGATATAGGAAAATTGGCTTAAGTTCTTAACGAGAAACAAAAATGTACATATAGGTACACGTGTGTAAGGTGTTTTAACATAAATAATGTTCATTTTTGAATATTTGCCTACGAATCGGAATGGCCGGGTAATTTACTTAATATCTTACTCGCTACATCCTGACAATGCAAAAGCGCAAAATTCGATACGAGATACGGCTGTATTGAAAGAACGAAAAACTAAATAGAAGCATGTTAGTCCTAAATAGAAATTTATGCCATATTATGCAAATTTTTGTCTAAACTGCGTGGATATTTCAGTGGCTCAGGCTTAACAGTTTAACAATTCAACATATACATCATACACACTTCATTTTGCAATAAAAATAAAAATTAATAAGGCAAATTGTAAGTAACACGAGAAGTACCTATCTCGTTAACCGCAATATAGTCGACAACATTGTAGCCTTGTAATAATGTGCTGGTAAATAATTAACAACGCAATTATATCATTAGCTTTGTCAGTTACAGCAAATTGAGGTCTAACAGTGTGTATGGATGTAGGCAAATTAGTGTTTTGCGTGATTCTCTGTTGAAACTGCGAACGGCTCATTAAGTATGTTTGCCTAAGTGTGTCAGCTAGCATTCTGCACCCGGTTTTACACATACCTACCTATCTGAGTACAATCGGTTCTATTTGACTAACAATTTAGGTGGTAAACAATTTTTACTATGTAGGTCGTACATTACATATTATGCTTCTATGCTACTATTTGTTTATTTATTTAACGAAACTTTTATTTATTTCATATGATTTTCGAGTGGGTTACACCATCCATCTATGCGACAATGAATGAAACTATTATTTCTATGCAATTCAATAGAATTAGTAGGTAATAACCTATGTCCAAAAATTTAGACATAGGTATTATTAATTCTACTATGTTAGTCGTATACGATAACTTATTCTACTATGTATTTATTTATTTAACTTTTATGGATAACTAAAGGTACCAATAAACTCGCATGATTAGGTAAATTAAAACGGAGCCCTTTAATAAGTGTGAGTGTATAATCGTTCCAAAGCAACATTGTCTCGAAAGGTAAATTATATTTCCTGAATGTGGCAATAAAAACAGCGTTCCATTAACCCGCGCCGGTCGATCGACTAATGACAGGACACCTTGAATTAGGAAATGATCAAACGGCCCTTTCGTCACATGCATTACGATCGCGGCACTTTGAGTGCGACCAAGAGGCGAGACTAACGATACGCGGGTAATTAATAGGTGTTTCCATCTACGATTCTACTGTAAGTACAGTTACATTGTTGTACGACTCCGCGTCGTCATAGAAACGAATAACTGTCGGAAATGAATGGATGGGATGTTTTAATTTCATGAATTATAAAACCGTTGAAGGTTAACGTTTTGTTGATGGAATACGTCTAATTATGGAATTGAAGAATGAATATAAATGTATAGAGCTTGAAACACACTGCTTGTTTGTTATTAACCAAATTGAAAATACTCTAAATTGAATACGGTTTTTAGATACTGCTATTTTATTTATGCTTTCGTTGCGCTCTTTGCTTACACAATGACAAGGTGGTTGAATTTACACAAACATACGTAGCCTTAGAAAAAGTTTAATATCTAAACGACTTTCTTAGAATCGTTGCTTTACAATAATATGACAAACAACTCGATTAAACTATTTCATTACTTATATATTGTAAGTCCAAATAGGAAATCATTACACAAACATTAGTAGAAAAACATAAGAGTCGATAATGTTAGGCATTGACATGTCAGTTCTGACACACGTGACAGACACATCATCATTGACTCCTCAAACGTTAGCTTTAGCTCGTAACTTTTGACTAACCCCGACCCAACAAAATGCTCAAGTATGACTGATACCAAGAATCCATCCATCATTTTAAAGAATTTCATAAATATTCATCTGTACATGAAATACCGTCTCTGAATGTTTGGGATACGAACACGAGTTCGATTTCAGTTGATGTTTTATTTTGGCCTATTTCGAAAAATGACGTTCTTAGTTTTTGAATATGGTCTTGTGTTTAATCTAAGTTACCTTTTGTTATTATTACAAATCTCCAGATCAATTTTATACACACAAAATAGACAACCGATAGCATTGCGGACCAAATGTGACATTTTTTTTTAGTAAAAAAATATCCTGTATTACTAAAGTTCTAAATATTTTATCCAGTCTGAAATTGTAAGAAATATGTACAAGTACCTTAGACACAGGAAGAGAACTAAAGGTTGTATTGTCGAGCGATCGGCCGATACTTTGCGATGCCTTCGCTGATCCCTGTGTGATTGCGAGCGGACCGTCTCTCCGGAGATAACAAACGCACATACTGTACATCCGACACGCGATTTTGGACCGAAACTTTAGTGTGTAGAGGTGCATTCAGGGTGCATTGGGTGTTATAGATGCATAAATGTGCACCTGCCGAGCCCGCGGGCCCGGGCATCCAGAACGCCCACTACACGATTTGTCTCCAGGGGTCACTAGCTGCATATTTTTAAATCTACATTTATTTTAACCTAAACGTTCTCATTCATTCATGTATTCTTCCCTCTGATTGTACACAATAGACGCTCAGGACGTTTAAAGTTAATTTAAAAATGACATACAGCGACTACTTACTTATTATTAGGGATGTTCACTATGCACATTTTTCTTTATGTAAATCCACAACCTGACGTAGGTACTACGACTTAAGATGCGATTACCTTATTATTTTATAAAATAAAATGTGCATATTTCTGTACATTAATATACATACAGGTAAGTAGGTATAGTTGACAAATATAAAAGCCTGAAATCATACCAGAATTTGTATTTTTTTCGAAAACCATGAGGAAAACTCAACAATTTGGATAAGGAGATAAAAATAAACTTCGAAGTGTCAAAATGTCAAACTAGATAATTATAGAAGAATTAAGCCCGATTGACATCAGCTTTTTGCTCTACAACATGATTGATAGAACGTTAACAAAGCTCGATAAATTCTCGAAATCGTCATTAGTGCAATCCGCAGTGACTTGTAGTTTCGTGTAGGTGAGTATGCGTGTGCGCACGATAAGATCGGTGCGCAGGCGGTGACGTCGCACCTTCGCCGAAAGGGCCGCAAAGGCCGCAAGCTATCAGCCCATCTAGAGATCAGGACCCACCAGATCATTATGCAGGGTGCATTGTTGGCGCATCTATCACATCTCCGCTAATCCACAAAACGCTGCCGCTGTTCAAAATGTAATATGGTGACGAATCGTTCAGGATTACAATATTTATAATTGTCACTTTGAAGATGACGGCGGCAAATAAATCATATTTATTTTCTCTTTGAACATGACTGCGATTTTTATCAGCTGACGGCACATGATCATAAACAAATGAGATTGGCAAAAAGTCTTTAAAATATTTTTTTATTCTGAATTTACAGGAATTTAAAGGGTAAACATATTAGTATTTAAGTAGCATTATCTTGTAACAAACTTTGGAAGAAGGTACAGTAAAGGTGATCATTTTATTTATTAATTTATTCTTATTTATGTTTTGTATGTATGTATTAAAATTAAGTATTTTCCTAAGTGAACGAATACTCAGTTTAAATAAGTATAATTAAGTAGGAGCTCGGCGTTTCTGCAATTGAAAATTTCAAACAATAGTTGCCAAGCATAATAAAAATAGATCCAAATTACAGTATTTAGTTATTGATAACGCATATCTTTAACGCTAAAATACATATGAATTCATTAGGCAAAACATTCCCATTCGATAAAACGGCAATTACGAATATTTACACTAAATATATCACTCGAGTTGCACCCACTCTTTCAACGCACAGGCCCGCCACTAGCTCGTCGAACGCCCGCGTGCAATACCGATTATGCCGCCCTATATACAAATCTACTTTTCCGATTCCAAGTATCAAATCGAATTCGAGCCGTTGTCCTATAAGACCTTTTTTTTTACATTGGGCTAACAAGATGACTTCACTCCACCTGATGATAAGCGGTAGTGAGATCCAAATATGAGGTCGACAGGCACAATGGACTAGATATTGAGTCGCACTCAGCCTGGAGGCCTGCTTAAAAGCCGTTACACGCCCCGTCTAAAGAGCCCGAGATCATAGGAGGGAGGGAAAATATGAGCTGGAAGGGCATTTCATGTCTTAATGACACGTGGCAGAAAAGAGGAACTAAACCTCTTAGTACGAGCCACCAGCGCCTGCATTGTACGTGGATTGCAGCGCTGCCCAGCACGTGTCCTCCACGGATAGGGGAGGGAGGGACTAGCTGAAATCGCTCTTCAGAGCATTCCCCAATATAGAGACGGTAAAGAACATGGGCGAACTTGTGTCTTATACCGAAGACAAAGCTGCACCGGTGTGAAAAATCGTTTCACTCTGTTCAGGATCTCTAGTTTATGGGAGGCTGTTCTAATGATGCTCTCGATGTAATCCCACTGGTTCAGGTCGCGGCGAACATCGATGCCAAGGATGCTAAGGCTATCCTGTATTGGCAAGGGGCTGCTCTGAAGAGTAGGATGGGAAAGGAAATGAGACACTTTGCCAGAAAATACACACAACTGTGTCTTCTTGGCATTGCACTCGACAAGATTGCATGTAGCCCATTCGGAAATGCGGTCCATGACCCCGTCAAGCTCGGTGACAAGAAGGTTCCTCTTCTCCTCGGTTTCGGTCTGCTTTACCCCAGGTATTCCGAAATAACGTGCATAGACAGTGCTGTCGTCTACATAGCAATGGATATTGCCTAGTGACAACATGTCATTCATATGCAGCAGAAACAAAGTCGGTGACAGAACGGAACCTTGAGGAACACCGGAATTCATAGGGTGAAAACAAGAAGTGCGTCGGACACGAATCCTGCGCCCTTCCAAAAATCCCGCTAGCCAATCGCATAAGCGAGGTGGCAGACCGTATGCCGGGAGCTTGAAGAGAAGCGAACGATGGTACATATGGTCAAGCGCTTTAGCGATGTCGAGGCTAAAAGATTCACCACGCTTCTCCATAGCCTCCCCCCAGAGTTGTGAAACGTACGCTAGAAGATAACCCGTGGACCATTTGGTCTAAAACCAGCATTTATCAGCAGCATGAGAAAAAAAAGAAATATTTTACAAAAAATAATATATTTGAGTAAATATAAATTGTATCTTTTATAACTAAGACCACAAAATCTGAAAATTAATTGAAATATCTTCGTCGTCGTGCTTAACCAATAATTAAAATGTAGAAATACCTACATAAATTGGTCACAATTTGAACACAGTGTGTATTACTCACTTAAATAATTTGTTACACAAGATAAAACCAAAATGTACTTAAATATTCTTCTACATAAATTGAACTCTTATTGCTTTTATGTCTGCAAAATCTGATTATTAGTCCTGTCGAAATAGACATTCCAGTTTGCATTAATTCCCAACAACCTGGATTTTTGTGCAGGCCTTGAATATGTTATTACAATTAATGATATGTCAAAAGTCCCCATAGATCCGACGTGTGCAAAAAAAAAATTCAAGGTCAAATGTAAGAAATATCAGTTTTTTGCACAATTGCGCGAAACGGTAAGTTTTATCATAAAAGTATGTATGACAAAATTACTTATCACCTAATTATCTATAAAAATTGTCTTTACACTTTGTTCCTAAGATTCACCATTTCAGAGATATAGCGATGCACCAAGTTGAAAAAGTTGTATTTTCAAATGTTTCCAGGCCCCCGTGCAATAATTGAGCTAGACAGTTAAAATTTTCACGAATGATGTATTTCAGTTGCCTCTATAACATCTCATACTAAATACAACATAAAACTATCACTTAAGGTGGGCTCTTTTTCTTTTCTCTACGAAAGCTTTTTTTTATTTGCTCGCACACGGTTTTTATCGTGGTTACCCCAGTAACCTATTCCAGGTGACACCTTTTCTACATGAAGTACACGTTCTTCTTATGGGAGCCCCTTTAGGTAATCTGCTATAATTTATTCATGTATTTAATGACTTTATAATTGTTGTTTAAACCGTAGCCTTATTTAGCTTTAAGCATCGATTTCATGCGGCAAGCAGTACCTGATTACATCACATCTTATAAAAGAACGATAGCTTCTCTCGTTTTCGAGTTGGAAAATTATTATTTTCAAAATATGAAAAAAAATTTTTTTTTCAATCTGGTTTTGCCGCCCCCTTGACAATGGCGCCCTTGTGCGGTGCACGCCCTGCACGCCCGCTCCTGGCGGGCCTGTCAACGCAGGTCAATTAATAAAGCGACATCTGCTTCATTATAAAAGTAATTAACTCCTTTCTGCGAAGTTCGTTAAGCCAACTACATTATTCATTTGAGTTCACGCCTATTGGATTTAAACAAAACCATTTCATGAAAGAAACCTGTAATTTTAATTTAATATATTGACGTGTATCTGCAGCGAATTTATACATAATTTTATTAATTGGCCTATAGATTTGGGCCATTGGGCAAGACTGTTGTATGTTAGTCCAGACTAAAACTAAAAAAGTGTTGGGACATTTATATCCAAACGAAGAAAATGCAAGCTTAGTACTAAACGCCTGTTGATATTATTAGTGACATAGATGTGCATACATTATGCAAGAGTTTCTAGCGCGTTATACGAGGCAATGAAACACTATCCGTCGTATTGATGTCAGGAAGAATGCTGCAAGTGCAACAAAGTGGGCCACGAGACTGCGCTTCGCCTTAGCTTTATACCGATACTTCTAGGAACGTCGCGGTTATGTAACCGAGATCACTTTGAACTAGAATATGCGACCTAATAAAATGTAAGTACAAGCGGCCATAAACCCTCTCGCAGTTCAGACACTTACAAAATAAACGCCTGTCATCTGCTACGAGACACGGTCGTTAAGGTATCTATAACTGGGTACCTATTTGTTATTCGCAAGAAAAACAAAGTTTGTTTTGTGCAGGATTCTAAAAATAATAAATATAATATTGCCAATTATTCATTGATTTGATTTGCCCATGGGTATAAATTGAATATTGACGCATATTCGTAAATTCTAATTTTTAGAAGTAGTATTTCTAACTCAATAATTTAATTTAATTTTTTATTATTATCAGATAGTAAAATAAAAATCATATTAGGGATGTACAATTTTTTCTGCGATGACAAATAATTAAATACAGTTTACTATGATCCCTTTGTCTCTGCCCTAAACATAACTTTTAAATTCAACAAAGGTTGTTACACAACTCATTACAAGTCAAGGGGGAGCGTAGTGACTTTACGATACTATTTGCACAGATGGTATGCTCGTAACACAACTGAGACCCCCGGCATTCTCTGACTTTTAATAATAATTATGATATAGTTTTAGTCTAAATGTAGTTTTATTAGCTTCTCTACGTAATTTCTATTGTGAGGAAATATTGAACCCACCGAATATATATAATTTTCTCGTTTACATTAAATAATATTTAATTGCAAATGAATCCAAATCGAAACCACCCAGGAAACCCAGTTGAATGTGTTTTTTTATGCATAAAATGTATGCATACCTAAGCCTCTATCAATGCTCAATATTATTCGACAACCACAAGTTTATTTGGAAGCTACCACAATTACTGAGATCATAATAAAATTTCACATGACAATCCCTTACTTTATTGTTGCAAATTAATCTATAAGGATGTTTTTTTAAAAACATTTCCTAATTCTATTACATAAAGTTTATATTACTGTGGGGGCAGATCGTCGGAAGAAGCGTCATCCGTTCAAATCAGAGGGTCCCGTGATTGGGGTATCATAAGCTTGTGAGTGTACTTTGAGACAGTGATATTGATACGCTTATTATGGAAGTATCAGGGGTCAGATCTATGTTCTATAAGACCCTTATTCAAAAGCATTAGAGTTGAAGGTTGGAGGGTCGCTCGTGAGTCGGCGTTTGCGTGGGCAGAATCACCCCAAAACAAGTTTACAAGTGTAATTGTCGTAGCCGGTGTAAGTAATTGATTTATTCCACAGTCGAGCACTTTGTTGCCGATTGTAATACTACAGTGATTACTTCCTCACAATCATAATAACATTTCGAATAAGATTGACGGATTGATTTGTACGAAAATTTAAATTTCTCAAAGAGCGTCAATAATAATGACGTGTTGCGCAATATGTAATATCGTTCACTAGATTATGTCGTTCAAAACAATTGTCCTGACTAATTATTAACAAACTGAGGTGTTGTAGGTGACAACAAAATTAATTCAATAATATTTTGACCTTAGCTACTGATTGACACATTGGAGGTATATGTTTTTGAAATAAGATTTTAGTTAGGAAACGAAAAAGATATTTACATGAAGATTGGTTAACTATGATAAAGTTGGTTCAAGGTTGAGTGAAGTGACGTTTGCAAACAAAAACTTATGTAAATCATTTTCTAATAGATATGACATTGTCACAGATTTCGTCAGCGAACTAAAGAAATGTCTATCATGGCTACCTACAATTTGACGTCAAATTTTAATAAATAACTTCACCATGTGTTTAGGCCTCCTAAAATTATGAAATAAATGAGTTGGAGTCTAAGTCATTTAGGCAAAGGCATATTTATTTCTGTGTCTGCCAGGGTGTTGGTAACAAACACCTTTATTGTGCTCTACACACCGTCGTAAAACCGGAGCACTTAGCGTTACATTGATCCGCCTACAATAATGTTATCTATAAAAACACATTACAACGCGTAACATTCACCGATCCACGCAATATTCCGATATAAAGATCATAAATATTTAATAGATATTTTCCCACAATGGGGTGGCCATTCACACCCGGTAACCCTCCGGAGTCCCGTAAAAGCGGAATGATCGGTATGACATAAATTCCATTTAGTATCGGACCCTCTGAGAGCTTACTAAGCAAAATTATTCGCTTGTATCACTTATTGTTCGAATTTCAATCACATTTGTCTGATGACTTATTGAGTGTGGGGAATTTCGATAGTCATTTGTTTCGTCTATTATGCAAGTCAATTGGTTACATTTGACATACCTACATTTATCAAGTGAAAAATAGAATAGATTTTATTTTAACAAAGTTATGATCAAAAGCTGATTTACGCATTATTATTCTTCTTTTAAATTTAGTAGATATCTAAAGACAATAGCATGCCTACATACCTTTAGTCATAAATCAATGACTCGCCTCCTTCTTATATATGGTATCAAAAGGTAGACAAGTAGAATAAGGTTTGAAGTAAAAAAGGCTATACTAACTAAATTAATACTGTATAAATATACAGTTGAATCTAAGTTAGAACCTAGGACCGCGTGTTGGCGCTGCCTGTCACAACAGCGATTGCTATTTCGATAGCCAGCAGAGGTGTCACAGCCGTCATGCTTTTAAAACCTGGTTCCGCCTCTCGTGTGTTAATTGACGCCTACACGACACGTCTAAGTAATGAATAATTCGGGGTCAACTGTCTGTATTTGCATGTCTGACGCTCATCCCGATGGCTACCACTTCGGGTAATTATCGATGCCATGGCAACGCCCACCGGCCCCAGGTATGTACTTAGAGTACATTAACATGCGTCGTATTGTTGGGCGCGAGCAGACTTCAAATTCCGAATAGCTCACCGTTCTTGGATGCAAATGCCTCGTTAAATATGTAGCGTAAATGCCTGTAATTCTATTCCTGTAAATGTTTAAGTTATGTAAATAGATTTGTTTAAAATACGATCCTGTTTAGCGTTTTACGTGCCTAAACGTATTAAGTTTCACAAGTGCCTTCTGCTTATTGTTATGCTTTTATTACTAATTAAGAGCTTATTATGAGTGCCATTTAGTTTTATAGTTTTACTGGCGTTAATTATACCTAGCTGAGATCAAAACTATGAGTGACTAGTTTTCCTGGAGTATGATAAATAAATTACAAACATATTACCAGGCTTATTTAATTTATAAATATAGACACAAAATGTAAACCATAGTTTTCAAAAATCTCATCTGAGTCATTTACAGAAATGTATTGATTTCACAATTTTTAATAGACAACTTTAGCATTCAAATGCCTACTGTTTACATAATTCACAGTACATACGAGTACTCTACCGTGGATACAAATCTAGCTATCAAAGAGAAATTAGACACTGGGAACGTATCGAATCGAATATCACCGTGTATTTCTGAACAGGTAGTCTCCGCCACAAGCAAAAGTGGCCCATGTACCAGCCATTAGACAACACTATTCACGCCTCCAACTACTATCAATACACGTGCCTCCACACTGCAAGGTATTATTACGGTCCCCGATAGGACTAATATCGACTTTATGCCGTCACGAATAGAGTGAAAGTTCTGTTGGAGTAAAAGTTCTTTTCAATTTTCCTCCAATCGAATTTGGCTGTAACATCAATCGAGTTCCCACATTTTCCGGGCGCACTTACACAATATCAATCAGGTTTTATTGGTGTTATCGGGGTGGGGCGGGCGCGGCGGTGGGGAGGGAGGACTATTTGTATCAATAACCTGTCAATGGTCTCGCGCCCCGGGGACCGCCGCCACTCGATACTGCGTCTGCGACCGCACAGATTTGATTAGGAACGCATAGCCGTGCGAATACTTCTCAAATACACATTCAATATGTGCAATGCACGCAACTGTTTCACGCCAATTGGACCTATTGTTGAATTTAGTGTGTGAAATCTTTTCTCATGAGACCAATACGAGGTAGAAAGAGGAGGAGGTCCGTAACTATGGATGATTTTTTTTTACAAAAGATATGTTTAAATTAAAAATAGCTGCCATTGAGATCATGTATTAAGTACACGAGAAAACATCTTATTCGATTTCCAAAAGACATTTTGACGCGCATTTAGTCGGCAAGAAGGTAGGCATTTTCTTTGTACCAACAGCACTCAAAGCTCGCCCGGCCAAATTATCATAATGCTCGTGTAATAAAACACAACGAAAAATGTTCCATTTACAAAGTTTCCCCGTAACACTACATTATCTGCTATCAGCTGCGGTCGACAAAGTAAAATTGGGGACACCTTATTTCCTTTGCCGGTTTGCAAAACACGTTCACGCTTCCCACCTATCCCCACATCTCAACGCTTATAGATAGTATCTGTTACACCTATTAAGCGCAGGCGAGTGTCGAGCGACTGCTGAATTCCCGCTACAATGCTGAGTTTCTTGCGAAGTTCAGGTGGAATGGTGTTACTGTTGGAGTAATGGACGCGCGGAGAGGTGTCGCGGCCGTAACTCCAGGGAGTGGTGTCGGGATCAGGTGGGTGCCGTCTTCACACCGCCGCCGCCGATAACACGCTAATGCCCTCAACTTTGCACCGCAACGGGCGGGCGCCGGGGGTGGGGCGGACCCATTTTGGGGGGTAAAAACGGGAAAAGTCAGATCATTCGCGTTATTGAACGCAAATAACTTTATCGGGTTGCAATATGCGCTGAAGCCGGTTGCTGAGTACGTTCGTTCTTATGTGATTTTCTTCCATTCTTTGGACATCTGATTACGTTTTCATATCGTTTTAAAATGTTGTTATTATATATAAGTTGCAAGATATTATTTAGGTACATATAGGAAAATTCTATTTTGTGCGAGAATGCCACAGGAAGTCGGTTTCGGTTTCTTATAGGCAGCCCTATGGAATATGTGGTATCTCACTTATTTTAGGTTATACAATTTCAATACATGCAAATTACGAAAATTATCAGTGGAAAATGTTTCCTACCTTACTTTATCGCACAACATACGTGCAAAAAGGCTTAAAAGGTTCAAATAAAAACAATAAATAATAACGTTTATGAATTATTGCGCGACCATTACGCATGTCGATTGGAGTCTAACGGAGCCAGCGAACACTGGCAATAAATAAAAACCCTCAATTCCATTAGCGCACCATTCTGATAATGTGCCCACCTTAGCGGTGAGGGCCTCTGCTTACTACATATGCATTGTTTCTGCGTAACGCACGCGTTTGCGTTAATATTTCATAGGACACGTTCAGTGAGTTCCGAGTAAACGGCACGCGGCCGATTTGTTCCGGTACCGACTGCCAAGGTAAAAGGTACATAATATTTGTGGTAATAAACGTGAATTTATTGCCCAGTTACGTTTGCAGTTTTACTGAAATGTGGAGATGTGCCCGCGACATTAGCGGGCGGCGCCTTCACCCCATTCTCCTCTTATGAACACGTGGGTTTGGTACATTATTTTAAGGTAACGGATTGATAATCCTACAAAAATGCTATCTTAGTTAAGTCTATACAAGGGGCCTGTCATTAATTTATGATTAAAAAATCACTGACACACCTTTATATAATTTGCACGATGCAGAGCAGGCTTGTTTATAAATGAGTCCTTTTAAATTCACAGCGGTTAGTGGAGGCTGGAACGTAAAGCAACATAATTTAAGCTTTAACATCTATCTACATTTTCATCGCGAAAAGTAGATAGATACACCTTAGACAAGAAATACATTTTTTATTAGGTAGGTTTTCGATTGCATTGAATAAGTATTTGTAGTACCTACTAGAAGATAGGACTGCGATGAATTTTAACTTATCGGCTTCAGTATTTTATTGATTTATGCAGGTATATACCTACCTCGGTTAAAGCTGAAAAGCTCATTCCAAATGGATTATCGGGAGTCTTGGTGCGGGAGCGGCAGCCACGTGGCTCATAATCCCCTTTTAACTGCGGAACCCAGGCCGCGAACGTGCCCCGAATCTTTATACCCCGTTTCTTCTGTTCGTGAACATTCGCACTCCTTAGCTGTGATGTCGGCGACATGCCGTACACATTTAATGTCCCTTGAAACCTGATGGGTAAATATTTCGTCACCGGAAAGCTGAAAGGCGTTTCATGGATTTTAAGATCGTGGCACAAAAGTCGGACAGATCAAGATAACATTGTTATTAATCTTAGTGATAGTTTGTTTATTTACTAATGTCAAATTATACATTTTGACTAAATAAAAAAAGACGAGAAATACGCGTTTTTTGGGTTTACATTTTCACAATTGAATCATTGGTAAAAAGATGCAATGGTTTTTCAAAAAGATAACAATGTATTAGTATATTAATTATTAACAACCATGCATGGATCTAATGAATTAGTTCCATAGTTTACCGGAGAAAACCCTCCGCAAGACGCAATATTTGATTACAAAATAACATTAGCGCAGTCGCCAAACGAATGCGCACCGACACGTGAAATTCAATCAGAGTCCATCGAAAGCGCGCGTCACCCGAACAATTTCTACAATTGGAAACAGTTTTACAAGCAATAAATTCGTGCAACCCGCGTCAGTGGCTACAACATTTATTAGCTACAATCCAGATTAGATTAGCGTTGCATCCCCCGGGCCCGCCGCCCATGGGACGCGAAATTTGTCCCAGTAATGTGGCCACGCGCCGCACTAATTCGATGGAGACCCTTCCTCTATGTGACTCGAATGTCGCCCGACACTGTTTCATTTTAATTGAATAGTTAGCTGGGGTGACGCCGTTGTTTTCCTAAAGATAACTTTATAGCCGCTTTGCATAATTGCCGGTCGCGTTGTTGCACTAATTTGTTACAATTTCGCAATCTGTCACGCCGAAAACGGATCGATGGAGGATGTCGACGTTAAAAAAACATAACTTTCAAATTGTCGCCTAATTATACAGTATTGGTAAACGACATTTTTTGTTTTCACACAAACTATAATTTTATACTCCCCTAGTTTATTTAGCACAGGTAACATTTCAAACAAGTTACTTTGTCTACCAGTTTGATACATTTGTTTTGCAGTGATATATCATATTTGCAAAAGTATTATGCATGTGCGTGCAATGTGCATATGTCGCAGTCGTATTGTATAATCCGCCGCATTACATTACAGCTAGCCGTTATCAAAAACAGAGCCGTTATGTATTACGGCGGATCAACGATTAGCCGGATTGAATAAGGCTGAATGAAATCCCGCCGGGATGTATTCGGCGCTAAACGTTCTTTAATGCGGCTAGCCGTAATGTCAAAGAGCGGGTCGTTAACCGCCTCTTTGACAGTTTTTAGTTCCTATGTTTAGCGCTCGAAGGGCTGCCTGTCATAACAACAACAATGGCCTCGAATACAGAAAATGTTTCACAAAAATGTGATTTTAACAGTGGTTTTAAAGAAATAAACAAATACGAGTGTAAATAGTGACTTTAAGAATAAATTTGACGTTTCTATTCGTCTGAGTGTGGAACAGTTAAAAATCCATGGACAAAAGAACGAGTTTTAGAGGTATTCGGCGGAATCCTACACAGTATTATTGGTGCAAAAAATATGACCTCATGAATGTTGCTGGTGAAGATTATCTTATCTTGAAGAAAAATAATCCTGAGGACCATACCATTCGCGTAATACCCATGGAGCAATATTTCGATACTCTGATGGAAATTCATAAGGAAATTGGCCACGTCGGGCGAGACAAAATGCTGTATGCCGTACAAAACAAACTTTATATTAAAAAAAAGGCCATTGAAATATTTGTCTCCCTATGCCCAACCTGCGAATCAAAACGCAACTTACCAAAGATTTTGAATTCTGTGTTCTAAATAAGTACTCGAAAATACTAAACCCAAATATTAAGTGTATTACTTACTCAGTTTCTAATTCTTAATTACTTAAAAAAAACTTTAGTTTTTATATTATGTATTATACTTTCGCACCTACACAACACAAAGTACAAACTAACTATTACATACCGAGTAGGTACATAACCTTTATTTTTCTCATTAAAATTGATTTTCAATTAAACCCTGTTTTATTTTGTTATCACATGACGTAGTCACCCTAAAATATTGAATAAAGTGCAATACGGCTGATCGTGAGTCGCCAAAATGTAGAACGTATCGTAATGACAATCCGGCTAATCGTTGATCCGCCGTAATACATAACGGCCCTGTTTTTGATAACGGCTAGCCGTAATGTAATAAAGCGGATTATACAATACGACTGCGACACATATATATCTATTGTCTGATATCGTAAGTTAAATTTCCAATAATTAATTAATTAAATACCAGAATAAGACGTAGACTACGATTCGGAGTTATCTAAACTTGATTTTCTTGAACATTATGTATTTTAAGTAAACTTTATATCTAATAAAGTATAACATTTTTAAATATGGCGGCGCTTGCAAAAGCTCGGGCCAAGCTCGCTCCGGCCGCGAAGAGCTTTCCGTAGCGCTTTGTAGCACGTCTGTTTTGGGCGCGCTACCTCTAACGCCATCTAGCGGAGCCTTCTGAAACAACACTGGAATGCTTTCCATCCGGCACGGAGAGGAAAACAACCACTGAGCTAACGGGAACATGCTTCGGACAGGGAGAGGACCTATTAATGCAGGAGGTATCCACTGAAATCGCATTTTGCTAATCGAAATCAAAAAAAATCGAAAAAAAGCGTCGATGGCCGAGTGGTTAAGGTCGTTGCTTGCCATGCGAGAGGTCGCCAGTTCAAACCCCGCCAGGTACCAATGTGTTTTTCAAATTTGAAATTCATATGTACCATCATTCGACGCTTTAACGGTGAAGGAAAACATCGTGAGGAAACCAGCATACTTGAGAGATTTTTCAACGGTGTGTGAAGCCATGTCAGAGGCCTAGGGGCGGCTTATAAACTCTGACACCAGGTTGTTCATCAACCACACGATAAGAAGAAGAAGAATCGAAATCAAAAAAGTAAAATATTTAATTATAAACGCGGTTTTGTTTGTACTCGTGTATTATAGACTTAGAAATACCCTTAGTGGATTAATTTAAAAGGTTACTTTATACTAAAGGTTATTTGATAAGTTACTACAAAATACCTAGTTCATTAACCTACAACAGACATAGTGAAATATCCGGACGCGTATAATTTTTCCCAAGACACTACCTACTTAATCTTTATTATGTGTTTG
The DNA here is from genome assembly GCA_039566165.1 of Maruca vitrata. NCBI lineage: Eukaryota > Metazoa > Arthropoda > Insecta > Lepidoptera > Crambidae > Maruca > Maruca vitrata. The sequence goes on along the minus strand of CM076916.1, from coordinate 11,998,782 downwards.
CCAAAGTATGCTAGTATCCGGCAAGGATTTTTTATTATTTTGGATATAAAAGTAAATTAACGGATACAAAGAAATGTCTGTACGTTTTAAAACGTTTTATACCACTAGCTCGACAAGCTTCAGTTCAAAAGTCAGACTCAATTCGCAGCTTTTTGGTAGATAATTCGTAAATAATTAGGTACTTGTTTCCTATGTTTATTAACGAGGTTAAATTTGACTGGGATTGTCATCGTCGTGTAAGTGAAGGAACTCGTTCGTATCTACATACCAAGATCAGAAGGTAGTGCGTAGGGATATTTCGGAGTAGAGGTTTAATCAATCTGGGGTTTGATCGTCAACAATAAATAAAAGGAGACATTTTATGTTAACAAACATTTAATTTGTTTATTCTTTAGCAATATATTATCTATAATAATTATAATTTAACTACGAAGCAACCGTTAGGTCACCTCTATGTGTCCGCTCATATTTACCAAAGATTTTGGAATTAATAGTAACACAGACAGCAAGATAACTTCTACCATTTATATCTATTACTATTCTTTCTATTCCTAGAAGAGTAAGTTCACTAAAACAATTTTGTAATTCAGTTGTATTGCACAATATTTCACCTGACGAAGCGGAAAATCAGGCGCGATCACGGAACAAACTTAATAGATACCAAATCATTTTACACTACTGATCCATAGCAAATTAATGTAACTACGAAATGCTTCCATCCAATGCCTTTAATTCTATAATTACTAAAGCTATAACATGAATTGCGGAAACCATCACTACCAGAGAATGCTATTAGGAACATATAACAAATATAATTACAGATAAATTATAATTAAATATTACTCGTATATTACAATATATTACAAATTTAATAAGACGTCGTTCCACGAACTTCACAGTTTATACACATCAGGTGCAACGTAAAATGTAAGTCTCTCACAAGTCCGTTCCTATCCGGGCCAATCGGCCGTTCCACTTTACAACAGTTCCTCGTAACAATCGGGTTTAGTTCTTCAGCATCGTTTTATACTCTTATACAATCACTTTATAAACTCTCGTAGTTATCGCATATAAGGAGATCTCTGGTGGGTTTGCAGGGTTGTCACTAAGTGGGGCTGTGCGGGGGGTGCGGGGTGTGCGGGGTGTGCGGGGCGTGCGGGGTGTGCGGCGGGTGCGGCGTGAGCGGCACGGTCTGCGGGCTGGCGTCGCGCAGCGAGTCGGGCGAGGAGCCGGGCGAGGCGCGGCGCGGCGGGTACGGCGAGAAGCGGTGCTGCGCCAGCGCGGCCGGCAGCGCGCCCGGGTACACGGGCCGCGGCAGCTGCAGCCCCGAGCCCGACGCCAGCTGCTGCTGCGCCAGCAGCTGCGGCGCCAGGCACGCCCACTGCCCCCACAGCGCCGCCGCCGGCACCCCGTACAGCGGGTACGCGGCGCGCAGGAACAGCTGCGACCGCGCCGCCAGGATCGCCTTCTCCTCCAGCGTCAGGTTGTTGTTGTGCTGGTCCAGGTCGAACGGCCGCAGCGGCGAGCGCAGGTAGTGCTGCTCCGCCAGCATCGACTCCATCGTCTCCCTGCAACAGTACGATACTCCCATAAGACTCCTCGTTCGATCACACCCAATTAGCATAATAGTACGGTCGTATCTACCTATGTTGGACTGCACTGAAGCGAGCGACATCGGGGAAGACTGAGGTTCTTTCGTGCTCGCCCGTCACATAGAATCTCAACAAAAAAAACGATTTCAAATAAAAAATGTGCACGAATAAAAAATAAAAAAGCATGAATAATGTGAAAATTAATGTGTAGAATTTGAACAGTTTGGACCGCGAATGTCGCGGAAGATTGTTTTTAATTATAAATTACACAGTTGTAGAATTACATACATCATGTCTCAATAATTAAAGGTATTCGAAATGCTGAGATGGTATTATAGAGACGTAATAGCGGAGTCGGGGTTATCAATCTCAATGACTGCACGCCGTGTTTGTTTCTGAGAGCGGAACCAATGCTCGATTAGACCACAAACCGAATTCTGTCGTACGTGTAATGAGACCTAATGAATAACTGTTTGATGTACAGCTGCCGCTTCCGTTAATTTATTGTATGTTATTATCAAGGTAACTGTTATAACCGCAGTTTCGTTCATATTTAAGTCGATTATTTTAATTGTTTTGTAGGTTCTTGGCATGCTGCATAATGCGTAATTGTTTTGGCAGACTTCTTTGTAATATGCATATTAACAGCACGAATAAATGAGTCAAATGTAATAGTTACCTTTCGAATTCTGTGAGACGTGAGGAGTCGCGAAATCCCTTTGCAAATGGATTACTGTCGATTTTCAGCTTCGTGATCTGAAACAAAACAGAGGGAGTGAGCTTATTTACAGGATCACTAAGCCGTTTACTGCTTAAGTGCCAAACACGTTTAGTTGGAAGAAATTATGTTAATTTTGCACGTTTAATGGGGTTATGCAAATGATAGTGATTAGATTTATATAGGTAACCAGAAAAAAACCAACCCATAGTACTGCATTCTACACGATACCGAGATTGAAGCAGGTCTTTAACAATATACTTGCCACTGGTCGATAATTTAATGTAATCAATTACGTGTAGTTAACATTTTAATTTTATGAGCAAGTTTTCAATTAGACGCGTACGGCACGAGAAGGGTCGATGATTAACATAAAGTGTTGTACAGACTACGAGAGTATCGTTCACGCTAACTATGGGAGGCAGCCCGGTACAAAGGAGGCCCTCGCGCGGCGAGGTCGCGCCTCCCGCCGCGAGCTGTGTACCAACTAATAAGGTTAACTTATTGACGACGTACCACATTACTTTATCATTTTAAGTTTACTGGACTGATGCAGGATATTCAGTAAGCAACAAACAACTCACGAACGACGCAAAAAGTAACCTACGCATACCTTATCATTGCCAACTGCCACAAAAACGAACATCTAACAATTTTATTGATACAAGATCGTAAATGTTAATACTTACGAAGGATTCCACGACCAATGTTTACTTAAGGGACATTTAAATGATATTTATTTCATGCAAATTATTCCTAAGAAAGTGTGTTAAGGCGAAGTCCTCATAAAACAAACGCCTGATTTAAGTGCGGTCCGAGGTGTTAAAAAATGTGTTTGGCAGAGCAGAGGCAGTGTCGATGAAAAATCGCCCCCTCGCTGAGTAGCGGCGCTCCCGCTGCGCCTCCACACAATTTGTAAATAATATTTACGATAAAACCTTCCACGGAAACCAGTCATCATTAAATAGCGAGCGCTCGCCTAATATCCGATCGGATTAAACCAATATTGGTATCGAGTTTAATGTGCTTAGGCGCATTGGGGCAGAGTGAGGAATGCATATTTTGCAATAGCTTCCAATAAACAAGTCGTCGCGCGATCTCGTGTCATGTCAATCTCTCAGCGTGTCTCGCACGGCGGTAATTACTTGGCGAATGAACAGCACAGATCTGTTGCCCCGACACCTACGCGTAACTTGCGGCATACCGTTTTGACAACTTCACGATTTATGTTTTTAGGACAATGAACTATGTACATTGTACACATGCCTCTGTTTTTTTGTGGACCTATTTGAGTTTTTTAAAGCGTCATTTACATCTACAAAACAAAAGCTCTAGTCATGCAACCGGAGTCATCTGTTCTGTTCTAATGACAAAAAATATGGATACTTGAACAGTTTCTGTCGAACTATTTTGGGACATTCCTCCGCCGCGACAATTAACTTCTTAATTTTTGTCGAAGATATTTATGTATTTGTTTGATGTGTTCCGTTTGACATGCGTTAATCTACGGAATGTCTTGATAGAATTAAATGTACCGGGCATTATGGTCTCGCATCAAAAGAGAATAATAAACAGTACAAAATATTGACCGAGCCGTGACAACTCTTCGGTTTGCGGTGAGTAATTTCACGAGCTACGTGTCGCCCCGGACTAATGATTTCGAAAATAGGTACAAGGAAGCTCAAAAGCGAAACAAGACGTTTTTTTGTTCCTGCTGAGCTCATTCTTTAAAATATGTAAATATTTTTGAATAAAAAGGTTTAACGGACGATAGAAAATGAATGAATGCTTTGTTAGTATCGGGATGAATATAGTATTAGAGGGACGTGCGAGTTGGCCTGCGCCTGCGCCGGGGTGCTGGGGCTCCGCGAGGGTCTCGTGGCAGCTACTTACACTTGCACGCCCACCTGGCCGACGCCATTGACTACAATGGCCGCGCTCTCTCGTCGCGCCAGCGCTTGACGTAATGAGTGCGCTCACAATGACACTAGTAGCTGACAATATTGACGCATATACATTATGCATGATCCCTGTCGAACCGCCCGTAATTGTTTTCAATACCTCGCATTTGTTGCATGCATTCCGTTTACGTAAACCATACTTAGCGCACAGATGAGCGCGCCAACAATAGCATGAATCCGCCGGACTGTTTTATAAGTATAGCCAAGAGAGCTAAGCGGAATAATGAACGAGGCGCTTTCCCGCTACCGACATTTATTAGATTTAGTACAAACATAAGAACGAGGCGTGTCAAAACAACCTAATTTAAGTATCAACAAACGTTCGCCTTGGGCGGCGGCGCGCCCGCTCACTGACAACATTAAAGGCGCCATAATGACATTATTCCCGGGCGGGAAACAAAAAATCTCACAAAAAGGCGTCAAGGAGAGAGATGAGCGCGCCGCCCGAGCGAGCCGCGCAAACGATGCTCTAATTATTGCGATGGTGATGTATTGTTTATGGAAGTCCAGAAGGAGTAATGGGAAAGCCGCGTTCGGATTTTAGATGTCGCAGCCAGCGCGCACATGTTCTGCACGTGTTTACATCTTAGGATGATAATAGAAGTATTATTTTGAGTCCTTTAACTATAATTGGACAGTTATTTTACAAGTGTATGGCTATATCCGTCGATTTACTAATCTTAATATAGATCACGCACGATCCATTATCTGGTTAAATGTTAATTTGATTATTGAGAAAGGCGATGTAATTAATTTATTTTTATATGTAGTTCATTTATTTATAGATACTAACGTATATCGTAAATGTGTTCAAATATTACCTAATCAATTTAATTTGTGACTCTCGACTTCAAACAATAGTCTCATAATTCCAAAATAATTTTACTCAAATTCTACACAGTGGGAGTAATTATAATAAGAAGAATGTCGGGCATCGGGTGTCGTGTAAACATATGGGTAGACGGGCGGGACACGACAGGAACATTCTGGGGAATAAATAAACGTCACGTTAGCGCGCGCGGGCGCTGGCGCGAGCTGATCGATGCGCCCGCGCAGACAATCCTTAACTGTTGAGAAGATTGAACAAACATGTCTTCGGAAGTTCATTAATACAAGCCTACGCCTTTATACTCTTTGACTAAGTATTATAAGCAACAATTCTCAATACTAGGAAATCACTATGACAAATAGACTTAATTAAATATTTACATAGGTACCTATCGTGAATAAACTTGTGCGCTTTTATATGTGAAAACTTTTAAGAAGGTAGGTATTCTAATAACTAAGTCGAAAACTGCCAAAGACCTACGAGGAAAGTGTACTTATCTTAGAGGAAAGATTCAGATTTCAAAGATCGCATACGGTTTCTATGAATGTATTGAAAACCAGTAGTAACACATCATGCCGCTAACAAAGTCAGCATGTCAATTGTGCGTTAATTGCAGTTTCATGCGCACGACCTCGATTCGCGAGCATTTATCGCGCGTAGCACGTGAAAGATAGTTCGTTTGTTACCAGATGACAGAGACTCCCTCAGTACATCCGAACGGCCTACAGCTGCGAACTGTAAATGCTTTTCCAGAAAGCCGATGCTTTATTGACAATAATTCGCAAGTGCCCCGAAATAATGGACGCTGCATGTGGCATCGGCAACCAGTTCACTGCGATCATATTCTCGGAGAGCGCTGCGGTTTTTGCAAATTGCCATACTGTGAAACTTGTTTAGTGCGTGTTGGCACTACTGAGAACTGAGTCGATAATGGTTCTTCAAACAATCAATGTAGGAATAGAATCTATCTGGCTATCTGATGTAACTCGTAAACAAACACATTTCCAATGGCAACTGCATCTATTGATAAAACTGCCGAGTCATATTACACGTATAAGACTTTAATAATTCTATACAATAAATTTCACTTAAAGCGGGTCAATTCATAACCCTTCGTCTTCGTCCAACATGTCGATTAGCTGCAGGCTTTCTCTGACGCTGCCCACTGACACTATGAGGGACACCGTGTGCAGATTGTAAAGGCCGCTCGCTATCTCGGTCACAATTTTCACAATCATTCTACACACCCACATCGCAGCTACCTCTGGCTCGATTTGTTTGATTTGGTATAGTTGGTGAGAGCGTGTGTCAAATGCATCGCGTAGTGCAGAGGTGCGGCTAATTGGGCAGCCGTTCGGTGTCGCGGAGCCGGGGCACCAGGTCCCGCAGAGGGCCCACCGTCAGTATCAAGTCCACTTGGCACTCGTGCCCGTAGTTTTGGCTGTACACTCGAAAAATGAGTGAGTAGGCAATTTGCCACATCTCAAAATAATTAATAAATATTTATAAAGATATCATTGATTTACGAAAATGAAGTAAATTATGAAGTCATTCATGTCACCTGAATGACTTAAATCATTAATTGTCAACAATAAAAAGTTGCGGGGTAAAAAGATTTTATTGTTTGCTAAAATTCTTTCAAATGGCATCCAAATCAATTTCCGTTGAAAAAACTGTTTCAGTATTTTATTAATGCTTAGCATTTTAACATAGGTTTACTCAAATGACACTGCGAAAGTCAGTTACGGTCAAAGTTACAATACTTAATTAAAACCTACAGTCCAATAAAAGTTAGTTTTTCTCTGGTAGCTGAGTGCGCAGACGCAATAAATCCACCCGGCCGCACACGATGGCTCTGCGTGACGTCACACCTCGGGTGATCGATGGCGCGAAAGACCGAGATGCCTTCTATAAAACATCATAAGAGGGAAAGAGAAGCAAGTCCAATAAATAATTTCATCTTAAATTATTTTAAATCCACTCTTAAGCAAGTACGTTGACTTCTTGTATTCGAGACTTATGGTGCTACGTGTTATCATGTTTTTTGAAAAATTAACGGATGTAGTGACACTGGCTTTTTATAGTCACCATATAAAATGTCATAATTGATTTATTAGCGGAATATTAACATATCCCCTATAAAATAGCTAATATTTAATGGCTGCAAAACTGCAGTTTATTTATCCACCATGGGAAAATGAAACTTAACACTTAAAGGAAAAAAAAAATATAGAGTCTACTTTTGAAATAAAATAAATATTTATTGATATCACTCAAATGATTCACAACTACAAAACTGAATACTTTGAGCATCTTCAGTTAATAAAAAGCTAAAGTTTTGTTATAACTAATAAAATCATCCTCTCCAAACAAATTATGAGTCAAGAGTCAAAAAAAGATAAAAGGTGCATATTGAAAAGAATGAATCGATTATTGGAGAAGAAAAAGAAGAGTTCGCTGGTGAGTGTGGGGGGAGGGGGGTGGGGGCGCGTGACACCTGACCGCAGCCATTTTAGCCCGTGAAATATGTTTATTTGTCATGGCTGGCCTTTGTTATTGAAATCGTGTTTGCCTTCACTCCTTCACCATATTGTTCGATTATACCCGTGTAAAACTCGTTTGTGGATGTTCAATGTGAGAATAGCTTTAGAGATTTTAGAATATTGATTGTTGATACTGAGAAATGAGGAATAAATTTCAATTAAGCGCCTATTGAGCGTGTTTACGGAGCCACATGCGAGCAACAAGCGCAGTTATTTTCGTGATTATCTTCTCAAGGAGCGCACTACTCTGTGTTGCATGACAAACAAAACTACTGACGCGACACTACTGATCGCTCTGAGCGCCTTTGTTAACGCAGCAGTAGACCTACATCGAACGTTGATGAAATCATGTAAGCCTGACATTCAATTCCACTATTACTAACTTCCTCTATCACTTTTCTCAATGTATATGGTTTGTATTGGAATAGTGACAACCGAATACAAAAAAAGATCACAAAATATTTTGTGAAATAAACAATACTGTTTTATTATGATCGCGGCAAGTGTATGCACATCTTTTTTACCTACTAAGGTAACCTCAGCGGGACAATCAATCACAACAAATTCACAAGTCATCGGCTATCAAAAAACACATTGTCCGCATTGAGGATGCGTAAACTCTAACAAACATTGTCACCTCGCAGCGAGTCGAATCTCTCACAAAGGATTCTACAGAAAAGGAACAAAATATTTGTAACGGCAGGGTTGTCAGGCCGGTGGAGTGTCAAGTTCATTTATTAATCTTAGGTTGACCGTATTTATTTAAATATAGGTATTATCTTTACTCGGCTCTTAAATACATACATAATTACTTAAATAGTATGTTCGAAGTGTATTCATTGCGAGAAATTATTGTCCGTGTTTAGCTCACGACCAATTATGATTGCCACTTGTCATTAAAAGTTGGTCTTGTGATAAATGTCGCTCTAAGAAAATTACGACCAAAGTGCTCTTAGCATTAACTCAAAATGGCAGCCCTAAATGTTGTAAAATTATGTTTAAATATTGAAACAGGTCGTGCGGCCCACGGCGCTTTCCTGGGAAACCTCCCCGCGGCGCGCGCGGCGACGCTCCGTCTCTCGCCGCACACAAAAACACAATCCACCTTTTTTGTACACGTTTTTATCTATCTCATATCAGCGTCCCCGTATGATAAAGCACCAATAATGATGTTTCATTCCGATCGAACTAACAAACACCCAAATAAAAAAATCAAGCGACAATTTTTCTGTGACGTAACTTGTTTTCACGATCCTGCGTTGACGTCAGTTTTTATTAAAGGAAAACATTTTTTATAAGCTTCAAGTTATGCGGGCATAATCCGTATCTGGTCTGGCGCGCAGGTGCAAACATGTTAAGTGTATTCTTATTGTTGTAAAGGATTGAGTTATCAGTGACACTATCTCTGCTGTTCGACAAATGTTTTAACTGTCAGAAGTGTGACGTCAGCCAAATCGGGACAGCGCTGCGCCCGCGCCGCCCGGCCGCGCATTGCGATCGAGCCGATATCACGCTTGTTACTTTATAAACTACTCACAAAAGATATTTTTGTATTCCGTATAATTATAAAATCTTGTTACATCCATAATAATATTTACAACGGATCTCGAAACTTACTATCGCGTTAGCTCGGTGCAACAGCGGTAATGGATGATCGCATAGGTGTTGGCAGTAAATCCAGAATCGCATTAGAATCAATAGAAATCAATAATCGATAACCCTGGGGAGTCGTTTGTAGTCGGCTGCGGAGGCGGGCCGGTGCGTACTCTCGATAGTTTATTGTTCGTCGCCTACCTACCTACCGTAGTTAATTATTTAAGTCCAATCGGATAGACTGTCGCATAGGTTACATTTTATAAACAGCATTTGAAATGTTTGACACTTGCAGCCTTGGTTCGAGTGCCAGCAACGCAAAATACGTATGCAACTGATGATGATTATAAAAGGGTGTTGATTATATTCATATAAATCAAAAGACTCATAAGTACTTAATATAATAGCGTAGAGTAGATGGATGATTTAAACCTCGCTAATTAGACACGCAAAAATGTTACGAATAGCTGTAGAAATCATACCATTTATCAGTAATGCGTTCTTAATGTATAAAAGCGTGAAAATAATGATATAAATATAGGTAGGCAATACTAATAACACAATACTAACTGGAAATAGCTAATTAAGCAGCAAATGAAGATTTATGTACCGCGTTGTCGATATAAAGTAACGTTTCCTTTATGAACCTCAAAACGTCCTAATTATTTTACTACACGGTACAGAACAAAACGAGAAACTCGGAGACGCCCAAACGCTCTTGTGACAGAGAATTAATTGCGCGTGGCGACACATGCGGCGGGCGGCCGCGTGGCAGCGGGGGCGGGCGCACGAGCGGAGCGGGCGCACGAGCGGAGCGGGCGCATCGGCGGAGCGAGCGACTTTACGTATAAGTACATTTTCCACTAGAAATACATATTTATTGTTTTCAGCAGAAATACTATATACTTATCCTACCCCAATATTCAAATTTTATTATCGAACAGCATCAACTGACTGTTCCAGCAAGCATTATTCTCGTATGATAGCAAAGTTTCGACGACAACGAAATTTGCACGTGCGTTTCAGAGAACTTTCACCGCTAACCGCAAAACGTTTGTTCTAAGAAAATCATCGCTGAACAAATTAGCGATACAAGGAAAACATTGGCAGCAATAGAGCGAGCGTGGTGACCCGATCGAGTGCGGTATATTTAGCTCGGGTGAAAACTTTAATCGTCGCCGTCGCGCCCGCGTCGAGCGCTGTCCGTCCGTCGGCGCGTCGCCCGCGTGTGGCCGCCTGATAGACAAAAAATTATGTGCCACCTCCCTTTGTTCAGACTGGACATACCTTTCAACGAGATGCAATTAGTGAGACCGAAATAGCACCCGTCGATAGTCACCCGACAGCGCCGTGCGATTTCAAACGTTCAGCTCTCTGATCTATTTTAGATATCAAATGATAGAAACAAGAAGATCGATGTCGCCAAATGAACTGCATCGTATTTGTGTAGAGATCAATAGACGTAATGATGTGTTACTTACGAGTTGATTCTGATACGCGGTGACGGCTGTGAACACACACTCGGGGAATATGAACGTTTTGAATTCCTCTTGCTCCAGATCGGTGATCGGCGCGTTTATGGCACCTTCTCTCCGCAGCACTAGGTGGATCCGCGGTTGGTACTTGTGCATTGAGTTTAGCACCAACTGTGAAACAATTAAGAAATATGTCAAGGTCTATTTATCATATCGTTAAAGGGTGATTGGTCTACATTTATATTTCAAATATGAGTAATCATAGGGATGAGTTTAGATTTTATTCTCAAGACTTAGGTCACGCTAAGAACTTCCATCTTTTCGGTTATCTGTCTTCTATCTAATTTTGTACAGTCCACCATCCTTAAAATAATTTTCAATGATAAATACTGTGCAGTGTGCAATCACCTGTCCATTTTTGTCCATCTCGTTGTTGGTGAGCTTGACCTTCTCGAAGGAGACGACCTGCTTGCGCAGCTGGTCGCCGGTGAAGGGCGAGTCGGGGTGCGGGTAGAGGCGCGCGGGCGCGGGCGGGTCCGCCTTGCCGGCCACCAGCCACGAGGAGCGGTGGTACGCGTACCGGTAGCGCTTGCCGTCCACCGGCACCACGTCCAGCAGCACGGCGTAGCGCGCCTCCGCGCGGCACCCCGCGAACGACACCCGCACCGTCGGGAACATGCGCCTGCGGGCAAGAGACAGCGTGAGTGCGACGAGACTACTGGGGACAGCGGCACCGCAGCAGCAGCGCGGCACCCGCGAACGACACCCGCTCCGTCGGGAACATGCGCCTGCGGGCAAGAGACAGCGTGAGTGCGACGAGACTACTGGAGACAGCGGCACCGCAGCAGCAGCGCGGCACCCGCGAACGACACCCGCACCGTCGGGAACATGCGCCTGCGGGCAAGAGACAGCGTGAGTGCGACCAGACTACTGGCGACAGCGGCACCGCAGCAGCAGCGCGGCACCCGCGAACGACACCCGCACCGTCGGGAACATGCGCCTGCGGGCAAGAGACCAGCGTGAGTGCGACGAGACTACTGGCGACAGCGACACCGAGGCGTAGCGCGCCTCCGCGCGGCACCCCGCGAACGACACCCGCACCGTCGGGAACATGCGCCTGCGGGCAAGAGACAGCGTGAGTGCGACGAGACTACTGGGGACAGCGGCACCGCAGCAGCAGCGCGGCACCCGCGAACGACACCCGCACCGTCAGGAACATGCGCCTGCGGGCAAGAGACCAGCGTGAGTGCGACGAGACTACTGGCGACAGCGACACCGAGGCGTAGCGCGCCTCCGCGCGGCACCCCGCGAACGACACCCGCACCGTCGGGAACATGCGCCTGCGGGCAAGAGACAGCGTGAGTGCGACGAGACTACTGGCGACAGAGCCCCGCAGCAGCAGCGCGGCACCCCGCGAACGACACCCGCACCGTCGGGAACATGCGCCTGCGGGCAAGAGACCACCGTGAGTGCGACGAGACTACTGGGGACAGCGGCACCGAGGCATAGCGCGCCTCCGCCGGACACCCGCGAACGACACCCGCACCGTCGGGAACATGCGCCTGCGGGCAAGAGACCACCGTGAGTGCGACGAGACTACTGGGGACAGCGGCACCGCAGCAGCAGCGCGGCACCCGCGAACGACACCCGTCGGGAACATGCGCCTGCGGGCAAGAGACAGCGTGAGTGCGACGAGACTACTGGCGACAGCGGCACCGAGGCGTAGCGCGCCTCCGCCGGACACCCGCGAACGACACCCGCACCGTCGGGAACATGCGCCTGCGGGCAAGAGACGAGCGTGAGCGCGAGCCACCCGAGGCAGCCCATGGGTTTTAGAAGTCAAAAGGAACAGGAATACGCCAGGCTGCTGAATCACACCCCGACTAGCGAAAAAATGCACCCGAGGATAAGAGAAGACCAAAATTGAGTATGTATATGTATGCTACATAAAAGACCGTGGTACAACAATATTGGTATGCCATAAGGCGGAATCAAATGAGACGGAAGCATGAACCCAAAGACTAAAAAATAATCTATAGCACAAGTGACCTCATCAGAATATCACTAACATCGACAAAATGTAAACGGTAATATTACCGTTATAGTACAGGATCCGTGGTGTATTTTTTCACTTGATTACTATCAAGCTAATTTTCCGTGAGTAGCTTCATTTTGATAAGACGCCCAAAAAATTCCTGTGCGAAAATTTTTGATTGTGGTAGCTAACAGAGGTATCAATGATTAAATATTTAGGACCGTAGGACCGGGACAAAGTACCACGGAATTTGTAGGACAATATGACCGTTACATTATATAAATATTAACTAAGTAAAATAATAAAAATCAGCTGGTTAGTAATCATTTTTGGTGATCTCCTCCCCCTCCAACTTGTATCGATAACGAGATCACCAAAAATGATTACTAACCAGCTGATTTTTATTATTTTACTTAGTTAATATTTATATAATGTAACGGTCATATTGTCCTACAAATTCCGTGGTACTTTGTCCCGGTCCTACGGTCCTAAATATTTAATCATTGATACCTCTGTTAGCTACCACAATCAAAAATTTTCGCACAGGAATTTTTTGGGCGTCTTATCAAAATGAAGCTACTCACGGAAAATTAGCTTGATAGTAATCAAGTGAAAAAATACACCACGGATCCTGTACTATTAGTATATACTTGCTGCTGGATTTAACGAAGACATAATGTTGGCGTGAAAACAATAAAAAAGGTACCCACAAACATTACTGCATAACTTCAAACGAAGCAAAGAATATCATCCTAGATTCTTGTGCAGGATATAACAGACACCACTATCACAAAATTGGTTGGAATACGGTAAGTAGCGCAAATTCAACACTGTCTGCAGTTTTTTGTGCACTGCAAATGTTTGATCAAAGGTGAGACATCCTTTCCACCAAATGACCGACTGTAAGAAAATATAAGTAAGTACGAGACAATACTTGTAATTGAGAGGGTTTTGTTACCCTGATTATAAAACTCATTAAATCGTAAAGACTAAGTTCACGGACGTTATTGCATAAAGCCAAATTTTCTACGTATGTTCGGTTTACATAATCGACTTCCTCGTTCCATTGTTATATTAAAGCGTGTATTTTCACATTAGCGCAATTATTCGACAATTAGTTGGCTACGTTATTATCGCTCACCAAGACCGGTACAAATGGTCTCTTGCTCATTAAGAACTGAGTTTATCGCGAATTATCACAAGTAATTAGTACAAACAATAGGAGAATCGAGAGCATATATTGCCATCTCGGTGGTTGGGTCGTCACACATAAAATTTTTAAATTGTTATAATTTCATTAAAATAAAAAAGAGAACTTTCTGCAACCCATCTTCAAACAGAATATAATAATGCATAATTATTATATGTATTAATTGAGATTATTGTACTTACAGGAGCTTATTAGAATATTTCACAGAAATAAAATTTTGTTTTAAATATAGACAGAAGTAGCAGATACTTATACATCTTATTTCACAAATGGCGCTATATCATGCCCCTCAATAAAGTCCCTACTTAAGAGGGTCTTCCCTCTTCATGTTTACTTGCCCCTCCGCAAGGAGATTGTCAGCAATAATAAATATTTAGAATAAAAAGAAGTAAAAAATCTACAACTGAACAATAAAGCTTAAAACTCTGCGCAAGTGTTTCAGCTGTACGAAAAGGAAATTACATATTTAAAATGAAACACTGCACACGATTTTGACTCTTACACGTTCGCTCGCCTTCCCCTCTTTAACGGAGACATTCTTTAATGTCTCCCGTTCAAGAAAGATGAATGGGTAGACATTTTTGTCAAGGTGTATGTTTTTGTTTACTGAGTGAAATTGCTTGCGGTTGGCCGATGTAATAGCTCTCATTACACTATTTCACTGCGGTTTCCTGTTGTTATTCATTTTAACTAGAGGGGATCGCTATGTAATTTATAAATAATACCGATGTGCGCAAGTCGAAGAGAGTGAAATATAACAGATCTTTAAAACTTTTGAACAGATAGAATAAAAAAATACCGACAAAAACCGATCGACGATAATAAACTAGTTGTGAGCAGAAAGGAGTGTCACAAAAACTGGTGTCGGTAGCAGGCGCGTGAAACACTATCTCCTTATCGACATAAAATGGTAGTCATTGAGGCGGCAAGAACGGAAACAACAAATCTTAAGCTGTAAGTTGAGACGGAGCTTCTCTAGTGGCCTCTCACTTTTTGTCCACGACGCCCGGGGCGCGACGCGCGCTGGAGCTAGTTTGACAATTCGCATCGGGAGCTTACGCAACGCCTCGGAATGCGCCTGACCCGCGAACTATCACACCTACCATCATAATAGATGACAGCCGACCACCCAACACGTTCTCTACGATTGCGCGAAGATGTACATATACAATATAATTTTGATTGGTTTGATTTATCTTGAAAATTGTATGCCCCGCAGGTTCCAACGCTCTCGAGTTTAACAAAGGCAGTGCTAGTTGCGTCGCGTCTAACGATTTTACAAGATCGAGTGCGGACGAAAATAAGAATACCATTAATAAGATTTATGCACGTTTAGCTGTGGTCGCGCGCGTCGATTTGTGAGTCGCTTCTTATAGCTCGCGATGGTGCGGTGCATACGCGGCGCACGGGCAATTGCGCGCATGCGTTAATGGCGACACTCGGCGCACCGCGCGATATATTACCGCAATGATATATGGCCACCGACGTCGTCCATCATCCTACCACCCAAAAGTTAGCGGAAAAGCGACCGAGCAAAAGGACATCGAGACTCGTATAATAAGCGCTTTAATGAGCAGATACCGAAGACAGAAATAAGGGGCACGCGTTTACAACGCCTCGGTATTGTTATGACATTGTTAAAACGCTCCTCTGAAATCTGGACGCGTCTCATAAATTAGATTCCATACGGAGAAATGATCTGTAGAGGATTTCTATTAGCGATATTAAATTTAAACGGAAACTTTTTCAGGCGATGTACTGAAACTGTTCGGTTTTTGTTGTCGTAGAGTCGTGATGGATGTCGCAGTCATAAATGTGTTCACTCCATACTTATTTTGGATTGGGAATTTGGTCGGTGTTTTATAATGTTACCTACAATGAAATTTAGTAAGGGAAGGGTAGAGCGAGTGAGTTAAAAGCGGGCGCGCAGCCGTGCGCGGGCGCATGTCGTCTTAATTAGAAAGGCACGAGGCGAGGTGCGAACTCGTCAATCATTGTTCCCGCGCGTCCCGTTTGATGAATCTCCGGGATGCGCTATTGGTGTTTTGTCGACCGTGCATCCACGCTATTCCTTCTCGGACTAATACCTACGTAAATTGTAAGTAATTAGGTAGTTCAAAGTTTAACGAAACATTCTATTTTGGTTCCAGATTATTGTTTACCTATCCAGATTATAATACCATAAATATTGAAAGAATTGTAGAGTATAATATAAATAAATTAGGTAATAAATATAAGCGCATAAAGGCAAAACTAATCTTCTTTTTTCCTAATATTGTCATGGTTTTCACCTTCAAATTTTGGAAAGGTGTTTTGTATATAATATAAAGGAATCCGGTGACTCTAATAACGTTTTCATAATTATATCATCGATTTAGGATACCAATAAAATTAGGACATCTAAACCTAACGAAGGCAATAATAATTTAGGCAGTGATTATGCAATAGGAAGCCGTGCACGCCATTAGCGCAATGTTATCACGTCGTGATTAGGGCCCGTCGCGAGCCAATCGCGCGCGCGCCCGTCTAATTATACAGGAAAGCGCTTTATTAATAGCAATTACAGCCGCCGCCATATTGCCAACGCGATTTAATTAACTCGATTCGTTGATTAGAGACAGATGGCGCGAGATTGCAGATTCCGACCCGGCCGATCATTAGCGCACTTTTGACGTTAGATACTGCTTCTGCAATCGCTTTACAAGTGTTTATGACATGCAGTAGTGAGACATTCGCACGGACGTAATACGCAAAATATTACGTTGCTCGGTGTTTTTGTACAATAAAACACTTTTACAGCAGCTGATAACACCAATTAATAATTGTGGTTGTGAGTATTCAAAAACGAAGAAATGAAGTTTGATACAGACAGGTGATGACTACAACACATTAATGATGTTTGGAGGATAGGAGTCTATTTTATTGGCTATGTCTTTCTAAGACACGTCCGCACTCAAGATCGAGCTTTGATCAGATTTTTATTTCATTCCAAAATGACGAATAAGTAAATTTATTATTTCCTTCCACATTAGTATTTTGACTAACCTAAAAAACTGATAAATCTACTTCGATAAGTTTAATAAGTACAGCCGTACGTACAAGTCAGTAACCAGGCTTTGCTTGTCATTACTAGCTTCACAGCGATGTCAAATCTGCGTGCTGCATTCAAGTCGCCTAACAATTTTCACATAAAATCATTAATAATTAGGAATTATGAATAATTTCATGTGAAAATTGTTTTAACAGGGACCTGTTACGTTATTGCATGGTGCGGGCCTTTTATGTTGTGTAGAGCCGGTCACCATGTTCCCAGCGGCCATTACCGCGAATTAGCGCTAATAGTGAGGCCCTAAGTGATTTCTGCCGCATAATTCCAGTGACAACAATCCATACCGGTGGCCAATGAATATTTCATACCAGATAATGGATCCACTTACAGTTAATTTTATAACACATGGACCCACAGAGGCACATACGTAACAGAGTGGTTAAGAAACGGATAACATACCGCTACATAACAATTACCAACTTGCATGCATAAATTAAGTTAATAAGAAAATTTACCAAATGAGAACACTGACGTTATTATCAAATTACACGTTACCACCTCTAATTTTAAAGTACATGTTCACTTTTAACACAGTTTTTCAAAATGAGATTCTGTAGATTAGTCATTTTTATTTAATAGGTTTGTCATTAAAGAACACATGTTCTTAAAACCCAGTAAAAACAGTTTAGTACTGTAAAAACTATTAAACTAGGAAAAATAATTTAAAACTTTTACAAAGCGTAAGAAATATTGAATATCCTATTTCTGTTATTTTCACGTAGCCAGGGAAGTCTAAGTTAGCATTCATGTTTAAGAAAGTATAATTTTAAATGTAAAATATTATAACGTATAAACAAAAGATGACCATTGAAGGAGACATAGATAGCAAAAATACCTAAGTAGTTTTAAACTTGAAAATGATTCGTCAGTCAGAATTCACGGGACAGTGCGACAAATTCAAAGCAAACGCGTGAGTCCGCGTGCATGCAGTGAGATGCAAATCATTCATCAAGCTTCTTGTTTCAGTATCGGATAGTGCCTTCGTCACGGCCGTCAGCCCGTGATGGATGCGGGCTGTTCGGCACCGGGAGTCGCGACGTCGCCTGACGTCTTGACGCGGTCACGACTCGTCGCCCGGCGTCCGATCCGCGTTTGAAACAGGACTCGGCTCGGATGAAGACGTCAGTGACGTCACACGACCGTCCCATGCATCGTTTCAACTCATTATTGTACACTTCTAGCAGCGAATTTGATTAATAGGACGCGTTCTCACTCAGATATCCCTCATGTTCCAGCAATTCAGCATTCGATAAATCAGATTAAGTCCGAAAAGCTGTGCTGGGATTTGCGCACTCAAATAATTCGGAAGTCCTATCAGATCGGAAAATCGTATCTGAATTGGATCGGATCAGTTTCAGAACAGGGGTTGGGTATACTTAAAAAACTGTATCGATAAAGGGAAAACTAAATAGAAGAATAAAATACCACATTGATGATTGTTTATCGTGTTCGCACATAGGTATTTAGCAATATTCCATGTTGGTAGTTAATCAGCTTTGATTTTAAAAACAATTTACTGAATAGGTATACAATTCTGTCATTGTTATTTTTAATTTTCACTAAAATTCTTCAGTGAAACCAAAATTATGACGGAAAAGGGCGTATCAGAGACGCTGACGTGCGATTGACGCGATGACAAATGACCCACTGTCACAGGATATGTGATTATTCAGGATTCTCATAACCTGTCTACCGATGAAAAGTTCATTCTGTAGATATCGGATACGTATTCGTTTGTTTTGCTTTTTACTAAATTAATAATTGGATAGTTATTTATTTTTATTCTGTTTTAAGTTTACTATTGATTACTTGCACTGATTAACTCAAACATAAATTATTAATAGGTACAACATACATCTACTCCTCGCACCTCATACGCAATCATGATCATTTTGTGTAACGTCGTACATATACACACATAAGATTATTATCGTGGAAATATGTAATTTAAAACTAATGCCATCAAATCAAAGCCACAGAAACAAATCTTCGAGCAAAAACGTCTCTCGACTACAAATTGATATTTGGCTTATTAAATCCAATCCCTGTATCATATGAAGTCATTTGGGCATGGCATTCTTCGTGGCGGTAGAAAAAGCCGATTATTGCAACAAACGAACATTCTCCATGCATGGTAGAAAGTGTAAAGATTGATGCGCATTAGAAGCACATAATGAGCGGCGGGGCGGGGCTGGGCGGTTGGCTCGCGGTGAAATATCGCTCGTCCTGGGAGGTCCGGGTTCCACCGACACATTTTCGACAGTCGCACGATTTTGTCAATCGCAACTGATTAATATCTCGCGTAGCGGAGTGCTCGCCGATCAACCGCGCCGTCATGGCCCGAGTGACTTGCAATCCGACGCAAAAAACACACAGAACGGTTAGTAGTTTATTTATAAGACTGCGTGTTTCGTGTTCTCTTGCTGAACTAACTAAATTTTATCAATCTTTTTTACTTACTACCATTTTGCCAACGACTCGCTGAAGCGTACAACCATTATATACAGTTCTTAATAGTTTACCACATAAGTTAGGTAGTTAGGTACGTACTTTTAGTATCATTTTGCTAAAGTTACACAAGTAATTAAAACGATTGCACGCCACAGATTATTACTGGTTTTAAAAAAGTACCCAATAATAATTTCAAGCATGTCGTTTTGAATTATATAACAATATTATGCGCATATAATGTACTCTATATACACACGGTAGATTTTTTAATCCCTTCCAACTTTACACATACATACCAGCTACTGTAATAATTGAAATAAGTATGATTACAAATAGTGCATGTTCAACATTAATATAGCTGAAACAAATGCAATGAATTATGGCCATGTCCGTTTAAATATTGATACAACATCATGCCAGTGTATACCTTTCTAACGGTGTCGGTCACTAATCATAGATTCGGTGATATCGGGCTATTTGCTAGCACTTTGTGTTTCATACATTCGATCCACGTAAACCTTGTGTTCGCACGAACAGAAAATTATAAGGTTCAGCCGATGGCGCGCGTAGCAAATAAAACATTGTACAATGCACCGCGGCCATTACTGCGCAGCAGATGTTGCATGTAAGTATTTATTAGCGGCAACGTAATTAGTGAATTTAAACAAATATAACTTAAGCGTACAATTTTAATTGCAGCTTGTAAGGCAATAATGACACACTATACTGCCTTCACTCGCCGGAAACCGAGCCTTTGGTCGTGGGGTCGCCGATTAGTTGGGTATGTTATTGTGACTGGCAATTGGTAATATTTACTATATCGAAAGCATCACGTATGTGAATAATATGTGAAACCATTTCAAATCGATCATAATAATTTTAAACAAAAAGAAATCAATTATTATCAATTCTGCAAACTATTCAAACACGCGAAACGTTATAACACTAATTAAAAATAAAATTATTAACTGACACTTGTTGGCACAAAAATATTAAATGTTAAATGTGCTAATGTCCGGTGAGCTGTTAAGAAATTAGCACGAGTAGTTTTCAACGCAGCGAATTCGAAAGTCGTTAAAATTCTTTTCATTTGTTCAGTAGCAATGAAATGGAAGGATTGCTCGGTGTCTCGGGGGCGTGACGTGCTGCGTCTCGGCACCAGTGTTAATGCGCGCTATTCGTCCAAGAATGTGTCGGGGCTCTGGGCGACGACTGGACGCCTACGACGACGCTCATCGACAGATGTAACAAAAGAAAACTCGCACAAGAGACATCTTCGCAAATCTGCGAAGATGAAAATGATTTGTGCGCTTTTTTATTGTACACACAAGTTAGCCGCTTCTTTATCTCTTCATGAAGATCATTATATACCCATTGTGTAGAGTGCGACGGGTATTTTGTTGTGAAGTTTATGCGAAGTCAGGAGTTCCGAAGGCGGAGACGGCGGGCGCGGTATCCGAGCCGCCGTCGCGCGAAATTCCGTCACCTCGTTTTGTTTCTATTGTTTGCGCGGTTTACAACGCTAATGGTGTCACATTGCATAGCGAACGATGTCAGAATGCGCTCGCACTCCTCTTGTTGCCGGCTTATTTTAGTCGTTTGTAAATTTTAACACGATGACTCGTGGAACCAGTGGTACCTAAGCAATAAACATTTGTCTCAGGTCTTTTCTACCAACGTCGTTCACCCGTATCGGTCTATTCGTACTTGTATAAGTAGAAAAGAAAATATTATATTTAGCACACAACAATAAATAATCACACATACATAAGATTAGGTTTATTGATCTAAAGACTTAGATGCACTAAACTTCATGTGCTAAAAGAACTCAAACTCAGCATGAACTAGGTACATCGACTATGAACATATTTCGCATCATAAAGCGTATTCTGCAACAATTTGCTTTTACATAAACAGTGCTGCAATAACAAAGCTCCCCCCGCTTTTAAATTTTCACCTAACACGAGCGTGGAAATTAGTACAGCGCGGTATCCATTACACAGTATTCGTAGGAATTATTCCTTGCAAATCCGGCGTTAATTCCCGCAAAGCCCTCAATTTGGAATCACGTCCGGGCACACACCGCCGTAGCTCTTGCACCTGTGTGTTCTGTTTTCGTTCGCGGCGTCGAGTTTCGCAAGTCGGCACGGAATTTGGGAAGTTCGCGACAATATTGCGAAAACTGTCGCCAGCCTTCCTCTTCTACTTGTACGTTTCGCTATGCGAGCTTTTATGGTTGAGAGGGTTCGGGTTATGACAAAGAAAATATTTTTCATTTGTCAGTTGATTATGCCTAGGTAACGGGACTCTAGGCTTTAGTACTTGCAAACATCATTGGTTTTTGTTTTGCTTACTAGAGAAAACTACTTTTTTAAAATGTTTATTCAAATCGATTTAATATACTAATGTGCTAATTGTTATCCGATACCATCAAACATGCGCTATCTAGAGAGAGATCAGACATTGTATGAAATACAACAGAGGGCAAAGTAATTTTAAAGTGAGTTTTATTCATGGCTCTACCAGCTCTACTTAGTTCTTTCTGGTAGGATAATAGTTTCATGAAAGAACATTTACAATAACATAGCTCGAATATTTATGTCTAAACCAGCACCTGAGTCTAGAAGTTCATAGGTAGGTGAATACATTTGATGATTCGACCTCCGCTGTGTATTAGGAATACACAGTCTTCATGGCAACACTTTTAGGTACCTCTCAATGTGCGTAATAGCAACTAGGCTTATTCTTTATACATAACTAATTTGCTTGGCATCAACAACGTTGGAAACGTAGCATATTTCAATGTACGTAGTTAGTATCTGTATATAGGTGAACGTCTGGCCGGGGACGCGCCCTACGTCTGCGGCTGGTAATGTCATCAGTTCTGTGGCTGGGGGGCAGAGAGGGGGTGGGGGGGCGCACGTACTGACTGTTAAAACGCTACATGTCAACGAGCGGGCGGAGTCTCGTCTCGGGCCTGTAATCGCCGATGGAGGTCCGATGATAATGTCGTGACCTCCGTGATGGCTTGCTCAACTACTACGGCTATATTAAAACGTTAAATTAAGGGATTAGGGTAAGGGATTATGGACGTTGTACGAAGATACTATTGGGAATGCTACTTCATTATGATGGTTAGTTAAGTAAAGTAGCTACTTGGGATAAGTAGAGTTGACTTTTTAAAATTAGGTACCTATAAAATGTGCAACATTCATGTTAAGCTTAAGCTTGTAAGCTCAATAAATCTTTAAACATGTTTTAAGAAATTAGTATTATTATTGAATTACAATTTCCACCAGTAGTTGTATCACTTGTATCACTCAACAGTTCGTTATTGGATGTTGATGACCCATGAAGGTAGGTGGTCTGTACCACCATAGAAGTAAGACATTCTACAAATATTGTCAGCTTTGAACTTCTGACCGGTGTAAGAGATGTCAATCAACAGCCCGTCCTCCGGTGAGCTTCAAAGGCAAAACCGATAATAGCCACTCACACATGGTGGTCAGCACTGTCTTAATTAAGGACAGAAAGATACAAAATATTTCTAAAACTTTCGGTTAAGTGCATGCAGCATTATGCTTTATGCTTATTTAAAGTATTGTCGCAGGCGATGCTTCGTGAACTTCTTTAATTTGAAACCCTAGAATAAGCTTTTCCATTATTAACGTATCCGTATATCGTATGCGCGCCGGGAATGCACCGGACGCGGACGACGGAGGGCTCGAGGGCTAAAGTACGTACATAAACATTTTCCGCGTACTTAGTTCCATAAATTAGTTCCCGCGAAGGCGCGGTATAAATACCCGCGAAACGACGCCACTTGCTCATTACCTACTAATAGTTTTATTTATCGGCTTCCTGCACAACTCACAACGACCGCTCATGCCTATAAAACTCCCGAGCTCGGAAACCAACTCCTTTAAAATCTACCCCTTCTAATGAAACAACTAGCCCTAAACAACACGAAAAACGGAGTTCACGGCAAACAAAACAGTCATCAAAATAATAAGCACCTTCCGACTGTCAGACAACACGTCTCGGCGAAAATTTCAAATTACACCTCACGAAGTTTCCCAGACGTTTATCCGAAAAAAGTTGTTCGATAATCACCTATCATTACCGGGAGGCGTCGGCCAATGCGTATACAAAGGGTGGTGGTACCGGAAGAAAACGACGAAAATTAAAAGTTTCCTTCAAACAAAACAACAGCTGTCATATTAAACCGTCAAAGTAAAGATTACAAATGAAATATTCACGGTGAAAGCGGGGTTCAGCCCGTGGTTATGTAAATAAGTGGCTACGAAAATGTACATAATTAGTTTACACGTTTTCTCCAACAGCCCCCACCCCTGTCGCGCATATTGCGGGCGGGGGAGATTAGCCCGCGATACACTTGCTAAGGGTACATTTACATGAATCACACATCTATTACACCCTGTATTCAAATAGGCTGCATGTGTTCTCTTCACATAACCTAGATAACTACAGATAGGGTTGTGTTTTAATCATTTAATAACATGTCACAAATTTAACCTACGTTTTGTAAACTGTAATCAGGAATAAACCTTTTAATTAGAGCATTCGAAAAATAATACATTTCAAGTACACGTCGATTTGAATCAGTTATGAGTAATTAGCTCAAGCATGGTATATAATTTTATTGTCTAGGATAGGAATCTATAATTTCAAATCAAAGCGTACACGTGTATTAGGTTTATCAGAACGATTTATAATGAAAGGGCTTCAGGAACAGTACCAGTGCTCAAGTGACAGCTAATCTCTTAACGCGGCATCGAGCAAAGTGAATTTGCAATGTGGAGGGCGCGGGGGCGGCGCGGCGCGTCGACGCGAGGGCCGCCGTCTTCCGCCTTAATTCTTTTGTCGTTTTCAGCTCCGTCAAATATCGCGCTTCCCGTTTGCATACATTTTCGCCATCCCGCGCCTGCCCGGCCCAGCAGCGCTCCCTAGCGGCGGCCGACGCCGTCTCTCACGAATAAAATTAGTGTCGGCAGCGTGACACCAACTGAATTTAAGCTTAATAAGATATTTATAAAGAAATTTCCGATTCAGCGGCAAAGTTCAAAATTTGACTCCGACTCCACAAAGAGTTCGGTGGCGTTTTCAATTTAAACTTTGAACAAGTTAAATAATGTGCGAGCTCCGGCCAACTCGATTCATTTAAGGTTTTAGTGAAATTAGCTTTTGAATTCGAATGACACTGAAACATCCGCGGTATCAGACGGGGAAGCTTAAAATATATTAATCCAGCTTTTCCAATAAAATTTACTGTTTGATGAGAGCTTTTCAAAGAAGGGAAGATTAGCAAAGAAGTAATTACATTCCGTCATCTCAAGTTTGGAAACTTGGGACATTGCAATGTAAATGGCTTGTGGATGGCGCTTATCTGTCTCGCATTGGGATTATTTCTTTATGTTTAGTGCTAAGCAGCATTGCAATGAACTATCAAACTATATCATAAGTTTTCTAATAGAAGGTTGTAGTGAGAAAAGGTGTTTGGAGTCTAGGAGTGATGTAGGTGTGTAGGCGAAAGGCGAGTGAGTGGCAATGGTCCGCGCGGCGTGTGTGCATTTCTCGCGTTTCGCCCACTTCGCGTCTAATGTGGGGCATAAATCAGAGGTAACGCGCCCCCCGCCCGCGCCCGCCGCCGATAAAATTCCAAATTGTTTTCTCGCCCCCGGTGGGCGCCGCCCTCGGTTCGCTCTTAAACGCCGTTTCAAGTTGCACTTGTGAATCGCACTTTTTACTGTTCTTGAAATTGGCGTTGCGAATTGCTTTTCGAGCGGGTGGAGCTCGGCTTCCTTTTTATGAGATATGCCTTGGGAAAGGCCTTGATGGCGCTGTCTGCTTGGGTGCTGGTAGTACGAATATATGGAATGAAATTTAAAAAACATCTTCATGTTCAACATATTTTCATATAAACTCATAAAACATAGTCAAAAATATTTTAGGATAGGTTGGATTTTTGGCCTTTTTATACCAAGTTACTAAGTCAATCAGTAGCGAGGATAGCATAATTGCGTAGAAAGATATGCGAACATAATACGTATAGGTATTTTTTAATTTAATTCTGTGATTTCTTGAATGATTGGCTCATAAGCAGTCATGGTAAAAAAATATATGTAGGTAATTTATAACACACATAACACAGTTCCTCAGAAACTCTCTTAACCGGTATTTGTAACAATACGACCCAGTCCCTCATTATCAATTGATTATTCCTTTAAAGGTTCTATTATTTTAAAAACGATTTAGGTTTGTGCTGTTCGGCGTCACACGAAGGTGGAAAGGGTTAACGCCGACGCCGATGATCCCATAACAATCAAGGCGTATTTTTCACAGCGAACTATCATTGCGATTGGCGGAGGCGACACGCTGGCATTGGCAAATGCGAGCCAATTAGAAGATTAAGCGTTGACAATTACGGCGTTGGATCGCGACCGTATATCAACAATTATCGCGCGCGTACGACAAATGGCGGCCGGCGCACGCGTGCGTACCTTCACACAATACCTACCAAATTGCGATGCACTTTACTGGTACGTTTTAATTTTATTACAAGTGTAGACGCATCAATTTCACCGGCACTCGTAGTACCCATAGAAAATCGCGTCTAGGAGAAGATATAGATGCTGTCTTCATTACAAGCACACATTCCGCTCATTTTATTGAAGAAAATTTTTAAATCATATAAGAATACAGCCAGCTATACGCTGGCAATCATTCTGCATATTTTATTTGCTAAAATGTTCATGATTTATCACTTTAAACCAATGTAACCTAAATCATGTAAGAAAAGTTACTATAAAATTCGAGACCACTGCACATTAATTAAACAATACATTCTAAATGAATGTTATTTCAATGAAATATTTCAATCTTACAGTAATATAGTTAGAGCATTCACAACAAAGTAGAAATATCCGTTTGATTCCAAAAATAACCCTCTGAAATCACTTTTCAAGAAATTAGAAGTGAAAATAAAACATTTTGTTTGAAATATCTAATGCAATCATTATTAATCTAATTTGTAGATCAAAGAACTCGTGCGGATAACACGTTTTAGGAGACAGATATTACGCTACTCATCACAACGACGCGTTAATATTTTAAAATTTGAAAATTTATTAACATTTGTCCGAATTTGCAAAGCTCAGAGAGCACACGAAAACGTTTGCTTTAATATTTTATGGAAAAGATTTATGATAGATAGAGTGGTGGTGAGAAGTAAATCAAAGAGCCTGTTGTCTGCCGGCGACCGATTAAAGCGTTGGCAACGCGCGCAAACATCTTCACCGCGCTAGATACCCGATTATATTCCATCACGAATACATGTTAATTTAAAACGATTCGCGCCCATCGCATCGCGTACATGCTCTCGTAAAATGCCAATAGAGATTAAAGCAAGATTCTGTTTAAAATGTTATAAAAGCAGAGTAGATCAATTTCTAACCATCGATCCGGCACTTCACTGAAAACAGATTCCCGATTTTTACAGAAGCGTATATTTTATTAGTATTAAAGATTATTTTACTGCCGTTCAAATTTATAAAAGTGCAAACAAACAAGTGCATCGGATGAACTGCTAGCTCGTAAAAGCATCGCATTCAAAGCCGCGTAGCCGACAAACATCAAAATATTTGCAGAGCGGATGAAAAATGGGTCCCTGCTGAATAAACTAAAAGAGCTGTGTACAAAAGGGACAGGTTTTAAAACGGAGCTTACCGCGCGAGCGCCGCGATTAGCATGGCAACTAGCGGCCGACAGCAGACGTGAAATATTTACATTATTCTATTACGCTTGTTATGTTAATCTCGGAGGGGTTAGTGCAGCGAACGTACTTGGATTTATAGTCCGCCACATTTTTCCCTTGTCTCCGATTTAATAAGCCAATTTAACAGATAATGCCATTTTAATAGAGCTTCAAAGTATTATCTATGTCTCGGTGGGGAAGCTGTTAATCCTCGTATTGTTATTGCTTTGATCAATTTGCGACTAAAAGTAAAGGACCAACCAACACCTTATTTAAATATGTATTATGTAACCTTACATGTCTTTTGGTGATTTCAGATGAAAATGACAGACTTTTCTATGGAATACTTATAATTCGGGAAAATTAAGACAGGCTGTTAATGTTCTCTCTGTTGACAGTTGCTACTGGAAAGTAGTAAATACTAGTTTCAACATTTGTTTCAATGTGCCAATATTATTTTCATAAAATTTGTGAGTCGTTGTTAAGATTCCTGCAGAATATTACCAACGCACTTGACACAACAATCTCGCCTGCCGTTCTCGCAACATTGACAATTTGGCAGATCTCTGTGGGGCAATTCAATTACAGTGAAAGATCCCTCATAAGCGAATCGTTTTTCCGAGTCATTAATTTTTTCGAACGACACGGGGCTCTGTGATATGGCGGGGTGGGTCCAGGCGCGCGGCTATCTCGCGAGATAATACTGATTTATGCGGGCGGGCGACGCTCGCGATTCGCCGCGCCTTCGCCGGCCGCGGCGCCCGCGTCGGTTTGTTTAGCCGCGGCCCCGGCCCGTTCATTTGTGACGGTTAGTTGGCGAGATTTATGCTAATCGACGAGGCCGACTCACATAAGCTCGCGTGACGGCGTGTGGCAAATTGTCTCCCATTGCGACTTCCCAAAGCCCTTTGTTGCGCTCGGAATCGGATACGACCTTTTATTGCCCACATCACCGTTGCTAATGCGCCTCTGATATGACAAATAGATAATATCATTCAATTCCTGAAACCGTTTTAATCAAACAGCTTTAACCGGCATCCGTCACTTTTATGATCGTGGAATTAACGCATATCAACACAGTATAAAACACGCACATTGGCTGTTCTGGGCTGCTAGGTTTGGAAATAAATACGACTGGCATATATTTCCAGATGTCGTATTTTATGGTGCGTGGTGGAAAAAACTGAATGCCCGAGGCGTCGTTAACTCGAGAACATTATAAGGAATAAATAAGTGAGGTATTAATACGGCTTTATAGTCCGTGAAAGAGCCTTCATTGTTTTGAGCAGTGTACCCTTCCTTTGTTCAAATATATTTATTTGAGATGATGTATTTAGCATTAAGTATTAAAAGCTTATCCGGGAACGTATTCGCCTAATTAGACTTGCGTGTGCATTCGTTAGTCGACTGCAGAAATTGTACACGAAGTGGAAATATCAGGCAAAAATATATCACTAAGATATTGATGACCAAAAATTACAAGTTTTAAATTACAAATAATTTCAGGGCTCAATAATACTGTATGTGCGGGTACTTGAATAACATATTATTATGTAAGTATTTGATGTTTAATAATAATAATATGTGTACCTACGATGAACAATGAATTGCAAAGTTTTCATATGCTTTTATGAACCATTGCAGGCGTTCCTTTTCTCCAGTCTAATCTAAGAAGCATGACTGATAGATGATGAACATGATCAAATGTTTTATGTATAATACTTTAAGATAGATTTTAAAATGCATAAGATGACTTATTCAGTTATCAATTTTTGAAAATACTGATATTAATATTTGAATAATACAAAAATTACCAAAAAAAAAGACAAGCGGCAAGCTCCCCATTTGTAATGAAGCGTGGCTGTTTCAAAAGGGAAACAATTGGAAAAAAAGTTCTAATCAAACACCTGTATATTATTTAGTAAGCAGGAGTTGTTATCAAAGATTAGGTGGGTGAATTTGTCACGATCGGTGAGCTGTCGCGTTGATTTACGCCGCGGCGATAAGCGGCCGCCGCGCAACGGGAACGTACAATTCGATAACACCTTTTGGTACACAACACTTTTTTAACCACTTCTACAAAACGGACTTGTTCAATATCTATCATTCTTTTTTTGGCCAAAAGCGCTTCTAAAACATTTGGGTAATAGGGAGATGAATGTATCTACTTTGAACCCAATGTCACAAATATCAGTATTCTGTTTTTTTTTATCTAAGACGATCCTAGCAAAGTTTACAATTTGCTTAGATATTTGAGAGACGTATACAACGTATCAAACTTGAAGCAAAATAAACATAATGTGATACAGAAACTTTCAGTCACAAATGACCTGATACGAATACACTTGATTGAACCATTTAACTGAAATCCAGAGGTCGGGAAAAAAACCTAGCTACTTAGGTTTTTTTTCTCAATTTCTGGATAATATTTCGGACTAGACACCTTTGTCTTTGTCAAGAGTTGTCAAAGTTGGACTATCGGAGGTCGAACGCCAAAATTAATTTTGGGACGCTGCGCCATCATAGACCTATACTTATTAACAGATTTGAAGATCGTTAATTAAGACGCATGCTTGTACATGTCGTATAATTCACTAACCATTCAGCAAGGTCTTATTAAAAATGTGAATGGGTGTATTTCGGCCACCGCGGTCGCGACAGGCAGGCCGATTGGCCATTGTTCGACCATTGTACTCGTACGCCGCGCGACCGACACGCCTCGCGCCACTGCCGCCAGTGTGCCACCTACCTTATCGCCAGTCTAGGGTCGCGACGTACTGGAATCAGGAATAATGGGAATCATGTTTTTCCTAACTGACTACGATGAAGGCTCGGAGAAGCTTTGTCGTCGTAACCGGACTTACGGGGGAGTGGATGGCTCTCACCCCAAATAAGCTTAGAAATCTTGAAGACGTCGTATTGTTCAAATAGACGTACTGACATATCGGAGATGGTGGAAAATTAGTAAAAAGCATGGACATTTTGAAGACGACCTATCGATCGAATATACTAATATCAGGGATAGTGGAAAATTATATAAAAGAGCTTGGAAATTTTGACGACTATCGATAGGGTCGAATAGAAGAAAATATAATATTGTACCAATATAAATATGTTGATTGTTGCCAGATTACCTAGGTATGGGGCAGGGATTTGATTTACAACCTAACGACTTGTTGACACGAAGTTATGAAGATAACATCGAAATGACGTACCAATAGGACTTGATTGAGTTTGATATTATTACAGATCTGTAAGTAGTTAGATCAGAAATACGTTTTAGGTCCGTTTATAAAATTAAACACTACAATAGCGACGTAGGTAATGACGTAAATTAAGAAGGCATTTATTGATAAAAACCAAAACGTGACAATTAATACTGTTCAGACGCAATAATTAATTAGACGGATAAAAATAAAGATAGATTGTCTTTGCAGATTTTAAGAGACCGAGTGGAAATTGCACTAATTATAAAAGTGGTAGCCCTATGTCCTTCTCGCTCCAATAGCGCCTTGATCTCGTTAACCAACAGTCGTGCTCGATTACTTAACATGAAAAGTTTTAATTTCTCGGCAAGTTCGGGACAATGCCTAATAACCGATTGGAGCCGTCGATTACACAATCATACGCTTTACCTTATTGTGTTGGTTCATGGTTAAGCTCCATTGGGATTTTTATAGTGTAAATTTTAATTTTGTTTTGTCGGGGAAAGAAATTCCTACCGAATTTAAGAGATTATTTGCTTGGCTTATTGAAGATAAACGGGAGATTTTCAAATACGTTGTGTATTATTCTCACTATGCAGACGAATAAAATAATTCTGTATTTTGATTGTGTACTATTTTTGTACATTTTAGATTTATTTTATTTTTCATAAGACTAAAATAATCTTAAAAGACTGAACAGAGATAACGTTTCACAAATGATTAGATTTATCTGTAAAAGAACGTTTGTGGACAATACTTTGTATATGTAGGACTCTGAAAAGTAATAACTTCGACGCAATACGAACTTCTCTTATTTTCCGTAATAAGAGGGCACTAAGAGAGCTTTCTTATTTGACCTGAAAGTTTAAAACTAAAACAATCTTGAAGGGCTCACGCTTTAATACATTATTTCTCGCGAACCCGCGACGAGTCAATTTTATACGAGTCTTAAATATAACTACACCAAAAACACCAACATACCTTCCAGTTTTAGTGATGATCATCTCCGTTCCTAGCTCGTTGAACTTGTCCCAGAGTTCCTTGGTCTCCAAATGGCACTGTATGTGCCTCATCTCCTCGCTGGACCAGCGCTCCGCCAACTGCGGGTTCCGCGGCGGCGGCGACACGGCCCGGGAGCCGCCCGGCGCGCCGCTCGCCGACCCGGCCTCGGACGTTGACGACACGTCGACGGGCGAGTCGCGCTCGTACTCCGCCAGGGGGGGCGAGGGGGACCCCGACGCTGATGCTGTCGCGTCTACGAACTTCTCTGTAAAATAACAGCAGCCGTTAGGGACATTGTTTTTTTTTACTGACAACCATGGTTTGTCATCGTAATCGGATGTACGGGGGAGCGGATGACTCGCATTGCTGACCAAATGTCACAAACTAAAACTGGGAGCACTTTTAGTATTACATAATTTCCAATTATTTAATTTTGCGTGTGTATCCTTTCATATTCTATTCTAACTTCTGCTTTATATAGTCGAGGTACTGTCGACCAAGAAAGTGGTCCTACCAACTTAAGGTTGACAATCCGTAAAAAATATTGTTATACATTTGACAGACTAATGCACTCTTTGGGTCCTGATGTCAACCGCTATTTTACTTACCGATGAAAATTCGTCAAAAATGGTAGACCAATGCCTTAGTCAATAGTCATACAATCAACTTAAACTTCGTAAAAACTGTATAATAAAATGTAAACACATTTATTGGTAGTTTCATATGCCAATTAGGGCACAGATACATCAAAATGAAATGACGATGAATGAAAATACAATTTGCTTTTAATTTTGTCCTTTTTGATTCTTTTGAATACAATTTTGCGAGGAGGCGGTCTTACTTATAGTGTAACTTAAATATACCAACACGCAAATTAATTGAGCCTTTTGGAATTTGCAGAATACTTTCGATAGCGTCCGGAAATAAGTCTCACTAAATCATACTACATAATTTTTTACCGTATAAAAATCGGTAATGTTCAATAAAATAATTTATATTACTTTTGACGCATTCAAACGCTTCGGCGCGTGCTAATAATTTTAGATATCGACATTCTACATAACTACTTAATATGTTTTGATTACATAACTAGGTGAAACACCTAACTTTAACACAAGTAAGGGTATTATTGAAGTACTTAGCATTTTTGAAATTGTCAGCATATGATTTCCATATAAATTTACATAGGCAGTAGACAATCTTGTGGTAATTTAAATTAGCTAAATCTTTTATTTCACAAGGCGCCTACTGAGGGTGGCCAATATTAAAGTCACAGTCGATTTCAGTTATGATGTTTTCGCTGAAAACGGTAACCTCTGTGAATAAGTCATTTTGACAGCTGTTAAAAAGTTCATTTCCACGGATTTTTGAACATTCAACCACCGCTATTGTCAATAAGGATGTATGTTTACGTTAATAAGGCTTGACGGGTATCTTTAATATTGAATTTTTCAATGCAATAATATTTGTATAAGCATTCAGTGTGAAATTAAACAAATATTATTTTAATAAATTCTGGTGAAAATGAGAGGTATTCTCTCTACAAATAAACAAAATGTTGCATGAAACTTTAAGTTTGATCTAAACGTTGAAATATCTTTGACGAATAAAGATACACAACTACAATTAACCCGTTAAGTTAGTTAATCAAAACAAAATTATGTACATAAACTTGTAAGAGAATTAGTAATTTTATATTTTTAAAATTTGTTGTCAACTACGCAACTACTACGCAATGCAAGCCTCTGTCTAGGGGCGCCTGTGGCACGGGACGGGTGGGCGTACATTTTAAATAACTTTTGACTAACAATTTAAATGTGTTTTCGTAAAATGTGACTTTGACCTTCTATATCTCCATAACAAGTCAGCTCTAGGGTTTGTTTCAAAATGAAACAAACTATAAGCAATGTAAATAAAAATAAAAATTAATTATTTTAAAAGTTTGGGCGCACATATCAAATTAACTCGGAAAAGGGTAGTCTCTGTATGTACTTGAGTTGTTAGTTATTTGTATTAAACTCCTTACTCTAATGCACACATTGGCATCGTAATGTAATTGTCTCGTATAGCCGTCAACCAAAGGTTGGGGAGCTATGAGGGCTGCGTTGCGCGAACGCGGGCTCATACAAAATTCCCCGCGACAAGTTTTATAGTCCACCTAATTTTTTTTCCAACGAACTGACTACGATGATGGCTTGGAGAAGTCTCGTCATCGTCTCCGGACTTGCCGCTTGACTGGAAAGCGGATGGCTCTCACTCCTAATTTAGTCCTAACGCATCTTTGCAACGTCAATCGCTATAGTCGAGTCGAAATTGTCTGCTGATCCTCTTGGTTCCGTGCAAACTTACGGTTGACTCATGGTTGACGGCGAGGCAAAAGAGGCGTAATGGTCACTTAGTTGATACAAGTGCCATGAACTTAACGAGAATAGTTAGCTAAGAACTTTATAACACTTTTTATTAAATAGTAATATTAAATAGAGTTAATAATGAAGTTATTATTACTATTTACTGTATGGGTAGTTGTTTACTGTCTAGACTACCTACACATTTAATAGCACATTACCTACTCGTACCTACTAAAAAGTGTTAAGTAATGAAATTATGGAAATAAAATAACTTAGTAGGTAGGTATATACATAAATACTATCCCCATATATTTTCACTTCTTTGGAGAAAATAAGATAACTCTCTGACTCTGCATCGACTTAAATTGTCAGGCAGATAATAATATCATAATATCTAGGAATCATTTGTTGCAAGATCTCGTAAAAACACATTTAACCAATTTTCTTTTGTATTCCTACCTACCAACATAATTCACTTCATGACGATTGACCAATCTACCTACAATGTACTATTTTTAAAATGCCTTTTAAAAGAAAACTGTATATGATTGAACTATCATTTCTAACAGGAGACAATTTACCACATTATTTCTATTCGTGCATATAAAGAATTTAACAACGCAACCTAACTGAGATAAAATAAGCTACATAGTAATACTATACTCTAGTTGGAATGGCCTATTTGTACTATTTGTCTCAGTCAAGCACACAATGCATTGGAACTGCCTACAGATCACCTACCTACGTTATGATTTTTTATGGTTAACCTGTGTACGAACGTTGATCATAAAATTATTTCTCAGACAGCTTTTAAACATTACAAAATTAATGTGATCTTATGTGTACATATTTAGGTATAATATAAAATTTCTGAAACTCATTCAAACGTTAATTATGTTTGACTAGAGATTCATTATGATAGTGTTAAAAGAACAATTTCAGTTTATACTTAAAGTAGGTAACTGATTGTCAAGTATCAGATTAGATTTAATATATATCTAGCTGTAAGCACTTAAACAAAAAACTAGGTCCAAATTTATTCCATTGGTAACGGATTTTGAAACTTATTTCTTCAAACTATGGAAGTTGTGTATCGGAATCGACTCGAATTTTCTTAAACACATATTCAAAATATCATGCGCTACATAATGCCCTGAGTACTACGCGTTTGTTAAGATTAGCCGCTAATCGAACAATTCTGTTAGATTGTTACTTAAATTAACAACATTTCAAAGTAGACGCTCGGATAAAGCAGCCAATTGCGGATATAACAAACAAAAGAAGGCTGTGTTACGTCCGCGCGTTTACAAAACGACGATTGCACATTGTTCATCTCAGGAGCACTTTGAGAATTGGACAAAAATGCTCTGTAATGGCGTTACTGCCGCAATTTTTTCGATTGTTCCGCGTGCTTCGGGCGAGTGGACTTAAGTGTTCTCGTTTACCCAAAGGGTAGTAGCTCGAAGTAAACTTACTCATCTACCTACATTATAATACAGGTGATCAAGTATGGTATTGTTTCTCGTACTACTTACGTCCTAATTGTGAATATGTAGGTATGTGATGTTAAAATGTAAACGCCAATGTAGAGTTGTAATCATCATTCTAATTATACCAATACTTAAGTGACACAAAGATGTATTTTTGTCAGTAGTGATTTTAACCACATTAAAAAAAGCAATAAAAATTTTGTGACAAACTTAGCCAACTTAAATAAACAAAACAAAATAAATAACAATAAATTTGTATCTTTTTGTTTATCAAATCTTCAATTTATTACTTGTGGCAAAATCAAAGAACATTTAACAAGCAGATTTATTATGTTTAAGATGTCCTAAATTGGCTAAATTATACCTGGCTGCTTTGATCAAGTAAGACGGTAGCTTAATGTATTTACAAATAGATTATTTATGTATTATGTTGAGTATTATAATATCAAAAATATATATTTATGTCCCTTGAACGAACACTTGGTAGCTTAGATGTGTCTTGATTTTTTACTTAGATATTGTAATAGATTGTGCCATTTAAATGTATTCTTCTTCAGTTTTAGGATATTATTTCAATTCAATTGATTTCCATTACTGCAGGTAAGAAGGCTATCGTCTTAAAATATTTAGGAGAAGATTTTTAATTTTTATATGAAAAAAAAAATGTTTTTTTTTATTTTACAGGAACTGCTAATGATTTTCATTAAACAAGAATTGTGTCTGTTAATATTTAGCAAATGAGTTCAATCCCGATCCAAATTACTTATTATACCTACTGTAATGGTTATTACATTCGTTATTGTTACGTTATTTTGCTATTTCTTTACAAAATTCTTTAGCCACGGATTGTTACAATATTAGGTGTAAAAGTCGTAGTAGTAAATGATTTGATTTGCTTGTGATAACACAAATTGGAAGGGAGTGGGTGCATTTTGTTGTTTTATTTTACCTGAGCTAATTCGCGTGTAAATTGTATGTGCAAATGTATTGTGATCGTAGTATTGAATGAAGTCACAATTTAAGATTTATTTTAGTGATTTAAGCACTGCTTTTAGTAACATCTTCCTTATTCATTCATTCATAGAGATAAAAAAAAAGTTTGTACCTTGCCTTCTAGGCTCTACATTACAATTTTTCTTTTCCTTAAATTGGAAAATAGTCACATTATTTTGTAGCCAGAGATTCGACCCAACGATCTTTCACGCTACACAGGTACGCGGTAAGGACGTATTTAAATTCAGTTTTTAAATATATTCACACTTTACCTACCTAATCTGATTGAATTAGATTCAATAATAATTTCAACGAGATTTTATTTCAATGGTCAAGTAACAAAGTAAGCTTGTATGTTAATTATAAGGGATGTTCTTCAGAACTCTAGTAGTTTCTTGAATCAATCTTGAAATTTGTTTTCTACTTAAGTTCTTAATTAATTTAAACGTATTAAGGACTTTGATCTCAGCTTAATATAGTACTGGCAGTTGGGATGATAACATTCACGGTGATTTAATAACATAAATTATAAAAAATAACAAACCTAATGGCATAAGTGTGTCTTCCCTGGGGTCCCTGTGCCGCCGCCGCTCGCGCCGCTCCTGGCGGTCCCTGGCCATGATGGCCGCGATGGAGAAGTCGGTGGCGCAGGGGCGCGCCGAGCAGTCCTCCTCCATGGCGCGCTCCCGACCCTCGCCCTGCAGCAGCATCGAGTCGCCCAGCCTGCCGCCCGCCCACACGCCGTCACCGTCCGAACATCCCATCGGAGGCGCCAAAGGACATAGTCTCTGCAACTTCAAGCTCAGATACTCCCGGCTCGACGCTATCTTCACCTCCTCCACCATTCACTCGATAACTTCGGAGAAGTTCGCAAAGTTGCCAAAAGTCACAAAAGTATCAACGCACTACAACAAGTCCCGGAAACGACGAGGGTAAACAAAAAACCGTTCAGCATCA
This sequence comes from Maruca vitrata, assembly GCA_039566165.1. Classification (NCBI taxonomy): domain Eukaryota; kingdom Metazoa; phylum Arthropoda; class Insecta; order Lepidoptera; family Crambidae; genus Maruca; species Maruca vitrata. The sequence continues at coordinate 11,961,496 of CM076916.1, read as the reverse complement.
GCGGCGCTGTCGCCGTGGAGATCGCAAGTTTCGGAGTAGTGTTGAAACTTTTTACGCGGCGTCGCGCGGCAGAGCGGACCGGTGCGAGTTGGCGCGCTGTCGACTCGACTGAGGCGGCGGCGAGGCGCGAGGCGGTGGCCGCAGGGAGGGGCCTGCATCGCCGCCCTATGCCACCACACTCCGACCACGCACACACAACCGCTTTTTTATTACTTCTTTCTTATGGCGTCCGTCCCGCTCGCGCCGGCCGCGCTCTTTGCGCCCGTCCCTTTCGGCGGGCGAGTTTTTCTCCGCGCGATAACTATTGAAATTCGCTAAATGGCTCACCGCGGCGCGGAAAAGGCTCTCTCGTTAAACGGTGAGTTGATCGTATCGAAGTATTTATTCGCATTACTCGCTGCGCCGACGCTTCGCATCACTATTTATGCACTGTGAGAGCCGCCAATGGGGCTGTGCCCAGCGATTACTGGCATGAGAATATTCTTGGTTATAATATCATGAATAAATAAATAAGTTCATAGTTTATTACGCGATGCAAATGGCTTAAAGCACCCTGGCTATTATGGGATAACAACATTAATGGGCTATGATTAACTGCAATCGATACACATAAGAAATTTTTATGGTAGTTTTTTCAGAAGTTGGTAGATATTTTTATATTTTTTGCTTCTAACTGATTATAATCGAGAAAAAACTAGTTATCATGGGGACGCCAATATGATGTGTGATCTTACCGGTTACTATTAAATACTACCAATTATTTTTAATTATGAACCCGTAACTTTTTAAATAATTTTATAATTGAAGGAAAAGTTTTTTAACAGAAGCTCACTTAAACCTCCATCTTCGAAGCAGTACGCTGAAGTTATGTAAATAAATCGTAGTCAATAAACAGCTAGCGCGCCGATCCCGCGAGATTGCCCTTGCTTTATGGCGCTAGATCAAATTTGCGGAAAATTGAACGCACAGACTTTCGTATTTATAATAATTTATTACGTGCGAGCGGTGGAAACTAAGCATGTCGCCTGGCAGTAAAGCTTATCGACGGGGAGCGGTAATGGCCGCACAAATGGCCGTCGATACTCCACTCGTGACGAATCGAATTAATTATTTCGTTGATTTCTACGTGAGCCAAATGAAATAACCACTATTTTCCTATAAAAATGGCTCCGGTTTTAATTACACACGATTGGAAATGCTTGATACTGATTGTGAAAACAGTTATTTGTTATTTAAGATTAAGTATTCTGACTGCTAAAAATACGTCCAGCTAAGAAAAGAGATATTTGAGAATGTGATTTTGGAAGTATGAACCAATAACTTAATTTTTGGCGAATACTTTGTTTCGTGTATCAAATGTATTGCTAATATTACAAGCTAACTAGGGTCTTGTAACTACAATTAATTGTTTCAGCCCCCTTAATCTCGTGACGGTAACGGAACAGAATTTGGAAACTATACTCATTTGTTTTTTTTTTAAACAAAGGTGAATAGATTTTCCTAATTTGAACATCAGAAAGACTTAAATAGCGGACAGGAGTCATATTTCGCATTATGGCAGTTTTTTTTATAGGTAGGTACACTAACACGAGCCCTCACAATGTCAACTTAATAAAATTTTGTTAGTAATATTCGTAGAATTTAATATTAAATTGTGCACTTGGGGAATTTGCTGTCATGATAATACAGTCTGTCCAAATTTTTATAAAATTTTTAGTATTATAAACTAAAAAACTTTGGTAAAACTAAATAAGATATTTCAAATAATTATATTTTGTCTATAAGAAAATAATACAACTTTCTGTTTACCCAATATCTAAATAAGAACTAAGTATCTAAGAAAAGGTACATGTTTTCGATAATAAGTAATGAAATTTGCTGTAATTATAAGAAAAGTAGGTTGTTCGGCCAAAAAATTGGGAAGCAAGCAAACATTCACTTATTAACAACTAGTGACCCGCACTCGCTTCGCTTCGGGTGAACTTTACATAGAACCTTCCTCTTGAATCCCTCTATTTGTTAAAAAAACCGCAACAAAATCGCTTGAGTAGTTTTAAAGATTGAAGCGTACATGTATATATGGGCACAGAAAGCAACTTTGTTTTATACTATGTTGTGTTGTTGGATATAAATTAGACATGATATGAGTAATCTAAACTTAAATTAATGAACCTCAAGCCAGGAGAAATAACTACGTTTTCCTGTTAAAAAATTAATTTAAACTTGTCAACTAAGTAACTTACTACATTGTTTTTCACGATTACTATAAATGATCAATTAGTAAGTAATTTTAACATACTTGGACGATAAAACGAACTAAATTTGAACTGAAAATATATATTAACTAGGTACACTAAATTTCTCCCTTTTGTACAAATCACCTCAATATTAGGTCTATCTATTCACATGATACACGTAAATTCAGGCAACAATCGTGAACACAATATTTTTATCTCGTAAGTAATACCTAAACCTTAAGTTTTCAGAATAAACTATTTAAATATGTTTCCCTTTTATATTATCTAGAAAACATATTCACTCATATTTTTGGATAGAGAAGACATGTTGCGATTATTAAACATGAGAGATATGAATATTAAAAAAATTATACATTTAAGATATCATTGATATGTGTCATCAGCATACCTTACAGTAAAATTGTCCTTTTTCCATAAATATAGGCATAGGCCAAATTTTGGGTTTAGTCAAAAACTAAAATTAACGGTTAGGTTGCTGCTTATGACATTTAAAATTTTCATAATCTATATAAACTACATTAATTTATTATTTATCTTACAATAAAATTAAAAGTAAGTATCAGATTATAAATTTATTTCAAGTATCCACAAGAAAATAAAAAGTTGTTCGATTTTTATAATAATTAAATGTCTAACAACTACACGTTTAATATCATAGAGGAAATAATAATAAGGGCTTACAGTACTACCTTTAATTGTACTTCAAACTCAGACGGTAGCTAATTATATAAACGGGTAAAAAAATCGATACTATTGTCCATCGGAATCGCGTCCATTTCTCTTTCCCCAAATCAACGACGGAGTTGTGATTAAAATTTAAAAGTAAGCAAGTTGTGTGAACGCACTCGCTGCGATCACGGAGGGGGGACGACGCCCCCAGTAGGCGGGTCGCCGCGCCGCGGCCCGAATACGAACCGTATGTCGAAGCAGTAAGGTCCAAATCGGCTCTGCGTCCCCGGGTGCATTTAGTGCAAGTCCGTGTGGGAGTAAGCAATTCTTCGCTAAGTAGCTTTCGAGTGCGCGACGTGCTCTGAGTTTTTTCGCCGGAGCGCTTCATGATTATTATCAGAGCTTTTGCAAGCGATGCCCAGTTTTCGTTTCGATCGATTACAGCTTTCTCGTACTTCGCTTTTTCGAGTCGGATCGAGCAGGTTGTCAGTTTAAACGGCAACCAGCTATTACAGTGACTTTTAATGCAATCCCTAATTGCTAAATACGTTCGTCTTTATTGTCTTTTTATTTATTTCCGTTATTATAAATGTAGGGTTCCAATCATATAAATCATCCAGTTGTAGGAATTAAGGCTTTTTAAAAAAACATTATTTAATTGCCAAATTTTATAAAAATAGACGTCCAGAATTTCATAAAACTAGTTTTTTAATTAGAAATTTAAAAATGGGTAAGTAAATTCAATTTACTTTAAAATTTTAATAATTATCTCAAATGTAAATGCGGATAATCATAAATTCATGATAAGTACTAAATATTCAGAAAAACAGCTCTTGCAACTTTTAACCCATGATATTGAAAAATTTACGTAATTAGCAAATTATTATTTTCAGGCTCTACTTTTCTACTATCCAATTAATTTTAAATATTTTTCCGTTCATAAATACATATTTTATTATCTATGCATAGGCATCTTTGAAGAGAAAACAATTGTCGAATAATATTTCATTTAAGTTATTATTTATGTTTCGTCAGGTAGTTAGGAGAAGAGTAAATGGACTTAGTACTAATCAGCGCAACTGCAAGTAAGTAGCTGGACACAAATGTATACAGCAATTTCTGTCCGTGGCTGTTCCGATAGAAATATTTCTTAAATTTCGTACAGACTTTTGAAATGTTAAAGCCAACGCAGAATAAGAAATAGAACATATAACAGATTTAAAATAAGGGTGGTAACATTGAGTGTACCCTCCGTTTGGCTGGGCGCACCTGTGCATGCATAGTGCGCACTATAGCTCACTATGACAATAAAATTTTACCACCGACTGTTATTGAAACGGCTAAATCAAACTACTAGCGTTTGAGTCGGTATGAATGCTAGTATGTAACCGATACAGGTAGCAGAGTTCACTATTGAACCTGGATATTAAGACTATAAATAAACATTTAGGTTGGTATATGTTTTACTAGTGATCCGCCAACGCTTCGATCCGGGTGAATTTTACATAAAAAACCTTCTTTTAAAATCCCTCTATCTACATATTTAAAAAAAAGCATTGAAATTCTTTGGGTAGTTTTAAAGATTTAAGCATATATAGATATAGAGGCAGAGAAAGCGACTTTGTTTTATATTTGTAGTGATAATGTCCTTATACATTTTAGCGTCATATCAAGAAAAGACCAATGTGTAGCTATACAAACATCAATATTTAAACGTGTTTTAGTGGATAATACTTAAATATTAGTTTTTAAGTAAAATAATATTGTAGCCTCATAGAAATCCTTATCCTTTAAATATCCAAAATATAAATGAAAACAGATTCTGCTTCTTTCTTCATGTCATTTCTTTTTACAAATGATAAGCAAGTCTTAATATCAAAGAGGTAAATATATATTCTCGGTGTAAATACTATCTAGTTACTTGCCGATGTCTTATAACCGACAATGTCTTTAACGAATACTTACTTGCAACCACATTAATCACGATAAAACCTATCCGGTGGTTTTATTTTTCGCCCATTCATTAGACTGGGAAGGTCCTGATTTATTCAGTTGGGACCATCCATGGCTCTTTGTCGCAGTCACAGAGGCCGGTATCACTTGCGACAGAAAGTCTCTTGACCAGTATAAGCACCTATAACTGTACGTATGTTGAATTCCCATGATGTCGACCTGGGACCAAAAGGAAATACGTGCCAATGTACCGTATACTTGCCCGTTAGACCGCAGATTACCTAGGATGTCTGCAAATTATCTACTTAATAATAAGAACGGAAACATTTTTTCCACTTAAACATAACATATTGCCTGCTATATTATAATAAGCAGCGAATCTGTACTGTAGCTAATGTTACGCACATTAGCGGTAACAAACCTACATTTATATTCTGGTCTAACATAGGAATATACGAATCGAGTACTAGGAGTGCAAATTGTATAAAGAGCTACGCGAAGAAGATGAATGGACTGTACCTCCGTTCTGGCGCTCTGGTCTAGTTTCGGTTTTATTGTGTTTATCCTCGCTGTGACTGTAGTGACGCGGGTGGCTTACACAACTTTTCACCGCTGCTATACTTCTGTTATGCAATTAATTGTTATACTTTTTAAACTTAACTAAGAAAATGAAAGGATGTGATGTGAATGAATAGATTTGATTCACTTCAAAGTAGAGGGCTATAATTTTTCAAATTCTATTATATTATTTCCGGACAAAAAGATCATTTATAAGAACCGATTGAAAGATATTAAAATGATGATACAAGAACAATGATATTGTGCTATACATTTTTTTCCAATCAACATAGGTATCTCTCATAAAACTTTACCTTATTATGGACATAACTATTAATTACTTTGAATATCAGTTAAGTACCTAACTTAGATGTGGAAATAATATCTTTACAAATTGTATGAACATTTCTTAGGTAAGAAGTACAAATAAAACATTACTGGTACCTGCCAGAAAGGAGGGTATCGTATCGTGATTTCGCGAAAAACCTTTGAAAATACGGCAAAATCGTATTCTAAAATACCCACATTAGGCAGGGAATTGTGTCCAACACGTCTTTGCGGGGTGACAATGCGTCCCCTCGGCGGGCCCGCTCTCCCGGGAGCGCCAAATCGTATTGGTTTCCTGCCTTCCATTTGCCCTTTTTCCTCCGCTACACGCCTGCTGTTTGGCTAGCTGAGATCACGTGTGGTAACCATGGTTTTAAATATTTATTGGATTGGTAACGAACTCTACTTGTTCAGGTGAGCAAGTGAATTGTAATGATTGCTTACTAAATATGTTTATTCGTATTCTTCCTGGCTGTAATTGTCGTTTCACTTCCCTGTGATGATAATTGAAATAACGTAATCTAGTCAAATAATATCTTGAAAAGTTAAAGTCGATATTCAATATTAATACAGTAATGTAAATTGATGCCGATCAGAATACATCTTTCGTGTATAGATTCGTATTATGATTCTTGATCAGACATCGATTAAATAAGACACTCTAAGAGTCTTCGTCAATGGTTTACATAATACCAAACTATGTTGGAAAAATCTAAGGTACTCAAATCAAACAGTAAACCATACTTATGCAAGACTCTTTCAGATTCCCGATGCAAAAAGTAGGTAATTAAGAAATAAGAACACTTCTACACGCGAGAAACAACTCATTAATAACTATCGAAAACGATTACGTCGTGGTAAAAGTTTAATAAGCATTTAAAATGGTTTGTACGTAGAATAAATAAGTAAGTGTGCACCGTCCGCATAGTCATAATGTGCAAACGCCGAGCTCTCCGCGTTTGGCTGACAGTCCGCTGCGGAGGTGCTGCGCGGGGACCCACTAGCAGCGGGAAAGTGTGGACTAAATCTAGTTTTACTTATTATAATAAAACAAAACTAAGCATCTAAATATTCGTATATATTGCTGACGAGCGCATCACTAGTCAAGACGCAGTAAGTTATGTCTGAACTTCGCTTAATTTATTATCACGTAGAAAAGTAGATAGGTATTATAATCATAAGGTGCAGCGTGCCAAATCTTTTCAATTTTATTTGATAAAAACGATAACTAATTAAAATATTAAGCCAAAATATCGACTTATAAAACAATATAATGTAATTATTATTAAATCCGATACTCAAATTAAAATAGTTTTTAGAATTCATGTTTTCTGTACCTAACAGGTACAACGTTTGTTACAAAAAGATTTGTATGGAATAAATTGGCTTTTTGCTACGACCATTTTCATACATTTTATACACGGGTCTATGACATTAATATATCATCCAGAATGTATCCAAAATGATGTCCATTATGTAAGACTACATGTTAGATCCCGTTTCAGGTAGTAGTTTTGTTCTTGCCTGTTAAATTACAACTTGTATAATTATAGCATATTACCGCTGGTATTACTTTAGTTGAGTAGAGGTTCCGCCCGCAGTGCGGCCGCCGGCGGAGGCAGCGGGGCAGAGCGAGGCGCGAGCTTGCTTTATCTGCGCTGGCTCTGCGCGAAACAATATATTTATTGGACAGTAGCGCGCCGCTGCGCCCGATCCGGCGGATGATCTATTCACTGTGCACTTAGCCCGCACAGAGGACTGCAGCCCAGAGCGGATGAAAATAGAAAAGTGTTAGTTACGTGTTCACTCCTGAACAGAACGTCGTTTTGGGAAAAAATGTTACAGCTGATTGTTTGATCAGGGAACTTTCAGTTCGATTTCAATTTAATGGTAGAGAAAATCAGGTTATGGTTGTATATGAAGCTATGTGGATAACATTTATTCCGTATTAAAGATTGATTTCCTGTTATTTCTATGAACCAAAATAATTTTGATGGCGGAAATTGTAAAGGACATTTTAAAAGAAAGAAAAAATTGTATAACGTGGTGACTTCTCAATATTGCATTGTCCTGAACATAGGGAGTCTGTTGTGCAGCGGAGCGCAGACCGTCCCTCATTCGAGGAAGGTCACAGTTTGCTCTGTCCGCCGGCCGCAGCCCGGCTGTCGCGCACTCTGTTTTACGACACAGCGCCAGTTTTGTTTCCAAGATTAAGCGAAACTAAACTGCTGGCATACACTACTCACTGACCTCACACTTATTTATTGCGCGAACGATACCGCCCGCCCGCTTATTTTTCGGAACGGGAAAAACAACTGAAACCTTGTTACGTACAAATAAACCGCTGGGACGTCTCAATCACAGCTCTATTTGTTCGCCGCCGGTCTCCGGAGAGGCGAACAAGATGGATCGCGGTGTCAACACGAATTTGCATCCCTTGTTTGTCTCCACGGAGCCTCGGCGGAAAAAACACCGCAATCTCATTGGGTTCGGTGCAGCGAGTCGCCCGCATCAGTTATTCGCCGCTGCGGCCGGCTAACACGATTATCTGTCGTTTCGAACGAGACGTTCCTTTTTTCCATTCCCTTGTTTTCCAACTAAACGTCTGCTCCGTGTTTTTCTGAATAGGAAATGGGATATGTCAGACGAAAAATTGACAAAAATATGGCCGACGCCAATGGAAAATAGTGGGTTTTGCGATAGGATCTGTCGGATCGCGTGCACACTGAAATTTCATTTGCAAGATCATTTTCTTGTTTGTCATGTTTTGCTTTGTGTTGTTTTGTTTATGGACGCAGGTGGTGTCTTGATAAGGTCACGAAATGCGAAGTATATTATTGTGTATATGTATATTATAAGAATGTATTTCCCGTGTCTCAAAATGAGCAGTGTAATAAACATGAGTCTCGTAGTTCGTCGTAGGTATTGTTTGTTGGTCATGAACAGTAAGTCGGATGGTGGAGGTTACGTGAAGAGCGGTGTCACGTTGAGCGCCGCGTCACGCGCGCGTGGGCGGCGCCCGGGTCACGACCTGATCATGTTCGCTTATGAAATATAATTCAATAACTTGTTCATTTAAAATTTTTTCCTACCGTGTACGTTTGAAATAAACAAACTCAGTATGGGTACCATTATCCTACTACGACATTAAAAATTCATTTCATCATTAACGTTACATACTTATTTCAGTAAAAGGGAACTCTGTTATCATATCTCTCCTTTTCCTCTCCTATCTCATTAGCACTTCCAGTAGCGGGGTCATAAAAACCTGCGCCGACAAAAACTAACCCACGAGATGACAGATGCGATACCAAATATTTCGGCAATGCGCCGTTTCTGTGAAACAAGATGCCTCAAGTTGATTTATTAACCAACCCGGGACATTACAAATTGTTTCCAAACGTAGTGTTGGCCCAATTTATTTCTTATTTAACGACGTGGGTGAGAAATCACTTGGATATGTTCTATCCATCTTAGCATAACAAAAGGTGTTTCATGGTTCTACAGCGTTATCGAGCCGGTGCTTAGTCATAAATTGCACGGACATCAGAGCTGTGATTGCACCATGAATTACCTACGGCGAGCCACACGCAACGGGTCATAAAGATCTTTCTAATGTCTTCATATGACGCTCACAGGCGCCTCAACACAAAACTAGCGCCACCAAACTAATAATTTCCTCGGTGTGGAGCGTCCGCGGAGAGTAGCTCACACGGTCTATCCGACCCACTGATTACGACTTGATTACACCCCACAAAAACTTTCATAACCCGGAACTTCCATTGCCATTAGTGACTAAAAACAATTATTGACTCCTCATGATAGCAATTAACACCCATCTGTTATTACTTCCAAATCTTTACTTTCGGTAGACTTACCATCATGTGTAATAATGAGTTACTTCTTGTTTTTACGTCGGTAGACTTACAACATGATTGAATTGATTGTAGTCGAGATTGAGACGTTTGTGTTAAGTTATAAGATTCATATGGGTTCGGTGTTGGGCTTACTCTAGTAAATGTGTCTGGTAGACGTGTGAAACCGCCGCCTCGCGCGCGTGCAGACCACCCACGCTCGACCACCGACCAGGGGGCGTGTGCGCAACACACATGGAAGGGACACACTTTTGATGAGTTCCAGTTTTTGCGCGATGCCGTTTGATTGTTTAACCTTTGCACGACGCGAAAGAAATGTGAGGAATGATATTGGAGATGTAAATGGAGTTTGGATGTCTGGTTACACGACGAGTGCGAGATAATGATCGGTTGGATGATTTAAATGCGTCAACAGGTTTGACCCCGGGCAGGCGGGCGTTCCCAGGGAGTGTGGTCCGGGCTGTCCGCGGACGCGGCACGCGCGCTATGCGCTGCGCCAGCGCACCTCATGCTCCTAACCGCTTAATAAATGACCATCGCGCTGTATTAGGCGGATCGCATATATCATTTATGTAAATTGTGACGAAGACATATCTAGCTCGGTGGTTCGCCGTGCGACGCGCATTCCGTCTCAACTTAATATACTTTTGAAGTGAAATAAATCCACAAATGAATAGTCACTGCTCATTAAGAATGACTGGTTAGGTTGTCACGACAGACGAAATGGATATGACCGCTTTTAGTGAATGTTACATGTTTCGTTTGTTTTGTTGTCCTGCATTGCATGTAGAACATAATAATACAGATATTTTTATTAGGTTACACAAAAATCTTGAGTGTATAATTTAATTTGCGTTATAAGTTATTTACAGTCTATTACAATTAATTTGAATTTGCCAATTGAATTAATATGGCCAATAATGCCCATCGATCTGGTTTATGAAATAACTGTTATTTTTTATGTGGCGAACTTATTTTACAAGTATCACGCTAACGTTCCGAAACAATAATTAATTAAAAGTTATTTGCTGTTTGAATTTGAAAGCTCATTGATCTGATCTAGTGAATAACCGTTATATTTTTATACATCTGGCTAATTTATCAAGTACCACGCTTCAGTGAGGCACTCTACTATTCTCTTTTGTATGAAGCATTATTAATATATCTTTACTCAAATATAATAACGAATAGCGAGAACCATAAATTTACGTCGTTCGTAAGACCGTGATGTTCAGTGCAAGGTGTTCTTACTCTTTTGAGGTGAAGGGTCCATTGTTTGCAAACGTCTTTGTTGGTGTTGTGACAACTGTTTGTGACTCAATATAAACAAGATTGATTTGTGAAATATACGCGTCACGAGTAAATGCACTTTAAATGACTCTACATTATGAAGGAACCGAATAAGTTTATTCTACAATACAGGATGATTGTATTCGATCATGTAAACAGAATTTAATTTACAGTAATTTTGTGACAAATGAGAAACTTCATGTAAAACATGACTAATACATAGTAAAGAAGATATAATATGAACATGGATATGGGAATTCACGCACCTGTACCCGTAGTAAGTAGTTGGTTTTCGTAGCACCTCGTAGTCGAGATGACAAATAATATTCCTACGAATTTACAATGTGACCGTCAGAAAGTATTAATATGACCAAAACTTTGTTAAGAATAACGGGGGTATAAAAGTAAGTAAAAGTAAAATAGGGATATCCAGGAAGGATATCAAAAAATAACTGAGTAATTTTATCATAGCCTAAAAGGTCGATGGCCGAGTGGTTAAGATCGTTCCTTGCCACGCGGGAGGTCGCCAGTTCAAACCCCGGCATGTACCACTGTGTTTTTCAAATTTAAACTTCATATGTACGATTATTCGACGCTTTGACTGTAAAGGAAAATATCGTGAGGAAACCTGCACACCTACGAAGAAATTCTTAGGATGTTGACTGATGAGGTTGACTAAGGCCTTATAGTCCTAATTTAGGGTAGGCCCGTGTCACAGCAGTGGAGACGTATATGGGCTGATAAAGTTGATGAAAATGGTCCGAACATTGTGTTGCATTAAATATTCCTCAAAAAAATGGCAATGTTATTCGCAACCCACCCTCTAAATATCTCGACGTAACCGCAAGCGCATCTGCAATTGATCAACGGAACTCGCAGCTCACCCGAGACACTATTAAGACATTTTCGAGCATTGTTCCGTGAGATATGGGGGGCGTCTAGCGCTAAACACGGCTCCCGCGGTGACCACTCGTGGCTGCTGCGTGTGGCCTCAATGACACGACGAATTCAATTCCTTGAACGAGCTTGTTCTTGCAAAAAATCGTATTGGCCTCTAGTGGGAGTTTAATGTGTTCGAATGTCGATCAATAACAAATGGCGTGCGTATGATTTGATTGTAGATAATGTGATTAACAATAGAAGGGATTAGAGCTCAGGTGTCTGACCTAAGTGCTATCATGTGTAATAATTGAGATTCCAAATACGTGTACAATTATTTTTACAATTTTGACTACAAACAACATGAACAGTAAGAGGAGATTTTTATTTTGAAAACAATAGATGTGTTGTATTTATTTTGAACCCTAGTTTACTTATTAGCAATATTATTTTTCACATTTATGCAACGTGACTGTATTGCACAAAAGAGCGATAATTTTATCAATTGTTTCTGACGAAACTGAATAGTATCGAATAATTCAATCATGTAGTTTTTTTTCAGCACTATTTGGCTAAAGCATTTGGAGCACATGCAGTCCCGAGGAGGTCCGTGTTTGGACACTGGTCCACCATTAACGCACGGCACCCCGTCGCTCGCGAACGACACATTTTTTCGCCAGTTTTTTCCCGCCCCCGATCTCGGTTTGTCAACTGGCACATTAGCCAAGGTGTTTCCACTTTGGTGGTCCAATTTTTTGCGGGCACACCCTGTTAATTGGTGACAATGGTGATCACCAACCGTTCGGGTGAAGAGAGATGTTTCCGTACAACAGATGGTGGTCACGTCATTATCGAAATGAATGATCTACATACGCCGTTGTCAAATGGGTTTGCTTTCATTAAAAAATAAATTATATTATAATGTTCCAAGAAGGTCATAGACCTTCTTGATACATTGACAGATATTTAAATATTAACGTTTACAACTTATAAAATGGATAGTTATACCAAACAAACAACAAGGAAATACTATCAGACAAATAAGTAGCTTTATTGATATACTCTTAACTAATGACTGTTGTTAGTTTAAAAGCAGCTCCTTGACTTTTTTGCTCCTTGAAGCTTTATCCATAATGGTAGCACACGTCAGGAGCAAAGTATTACCGCTTGCGTCTGATAATGGGCCATATGCAGTTTTTCTGTGCCTATTTTAGGTGCACCGATGAAGAGTGTGCCCGGCGCCTTCAAACGATCAGCCACTTCTGACTACCGTCTCCGACGCGGTATCTGGCGCCACATACTCGATACTGCCCACTCAAATGTGAGAATCTAAGAAACAAGTGCCGCTCTGTAAGGTTATTTTTGGAATCACCTGCTATATTGACACTTCAGAGAAAAGATGTTCTTACTCTTCATTTCATAATATAGAATAATGATTCATCGTATCATAATTTTGATGCGCATATCAAGCTGGTAATGGATGAATCAAAGTTTATTTCGATCTCAGTTCGACTAAAAATTATTCTGTAGTATCTTTGCACCTTCAACGGGGTTTTTTATTGATGGTTGTGTTAAAATTTAATTCAGTACAAAAATATATTAATTTGCGATTTTGTTGACTCTTACATTGATTACGGGCATCAAATGAATTCCACTAAAATCTTTGATATTTAAAAAAAAACTGCAATTCAGATAAAACGCAAATAAAGCACCTGCTTTATATTAAATATGCACTTCATGCATTAGGTACTAGATATGTTGAAAAGTGTGCCTGACGCATCGTAAAACAAATTGAAATTGTGAAAAAGTACCTACACCTTAGACAAGCCACCTATTTTTACCCGACTACGGCAAAGCAAAAGGAGGGTTATGATTTTGACAGGCTATGTATGTATGTATGTATGTATGTATGTATGTATGTATGTATGTTTGTATGTATGTATGTATGTATGTTCATCTGTTCCCACATAACTTCTAAATTGCTTGTCAGAATTCGACAAATGACATATCATTAGAAGCGTCTTAATTGTCCGCTGGTTATAGGCTATATAGGGTTTCACAAAATCTAATGTGGCGCCCACTAGCGGACAAAACATACAGAGTAAAAAAATAAAGTTAAGATAAATACGCCGTGTTTGGTATCATTGGAAAGCGCTTTACTTGTACATTTTAAATATATATATATTACTAGCATTTGCATCTGACTTTACGTATATTCATGGACTGATTGCATATAGTTCACATCTTTTCGTTCATAGCTTCTTTACTACTTACTAACACCAAAATAGTACAAATAATAAAAGTTAAAAACTAAATACGACAAAACGACGCTGAAAAAGTATAAAACAAGATTTTAGAACATACAATACTATTTTGAAGTATGCAATATTTACTATGTAGAGATAAGTTTTCATGTTTGAAAGGCGTAGTCACACGTTCCATACACAAGTACCTACCTACCGTAGCACTTTGACAACGTGTGACTGCGGTTTTCCAAACATGAAAACTTATCTCTACATAGTAAATATTGCATACTTCAAAATAGTATTGTATGTTCTAAAAGTCTTGTTTTATACTTTTTCAGCGTCGTTTTTTGTCGTAGTTGGGTTTTAGTTTTTAACTTTTTATTTACAATTAAATTGTAATAAGAAATAATGCCGTCCTCATTTTGATGCCGTGAAAAGCTTGCACCTTATGCCAATATCTGGCAGACATGCCATGCACCGCACAGAGTAGGGCTGATTATGCGCGGTGAACATCTCGCGTCGTGTTTGATCGCGATTTAACCACCTGTGCCTGACGCTTTGTGCCGCCGCTCACACGCGTACCGTCAGCAGTGACCTGCTGTAAGTTAGCTGACGCTTAGCCTATACTTAGGTGTCTGACCGATTTCGGTTGAGGATGGCCGACCTCAATGGAGATCAGCAAAAAAACGCAGCACATTTTGTAGTGCACGTGCAAACACCAGTATTGCCTCCGTTCCCTTACTCTCATAGGTCGATGAGATGGCAATCCAGACCAACATTACCAATGAGATATAAAGAGCAAGTCTTAACGTTCTTTTCAAGATACGGTCATGCATCCACCAACTTCTTGACTTCGGACTCAGTAGTATCTTAAGAGAAAATCACTAATTTGGCCTGAGCCGGGATTCGAATCCGGGTCTTCTCGGTCTTTACGTGGCTTTTGTTTCCAATAGACCAACGAAACTTAGCATTTATAAATATATTTATTTGCCAACCTCAAAAAGGCTGGGATGTAAAAGAATATCCAGAAAACAGTCTTTGAAGCTTTTAATTACTAACCAGAACAAAACTAAATATATCACCTGCTGCAAGCTTACTTCTTGCGAAATATAGTTCTCTTTGTCATATAGTACACATAAAAGCGGCCAAGATAGTGCTTCGTTATTTAGCATAGCGGTAAAGCGCGTGCAGAAACGAATGTCCACTCTTTTTATTACTCAGTTACCAATACATATACTCATGTAAACTCATTATTCCAGTTCATTCGCTATAACCTTACATTACCTTTTACCTTTATAATTATTGTGCATTATCTGATCTGGCTGGGGTAGGTAGAGCAATTTTCAATTTCTTACTAAATTATGTTGAATGTAGACCTGGATTCGTTTTTAAAAAAGTCAAAACAAAATTAAGACATTCATGATTTCGATAAACTCAGTATAATTACAGAAGTAGTAGGTAGTCATTAAACTGTATTTTCTTTTAATTTTAATTTTGCGTAATTAAACTGGTTTACTTGCTAAACTTACTATCCATGAGCTGAAGGGCCACAGTGCTTCTGACGGTACTTAAACGCCAGTAGAGTTTTTTGCAAATTTGGCCGCGATCGGTCTCGCCTATTACTGCAGACTTTAAGCTGTAACGATATCATTTTATTGCCATAGACTCTGTTACACTGGACGGAACCAGGATTAGTTTTACTTAGGATTGGAGTTTAATTCAAATTTTTTAGGACTCAGATTTTCTAATTATGAAATCTTATAAGAAAATAAGCAAGGCCTGAGCATTCCTTGTATGATCTTCTTTCCTATTCTTAACATATTTCATTATCAAATTAAATAAACTTATAACTATTGAATAATAGTGTGGTGATCAGTGTAGTGACCATTCTTTTGTAACAACAGGGTAAAATTAATAGCATGTCATCTCCTTCTCAAGCCAACAAACTCGAAACTTTAACTTTCCCAGCAGCAGTTTAACCAGAAGCAAACTTGCAATTCAAATTGTCTCATTTTTGCAACTCCTATTTCCCACAGCTTTCAGCAATTTGCATTCAATTTGCGAGAGATATTGTTTTGAACAATTGCGCGACTGCTCCAGTTTTGCATAAAACAAATTTTATTCGCAATCGAAACTAATTACCGTTCTGTCCAGGTCTGGTGTTGATGAAACAACGTTTTTGCCGGAGATTCGCGGTAGTCGCGTTATGGCGCATAAACGTTACGCCTTCTTAATGACGCTAAATATATTGCTCGCGAGAACCTGCCGCGGCGCGCAGCGATCGCGTCGCTTAATTGTTTTAAACGCTAAACGCTATTGCTGCTGAGCTGAATGCTCACACGACTGGGATTACAAAAATAGGTCCTTGTTTCAGGAGAACTCTTTTTGTCTTGGTTGCAACGGCTTACGGCTAGTCTACGCAAACATCACTGCTTCAATATAATAAGTCATAATGTAGAGTATTTTTTTTTTGTATGCAATAAATTAATAGCGACTTGTCTTTTGATAAAAGGATTCTACATAAAAAGCGTCGATAGCCGAGTAGTTAAGGTCGTTGCTTGCCATGCGAGAACAGTTCAAACCCCGCCACGTACTAATGTGTTTTTCAAATTTGAAATCCTTGTACGATCGATCGACGCTTTAACGGTGAAGGAAAACATCGTGAGGAAACCTGCACAGTGTGCAGGGTCTTCATAGGTGTGCAGTGCACACCTTTGTGCAGTGCAAATTCTAAGGTTGTGTAGTCGACCAACCCGCACTTGGTCAGCGTGTTCGACTAATAATAATAAGGCCTTTGGGGTAGTCGCCCTAGTTTAGGGTAGGCCCGTGCCCCAGCAGTGGGGACGTACATATACGGGCATTAGGCCGAAAGAAAGGAGATCATTAGATAATCTCCTTTCTTCAGGGATATAAAATCTGTTATTTATTTGTATCAAAATTATTCTTTGGTGTGATCTAAGAATTCGGATATTGCCACATCTGAGGGCCTACCATGAGTTGGCTATTGAAAACTTACGTACTTTAAAAACCTATCGAGTTGTTTTTCATACGGCCGATTTTAGTTCTTCGCGTAACCACCAGTGGCGCTGTACAAGTTTTTCATAGACATTTACGTAGGCGATATCGAGTGCGTAAGTTTTAAACTCATGGTAACCCCACTGGTCTGTTACGTATGTACCAAGATTAGGCAGGTACAGTATTTTACGTGACATTCACAGTGTTCACTTTACTTTAATATCCAAATGAATGGGTACCTGAAAAAGGAATGTTATCTAAATGAGTGATACCATCTTTCAGTCTGCCTAATGGTACTTCACGCTCGAGCAGCAGAAGCCGAGCAGCAGACGAGCAATAAAACAGGGCGGCTCGTAAACCCGCGCGGCGCCCGCGCAGCGCGCTTCAAAGCCACGCCGACAAAGGCGCCGCGCAGCGCCCTGTCAACGCAGTCACGGTCCATACTTAATTTCAGCCCCCGGCTAAAATTACGAGCGATGAGTGTTATCGACAATTGAATATTAATATCCCGAATTTACATAAAACTCCCATGAAAACGAGATAAGCGCAATCGCGAAATAAGTACGACGCAACATAAAATGCAGCGAAGCTATACCGAAGCAGCCTTGTAATCCGCTGGAACGAGCCCAAAAACTGTGGGCGTCTCAAGACAGAGTCGCCGTTTTAATTGGTCGCATTAGGACTGAGCTCCTTATTAATAGGTTGATTACTTGCGGCTCCTGCAGCCGGACGCACCGCGCCGCAGTATCTGCATCTCGGATGTCTAAGAAAAGCTTTCCGCGTATCGCTAAGGCGCTGGCAAAAATATTGTCTTGCAACATTGTTCCAGACTGTAACTGCGATTACCTTGAATTATGAGACTGGAATAATTCGAATGGCTTAGTGTTTATTCCAAAGAGATACTGAGTCTTAGAAAAGATACTTATTTTTCATAATATTTGCAGCTGCATTGCTGCTTTCGTACCCAACTTCTACTAACGAATAGTATATACCTTCACCTATTTTCAAGATTTATATCACTCGTTTTATCCAATACTAGCTGTGCCAGCGACTTCGCCGCGTCTTCCCCCGTTTTTTACACATTTTCCATTGTATCTTTGCTCCTATTGGTCGCAGCGTGATGTTATATAGCCTAAAGCCTTCCTCGATAAATGGTCTATACAACACAAAAAAAAAATTCAATTTGAACCAGTAGTTCCTAAGATTAGCGCGTTCAAACAAACAAACAAACAAACTCTTCAGCTTTATAATATTAGTATAGATTACTAAATTGTTTTAAAAGTTTCTGATTACACTAATAAAGCTCAAAAATACCTAATGCAGTAGGTATCTCTACTCTAGTTAAAGGTCTTTTATAAAGTTTATCTAATCTCACGGACTAGGAGACATCATAATTTGTATTAAGAGGTATCCAGTTTCTATTCATTATCATCAATCAACATTAGTTTAGATTTGTTTGAAAAGTTCGTAAAAAAAATTACAGTACGCACCCAAACAACCAATTGACGCAAGACTTATCAATTTAAAAAGTTTAAAAGCAACCGATTGCCGCCTCATCGTTTAAGTAGGTTCACTGCGTTTGAAGTTCGTAACCACGTAGCCAAAAATATCGATGGAGTTCGCATTTATCCGCCATATCAGCGCTCGCATAAATCTGCGATTGTCGGAGTCCGCCGCACTCCCCGGCTGATGGTTTGTATCATTTGCAAAGCAGCTAAGAAAGTATCTCGAACGTTTAACTTTGCTAATACGTGCCAGTAATGAGGTCTTGGTTGATGGATCGGGAAGATCAAGTGATAAATTATATTTGGTGTTGTGTATTCTTAATGAATACATCTGCTTAGATATATACTGACCCGTCGAAAAGTTCCCTTATCAAAATGCTATTAGGTAGATGCCAGTTGATAGATGAAGATTGTTAAACGATGATCATTAAGTATCTTCGTTTAGCATAACTGCTTAAAAACAATGTTATCATACCTACTTACAATCGTAACAAAAAATATATTTCGTTACATTCGCTAGTGAAAACCCGTATTGTTGTAGCCCATTCATCAAATCTTATTCCGCCGGAAAATTCAAATGTTTTTTGCGAGTACACCGACGATTACTCATAAAATACGTTCTGTTTATACCGAGCTGAATATGGAACGTGTTACTAAAATTATCAAACGGAGTACCTAATAATCGCATTTAAGACACATTACAAATGTTGTTCGCATTGAATGGCCATCACTTTCGGTTTATCGGCGGCGCGGCAGTGCTGCGGCGCGTGCGCTGAGTCAGCCAGCGCGCGAGTGCGGCCCGCAATTAAGATTGCGCCGATGAAGACACATGCTGAAGTGTTTTCTAATTACGTACACCATCAATCACGGCTTCCACCGCCAGAACACCGCCAATCAAGTAATTGCATCGCGTGCATCGGCTTTTCGGCCCTCGATAATAATAGGCATTTTATTGCCCGTAATGGAGTCTCTAGGGCCGCCGTTTAATGCTCAGCGTTCGCTGCTGCTTTTAATTCAGATTAATATATGCAACGAGGCAGGAAGTACGCCCTCGTGTCAGTACATTTCGTAATCGATTAGCGTTTGATTGTTCTGCTGTAATGGGGAATTGATATCGAGTGCCATCACGTTGATTGATTTTGAAAACACGCAACGTCTTGCCCTCGCGGCCCGGAATGCTCGGACTATTAGTCAGCTCCTAATCCGACATACCTTGGTGTCAGCTAGTTTCTTGACACGGCATAACGAAACAGATTTCGTTTGTGGCGCGCTGTGCGTCTCCGAGTGACCCGCGGGAGGTGATGCTAATCGGACAGGTGGCTTGGTGTTACCGCACCGTACATGTATTCACACCCTAAGCTCATACACAATAAAGATGAAAATCGAATGTTATAGCCACAGCGCGATCACAAGATTTTTTGAGAACTTCGCAACAAACATAAACTGTGATCGATCGGTATTTTAACTTCTTCACTTTTGCCGCCCAGAATCAGTATGAGAGCATGTAAAAAACTAAATGATTGATAAGATTTATCCAAAATTCCAAACTGATAGACCCCCGTGTTCAACACTAATATCCTTTACTGATTCACGTAGGTACACGAACATTACAAAACATGTAGGTATTAACATTACAAATAATGCTGACCTACTTGCCAAATATGAAAAAGCGAACAAAGTACCTAACTATTACGCAAGTAAACGCTGGTAGTTCATAAATCATAGTTCATTAGCAAACGCCTGACCTATTGTGACATCGACGATTCCGCGGTACCATCACGATCCCAGAACAAAATCTGTGAACGTATTTTAGTGCTCTTGTTTACTTATGTAGCCTTCATATCAGATCAGAGATGTTATCTTAAGTATGCGATATTTCATGCGCTAGTAATGCTCGTACCTACCGCGATGTAACATTTTTGGTCCGGTTTGGTAATAAATATGTATGCTATAAATAGTTTTTAGTGTATGGTAATTGATACTGAATCATTTGTCCGCTTACAAGCACATATGTGTGTATAGAATTGATAGATCTTAACTGCTTACAAGCACATATGTGTGTATAGAATTGATAGATATTAAATTTAACGTTCGTATCAGTAAAATTAGTCAACAAATCCTCTAAGACCATGACAACACTTTGACTTGTAGGTAGACCGAATGACGTCGCCGATCCAAGGAACATCCCGAGGAACCGACAGCGCGCTCACGCCGATCAACAAACGAGAATCAATTGTTAGAGAGATCACCTATCACCGTTCAGCGTTCGTAAATCATGATCAGCGATGATCGGCCGCGATGCGACGTCAGATTACGGCGCTCCTAGCTTTTTGTTTGTAATTTGTGTTCGCCGCCGAATACTTGGATGACTTGCGGGGGCTAACTCGGTTAGTTAGTCGGTAATTCGTCAGACTGTTTTTGTGTCTGTGATCCTTTGACCGTGGAAATGCTATCGACGAGTGCCGGTAACACTAATTGAAGCGAATGCCAACTCGATTGTTACTGACAGTTTGGACGAATTGTACAACCATTCGAGTATTTAGTGTCGCAATCGTTAGAATCAGTGTAATGATAGCTTAGATTGCTCATGATATTTTCTAAAACGTACCAATTATCTATTATGTATGTACCAACTACAATTAACATTAAATCGTCGATTTAAATCATTCAGAACTTGGAGTTTCGAAAACAACTATTTCCCCTAAACACCCGTCATACTTATACTCCCTTGCGTCATCAATAGAGTAGGCCGGGGTAATCTCGTCGCGTAAGAGAGTGGGCACCACGCGCGGGATCCGGCGAAGCCGCAATTACCGCGGGCTTTGCGTCCGCAACCCCTCACTAATCGCGGGGTCATTGCTGCCCCTAATCCGTCCGACATACTACGACTAGCTGCGATAGGCTCTGATACAGGAAATAGTGCTGAGTATGATGTACAGTGTACACTTCGTAACTTTAATGTCATGGTAGGGTACAGTAGCTCTTATTTTTAATTTGGATATTTTGTTGTAACAAGAACTGCAAATGTACGAATGAAAGAATTTATATTAATATAATTAATGTGTGTACCTACTCCAAATATAACAGGTTTGTTAGGCAAATACCTACCATTAGCCAAGAGATTGGAGATCGGGCCACTTGAAGACATTGTCTCAGCTACTATTGTTATGGTAAAATAAATATTTATATTGAATAAATAATTTTTCAGAAACAATACTCTAAATCTCAGAATTTTTGTCATATTACTAGTAAACCACATCTACAAAATGTTTGCGTTTATTTGTCGTCCTTAATAAACCTTACGATATTAATAACACGAAGATTCGAGTTAAAATAAAAAAAACTCTCGTTATACTAAAGTATCGTGATACGCGTCGGTAGTATAAAGGTGCGTGCACAATGGGCCGGCATCAATAAGCGGATGAGGAGTCGGTAATCCGTCAGAAAGTGTCGCGCGACACCGCAACAATGGCTGCCTCGGCGGCCAATGGGAGCGGGGCCACCGACACAGCTCACCTGCTATAACGGACGTTTACACTTTTGACGCTAGATAATTCGTTTGATTGCAGTCTAGATTTCCATATCGGACAGTAGCTTCAATGTTAATGGGTGGATGGCGCATTGGGTGGGGCCCCTGTCTTTTGCGCCTAGAGTCGTAGGTTCAGATCCCACTCGGGAGAAAATATGTGCTGAACATCAGTTTATCGTGTCTGAGTGTGATATATTTACATTTTTAGTTTATTCAGTCAGGAGATACCAGTCACAACTATCTGTCCAGTGGTTGGTAAACAGTATACGGGTTAGCGACCCCGGCTCCTCGAGCTACTATCGACTCAGTCCAAATCATCCGAGGCGATAGTATCCTTCCTCCCCCTCTCCTTCCCCCGTCATATATCCTTGCTACTCGTGAGAACGCAATGACCTTGTTAAAACAATGCACAAGGCAGAATGGCGGCGACGTGGTTCACAACCCGTCACGTCACGTTTCTCACAGAGGTGAAAAGTGGATCGCTGGAAGTGATCTCTGCCTACCTTCCTGGGAAAAAGGCGTGATTGTATGTATGTATTTACATTTTTAGTTAATTTTAGGCACTACTGTTTCTGATGTCTGTAACACAAGTGCACGGTCAATGTATGTTATTTTGGGTAATACATATTTCTTTAAATTTCTATCTGATGCAGTTTCTATAAAAACAATGCCACCTATTAAAATGTGCCTGTATTCATATCAAATTCTAGATAAAGACCGTTATGCTAGATTATACACCGGTGTATAATCTAGCATACGTTGGCCTTGGCATCGGCCAAGGTGTTTTTAATTTTAACTGTGTTTTGCAATAAATTCAAAAATGTATTTACTTGGGATCCTGTATCCTCTCGCTGTACGCATACACCCTCCTCACGCGGCTGCGATTCCCGCGCAAGTTTTCCGACGTGCGGCCGTCAGTCCACTTTATCCAACGTCGATCAATGTGCCTCACCTGCAGCCACTGTATCGATGGCATTTTGGAGATCCGCATTTGGTTCCGACCCTTTGTAATATTATAAATGTAGTAACGAAAGTGACTCTGTCTGTCTCTTTGTCGCGCTCTCATGCCTAAATATACTGAACAGATTTACTTAGAATTTGTTACATAGAAGCCGAAAGAAGGGCATAGATTTTGATTTTGATTTCGATAAAGACTTCACGCAGACGGAAACGGGGCAGAAAGCCAGTAACAATAAAACGGATCTGGTCGATCGAACAATTCTAGACTACTAGTTGTTCCATGTTTCCATGATAGAAACCATTTTCTTAATCGTATTTCATAATTTTGCTCGCGTGTATCAAAGAGGCAGTGGTCAACTTCTCCAATTGCAATCTCAACTCACTTTACCAATATTAAAACCCCCTTCCCGTCTAGGTGAACTGAGGCGTGGCCCTTTGAGAACAGCTCTTTTGAGCGCTATTTATTACCCACTTAAATCAGTTATTATTTCATACTGTAACTATGGACAGGTTACTAAAAAATCTGTTATGGAACCATGACGGGCGATCGCAGGCATTATTGGCTGGATTTTTAAAAGCGACACGGTGAATCGCAAAAAAAAAATGTTTTCCCGTCATAAAAAGATTACCATCGATTTCCTGACATCACACCGCGTTGTCTTGCGTGAATGGGCATTGTCAGGATGGCTCGGTAGGTAGCGCACAAACGCCGATCGTTCATGCCCGACAGCCGGCTGTGTGGCCGCGCCCTGATTGGCGTCTGCGCACACGCTGTGTAAACTATCGATAGATTGATCTTTAACTGAATTTAACTCGCGCTACAATTCGTTCTGTCAATCTGACATTTGTTTTCACGTTTAACGCAAACAATACGTTGATTCTATGCGCGTTTTTCATAATGTCCCGTCAACACTTAGCTTAATAGCAGGATGAAAAGACGTAGTACTAATTAAAAAATAAATAATTTAGTAGTAAGAAATATCAAAGTTACTTAGTATAGACAATGTTAAGTTAATATGATGATACATTTATTCCATAAACATACTTTTAGAGGAGGCTCGTAACTTATTAAGTTACGTAAGCTCATAATTTATGAACAGGCACGTTAAAAAAAACGGATAGACTTCATTCTCGTTGTTTATAAAATACTCATTTACTCAAATAATCCAAATGTGAAAGAAAGTTACTCAGCAAAAACAAATCTGAGTGTGAAATAATTTCATCCGGTAGTTTACTGTATTAGCGAATGTATACAATAATGTATAGTGTGGATCCCCAAGTTTAAAAGGCCTCGGTCTAAATATTTAACAACACAGTTTACAGACAAGACAAATCCACTTAAAACCGTTTGACACCGAAACTTTTATTGTTGTTGCGGCCATATTGTTGCATGCATAATAGGAACAACACGTCAACTTGAATTTACGTCGCTCGTCGGTCACGCGTAATTCTTTATTGAAAGCAACTGTCACTCAAACGTCAAAATATCATTTGCCGTATGAATTTCGCGGCCAATTTCCCATAACATCGGGTTTTTCTGATGTGGTCACAACAAAACATGTGTGTTGGATATTTTTGTTCCTATTTAACAAATAAAAGCGTAAGATATCGATTTACTTTTACAAAACCGTATAAAAATATGTATCCAACTGAATGACGGTTGTGGAGAAAAATATGAAAAAAGATTGATCAACATCAGGGCAGGAAATAGTTATGGCATATTAAAGTTATTAATAAGATTAATTAAGAAGGGAAACAATGTACTCGGCGTCGAGGTTCCGTAGGTGCCACGACATAATGCTGAGTGAAAGCCACTTTGGCACATTTAAGTAAAGTTTTAAGTAATTATGTATTTTTTATTTCTGTAACTGTGTGGAAATGTGCTGAATAAATATTTTTCGTTCTTTTTTCTAATATTTTTTCTTTACCAGAAGAAGTAGAACTAGTAAATTTCGCGCAAGTATCAATGGTGCAAAGGGTTTTATCGATACTATTAAATTTATTTTATCTAATATATTAAAATACTTCAATCTTCAGCTACCTTACTCTTGTTAATATTATGTAACATTTCGTGAACATTATCATTGCGGTATTAAGAGCTTAAATTGCAGAAAAGGCATGCAAAATGCAGTTAGAGATATTTGAGGGAACCTGTCGCACCTGAGGCCCATTCAGACACGAGGGATGGGATTGTAGACCGTATGGAGATAATGATAAAGATTACAGGTGCGAAGGTAAATTGGTATAAGCACACGAGCGGTCCGCGGCCGCAACAGACGGCGGCATCCGGCAAATTATAGACAAATCTCTGAACGTATTATTTTTTCAACGCGCGCGGGTGAGAAATGCATGATTGGGGACCGGCCTCAGATTACAGAGTAGCGGGAGGGACACGCCACCAGTCGGCCATCTCACCCACTTATAATCATTATTTGGACTATAATAAAGTGTAAGTAATTATTGCCACCCAAGCATAGAAATGTGAATGTTTTAGTTACATATTTTATGGGAGAGAAATGTTTTTTTAATATCAGTTGATGTTTGATTAAGGCAATGGTTATGTGATGACTAAGAAATAATATCCATCTTTGTGAATAGGAAATAAACATCTGATGAAAAATATGTTTATTTCCTATTCACAAAGATGGATATTATATCAAAGGTCGAAAATAAAAACTTAAACGTGTTCTTGTGTGATACTGGCAAAAACAAAATAAAACGATGTAAACGCAAAAACTCGATTCGGTCGATAACAGGCCATAACAAAATCGAAATAGGTAGAGACCGATTTTAACACGTTGGATGCCGCGTTAACTGTCATTAACAATTTTATGCAAATTCTAATTCGGATCACAGGTCCAAAGTGGGCGAATTAGGGGGAAAATTACAGGGCCGGCGTGCCGAAGGCTCGCTCAGGCCGCGCCGCGCCTCCCAGTTCGCACTTTATATCTGTTCGAGAAAATCTTTCAAATTGCTTCGCTATAAATAAGTGTCTCAAAGTGATTACACTTTACTATTTGCGACATATGTTTTTAAGTGAATTAAAGAAATAAATTAATGTTCTTTTTTAAGTTTGTAATTTTGTTTTTACCTGTAATAAAGCGAAAATATTTTTTAAATACATTAATTTAAAGGTGAAACTGAAGATTATTTGATCTGTAATCTATCCATATAAGCACAGTAAACATATATTATTCCCTCTCTCTCATTCTATCCACTAGTTCAGGTTCAACGCCGGACCAGTCCGGTGTTGATGACAAAGCTACTCCAAACTATAGTCGTATTCAGTTTGAAAATTAAGAAACTTTTGAGAAATAATAATGTCATCATAATTACTGACACTTCGGGACTCTACATGATTAAAATAGCAATTATGGTGTATTGCTTCTAACAATTGGATCACTGCATATTAATATACTTATTATTACAGTGCTTGACAAGGCCCTGTTTTCGGCAGGCCGTACACAGAAAGATTCCCGCAACAAATTAATATCATGTTTGGGTGTTTACGCGGCGCACGGCGCGGCTGATTACAAGTCCGCGGTAATAGGGCTACGCGTCCCACCCTATATTCAACTTAATGCTCTCGCAATTTCACTCAAAATAATGAACACAATAAAAAAGACGTTTTCGGTGGATCCCTAAATGAGAGCTGGCGACGTGAGGATCACGACTCCTCGCTGCCTCTTGTATTGATCGCACCACGATAGATGTTTTTTGATCTGACGAAATTGTTCTACGAACAACTAAATTGCCTCCGTTGTTATTGGACGACCGTATTGAGATTTACGCTGCCAGAATAAAATCATTACTTAACTGGTAGCAGCTTGAACAATAATATTTTTTTAAGGCATTTACGTAAGTTAAACGATTTTTAAGATGCAGTAGTTGCTTCTATTACATGTACCTACAGTCACGTGCACTGATATGTATAATACAGTTTAATTAAACTTTAAACCTTATCATAGCATAGTAAGAATGCATGGTGTACTGTACATATTTCAGTGCAGGCGACTGTACGTAACTGTTAAGATGATTACGAGGCTACTCCAAGCCATAATCAATAATCTCAAAAATATGGGTACTGGTTGAACACTTAATAAAAAAATTCTTAACTAGCAATTTAAATCTTAAGCTAAGAAGATCTGTAAATTATTCGTTAGTAAGTATCTTATTAAATTTGTAAGTTCAAGTATGTATTAAGTTATTTTTCTTTATCATACATTTCAACCGGCTACTGCAATTCATCACTAAGTAAAGATTCACTTACTTGAATTATCTTGAATTATAAATGGTAACTATGTAATTTAACAACATGCTCGTTATTTACAAGTTAAACTGTATACCGGGTGCCGGGACTACCGGGCTAGGCTGATAGGGCGTCCCGAGGGAGCCGATCTGATAGCCCTGGAATACGACGACAGTTCGCGCGAGCCCCGGCGCTTATTATATACTGGCGTGATAAAGATAAGCCTGGCCTTATTGTTGTTACGCGAGGTATAGATAACGTCCCACTGGGCAAGTATTCAAGGCGCTCTGCAGCTGTAGGCTTCCTCTAAGTACCTCTGTTCGTTACATTATCTGTTTCGTGACAGAAAAGTAATTATATTGGTGAATGTTTTGTAAATTTTACGCACACCAAGACATCCGATTTATTTTCTAAAACTCGCAAATAAAGACAGACACGCAGTATTTTTTGCGTTTTGTTGTTTGCACGCAATTAATGAAAGTAATAATCGTATACCTTTTATAAGTAAGCACTTCTGGATTTCATGATTCAGATATTTACTTTTTCTCACATCTTGTAATTTAAAAAGTTCACATTTTTAATACGTAATGTAAGTAGGTATTTAATTACTTTTTCCAGTGCCCCGGAAAGTACGTTAATTCCTGCGCCCGATCTCTCATGGTCATGTTGGATTGCCGCCTCACCGAACTATGAGAGTAAATGAACAGAGAGTGCACTTGGGTTTGCCCGCACACTTGTGCCCTATAATATGTCCTGGCGTACTTGGTTGATCTCAAATGAGAACGGCCGCCATGGCCGAAATTGGTCGGATGCCTTATTATTTTTAAGTCTTTAACACACTCAGCCTAATTTTAACACTAGCATAAACAATGCCAAGCAGTCACCAGTTAAACCATGGTGGGTTAGTTTAAACTAATCCGATTCGGCCGCTAAAATTAATCAGTTCAAATAATTCTCCGTTTCAATTACGAGCGTCATCTTCGCAGCAGTAAAACGGAACGGCAGCGCGTCCGGGCAACCGGGTTCTTTTGCCCGGGTTTATCGGGACGGGAGGCTGCGAATTGTCGTCGTATTAGCCGGTATCAGATGGGCCGCGGACTCCCCACCCCACTGCGTTTCAATCCGTTAGTTTTGCTGCATCAGCGGAACAAATGTAAGGAATAACTGAGGTATCTATACTGGTTTGTTTGAAAAATCAAATTCCGTTTTCCATGGCCACACGGAAGAAAAATTTTCATTTCTCGTGTACATGTCCAGGTACAGATTTTGATTTTCTACTTTTCTTCGATGAAAATCTGAAATAAATACTTGTTACCTATTAAGGTTTAAACTTACACAAGCTTTTATGCCGGATGCCTGCTGCTCACTTAATACTGCTCTATACAATCTATCAAATTATGCAGATTCCAGATATAACCACCACAAATGAATAAAAAGTTGACAGAAGAACAAAGCTAAACATTGAAAACTGCTTGTTTATGTTAAACAAATTACCAGGCGAAGTCACAAGTCCATTTACAAACTTCCAGAAATTACGTTAAGCGACAACATCAAACAATAATTTTTGAAAAAGCAATTATCATTATCCAGATAGGAGGGTCGCAGGCGATCGCATTAGCATCATAAAAGGGGCGAAGTTCGCCGCGGCCCCCGGGACTCCCGTCGGCGACGAGACAGTTACATATTACGCAATAAAGAGCTGTTCTCGCGAAAGGAAGTGTGAAAATGAACAACATCAAGGGGTTATCTTGAATTACTCACTAAAAACTTATTGCTGGCGTGTCGGAGGTGGTGGTGGGGGAGGCATCGCCGCGAACAGATAAGGGCGCGCTATTGGGATCGCGCCGTTCTCATCCAATTACACGGTCGAGCGGGCGCGGCTAGGAGCGCAGATAAAAAGCGGAGCGGGCTCGCGCTGTCTCCGCCGGGATTGTCGCTCGGCTAACGTTTTCACCTACGACCCCGTCCTTTGTAAACACAATTTGGGCCATCTCCCCAAAACAAAGGCACGCTCCAAAAGGAACGAACGTATAATGAATACGGACAACGAACGCGAGTTATCGGTCAATTCCGGTCTACCTAATGGATTAGTTTAGAAAATGTAAATGCTAAGGCGATTTTTTACATATGTCATTAAAGTGTAATCAATACCTCAGTCCCGCTACATTACGAGTATAAGCAAATCATATGAAGACCTTTCAGTGATGACAACCTGATGATAATCTCGAGATCACATGGCGTAACAATGTAGAAATGATTTTCTGTGACAAATTAAGACTAGTTTACAGAGGCAAAAAACCATTTTTGGTTAGTTGCCTCTAAATAATGTTATTCTAATATTTTACATAAGACAATAAACCTAATTATTCGCCAAGAAACCTGAATATGTACTTGTGTGTGCTCCAATAACAAAAGGCAAGGTTCCAGAAGCAATCTAAGTCGAGGCGCCAAGGGGGTTGGGGCCTACAGCACCGGCCCGATTCAATTAGAGTGATCGCCGCGGGAGCAGTCTCCGAGCCTATGTTACCTACTAAGTACGCGAACTCAAACACAAGTCAAAAGGCGTTTTGTGAGAACAAGTCGTTGCGTGAAGCTTAACTAAAATGAAGCGATGGCAGCCCATGGGTACGACCTTTGCCTTCTGCTCCACATTATCTTTGATTTAAACGGACGGTGAGGAATGTGAGGAAACTTGCGTATGCAGAGTTAACCCAAAATTGATTCTTCATTGTTCTATCGGTATCTATATGGTTTTGAAAATCACAGTGACAATATACTTGGTCACTATTTTCTATCTATTTTCATTATTTCTAAGACGGTATGTAACTCTTCTCTTGAACTTTTGTTTTCTTATTTCAACAATGAATGTACAAAGAGCCCAAGATATCTAGTTAAATTGGTGCTATAATAACTTGAGCTGATAAAAACATAATTTAGTTTTGAATACTTTTCTTGAATGGGCAAGTATGCTAATAATTTAACAAACTTTTCAAATCCCTTTGCAAATTGGAAACGCTAATTGAAAAAAACAACTTCTATTCTTTCGGGCCCTCACGCTTATCCAGTGAAACAATCCTACCCTCCTAACTATAATTCCCGTCTTAGGCTTAATAGTAAGTAGCGTAACCTAATAAATAACAGTGACATTTGTTTTCGGTACTAAGCCCCACCCTCTGTCACAACAGAACCCAATCCGACAGCGCGGCCGCCGCCGCCGTATGTAAATAGTTTACCGAAAGTCGCCGCTCGTCCATCACGCGTTGTCACATAAATTATGCCGCGGCGAATCCGCGGTCGAATCATTGTTTGACTTTTATCTTATTACGTACATCTCCCGATTTTGTTCGCGTCATATTTCTTCTGACTTATCGGCTTTTATCTATCGTTTTGTGGCGAGTCGCGGTATCGATCATTGGGACCCCGGCGGGCCGACAAATGTCTCCGAATGTTTTGAGTGGATTAGGTGAACTGTCGGTCGGTCACCGCGATGAGTAATGCCTCCCAGGGCTTATTTGGAGCGCACCGAGTTATTGTCGCTTATCTGATGATGCGGGCCCGCCGGATCGCCACCGCCGCACTGACTAATGACTGCTGCTCTCAAACGTCTAAGAATTATACTCCACTGATCGCAGCAATAAATTAAGTCACGCACTTGACTCTCGAAGAATTTTTGATTTAATATGTTAATAACCATAACAAGTATCGATCACGACGATTCTCTCATGATCTATTTGCGTATAAACCCGGACGGTTCTACGTTATTTTATTTGCCGATTAGAATGTACGTTTACTTTTGTGGCAGCGCGATGTCATTCGGAAGGTTCATGACGGTCGGGCGCACGGTAGTCGCGGGCACGAGCCGGCTATCTGCGATCAGTTGTCCGCTGTCACACGACACCCGACACCTCGGTGGCATTCCCCAGATCGGCGTTAAATTAATGAAAACATCCATCCATAAAGACCCGAACGCCTCTGCTGCTTATGAATGAAATTCCAACCTGCACGGGTTCGAATCCTTTTTTATGATGCCCATAAATTAGCCGACCAATTTCCAGAGAGTGTCACAGCGCGGATAAAGGAATCATTTTTATAATATCCTCGGCGCTTAACAAGGGTACAAATAATGCCCACGCATATTCACGCGGCTATAAGTCGGGCTCGGGCGCGGCCAGTGACTGCTAAACTGTTAATATAAATAATGAACTGCGTTATGGGCTGGCGCGATGGCGCGATGGCGAGGCGGGCAGGGGCCGCCACTCGCGAGCGCTTTGTGCGACGCTCGGCGAGGCAGCTCTGCGTCACTCGCCTCGTTGACTTGAGACCAATGAAAGACGCACATACTGCACTGCTCCAATTATTGCTATTTTTATTGTACCGTTTACCTGAAAAATATAAATGGCGTAAAAGTGTAGAGTCAAGTATATCGTCATAAAAAATCATTTCGTAGAATTTTGTTATTTTATAGGTACCTATCTACAGTTATCAATTGATTTTATAAATAATAAGACACTTAATACCCGTATAAAATGTCATACTAGGTACTTAACAGACTCCAAAAAAAGGAGAATGTCAATTCACCTGAATGTTGTTTCAAATATGGATATAGTTTTATTACAAGACCTAAAATAAAACCTCATCAAACCGAACGTCACACATAAAGAATAGATCCTTAGAAATCGAGAGGCCGCAAATACATATTTTAGAAGCATTAAATATCCATTATGGATTCGCCGTGGCGCATTCAGCCGATGAGCACTTCCATTTATCATCGCGGGTAAAACGATATGAGCAGAAAAGTCTAGTTTTCGCTACCGTCAGCCCACGCGCCGGACCCGGATTCGGCCGCGGATTTACTAAACCTGCAGATAACGGAAATACTTTTTAGATTAGATAATAGTTCTCCTTTGACCTTATACTCTCAGTATAGAGCTTGGGAAGACCCTATAGAAGAAGGTGGTCCTCACCACTGATGAAGGTTTAAAAATAAAACACTTGTATCTGGTTTTAATTTTGTGACCTATTACAACAAGATCTGCAACTATGTTGTTAACTGTAAACTATAACATCTTATATTTCATTATATTATGAGATCCTATGTGAAATCCTTTGTACCCCTTCCCACTAAAGCAGCGATTTTAAGGCGGTTGGTTTTAATAATAGAACTCTGTTAAAAACTGATTTAGAGAATACTTACATGAGATAGTTTATTTCTTACTTACTTAACATGCTTAATCTTGGCGAGAGGTCCTATAAAAGAGCTATATGAGCTCTAATTGAAAAGAATAATCCTGTTGGTTAGCTGGCACGCATGGTGCCATTCACTGTATATTTTGTAACTGATCTTAGTCATAGGTGTTCATCAGTGCGCGCCTGGACGTGACATACAGCGCCGGACCCGACTCCGTTAATTTATTCCCAGTCAACCGGCTGACTTACAACATCTGCTCAGCTCCTGCTCCACTGAATATTTTGTGTTTAAACGCAGACTGAACTTACAAACTACTCGACCTGTTTACTTTCAAAGTTATTGCTCCGCACCAATTCACCATGACGCCTATATTTGACGAACGATGTTCCTCTACAAGACAAGTTACCCTGATAAAATGGTACATTTATTACATTTACACAAATTATAATCACAAATATCCCGTCTAAAAAACAAAACCCCAAAAAGAACTTTTGAACTTTAGCAAGAATAACCAAAAGCAATATTTAATATTGAAATATGTATCATTGTAAGTAACACCCGATAGCGTACCTAACCTACCCGTAAGACACTATAAAGTGTCCGTATAAATGATTAAGTGTTAAGTTACGAGGTCCGCGGCGCGCGCGCAGCGTGCAGCCTCCATTCATACTGGCCGGATAGTATTACCTTACCGCCGAAAATATCAAATCGACAGGAAGATGTTATCGGTTAGGAATGTTATAAAATTGAATATTTTCATATATTAGGCAGAGTACTTGAGCGTACCCCGCGGCGCGACGCACGTCTTCCGGGCAAGTGACGTGCGCCATCACGCACCAACGTCTACTAACCATTTTATGATACGCTTTATTGGGAATAGAGACGTTATTTAATATCGCTGTTAACGTCTCCACGATGCTTGAAAGATTTTTTAACCCGAAAATACTCACATGTTACCCAAGTTTATTATACGTTATAAATATTCAGTAGGTCCCCCGTAATAGTACTAGGTATATCGAATACGGTTGCTCGGGTGGTGTTCAAGTTACTTATTGAATTTTTATACAATGCTTCACCATGTTTGTACGTGCATGCATGCATATTGTTACAAGATTTCTTTACAAGGCTTTGATTTTTCGTGGCTATAGGTTTTCATCCAAAATATAACGATTTATGTCCGACTTTATAGAGCATTTATGTACTTAAAATCAATGCCTATTAAACGTAAGAAATAAGATGTAAAATCAGCATCGGACGTGTGACAGATGATGAAGATGACTTAGATCAATCTGCATATTTTCGATTGTTGTTGTTCCAATATCTTTCAATAATCATACCGAACACATGTATCTAATACATTTTAAAACACTAACCGTATGTTTATTTGATCAAAGTAATTATGTCTACAGCTGAGAATTTTATTTGGCCGTAAATTACGGAATGTGTTATATATGCAAATTTTTCACGCCCTTAAAAACAAACCACAGGAGTCTTACGTAAAATTGGACTTTTTAATGCCATGGATGGCATAAAGACCATATGATATCCCATAAAGCTTCCGATTTACTGTCTCGGTTTCTTCTAAAAATTATTCCAATATTTGTTTTCATAGTTAACCATTATTACGTTGATCAACCCACATACAAATCCATTCTATAAAATTGTTGTCGTATCGCCGACGGCGCCTAATGTGACACCCGAAGTTCTATTTGTGTAATTGACTTGAATCTATTCCACAAAAAAAAAATACTTTAAATAAATACACTATTTAAAACGTATAAAGAAGCGGTAGAAACGTTAAATGTATCATTTAGACTGAGTTCTCTGTTTTTCGTTAGATTCATGACCATTATCGGTTTCGAGATTACGAAACTAGCACTATTCTGCCTCCTAATTTCAATATTTCAGCAATAATTCTTTACTGCGGTACATCGGGTTGACGTTTTGTTGTCTTAAGCAGATTTTATCCTAAGATGGTTTTCCATCATGGTTGGTAAATTATCCACGAATGATTTTCTTTCGTTTTCCTTGTAGTAAAAGTGTCTTAATAAGTATACATCACATACATGCATTGAGTCTAAGTGCGTGACAGTCTTATATTGCTTTAGTTAACATGACCCACCCGACAACAATCAAATCTACTCGTAAAAGACCCTGTAACCAACAAAAAAAGTATCGAATATTTCCGTCGACTTTAAAATTTAGAATCAAACGAGATATATCGGCAAACAAAAAAGCGGGGTGTCGCAGCGAATATCAATTAATAGACGTTGGTGCGCGCGGAGCTGCAAAAGTGTAAAATGCAGCGAGGCGGGGGGCGTTTCGTAAATCACGCCCGGATCCGCGTAAATCGACAGCGCTGAAATACGCGCACGAACGCTAACGAACGTCACTACAAACGTCTAAATGACACTTTGGTTTTTTTTTTCAAATTCGCTAAACAGTTGATCGAGAGGAATACTATCATTCCTCTGAATGCGCATTTCATTATACTAAGCTTGTGAAACCTGGAAAAGTACTTTTATCATTCAAACCAAAAAAAATGTCAGTTGAAGTTTGGAGAACATTTTAAGTATGTAATAGTATATTTGTGTTAACAGCTGTTCTACCTGTACAAGTCGGCTATATACAATCTGTAATCAAAGTACACAATATCTGAGGCGTTCAGGCAATGCATATAATAATAATAGTTTCCACATAAATTCATAATCATGTTTGACGAGAACTGTCCGGAAGTAGTCAATAGATAAATAAAACAATGCGAATTTATTATTTATAATATCAATCTGCACCTGTTGCAGTCCACAGCAGCCATGATAATCGGCACTCAAAACCGTTCCAACGGCAGCAAATAAGCGAGATTGGCGACATCGAAATCGAAGCGGAACATGAAAACTATCTGACGTCATATAATAACCATACACAGAGGCATCTCTGCAAAACAATACATTTATTACTTTTAAACGCACCTAAGAATATTATACTTACCTGTTTCACGAAACACATCTGTAAACCTCTACTGTCTTGACCACAGCAAAACCTGCCAATTGAATAAATAAATATTAAAATAAATATTTCACAACATCACATACATTGATCTGATCCCGTGGTAAGTAGCTTAAGCACTTGTGTTACAGGTATCAGAATCAACAGTGGATACACAAATATACTTAAATATATTTAATAATACACCCAGACACGGAACAAACACCGATGTTCGTCACACAAATATTTGTCCCGAGTGGGAATCGAACCCACGACTCTTGGAACCGTAGGTAGTAAACCTGGGTCAATAACCACTGTTCCACCGAGCCAGTCAATCAATCAATTGAAGTTAATCTTAAATTCCCCATAAACAATATACAGTGTTCTCATGGAAACAACAACGATTATAATTTGAAAATAATTCATACCCAAAAATTCATCTCATACCTTAACATGCGTAAAATCAGAACGCTTAAAAATGATAGACTTTTGCTTCAACCGTCCTTTGCCTATTCAGTAGCACATGCCTGGTACAACACTAGTGTCGTGCACCTTCTGTGTGTCCTTGTTTTGTGACAACGGGCGCATGCCACTCGAAAATTATTGCCGTACGGATTTTTCGAGGGCATTAATGCAAATTTATCGGCCCGCGGCTCGCTAATTGCGAACAACGCGAGCCCGCTGATTGTTTTCTCGTCGAATTTATGGCAACACCTATTGCCGATTTAAAGCTTTAATTGTAAACGATTCACGTGTTTTATTGGATAGTCCGCCTGTATTTATTCGATTGGGAGCGCTATGCGGTTTCGGTTATTGATTTTCGGATGTTTGCACTCGATGTTTTTATTTTGACAATTGTTCTGCCGACTAGTGTATGGGTGTATTAATTTATTAACTAAATTATTACCGATTAGTAAGAGGATTTGTGATTATTCTGACTGGCAAATTGGTCGTATCGCTGTAATGAGATACCATTAGTTAATTTATTGTATAGAAGAACAAAGCAAGTGTAGACGGCAAGTGAAATGTGTGTAATAGACTTACGCAGCTCAATCTTAGTCGGATGCAGAAGCTCTCTAAAATTTTAACATCTCGTTGATTTATTACGTCTATCTACAGGTAAGCCCTTGTAGGTCACACGTAGTGCTGTAAGTGTTTTCTGTAAGATATTCAATACACCTTGTGCTTTACGAGACTTCAATAGATACATTAAGGTTCTGCCGGCACATTTGCATAAGCCAGAGATAACAGAATACATGTTTCTTAGAGTTAACATTTCCATCTCGTTCTTGTAACATTGGATATATTCAAAGGCAATTGATATTTTTTCTGCGAATTTTCCTTCGGTAAGATCGACGCTTACCTACGTTTTTAGATATTGGTAAAAAAAAGTAACCATATTCACAAACTAGAACCTAATGACATTAATGTTACTGACAGATAAACGTACCTATCTAAATAAACACCGATCACGTCTACAATAAAGGACAAGCATTGATAACCAACAAAACCAAAAGTACGAAAAGTACAAAATCAATTCACGTAAAAACTATTTATCACCCCCATCACTCCGAAAAATTGTGGCACGTCGGGTGAGAACTGAAAAAGTGTCGTAAAACGTGGGAATCACCTCTAGCTGGCGGCAGAGATGTGTTAATAAATTAAGTGACGTCACATCCGGGCAGTTAACAAAGTTACGTTTTTCGCTTAAGTTTTCCGCGCCGCCGGCAACGGAAGTTCGGCCATTATTATTTTACGCGGGCCACAAGCGGCGCGATAATACCCGCCCGCTGCCCGCGCGGCCCGGCTTAATGGCCGAACGTGTCTTCTTACTTCCACTTAATAGGTGTAATAACTTAAATAAAAATGCACGCCTAAAAAATTAAGGTATCCGACCATTTCGCCCAAGAGCTTAAGAGCGGTAGATTCCAAAAAATATGTTTACACTTCCGTTGTAAGTATAATACTTCTAGGTAAATCAATCTGTTGATCTTTATCAATGATTACAGAAATAGAAATGTGCAAATCATCATAATTATATTTTGTTCGTCTCTTACTAAATATGTATTCAAATATATGTATTTGGAGTTCAAGATGTCCGCTGAAACCATCGGCTGAAACTATTTCGATACTAACATCCCTTATCGATATGTTATGATAAGGTATTTCTTAACATACCATGCGTCTAGATGTTCCGATAAGCGGCTCTAATTCTAAACTACGACCTCTCAAAGGCCAAGGTACCAACACACCAGTAAAGTAAATGTTTGGACACGGATCTAAAACAAATGCCAAGCTCTCCGCTAGGTCTGTTCTCGATTCGGCACACGTCAGTGGGCGGCGTGTGTTTTGCGTAATCCCCGAATAAGGCTTAGTTAGGTGTAAGCCGGGTCGGTCGGGCGGTCGGGTCGGGCCATCTCGCACTTCGTCCCGTAAATCAATCCGCCGTCTCACGACGCGGCAAAAATAAAAGGTCGCTGGCTAGTGATGCCGCTAGTTCGCTAAATACGGGACAGTGACTACGTAGTAACTGTCCCTTGCTTATTAACTAAATATTACACAGCGACTCCGTTCAATATGTTACGTCTTTAAAAATATACGAAATATACACAACTGTATAATTTTCACTTAGATTAAACAATCTTACTGAAAATTATTAACACATCTTTATCGTTCCTTAAGGAAGTGAAATTCACAAACTATGGTCAAATGTATAAATCTTTCATCCTCTAAATCAACGCGAAAATTCTCATAGCATATCACTCAATTTTATATACTTTTATAGCCAGCCAGTTATCACTGACTTTCAACAATATAATTATTAGTACTTGTCCCATAATAAGTTCGTCTACATCGGGTATCAGTCAGTTTCGACAAAAGCCCCGCACTACAGGGAACATCCCAGCCGGCCCGAAGTGCCCAAATCCGCTTACAAACACTCACGCGCTGAAGATATTTACTTACACTCCTCCTTGCCGGTTTCAGGTCATCCCTTATTTTAATAATCATTTGAATATAGGTAGTAAATATTGCATGCAGGATTATTCTTGTTTCCTGTTTTGAAAACAACAAAACAGTCATGTACTGTAATTAAAATAAATATAATAAACAACTAAAACCACCACTGAAAACTGAAAACATCATAGAAAATGCATATATTTTTTATTACTCTTCTTTGCTATGTACCAAAGCTATGAACAAAGATAATACTTCGGCGTTCAGGCCCACTTTCTAACGCCAAATTACCTAAAGCGCAAACAGCATGGCAGTTCCAGCAGCGTAAACACATTTTAAAAGTTATTACCAGCCAAATGCCACTTTCTCGTGACAGAAAACGCCGGAATACCGAAATAATAGAATAAAACAGTTGGCAGTCCATTGTCTGTTAAATTATTCACGAAATCTATTCGTCGCTCCAGATCTTCGGCGTGATATGGCGATATGGGGAATTACATGCGTTACAATATTTCATGGCGCGGAGCGGCTGATGACAGTCGTGACAGCCATATCGACTTTTTGTTCGACGGATAATGATGTCACTCGCACGCCGAACTCATTCA
The DNA here is from genome assembly GCA_039566165.1 of Maruca vitrata. Lineage (NCBI taxonomy): Eukaryota > Metazoa > Arthropoda > Insecta > Lepidoptera > Crambidae > Maruca > Maruca vitrata. The sequence goes on along the minus strand of CM076916.1, from coordinate 11,922,450 downwards.
GGGGACATAACTTAACCGCCGTATTTGTGCTGCCAAACTGGTCCTACTTTCTCCATGCGATTTCCCCACGTCTAAAAGGGAAACACTCATCATGATCCTCGTTTAAGTCAGCTAATTAAAGAGGTTATAGAAAAGGAGAATATTTACTGATGATATTATTTCCTTCGTTGAAATGTTATAAATAATTTTCACGATTCACCAAAACGGTCAGGTGCGAGTCGGATTCACGCACTTTAATATGGGACATATGTGCGTGAGTCTGGTGAGGACGATATGGTTATGTACATCACAAGTGAGTATGCCTTATAAGAGAAGTTTCTGAATAAGACCTTTTAAGCGAGAAAATTTTAAATATTATATTATCGAATTGTTTTTATGCATTTTCATCCCTTCTTGCCAAATTGTATGATTCTGATTCTATGGAGAGAGTTTTGTGTTCTGTGAATTATACTTATGCTGGAAGTTTGATTTAAATATGTAATGAACGGAGTAAGTATTTATATTCTGCAAAAAAGCCTTCAAATAACAATTGAAATTAGTTAAAATTGCTTAGGCCGCTATAAAAACAGATGAACATTGGAAATGTGTAGTTTGAAACCAATTAACGTGTAATAAAAACCAGTTTGCAATTTGTCTATGTGTCAATTTTCTCTACTAATAACACCTTTATTTTATACATGCACTGTCCAGTTCCGTGAATACACAATTAACAATGAAAAGAAGTTAATATTATTATGCAGTTTTAGTATATAAATAATACTAATCTATTTCATTTAATAAAGGTTAAAAAATATTATATTATTTTCTTTAATTATTTGTTATTTTTATTCACGCAATTGCGTAGCATTATTAATACACATATTTATTACCTTAACATGTGTTGAAGAACTCAGTTTTCTAATTTCGACACGGACTTGGCCATAAAACGGTGATTTTACATGATTCTGACATAAATTTCTTTATCGCTCTTAATATCTCTTTGTACCATCAACACGGCTATGCAAGTAGCAATTTCAACTTAGCCCGAGGAGCAGATAATTAAAAATTAATCTTATGCGTTCATTGATATGTAATTCGAGCTCGCACATCCGGCTGCCCGCGCCGCGCACCCATTACGCCGGCAACGTTTCAATTCGACACATCTTCAGGGTTTCACCTCGCCCAATAATTACCCAGCACTATCATTAGGGCTGCACAACGTAACGTAATAACCTCACAATTAGACGGTGGCTGTCATTAGATCGTAATAGAGTTTCATACAACAATTTGTGAGTAAAATCGTCAAGCGTGTCACATTACCAACGTCCATTAGGGCGTTTACACAACACGGAATTGAAATGAGCAGTCCACAGATTATCGTGATAGACAAACAGACCGCTTTGTCTCGATAATAACGCCTTATAGTGGGTGTTTTGTTTACCGCCGCGACACAATGACAAATCGTTGCGCCCGATGTCTATAGATTTCCTTAATATTATTGTTCGAGTGGCGTTCTCTGTTGAGTAATAGTACAGAAAGCTTTTCAAATATGTTTGGCTTATTTTGAATATCAATTTCGTAGCAGCTGAATAATTTTCTTGTACAATTTCTTATTTTTTTTATAAACAATCTAAGAACGTTGTAATACTTATGCCTAATATTATTATTTCTGTAATGTATTTATTATATTATATTATTATACAATTGGAATGGTAATGTAAATGAAAAAGAAAACTCTACAAAAAAATGGTTTCAAGAGAGGGTAAGTATATAGATAGATTGCATTTTAAATGTGATTTTACATTAATGTATTGAGCAAATAGAAAGAAAATAAATCATGAAGTGCTGCATACCGAGTAATCATATCATTACTGTCCAATCACAAACTTGAACATTATTGCATCCTACCTACATATTATAAGCTTTGGAGTACCAAACGTTAGAACGTTGTTAAAGTCTTAGTACCATCAAGTCACTGGTTTGGACCTGATGATACTTAGTTTAAAATCATTTTCTCATTTTGTGTATTTTATATCATCATAACTCTCCGTCATTTAGTAAACGGAACTGATGAATAACTGCTTTAGTAGGTGTCAAAAAATTATAACTGCGAGGTCGCTAACCATTCCGTACCTAGCAATATGTAATTTTGGTACAAGTTTTGGTCGCAACAATCTTTGAGATTAGCAATCGAATAGGTATCGATAGTAAAACCACCCTTCCCCTGTATACGTGTAAAAGCGGACATGTGTCGAATATCCACGTATATCCGGGCGATTTCGGCGCGCACGATAATATCCACACGTCGAATATTAGGATCGGCCGATAAGATCCTATCGGCCCACGTTAAATAACACGTTTCCCGCAATCATCGTGCTCATTTTAATATAATAATTACGATATTCGGCGTTTTAGCCGTAATGACGGGTGCACAAACAGTGGCGATTACGCGCGACATTAAACGTTGGAGCGGGTTCCGACGCCTATTGGAGGTTCAGATCAATGGCGACTTTTTGTAGCAAGCGATTATGTCAAGTCCATTTAGACCAGTTCTAATAGGCAGATATACACTGTATCACCGGGCTTGGCACTACTAGGCCTTTTATAAACGAAGTTTAGAAACAAAAATAATGTTTTTTTTCTGAATCAAATTATTTCCTATGTTTTAAATAGATCATAAATATTAAATACTTGTGGTCCCGGCGAATTTCATACCGCCTACAAGTGCTTATGTTTTCAATATTTTTTCACAATTTAAACCATCCCTGGACTACAACGAACATTTCAAAACCAAAATAAGCTAAATCGGTTCAGGCGTTCTCGGGTTTTAGTCAGACTAACGAACGGCAATTCATTTTTATTTATAAGAAGAAGATAAGAAGACTTTAGAATGCGTGATGAGATTGATCTTCTTAACATCATTTCTGCTAAGTCGGTAATTAAATACATTTATTCCCAGGATACACATTATTTTCAAATTAACTAAACAGGAAAACGCTTTAATTGATTTTTTCAAGTAAATGAGTTCGTTAGCAGTGTTTAATATGATACCATATCCGACGAAAATTAATCTTTTTACATTTATCACCCCGGACCGACCTACCTTCTGTAGATTTGCAGAGTAGTGGGAATTCATCAGCACCTAGTGGAAATAAGTGATATTGGATTCTAGCCATGAATCTGCAATCGCATTTGAACTGTCCTGAAACTTACTTAATTCTGCAAATTAGCCTTGAGTAGTAGGAAAGAACCAGGCATCATAATGCAAAAGTAATAGTAATAAAATGTAATATATAAAATTTGGTGTCAGATACACATTACTTTAATTCGTAGCTAATCAAAGAATTAAACCGCAATTTTATTAATAATGTGTTCACCCGAAATATAAAAGAAGTTAAAGCTGTAATCATCATTTTAATACCCACAGGTACCAGGCCCTGTTGTGTAACCTAATTAATACGAAATTAAATGTGAAGGGAATAAATGTCATCACATTACGAAGGTGCAGCCGCGGAGTCGGCTAATGGCGGTGCAAGCTTATTGTTTTAGATCACCGCCGCCCTCTAATTTAGTGCATCGTCTGTTATTAGCCTCATCCCGCCGAAAAAACACATCAAATTCACCCCTTCGTGATAACTGCATCTGTGCTTGAAATATGGGGCTTAAAAATAACGGTCACTAAGGAACTTATTAAGGGATTTGTTTCGGTTTAATTTAGATTTATCTGCGGGCGCGCGGCCGTTGTCTCTCCGGTGAAACTCCGCAGCCCCGATTTGATTGCGTAAACGTTTTAACCTAAAAAAGTTGTAACGGCCGTCCAATTAGTTTAAGAATCCGCACAGAAGCGTTTCGCCGACCCTAAATTTTTCCCAATTAAATGCAAAACTCGGCCCGGCACCGGCGGCTATATAAAATTTAAAGTCCATACAATTCGCGCAACACAAATTTTTATTACCTTAGCCCGGTAAGTAAGTAAACAAAAAGAACAAATTAGCCGGCCTCAGTGCAAGACGTCGTCCGCGCTATCTCCCGCCCGGGACACAAGGGTGTAAAAAGTAAAACAATAAGGATTCCGTGCGGCTGCGAGGGGATATTTATTGTTAATGAAAATGGCGGGATTTGAACTAACGTCTTGTAACTAAATACCCTCTCACGGTTAAAGCGGGCACTAATTTGGTTTTTATAGCGCGTCCTTAATTTGATTTGGCGGCATCGCGGCCGGCACTATTGCCTGTAGGAGCAATTAATTTGGCAGGATTATATTTTTTCCTTGCGCCCAGCGCGAGACGCGACGCTCCCCCGCTCACGCGCCGCGATCGAACTGAGGAGGAAAAAATAAAATAAAACTTAAGCCCCGTTTAATTTGAAGGGTGGTTCTGGGCTATTAAAGTAACACGCTTATGTATTGCAAATTATATTGAAATTTGTCTTCCATTACTGAGCGTCTTCCTCACACAAATGTTGCCCGCATTACGACCGGGAGATTTTTATTCCGCGGTCCGCCCACCCTTGTCTCCCGCTTTTTTACGTCGGAACTTTGTGCTGCTTTTTTTCTCGCTAATTAAAACTCTTCCGCGCTGTTTCCTCCGAGAAACGAGATCCGATCAATTAATTTTTGGGCGGCGTAAGCCGTTTCGGAATTTACCGAGCTCAATAAAAAACAATTTTGTCTCTACAAAAAGGTTATCAAAAAGTAATTGATCAAGTAAAGGTTTACGTTTTAGTGAAGTTTCGTTTAAATTGCGGCGGAGTTTCCGTTCCGTTACGTTTTGTGCGTGGCGGCGTGGGCATGTCATTTGCGTTAGCAATCAGGCTGTGCTCGGTATCGTACTCGGACTAATAAAATAGTAATGTTTTATAGTAAATTGTATGCAATTTACGGCGTGTCGGCGGCACAGAAGTGCAGAGATGGAGTCACGCGCGCCATTGTCTGAGGCAGGGACACCCGCTTTCATCTAATACAATACCTGCCGTAATACTTATCTTACCGGCAATTACTATTACTACCGAAATCGCTACTTGCATTATAAACTAAAATCATTTCATAATGACAACCCTTTATGCTGCAAAAGGATTGTACATACAACGCTTTTTATTTACTTAAGCTACATTTTAATAAATGTCAAAAATACTGTATTAGTTCTTTCAGTTAACTTGGAAATAGGTAAAGATTTGGATTTTCAACTTCATGGCTCTTTTTTCACCCACTTTAATACACCATTTAATTCTATAATATATGTAGGCGCACATTATTGTCGTGGAAACGTCCTGTAACCTTAAAAAATTTAATAAGAACACGTTTAATATAATAATAATCCTTTATTTGCCATAAATAGGGTTATACAAAGATGTTAATAAATATTATGTCGCTTATGCCTATTTAGCTATATACATTATAGCATGCAAAGTTTGTTATTTAATAACAATATTTATAAACTTATAACAATAAACTAAACTTAAACTTTTTATAAACAATTTACAACACTATTCTTACACTTACACTTATAACTAAATAAAAGAAAATCCTTTGAAACTATATCTACTCAAAAATAAATCTATTTGTTTCACATTAGTGTATGTACCTATGTTTTTAGTTTCAAAAATTCATCTACTGAATAGAACGTATGTGAGAGAAGCCATTCGCGCAAAGCAATTTTAAATTTGTTTATAGGTAAAGTTTTTAAATGATTCGGTATATGATTAAATATAATAATGCACATATAATAGCAATTTTTTTTAAATCTTTCTGTTTTGGGGACTAAATTTCTCATCAATTTTTGGGGGTTTCTTGTATTATCTCTATGAATAAAATCTTTAGCTTTAACAAATCTGTCTGGGTTTTGTCGTACAAAAATTGCTATATCTAGGATGTAGAGGCACGGTAGGGGGAGGATATTTAGGGAACGGAAGTAGGGTCTACAGGATGTGTCAGGTTTTAGTTTGCATATTGCGCGGATACATTTTTTTTGCGCAATTAGTGCTTTATTATTTCCGTTTCCCCAGATGAGTAGTCCGTACCTAAGGACAGATTCGACGTATGCAAAATAAGTTGTCAGTGCAGTGTGTCTATCAGCTACTGTTGACAACTTATACAGTGCATATGAAAAGCTATTTAGTTTGTTGCAAATTGCTTCGGTTTGGTGTTTCCAGTTAAGCTTGGAGTCAATGTTTATCCCTAGGAATTTTACTACATTAGAAAATTCTAGAGTAAGTCCTTCAAAGTTAATAGGCGGAAGTGGATCTCTGAAATTATTAAAATTTATTAGGTTAGTTTTGGATAAGTTGATTTTAAGATTGTTAGCTCGTAACCAGTTTGTCAATAAAGTCAATGTATTTCTTATATCTTGTTTATGTTGTTCTAATGATTTGTCTGTATCAGAGGTAACTATTACGGAGATATCGTCTGCGAATAAAACTAATTCATTACCAATGTTGCTTGACAGATCATTTATGTAGGAATTAATTCAATCGTTTTCCGGTCCCCTTATACCGTAACTGTCAAGTTTTTTTAGGAGAAGGTCGTGTGAGACGAGGTCAAAAGCGGAGGAGAGGTCAAGGAAGAGTACTGTAGTAGTTTTTTTCTCATTTACATGTTGTAGGGCACTGTTTATTAATTGAAAGGCGGCATGAGTTGTGTTTCTATGTTTTTGGAAACCGTATTGATTTTTATATTATTATATACAAGCAGAAACCGGAGAAGACAAGGTACCTACTCTACATAGCAACAAGTAAATTGGCAAAGCCGCGTCCGATTGTATTATTCGAACAAAGAAATAAGTTGAAACAAACAGCACGGAATGGCAAGGCGCCCTTCAATCAGCGGGAATGTAAGGCGTCCGAAGCAATTTGTCGCGAACGTCGGTCATCACGGTAGGCGAGCGGGCACGCGCCGAATTAAATGGAAATCAATAGCCATCGGGACGTGACCGCGCGGCCGGTGCATGCAGCAGCACAGGACGACCCTCGCCGAACCTTGGTACCGATGAGACTGACCAGAACCACTTCAGGTACACACCCCTATTATATATGCACTAATTTTACTTCTGGGCCTACAATGGACTCAATGTTTAGTTCATAAATAATATAAATAGCACGCTGTCTTATTGGAGGATACGAGCCCAGCATCTACGAAAGTTTCATTAGACACTTAAATTACGTCAGTTAACCTAATTTTCTCTACCCATAAGTTGACCAATCATAGACTCTCATTCAACTATGATTCCATGCGAAACCAACATTAATTTGTGTAAAAATAATTTACTCACCATCATGATTCATGTGTTAATAAGAGGCGAGATACTCTTTTCTAATAAATTTGTAGAACTCTTAATACAGGAACTAAATAAAATTATACAACATGCAAAACACTCATAACATAACATAGACGATGGACATTTTCAGACAAAGGATATTAATTAATTAATTTTATAATATTTACTAGGACTTCACGCGATAAACTACAGTAGGTAGCAAACGCAAAGCTATTTCAAGTCCGACGTTTCGACTTGATTACACTGCCCTAGATAATATTATTGAATCTAACAGAATAATATTATATAGGACAATAAACACTCTTCCTTCCATCCGTCTGTCGAAGCTGGTACATTAACATTTGCATTACTTAGTAGGTAAAATCCATAAAACTAAAGCAAACCAAAAGGTATTCCAAAAAGTAACCAAATATATTCTTAATTATTTAAAATGTAGAATAGTAGAATTCTGGTACAAACATACCGTTCCCATAAATTTAAAACACAATCAAATGTTTACGGGAGTCAGATAGAACAAATCTAAGAAATTACTATTCTCTGATTCAATGGAGAGTATCTATTGACGAGATCGATCGAATTGCAATTATCGTCATAGACTAGACATAAATTGAAACAGATATACCATACCTTCGTAGGTAGGTAAGTATGTTATGGTACCTAATTTTCATAAAAAAAAAATTCAAAAACCTTGGTTCTGCTGAAAATTAAAATATTCTATAAATCACTAAAAGTAGCTTAACCGCTTGGGTTACGGTCAGAAACACATTAGGGCTTAAATAAAATGAAGACCCCGACACGCGACAAATACCAATGCTGATTACACAAATATTTGTTCCAAATGGGAATCTAACTCACACTTCATGTGCAAGAGATAGAAGCTCTATCAAATTAGCCATAGAGCCAGATAATCTTCATATCTATATATATAACAAATAATTGCTGTTCGTTAGTTTCACTAAAACTCGAGAACGGCTGAACCGATTAGGTTAATTTTCTTGATAGTCTAGGGAAGGTTTAAACGGTAAGAAATAATGGAAAAGTGTAAGATCAGATAGTAAAAACAACAATTTAATTTTCCCATAAATGCTGTTCTTCCAACTTTTCTATCAAACATTATTATTGTTATACTGTTTTGACATATTGTGATAGTTGTCATTATTAGGAAGTTTCCAAGTCACATGGTTGCAAGTCAAACGCAGCTATTGAATAATAATACACATATGAGTTAATTAAATTAATCCGTTAATTTCTTAACAAGAAAAAATTATATATTGGCGGTATGAAGTGCGCCCGGACCACTAGTTTATTATAAATATATCAAAACGTATTTTTTTCCAAATCACAGTTGGTAGTTAAGACGTTTTATTTTCTTTTAGTCGATAATTTAGAATCAGATTAAAATTAGTACCAATCCAAACAATGTGGCATCTGGTGAGACCCAACCAAATATATATTCTTTGGTCGGTAGTGAAACCACGTCCACGCTACGCGGGCAGACAAAGCAGCACTTCCATCGATTGTCGGAGGCCGATGATTGATCAATCAGTGCAATTGAAAGGCCAACTTAATTGCGGCAATTCCGTCCGTTTATTTGTACTGACGGACGGACGGGACTCCGCCAAATTACTCTAATACGCTTTGTCTTTCAAAGGGGAAGCCGTGACTAAGTTTATACATAAGTTATTGCAAATTGTACATTGTATATACAGTACCTATATTATGTTGGCTCTTATTCCACGAACAATCTTTTTAATTTATTTACACGGGTACCAATAGATCCTAAGTACCGACGGGTTTGCTGTATAAACACGCGACCAAGCAATAATGTTATATACTTACTTTTTTTTTAAATAAAGAATTGAACATTTTCAGCGTCTTCATAAATTAATATATCAATCTGTACATAATAATGTTGAATTTGTTCATCTGAAAAGTTAATCATTTGTGAGCTTGCAAGGAAAATTTTGTCATAACTCTCTTTCGTTTATTAATGCGAAAGGTTCCCTAAATACCAGCAATGGATACCATGTACCTATAATTGTTCAAGTTCGTAATTTTTTTCAAATACACAAATTGATGCGAATCAAAATATTAACCTAAAGAATCCTGAAAACATCTATGTAGGATATTCGACGTATGATAAATAAACTGAACCTATTGTTTTTGATAGTAGTTACATATCCGGACCAATATCTGCGAAAGGACAAAATATCGCTGCAAATAAACGTTTAAGTTTATGGACTCGAAAGATATTACCGATTCGTGATCTCCTTTTTCTTTAGTTTCGCGTTTCGCCCGGGCGGCCATCTTGGCGACATGTGGCGGGAGATTTAGGCGGGAAACGTGCCCCGCTATATTAGATTATGTCGAAATGAATTGAGCGCTACTATTGGATATGTTATTGACGTAGATTTGCGATCGGAGGAACGAACTGATATTTCGTATTGTTATTAAAGACGGGTCCCTCCCGGCGGACGTGCGCGGGGTCCCGATCCGCGGTCCGATACCACCCTTTGCCGACCTATCGTTTAGGCCTCTTTATATTTTTCTTATGTAAATACGGTTTCATATCCGATGAGCTTTATTTATGTGGGAATCGTTTTAGCGAGATAAGTCTTTCTCTGCCTCGGTGTTCACCTCTCGCGATGCATGTAAATTTTGTTTGTTTCGGAATACTGATTTATTTTGTGCGCCAGCCAACTTATCTTACCTGATATCTCTAAGGCTTTAAAAATTACACAGTAGATACACATACACAACGATAAAATTATACTGTCTCCTGCTTTTATATATCAAAAAATAAATGGCTTTACAGAAATAATCATGAACGTATTATACTCATATACATTATCTATAATTTTAAGCATTCAGGTAATTAGATAAATGTTTATGAAAGGTGTTTCTCGTACCTAAGTACCTACTGAGTTTCTGGAATTAAATTAGTTCCCTGAAAATATAATGTTACTGTAGGTAGATGTTTATTTTGTTTGCACAATACATCGATATTAAATGAAGTGCTGTGTAATTATTTTATACGATGCAATTATTAGACACTATAATACCATAGTTACGTGAGTTTTTCAAAATAATTATAGGGTATTACTTATTTAATAGGGAGCTACTTGTATACAAAATAATTTAAATAGGAATTATTAAATTTATGTGGAAGCATTATATGATGTTTCATAATTATGTATATTTTACGTATATTAAGTTTTTGTAACTTTTACAGTGAAAATTGTGCTATACGAATGTAGCGTGTAAATGAGTGTTGTCAAGTGTATACATAATGGCAGTTTTCAAAGGACAAACTTGTTTTGAGCTCAGGCCAGAGTGCCGCGGAGATCAAAGAGTGGTTACCAGGCCGAGAGCGCTGTTAAAACGTCTTCAAGGGTTTCAGCGCCGCAAACAGTAGCCGGTGCCGAGCCGCAAGCTACGAGACTCGCGCGTTTAGCTCAGTAAGATATACGCGGTTTAGCTAAGTAACACATACGCGGTTTAGATTATTGAGACATGTACGGTTTAGCTAATTTGAACATGCGCGGAATAATTCATAGATCAGCATTACTGTCATTCATTAATTGATAGAGAGAAGTGAGATAGAAGGATAAGTTGATACTTTGGATTTTTTTACGGAAATGTGTGTAAATTACCTACCTAGTATTCTTTTTAGAATATTAATTTAGTTACTACAAAAATTATGTGAAGTAGGTATGTAAACGCTGCTACTTCTTAAATGTTCTGTATTAGCAGATCTGGTAGAGTCCGATTATGTTTATTTCGTGGTATATTTATTACCACTAAAGAGAATTAGTCCTGTATTGAAAAGCTATTTATTGTAGTCCAAAATCTTAAATTTTGAAGTTTGCCTAGTGTTTTAGTTCACAACTTGCACCACCGCTCGAGGGCGGCACACGCGCGCGCGGCGTCCTTTGATGTCGCGAGGGTAGTTATGGAAATTAATAAAGCGAACAACGAGTAATTGCTTCCGATAAGCGGCCTGCGCGGGAGCAGGCTCTTTTTTCGGGCTTAACGAGCAATACAAACACGTCTTAAACGATTCCGAGTAATTAAAATGTACAACCACCGGAGATTGCACTAAGGGAATTTAATTTTACCACCGTCTGATGGATGACGTCATTAAAGTAGCACGCACTTTACCGTTCCTTGGACCTTTCAGTGCTTTATTTATTGATGAATAACCTCTCGATTCAATACAAAATATTTTAGTAGGTCACATAAATAAAAAACTAAAAATCAGTTTAAATTTATGAAGTAAACATAAAAGAACTTTTGACATTGACACCAATCAGCCTCGCACAGAAGCCCGATTGCAATCAATTAAAAAATTGTTCTATCTATCTAAAAAATATGGTCTGCTACTCGTCAATTCCTCATTTGGAACTATCACACAATCAGACAAGGCCACCTGTCACGCACAGCCCGGCGGCGAGATCACAGTTCAGCCCACACTTGCCATACCCAGGTACTTAAATTACTTACTTACTGAACTTAACTTACTTATCCACCAGACGCGCTTACTGGCGCCGACACTCGCACTCATTAAGACGCAACTATGAATATTTTTAGATCTAATTATCTATTCGGCCTTAATGTCTACTTAAATGGTTTTATTTTTAAGACCGGGTCCATGATACCTACACGTATGTGGCAAAAAAGTTACCATTGCGCAGTGGTTGCTTGATAGATGTTGAAGCGTAATTCTGATTTCCAGGCCGGTCACAGCACTATTATTTCACAAAATATTAGACTAGCATCTATCCGCAGCAATGTGCACATGTTGTAGTTCGCGTAACATATTTTGACACCATTAAGTAAAAAGTATTTACATTCTCAAATTTCAATTTGAAATTCAATTTTCATGCCAAACATCAGAAGGTAATTCCACGAAACTGTCTACAAACCGATACGAAAACTGTTTAATTCAGTGAAATATCCCTGTTCTTCATATCTATATACATATAAGGGGTAGGCATGTAATAGCTCAACACCACAAAGGTGCAATCATTGTACAAACATTTCACATCTTCAAAATGAGAACCCCGACATTCTCATCTCAACCCCAAGAAACATTTACGAATGACGCTAACAGAAACCTATCAATATAAACTGAATTTAACGTGTCCTGGTATAAAACACTTTGTTATTAAGTTGACAAGCAACCGTAAAAATGCTCCTTTAAAATGTAAAATAAACAGATCAATCATGTTAAACCGATCCCACCGGGCGCGCCGTATCCCCGAAAAGAAGCCTACGTAAGCATCTATTATAAAGCACAGATGTTACCACAAGACCAATTTATAACTCTGTCTTTTTCACGCAGACGGATCGCGACAAAGCCCGAAAAGGATGGGGAATAAAAGTGATACGCGATTTTTATTCTTTTTCGAAATAAGAATTGTTCTACATTCGGGAGAGTGATTGACACGCGGTCGCCCGCGGCGCCCCCCGACGCGCGGCATTAAGCGTTCACAAGATGGCCCTCGTATTATCATTTTAAAATTTATTACGCTAATTATGAAAGGGACGTATTTAAAAATGAAACAAAGGTATTACGAGTGCCATTTTTGTGTGGTAAAAGCTTTGTGGACGTGTAGCGTGTTACTTTTTCGGGCAAATAAATCTAGGAAGGCACATCAATCAAGTTGTTGGATGGACGGGAAATGCCCGTTCCACATTATTATGTAGATCCGTGATTAAGGCTGTTTAAAAAATAACGAATTCACAATATGTAGGTGTAACATTAACATAACCCTTTAATTTGATGTGTGTTTTTATGCGTGTCAGATGTGGGGGTGTGGCGTGAGTGTTTTATCAGCTTAAATGTACTCTAATGTATGCTCCGTTTCCGGTATCAACCGGGAACTTAATTTAACTAAAGATAAATTTGTATAACCCTTATTACTATTTTAATACATCTTTTTTTGTTGTAGTTATAATTAAGTACTAGAATTACTTAGAAAAAAATATCTCAATCTAAATCTATAACATTAGCCTTATAACAGTAGCCTTAGTTGTTATTGATACGATAAATAATTCAATGTGAAATTCAAACTGAACTCCATTATGGATACCTATGCTTGTGTTTGAGAATCGCAATAATTCGGCCATAACAAGCGCACCCCCAGAGCAACTTGATCGCAATATTACACAGGCATGCTCCATATTCATGGTGGCTGTAATAAACCAATATTGTCATTCCGAGGGCGGGTTGTTCTAATTGAAACCGCCGGGCGACGTGAGACGACTGCCCAACGCCGCCGCTGCCCGCTGCCCATACTATCTGTCTAATTGGAGATTTAGCGAGATAACACTACAGCTATCAACCCTAATTATGGAATGGTGAAGAGATAAACATAAATATGTTTAACCATCTCGGCTTTCCTCCTCTTCATTACTTATGCCTTCTTATTGGATTTGGGAGTGATTTTGGTAGATTAGAATATTATTCTTAGAAAACTGAAAATGTCCGGGATATTTACCATGTTGTTTTGTTTTAATGAGCTCCCGATATTTCGGCACTGTTGCAAGCACCATGACCATGTTCAGTTTTATAATGTGTGTAACCACGACATACAGTTTAAAATTATATATTATTCTTTATCTAAACTAAGTACTTACCTACTGCAATCATACATCTTATTACAAGATACCTTATAACAAATTTTGCTCTAAGTCTATTCATCTCTCGCTTTATTACAACAGGTCTGTGTTCTTGTAATCTGTACATAAGTATTAGTTCTCAGTTTAAAGGTATCTCAAGCAGAGTTTGAGATGTAAAGATTAAAGAACAAAATAAATGTCACCAAAACGACATTACTTTATTATTTAGGCAGGGTTATAACCCTGCAGCACTACATAAACATATCAAATTATGAAAAATTTAATTAGATACGGAAGATACATAAAACTTCACATTTTTCTTGAATTAAGATTTAAATAATATCTGGAGATTATTTTCTGTAAGGCGCAGGTCCTGCTCTCGCTTTTGTTTGGTATTTTTATCCCACGGGAACAAATAATTTAATACGTAATTGCTGCCATAATTTTATTGTTCTTACCTTAATAAATTCAGAACAACAGTTAAAGTAAACGTTTATGGCACATAGAATGAGACATCATTATCGCCAAGCTAAGCCTCTGCTCAAAGTTAAAGCAATTTGCCTAAGCCGTGGCAGTAAATCTGCGATCCACCTACCGAGTGTGCGACAAAGACGATCGACGAATACCCATTTGTAGCGGCGAATGTGAACTAAGAGGACGCGACCGCAGACAAAAACGGCGCCGGAGGACACGTCACGCCCCGCTCGTAACTAAGTTACAGTTGGAGGTTTAATTAGAGTGTGGCTGAAGAGGTGCCTGCCACAGAGCATAAGTGGAGAGCGCAGGATAAGTGAAATGGGTATTTGATGCGCGCCCCGACGGAGGGTTAGCTCGTAATCCGCGGCCACGATTGCTATTGAAACATTGCCGCCGAGCCTAAAACAGCTGGCTTAGCGCTTCTCGCGCCCGACTTGATACCCCTCTCTAACTTGTGATTCGGGTCTTAGGCGCCGAAATAACGCAAATTCACGACTCAAGTGCGCCGCTCGTGGGAAGATAAGACTGAGAATTGGAGGCGATAAAATTTATTCACGATTCCTTATGTATTCAGGGCCATAGCAACTTTGCAGTCGACGAAAGATTTTCTATCGACAATCGGATGAGTGGATTTTGGGGATCAAGTGAGGTTTGCGTTTAGAGGATATTTGTATGGGGCTTTCTTGGAGGTGAAGTGAATAAACGATGTGGAGTCGGAGACGTTTGACGTGGAGCGGCGAGTCCTGGCCGGGGCGCCGTCAAGCGCCCGCAAGACTGCGTGGTCACTCGCATAATCCTTATTTATGGCAAGACGCCCTGCGACGCCTCCGCCGAACCAACTATTTGTCAGCCACCAGCGCCCGACGTTGGTATCAATCTACGGAACTGGCTTAGCGCTCGTAGTTACACCGACCAATAGCAAAATCTTTCGCTTCCCTATGATAAACTTGTTTCATTAGACCATCACGTTTTCCTCTCAATTTTTATAATATGTACTAACGGTATCATTTAGCTATTATTCTATTAAAATAATATAAAATAATTCAATGCAGAATATTTTACTTTGAAATTAATAAGAGTTAACGGCGAGACGTGTACGCGACTCGTATGTAATAATTTCTTGCTTTATTAATTCCTCGCTTTAAGGTTCAATTAGATTTTCTAATCTTTATTATCATCAGCTACCAAGCCTATGAGTAGATGTTTCCGTAAAATGTTTTCAATTGTGTTGTCATAAAAAATATATTCAACTCCTCACCTAGAAACCCAATTGTTAACCACGCCTTCACCTCCAGGACGTTCAGCACATAACCGACTCTACGTCCGCCCGCCAATTTGCCGTTTGTCACAGCAACAATGACAACGAGCGACTTCCCCGCTTTATTAGCAGTGACAACGTTATCTAGTGGACCGTTAACAATGCCCGGACATAAAGTGACCAACAAAAGTGAAACTGAATCACCCCCGGCCTGAGCGAGGCGTCCGTTAGACAAACACCCACCGCAGCCCGCGGCTACGAATAGTGCAAGGGACCGCGAGCTCTCTCTGCTCTCGGATGAGAGACAACCACAATTACCTGTACTAGATTCATACAATGTAGTGGGAACATGTAAATGGTCCGCCTAATGGTAAACGGTTAGCTTATCGACAAATTAGGACCCGTTAAATCCCGTTCTTTGAGCTCATTCTCATACCAGCAAAACACTCTTGGATGCTGTATTAGATGACAACAATTTACCTCTATAAGGCAACTGAAATCAAAGTGAGACCCCAATTAATAGGAATGATTACAAATCAGCAGTCGTAGAAAAACTTATTTTCAAATAATGATAATTTAATGTGCATAAAACCATGTAAAGTAAAATTTAAATTCAGCAAATGGGATCCACGCGTGCACTACGTCCCTTCGCCTGCATCCAGATTTCACTAAATAACGTGCAACTTACGCGGGTCATCTTTCATTATTACGACTCTATTTTGGCAAGTCGCAACAGGGGGGGCGGCCGCGGTCGCCGCTCACCGGCGCCCCCCTATTATTGCGAGCAGTTTTTTCACCGGCCACACTGACCACTGCCCCTATGCGGGGTTCCCTACGAGATAATATCGTAAATTATAACCCAATTGCACGGCTGTTAAAACTGACAGATGAAAAGGCTTGTGCTGACCGGACTGCTATCGTTAATGCCCCGAATGAGGGCACTCTAGAGATTTAGTGATGATTATGGTCTTTCTGCTTTGTTTATGCCCAGCGTGGTCAGGCTACAGGCCGTTGTAAATTTTGAATTGAACGATCCTAATATTGTGTTTATGTGAATATTATAAATGTCTCGCTATTGTTGTTGATTTAATGTAAGTACTCCAGGCCCCTTCATAAATATGTTTGACTGCCTTCCCACAAAGATCCCACTTCAATTGTTGCTTTTACTGACCAATAAAAGAAATACGCGAATTACTAGTACCTGCCCATGTGCGCTGCGACTTCATGTTTAACATCATGACCTAATGGCACCTACATACGAGTTGTTTTGAAAATTAGACAAAATTATAGAGTAGTATTTTATGACGTTTTCAAAAATTAAAGATTGGTCAGGAGAAATCCAACACATTTTTCTTTTAAAAATTCTTTATTAGACAGTACCACGTAACCAATATGTACAATAATATGTTCTGCATACATAGTCCAGTCAAATTAGGAAAAAATCTCGGAATTCGAGATACCCAGCTGTAAGTTTGTAAATACTTAGATATTGACACCCATCGACTTCATACCCAATAGACACCTAATGTCAATTATTCGCAATGCAAACATTTCAGTCAACTACCTGAGGTACGCGGGGGAGGGTGCTGAATGCTAATTGGTCGCAACAAAATCACCACAAAACATAGGGATGGGGTATATAAGTTTTCTTTGAAAATAGGTAATCGATAAATTGATGCAGTTTTTAACATAATTTAAAAATATTATAAAAAGATTACCTTTTTCTTGGACATGTAATTTATTTTTTAATTTGATTTAGGATATGGATTATTACTATATGGAATACATGATTGATTTATTTATTTTACATTAAATTGCTTATATTCCATACCCATACGGTAAAAATGAGCCCTAAACCTGAGAGACCACCTTTGTTGATGGATATGTGATGAACATCCGTGGTAGAGGCCTAACTTGGTAATAGACAAATAGACGGAAAGCATGTCTGTCTGTCACTATCTGATAGCTAGATGAAATTTTAAAAGGTTTTTTTATTTCTGTTGTGTGTGAATAACATTAGTGAAATAAGAGAATATATTGTAGTTTTACGAATAAAAATTTATTGAATCGTTTTTAAAATGAATTAATTTTGTAAATATTCGCCAGACTGAAGGCTTGCAATCGGCGGACTTGGATAAAAATGCAAGTCTTGTTGATACATAATTTTGCCACACTCATTGCCAGGTCAACGACATGATTGGTGTCTTCCGACTGAAATTTATTTGGGTACCGAACCCTCTAATTAGTGTAGACATAATTATCTCACCCATAGTGGTAAAAACAGTGAAGATATGGCAAATGTGAGGAGTCTCCGACGTTTTTTCATATTAATAAAGTAGTCTTGAGTAAAATGTCGAGAGCAATTTACGCTATACTCTGATGGTAACCAGTGTTCCCGCCAGGTTTGATTTATTTTTCTTTCACTTCACTATCTTTGGGATATATAAAATGATGATATAAGTAAGTAATAAGTTCGCTGGAGATGACATAACGAAAATTTCACAGTACTTAACAGTTAAGATTTGTATGTTAGTAACGAATAGGCATCGAAAGTAATTTCTTAAAGGTACTAGAAACTACTGGACAAAAGTGCTGCATTATATACCTAAATAAACAAGGGCACCTTCTCATCCCTGTATTCCGCGATTTTATTCGCTTTAAAAAAATCTATACCTACATATAATATGTCGCTTTAATTAATAATTTGTGAACTTTATCAACAACTTTTTTTCACAAACCCCCATCAGAGGCATCAATAGGGATTAGTGGACATGAAATTCACTTATCCCCATTGATGGGGATTTCCAATGGAGATTACTGGGATAACCCTTAGCTAGGTTAGCTAGCATCTGCTAGCATTTGGAGTTTCTGAGATCTGATTTGGGAATCCATGAATTGATATCACATGGTAAGAAAAAAAAATATTTATAATAATTTTATTTGATTAAAAAATATGTTAAATTAAAGTCAACTCTTATTAGCAAAATATAATTTAGCATTATCCAATTAAATATCGAAATCGATCAATTCTGAGTATTTGGTACGGTACAGCACTACGTAAACGTGCACGGAGAATGATAAGGATAAAGGATATAAAACTGCATGTTAAAGAAAGAGATGGGCAGTTGATGACGCCGACCGACCGGCCAATTAAGATGGCCTCCGGTCAAACAAAAAAATATTAGTTTTAATTGATTAAAAACACTAACCGGTGGAACGAAATGCCATCAATTTGAAAATTTGAGCTCTTGCTATCTCTTCCACACCATCTTATGCTAGAAGGGGCCATGGCAACAGGGTTTTTAATTTTTTCTGTAAGCGAGCGCAGAGATGTTCACGGGTCACAGATCTGGTCGTTACTGACGAAGCATCAGTGAGCGTGGTTTTATATAAGATCTATTTATCTTATGTGTTGTCTGAAAACGCTCGTCCTTTATTAGGTGTCTATTGGGTATGAAGTCGTTGTTGACACCCTAAAAGTTGTCTCAAAACCTACATATTGTAGGGTGTACGCAACTATAAAATTTTCAAGGTCAAATGTCACAAATATCAGTTTTATGAACTTTTAAGCAAAACGGGACGTTTTATCATAAAAGCGTGTAGGAGAAAATTACTTATCTTCTATTTATCTATAAAAATTGTCTGTACGTTTATTCCTAAGATTCACCATTTCAGAGATACAGCGATGCAAATAGTTGAAAAAGTTGTATTTTCAAAAGCTTCCAGGCCCACGTGCGATTGTGCTAGACAGTTAAAATTTTCACGAATGATGTATTTTAGTAGCCTCTATAACATCTTATACTAGAAAAAGCTTAAAACCTATGTTTAAGTGGGTTCTCATACAAAAATTGTGTTTTTTTTTTCTTACACTTAGCCGGTTTTTAACGTGGTTACCCCAGTAAACCTATTCCAGTAGACACCTTTTATACATGAAGAACACGTTGTTTATAAGGAAGCCTAGTTAAATAATTGTTTTGTGTTGTTTTCAGTATTCAGAAGATTTAAGATTTCTGCGTTTCATTAAATTAAATTTGGTTAATATGGATCTTCACGTTCATAATAGAGTTAGATAGACAGTTAACATTTTAGAATGTATTTTTTTTCAGTTATACTTCAAACAGAAATTCTAATAATTGTTATTTATTTCGTACTTTTTGACCCATAATAAGCCGTTTAAATGTACTGAAACGTATATGTATAGTACTGAAAACAACTTAAAACAATTATTTAACTAGGCTTCCATATAAACAACGTGTTCTTCACGTATAAAAGGTGTCGTCTGGAATAGGTTTACTGGGGTAACCACGTTAAACAATATGTGAGAGAAAAATCCTTGATTTTTGTATGAGAACCCACTTAAACATTGGTTTTTAAGCTTTTCTAGTATTAGATGTTATAGAGCTACTGAAATACATCAGTTGTGAAAATTTTAACTGTCTAGCACAATCACGGGGGTCTGAAAGCTTTTGAAAATACAACTTTTCAACTATTTGCATCGCTGTATCTCTGAAATGGTGAATCTTAGGAATAAAACGTACAGACAATTTTATAGATAATTAGATGATAAGCAATTTTCTCCTACACACTTTTATGATAAAACTTCCGTTTCGCTCAAAAGTTTATTTTATAAACTTTTTGATATTCTCTACTTTCTGATATTTGTGACATTTGACCACGAAAATTTAATAGTTGCGTACACTTACCATATGTAGGTTTTGAGACCACTTTTAGGGTGTCAATATCTAAGTATTTACAGACTTACAGCTGGGTATCTCGAATTCCGAGATTCTTACCTAATTTAAGCTTAAATGACTGGACTAACAAACGATCGTTCAATCATAGCTAATGGTACAGTGGAGACACTGCACGACATTGTCGCTAAGCGATGTTGCTACGACACAGACGCACGCGTGGCGCCAGACGGCCCTAACAATAGTCCATTAAGTATTACCCACTTAGAAGTAAGGGTAACATGTTCACGGAATATATTTATTATCCCCAGAATAACCAACTTTATGACAATCTCTAGGTATTGTAGATAGCCACAGAATCAGTGAAGCACCTAACGACATCGGAAGATACGAACAAGCATACCTATAACAACTGCTTAAATGTGTGTAGAGACACGTTTTAGAACCGCTAACACCTGCCTTTACTCGTATATGACTTCAGACAATAATATTCTTCTTGTTAAATAAACCAGCTCATAGGTAAATCTTTGACTACATTAAAAAAATATTACTTCTAGCAACCTCCCACCGGACACGCTATTTACCGTCTTTAAAAAATATATAAAAATTTAACTGCTTTTATTTTTTATTAATCGGTAAGTATTTTAGTCAGAATATCTCACGATTTTATAGGATATCTATTACACTTAATCACAGATGGCCTGATCACTAAGGAACACATCGATTTTATGACCATAGATGTTTAGTATATTTTCTCATGCATTTAAGGTACCTAGGTAGGTATGCGTAAGAAAATAAGTAAACAATTTCCTTGACAAATTATCCTAGACAAATTCAAATTACGATTGCGCAGTTAATCAATCCCCATGGCGAACCCGATCAGGTTTCTATAAACAAACGTTCACAGACCAAACATTAAAATTGAGTCATGTCACCGAAACATCACTATAATAGGACAATAAATAAACAAGCATAATAACGTCAAGGAGCAATGTGAAGTCATTAAGCGCCGGTGATGTCGATTAATCAATCGCAGTGGCCATCCAGTCGCAATGGGCATCTGTCCCGCATAGATTTTTCCATGTCCGTCCACTGCTCTACTGGTCACGTTTAATATTTGACATATGTCCCGGAACCACGGCGGAGGTGTCTTGATCGTTGGAATTACACTTAAGTTAGAGCTGTTAGTTGAGACGGGAAAAATGTCTCTCAAAGCTCTACCTTATTTAAATTGGTACTTATTCACTAAACACAAGGTGTTTTAGGATGATTATGCCTTAACATTATTATTGTAAATTGTATAGACATCTTTATCAAAACCCATATAAGACTTATATCATTAATAAGTAAGTAGAAGAAGCATTTATGGATAGGATTTTTTTCTACACCTTGTTCTGACAAAAACAAGCCCGAAAACTGAAACACCAATTGACTTGTATGTTACAGTCGTCCTAGTCGCCAAAATGATCTATTATTTTGGCGATTCATTTTTATCTACGCAGATTTGTTTTTATTTACTCCAAAGATTATCACATCTATCACAGAACAACTGAAAATGTTAAATGTAACATTAAATAGGCGCTCATCTCTATTATATTGCGGCCGTTCCATCATTCTGTCGGAACTATTATAATGTTAATTCCGCGAACAAACTCAAATATCAAGAGCAGTTGTGCTCGCATGGAATCAGTGTTGTGGGCGCTAGTCCACGGGGGGCCCGCGTTGCCGATAGTCCTTGATATTAATTTAATAATCGCATTTAAAACGATGCAGTAAAACACTGCTATTAGACCCGGGAGTAGCTTGATAGTTAAAGCTGAACACTAAAGGGTAATGTTCTAAGACTTCTAAGTCATCGTAAAGACGACATAATACGACCGCAATTATTATAATAGATGCTGTTTTTTTAGAAATTATTATCATGTAGGCGTTTTAAGTCATTGTACCGTAAATTAGCAAAGGAACACTGCGACTGAAGGAGATAATTTTTTTATTAATTAAGTACATATAGATAGGTGGTATATACCTATGTAGGTGGGTAAGTACGCTATACCTACACATAATGTACATACAGATTACGTATGTACTTTAAGTAGGTTTGTATGTGTATTACCGTAGATATTATATCAAAGACTAAAATGGTCAGGTAGGTTTAAATGGTGCCATAAGTTCTTTGCCCAAAAAAGGTTAAGAAACGCCAACAGTTCGCGCTGTCGGTAACCAAACTTTAGTTTTTGTATAGCACAGTAACTTATTAACATAAGTAAAAAAATGACTTCAATAGTCAGCTAAGGACTTGGACTGTCATGCTCACGCTAACGTGACACAGACAACGCCCCTATTCTAAATCAAATCGAACAACGAAACTAAAACCGTCTTACACGTTGAAAAACTAGGTGCCTACCATAAAATTTTAAAATCGACAGCACAGTGGAGCGTGGCACGAGGATCATTTCCATCGTATAAAATAAACAAACGCTGCCTTTACGAGCTATGACAAATCTGAATTACAATCATAACCTTTGTCCAGCGCATTCTCGGCGCATTCGGACCAATAAAATAACTCATGTCCAATTTATGTTAATACAATAAATACCGACATAAATAATGCTGGGTGAAGGCAAGGAAGACAATTTAAATTTATATGTCGCGCATAGAACCACTGTCTTTGGAGCTGCTACCTCAAATTGAAAGATTTGTGATTTGTTCACGCCCATGTTCACCCGGTACTGTATTTACAACATTTACAATAACATGTTTAAAATCTCTTGAGCTTCTGCAATGGCAAGGTCGAGACATGTCTGTCGTAATCATTATTTTTCGTAACTATATCTGTAATTATTTATACCTAAGTATTTACATAATTTTAGGGTACCGCATCTAAAAAGGAAAAACGAAACCCTAGGATCACTTTGTTGTCCTCCTATATGCAGGTCTATGTTACCCAATGCATGAATTCTTTTTGTCGGATCACTTCTAGTTTAAATTATTTAAGTGACAAGGAATCGCAACGCAGGTTTTGCTTGCCAATGCCAATGACAAACTATGCAAAAGAAGTACTTAAATTTTCAGTCGGTTTATACGCTAAATACTTACTTCGTTTTAGTAAAACTATACATATGGTAGGCAATAACCATAGTAGCCAATAACCAGGCAGGGCTCATACAAAATACCCATCATTTATAATACAGAACCAATTAGTGTGCAAGTTCGACTTGCTCTTTACCGGCATTTTTCATATTTCATGAACTTTTAACATTTATTTCGATTCCTGTAAATTATGATTTCAAATTAATTATTATTCATAGTTAAATACTTAGAAGTATGTTTTTGCTTTAGTGTCACATATTAGAAAAATAAGCAAAATAAACATATAAATATTGAAATAATGTGTCGCATTTTCAGGGTACCATATAAAAGTGAACAGGAGTAACATTTAATTATTAAATTGCAGCAAAATGCAACGATGCGCATCTCTCCCTATAAAACCAACGGAATATTTTATCCACTTACCATTTTTAAACAGCGCTCTGCTGAATGAATCCAATATTCTCGATTAAACAACAATTACATGCAAACGAGTATTTTGAATTGTTATTGAAATAAAGAGACTGTTATTAAAGTAGCATGACACAATCGGCTGAGGTTAAGAAAGTGTGCAAAAGTCGCAGACACATGACACGCATTACAACAAGCCATTTACATACCTCAAGGCGGCGTCGGTTACGAGGAAAGTGTTCACGTGTCTCCCGACCACAATAATAATGACATAAGCAAATAATTGTATCACAAAGTAGTGTTATTTAAGGGAAAGAGCGACAAACCGACAGATGCTCCGAGCCATCTTGCGGCGGGGCTGTCGCGAGTTCGTGTCTTGTGGTCACATTGTCCCCGTTTAAAATCAAATTTCGGTAACACCACATCACCGAAATTACTCAGCAACCGTCTTTGCAGGCTTCGTATAAAATGTGTGATAACAAAATAAGAGGCATTGTATTTTTTGCCGGAGAAAATAACTTGGCGCAATCATTCAATTAACAATGTGCATTCCAGATCATCGTGATTGTTACAATGAAACGTTACGGCTAATTTAAGATCTGCTTACCTTGGCAACTGCATCTAATCACTGTAATTAACTCACGTTTAGTCTTTAGAATAATCGTCAACGTGCTTTTTAGCACATTGGAATTATAACTGCGTTATACTTCCAAGATTTTCCGATATCAGTTTTTAACAATTTTATAAAATATAGGTATACCTGTCATACACCAATAAATAGAGGATTCTGAAATATACGATAAACTAAAGCTCTTCTCACTCTACTTTAAACGACTGCCAGTTAGATCACAGGAAGTATTATTGCTTATAATTATATATCAATGTCGTTTAAAAGCACCTAACAAGTACGTTTTAAGGGCAATAATAAAAACAATAAAAGATACGCAGCAAGGAGTCGCGGAGCGTGAAATTGGCATCTGCCCCGCGAACGCTGTTAACTGCTTGCGTACATTGTTACCGATATACAATGAACATTTTTGTCTTCGCGGGTCCGTGTCTCGGGGGAGGTACGGTAATAAGGTTCTAGTACACATATTATTAACAGTACGCACATATTAAATGAACAAAGTATTGACAATAGATACATTTATTATTGTAACTAACCTACTTATTTATCATATCCGCCAACACTTTCAGAGGGTCAAATGCTAGCCTTTCTTATTGAATCATAAGTACAAAAGTGGTCATAAACTATTAAGTGAGCGACTTTATTTAAATTCATGTTACAAATTTCAAATGGAAATCATTATTTTTTTTCTTATGATGGATACCTATTGAATCTTGTTACATTATATGATATATATCACAAGCTGTTAGAAGTATGCAGCGACTTTAAAAGCTTTAAATACTTTTTAAAAATGCTGGTACTTTGTATAAGGTTCCTGCCCTGCATGGGCTGAGGTAGTTTCCTCTGTTTTAACGTCACATCGTCACCTTTGCTGTATTGGCCCGATTACCACCCCTACAAAGTGTGGCGTAATTTATGGATAGCCTCAAGCCACCACAACAGTGGTGAGTAAACATTAACCTAAATACCTGACTAACCTATTACATAATGGTTGATCAAACTAAAATTTTTACTTACGTATTTTGTGTACCTATAACATTTTTTAGTAATAATAATGTCTTATTGTATTTTTTTTACTTTTCTTAACGTTTTAACTTTCCTACAATGACAGATTCCTGGTTAGTGATATACTTTTAAATTTCATTTCCCTGATATAGTTTTGTGATTAGGTACAGACTTTGGTTGGTAAAATTAACTACAGTGGCCCTCCCGACCCCTAACGACATCAAGTTATCATTGCAACCTGCGCTCCATTCGGCCTAATCCCGGGCTAAGCATTCGAGTACTTACGCAGATACGATAAAGAACAACTCGAAATCCTGTGTCTCCGCGTCCGGACTCCGGAAGACGCTCATCGCGGCCGCACCTGCGCCGGATTAATTTCTCATCACGCCGGATAATGAACACGACATCCTCCGGAAAAATGCCCGTGCCCGGGACCCGCTTGATTAATAAATGCGGTACGGCCTTACTTTTATGACCATCTTCAAATTGGACGCTCTGGTTTGTTATGATAACAAAAGGTTGACAAAATAGCTAATGCTGTTTTTCTTCGTTAGTTTAATTAAAGAACTGTAAAAGCCTTCTTATTTAGGGAACAACATGGACGTTTTCAAGTTACACATTTTTCAACAGATCCCTTAAACAAAGGGCAATACCGAAAAAACAAGCAAATCATTATTATAAAAACCAAGACTTATAATATAAATCCCGTTATATTTTACTCAAATCAGATGCTTACATAGTTACGTTTCCCATAAATTTAGTGTTGGTACCCGGCGCAACTAAAACAAAAACAGTCTGATACAATCCGACAGCCGAAAAAGTAAGTCATCCCGTTTATGTTAAGAGGTTTCAGCTGCAAAACAGAAGAAAAGCAGCGGATGCGAGCCGAGCGGGCGCTGCGGCGCGACGTAATCCTTACATATCTCGGTACATTGCTCAGAGCGACACTGCGGGACTTAGCGGAAAGCCTCGCCGCGCAGATGCTTATCTCAATAACAGTTTTATTTATTTTTGCGAGCGGCTGATCCGCTCCCGGTGGATCCGTCTAATGAAAATAGACGGAGGCGTGTTCAGACTCGCGAGAGCCGCGTCGCCGGCGCGAGACGCGGATCTCCTCAACTAAATAGCTTTTTAACTGTGACACTAAACGACTGGGTACTTTAATAAATGTATTTGGCTTGTTGGATATGCATGCAGTGATTACAACCTGCGAATCTATTGACAATACGATCACTAACACGTTCGATACGTATTAGTGAACGCGAAAGTCAAAGTTTGTATTTGATGGTTGCTTTCTAATTTTGATAATGACGTGGGTTTGTCCGGAGTAATTATCTAGGTACCTATGCGGTAAGCTATATCAGGCTAGCCTCGCTGTGGCACCATCAGATCTGATCACTAGAGTAGTTTGTAGGAAAAGCGCTACAATTTTCATTTTCCCCAAGGACCGGTACCGTCACGCCACTGAAACACCAAACATTGACTAAATAGGTACTGGAGGTGAAAAGTCCCGCACCGCAAGGAGCATCAGTACACTAATTAGGTCATTTGCCATAATTACCAACTCCAGATTGGATTTTTCGCGGCGACAACGTCCCCCGAGGCCGGGCATTCGCTGTAATGGACAATTCTAGCACCGGGTTGAATAAAAATTCAATGCAATACAGGACAGCTATCTCGAGTAGGTACCTCGCTTTTAAAGGTCCTCTTTAAATTGGCGCTCGAAAACTTATAGATGTCTACTTATTTAAACAAATAAGTATGAATTAGTGCTATCTCTTTAAGTTAGTACTATGATTAATGATACTGCCTATGTTACGATTGGTACTATTACTTTTTGACTGTAAGTAAAGTACCTACCTAAGTACGAATCATCACTATGAGTTAGTACATACACTTTGAATATTGTAAAGTAATTAAAATCAGAATTTTATATTAATATACATGTAGGGATCGGAATTCCGATACTATAACATGTTGTATATCGACAAAATACTCACAAACCGTGTAAGTAGGCTTAGGATACTTACCTAATTTAAGCATGTACCTAAATCTTTTATATATTATCAAATCAGTGTTTTTTTAAACTAAACGTATTCCTTACCTGCTAGTCTATTTAACATGACTTTTTTGTTTTTAGGTAAAACAATAATTTAGGTACTTATAAAGCAGTAGTAGCTAAAGTATAAGTGAAATTTTCACTCTTGTTACTTTCAAGATGAATGTATTAAATAAGCAGGTATAGGTAAAATTAGGCTGTTTGCCAACGGTTGGTACAAATAAAATAAAAAATAAATGACATATCTAACAGATACAAAATCTCCACAGGTGCAAAAAAAAAAACTAGACTGGTACTTTCAGAATTCGGAGCCGCTGGGTTCAATGGCAGGCGGCATCTGTCTCCTCGGCCTCTCCCTCCGGCGGAGCTCGTCCCTGAACAGCATGAGGTCCTCGTAGTGCTCCGCGGAGGAGTCCAGCAGCTCCACGCAGACCTTCAGGGCGGCGGACTGCCGCTCGCGCTCCGTCTCCATAGTCCCATCAGTGGCTTGGCTCACTGTCAACACTTTCTCGACCATGTCGTCAAGCCTGCAACAATTTGTACATTTCAGAAGAATAGGGTAGTTTCCTATTTTTTTATTTTTATATAATGGATGGACCACACAATTGTAAAGGTGATGTTAAAAGAATGGTTAGATATTTGGAAAACTCCCGGAGATATTACAGTTTCAATAGCACATCATTTGGGCGAGCTCAAAACGCTTCATACGAATGTCGCATAGAGATATGACGTCACCGCTCTGTATACTGTATGCTTATCGTAAGGACTTTCTTCAGCAGCTATACCAAATGTTGCGGTTACGAATATGTGTTCATAATGAAAGTTACTACTAATTCTGTAATTTATAAGAAGGCATAGTATTTTAGTTGAATTTTCGCACTTTAGTAATGGACTTTCCCACCTAACTTCAAATGCCTATTATTGTCTGATTTCGTAAGAAATTTTAATTTCGATTTCACTTATGTTATTGATTTACCCATATGTAACTGTAAATTGTAAAATTTTATGTAAAATCAGACTTAGGAAACTAGCCTATTGTAGGTATCCAAAAGCGTCGATGGCCGAGTGGTTAAGCTCGTTGCTTGCACTGAGAGAGGTCGCCAGTTCAAACTATGCCACGTACCAGTGTGTTTTTCTAATTTGAAATTCATAGGTACTATTTATTATATATCATATTACGATAATTCGACGCTTTAACGGTGAAGGAAAACATCGTGAGGCCTACACACCTACGAAAAAATTTTAAGGTTATGTAGTCGACTAACACGCATTTGGCCAGGGTGGTTGACTAATTCCTGATCGCCCTAGTTTAGGGTAGGCCAGTGCCTCAGGAGTGGGGACGTATACTCCGTGAAATGATTCTATCTTAGTAGTACAATAGATTTGTGCTGTTCTTTTTTGTTAAAATCAATAAATGCCGGTTTTACGAATGGTTTAACCGAAACTCGAAAGGACGTTCGAACCGCTTTATGTCTTAGGGTGTCGAGCTTCTTCAGCTTTAAGCATCGATTTCATCCGGCAAGCAGTACCTGATTACGTCACATCTTATAAAATAACGATAGCTTCTCTCGTTTTCGAGTTGGAAAATTATTATTTTGAAAATTTGAAAAAAAAAATTTTTTTTTCGAGGAATTATTTGCATGATTCGATAGAATTACTAAAGGCAAGTCGTTCTGCCACGGGAAAACAACCACTACAATTTCACGGTGTATATGGGCTGATGACGATGTAGAAAGACAGGGCCACAAGACAATACAGACCGGGGAAAAGCGAAAACTAGGTTTTGTTAAATAACCTAACCGAGTCAATGATGCTCGGATTAGACTGGCTCGATGGCGCATGGCATACCTAGTGCCTTTGTTTCATGGGCCAAGAGTCGTGGGTTCGAATCCCACTTGGGAATATTTATATGATCAACATGTTTGTTCCGTGTCTGGGTGTGTTGTTTACATATTTAAGTTTATTTGTGTATACCATTGTTGATTCTAACATTCGTAAATCCGTAACATAAGCATAAGCTACCTCCTTAGCACGAAATCAGAACAAGTAGGTATGTCATATGAGACAGGGTCATCATATCAAACAAAACATGTCGTCAAGCAAAATAAAACAAAACATGTCGTCAAGCAAAATAATGCGCATTGCGCATATTGCATTACACATTAGAGTTGGCGTTACAATACCTAATATGAATAGCCCGATTTATGTAATCTCATCGTGACTATCCACCTCTTCCATAATTATAGTCCATAGGAAAATAAATGTTCGTGTATAAATATTATGTAGGATGTAGGTGTTGTACCTACAAACAGAATTTAAGAAATGAAACACATACTTGCGCTTCCTAATCTCGAGGTACAAGCAGAAGAGTATCGCCAGTATCGCCACGAGGGCGGCGTTGAGCTGCGGCCAGGAGAGGTGCTGGCTGAGCACGTGGCAGCGCGTGACCCGCAGCTTGGGCACCACGTCCCACACCGAGAAGCCGGGCACCAGCAGCGTCAGCGGCAGCGCGAACACCACCACCGCGCCCACCACCACGGATATATCACTTTCGGATTTATCGCTAGACATTTGAAAACGGTTGCGGAGTGACACTTGGAAATAAAGGTGACAGTTGGCGTGCCTAACGTTTGACACATGACTAATACAGCAGCAGCAGCTAGAGGTTTTAACTAGATGGTTAGAATTGATATATTCACACGTTCAACGTTGTAGGTATTGAATGGGTTTGTACTTTGTATCGAGATTAAAAGGAGTAATCTTTTAATCTCAATACCTGCCGACATGTTCTTGTATGATGTAACTTTCTAACTTTACTTAAATAAACTTGTTGAACCTTCGAAGTATCTATGTAAATACGAACACAATATTCCATTACACTAGAAACATGTGAAATGTCTTAAGTACTCTTATATTTTCTCCCTAAAGGATCTAACTCAGTCCAATCTAACGAATACTATTTAGTTGTTAAGTAGATATTTTCTTTACTGCCTTTTAAAACAAAACAATCCACAGAATTAAGGACGGAGGTAGGTAGGTACAACTAAGTATGTGTTCATTAACTATCTGATGGAGGATAATCTGTTGAGGAGTCCAGGTGACAAAGCATATCAACATACCACGACAACAAACCAAACAACAAAGATGATTGTAAAGTTTACTGTGCAAAAGTTGCGAGGCAGCAAATGGGCGCGCGCGGAGTCCGTCACGAGGCGCTCGCGCGGCATATCAATTTCGACTAGGTACACACAATAAAATTGGACGGTCTCCGGAGAGGGCTTAAACGATTCGCCGTTTTGTCTCGGGGCCCAGCTGCGTAATGACCGGAGCAGGAAAAAATTGTCAGCAAGAAAACGCGAGGGTAGTCGGGTTTATGTGCACGCGGCAGCTGGCACGGCGGCGACGCGCTCCTAACGGCCTCTGCTTACCTCGCAAAACCCGCGCCAATTTTATTTATCGAAAATATAAACCGATTTGCGGAGGGCCCTCGTAAATTCTGAACGGCTGATTTATAGCGGTTACAGAGCGCGCTTAAAACAAAGTTGCTTCTTAAGAACTTCTATGTGCGGAGCAGTCTTGAAAGGATGATGACTTAAAATACTGTTTTTCAACAACTGGTTACAGACAACACTTAAGTATTGAAGCAATATCATATATTGAAACAAAAACCTATTGATTATCATCTCGTAAATTTTACATTTTCGATTTTAAGCTATAATGATGAAATCACACACAAGCCGGAAACCGCTAGCTCGTGTCCTATAGTTTTAAGAAAAAGAAAACCCATTAATTTTGTGTTAAAAAACGAAGTCTACCAAAATTCAACCTGTAAAAACTCTTGCCTAAACTACATCGGTAACATAGTTAGAAATTCAACTTACTAAATCCCATAATGGGAAATCATTAAAATACTAGTACAAATACAAATCCACATAATGTAGAGTTATTCCAAGGATAATACCTTTTCGAATAATCGTCAATTACCGCACTTAAAAACACGTTAATTGAAAAATCAGTAAAGTACCTATTGCGTGCCGACAGGCATTTCCTCATGGAATTAACAAGCTGAGTTAGGGCTGATCGCCGAACGGCGGAGGTTGGACGTGTAAGGAGACAGGCCACGCGATTCAATTAGCTGATTTGAGGGCTGCTTTGCGTGAGCAGGCAATGGTCACACTCTTTAGTCATTAGGTAGGGTATTTGCCTCAGTCCCTAGGTGAATTGGTAGATACCTAGGTAGGTACACATAGGCAGGCGTAAACCCAAAAGTCTAAAACCATTCTTGATGCATAGATATTTTACAGTATTGACCTACGGACATGGATGGATAATATTTCTAAGGTACGACTGCGTTTTTATTTATGAAAAGCTAATATTTAGAAAAACCTTTAACTGGCAATTAAATTTAAATTTACGTAAATTGCCAGTGTGTCATTATTTTCTGCAGTTTACATTTCTGTGGGGCTACCATGAGTTTAAAACTTACGCGCTCGATATCAACTACGTAAATATGTCTATGAAAAACATGTACAGCGCCGGCTGGTGGTTACGCGAAGAACTACAATCGGCCATATGAAAAAAACAACTCGATAGGTTTTTAACGTACGTAAGTTTACGATAGCCAACTCATGGTAGGCCCTCAGAGGGCCACTGTAATGTGATGTCTACGGCTGTCAGTGTGTATCTGATAGTAGATGGCGCCACCTGTGGCTAACAGGTCGTACGGGAAAAATTCGACGCCTTCAAATAGTTGCTGGTCTGGTGTGATGGTAATGCACGTCCGGGCGCGATTCCCGGAAGGACCGATGTTCAAATCCCCGGGCCGCGAAGAGGCAGTTGAATTTTTTCCGTTTTTCTAAATATTAGTACAGCTAGTGCAAGCTTTAGCACTTAAAAAATAACTAAATACTTACATGAACCAAAAACGAAAAATCGAAATCAGTAAAGGCTTTTTTTTTTATTTAAAGACTCTCATGACCTCCCTCCACCTGATGGTAAGCGGTCGTAAAGTTCACATGTGGTCGATGGTGTTTCACGCCCCGCCTGATGAGCCCAGGATTATAATATGAGGAAAGGAAAACATGAGCTGGAAGGGATTTCCAGGCCTTAATGGCACAGGGCAGAAAATACCCCTCCAGAAAGTGCCTGAATGGTATGTGGATGGTAGCGCTGAAGCACGTGTTATTCGGGAGTGGAAGTGGTTCTGATTTTATGACTTATATAGGGATATTAGATCATATTTAAATATTGGTTTGGGCAAAATGGCATTAATAGGTATAGCTTTATTTTTATAAAAAGCTGCATAGCGTAAATCGTTTAGGTTTTCAATTAGGTTAGCATATAATAGGTATTAATCAGTTATATGATGGCCCAACAACCATAATATCCACGGCTTCGATACTTTGCTATCGAGTGAGCTGATATAAGAACATTAGCCATATGTCCTGCGCCCATAATAGCGGTCATTAAATTGGGTAGGTAGTTGAACCGAACTCATTCTCTTTATGAAGGGTAAAACACCCGATCAATTTACTAAATTGATTGCTACTTCATTACTAAACACAAGAATAAGGAGATTGCTTTACAAAAACACTCGATAGGTAGGTACCTACACGATTTTGTGTTTTCAATATTAACAATTTTGTAATTATATATGATTTAATTTTTATCATGATATTAATATCTAAGGGCATATATTCTTGTAGATATAGAAGACCATTACGTACATTGTAATAAACTATTAAAGTTTGAAGTAGAAAAGAATGCGATAAACATACCTTTAATTATTTATGTTCAATAGAACTCTATGACGGAAACAAATTACTAAATATAATGATTTATTTCTATAGAGCTACAAATATATAAAATATCAGTCACCTTATTAGTATTATAACATCTTTATACATATTATGTAAATAAAATATCACCAGTAAACTAACAGTTGCCACAATTCATTCATAGATCAAGATCGAGACGCGTAAGTAATCATTGGAATCTTATTTACAATAATTAAGGATAATAAATTTACACAGCAGTTATATTAAAATACATTTTCGAGTGAAAACTTTACGAGATTAATCTTTTTTTTAAGCAGTCTTAAATATTACAATGTTCAACGCAAAAGCAATTTCAATGAATTAGTAACTAAATGTATGAGATACATCTTAATGGGACTAGTGTCAGATACAAAGAAACTGTCTTTCCATATAGGCTACTGACTACTTACACATGCTATGCACGCACGCTATGAAAGAAGGAGTCAATACACACAGTCAATATGATAAAAAACAAATGAGCTTTTTAATCATAATAATATAAGCTGCTCACAGAAAATATTATTACCATAATGGATACCTAAAAAAATTTATTGTTAACATGCACTGATAGCAGCTATGAATATACATTTCAAAATATACATACATCTTTTAAAATTCATGCTTAAGATAGTATTTGGATAACTAATTGGCATTTCACTTAAGATGATTAATAACAATTATATCTACAATTGTGGTGTAGTCAAATTAACAAATAAAACCACTATTCATATACAGGGTGTCCCAAAAAGTACTGTCAAGCGGAAGTCCTGAGATAGAACACCCCGTGGGGCATCCGAAACACCCCCATGTATGTTCCGCATTTTTTTATAGTTTTCGAGTTATAATTATTTTTCTAAAATTTTGGGAACAACTGACCTGACCGACTAAAAATATTGTAGAGAAAAAAGTATTTGACCTTTTAGAGTAATTCTTTTTGCAAATCAATTTTCATGAGTTTTTCTTTAATGCCTAAAATATTTGTCTCCATAACTTATATGGAAAATATCAAAATTATGGTACAAACTGAAAAGTTACGTTCTGTAAATAATGTCTTACAATTTCAACGTTAAATTTACAATATTAGGAGGTAGCTGCATGGCTCCTAAGTAACTTTAAAAACTGAGCTAGACTCTCAGCTTTCATAATCATTAATAAAAACTGGTACTTAATGGGCTACTTTTGCTGAAATCGGACTACAAAGACAGAGAGGTGGAAAAATCATAAAATTAGCCATTTGAATACGAAGTATTATTTGGACATTTTATTATTCCGAAAGTTAGTCAGTTTGTTAACAAACCTAAATTTAATACAGGAGCACTCAGATGCAAACATTTGGATGATTTTTTTTGTTTAATTTAAGTTTCATTGCGCTAACACTGTTTTCACATGTAATACCTTTGTTACGACGAACTTGACGAACTTTGCTTTCTTTACGGACTTTAATAAACTTTTACTTATAAACTTTTTACAATAAATAATCAAAAACGATAACTTTTTTTTTAATAAAGTTCCCATTTTTATACTTAATAAATTTTTTAAGTATCACAAATTAAACTTTCAAGTGGTTATTTCTTAGCATTTCTGGTATAATTTTGATTGTTAACAATCTTATTAACTTTAGAAATAATAAAATGTCCAAATAATAATTCGTATTCGAATGGCAAATTTTATGATTTTTCCACCTCTCTGTCTTTGAAGTCCGATTTCAGCAAAAGTAGCCCATTAAGTACCAGTTTTTATTAATGATTATGAAAGCTGAGAGTCTAGCTCAGTTTTTAAAGTTACTTAGGAGCCATGCAGCTACCTCCTAATATTGTAAATTTAACGTTGAAATTGTAAGACATTATTTACAGAACGTAACTTTTCAGTTTGTACCATAATTTTGATATTTTCCATATAAGTTATGGAGACAAATATTTTAGGCATTAAAGAAAAACTCATGAAAATTGATTTGCAAAAAGAATCACTCAAATAAGTCAAATACTTTTTTCTCTACAATATTTTTAGTCGGTCAGGTCAGTTGTTCCCAAAATTTTAGAAAAATAATCATAACTCGAAAACTATAAAAAATCGCGGAACATACATGGGGGTGATTCGGATGCCCCACGGGATGTTCTATCTCAGGACTTCCGCTTGACACTACTTTTTGGGACACCCTGTATATATTTCCCGCAACATGGAAAGAAACCTCCTTATTTTTACAATGCACATTAAACATTCAACAGTTTTTACACAAATTAATGAATGAATAATACTAAAGCATACTTTAAAATAAATGAGATATCAAAAAAATATAGTTGATTTGGACTAGATGTTAATATTGATATTAATGCTCCAATTCGATTTAGGACTATTTGCATTTTATATTATTATTCTTACGTACTAATTCGACACATGCCAGTGTATGTTATCGTATTGAAGAACACACACCATCATTGATTAGGTTAAAATGAATCTCACTATCAAAGACAATTGACCATCTTTTACATTGTTGAAACATTTTAATCATCATTGTAATAAAAAGGATATGCATAATCTATAATGAATAGAATTAAATGACATGTAATAGGCACTATATTTGTTGAAACTATTAGAAATACTTATTATCAATCATGTTTATACATGATAATTCTTATAGATCTTAGCAACAAGTGGTCAAAATATACTTTTGTAAGCACTATTGCACTCCATGAGTGAAGAGAAATATGTAGAATAACTAAAAATAATTATATTTAAAAATTATCTTTCATTAAATATTAAACAATTTGAGATTTTCATTTGAGCATTAAAAAAACAAGATCTCAATTAGGATAGCCAAAATAATGCATTGGTCCATTATACAAAGGCTTATTTCTAAATTACGATTTTATTCGAGAACAAAACTGATGTTAAATGCGCCTTTTTAAAAAAATCTTTTAGTGGTGATTTGCTTAACTATGTTGTGTTGTCCAAGTTGTCGACTGCCTCCAGTAGTTTAGGTGACGAGTCCACGTTCATACCTCGCTTGCGGAGATCGTTTAATTCGTCAATCAACTTGGATTTATCTCTGCCAAGAGTTTCCCTGAAAAAACAATGATAAAAAATTATACTACACATAGTCACTGTCTGTTTGACGATTATTTGTTTCAGTATGTATGAACTTTTAGTTCTACAAATAAAAAAAATTTAAAGCAGAGCAATTTTTTAAATTAAATAATAACTGCTGTCTAGCTAAACTACTGCAACACCAGACTTAGTGATTAATGTCCATAATAATAAAACAATTTACAGAGTTGGTGTTACAATTTAGGGGATCTCATTAGTGATATTCTACAGCATGTAGCTAACTTTTTTTTGGGTATATTATACATATAAAACTTTATTTTCAAATCCCTCTATTTCTTAAAAAAACTGCATCAAAATCCGTTATGTCGTTTTAAAGATTTAAGCATACATTGGGACAGATGTGGGAAGTCTTCCCACATGTTTTATAATATGTAGTGATGTTTGCTTGATAATATTTTTCCATCACAATTAAAGTTATCACATTAATAAATAATGTACTTACCATATTACGATACAAGCATGCAACAATGGAATGTAAATGAGTAATAAATCAGAATCGCTGACAGCTTCATATCTCTTCAAAGCAAGTTGCGCCCAGCGCTCCACCGGACCGGCCAGGGCTCCCCCGCTGGCTTCAGCACATGCGACTATGCGACATAACGCGCGTAAAACAATGCGTGATCGGTCAGTATATACCTGAAAATGAGATAACATCAATTTATCAATGAGTCTACAAATAACCTAGTAATCATAAAAGGTGAATCAGACAACAGTCACCTGACCTACATTAGGCTATGTGGGGCACTTACTCTGACTAATCAGATTAGTAAACCAAATAGATATTTTACTTATTAGTTACAGCTGACTAATGAAACAATACATTTCACAATTTTAAGTATTAAAGAGACTATTTGAGACTAAATATCCTTTATAGCACATACATAGCTACTTACTTAAAACCATTTGAGAAACTTAACATTTATTTTGTAAGACTTTTGAATAAACATTCTTTATTCATAATTATCAGTAAAAAAAAAAAGTATCAACCATTATACTATAGTCAATCTCATTGTCTAGCCCAATTTTATCGCACAATTACACCATACTATATCTGTAAACACTCACTGCAAAGTCATATTCCTATGATTTAGTTACTTTTATTGTTACCTACTTACCTTATTTAATAACTTAAAACTTGTTTCTAATACTGAAAGTGCTTGATCAAACTTCTTCTCTTCAATAAGTTTTCTTGCCTCGGCCAATTCAATATCATGTAAAAAAGCCATAGTTGCTGGAGAATCTCTCAGCCGGGAATCATCTGAGATCAGCTTTAGCAGTAACTGGAATGCATTTGTTCTTGCTGTTATAACATTGGACTCAAAATTTCCAACCACTTTCTGCAAAAGCAAAGAAAAACATATTTTAACAAAAGGAAGTAAAATAGACACTTAGTATCTAATTAAATAATTACTATAGATAAGTCTCATTACAGAACAATACCTATAAGCAATACAATTTACAATCTACTAAGTAAAATTATTAAAATTATATGATAATTAAACTACTAAGTTAAAAACATTTAAAAATATAAAGACTCCTTCTAAAACATACAACCAACTAAGAAATTCCTAGAGTTAGGTAGGAGCTAGAATAGTTAATAAGTATTATTCGCATTGTTATTAGCATGACACAAAGACTAATATAATTAAAAAATGGGCGTGTACCAAACCCCCATGTTATTCTTCTTCCACTCACCTTGCTAGGGAAAGACAAGCTACTTAATAAAGCTGGGTTTTCCTTCTTCAGGCTATTGTATAAGTCCAGGAAATGCGTATATCTTCGCTCTACATTAGCTGGATCCTGGTCACGCACCCCAGGTTCTTTGTAAATAAACCTCACTTGCAACATGTATGCTACGTATTTTTTCTCGGTCTCTGTTCCCTCGACGATTCGAGAGGACGCGATCCGTATCTTCAACATGATTTTGAATTAATATTACTTAAATTAAATTAAATTACACTTACTCTGTTTCAAAACAAGTATTTATGACACAACACAATTTCTTTGTTTGTTGAAAGAATCGATTAATTGGCGAAAAATCGATTCGTTTAATATCGATTATTGACAAATTCATAATTTTGTTTGAGAGAAGTAGAGCACTAATTGAATGGTAGGTACCTGTACACCTGACCACTTAGTTAATTTTATATATGTGTATAGAATATTATGTCTAGTGCGCTTATTAAAATTAAATATTTTTTAAATGCTTGAAAAGTTAATAATATTGTTATTGTACCCAAAAGTGCACTGTTTCAGCTGTTTGTAGGCGACAAGAACACTAGCCAAAATACAAGAATTCTTATGCGTTATCCGAAAAATAATTTTGACTAGAAAAAATAAATGATTTTTCTCTACTTCATTATCATTGTTCTGCCCTTGCCCCACGCTAAGTGAGGCCTGCGCGACATTATCCGGCAACTATGTTTTTTTTGGCCAAGGCATATGAAGAGATGAAGAGTAATACTTATCTCTAGCTATTAAAAAAAAATGTGCATAATGATTGGGCTCGTTAAATCGAATGAATAAACGCATACCTAGATAAATCGACTACAAGTTTGATTTACCCATCCTTATCCTGATGGCAGCTGACAGTGACAGTGACAGTTGTATAGCAAAGACAAAGTACTATATACAGCCTACCATGATGGTAGTAGTATGGCAAAGATGTCGAGTTATTTAAAAAAAAATACAAATTAATTGTAAATAGGCATAAAAAATATGTTTAGGATAATTACTTCTAGTCTACTTATGGTATTTAACGATACATGCCATTTACGGCCGTGTACCCACACAAATCGCAAACTAAAATAATTTGACTACATAAACGAACAGAACTGGCAAGCCGCACCGTGTGTAATATTACCCGAACCATTTGGAACCACTTCGTTTTGACCCCCTCATAAATTTAAAAATAATTTACATGAACGTATCAAATTGGATCCATGTATTAAGACTTGCGAAATCTTAATAATTATTATAAACCTATACTAATATTATAAACGTGAAAGTTTGTATGTGTGGATCTCTTTCAAGCAATTACTACTGAACCGATAACGATGAAATTTGGCATGCTAAGGTAGGTAGCTGAAGACCCAGAATAACACATAGGCTACTTTTTATCCCGGAGTTCCCGCGGGAATAGGGTTTCCACGCGAACGAAGTCGCGAGCGGAAAGCTAGTTACATAATTATGTGTTCTAAATTTCATAAGCTTAAATCTCAAACGCATCTAAATATTAATGTCCAAAAATCCTCATTTTTATCATTGACTGACTGACGAAGATCAAAACTCAAACCCAGTTCTAGATGACCTAGAGAGTTAAAATTTGGTATGCAGATAGGTTGCCTTGATTGTTGACTTCATCGACAAAAAAAGAAGTGAGATCTAAATAGGTGCCAAGTTCAATGGTCCTGAAATTTATTTAAAAGTTCAGTATAACATATTATCATGTCTTCTTATAGAGGAAGATCCCAGAGCCGCCAGACATCACTTATTTTCTAATAGACAAAATATATACGATTGAGTAGTGGTAGGGTGTACTATCATCATATGACTAGTTGCTACCTTGACCAGACGGCCATAGATAGACGGTAGCAACTAGTCATATGATGATAGTACACCCCAACACTACTCAATCGTATATATTTTGTCCATTAGAAAATAAGTGATGTCTGGCAGCTCTGGGATCTTGGACCATTATAACATAAGATAATGTATTGTAGCGGAGGCGAAGCTAACGCCGTATCTGCCGTATCAATTATACGGGGCCCCCGGGCCACAGGGCCCCCAAAGTGTATAAGGAAAAAAACCTTCTAATTTATTTTATTTAACAAACGACAAAATTCTATAAAGCAATCTTTACCTCCATAATATAAGGGCCTCCAAAAACTTTTTAATACGGGGCCCCGACAAGGCAGGCTACGCCACTGTATATTATGTAGCCTAAGGTCTGTTTTGGCTAGCTATTCATATTATGAATATAGCCTTCGCAAGTTCTAAACCTACGAGAAGGTATTTGTCGGTTCTCATTTTATAATTATGAAATTTTTTAATGTTGGTAGAAACTAGCGATCGAACATCATAATAATTCGTAGGTATTTTTATAAAAACAAGTCAAGACAGACCTTAGGCTACAATACATAATCTTATTTTATAGAAGATATTATGTTATGCTGTTCCTTATAAATAAATTTTTAGGGCAAGGCCAAGGCATTTATCATAATATTGAGCTTAGCTCTCTCATTTCACAATTATGTTTATCATTGGATTGATCTTTTAAGGTACCGAAGTGCCTAACTAGTCCAGTCATTTAAGCTTAAATTAGGTAAGAATCTCAATTCGAGATACCCGCTGTAAATCTGTAAATAGTTTTATATTGACACTCTAAAAGTTGTCTCAAAACCTACATATGGTAGGGTGTACGCAACTATTAAATTTTC
The DNA here is from genome assembly GCA_039566165.1 of Maruca vitrata. Classification (NCBI taxonomy): domain Eukaryota; kingdom Metazoa; phylum Arthropoda; class Insecta; order Lepidoptera; family Crambidae; genus Maruca; species Maruca vitrata. The sequence continues at coordinate 11,881,600 of CM076916.1, read as the reverse complement.
AAGGTCAAATGTCACAAATATCAGTTTTATGAACTTTTGAGCGAAACGGGAAGATTTATCATAAAAGTGTGTAGGAGAAAATTGCTTATGATCTAATAATCTATAAAAACGCTACGCTTACGCTACGCTTATTCCTAAGATTCACCATTTCAGAGATACAGCGAAGCAAATAGTTGAAAAAGTTGTATTTTCAAAAGCTTCCAGACCCCCGTGCGATTGTGCTAGACAGTTAAAATTTTTACGACTGATGTATTTCAGTAGCCTCTATAACATCTAATACTAGAAAAAGCTGAAAACCAATGTTTAAGTGGGTTCTCATACAAAAACTATGTTTTTTTTTCTCACACTTGGCCGGTTTTTAACGTGGTTACCCCAGTAAACCTATTCCAGACGACACCTTTTATACGTGAAGTACACGTTGTTTATATGAAAGCCTAGTTAAATAATTGTTTTGTGTTGTTTTTAGTACTATACATATACGTTTCAGTACATTTAAACTGCTTATTATGGGTCAAAAAGTACGAAATAACCAATTATTAGAATTTCTGTTTGAAGTATAACTGAAAAAAAAATACATTTTAAAAATGCTAACTGTCCATTTAACTCTATTATGAACGTGAAGATCCATATTAACCAAATTTAATTTAATGAAACGCAGAAATCTTAAATCTTCTGAATACTGAAAACAGCACAAAACAATTATTTAACTAGGCTTCCTTATGAACAACGTGTTCTTCATGTATAAAAGGTCTCGTCTGGAATAGGCTTACTGGGGTAACCACGTTAAAACCGGCCAAGTGTGAGAAAAAAGACCATAGTTTTTGTATGAGAACCCACTAAAACATTGGTTTAAGCTTTTCTAGTATTAGATGTTATAGAGGCTACTGAAATACATCATTCGTGAAAATTTTAACTGTCTAGCACAATCGCACGTGGGCCTGGAAGCTTTTGAAAATACCTACAACTTTTTCAACTATTTGCATCACTGTATCTCTGAAATGGTGAATCTTAGAAATAAAACGTACAGACAATTTTTATAGATAAATAGAAGATAAGTAATTTTCTCCTACACACTTTTATGATAAAACTTCCCGTTTCGCTCAAAAGTTCATAAAACTGATATTTGTGACATTTGACCTTGAAAATTTAATAGTTGCGTACACCGTACAATATGTGTAGGTTTTGAGACCACTTTAGGGTGTCAATATCTAAGTATTTACAGACGTACAGCTGGGTATCTCGAATTCAGATTTTTACCTAATTTGACTGGACTAAACAGTTTATATGAAACTTGAGCCAATTTCCAAAACTCGATACAATACTCGTCTTATAAATAAAACTGGGAGCTCAAGTCAAGCAAATAGAGTCCTGTCAAAAAGAACTTAAAAACGTAGTCTTTAAAAAGAACATTGACTGAGCCCTGTGAAATGATGACCGATACGATTTTTGGTATAGTTTTTATATAGGTATTAAAAAGAAATGAACAAATTATTTATTTATTAGGTATTATTTATACATTTGAATAGGTACTATATATTTATATATTGTATTATTTTAGAACATTGAGCCATGAAGATAGGCCAGTAAATACACCAACTCAAGTTCATGACTCATCATGGGGTAAGGCACTTCGTAATGGCTTAACTACACAAATGAGATAGGTACCAAAGTAGGGCTAAAAATTAACGATCGATATCACCAAACACAATATCTATTGTAGCAATAAGAACAGCTACATCAGCAAGCATTAATTTTGGGCATAAGTGAGCCAGAGCCATGACGTGAGTGTACGATGATGGCCTTATGAAAGCTCGATAGGGCTTCGAGGTACCGTCGGCAACCAAATATATGCCTAGTTCACCCTTCGGACACTCTGTTGCAGTATAAGTTGCTCCTGGTGGAACCGGGTAGCCCTCCGTGCACAACTTGAAATGATGTATTAGAGCTTCCATCGACGTCTTCATCTCTCTGCGAGCTGGAAGAGAAATCTTAGAATCGTCAGTTTTTACTTCACCTTCCGGGATAGTATCAATCACTTGGTTTATTATCCTCAAGGACTGTCGCAACTCTTCCAACCGTAGAAGATGGCGGTCGTAACTATCTCCAAACGTGCCTACGGGCACATCGAAATCGTAAAGATCGTAACCATCATAAGGTAGAGCTATTCTTAAATCCCATTTCACCCCGGCACATCTTAACATAGGACCCGTGAAGCCTAAGCTGATAGCGTCGTGGGCAGTAACTACTCCAATACCAGCTGTTCTAGCGTAATATAATCTATTGCCCGTAGCCACGTCTTCGGTTTCGTCACAGCGCTCTCCCATTTTCGAACATAATTCATAAACATCGTCCAAAAATCCTATAGGGAGGTCTTGCGAGACGCCTCCGGGGCGGACGTATGCGCAATGCACTCGAGCTCCACAAAGTCTCTCAAATAATTCATAGATTTTCTCACGCTCTTCGCACATCCAAAAAAATGGAGTTATACCGCCTGCATCAAGAATGGTGCCCGAAATGTTCAATAGGTGGTTTGCTACTCTGCATAACTCACTGCACAATACACGAATAGCTTTAGCTCTCGGTGGAGCTTCAACATCAAGTAGGTTTTCTACAGCTAATGCATACGTTTGTTCATTCGCTAGTGTTGAAACATAGTCGAGGCGGTCCATGAATGGCAGGCTTTGATTGTAATGTTTGTTTTCCATTAGTTTCTCTGTTGCGCGATGTAAGAAGCCGACGTGCGGGTCGGCCCGGAGCACGGTCTCGCCGTCCAGCTCCAGGATCAGCCGGAGCACCCCGTGCGCGGCCGGGTGCTGAGGGCCAAAGTTTATCCACATATTCTTCAACTTGCGCTCTACCGGTTTCAGCTTGGAGGAATATATCATTTTGTAATATTTCTCCGTTTCTGGTGTGAGGAATATAACTGGCTGGTTGAATTGCTTCACATATTCTGCATCTGGATACCACCTGTGTCCGCAAAGAGGAGCATAGGTTTTCAGGTAGCGAACACGGGCAATTTGTAGTGTTGATGATAACAATTTATTAAAATACATAATTCCTCCAAATGTATACAAATAAAAGTTTATTTTGGAGCTTTATTGTCAAGAAATGTCAAAACTGTCAAGTCAAATTACTTAGGCCTTTAATCATAAATCAGTCGAATAATTCAATTATTCCTCCTTGAGTACTACTATACCAAAGCCGCTCTAAGTTGGCCGATTTGCTACATGTCAGACTGACTGCACTAGTGAGGGACAACGGTAAAATTGCCGAAGTATATAAGTAACAGTTATTTCCACTTTATAACCAAGCAAGGTCTAATTATAACAAATTTTTATTAAAAACATTAATTCACATCCAAAAGATTGAATTTAAGCTCCTTATTTATAAATATATTTATTTTTAAAATACAATACTTATTAAATCCTTCATCCTATTTTAAAAAAATACCTGGTGAGTATTACCCACTACGTCACTATGAAAACGTGTCAAACGGCGTAACCTTGTAAAAGCGTAATACAGAGTGGAAATTTTACGTTTTCTTTTTATAATTCAATTATTTTAGGTAATAAAAGACAAATCTATACTTCTATATCTATACTAATATTATAAAGAGGAAAGATTTGTATTTTTGTATGTTTGTAATGAATAAACTCAAAAACTACTGGACCGATTGCAATATTTTTTTCACCATTAGAAAGCTGCATTATTCAGAAGTTACATAGGCTATATAATATCACGCTAGGTCCTATAGTTGTGGAGCAGTAACCGAAAATGTTTCAAAAACGGGGGAAAGTATCGTTTCTGAGGCCTTCTGTGGCGTGCGCTGAGCATATAGTTAAAGTTATACAAAAATGCTCTATGGATGAATTGTTCATCTTAACATTATCTTTAAAAATGTCCGCGAGAGCATATGTCTACCTTTTATAGTTTACCCATAACAATCGTTTTAATGATTTAGATGTTTGCTCCAAAGTAATCTTCTATATTAATAATTTCGTCAAGGGGTACGGTAGACTCGATTAAAACCTTACATGAATAATAAAACATCAAAAAATAATGATTTCGAGTCGACAACATATATCCGCAAAATTCGGATTGTCGAGTATTTTGCTAAATTCAAAATGTGTTGACAGACGAATCACAGTCACCATCTTGCCGGAATTGAGTGAATATTATCAAAACTATTTTTCTTCAGTCATTGACGTTTCGCGGAAACATTGTTTTTGACACATTTTTTATGATATACTCTTTCAGGGCGATAACAGATACTGATGAAGAATAGATAATATAATTTTATAAGGACCTTTGCCAAATTCTAGGATTAGTACTCATTGCAATTTGTTTTGTTGATTGATGTTCCTTAATTTTAAATGTTAAAAATTTATTGTATAAAAACTTTTGCAATTTTTATTCACTAGATTTATTAAACTCAATGAAAGAATCTATGTCCTGTTTAATCCTTTAGTATTCCTTGAAGAACCGATGACTACGGAAATATTTACCTATATTTTGCTCCTCGATGTTTATTATGAATCACATCTTACCCGAGCCAAGCCGGGTTCTTATCTAAATATATAAAAGGAGAAACTGACTGACTGACTGACTGACATATCGACGCACAGCCTAAACGGCTAAACGTAGGCACTTGAAATTTGGACTGGACGTAGCTTAGGTACCGTAGAGGTGCACTAAGAAAGGAATTCTCGAAATTCTCACGGGAACGGGAATAATCGGGAAAATCCTTTTGTATGAAAAATCTAAACCGCTGAAGTTAGATGCTGTAAATTTGGCATGCAGGTACCATAGTAAACTTAAAGCTTAGTTGGAACAGGATATTGAAAAATTCTTACGGGAACGAGAGTTAGCAGGATAAACTTTTATATATTAAATCCTGTAGTCCACGCGAACGAAGTCGCGGGCACAGCTAGTAATTATATAATTATGTGCATTTGAAATTTTGAAATAACGTATTATTTTTAAAAGTTGTTCTTTATGATTCGCGTAAATATGTTCCTCTTAACAAGGATAAATGCAAAATATAAAATAAAAAGTGTCAAATCAGTCTTCTAAGAACGGCTCGGGTATAATTATCTAGTTATTTGTCTTTTATTACCTAAAATAATTGAATTATAAAAAGAAAACGTAAAATTTCCACTCTGTATTACGCTTTTACAAGGTTACGCCGTTTGACACGTTTTCATAGTGACATAGTGGGTAATACTCACCAGGTATTTTTAAAAATAGGATGAAGGATTTAATAAGTATTGTATTTTAAAAATAAATATGTTTATAAATAAGGAACTTAAATTCAATCTTTTGGATATGAATTAATGTTTTTAATAAAAATTTGTTATAATTAGACCTTGCTTGGTTATAAAGTGGAAATAACTGTTACTTATATACTTCGGCAATTTTACCGTTGTCCCTCACTAGTGCCTTTGAGTATAAAGCCACTGGAGATGCCATAACGTCAACGCTTCTAACAAATTTTTTCGCCACTTTTAGCGGGGGGCGAGGTAAACACGTACAGCACACCACCAAAAAATTAATAACTCAACAGACACAAATTTTGCTGTAACGATAAACGCACACTACAAAAATGTTCAACACTTCAAACAATACACGCACACAAACAAAGTTTTCACGTAACTACGCAACACACATACGAAAAAAATAGTGATGACACAAAGAATAAAATAAAATCAGTTTGGTGAATGAACTGAACTATCTTGTACTGATTATTGTAATTCAATAACATTTTGTGGGATCTTATTAAACAATTTTGTGCTTAAACCCAAGAACGACTTTCCAGTCTTTTGAAGCCTGAGCCTTGAAACGGCAAACTTATGTTTATTACTGGTGTTAAAATGGTGAGGATCCGATATTAAATGATTGTTTGTTCTTGTAAACATATAAGATACAGTCCAAAATGTACTGAGAGGATACGGTTAAAATATCTATGTCTTTAAAAATATCTCTAAGTCACAGAATTTCTTTTCATTTTCAGACTAAATTTCAATATCGTATGACCAGAGGAAAGAAAAGTAATTTTTCTAATTCATCTTACAAGATTTAAATATAACATATGTTTAGACCTTTTATTTAATTCAAAATTAAAGTAAAAACGGATTATACAACTGACTGCAGGGAGTGAATGATTCATTCAAATGTCGAGTCGCTTTTTGACTTTGTGACAGCACTAGCCCCCGTACCACTGTATTCTTGTTTATTTTTTTCTGTCGTTTACGTATCGCAATGACTTTTTATTTAAATGGCAATTCTTCTTAAATACACGTTTAAAAGTTAATAAAAACACTTAGATATGATACTAAACTCGCTCTTGTTGCGAATTTGAGCTCTCGATCGCCTTTTACATGAGAATACTGCACAACTAACCATTTTTCAAGAGTAACGTCACGCGACAGGGATCAATGCAAAATGGCGGTGGTGCAGCGACAAGTAGTTTTATTAAACGTGTTTGAACAGTTTACCAATGTACTTTGCCGGAGGGGGTCGCCAGTGTAAGGCATCTCCAGTGGCTTTATACTCAAAGACTAGTGCAGTCAGTCTGACATGTAGCAAATCGGCCAACTTAGAGCGGCTCTGGTATAACATAAACTAATAAGTTCAAATCAAGATGTTTCTAATTATTATACCTATACCAAAGCCGCTCTAAGTTGGCCGATTTGCTACATGTCAGACTGACTGCACTAGTGAGGGACAACGGTAAAATTGCCGAAGTATATAAGTAACAGTTATTTCCACTTTATAACCAAGCAAGGTCTAATTATAAAAAATTTTTATTAAAAACATTAATTCACATCCAAAAGATTGAATTTAAGTTCCTTATTTATAAATATATTTATTTTTAAAATACAATACTTATTAAATCCTTCATCCTATTTTAAAAAAATACCTGGTGAGTATTACCCACTACGTCACTATGAAAACGTGTCAAACGGCGTAACCTTGTAAAAGCGTAATACAGAGTGGAAATTTTACGTTTTCTTTTTATAATTCAATTATTTTAGGTAATAAAAGACAAATAATTATATAATTATGTGCATTTGAAATTTTGAAATAACGTATTATTTTTAAAAGTTGTTCTTTATGATTCGCGTAAATATGTTCCTCTTAACAAGGATAAATGTAAAATATAAAATAAAAAGTGTCAAATCAGTCTTCTAAGAACGGCTCCGGTATAATTATCTAGTTATTTGTCTTTTATTACCTAAAATAATTGAATTATAAAAAGAAAACGTAAAATTTCCACTCTGTATTACGCTTTTACAAGGTTACGCCGTTTGACACGTTTTCATAGTGACGTAGTGGGTAATACTCACCAGGTATTTTTAAAAATAGGATGAAGGATTTAATAAGTATTGTATTTTAAAAATAAATATATTTATAAATAAGGAACTTAAATTCAATCTTTTGGATGTGAATTAATGTTTTTAATAAAAATTTGTTATAATTAGACCTTGCTTGGTTATAAAGTGGAAATAACTGTTACTTATATACTTCGGCAATTTTACCGTTGTCCCTCACTAGTGCCTTTGAGTATAAAGCCACTGGAGATGCCATAACGTCAACGCTTCTAACAAATTTTTTCGCCACTTTTAGCGGGGGCGAGGTAAACACGTACAGCACACCACCAAAAAATTAATAACTCAACAGACACAAATTTTGCTGTAACGATAAACGCACACTACAAAAATGTTCAACACTTCAAACAATACACGCACACAAACAAAGTTTTCACGTAACTACGCAACACACATACGAAAAAATAGTGATGACACAAAGAATAAAATAAAATCAGTTTGGTGAATGAACTGAACTATCTTGTACTGATTATTGTAATTCAATAACATTTTGTGGGATCTTATTAAACAATTTTGTGCTTAAACCCAAGAACGACTTTCCAGTCTTTTGAAGCCTGAGCCTTGAAACGGCAAACTTATGTTTATTACTGGTGTTAAAATGGTGAGGATCCGATATTAAATGATTGTATGTTCTTGTAAACATATAAGATACAGTCCAAAATGTACTGAGAGGATACGGTTAAAATATCTATGTCTTTAAAAATATCTCTAAGGGAGTCACAGAATTTCTTTTAATTTTCAGACTAAATTTCAATATCGTATGACCAGAGGAAAGAAAAGTAATTTTTCTAATTCATCTTACAAGATTTAAATATAACATATGTTTAGACCTTTTATTTAATTCAAAATTAAAGTAAAAAACGGATTATACAACTAACTGCAGGGAGTGAATGATTCATTCAAATGTCGAGTCGCTTTTTTGACTTTGTGACATCACTAGCCCCCGTACCACTGTATTCTTGTTTATTTTTTTCTGTCGTTTACGTATCGCAACGACTTTTTATTTAAATGGCAATTCTTCTTAAATACACGTTTAAAAGTTAATAAAAACACTTAGATATGATACTAAACGCGCTCTTGTTGCGAATTTGAGCTCTCGATCGCCTTTTACATGAGAATACTGCACAACTAACCATTTTTCAAGAGTAACGTCACGCGACAGGGATCAATGCAAAATGGCGGTGGTGCAGCGACAAGTAGTTTTATTAAACGTGTTTGAACAGTTGACCAATGTACTTTGCCGGAGGGGGTCGCCCGTGTAAGGCATCTCCAGTGGCTTTATACTCAAAGACTAGTGCAGTCAGTCTGACATGTAGCAAATCGGCCAACTTAGAGCGGCTCTGGTATAGGTACTTTGAAATTATGGAAATTTAACTTTAAATTATTTAATAACTAAGTACTCCAACATAAATAAAAAATATAGTCCCATAGCACGCACAGCACCGGAAATAGTGATAGTGGAGAACGTCCCGTGTTTGTTAAGATCCACTTCGGGTCACTTTAGGCAGCTTAGTAGTACTTATAGTAGAAATTTAGTCCCATAATGTCTGTTAAGCTTTAAAGCTTAAAGGTTCTTTTTAGGTTCCATGTAATAAAATGTCCATAAATTGTCATGACAGTTATTTAATGCAAACCATAATAAGTACCTACTACATCTACATAAAAATGGCATTTCACATTTTTTTTGTAAATTATTACCAAAGTAGCAGATATACTTGAGTACGGCAGTAAAGTCTGCATTCCTCATTATAACTTAAACATTTTTTAAAAGATATGGTATGTAGTTATGTAATATTATTTTTATAATTATAGTCCTAGATCGATTTAAAACAAAATAAACAGCCTTATTAATTAATAACAAAATTGCCCTCATAATTGAGGATTCCATTTTTTTACAGTTGTGCACACTTGGGAACACTACGTATTCATAGAAATTTAAGACGTCCCACTTTCCTAGGTCCCTAAATTACTTTTCTACGCTATTCTTGGGATACGGTAACCTAGTTAGTAAGTAGTTAGGTATACTGTACCTAACGTAATAAACAGATTTTATTTTTAGACAGGCAGATACTTACCTACATTAATATTTGAATTCGTCGTAAATAAAAAATATAACAAAATACCAGATCAACGATAAAAAATATTATTTTTGTACCTAAATTAAATTTCTAACTAATATTTGCTACAGGAATGTATTGATGTTTCGATATGGTATATAATATAACATATCTACTGGTACTAGTTACATTACATTATGTATGAACCTACCAATATTTTTTTGCCATTTAGGCACTTTTATATGTACCTGCAGCTTAATTAAGTTATATAAGAATATCGAGATAGTTTTAATTATATTTAGATTTGGGTGAGGCCCGTATATTGCTAAAACATCAAACATATTGTATGCAACAAGGAGTTATATAATTATCAACGATTTTTTTATATAAAACTTGTGTAGTGTTCACCTACACTCGCGAACAAACCTCAGTAGGTTCTGAATAAATAGCATATTATTATTTATTATCTAAGTACATCAGAGTCGATGTCATTTACATTGTATCAATTATCAATAATATCTCTTAGAAGTTATATGTCATAATGTATATTTGTTCCAGTTACATTAATAATAATCACCCTACCTATTTAGTCAGTTATAAATAGCTCATAGAGCAAGCGAATAGATAATATCAGAAATATAGGTACAACAAGAAATATGTGTAGATACATCATAGTAGTATTTAGTTTACTATCATACATTTCGTCATGTGTTACTACCCAGGTAGTCAATCCCATAGGGTATTCTTGTATACTTGAATTTTGCGATGAATGACTTTATAGCATTATTTATTAGTTATTAAAAGTTAAACAATTATTTCTTTCCGTTGTTTAAAAAATATTGTTAATAATTTCAGAACAATTTTCTTGTTTTAATGAGATGAAACCTAAATCAAATTGCGTGCCTATTTACAATGATTTAGAAGTTTAATTTGTGACAGTGACATTTACAGTAGGTACCTAGTTATTAATAAATAAGCTCTTTCGTGGTCAACCATATTTTTTAACAAAATAGTTTATTTAATTTATTGGATTTGTAAATAAATTATAAGTTTTCATATAATATTTGAGGCTTTATTTGTGTTATAAATAATATCAAAAAATATAACATTTCAAATGCTTACTATATAGTTCCTATGATGAGTGCACAATACCTATTAATAAATTATAATTAGGAGATACATAAAGATAATTCAAGCTCATACAAATACTTATATAAACGCTTTTTAGCAAATTTAGCGTAAATAGTGGTCCATATATGCAGGATGCAATATTAGATATAAATACCTATTCTAATAGTTTTTATTACAGTAATAGTGCCCCTGGAATGCATCACTCCGTCATATAATCAACGTAATTCTATGTATAAGGTTTTGCTTATTGCACTTAGGCATAATGAATACATTAGGGATACATTTAAACTCGTTTAAAACCACGATACAACGTTTATATAAATTGCATGTATTTACAAAATATTCACTCATCATATATACTCTACAGTCGTTTAGAAGATGCATTTATACTCACAAAGAAATAATTATATCAAAATTTAGTATATTGCATATTTTGTCATCATATACTTAGTATAATAATCACATTATCGGTAATACAAGAAATTAGGGAAGCCGGTTATCAGCTATGCTGGTTCCTCTATATTTCTTGAATGTAAAAGAGCTTTAGTCGCTGAAACATACTAAAAGATCGATATAATAAAAATACTTGGTAGAATATATTGGTTTTCGTACGATAATGGTCAATATACATGTTTCTCATTTTGAAATCACTATGAAATCAAAGTAAATAAGTTAATACGATAACTTGATCTAACGTTTTTTAAATTTTTTGCACGTTATCTCTAAAATTAGTGGAAATAAATTGTTAGTTTTACGAGGAAATCCGATCCGATCGTTTACCTACCTATCGGCAATGTGAACATATTTTAATGAGGTTCGGTATTTGTCATGAATCGCTTAATAACACATTCCTGCTCACTGAGCAGTGTTAAACATAATGCTCAATGAAAAAAAAGTTAGTTCGAGTCCCCAAGCATCCTTCCGCGTCACACTCATCAGACGCATCAAACGCATCGGAGTCCGTACGAATATAACAAGTCCCTTCCTGAGTTGACTCATAGATGGAGAACTTGTAGAAACTCCCCATACAATACCTACTACAATTCATTTAATGCGATATGATTATTGCGTTCGATGCCGCAAGAGGACTCCGAGCTTAAACAACAAAAGCGTGAACAATAAATAGATCCAAATCCTAACTTATCTATCAGCTAACTTCTCTGAGGATTCAATGTAGTCGCACGAGCACAGTTTCTGGAGGAACCTCAGGATGCAAGCGGAGAAGGCATTGTAACTGTCGGGCTTGGTCTGCCAGCGCACGCAGAGGTAGTAGACGGGGATCCCGGAGAACAGGATGGCCAGACCTATGGCGGTGTCCTTGGGCTGCTTCACGGCCGGGATGACGACCAGGCACGCGATCGCCACGAGGAAGATCAGCGGAATGGCAAGGTGCACCTAGAAATGTCAAATGTTTTATGTACCTACTTTATAGTGTTTATTTTTAATTTTTTAAGTAAGTAACAGAAAAATTAAGAGAGTGTCATTCAAATAATTAATTTATTATTTTTTACTTTTTATTGATTAATTTTAGTTTATGCCATATATAAATAAATAACACATAGATAAGTCAATTATATTCGAATCTAACTGCATCGTTACGCGTCGACGACCAAGACTTTCCGACAGGCATACTTAATTCTAGGTATGTAAAATCAATATGTTTTTATTTATGGACATATTTAATGTAGGCAATTAACAAGCAATAACAAATCGTCACATAAGTAATAATATGATTCTACCGAGAACAATTACGGTGACAGTAATAATAATGTTCACAGTGTGTCATAAGGAAAGTCTTAATTTAAATCTGATTTACCTTAATCGGGCGTGGTATGTCGGGCTTAATGCGGCGTAGCCACAGCATGCCGACCACAGACGCGCCCACCGACAGCCACAGAGTCTGCGAGAAGTAGTTGATCAGCTCCACCACGTTGCTGGTGGTCAGCATCAGAAGAGAGAAGAAGCACTGGAAAAATATTCAGTCAGGATCAGCTTAGATTAACGACTTGCGTTGAACCCGCTCTATTTAGTATTGTCTCATTCATTATGTAGATAACAACAAAGATTATTGATTTCAGTTTAAAATAAGAAGGTACAACATAAATTCTACAGGTGTGTTTAGTACACGTATTTTATTTAAATGATTTAAGCATAAACATCAATCCGTAATAGATTCCATTTAATAATCTTATTAGTTTTATAATGATTATTAAATGTAGAATGGGAATTTAAGCCTTTACGAAACGTGTTTTACACGGGGGGGACACATGTTTCATTAATGGGGGCGCGAGCCGGAAGCTATATTATTTTTATAGCTCCACGCGCGATTTTCAAGGTCCGACACATTTGTATTTCTGGATTAAGTTGTAATACCTATACTAAAAAGTCGAATCAGTAGGTATTGTCTAGAGTCTAGAAAATTTGCGCGAACTACACATTCTAATAATATAACTAATTGTATGTGTTACCGGCCAAACCCGATTTCAGGACAAACTAGTTTAGCCTAGGCCAAACTAGTTTGTCCTAAGCCCGTTAGGATAAACCGGTATAGCCTAGTCCAAACTAGTTTGTCCTAAGCCCGTTAGGATAAACCAGTTTAGACTAGGCCAAACTAGGTGATCTTGATATAGATACGCATTATCTAGGATAAACTGGTATGACCTTTTCCAGACATTGTAATATGGCAAGAAAGTCAAAATAAATAGATTATCCAAATAAAATCCTTCGTAATTGGAAAAATTATATTTTTTATTATACTATAATCTTATTTCTTACTTCTTATAATGAGTCGTCGGTAAGTTTTCATTCGTGCAATCATAAAGTCATACTATATTTGGCAAGAAATAAATGTTTTTTTTATGTAAGCAATAATGTCTTAATTATTACAATTATTATGTCGTTAAAAATTATCCTTACTAATATTATAAACGTGAAAGTTTGTAAGTATGGATGTATGGATGTGTGGATGTTTGTTACTCTTTCACGCTCAAACTTCTGAACCGATTTTCATGAAATTTGGTATGCTGGTGGCTGGCACTCTGGAATAACATATAGGCTACTTTTTTTTAAATTCAATCCCCATGTGGTTCATTGGGGGGGAGGAGTGAAAATTGTATGGGAGAATTTTTACGTGTTTGTCTATTTTTATAAAACTTGGTATAGAGGTAGCTGGCACTCCAGAGAGAAACCAGCGCTATTTTTTTTAATTTCATTTAGTATGGGAAAACTTTTACGGTCATAGATTTTTATAAAACGTGGTATGGAGGTAGCTGGCTATTTGGCTGTCCACTGACCCATTAATACGCGGACAAAGTCGCGGGCGGCCGCTAGTGGATAATAATTGATAATACCAACAATCATACTTTAACAAATAATAATAAAAATAAATAATCATATGAGTATTATGCACCCCATAACTTCAAAAGTGAAAATGATCTGAACTGCGCCTATTATTTTTAAAGGGTGTAAACAAAACCTTAATCGAAAAACTTTAATCGATAAAAAACATGTCTAATAGTAAGTGATGAAGTCGTGAACACAATGACCTCATATTAAAATAATTTCAACCCTTGAAAATCTTACAACCCTTGCAAACAACCCCTAAATTAAAAAAACCCAAAGAAATACATTAGTGTGTAAATATAGAGTAAGTAATATTTTATATTTTCTATAATAATTTTCAAGTTTTAACCCCCTTTCAACCCTTGAAACCCTGTATTTTTTTAAGTAAACTTGCAACGCGATATTGCAAAATTCGCACGGGAACGGGAGTTATTAGGCAAAAACTTTTGGATGTACAATCTCATAGTCCACGCGAACGAAGTCGCGGGCACAGATAGTTATGTATATTTATACACAAAAGAATAGTTATGGGTCTCTGTATTATACTGCGTACTCTCACATTGCTCCAAATAATCACATGCCGAAATTTTCAGTTACGGAGTAGAGAAAAATAAAATATGTTTTTGACTATAACTCCTTTAATTTTCATGCTATCACAATTTTTAAATTTAATTTTTGTAAACAGAAGGCCATACCGGAAACAAGAAATAAGATTATCTATATATATAAAAGGAAGTCGTGTTAGTTACACCACTTATAACTCGAGATCGGCAGAACAGATTTGACTGAAAATTGGTAGGCAGGTAGCTTAGAGCCAGGAGAAGGACATAGGATACTTTTTATCCCGTTTTACAGAGTTCCCGTGGGACTTGACTTGACACGAAACGTCAATCATTGTGTCAAATTATATATAGTCCTTTTCAGCTAAGATGATCCCTGTGATAATATTTTATATGGAAATTAAATGGATTTTATTAAACTACCAAATTTGAAAGCATGATTTTTATTTATGTATCATAGTGAACGTTTATTGTACATATATGTATGCTTTACATAGCGCTATTCGGTTAAGTGAAATAATAAGAAGAGAGTAAATGTTTTCATTGAGTATTTGAAAAATCACTGTCAGAAGAATCGCTTGATGAGTCACCATCCCCAACAATTATTTCAAGTTGGTCTTTCCAGTCCTCTATGGTACTTTTTGTTTCACGACTACTTTCGTCCAATCTTTACGAGTGACTGAACTGACTTCATTAAATTAAACTTAACGATACTGTTTCTCTTTTAAAAATATAAAATTATTTATTTTAATATTTTTCCTAATGACGCCGCAATAAAATGAAAAAGTGTGCATAAAATTATTTTCGTTTGTCAAACGTAAAATGCGTAATTCAAAACACAATGAAGTGTCACAGGACTCATCTTAGCTGAAAATTACTATAGTTGTCCAATCCTGTCAAATACTGTAACAACTATTCATGTGTGCGTTCAGAAATTCATTTTTTGTAAAATGTCTCGAAAGTTTAGGTACCTACTGTTACATTTCTTTGTTTTAGACATTAATTTGTGTAAGTTATTAATTTGATTTTTAATTTTCGAAAATTATACCTCAGATTATATTAGAAGGGTTTTGAATCGACAACATGCATCTGTATTATTCAATTATTGTCTATTCCAGAGATTTTCATTTAGCAAAATAGTGACATCTAATTGACATGTTCATTGTTCGTTTATTGACAAATATTTCGATATCTATGTATAGTGACCAATTTAAAGAAGGTTTTTTGTCAAACATTTTACCATCATCACGGTTTAGGTTTAGAAGGAAAGGTTAGGTGATCGCATTACAATAAATACGGTTCATACCTGTATTAAACGGTTAAGTAGATATTTAATCTCTAAAACAAGAAATTTTTGCAAATATATTTTATGGGCAATTCAGCAAAAGAAGTTGATCAGCGTTTGCACGAGAATTTGTGAAGATCTATTGTGGAACATCATCACACGTTTTTCCATCGACACAATAGGGTAATTTCCTAAGTCAAATTTTACATGCGATTTCAGAATGAATAGTAAGATATAGGTAAATTAATAACATTAGTCAAATTGAAATTAAAATTTCTGACGAAATGAGACAATAATAGACGTTTGAAGTTGGGTCGGAAAGACCATTTCAAAACTGCGAAAATTCTTCAAAAATGCTATGCCATCGTATTAAATACAAAATTAATAGTAACTTTCACTATGAAAATATATTAGTAAACGCAACATTTGATATAGCTGCTGAACAAAGCACTTACGATATGCATAAGTATTACACGTTGTGACGTCATATTGTACTGCGACATTTTTATGAAGCGTTTTGAGCTCACCATCTCGGGAAGTTTTCCAAATATCAAACCATTCTTTAACAGTATAAGTACCTTCTTTGTTAAGCTATATCAAAATTGTAATATTGGGTAGAAGAGTTACCAAAATCGATATTATGCTGTGAACTTAATGTGATCAACAAACACTTATTTTTTTTTATTTTTTTATTCAACCTATGTCATCCCACTGCTGGGCAAAGGTCTCCTCCAAATCTATCCACTGCTCTCTATTTAAGGCCAGGACCTGCCAGTTTTTTGATAGCTGGACCAGATCATCACACCAACACTTATTAGCAAACAAAAAACTTCTTAGTCTTTAAAACAAAACAAACTATGTCAAAAACTCTAAATATAAGCTATGCGAAGTTTGTATATGGGTTCTGAAATTTAACTCATAGTATTTGCCATTATCATTATTTACCTTAAAAGTAGGCCAAAAACTGTCTCGAATAAATTTTGTTGCGCCAAATGAAGTCATTTGAAAGCAATTATTGTATTGCTGGATGTGAGTAAATTAGCAAAGTTCTTCTCAGCTATGACGAGACCAGAGAAATAAGGATTAAATTTTATATGGAGGATATTATGGATTCCAGGGCAAATTGAATAGGTAACTCATACCTAATATGGGACAACTGTCAGCTATAAAAAGCATATAATATACGGTCAAATTGAGAGACCCCCTCCTTTTTTTGAAGTCGGTTAACAAAATAAAGTAGTGCATCAAAGCTACGTTAAGGCGGTACGAAGTTTGCCGGGTCAGCTATAGTATAATAAAAATTATTATTTTTCCTATTGCGGAGGATTTTATTTGGATAATCCATTAATTTTGACTTTCTTGACATATTACAATGTATGGAAAAGGCCATGCCAGTATATCCTAGATAATGCGTATCTATATCAAGATCAACTAGTTTGGCCTAGTCTAAACTGGTTTATCCTAACGGGCTTAGGACAAACTAGTTTGGACTAGGCTAAACCGGTTTATCCTGACAGGCTTAGGACAAACTAGTTTGGCCTAGGCTAAACTAGTTTGTCCTGAAATCGGGTTTGGCCGGTAACATATGGATTAAACTCGCGTACCTAACATTTAATTCTGAACGTGTAAGAAGAGATACGACGTTCCGTGTTATATATTACAGGGCTTGCGGTCACGAGAAACTTCCGTTTCTATGTAAACACTCACGGTGAATATAAGTGAGGGTATCGGTGTCTGCTTCTTGACGTGGAAGAGCGTGAAGAAGGCCGGCATGTGGCCCTCCTGCGCGCCCGTGGCGAAGAGCCGCGCCGACGTGAACAGCACACCGTTGACTCCGCCGAACGTGGACAGCGCCACGAACACCGGGATCAGCCAGCGCCAGCTGCCGAACAGACGGTCGCCGAACACCTGGAGACCACAAAACTTCCTAGTAGGTACTTACAGTGCCGTAACTAGGGCAGTACCAGCGGTGCCCAGGCACAGACCCTAGAGGGGCGCAGAACCTGGAGGGGCGCGGAAATGACCAGACCTGTATCTAGTCTTATTTATCAAGGGCGTATTTTTTAAAGCTCGCACCTTGCGCATGGAAGGCTAGTTCCGACACTGGGTACTTACATCCATAATAAGGCGTCCGACCGATTTCAGCCATGGCGGCCGATCACAATTGAGATCAGGACATATTATAGTGCTCAAGTGTGCGCGCAAACACAAGTGCACTCTCTATTCTATTCCCTCACTCTCATAGTTCGGTGAGACGGCAATCCGACATGACCGATGAGAGATCAGACGCAGGACCACCGGCTTAACGTGTTTTCAGAGGCACAGGCGTTCAACCGCCAACTTCCTAACTCCGGGCTGAGTAATTTCATTACAGAAAAACTCACACAAATTTTGCCCGACCCCGGACTCAAACCGGGGACTTCTCGGTCCTTACGCAGCAATTGCTACCAATAGACCAAAGAGGCAGTTAAAAAAACAATCTATAATACCTACCAACTATACCTACCTACTAATATTTTAAACGCGGACCTGCGAGTGTACTGGGATAGAGGGTAATATTTTGGATTTGCATGTTAAGAACACTCAACTGAAGTGAAGGCACGAAAATAAATGGAGGTCTTCAAAATCCTTGTTGAGATGAATGCATCTTGCATCCTGCTTGAAGTAAAAGTGCTACGAAGCTTATCGATATTTTCACTTCTATAATTGTTGAAGCTTGTCGATATTCTTACTTCTTTACAAACATTATAAAGTTACTGTAGATACAGTAAAAAAGATGTTAAAACGATTTTGGAATCTTAACCTATTACTTATTTGTTTGTCACTATAACTCTATCTGGTAAGCTGACTAAAATTATATATAGTTACCACAGCTACGGCGGTGCTGGCCATCATCTCAGCCTTAGAGACGACGGCGAAGTACGCCATGTTTGCCATCACGTAGATTATGGTCACCATCGGCATGGCGATCCAAATCGCACGGGGCAAGTTCCTGAAATTGAAATAAGAAAAACTCAATAAAAACCCGAGGGAGAGACTAGTAAGTCAGAAAACAGTCAGTTCGAACTATGGTAGAGACTAAAAATCGAAACAGAAATTGCTCATATTTGGATATTTTCCTAACGCAGCTAATAAAGCTTAATTTATATATGTAGTCCTACAAAAAAATCTCCCCTTACGCAGAAGACAATACATACTCGTCCTTGCGGCACATTACCCTTAGCTACTCATACCAAATTACGTGAAATGTAGGTCTATCTATCTAACACATGAATTAAACCTCCAACTCCTAATTTTTTAATAGGTAAACCATGTCATATATACTCAACTACATAGGGAAATACCAATTTTAACATCTTCTAACTCTTCACTTTCATTTCGGAAACACTCTCCGTGTAGGTATCTCTGTTGTGACGTGGGCAATCGTACTTGACCGATCGTCCGCCGCACAAACAGGTATGACTCCCTTATTCAGGTCATACAGTTTGCTGTATGGTAATATATCGCAGCCATGACCGTGCGCAGTCGCTCCGCAGAAGGGAAAGGAGGGACCGGTCGCGCAGACCTTCGTAATAACTAGCTAGACCAACGTTCATAGAAACAGTCGCTAAAATTATATTGAAAAGCAATGAAAATATCTGAACTACGATACAATGATACTAGGACACGTAAAGTCTCCCATTTTATAAAAAATTACTGCCCGCTTCACGCCACAGTTCTTCTTACCTAAAACCGACTTATTTTTCAACTTCATTCAAACATTTTGACAGTATAGTACAACTCTATCAGGAGGATAGGAGGACAGTAGATCTAAGTTGGATTACATTTCCTGTACATAGTTGATTGTACACTTTTGATTTGGCAGGTTATCTTACTACGACAAGTTTTATGATTTCTTTTCCGGATCCTTAATGTAAAGGAAGTATCTTTAGGTTACTTTCGTCTCTCTAGAATAGTTTCATCAACTTCTTCAAAATGTATTTGGCGTTTTGAGGTACCGGTGAAGACATTTCAACGTATGAACAGTCGAAAGTTCATTCTCCGTAAAGATTGCGTTAATTGAATTCTTGCGAATAATACGAGTATATTTTACTTTCTCTCAATGTTCCAGTCCATCTTTATGTAGGAGAGCTCCCAATGAATAATGGATGTAATAGGGTGAGTGAAAGAGCTTTCAACGATCTGTGTATTCACCTACTTACTTTGGAAGTAAAAATGGATGACCTTTTCAATTTCAATACGTATTTGTGCCGATCTTTTGTCTACGATGTTCGAAGACTGCCAAATAGATTTTTTTTTGGCTCGGTGGAACAGTGGTTAGTGACTCAAGAGTCCAAGAGTTCTAATAGTCGTGCGTTCGATTCCCACCCGGGACAAATATTGGTCTGACGAACATCGGTGATTGTTCCGTGTGACACTATAACCACTGGGTTATTAAATATATTTAAGTATAATCGTGTATCCACTGTTGATTCTGATATTTGTAACACAAGTGCTTAAACCAATCACCACGAGTATGTATGTGATGTTGTACCTAATATATATTTATTTATTCCCTCTTGTTTATAAGACCGATTATTATTTCTAGGTATCTTCTTCTTTCTTATAAATAAAAAATTGTAAACAAAAAAAAAACCGCCTTCAAAAACCCGACTCACTAAAAATTACAAAATAATATAATACGAACATTAATCTGGGTATGAATTTGATATATTGTTGAAGGCGGTGCCAATTAAATTTTTGAGGAAATCTGCATGAAATATAAACGTATAAATAATAACACACGTTATCCACCCTGGTATTCAAAGAGTCTAATAAAAGTTATTAAAGAAAAAAAGAAATATCATAGTAAATGGAAGACCTATGGTGGATTGCGTGATTATGATACTTTCATTCTACTTCGTGAGCGTCAGAAGCGGGTACAACGCGATTGTTACGAATCTTACATCCGAAATGCCGAAGATAAAATAAGATATAACAGTAAACATTTTTGGGCATTCGTAAAGTCAAAGAGATCTGTATCGGATCTGCCAGATACAATGTTTTTAGGTGACACTGTCTCAAACAATGGTATTAAGATTTGTGATCTCTTTAACAGTTTTTTTCACTCTGTGTTTGAACCTGATATGGTTGCGCGTTCACGCAATGCTAATAGGCTATTCTACTATTTTTCCAAATATTTTTTAAAATGTTCATTTACATGCGATAGTCAGGTTGTAATTTTTATTTTTGCAAAATATTTATCCTGTAAGCAGGGAAAAAAGATCAAAATATTGTCGTAAAATAATGGCGCCAAAATGCCGACCGCCATATTGTGACGTCAATTGTACTAAAATAAAGAAATGTCAAACGCCGCGTGAGTGATAGAGCAGATACGCCTAATCAAACAAGTTCGTGTTTTTAAAAAAGATTACCTACTACTATTACCTTATTTTATACTCTATTCCAATTATGAAGTCCTTTTTGACAGATGTCAATAGTTCAGTACTAGGGAAGTACCCTTAGAAATCGATATTCAGCGGCAACGATTCTCGATTTGTAACAAATTTAAATCGAACTAACTTTCAAAAACTAAGGTTAATAAAAATTATCGAAAGAACAATTTTAGACATGCAAAACTTCCAAACTTGTTTTTTGTCGAAAAAAGAAATACACGATTGGATGTTTAGTATAATAATAATGAATAATGATAGTTAAGTTATTTAAAATTTACACTGAGTTTAAAGGATCATAACAGTTATAGGCTCGTGTCAAAGACTCGTTAATTAATGGCACCGAATGTTTGACACTGTTTGCTGCCAGGAGTGTTTGCACCAAGTATAGTTGCAACACTAAATTAATTATACGAATTGTATCGCGTAATGGAGTAACTCAACAGTTACTATGAGCATCAGATTAAAATAAAAACAAACAATTCATTTAAGTTTTTATATTTAATTTTATAGTTATTAATAATCACTGCTTGATTTATTATATATTTTGTTATTTAATCAGTTTACATATTACCTGCAAAGGACTGCTCTTTTTATTACGTTTTATTGTAAAATGCATTAAAGTTATAAGCAGTCCCATTGCCGCTAGATTCATTTTCATTCGCGAATGATCGGTTTAACTAACCGAATACTTGAGGCACGTCACTACGTTTAAAAGTAAAACATAAACCATAGTACGTAACTGCATTCGCGCAAAAAAATATTATTTTATTTTGAAGTTCAGATATAGAAACAATAGTCAGATCAAAAACAATAAGTTAATTTTGCTTGTTAATTAATTGTAGGGTGTTTTTGCATAATTGTATATTTTTTAAATAACGATTTCCTACTCAACACAAAAAGTGATATTAAATTGGATTTATTTGAAACGTGCAGAGTTACGTTCTTCGAAATGAAATTGAAAATTGAAATTCGAATAGAGTATAGTACTGTTGACGTCATACCGATGAAAATCATGGCAGTCGCTGTTTTCGGTCACGTGATATGTAGATAATAAAACTTCAATTTTAAATTAGAAATATAAAATTTATCTTACGTTTTTATGAAAAAATAATATAATTTTTGCATTCCTCAGCACAAAAACTATATAAATAAAATTATTTCACATTTTTATGTTATAGCATGAAAAGTGCCTATTGTAGCAATTTGGTTTCGATTGATTCGATTGTATTATCTGTCGATTGTATTAATAAGTATCTGGGACAATTAGACATCAATAAGGGTTCAGGGCCGGATGGAATACCTCCCATTTTTCTGAGGATGTGTTGTGACTCTATTGCGCTACCTCTATATCTGTTGTTCCAAATGTCGCTAAGGTTAGGTATTATGCCCCGGGTTTGGAAGTTGAGCCACGTTATTCCAATTTTTAAATCTGGAGATAGGCACGACGTGCAAAACTATAGACCAATATCTAAACTAAGCACGATACCAAAGCTTTTTGAGAAGATCGTGTTTGATAACATCTTCCCCATTCTTAGACCCGTTATCATGGATGAGCAGCATGGTTTCATTAGCAGAAGGTCAACTGAAACAAATCTATGCGAATTTATTCAACGCGTAGTACTGTCGATGGATCGTGGTTCTCAGGTGGATGTCGTGTATACAGACTACTCTAAAGCATTTGATAAAATTTCACATTCTTTACTAGTCCACAAATTGGGAGAAGTCGGTATACACGGTGATCTACTTCGATGGCTTGAGTCGTACCTTAGAGAGAGAAGTCAGGCTGTAACTGTCAAGGGTTTCTCATCTTCATTTGTTCCTGTAACATCAGGTGTACCCCAGGGTTCCCACCTTGGACCTCTATTATTTAATTTATTTATAAATGATATCATTACCGTATTCAACAATAGCAATGTCTTACTGTATGCCGATGACATGAAGATTTTTAGGACAATTGAATCTCCTAATGACTGTCTCTTATTGCAGAGTGATCTCAATAGACTATCTGACTATTGCAAAGACAATTTTTACATTTAAATATTAAAAAATGCAATATTATTTCTTATACTAGGAAAACTAAAGTAGTCTCATCTAATTACCACATTAATAATGAACATTTGAAGCGTGTTGTCCTTGTTAGGGACTTGGGTATTTACCTCGATACTAAACTTACTTTTAATTTCCATATAACCCATGTAACTAGTAAGGCATATCGAATGTTGGGATTCATTTTAAGAACAGCTAAAGATTTTAGACTGTCTAGCACTTTAATACTTCTATATAATTCTCTAGTAAAACCAATATTGGAATATGCATCAGTAGTTTGGAATCCTCGCTACGCAATATACATAAATATCATAGAAAGCATCAACCAAAAATTTTTAAAACACTTGCGTAGAGGGAAGGGTATTTCTTCTACAACAGTTGGGAACAACGTGTTGACAATGGAACAACGACGGATGGAAAGAGATCAAATGTTTTTGTATAAAATTTTAAATAATAACATTGACTCACCATTTTTTCTTCTGAAATCAATAAATATTAAGTGCCCTCGGTTAAACTCTCGAAATCGTGATCTGTTTTATATTCCGTTGTGTAGAACAAATTATGCACAGAATACATTTCTGCACAGATCATGTAAAGAATACAATTCTAAATTTAGTGATATAGATATGTTCAATTACTCTATAGGTTTATATAAAAAGGAATTAAGACTTGCCCTATCAAATAGCTTAGCATAACTTAGTTAAGTTGTTACTTTAAACATTTTTATTTTTGTTATTGTTATTAGTGTTAAAATTATCTAGATCAAATTATTTGCCGATTTAGTGTGCTCAGGTTATGTACTATTTAACGGTGGAAACTTCACTGATTTATGTGCAATTTATGTATTTTCTATCTTTATGTGCTTAGTGTAATTGTAT
This sequence comes from Maruca vitrata, assembly GCA_039566165.1. Taxonomy (NCBI): domain Eukaryota; kingdom Metazoa; phylum Arthropoda; class Insecta; order Lepidoptera; family Crambidae; genus Maruca; species Maruca vitrata. Next base: position 11,857,478 of record CM076916.1, on the reverse strand, counting down.
GTTTCCCAAAAATAAATAAATAAATAAATAAATAAATAAATTATGATTGCAAGAAGCAATGCCAATATAACTTCAGAAAATATGTGAAACGTGGTACATGTGCCTATAAAATTTAAGGGTTGCCCTAGATTTCTCCTGGATCCCATAATCAGATCCTAGACTGGACCCCATTAGTTCAGCTCACCTATAATTCTAGTGGTATTATAACTAATAGTATTAATATGTACACAGATTTGAAATAATTATCCCTTTACTCCCAACTATTAAGGAGTTGACCTTCCATCATCAGCTCAGCATCATAACATTATGATTTCCAGAAGCAAATGCCAATATAACTTCAGAAAATATGTAAAACGCGGTACATGTGCCTATAAAATTTGAGGGTTGCCCTCGATTTCTTCTGGATCCCATCATCAGATCCTAGACTGGTCAACCTAATAGTTTAGCTCACCTGTAATGCTACTGATATTATAACTAGTAGTCTTAATATGTATACAGTATTGAAATAATTATTCTTTTTAACCGACTTCAAAAAAAGGAGGAGGTTCTCAATTCGTCTGTATGTATAATATTTTTTTTTCTTTTTTTTTATGTATGTTCACCGATATTTTCGTCAATTATAGACGGATTTCAAAAATTTTTTTTGGTTGGACAAGGTTCACTTCCGAGGTGGTCCCATTTTCACCAGTCTCGGATCTGATAATGGGATCCAGGAGAAATCGAGGGCAACCCTCAAATTTTATAGGGACATGTACCGCGTTTTGCATATTATCTGAAGTCATATTGGCATTTGCTTCTGGCTATCATAATTTTATGATGCTGAGCTGATGATGGAAGGTCAACTCCTTAATAGTTATGAGTAAAAGAATAATTATTTCAATACTGTATACATATTAAGACTACTAGTTATAATATCAGTAGCATTACAGGTGAGCTAAACTATTAGGTTGACCAGTCTAGGATCTGATGATGGGATCCAGGAGAAATCGAGGGCAACCCTCAAATTTTATAGGCACATGTACCGCGTTTTACATATTTTCTGAAGTTATATTGGCATTGCTTCTTGCAATCATAATGTTATGATGCTGAGCTGATGATGGAAGGTCAACTCCTTAATTGTTTGGAGTAAAAGGATAATTCTTTCAATACTGTATATATATTAAGACTACTAGTTATAATATCAGTAGTATTACAGGTGAGCTGAACTGATAGGGTGAAAAAAAATATGTGACACTAAAAAGTATGAAAAAAAATTGTAAACAAAAAAAAAACCGCCTTCAAAAACCCGACTCACTAAAAATTACAAAATAATATAATACGAACATTTATAATAATCATCTGGGTATGAATTTTATATGTTGTTGAAGGCGGTGCCAATCAAAATTTTGAGGAAAATAAAGCACTCTGTGCTTGTCTGTATGAAATATAAACGGCACCGCCTTCAACAACATATAAAATTCATACCCAGATGATTATTATAAATGTTCGTATTATATTATTTTGTAATTTTTAGTGAGTCGGGTTTTTGAAGGCGGTTTTTTTTTTGTTTACAATTTTTTTTCATACTCATAACTATTAAGGAGTTAAGAGAGGACCAGGGGGGGAATGGGGCCCTACCAAGATCTTTGGGCCCAAGCCAACCTCACGTGCAAGTACGTACCCCTGCTGACCAACGAACGAGGCCCTGGCACCAGCTTTCCCTCCGGGGTTGGGTGGTCGGACGGCAGTCGCTCCCGTAAAAGTGAAACACGCCACTCAACAATGGAAGGAAAAATCAGGAAAAGTGCCAGGAATAGGGCGCCGCCGCAAAACGGCGCGCAGGAGTTTCGCCCGACTCCTGTGGCAAGTGGGCGAGGGCTACCGCGTTGGGGACGGACGCGGCTAAAGACGTTAGCCCCAACCCCACGGAAACTCCGCTTCGCGACGTGGAACGTGGGCACGCTTACCGGTCGCGCGAGAGAGCTGGCCGACGTACTCACCAGGCGGAGGGTGGCAGTGGCGTTCCTGCAGGAGACTCGGTGGAAAGGCAGCAGATCCCGGGCCATTGGGAATGACTACAAGCTGATCTACACAGGAGCACCTAGTGGAGAGAACGGGGTTGCGGTAGTGCTGTCCGGGGAGTTGCAGGATGACGTGTTGGAGGTGAAACGCTACAGCGACCGCTTAATGGACGTAACGGTGCTTATCGAAGGGGTTACGACCCACTTGATAAGCGCATACGCTCCACAGGCTGGTTGCAGCGACACCGAAAAGACTTCATTCTGGAATAGACTTGGAGAGGTGCTGCGGGGAATCTCACCATCTCAGGAAGTCGTTCTGGGGGCGATCTGAACGGTCATGTGGGTGAGGAGCCTGAGGAGTTCGAGCGGGTACATGGTGGCTATGGGTTCGGCAGACGCAACGCTGAAGGGAGAACATCCTCCAGTTGTGTTCGGCTGCCGACCTGGCTATTGTGAACACGTTTTTCCAGAAGAGGCCTGAACATTTAATCACCTACAGGAGTGGGCGGCCCGCTACCCAGATCGACTTCCTACTCACCAGGAGGCACCACATCGGCAAAGGAGTCAACTGCAAGGTCATACCCGGCGAGAGGCTCACTGCACAACCCCGTGTACTTGTCATGGATCTCTGCGTGAAGCCCAAAGCCAAAGCTTTGAGCGCTGTCGGCGTCAAATAAGGTGGTGGCGGCTTGACGAAGACAAATCCCAGGTGTTCGTCTCAGCTATCGGCGACAAGTGCGCTGAGGCTGAGAGCGAATCAGTTCAGAACCACTGGGACAGGATTCAGGCAACCATAACCGAAGCGGCGAAGTCAGTGCTTGGCACGTCTAAGGGTGGACGCAAATTTGACAAGGAGACTTGGTGGTGGAACGACGCAGTCCAGAGGGAGACTAGGGTGAAGAAAGCCTTCTTTAAAAGTGGCAAGCGTCCAACTCTCCCGAAGATCGCGACGCATACAGGTCCGCAAAACGTGCAACAAAGAAAGCTGTTGCCAGAGCCAGGCGAGCCCACCTACAGCCGCTCTACGATAGGCTGGAATCGTCTGAGGGGCAGAAGCTTATCTATAGATTGGCACGTTCTAGGGTCAAAGCGGCACAGGATATCTCCAAGTGCCGCTGTGTTAAAGACCCTCACGGTGACCTACTATGCGAGGACCTCGCGGTGAAGGAGAGATGGCGCTCTTACTTCCACGAGCTGTTAAATAAACAGCATAGAGAAGTGCAGCCACCGGACCTCCCTCCGAATCTTGGACTTGTGCCACCGGTAACGCCTGAAGAAGTAGAGAATGCTCTTCGCCGCATGAAGAATCGGAAAGCTGTCGGAGCCGATGGAGTCCCCATCGAAGCCTGGAAGGCAATGGGTGGTCGTGGTGTGGGCATCCTAACTGACCTTTATAACCGCATACTCAGCACCGGCAGGATTCCTTGCCAATGGAGACTGAGTGTTATCACCCCGGTCTTCAAGGGCAAGGGATCAGTGCAAGAGTGCGGTAGTTATCGCGGTATAAAGGTCATGTCCCACACCATGAAACTATTCGAGCGGATAGTAGACTCTCGAATCCGTCAGAGTGCACTGTCTCTGGATGTCAATATGGTTTCCGCCCCGGTCACGGGACTATGGACCCCGTTTTTGCCCTAAGAATCATCATGGAGAAATACAGGACGAAGAACACGCCTCTCCACTTCCTATTTCTGGACATGGAGAAGGCCTTCGACTGTGTTCCGCGTGCGATGATTTGGTGGGCCCTGAGGTCCAAGGGAGTGCCAGAAACGTATGTCGATATCATTAGAGACATGTACTGTGATTCCGATTCTGTAGTTAGGACCGCTGTTGGCGACACTTTGCCCTTCCGTATAACCGTCGGAGTACACCAAGGCTCCGTCCTGAGTCCGTTCCTCTTCAGCCTGATATTAGACGTATTGTCAGACAGCATCAGAGACCACCATGAGCAGCCACCATGGCTACTTATGTATGCTGACGATATCGCGCTGGTGGACTCGGACAGGGGACGGCTGGTGAGACGTGTTAACACATGGAAGGAATCGCTTGAGAACGGGGGTCTGAAACTCAACGTGGCGAAGACAGAGTACTTGGCCTGCAACACTACAGATCCCATGTCCGTCCGCATAGGCGAAGACACGGTCGAGCGCACGGACCGGTTCAAGTATCTGGGATCTGTACTCCACGCGAACGGCGACATCGACTCCGACGTCAAGGCACGCATTTCTGCTGCTTGGGATAAATGGCGGGAGGTGAGCGGCGTCACTTGCGACCCTAAAATGCCGGTTAAACTGAAGGGACAGGTCTATAAATCCATCATTAGGCCTGTTCTCTTATATGGTAGTGAAGCATGGCCATTACTTGAGCGGCACAAGCAGGAACTGCGGGTCACGGAGATGAAGATGCTGCGCTGGATGTCGGGAGTTACGCGAGCAGATCGCGTAAAGAACTCCCGTATTCGCGGCAGCCTTCATGTCCGAGACATCGCTGATAAACTGCAAGAGTGCCGCCTACGTTGGTACGGTCATGTTTTACGGAAACCGGCAAACTACGTAGGGAACAAGTGTCTAGCCATGTCGCTACCGCCGGGTCCCGGCAGAAGGGGAAGGCCCAAGAAGGCCTGGCTTGACGTCGTAGTGGATGACATGCGTGCCAACAAACTCTCCGTAAAGGATGCCGAAGACCGTGCGAAGTGGAGAGCTAGGAGTAGGAAAGCGGACCCCGGGCTCCGCAAGGATGCAACCGGGAAATCGCGAAGATGATGATGAACTATTAAGGAGTTGACCTTCCATCATCAGCTCAGCATCATAAGATTATGATAGCCAGAAGCAAATGCCAATATGACTTCAGATAATATGTAAAACGCGGTACATGTCCCTATAAAATTTGAAGGTTGCCCTCGATTTCTCCTGGATCCCATCATCAGATCAGAGACTGGTGAAAATGGGACCACCTCGGAAGTGAACTCTATCCAACCAAAAAAAAATTTTTGAAATCCGTCTATAATTGACGAAAATATCGGTGAACATACATAAAAAAAAAAATATTATACATACAGACGAATTGAGAACCTCCTCCTTTTTTTGAAGTCGGTTAAAAATGAATTGCTGTTCGTTAGTCTGACTAAAACTCGAGAACGCCCGGACCGATTTAGGTAATTTTGGTTTTAAATGTTCGTCGTAGTCCAGGGAAGGTTTCAATGAGAAAATATAGAAAAAGATTTAGTATTGGCGGTTGAAATTCGCCGGGACCACTAGTAATTTGATATTTTTTTATTAGTGCTGTTTTGGTTGAATTAGAAATACGATATTATTATTTATAGAAAATAATTATTCACGCAGTGCAACTCGTGGGCGTCTCAAGGGCGGGAACATATTCCTTAATAAACGCGTTAATAGTTCTTCCCGTTTCATTACATGAGAGCACGTGTCGGTATTTATTTTCATATCCTACAAATCATTTCGCGCGAGTGTGGCGGCAGCTCGTCCGGGTAATATCGTAGGCAGCAATGCTTTATTCACATATGGAAGGAACATGTCTCATAATGATAATCATATGTTATCCTTATTGTTTAATGGTGTAAGATATTTTTTTTTACAGATGAACTCGATTAAAAAAGCTTTTTATGAAGAGTTTTGTTTTACAGTACTTTATCTAGGAAGAACTTTTAGATATTATAAAGATCAAGTGAAACACTTCAATTAATGCAGAACTTAAGAATCAAACGAAGCATTAACAAACATTTATAGTCCCAGAGTGTGATTCAATACCTATATTCGCTAATGCCCTAGACACTGGGTTCTTTCCGAGTATTAAAGTGAGTAAGTCGTAAGAACTATTTGTTGGATGCTCGGCGAAACCACTTGTAAGAGATTCCAATAATTTTATAAGAATCCTTATACTTAATACTAGTTTTATGTGGTCTTTTAGTCGTAAATTCTGAAATACCGCATTATAGATATATTGAGTTTAGGTATACCTACTATGTTATTGTTAAAATGTTTTAACATCAACAGTTTAAATGTTCCAATTTTAAATTGATTTAATTATCAGTAAGGTAGGTCAGTACCTATGAGATGTTAGTAAGTTGGTTGTTTGGTGATATGGTATCATCTCGAACATCAGATTGGTTCAAGGCTGCGTTAAGCGACAAATAAGCGTATGACTCTATCTACAATCCTTGTCTACCATTTTAAAATTTTACTTAAATAAACTATATACCTAATAGCCTTATGATTTTTTTTAGTTTTACTTGACACACTCCAATAATTTTAGCGAATTAAGATGAGAGCTAAGCCAAAGTTACTTTAGCTCAGTTCGCATACGAGTAATTTAACTGGCGCAGTTTTTCACGTTTATTTAGTAGCAAACTAAGCAGTACGTACGAAAAATTGCGTCAGCTATCTGACCTAAGCCAAATACTTGGGTTACACGAGCTAGAAGTTCATGTAAGATTCTTATACAAATAAAAAATCATTTTAGTTAGTAGTATTCGTTTTTTATATTTGAGTTATTACACATTGGGTTACGGACATGATTGCACAATAACGTGAAAGTTTAAAGTAATAACCATTTTGATAAAGTAATTACGGGAGAAAATAAGATGATGCAGGAAGTTCTCAAGAACAAGAACTGGTTGTCGAACAGCGCAGCGCGTCCTCGATAACAAAATGACTCAAAACGAATATCTTGGTTATGGCGAAAAGATAACATCTGCGATAATGGTGCGTACTACGTGGAGGCGGCCCGGAACGTGTCCGAGTACAATGAAGCCTATTACGTAGACTTGCGACTGAGTTATCGAGTTACGATAAAATATACATTATACCTACGCACATCACATAGTAAAGAGGTTATAGGATTACACTGGCTAGATTATACTAACGCCGCGTAGATACGGCACCTAATGAGGATAATCAAAGTGGACTTATTTTATTGCATACTAGTTTTCCGCCCAGGACTTCGCCCGGGAAGTCATTTAACGAGCCAAACTTTACCTACTCCCTAGCAAAATATTTTTAAAACTAACATAGGACCTCACTCTCTACACTATCTGTTAACCATCAGTGATACTTCACTGATGGTTAACAGATAATTAGTAGTTGAAAGCGTGACAGGTAGACCAAACTTGAAATAAACATGAAAATGTTTATACATCACCTCTCAACGAAAGTTAAATTCGCGAAAAGATAACAGCGGAAACCAGTGAGTCAAGTAACTAACTATCTACACCTCACCTCATAGATAGATACTTGAGTTGTTTTTTCTATGTACCTACTTGTAAGGGTCCTGCAACTCTTCGGTGACGAAGTTGAGATAGTTCCAGCCGCCGAATGCGAAAAGCCCCGAGTAGAAAGCCAGGGCCACGTTGCCAGCTTCGAAGTTACCATCAAATGAATTTTCGAAATTTTCTGTGTGACCTGTGGAAAAATGAATTATCTGAGTTGTAGGTATGTAACGTGCGTGAGAGTTGTGTGTATTTGATTTTGTGAATACAACAACACAAAATAATTTGAAACTCAGACTATACTAGACTAACTAATTATCCGACAGAACTAAGAAGATGCATATTGCACATACATGCAATCCACCCGACGTAACCAAAAATTAGTAATGTTCTCATATAGAACATAAGTGTTAATGTCATGTAATACCCAATTCGATGCAGATAAGGCACCTATACAGAGCTTTTAGCAACTTTGTAATGATTGTATCAGTCCTATTCACTAACAAACAGTTGAGATAAGTTTAGTAGTACAAATAAAATACATCGTGAGGAAAATTTATGGACCCTACGATCATAACAGAATTCTATCGATAAATTACAAAACATGTTCTGGGTCAAAGAAAGTGAACAGTACTTACTCTCACGTTTGACATTATCACGAGCGTTGTAAATCAATTACGGAACCAGCTCGAACATTAGAGAGCTCGAACATAATAATTTATGCTCAATACAAGATACCTACTTACATTACCTACTCTATCTAGTAGTACTTTGAATTACAAAAAAATTGTAAACAAAAAAAAAACCGCCTTCAAAAACCCGACTCACTAAAAATTACAAAATAATATAATACGAACATTAATCTGGGTATGAATATGATATGTTGTTGAAGGCGGTGCCGTTTATATTTCATGCAGTTTTCCTCAAAAATTTATTGGCACCGCCTTCAACAACATATCATATTCATACCCAGATTAATGTTCGTATTATATTATTTTGTAATTTTTAGTGAGTCGGGTTTTTGAAGGCGGTTTTTTTTTTGTTTACAATTTTTTTCATCCTTTTTAGTGTTACATTTTTTTACACCCTATTAGTTCAGCTCACCTATAATTCTACTGATATTATAACTAGTAGTATCAATATGTACACAGATTTGAAAGAATTATCCCTTTACTCCCAACTATTAAGGAGTTGACCTTCCATCATCAGCTCAGCATCATAACATTATGATTGCCAGAAGCAAATGCCAATATAACTTCAGAAAATATGTAAAACGCGGTACATGTGCCTATAAAATTTGAGGGTTGCCCTCGATTTCTCCTGGATCCCATCATCAGATCCTAGACTAGTCAACCTAACAGTTTAGCTCTCCTGTAATGCTACTGATATTATAACTAGTAGTCTTAATATGTACAGTATTGAAATAATTATTCTTTTACTCATAACTATTAAGGAGTTGACCTTCCATCATCAGCTCAGCATCATAAGATTATGATAGCCAGAAGCAAATGCCAATATGAATTCAGATAATATGCAAAACGCGGTACATGTCCCTATAAAATTTGAAGGTTGCCCTCGATTTCTCCTGGATCCCATCATCAGATCCGAGACTGGTGAAAATGGGACCACCTCGGAAGTGAACACTATCCAACCAAAAAAAAATTTTTAAAATCCGTCTATAATTGACGAAATTATCGGTGAACATACATAAAAAAAAAAAAAAAAATAAAAAAAAAAAAAAAATATTATACATACAGACGAATTGAGAACCTCCTCCTTTTTTTGAAGTCGGTTAAAAATAGTTATAAGCTAGTGGTAAATGTACCTGGTACGACACAACTACATACATGAAAGCATTCAAAAATCAACTTTATTAAAACGCTATAGATAGGTTTGGGGTAGACCTTTGCCCAGCTGTGGGATGACACAGATGAACTCTTTAGCTACCATCATACTAGACATAATGAATTTTATTTGTATGCACTCTTGTGCGGAGTTTCGTACCATTTACAGTTTTTAAAAATTCGTAGTTAGTACGTAATAAATTACGATTTACTACGCCCTTAAGACTTTTAACAATAACTATTATATTCAATAAATCATCTATGTATCTTTCGTTAGTATTACTTACCCCACGGTTGGTATAATGATAAGACGAGAGATCAGAGTTCATATTATTTATTGATTTCAATCAAACCAATTGACTTATTATCATATCAGTAGATACAACAAACTATTCATTATTAAATCATCGACCATTCATAATGTCTGAAATAACTTAAATGTAAACAAGTATAATTAGAAATCAGTGGCCGGCGTGTTTTAAACACAATGACAAATTGATAGTGGAATGAATCCCATTATTCTCCCGTTGCAGTTTGAGCAAAGTAAAAACCTATTTGAGTGAATTTTCAGGGATTTTTCATTGTGAATTAAATCAAACGAATTGTTTTTTTCTACTTACCGATGCACAAGTAGTAGATGCCGGAGATGATGATCACCACAAGAGCCAGAAGTTTCGACGACGTGAAGATGTCTTGTATTCGCATCGTCCATCGCACGCTCAAGCAATTGATTGCAGTCAGTATACCTGTGAAACAATAGACATAGCAGTTGATATTCAGAAAAACTATAGGCGAACATCCCATTTGATTAGTCTCTTTTATTCATTCTCAATCCCTTTGAGGGTTCTGTATCAATATTAGTTAGAGGATATTTGCAGGCAACTTTGCATACAGGTCTTAGGGGTATACGCCTGTAGATACGCCTCTGAGTGTGAGCGTGGTAAGTGTAAGCACTGATAACATAACTATAGTGTAAGTATCTGCTGTCAGTAGCATAATTCAATATCCTTCCACTTTATTGATGAGGTAGGGCTCATCCGATTGAGACAAACGCCAGATCGAGTGGCCGTGACATGTTGACTGACAAACCGCTTCGTGTTACGCGATCGAAGAACGCGACGTTAACGTTTTGTGATCGTCAGGTACATCGAGGCGTCATTAACTCAAATTGTGGAATGCCTAAGTATGATGCAATGTTAACGCTATCATGAGATAGAGGTCGAGCCTCGTAGGATCGACCCATTTTCTCTAAATTGTTCCTTGAGCTAATCAGATGAAACTTAATATTTGAACTTAAACGAATTAAATTATAAATAAACTATACAATAAATGTCTTAGTCGGTTTAATTACTCTAATACCCATTAAGTCATCAACGATTTGTTTATAGGTAAACAAATTAATGAATCTCTTACAAACGATATAACAATATTAATCTACATCATTTTATAACTCGAGCTGCACTCATAAAGCGTCGTTATAATCTTCGAGTAATAAGCTAATAGGTGTACTTAGAAGACAAATTACATACTTAGTATTTTAGGGCGACGGTACAGTAAGTAAGTATATTACTAATAAGGTTCACTTTATAACCATCTATAAGAGTATATAAATCTATGTTAACAATTAACATGCCTAAAAATATCAGTAGCTGGTGCATATTAAATAATAACGAGTGCCGGAATTCCACTGCAAGCATGATAAATGAAAGTAGGTAGGTAGGAAATTGAAAATTATATGTATTATTTACTACCAGGCTTGTTACAGTAGATATACACCTCTACATACTTTCTCTGACCCCGATATTCGAATTCACGATTAAAGCTTTGCTTTTACTGTAGGTATAGGGCTTTCTTGTAGAGAACATAAAGATTAGGCTTCGTATACGGATACTTCCAGATCCAGATACCTACTCCCAGATCTAGACAATTAACTGTACACGGACATGTACAGGTCTGCCGAACATTAGAAACAATGACAGTTAACAAGCAATTACCGATTGTTTTCTTATTAGCCAATTGCTGTGCCGATATTGTCGATGGTCATCAAGGCAACGTGAACTCAGTTGTCGCTGCAAGTAACTCTAAAACTGGACGATTTGTTAGCGATAACGATTAGAAAAAGATTATTGTAGGTAACTCCTAAAACTTGACAATCCATCAGAGTACATAAAATTGCCAAAGAAACTGCTTTAAAACTTTACACTTCGTTCATGGAAATCATAATAGATAAGCACACAGATAATCTTTATCTAACCTAGTCTGCTATTAGTCTGTAGGGAATTCTAATCATCGCTGTCGGCTCGTTTTCTGCATACTATGACATATTTTATCTTGTCATTCGTTGCCCAGACAAAATGGATCGTTAAGATAACAGTAATCGCATGTGCAAATTGATGTGAGGTTAAATAAAAAGAATATTCATCCTAAAATGTCATACAAAAAGGGAAAGTCCCCATCGATCCTAAGTGTAACATAAAATTTTGCAGGCCATTATAGCAAAAATGTAGGTAAAGTGGATTGTGGATAAATGTCTAAACATGTTATGGTTATACATGTAAACATAAGTTCAAAACCTAAACCGTCAGTATTTATTCAAATCTAAAAACAATATTATACAGCCATCATTGTATTTTCAGGCCTGAATCAATAAGGCTTTAAGATTTTCCAAGGCGATCCCCATTATATTCCCAGCAGAAGTTATAAGAGGGAGTATCAAACAGCTCCTTGATTGCATTGCGTCTCAGGGATCGGCGGACGCCTTCACTTAACCTAATTATCCTCGACAGAGGAAGTCGCTCAGGCTTCGAATGAACTTGCCCAGCTACAAACACCTACTCAAAGCGATTCTCACTTCCCTCGATAGGTACCTATAATTATGGTATATAACCATTACAACTTTGAGTCTTTTCTTTTGTTGATCAATTAGGTATTTGCATACAATTAGTAATATATAATGCACCACCGTACGTAATTTAAGCCAAACCTTTGATTTATAAACGGGTATGTGAAGAATTACAAATTCAAAGCGGACACAATCAGGCGATGAACAGTTAATTACCTATGTAATTGCATAAATAAAAATACCACTCATGAGCAATGTCGAAAAATTTTAATATTTCCCAGGTGGATTTTATTTCAGAAAATACTTTTGAAATTTTGGCATTGCTAACATTGGATGACTTTCGATGTATGAAAGGTTAGTAAGATAACAAGATATAAATAAAATTAAATAGCCGTAAATGTAAGATTTTAGACTTTCGCGTTCCATTACACTAAAATTAGTCTTTATGGGTCTACACGCGATACTAGGAGTAGCAAATTACATAGCTAGATGCCATTTGTTTTAAAGAATTCTTGAAAAATAAGGTAGCTCAGACATACTTGATCGGTTATTCAAATACCAATATTTCAAAATTCATTTTTGAAATATTGGTATTTGAATTACCGATATTAATTATGTGGCAAAGAGCTTTAGGCCTCTGGTTAAAAAAAATTAGCTGAATCTTATGATACTTACTAGCGGCCGCCCGCGACTTTGTCCGCGTATTAATGGGTTTTAGTAGCAAGGGTTAGGGTAAAGTTCCGTCATCGTTGTCCCATAGTACGTCCCCCCCCCCCCCCCAATAACTTCCATGGGGGTCGAATTTTGAAAAAAAAGTAGCGCGGGTGTCTTTCTAGTGTGCCAGCTACTTCCATACCAAGTTTTATGAAAATCTATAAACACGAAAAAGTTCTCCCAAACTAACGGGGCTGAATTAAAAAATAAAAATGCGCTGGTGTCTCTCCGGAGTGCCAGCTACCGCCATACCAAGTTTTGTAAAAATCGACAAACAAGTAAAAGTTCTCCTATACTAATTTTCAATCCCCCCCCCCCCCCCCCCAATGAACCCCAAGGGGGTTGAATTAAAAAAAATAGCGCTGGTGCCTCTCCGGAGTGTCAGCTACCCCCATAGCACTTTTTATAACATACCAAGTTTTGTAAAAATCGACAAACAGGTAAAAGTTCTCCCATACTAATTTTCAATCCCCCCCCCCCCAATGAACCCCATGGGGGCTGAATTAAAAAATAATAGCGCTGGTGCCTCTCCGGAGTGTCAGCTACCTCCATACCACTTTTTATAAAAATCTATAAACACGTAAAAGTTCTCCCATATTAACGGGGCTGAATTTAAAAAAAAAATTGCGCTAGTGTCAACCAAATTTCATGAAAATCGGTTCAGTCGTTTGAGCGTGAAAGAGTAACAAACATCTATACATACATCCATACATCCATACATCCATACATACAAACTTTCATCATCATCATCAGCCCATTACAGTCCACTGCTGGACATAGGCCTCCCCAAATGCACGCCACTTCTCTCTCTCCTCGGCCACTCGCATCCAGCTCCTACCAGCCGTCCTGCGCAGATCGTCACACCACCTGGCCTGCGGGCGTCCTACACTACGTTTGCCGAGACGCGGTATCCACTCCAGAACTCGTCTACCCCATCGGTCGTCGGTTCTACGGCTGATGTGGCCAGCCCACTGCCACTTCAGTTTACTAATGCGATGAGCTATGTCGATGACTTTGGTTCTCTGACGGATCGCCTCATTTCTGATTCGATCTCGCAGAGAAACACCGAGCATAGCTCTTTCCATAGCCCGCTGAGCGACTTTTAACTTGTGGACCAACCGTGCCGTCAGTGTCCACGTTTCGGCTCCATACGTCATGACGGGTAGGACGCACTGATTAAAGACTTTCGTCTTTAGGCTTTGTGGGATTGACGATGAGAAGACTCGGCGTAATTTCCCAAATGCTGCCCAACCCAGCTGAATTCTTCTATTCACCTCGTCCTCAAAGTTGTTTCGACCCAACTGCATAGTCTGCCCGAGGTACACATATTTTTGAACAACTTCGAGGACGGTGCCGTGAATCGCAATCGGTTCCGGTAGTACATGTTCATTGAACATGACCTTGGTTTTATCCAAGTTCATCCGTAGGCCGATGCGCGCAGAAGAGTCAGCCAGGTCATTCAGCATCTGTTGTAGGTCCTGCAGCGTCTCTGCCAGAATGACGATGTCATCTGCAAATCGCAGGTGGGAGATGTATCCACCATTTATGTTAATGCCACGTCCTTCCAGTTCAGCGTCTTGAACAAATCCTCCATTGCATTTGTGAACAACTTCGGGGAGATGACGTCCCCTTGTCTCACTCCTCTATGCAATGGTATGGGTTTTGTTTGCTGATTCTGTACTTGGACGGACATAGTTGCGGCTTGGTAAAGACATTTCATCACCTGGATGTACCGCCAATCTACTTGGCATCGCTGCAGGGACTCCAGAACTGACCAGATTTCAACCGAGTCAAAGGCTTTCTCATAGTCCACAAATGCTAGACACAGGGGCTGATTATACTCCTCAGTCTTCTGTATAATCTGCCGCACTGTGTGGATGTGGTCTATGGTGCCGTATCCGCTCCGAAATCCAGCCTGTTCCGGTGGTTGGAATTCGTCGAGTCTTCGTGCAAGACGGTTCGTGATTACTCTTGAGAAAAGCTTATAGACGTGGCTTAAAAGGGAAATAGGTCGATAGTTCTTCAAAAGGGTTTTGTCACCCTTTTTGAAGAACAGGACGACCACACTCTTACTCCACGCCTCCGGAGTTCTCCTTCAAACAAGACAGCGTTAAAAGCCTTTGAAGCTCCCTTAGAACGGGTTTGCCTCCAGCCTTAAGTAACTCTGTCGTAACGCCGTCTTCTCCAGGGGCTTTTCCATTTTTAAGCTGCCCAAGAGCAATCTCGATTTCGTTATTGCTAACTTCTGGTAGGTCTTCGGTATAGTGGCGTGTCAATATGGCTCTAGTGTCCTCATTGCCGGGATCAGGGCGAGATGCATGCGAGGCGTATAACCGGCCATAGAAGTCTTCTATCTCCGAGAGTACTGCCGGCTTCGAAGCAGCAATGTCCCCATTCGCTGTAGTCAGCTTCGTTAGGTGGCTTCTTCCGAGAGATTGTACAAACACCTTTGTCCCCCGGTTTTGTTCAATAGCTCTTTCGATTAAAAGAGTATTGTAGCACCGGAGGTCGCGTCGCACACATTTATTGATCTCCCGGTTGAGAGCCCGAGCTTCCAATGTAGTAGCGGGTGGGTCTTCACGTCGCTGCCTCATTAGCCTTAAGGTCTTCTCAGAGAGTTTAGACTTCCTACCCCCTCGCCTTCTGCTGCACAATCTCGATCCTTCCTCCCTGAGGACACGAACCATATTTTCAAGTTTCTGGTTAACGTCAATTGTGGTTTCCACTGTAGCAAATCGGTTCTCCAGGTTTGACTGGAACGTTTCGGATCCTGCCATGGTTTGGAGCAGAGTAGGTCGGAGACTAGACCTCACCAAGCGAACACGTTCGGCTTTGAAGTCGATATTTAGAGTGCCTCGAACAAGACGGTGATCACTGCCGGTGTTAAACCTGTTGAGCACGGAGACATCTCTAAATATGTGCCGCCTATCCGCTATGATGAAGTCGATCTCGTTCCTTGTCACAGTATCGGGACTTCGCCACGTCCACTTCCTTTGAGGCTGCTTCTTAAAGAAAGAGTTCATCAAGAAGAGCCCCTCCCGTTCGAGGAAGTTGACAAGCATTTGTCCCCTGTGATTTCTAGCTCCAAATCCGTGGGACCCTACTACCGATTCACTGCAAAATTGTACTCCCACTTTAGCGTTGAAGTCCCCCATAACAACATTGTAGTGGGTCTTGGTGGTGGAGTGGAGGGCCTTCGATATGTCATCGAACATTTTCTCCACTTCATCGTCTGAGTGTGAAGAGGTCGGTGCGTACACTTGCACCACTTTGAGGCTAAGCCTCTCGGTGAGCTTAATGATGAGGTACGCTACCCTGCTCGAAACACTAGACATTTCCACCACGTTGTCAGAGAGGGACTTATTGACCAGAAAACCGACGCCACCTTGAGACAAACTTTCACCTTTATAATATTAGTAAGGATTTTCTAGCCTTGAAGATGTCATCTCTCTCGTCTTAGCAAGTGATGTTTTCAATGAAAAGAAACCAGTGACATATTATTATAATATCAATGACGTGCGGAAACATGGTCTCGGGTAATGAACTCTATGTTCGTTTGAATAAGAAAGCTGAGTAATGATGACCAAAGCCATTACAATCCCTTTAATTTATCCTTCTCATAGGAAACTTGGGCGTTGGGTATAGGGCGTAGATGGTTATCTTTGATTAATTAAGTCTCTCTTGTGACCTTAAAGGTCTTGGAGTTTAAATCGCAAACCGTTCAGCGTTACTCATGAGATTTGCAAACATTTCGTTAAGATTATTCGAGTACTAAGGTTTTTAATAAACAGGTTCCTAACGTAGGTATAACTGGATTTTTGTAGCGAGACATTTTTATACAATCACCACTAGGAGTTACTAACTTACGCAGTAAGTAGATACTTTCCTGCGCTATATTTTGTACCTACCTACAATAACAAGCATCTACTATCACTGAATGCCCTTTGGCATTTTTATGCGTCCGCATATTTATTTACGTCTTTTATTATATTAATTAAGCAATATTATTTTTGCTCGACCTCGGACTCGAAACGGGGATCTCTAGTTACGTTATCTGTGCTCTAGGTAAGTTTACCTTACGCAGCGCTTGCTACCAATATACCAACGAGGCAGTCAAAAGAGGTGTGTTCTGCACATTACTATACACCATGAAATTTTGGTGGTTGTTTTCCGGCAGTAAAATGATTCTATCTTAGTAGTACTATAGATTTGTGCAGTTCTTTTTTGTTAAAATCAAATAATGCCGGTTTTACGAAAGGTTTAACCGAAACTCGAAAGCACGTTCGAACCGCTTTATGACTTAGGGTCTCGAGCTTCTTTAGCTTTAAGCATCGATTTCATGCGGCAAGCAGTACCTGATTACGTCACATCTTATAAAAGAATGATAGCTTCTCTCGTTTTCGAGTTGGAAAATTATTATTTTGAAAATTAAAAAAAAAAAATTTTTTTCGTGGAATAATTTGCATGATTCGATAGTATTACTAAAGGCAAATCGTTCTGCCACGGGAAAACAACCACTAAAATTTCACGGTGTACAGTATGTAGGCGAAAGCTATCAATTGATGGTATAAAATTAATAGGAAATTATGTATGTATGTATCCGTAGCATAACGGAAACTTACAATCGTAGCCTGCAAAGCCAATCATTACCACTTCTTACTTTATGACATACGCCATGTATTTGCTTATGGCTTTCGTTATTTCCATCGAGATATAGAAAGTTTTTGAAAGTTCTGATATAATTCTGTTTCCCCTGACAAGGAATTTGATGTATAATTAGCATGATTGATGATAAAGTTTTTACTACTTGTTTAGTATAATGTTATAACGCTAATATGTTTCGTTGTAATTTGTTTACTAAACTATTTGTGCTAAATAAATGAATTATGATAATCGCTACAGTGAGTTGTGTAAACAAACAGAATTACCTACCTACTAATAATTGTAGCGATAATCATGCATAACATCTAACCAGCCACAATAGCTGATCATTTCCCTATTTAATTTTAGAAGTAGGTAATCTACACATTATCTCTAATAATACATGCATCTTTAGGTGATAAGATACACACTTACACAAAAACTGATTTATCAGCAGCTTATCATGACAGGCGACATTAAATTGTTAAATGCAAGATTATCTGAATTCGTACATAAAATTAGGTATAGTCCTTTTCAGCTAAGATGATCCCTGTGACACATCTATTTTGACAATTGTAGAGTTGTCCTACAATGAAATAATTTCGATTATTTCTGGTAATCGATAATATTTTGTAAGGAAATGAAACCGATTTTATTAAACTACCAAAATTTAAGCATGATTAAAATTTGTCTTTATGTATTATAGTGAAAGTTTATTGTACATATATGTATGCTTTAAGTGAAATAATAAGAAGATAGTAAATTTTTCATTCATTTTTTGAAAAATCACTGTCAGAAGAATCGCTTCATGAGTCACCATCCCCGACATCCTTACTAATATTATAAATGCGAAAGTAACTCTGTCTGTCTGTCTGTCTGTCTGTCTGTCTGTTACGCTTTCACGGAAAAAGTACTGAACCGATTTAAACGAAATTTGGTACAGACATAGTCTAGAGCCCAGAAACGGTTATAGGCTACTTTTTAACCGACTGCGCTATAAAGAAGTAATGTTTTAGCCGTTAAACATCTCTACGCGGACGAAGTCGTCACAGCCACTGGACGGATCGAGATGAAATTTAGCATGCAGGTAGATGTTATGACGTAAGCATCTTTTTTTCAGTTAGGACAGGATTTCCCGAAATTCCCACGGGAACGGGAAATAACGGGAAAATCCTTTTGTATGAAAAATACTAACCGCATAAGTTAGACACTTGAAATTTGACATGCAGGTACCTTAATAAATTAAAAGCTTAGTTTCAACAGGATATTGTAAAATTCCCACGGGAACGGGAGTAATAGGATAAAAACTTTTGTATGAAAAAATCTAAACCGCGATATAGATAGACGATTGAGATTTGGCATGCAGGTACCCTAATGAACGTTAAGCTTACTTCCAACGCGATATTACAAAATTCCCATGGGAACGGGAGTTATTGGGAAATAACTTCTGTATGTAAAATCCCTTACGGGGTTTAAATATATTATATAGAGATAGAGATATACCCGAAGCGAAGCGAGGGCGGGTCGCTAGTTTATTATAAGTTGGTATTTGCAGTCCTCTAATATGGAAGATACTTTTTGTCTTTTTGACTATTTTCGTCCAATTTACACCACAATCTACAATCACGAGTGTCTGAAGCGATTGTCAAGTGATCGCAATATTGCACCCGATTATGTACTAACATAATCGGGTGCAATAGTACTATTATTAGGTATTAGTCGGCTGGGACTACCCAGCTCTGCTCTTACTACGTTCCGTTCTACGTATACGAACTGCATAGGTATTTTTTTTTAATTTTCAAAGACATTAAATTAAACTAAACGACGCTGTTTGTCTTTTAAAAATATAAAATTATTTATTTTAATATTTTTCCTAATGACGCCGCAATAAAATGAAATTATTTTCGTTTGTCAAACGTAAAATGCGTGATTAAGAACACCATGAAGTGGGGATCATCTTAGCTAAAAAAGACTATAGATAGGCAACAAGAATGGGAGTTTAGAACTTTCATGACCTAGTTTAGTACACAAAAACGTAGCTACTTAATCAATCATGATATTATAATGTATAATAGGAATTATAGATTTACGAAATACTAACAAATTCATCATGTAGTAAGCAAGCAACCATTGTCAACAGATGTACCTATAGAATGTTGTACTTCCGTGACTAATAATAATGTTGTTCACAAAGATCTCATACGTTGATTCCTTTCTCAACACAATAGGAAGGGAAGTGAATGACCGACTGAAAATCATAACAATACTGATTCCGGCGACTGGACTTTTCTAACTTTCCCATTACTGCACTAAAATGACAGATTACCGAAGTTATAATTTATGATAGGTTTATTGGAAACAAACTGATTTGAATACAGCAAAATTATGTTTGCAGGCACAGATAAACATTCGGCACGGTTCAATAGACCGCCAATTGTGAATATTCACTGGTCTGATTAGATATTTTATATTGAGCGCCTCGCGTATTGCTTGGAGTCAGAAGTCAATAGATTGAAGCAAATAAATTATACTTAACGCACGAACCCAAGAGAACTTAGAGACTGCCATAACTTAATACGATATTCGTACTTAGGTATTGTCCTAGTAATTTAGTTTCTTAGCAACCCCCGATTGCAATGAGTTAGGTAAACATGAGGCTTAATAGGCTATAAATAGAATGCACATTGCAAATAATATTATTTCTGAGGTTGTTGTGGTTTACCTCATCAACGTAATAGGATGTTTTACATACTCTGTTTTACGTGGTCGAAGATAGGAGGAAGGAACCGGGGGATCCCGATTCAACAATATCCGTCTCTCGCTTTAGATATTAGGAACCAATTTTCTAGTAGGGAAGGTCTACCAAGAGTATATGATAAACCGACCACACGGTATGGTAACGCTAAGGGATGGTGATTCCGAAGAGAGCTAAATAACCAAACCCGATGAGTGATGAATTGACACTGATTTATTAATAACATAAATCAGGTTTCGTGGCATATTGCATAGCTAGCTAAATAATGTATAAGTAAAGCGAAAGTACAGTAACTAATGTGCGGCTGGCCCGCACAAGTACCTTTTGCTATTTCCATTTTTTTGTTCTTTGTTTGCTTGCTTTTTAAATTACCTTAACGTATGTGTGCCGTTTAAAGCAATATCTGTATTAGTACTTACATAAGCAGACGGCAGCTAATAACTTCACAGCGTCCTGAGGAGGATCGCAGTCAGGGAAGAAGGGCTTGACGACGTAGTGGCCGAAGGTGAGCGCGACGATGGCCTGCGTGGTGGGCCTGATGATGAGCAGCGCTATCCACAGCCGGAGGAACGCCAGCAGCGGCCCGAAGGCCGTGTAGATGTACGCGTAGTCTCCGCCGGAGCGCGTGATGGAGGTGCCCAGCTCGGCGTAGCACAGCGCTCCCAGGGTCGACAGCAGCCCACACACCAGCCATATTATCAATGACACGGCCACTGAACTGAAACCAAATAGATATGTTTATATTTATGTTTCTTTTCACCGGTCATCGCGTCGTTGTGAATAAATTGCACTCGTTCAAACACAACAATAATTAAGGTACAATATTAAAGCGTCCTATCCCCGATTCTACTCAGATGATCAAAGAAGTTGGTAAGGTAGTATAATTTTAAAATGTTCGTTTAGTAGTAATCCTTGCCAAAGATTAACAATACATCATTTTTTTTCCCAGTTGACATACAATGATGGCTTGGAGTAGCCTCGTCATCATGACCGGACTGACGAGGGAGCGGATGGCGCTCAACCCTTACAATAATCATCACCAGCCTAGGTATATACGTCCTCACTACTGGGGCACGGGCCATCCTAAATTAGTGCCATTAGGCCTTAGTCAACCACGCTGGCTAACATCATAGTTTCTTCATAGGTTGCAGGTTTCCTCACGAATTATCGCACATATTAGGTACCTATATGAATTTTAAATTGTAAAAAACAGTGGGTCTTGGCGGGGTTTGAACTAGCGACATTTTGCATGGCAAGAAACGTCCTTAACCACTCGTCCATCGACGCATTTTTTTTAAAAATAAGCTTCCTCATAATAAACGGGAATTCAGATGAATAACAGGAAATATTTCAGTGCCGACCGGCGACGACGATTTGTTTCCTTTTAGGTATCTAACCTTAATTACGAAGTCCTTAAATATTTCAGAATCGACGTAGATACATATAGGTATAGGTGTTTATTGAAAATACAATCTAAAGTGAGTATATAGGTATGCAAAACAAGTAGTATATAGCTAGATCATTTATAGGTATCGCATCTGGCCAGGGCCTACTAGAACCACTCATAATGTCAATGACTAGAATTAATCGAAGTGCCTTGTAAATCCTAAACATGCGAAACTTTGTGAAATCATTAAAACAATGTGTGTGTTATTGATAAATAGGTATCATATTTGGAAGTTCTGAAAATACTGAGGAGATCAATTAAAATATTTACAAGCACTTTAAGAACATATTAAGGTAACTATCCATTGTAAAAAATGTGTAACATGTTGTTAGCATAACAAGGGCCAGGGCAACCCCAACTATTATCATCCTGTTCAGGAGAGGAGCAGAGACATCTCTTAATAAGAAGGTGCGTGTGCACATGTTCATAACACATCAGAAACTATAGGAACGAAGGTACACAAGTTCAGATATCAAATCTTGAAATAATGACGTATTCTTCGAAGCGTACCTATACGCTACTAAAAAGTGCTTAGGGGTGAGGACCATCCGCTCCCCCGCAAGTCCGGTGATGATGACAAGGCTACTCCAAGCCATCATCGTTAGTCAGAAAAAAAAAGTGTGCTTCGAAAAATAGGTACATAGTTTGGGAGCGCCTTATTAGAAGCGCTTCAAAATGAGCGCGTTTCGAAGAATACTTACGAGTACGTCAAAATAACAACACCATGCTACATCAAATCGCAGTATGAGTATTATTAAGTACGTAAGTATTCTGTGCAAATATCCGAGGATAGCGATGATGTCCCTACATTTCAAGTTATTAAGCAGATAAGCGAAACGGAGTGGTCTTTAATCAACCTATTCATATTTAAACAGAAAAGTTTTAAAAGCCTTATGTCATTGTACCTATCTAAATACTAAAAATGTCATATTTTTGAATATTGAATGAAATAGGTACTACATATCTACTTAATAGAGAATACGCTAGGCACAGCATTGTTATCATCAAGAAAGCAGTTTAGTTTATGGAAAAATAACGGTAATGTGTGTAGTGGTAATTTGCTTAGTTTGCAACATCAGTAGGTCAGTGATCGTGACGGAGGTGCCCCCATCATAGCAACAGGCGGCAGGGCCAAGGCTACGTGAGCACATCAACGCCTGTATACGTAGATATAACTTGCCTATAGGTGTAGCTTGTGCACTCAAATTCGCGAAATTCAAACCCTTCCTTTTGGCTTCGTCGCTTAATCGCAAAACAACTATAAGTTTGTTATCGCAGGTAGGTAGATAACATTTTAAGCACTAAAGGATGTACGATCATGTGTTTACCTTTAACTCTACACCTTTCCACTTTTGAATACCCATGCACTAACTCAATCACAGAACAGAATTCATAGACGGCATACATAATTTTACTTGCTATCTGATGACATAGTTTGAAACTTACTTTTTTAAGTACATTGGTGTTGTACATAATGAACTAAAAAAATACATTTCCTGATTTTAGATAAGTCAGTTGCTTTTTTAAGCACTTCTTATGATCTTCTGAAGCACTGTGTTTCAGATATTAGAACCAGCAATAGAATAAGAAAAGGCACAGGAACCCAGATTTTAAGGGACCCTTAAAAATCTGATCTATACAATAGTTTTGTCTCATGTTGTTGGCAGCCAACCACCGACACCATGGTTATCACCATCATGGTTCGTTATCGAAATACCTATAACTGGTTGTAAAAGTGATATTATTTAATGGTTGTTTTACGAGTCTCAGAAAGTGTTAGACTTGTTTCGGCGTACCCTAGGCCCAGGGCAAAGTAGGTTCGAACGTGAACAATACTGCTACAGGAGGATGGAAATATCATTTTGCTCAACTAGTCTTGACTTGTGGACATAATAACAGTAACATACGTTTACTTTCTTAAAAATCTAGTGTAGCAAGTATTTTATTTCACTTCAGTATCAGGGCACCTCATCTGCCGGCATCTCTGCAATAACATCGGATAACGGCACTAACACTGTTTAATTAATATGATGAAGGGAAGTGCCAATTTGATTTTGCTCATTATAACGATGCTCAGAGCACCAATTGACTCTTAATGTATCTGAATACATACCAAAGCCTATTACTGATCATGACAATCAATGATGATGGCAAATAATCAATTGTAGCTACAGAGTGCAAATAGGTGGTGCGAATCGAGAACTAATTTAATGCAAATTAAATTGAATCGCGTTTACATTATTATAAACGAAGATAAACTTTTCTTTAATAGTAAAGTAATATTAGCTGGATAAAATTAATAATTTTTAAATTCTCAGTATCTAACTGTAACTATTACCTATAGGTGATAGGTTTGCGTGGTGGTTGGCAGTATAGAGCCCTCTAGAGCCTAGTCTTGTACGGTCCTAATTACTTGCCTGAAGGGTGACGAACATTGAAGGCTTCTATTTCTTATTGGGATTTTCCTAATAGAAAAATAAAAGCTTTAGGGAGCAGAGACCCAAAATCTTGTACAATTGTCCTTGTAAAGAACCATTTATGACACCTGTAATGATTTGGTGTGGCCCATGCTACTGCGTTAATGAGGTCACCTATTTAAGGATAGTTAGGGAATTCTGTTAATAGCATCTGTGGATGATAACTGTTGCGAGTCTATGAAAAGCGGTTCGAGATTTAATCCGGTACAAATATCAGTTTATAAAAAAACTATGCATTTATGGATCATCAATATAACTTCCTATAACATACTTAAAACTCTTCGTAAAGTAAAGTAAAAGTTTAAAAACAATACCAAATCTTTCACAAAAGTTGACTTTCATAAATATTAATTTTTTCCTACTAAAATTATTTTTATTTTGTAATGATTAACAACAACGAAGTAACTATTCGCATCCATAGAGTCCATTAACGATTGACTCTACATTGGTTCCAAAATACGTGGTGGCCTCAGTTTCTCTCTGCACTCTACTCGCGATCGCTCCGCAAACCATAAGATCCATGTTTGTTTTAAAAGCACATTTCTTCATTTCCATGACAACCAATATCTAGGCACTACTACTTCTACGTACATTAAAATAATAGGTATTGCTTTATTATAATGCGCAACAGGAAGGTCATAAGAACCAAAGAGTAGTTAGGTATCTATAGTTTCATGTAAATTAAATATCAAAACAAATTATTTCGGAAACAAAGAATTTCTAAAAGTTAAACATCTTTACCCTGAGTGACCCAAGGAACAGCACCGGCTAAACGTACGAACCGCTAAATAAGATCATCATAATTACATCGCAAACTAATTCTAATAGGATTTATTGAATAAATCCCACTTAAAAAATTGCAATCATTTCGTGTAACGCAATAACATAACTAAAATCCAAAAAGTTATCACCTGCTAAAAAGGCGGGAAACTGACACAAACTTACCCAGTGTTCCGGAAAACTCCAGTCGGAGAAATAAATATTCCAGAGCCAATAATCGTCCCAATTATAATTCCCACTCCATTGAACAATGTTATTTTACGCTTTAGAACAACTTTCCCGTCGCCGGCTTGTGATTCTTCGCCCATTACGCAAAAAATCAATCGTACACCGGTAAACCGACCCACGTGTTTATAGTGAGATTTACTATGTTGCCGTGACGACTGCGAATGCGAAACGACAGGTCTGGCCCCCGCGGAAAATCTTACACGACTGACTCACTTTCTGTTACCATTTTTACGATCTACGAGACTGGAATAGGTTACGTTGGCGTCGGCAAGAGCGAAACACGCGTCACCAGCGATCGGTCGCCACCGCGCATGTGAGCGCCGCGGCCGGCGCGGCACCGCGTGACCCCTCGCCAGCTAGTGAACCTTATCAGCTGGTAATAGGAACCATGATAGCCGCCAAATTTACGCCAAACTTGTTGCTTTCCAACCCGACGAAACGCGATAGCACGAGGGCCCATGGAACAAATTGTTAACTGAACTTAATGCAGGCGCAAAATTTAGGGGAACTTGGGCCGTCACAGTGGGCATTTGCTTTTGTCTGGTTTAAACTGCATAACGTCGTGAAGTCCAAACCTCCTTTTTGCTAACCGCCCGCTAGTCGATACGATCGCCATGACGATCGGAGCAGGACAATTGCATCACTTTCTTGGAATACACGATTGTTAGGTACTATCGTCCTTTATAAAAATGAACAATCAAAACGAATAAAACCGACACGGTTATGTCTTGCAGAATGCCAAATTTTTTTTCTCTCAACTCAGATTCCCTAAAAATCAAGAACAAAACCAGGCAAGTACAAGTCGGACTTACGAACGAATGATGGCGTACCAATAAAATGTCAAAAAATCACGTTTGTTGTATGTGAATACATATTAATTATTTGAATATAAAAAGTGGCGATGGCCGAGTGGTTAAGGTCGTTCCTTGCCATGCGAGAGGTCGCCAGTTCAAACCCCGCCAGGTACCAATGTGTTTTTCAAATTTGAAATTCATACGTACCATCATTCGACGCTTTAACGAGAGATTTTTCAACGGTGTGTGAAGCCATGTCAGAGGCCTACGAGCGGTTTAAAAACTCTGACACCAGGTTGTTCATCAACCATAAGATAAGAAGAAGATTTGAATATTTGTTTGATTTTATTTTTGGTATTATAGCGGCAATAAAAATACATCATCTGTGAAAAGTTTAATTATCACCGTTCTTCAGAAACAACATGGAGCCAGAAGGACAGACGCACGTACGGACGGGCAGCGAAGTCTTGGTAATAGAGATTTAATTGGGGACGATACCGTAAATATCAGAGAAGGTGCAACATTGGTGGTATTCCGACACTAACGTACTTTTTATGTTTTTGGTAACCTACCTAGACTATTTACTTAGACTACCTAGGGTCATGTCATGAACCTGACTCTACATACATAGATTTCCATAATATTTCTTACAAACAATGTGTCTGGTATTCTAACAAACTACAACTATAGAGCAGTGCTGCAGTAGGTAATCAGGTTAGAATCGGTGCTGGGAGGTAGCGGGTTCAAACTCTACTGCTGTTTGTTGATGAATAGATATGAAGATGCCCTGTCCTTAGGGACGTGTCTTTAGTTTCAGGAATTACGCATAGGAAAATCTATATTCGCGTCAAAAAGTAAGAGAACGCACCTCTCCTATAAAAAACCGGCCAAGTTTGACTTGGACTCGCGTAAGTAGGTTCCGTACAAATATTGTGTTTTTTTATCACGTATGTCCTTATAGATAATATACGCCATCTGATTACAATCTAGTCTTGAAAGACTAGTGGGTAATTTATTTTTAACTTAAACTGCTAAAATAACTGTTTGTGTAAGAATGCGTCCATGAGCACTTTTCTTATTGTCTTTATTAAGGGGAGGACAATTTGTTCGTGTGTCACTTTTTTGTATTATTACTTTGTTAGAATATATAAGGGGGAGCTTTAAATGTTCGTATGATTTTAGTATTGGTTTGTTGTGAGTGTAAAATTTCGACCGTCTAACTATCGCGGTTCTTGAGACAGAAGGACGAACGGACGGACGACAGACGGACAGCGAAGTCTTAGTAACAAGGTCCCTTTTTAACCTATTGTGTATAAAAATGATTCCCCGAAATATGAATCTGATTCCCTTGTCTTTTGTGTTCTTCAACCTGGAATCCTCACATTTGAAACCTCAATGAAAACGAATTTAACGCGCAAAATCGTCTAATCGCTAAACGCTAAAAAAACAACTCATGATTAAAAGGTAAAATAAAAATATTTTTATAGGTTTTAAACTGGGTGGCAAACTAACATTGCATGAGAAAAGCATCACTTAACTATACATAATGAATTACATTCCTATTTAACTATATAGTAACTTTTCTTTTGCAAGCTTTCGTTAATACAACTGCTTTATATGCCAAAGAAAAAATAAACAAGAAAATTATTACCTATTTATTTCCTGTTTACATAGTTTTGTAAAATAAATCACAGTTAAATATTATGTAGGTGGCGTCTCCCACACAGTAGAGATCGAATCACTTGCCCTAAGTGCTCGCTCACAGGAAAGAGGGACTTGGATATAGCCAAGCCCCTAAGCTTCTCTTTCTGTGACAATATTAAATCTGAATATGGATTAAAATACCCATTCATCTTGCTGAAGACATGTCATGTGTAAACATAGTTTTTAAAGATAATAAATAAATTACTATAGAAGAAACTACAGAAGAAAATATACCTTTCTTTAATAAAATTTCTAGTCAATAGGGAAGGGAGACTCAAGTTTAAATCGAGAACGCCAATTAAAATAAGTATTATCACCCTAAACCTTAAACATAATCGCACTTAGCATTAATACAATAAAGACTCACATCTCAAAGCTATTGACAATAATAAAGTAATAAATTAATGAAGATTGGTAAATAGATATACTTACTGCTAATCCGTTGTACACAATTTAAGTAGATAGGTACTTAGTTAAGTCACACATTAACACACACAATACACAACAAACACAAATCACCGCCACCACATTGTAACGACGCACTCACCCAAACGAATGCAAGTGATACTTATCTATTGTGATCGTGTTTTTGAAGACATCGCGGGAGACATCCTGAAATAACATGAATTTGCAGCGGCGATGCGCGCGCGCCGCGGCGCTGCTGTCGCGCGCTTATCCGACGCCATTTTCACACACTCCGAGAGCTTTCCACAACAGGTACGTGTGTTGTCCCGCACAACGTGACTTACTAATCCATCACCCGATTAATCAATCATAATACCAACATCAAAGAACAAATAATAATCCTATTCTCGAGTCACAAAAAAACATCGTCCGCGATTATTCTAACCACCTCTCAAAAACAAGAACATTGACCCTCGCACACGTAACAGTCAACATGTTTTTTGTTCATTGTCTTAATTACTGAATATAAAATCACAACAAGGATGATTTAAATGAAGTTTAGAACACATGTTAACGTTATAGAAAGAAAAAACGTTAATTTAGGCGACCGTAGAGTATCGAGAGCTAATAACATCTAAAAGTGAACTGAGGAATGTGACCGTCATGTTTCGGTTACATCAACGTGCAGGCGGACGGTGCACTGCCTGTCCAACTCGAGCTGATTAGTCAATGCGATATGTTGTGTTCGAAAGACGATCTATTTATGTCATCATGTCCTTATTTTTTAATAGATCACGAAGCATCCCCCGCAGCGGCAGCGCCGAGACACGAGTCGAGTCGCGAGCCGCGGAGCCCTTCGCACGTGCTGACGCTCCCTGCCGCCCGACACCAAATAAACAATTAGTGATTACACGTTTACTAACCACGCAATTACTACACCCCGATGACACTAATCCAGTTCCCCACTGAAGAAACACCGACATCGATGGACATGCTTGGGAAGACACAGGCTAAAGAAGATGGTGTCAAGTCCTTGAGACCAGTCAGGAACAGGCGATATACGAGGTTAGTATACTAATATGACTAATTTAATTTCAGTTTTAGTGTATTTTCTTTGTGCGTCACTAAAGAATCGTGAAACATGCGATTCCTTTATTGAACGGGTTTCTATGTAAACGCGCCCCTTTTGTTTGCACACGCTTGTAATGTTTTGTTTAATGCAGGTTTTGATGACAATAGGTATTTAATAATAAGTGAACTCTCACTGTGTTACAGAAGAAGTTTAGTTGCGGGTCAGAGGCCGCAGAAACGTCTTTTCACTCCAGAAATAAAACGATACTTGAAGGACTGGCTGGTGCGACGGAGAGAGAATCCTTACCCTAACCGCGAAGAAAAAAAATATCTAGCCCACGAAACAGGACTCACATACATCCAAGTAAGTGTTAGATTGATATTTAATTTACTATTACTACTGATTTAATAGATTTTCTATTCGGCAGCAGGTAACATGAGTTTGAACCTATCAACAACCTAATTGGGCCGGTGCCAAGTGTAGCTTGTACTTGTACATAAATAGGCACTATTTTTGTCGCTGCTTTGTTAACCATTTATTCATTTTATAACATCGTCCATGCATGTTTGTTCAAGATAACGTTCCAACGTTTACATTGTTATTAACCCTACTATAACTACCCGTCCGAATTCATTGTTAGTCTGCATCAATAGATTCATTCTATGATAAGATTTTTGTTTATTACTATAGCAGTCTTTTGACCTACAATCTGTATTTTTTGTCTTGTGTTTGTGCCGATACATAAATATTCGCTAAGCACATTTATCTTTGTACTTCGGCGTTTTTTATTCAAATTATTTATGTTTGGTAAGGCTGTATGTTCAACTTTTTATATAATTTCAGATATGCAACTGGTTCGCGAATTGGCGTCGTAAATTAAAGAACGTGAACGTAGATAGGAATCAACAGACCTGGGGCCACCTCATCCGTACGTACAACGACCGCGCCCAAGGCAACGTGGAGCAGTTCAGCATCTGCTCCGACGACAGCATATGGAGCGAGCCCGAGCAGGCCAGTCCCGCCGCCTCCGAGGAGCTGGACCCCGGCTGCGCCGACAGCCCCGAGCCCGCCTCCCCCCGCGACCACTCCGACGCCGAGGAGCCCAAGGATAAGTACGAGCCCTTCAACAACAACCACTACACCTTAGACACCCAAATGATATCCCGGGAGGAAACAAAAGCGCATCAAGGAATCACGAGCCCCCTCCTCCTCAGCAAATGGCTCGAGAGCGCGGCGCGTTTTCAGCCGAGCGAGACAAACTATTCCTGGTGGGCGGACGGTAGACGACGCAAGGTCGAGAAGACGGAGGTGAAGATCCAGCGGGTCGCGCTGAACACGCGACACGACCGCGACGAGGTGGAGGCGGCGGTGGCGCTCACGGCGCTCGCCGGCGCCTCCGCGCGCCTCACCGCTCCTTGAACGCCACGAGTGCTCAATTGACATTAACTAAATAATACTATGTTATTTGTAATGATAGGTGGTGATAGTGTATCAGCACTATATCATAATGTAGACTAACCTACAATTTAAAAAAAATTATGTGTCTCAAGTAGGAAATACCTACTGCAAAATAAAGGCTGCCAAATCTTAATCAAGTACCAAAATTCGGTTTCTATAACTTTGTATATAAAAATAACAAGATCTTAAACGAGACCATTTTAGTCTTAGTTTAGTAAATAAAATTTACTTACTAAATTACTTAATATTGCTCAAGTATTATTATTATAATGTAAGATGTTATATTAGGTTGACTTCTGATTGTAATTATTTGATCTCCATTAGAATAGATTTATTAACACATTACCAAAGATTGTGCAAGAGTTTTAAATAAAATGTTCCCAATTAAACAGGTATTTAATTTTTTAGTGACTACTTACTATTGAATCCCCTCTCTTAACTCATTGGCACACACAAGCCACCTTATAACATGATCCGTAGGAAGGGTATCACAATATCGAATAGTGGTCTTTCTTACATGTTTCTGAGGTACAATGGGAAACCCAAAAAGGACCCTACCATTCAACACTCAACTCAGCTGGGCTTGGCCCACTTTTGGGGTAAAAAATTGTTGATGGCAGAGTGGTTAAGGTCGTTGCTTGCCATGCGAGAGGTCGCCAGTTCAAACCCCGCCAGGTACCAATGTGTTTTTCAAATTTGAAATTCATATGTACCATCATTCGATGCTTTAACGGTGAAGGAAAACATCGTGAGGATTTTTCATCAACCATATTATGATAAGAAGACTTTTGGGGTGGGTACTATTGAAGCCCTGATATAACTTAGCTGGGTAAGACATTTGCAAAGTGTTTTTCTATTCTAATTTACTTGCTTAATAAAAATTTCATTTGATAAGGAAATCATCAAATTTCTAGTATTAACAAAAGTGTAATAAATCTAAAGGGGTACCGAAAATAACAAAACAGATTTTTGTAACTAATCTAATAATATTAAATAAATTTAAAGATTTACATTTAACTTTCTGATTTCTCGGGATTGTTCTGCAGTTCCACATGTTTTTCAAGGTGTGACACAAGGGTTTGCTGACTCAGGTTCAAGTGCCGGACGAGACTCGACCCTGCACTGTCCAAGACTGCACACAGTTGACTTCTGGCTACATCTAAGTTAGGGAGTTGGCTAAACTCAAGCAATTCATTTCTTGACATAAACCGGTCTTGTACTATACCAGCTGTAAAGAAATAACTTAGTTATAAAACAAGCAATATATTATTAAGGATACTTATCAAATAGCAGTTATTAAAATTTTGAGGATCAGAGACAATAATCCTTACTAATTTTATAAATCCGAAAGTAAATTTGTCTCTCTGTCTGTCTGTCTGTTATGCTTTCACACATAGAGTACTGGACCGATTTAAATTAAATTTGGTACAGATATAGTCCAGAGCCTAGGAAAGGTTATAGGCTACTTTTTAACAGACTGCGCTATAAGGAAGTAATGTTTTACCCTTTAAACGTCTCTACGCGGACGAAGTCGCGGGTGGAAAGCTAGTAGGTTAGGTAGGTATATTGTAGTAGTTAAATAGTTATTTATTAACTAGGTGTATTAGTGAATACTCCCGTATTCGCGGCAGCCTTCATGTCCGAGACATCGCTGATAAACTGCAAGAGTGCCGCCTACGTTGGTACGGTCATGTTTTACGGAAACCGGCAAACTACGTAGGGAACAAGTGTCTAGCCATGTCACTACCGCCGGGTCCCGGCAGAAGGGGAAGGCCCAAGAAGGCCTGGCTTGACGTCGTAGTGGATGACATGCGTGCCAACAAACTCTCCGTAAAGGATGCCGAAGACCGTGCGAAGTGGAGAGCTAGGAGTAGGAAAGCGGACCCCGGGCTCCGCAAGGATGCAACCGGGAAATCGCGAAGATGATGATGATGATTAGTGAATACTTACCCATTACTATCATCTGGGGAGCTTTTTTCAGTATTTTGAACATTTTGTCAATACTTTCAGGCTGTCCAAATATAATGTTTTGATGTGATGTAAACAGTTGGTTTACCGCTTCATATCGGGTTCCCTTTGTTGCCATACTCACTATCTTTTTACCATAAGTTCTTAAATGCATATTATTCTTTCTCAATGAAGCGTATATAGGTGTCTTATCTTCCATACTAATGGAATTCATGTGTAGAATTACAACCATTTTAGAAGTATTAAACCAATCCAAGCATTCATTAGCTAAGATTCTCTCGAACGGATTATCAATTTCCTTTCGATTCCACTTTGATACCCCAGCATCACAAAGGACTATGTCAGGTAAAGTTGTCTTCGGAGGGCCATAAAAAGGTTTGGAAAGATCTATTAGCAACTGCCTTTCGAAATGCGGTTTTCTGGGTTTTTGTATATTTATTTTGCCTCGAAACCTCTTCGCTACCATAAACGGTATCTGCGGCTGTAGTAAAACTGAAACACAATAATAAAGTCTAAATAAATTCAGTACATTAATAGACAGCAACATAAAATATACTATGTATGCATGTATATACCTTTATTTAATGACGCCATTTGGTCAGTATTATTATGAAATTGTATCCACCAAAAACTTTTCACGAATTTATCACCTATTTTTATTTTATTTGATTTATTGAATAATAAAATTCACCTCACAGACATAATAACCTAAAAATTATGACATTCTTTTTTTTATATATTTTTTTAATTTTATAGCAGCGACTTTTGGTATAACTGCTAAGTAAACAAGGCAC
Source organism: Maruca vitrata (assembly GCA_039566165.1). Classification (NCBI taxonomy): domain Eukaryota; kingdom Metazoa; phylum Arthropoda; class Insecta; order Lepidoptera; family Crambidae; genus Maruca; species Maruca vitrata. The sequence goes on along the minus strand of CM076916.1, from coordinate 11,824,328 downwards.
AATTTTTTAGAATATAATTATTTAGCTCACAAAATTACATAATAAAAAGATTTTCCACCAAACTCTCATGTCATTGGGCTCCCATTCAGCATTGTGGAAAATCACTACGCTTAGTTGAAGGTGGTAGACCTTTTGGTTTTTGACGAAATAGCAAAAGGCCTGAAAATTTAAAAAATGTACTGTCATTTATGGGCATCATCATTGATAATTGTTGTCAATGTCACCGGTCACGTATGAAATCAACGTGAGTTTTTGAGGTTCTTTGGGGAATCGAGAATTGTAATTTGTTTATTCACTAATTTATAGGTTTTTGTTTGTTGGTATGTTCTCTACATACGTGTAATTCTTAATTATATTGTATAAATCAAATGAACAAATCTGAAAGAATATTTTATATGATTTGATTTCACCATGTTTTGCATTACAGATAAAATGAAAGGCAATCAGGAAGATACTCCACCGTCCTCCATCAATGGAGACGAAATCACTAGTATGGATGAGGACGGAATCATTTACTTAGACGAAATGGAAGAAATACAGCTAGAAGATCTTATGGACGGTGAGGAAGATTACACAGAAATGGAGCCACCCGAGGACCACGCAGCATTAGTATTTGACAAACATAGTGGTTCAGTGTTCTGCTGCAACTTCCATCCTGATGGCAAGTTCGCTGTAACTGGTGGCGAAGACGACAAGGCATATGTATGGTCCACAGAAACTGGCCAAGTTGTAATGGAATGTGATGGTCATAAGGACTCTGTTATTTTTACCGAGTTCAGTTTTGACGGGGCTTACTTAGCTACAGCAGATATGTCTGGCATGATCAGAGTTTGGAAGTGCAACATAGAAGAGAACCAGAACCAACCATGGCCAGTAGCATTTGAATATGAAGTTGATGACCTGACCTTCGGTCTATGGCATTTTGGTGCTAGGGTTCTTATTATTGGCACAGTTACTGGTGACATATTTATATTCAAGATCCCCTCTGGTGAAACTAAGGTCTTACAAGGCTTTAGTATTAAAGTGGAATGTGCAAAGGTATTATATACTTTTATTGTTTTACTTTAATGAAATCTTGAGTTCATCACAAAACATAATTTTTTTACATTGTATGAATCACTTCATACAATGTAAAAAATTTATGTTTTAGATTTAATTTAAGTTAAAGTCTTAGATTTATTTACTTAAACTGAAAATTTTATTAAAACAAACTTATAAGACAGTTTTAATATATCAATAAATAAAATATATTTTGCTCCAGATGTTCAGAGATGGAGTGAGACTAGCAGCAGGTTATGAAGATGGAGCAATCAAAATATGGGACCTAAAGACCAGCCAATCTGTTCACACCATCTCACCTAACATACACCAAATGAGAGTGACAGACTTGGACACTCATCCTGAAAATAACCTTTTAGCTTCTATATCTACTGATGGTGAGACTACTTAAACCTCATTAAAATTAGTCTTGTATTCAGTTTCATTAATTGATTCCAATCTTTTTTTACTTATCACATATACAATTATATATGTACATACAAAGATTAAAACCATTAACATTTGGTAGATAGGAATGTAAGAAAGTTTAATTTTTATATTATCATTCCAATTAATCCCACTCACAGGTAAGTAAATACTTACATTTTTTTATACCAAAAGCAGACCACCAGCTTGCTGTAAATTCACAAAGATTTAAGTTTTATGTCTGGCATGTAGATAATGCATATCTACATTTAAAATTTTAAAAGTAATTATTATTGAATTGAGTTAGTAGCAAAAAATAATAAATTAAAATATGTATTATATCTGTTATGAATATTTTATCTCTTCTTAACCTTTAATATCTTTTTCAGGAAAAGTGGTGCTTACAACATCCCTGAATGGTAAAATTGTGGGACAACTGGAAACAGAAAATGACTTAGAAGTAGTTGCCTTCGCAAGAGATCCTCAATTGGATTACTTTGCTTTAGGTATAACTGGCTTATACTCAACTTAATAAAACTATTTACTTATAGTTATTTTACATGAAACAATCATTTCTGTGGAAGAGATAAATATTTTCAAATAATCTATGTATTTTTTTTAATTTCAGGTACTCTCAATGGCTCTGTTAGCATATGGGACTTAACGAGGCAGATGGTCCGCCACCAATGTGCCAAATCTGGTGAACAAAATGTGTCTGGCGTTACTAAAATGCTTTGGATCAAGGATCGATTGGTGACAGCAGGCCTTGACGGTTCCATAACATTTTATGATGGTAGATCCGGAGAAAAGAATCTAGTACTCACTGGTCACAGATCAGAATTACTTGATATATGCTATAATGCTAAACAAACTATAATCCTAACAACATCTGATGATGGAACAGCAAGAATATTTAAATATGAGTTGAATAAAGAAAACGATTAACTACACCTTGGCCTTTTTGAAATGACTGTTTCCACTGTTATTGTTTATAACACATTGTTTAAACTTACTTACATTCATGAATGTAACTATTTTTTTATTGTTTAAAATAGTTGTTCTATATTTAATATTCATATATGAAAGATAAATACATGTATACTCAAGTGCTAAACAATGTTTTATGCTTTTATTTTAAGCACTCCCATATATGTACTAGATTAGTGCTTCTTACTTACAAGAAATTGATATGTTAATGTACTATCGGCAACGCTGGCGGTAGTACACTTTTCAAATAGATTTCTTTAAACGCCAATAGCCCCGCCCACTGGCCAATAGAAGAGCACTTAAAGAAAATCTGTCAAAATCCAAGCAAAAACGTTCCAATAGTAGGAGAGCTAGCAAGAATTTTTTGGTAGATATTTGAGGCAAGCTGAAAACTAATCCTGAACCTCTCCTATTATATCCCAGCACGACACTGCAGACCTGGCTGGTGAGTAGCGGGGCTAAAGCAAACCCCCAAAAATATTTTCCATCTTTTTATTTATAACTAAAAAATAAGACTCACGTTGTAAGACAAATTATTTCGATGGAACTTCTACCTGTCAGGTGAACTGACAAAGTATATTTTTTTGGATTATAAAATATATTTTAAAATAAGAAAAATTGGGGGTTTGGTTTAGCCCCGGTACTCAGCCAGGTCTGCGGTTTTGTGTTGAGTTATAATATTAAAGGTATAGGACAAGTTTTCAGCTTGCCTCATATACCTACCGAAAAATTCTTGCAGGCTCTCGGACCACAATTTTGGCGGGGCTTGCTTTGACAGACGTATAAGCGCCAAGCGATTTTCACCTTATAGGTGGTCGACCGCCAAATACTCCGATAGTATGTGTCTCCCATGAATATTTTGAAATATTTTGTTTTTTACCCTCTTAATTTTCACTAAACATATTTCTATTAGGATAATCTAGTTTTGCAAACTAAATGGGAGACACTATTTTTATATTTAACTAAAAATTGCAATTACATCATATTCGTCTCTAAAATAACTTTAAAGTTACAATTCTCTTTTTACTTGGTCTATATACTTCATAGTGTTTAAGTGCCATTCAGTGTTGTTACTTTGTTAGGGTTCCATAACCAAAGGGTCCAACCATCTGTCACCAGGCTTTATCTCAAGAATGGTAATAGTTGGTTGTAGATAATGCCGCGACAACAACAAATACTAAAAACAAAATAAAACAATTATTCAAGGAGAGCAATCAACAATCGTGATTTTTTTACACAAACCTTCTTGCGCGAGTCCTGGCCGGTTTTTATTATTTACGACTTATTTAGAAATAGCGTTATTTCGGTAAAATAACCATGAATATGAAATTCCACATAGCTATCTATGATGTCCGTTTTAAAATTTAATATGTACCTATGTAAGTAGTCTCCGCACGCGAAGTCCTTTAAAATGAAGCCAATTTTTTATTAATCTGGTACTATATACTATCTGAGTACCAAATTTCATTTAAATCGGTTCAGTAGTTAAGGTGTAAATGCGTGAGAGGTAGGAAGTTACTTTTGCATTTATAATAGTCTCATATAAGTATGTAAGTGTGACATACTTTTAAAGGACGATAGTACCTACGTAGGTATGATTTATAAGTTCTATCTACTACCACTATAACACAAAAATAAGTAGGTATGTAGAAGCCCAGCAACTACATAAGTTTGGTTGAGTACTAACATACACACCAATCAGGTAGTTGTGAGAATAATGCATTCCCCATCTTACAATCAAAGACTATCCTGTTAAAGCAAACCCTTTAATCCTATTTGTACGATTGAAACATCTGTCATTGACCTTTAAGTAGCGTGATACAAAATGAATTGTTCATATCCTGCTTATGTGAAGAGTTATTCGTCTTAATATTGAACCAGGAGTCATGCGCGCTCTTATCATTCGTTATCGCCGTACACCGATCGGGATCACCTGTGTTGAGGAAACACCAATATATTCAAAAGTGTGTCAAATTCGGGTACACGTGGTGATCTCGAGCGAGACAGGCAATATGTAAAAAACCAGTTGTTCAAACTTGGCAGTGAATTCTCATACTTATGGCGTGGAGGTGAAACGTGCTTTAGCGCGATGGCCTTAAGGCTTGTTATGGTTTGGTGTGCGCTAACACCAATGGCTTTTAGGTATTGAGTCACCCGTCTGTGACGGTAGACGGGCGCGCTCGTGGTCGTGGTTAACTCGCGGAGCAGAGAACCGAGCAGTAAAGCTGAGGCGCGTTGTCCGGGCGTACATCGACCGCCGCCTGCCGGGGTAAATAAATAATTCCGATCGCCGCCGGCAAATTTGTAGCGAATATCCGCAAAAGAAAAATAATTTACAGAACTTTTTTACGAATTTTGGTAAATTAAATGGCCAGTTAATTTACACACATTGTGTGCTAAGAGTGTATTTTAATGTGATGTATATTTTAACCTACAACGTGTAAGGTACGCATGCGGCTCTATTTAAAATACCTAAGTGCGTTATCAGCTGCAACTGGAAGTATCCTTCGTTGATACTCCTTATCAGCGCATGTATTTTTGTATTTCATGGTGTACCGCAAAACACGTGGTGTTTCCCGCCATGCCAAGGACTGTGTGATGCAATATTTACGTGAAGAAGCTCAGACTCTCCATGCATATAATTTAAATAAATAAACGATGTGTTTAGTTTGATCGTCGCGTTCTTTTGTTTTTATTTGTAGAGACTTTTTGATATTAAAAATGGCAAAAGTGTCAGCAACTGAAGGACTCACGCCGAAGGCGATGGACGTTGGTGCCGAGGGGGGAAGCAATGACGGAGAGTCGGGAGACGGGGTGCGGCTGAAGAAGGAGTTGAGCCTCCTAAACGGAGTGGCCATCATCGTCGGGGTGATCGTGGGCTCGGGCATCTTCGTGTCGCCGAGCCTGGCCCTGCAGTACTCGGGCTCCAAGGGCATGGCCCTGATAGTTTGGGTACTCTCCGGTTTCTTGTCCATGATTGGCGCGCTCTGCTATGCGGAATTAGGTAAGTTCTAATTAACTGAAGTATATTAACCTACTGACTTAATTACATTTTCACACTGACTGTTCGCAAATTTTTTTCGAGTTTTGTTATCGAATTAATGATATTTGAATGTAAAATACCTGTAGAATATTTAGTAATTTACAATATTTTTGATAGATATATTATTTTAGTTAGTTTTGCAATTAATTTGAAGGGATAATTAACGCATTTTACCGATAAATACGGAAGTCTATGATTTTCCCTATTCACACAGCCGTTGTTTCATGTTCATGTTAATTGTAATATTTCCATCGATTGAGCAGCATTGTTCCAAAATCATAGTAACTTTCCTAAAAACCCCCTGTATTTAGTCCGCTCATGTCATTGGTCCTACCGTGCCGATGATTGATGCCGTGTTTCAATATAGATACCCTAGTTACGAGATACGTAGATAGAGCGAAAATAGTAGTTAGGTAAGTATTGAAAAACGTAAAACATTTTACAAAGCAAAAAGTACAAATAAAGTTAAATTTCACCACTAGTAGATATGCCATATATTAAATATTAATGTAACCTACTTAATGCAGTGGCAATCGTCATCTATCTATAATAGAAATATAAAATAAAGATTAAAGACTTTTGGACATACCTACTTATTGGGAATGTTTATCTCTCCGGTATTTCTGTTATTGACTTGTATGTTATTGTCTCATTATAATGGGCAAGCTAATGTTATCACTTTAATGATTGGTATTTTTAATTACTACTGACTCTACTTGAGATGCAATTATTAAATTTCCCACTTAGGTATAATTTCGCTTGATTCAAGTTTTTTTTCTTTTCTGTTAGAGTCACTTCAAATATCCCGTAGATAACGCAATCATCAAATACAAAAAACCATCCGGGACACTTTATTGTTATACCTATTTCTCATTTGCATTTCTCACATAGATCGTCTCAAAACTGTTTAAAATGTCAAAGGCCAATAAAGCACATTCTATAACGTTTCTTCGTAATCCTCACACATCATACATATTTTTGATATTTTAGAATCCTTCCTTCATATTATTTTTCGAACAATATCTTTATAAATACCTAGGTAGAGATGTATTGTCAAAAAATTGTAGGACAGAAACAAACTATTTCACTAACAGTATTTTAATGTGCCGGAAATTTTAATGGTAATAAGATTTTCGTTTAAGCATGTAAGTCGTTACCCACATGGGATTCCTAAAGGAATAGGTAATTGTTAAAATTAACTCGTAAATATACTTTTACCCGCCGGTAGAGTTCGATCGAACCTATAAAATATGTGCGCAATGCGGTATCCCACTTTTAAGTTAGGTACCTACCTAGTCTCCACTCCGATCTATAACATAGTGAAACAGGGTAGACTTGCACACGTAATGATATTTGCATGTATGTATGTAGAGTTAGTCTCTACATTTGTTTCAAATAAGTTCATTGATGATGCAATTAAATAAAAATGGGTGTGATAGTACTTTTCATATCTTAATAAGGATTTTCATAGTTTCATATTTTACTGAACATAGTATAATTTTAAAATATCTATAGACCTGATGGCGTTAAAATGATGTAAATCAAAAGACTGTAACTGTAGTGAGACTCGGATTGAGAAAGTTATATGCTTGAATGGATTGCACTCGATACGAGAATATGAATGAATAAAGGAGTTATGGAATTATCAATGGAATATATGACGACTAGTCAAATGTATTGTAGTCACTACAGTACATATGACTAGTAGAACTATAATATAGTCGACCGACCGATATTTCTAACCGTCGAGCTTATAAGAAAAACTAAATCATAGATAGTGTGAGTTAAACGAAAGAAATCGGTCAGCATTATGTCAATTACAACAATAAATATCTCACTTTATAATATATTGAACCATTTATATATACTTATAGATTTTTGGGACATGTTTGATTCATCTTGGCTTGTGGGCTTTTGCGCAAACAGCGTTATCTAAGTATGCAGATTTCCCCTGGCTGAAAAAACATTGGAAAATCCTATGCGAAAAAGAACAATAAATGTACACTAATCTCAACCTCTATTACTATACTACTTAGGTACGAGAATATGACAATATCTAAGCATATTTGGGAACTTTTCAAACAGGCCGTTTCTCTATTACATCACGTGAATTACCAAAGATAGCACTTGTTAATGACCTATGCTTACGTATTTTTTTAACAGTATCTACCTACTTGTCAACCCTACGTATGTTATGGAGGAATTTAATAATAGGACATACTTATATTACATAAGCGTACGTCGGTACTGCATATTCTCACGCTTCACACCCTTAGAGCAATGGTTCCTTGACCCACTTTTAATAAATAGTAAAACTGAGTATATAAATATGTAAAAATAAGAGAAAGTAGATAAGAGGTGCACATTTCAATACCAAAACCTACATCTTTAGTAGGTAATATTTCTTTTGGTATAGTGAGAATTAAGTATTGCCCGCCTTGTACATTTTTACACTCGTGTTAGAATAAATTATTTACCATTTTTTACCTCTATCGAGTACCTAAATGCTTTTATTAGCTTGGTCTAATAAACAATACCTAATAAACTGAAATTGCGCTTTTACCGGAACCGGAATTATTTTAATACAAGTAGAAAACAAATTATAACGTTCCTGTTATCTTATAGGTGCCATATTTGTGATTAAACGTTGTTACCATATCTTATCACATCTAGGTACGTAAAGCTCTCGGCAGGATTGTAATTATACATAATTGAACACAAACATAGGAACAAAATTACATACCTAATTTGTGTGCCATGTGTCCAATCAGTTGCATTATTATAAAAATCCCATTTAGACAAGTTGAATCTTTGATCGTACATATCCCTTAAAACCAATAACCGTATCCAAAGCATTATTGAACTGTGAACTTATATAAATTATTTCGCGAAGAGTCTCATGTTACTGAAAAAAATGGCACACAATGATTGATTGATCATGTCTGACATAAACGTACTTAGGAAACGCGTCACGTATTAATGAGCATATCTACACTATACCTGTATTGCTTAAGTACCTAAAGCTATTCAGCTAACTATATGTAAAATAACTTTAAAATATATCTTAATATTAATGATAAACTGTGCACATTTTCCTTTCCAGGTACAATGATCCCGAAGTCCGGGGGCGACTACGCTTACATAGGGGAAGCCTTCGGCCCGCTCCTGGCGTTCCTCTACCTGTGGGTGGCGCTGTTCATCCTGGTGCCGACCGGAAACGCCATCACGGCGCTGACCTTCGCACAGAACATTCTGCAGCCGCTGTGGCCGGCGTGCTCGCCGCCCGCCACCGCCGTCACCCTCATAGCTGCTGTCATCACATGTTAGTAACTTAGTACCCTCTTCTAGGTACTTTTTTTTACATGAGATCCCATAGATTTGTCACCGCTGGAACCTTCATGAACGTCTAGCTTTCCGCCCGTGGCTCCGTCCGCATAAAGTCACGCAAAACATTACTCTCTTTTCATTTAGTTAGTTAAAATGTACCTTATATCTTTTCTAAGACTCTACATAGAAGTCTAGAATTATGGCGTGAAAGCAGGACAGTCAGACTTATCATTAAAATTAGCATTGACAGCGCACAGTTTGGCCGCACTCTGAAATAAAAAGAGCGTTTTTTGAAATATCTATTCATATTTATAATTATTCCCGTTAAATTTAACGACATCATTGCTACTAACGGCTTTTTCGCCCAGTGGGGTAACCTAGAACCGAAAAGCCTATGCTGCAATAAAATTAACAATTTCATTCAATTTATAGGTACTTTATGACCACCCGCTTGGTCTTCGTCAATGTGTTCACATTTGACAAAATTGAACACGTGGAGCCAAATTCCGATTTAGAAGATGGTAGAGATCTTTAAATAATAGGATGGATCTAAGATAAACGTTAAACGCGATAGATAATGGTGATACTAGACCTAGGTGTACAAATACGTTGCCAAACTAATCCGCTCGAAAAGGTCGTGCTCAGTAAAAGTGAAAGTTGCAATTACTGCTAAGCTAACATCCTACACCATCCATAACCTAACATTTTCGTCGTACAGGACCTACTTTATTTGGTTCATAAATTATTTAAATGTTCTTTTAGTAAATTCCATTGTAATTATTCTGTTATCGTGTTTGTCACAATGGTATGCTTCTTAAAAAATGCAGAGTGTTCAAAATTAGAAACTTGCTAAACATATTCTAAAAATGGTCATGAAACGATTCTTCAGCGCCTATAAATGGTTTGAGTGAGGCAACTTATATTACACTACGTAGCTACAACAGCCACATGTAGAGATCTTATCCGCACCATAATTATATGTAAAACCTAACTTTGCTGATACCAACTTCTGAGAAGTCGCGGTTGGGGTTGGACTTGTTTGAATTTTAATAATACTTTTTGTCGGATATCACTTTACCAGTAATTGTTTGAAGACAAACTGGTAGTTCCATTTTGAACTTTATTGCAAAGTAATAAAGTTAACCTGTGATGGCACCACAAAAAACAGTGCTCATGGTTTCTTGAAAGGGCGCATTGTCATTACCCCTCATTGTGGACCGGTTCCCCTGGTTAAGTTTCGGCAATTTTCTGATTTATGTACTGCACAACTTACAATTCCAAGAAAGACAAAACGAAATCGTTTTTGTAAAGGCAAAAGCTTTGCCAAAAGAAAATACGAAACATGTTCAAATCGTTTTCGACGAATTACGCTGTTTAATTTATTTCTATCTACTTCATGTTTTAATTAGGTATATGAAATGGTTTTAAAATATGTAGTATGTGTAAATAGTTACAAGCTTCACCGAGATGCTTGTTCTTGCTTGTATCAAGTAATTGTTGTAGAGTTTGAGTTTTTTAGCACAATTACATATTACCTTTTATTACCTAACCTTTACATGTTGCAAATAAATATTCTATTCTATTATATCCCTGTAGTTATATTTTGACTTTTAGGTATCGCATCTTAATTACACGATGTCTATAGTTGACAATGGTTATATAGAGTCACGGCTATTTTTGCTCATCCATCAAACGCCCATATCTGTTGCCATTGTTAACAAATTGAGATGGAAACCTCAGAATGGGCTGACAATGGGGCAACGTGTGTACACAACTTCATCTCGTTAGAGGCATTGTAACCAACTTTTCATTCGCCAGGGAGATTTTCGACATCCATCAGTTTCTTTCTCATCTTTACGCCAAAATTCAATTTTGAGGCAGGTCTCTAAACGATTATTATTTGGCTGGCTCGGTGGAATAATGGTTTGTGACTCAGGTTCAAAACCTACGGTTCCAAGAGTCGTGGGTTCGATTCCCACTCGGGACAAATATTTGTGTGACGAACATCGGTGTTTGTTCCGTGTCTGGGTGTATTATTAAATATATTTAAGAATTTTTGTGTATCCACTGTTGATCCTGATTTCCGTAACACAAGTGCTTAAGCTACTTACCACGGGATCAGATCAATGTATGTGATGTTGTGTAATATTTATTTATTTATTTTTATTATTAAAAACTTAACGAAGGCAGGCAACCTTAGTTAAGAAAAATTTAGAAAAGTTTCACTTCTATACGGTTTTTAATGTTCAAAGGTATTATACACCGTGAAATTTTAGTGGTTGTTTTCCCGCAGCAAAATGATTCTACCTTAGTAGCACAATAGATTTGTGCAGTATTTTTTTTATCAAAATCAATAAATGCCGGTTTTACGAAAGGTATAACTGAAACTCGAAAGTACGTTCGAACCGCTTTATTACTTAAGGCGTAGAGCTTCTTTAGCTTTAAGCATCGATTTCATGCGGCTAGCGGTACCTGAATACGTCACATCTTAAAAAACAACGATAGCTTCATTCGTTTTCGCGTTGGAAATTTTTATTTTGAAAATTCGAAAAAAAAAATTTTTTTTTTTACAATGAATAATTTGTTTGATTCGATAGTATTACTAAAGGCAAATCGTTCTGCCACGGGAAAACAACCACTCAAATTTCACAGTGTAGATAAGCTTATTGCAGTAGAGCTCTTATTTGCGTATTAATAGTGTGTTTGTGCAAAGTTCTAAATACTATTATCTACCCAACTTCTACCTAACTGTCTTTTCCTTACTCAATTGTACGAGATGGTATGTTTAGCGGTACCTACTAACAGTAGGTATTTTATAAACTTAATAGCAGTAGAGCTCTAATGCGTGCTTCATTTGCGTATTAATAGTTTGTGTGCGTCAAAGTTAAAAGCTAAATACTTATCTACCAAACTTGTACCTAGGTACTTTTCTTAACTCGACCTGTATCGAATCCCATTTTCAGTCATAGTGTTAAGTCCTGTATTGGATATGAAAATATATGGTCACGTTATGTAGTATTGTGGCGCGGTCGTGCTGATTGCGGCTGACAGGATAATGAGGGCTTCCTCCCGCATCGCTCTGACACATACTCTTGTGCGGAATTAGCTCGCTGGTGTGGTGTAAGGGCATCTAATCAAGGGGCCTGATTGCCTTTTCAAACGTATGGGGATCACCTATTATTTGGTGGAGCTTCGATGGTGGAAGCCGCGTTTGATCGTCACCTAGCGCGGCGGACAATGTTTCCTCAGAAAATCTTTACTTGAATTTTGAATATTTTTATTCTATTTTTTTAAGAATAATATACACTCAATGATAAAGATCTTATGTTGCAAACCAGTGAAATCAAGTACAAAATAACCGTGTAGGTACACGTAATATCCATAATATCAAATGGTTTTTCAGTTTCCGCATGGAATAAGAGTTACAAAAGACGTTTTCTTCTTGACCTTTTTTTGGGTCATGTCGATGGACACGATGTGCTTATCAATTAAATTTTATCTGTTTTCAGGTTTCCTTACAGTTATAAACTGTTACAACGTAAAATGGGTGACGCGAGTTCAAGACTCATTCACCGCTGCTAAGATCTTAGCTTTCTTGGTCACTTTCGTTGCCAGCCTTTGGTACTTCTTCTCCGGGCACACGGAGAACCTTCAGTCGATGATGCAGGGTACCATCACGGATCCTGGGAAACTAGCCATAGCCTTTTACACTGGGCTGTTCTCATACTCCGGATGGAACTACCTGAACTTCGTGACGGAAGAACTCAAAGAGCCCTACAAGTAAGTTGACCACAACACAATAGTCATGAATTGCTTTATTGTTGATAAGTACCTAAATAAATTGGTTGTAATCCACTTACTCCCACTCACCGATGACTTTATCGTTTAGTTACTCAAAATTGGCCTACTCCTGCGGAAATCCTGAATGTCATATCTACGTCGCTAGAAATAAATAGAAGACCTTGTAACATTTTTTAATATCCTGGCATCTTAGATTTGTCTCATCTAAACAATATTACGTAATGTATTAAATATTTGAGACTTCTACATGAAGGTGATTTTGTTACGAGTAGGTATTATGCATTTTCCAATTATAGAAATTGATATGTAAAAGCTGATACAAAAAATGCTAAACAAAAAATTATGAATGTTTAAGCTAAAGGCTGGCCTAAATATATACTATGTATTATCATCTACAGAAACCTCCCCCGAGCCATCTGCATATCAATGCCAGTCGTGACCCTGGTGTACGCGCTCACCAACGTGGCCTTCTTCGCGGTGCTGACCAACGACGAGATCCGCGCCACAGAAGCCGTGGCCGTGACCTTCAGCGAGAAGATCCTCGGCGTGGTGTCCTGGATCATGCCGCTGTTCGTGGCCATGTGCACCTTCGGCTCGCTCAACGGCGCCATCTACGCGTCTTCGAGGCTGTTCTTTGTCGGCGCTAGAAATGGTCACCTGCCGCTGGCGATATCGCTCATAGACGTTCGGCGAATGACGCCGGTGCCTTCTCTTATTTTCATGGTAAGAAATTTTCTCATAAAAATCTCAAGATGAATCCTCCCTTGTGTACCTACTTCATCATATAATGATGTCTTCTATGTATAAAGTTTCTTGTATGATTTTCCGTCATTAATATATTTGAGTTACTTAGTCAAATAGTTCAATGGTACTATTATTATGTTTACACACAATCTAACATTGGTGCTTATGTAGATAAGCACAGTCATAATGTAAATATATACGTTTCACTATTTTCTCCTTTCTCTGCTTCCTAAGATGTTACTCATGTTTTTCTTATCGTCACAATTTTGTACTTTAATATACAATTGCTGTTATCTTCACAATTACTGTTTTTAAACGGGTTTTTAACCCAAGCTTACCTACTGTACTCGTGGTAGAATAATGTAGAAACTATCATTCATTTGAGATCGAAAATGACCATGACCAAACAATCTTTTGAAAATCGTTAATGTAGGTAGGTACATAAGCGATTTACCTAATACCTACCTTTAAATAGGTTTACATATATGAGATTTCTATTAATTGAATAAAAAAATATAATAAATATTAATAAATAAATATTACACAACATCACATACATTGATCTGATCTCGTGGTAAGTAGCTTTAGCACTTGTGTTACAGATATCAGAATCAACAGTGGATACACAAATATACTTAATATACTCCCAGACACGGAACAAACACCGATGTTCGTCACACAAATATTTGTCCCGAGTGGGAATCGAACCCACGACTCTTGGAACCGTAGGTAGTAAACCTGGGTCACTAACCACTGTTCCACCGAGCCAGTCAATGGATAATGGAGCCAATGGATATTTAATGCTACCTTATTTCATAAATGTATATAACTTTGGTTACAATTCAAATATTAAGGTATGTGATGTATAATATTTATATTTATTTACCAATTACCACATAAAATATAATGTCTGCTCTGAAACGGGCCTTATTTTCTTTTTTTTAATAATGTATCAAGACTTGCTCGGTGGAACAGTGGTGATAGTGACTCTGGCTACGGTTTCAAGAGTCGTGGGTTCGGTTTCCACCCGGGATAAATATTTGTATGACGAACATATTCCGTGTCTGGGTGTTAATACTTCGGAACCAGAACAATGTATCTGATGGAGTGTGATATGTATTCAATTTTTTTTTTATTTTTAAATAAAAAGTTACATATTAACATCTAAATCCTATTTTGAAATGTTTATAACGCCTATTGAGTCTATTTAAATTATATATCTAATAAGTGATACTTTGCTTACTTGTATTATCAGGCGTTAATGTAGGTACTTTTACGAGTACATAGTATGACAATTCAATTTGTTACACAAAATTGAGATACCGAACACGTTTTAATTATTCTGATGTCAATGTTTTTCAATTTTACTGTTAACATAATTAAGTGGGTAAAGCCAGCTGATCAAATTCTATATTATGGAGGCCATTTGGATAATCGTGTTAAATGACATGACTTTTAAACCTAGTTAACATTTGTAACATTAATAACTGCGTCATTAAAAATAATAATTTTGCGAATTTTATCAAAAAAATACATGGATAGAAATAAATACACTTTAAATATAGGTATGTAATACAATAGATTACCTACTTGTTAAATATCGCTATCACTTGTGGATCTATCAATTAGAAGGTACTTAACTCTTATCTAGATTGAAATATGTTGACTTAGAACTTTGTAGACTTTATTACTCAAGTTAAAGTTAAGATAAATCGTTAATTAGGTACTTTTTCTTAACGATTAGAAAACTACGACTTAGCTTGTTAGATAGAAACAAAGAACGCAATGATAATAATTTACGAAACATTTAGGCAAACATTTTTCTAGCAGTGTTTTGTTAGTTTGTTTTTTATTTATGAGTTCTATTTCGTATTAGTAAAGTAGGAACCTATTTTGTTACAATTTATTAAATCAATTTTAATATGCAAAATCTAATCGCAAAGTAATGTAAGAAAGTAATATAAGTAGGTTGTATTTGCTTTAAGTCTAGACTAGTTTTACTGTATTACTTTTTGACAATAATACCTGCACAAAGAATTATTACTTATGCTCATATTTTGCTTTGTGAAACTACGAGTAAGTTATATATTTAAACAATAGCGAATCGTAGTCATAAAACAGTTAAAAGGCAAGAAATAAAAATCAGCCAAAAGTGCTAGTTATATTCGCGCACGAATTCTTCTGTATCAATATTGTAAAAAAATACTCGTTTTTGTATGGGATGGGATATTTATTTAATTTTTAGTAAATGTTGATAAAGCGGCAATAGAAATACATCTGTGAAAATTTCAACTACATATCTAGCTTTCACCGTTCTTGAGTTACGGCCTGGTTACAGACGGACGGACGGACCCTATGGGTACGGAACCCTAATTTTGTACATTATTCATTAGGTATCAACATTCTTTTACCTTTCTTTAGTTACGGCTGGTGGCAGACGGACGGACGGAACCTTAAAAATTAATAAGGTATCAACATTATCGTAATATTAGTAAAACCGTCTCATATTCTCATTCCAGTGCCTGGTGACGCTCGTGGTGCTGCTGACGAACAACGTGGAGTCGCTGATCGTGTACGTGACGTCGGTGGAGGCGCTGTTCACGCTGTGCTCCGTGGCCGGGCTGCTGTGGATGCGGCACAAGCGGCCGCAGCTGCCGCGCCCCATCCGCGTCAGCCTTCTGCTCCCCTGCGCCTTCCTCGTCATCTGCACCTTCGTCGTCGTCTGCTCCTGCTTCACACACCCCAAGGAGGTCGGCATCGGCGTCGCCTTCATCGCCCTCGGCGTCCCCGTCTACTACGTCTTCATACACTGGACCAACAAACCCAGCTACCTAGAGAACGCCTGCAACGCATTCAACCTCCTCTGCTCCAAACTATTCCTTTGCTTACCCGAAAACTCGAAGGACTTATGATCTTCAGGGTTGCGAATCAAATGTGATTTATTGCATTCATTAGTTATGTAAGCAATTAATTTCTTTGTTATTTATTATTGTGCGCTGTGTTCTATTTTAACTCGAATTATTGATCTGTTTATATGATTCCTATGCATCTTAGGCTAAATTTGTAATAATAAACATTTATATGAAACGGAATAAGTGTGGTATAATTACTTCGTTTGCGCTTCATTGGTTTAATACGACGTAGTTAAGTAGTATTGCTATTTATTCAGATGTTTTTTTTTATTGTTGGAGTATCTATTTTCATTAGTTTAACTTTAATAAATAACTAATTGGGTAAATAATTCGGTTTTTAATATAATTAAATTATAAAAAGGTTACTAAAATTAATTCGCAATTAAAAATAAATAAAAATTAATACATGTAATTAAATTGTTAAATAATAACTTCGTAGTTACTAAGAGAAACTACACATTAGTAACTTATGTATATATAAAAACATAGTATAGATACTAATATTATAAAACTGAAGAGTTTGTATTTTTGTTTTAACGCGCTAATATCAGGAAATTAGTACGAATATGGCAAGCTCGAACAGTCCAGGTCCCAAAGGTAGCATCAGTTAATAATCATGACCATTCGAGTTACCCTGAAAATAATAAAAATCAATATGGAAGTACTGTTTTATTCACTTATCTATTATGTGGTAGAAAAGATTCTAAGTGCACAATGAGTGCCAAACATAAGAACTGTAGAAACTGTAGATATGTTACGGTCAATGTGAGCAATCGGTAATTATCTATAATCACCGGTAATTGTAGATAATTACCGACGCACATGGTTAGTGTAGTGAATTATTCAAATTTACCGGTAATTATATAAAACTCCCGCGTGCCTGAGGTAAATGTTGACATTGCTGACAAAAATCACAATTACTCTGCAATTTCAAATGTCACAAATCTCAAACCTGCAAAAAAATCCTTATATTAACGAGAAAGTTTCACTGATAATTGCCTGATTTTATTTAACTTAATTTTTATAAGATTATATTTTTTTAAAAACCAAACATGAAGTTTGGTTTCTAGATACTTGACTTTATTTTTATACTAGTTGTGCCCGCGACTTCGTTCGCGTGGACTACAAGATTTTACATACAAAAGTTTGTTCCCAGTAATTACCGATTCCGTAAGAATTTTGCGATATCGCGTTGCAAGTAAGCTTAACGTCTATTAGGGTACCTGCATGCCAAATTTAATCATCATCTTACGTGGTTTAGATGTTTTCGTATTAAGCTTTAAGTTTAGTGCACCTTTAAAGTATCTGACCTACGTCCCTTCCAAATTTTACGTGCCGACGTTCAAAATTGACGGAGTTTCATACAAACTTACCCCCATATTTTATTTGTTAATTAAATGAGAATATATTTAATGTTTTACTTAACCGAACAGAAGGTTTGATCTCTTGATATTTGAGGAATATTTATGTTAGTCCGATATTTGTAAACAAATTTTATTATAATTAGGAATAGAATAAAATTGTTTTTTTTCTAATGATTCAAATGTTTAAATAAATAAATAAATATTTGGGACATTTCACATGAGCACAGCTTGTACTATTGGAAACATACATATTATTTAAAACATAATCGCATCTAGACACGGAACAAACACCGATGTTCATCACACAAATATTTATCCCGAGTGGGAATCGAACCCAGGACTCTTGGAACCGCCAGCCAGGGTCACTAATAAAACCATTGTTTTACCGAGCCAATCAAGTTAGTTTGATTTTATTATTAACCACATTTACACAAAGGGTATGGTAATTTTATATATCTACCGGTAAATGTGATTAATTCGATAGTTTTTACCACCTTTACCACGAGCACTGTTAATTATGCATAGTTACCGGTAATTATACATAATAACCGCACTATCCACATTAACCGTAACAGATATATTATTATGCATGCAATGGTTATCATAGGATACGTACGTCGTTATAGGTACGTCGCTTTATGGGCGTTCCCAGGTCCTGGGTTAGGGGGGGCAAATCACCACACAAATGAGAGGGATAGGTTTAAAGGCATACCTACTTGTAAGCGAGCAACACTGTATCACATGTTGTATTGGGTAATTCCCTTCTACAGTAGAAATAGATAGAGGACCCAAAGGGCACTGCTTTAAATTATTAATACTACCTAAGTAGTATAAATTACTGTAAAGGGTTACGGACAACCTATAAAATTACCAGTTTTTGTAAGTTAATCATTTCTTCGACCTACACTCTCATACTTTGGTAGGTACAAGTAAGATATTGATTGTTAACAAATATTAGCAAATGTTGATAGCGAAGGGATTGACGTCGTCATCACCCGATTTGTCTTGTGAAAAACTGCCACATTCGAGTACCTGCATGCTCGCGATAACAACATTGTTTATTTTAAATCTACGATAAAAAATTACATTCCATCTTAAGTGGAAAATGTCATGCTTATGCCTAATGCATTTGTTTATGTTACACCATATTATTATAATAAACAAATTCGTACCTACTGCATGTCAGAAATCTTAACATACTTACAAACATGTAGATCTTTAATGACGGAAGAAGATGACATAATATGTAGAATATTGTACTCACATTCAAGTTAACAGTTTATAATTAACTTTTGATGGTTTATTAACTTTTCACTTCAATCAAATGTAAATGTATAAGTATATTACACATAAATCTTGAAAAAGTTGGGTACCTATCTACTTAACCCGAACCCAAGGTTTAAAGCCAGTAACTCACAAACCTCCGCCGGCGTTTTTTACGTCGTCAGTAATGAACTAAATCAAAGAGGCCATTTATATGGATTAATTCCTCACAAAATTTCCTAGCTCGTATACATAGGTAGGTAATCTGTTAGAAAACAATATTTGCAAGTGAAACTGGTGCGTGACAAACATCATGGTCATGTGGAGATTGATTTTGTGCTCAAACCGGGCTCAGCGGCGCGTGGAGCCGCGTGTCAGCACGTAGATTGAGCCTGCGGTAGAAACCGATCCGCACACTATTGTGTACAGACGAACCGAGGATATTCGACACATTGTGTAGTCTTTTATGTAAAAACGTATCACGACTATAGTTTTCCAGACTCTAAAAATATGCATAAATAAACATATATTTATTCCGTGCATCAGATTTGAGGCTCGCATAAAACTTAAGAAATCTTAACACCTCCTCTTTAAAGGGAACCACCTCGATGAGCAGTCGTTTTCACCTAAAGTATAGGTATGCAAACTTACGACAAACAAGTACCCATGACAGATTTAATTGAATCACAGACGAGCGTCTCGCCAGTTTAAAGCAAGTTGTTTCATATAAATTAGTCTCAGCCGAACTATAGTACACACACCTTTCCACGTGACTTTTTGTGAAGAAATTAATGCGTTATTGGTCTATTGTTGCAAATTTTCAACGTCTGAGGAGAGGCTCTAAGTTCAAATCCAAACTTGACTAAAGTAGATATGTAGTCGATTTCTAGGTACACACAGGTCACTACTGTGCTAATACCACCCAATTGTTAGTTTTGTAACACGGACTGGTTTCCGTAACGCGTCGGCATCGGCATCGGCATTGCGCCTTCGCTCTCATGGTACGGTGAGAAGAAAATCCAACATGATCGATGAGAGATTTAGCACCTGTTCCAAGGCAGAATGGCTAACACCACCAACTTCCTAACTTCAGGGCCAGTAATTTTGTTGGAAAAAACACCCAATTTTGTCTACTAATTTTGGGAACTAAACCCGGGTCGTCATGGAATTTATGGGGTGTTTTCCACCAATAGAGCAACGATATAATCATATGTACTTATTATCAGTATATCTTCTGGAAATTTGACCTGTGAATAAATATTTTCGAAAGATATTTTCAAATATTTGTCAGATAGTATTTACCGTTTTTATCAGAATCGACGGTGGCTGGGAACGTTTGCCTTGGGCGCAGTAGGCAAACTATGATTAGGTTAGACGTATGTGTATACTGTCCTGTACTCCACATGTCCACAATGTCACACTTCACTCCTCTTGTAAGTATTTATGGTTGCTTCATTGTAGCAGCTTGTTATTATGTTACACAAGTTATTCTCTGCTTTATTAAATATCTGTGCAAATGAGTGCTGAAAATTAATTAGTCACTGCACTAACCATTCCAAATACCTGTATTGTTTGTTAATGTTTCAAGATATTTGATTTTATTCAAAGCATTTTAAATAATTTGCTTTACGTTAGTTAATAAAAGTTTTTCCAGCCGTGTATTCGCCAATAATGATAATGGCAACAAGAAAAAAATGCTTCTTCGTTTACATTCATGTCTGTAACTTCCTAAGTATATTAGTACAGAAAAAAAATGTGAAATCTCAAATGGTTTTGATAAGATACATAACGGCGATGTTCTAATCAGTACGATGGTGGATTTGTTGCAGGGCTCATAATTCAAGACCGAGGTCGCCGCCTGATAAATATTGGCTTAGAATTCAAAATAATTTCAGAACGGTCTAAGAGCCAAAGGTTTGTCGAGTACATAACGTTGTTGATAAACTAAAGGACACTGAATGTTACCTAGTCATATTATGTGTGAGTACGTCTTGTTTTATAATATACTAGTGACCCGGCCTCGCTTCGCTTTGGGTAAATTTTACATAAAAACCTTCCTCATATCTTTCATAGTTAAGGCAGCGTTCATAAGAAACTCTTTCATTTGACCATTTTTTCTCCGATTCACTTTGCAAAACCGGCTACCACGTAAAAGCCTTTAATTTTTCGGTTTTTTATATCCTAAATATAATGTCACTCAGCAATAATGTGGCTTTCTGTTAGTGAAAAAAATTTTAAAATTGGTTCAGTAGATCCCGAGATTACAATTTAACAAATATACAAACACACACACTTAACCAATTAATAGTAATATAGACAAAGATAACTATACTATAGTATAGATAGACTACTAGTATATGTACGGTTCCACCTTATCCCTATTTACTTTTCGTAACATTTACACTTGCAAAAATTAGGTACATCTGAATTGCAGTTTCATATTTAAAACATAGACCTACATATGAAAGCCTTCTTAGGACGGTATGAAATTGAAATAATAATAAACCGGCTTGGGCGTCCGTTATTCGCCCGGGCGAATAATTACCCACTAAATTTTTATAGGTACTTTCATAAATCACTTACTTAATGCCTTTAAATGTTATTATCATTTAACATTAATATTTATATCTAAAACTGCTGGACGGAACCCATATGTTCCTAACACAAACAGTTGTTTATCAGTTATTTTCCACCACAGGTAATCTCACAAACTTACTTTTATTTACCTCGATAAAAAATCCGATTGAACTACCTAAGCTATAGTTGTTTGTTAAGGAAGCTTATTTCTTGGGAAAATTAATTATTAATCACTTATGTGAAAGAATTCACTTTCTACGTAATTACGTAAACAAGTCAGCTAAGTGGTTGTTGTTTTGGCTCCTACTATGGATACTTTTACAAGCGACAAGTATTTTGTTTATAAATATTCATTCTTTGATTTATTTATGTAATTGGATTCGTATACTGAGATATTAAAATTAATAAAGTAGGTAGGTAGGTTTATACATTTGTACATTATTTAGATATTTTTTAATAGAATATAGGAGATATTGAAAGTACCTAGGTTTGATATATTTGATAGGTTTGGTCTAAGTATGTAGTTACATGTCCAGCGCGCTATAGGCACATCAGAATGTTATTGTTCATTCTGGTTAATTAGTTAGGTATGTTGAAACTTCATAACTGTGTAAAGCCAGTATACAGTCCGCAGTTTCAGAAAACGATATCACTGAGGCCCAAAAGCTGCCAAATCAAATAAAAAAATAAAAAGAAAATTGCGTCATCCACTCTAACCACTGCTGTGACGCCCTGACCTACATTTTATGTAATTCATTGAACCCTAATGACAGGTATTGTTATACCTATCATTAGATCGATTTTCGTCAAATCGATCTCGAGATGCGTCTGGCTGGAGTAGGAAACGTATTCACGTGCGTGTGCGCAGCGTGAATAGTAATAACTTGGACGCGTGTCGCGCTTGATAATGATGTTCCTCGCCAAAAATCACTTTGTACTCGCATTAATAACGATTGGCAACAAAGAACCTTTTTATTTCTTTGTAAAGTAGGTAGTAATGCTAATACGTATGCTAATAGACAATATCCGACAAGTATACAAATAAAAATCTTCTATTGTGGTAAGTAACCCTGGACCGTAGGAACTGGCAAGTGATCACAAAAATGTTGTATAAATTCCGTACCTATTTGCAAAAGAAGATAGAATACCTTTAGTCCACGATTTGTCCTCCTTGCTGGCAATAAATAAAGTAAATGTAAAAGTAAATCACATGAAACTGAAAACTATAGATAAAATAGGTAGAATACTTTATTTCATGTCCAGGAGGTTCTCAAAATGTCTCTTTAGAAAGGGGACAGATGAACAGCTGTTTATGTATCCACATAAAAAAAACAATATATAAAACGAATTATACCTGTCGATAAACCTTAAATTATGACATTGCAAGCAGTTACGTCATATACCTAATTTACTTTTACAAGTCTATAAAAATATCTAAACAGGACTATCTGCCGACGTATCTAAAGGTTCCCAATGCCTGTAAGACCGATAAGTTCTAACCACTCCGCCACCGACGCTCTTCACATTATCAAAAGAAATTGCACAGATACAATGTTGCGTTGAGATATCTCAGATATTGGTTGTTGTGTTATTTTAGACAAAAACAACCAGAAATGCGCATAACACACACATAGGCACATGACGTATGTTGAGCGCCTCCGCGCAATCTAACGCGGAAAAGATAGTGGGCCTTCTCTTCTCCTTCCTTCAGTATATCTTTACCAAAGGTATTATCAACCCCTAGTCCTCTACATGCAGACTTCCATGCGGATACAAGCTCAAAAGTGCTTAAAAAAATTTCTATATACTTTTCGTTGACAGCTTTAATATTTTTTTCTAATAAGTTCTTTTTGTGAAACCAGGACAATATTATGCTTTCATGGCCACAAATGCTTCCTAGTGCATTCATGAATGGCGCTACTATGCACCTTGAACCCCGCACGTACCAGGTACGCGTGAACCGCGCGAAAAGTTCGGCGCCACCGACCACTCGTAAATACACCTACTATCAGTAACGGTGTCGGAACCGGCCTCAAAGACACCAACGAGCGGGTGAAAGTCTCAGACGCGCACTTCGCCTCAAGAAACGAGCACGCCTGCTGTATCAATCAAACAAACCGATACGCGATTTCGCTGATAATTATCTCAAAATAAACAAACATAAGACCGCGGGGAGCAGTCTGCCGATGCGCGAGCGCCAGCCGCGTCATTGTTACGTGCTCGGAGGTGCGCTGGGCGTGCGGACCGCCGATAGTGCGGCGCGGAGGCGCGGGACCGCGGCCGTGCGCGCGCGCAGCTCCGGCTCAGTCGCCGCCATGCTCACGACCGGCGCCGTCGTAGCCCTCGCGGCCTGCCTCGCCGCCGCCGACCCCGCCGCCCCGGCCGCCCCGGCCGCCCCGGCCCAGCTCGCCAACAGGACACTCAGCCCCAACGGGACATTGAACGCGGAACGTTATTTCATTAACAAAATATTCGACAAATACGGCGACAGAGGCATTATCACATTTGAGGTAAGTGACATTTTTATTTACTATGAGTAAATTATCGCAAACATGGTTTACCTAACTAACGCAAGTTGTAATAATATCTCGCGAAATTTATGAGAATCTCGCTCATGATGGGTGACGTGCGAATGTTATTTCAATAACATTAAGTATAATTTTCAAATATACACATACGTTTTTACTTAGCGTACCTACTTAGGTACGCTAAGCGTACCTAAGTAGGTACGCTAGGGTATTCCATCTACTTAGATGGAATACCCTACCTACTTCCAAATCGGAAAGTTATGGTTTGTTTTTCTATTTCGTATCGATTCGTCTAGTTAGATAACCTATTACTAGATTTCATAAACGGAAGTTCGATGAACTTAAGGTTTACTTAATAAACTTATAAGTAGTAAGATAGTTTTCTTATCTAAATCGAAAATGTTAGGGACCTGCTTATCTTTATTTGATTTAATCTATCGACTGATACTCAAATATTATTTGGATTTGGCTCCTTTTCCTGGTTTTAATATTACGTTAAGTTATTGCGTTGACAAACAGTACTACTTCTCATAACATCTTATTCTACACCTTCATTAGTGTTCTGTCATACCTATATACGATCAGTAGATTGTTTTAGATACTATACTATCTTCCCATGTCTTAAGTACCTTCTTAAACGTAGTGAAGAGTGGTCTGTTTTCTGCATCAGTCATTGTTGTAGGCACAAGTCTTCTCTTAAATGGACCCTGGTTCGTAGGCAGTTAATTGCGGAAGTCGCAGATTCGCGTCTTGGCGACAACTTTATAAAATTGTACCGGCCTAGATAGTTTACTTAGTATGGTTGACTTGATATCACTTCCAGTTTGGTTGGTATTAGAAATGTACGATGAAGGAAATACTATCTTGTAATAATTTATTAGTAAGGTAAGGTACTCACAAATCCATGGTTTTACGTAAATTACAAAAACAATAGCGGGACACGACGACGCTCTTATTTGTTTTTTCTTATTACCATAATCAAATAAAGTCTGCAGTACTTAAATTTTCCACGTGTAATATTTTAAACTTATGGGATACTCTCAGTGGTCCATTATTGCCTATTAAAAGTTTGAGTTATACCCATATTTAATTTAATTAGAGTTAGGCTTTTTTAAAAACACTTTAACAATATGGACTTAAAGTACTTAGATACTGTGCATTATCAATGAATACTTACATAATATAATATAGCAAATTTACCGTCAAATAATTAAGAAAACTTAAGTTTGTGTGTTGGAATAATAAAAACTTTTAGAAATTGAAGTAGGTACAATATAAATATTGTTATTTTGCAACGAAACATTTGTCATAGTTCAGTGCGTCGCGTCCAGGTGTAGCTGGCCTCGTAATTGTGATTGTAGGTGTCTTTTATTTCCACGCTAGCCAATGCGTCCAAATGCGTCCATAAAGCTGCGAAAAATTACACTTCATGACTATTGTTCTCCGACAGAGAAAATAAACACAACGTGTAACATAAGACTTAACAGATGTCTCGTACGAAAACTACGTAAATTTTAAGTAGAAATAGATCATACATGTAACTAATTTAAAAATTGTATTTACTTAATAATATTTTTAATTATAAATATATACTAGAAAACATATCTTCGTTAATAATTGTTACCGATAGGTATATAATATTATGACTTTATTGTGCTAGCATCGTTAAGTGCCCTACGTAACCAACCTACTTACGTAATATTTGCTTGAAGAATGAAATAGAAAATATAGCTTCATGATAAACATGGGCAATGTGATTACGTAATTGGGCTATTTCGTACAAAACCGTTCTTGCTTTATTTTGATAGGATAATAGAAGGCAAGCAGAATGCTCCTTATTTCATTCACAGGTTTTCCTTTGATCTTCATAAAACTAGAACTAATGTATCGAAACAAAATACTCATAAGCTAACTGCTCACTCGTAGGTATACTTAGTTGGTAACCTTAATGACGCGTACTATTTTCGACATACTTAACAAAACTTAATTTTCAACACCCGATAGGTATAAAAGATGCTTGTTTACACATTTAGAACAAATTCTGACGTCCTTAATTACAAAAGAAATGGACAAAAGCTTAAATTAAAACATGGGTGGATCAGTTTCACTTTTTTTGCATAAAAATACAAATACATTAGCTGCGGACATCCGCGAGCAATATTATTTGTAAATAGCGAATGCTTGTTGTCTCAATCGTACGCTCCAAGTCAGCCGTGACTAACAGTTTTACGTTGGGTATTTTGCAATATTTTTTTCATTGACAGTTCGTCGCGTAATATCGTGGTTTTATTCTGCAACGTAATCAGTTATACGTAAACCTAACACCAATCCTGACACACAACGATTCTTTGTTTAAAGCAAAGGGCCAAAAATCCTTGCTAATTTATGTAACGTGAGGTCTGTACTAACATATACAACGTTAAACAAATTTATCACGACCATCAGCTAATATTACAATTGCAGGAAATTGTCATCTTTGCCTATTTAAGGCCTTCGGCTGTTGTGATTGGTCACAGATGTCACTGCTGTCTAAATAGCATGAAGATCCAAGTCTCCGACAGCATCATTGTTGTATTAGTTCCATGTTGTTGTTCCATCCCAAACCTTAGTTCTGCTGTTACACGTGGGGCTGTTTATCCTCCTGTACTACTATTCAGTTTCGGTATAAGCCATCATCAACGTTGGATACATTGTTTCAACTTGGTATGGTTTAGTTGTATTATGTAGGTAAACAATAGGGTATCTAATGGTTGACTAAAATTAAAAAAAATATTGTCTAAAAATTTTGATATTTACGCATAAAATTGCGTTCAGTAATCGTAAAGTAAAACTACCAATATTTAGTGATACCATGCTTACTTTAGAGCCGATAAGTGATATCTAGAGCAATAAATATATTAATGTAGGTAAGCACATAATTACAGAAACAGGTGTATCTAATGTTGGAATCATGATAAATAGCCTTCAACTTGGCATTGCTCCTGACGTGCTTACATGTGCTCATTGCAATATTATATTAAACATGCATAATGCTACATTGTGATTGACAAAGACAAGATAATATTAATTCATTGAATGGTATTTTATCTCCACTATCAGTCAACAAGCTCTATTTGAGTGTATCAACCACTTTGTAATTTAAAAGCAAAATATTAATAAATATCTGTATTAGGTATGACGTTTAACTGTATTAAATAAGTTTTATGAAATTACTAGCTTTCCGCCTGCGACTTCGTCCGCGTGGAAACCCTATTCCCGCGGGAACTCCGGGATAAAAAGTAGCCTATGTGTTATTCTGGGTCTTCAGCTACCTGCATACCAAATTTCATCGTTATCAGTTCAGTAGTATTTGCTTGAAAGAGTAACAAACATCCATCCACACATACAAACTTTCACGTTTATAATATTAGTAGGATTGGTATCATAATTGCTATTTATTAAAACGCAAATCCACAATAGCAGTGGAGATCTTAAGAATTCACAATGAACACAGACGCTGGTGTTAGGAATTTGGTCAGGCGATAAATTGTTAGTGGATTATTATTATGACTAAGTAATAATAAATTATGTTTATGGTGCTTATGAGTTAAATGTGACATTGAAATAGGTAAAAAAGATAACAAAAGATCCAACTGAAAGGCGCCGGGTGATAAAACCATTATGAAACTTCTTACAGTTCAGATTTTTATTTGGCAAACGCACCGTGAAATTATTTATGCTGACACCTACCTACTTGTTAAAGAAATTTTCAATAGATTTATAATTTGGTTTGTGTCAGAATCTAAGGTATCGTCAAAGTCTTAGGTATAGATGTTGTCTGATCTTCTCCACTTGCAATGAAAATTTTAATTGTGACTGGTGATAAGTGGCAGGTATGTAATTTATGCACTGTCATATTCGTTACAAATCGGAAAAGCTACCTGCATATATTTTTTTAAATTGCGGCTTATCCCGTCTAGCTAGACCTCCGGGTACTTTGGTCTGCTATATTCCCAATGGGATACCAGATACCAGACTGAAAGATTAGATCGTAGGTAGGTAATTAAAATCATCATCTTTTGGTGCTACGGCGTCATAGGCTTATTTATGGGGCCTTTGTCCTCTACTCCAACTTAAAGATCTATGGTCAAATAAGACATCACTGATTTTATGTGATAACGCCCTAAGCCTCCAGGGCCCTCGCGATCGTCAAACCGCACCCTACCCTATCGCGACTCTGACTATCAATGTATAATATAATATCTAGCTTGTTTCAATAGCTACTGACTACTAACCTACATTTTCAGGGGTTTAAGCAACCATTGTTGAGCGATCACCCTACAAGACTCCGGCTCTGAGTAATATGCATTGAAAGGTCTAGCTACAGAATACTACTCTTCATTTCCAGGGATTTGAGCATCTCTTGGACAGCCTGGGGCTGGGCGGGCGCGTGTTCAACTCGCCGCACGACCTGGCCATCCACCGCATCAACGGCACCTTCAAACAGCTGCACGACACCCAACACCGCCACAAGAGGTCACCTTCAAGTGAGTTCGCTACGATTTTTTTGTGCTTGAAGGGGCTTTTTCCCAGGTCCTAGATCCTAGATATGTTTACTGCAGACAAAATGCATATTTAACGTACTTGTAGGTTATTTTTTTTAAATAAACCAACTGCCTAAATATTTCACTGTTATTGAAAATAATAACAATTGATTATAGTAAATATCTGCGGGATCGAATCAGGAATGAGGCGATCCGTCAGAGAACCAAAGTTATCGACATAGCTCATCGCATTAGCAAGTTGAAGTGGCAGTGGGCTGGCCACATCAGCCGTAGAACCGACAACCGTTGGGGTAGACGGGTTCTGGAGTGGATACCGCGTCTCGGCAAACGTAGTGTAGGACGCCCGCAGGCCAGGTGGTGTGACGATCTGCGCAGGACGGCTGGTAGGAGCTGGATACGAGTGGCCGAGGATAGAGAGAAGTGACGTGCATTTGGAGAGGCCTATGTCCAGCAGTGGACAGAATTGGGCTGATGATGATGATGATAGTAAATAACTGCAGAGCGAAATTCACATTTCAGAGGGTTAATTTTATTTGCCCTTTTGAAGTAGGTATCCAATGCGCTATACAAAATAATAATTCCTGTGTCAACAGACGACAACACATAAGTAAACAGATTGCATTTTTCCTCCAACTATTTGGATATTGCAAAACCGTTTCCGTACCATTTTAATAAAAATCGTTAACTGATTTTTAATATAAACGTATTTAATATAACCTGGTCACAATCAATTAGAATACGCTGCCTGTCTTTGCAGCTAATAAAGTCCTATTTTACTCTTTGGATACGGAACCCCAAAAATCAATTACGGAATGTGCCATTCCTTGCCATTAAATTGAAGAGTGTTTATTGTCATATATCATAAATGTAGGTATTATATGTAGTTAATAGGGTATGACACCAAAAATAATGTATAAGTAATTAAACGTTAAATCAAATACCTACTTACAGCCATATTGCGTTCCATTATGGAACTAAACATAAGAACCGTAAGTAAAAAATATTAGTTACGCCTTCTACTATCTCCCAACACCCAAGGTTGGTTAGATTGCTGTTATACCCTTGAAAGTAATTACCTACTAGTTTCATCAAATGAAAAACTAGGAGGAAATGGGTTTTCATTGAAGTGACTGTGTCCATGCCTAAACACCGTGATCCTGTTTCAAGTGGAGATTGGTCATTGTGATTGTCTTGGCATTGTCGCGACCTTCAAACAATCGATGGTTACCCTGATAAACTTTCTAGATAAGTCATATAATTACGTGATTAAGAAAAGAAAACTTTTGTTATTTAGCCTGTGCTGTCTCACTGCTGGGCAAAGACCACTCGCATTTCACCCCAAAGCCGCAAATATGCGGCGAGGCGAGCCAGTTCCTGTCATAGGCATCTAGATCATCTACGTAGTCATCTCTTTTCTGGCCTTCCTCTTTGGTGACGCCCATATCGCGGTTGCCATGGTTTACATTGATCATCAATATTTGCACACAGGTTGTAGCATCATACTATGATACGCCACTTCACTCTCATTGTAAATACCTATGTACCTACAAACAGCCAGTAACCATATAGCCAATAAAAGATCAATCAAAGTTCATTTAAGTTTTTTTAAAGCACTTATTGTAGTTACTTTTGTACACCAAATGTTGTATTTGGTGATACCTACGTGACCAACCACAAATGAAAAAAAAATTTTCTGTTCTGTGTGCGGCACATTCGCACTTTTATTTTTAAGTGACCAGTTCTCTTGGCTTTGCTCGGGGTACAATAACTCCAAAACAACAACAAAAACTGTTCGTGTTAAATAGACCAGTGAATGTTCCATTTGAATTATGTTTTTATGAGACTTTTGAGTCGATCTTTTTACCTATTATTTTCCAGTGTGACGAATTTGTATAGATTATTACTTATCTAAACCTTTAACTAGGACATAGGTAGTTGATTTTTCGCGTTGCAATGTTGAATATAATTTAAATTACTTATTAGAACTTGTTCAACTATTTTAAGTATACGAGTAACTATATAGATATAGTACCTATGTACCTACTAGTTATACCCGTAGGTAATAAAAACAAGTTGACACATCAGAACTACTAAGTAACTATAAGAAACTTAGGTAATCCTTATTTAAAGAAACAGTTAAAAACATTTTTTAATTGACGAGGAGGCATATCACTATGATATAGACAATAATAGACATATTACATATTATAATACGACATATTATAATACTTAGGGGTAGGTTTATGCATTATCATGCACCTAAATACAATGTATAAGCGTCGATGGCCGAGTGGTTAAGGTCGTTGCTTGCCATGCGAGAGGTCGCCAGTTCAAACCCCGCCAGGTACCAATGTGTTTTTCAAATTTGAAATTCATATGTACCATCATTCGACGCTTTAACGGTGAAGGAAAACATCGTGAGGAAACCTGCACACCTAAGAAGAAATTCTAAGGTTGTGTAGTCGACCAACCCGCACTTGGCCAGCGTGGTCGACTAAGGCCTTATCGCCCTAGTTTAGGGTAGGTCCGTGCCCCAGCAGTGGGGACGTATGTGGGCTGATGATGATGAAATACAATGCTAGATAAAAGTTAACACGTCTTCTTTAAAATAATATTATCTAATATATCAATTTTCAACTGTAGGTATCACATGCATGAGTGCAATAATAAGAATATCAAAATAATAACATTTCCAATCCGGTGTAACGAGTACCAGATATTTGTAGAAAGTGATGCAGATGAGATCTCGGCGCTTTCTCGCTGAACCCAACCGGCGCGTAGGTAATAGGTACATGTTTACATATATACCTACAGTGCAATAACAAATACATAACTATTCACATCTTCAACTATATTTTCTGATTAAATGCACTCTTAGATAAAATCTTTAAGTCTCAATATGACTCAACATGGTCTACGACTACGACTAACAGGTACCTAATACCTACCTATATCCGTAGGTAGGTACAACCTATCCAAAGATTGCTATCGAGTCGACAATCGGGATCATTTGCGTAATGCGTCAACCGCAATAACAGTTTAGTGAGAAGGAACAGTATGACAAGACGGACGGCCAATACGGTTATCATTTATCAACGTGCGATTATCCTATTAGGAGAGTCGAGCGAGGCAGCGCATGACGCCGCGCGGTTGACTGCACAATTACTTCCCTCAGGTGTGGAAAGAGGCTATAGTTATAGGTATACCGAAACCCGGAAAGCCGAAGACCGAGCCCTCGAGCTATCGTCCTATTAGTCTCCTATGCACTTTAGGTAAAATATACGAACGCATCATTTATACGCGTCTCAGAAATTTCGCTAACGCAAATCAGCTTATCCCAGACTATCAATTTGGTTTTCGTGCTAGACACTCGTGCGTACAACAAGTGCATCGCATTGTTGAGCACGTCATCGAGTCCTTCCATCGCCCCCGGCCCCGCAAGACCGGCGCGATCTTCCTCGACGTCGCGAAAGCTTTTGACAAGGTCTGGCACGAGGGCTTAATCTTTAAGCTATATCAACTCAATGTGCCTGACCGTCTCGTGCTCATCATACGGGACTTTTTGTTGAATCGTACTTTCCGCTATCGTATCGATGGGGCGCTTTCCGCCCCGCACGCCATAAGAGCAGGGGTGCCTCAAGGCTCCGTTCTGTCTCCCATCTTGTTCATTGCCACAAGCGACATGCCGGCTTTTCCACCTTCGCCGGCTCAAGTACATGTCGCACTGTTCGCTGACGACACCGCTCTGTATAGCACGTCCCGCACGGTCGGCCCGATCTTGCGCTCCCTCCAACGCTCCGTCGACTCGCTCGGCGAGTGGTTCCACAGGTGGCGAATCGAGGTAAACCCGGATAAGAGTGCGGCCCTGCTTTTCAGTCGCGGTGCGCGCTCGCGTTTCGATCAGGTGTCTCCTATTACGATGTACGGCAAAGCGATCCCTTGGGAGCGCGATGTCCGTTACTTAGGTGTTCAGTTAGACGCCGGACTGACCTTCGGCAAACATACGAAAATGGTGCGCGATCGCGCCTATTTCGCTCTAGGCAGGCTTCATTATCTCCTGAACAAGCGTAGTAAGCTAACCCTTGCTAGCAAGGTGCGCATTTACACGACTTGTATCAGGCCCATCATGTCGTACGCTAGCGTGGTTTTCGCGCACGCTACAAAGTCATATCTATCGATTACAGGTGATCCAGAACCGCTTCATGCGGATGGCAACGGGTGCTCCTTGGTTCCTACGCAACGAACAGCTTCACGTTGACTTGAAACTGCCTACCATCGCGCAGTACTTTAAGCAATGTTCCACACGGTTTTTCGATTCTGCTCCTCACCACCCCAACGTTCTCGCGGTACATGCCGCTGACTATGTCCCTTCCGTCGTTCGTCAGTCGAAACGCAGGCCCAGAAACGTGCTTCTGGATCCCGACGATCCCATCACGCTCGCCCAACTACTCGCGACACAGAGTAACACATCAAACCGTCCATTATTCCGACCCCGCCGGCGGGGTCCTAGAACGCCGCGAACCCGCCCCTTAGCTTCCGCGACTCTTACTACTCGATACCGGCACGTGCCGGGTCGTTTCTCTCCCCAAACCTACGTCCGCATTAGGGACCGCCCAACGACGCCCTGAGCCGAGGTCGAGCCCCGTTAGGGGCACCCTCAGGCAAACGTCGTTTAAATTTATTTAGGGGTGAGAGCCACCCGCAAGCCCGGTGATGATGACAAGGCTCCTCCAAGCCATCATCGTTAGTCAGTTAGGAAAAAAAAAAAAAAAAAAAAAAAAAAAGCGTCTCCTGCCGACCCTTGCTCAAGAGCCAAGGCCCTCGCATCATTCACAGAGCATTCACATATTGTTGTCCTGAATAAAAAGCTGTTGACCTTACTAAATATAGGTACTTTGTAGGCATATGTATAAGTGTTTCGAATACAACGCACCTACGTTGACAAAATAATCTCTTCAATTATTCAATTCACATGACATGTGTTGACATAATTTTTATAATTTCCAGGAGACCCGATCTTGCGAAAATCATGCTTGTCACCCAAGGAAATACTGGAAGTGTACGGGATGGAAAACGAACCCGGTGTTATAACAATCGAACCCAAAACCTTCCTAGAAATGTGCCCGGCCCTCGTGTACCAGTTAGACCAGCGATCGTGTTACAAGACAGAAATCCCCACCCCGAAATTAGAACGACACTGGAGTGAGTACAAACTATAATAATTCTTACCCGAACGTTTGATAACAATTGTGTCACAGATCAAAATATTTACTGTAAACTTATAAAAACTATCAACAAAAGAATAGAATACCTATGCGTTATTATGCGAATAGACTCACGAATGAATTACTAGAATGACCTATTTAATAACAAGAGGCGTTTTGTTTACAGCTTGGATATACGCAAGTTTGAGCATCTTAGTGATCAGCGCAACAGGTCTCATGGGAGTCGCGATCGTGCCAATGCTGAAGTCCGTCATATTCAGCCACGTGCTTCACTTCCTGATCGCGGTGGCCGTCGGCACGCTCTGCGGCGACGCGCTGCTGCACCTCATGCCGCACGCGCTCAAGTCCCACGGTAACCCGTCTGAGCCCCAGGAAGAAACCGAAGTGGTGTTGAAATGTAGTGTCACCTTCCTTACTATCCTGCTATTTTACGCAGTCGAAGCCATAATGCAGACAATGAATGGAGGACACGGTCACTCTCACGATTCACAGGGAAAATCTGTGGAAGAAGTCAAAACCGAATCCAGTAAACAAATAGAACCTATTGAGTTGGGAGCTATGATGCCTGGGTCTCCTCCGCCACCGGTCGAGAGGCCGATGACCTCGACCGCCCTCATGGTCATTGTGGGAGATGGGCTACACAATCTAACCGATGGACTGGCGATCGGAGCCGCATTTAGCGGAGACCCGGTGACGGGTTTCGCCACGGCACTAGCGGTGTTCTGCCACGAGCTGCCGCATGAGCTCGGGGACTTCGCTGTGTTACTTCGTTCGGGAATGTCCATAAAGCGCGCTTTGTATTATAATTTACTTTCTTCTGTGCTAAGCTTTATTGGTATGGCGGGTGGTATCTGGCTCGCAGAGGACCACGAATCCACCTCGCAATGGATATACGCTGCAACGGCTGGTACATTCTTCTACATAGCCTTAGCTGATTTAGTTCCTGAAATAAATGCGAACAATCACGGCAAAAGTATTAACTTGCTATTAGCTATATTGGGAATCCTAGCAGGAGGTATAATAATGTTGCTTATTGCCCTCCATGAAGATTCAATACAATACCTATTTAGAAACGCAGAACAATGAATTGAATGAAAGCGTATTTTCTAGTACATGTCCAATGTGATAAAAACTCATGGTTGTTCAAATTGTACGTAGCTAAGTAGAAATACCTATTACGTAAATAGGTTATTTCTGTTAGGTATCTACTATATTCCTAAGTTAATTAAGCTATTCTTATCTTTCAGTCAACGGCCATGTTAATGAGACGGCTGAGATTTTAATACTTAGGTACGTAACTAGTTATTTGCATTATGGAAAATAAATTCTGTAATCCTTAAACTCAATGCCTAGATGAAAGTATGTTGGATCCTTCGGATGCTTGTTGCCAATTTTTAAGATAGTAGGTACCAATGTTTGGTTGCGTAGGTAACTAGGTATTTATACCTACGTATTAAGAAAAAAGTTCTAAAGAAAATTAGTGTCCATAATATTTTAAATGATTCTGAAACCTGGTTTGTGGATAGTAATATTAATGAAATCAACTACCTATACTTTTAATAATTCACAAAAAAAAATAGAAGAGGCAGGTTGGTGCCTAGTACGCAGGTAATTATTGTGTAATCATTCCGATAGTGAAAAACTGTAATTGCTCAATCAAGGTTGCTAAAATTGTGTATAATACGTCATTACAACGTAACGATTTAAATTGGTAGGTAGGTAAGTAGTTATATAGGTCTCTAAAAATATCGAATTTACTATTTGAATATAAATTTGAAATATCTGCAATAAAAACTGTTATTGCTTATCGACCGATATACTCATCAAATTTAAATATATAATTTAATAAAAACCTTTCCTTGATATACCACATTACCAATCGTTTAAAAGAAGAAGAATAGGTAGATAGGAAAAACTGGTAAATATAGCCAGAGGAATCAGTGCCTACCTACGTAACATACTTGCATAAATAGACAAATACTTATCTACTTGTTTTAGCACGAAATATTAATTATCTGGTTACATATTGACATAATAGACTCTCATAACACAATCGTCACAATGCGTCATTAACAAAAAAAAGGCAATCAATAATGTAACTTCCGACCAGAAACGTAAAAAAACACAACATTAATAAATTACTGAAATAGATGAACTAGGTACGACGACCAGGCCTTCTTTCCCAGTGGGCATTTTTAGGGCAAGTGCCCAGGACCTTCGAATGATAGAGGCCCAGCTCAAGTCAAATACAAAGTCCCTAGTTCCTGTCAGATCACCAAACGATAACCAATTTTACTTACCATTACCAGGACCGGGGCCTCCAATAGGTTAAAGACGCTTCAACGTAAGACATGCCTACAACGTTAATATAAATCTATAAATCGAATGAGTTTTCTTGCATTGTATAATTTTGTACCTGTTATCTTATATATTATTTAGTTTATACTCAAAAAATAAAGTATTATGTACCTACCTACTGTTCATCTTAAGCTGTCACTAAATCAAATCAAACATTCGTTGATTTTGAAGAATAACAACCTGTTTGATAATAATGATAATTAGCAACAATTTACATTTTATACCTACTATAAACTTTTGTAAATAAAAATTATTCCTACTAGGTAGTTATCTAACAATATTATAATTACGATCCAAATAATAAGCCACTATAGCAAAATGCTGTAATTATAAGATTAAAATTATTAATGTTAAGCTTAAGTTCTGTAAATATTTGAATAATTAAATTTAGTATTAATTTATAAAAATATGTTGATAATAAATATATTGTATGATAAATTTATTGCGTATTATTAAGTATTATGTGTGTATTATAAGTTATTTATTACCTTTGTAAACCAGCAGAAAACATCCCCCTGGGAAATAAGTCAAAGTATATATTGCGACCTAAGTGTACGTACATAGTTAGGTCTTAATATTATGAGCTTAACAATTTACTTCGTTGCCCTTTTCAGGCACGATGATGATGGCAAGAGATGCAGTAAGATTATAAAAAAAGTTACCTTCTTCCTTTAGAACAGAAATAAAGAACTCGTTTTTTTTTTTTTTTTTTTTTATAAGAGGCTAACAAGATGACCTCACTCCACCTGATGGTAAGCGGAAGTGAGATCCAATATGAGGTCGACAGGCACAATAGACCATATTGAGCCTGTCGCACTCACCCTGAAAGCCGTGAAAAAGGAGACCACTGCTGCGGCAACAACGAGACAAGGCTTGGAGTCTCGCATTGGTATTGAGCTGTGCGGGTCCGAGTTGGCCAGTCCGCCGGACGGAAGGGGCCCGGGTTCTACGGGTCTCCCAGGCCGGCGGGCTGACCCGCTCCGCCCGCACAATGCCGCCGCTAAGACTCCACTGGTCCGGCGCTTGCCGCAACAATGGTCCCCCTGGCTCCGGTTCGTACAGTGCTGATCCTGAACGCGACCTGACCGAGAGAGGTCAGAGTCACTTGGCGGGTTTTACACAACTGTATGGTGGTAACAGCAACCGGTCGACAAAATGTCTCCCACCTGAAAAAAACGTTTGTGTAATGGCACATTTTTAACCGACTTCAAAACAGGAGGAGGTTCTCAATTCGTCGGGTATCGTCTTTTTAAATTTTTTTTATGTGTGTTCGCTGTTAACTCCAAGACACCTGGACCGATTTGGAAATTTCTTTTATTGTCTGAACGGATATAATTTCCAGGTGGTCCCATTGTCAGCAATATTTTAACCTGATGATGGAATATGTGGGAAATCGAGGGCAACCCTCAAATAAAGACACATGTACAATGTTATGATGCTGAGCTGATGATGGAAGGTTAGGTTCAGAAATCAGAATCAACAGTGGATACACAAATATACTTAAATATATGTAATAACACACCCATACACGGAACAAACACCGATGTTCGTCACAATTATTTGTCCCGGGTGGGAATCGTATCCACGACTCTTGGTCTATTTAATAGATGCATGCACTGCATGTCTAGCAACTGATTGCTTGGTGAAAAGCGCAAACAATTTTTTTAAGCTGTGCACTTTATTAACTAAGCAGAGGCCCAGTTAGTCAAACCGAAATAAAAACCCCTCGGACCATAAGGTAGCATGAAAGTAGAAAATAAAATAGGATAGGTTGGTATTGAATTGAAAATCCCACCAAAAACATAAATGTTAAAAAGGAGGGCCTAGTTTAACACAAAAATAATGGACCAAGATCCCAGGGCCGCCAGACCTACGTCATTTTAGCAAAGCTAGAATTTCCATGACTTATAGTCTAGTATGTACTTAGAAGAGTACGCGTACTCAATTGCTCGAAAGCGGGCCCGTTTCACAGGTAGCGCGAACTAAAGGTGACCCAAAACAGAGGCAACCTACGTCATTTTAGAAAGCCTTAATTTGACATATATAACTACGTGGTACTATTTCCAGACGAATTGTAAAGCTGCCAGACCAATCCGATGGGCCAATTATTCAGCCAGACGCCTCAAATGTTCCCTGTGAGTGCAAGCTTGAGGGCGTATCGACGCACAGCCTAAACGGCTAAAGTTAGGCACTTGAAATTTGGAAGAGACGTAGCTTAGATACCGTAGAGGTGCATTAAGAAAGGGATTCCCGAAATTCTCACGGGAACGGGAATAATCGGGAAAATCCTTTTGTATGAAAAATGTAAATCGCTTAAGTTAGACGCTTGAAATTTGGCATGGTACCTGCCAAGCCTACCTACCCTACCAAGGTACCTGACCTTGGTAAACTTAAAGCTTAGTTGTAACAGGACATTGCAATTTTTTAACTAGGGAAGGGAGTTAGCGGGATAAAACTTTTGTATGAGAAAATCGAAACTGCATAAGATATATGATTGAAATTTGGCATGCAGGTGCCCTAATGAACGTAAAGCTTACTTGCAACGCGATATTGCAAAATTCTTACGGAAACTAGCTGTGTCCACGACTACATGATTCGCGTAGACTATAGAATTTAACATACATTTTTTTTTCAATAACTCTCGTTTCCGTAAGAATTAAGCTTTACGTTCATTAGGGCACCTGCATGCCAAATTTCAATCATCTATCTTATGCAGTTTCGATTTTTTCAAGCAAAAGTTTTTTCCCGATTATTCCCGTTTCTGTTAGAATTTTGCAATATCGCGTTGCAAGTTAGCTTTACGTTCATTAGGGTACCTGCATGCCAAATTTCAATCATTTATCTTATGCAGTTTCGATTTTCTCATACAAAAGTTTTTTCCCGCTAACTCCCTTCCCAGTAAAAAAAATTGCAATATCCTGTTGCAACTAAGCTTTAAGTTTACCAAGGTACCTGCATGCCAAATTTCAAGCGTCTAACTTAAGCGATTTACATTTTTCATACAAAAGGATTTTCCCGATTATTCCCGTTCCCGTGAGAATTTCGGGAATCCCTTTCTTAATGCACCTCTACGGTATCTAAGCTACGTCTCTTCCAAATTTCAAGTGCCTAACTTTAGCCGTTTAGGCTGTGCGTCGATACGCCCTCAAGCTTGCACTCATAGGGAACCTTTGAGGCGTCTGGCTGAATAATTGGCCCATCGGATTGGTCTGGCAGCTTTACAATTCGTCTGGAAATAGTACCTCGTAGTTATATATGTCAAATTTAGGCTTTCTAAAATGACGTAGGTTGCCTCTGTTTTGGGTCACCTTTAGTTCGCGCTACCTGTGAAACGGCCCCGCTTTCGAGCAAGTGAGTACGCGTACTCTTCTAAGTACATACTAGACTATAAGTCATGGAAATTCTAGGTTTGCTAAAATGACGTAGGTCTGGCGGCCCTGGGATCTTACTCTATAATGTTGTGGGTTTCGGCGCAAAAATAATCCTTACTACATAATATTATAAATGCGAAAGTAACTCTGTCTCTCTGTTTGTCTGTTACGCTTTCACGCGAAGAGTACTAACCGATAAATGAAATTTGGTACAGATATAGTCCAGAGCCTGAGAAAGGACATAGGCTACTTTTTAACCGACTGCACTAAAGAAGTAATGTTTTACCCGTTAAACATATCTAT
This sequence comes from Maruca vitrata, assembly GCA_039566165.1. Lineage (NCBI taxonomy): Eukaryota > Metazoa > Arthropoda > Insecta > Lepidoptera > Crambidae > Maruca > Maruca vitrata. The sequence goes on along the minus strand of CM076916.1, from coordinate 11,784,517 downwards.
GCAGAGGAAGTCGCGGGCGGAAAGCTAGTGAAGACATAAATGAGTGCCAACTTCTATAAAAAAATGTGAGATCATAAAGTAGGTTAGACTTGACTTCACCTGTAACGATGTATCAAAACTGGCCAAGCCAAGTCTAACCTACTACCTAACTAACTAAGGCGTCCGACCGATTTCAGCCATGGCGGCCGATCTCAATTGAGATCAGCCAAGTGCGCAGGACATAATTATTATAGAGCACAAGTGTGCGCGCAAACACAAGTGCACTCTCTCTCTATTCCCATACTCTCATAATTCGGTGTGACGGGATTGCCGTCACACCGAATTATGAGAGTATGGGAACGGATAAGACTTGACCGATGAGAGATCGGGCACCGGACCACCGGCTTAACGTGCTTTCCGAGGCACGGGTATTCAACCGCCAACTTCCTAACTCCGGGCTGAGTAATTTAATTACAGAAAAACTCACACAAATTTTGCCCGACCCCGGACTCGAACCGGGGACCTCTCGGTCCTAACGCAGCGCTTGCTGCCAATAGACCAACGAGGCAGTTAACCTACTATGTGTACTATGTATGACATGTATGTATGTATGTAAGTATCTTAAAATAACAGCAATTGTCATAGAACTTGGCACTCATTTAGATCTCGCATCATTTTTAAACCGAAAACCACAACATACATTTCATATCTTTATGCTAAAAAGTTTTGGAGTTATAGTCGGGGCATACTGACCTGACACCAAGTGGTTCGTGTAATTTGGGCGCCTGCATTGCACAGGTCCTCATTGAGGGACTAGGGTAGTTCCGTGTACCTGACACCTTGTCGTCCTCGTAAGGGGGAAATGAGTGAACCCGATGGGGCTGTCGTCCGGTGGCATCGTGGCTTAAGGGCTTAGCCGCAGCAACATGATGCCGCCAAGGCGTTGAGGTTTTAGTCGGTAGACCCCCTTGGCACCCCCAATGCCCAGGACCCGTGACTGGGATTTACCAACTTATCGTTAGTCGCTGGGGGAGTCCGATACACTACTGGGAGAGAACCCCTTTTCCCGGTCAAGGTGCATCATACATAAGGCTATCATCATCACTACGTCAAAATTTAAAAAAAGGTGGCTGGTAAAAAAAAATGCTTGAACTTGGCTTTGACACGCTGACACGTGTCTAGATATAAGTGTCCATACAACAAGTGCACAATATAAAATTTCCGGAAGAGTAAGGTACCAGAAATAAATTCATTATAAAAAAGTGATTGTTTACTCAGGTAAGCAGTAGTTTTAGGACTACATGACTTCAGAAAAGCCAGTGGTCTGATGCTTCAAAATTGGCTCATTTACTTATAATTATTTTATTTTATACTAGCGGCCGCCCGCGACTTTGTCCGCGTATAATGGGTTTTAGTAGCAATGATGTATTAAAATAGCCTACATGCCTTGTAAAATTTGTTATTTAATTTATTAATGCGGACCGACCGACTGACACAACGACGGAACGCAGCGGCCGCCGCCGCCATCTCTGCCCTCGGCATTGTAAATGCATCTTGTGTATTAATATTAACATAAAAGTGTTATGATATGTATATGCTCAGAGTCCTCATTTCATCAGCTTTAATTTGATATGCATTTTGTTTTATATTTATTGGTCTATGTCGGTAGGAACATCGAGTAATTGAAAAATAAGATATTTCGTAAATTAAACTTGAACACCACTAAAATCGTTATTGTGGCTAAACCTTAAAGGATAGACATATGCTATTGCAGACTTTTTTATAGAACTTTTTGAGAAGAATAATTCCCCCATACATTGTTGTTCTGTATTTGAGTTATTTCAGCAGCGCACGCAATGCAAGCCTCCAAAAAGCTCGTTTTTCTTCCGTCCGTCTGATAACTGTTACGATTACTCTAATAATTTCTTAAGTAGGTACACCTAAATTATGCACCTATAGAATCCCTGGAATATCTTCTTTCCATTATTGAAAGCCGCATAGCTATTGATATAGTAGTTTTTGAGATCCTAGGTAACAAACACATTTTGGGCGCCCTTCGCAACTTCATTTTATACTATGTACCTATTAGTTACAGAGCCCACAACCAAAACCATGTCTCATAGCAATACGGCAAAAACCCTATAAAATCGTTAGATCGTATGATTCTGAACCCGACCAGGTATATAGTAACGGTCGAAAGTGTAGCAACTGCGAGGGAGGCCATTTCTGCTGTGTCAAAAAAAAAAGGCAGTCGGTATTATAGCAATACGTCTGATAATGAAAATGTACATAGATTTTATAATTGTATTAAGAAAAGTTTGTTTTCAGACATTTTGTGCATAGCACATAGCCTGAGCGCATTTTTGAAAATGTCAAAAAATTTATCCGACCTGCGTCATAGCAATACGGATAATTTATTTTTTTTACTTTTCGTTTTGCTACCATGATTACCAAAAACCTGTTTTCAGACACTTTAAGTGTAGCATATACTCCCAAAACCAAAATAACAAGTGTGCTTAAATAAAACCAAAACTATCAAATCAATCAGTATTTAATTTCAACTGCCTCAGCGCTTGTTACGCCCCTGCCCCTTTCTTACTATTATTCATTGGTTTGTAACAGAGAATTCAAGATGCCTCAATACTATTCTTAAATGATATCTGAGTATCGAAAAGTTGTCTGATAGAGTAGATGCTACACTTCATTTGTCTGATATAAATTTTTTGCACATGTGGACAACTTATTCTATCATGTTTAGCAATTTTCAGACATATGTATTGCTATGATACCGATCGGTAAAATTTGTTAACATTTTCAAAACGGTCTCAAAATTTTATGCGTCCACATTTTCGTCTGAAAATTGTTTTGTTCGCATCAAATAACCGAAATTTACTAATAAAAAAGATTTTCAGACGTATTGCTATGAGACATTTTTTTTGTCTCATTTTTAATCTTTTAAAGTGATTTTCTGGGTGTGTGGTGTAGCGCAAACACCACTAACGTCTGAAAAATATGTTTCCGGTATCTCAGAATCATCATTCAACTACAGTCTGCAAATCAGACATATTGCTATGATGCAGTACGGTAAAATTCTTTGACAATTTTGAAAATTCGGTCAGATCAAACGCTACGCGGAAAATGTCTGATATTGGTATTTTCGAGTTCAGAATAATCTTATCTATCGATTTGATGCGGTTTTGGCTGTATTGCTATGAGACAAATATTTTGGTCGTGGGCTCTGTAACTATATAGAAGATATGCCTCTTAGCTTCAATGTTAGATTACCCACTAATTTAAAAATTGTCTTTCTTAATGTTTCTCTATACTAGGTACCTACTTATTATGATTTGTGCTATTCTACTTAATAAGGTTTTCCAAAATATGTACAATCATAGCATAGCTTTGGGGGGCCCTGTTTAAATATTGTTACACTATTCTGTTAGCACTGAACCTGCATTTTATTATTATCAGTCATTTCCAACGGCTCAGGACTACAGAGTCCCGGATTTTTGGGAGGCGGTGTGGGTAAAATTTTTGTATGTTAAATCCTGTATGTAGGTAGTCCTCGCGAACGAAGTCCCTGGCACAGCTAGTACACTATAAAATGCAGCCAAGGACTATCTCCGGACAGTGCAGGACTATGGCAAGGAGTGGTAAGAGAGAAACCGGGGTATTGAGTTGAGGTGCTAGCGAGCTGGGTAACCGGGATGTATGGGAAGGACTATGGCACCAACCACGATCTATGTTTAAGAACACGAATAAAACGGGCAGGTGGTGACTCACCACTCTCTGTATTCGAGTCCGGGATCGGGCAAAATTTGTATGAGTTTTTCCGTAATGAAATTATTCAGCCCGGAGTTAGGAAGTTGGCGGTTGAACGCCCATGCCTCGGGAAGCACATTAATCCGGTGGTCCTGCGCCCGATCTCTCATCGGTCATGTCGGATTGCCGTCTCACCGAATTATGAGAGTAAGGGAATAGAGAGTGCACTTGTGTTTGCGCGCACACTTGTGCACTTTTATGTCCGACGCACTTGGTTGATCTCAACCGCAACTATTATCATTACAAATGAAACATTAACCAAAATTAGGAAATGGTTGAACAATATAAAATTAGCTAAGAAAGAGATTTGCTAAATAAAAACAAGGAGATTACTACGTTTTAATTAAAATAAGTTATACGTTGTTTTGCCTAATCAAAAATAGCGAAAAATTGTACGCGGTGTGATACTTTAGGAGTCGTTTTTTTTGCCGAAATTAGTAAATCCATAAATTGTGATAGGAAAGTGATAAAGACTTAAGCCATAACGTCTGGGAACGAAACTATGTTTAATAAAATATCGAAAGAACAAGGCTGTATAATACAGAGCTCCATAAATTCAGGGAGAAAAATAAAAAAGTCAACGTCATTCTTGAACCGCAAGCAAACTGTCAAATCGAAAGTAAAATTTCTCGACAACTGATCATTTTTATTGAAATACTTAGATAATACCTAGCTGATGCTTAGTGTTTCTAAAATGATTAAGGCTCTGGTATGTTTTATCCGATGATTAAGACTCAATACATTGCTTGTACAATCTTTAATACGTATAAACAGAACAAACATGTTTCGTAATAATGCTACAAATCAGTTTTGCCACCTTTAAATTAAAAAGATTAAGAATAGTGCATGAGTTTAGGATACTTTGTGCATGAAACTGTTTAACAAATGCCTTCGACGTGGATACATATTAGTCGTTCCTTTGGCCTTTCGAACACTTACACAAATAGGTTCCTTATGTTTTCTATGACAAAAGAGAAAAAGAAGTTATGTGGATTTTTAAGAGTTGCGTAATTATTTTTATGTATCCACTATTTAAAAATATGAATAGCAGCAAATTCAATTTAAACGTTAAGTTTCAGTCATAATTTAATCCTTTTTTGATATTGAAGATTATTAACCTTTTTGGGAGTGTCACCTAGAAACAGCGCAAGTCATTCAAAATTCGAATGTCAGATTGACATTGAAGTAAAATGTTTAATACTAAAATATTTATAAATTGCTGAAAAAATAAACAAAAATGCCTGATTAAAATTATTTAGCTATTTTAGTTGTTGGTTCTGAGCCAGTGGAAACCATGGGTTGTTTTTTTTCACTGGCCAAAACATCAGTAAGTTGCAAATACCTTTCTATGTAAAAATAAATTTTGTTTAGGAATGTTTGGGATACAAAAATATTGAGTTTTATTTCACTCAACATACCAAAAGCTTAAGGGCATAGATTGGTTATTTCGTAGTCCAACCTTCTTAAGTCTGACTTAGGTGTATCCTTGGCATAACATTTATTGTGTAAATAAACCGCAGGTTTAATCTATTTTCAACATACTAAACAGCTTCTGGAGTTTTTATTAAGATAGGCAATATAATCCATGACACTAAATATTTGTCCTTATGGGTCTACACGCGTTAATAGGAGTAGCAAATTACATAGCTACTTACTGCCCTACTGTTAAATATAATCCATGAATACACAGTCACAGCACCTCACATCACACAGATGAATAGTCACATTAGAAGTTAGACTATGGACAAACAGTTGTGCTATAGATAGTTGTTGTAAATACGTTATTTTAGAACATCTAATAGAAATTAACATAAATCAGAATATGTTTTTTTTTTCAGGTAATATTTGGCACAGGTGTATATACTGGAGTGTATATTGCACAAAATTATCAGGTTGGTTCAAATTAATAATACTTTTTCTGTCCCTGCTACCTACATGTTATAATTTGAGCTCACAAAGGAGGCCATGCCTACATTAAATAAATGGTCATCCACCCACATTAGTATTTTGTTTTGCCTGCCTTTTTTATTTATTTGTAGATCATTAATGTTCCTGGTTCAATGTATAATGGCCTCTTTTGTGTAAGTCACATTTCTGTCCATTGCGGAATCTTGTTTTAATACATTGAACAGACTCTCTTCCTAACACAGGATGCTGTACAACTTGTATGTAAGAAATCATCTCAGGAATGTGACAAGATTTTGGATAAAAAGAAATGGTTAGTTCATTTTTCTTTTACATTTTTCATTTATTTTTTTTATACTTTCTCATCACTTGCCACTTGAACCAGGAATGATTTATGTACATTAGTAACCAATCGGAACATAGTGCTGCTGCACTCATGTTTTAAGAATTGAAAAATTTTCTTTAGATTATGAATACTGGTACAGGTAACTAACATGAAAACCTTTGCTAACATTTTGATCAAATAATTGTTATAAAATGTTTGCAAATGTTCAAAAACAGTGGTATGGCAGCAATGTTTGTTCCTAATGAATAATAAAGGAGAATTTAAGTTGATATAGACTGTGGCATATTATAATTGATATATTTTTTTCACTTTACAGATAGAGAAAGTAGAAGATCCTAAGGTTTTATTTGAAAAGGCTCAAGCATTTATTCAATCCAAACTCGGAGATGTGAGTGGTGATAGTAAAAAGGATGACAGCAAAAAAGGTGGCAAAGAATGCTAACAACCTATACCAGTTCACCAGTTCAAGGGAGGAAATGATACTAATATGTTTTGTTACTGTAAATACCTTTATTAGCCCTATACAATGATAATCTAAATAAATTACATTAAAAAGAGGTTACTTGTTTTAATTACTTTTTCTTATTATAGTAAAGATAGGCCTCCACCAACATGTTCAAGTCTAGTCTGAGGTTCTTCAAAGGCAAGCCAGTCACTAGAATGGGTAGGGAGTAAGCCCATGCTTTGACATTTATACAATGCTAATAGTATGTTTACAATATTTCCAATGAAATAAACAAATTTTTGTCCGACTGCTTGGGTGCCCTCTACCATCTTGAATGTGCTTTGAGTAGCAAAAAGGGCTTTTACTGGCCGCACTATCAACATGCCTACCATCATTATAGGGAATATAGAAATAGAGTTCCCTGCCATATACATTATGAACAAATTCATGGGAACCTGCTTCAATGGTCCCAATGCGACATCCCACAATTTCTTGATCAGCAGGAGGTTAGAATCCGTGTCCTTCGATATTTCCGTATAGTTCGCATTTCCGGATTGGCTGAAGCCTGGAGGTGATGGCAAATCCGTCGAACACGCCTTGTTCCTAAAATATTAAAGATCCAATCAATAATTTCACGTCCAGGAATTCCGTAGTATTTCATTTCTTATAATACTTACTTCTGATTGAAATCCAGAGCCCACTTAAACTTTTTGTTTGTCTTTACTTGAGACATTATGTATTCTTATATTGCAGATTAAATATTATGTATAGAAAGCGCTTGATAATTCTATAATAATCGACAAACCAACAAATCCAATGTCTAAATTTTGAGATGTCAGTCAGTACATAGAGAATACTATAGTCGGATGTCATGTCAGTATCTGACGTCTGTCAATGTCAAGTTTACTTTTCACAACGCAGGCAATGTTATTGTACTCTGTACAGCTTTAATGTGCAATGTTGTTTATTCAATAGATATTTTTATAGTAGCAAAACTTACAAACTTTCACGTTTATTATAATAAGAGCCGCGACTCCGTCCGCTTCGTTTAGCGTGTAAAACTATTTCAAACTCAAAATATTTATAGTTATTGCTTTTCCATAACGTACAAAAAAAGTTTCTTAGAAAGTAAGGTTTTATATAACTATACCCTGTCGGGCACAGCAAATTTATAAGAGAGGAATGGCAAATAAATAATCTCCAGCCCTCGAAGTGGTGCGTGTGTGATTGTGGAGGGCACCCAGAGAGCCCTAAAAGCCTCAGATCGTCGAAAAACAGGTTTCATTTGTCGAAATTTGAATAGGTTCAGTATTACTGGCATGAAAGCACGACAGAGTTAGAGTTAATTTTATAATTAAGGAATATAGAATTTTTATGATTTCTTGCGGTGTTAGATAACTAATTATTATTGTCAAATAATTTCCTGATTGGATGTGAATTCGCAAATTAGGTGTCTACTCAGTAGACCAGGTACCTCAGTAAATTAAAAGCAGAATATTTTATCATAATTAATTTATTTGCAAACCTTAAAGTCTAGACGTTATGAAAATAACCAACTCCGACAGCAAAGGACATACCTAATGGGCGAGTGCATTAATACCTAATTGATAAGTTATTGTGCTTTTCGCCTCCATATTGTGTTGGGCTGAAATGACCATCACATTTCACAAACGAGCTCAGTTAAAATTATGTTTTCTTCAAGTAATACCTGAAGCTTTAATAACAATAGTCTATATTATTTATACTAAATATTTCTAAGATACACGTGGCAAGGCATCCCTGAACACTTCGTGCTCATTTGCAACGGGCAGAATATTACTGTCTATCTCAATCACTTTTTCCCTGCTCACGATGTGTTGTTGGCAAAACACTACTATTCTCTCGCAGGCTTCTCTCATAATGTCTTCTGGTACGGTCAGTACAATACGCATGTAGTTCGGATAGACGAAACACTGAAAACAAATGGATAAATAAATTATAGGTTCTAACAAGACGTTCTTTGCATTAAGTCATAGGTAACCAACTTGCTTACTAAGACGTTTATGTTATTATTGGCCTGATTACCCGTTGCTGGGCATACTAGACCAACATAATATTATTGTACCACTTCTGGTCTAGACGACCGGTGCAAACATCGTTTTGGTCGCAAATCAAAAACTCATAATAACACAGGCAGACATCTCGCGTCTGTCCTTGTCGTGACCATCGCCCACCACCATCTCCGCCAAATTTAAGAGTAAATAAATTATTGTATGCTAAAATACATACCTGTCCTGGTAAACAGAAGACAGATTGCTCGGAAACCATTCGTTCTACGAATTGCAGCTCATTGGCAAAGTGTGGAAAGAGTGACATCTTTATCTCGATCATCATGTACATGGATCCCTGAGGCATGATTGGCCGCAAACCTGGTGCGTGACGTAATTCCTCGTATGCTAGTTTTGCTTGATTCTGGAAACATTAATAGCGTCTTAATTTTTTTTATAAGTAAGTAATTTTTTTTTGTAAGCGTTACTGTGTAATAAGCAAGTAGGTATATAATTTATTTCGCAGTAATTTTATACAAGATGATCATAAGAATGCAACGAAATGAAAATAAACGTGAAAGTCTGTATTATTCCGATTCAGTCATCGGAAATTTACAGACAGAGAGCTTGTTAGTCCGAGAATATCCGGTTCACTTCACACCGTAACCCGCCATATGGAACAATCCACTCACCTCAAGAAATAATAGAACTTCATCAAAGAAACTCTGGGGCGTCGACTTCAATATTGTAGGTAGAGCCCTCTGTATCAACGTGTTAGGGCCCAGTATTTTACTAGCTAAATTACTTATACCCTTCCGGATTTCTTTTCCTAATATATTTTGCCGGTCATGAATGATCAACCACCCCATTCGCCAACCTGGCACTAAAAACCTTTTAGCGAGTCCACTGCACGTCAGGATCGGAACATCTTTGGATAATGCTGACATTGCTGTGAATTCGTGACCAGTAAATACAAAGTGTTCGTATATTTCATCGGCGATAATTGGCAGGAAATTCCTGGAAGCCACCTCCAGAATTTCATTCAAATGCTCTTTATTATAAACAGAGCCGCAGGGATTCGACGGATTAATCACGACTATTGCTGCAGTGTCGTCATCTATTTGGTTCTCTAAGTCTTCTAAATCCACTTTCCATTGCTGATTTGGCTAAAACAAAAGCAAATATGTGTTATGTTTAATCACTACCTTATTTATATCTCACCTTTAATCAAGGATTTACGCAGTTACAAAGGATCAAATGCGTAAATAAGCAGTATGCAAATTTTGTTCAGAGTATAATGTATACTGGAACTTGTTTTAATCTAGAAACTTGTATAACATTCGCCTCATATACACATTTACACACTAGCCCGATGAGACACCTCGGTCGCTTCTCGACTTTTAGGGTACCGTACCTACATTCGAAACATGTCATGTGATTTAATAAGCTCATATTATGCATATGAGCCTATCTTTTTAAAGACGCAGGTTTGTAAGTAGCTAAAAGGGTGAGGAATTATATATTTTTATGTTTGGAAACCAAAACGAGTTTAATTGCTTATAAATTTTAGATTTAGTGAATATAGATGGAAATTAATGCTGATTTACAACAATACCCACAACTTACCAGCAAATTGTAATATTTGATCTCGATACCAAGCCCCTCCGCCAACGTCTTGTAGATGGTGAACCCGGGCCGGGGCACCAGGACGTTCTGGCCCGCGTCGGCCAGCACGGTGACGGCCAGCTCGACGGCGTGCGAGCAGCCGCTGCACAGCACCACGTCGTCCGCCGTCACCGCGCCCTGGTGCGCGCTGTACTCCGCCACGGCCTGCTTCGCCTCCTGGTGGCCCGCCGCCGGCCCATAACCCCTACTCGTATGCCTCTCTATACTCTCCCGCACTGCCTCCAAAACTTGCTCGGGCGGGTTCAAATTGCCAAACGTTGTTGGGTCCCCTGAAATAGAATCACTCAACATCGAATATTCTTAAAAATTGGAATTTGTAGATGTTGTGAAATAGGTATGTTGTTGACCTTGAACTTATTCTACCATTTTTTTGTTGGCTTATTAGCAAAACTTGATAATTAATGATGCTCCAATTCCTTATTGTAGCTACTAACAAAGTATTTAAAATAAATTATTTCTTAGTTTAGGTAATTAGTTAAATAATAAAGCAAATTAAACGTATTTATTCTAAGTAGGTATTTATCTTCGTTATATTAATTTAATGATATTTTCATTAAATTTTAAGAAAGTAATTAATTATTGCTTTTAATTAGCTCATTTGGATATTGGATGAAGGTATCTGTCAATGTGATGAAATGTTGATATCGTGTTGTGTTGTGACGCAGCTCACCGACGGAGAGCGCGATGAGCTGCTTGTCCGGGTGCGGCTCCACCTGCAGGTTCTCCACGACGCTGCGGATGAGGTTGGTCGTGTTGCGGGCCAGCGCCGACGCGCGCACCGCCCACGCCCGCCGGTCCTGCGAGCGACGTGACATCGACACCTCACTAGCGATACAACAAGCACCTGTGGCAACGCTTACACACTCAATCAGAATATACCCCGATCACTAATACACCTTACTTTTGTATCAGACCTGTGGCGATTGACGAATACAAGCTCCCGAGTCGCGGAACTGGTTTCGAAATGTAGATGAGATGACGGTAGTGTGGTAGTAGAGCGAGTTGTTTAAAATTCCATCTATTTACCACTATAAGATTATTCATTTATTACGCGGCATATCGGTATGTTTGTTTCAAAATAAGCAATGCACACAACATAGGAAAATACCAACATTGCACCAAAACAACAACTTAATTTCATTAACGCGTCGTTTGTACACATAAGTGCGTATTCACGATATAATACGATAGTCTGGATAAAAGGTAATAATATTCTGTATGAAAAATAAGTAAATAAGTAAGTACGTCAAACAATATGAGTGTACCTTCTCCTCCTAAACTAACGCTCGTTAAAAAATAACCTGTTGTGTTGTTATTGTCTGCATCAAGCGAATCTTTAAGAACATTCTAGTTTCAATTATATTAACTTTCGAGTACCAACAGCTGTTTCTTAAGCTATTTGCAAGCATTACTTTTATCGTATTAATATACTAATGACAGTATAAAACTCTGCCTTCATTCCATAGTCAATTCATGTTCGTTGATTTTTATCACCTCTACCTAAAACACAGTGGCATACATGTCGTTCACCTTTTTATATGCGAAGCAATTATAGTGATTCCTAAATTTTCCAAGATTATACTCTACTACAGATTTTCTTCTGATTCTGACTGTGTTTTAATGGCTCCATATAATACAGATGAGACCACTACCGAGCGCTGTCCCGCTTAACATTATATATGGGTTAGAATGATAACATTTCCGCTTTTGTATGAGAAGTCAACATGCCTAGTGCGCATGTCACTTAGAATATTCAAATATAAATAATGAACCACTGATCTAAGAACTGAAAACAAATGTTCATGTTATCTTGTAAAAGAATTGACAACAACTGCAATCTTATCAGATATAATCAGCTCACTCAGCTTTTCAACTCGGTGAAAGCTTAGATATAAAATCAGTAGATCAGTGTGTGTAACGTTAATTTATTTCTAAATTCCTGGTCACCATAGTCACAGATCACATGTTACCTTTATTTAAACTTGTTTATACTAAAAATAATAACGAATTATAGAAGACATGTATTAAGATAAAAATAACAAAATAATTGCACAATATTATGCAATTTTGTTATAAGTAGCGAATATATCTCAGATGATAGGATAATCTATTTTTGGGGTTATATTAGCCTTTTCAAGAAAACCACTCGTCGAATGATATCCCTAATTGTTAATATCAGTTGACGTGTACCCCATGACGTTGATGTCTTTTCTATGGATTGTTTTTGTTAGTAGATTTGATTATCGCTTAACGATTGCGTAATCAGTAATCATATACTTATATATTAATAATACTTGGCTTTCTCCTTAGAACATCATATCAGCTATTTTATGGTTCCGGAGCTCAAAAAGAGAAATAAATTTCTTAATTAAAGGATCACTTTGTTGTCCGCTTGTTTGTTCGACAAGTGTGATATTGCATAACAAGGAGTGTAACTTTCCAGGCTTTGTATTTTTAGATCGTAAAGTTATAAGTAAATCTTAGAGCAGAATAATGATATTGATAATTATAATAGTATAGTACTATGTACCCTGATTAAATTACTAGATTAGTATACACTATAACTTTCATACGAATGGATCTTATAGGTACAGCAGGGGTTCATTTTGAAACTCATGTGACGTAATCATCCTTTATTGCTTTTGACTGGTGATAATTTATTTACCTTTTTAATCCTAGGCTCAGCGACGCTCAGCACATCCTGAAGCGATAGTCTCGCCGCGCCTCCCCGCAGCCTCCACATCGGGTTCTCGGCCCCGCACCGCCCCCTCAGGCAAGCTGTGGTGTCCGCAGGCATAACGTTGGTTGCGTCTTGAGGTGGTGTCAAACATTACGTTAAACACTTTAGATGAATCTCTAACAAAAAATCACCTATTATTTATAAATACATACTTAAATACATAATGGTAAAAGATGGTAGGTAATAGTATAGATTCTACCCTGGTTGGCAGATTCATTGATCTACATGTGATAAGGGGTCGGTGAACCTGCCAATTGGAAGTAATGCTAAAATGAGGAATACATTTTAATGTATTGCACTAACCTACTAACATAGTCTATAAGTTACATTGTTACTAACTATTACTTACTAACTATCTATGGACATACTATGGTCTGAAAATAAATGATTTTTATTTTTATTTTATAATCACACCCTGACACGAAACAAACACTGGTGCTCATCATACAAATATTTGTCCTGAGAGGCAATCGAACCCACGAGTCATGGAACAACTATACGCTTCTTCTATAAAAACGCATTCAGGAGACTATTTGGGCCGATGTATTCTCTATGATTGGGGCTGTGTCCTGGCGCTTTGGTGCGATAGCGCACACGGACGGCTCTTTCTCAATAAAGACGAGAAGTCTTAAATACGAACCTTTCTTCTGCTGTGCTGTGGCGACTTTCATGTACAACTAAGACTAACACTTGAACTCAACTGACATAGTGTTACTCGGTAGTAGAAGAGCTATGTTTACTCTTTGCTAATACTATCTCCCGCCCTCGAGTTCACGCTAAAATAATCTACTATAATTAAAAACCTTGTGTTTTATACATGGTTTTGTATGAAAACATACGTTTATTTTAGATAATAAAAATCAGTAATAAAAAAACACAGCATTAATTATGTCTTTTTAATATTATATTACTTGTTACATCAGAAGAATAAATCGGAATAGTCTGATTTTTTTTATCTTAAGCCTATTCGTATTTACAATGATAGTGTACGTATTCCTATATTTTCCCAGTTCATCAGATAAACTAAAATAATGAAAATATTTATCTGTATAACATACACACCCACTGATTATTTGTTCGTAAACCAGCCTTTATAAGGAATTTGCATTTCAATTAATTAATGGCACCTACGTAACAAGAATGTAGGTACTTATTTTAAATTTGAATTTTCTTGTGTTTATCATTCGTGTGTTTCAACGTGAATGTGAATAAATATCCTATCTATCTGTCTATGTTACGAGTACCTTCCCACTATGACATAATTGGTTCCAATTACGACTGTCTTCACCCTTCAAGTTCATGGTCAAATCAGCATCTATAAAGCAAATATCTGTGCCAGTGACTTCACCGTTCTTTACACATTTTGCATTGTATCTTTACTCCTATGGCTCGCAGCGTGATGTTATGTAGCCTAAAGCCTTTCTCGATAAATGATATACCTATCTGTCGCAGTCATCTGGTTGAATCAGCTATTTGATTGGATCACTAGCGCGTTCATTGAATGACGACGTTAAATTGAATGACTAAAGGACAACTCGTCAAGTTGTTCAATATAACGTTCAACTTCTTGACTGAGCGTCATTTAGCATAGTCGTTGAATGGGATATAGCTGACTTTGTAATGTTTGATTAGTGTTTGTCCATCAACCATACGATAATAGTCCAGTCATTTAAGCTTAAATTAGGTAAGAATCTCGGAATTCGAGATACCCAGCTGTAATTCTGTAAATATTTAGATATTGACACCCTAAAAGTGGTCTCAAAACCTACATATGGTAGGGTGTACGCAACTATTAAATTTTCAATGTCAAATGTCACAAATATCAGTTTTATGAACTTTTGAGCGAAACGGCAAGTTTTATCATCAAAATGTGTAGGAGAAAATTGCTTATCATCTATTTATCTATAAAAATTGTCTGTACGTTTTATTCCTAAGATTCACCATTTCAGAGATACAGCGATGCAAATAGTTGAAAAAGTTGTATTTTCAAAAGCTTCCAGACCCCCGTGCGATTGTGCTAGACAGTTAAAATTTTCACAACTGATGTATTTCAGTAGCCTCTATAACATCTAATACTAGAAAAAGCTTAAAACCTAAATATTTAAGTGGGTTCTTATACAAAACTATGGTTTTTTTTTCTCACACTTGGCCGGTTTTTAACGTGGTTACCCCAGTAAACATATTCCAGACGACACCTTTTATACGTGAAGAACACGTTGTTTATATGGAAGCCTAGTTAAATAATTGTTTTATGTTGTTTTTAGTACTATAAATGTACGTTTCAGTACATTTAAACTGCTTATTAAGGGTCAAAAAGTACGAAATAACCAATTATTAGAATTTCTGTTTGAAGTATAACTGAAAAAAAATACATTATAAAAATGTTAACTGTCCATCTAACTCGATTATGAACGTGAAGATCCATATTAACCAAATTTAATTTAATGAAACGCAGAAATCTTAAATCTTCTGAATACTGAAAACAATACAAAACAATTATTTAACTGGGCTTCCTTATAAACAACGTGTTCTTCATGTATAAAAGGTGTCGTCTGGAATAGGTTTACTGGGGTAACCACGTTAAAAAACGGCCAAGTGTGAGAAAAAAAAAACGATAGTTTTTGTATGAGAACCCACTAAAACATTGGTTTTAAGCTTTTTCTAGTATTAGATGTTATAGAGGCTACTAAAATACATCATTCGTGAAAATTTTAACTGTCTAGCACAATCGCACGTGGGCCTGGAAGCTTTTGAAAATACAACTTTTTCAACTATTTGCATCGCTGTATCTCTGAAATAGTGAATCTTAGAAATAAAACGTACAGACAATTTTTATAGATAAATAGAAGATAAGTAATTTTCTCCTACACACTTTTATGATAAAACTTCCCGTTTCGCTCAAAAGTTCATAAAACTGATATTTGTGACATTTGACCTTGAAAATTTAATAGTTGCGTACACCCTACAATATGTAGGTTTTGAGAACACTTTTAGGGTGTCAATATCTAAGTATTTACAGACTTACAGCTGGGTATCTCAAACTCCGAGATTTTTTCCTAATTTGACTGGACTATAAGAAGAAGAAGGCTGAATAGAGCTATTAGCTACTTAAAAGATAACTAACTATAGATTTTAAAAAAATGAGGACATGACATAACCACCTTAATAAGAATTTTTATTATATTTTAACAATTTTAAGTCTAAAGACACTTAGGCTAAAAATATCATATTTTTTCAAAAGTACTGTATTAAAAGTTGGGGAAGAGGAAAAGGTTGGTAGCGCACTTGTAACTCCACTAGTTTTGCGTAGCGATTGCTGCCGCCTACGGACACCCCCATGGGCGGCGGCAATCGCTTACCACCAGGTGATCCATCAGCTCGTCTGACATCCTATTGCACAAAAAAAATTTAAGAGTACTTGAGACTCCAAAAAGTCTCTTTAAATCTCTATTTCCTCAAAAAAAAAACAACACAGTGTTATTCGCTTAGATCTGTACCAGCTGTTTGACGCCACTTTGTTTTGATGAGCACTAACGCCGCAGTGGAAAAAAAATAACTAAATTACAATCACCTGACTGATTTTACGTCCGCTACGTTCAAAGGGCTATGTTACAATCCGATAACTTGTTGGACGTTGAGTGAGCCTTGTTCATTCAACGTTTGGCCTAGTCATTCAATTAAACGTCGTCATTTGATAAACGCGCTAGTGATCCAATCAAATAGCTGATTCAACCAGATGACTGCGACATATCCAACATAACAAATATTTTTTCAATTCGAACCAGTAGTTTCTGAGATTAGGGCGTTTGAACAAACAAACTCTTCAGCTTTATAATATTAGTATAGATTGAACATTAGGGTTGAACGAAAAAAAAAAATTTGGGACGCTTTACCGTAAAAGTCGTTAACCTTCTGCCTGTGAATTTTGTTTTGTTTATCACATTCAATATTGATTTATTTATTTTTAACCGACTTCAAAAAAAGGAGGAGGTTCTCAATTCGTCTGTATGTATAATATTTTTTTTTTTTTTTTTTTTTATGTATGTTCACCGATATTTTCGTCAATTATAGACGGATTTCAAAAATTTTTTTTTGGTTGGATACAGTTCACTTCCGAGGTGGTCCCATTTTCACCAGTCCCGGATCTGATGATGGGATCCAGGAGAAATCGAGGGCAACCTTCAAATTTTATAGGGACATGTACCGCGTTTTGCATATTATCTGAAGTTATATTGGCATTTGCTTCTGGAAATCATAATCTTATGAGGCTGAGCTGATGATGGAAGGTCAACTCCTTAATACTTAGGAGTAAAAGGAGTAAAAGGATAATTCTTTCAATACTGTATACATATTAAGACTACTAGTTATAATATCAGTAGCATTATAGGTGAGCTGAACTAATAGGGTGACCAGTCTAGGATCTGATGATGAGATCCAGGAGAAATCGAGGGCAACCCTCAAATTTTATAGGGACATGTACCGCGTTTTGCATATTATCTGAAGTTATATTGGCATTTGTTTCTGGAAATCATAATCTTATGATGCTGAGCTGATGATGGAAGGTCAACTTCTTAATACTTAGGAGTAAAACAAAAAAAAAACCGCCTTCAAAAACCCGACTCACTAAAAATTACAAAATAATATAATATGAACATTAATCTGGGTATGAATTTGATATGTTGTTGAAGGCGGTGCCGTTTATATTTCATGCAGTTTTCCTCAAAAATTTAAGTGGCACCGCCTTCAACAACATATCAAATTCATACCCAGATTAATGTTCATATTATATTATTTTGTAATTTTTAGTGAGTCGGGTTTTTGAAGGCGGTTTTTTTTTTGTTTACAATTTTTTTTCATCCTTTTTAGTGTAAAATTTTTTTACACCCTATTAGTTCAGCTAACCTATAATTCTACTGATATTATAACTAGTAGTATCAATATGTACACAGATTTGAAAGAATTATCCCTTTACTCCCAATTATTAAGGAGTTGACCTTCCATCATCAGCTCAGCATCATAACATTATGATTGCCAGAAGCAAATGCCAATATAACTTCAGAAAATATGTAAAACGCGGTACATGTGCCTATAAAATTTGAGGGTTGCCCTCGATTTCTCCTGGATCCCATCATCAGATCCTAGACAGGTCAACCTAATAGTTTAGCTCACCTGTAATGCTACTGATATTATATCTTGTAGTCTTAATATGTATACAGTATTGAAATAATTATTCTTTTACTCATAACTATTAAGGAGTTGACCTTCCATCATCAGCTCAGCATCATAAAATTATGATAGCCAGAAGCAAATGCCAATATGACTTCAGATAATATGCAAAACGCGGTACATGTCCCTATAAAATTTGAAGGTTGCCCTCGATTTCTCCTGGATCCCATCATCAGATCCGAGACTGGTGAAAATGGGACCACCTCGGAAGTAAACTCTATCCAACCAAAAAAAATTTTTGAAATCCGTCAATAATTGACGAAAATATCGCTGAACATACATAAAAAAAAAAAAAACAAAAAAAATATTATACATACAGACGAATTGAGAACCTCCTCCTTTTTTGAAGTCGGTTAAAAAGGATAATTCTTTCAATACTGTATACATATTAAGAATTCTAGTTATAATATCAGTAGCATTATAGGTGAGCTGAACTAATAGGGTGACCAGTCTAGGATCTGATGATGGGATCCAGGAGAAATCGAGGGCAACCCTCAAATTTTATAGGCACATGTACCGCGTTTTATATATTTTCTGAAGTGATATTGGCATTGCTTCTTGCAATCATAATGTTATGATGCTGAGCTGATGATGGAAGGTCAACTCCTTAATTGTTTGGAGTAAAAGGATAATTCTTTCAATACTGTATACATATTAAGACTACTAGTTATAATATCAGTAGTATTACAGGTGAGCTGAACTAATAGGGTAACAAAAGATTTAACACTAAAAAGTATGAAAAAAAATTGTAAACAAAAAAAAAACCTCCTTCAAAAACCCGACTCACTAAAAATTACAAAATAATATAATACGAACATTTATAATCATCTGGGTATGAATTTTATATGTTTTTGAAGGCGGTGCCAATCAAATTTTTGAGGAAAAAGAAGCACTCTGTGCTTGTCTGTTTGAAATATAAACGGCACCGCCTTCAACAACATATAAAATTCATACCCAGATGATTATAAATGTTCGTATTATATTATTTTGTAATTTTTAGTGAGTCGGGTTTTTGAAGGCGGTTTTTTTTTTGTTTACAATTTTTTTAATTAATTTCTCTGTTTTACTGAATCATCCTATACATGTTTGTTACTATTTACTTACAACTACTACACACCACTGACGTCACGCTTACTTAATTCCAATAAGTTTTATCGCGAGCGTTTGATGTGGCCAGTTTATTACCTAATAAACTATCGTATCTACGCATAAATTTCACAATAGGTACATTTATTGAATTATATCATCGCTAATTCGTATGGTACGTTTACACTACGTATAGTATCTGAACTTACAGGTTTAGTTAAACTTAACCTGTAAAATTGGCTTAATATTATATGCATGCAAAATTCACAAATCTATCATCAGTTAATATAAACTTGTATTAGGGATTATTTATTTGTTACATGGATCGACTGTTTAATAATCGCACGCAATGAAATTCAGCTTAAGCCACCGGATTGACCAGCTGACAGTGTCCTCGATTTTTTATTTATTTATTGAACCTTAACATTATATTATACACCATGAAATTTTTGTGGCTGTTTTCCCGCAGTAAAATGATTGTATCTTAGTAGCACAATAGATTTGTGCAGTTCTTTTTTATTGAAATCAACAAATGCCGGTTTTACGAAACCTTTGCCGAAACTCGAAAGCACGTTCAAACCGCTTTATTACTTACGGCGTAGAGCTCCTTTAGCTTTAAGCATCGATTTCATGCGGCAAGCAGTGCCTGATTACGTCACATCTTATAAAAAAACGATAGCTTCTCTCGTTTTCGAGTTGGAAAATTATTAATTATTTTGAAATTTAAAAAAAAATTTCAAAGAATAATTGGAATCTATACTAATATTATAAAGCTGAAGAGTTTGTTTGTTTGTTTGTTTGTTTGAACGCGCTAATCTCAGGAACTACTGGTTCGATTTGAAAAAATCTTTTTGCGTTGTATAGACCATTTATCGAGGAAGGCTTTAGGCTATATAACATCACGCTGCGACCAATAGGAGCAAAGATACAATGGAAAATGTGTAAAAAATGGGGGGAAACGCGAACGAAGTCGCTGGCACAGCTAGTATTATATAATTTCATTAATCAATTATTCATTATCACAATCTATTTCCGAGTTGTATAGTTAATTTAAGAAAAAAAATTGTAAATAGAGCTATCAGTGTTGAGAGAGAAAGCACCTCCTGGTGTGGTTAATGTGGATGTGGATGTACAGACGCTATGAGTCACACTCGCTAGTAGGCCTGCAGTAGAACTTGGCGCTCAAAACCTGCAGAGGCGCGTGTCTCGCTACGCCCTCCACCCCGCGCTGCTGCTGCAGATGCTGTGAGTCCTGAGTGTGACGCGGGGAAGGACGGAAGGCGTGGCGGGACACGCATCTAAGTTTTATCCAACAGGGATTCTCTGAACCTAGTATTAGCCGACATGGTATCGGATAGACCTAGTTTTATCCAACAGGGAATGGCTGGACCTAGTTGTAGCCGGCATAATGAAGGCTAGACCTAGTTTTATCCGGAAACAATCGGCTACACCTAGGTTTAGCCAAGAGTAAGTGGCTACACCTAGTTCTAGCCGGCTAAACCTAGGTGTAGCCGCACTTCGGGTTTTAGCCGTAACATATATACAATTTCTTTTTACCTTTAGTATGTTTTTGGTTTTACTACATTTATATTTATCCCTTCAGTAGTTTTTCTGTAGGTAACTTCATAATTAAGTAGCTTAAGAAAATCTGTTATCGTAACTTAATTTTTTTTTTTTTCAATAGATATATTATATTGATGTCCTTCTTTATTTTATTATGTCGATAGGGCCCTATTTAACAAATAAATAATATGTTTGTAAATTTGTGCCTAATCATTGGTGTTATACACACTCCAACGTCTTTTATCAGCATCACTAGGGTCATAGGGATTAGCATGTTTTTAATTCTGACGGTCAGTATATTTGTATATGAGTGATTCTTCCGTTTCGTCCAAATCTCAAAGATTTTGAGAAAAAAAAATTTTTAATCGATTTTACAAAAAAAGTTGCATATAATCATTAATGTACCTTTTAAGTATAGATTATCAGTAAAGGCCTTCATGAAAAAACTTTAATTGTCAAGAAAATAGATGGAATGTAATTAACCCACGGAAGGTAATGAAATAAGTGCGGAAGGTAATGATTGAATTTGGAAGGTAATGAAATAAAATTAAATATGACGGTAGTTTAATGATTTTGTATGGAAAGTAATGACCAATCAGAAGATGAAATCTTTTACGTCCCTATAACTTGGGTAGGTATATGATTTTAAATATTTTTGGACTATAAATAAAAGACGTGGGTGTGTAATCAAACTTTTGTTTTATTAATTACATGTGTTATTCATGAACGAATATAGTAGTTGTTATTTTATAAAGTAATGGAAAAATAATCAAAAAGGAATGAAATATTCAAGCGCACCCCATATGAATATGGGAATAAGCGTTAGAAGGATGATGAATAAAAATAAAAAACTAAAAAAAACAACAAAACAACCTTCTAGAATAAAAACTTTGTTAAAAAATCAACTAAGTAGGCTGATCATGAAAAATACAAATTAGAGAAGGAGAAACAAAAGAGGAAATACTTTGTAAAGAAGAAAAAAAAAACATAAGTATAACAGACATAACGGCACGACAAAAGAGGGAGCGAAGGCGAAATTGTTGAAAAAACTCCAAAAAATATTTAAATAAGCTGAAAGAGCAGAAAAAATTGCAAAGAATTTTAATAGATAACTCTCCACCCAGTAGTGAGACTGAGGAAATTATAAACATGCCAGATCTAATACACGACCCTCGTTACAAGAAGAATCCACATCAAGCCAAAGTACACCGAAGTCACATTTAGTGCAGAAAACAACTAGTACCTACTTCAAACGCAATGAGGAAGCTGCGATACAGATCTAAAAAGCAATAACAATTGTACAGAATGAAATTGACAAACTAAGTAAAAGAGAAAGCGATTTTAAGAAGACACTTATTTATGGAGCGGAAATTACAAAAAGTTAAGATTCAAGATAGCATAGAAAAGGAAGAAGATGAAGTCATAAAAGACATAAATAATGAGAAGGTACAAGAAGTGAAAAAGAAGCCTTTTTTAATGAAACAGTTTGTCGAAAAGTATCAGAAAAATACAAAAGCCTTCCGAAAAAAGAGAATAGATCTTTAACTGGAGATATAATTGACAATTCGAGGCTCAAACGGTATGGGATATTGTCAAATATTACTTTTGCTTCTTCGAAAAGAAAAAATCGTATTTCCTGGCGCCATTTGACTGTTTTCATCTTCTTGTAGAAAATTTTCAATACGTTGTTCTAGTTTCGCAGTTTTATTATCTAGAGCCTCGAATTATCAGTTATATCTCCAGTAGTAGATCTTTTCTTTTTTTTCGGAAGGCTTTTGTATTTTTCTGATACACCTCGACAAACTGTTTCATGAAGCAATAGCTTCCTTTTCACTACTTGTACCTTCTCATTATTTATGTCTTTTATTACTTCATTTACTTTCTTTTCTTTGCTATCCTGAATCTTATCTTTTTGTAACTTCCGTTCCATGAATAAATGTCTTCTTCAAATCGCTTTCTCTTTTTTTAGTTTGTCAATTATTCTGTAAAATTGTTATTGCTTTTTTAGATCTGAATGGCAGCTTCCTCATTGCGTTGGATTATTAGTTTTTTTTATGCATTAAATGTGACTTCGGTGTACTTTGGCTTGATGTGAATTCTTCTTGTAACATAAGAGGGTCGCGTATTGTAGGATCTGGCATTTTTATAATTTTCTCAGTCTCACTACTGGGTAGAAAGTTATCTTTTAAAATTCTTTGCAGTTTTTGCTGATCTTTCAGCTTATTTAATTTAATTTTTTGAGTTTTTTCGCCATCTTCGTCTTTGCTCCCTCTTTTGTCGTGCCGTCATGTCTGTTATACTTAGGACTTTTTTCTTTCAATTTTTTACAAAGTATTTTGTTTCTACTCCTCTAATTTGTATTTTTCATGATCAGCCTTGATTTCTGCGTATTTTAACTTCTTTCGCAATCTGTCTTTAGCTATTTTTTCTTTTTTAGTTGCCCTTTTCTTCGGCTTCAACATTGTTGCAGATGTATAATGTATCTAAAAAACAAAAACTAAGCAAAATAATCGAATATTTCACGAAACCTTCATCATTAATTAGGTACCTACTTACTCCGTTTGTTCAGTAGTTTTTCAGTTTATTGCGAACTGACAGAAAGGCAGACAGAAAGAAAGAAGCAGCGGGGAATTATTATAAACTAACAAGTACAATAATACTGACATATACTTACACAAGTTATAATTCGATATAATCAAAATAATAGAAGAAAAATTAACAAAGAGACATACTAAGGAACATATTAATTTTATATTAAAAAAAAATCATTACCCTCCAAAGTGACTCATTCCCCTCCGTTAAAAAATTGGAGGGAATGGAAGGGAATGATACGGAAGGGAATGAAGTTTGAGCGGTTTTTCTGAATTTACTCGTGAATTAATAAAGGCTAGATATTCATAATTAATTGATAACTAGACCCTACAGTAGGCAGTTACCTAAAGTAAAAATTTTTTTTTTACTTTATACACTTACTTACAAAAACTTTGGAAGGTAATGTTTACTTCTCGTGACAAACGCTGTTTTCAGCAATTAAATCGTGAAAATATTTTGTCCGGGCAGCGTGCGTCCTGTCCTGATGACTTGTATCGACGCACTATGGTCTAGGGAGTGCCTTTTTTTTGGCAAGAAATAGATAGTATAGTACGTGAATTAAAAATTTAATGTTCAATTTTCGTGGAAGAAAATGTTGTTTTTGGGTTGACAAAACTTTAAAGACGATTCTTTCTATGTTAAACACGTATAAAAAATACTGTATTGCAAGTTTATAATAGTCAATGAATACATTAGTATATAAGAATAAAAATTATGTACATTTCCCCTAGGAAAGTCACCAAATATGTGTCACAACGTTCTAAGGAACCATTTAAACAAGGAGGGGAATGAAAAAAATGCATGTTTTTGTTCTAAACTTTTTTTTATTATGAATATTAAACCTGATATAGATGATGGATATTCAAGATAAAAGTACGTCCTACCTTATTGAATAAAAAAAATAAGGTTAATTACAATATTCATAATGACTTTTGGCCTGGAAAGGCGATTAGGACGAAACGGAAGAATCACTCATATTTGACTAACCTACTGTTTTTAGATCGCATTTTAGTTACAGGATACTTGTTGGGAAGTATTTAGGACAAAAATTGCATATCTTGAGTATTTTTAGCTGTTATAAAGCTGTTTTTGAGGCTCCTCTCCAGCATGATACACAATAAAATAATACTGACTCCACTATACTCTTTTTCAGCTAAGATGATCCCTGTGACACTTCATTGTGTTCTGAATCACGCATCTTACGATTGACATACGAAAATAATTTTATTGCACACTTTTTTCATTTTATTGCGGCGTCATTAGGAAAAATATTAAAATAAATATTATTATACTTTTAAATGACAAACAGTATCGTTTAGTTAAATTTAATGAAATAGAACATTAAAAAAAAATACCTATGCAGTTCGTATACGTAGAATGGAACGTAGTAACTCTGACTGAATTCCATTCTACGTAATACGAACTGCATAGGTATTTTTAAAAAAAAATCTATTACTTTAAATTAAACTAAACGATACTGTTTCCCTTTTAAAAGTTTAAAATTATTAATTTAATATTTTTCCTAATGAAGCCGCAATAAAATTAAATAAGTGTGCAATAAAATTATTTTCGTTTGTCAAACGTAAAATGCGTGATTCAGAACACAATGAGGTGTCACAGGGATCATCTTAGCTGAAAAAGACTATAATAACATATGTATATATACCCTCTTCACTAATAAACTATGTGCGATATATCGTAGTTTTTTAAATATAACATTTATTTCCGTAATTTACCTACCAATAGGTCAATAAAACATAGGTTGTTTGAAACTTAAAGAGCTGTCAATAATTACGCTTATGTACTTAGATGAAAGCGTATTTAATGGACAGAGTCGGACAATCACAACAAAACCTTTACACAATCAAACGGTCAGGACAAGTGTGCGCTATTAGATTAAGTTCTGGAGAGTTTTTGGAAATGATTATTTTCCGTGATGTGAAATTTATGTATTTAGTTTTTTCTGAAGCCATTGACAGATATTGTTCAATCCAGTCTGGACACAATCATATACATCAGTCCAAGTATCGGCAGAGAACAAAATTGCTGTGTCATCAAATCAGCATATGATATTATATGATGGTAGACGAGTACCTATCGTAAAGGTCATTTACAAAAACCAGGAAAGGCTTATATACTTATACTTGTATAAACTCTTTACCAGCCCTATGCTGGTAAATTTTATTTAAACAATCAAAATCATAATAATAATATCTTTATTTACTCAACACAATAAAAAAATAAACAATTTGTTTGTCATCTCGTCGGTACCTACATACCTATTTACCCATTTTAATTTCACGACGTTAATAAGCTTTAAGTTTTCTAGAGAGTTGTTGGAAACCGCCTCTCCATTCATAATATAATTAAAAATTCTTTAGTGTTCTGTAATCCTCTTAATACGATAACGATTTACATACTTATTAATTTGCGATTACTGTAGTTGAAATTGAAAGATTTGATCCACCACTTCAAATTGTAGATAAAAATGGTTCTAATTAAACCGTTTATCACTTGTTTGTGGAGGACGACAGTAATACTCAAGCAAATAATATGAACAAGGAACGTAACAATACTAAAATTATTAAGAAAATGTATCGTAATACACACCACTCTACACCGTGAAATTTGAGTGGTTGTTTTCCTGTGGCAGAACGCTTTGCCTTTAGTAATACTATCGAATCATGCAAATTTTTCCTCGAAATTTTTTATATAAAGCGGTTCGAACGTGCTTTCGAGATTCGGTGAAACTTTTCGTAAAACCGGCATTTATTGATTTTAATAAAAAAAACCTGCACAAATCTATTGTGCTACTGAGATGGAATCATTTTACTGCGGGAAAACAACCACTAAAATTTCACGATGTATAGCGGACCTATGTAGATGGAAAGAGAGTTATTGAAGAACTTCCTTACTCCGGGCTGAGTAATTTCATTACAGAAAAACTCACACAAATTTTGCCCGACCCCGAACTCGAACCTCGGACCTCTCGGTCCTAACGCAGCACTTGCTACCAATAGACCAACGAGGCAGTTTGAATCTAAAGTATGGAGCCCATTGAATATGCAAATGCACCACATGGTAGCAAGTGCTGAGATAGAACCGAAGTTTGAGTCCGAGGTCAGGCCAAATTTGTGGAACTTTTTCTGTCAAAAATTACTCAGCCCAGAGTTAGGAAATTGGCGGATGCCCGTCCGTGCCTTGGAAAGCACGTTTAGCCGGTGGTCCTGCTCCTAATCTCTCACCGTTCATTTCGGATTGCCGTCTCACGGAACTATGAGAGTAAGGGAACAGAGAGTGCTCTTGGGTTTGCGCGCACACTTGTGCACTATTTTAATGTCCTACGCAGTTGGCTCCCCATTTAGCAGTTGGATCTCCATTGAGATCTGCTGCCATGGTCGAAATTGGTCGGACGCCTTAATAGGAATATTATTAAATAGTATGTTTAAATTTTGTTGAATAAATATTTTGGAACTCATTTCCTAGTATATATTTTTGTTTAAGTACCTACATTATGTCACTGTCAAGAACGTATAATGAAAAACTAAGTGCAGACATACCAATTCTCAATTAACAATTATATAAGCCAACAGCTTGAGCTGTCTGCTCCTGTTACTAAGTGAAATTAACCGTAGCGTATGCGGTTCAGCTTAATTTCCTTTTTGATAGAGAAGTCATTAGTGCCGATTTCGATCAGATTGTCTTGCACGGCGTGCTCTGTGCAGAACTCGGTGATCCTCTTGCACGCCTCCCGGAGGATGTCCTCCGGCGTCGTCAGCACGATGCGCATGAAGTTCGGATACGAAAAACACTGAAAAGGGACAATTAAAAAGTCATTTCTTTTTAATAATATAAAAGCCTTCCTCTTGAATCCCTCTATCTTTTAAAAAAAACCACATCATAATCCGTTATTTAGTTTTAAAGATTTAAGCATACGTATGGACAGACAGACGCGGGAAGCGACTTTGCTTTATACTATGTAGTTAATACTATGTAGGTAACAATGTCTTCATCGGTAGGTGCTCGTGAACACTACAGTGAACAGGTTAAATAATCATTAGACTTTAAAACTTAACAAATTAATATGTATGTTTCAATATCATTCTGAATTTTCGAATTATTAACATTTATAAACGCTGTTCAGTAGATGTAGACGTATTTATAATTATAAGAATTATCAGTTTATAGTGTAGTAGATTACATCCTGAATCCACGCTTAGTAGGTAAAAAGTATGCATGAACGTAATGTTAAAGTTGCAGTAGGTACTGAATCCAACTATTGATCACATTATTTGAGTCCCTCATCTGCCCTACTATCTCAACCTTCATAGACAATAAAATTTCGGATCTTCAACATGGATTTAGACCACGTCGATCCACGCAATCAAATCTCATTCTTTTAATATCCGATCTATCTGATAAAGTCTATAAAGGTATGCAAGTCGATGCTGTTTATACAGATTTTAGTAGTGCTTTTGACAAAGTCGACCATAGAATATTGCTTCAAAAGCTAAATGTAATAGGTGTAGAACATTCTTTATTGAGTTGGTTTGATTCATAGCGTAGTGATTGGTGGTCATGAATCAGAGACTTACATTTCTAAATCCGGTGTACCCAAGGCTCCTATTGGGGTCCTGTTCTCTTCTTAATTTTCATAAACGATATAACAGATAAAATTCAACATAGCAAAATTTCATTATTATGCCGATGACCTTAAAATCTATAAAACAATTAGAAGTGCTATCGATGCAGAACTTTTGCAGAGCGACATTGACAACATCATAGACTGGTACAATGTTAACAATATGCTTCTCAATCCGGCTAAATGTGTCCATATAAAGTATGCACGAAAGAGAAATGCGATCGAAACATCGTACAACATCGGCGGCATAGCACTAGGTGAAGTTAGGACCATTCGGGATCTTGGTGTAAATATTGACAGCCAGCTAAAATTCACGACACACGTTGATTCAGCAGTGTCCAAAGCAGCCCGAATGCTTGGTTTTCTTAAAAGAAATACCTTAGGCTTCAATCAACGCACCAAAGTCATCCTGTATAACTCTCTGGTGCGCACTCGCCTAGAATATGCATGCATCACCTGGAGTCCGTGTTATGAGGTACATTAACACAAAATGTCCAGCGTGCTTTCACCAGGCATCTTGCATTTTCATGCAGAAGCTTCTCACACAGAAACCCATATAAAGTACGGCTTGATAAATTCAAGACGATTAGTCTCAAAAATCGAATACTCTTATCAGGTACGTGTAATAGATTGCTTTATTTACTTTTAGAATTAATTGTGTAATATAATTATAGCGTTTTCTAAAGTGAGTGCTGTGCTCACATCTAATTGGCATGTATGACAAAACAGAACAGTATAATAGTGAATGTACTAGTGAAAAATTATTTTATATGTGTTGTTGGTGTGCCTTCTTAATAAAAATAAAATTAAAATCACAACACTATAGATTTATCTGGTGGAGGGCACGCACTCTCACTGAAAAGCCACGTAAAATGGCAGACTCTGTATATTATAAACTAGGTAAAATGGTAATATTCACTTTAGATGACAACTTACTTTTACTTATTGTGAAATTAACATCAATTTATTTCTATTAATCTATCCAGACTGTGTTTGGTGTGTTCCGAAGCAGTATTTCTGCACCTAACTGGTTACTAACCATCACCTAGCCACATACTCTTAGAGGCTTATATCCTTACTAATATTGTATATAAATGCGAAAGTAACTCTGTCTGTCTGTCTGTTACGCTTTCACGCATAGATTACTGAACCGATTTAAATGAAATGGTAAAGGTACAGATACAGTCCAGAGCCTGAGAAAGGACATAAGCTACTTTTTACCCGAGTACGCTTTAAAGAAGTAATGTTTTACCCGTTAAACGTCTCTCTACGCGGACGGAGTCGCGGGCGGAAAGCTAGTCAATAATAACACATCATGGTCTTACGATTATCCTTTAACTCAACTGCGTAACAAGTTGGTTGTGGTTGGTTTAGTTGACTTTTAAATATAGGGTGGGAAGGGAGCGACAATACGAAGACTCGTAAATAAAACCCACCTGCCCAGGTATGCAGAGCACGGATTGTTCAGTGTACAATCGCTCGATGAACTGCAGCTCGTTCTTGAAGGAAGGGAACATGCTCATCTTGATGCCGATCATCATGTACATGGAGCCCTGCGGCATCACGGGGCGCAGCCCCGGCGCCCGCTGCAGCTCCGCCCACGCCAACACAGCTTGACTCTTGAAACGAAAGAAATGGTAAATTTTTAATTTTGTATATTACATTAAATGAGATAGGATTTGCTCACCGTATGAATAGGTAGTAAAATAGCAAGCAGAAAGTTTAAGATTAGAGGACAGAAAAGACATTCGTTGAAAGTATTTTCCGGAGTGAATGTAATGAAAACTAACCCCCAAACAGTTGCAGTTTTACGATTCCACTTTCGATTGTATTTGTAGTTAAAATAATACTAGAAACCTCTAATATTACATTTAATTTATTTAAAAAACAAACAATTTAAATACTTAATTCACGGTGATTGTCATATATTCTCACGTACTCAAATTAGAATGGAAAACAAATGTTTCGAAGCGTCTTTATTTCTATTGTCTCACCTAGATAGATAGAAATCTTTTAAGTTTTAACAATCTTATTAAAATATAAAAAAGACGCGTGGCACTCCGGGACTGCCGCGGTAAAGCTATTGCATAGCATTTTGTATCAACTTATGCAATTATAGATTATTTTTTTTATTGCGTTCGTCCGATTTCGGAGCAGCTCGTCTCGATTCGTGCGAGTTTCGTAGAGTCGTACAATACGTCTAATCGCACGCACACAACGCCGTGTCGAAGACTGCCGAACTCAAACGAGGAGACGAGTGAGAAGCATGAGGTTTCTTTCGTTACGGAATTTATGGATTCGGTCCCCGCGCTCAAGGCCCGCGATAGAAGCTATGCAATAGCTTAAAAATAACATTGTTGATATTCTAATGTGAGTGTTAGTCAACAGGTTTCCTTTCGTAAGATAAAAATGTATTTAATTCAAATAAGCAAGCAACTGACAAAAATTTTTAATTAATTAAAAAGTCTTACCTCAATAAAGGACATTATTCCAGTGAAGAAGTGCTGAGGTGTAGTTTTCAGTATCGTCGGTAACGCGTCTTGAATCAGTTTACTCGGTCCGAGGATCCTGCCGCTCAAGTTGCCCAAGCCTTTTCTGATTTCTTTCCCGAAAACGTTATTGCGGTCGTGGATGATTAACCAACCCATGCGCCAGCCCGGGACCAGGAATCTCTTGGTGAGCCCGCTGCAGGTGAGGATGGGGACGTCTTTGGAGAGAGCTGATATTGCTGTGTAAGTCTGACCGGAGAACACAAAGTGCTCATATATCTCATCAGCTATTATCGGAACGCGGTACCGCGACGCGATGTCTAGTATCTCTAGCAAATGCTCCTTGGAGTACACCGACCCGCAAGGGTTAGAAGGATTGAGGACCACGATGGCTGCAGTATTGCAATCAATTTGTTTTTCTAAACTGTGCAAATCTACCTTCCATTGCTGGTCTGGCTGAAATTAACGTTAATAACAAGTTCAATAACATAATTAAACAGAAATATCCACAAAAAATCGTCGATGGCTGAGTGGTTAAGGTGGCGTGGCTGCGAAATTTCGCCAGTTCAAACCCCACCACGAACCACTGTGTTTTTATATGTACGGTTATGGAAAAACATGCTTTAACGGTGAAGGAAAAGCATCGTGAGGAAACCAGCACACCGATGAAGAAATTCTAACGTTGAGTAAACGACCAACTCGCTCTTAGGCAGTGCGTTTGACTAAAACCTTATTCCTCTAGTATAGGGCCCGTGCCCCACAGCTGTCGCGACGTATATGGGCATTGGGCTGATGATGATCCACGAATCTATTGCCGCGATGACAATTATTTTATTGATTTTTAGAACAACAAAGTACTCCGTGCTTACTTTCATGGAATACCGATTACTCAAATCTCTACCAAGATAATTATTTATTTTCTTATTAAATTATTTTGTATTTTTTAGTATCTGACAAACTTGAAGTTTTTTAAAGGCGGTTCACTTCGGGATCTATTAATATTTTTTTATAATAGTAAACATTCCTATATTTATCTCTTGGAATTTAATGGATACGAATGTCATAATTAACCTTAGGTTTGAATGACAATCTACCCACACCTACATGACTAAGGTAACCGTTTTAAATTGCCAGACAGCCAACTATAACATAATTTTAAATAGTATAACATGCAGGTGCATAGTATCTACCTACAGGAATATGACATCATATTTATATGACAATATAAATTTACCAGTATGTCACTAAAATAATCCGGA
This sequence comes from Maruca vitrata, assembly GCA_039566165.1. Classification (NCBI taxonomy): domain Eukaryota; kingdom Metazoa; phylum Arthropoda; class Insecta; order Lepidoptera; family Crambidae; genus Maruca; species Maruca vitrata. Next base: position 11,752,710 of record CM076916.1, on the reverse strand, counting down.
TAATAATTGGAAATAAAATAAAAATAACTTAAATATTAATTTTATCTCTAAATTACCATGTTTACCTTAGGAAAATAGCAGATTTCCCTGAAGGAAAACCTACACAGTAAGGTAATTATCTGCACTTAGCCGTGGGTCAATGGCGAACGGCGGCATAATATTATGTAGAAATATGTTTATATTTTAAGATTTATCCCTAATCCCTAAATATCTATAATGTATTAGACAAGACTCGTTTTGGGTCGCTGTTCTATCTAGTTAGTTCGTTTTTTTTTTTATTAGACAAGTGAAAACACTCCTCTTTTTCATCCGGGGAAAATCCTCATGGATACCACAGCGCCGGGGAAACACTGTGGTTATGCCGGGCTTTTACAGGCTACACTCCCAGGATTTTCCTGCTAGTAAAGTTGCCGCTGGTGGTAAGGGGACATGTGGTACACTGACGCATTCTGCACTAGTGAAAACACACCAAGTAAAATTGATTATTTTGCTACATAACTTACCAATAAATCGTAATATTTGATGCCTATATTGTGTCCTTCAGCGAGAGTCATATAGATCATGTACCCGGGCCTGGGCACTAGGATGTTCTGTCCCTGTTCGGCCAGCACGGTGATGGACAGCTCCAGGGCGTGCGCGCAGCCGCTGCAGAGGATCACGTCGTCCGCAGTCACGCTGCCCTGGTGGACGCTGTACTGCGCCACGGCCTCCCGCGCAGCCAACTGTCCATTAGTCGGGCCATAGTTCCGACTCTCTTTCGTCTCGATACTGTCTCGGATAGCTTGCAAAAGTTCTTCGGGAGGAACCAGGTTGCCAAATGCTGTTGGGTCACCTACAAATATAACACTTATTTCACTTAGCTACTAACAATACGTGTTGTAACATTAATCGGTGATAGCCCGAGGATTCGAGTGCGCATGAATATTTCGCAAAATACTCATCCTGTTGTTTTCTTATCAGTCCTTTAGGTAGGTACTGTTGCTATTGCTAGGAGGAAATAGATGATATTCATATCTATCAACAAGCGTGATTATTAAAATGTGCAATTTCATGTATTACTACTATTGCACTCTATACGTATATTTTTCGACAATTATGCACTAGTTACATGCACAGGTTAATTACTAAAATAACTAGTCATTACCTAGTATTCCGAAGCATACCTTATAATAAGTAGAAATAATAGTAATAATTTATGTGATGCAAGAGCATTCATACCATTCAATTAATTCATTTTTGATAGATTACGGTTTATTACTACAACATTAATGTTGAAGTAAATGTGGTTGGATGATAAATTAATACATGTAAGTAGTCGATTTTAATGGTCACCCGCTTTCCTGAAGATTGCTTGGCAGTAATTTATTTTGTTGTGTTGTTGGTTAAATCTGTATGTTTGTTTACGCGCTATTGTTTTCTGAATAAATAAATAAACTTATTAACCCATTACAGATAACCTATTCATGGGCGTACCCAGGTTCTGGGCCAAATCCAATCCGGGCCAAAAGGGGAGAGCTAATCAGATTTTACCCTGGGCGTTGGGGGAGGGTAGGACAACATGATCCAGGGGAGGCAGATCCTACCCCCAACCTGGGTACACCCATGACCGTATTATACACGTAGGAATTTTGTAAGTAGGTGAACAAAGTCCACAATAATAAATTAAAAAAATCGACTTTGTTCTCCTGGGTTATTATAATCACCCAGGTGAACAAAGTCGATTTTTTTAAATGTCATTTGTTCACCTTGGAATTTAATATATATGTATTACTTATTATGTGGAATTACTTCGCCTATAACATTATTATCATGTTATACCATTATTTAGTCAAATCCGATGACGAATAAATGTAAACAAACCAATTTTAGGGTATTTCCGACCGGAAAATTGCACATAATTAATGAAAAACATCAATTACTTATGTAATAATTATTTTTCTACAATATATATCTTTCAAAACTTGAATATCTGATTTGATGTGGTAGCCCTTAATCTAAAATGATATTGGTAAAATTAAGATTTGTTCAACATTTTGTGCATTTATAAACTAATCCTCCAAATAAATCTATATCTATATCTATACTAATATTATAAAGAGGAATGATTTGTATTTTTGTATTTTTGTATTTTTGTATGTTTGTAATGAATAAACTCAAAAACTACTGGACCGATTGCAATAATTTTTTCACCATTAGAAAGCTGCATTATTCAGAAGTTACATAGGCTATATAATATTTTAAAAAAAATTAGGGATCCTTACTAAAACTCCAATAATGTAACCCAAGGTGTAAAAAAATTACCTGAAAAATTCCTTACGTCGCGTACGCTGCGAAAACGATTGATGATAGAACAAAATCATTTACTACGACTTTGTAGAACTTATCATTATCTATAAAAAGTGTCGCGACAGCATATGTCTAAATATTATAGTTATGTCACAGTAAGCGGTTTTTTATTCGAAAAATTTAATTTATATGCCGCCACATGAAAAGGCTCTTTATTTGTATCTTGGTATTAATCCTTATCAAAATAAATTAATTTATATGCAAGACGGCTTCAATACCTATTTATGACTTTTTGAATTATTCAATTCGGACATTTCATTCGGAAGATATCACGAGTTTAAAAATGCATGTATTAGAAAAAAGTCGCGTGGTTGCCGCCACCGCGCTCAGTTAGCCAGCATGCGATGTAGGCTCCATGTTAGCATCACTGGGGTACGGGGGAGTCAATGTAATATGTAATATAATATGTATATATATAATATATAATATAATAATATTATAAAGATGAAAGGTTTGATTTTTTGTTTGTTTCGAATAGGCTCCTAAACTACTGCACCGATTTGAAAAAATCTTTCACTGTTGGAAAGCTACACTATCCCTGAGTGTCATAGGCTTTTTTTTAGATAAAAATAGATTTCTCTTACGGGGTTAAAATATATTACATAGAGATAGAGATATCCCCGAAGCGAAGCGAGGGCGGGTCGCTAGTAATAAATAAATAAATATTGCTCCATCACATACATTGATCTGATCCCTTGGTAAGTAAGCTTAGGCCCTTGTGTTACAGATATCAGAATCAACAGTGGATACACAAATATACTTAAATATATTTAATAACACACCCAGACACGGAACAAACACCCATGTTCATCACACAAGTATTTGGGAATCGAACCCACGATTCCTGGAACCGTAGGTAGTGAACCTGAGTCACTAACCACTGTTCCACCAAATGCAATTGACAACTACTTTCCTACACTTGTTTAACCTAAACTTAAACTTTTTAATAATATAAGGCTTATACCATTGATTGATGAAGATTGTATCATGGTAGTTCTGTTAGGTAGGTAGTTAGGTACACAAATTTTGTGAAAAGGCTGTTTTATTTTACCAGTTCTCTTTGCCATAAATAAAGGATTTAATCATAAAATATGCCTTTATTTAATTATTTTTCAGCAAAAATAACATTAGTTCTTCACAACAATACTTACTTTCAAATGAAATTAGATTCTTAGACTTTAAATAAAGTATTGTTATGTTAAAGTCATCATTATACGCCAAACTGATGGAAATGATTAAATTAAATTAATTAACTGTTACTTAATTCTGAGTGAATGGTTTTTTATCTATGTTTTCATAAAAAAAAGTGAGATCGTAAAATGTGCCATAAAAAAAGGTTAGTAGCATATTATGCCTGTCTGTGGTTGCTAGGTAACGGTTTGTTAGTAAACATTCTTCATCGGATTTGGCTGGAGTAGGTGATATCACCTATTTGATGATATTCTGATGTGATCAAAGGACACTAAAACATACTCTTTGTTCACCCAGGTGAACACACCACAGAGTGGAATAATCCCGTTCGTTTATTCGCCTATAGCTCGGTTCGCCGAAGAATGTTAAAAATAACAAATGTTTCACAGATAGGTCCTACCATTTGCAGGTTCAGCATTTAATCAATAATTTTTATAACAAAAAAATAAAATCTTTAAAATAAATAATTAATAAAATAAATAAGTATAATTATTACCTATTTCTCATAAGTGCACACACAGTTAACATACGTGAGCATTTTAGGGGTGAGAGCCATCCGTTCCCCCGCTACTCCGGTGATAATGACGAGGCTACTACAAGCCATCATCGTTGTCAGTTAGGAAAAAATAAACATACAAGAGCATGATGGGATATTGTAAACGCAACTCACCGAGCGACAGCGGGATCAGTTTCTTGTCAGGGTTGGGCTTGACCCTCAGACCCTCCACCACGTTCCGTATCAGGTTGTTGGTGTTGCGGGCCAAGTGCGTCGAGTGCACCTCCCACGGACCATTCTGCTGCCGAGACATCTGCACGTGCTCCTAATGCTGATAACAGTGATCGCCAACGACAGTCGCATAGACTTTTTAAAACCATACAACATCTGAGGTTGTGTAACTGGTTTTACGCGGCCAAGTTGTCAATAAAACTTAGACATACGAGTAGACTGTTTTGCCAAAGTATGGATATTGTTTTACATTGTTTATTTATTTATTTTGTTACATTCTCTTGGGTAATAAGCGATATGTTCATAAGCGGTATGTGGTTTTCAGTATCTAAATGTAAACTAACCAACCAGGTAGGTACCAAGTTTAGTGTACTGCCTATCTGTTTGTGTGGGCCGAATTTTATATACTACGATACCTAATAGTATAATGTGAAAATATAAATATTCTCCGCGTCCGTCTGTCCCAATGTATGCTTAAATCTTTAAAACTACACAACCGATTTTGATGCATTGAAGATGATTTTTATGTATAACTGTGCCCGCGACATCGTCCGCGTGGACATTCTTATCACTCAGAGGTATGAAAAATACCTAGATTTTGGCCGATTCTCAGACCTACACAATATGCTCACAAAATTTCATGAGAATCGGTCAAGCCGTTTGGGAGGAGTACGGGAACGAAAACTGTGACACGAGAATTTTATATACATATTAGATAATATACCCGAAGCGAAGCGAGGGCGGGTCACTTACTATATAGTATTAATACTACTATACAGATACGTGATATTAATATCAAAACTAGATATTACGATTTTTTACCTAAAATTAATGTGCTTGTTTGTTCAAAGTTGTAATAAAATTAAAAGAAAAAATATTTTAGAAAGGAACCCGATCCAATATCTTCTTGTTATTAAAAGGACCCTTCATAAAACCGGTCCACTAGAAAATACAAAATACTTTGTGGTGCATTCGTAATATGCCTATATTAGTATATTCCGTTTCTATTCTTATACCGTAAAGACTTTTCCATTAAACCAAAATTAATTAGATAAAAAAAAAGTTTTTGAAGTCTACCTTTATCAATATAACACTAAATTCATAAAGGGATTTTTTTCGTTAGGTTATTAAAACTTCATAAAATTTAACAAAATAAAACAAAAAAAAAACAACAACGAGGACATGAACCATCGGTCTTCAGACATCGCGTCTGCTGCTTTAACCACTAAATATCATCGAAATATCCCAGGTGTTGTTCGAATTTTTCCATCACGTTTACCCGTTAAACACGGGTGCCCCTTCAGGCGGGTTTTACATTAGAGCTTTAAATAACACTAAAACAAAAAATAAATATTTCTTAGACATTTGATGAAATTTTTTTTTCAATCATTCGTTAAGCAATGTTTCGTTCACCATTTGTGACGCGATTAAGTTGAACAATCACTTTGTGGGTTCTGGTGCTTGCTTAGAGCATTTATGTGCAAGTATGTGACCTCATTCAGGCGTGCTAATAAAGGCATTCTAGTCCATACTGACATGTTAATCAACTGCTATAACTTATGTTTGATGGATTTGGTATTGCTACGCACGTATAATTGATAGGTTAATAATTTAATGTGCGGATTGCCAAAGATGGAAATGTACTTTCTTGAAGAGGAGGCGAGTCAAGGTTTATAGCAAGAGAACAACTGTTTTATCTATCTTTTCAAGTGTAAATGTGATTACGCAACTAGACCATTTGCTGGCAACTTGCTTTTTAACTGCCTCGTTGGTCTATTGGTAGCAAGTGCTGCGTTAGGACCGAGAGGTCCCCGGTTCGAATCCGGGGTCGGGCAAAATTTGTGTGAGTTTTTTCTGTAATGAAATTACTCAGCCAGGAGTTAGGAAGTTGGCGGCTGAACGCCCGTGCCTTGGAAAGCACGTTAAGCCGGTGGTCCTGCGCCCGATCTTCTCATCGGTCATGTCGGATTGCCGTCTCACCGAATTATGAGAGTAAGGGAATAGAGAGTGCACTTGTGTTTGCGCGCACACTTGTGCACTAAAATATGTCCTGCGCACTTGGCTTGATCTCAATTGAGATCGGCCGCCATGGCTGAAATCGGTCGGACTACATAATATAATTTGCTGGCAGATTTGGACTAGATTTATATTTATCATTTTCTTCACAATCCCAGAAGATGAGGCGTCGCGAGTCACGGGCCTTGCTTTTGGACAGTAGGTAGAAAACCGTCCTGGAATACCCCTACCTTGGTCAAGTCATTTCGCAGACAACCGTCACGAAAGGACGGATTTTGGATCCAGTTGGATGTCAACTACAATCAACTGGGTTGGGCTTCGTTTGGCAAGCTCGCCGACGGCCTGAAGAGCAAACGAATGCCTGTCTTCCTCAAAAGAGGCGTTTATGAACAATGTGTCCTGCCTGCAATGACTTATGGGGCTGAGACCTGGACACTGACGATTAAACTTGTTCATAAACACCAAGTTGCCCAAAGAGCGATGGAACGAGCAATGCTGGGAATATCGATCGCAGACCGAATCCGAAATACTATCATTCGGAGACGTACCGGAGTCAAGGGCATTACAATGATTGTGACGACGTTGAAGTGGAGATGAGCCGGACATATGTGCAGAAAAGAGGATGGCAGATGAGCACGCAAAATTGCAGAATGGAGACCTAGACTCGGACGGAGAAATGTTGGGAAATCACCTATGCGGTGGGCCGATGTTATCGCAAAAATATTGGGAAAGATCTGGATGCGATCAGTAAAAGACCGGGTCAAATGGAAATCACATGAAGAGGCGTATACCCAACTATGAGTGATACAAGGCTGAGGAAGAAAGAACAAGAATCAGTCTCACGAGTTTTTAATACAGAATTAGTTAGTTTCACTTATGAACAGAGTACTATATAGAATAAAGAGAAATACCTGCTTGCTTAAAGTTAATTACTAATATAGCTATTTGAAAACACAGTATTAGAACGGCAATATCACGGTTCGCAGCGCTTACCATGCCAAATATATTCAAGGAAGGGCTCCCGACTTCCGTGCCGCAGTTTTCGTACCTAACGGGCCCGGTATGATTGAGGATGTCTAAAAGGTTTGCAATCTCTAGTACGTACCAAATTTTTGTGTCTACAGTTGTACCACTGATACAAAGACAATCTGCTGCAATGCTTAGCATGTGTCAGTCCAGAAGAAAGGATGTTGAACTTTGAGGTACGATATTCAACGGCGTAGGTACGCCATTGAATAACGTAAATAGGTATTTACATACACATTTTCTGGGATAAAAAACTAGTCGACGACCTATTCTGGGGCAGAACAATTATATATAATCAGTTATATTTAATTTGTTTATTTATTTAAGGTGTGGTTATGTGTTTATTTATACATATCTATGTATGTATCAGTCTATTACGCCCATAGAGAGCTGGTAAGCTCTGCTTAGTTTGGGGTCAGATGACCGTGTGTGGAAAGGTCACAAATATTTATAGTTTCTTAGTGTCTGGGTGTATTATTAAATATATTTAAGTATATTTGTGTATCCGCTGTTGATTCTGATACCCGTAACACAAGTGCTTAAGCTACTTACCTCGGGATCAGATCAATGTATGTGAAGTTGTGCAATATTTGTTTATTTATTTTATTTTATTCATATACATAAATTGGGAGAATTTCAATAAATTCAGCTTCCATCTGATTAGACGATATGTTGCCGCGTGCACCGCATGACGAACAACCGCATCGTGGACCTTGATTTCATTGTTTCTACGAAAGATAGTCTTGTACCTAATTGTCAAGCATGCGATTGACGTGCGGTGCCGTGGACATAAGCCCTAAATGAAAACACAAGGACCATAACTAATTAACGATATCAATATTTAGTCCACCTTCACCTGACGGGTTTAACAATTATGCATTCTAGATCAATAATTACAGGAAGGTTTTGCTTCGGATATCCATATAAGAGATAAGAAATAAATTATCTTTCATGTTTCTAGGTCTAGGTCAGGCCCTAGTTGAAACACGATCTTATTTTTCTTCGTAAGTCGTCCCAAGTATTAACGTAGATATACCTAGTAAATAGGTACCTAGGTATCTAGATGTGTTGAGGCAATTTATACCAAGAATAATCTCAATGGCGATCACCCAACTGCGCAGGGCACATAGTAGTCCAGTCAAATTAGCATCAAAATTAGGGGTAAGGTTGCATTAATTCCCAACAAGCTGGATTTTTGTGCAGGCCTCCAATGCGTCATTACAAATGATATGTCAAAAGTCCCCATCGATCCGATGTGTGCAAATAAAAATATTCAAGGTCAAATGTCACAAATATCAGTTTTATGCACTTTTGGAAATTAATGCAAACTGGAATGTCTATTTTGACTGGACTATAGTTCAAGTCTTCAAGATAGGGACCACGGGGTGTTCGCAAAAAATGTGCACTCTTTGTTCCTTCACTCTCATAGTTCGATCTCTCACAGAGAGATCAAGCGCATGAACAAAAGCTCAACGTGATTTTTGAAATAAGGAGAATATATTAACACCACCTATTTCTGACCCCAGGCTATTATATAATATATATCATTCAAATATTAAATAAGGCGTCAGACCTATTTTAGCCATGGCGGCCGATCTCAATTGAGATCAGCTAAGTGCGCAGGACATATTATAGTGCACTAGTGTGCGCGCAAACACATGTGCACTCTCTATTCCTGTACAGCAATCCGACATGACCGATGAGAGATCGGGCTCAGGACCACCGGCGTAACGTGCTTTCCGAGACACGGGCGTTCAACCGCCAACTTCCTAACTCTAGGCTTTTTTTTTTTTTTATAAAGAGGCTAACAAGATGACCTCACTCCACCTGATGGTAAGCGGTAGTGAGATCCAAATATGAGGTCGACAGGCACAATAGACCATATTGAGCCTGTCGCACTCACCCTGAAAGCCGTGAAAAAGGAGACCACTGCTGCGGCAACAACGAGACAAGGTGTGGAGTCTCGCATTGGTATTGAGCTGTGCGGGTCGGAGTTGGCCAGTCCGCCGGACGGAAGGGCCCCCGTTTCTACGGGTCTCCCAGGCCGGCGGGCTGATCCGCTCCGCCCGCACAATACCGCCGCTAAGACTCCACTGGTCCGGCGCTTGCCGCAACAATGGTCCCCCCTGGCTCCGGTTCGTACAGTGCTGATCCGGAACGCTACCTGACCAAGAGAGGTCAGAGTCACTTGGCGGGTTTTTACACAACTGTATGGTGGTAACAGCAACCGGTCGACAAAATGTCTCCCACCTGAAAAAGGCTGAGTAGTTTCTTTACAGAAATACAAATTTTGCCCGACCCCGGACTCGAACGGGGGACCTTTCGGTCCTTACACAGCGCTGCTACCAATAGATCTACGAGGCAGTTATATTTAAATACTATTCCATACAAAACAGGTCCACGAGGCAGTATTGATCTGTTTATCTAGACAAGTTTTAAATACGTGCTATTACGCGTTGTTGTGACAGTTGATTTACAGATTGTTGTTAAGGTAAAAACATGTGCCTAGTTAATTAAGACCCAATGTTATGATTGTTTTTGTTTATCTGTCTGTAAATGTTACGTAAATATATAGCCGGGTGGTTTTGGTCATCATCATGGATGTGTTGGATGTTTTCAACATAGGTAGTTAATACGGGTGTCCTTTCTTTTAGTTCGTGGGTTTCAGACACAGATTTCAGATGGCTGACGGATTTAATCAAATAGTGCTCCGTACGACAAATCATTTTACACGAAATGCGGGCCCGAAAGACAATGGAATTCTCTCTCTTTTTTTATATGGGGCTAACAGAATGACCTCACTCCACCTGATGGTAAGCGGTAGTGAGATCCAATACGAGTATATGAGGTTGACAGGCAATATATACCTACCTTATAGGTAGGTAGGTACGGTATTGAGTTTGTCGCACTCACCCTGAAGGCCTAGATTACTAAATTCCCCAAATTCAGCCTATTTCTATTTATCACCCTGAATTCATGGCGCGGTTTTCTCCCACGCCCGTAGCTTCTGCAGAATACGGATTTGTATGAAATAAACTCAAGACGCAGATTTCGCTCGCAGCGCGCGCAGGTGAATTACGCTCAAGAAACCGCGCTGTAGCGGTACCATGAGTTGGCTATCGAAAACTTACGTAGGTACGTTAAAAACCTATCGAGTTGTTTTTTTCATACGACCGATTTTAGTTCTTAGCGTAACCACCAGGGGCGCTGTACAAGTTTTTCATAGACATATTTACATAGGCGATATCGAGTCCGTAACTTTTAAACTCATGTTAGCGCTACTGGTCGCGGTAACTGCAGCCCCAGCGGTGAATTATAGCACTTTCCAGGCCCGCCAGGAGCGGGCGTGCAGGGCGGCATTGTCAAGGGGGCGGCAAAATCAGATATGGAAACTAAAACGATCTATTGATCGGTTCTGTTGCGAAAATAGCCGTGCGCATGAAAGAAAGAACATTTGGGGGACTCCTAGATCTTCTTTACTAATAGCTTTACGTTAATTTAGGGGAATCCCCGCGACACCGCACACACAATGTTCAAATTGTGAACAATTTATGTAGGTTTCTACATTTTGATTATTGGTTAAGCCCAACGACGACGACATTTCCATTAATTTACGGATTTTTTGGTCTTAATTATTATAAAAGATAAAATATTTGCTTAAATATAGTTTTTTTTTATTTAGCCTGTTGTGTCCCAATACTATACTCTATTCCATTTATGAAGTCCTTTTTGACATTTCGAAGAACGTAACTCTGCACGTTTCAAATAAATCCAATTTAATATCACTTTTTGTGTTTAGTAGGAAATCGTTAATTAAAAAATATACAATAATGCAAAAACACCCTACAATTAATTTACAAGCAAAATTAACTTATTGTTTTTGATCTAACTATTGTTTCTATATCTGAACTTCAAAATAAAATAATATTTTTTTGCGCGTATGCAGTTACGTACTATGGTTTATGTTTTACTTTTAAACGTAGTGACGTGCCTCAAGTATTCGGTTAGTTAAACTGATCATTCACGAATGAAAATGAATCTAGCGGCAATGGGTCTGCTTATAACTTTAATGCATTTTACAATAAAACGTAATAATTAGTGCAGTCCTTTGCAGGTACTATGTAAACTGATGAAATAACAAAATAAATTAATAAATCAAGCAGTGATGATTAATAACTATAAAATCAAATATAAAAACTTAAATGATTGTTTGTTTTTATTTTAATCTGATGCTCATAGTAACTGTTGAGTTACTCCATTACGCGATACCTACAATTCATATAATTAATTTAGTGTTGCAACTATAGGTACTCGGTGCAAACACTCCTGGCAGCAAACGGTGTCAAACATTCGGTGCCATTAATTAACGAGTCTTTGACACGAGCCTATAACTATTATGATCCTTTAAACTCAGTGTAAATTTTAAATAACTTAACTATCATTATTCATTATTATTATACTAAACATCCAATCGTGTATTTCTTTTTTCGACAAAAAATAAGTTTGGATGTTTTGCATGTCTAAAATTGTTCTTTCGATAATTTTTATTAACCTTAGTTTTAGAAAGTTAGTTTGATTTTAATTTGTTACAAATCGAGAATCGTTGCCGCTGTATATCGATTTCTAAGGGTACTTCCCTAGTACTGAACTATTGACATCTGTCAAAAAGGACTTCATAAATGGAATAGAGTATAGGCAATGGCCTCCCCCAATTCTCTCCATTCTGCCGATCTGTGGTTAGAGATGGCCAGTTTAGGTCTTGAGCGTCGAGATCATCGCGCCATCCTAGGTCTTCCTCTTGGCCGACGACCGTTCGGTTGCCATTCGGTGACAAGTTTTGCCCATCTCCCGGCGTCCATTCGACCAACGTGATCTGCCCAGTTCCACATCAGTTTTGCCCACTTCTCACCAACATCTATAATGCCAGTTTTGGAGCGGATTACAGTAGTTCTGGTTCTGTCGGTTCTTTTGATCCCCAGAATGCTTCGCTCCATATCTTGTTGACAAACCTTGAGCTTGAACTTTTAGGAGTGATCCTAAAAGGGAAGATCTTCCGCCGAGCTGGAGCTGGGTGATCGTGGGGGTGGGGGGGGGGGGGCTCGCCTCGCCTCGCTCGCTCGACTAGGCTGTACGGGCTAAAATCCCTTTGCCTTTCCCTGATGGTATAAATAGGATTAAAAAAAAATTTGTCATCTGTCAGTCAGCAGCAGCAGTCAGTCGCATAAACATTCAAACTCAGAATTTTGCGCTGCTGTTTATAGGTTAAATTGTTTAAATTCGATTAAAACAATGAAACTGAATGGCTTATTTAGTCATACAAATGTTATATACAAATTTCCAGCTTCATTTATTCGGACTTTTGCAACAGACACTTCATCAAACAAAAATTCCTTGAATTATTGTGCGAAAATTGTTAGGTAATTTTGTTTTCGCTATAAATTTGTAAACGAATTTATGTTCTGTATTAGAAATCTCTAATGCGTATTAAATTACCTTTGACCATTTTTTCCTGGTACTTTGTTCACTTTGCAGGTAGACAGCACGATTATGAAAACTTCTTGGCAACTTTACTTATGACCAAAGCAATTCGCACACCTGCTCTAGTTGTGAGAGCTTTCAACGTGGAAGTAGCCCGCATACAAGATCAGACCACAGACCCACAGACCGCCGCATTTCGTTTACAATTCTGGCATGACACTCTAACTAATATTTACAAGAAAGATCAAAAACTACAGAACATACCTGCAAACCCTATAGCACAAGAACTTTTTAAGGTTTTATTATGATATATTATATGGAAAATTATTATGTGTATGATATCCAAATAAGTATCAGATGACTTTGAGTATACAATTATTTAGTGTGCATAATAATAATTATTTAAATATCTCTTTTTACTACAGATATGTCACTGCTATTCTTTACCTAGACGACATTTGGAAAGATTAGTTACATCTAGAAGTGGTTTAATTAAAACTAGGTATTTCCGAACTTTGGAGGATGTGGAGCGATACGCTGAGGATGCAGTGTCACCCATATATTACCTGCTTCTAAATGTGGCAGGTGTTACCGACATACATGCAGATCATGCTGCTTCACATTTAGGAAAAGCCCAAGGAATTACAAATATATTAAGGTAATAAAATAATCTGTATACCAAAAAAATATATATTTGAACTAGTAGCAAATGTGATCATTCTAATTTGTAAGCAATATAATAGTAAGTTTCATAAAATCTGTTCAGTAGTTTTCTCATTTAAAAGTAGCAAACATAAATAATATAGATCCTACCACCCACACATAAAGCTGTTACATTTAAAATATTTGTAAGATTCTTTCCAGTGTTACCCCAAATTTTCATGGTACATCTTGTTTACAGATCTATCTTTGTCTCTAACCATCATAAAATGATATCCCTTCCTATGGATACTCTAATGAAACATGGAGTTAGTCAAGAAGAGGTCTTACGAGGAATTGATAGTGAAAACATGAGAAATGTAGCATTTGAAATTGCAACTCAAGCTAATAACCATTTAAAAAAGGTTAGTAAATCTATAATATTAAAATTTAAAATTTTATTTGATACTATCGGCCGCCCACGACTTCGTCTACATGGAAATGTTAGGGGCAGCATCCGCAGGGGGAAATGCGGATGAAGTCGCTGGCACAGCTATAATATTATAAATCCATAGTAAATAAAAAAATTTCTAAATTAAGTTTTTTTTTCTTTGCAGGCTCGAAAAATTAATATACCGAAAATAACAAAGCAAATATTTTTACCTGCAACAGCTGTTGATGCATACCTGGTAAAATTACAAAAAACAAACTTCAATATGTTTGATAACTCCTTACAAAGACAATCTGCTACATTACCTTTCAGTCTTTACTATAAAAGAATTATGAATAGGTACTAGCTTTTGTTACCTCATTCTAATTAAATAATTATACTTTAGAATAGGATGTACCATATAATAGCAACATGTGTATGTAATAAAAAATATATTAACTTCTAACCTTATTATTTATTAACATTCTTAAGGTGGGTAGTCATTTCAAAGTAAAAAAAATATATTCTGGGACCAAAAATAAAACAACATTTTTTTTAAACATTTCATTGAAAAAATTGCACTGTTTTCTCAAGCTTCTTCATGCAAATAAATAATTATAACAATTTGAGATTCAAGCAATGTATGTATGTTTGGCAACTTGAGTACCTAAAAGTACCTTACTTAACTAGCTACACATAATGCTACCTGAGACAATATTACACTACCGAAATGATTTACTGAAAATACAAAATTCACCTGTAATTAGTACCGTCTTTATCATATGGGCAAACTGGGCCTGTGACCACCTCCTGCCGTCATACAAAATTGTTGACTTATAATGGTTATTAAACAGAGCCTGAATAATAATGCAGGCACAAGATACTTTGCCAATAATTTTCATAGAAAGTAATAATATAATTTAAAAAGTTGATTGACTAAATAACTAGGGCCAAAAATATCGAAAAGAGCCCCAATTCATGTAAGCCCCGGCATACCTTTAAAATATTACTGACTGAAATAAATTACAATAAATTATATGTGTGCCTGCCACAAATATGTACTGGTAATAATCTTGAATTTCGTTGGTATAATGAATGTAGAAGGTTTTAAATAAACTTCGTTATAGATTGGTATCAAAAATATAATCCAATAAAAGTATGTGCACTGTGGATTATGAGATAAGTAACAATATTTTAACTTTGGTTAAAATGTTCGAAAATCTTTGGTAGCACTCAATTCCATAACAAATATGAAGATATCCAAGAATCACTGTATTGAGTAAACAAATACAAATGTAATATGTAATGTACTTCATCAATTTATGCTCTAGCTGAGCTTTACTAATGCTTAACAAAAGATACAGGTACCAAACAATATGAATCACATCTTGACATTGATAAACAACCTATATCATACAGATAGTTTCATTTTACTTATTGGGAGACAAAGTCTCAAAAGATGCAATTTAAAAAATAATATTTATGGTACACTTACAAAAGCGTTGTTGATATTTTTCATAATGTTTCAACATTCACTAAAATATGAAAAAATATTTGCTGCCAGGTAAAGAAAGCTATACAAATAACACAGTTATTGTGTATTCAATCTGAGGGTTTAAAATTAAATTAATAGAATTCACTTAATTTGAAAAATCAGATGAACACCACACAGCCAATAAAAATAATTCCTAAGTCTAATTTGGAATGTAACATTAACATTATTAGGAGTATAAAATATTTTTAAATAGATACTTAAGCCTATCATAAAAAAGCTAACTGTAAGTACTTTCAATCACAATGAGCTTGCTGCAAAAAAAGCTACAAAATTAATTAAATAGTAGGGTCCAATTACTCTGATGGTGTCAAATCTTTTTCTGGTTCACCTTCGGATAATATCTGTTGAAGTAGATCATAAATTGGTTCAAAGGCCTTGCGGCAAGCTGCATTGGTTGGGATGAGGTAGTCATGCATGTCATGATGGCTGATAGTGCCATCATTTTGGATGAATCCCTTATCTATAGTCACCATTTCCACTTTATTCATATTAGCAACTTTTTCACGGAGAAGTTGATTGATTTTGGAATTCTTTTCTCTCAAAACATTCGGATGTTGACCACGAGGTAGAAGACTCTGTAATAAATAAAGGATATCAAAGCACATTGATTACCAAAATTTTCTATCAGGGTGTCCACAACTACTGTTTAAAAAAAATCCCTGACTTTTTTTTCAAATTTAAGGTATGTTACAGTTAAATGAGGTAGGGGGGGTCAAACGATGGGAAATTTCAATACCTATTGATAACACGCAAGGCGCCTTTTGACGTCGAGTTGCGGATATCAGCCTGTTGCACCATGTTCCGCGATTTTCAACAGTTCCAAAGTTATGGAGCTTTTTGTGAAATTAAAGTAAAAAGCCGGAATCCAGTGTAAAAGTCTTAACTGTAGCTTAACTTTTGGACCTGCTTGCATGTTTTTTTTTGTAGTGGTAGTTCAATAGTGGGTTTTAATAATCACAATACTATCACAATATTATAGGTACCACATTTTGCCACAATTATACCATAATAGTTCACCCTATTAAAATACAACTCTTTATTTGTATATTTGAAACTGGAAAGAAATGTTCTAGTAGTGACGCAAAATCAACATGGTTTGTTACAGACCTGAGGAAAAAAATGCCTGAATGGTCTGAATTAATTGGCAGACTAGACTATTATTACTAGATATAGACTATATTACTAGGCATGAAATTATATCCTTCATTTCACAATCACTAGGGAATATTTGCACCAAATATTCCAACATTTTTGACCCAATCTAATTTTTCCCTGACTTTCCAGGTAGCTCTCAATTTCACTGACTTTCCCTGACCACCTTGAGTTTCCCTGACTTTCCAGAATGTGGACACCCTGTCTATGTACTATTGAAAAGAAGGAAAGCCATGAAAGTCTATTCATATTAGACATTAGATATAACAAAGACACACATGGCATGTTTATTATTGGACCACAATACACCAGACACTCACTCGGTACATTCATAAACTGAAAATGCCCAAAGTAACTGGTGTACAGGTCTGTAACTGTGAGATGATTTACAATAAATGCCTTTTAATACTAGTTAGTATGTTACAATTTATCACTTCATTTTACTTACAGGCAATACTATATAAGCACTTGGGTGTTTTTCTCTTATAGTCCGGACAATCTCTAAAATGCCTTCGCAAACCTGCTCTGGAGTATGTTGAACATTATTAGTGCCAACATGCACAACAATTACCTGAAACATATTATAACAATGAATGAACCAACCATTTGAGTTTTTTATTTGTCAATATGAATTTTTAATACAAGTATTAGAAACACCAATTTTAAAGTAGATTTTAGAATCTAGAACAACATAATATCATGACAAAACATCAATCTGTTCATATTACTTAATAACTATAGTAGAAAGAATAAGTGTCTATTGTAAAAGTGCTATCAGTATGAAAATGTAAGGCTTTGTATACTAACTTTAGGATCCACATGATCAAGTTCCCCATTTTTTATACGCCACAACACATTCTGAGTTTGATCCTTGTGGATACTGAAATTGAGGCAATGGAGTGGGGCAAACCATTGGTTCCAAACTTCAGTATGTTCTAGAGCTTGTAAAATGGAATCTCCAATGAAAATTACATCTGCATCTTTTCCCTTGGCATCAGATAAAAATCGATTGTGCTGAAAATAATATAAATTTATATTTTCAATAAGAACTTTTACATCAAAAGTAATATTAAGAACTGAGTATAAGAATACAGCCAATGTGTAAATATTAGTTATAAATGTATTTGAGTTTAATAACCAAATTTAACAAACGACCACAACTAGAACCACGTAGAAATCTTGCAGCAGTAACTGTGATCACGAAAATCAATTATAAATTCACTGCACTCGACTGGCACATAATAGATAGTTAAGAGCTATACTTACAATACTATTCCATCTCCCATCTCCTTCTAAATCTTCCTGTGGCGCTGCGAGAAAACAAGGATTCATATTGAATTAATAATTGGTGAGGTTTACCACATTTATATCGAAAATAAAAAATGTAAATCGTAAAATTAGCTTGGCGGTTGATTACTGTCATCTAACTGTCAAATTTTTTTTTAATTATTATAATATACGTCATTCGGCTTCTGGGCCATAATGGACAAAAGTTTTGTGTTGTAAGCGGCAATCGAACCCGTAACTTAACTTATTAAAATTAAACTTAACTTATACTGATTTATTATTGGCAAAATTGTATGTCAACTACTTTGTTTTATCATTGACGGGATCTAACAAGGCAGCGTCTTGCAAAGTTTATCGCTTTTTCTTTATTGTTTTTCGTGTATCAAATGATTATACTAATTCTACAACAAAAACAAAATAAAAGCCTCAAAATACAATTCCGAAAAGGAACTACAAAACCCATTTGATCCGCTTAGTTTCCCGCGTACAAGTACAGTATGTTACTAATGATGACAAACATGACCAAACGTCCCGATTTTATCGAGATTGTCCCGTTTTATGAATACATGTTCTAGTGTTACGTGAAACATAAATATCCCTATTTTCGGAACCAAATCAACTACACTACACTTATCTAAAAAATGTGACGATTTGAAACGAATAAGCCTTTTCCGCAGGTGTTCTGTTTTAGCAAAAATAATAATTGTCACATTACTAATATCTTTTTTTACTTTCTGAAGGAGCGGCAGGCAACATTCCGTGAATATTCTCGCATTTATCTTTGTATAATATATTAATTAAATAATATATCCATGTTTTAAGTATTTTTGTGAATTCGTCTGTTATTTCTGAAACCCGTAATCACCCGTAATACAAGTACACAGCAACTTACTTCGGAATCAGAATAATGTAATGTGATGTTGTGTAGTGCATGAAAGAAATAAGAAGAGAAACAAGTGTAGCACGAACATCTTTATAAACCTAAACTTCGTACATCCGATTAGCCTCCTGAATTACGCCGTATCTTTTAATTAAAGTTAAGCAATTCACTGCTAAATCAACATAATTTTATTAGTAGAGGGCTGCAAGCCAGTTTCTACTATTATTGGAACACTAAGTCATTTACTAGCCTAGTGCAGCGCTAACGCAGCAGATAGCAAAATCAAAGAAGCTGTAAATTTGTTTTTATGTTGATTATATTTTAGAACAATATATACATTATATTTTAGAACAATTCTCATTGGCTTCTTGACTACTTATATAATTTTGAAATGTATATTTTCTTACAATCAGAAAATAGTAAACTATGAGAAAACATTAGCCTTAATGGCAAAGAAGCCTAAGACATTAAGCTTCATTAAAAAAAAGCGATACGTCAATTAAACTATGTCAGACAGAATTATTAAAGAAATGTAGGTACAACTGAAAATTCATTTCGTGACTAAAAAAATCAAATCTTAGGTATTTAATTACCAAACAAAATATAAAAAAATCTCGCATTTATTAATATTACCATTGCTGATTAAAAAAAATATTATTATAGTATTTATTTTGAGAAATAAATTGTTATATATCGCTCTATTATCATGAGTAGTGAAGAATTATTGTCGTCTATAGAAAATAGACATAGAAAAGAAAAGAAAGAAATGCAAGCTCAAATTCAAGCTTTGAAGAAAGCTGCTAAAAATGATAAAACGAAGAAAAAAGATCTTCTTGCAGAAATTGCTAGGTTAGAATTATCACTAGATAGTCGGCACAAAGAAGAAATAGATGCTCTTCAAAAGTTAAAAATCAGTGAAATAACTGATAGTACTGAAAACGATAAATCTTTAGAAAATGACGTAGCCCAAATGAGAATTTCGAAGGCACAAAAGCGGCGAGATAAAAAAAGTCAACAAGAAAAGGAAAGGGAAGAGCAGATTAAATTGCAAGAGAAGGAAAACCTACATGGTCCTAGAAATAAAGAAATTCAGGAAATATTAGCGAGACTCAAAGGAAAAAATTTGGGAATATTTGCTATACCCTCCGATGGAGATTGCCTATACAATGCAATAGCACACCAATTGCTAATAAAAAAGAATGAAGTAGTTTTGGCCACTTCTTTGAGAAAAACTGCTGCAGAATATATTAAAGAACATAAAGATGATTTTTTGCCATTCATGACTAATCCTGATACATTTGAGACACTTAATGATGATGAATTTGATGAGTATTGTTTTAAATTAGCTAACACTACTGTCTGGGGTGGTCAATTAGAAATCCAAGCCTTGTCAAGATCCTTGAAGTGTCCAATTAGTGTTATTCAGGCAACTGGACCAGACAGTATAGAGCAAGGTTCAGAGTTTCCCGGTCCTTCTTTGGTGATTACATATCATCGGCATATGTATAGTTTAGGTGAACATTATAATTCTACAGGTATTAAGGAAGAGGGTGAAAAAGAAAGCTAATTATAATACAGCTTCTTAAGCCACAAGTGGAGGCAGCCTCATGTTGAGCAGTGACTTGACTTGCAAGTGGGGGCAGCTCAAGTGGGGACTAAGGCTGATCCTAGTGGATATGCTATAATATGATGAAATAATAAAGCAAAAAATTGTAAACAAAAAAAAAACCGCCTTCAAAAACCCGACTCACTAAAAATTACAAAATAATATAAAACGAACATTTATAATCATCTGGGTATGAATTGTATATGTTGTTGAAGGCGGTGCCGTTTATATTTCATACAGACAAGCACAGAGTGCTTCGTTTTCCTCAAAATTTTGATTGGCACCGCCTTCAAAAACATATAAAATTCATACCCAGATGATTATAAATGTTCGTTTTATATTATTTTGTAATTTTTAGTGAGTCGGGTTTTTGAAGGCGGTTTTTTTTTTGTTTACAATTTTTTTTCATACTTTTTAGTGTTACATTTTTTTTCACCCTATTAGTTCAGCTCACCTGTAATACTACTGATATTATAACTAGTTGTCTTAATATGTATACAGTATTGAAAGAATTATCCTTTTACTCCAAACAATTAAGGAGTTGACCTTCCATCATCAGCTCAGCATCATAACATTATGATTGCAAGAAGCAATGCCAATATGACTTCAGAAAATATGTAATACGCGGTACATGTGACTATAAAATTTGAGGGTTGCCCTCGATTTCTCCTAGATCCCATCATCAGATCCTAGACTGGTCACTCTATTAGTTGAGCTCATCTGTAATGCTACTGATATTATAACTAGTAGTCTTAATATGTATACAGTATTGAAAGAATTATCCTTTTACTCCTAACTATTAAGGAGTCGACCTTCCATCATCAGCTCAGCATCATAAGATTATGATTGCCAGAAGCAAATGCCAATATAACTTCAGATAATATGCAAAACGCGGTACATGTCCCTATAAAATTTGAGGGTTGCCCTCGATTTCTCCTAGATCCCATCATCAGATCCGGGACTGATGAAAATGGGACCACCTCTGAAGTAAACTTTATCCAACCAAAAAAAAAATTTTGAAATCCGTCTATAATTGACGAGAATATCGGTGAACATACATAAAAAAAAAATATTATACATACAGACGAATTGAGAACCTCCTCCTTTTTTTGAAGTCGGTTAAAAAAGGACTTTTAGTGAGACATCAAAAATTTCAAATGTTAGCAATTTGGTTTATGTACTTGAATTACATTTATGGCCACTATATTTTATTGTAGAAACTTAACCGTTTTAATAAAATTGGTATAATAAATATTGCTTGTTCATTTTTATTTGCAGAATATTATTTTTCCAAATATTTTAGCATAGCTGCCTTTCTAATCACAAAACCTAATGGAATGCCTTAGATTCAGAATGACAAATTCTCAAAATGTCTAATAATTTCATCATAATAATTTATACATTCATTAAAATGTAATGGATTGCTATTTGTACATGGATTAGGTATATTACGATAAATAATATTATAGGATATCTTTAATAGATTTAGCAGTAGAAACTGGAACAATGATATTGGGAATTATGTCTGTGTGTTAGTGCACACTAAACTCCAAAGAATCTTTTCCAATCTATAAAAAAACGCCATAATTTGTTTACAAAATAAGACAAGCCTTAAGAAACGGACTATATCAGTTCATAGATAAAAAAATTATGCTAAGTTAACCAGTATGGCGAATTTTGGGTGTTTATAGGGTTTATTAAATTGGCTGCCTAAAGTATCTTTTTCCATGTGGATAAAGTTGCTGGCATAGCTAGTAATATAATGAAGGTGTACAGTCAACCAGGAAAGTGGTCTAACACTTTTGACAAAAGTTTCTGTGAGATGTAACAATCATTCAGGTTGACTTTTCATTGACACAATCTTATTGCCAGGGAAAATTGACCTTGTTGTTTCATGATGTTCAAACGAATCTCAACGGTAGGGTGGTAGACCACATTTTTGGCTGACTGTACATGTCACATCTTCATATTTTCATGGAAATATGTGCAACACTCTTTCTATGAGTTGTCTTTTTTAAAACAAAATACATATTATGTATAATAATTTATTTGTAAGCAAATAAAAACTAGCAATCAAAACAATCAAGGAAGCATAAATATAATTTTTCATAATGTATTCTGACATTAAGTAATTGTCAATGATACACATAAAATAATTATTCTCCGTTTTGTACTGCTGAACCTTCAGCTGCTTTTTCTTCTTCAAGGTTATTCTTGTTGGGGTCATCAGGCTTCATTGCTGGGAACAGCAACACTTCCTGTGAAACAATAAACATAATAAGTATTGTTTCCAGTAACAGGTTCCGTTCAAAATATCCTAATAAGGGTGACGACTGGGTCAACATTTTATTATTCTTTTCAATTGATTGAAATTACAGGTCCGTAGCACATGGCTGGAATGATCTTGGCGACCCGTCTAGGAAAAAGGCGTAATTGTATTGTATGTAGGTAATTAAGTAATAAAGTATCACCAACCTTTATGTTGTTTGAGTCTGTAAGGAACATGGTAAGCCTGTCGATACCCAGACCCCAACCACCGGTCGGAGGGAGGCCGTACTCGAGAGCAGTGCAGAAGGCTTCGTCAGTCGGGGGAGCCTCGTCGTCGCCGGCCGCGCGGTCTTTGGCCTGTTGCTCAAATCGCTCCCTTTGGGTAGCTGGGTCATTCAATTCAGTATAAGCATTGCAGATCTCTTTCTTCATAACAAATACTTCAAATCTGCCAAAGAAAACATAATGAGATTAATCATGAGTGATTACAAAGGTTATTGTATAATTAATGCACAATAACCCACAGATAAATGAAACGATAAGAACTTTACAAATATTTATTGTGATCAATTATTTAGGTATCAACATATTATTTGAACTGATTGCAAAAGTGCACTGATTTATGTATACCTATATATAATATAAATATATAATAATAAATAAAAATCTGGGACATTTACACAGATGGGCATAGGCATCGAGACTGATATACATACATAAATATTTAGAAATACATACTTAAATGATCACACAAATATTTGTCCCCAGTGGAAATCGAACCCACAACTGTTAGAACCGCTAGCCAAGGTCAATAACCACTGTTCCACAAAGCCAGTTAATAAATCTTGAAAAACTTGTTTAAACTATTAGCAACAAAATAAGTAAGATGTTTTATAGCAAATATGCATGATATTCTATGAATGATGACCTAAAATAAAATGTTAGTATGCCTATAATGGTTTAGAATTTTTATGATTGTAAACAAACACATGAGTCCTGATGACTTAAGTAGGTAGACATTTGTGCTATTAAAGAACAATAAAAATGCGTCAGAACCAATATTATATGTAAGCAAACACTACTATACTAATTTCACAAAGTATTTAATCAGCAAGCAACAGCAAGTTGTGAATTGTGTTCAATATAACATTATGGGCAAATAAGTTATAAGAGAGATTATACCAAATAACTATAGATGATACAATTCTGAAAAAATATAATGGTTAGCCAAGAATATACCTTTCTGTCAGTCCAGGCGTATCCCTGTGATACTTCGAAAGGGGACTCATAATTTGTGGATGATCCATAATAAAGGTTGGGTTTATGCATTTTTCTTCAATGAAGTCTCCAACTAATTTGTCCAGTAGTCTAGCAGTTGTCCTGGGCGGTGGGCATTCTACCTATAAATAATATACATATTTGTACATGTACATGCTATATGAAAGCTCTTTCTTACTATAATTTGTTTAAATTATAGTAGGTAGTGTTTAAATTAAAATTTGTATATATTTACCTCATGTTTCTCACACAATTGACTAAGGATATTATTTGTTTCTTGGGTATGAAACTGATCAGCAGGAGGTAACTTGACATTCAGAAGTTTTTCGAGAGTAGCTATCATGGGAAGTCGTGCAAATGGTGGGGTGAAGTCTACTTCTACTTCTTCACCATCTGGTCCATCAGGGTGGTATTTAACCTAAAACATTAATTGTTCATAAAAAAAAGGACTAAATTGATTTAACAATGTTGTACATATTAATATTAAGGGTTTTTCATGTACCTTGTAAGTGCCATGTATGCTCTTGACCATACCAGAAATCATGGTCTCAGTAATAGTAATGAGGTCATTGTAATCGGCATAAGCCATGTAGAATTCACATGTTGTGAACTCTGGGTTATGAGTCATATCAATACCCTCATTTCTAAACTGCCTTCCAATCTCATACACTCTATCCAATCCTCCTACAACAAGCATTTTGTGATACAACTCTGGAGCAATCCTCATGTACAGATCCATGTTCAGGTCATTGTGGTGTGTGATGAATGGTTTGGCCGTGGCACCTCCAGGAATCATGTTCATCATTGGGGTTTCTATTTCCAGGAAACCTAAGTTATCCAAAAAGCGCCTAACATAGGCTATGATTTTCGCTCTTGTGTAGAATGTCTGTCTCACCTGTACCAAAATAAATTACAGATTGAAATATATAGAACAAAAATGACTTTGTCTAAAATTTAAAAAAAATATATAGTACAATCTTACTTTGTCATTTAAAATGAGATCCAGATACCTCTTCCTAAATCTAGTCTCCTTATCTTTTAGACCAAAGTGCAAGTGAGGTAGCATATGCAAGCATGGGGCTAGTAATTTAATACTTTTGGGTATAATAGACAGCTCTCCTTTCTTGGTCTTTCCAGGGTGTCCAACACATCCAATAATGTCACCTCTTCTCAACTTATCTGTGTCTGTCACAAACTTTTCTTCGGACTCATACATTTTAGCATTAGCCATAACCTGAAAGACAAAATTTTATTATAGTCACAATAAATCCAATAAGACCATTTCTGAATAATAATATAATAGTGATCACTTGATAAAATTTGTGTTTATAAAAAACAATAAAAATAAGTGTAGTACATATATAGTAGAACCTGTTTAAGATTATCACGCTTAATATGTATGACTGATTTATCAACCAATGTGAATGTAATTTTAATTACTCTATGTATTGAATGTAATTTATACATATAATTTAATGCCCTTTATACTGAAATTTGAAAATAATATGTAATTGTATATAGTTCATGTTATTTTCCCTATCCTGCATAATATGGTTTTACTCTATCTATATTTTTTTCAACAGCATACCTGTAACTTTACACCTTCTCCTCTTAAGTCGTAAAATATTAGCTTAGCTCCTGATTCCCTAATAGAGTGGACTCGCCCTGCTACAGAAACTGACACATTTTCTAAAACTTCCCCACTTGTTAAATTATTGTATTTGTCAATAAACTCCTCTAGTGAAATCGTAACATTAAACTTGTGAGGATATGGGTGTTCATCTTTAGAACCCAGTTTAAGTGCAGCGACAGCCGCACTCCGTAACTTGTAATACTCATTGGGGCTTATTTCTTCCTCTTCCTTGGCAGAAGATTTTTTTTCCGCGATATTCACAGGCTGTTGTGCGGCCTTCTCCGTCTTCTCTTTTAATTTCTGTTCAGCTTTCAACCGGCGTTTTAATTCACTATAAAAAAAAGATACCACATGCGATAAATATTAAACATAAATTGGTTTTAATAAGAACTCAAACAACCAACCGTTTGCTCACTGCAGTAGACAGATTTTTATATCCATTACTAATTTTAGTTCTGGCCAAACTTGCAATTGCTATTGTAGGTAACGTTGTTATTGCTTTTATCATCTTTGTGGTCATAGAATACTCACTTCTTTGATAACTTTTCGCCACTGGTTTCGGCCATTCTAGACTCAATATTAAGATAATTATCTCAAGTTTATATCAGAACAAAAATTAGGAGCTAAAGTAACCTAAAAAATTTACTTTCGTAAATTTGACACGTTCCTACTGATCATAGAGAATAGATAGTTCCGCTAGGCGTGTGCCAAATCTGATAAATGTCGTAATAGGGGACAATGGTGTGTCTATGGTTGGTGATAAAGTGGTGAGTGGGACATTTATGGAATAGTGAATTCTGTATAAAAAAAAATTATTTATTTATGCTGGCAATTTTCGAAATCTATTGACATCACAGCTGTTCGTTTTGCCTGTGGTCTGTCTTGCTAGGGAAAATTGTAATAATTATTCTGAAAGTGAGTTACAATCCGCATTGTTTGTGTATTCGTTATCAATTTAAGTCAAAATACAGTACCTTATTAAAATTTTGTAAAGTTTAGTGTCTTACCAAGGTTGGCAAACGTTTTATAAATTTGACAAATCTCATTTTATTTCTCTTGCATTCTTGTGGATATCCAATGCAAATGCATAAGAATTGTAGTTTTGGGATACGTTTCAACAATATTAAACATAATTTTCTTGCTTACAGGTATAATCTTATGTAGACAGAATTGTTTTGAACATCTGTGTGAATTACGAATATACTATGCCTCTTTTTGGTAAATCTCAAAAAAGCCCAGCGGAGCTTGTGAGATCTTTGAAGGATGCTGTGACGGCGTTAGAAAGAGGTGACAAAAAGGCCGAAAAAGCTCAGGAGGATGTGAGCAAGAATTTGGTTAGTAAAATGTACTAGAACATTGGACATCTATCTTTATCTTTGAGTACTGTGAAGAACAATATTTTACATGTTCTCTTTATGTTGCATTAAACTGACTCAACTTACTTAGTCATAATAACTTAAAATGTAAGTTTTCGTTATTATTTACAGGTTTTGATTAAGAACATGCTGTATGGCACATCAGATGCAGAGCCACAGACTGACATCATAGTTGCACAGTTAGCACAAGAGCTTTACAATACAAATTTACTTCTTCTTCTTATTCAGGTATATATTATTGTTGTGATTTTGAAGAGACTGTAGTCAATATTTAGAACAAACTAAGATTTAAATACATTGTTAGTTCATAACCTAATAATGTTATGTTATTTTTCTACCAACCAACTAGTCATTATTAACCCATAATCATAGAATCGTTTTTGGAATACAATTTTATAATCTACCATTATAATATCTCTATTTATAAGATAACAATATGATCTAAATGGTTTAAAATTACTTCGAAAAAATAGGGCATAACAAAAAAAAAAACTTTACTTGGAATCTACTATGACTAGTTTTAATTTTTACAGCACTAATAAAAAGCAATAATACATTAGGTGAAATAAAACTATTGAAACATGCGGTGAAATACAAAAATGATGTAATACACAAATTTAGTAGTATATGAAAGTTATTAAATCTCAGCTTTTTATCCATAATTTATATTGCTTTTGCTTATAGAACCTAAACCGAATCGACTTTGAGGGGAAAAAGGATGTGGCACAAGTGTTCAACAATGTGTTGAGGCGTCAGATAGGCACCCGGTCACCTACAGTGGAGTACATTTGCACCAAGCCGGAAATACTTTTCACCTTGATGTCTGGGTAATGAAAAATTTACTTTTAAGAACATTTGAGCCTACTTTATCTTAGTTGCATTTTTCACAGGAAAAAAAGGTTATTTGAAAATAAATAAAAATTTCACTCATAAAAATCACATAGGTACATTGATCTGATCTTGTGGTAAGTAGCTTAAGCACTTGTGTGAAGTATCAGGAACAACAGTGGATACACAAATAAATATAGATATCATACCCCAACAGGGAAAAAACACTGATATTCATCACCCAAATATTTGTCCCGAGTGGGAATATAATATGTACTAGTTTGCTAGAAATGAAGATATGGACCACACAACAATTTACAGAGTAGACAAAAAATGCAGGATAGTGTGTTGTAATTATAACATGATTATTTATTTAATTTCAGATATGAACATCAGGAAATAGCATCAAATTGTGGTACCATGCTTAGAGAGTGTGCCAGATATGAGGCTTTGGCTAAGATAATGTTATATTCAGATGATTTTTACAATTTCTTCCGTTATGTAGAAGTTTCTACTTTTGATATTGCCTCAGATGCCTTTTCTACTTTTAAGGTTTGTTAATCTCTTTATTAAAATGAATACTCAAATTTGTTAAGTAATGAGGAATCTGATATAAGGTTTATATTATTATAATACATAATGTATGTTTTTATTATATTGTATTTGAACTCAATATTGTTATGTTCAAAGGCAGTAAGTTGTAATTTGTCTTTTCAGGAATTGCTAACACGACACAAAATGTTGTGCGCCGAATTTTTAGAAGCTAATTATGATAAGGTGTTCAGCCACTATCAACGACTGCTCAATTCTGAAAACTATGTAACCCGACGGCAGAGTCTGAAGCTGCTTGGAGAACTGCTCCTCGATCGGCATAACTTTTCCATCATGACCCGCTACATCACCAACCCTGATAACCTCAAGCTTATGATGAATATGTTAAAAGAGAAGTCACGCAACATACAGTTCGAAGCTTTCCATGTTTTTAAGGTAAGCCCTTTAATAATGTAAAAAATAAGGTAAAAATTATACACCGTGAAATTTTAGTGGTTGTTTCCCCATGGCATAACGCTTTGCCTTTAGTTATACTTTCGAATCATGCAAATTATATGTTGAATAAAAATTTTTTTTTTTCAAATTATCAAAATATTAATTTTCCAACTCGAAAACGAGAGAAGCTTACATTGTTTTTTAAGATGTGACGACTTTAGGTACTGCTTGCCGCATGAAATAGATGCTTAAAGCTAAGGAAGCTCTACGCCCTAAGTAATAAAGTGGTTCGTACTTTAAAGTTTCGGTTATATATACCTTTCGTAAAACCGGCATTTCTTGATTTTAATAAAAATAACTGGACAAATCTATTGTGCTACTAAGGTAGAATCATTTTGCTGCGGGAAAACAACCACTCAAATTTCACGGTGTATGTACATCTTTGGCATGTATTTAAATATCCTCGCTTATGTGAACAACTGTAGGTAAAAGGAACTTAAAACTAGAAAAAGTAAACTAGAAAAAATCCTCTTATCTTCTTATCTCCGAACAATTATTTGTGATAATTCCATTTAATAACATGATTATAATAATTGTTTCAGGTGTTTGTAGCCAATCCAAATAAACCAAAACCAATCCTGGACATTTTATTACGAAATCAAGACAAGCTGGTAGACTTCCTGACCAAGTTCCACACTGACCGCTCGGAGGATGAGCAGTTCAATGACGAGAAGGCTTACCTTATAAAACAAATCAAAGAGCTCAAGCCACTGGAACACTAACATTTATTGCATTTCATAATCGCTACTTCCTCCTCAAAAAGAAGTTAGTTATAGATGCTATTATATTTAAACGCTTCTAAGTGACCGGCGCGCCACGCCCGGGTCCGCAAAGTTCAGCAAACATTGGAATTCTAAATGGATTTACATTTGGTCTGTGATGAGTCAGGGAAGAAAGTATATTTGTGCTACGAGCAAATTAACATTTTTAATAAAGGTTTGTAGTAATTAGTGTTACTTATGGTTTGACTTATATATTTCGTAAGTTGTTGAAACCATTTTAGTTTTATGACGTGTTTAGTGACGGCTCCAGAGTCACAATCGAAATATATTTTGTCCCGTTAGCCTATTTGTGCCCCTAAGTTAGCAACTGGGAAATTAAGCAGTTCCACAAGGTCTATTTTATGCAGGATTTGTGTTTGAATCATGTTTTGAAATTATTTTTTACTTCATTTATATTTATATTCAAAGATCATTTTTAGATGTATCGATATTGTTAAATCTTGGAAAATAAGTATTTTATATATGATATCAGTATTGGTTAAACATCAAAATATATTATGTTTATTCACTCATTGTTTCCAATAAAATCCATCCAGTTTATTCTTCTGTCTAAAGTATTTTGCAAAAATGCCTGGTAGTAACTTCGTTAACATTTTAAGTACGCAAAATCACATAGGCGTTGTATTTTCATATTTAATTAAATAGGTATATTTGTTGTCAATTTTTTTGTACTATATTATAATGTATAATTTTTATTTTATCACCATCATTATTGCAATTACATTCTATGAAAACTGAAATAAAATAAGATATTTATATCAATTCATGCATCATTTTATTTACTTAATGACGATAACTTCAGAACCCAAAACCCTGTGATAGATCTATTTTGTATGAGTCCGCGTCACGCTTTATTGGCCCTACTAATTTTCTGTTTCTACGACACATTTTTGTGCAAGTATGTGCCTACTCAATTGACTAAAAATAATTATTATGTTACTTTAACTGGACGCTTTAGGTTTCAGTCTCTTGATCAAGTAAATGTATTACTTGCTTAGTTTGTTATCTAAAAAGTCGCTTAAAAATTAAACGTTGGAAAAAGGATATATAAAGGAATTTCTTGGATCCTGATAAATAAATAATACACTATCACCCTTTTCACAATTTTAATTCATTCAATATATATTACATGTACCGAAACTCCAATATATATCGTATGTACAAGAAATAATAGGTATGTAGGTATTATTTGTTGGACATCAAATGTGCCATAGCTAATTTCTAAGTAGGCATTTGCTTTAAGGATATTATGTATATAGGTAAGCAGTTATAAGATAAAGAATACAGGAGGCAGACATAGAATATTATGAAATTTGCTTAAAATTTGAACTTATTACAATACAGAAAATCAACTGTCGGTAATTTCAGACTAAGCTTGTTAGAAACAAGATATTTTATTAGTACAGAAATAACTATTTGTAGATCGCATAGTAGACATAGTTAGGCATAGAAGGTAAAGGGCGTTTTACACGCAGCAGAACACGTAGGTATTTTAGTATCATCATCATTAGGTGGTATTAAGCTTTAGTTGAAAACCATTCAAATACGTAGTAGGTACACATATTAGCGCAATATCCGTACCATGATAGTATGACAGACGCCGGCACCCGGCGCGGTCGGCCGCAACATATGAACTTTTAGTTTGGTACTTTTTACCAGGAGGAAGTTTGAGACCAATAAAACGATGTGAAGATTCTCATAAATTGCCTTACTATGTATGGTGAGTGGTTTATTCGCGTTCGATGAACCAACAAGTATTTGGACCAACGGGTATTAAATAAAATTGCTTGTTTTTAATTGCCTGCACCATAAAGACTGGTGTCCAAAAATAAAAACAAATTTTAATTTATTCAAAACTAGCTTTCCGCCCGCGACTTCGTCCGCGTAGAGACGTTTAACGGGTAAAACATTACTTCCTTATCGGTATAGCGCAGTCGGTTAAAAAGTAGCCTATAACCTTTCTAGGCTCTGGACTATATCTGTACCAAATTTAATTTAAATCGGTCCAGTACTCTATGCATGAAGAAAGCGTAACAGACAGACAGACAGAGAGAGAGACAGACAGACTAGAGTTACTTTCAGATTTATAATATTAGTAAGGATAAACGCTGGATCTACTCTAATTCCTGACTGCCACAGTCAGCGTGAAGTTATCGTTCTATTAGAGGGATGAAGTTACATTATAAACATTCATTTATTTAAACATTCCTTCCCAGTCAACCTTGGTGGTGGAGCTTACATAAATTAATTCTTATAGATTTCCTGTTGGTTGCAACTACATTTAATACTTCCTGCTATTTCAAATACAATTTTATAAGTTTGATTTCTGTGGGCATATAAATAAAAAAAAGTTTAATTTTGTAATAATAGATACTAATATATATGTTAAATTCATTAAGAAAAAAAATTAAGCCACAAACTTTCAATATTTCATAGATTCGGAATAAATCTAATCATTAAGTAAACCCTGGTTGAATCAATCAGTCTATGAAAACACAAAATATAATTTTTACATATTTCTATTAGCTTAAAATTACTCTAATTGCAATTCAATGCTTTTACTTACATATTCAAGTTGGATTCTATTTGTGGGTCATCATGTTGACGATGATTATGACGCAAATGGAAAACATTCAATGTTATTGATATAATAAAAGTCCTACACTCTTGGCAAAGATTGGTTTAAAAGTTGGAATATATATGTTACGGCTAATACCCGAAGTGCGGCTACACCTAGTTTTAGTCAGTTAGAACTAGGTGCAGTCACTTACTCTTGGCTAAACCTAGGTGGAGCCGATTGTTTTCGGATAAAACTAGGTCTAGCTTTCATCATGCCGGCTACAACTAGGTCCAGCCATTCCCTGTTGGATAAAACTAGGTCTATCCGATATCATTCCGGCTAGAACTAGGTTCAGACAATCCCTGTTGGATAATACTTAAATGTGTGTCCCGCCACGCCTTCCGCCCAGCATCACGTTCATGATTCACAGCATCTGCAGCAACGGTGCGGGGTGAAGGGCGTAGCGAGACACGCGCCTCTGTAGGTTGTGAGCGCCAAGTACTGCAGGTCTGATGAAGGCTAGACCTAGCCGAGAGTACCTAAGTGGCTACACCTAGATCTAACCGGCTAAAACTAGGTGCAGCCGCGCTTCGGGTTTTAGCCGTAACATATACATGATAAATATAGGTACATATATTAAACTGTCAATTTAATTGTGATCAAGAAAAGTTGGTATTTTGATTAGACTTACCTATATTATTCCAAGTAGATACGTAATATGTAGATCTGTACACATGTTCCTTAGTTTCATAAAGTTGTATTAGCAAGAGTTAATTAATAAAAACCTGTCCATAATGTAAAATTTAATTCTTTATATCTTGTTTTTTTTCGCTGATCTGTTTTACAACCAATTAGGTAAATTTTCGAATACTGATTTAAATTGCGCTTATTCATTACCTCAATGGCTTTTAAATTGCTGTCCTACTGTAATAAGGTACAGTCTTAATTACTTTTGGAATACCTACTTGAAATAAAGTTTTTTTTACCATAATATAGTATACCTACCCTTGTGTTAACTGTTATTATAACTTACACAAGTCGAAAATAGTAATGAAACTTTATGAGTATGTATATGGACCAGGGACGAAATAATACGATAAAATATTTTTTACCAAAAATTGCATTTCAATAAGCATAATGGACATTTTATGATCAGTGAGTCAAAGACAAGTTATCTGAAAGCCTGTAGGTGTATTGAGAACTAAAATCTTGATAGAACAACAAACACTAACATTAATAAAGTTGAAGCGATATAATATTGATTTTATAAAGTATTTATTAATAAATTATCTACTTTTAGTTATTTAAAATTAGTACAGTTATAGGTAGTCTTCAGAACCAAAATTTCAATCAAATTATTATAGTGGGTGCACATGCTTTGTCGTTTATGATGCTTGTGTAAGCATACTAATAAATATAATTTTTATACATCCTTGTAAACACTATATAAGTTTGTATGCTCTGTTAGCTAATGACGAGAAATCAATAAGTGCTTTAGGTAAGTTGTTTAGACAAGTTGAGGAGAGATTGGACATCTAAATCAATATATATATGATGATAATTAATCAGTCCAACTCCGTTATACTACACAGACCCTAAACCTTCAATGTAATAACAATTTTTGTATGTCATACGAGGAATTTGAAAACATAGAATTAATGACATTTTTATTAAAATATATTTGATTGAAATATTGGATATATTCACACAAATAGAACAGTAATTGTTATATATAAATATCATATTTTGAATGATAATGTCATTGCCATATAAAATGCATACACTGATCACAAGTGACACAAAGAAAATATTTTATGACTTTGTTGTTAGGCCAATATAACAATGTATTCATTTAAATCAAGATGTTTTATCAAAAAGAAGAATGATGATTATTATTAACTCTGCTACTTGTGTGAACATAATGTTTACAACTTATAAATAGTAATCTAAAGATAGCATTCATCAAGCAATCTGTACATGTGTATAGATTGAAATACATAATAACCGAGATATTAACGGCCTAATACTGAACCTATAATTAAATAATTGGTTTCTACTAAAAATATTAAGTAGGTTCGATTTAAGAGATGTGCCAACTATACCAAAGCCGCTCTAAGTTGGCCGATTTGACACTTTTTATTTTATATTTTGCATTTATCCTTGTTAAGAGGAACATATTTAGCGAATCATAAAGAACAACTTTTAAAAATAAGACGTTATTTCAAAATGTCAAATGCACCTAATTATCTAATTATTTGTCTTTTATTACTTAAAATAATTGAATTATAAAACGAAAACGTACAATTTCCACTCCGTATTACGCTTTTACAAGGTTACGCCGTTTGACACGTTTTCATAGTGACGTAATGGGTAATACTCACTAGGTATTTTTTAGAAATAGGATGAAGGATTTAATAATTATTGTTTTTAATAATAATTTTAAATAAAAAACTTCAATTCAATCTTCTGGATGTGAATAAATGGATTTAATAATTATTTTTTTTAATAATAATTTTAAATAAAAAACTTCAATTCAATCTTCTGGATGTGAATAAAAGTGTTTAATAAAAAATTGTTATAATAGGGTATTTGACTATTTTTTTATTTTGATATAGTTGGATGGACCACTCGAACACAAAGACACTGTTGAAAGTATCACTTTGATATCTGGATAACTCAACGAGATATTACAATTTTAATTGCACATTAATTGGTCGAGCTCAAAAATGCTCCATACAAACGTCGACTGGCGTGTGACGTCACACGCTAGTTTGTTGTATGCAGCGCCTAAGAAGTTTGTTCGGTAGGTTCATCAAAAGTTGCGTTTATTGATATGTTTTCATAATGAAAGATGTGACTAATTCTGTTATTAATAAGATGAAAAAGAAATTTTAAATGATTTTCGCAATTTTGGAATGGACTTGCCCACCCAACTTTAAATTGTTTTTTGTAGTCTCATTTCGCTAAAAATTTAAGTTTCGTTTTCATTAATAATATTGATTAACATAAATCTTACTGATTTTCATAAAAATGGCAAGCATAACAACCACAGTCGAATACCCTATTAAACCTTGCTTGGTTATAAAGTGGAAATAACTGTTACTTATATACTTCGGCAATTTTACCGTCGTCCCTCACTAGTGCAGTCAGTCTGACATGTGTCAAATCGGCCAACTTAGAGCGGCTCTGGTATAATAGGCGATAAGTCGCTAAAGCAGACCTTTCGGCTACACAGGGAAGCCGAAAAGTCAGTTTCAGCGACTGACATTGCATATTATGTATTTCACTGTAGTGGATATTTAATAAAAAAAATCTAATATCAGTATTATTTTTATGAAAATTTCAGTAAAAACTGCATCCAACCGCAAAACCTAAGAAACAATGCGAAGTAACCAAAATGGTCCAATATCGCGATTTCTTTTATTATACTTTTTTATAAAACGTGACGTAATTCCCCAAAATTGTGATTGTCTTGGCCGACTAGCCAGCCTGCTTATATGAAACCGAGAAATCGGCTAGTTGTCCGGTCATCGGCACATCTCTATACAAATTTATGTGTTGTTGTCTTTATTCAGAAAGTTCTTAGCCGTCTATTTAGAAGTCCAATATTTAATAGTCGTTTCAGTATTTGCCCGTAAAATCCGACAAATTCCAATCAGGAGATCATTATTTAGTAATATAGGATATCATGGGTATTATTATCACACTAAATTAGGTTGGGTAAGCTATACAATAAGTCAGTTCCTAAAATACGAAACTCCGTTCGTCGATTTACATCTAAACGGTAAGGTGTTGGGATAGGACCACCTTACCGGTAAGCGCTAGCCAATTGGAGTGCGCTGTGAGAACATTCGAGACGTGAAAGTAATACACGACAGGTCTGGCCGATCAAGGACCCTCAAACTGGATGGTTATAGTCAAACAAATTTGTGAAATAACGTATTTGGAGATCTCCAATTGTAGCGGATACTTCACAAGCACTCTTGTTAGGTATCACGTAGTACTTATCGGCCAATGCGTTACGCAGGCGCGGGGCACGCCCTGTATTAATTTGACCCATTAGCGGTGAATTTTTTATGAAGCCGCGTCTCACGTCCGCGTAACGCAGCGTACGCGAGCACTCGAAATACATCGTAACTATCTGTAACCTTTACACAAAGACAACTCCAAGTTCGGCGTATGTAATTGAATAGGCGTCATATATACGTTTAATTTAGCTTTTCCGTAATGGCAGTGGTTCGCTCCCGGCACACTTAGCTCATGATGATGAGCTGGCCGGTGTTGTTGGCGTAGACCAGCCCCTGGCCCGGCTGCGGCGCCCAGCGGAGGCAGTTGAGGCTCGTGAAGCCGTGCTCCCAGTTTTGCTCCAGCTCTTTTATCGGCACCAGCCCAGTTCGGCTCGTGATCTCTGTAACTGTTAGGGTTGTATTTAGTATTTAGGGTCATTATGTGGAGTAAAAGGTATAGTTGCAAATACTTTAGTAAAAAAAACTTTTTGACCATGTCTTTTTGTTTTGAACATAAAAATCGCTTCATGGCCAGATAAAAGACACTACCACCGCGAACACGTTGTTGCGCGCGTGCGGCGCGGAGGTGACCCGGCGCTAGGGACGGGGGCGGGTACCTGGCGGGTCGAGCCGGTAGAGCAGCGCGAACACGTTGTTGCGCGCGTGCGGCGCGGGGGTGACCCGGCGCTAGGGACGGGGGCGGGTACCTGGCGGGTCGAGCCGGTAGAGCAGCGCGAACACGTTGTTGCGCGCGTGGGGCGCGGAGGTGAACCGGCGCGAGCCGAGCCCGACGGCGAGGTGTCGCGCGGTGGGGGACAGCGCCACGGACACGGCGCTCTGCTCCAGCGCCGCCGTGTGCAGGCACGCGCCCAGCCGCGACCACTCCAGCGAGTACACGCCTGAAAAATAATAGTTAGAGCTATAGGATGTAGGTACTAATACTATTGTATTATATTTTTTTAGACTGACACTATTGAAAACACATGTGGTACGTGGCGAGTTTTGAATTGATGACCTGGCGCAGTAAAGCAACGGCTTTAACCACTATGTCATCGAAGGTCTAACTAAGTTATATTCTATTTACGAATATTTCACATTCGTGGCTCCCTTACGAGGCGGAAACAAATCTTTAGCTTCTTCTACATTATAGTAGCGCAAAAATTTAAACGCACCTAGCCAATGATTGGTATGTCGCAGGCGCGGGACGGGCAGCAGCGCCACGAGGATCTTGCCGTCCTTCGATATGTCGATGCTGGCGTCGTTGTGGATCCTGCACTTCTGCACCACCACATTCTTCGTGCCTGAAATTCATTTATCTATTTACCACTGTACATCACAGCTGGAATCTACAGATTTCCCAAACGACAGAATAAAGTCCAACTACTATTTGATTAGTCAGTTTAGATATGATATGAATTTCGTGCAAATTACTGAATATTTTATTAATTTATAAAACGTATTTTCAGTTAGGTGGTGTAAAGATTGTTATGTTAATGTTAAATATTTTCCTGCCTTTTCAAATCTATTGTATTGTATGTAACTTGTCTCCGCCGTTTAAACTCGCGCGAGTCTTCTGATCGCAGTGTATCGGGCGGTATAATCTAGCCAAAGCGTCTATAATATTACGCGCGTACGAAAAGTCGGTACTTTTCGCGAGTTTAAACGAAATATCTCACTGTCAGCGATGTCGGGCGTGTCGCCGGTGGTGAAGTCCCAGGCCTGCACGCGGTGCGAGGGCGCGGGCAGCGCCTCGGAGATGATGCCGGCGTCCAGCAGCCCCGCCATGCCGCCCGCGCGCCGCGCGCCCGCCGCCCAGCCCTCCGGCGCCTCGTCGTCCACCAGCATGGCGTTCTGGGATTGCAATCATTTAACATAATTTCATCATCATCATCATCAGCCTGTTCTTGTCCACTGCTGGACATAGGCCTCCCCACACCCCCCACACTCCCCACATACATAATTTAGGCTTTAGATAATTTTTTTTTTAATATTTCACAACATAACATACATCGATCTGATCCCGTGGTGAGTAGCTTAAGCACTTGTGTTACGGAAAATCAGAAACGACAGTGGATAGACAAATATACTTAAATATATTTAATAACACACCCAGACACGGAACAAACACAGATGTTCGTCACACAAATATTTGTCCTGAATGGGTATCGAACCCACGACCGTTGGAACCGTAGGAAGTGAACCTGGGTCACTAACCACTGTTCCACCGAGCCAGGCAATATTTTACATGTATGTATGCCTGGCTCTCTATCGACATCATATTTGCAATGAGGGTTTTCGCGTATGAAAAAACCACAAGATATGAGGCCTGACTGCTACGTGATCGGTGAATATTGACGGTTTTTATCCTTTCGAACACAATGTGTGTGCACGTAAATGGTTGAATTTAAAATTCTAATACAAAATCTGATTCTCTTATCTTGAAAGTATTAGTCCACCATTACATAGACGTACAGTCGGCTAAAAATGTGGTCTACCACCCTACGGTTGAGATTCGTTTGAACGTCATGAAACAACAAGGTAAATTTTCTCTGGCAATAAAAATTTATTCACACACAAACATGTCTGACTATTGGCAACCTTAGCGTTATCTCGCAGAAACTTTTGTCAAAAGTGGTAGACCACTTTGTTGGCTGACTGTGTACATTTAAATGAGAAAAGTAAGTTTATGTTTGAAAAATAAAAAGTTTATGAACAAAAAGTTATTTACCTGGGCAAGAATAATAGGTTGCAAATATTCATGTATTCTCGGCAGTCGTTGTTGTTGTTGGCTCCCCGAGGCCTCGGGGTTCACGAGCTGGTCGTTGACTTGCATCAGCGGCATGGCGACGTTGTTCAGGACCGTGTGGAACTGTCCGGGCTCATCGGAACCTCGATTGGACGACTCGCCACTACCGCCGCTACCGCTACCATTCCCACGAGGGGTCAGGATATGTGGTCGGTGATAAGTAGCGAAGGGCCTGCGACTACCCGACTCCGGGGCGTTTGGCGACGATCTGTTTTCTGACGGATTATCTGGATTTTGTTGGGCAAACATTTCTCTTACAGACGAAGGCGTGTACACTCGTATCGTCTGGAGGCGCCTAAATCTATTTCTAGCAGCGTTTCTCAGCCTAATAGCCTGTAAGTGTGCAATTCTGATTAAGTTCACGCGTTGCTCGAACTCATTCATTTCCGACCTCGGAGATTCTTGATTAGGGTTATCGGCAGGTGCCGCATTCGATGGTCCCGCTACCGGTTCGCTGTTGGCGGGGTCATTCATTGACGTATGTTTTATGACCGTTTTTCTAGTAGGCCAAGACCGCAAAGCAGGTATCCGATAAGTAGATACTGGAGGCAAAGCTCTCCTTTTGATGATAGGGTGCGCAGACGGATTCGTCCTATGCAAGGCTTTAAGGCGTCTACTTTCCATGTATAGCTCTCGCCTGCTCCTAGCAGTTGCAGAATTGTTTCTATTGGCAGCGGCTATTTGTACCGCCAGCCGATTACTCCATCGCTGTGCTGCAGATGTAGAAGGTAGCGATGAATTATCTCGAGTTCTATGTGCAGAATCTCCCTCAGCATTAGTATTCTCCTTTTTGGCCGTGCCAGTCTTGTTATCTTTTACGGATCGGTTATCTTCAGCAGTATTCGTAACGACCGGCGTGGATGGGTCGTCCGGACCGTTAACATTCACTGGACCAGGGTGATCTACATTTTCGATACGTACAACATTCATGGAGTCCACGCGTTGACTAGAAGGTGGCGGATTATTATTTGCTCTAGCATTGTGCCTATTCGTCATCAGCATCAAACAAGTCAAAGCCAAAGCTTTCTTAAGAGTTCTTAGCATGTTGATTATAAGCTGGCTCAATCCTCGCTCTTCCAAGCACATCATCATCATGTTAAACATAACTGATAACACTTGCATTGCTCGCATGCGGATTTGATGGCGAGTCGCACTAATCTCGATAGCGCGGGCCAAGTCTCTACGGGATCTATTGGTGTACCGAGGAGTAAGACGATTAGTACCAGGGTTTCGGTTTCGTCGTCTCATTTCGTCTTCCGGTCGCCATCTGAATGCCGCGCTCAGAATTCGTCCTCTATCTATCCACCTGTCACGCATAGTACGCGTTCCCGTCGGTCTTGTCTGGGGAGATCTACGCCCGTGACTTGGTCTGCTTTCATTACTAGTCTCATTGGTATTCTGGCCACTTTCTCGATTAGAAGTCCTTGTACTATCATTAGCAGATGTATCACGACTTTCCTCTGGACGTCTATCGCCATCCTCGTTTCTTTGGGTTCCTTGACTTCCTCTCGAAGATCTAGTAGAACGTGATAAGTTATCGGACATTTCACTTAACATCATACATCGTTCTAACAGTGACCTAGTATAATAGCTCGGTAGATCTTGCCTACCTGTCTCTCTGTGTAACATCAATATTCGTCTTCGTAAATTTTCCCATATAGTGCGCAGTTCTCGCATCGTAACGCGGCTACCTCTCAACCACATGTTTGTCAGTTGCATCGTATGCTTTTGCAATACAGTCACTCCTCCTCTTACTTTCCTGTAAGCTTCATCCGGCGGAACGACATTTCCTCTAGTCCAGAAAGCGTCTCGACTCGTGGACGGTCTATCTGCATCCTCCGGTGCCTGCGAACGCGACGTGGTCGCTTCATCTCGTTCCCTAGCGGAGGCACTAGTAGAAGGCTGCGGGTCGTCATTTGCCGTCGATCTCACACGAAATCCGCTATTAGCTCCTAACATCACATCAATACCACTACTTTCGCGGGTCGTTTCATCTT
The DNA here is from genome assembly GCA_039566165.1 of Maruca vitrata. NCBI lineage: Eukaryota > Metazoa > Arthropoda > Insecta > Lepidoptera > Crambidae > Maruca > Maruca vitrata. The sequence continues at coordinate 11,711,795 of CM076916.1, read as the reverse complement.
GATTTATGTCAAATTCCATGCGATCTGTAGGGGGTGGTGTATCGGTGCTCGCAGCATTAGTAGGTTGATCACTGTCGCGCGACTCGTCCTCCCGGAATGATGAATTTCTCGTTCTGAATATATTTACCTCGAGAGATTGATCACTGTCAGAGTCAGAAGTGGAGGATAGGAAATCTCGTCGAAGATTGGAGCTGAACAAGCGCACGCGGGGCCTCGCGCCGCCGCGGGCGCGCTCGCCGCCCTCGCTGTCGTCGGAGTGCGCGCGCGCGCCGCGCCGCGGCAGCCCGCGCTCCACGCTCGCCAGCGTCGACAGCGACATGTTCGTGATCAGGTTCAGCAAGCGGGTGCCGGAGTCCCGAAGTATATCTCGGATCAGGTCCAGACTCTCGTTTATCGATTGAGCATCCACGGGCGCGCTCGACGGACTCATCTGAGTCGACGAATTCGTCATTGTGGGCCTCTGTCCCGTTCCGCGAGACGTCGACGGCACACTGTCTGCGTACGCGGAGGGTCGCGCGGTGGAAGTCGACGGAGTGTCGAGATTAGTATTCGATGAACTATTCGTTCTATTAGAATTAGGGCTGTGTTGTGACGGTGACGAGTTTCGCCGGCGACGCAAATAGTCTGGCCTACGAGACGAGGTAAATATACTAGTACGTGATGTGGTCGCATGTCTTAGCGACGATCGAAGATTGTCAGATGATGAAGTCCTACTGGTCGGTCTTCCGATAGTGGACGAAAATGGATTGGGTAGGAGTCTAGTTATCCGTTCGCTTTGGTCAACAGTCCTAAAAGATCGCCCGGGCGAGTCGTTCAGCCGTTGAAATAGGGAAGATCTCGATCCGAATATAGAATTCTCCTGACGCGGCGCATCTTCATTTCTAAAATAATAAATATATACGTGATAACATCGTTAAAGAAAAAGTGGATGTGAATACTGAATTTTATAAAAAAAATGTTGTTATGAAGCGATGAGTACCTAGTTGGATTACTGTCAAAAGACAAGACGTCGAGATTCAATAGGCGACTGCTTCCGCTCTCTGTATCACCACTGTCTCCAGAGTTTTGTTGACGAGATGTGCTAGGCGTTGGGGTTGCTATGGAGGGAAAATGTATATTTAATATAATATGTATAAGGGTTGGTCGACGTCATCGACTAAGGCTCGGCCCAAATGCGTACAATGAGCTACCGACCATAGCCACCAGCTATGTACTGCCAGCGAGTGGTCGCCACCGGATACTAGAGTGTGGCGTGTCCATACAAAATTTATTAAAAAGTTAAGTCGCCGTCGCTGGCCACTAGTAGCTGACTCGGTTTTCCATTTGCGTCAAGCCTACGATCTTATCATCTAAATCGTCGGCCGATGACAGTGAAAGCACTTAACGCAGTTTATTGCTCTTTTATAACTAATCAACTTTTCGACTTCGAACCGACTATACGTCATTACATATTATTGTTATTATACTGACAGTAAACATACTCAAAGTCAGCGACGGACATATTCATTCGGTGGGACTAACGGTAGGTTTCAGTCTCCTCTCCATAAGTGAAGTATATGGGCTAGATCGAAGCATAATATGGATATGAAGTTGTAAATAATGCGAGGAAACGGAAGATATCCTACCAGTATCCGATTGGTCAGTGGATGTAGAAGGCCGAGCGGGTCGCGTCCATCCTGATGTGCTGGGTGAAACATCAGTCTCCATTGGATCAGTTCCTCTGTCAATCTGAAATGTAGAAATGTTATTCTATCATTATGTATCTGAAAGACAATTTTTCTTTTATTTAATACGTTCAATTGCATTATTTTGCCAAAAATACTGGCCAGATGTACAGGAAACATTACAACATGCAAATGTTAATGATGAAATTATAGGAATATTAAAACAAATGAATAGCTGTAATATTAAAACAAATAATCAATTTGGTTTGTGTTTGTTTTTTGTGTAACTTAATAGGTATATTAAAAAATGTACAAAATTCATTACCATGTTTGGAGGTGGTGGAGTATTAGTCAGACGATGTCGCACCATGAATAATCTTTGGTAGTTCCTCACCAAACTGTCATATCTTTGCACTAAATTTTGGTATGAATTCACAATCATATCTTGTGTGGAATTTTCTGCTCTCTCCAGGTCTGCATTGTCATCAAGATCATCTCGTCTGTTATTGTTTATATTGGGTGGCCCCCAATTTCCATTTGATTGTAGCACTGTGGGTGGCCCACCACTAGGATTTGACCATAAAGATATGCCAGTTATCAGTTTGTACCCAAGAGCATCAAATGCAACATACCTGTAATAAATTCAAAAAGTAATCTTAACATACCAACATCATTTTAAACAAAATATTTGCTTTTATATACACATGCAAAAAAAAAAATGTGTCGTAGTTATAAATTCAGAAGAATTACTTTTGTGTTTTGTATTCACATTTTATATTTTCACCATTATTATCATTTGGTTATGTTTGATATTATGTACATACCTAACTTTTTCATTTATATTGTTTGTTGAAACTTTGGTGAAAGGTGCTGGTTGACTCCAATCCCAGAAATATAGTTCATTGTAAGTTGCAATCACAAGCAACTGCTCCCGAGGATGGAAAGCAATTGATGCTATTACAGTCTCATTTCTGACATTCCACACCTCACTGCCACCCTAAAATACACATTCAACACTAAAGTTTTAACTCCAGGCTTTGAAATAAAACAAGGATAATAGTAGAACAGTAATATTCTAAATATAACCCTGATCAAATATTAAAGACGAAAACTTTATGAATAGTTACTTGATGGTAATCAATTATTTATTTGTTGCTTGCTTTCACAATGAAGTTTTATGTCCAAAATTATGGTACATAACGATATATCATGTTATCATCTATACAATAAAAACCGGCCAAGTGCGAGTCGGGCTCGCGCACAAAGGGTTCCGTAGCAGCAAATATAATAAAAATCAACCTATCTCAAAAACTATAAGAGATACTTTGATCAAACCAAAAATCGTTGAAAGAGTTAATTAGCATGCATCACCTCTATTTTTTTTAGAATTTTATACCCCGTAGTTATAAAAATAGAGGGGGGGGACATACTTTTTACGACTTTGAGAGCTGATATCTCAAAAACCGTTCACTTTAAGAAAAATGTTTTTTAGAAAACTTTATATCATTTTAAAAGACCTTTCCATTGATACCCCACACGGGTATGTACATCGAAAAAAAAAATTTCATCCCTCAGTTACATGTATGGGGGGTCCCACCCCCAATTCTTTTTTTTACTATTTAGTGTCATATTTTTGTAGCGGTTCATACAACACATATTCCCATCAAATTTCATCACTGTAGTACTTATAGTTTCCGAGTAAATCGGCTGTGACAGACGGACAGACGGACAGACGGACATGACGAAACTATAAGGGTTCCGTTTTTGCCATTTTGGCTACGGAACCCTAAAAATGAACCACCTAAATGTATATGCACATAATTCCGAACTACTGCTTCAACTTGGATGATTCTTTCTTATGTTTGTTATTTTTAAGACAAGATTTGTGTATAAAATAAATAATATTATTTATATTCAAAGGTAGTACAACAATTGCAGGGTTAGTTAGTAAAATATAATTACAGTCAATGATCAAGTGAATAACACCTACCGAACTGTGAACTGTAATTTAATTATAAATGGAACAATTTATTTGTTAAAATGTAAGATATGTTACTTACACTTGAAATATCCCAAACTCGGACTTGTCCTCCAAGACAACCAGAACCTATGAGTTGTGGATGTGACGGATGAAATGCAATACACCATGGTGTCCGTGGGTGGCCTTTCAATATCCTGACATGTTTACCACTAGCTAATTCTGACACATAGACATTGTGGTTACCATGTGTTGAAGCTACTTTAGTTCTGAAAATAATTTTTATTCATTACTTACTGGCAACAATGTGTCAAGGAGTTAATGGAACTATACAATTAAAATAAATTAATAATACTTAAACTTTCAACTAACCCATCTGGGCTAAATACCATCAAAAAAGTTGATCTTGGATATCCTGGTAAATCACAAGACTGAAAGAGAAACAAAAGAATTCATATAATTATTTGTATAACAAACATAAATTACAAACTGGTCGGGAGATAGTCTCACCCTAATTTTCAATTGTTTCTTCACAAGAATATCCTCAGCAATATTTTCAAGAACTGTTTTATTAGGCCGGGTATGTGGGGGGTTGATTCCATGTTCCCTCCATTGCCAGCTTCTTGCCACATTTCCCACAACATTAGCTTCTTCAAAAGGGTCATTTTTGAAGTTAAGCCACTCATTGTCTATTACTGGGTCCATCCTAATAAAAAATTATAATAATAAAGTATGGGTGTACTGATTTGATATCGAAGTTAAAAAATAAACTTATAATAATACTTGCCTTAGTATTAGGTGTTTACCACATAAGAATTTGTAGCTATAGCCTGAAATTTAATGACTGAATTTTGAAACAAACAAGAGTCAACATACTTATGTAATTCTTAAAACAAATACACTTTCATTGAAGAAGAATAATTTTCAATAATTTGAAACTTATCTCTATTTGTACTAGATATAATATATAATAGGTATATACCAGGATTGAGTAGGCCATATTGGAAAATGTCAACAGGTTATCTAGCATAAAAAATTGGGAAATTCACAGTATATTTGGAAGAAAATCGATAAAACCTCATAGTTAGCATTCTTATTGAATGTGTTTATCGAAATCTCGTCCAAAATCAACTCATCCATGGTAAGAAAAAGCACATCCGAAGACGTCATTTACCTTGATCATAGTGAAGTTAGCCTGAAACTTGATGCACAACACGCAAACATAAGAAATATTTGCTTTTTGTTTATTTAGCTAAGGCTGTAAATGAATAAATACACTTTTACGGCATAAAATTCCACAACAGAAACAAATCCAACAATACACAGCTGCGAGCTGTCAAAATGCATTGTTTTTGTTTTAATAATGAGACCGAGTTTAACGCAAAAGTTTACACATACAGCCAAAATTTATATTACTTTTGAATTTTACATTAGATATTACAACGGAGGTAATGTGGTAATTTTAATAAGCAGGGATTATGAGGTCTATTTAAATTGATTTATAAGTATGTACTTTAAGACAATACCAAAATGGTAAGAGCGTGTACCGGAATGGAACTGCGCCAATTTTTAAACGATTTTTATAGAACAGAGGGCCTACCATGAGTTGGCTATCGTAAACTTACGTACGTTAAAAACCTATCGAGTTGTTTTTTTCATATGGCCGATTGTAGTTCTTCGCGTAACCACCAGCCGGCGCTGTACATGTTTTTCATAGACATATTTACGTAGTCGATATCGAGCGCGTAAGTTTTAAACTCATGGTAGCCCCACTGGCCACAGTTTACAATACTTTTTTTTTTTTGAAGAACAAAAAAGCTGCGTAAGAAACAAATATTTACTGCCGTTTTTATAACACCTAATTATTTTAATGATAAGTAGCCAACTGTGCGCAGGAAATAAATAATTTGTAGGTATACACAGACGCACTCAATATTTTGTTGTGTTCTTATTTTTATAGTTCGTTGAGATGGTGATCCAACTTAAACGATGGGAGTTTCAAAATTCCGTTTTGTACGTTGTTCTTATTTCCGTACAAAATAGGTCTATATTTAAAGCACTTTAATAATATCATCGTCATCAGCCTATATACTCGTACATATGACCCCACTTGGGGCACGGGCCTACCGTAAACTAGCGATAAGGCCGTAGTTAACCACGCTAACCAAGTGCGGGTTGGTCCACTACACAACCTTGGAATTTCTTCGCAGATGTACAGATTTCCTCACATTGATTTCCTTCATCGTTAAGTTAAGATAACGTTCGTTGCTCTCCACGCGAGAGGTCGCCAGTTCAAATCCCGCCCCGTACAACTGTGTTCAAATTTGAAATTGTTCGTAGTAGTGTTTGGTGTATGAATCAAGGAAAAACTAAAACATTTGGGGGCACGGTAGTGCAACCGCTAAGTCTAGCAACTTTTTTTAATTTCCGTCCAGTTTTATAAATTTTAACTTCTTACTTAATTAACTTGGTAATACCATATAAATATAAAGGCGCGCGGTAGTGCCCCCGCCACGTCGAGTAAAATTTTCCAAAATTTTGGTCCAGTTTTCTAGATACATAACTGCTAAAATAACTTTGAAATCAAATAAATATTTATAGGAGCACGGTAGTGCCCCTGCCAAATCGAGCAAACCGAAAAGGAAAAAGTAGACTGTCTAAAAAATACAAAAGGAATCCCATCAAAAACAATACTTGACAAAAAACCAAGTCCCGCAACTCAGTTGTTCTACGGTAAAAAGTTGTGAGATACCAAGTCGATTATTAATTGACTTGGCCATTGCACTAATTAATTTAATTTACACGTGTTTTCATGGGATTTTGATGGGATTAGTCTTTCCACTTTTTACAGAAAAGTATCTAGCGTATTAGAATCGCGATTCTATTGCGCTTTAGATATGCATATTTTCTTGTTTACAATTTATTTTATTATATTTCATTAAAGATTTTGAAATAAATATATAAACTCAAAAAATACATGTCATGTTTTCTTTTCCTGCATCATCAAATAAATGTCCCAATACTTTTTGAATCTAAATAGGTACGCGGCCGCTTGTCAAAGCCAAGTTCAAGCAAAAGAACTGACCTGAGCCAGCGCCTCGTGTACACGAACCACTTGGTGCCACTTTTGACTCTTCTATAACACAAAAACGATTTTACGGAACTATATTTGTTTAATTATATCTATAAGGTCACCTAGAAGCCAAAATTTCGTGAAGCAAGCTCAAACCAAAGGTCCAAAGGGTTGTTGTCAGATCCCTACGCCTGCATTCATTGTTATTTTTATATTTCATGTATAACGAAAATATAAAAATAAAGTTAAGTCTAAAAATAAAGGGTATCCGCATATAAACAAAATTATACTTGCTAATCAACCGGCCAACGGTGGATCAACTCCACCGCATAATGATTTTCTATACAAATAGTAATGAAATCCCACCAAAAACATAAAGTTAAAAAAGGAGAGCCAAGTTGAATACAAATTTAATAGATAATTTATATTATTTTAAAACATAATCATAAAATTATACTTGAATTCTGATAAAATCGTGCGAAATCAAGTCTAACCTACTTTAGGATCTCACATTTTTTTAAATCAGCAATAGGGTATTTGACTATGGTTGTTATGTTTGCTATTTTTATGTTAATTAGTAAGATTTAAGTAAAACAATATTATTAATGAAATCGAAACTTCAATTTTTGGCGAAATGAGACAGCAAAAGACATTTAAAGTTCGGTGGGCAAGTCCATTTCAAAATTGCAAAAATCATATAAAATTTCGTTGTCATCTTATAAATAACAGAATTACTAACATCTTTTATTATGGAAACGTATCCATAAACGCAACTTTTGATGACCCTGCCGAACAAACTTCCTAGGCGCTGCATACAAAGAACTTGCGTGTGACGTCACACGCCAGGGGCCGTTTGTATGGAGCGTTTTTGAGCTCGCCCAAATAATGTGCAATTAAAATTGTAATATCTCGTCGAGCTATTGAGATATCAAAGTGACACTTTCAACAATGTGTTTGTGTTCGAATGGTCCATCCAACTATATCAAAATAAAAAAATAGTCAAATACCCTATTGTCAATAACCTGGCACTCATTTAGATCTCCATTATTTTTTCGAAAGCGAAATCCACAGTCACGCATCATTTTTTTATTGAGCTTGGCTCTCCTCTACTTTTACATATATGTTTTTGGTGGGATTTTACCTACAAATTATAATTTGTCATCAGCTTTTTAGTGTCGGAATATGTTTAATGGGTATGTGCACTGCATAAACAATACAATTTATTATATGAACAGGAAAAACAACAAACTCGGCAAAGTTTTAGGTTCAGGTTGCTTTCAACGAGACTGCTCTCCCTTCAACACGAAGATTTGAGCCATTTCGATTTACGAGTGTGTCGTAAAATAAATCTCAAATATTAGGTAGGTACGCCGCGCCATCGGGCCCGCTTCCGCCCTATTCTTGAAAATACCCAGCGCATTTGCAAAAGTGACAGAAACATTTTTGCTGCAAAAACTTTTCGTTTTATTTTCTTTATGAGCTCTGTTATTTTTTATATACGTTGACTACCTACTCAGTATGATCTTACCTATCCAATATTCATTCGATGGCGCGGTTTTCACTTGGGTTGACGCAACTTTCCTCTAGTAAACTTATTGTCATAAGTAGGTATGGTATTTTATTATGACAGTCTTTTCAGGGTTCCGTACCAAAAAGGTAAAACGGGACCCTATTACTAAGCCTCCGCCGTCCGTCTGTCTGTCTGTCTCCAAGCTGTATCTCATAGACCGTGATAGCTAGAGGGCTGAAATTTCACAAATGATGTAGTACTTCTCTTGCCGCTTTAACAACATTTACTAAAAATTAAAAAAGATTAAATATTAAGGGGGACCCCAATAAACGTGTAATTTTCGTATTTTTTTTGCTCAATATTAATAACGGTAACAGGTAGACGCTTAAAGCTCAGAATATTTACTTATATATTATCTTTAAAAAAAATATTAAATAATAGGTAATATAGTAAAAGTTATAAATTTCTATACAACAAACGTAATTTTTAAACACCTTTTACTCGTTCTTAATAAACATGAACAAATTTAAATATTATATATAAAACTATAAAGTATCTACGGTACGGAAACCTTAGTGCGCGAGTCCGACTCGCACTTGCCCGTATTTTTTTTTTATACCATTTTTTTAGTCCAAATGTTAACATACATACTTTGAACTCTAACCCTTTGTAATAAGATTGAAAACCAATGAAATAATTTTGGTTAATTCATGCATTAAAGGGTTAAATACGCTTTAATTACTACATACTTACATATGTATGTACTGACCAATACAATGTGATCATAATAAGTTGATTTTGCTGTGTTGATTTGCTATTTGTAAAGAACAAAACATACACATTAATTCGAGTTTCAACAAAGAATTAATAAACAATTTGGGCAATATACATCTATAGATTAAAATTAGTAAGCGAGTAGGTATTATATTCATTTATATTTATGTTATGTATGTACACTATTCTCACGGGGATATATACATAGTAATTCTAGTTCCTAGTTATACTATCTAATGTTATTTATGTGTGCAATAAATAAATAAACAAGGTGTCGTGGTGCATTTTTGTCTGCGCAAAATCTTGTCCTGTTCGTTGAAATTCACGACCAATTTGGTTAGATAATATTGTTTTATTAGCCATCATATTCCTCTTATCTACCCACTCGTATTACTAGGTAGGTAGTACTAGTTACCCATCTACAACCCACTCATATGAAACTATTTACGCCAAATATTTCGTGGGTAACAGCTACGGCATTGAATATTAATTATCTATTTAGACGTTTGTATTAAGAGGGTTACCTACACCATTCAGCGTCTTATTTAGCTTCGTAATTACGTGGATTTAATTCATCCATAAGTAGATGGACACAAATAAACAATTCGTGCTTGCAGCGAAAAAATATTAAATGGTTCTAATGTAAACAATCGTTTGGTCCTACTGTATTGAATAAAAATTAATTTAGACGGAAGCAATCATGTTCATGGCAAATAGTCAGTTGGTGTACATTATTGGAGTTCAGCTGTTGTTGATACTGTATGAATTGCATAATTAAATAACAAACACGGCGTTTGATCAATATTCAGAGATTGGGGAAAACGAAGCAGCCTGGTTGCCAGGTCGACTAAACGAGGTCACCGACTGATCTAATTAGGTATAACTGCATATGTGGAACATGAATTCACTGGATGTTAGTTAGTGCATTTACTTATATATTCCCTGATTTTAAAAGTAAAAATCGCCAACATTTAGGTAGCGTAGTACCTACCTGACCTATCTCCTTTAGCAGTGTGTTCTGTGTACCTCCAGTAGCTACTTATGAAATTATTCGAAGAACACATTAAAGAACCCCGATTGTAAGAATATTACTTATTTCCCTTCTTTGTTTTACCAATAGTTCAGTTTAGAACGACTTAAGACATTTTTACAGGAATTGCAGATTTATAATAATGACCGATTAAATGGCATGACATGATAGGTCTCGATGTAAGGTAGGTATTTATTTCACGCACATAGAGGTAACATTAAATTGCGGTTACATGTTGGCAATGAGAAATTACTGTCTCATTCCCACAGAAATGCGTATATCTTTACATATATTAAGTACCAAAGCGACGCCCGTAACGAGATTTTTCTTGAAATTTGATTCGCGGCAATTTTGCGCGCGAAATGGATTATTTTTCCTAGAGGAAGATCCCAGAGCCGCCAGACATCACTTATTTTCTAATGGACAAAATATATACGATTGAGTAGTGGTGGGGTGTACTATCATCATATGACTAGTTGCTACCTTGACCAGACGGCCATTTTTCAGATATCAACCAATCAAGGTACTTAGAAACACTGCTCACCTCACTTAAATTCTGATGGCTGATTTTCACATGTATTTCACACAATATCATTAAAAATCAGGTTTTATTACTCCCAGACACATGCGGTCGGCGGTTTTACCTTACAGACGCTTTAAAGCTATGAAAAAAATTTTACTTTTACTTAATTTTACTTATTTTGTGATGCTTGATTTTTATATATGTTATTCAAACAACTATTTTAAAACGTTTTGCAAACGGACAGACCGATCCAAGGGGCCAAACATTCACCAGACCCAACTGTATTAGATTTTTTTTTTAAATTGAATTTAGTTAAGATTTTCTAATAAAATAGTTTGTAAGGTACAATTCTATAATTATTGCGGTCAGATGAGCACTTTTTAGTTGTTTGAATAACATAATATAAAAATCAAGCATCAGAAAATAAGTAAATGTAAAAAATTTTTCATAGCTTTAAAGCGTCTGTAAGGTAAAACCGCCGACCGCATGTGTCTGGGAGTAATGAATCCTGATTTTTAATGATATTGTGTGAAATATATGTTAAAATCAGCCATCAGAATTTAAGTGAGGTGAGCAGTGTTTCTATGTACCTTGATTGGTTGATATCTGAAAAATGGCCGTCTGGTCAAGGTAGCAACTAGTCATATGATGATAGTACACCCCACCACTACTCAATCGTATATATTTTGTCCATTAGAAAATAAGTGATGTCTGGCGGCTCTGGGATCTTGGACCATCCGGAGAAGACGTGATGCGTTAGCATGATTTAATATCAACCCTTCACATATTTAAGATGTTTCGCACCGAATCTTCTAAATAAATTGTAAACAACTTTACAAAATCTGTTCTAAGTGACGCGTAAAATAAAAAGAAAACGTACATATGACCCGAGAAGTTCAATATGCAGCTAATGTCGGCACGCGTTTCAGTGAAATATTTTTTGTTATTCTTTAAGCAGTAGGTATTTCAAAATACAGAGTAGAAATGCCATATTTCTACCTAGGTTTGTCATAGAGACGTATTATGGTTTTAGCTAATAACGCTAACAATGATTTGAGTTGACTCGAAAGTTATGTCTGTGTGTAATGTTTATGTACATATTATGTAGGCATCTAATATGTAAGAATGTATTACTAACTATGTTTTTCCATTTCCATTCCTCCCATTAGATTGTAGGTAGGTAGGTACTTAATGTACTAAATTTTTTTATTTACTGATTTCATCAATTTGTAAATTGAAATACGGAGGTGTCAAGCGAATAGATAGATAATACATATTTAAAAATTATAGTCATTAGTTTATTTTCTCTTTGTTTTCTTAGTTAGCTAACCATATGAGACTATATAGGTATTAGCTATACTATTTGTTGCTGAGCAGCAAATAATTTAAATATATATATAACTCAAAGGTGACTGACTGACTGGCTGACATAGTGATATATCAACGCACCATACATAAACATATATTTTCTATTTATTTATTTATTTATTTTAGGAAGATCAGGATTTACATTATTAACATAGGATAATAATAATAACAATTAAGAAATAACTTATAGATCCTCACAGATAAAAATTTAGTACATAAAAGAATAACAACAGTTAAGAGCACATTCAACGTCACATTGTAATTTTACCTATACATAACAAAAATAAAAATAAAAAAACAGAACAAAAATCCGATTATGATTATTGAGATGCAAAGAACCGCCTGCCCATAAGCCGTTCAACCGTTAGTACGCTAGTGTTGAAGAGATCTAGGTCGAGTTCTTTACTTAGCTTGTTAAACCCTTCGCACACACGCCATAAATAATTATTCTGCCTATAATTGTAGTTAAACTCATATATCTAGGCTTACATTTCTTGCTGGCGGACTCAGGAAATTCGTCTTTAGCATCAAAACCACTCCCATCTTACGTCTCTCTCAAATATTCATTCGATTCAAAAATAGAACTGGAACTAGCGACCAAATTTCCTTCTATTTCGAAATAACTCGCTGAAAACTTTAGATCCTTATTGATTGATTAGGTTTCAATACTTCCTTAACAAAATTTCAACTACGTGCAGAAATAACTGGTGTCATCATAAGTATTTCTGCTCTACGAGTTTTTAAATTCAGCGCCGTAGTCAGATTGTCATTCAGAGCAATGTTACTGATTAAAACCTTTAGCTAACAATAGACCGTGCCAGATCAAACATTTTTGCTCTTTGAGTTTACGTTATGGACAATGGTAATACGGAAGGACTTTCAATTTGGGAATTTCTTTTGTTCTCTGTGTATTAATTAATAAAGGACAGAATAGGGCCCAGTGGGCGCGCGTCGAAACACTTATTAAATAGCGGAGAGGTTTAGTTTGAATGCAAGGCGTCGCATTTTGCACAGTAGGATTTTTCCCGGTGTCCAATGAGAGTCGAGAGTGATTCTGTGACGTTTAGTCTCGGCTCTCGGCGGAGGCGAAGGGCCGTCTGAGGGCGTGCGTAGTGCATTAATTGTCAGCCTCTGCTCTCTGGCACACCGTTGTTTCATTCAAAGTTGTGCCTGGAATTTTCCTTTGTGTTTTTTACCAAGCTTACTTGATACTGATTCGTAAAATTGTAATATCGGTTCTCTGTTTCTACTGGTAGTGAATTTCGACGCATATACTAACCTACCTACCTAATTTGAAATGTTATCTGCCGCCCTGCTGACCAAGCATTCGAGGCTCTTAGTATGTTAGCAAAACTTGTAATGGAGAGACAGGTCTCTAAGGAGATATTAAACTAATTAAAGTTTCACATACTCAGGCTACTAAAACACATTGTGGAGTACTAGGAAGATATATTCATGTTAAGAAATTTACAAACAGTTGGTGCGTCCTTCGTTCTATGCTTTGTTGGAGAAAAGATACTCCAGTATATACAGTGTTTGAGGATGGAGGGAGGTATATACCACCTACCTCGAAGAGATACTCCTCCATGATAAAATGTCTCCCAAAATAAAGGCTCATACATAATTTCACACATTTGCAATTCAGCAAATGAAAAAAAAAACACAAAAAGGACATGAAACGAATTCAAATATACATTATTTTGTGCATTGAGGCCCATAAAATATTTAGCGGTAGGTACTATCAGCAACGCTGGCGGTCGACCACCTATAAGGTGAAAATCGCTTGGCGCTTACGCGTCTGTCAGAGCAAGCCCCGCCCAAATTGTGGTCCGAGAGCCTGCAAGAATTTGTGAATTACAAATCGGTAGGTATATGAGGCAAGCTGAAAACTTGTCCTATACCTTTAATATTATAACCCAACACAAAACTGCAGACCTGGCTGAGTAGCGGGGCCAAACCAAACCCCCAATTTAGTTTATTTAAAAATATATTTTATAATCCAAAAAAATATAATTTCTCAGCTCATCTGACAGGTAGAAGTTCCATCGAAATGATTTGTCTTAGTGAGTCTTATTTTTTAGTTATAAATAAAAAGATGAAAAATATTTTTGGGGGTTTGCTTTAGCCCCGCTACTCATCAGCCAGGTCTGCAGTTTCGTACTGGGATATAATAGGAGAGGTACAGGATAAGTTTTCAGCTTGCCTCAAATACCTACCAAAAAATTCTTGCTAGCTCTCCTACTATTGGAACGTTTTTGCTTGGATTTTGACAGATTTTCTTCAAGTGCTCTTCTATTGGCCAGTGGGCGGGGCTAATGGCGTTTAAAGAAATCTGTTTGAAAAGTGTACTACCGCCAAAATTTCCGGTTGTACTTTTTAGATCGAGCGTTGATGAGTGTGGGAAATGGTCCTGTGCAAAATGTCCTATATATTAGGTAAAGGGTCAAATTGGAGGGATAATGTGCCAACGCCATCCGGCCGGCCGAAAATAGCACGGAGGCTGGGAGGCCGACCCTCACACGTCATCAGGAAGTCCTCGGGCGACAGTCATCAACGCGGAAGAAAATAGCTCTGCTCTGCATGTTTCATGAACCTTCGCAAAAGCTTTATTTATTTCACTAGCTTTCCGCCCGCGACTCCGTCCGCGTAGAGACGTTTAACGGGTAAAACATTACTTCCTTATAGCGCAGTCGGTTAAAAGTAGCCTATAACCTTTCCTAGGCTCTGGATTATATCTGTCTACCAAATTTCATTTAAATCGGCCCAGTACTCTATGCGTGAAACCGTAACAGACAGACAGACAGACAGAGTTTCTTTCCGATTTATAATATATATTATATAGCTGTGCCCGCGACTTCGTTCGCGTGAACTACAGGATTTTGATTTTTTTTTAACTTAAAAGTAGTCGTAGTCCCGTCAAAATCTTTTCTGCCACTTAAGAAGTTAGTCAACCGGAAGAAACATTTAAAACAAAATTATTTTGGTTTATATCATCATCATCATCTGTTGTTTATCGTGTAGTAATAAATAAGTATATTACACAACATCACATTAATTGATCTGATCCTGTGGTAAGAAGCTTTAGCACTTGTTTTTATCAGAACAGTGGTATACATTTAAATATTTAAATAGCACAACCAGACACGGAACAAACATCGATATTCATCGCAGAAATATTTGTGCTGAGTGGGAATAGAACCCAAGAAAAGAAAAAAAAAAGAAAAGGCCAAGTGCAAGACGGACTCGCACAACGCAATTTATTTTTAAAGTTTACGCAATTATCTGTACTTGACGTTGCTTTATTCTAAATTTTGAGAATCTGAGTACTTAGCAGATAGTAGTTCCCTTTGCGAGTGTCAAAAATTGGCAGCATAAATGAATGTTTCTTTTGATTGTGTTGGCTCAGGCGAAGGGACAGTAGACCTGAGTATTTGATGTAACTTTCAGTGTGATATTTTCTCCTTGACAAAAATTGACGATGATAAACGGATCCTATATAAGGGGTTCGGTTATTCTTTTCGACGTACGAAATCCTAAAATCTATGTTTATAGTGAACAGCTTCCTCATATTGAATAGATCATCTTCAAGTAATCCTAATTGTTCATCGATCAATGTGAAATAAAGGACGTCCTATTCCAAAGCCAAGTAGCAGTTTATAGTTAGAGAGGAAAAAAGCGTCCATGGCCGAGTGGTTTAGGTATTTGCTTGCTATGCAAGAGGTCGCCACTTCGAACCCTGCCACGTACCACTGTGTTTTTCAAATTTTAAATTCATACCTATGTACGATTATTCGACGCTTTTACTGTGTGCTTGAATCATGTTCTTTCTTAATCCCTGGCAAACCCCTCATTTTCTCTTTTCGAATTTTATGCTTTACCAAATTAAATATGCTTATGCTATACTTTTATGTTGATTTTCATATTATTTTTTGAACTCAATATTGAATTTGTTCAATTTGATTGAATATTTAATACCCGGTTGGTGCATACAATGTATTAATCGCATTGTGATCATCTCATCCTTTTTTCTGATACCAAACCCTTGAGTAATAATATCAATGTATTTTTTGACAACCAACCTTCTTCAATTCGGCAATATGGAAATTTGAATGCTCTCGTTAATTTGACAGCTTAAAAATATGTCAATTAGATGAGACTATTTTGTTAAATTAAAATAGAAAAAAGGCAACAATTAGAATATTTTCGATACATGTTGTCGATTCAGAACCCTTCTGGTAATTTACGTAATTTAATGGCACTCGAAATTTATCAATTCCAAAAGACAAACTTCACATATTTGACGTATGGTATACCTACATACAAACTTTTCCACAATATAATATCGAAGTAATACGTAGAGCACAGTGCCATCTTTTGAACTACCAAAAAACTTATCACATAGATACTCATGTTATATCAAACTTGACAGCATTTATGGCATGCTGTACAAAACACCATGCCATAAATGCTGCCATCAACCATCTATGTGTAATTTTATGAACAATAGCTGACCCAACAGACTTCGTCCTGTCAAAACAAATTGTAAAAATTTGTTTGAAATTTGATTTTTTTACATCTCGGGTGACAAATTTGGGTTTTTCGTACGGATCCCTACTTTTTTTGAAAATGTAATATAGCCTATAACCTTCCTCGATAAATGGACTATCCAACAGTGAAAGAATTTTTTTAATCGGACCAGCGGTTCCTGAGATTAGCGCGTTCAAACAAACTCTTCAGCTTTATAATATTAGTATAGATTAAAAAAATACAAGTCCCTAATGTTGGAATGAGTTGTATTGCCACTTTAGTTAAGCGCCGAAAAAATACAGTCACTAATTATTTAGATACTTAGGTACTTAATATTCGTATTGTTAACGACTATACGTTTGTTGTACCTCTATAAATTGTAGTAGTAAATTTTGAATCTTAATCATTGAGACATTAGGACTGCAGCTGCCGTTACGAGTTCAGTGGCTCCGGGTATTTGAACTCCTGCCAGCTCTGGACAATTTCTAAAGGACTAACATAATATTGTGTAATTTTTGTAGCAATAAGCTGTTGGATAAGGACGAACTTTTATTATGCACTGCCCATATAATTACCTACAACGTAGAATTAAATTTTATAATGTACTGTACTATTGCAGAATGAAATGTTTGAGTTTTTTAACTAAGTAAAACTCATGCTATCTGCATTTCAAAATGTAACGAAAAGTCACAGATGTAATGTAGGTGTAGCCAGACACAATATTGCCAACCATTGAATAACGACTTGTAGATATTACATTTGCCGGAATTGACAAATGTTTACAAATGGAACAGCGAGATGAATCTAATCTGTCGAGGGACGGCAGATCCAATCAACATCTAGCGAGCAGTTTCATAGACCGGTCATATTTCACACTGCGATAGTGCTTCGCTGTTCGCTGCTCTCCGAATGTTTGCTGCGCTCTGTCGCGCCGCACCGCAGTGCCACTGTTTACTTTCGGTTTTTCAATGATGAAGTTTTCGGAGTTGCTAGTTATTAAGTTATACAACTAAAGCCGAAGACGTCACCAAGTCTGGGACAGGACACGTAACTAAGAGAATATTGCCCAATATGAAGGCAAATAAGTACTTAGGAGTGTACTCACTCAGATAGCTTAGTACTAGGTAGTACGCATTGTAGTTTTTGTCAGAGATAAATTGTTTAAGTCAGATTTGCTGACATAAGCAATATTGCAAAAATGTTATTTCGGTCAGTTTACCAAATAAAGAATGGCGTTCGTTTTGAGGGTTTATTTTCAATTAATGGTAGATAGTCAAAAGGGCGGCCCTGGCGAAAAGCGGGTTTTCGCTGATTCCTGAATTCCTATAGTCAGGGCAATCTACTCGGGAAGCCGGACGCCCGGCAATCGAGTAATTTAATGAACACTTCCCTAATCGAGTGACGAGTTGAAAGTTGCTCGGACGAAAAATAACACTAAAAATTGAATTCTCAATTTAACCCCGCTACTGAAAAGTTAGTGTTATGACTGTTTTATGCACTGCTTTAAGTTGATTAAGTTAAGCTAAACAAATTGAAATTTATTGCTAAGCGCGTTAACAAGAAACTCTAAAGACCCTGCCGTTAATAAAGCTATTATTTAACGCAATTATATTTTTATGAGTATCTTAAATGAATATCTAATGAAAATACGTCATATAGTTTCGCATTTATTCCTTCAAAATTAGTATTCCATTCCGTATATGACATATAAACATATTGATTGTAGCCCCTCTTACGCTGCAAAACCAACTTATTTAGATACACATTCGGTTACGACGGAGAAAATTACGTTTAAGCAGGTCAGACGGACGATTTATCAACGTAGAGATGACGTTTACGGCCGATAGCAACTGATTTGTTCCAGATCTAATGCGAATCCAATATTTACGCATCATAATGATGGAGGAAGGAGATGGTTTCGCAAACATTCGTATTAAATTCTATCGAAGTATCTTGTTTCTGGGGATGATTTAAAAATATGGTTGATAAATCAAAATGATGCAGATTTTATTTGAAATAATTAAGGCTTGTACTTAGTTAAACTTATTTTTTTTCTTATTAGATTTTAATGTTTAAGGAAAGAATATAAGTTTCTACCATTCTACTTTATAATGTAATATTCTCCTTATAAAGTGGTTAATGCTAACACAAGCTTCATAATAATAATTCAGAACGGTTATTCACGAAATATTCTAACTATTTCATACTGTACTTTCAACAACAAAATAAACAACAACGTTATGTAACAAAAACGTTAGGGAAATGTGTCTTCCTCGCTGTGACTAACTGGAAATGTAATTGTTAACGCGTACTTATAGAGCATTCCAGCGCTGTAGTAGACAGCACGAAGTCTATATCCAGTGTCTGGGGCTACATTACCTAAGGGGGTTATCGGGCAGTTAGCTCGTTCCACGGCGGATATCTTGCTTTAGGACACCTAGGGAGATTCAAACGTCTGTGTCTTGAAAGGACCAGTCTTATTCTTAGAATATGTAAGAAGATACATACTTTTCGTATGTATCTTTTATAACGGCCGCCCTCGCTTCGCTTCGGGGATATCTCTATATAATACATATATGTCAACCTCTAAACCTATACGGTGAAAGATTTTTTCCAATAGGTGCAGTAATTTCGGAGCCTATTCGAAACAAACGAACAAAAAATCAAACCTTTCCTCTTTATAATATTATTATATTACATATTAAATTTTTAGAATAAAAAACCGCTTACTGTGACATAACTATAATATGTAGACATATGCTGTCGCGACATTTTTTGTAGATAATGATGAGTCTTAGTAAATGATTTTGTTCTATCATCAATATCAATAGTTTTCGCAGCGCAGGCGACGTAAGGAATTTTTCAGGTCATTTTTTTACACCTTGGGTTACATTATTTGAGTTCTAGTAAGGACCCCTATTTTTTTTTTAAATATCATATAGCCTATGTTACTCGGGGATAATGTAGCTTTCCAAAGGTAAAAGAATTTTTGAAATCGGTCCTGTAGTTTCGGAGACTATTCATTACAAACAAACAAACAAATCTTTCCTCTTTATAATATTAGTATAGATAACAAGTGGTACCAGTAAAATCGTTTCTAAATATGTTGACGAATCAAATTTTTAGTTTACGTAAACGGAAAGCAAGGATTAAATTTCAGAACCTGTAGAAAAACTTATATCATAATCAAGGTTTCGTTTAATTAATAAAATTTATTTTTATTAAACACCAATAAAATAAACTTACGTTAATTAATTAACTTAACACAGTGTAAATAAACTTACACTTTCACTTGGTCACAAGAGGGCTAAAACAAAAATCCTAAAATTTTTTTTTTTTCCTAACTGACTAACGATGATGGCTTGGAGGAGCCTTGTCATCATCACCGGGCTTGCGGGGACCGGATGGCTCTCACCCTATCCTAAAATAATGTTAAAAAAATATGACATTATAAATAAACGGCATGCGTAGGTCGTAGCTTTCACAACGCGTAGACCGTAGCTCGTAGCACTCGTAGCGGAGCCAGTGAGGCAGAACACAGTTTTTTCACGAGTCGCAACGTAGCTGCGTAGTGCTGTGCGAATGTAATCCTCTCTGTGTACTTTTTCTATTATACGACAGAATGGATTCCATGTTATCCCGGTTTCCATTAGGCATTTCAATTTCAGATCATACATACTAAATTATATTTCGTTTTACCTTCGATATTTTGGGCTTTCCAATAAAATTATAATAGCTCTATTATGTATGTGCAGATTTAGAAGTATACGTATATTGTTAAGTATAACTAGTGTAAGATTATGTTGTTTTTATTGGTCACTTATTCTTTAGTAAAGATAATCTTATGTTAAAAAATGGCAGAAAAGACAAATATTTGACACTTGTCTCGGAGCGGTTTCGTTTTAATTTGAGGAGGGACCAATTTTGGATCCAATCTGCATTTCTAAGACAAAATTAGTATGGCTTAGTGATTTGTGTTGCCTAGAATTAGATGAAAGGAGCTTTCCCCGCATCAGTATGCCGGCGCCTCGCGTCACCCCATCTTTTATTGTGCGAGCTTTCCAATTACATAGGAGGGAAGTATCTGCGCGCGTCGACTTGTTATCTCTGGAACGATGCAAGGGTTCTTCAAGTAAAAGCAGAGCCTTTAGTTAGGATTTTGATGGCTGTTTTAATATTTTGTTGCAATATTTTATTTGATTTGGAAAATGATTTTTCCTTCAAGGGACAGGGAACACTCAAGCGCGCGCCCAACTCACACTTGGCCGGCGTTTTAAGCATTAAAATATACATACATCCATGAAACGTGCGTAACAACTTTTAATTTGTTTTAAACGGAGCCATTTACGGCATTGCTCATTAGGTAGGTCGTGCATACCGCGTCAGCATTAACATCTGTAAGTAATTTAATTTTAAAATCGTTCGGCGGTACACGCAATTTTAAATGTAAACTTTTTGAGAAGTTAATCTAAACAACAAACGACAAAAGTTATAAGCGGGGGCGCTCGGAACCTGCAGTGGATGGCGTGACTTGTTAATTGCAAGTTTGGGAAACAGACTCATCTCTCTCAACTTGCTAAGTCCTGACACTGGTTAATGTAACGATGACTGATCGCTGTTTGTTGGTAATTAATGAAATTTCGGCCGGGAGCCGTGTCTCCTTGACTTGACGTTCGATCAAAGGCTGATCTTGTTCTGGACTACCTATCTGCGGTTAAAATTTTGTGATCTGGAATTGGTTGCAAACATTTTCAATAATTTTCGTACAAATAGGCCAAAAGTTAATATAACCTGAGTTTTATCATTCTATCTTGTCCCGTAACACAACCACAATATTCAACATATCTCTTGAACAGATGTTCTAAATTGCCTCGTAAACGGCATATTTAGTAAGTAATAAAAATATTATTCGCCGACGGAGTAAACAATACATTTTTAGTAAAGATTTATCGCCACAGTTTATCCGGATGATCCTGTGGGCAGAAACAGTAAATTATCAAAAAGGTTATCTACTGACTGGATTTTTTTACAAAGTGGTTCGTATGATCATACATTTATCTATACGTTTGTACTACACGGCAGATAAAGAATAGGATTGAATATAACGGGGCAACTACTCGCCTCTCGCACACACACTATTTCCGTCTATAAGTATAACATAAAATTAGAATTACCAGCAAGTGTACTTACACTGGCGCTTCACTTGAATTTTAAAGTGTACTTACACTTGCTGGTAATTCTAATTTTATGTAATTAGTAAATCGTATGTGCAAATTATAAAATTGTTAAATATCGTTCTTTTTCGACACATTATATACCTATAGGCAGGAACATAAATTTTATTTTCAATAATAAAACACAGTTAAATATAAATCATTTTCTCGTTGTGTTTAAGCCATTTCAATCCCATTCTTTATCTGCGTGGGTAGTTAGTAAAGAGTAAATTAAGTGTAAAATGACATCGCGACGTTACAAGAAAGACTTAAGATCACTTAAATACATTTCGTATTATCGGAAGAGCGCCGAGATAAGTTTTAAATTGAGCTCCTGCTCAGTTAAGCCTCAAATCCCACTGCAAGAGAAATGGAAGCATCTTTTGATTGGAACAGATGGGATATCGACGTATATTTTGTATGAGTTTTTATTTTCAATTCAGTGTTGGAGTGGAGATAAAAATAAAGAACCCGGCGCTTCACTTGAATTTTAATGTTTGTTGGGGACCTACTTCACCAATATTGGCAGCCCATAATTGTGATGGACTGGCTAACCACATTAATGGATTGATATAGTACGTATGTTGGTATTATCCGTGACATCGGTGTTTGTTACGTGTCTGGGTCATGGGTATGTCATTAAATATATTTAAGTTTATTTGTGTATCCACTGTTGATACTGATATCTGTAACACAAGTGCTTAAGCTACTTACCACGGAATCAGATCAATGTATGTGATGTTGTGTAATATTTATTTATTTATTTATCCGTAACTTACCACCGGATTTTGCAATATTTATATTTATTATATGAACTTCATCACTGATCTACCTAAATTAAAACCAACAGAAGGTCATCTAACATAAAAAATAATGATGCTGTAGAAATAATCTTTTTTTTTCCGGGAGGACTTAGCTGTTAGCCTCTGACAGCTTTTGCAGCTTCACCGGACTGGCTGGGGAGCGGAAGGCTCACACCCCGAGAATTCTGTAGAAATGATTGTATACAGATATAGCAACAAGTATAGCGGATGTATCATCATGAAACATTTAACTAACGTTGAAAATGTTATCTTGTTTTAATTAGAATTCAATACCCACATGTATTTTTGTAAGTCGAATAATATTAAGTCAACAAACTGTAAGGGTACGTAAACCTTAGCTTGCATGCTTTATTGTATTAAGATATAACTCGTATGCTATATAGGTATACAGCCACGTATCAAAGCTTTTCCAACTCCAGGTGTGCCCCGTGAATAGAATATTTTAAAACTTCATTGTTTTGGAAAGTTGTCTTGTATACTGCACCGGCGATAAAATTTTCTTCAAATATAATTTTTACTTGTGTTTTGTTGGATTTCGGTTAGTAATTTATTTTATAAACATTAGTAACGTAATATAAGTAATACTTGCAATTTTAAAATCGTGTTACAATGCATAATTAAAGTCTAATTTCTGAATAGGCACAGGAAAACGTACTAATTCCAACACAAGGCAAAGCTAGTGGTATAGTCATATGTCAGGGATATTTATTGCCTCAATATCAAGAACTCGCCAATACATGGTAAACATCCTGGACATATATTTTTTTCTAATTACTGTAACCATGAGTTTAATATTCATATTTTTATAAATTACTTATTTTGTGCTCTAATATACTAAAGTATTTCCTGATGTTCAGCTCTAGTCCCGTTTAATTTGCCACCGAAATAATTTGGGGTCTTTAAGTAGGTACGCAGCCGCTAAGTACGCAGTACGTCATCTGGGCGAATTTAGCCGGCGTGTGGTAATGTGCTTTAGTAAAGTAATGTGGGTCAGCGATGTGTATATGAGGCAGCTAAAAGCTGCAGGACTCCACTCTGTATATGGGTGAGCATTCTGTTCACTCGGTAATAAGGTTAACGAGGTGGCTGAAGGCTTTAACGAGAAAAGGATTGCGCGTTTTTATTTAATTTAAAAAGGCTGCGAAGAGAGAAATTGTAGCATCGGCGGTAGTGGCGTATGGAAGCGTTTCTTTTACACGACTAACGCTTGTGTTTCATCTGTATAAATATCTACTATTTATGAGTGCTGCTTTGAGATGCGAGATGAGTTTTGCTTATGTACGCTGATAATAAAAATCTTGTTTAAAGATAAACATTTTTAACGCAAAATGCAGAATAAATATTTTCAGCTTATACTGGATTTTAAGTCATTCATTATAATAGATCCTTCATAATTAGTATATTTAAACAAGAAAAATTAAGTTGAATAAGGGATCAAACTGTGGATTAGTCGAGTTCTCACTATATGATGCACTCCATCCTCTACCCGCTTCCGTCGGCGGTTTATGTACTTACAGGATCCATTCATATTTAATGTAGTAAAACAATGTAACACAAAGCTACCTCGTATAAGGAAACTGCTATGAACATAATGCATTAGATTGGTACGGGTTTAGTTACACTGATATAACCTCGAGCGAGTATACGAAATCATCTTAGATGTGTATGTTTGTTGAGACGATCAAATAAATTACAATATTATGTGTCCAAAAAAAATACAAATATTTTTCTAGAAAAAGTATATTGATTTGTTCGTTCATTATCATACATTAGGCTACCGTCTTACCGCATTGAATTCATTGATTACAAAACATTTCCAGTTGAGAAAACAGTGCCAGATCGTACTGCAGAATTCACAAGTACATAGTTCGAAATAGAATTCATACTTTAGGAGCAAACTAGTTCACTTATAAACACTGAGTAGTTGCATGGAAGGATCAATAAATGACAAAATTGGAGCGCGAATCGCGGATGAGCTTCTATTCTCAGAAAAGTTATGGCAACTCGATCCTTGCTATCTGCTCGGAAAGTTTTATGACTCGGACGGAATAGATTGGGACTGGGATTATATTAGCTATTTGCGATTGTATCATGCTATGTGTTACGATAGCCTTATGTGTGATTATGCATCTCTTATGATAGTTTGGTACACTATTTTGTATCCAAGATAGAGTTTGCGAGTGTTCACAGGTTAGGTATTCTGTTTTTCTCGAGTTTTCTTTAATTTGCGGCACGTTTGTCATAATTGTGTAATTTTTACTAGTTTCAAATTGGAGTTGTGAAAAAGTATAAAGAAGGATATTACTCAAACACACCAGAATTCGTTTATGATAATCTAAATTTCTGCATATTGAAGCGAATGTCTATCTTATGATGCTTATGTAAGATATCATTGCGGCTGCTTTGGAATCTTATAGAGGAAGATCCCAGAGCCGCCAGACATCACTTATTTTCTAATGGACAAAATATATACGATTGAGTAGTGGTGGGGTGTACTATCATCATATGACTAGTTGCTACCTTGACCAGACGGCCATTTTTCAGATATCAACCAATCAAGGTACATAGAAACACTGCTCACCTCACTTAAATTCTGATGGCTGATTTTAACATATATTTCACACAATATCATTAAAAATCAGGTTTCATTACTCCCAGACACATGCGGTCGGCGGTTTTACCTTACAGACGCTTTAAAGCTATGAAAAAAATTTTACTTTTACTTAATTTTACTTATTTTGCGATGCTTGATTTTTATATATGTTATTCAAACAACTATTTTAAAACGTTTTGCAAACGGACAGACCGATCTAAGGGGCCAAACATTCACCAGACCCAACTGTTTTTGATTTTTTTTTCAAATTGAATTTAGTTAAGTTTTTCTAATAAAATAGTTTGTAAGGAACAATTCTATAATTATTATGTGGTCAGATGAGCACTTTTTAGTTGTTTGAATAACATTATATAAAAAATCGAGCATCAGAAAATACGTAAAAGTAAAATTTTTTTCATAGCTTTAAAGCGTCTGTAAGGTAAAACCGCCGACCGCATGTGTCTGGGAGTAATGAATCCTGATTTTTAATGATATTGTGTGAAATATATGTTAAAATCAGCCATCAGAATTTAAGTGAGGTGAGCAGTGTTTCTATGTACCTTGATTGGTTGATATCTGAAAAATGGCCGTCTGGTCAAGGTAGCAACTAGTCATATGATGATAGTACACCCCAACACTACTCAATCGTATATATTTTGTCCATTAGAAAATAAGTGATGTCTGGCAGCTCTGGGATCTTGGACCATTATATTAAACGCAGTGTGGCCTAACCTATTATATAGTGTTGTCCTCGTATATCGAGTACTCTGACAACTGAGCCAAAGTTCTTGCGAAGATACTTACAGCGCTGTGAGACAAAAGCAGTTTCTCAGGAGTGTTTGAGCGTGTACATACGTTAGTCAGTTGTTCGTCGGCGCACGATGCTATCGGGCTTCGGCAGCCGCGCCAGCGCGAGGGAAACTTTGACAAATCACCACTCTAATCCTTACACTGCACTCTGTTTACACTCAAACTGCGAGATCGGAATTATTAAGATGAAGCCCCGATTGTGATAAACTTGTCGAAGACTTGAGCCGGGATCTTATTCAAATGCAGATGTGGGTCAGACATCAATTGACTTCGAACAGTGTAATTAAGCGAAGACTTTTGAAAGTTAGATTGCTTAATTTCATTCTCTTGGGGAATATAATTTTGTTCTTTACTGTTAAAATCGGCATTGTCTTGTTAATTACTACTATTGTTTAGACGGATAGGAAGAAAACGTTTTGGTAAGCTATTCTTGGTTGAAGAATCAATTATGTCCAGAGAAAGTAGTCTGATGTTGATTATTGTATTATTGAAATTCTTATGGATACAATAAAACTATAAAAAAGTCACTTAATGTAATAAAACCATATACTGGTATGTATTTTTGTGTTCTCCACTCCACTGATGAATTTTGATAAAGTACTTAATCTATGAATTGGTTATATAATTATTCTTGTGATATGTTATCATATAAGCTTACATATATCGTAACACAGTGGTACACAGTGGTACTTTGTAGTACATTCCATATAAATTAATTTCATTTGATTACCCAATATTCTCATTAAAGCATTTTTTCGTGCAAAGCGTATGAAGTTGAAAATTTATAAAGTTTCAAAGCTAGCAAAAATGTGTAAAGGAAGTTTACGCAAAAGTTCGATCGGAAGTGGGTCATAGCCCCACGGCTCTGGCATTTGAATTTGAACGCGCGCCTGACGGTGATCCACGCAACTACGGAATAATAAACAGCAACACATCTCAGTACTGAGCTTCATATACCCTTAAACATTTGTTAGAAGAGTTAAATGAATCGGAACGGACAAATACTTATCTCTTAGCTAATGCTTCTGTAGTGTGACAACGATATGAGTTTTAATACTTTTTTTGCTATCCCGTTAACTGGAACTTACTTTGTCTCTTGAGAGCGAATATGCTCTCTGATGTGTAGGCATCTTATTAAGCTGGCTATTCAGGTGGGAGACATTTTGTCGACCGGTTGCTGTTACCACCATACAGTTGTGTAAAACCCGCCAAGTGACTCTGACCTCTCTTGGTCAGGTCGCGTTCCGGGATCAGCACTGTACGAACCTGAGCCAGGGGGGGCCATTGTTGCGGCAAACGCCGGACCAGTGGAGTCTTAGTGGCGGTATTGTGCGGGCGGAGCGGGTCAGCCCGCCGGACTGGCCAACTCCGACCCGCACAGCTCAATACCAATGCGAGACTCCACGCCTTGTCTCGTTGTTGCTGCAGCTGTGGTCTCCTTTTTCACGGCTTTCAGGGTGAGTGCGACAGGCTCAATATGGTCTATTGTGCCTGTCGACCTCATATTTGGATCTCACTACCGCTTTACCATCAGGTGGAGTGAGGTCATCTTGTTAGCCTCTTTATAAAAAAAAAAAAAGCTGATGCTTTTATACATTGGTGGATTAAACACGCATGGTGAATGCTACACTGTCGTGTCTTATGCTGTGACTTCGACTCGGCAACTTCAATAACCTTTGATGTAAGTTCGTGAAAAGCTTTATATTTATTGTATGTACGCGTATAATATACACTCTGTTCCAGTGATTTGAAAATGTAGCAAAATATTATGTAAAACAAAAAATACGGGAAGTTAATTGCTAAGTGATCAGTAAATTACAAATAATTTAAATGTGAGGCCTACTAACTTACCTACCATGTGAGTAAATTGGTCCACCTCGACTTAAAAGCTAAAACGATGTCTTAAAATAATTGTAATTGTCGACTGTTGTGCCATTCAGAGAAACTAAATCAGACTGCAAGCACCTTATAATGTCTAATAAGGGACCATACCATGATGCAAATGTTAATCATGTTCTAATAATAATTATTTACTGTCTACCTACTGCCATGTAAATTGGACATGTTGCGCAAACCTATTCAATTTGTTGTCACTCGTAGCGGCGGAGCGCCCATGGGCATTTGGGTGTTTTACATATTCAACCATATTTACTATACTTGCATAACGCTATTATAGTAATTATATCATCTGCTTATTGGCAGAACAAGCGTGCATAAATGAATATGTAGGTAGGCTTGTTATGTTATGTTTTATGTAACAAGACAACATTACCGATGCAGCTAGTCATTAGTTTTAACTATTCTACAGATTTCACGAACTACATTTTGAGCGTTTCAGTGGGATAATTATAATCAGGGATAAAAAGCGTCGATGGCCGAGCAATTACGGTCGTTGCTTATCATGCGAGAGGTCATCAGTTCAAATCCCGCCACGTACAACTGTGTTTTTCAAATTTGAAATTCATATGTACGATTATTCGACGTATTAACGGAAAAGGAAAACATCATGAGGAAACCTGCACACCTATGAAGAAATTCTTAGGTTGTGTAGTCAACCAACCCGCACTTGGCCAGCGTGGTTGACTAAGGCCTTATCACCCTAGTTTAGGGTAGGCCCGTGCCCTAGCCGTGGGGACGTATATGGACTGATGATGATGAATTATAATCTACAACTACATTCAATCTGGTATAATTTTCGTGAGGGAAAATAAATCAATGCGAAGTTAATTCTCAATTAAGAAAAAGTCTAGCATAGTAAACCTTATTTTTGATCAATCAATGTGCGTACCTAAGACATGAAATGTTTATTCGCAGTAAGTAATCTTCCAATTTATTAAATTTCATATCAATACACTTGGCGATAAAGGGATTAGTACGCAAGTGCATCGATCGGTCAAGATGTTCCGTCCGAGACAAATGAACAGGACGCTTCCTTTACAGATCCTTAAAAACGAACCTCCAAGTTAGTTAGTACCGTCGTAAAAAACGTTTAGTATCTTCTTTATTGCCTGTTGGAACGGTAAATATCCAAGAAAAGCAAAACAAAAACTTGTTATTTTTTCTTTAATTTACAGTAAGAAATCGCGGAATGAGTTACGACCTTTCGGCGCAGTTAATTTAAATATTTCTTGTCAAGCGGAGCAGTGTAAGAGTAGGGGAGCGAGACAAGGCGTCGAATGGAGGTTTTTCGATGAAAAATGTTTATATTGTATGTAGTGGAGTTCCGTAAAACATGAAAATGGTAAAAGCTCGGAATCCAGGGCCAGTCAATGAATATGTATAGGAAGTGCTTGATTGCATTATTAAAACCTGAAAGAAAAAAGTTAAAAAGAAAAAAATGGCCGATCTCGTTCACAACAATTTTTAACAACAATTTACTGAAGAATGAGAGGCGGAAGGGGGGAAAAAAAATTTATAGTAGAAATTTCAATTGTTTATGTGATAAATTATGTTTGCTGAGTAATTTCAATGTTAATTTATTAAATTTTTACAAAAAATAATGATTTACAAAAATAATTTTACCATTAACTATATGACACAACGACGGAACGCAGCCCCCGCCGCCGCCATATCTGCCCTCGGCATTGTAAATGCATCTTGTGTATTAATCCTTACTAATATTATAAATGCGAAAGTAACTCTGTCTGTCTGTCTGTCTGTTACTCTTTCACGCCTAAACGGCTGAACGAATTTTGATGAAATTTGGTATGGTGATAGATGATAACCTAGAAATGGTTATAGGCTATAAATAATCACGCCATCGTTTTTAGGGAGTAGGCAGTAGGCAGATAACTAAATTGAGTTAGTGATTTTTAGTCGTTTTTGATAGGACTTTTGCTCTTTGACGTCTAAACGGCTGAACGAATTTTGATGAAATTTGGTATGGTGATAGATGGTAACCTAGATATAGTTATAGGCTATAAATAATCACGCCATCGTTCTTAGGGGGTAAGCAGTAGGCAGATAACTAAATTGAGTTAGTGATTTTTAGTCGATTTTGCTAGGACTTTTGCTCTTTGACGTCTAAACGGCTGAACAGATTTTGCTGAAATTTGGTATGATGATAGATGATAACCTGGAAATGGTTATAGGCTATAAATAATCACGTCATCGTTCTTAGGGGGTAAGCAGTAGGCAGATAACTAAATTGAGTTAGTGATTTTTAGTCGATTTTGCTAGGACTTTTGCTCTTTGACGTCTAAACAGCTGAACAGATTTTGCTGAAATTTGGTATGATAATAGATGATAACCTGAAAATGGTTATAGGCTATAAATAATCACGTCATCGTACTTACGGGGTAGGCAGTAGGCAGAAAACTGAATTGAATTTGTGATTTTTTAATGGTTTTTGCTGGGAGTTTTGCTCTATCATGCTTAAACGGCTGAACGGATTTTGATGAAATTTAGTTAGAAGATAGATAGTAACCTAGAAAAGGATATAGGCTATTAATATTCATGCTATCGTACTTAAGGCGTAGGCAGTAGGCAGAAAACTAATAAAGTTAGTGATTTTTAATCTCTGCCCTCGGCATTGTAAATGCATCTTGTGTATTATTATTAACATAAAAGTGTAATGATATGTATATATTCGGAATCCTCATTTCATCAGCTTTAATTTGATATGCATTTTGTTTTATGTTTATTGGTCTATGTTGGTAGGAACATCGAGTAATTGAAAAATAAGATATTTCGTAAATTAAACTTGAACACCACTAAAATCGTTATTGTGGCTAAACCTTAAAGGATAGACATATGCTATTGCAGATTTTTTTATAGAACTTTTTGAGAAAAATAATTCCCCCATACATTGTTATTCTGTATTTTGAGTTATTTCAGCAGCGCACGCAATGCAAGCCTCCAAAAAGCTCGTTTTTCTTCCGTCCGTCTGATAACTGTTACGATTACTCTAATAATTTCTTAAGTAGGTACACCTAAATTATACACCTATAGAATTCCTGGAATGTCTTCTTTTCATTATTGAAAACCGCATAGCTATTGATATAGTACTTTTTGAGATCCTAGGTAACAAACACATTTTGGGCGCCCTTCGCAACTTCATTTTATACTATGTATAGAATAATAATAAAAAAATTGAGATCGCACAAAATATTTTTTTTAACATTTTTTTATATACTATTCTAAACACATTTCAAAACTTGATATAAAGATTCATCGACTGGCCTTGGATTCCGAGGTATAAACCTTAAGGCGCTCCACTAATGGAAAAGTCGGGCCTGATTCGAATACAGTCCTGTACACACTGCTCGCTCTGCCCCGGATCTACGATTTTGTTCCAACCGGGGTAAAACCTTGATGGTGGCGCCTCGGATTTATTATTTTCTTGTATTGGCGACTAGAAGAATTAGGCGCCCCAATGAAACTGCGCCCGGGGAAAGCGCCCCGGTTTGCCCGCCCTTAGATCCGGGGCTGTGCTCGCTATTCGATGTACAGCACAGTGACAACACTTGGCCGTTGTGTTCATTAGCATATTATTTTTAAAGCAAACGACACATGTTAAAGAAAATGATGTACCTACCTACTCATGTATCATATTATAGAAGGTAACGGTGGAAGGTAATATTATAACTATGTTTAGAATAAAAAATCCAGTACTCTTTGTTAAGAAATATTAATAGGTCCAGGCGAGACTTGTAAGGCATTCCTTAAGTACTTATTACCTAAATTCTAAAATGACCTACTTGCAAATGTTTAGAAAAACCATCACCTGAATATTGTTAGTAGAAACAATACATACTTAGATAAGTTCATTATTGTCAATGTTTGGGCTCTATATTACCTTATTAAGTAATTAGAATAGAAATTAGTAAGTAGATAATAAATACTTTAGTTAATGCTGACGCGAGGCCAAGGCTTGCTGAGAGTGTAGCTTTGTATCCAACACTTGTGTTTGTGATTTATGACGATGGATATTTTACATGACATTTGAGATAGTGTTTGAGAACATAGAAAGTGCCTATTCATTCATTTGAGCATGCCTAGGTTATAGATTTGTCATCTGAAGAGAAAACGCCTTAAGCAAAGAGTTTCACTCTTCAGTAATATTTACTTTATGTAATAGAACTACTATGTTCTGTTAATGCTACTTCATAGTTTTAGTTAGCGAATGAAATTATACAATATGTTAACTGTTCGGGCTTAAACGCCTGTTATGAGGCAAGTCCCAATTACTGGCATATACCTTATGAAATGTTTTTGTTTACATTAAGTACAAAAAGTACCTAACATTAAAGAGATGTTTGTTTCTCAGTGAAGCTACATATCAGCAAGAATTTAACGCAGGATATAAATATAAGTTTAATCCGATATTATTATTATTGGTCGTTGCTGATTTTATTTGCGTAACAGAACATTAACTGTTCGTTAAACATTGAAGATTCAACGGAACGGGGTAAACCAGTTACTGTCACAAACGGGCCAATCGGTCAGGCGCGGTTAGCACTAAAAGCAAAGTTGGCTCTCCTTGTTCCAGCAATCGCTGTCACTCACTTATCGGCGACAGCCGGCTGATTGCGCAGATGTCACTCTACCATTGTTGGTCCGTGATGTTTGAAGACGATAAGATAACTGAACATAATCTATTTTGTTGTGTTTCTTTGACAGTTGTTAAATAAAGTTCTTATTTATAAAGCTCGCTGGTGTAGCGAGTGGTGTAAAAATATATTGGTAAGATAAATGTAAACTGAGGAAACAAATATTGTTCAAATGCTCCGAATTCACAAATATTAAGCATATTTTACATACATAAGTACGGAATCGAATACCCATACTTTAGTGTATGTATGTGAAACCCAGACCAGGCAAACGGACCTTTCATTTGAGTGACGAGTCAGAAACTTTTCTGAAAGAGTTTCGGTAGTCTAATACTGTTACAAGTTCTCTTTGTACCAAAACTTTTTATCTCCACCCTTATTTGGTACATCATTTGTCATACACCTCGTGGCTGCTGTCCATCTGAATAAAAGATGGCGTTCCAAGAAGTCTCTGGGGACAGATTTATGGTTCGCTCGCTTACTATCGACCCCTTTATTGGCTATTTTAAAATAAGGAAACGTTTAGATACTTCTCTCTTATAGAGTGCTCACTCCGAGACTTCATTATGTATACGATTATTTAGATCTATGTTATGGTGATTCAAGCGGTGATTAACAAACGGCTTTTTAGCTTTAAGTTACACATCAAGTTGGTTCATTGACGTTGTACTAACATCTTGTAACAAAAACACAAGTAAAATAAATATTCCTTGTTTTCCTTTACTGTTAAATCAAAAACCAATAATATACAATATACAAAGACCATTGTAAGGTAATTGTTTATTGTACTTTCAAGATCATTTCAGAGTCCGATATAAAGTATCAATTTCACAATAACAATAAAATACAGGATAAGACGGGAACATGTTTCCCGATTTTCCCAGGACGGTCGGGCGGCGCGGGTTCGTTGACCCCGCTTTCCGCCCTTCCGGCCCGCATTTTCCTCGGGGCCACCAGCGCCCGCGAGGACGGCCAAACTGCTGCGTCGTCATCTCGCGAATATGCGACCATTGTCTGCTTTCGCAATCTCACGTGTAATCTCGGCGTAGCCTTGCGTGCGCGGCAAAATGTGCATGTGACGACGTCTGCAAATTATCCTGACGGTTTTTCAAATAGTTAGGAAGGCGCTCACGTGTAATGCATGCACGCTTTTACGCCGGTACTGAATAAACTTTTCCTAAGCATCAGCTTGCCTCGTCATTATAGAATGTGTAGAAAATTTTAAAAAGTGAAATATAAATGTGACTTGTGTTTATTTAACTTAATTACTTAACACATAGAAAATTTATAAAATACTTAAATGTAACTTCTTTAAAAAAATGTTATTCTTAACATGAAACCCTTTCTGAAGATTGATGACGGCTAGAAAATGAAAAAAGAGAGCCAGAGTAATAGTAGGTTAATAAATAGGTTAAAGATAAATTCTCAATAGAAATATGTAGATTGTTAAGAATATGGTGGTACAGTGATTGGTTGACTTAATTATAACTACTTACTTCTTAATTTATTATTTATTGCGTTCTTTGGATCCGGTCTAATATTCAATTGACATTTTAATTAAGTCTAATTAAATTTATTATGTACCTGTCACAAGAGGAAAATCATATTATTTGGAACCTTTTCCAATATTTTGTTTTCTTTCCTGTAGTAGGGCTACGTTTTTCCCGAGAGCCTATTTTCTTCATTTCCTTCCCTCGCGCCATGTTTGAATTGAAAGTGCGCATTTGTAATATTATTGCCATGGAAAACAAAAAATTCAATTCGGAAATTCCTTGCCGTACCCAAATCAAAAGTCAAGTTTTCTTATTTGTTTAAATACCTACTTATGAAATTTGTACTAGTAAAAAAGTTCAATGTAAAATACGACAATTAAAAAGTGACACGCGGGTTGTGTAGAGTGAAATTACCCATGGGTAATTTTGAAGTTCAGTCGTTTTTAAAAATATTTACATATGATGAATTTCATCGCTATATAATCGCTAAGTTATTACATTAAAAATAAACAAAATAATTTGAAGAACGATTTATAGTAATGGTTAAAATTGGTAAGCCAATATCCAGGTATACACTGTAAATGACTGCCGACCTATTCCATTGTGTTCTGGAAATGAGCTTTAGATATTGTGTTTACGTCGACTTCAAAAGCCGGAAGCAATGCGGTGCTTCCCTTTGTCAAATCACATACCTCTACACTCTACACTGTTATTCCAATTGCAGGTTTCCGATTGCAATTCGCATTTATACCTATATTTATGAGGCAAGCCGCGTCGCACATAATTATTACGTAGTATCTAAAATTCTACACTGTCTACTGTGTAGGGGAGAGGGGGGCAGTTTTGAACATTTTTAAAACTTCGTCTTATATCTCAAAATTCTTTAGTTTTATATCGTTTTTTCGTTTCGCAATGCTTAACCCGACCATTATGCCATAAAATTTCAGTATCATATGAAGAAGAATATTTAAGATATAGCCGTAATATCAATTATAATAGCAGTAGTCAACTGTTCAAATCTGCCCCACTCCTGGGGCAGCTTTGAACAGTTGACTAACAGGAGTTTGGTTATGATCGATAAAAATTTAATCAATTTTTTTTCTAAATCAAATAAATTACAATGTCTTAACTCTTAAGTCGTTTACTTCTACGTGTAGCAACGTAATATTTATATACCTACGTGTAAAACATAATTCATAATGACGATCTGTGGGTTGTCATTAGACCTGACGTTTAGACG
The DNA here is from genome assembly GCA_039566165.1 of Maruca vitrata. Classification (NCBI taxonomy): domain Eukaryota; kingdom Metazoa; phylum Arthropoda; class Insecta; order Lepidoptera; family Crambidae; genus Maruca; species Maruca vitrata. Next base: position 11,676,624 of record CM076916.1, on the reverse strand, counting down.
GACCTGTAGACCTACGATTCGTACGCAGGCGAACGGGTCTGTTGGCCAAGCGGCGATATACAAATTGTTGTGTCGGTTAGCAGTCCTGTGAAGAAACGGATGTCGGAGACCAGTTCCAGATTCTAAATAAACATGTTTTATTTCTATCGCTACATATTATCGCTCGCTATTTTATACAAATGGGGATTATCAATTTACTTGAATGCGAATTGATGTCAAATTGAGGAACGAGAAGAGATTGATTAGAATAAAAGATAAGGTTGCGTTGCGAGTAAGATAACTTTATTACTATGGTTATTTGGAAGTATATGTATGTAGCCAATTGTAGGTAGTTACTTTAATATTAAAGTAAGTAACTTTCCACAAATAAGTTGTATGTAAAAAGATTTTATCCCTACTTGGTGAAGAATTGGTGTACCTATATTATGAAGGTCTGACCGTCTAGACACGCGCCTACATTTGCGTGCCTACAAATCTTTTTCCGTCCTTTTACAAATGGAAAGGTACAAAAGTTAACACCTAAATCTGCTCAATTTCCAGGCGTGGCGAGCCGTCGTATTTTCGGCCGCAAACGGGCGGTTGCGTCGATGCGAACTAAACTAGTTGCCGTCATTACGACTCCCGCCAGTGGGCATGACCGCGGCCGCCTCATGACCCTGCAATATTATCTTTAGTGTCGGACCGGCCCGGAAGTTTATTTAAGTTAAACCGAAACCGAAACTCAATTTACACACTTCAGCTAAGTTCCACCCGAAGCAAAGTTTTTAGTGCATCTACATTTTATTAGGGCAAATCGGTCAGCTTATTCATATAATAATATTACTAAGTAATTGTTATTTGCTCATCAGATAACACAATTGGCGTACTTATTTTAATTTGTAATATCATTGACAAATTATCGAATAGATATTATTTAAAAACCAAAGCAAACGCTTTAGGTACGCCTTAGATCTGCTTAGGTCAACAATACGATTGCACAATAACATCGAGGATGTAACATGTAGTAGGAGCAAAATTTAACAAATACAAAACGAAGTTTCGGGTTTTACATCGCAACTTTTCCCGTCGCCATAACTGAAAGTCTGTAAACCGTCATTCTTTCAAGCTGCAAGCAGCATATGACCATAAAATAATAGCGTATCCATTTAGAATACAATTTCGCTCAACGTAAATTTTCGGTCAATAGTCTATTTGATTAAGTATTATGAGTATCCAACACACGCGTTTTGCCACCGGAATCGGGTATCTTTACTATTTCTTCATGCAACTAGAAGGGAAGTTGTCGGATACCTACTAAGCAGTAACATCAATGCTTAGTAGCTGCGTGGGATCCATTCCTTTGAGGCGTGGGGCCACCGCGCGCTCATTACTCTATGAATGCTGCGTAATTGAAACTCCTTCCCGGCGCTTCTTCATAAAATACTCTTGCAACGACCACTGGGCTCTTAAATCAAGAGACATTCACTGCTAAAATTAACACATTATCTTTGAACCTCATGGCAATCGGACGAATGTTAATAACTTACCTTCGTCTTTTGCATTTGGGTGTTACCGGATTGCCTAATTAAATAATAATTTAATTACATGAAAAGTCAGTGAAGTGAGACAAATAACGATTTCTGTAACAAAACATACCAAATTAGTGAATCGGTAGAGTTCATAATTATTCAATAACGATTACATGTGGTTCCAGACACGGGCCGTACTTCCTTCGTATTCGTAATTGAAAAGGTATCTTACGAATAAAATCCATAAACAATGAAATATAAATAATTTGCACAAATTTCTGAATGGAAATACTTTTCGTAATTAGATAAGTGTGTATGAGTCTGTGTACTTCTTGTTATCGGGAAACGAACTTTTATTCGCTCAATGTTTAAACCGTTAAGTAATTTTATTTCAAGCTAACTATTGTGTGAGCGATAAAAATGAAGCTATTTATTTTTAGCTCAGCGTGTGAAATAAAATAAAAATGAGAGCCGGCACAATCACGGGAACAAGGTAGTTGGGATACACCCATCTCTGCTCGCAGGTAATGAGGTCGTTAGTGAGGCCAAAATAGGGACGTGTCTTTATGGTCCTGGCGTAAGTGAGGCCAGCATGAGAGGTGGATTAGTGGGGCCGACGCCCTCGCATAAATTTAAAATTCCTCCATTTTTGTTGTATTAGCTGAATGTGTGATGTGGAGGGTGAATTTTTTGACGAGAAATGCGGATGTATGTTTTAAATATTGGTGTCAGGTAGGAACACGTAGTAACGTGTGCGTGTATGTTCAATGATTTATTAAATATTTATGTGCCGAATATTCTGTAACAATTGTAAATTTATGTTATAATTTTTAGTCAACTGCCATTTATAGTAATATCCAATACCTCCTATACTCGTACTTTGTTTTATAAATAATTGGTTCGGTAAAACTTCCTCTATTTAAGATCGCAATTAAAAATAACATCGGCGTTACTTCGTTTAGTTAACGATTAATAAGAAAGCTAAAGTTAAACAGGCAAAGGTAAAAATACTTTGAGTGGAAGGCTCCGCCGATGCAAACGAGGCTAGTCAAGAATCTCCCCGTAATTAAATACTTTACTCGACCCTTCACAATGTCGACCATTTCACAGACTTCCAACTTCCTTCGCTGAATTCAAATCGCAACAGGAGGATAATTATATTTTGCCCTAATTTGTTCTGGATATAACTTTTAGGACGTAACATAGCAACAGTGCCAATGAATATTGTAGCAATTATACGGGTGGTCCGTTAAGTAGGTAAATAACAGCCTGAAGTAAAAAGCCGCGCATGGCCGTAAAGTATTTAATTGATATAATTGGCGTTTGGGGCCGCCATTAGCGATCCTTTTCGACCCGGGCCGTCCTGAAACAGACGCAATTTTTTCATTTCCCCGCGCCCACCGAGCGAAATTCACTTGTGCATTTTTCCACGGTTCCTTTTCACAGTTGTTCATTATTCAGGTCGGATCCCTTTTTGGTATTTTGGGCATTGGATAAATAAAAGTGTACATTCTAATATATGTTGTAAATACATTGTATGGTTTTTCCTTTGTGTAATGATACTCGTGACCTGAGTAGTATTTTTAATATCAGCGGTAACGACGGTCTTTGATCTAGATGGGGCCCTTTTTATCTTCTTCAAGTTTGTATAATATGTATTTCTGTGTAATGAACAACGCAAGTGTATCAAAATCGCAAAAAAATGGTTAATGTAAAATTGTTTTTCCTCAATAATAGGCACTTTATATCGACGATATTTGACTGCGAAAACCCAAACCGGCATTGCTGATGTAGGTATTAAGAGTGCGAAGATGAAGTGGCAACGGGCGGGGCATGTGTGCAGAATGAAGGACGATAGATGGGCCAAAATCGTCACCCACTGGGTGCCTGAAGACGGTTTTCGCCGAAGAGGAAGGCCCAAGAAAAGGTGGTGTGATGATCTGGTTCAGCTATCATAAAACTGGCAGGTCCTGGCCTTAAATAGAGAGCAGTGGATAGATTTGGAGGAGACCTTGCCCAGCAGTGGGATGACATAGGTTAAATAAAAAAAAAGCTCGAAGCTCTTTTCACAAGTATTGCGATATCGAAGTACACAATTTTCATAAGCTGGATTGCTGAAAGTAATAAAATGTTGTTAAGTTAGCATTTATCGAAGTGTGTGCTGTGACAGCATTACATTTCCCGTCGCGTATTTTCGCGGAGAGCGCAATAAAAGATATTCAATTGATTGCGGTCGGCGGCGGAGGGCGGCCTCCACGTGCAATACACATGAAAAATGGCCCCTAAATCACGACCGCTACTCAAGGAGGTGATTCTGCTGCGAGATGGCTTCGACTTAACTTGTCTCCCCCCCGACTACTCTTCTGCTTAACTCTTTGCACTCAATTACCAAAGTTTTTCATTCGTTTTACGGATCTCGAAATCGAATATCTATAATGTGATGCGTTCCTTATAGTTTACTAGCTGTTCCAGTGACCTCATGCGCGTGCAAAAGAGACCCTAGGCATTTTTATATATCCGCGCCTACAAACGCTATGCAAGTTCGACGTGATGTTGAAATTAACATAACTTTACCCTGAACCAAACACAACATTTTAATTTGAGCTTACTCCAATACATCCCTAAAAACCACATCTAATAACAGATAAGCCGTTTCTGTACGTTACATTTATATACGTTACTTATACAAGTGCACAGACAAATAGACAAAAATTCAAAAAAAAAAAAACATTGTTTTGGTTTATTACTGCGTTGGTAATGGTCTCCTATAATATTTTTTTATCGTAATAATATTTAGTCCTCGTATAGACAACGATTGTAAGTAAGTATTATTGCAAATATTTAATTACTTTTATTGTAAGTACAGGGTATAGAATAGGGTATAGGGTTGCTGGTGTTGTGAACCCTTTTAAGGATTTGTCGGAGCTATTTTTGGATTTCTTCGTTGGACGCTTCATGAAGATACTACGATTATATACCATTTCGTAAGTAGGTGAAGGAAAAAGACAACAAAAATCATAAATATTATGTTTAAAATATAGAACACGAAACAACAGATCACCGCTCCTATAATTGTAGAGTCAAATTCCTGTAAATCGCCTGAACCAGGTATGCTTGCTGCGTACAACCAATCCAATGTAAGTTCTATTTGTAAACATCAAGCACAATTATTATATACGCAGGTGAAAACCCAATTAGTGGATATATTGCGGTCGTAATGAAGTCGGTGCGCTTCCCAATTACGTTAATACTTAATTTGATCGTCTTCACTTAGGTGCGTAAAATTTATGTTCACAATGTACCACGTGTAACGTATAGATCCAGATAGCTTAACATTCCAAATTTATTATGCTATTAACGTCTTTATGCCGACTCAGCAGAGTTTATATCAGATTAAAATAGGGAAAAGGATATTGTGCCGGTTAGAGTCGTTTTTGCTTATGTGTAGCCACAATATGAGTATAGCAAAACAGGGGCGGTGGGCCTGAAAAGCAGCGATAACTGGACACGGAAATGAAACAGACGATGAAGATAAGTTGTTATTGCCGTTGGTAATGTTACCTTTAGCTTACGGCGAGGGAGGGGCATGGGACTGCGGCCTCCAGGACACCCGTAGTGTAATAGTTTAAGCTGGACCCGTTTCCCGGTAGATATAATTTATAGGAGTACATGGATTAACTTGGAAACTTTGTTCGCCGGATGATTTATGATCTCCCTACATGCACATCCGCTACACATGGCTTATCTCATGAATGAATCGATTTGAAGGTGATGTTAGCTCCTTAACTAGACTTAAACTCATCTTCGTCCTATAAGTAAGCTATGTATATTCAGCTCGAACTTAATTATTGTTTTGAATTTTTTGCTGTTTTTCTTAAACCTCAGTCACAAATTATGATTCGAACTATGCGTACCACGTAACAATGCTTTTACAACATGTGGAATATAATTATGTAGTTTATACGGGTGTGAATACGTCATGTTATGCAATGCAATACTCGTAGAACGCAACCAGCTAATTAGCGCTCATCCCGCGAATATTCGCGTGTTTTTTCTTTCAAAGGATTATGGTTTAAAGGGTTTGAGCCCGCCGTCAAAGCCTGCCAGTATTCGCTTATTATGCGGCACGGTAACACTGGATAAATACAAGGTCCGGAGCACCAATGCAAATGAACGTTTTTATGTCCTGCCTCGCCAGTGTTGCTACACACACTGTTCTCACCCAAAAACCCAAACATGAATTGTTTGGGTTTAAATAAATGCTATAACTGTAGGAATTCAGCGCTTGACAAAACAATAGACCGATAGGTATTGCTATTTATATTAAGTTACCATAAGAAAAAAACAGTAATAATAGTAAACATTTGGGTTTATAGTCAGTATTTGATAAAGGAGGATTCTTATTTGTTAGTAGATTTGTATTCGTCTACGAATTCGCAACGCTGGTCTGTATTCGCCTTTTGGTTGACGTCGAATTCTCTTGTCTCGAGAACGGTTAACAAGAAGAGATGTCATTCAGTATCTGGTATTCAAGTACAGAAAGTACAAGATGCTTTTTTTGCATTTTAAGAAAAGACCATGCTGTAAAATGGGTGGCAACTGGCCAGTGGCACGCTGGCAACCCCAGTGTCGGCGGCGCGCGGGCGCGCACTCGTCTGCGCGAGAATTAAACCGTGCTTCTGAAAAGGTTTAAGATGAATGAGCGCCGTGTACGCTCACAATGCAACAACAGTTTAGAAACAACTTATTCCTGTGTAGCGAATGTAAACAGTCTGCGTTTTATCTGCGCAGCTGTTTTGTGGACGTACCTACAAGCCGAGACTGATATTATGATAATTGCACTTTGCATTTTGGTGTGAATATTTTAATAGTCACAGCATGTATGAATTTAAGCGGAATAATTATGCAACATTATTCTATTTAAGGGCGCACAGGTGTTTATGTCGCATATTTATTACTGTGTTATATCAAAATCAATATTAATTCGATAGCTTTGTAAATTAATGGAATTGTCTATTATTTTCGCGAGATATTTCAAATGAATAGATTAGTGGAATTAGTGATCAACGTACTTATGACATAAAATAATGATATGGTCTATACTTTTATAGAGGGTAAACCCTAATTACTTGCATGGCGGTTATGTATAAGGCCCTGTCAATCGGTACGAAAAGTATAGACGTAGTTACCATTGTTAAAATATTTTCATAATCTTTATTATAACATGAAGTGCTTCGAAATTATTATTTTTAAAATTTCAACTGATACAATTCGTACAATTTCAATGGATGAAAAATAAGCTTTAAAAGTGGTATTTTCACAACTCGTTCTCAAGCAAGTTAGTAAAATCAATAAAATGTGTCTCTTAAAGCACGGTACATAATCGTTCTGAAAGTTTTTTGTTCTGAAATTCATTCATTCAACATCAATCATAATTTTAATAGCAACAAAGCCAACTTTAGTGATAACTGTAGGGTTTCTATGGCAAACGTAACTTTCAATATCTCAACAAAATCGGGGTTGTTTGATTTGAAAAGATAGTTTTGATGGAAGAAGGAAAAAGTTTTTTATAATTTATTTGGAATCTTAAAAGTTTTAGGAGCCATCGTTCCAATGTACTCTTTTAAGGAGCAATCCCTTTGAAAACCTTTTGCTAAAGTTGGTTACATTTGAGGTATTTTTTTCATAATGGTAAGTTTTCTGTTTATAATGGATTAAAATTGAAAGTATGCTTTTGATCCTTTTTAAAGTTTTGAGTCGCTCGTGTTGAGCATTATAAATAAAACCGGCCAAGTGCGAGTCGGGCTCGCGCACAAAGGGTTCCGTAGCAGCAAATATAATAAAAATCAACCTATCTCAAAAACTATAAGAGATACTTTGATCAAACCAAAAATCGTTGAAAGAGTTAATTAGCATGCATCACCTCTATTTTTTTTAGAATTTTATACCCCGTAGTTATAAAAATAGAGGGGGGGGGACATACTTTTTACGACTTTGAGAGCTGATATCTCAAAAACCGTTCACTTTAAGAAAAATGTTTTTTAGAAAACTTTATATCATTTTAAAAGACCTTTCCATTGATACCCCACACGGGTATGTATATCGAAAAAAAAAATTTCATCCCTCAGTTACATGTATGGGGGGCCCCACCCCCAATTCTTTTTTTTACTATTTAGTGTCATATTTTTGTAGCGGTTCATACAACACATATTCCCATCAAATTTCATCACTGTAGTACTTATAGTTTCCGAGTAAATCGGCTGTGACAGACGGACAGACGGACAGACGGACAGACGGACAGACGGACTTGACGAAACTATAAGGGTTCCGTTTTTGCCATTTTGGCTACGGAACCCTAAAAATAGCTTTCTGCCCGCTACTTCGTCCGCGTAGAGAAGTTTAACGGGTAAAACATTACTTCCTTATAGCGCAGTCGGTTAAAAAGTAGCCAATAACCTTTCCTAGGCTCTGGACTATATCTGTACCAAATTTCATTTAAATCGGTCCAGTACTCTATGCGTGAAAGCGTAACAGACAGACAGACAGAGTTACTTTCGGATTTATAATATTAGTAAGGAAGTAAGGACTAGTAAGGATAAGGATAATAAGTTGACATTTCAGTGAGCTTGATACGTGTATTTATTGGGAATTATACTTTTATATGTATTGCATTTAAACGAATAATTTGTCTACTAGGCGTTTCATATTCTATTAATTTGGGATCTTCCCTTGACCGCTATAAATTCTATGAATAATTGAGTAAAACAGTTATATTTCACGCCTCTACCTGGCGCGTGGCTACCTGCGATAGTTCATCAGCCCTCCCTTTTAGGGTAAACATCTTCCTCGTTATTGACAAGGTTAGCAATTGTGAATGTTTAAGGTATTATTTGTAATTATGTTATCGTTTTGAATAAAGCTAAATTGTACATCTTACTTTATAATAGCGTACAGCAACAAAACGTGTAAGCAAACGTGTAACGTAACATTTTGCATTTTTATTTTGAAACAGCGCACAGATTTACAGAAAGTGAATTAATGTTGGTACTGTGATTTAACTGTCTCATCCCTGCCTTCTCCCTTGCGCAATGACTCGTGGGTTCGATTACCACTTGGGACTTATTTGAGTGATGAACATCGTTGTTTGTTCCGTGTCTGGGTGTGTTATTTATATACACCGTGAAATTTGAGTGGTTGTTTTCGCGTGGCAGAACGATTTGCTTTTAGTCTATCGAAATATGCAAATTATTCCTTGAAAAAAAATGTTTTTTTTTTTTCAAATTTTCAAAATAATAATTTTTCAACTCGAAAACGAGAGAAGCTATCGTTATTTTATAAGATGTGACGTAATCAGGTACTGCTTGCCGCATGAAATCGATGCTTAAAGCTAAAGAAGCTCTAAGCCCTAAGTAATAAAGCGGTTCGAACGTGCTTTCGAGTTTCGGTTAAACCTTTCGTTAAACCGGCATTTATTGATTTTAATAAAAAAGAACTGCACAAATCTATTGTACTACTAAGACAGAATCATTTTACTGCGGGAAAACAACCACTAAAATTTCACGGTGTATTTATGTATGTCATGTTATCATCATATCCGTAACACAAGTGCTTTAGCTTAGCAATTTTGCACGGAATATGTTCGTGTGATTTGCGATATTTATTAAAAACAAATGCAGGTTACAGTACCATGAGTGCAATCGGTTTTTTCAATAGTTTGAACACTTAACGAGTGTCGCAAGACCGTCCCGATGATTAATGGAGTGGCAAGTGACGGCGACAGAGACGCAGGTTGCACCCTCGGGCCAGGGCACGATAAGACTCAATCGACTCAATCGCCTGCCTCCGCCAGGAGTGACTCGTACCCTCGGATGTGTCGAACACCTCGCCTCACAAAAAATATTTATCATCCATTATTATGCAAGGAGTGCGCCCCACTGATAAGGCTCAATAATGCGCTTGCCTTTTTGATCATTCTTACAAAAATAAGCCGGATTAATAATGTTCAAATTAGAATATTTTAAAAGAAAGCTAAAAATTCCTTGTGTTTGTACACGCTTTTTTTAGGATTTAGAATATTTTGTGAATGTTGGATAATAATTAACATAAATGTTATGGGAAATGTATATTAAAGATTTTCGGCTGCAAAAACTAATAAAGTACAAGTAATTACGATTCCGAGGTTGTCCGTGATTTTTTTATTTTATATTTTACTAAGTTTTAACAACATTGCAATCTGCCAAACTACTAAACAGTTTGTCGGCTGGCGTTCACGTTAATATAAGTAGGTAACTTAAAAAAATACAAAGTAAAATTAATAACGAATAATTACTTAAAAGTTAAATATGTATTATTATGGTTTGTTAGTGTTTTGGGAATATGAATGAATGTAGAAATTTTGGATGCGGCTTATGGCGCGGTGAGGCGCGCGCACACGGGCGCCGGGCGCCGGGCGGCGCGTGGGGCGCGTGGGGCGCGCGGGCCGGCGGGCGGCGCGGGGCCGCGGCTCGCACTCGGCCGCCGGCGCCCTCGCGGCTCGCTCAGTCCGCGTCAGACCACGGCTCGAGCGCCGCGCCGCTCGCGACCGCATACTCGCAACCTTGCACACGCATCGCATCTTCGCAGCTCCCTCCAGGGAGCCCCGTGACAGACACACTCACCTTCTGTAACCAAATCACTACGACATTAATCGTACTTCACAGAGACCGGCTCCGAACTTGACCTGTGATTGTTTGTCCGAACTGTCAGTGCGCGTGTTGTGCTTTATCGATAACATAACCTGTACCGCTTCAAGGGCACAGGAGACTCGTACGAGAGTTGGTGTTTTGGATGCGGTGTTGCAGAGCAATGCGAAAGGGTCCAGGCTAGTTGATCTTGTAAAATATAAGTGGGCGTATTCGAAAGTTTGAAAATCGATCGGGTGACGTGCGTGCGTGGGATTGCGTTTACGTAATCTTTGTTTACCTTGGGAATATGCACTGTGCTGACTGCTCGCTGTGATTATTGCGACGTGTTTGCTGTACCTTCCGAAATTCTGCTCTTGATCGAAACTCGTGCTCTGGGTAAGAATCAACACTTGTTGTCCTTGCTGTTTTACATTATTACTTATATTATTTATTTTAGATAATTTTATTTACGATACGTAATTATTGCTATCATTAATAGCTATTTGTTATTGTTATAAACGTACCATCCTATTATTTATTTACTTCGCTCTCGTAGTTAGATTGTTTTTTTTTATACAACTTAAGTTTAATTTAAAAAAATTAGGTTTGTAAATAATGTATGTGTGTTGTTACGTATTTTTTAAATGTTTTAGCACGCCATTTATTCTTTCAATATCTATTTATTAAACAAGGTACCTACCTTATTATCCATCACCTTATCAACCTCTTCAATTTGCAAGTGAAATTCAAGAAAATCTACATTTGGCATTTATTGCTACAACTTAGGTAGTTACTTACTTATGTGTCTGGCAAGTCCACTGTAAATAAAATGTTGACGAAGTTTACACGAGCGTTTTATTTGACTGAAAGCCGATCAATTGACGATCACAACGAAGAACCTGCCTAAAAGAAATTCGATTAACACCTAAATTGCAAAATACTTTTTGCAGGCCACACCATATCTATTATGATTTCCCAATAAGGAGGCTATGAAACAAGAAGAGTATCAAAAGAAATAAATTGGTTCTGCAATATTTGATGTGATGATGGATGTAAGATAGAAAGAGAAAATTTGGACTATATTTAATGAAAGCTGTAATTTTATTTGTATCTAAAACATAGCGTTGAATTGGTTGAAATAAACTGCTATCACTTTTTATGGAATCTATTTAAATTTAAGGTTTCAGAAATAATTGAAAATTAACTATAATTTAATGAATAGGTACAACAAAACGACTTTGACAAGAACAAAATATCTAAAACTCTATGGAGAACGTTAGAAAACGCTTCAGAAAAGTCTTTGCGAACATCTGGCAGCTGGTTTATTACGCAGGGATTTAATTATTGTTTCCTTAAATAAGCACAGTTACACAAGAATGCACAGTGAACTGGGCAGGGTGGAGGTTGGTAGTTCTTTCAGGCAGCTCTTTCATATTTCATGAGCGCAAGGCGGCCCTACAATAGCGTCGGGATGAGGTCGTCTAGCGGGCACCAGCCAGTCTTTATACTGCATGTCCATTATATATGTCCGTTATGCTCGAAACATTGTACCTATCTACTACACCATACCACCCTGTTTCGCTTGACACTTAAAAGCACCTTTGGAAATAGCACTTCACAGACGTTGCTATATTATTTACTGTATCTAAACAAACATGAATTGTTTGTAGCCAGTATTAAAACTCATTATCTAAGTAAAATACTCATAAAACACTAATTATTATCTCAAGAATTTGATTTACTGTTTGCTGTCATGCTACATTTTTATTAAATTTGTGAGGAGAAATAATCAGGAAATGACATTAGAAACACAAAACGAGAAGTTATATACCATTAAATTAAATTTATCATTATTTTAGGCGAATTTGAGCACAAAGTTGTCTATGTACTTACTTTACCATTCAGGAACCGAGCCGCGCCCTCAAGGTTATCATTGGCCCCTGGAGAAATTAGAATCATGTGTAGGGACCTTAATAGACCTTCGTAAGATACCTTGTAGGTAGATGGGTAATGTTATATTAAATGAACGTGGGAATTCTACTGCACAATTGCACAATATCTTATCCTTATCTTAAATATCGTAATTTAGCAAATTGGATTTGTATCTCATTGCCTATCTAAATATCAAAAATTATAAATTTGAAATAATAAACATCTTTAAAAACTACCAAGGTTCAAAGTTATTGATCGATAAATAAACATACCTCGATGACAGCATACGACGTAAAACTAAGATGCTGAAGTATCTACTTGTCTATGAGTCAGACTTAAAATGATGCCATCCTTTTGTGTCGTAGTATTTCTGTGTTGCTAATTTAAATACGAAGTTATATTCAAAAGATTAGCGTGTTTGTGTGAGCTGACTTTTTGTCTCAAATCTGATATTTCCAAGTTTTTGGCACGTTTGACGTTGTACATTAATTTGTAACGGCGCCCCTGTCACGTTGGCGGCCGTGTTCCGGCTAATGTGCGTTGAATGCAAAGACTACTAACGTCCCACATTACCGCTCCCGAGGGGCAGCTCGTACCCCTGCGCTCCTCCACCACATGTGCCACGTATTCAAAGCGTGAATAGCCCTGAGCTGCATTGATGTCAAACGAGGAAGTTTGATGACACGAAATACGCCTTGTCAAGCAACCAATCCTGTACATGCTTTTACAATTTATACATTGTGTGTTTAATGCGTTCTTCGATAAGTTATATCCATTAATGTGTAAGTGGTACGATTTATAATTCCTGTATAATGAAACAAACCGCAATCATGCGAGGTGAGATATAAAGGAGGCGGGCCGATCGCTTCATTGCCTCTGATAATTAAAAACGTTAGTCATGACTCGTCTACTGTTGAAAAAGGCGAAAAATTGTTCATTTTCGACTTAATTAGGTGTTATCTTTGTTAGCCGCCAAAAGATATAAAACTGCAAATTGTACCAAGGAGAAAGTAAACGACACTGATAAAAATGTAAAATGGGTCTTTGTCAAAATAAAACTTTCATGATAATAACATCAGAGATAACGTTTATTTCAAGTAACGTAGCGTTAACAAATAGACGCCTATAGCAACTTTCATCAACATAAGTTGTGAGATAAAAAGGATGACCCCCCATCGTCCAAATCTCATTATTTATGGTTCAAAGCGCCTCTTTCCTTTATTGTCTGCAACTCTCCCTTTCACCTCGCCAGGTTTTACCGAACACAAACTAAAAGTCATTTCTTTAAAGACTATTTGGAAAGTAAGTGAACACTTTTCTGTATTAATAACGGAGTCACAGCGTTATTAATGTACATGTAATATTTGCTTTGATTAAAATAATGTGTGCAGGGCAACCTAAAGGTTAAATGTGTAACTAGTTTTATGCGACACCGCAGGTTAAGGTCAAAACAATAAAGCTGAATGGACGTCTAAAGAGTAATAATATGTATCTACGTTGCGTAGATGTGTGAATCATAGACTATGAAAGAATGGACGTCGTAAACGGTTGCAATAATCTTACTAGCGAAGGATTGTGCAAATCCGGCGAATATTTTACAAAACTCCAAAGTCAATGTTACACTCGATAGGCAGTGACTATCGTTTCGTCGAATCGCTGCGGGATATTCGACGGGCGCGAGCCCGAGGGTGCTGGGCCGAGACAAGACGCGCGGCAAACGAATAGCCGCTGCTACACCGAGTCAAGTGGATAAACCGGTTTGGAATGGGAACCATAATCCATGTGGGGTCTGGCTTGTTCACAGGAAAGAGTTTATGGCACATCGTGAACGGTCCGCCATTTTTATTAATAGCCCGCCGGCGAATGTATGAGGATTGGACGAATCCAATGTTGCATCCCCGGGTGTCGTTCCAGTTTATGCCGCCATAATTATGTAATAGTGACGGAGACTGTGTAGTTGCATCGTGTACATATGTAATTATTTGTGTAATGTGGAATTAACACATCTGTAAGTAATGTATTTGGACCGAGACAGACCGGAACCGCGGAGTGCAGCCGAGCGAGTCACTCAAGGTCGCACACACCTAAATAATTCAACAAATTTAACTGGAGTCAAGTAATGTGTGCGATGAATGCTATTTAACAATGCATGTAATTGTTGTAATTATATTGAGTAAATTACTCAATGGAACTTTATTGCTATTGTTTGCTCAGGCAATCATATTGAAAGTTAAACTTCTCTAGCAGTGTTCTTATTTTGGCCTGCTAATGTTTGTTTTTCAATGATTAGATCTTAAGAAAAAGCTGACTTCACATCAAATTATATTATATGAATGAACCGAAAAAAAGAACATAATTGTTGTAATATATCTGCAAACAAATATTCCGTTAGAAGTGCCATATATATTGAATGCCTTATTCAGATAAACATCCCATACGGGACTTCTCCGTTTATTGTTAAAATTGAATTGACAAATGTGAAAAGTTTGAAACTTTATTCGATATTGATTCTCAAACGAAATACGATCAGATTTATTGGCGCTCGGTCTCGATCTCGGAGCGAAACGGAACGGATAACGGGCCACGCGGCGGTGCAGCTATTTATTATGGTAAATAGCGCCTGCCACAGCTCATCAACCCACATCGACCACTCCATTCCAAATCTGCCAGAGATGTTATTAAGATTGACATGTTCAGATATTGTTAGAGCTGTGATTATCGTTGTATGCGGAAACTCACGTCTAGATGTCGATTATTACTTTTAACCCCCTAATTTAAAGCGTTCGATAGTACGATTAAATATACGCGATATAGAACCGACCCGACGTAGACCGCAAACTAATACCTGCGATGCTACATATACAATATTGTATATTACGAGATTACGAGATACATACAAAAAAAATTAACTAGCAAAGCTCCTAAACAAAACTTACACACGGATATTTAGATTTGTTCTTTAATCGAAATCATGAATAACAAGATAATGAATAAGATAAGTAAGTCATTAATCTGCAGTTGGACAGTCGCGTGACTGTCAATGTGGCGAGAGATTTCTCCTTACAATTTAGCAAAAACTAAATTGTTTCAAATCACGGGTATTACGTGATGAGAGTAGAAAACATTTTTCTATTTTTTTAGTTCTTCGTTTTTTGATAAGGAAAATGCCTGGCTGACATGCGATTCTTTCATATCGTATATTTCCTGTGCGGCCAGAAAACTAACATCTATTACGCAAGGACCTTATTTGTTTATTTTTGTTGTAAAACTGAAATACATTATTCAAGTCATGAACAGTCACAGTGAAAGTGTCTACGCGTCGAGTGTCATGAATAGTATTTAGCTTCGAAAACGGAAATAGGGTTGTCGATAGCCTGTACTGAGATTACACGATTACACCTCATTAAGCTTTATGTCTGAAATAAAAGTGTGCATTATTATGCGTTGACGTAGGTGAACGCTTGGATGTGTTAATAAATATATAAAATATTATGGAAGATTAATGTATCGAGTCCGGTCAGCAAATTGGTGCACACTGCACGCATACTGGCCGGATCTGCTATCTGGCGCACTGATTTGTGTGTAAGGAACCCATTTGCAGCCCTAGACATGTCGATGGTACAGTCAGTGTCCCAGATCACGTCACGAGGCAGCCGGCGCCGGCGTAACAATGATAAACTACCGACCTCGAACTTGGGAATAAAACGCACTCAGCTCAGTTTACGTGCTTCGCTACATGCATTTTTCATCCTTTGTCTATTTATATCGGCCGATCGTGATTTCCTTTTGCTTCTAAAGAAATATTGTGTTCTCTCACTGAATGTTTGGTAATTCCATACATTTTTGTCTAAAACTAGTCAAAAATAAATGTTAGTCTAATATTTCAAAAATTAATACAATTTCTTCTATAAATAAAAGAGTTGACATTGTTTAAAGCTTAAAGCTGTAAAGCTTATTTGTTTTCACAGGTCACCTGACCTCAAACTATACGCGTCCCGGGTGCGAATCGAACCCACAACTCTTGGAACCATAGCTCACTAACCACTGTTCCATCGAGGCAATCATATTGAATACATTAACATTTTATCGTCTTTAGAAAGGCTCGCTAACTAAAACCCGTATTTGTAGGAGATCACTTGCTACTTTATATCCCCTCGATCCCTTATAACAATTGGGAGGAGAGGGGGTAAATCCCGGATTAGTATCTTAAGCGATATGGAATGCTTTGCAGTTGAAATGAGCGTCTATTGAAACGAATGCCTTTTCGAATACTTTTAAGCTAATGTTTCGTGTATTTGTTTACTTACAATGCGGAGTATAAATCAACATGAGATTAACTAGCTGAGTCATCCACCGGCAATGGAATCGGCTCATCCGGTTTCATAAATCGACTCTGTAATACTCGATCACCGCCATTTATAGCTACGGTATGGCGCGCTCGCTTTCTTAAGTCGGTAGAAGTCATCGCTATGTTTTTTTTGTTATATTTAGAAAAAGTGGTATCTCATGGATACAAAATTAAATCCGGTCACGGCGACATTCAGAGCGCGGTGTGCGTATCGAGTATCGATCTGAGCGGCTCAGCTGGTCGTCCCACATTTCACGCTCGGTGCCAATCGCTCCAACACGCTGGCAGGTGGTCAGGCGCAGGCGCAACATCACTATGGGCGCAATACCGACGCTACTTTATGACATTTCTATTCATATTGAGAGACGACAGAATTGTTGCTCAAGTTGTTATCGTAGTATTATGACTTGTAATAATACGGTCCATAATATAATGTATCGTTTCGTTGGATGAGCTACTATGAACTGAATGTTTCCCTCTGTAGATTGTTTTTATTTTTGGCCAGTAACTACTTCATAAGTCCATCATTGATTATTATTATAAGTGATTATAATTTATGTACCTTGACATTCATGATCATGATATGTACTTCTTTTAAAGTACATATCATACAGTTGATCGTTTTTACATCACTAATGTTTCTATTCCACTTACTCAGCAAAATGGTCATTCATATTCATAGACTTATAACTAAGACAATAGTTGTTCGTGTTCCCATACACTTGACCTTTACCATCACCTTCATTTTCATGGTTGACTAAGGTTAACGGAAACAGTGCCCTAAAAGGAATTTGTTTTGCTTTTTTAATGACAATGATATTTTCTCTGGTAGATACAGTATAAAATATTAATTAGTTACCAATACATTATGAATGAGTTGGTGCATTCGTGCCTGATACGTTTCAGGTAACTATAATAATGATTGAACATTCGGCTGCAAACAACGAAATTTCCAAGTTTTGATTGCACTCGAATCGAGCATTGTTTGAATGGGTATTTATTTTTGCAACCTGTTGGCGTGCATGGTTTATAAATTCATGAATATGTTTCTATATTCAGATAAAGTTGCTTGTATTTTGTCTATAATTAAAGGTGGTTGGATGTGTCCCGAATTTTTAATGCATGAATGCCTTCTTTGTTCCGAAGGTTGTAGCGTATGCACCATCACTGCGTAGTATTTGACAATGTCGCTACCCGCTGTCTATGTCTCTCTCTGTGTATTTTTAGATCTTAACGTCACGCACCGATCTTCCATATAGATTTCATAGACAGTGGTATTGAAGAGGAAGGTTTTTATGTTCACGCTTTGTGTTAGTATTCTCTACTATACTAATAACTTTATTGCACCGTGCGAAGCCAGGGAGGGTTGGTTTTATATTATACTTAAATTTTTAACTATCTTAGTCTATCCAGTCTAGCGTTATCGCGTGTGAGAGGTTTGCACAACGCCAGCTGCGCGCGCGCTGACTCACGGCCCGTAGGTGTCACCGCTCTGACTTAATTCTTGATCTTCATTGTTAATGATCACACTCGCTTGCATAATTGATTAGTCTTACCTACACACACGTGAGGTCTGAAGGATTTTAAATTATAATTGGCACCTTTTTGGACTTTATACCTTATATCTAAGTTCATACCAGTATTGTGGATAATCATAGTGATGAGGTTTCAAAAATTTTTAGTTTTTATTTGCAACATTTTGGGCGTTATATTACAACTACCATACTTGTTTTCTTTGAGTGCATACCGGTATTGTGAATAAATTATTAGATTGAATTCTCGCGCAGGCTTGCATAATGCTTGGTTGATTATGTCTGTCGATCATTAAGGATTTTTTTAATATTCATTATTATGATTATATAAATTGTTTTCACCAGTCAGTAATAATATTAAATTTATTCGCTCCTGTCAAGTTCGACTTTCGTTACTAAAACTTCAGTACCCGCTTAAGAGGAGCCTATCCCTATGGTAATATCAGTAAAAGATTTGGGGCCAAATATCAATCCAAATGAGCTCCTATCACGAATACCATTCCTTATTCGGTTTATGTAATTTTCCGGAAAAGTCAATGTTCTTATTTGTAACACAACACAACATTACAGAGCGATAGAGATTAAGGTTAAGTGAATGCACGCTCAAAGCGTATCCCATCGCGATGAGGTCACTCGCTGAGAAATATCGTTTTGTGTTGCGAGTGAGCTATTATTGCATTCGGACTGCGGGAAATATCGTAATGCTATGCATATTGTTATTATTTTGGACTGCTATGTACAGGCTGACAGTGATTAAACTATTTGATATGTGGTATTGTGTCTTGATTCCAGGTTTTCAGAACAATATTGCAATTTTCTGCACTGCCTTAGTGCAAATTTCGTCTATTGGTGAAAGTAATAAAATGAATGTTACGAAAAACATCGGAAGTATGTAGTTAACCCTAACTAAGTACAATTTACCTACTGGAAAAGTTGAAAGTAAATATAATGAGCTTTAATGTTCTTATTAATTAATACTAACTTTACCATTTCACATCTCATGTCATTGCCATTGTTTAGAGTCATGCGCGTAAACACGCGCAATGAAAACGAATAGCAATTGTAGCCCAGTAATGTATGGTCTGGCATAACTCATATGGATAACTCATGAGGACCGTGAGAAAACATTATAGGCAAATTAACTTTCCGCCATTACTGTCACGCAAGAAAGAGTTCGGCCCCTACGATGCTTACGCCGGTTACGTGTCGCACATAATGATTGATTTCATTTAATCAGTGCTAAATGAAAAGTTTCACGTGCGTAATGTTTGCTATGTGGGTCATTGAACTAACGGGATTAGCGATTGCATTCTCGTTTCGTTTGTTGTCGTGACTGTAAAATTACGACATACACATTATTAGCACGCTACATTGAATAGTGCGAGATAATGGTTCACTTAACTCCGAGTGTGCCCACACAGTGCACCAAATACGATCTCTTATCGATTGATCGAGATGGACATCAATATTTCATAAATTGTTAACTGGCAGTATTATTATTAAATTTTCTCAGGCCAGAGATAATTTCTAATCATTACGGTAATTACATGCTCGTAGATTCATTAAATGCATGTGAAGATTGGTAATAAAAGAGCTTCATACGGATTTTTTATGAGTATCTGCAATATTAATCGTGTTTCATAGTAGCAAAAGCGAATACTATTAACAATTACAACTTGCAAGGTTTTATGTCTGTCATTATAGTAGAAAGTGTTTAAGCTTTCGAAGGCACGTCAAGTAAGTCTCAGATAGTGCTTGCTTAGACTGACTTTAGCAAACCATGCAAATCTTTTCTCCGGCTCAGCTAGGTACTTCCGTATAATATTCCTATAACGCGTAATAGATGAGGGTTCCTGCATTTCCCATCGGAAGGAATAAAATGGAATGAGCATCGATAAGAAGCATGGCAAATAAGATACGTAACACACAGGGCCCGGCCGGCGGAGACAATCGCTCGTTGTGGTAGCTGTGCTCGCCGAATAATGGCATCATTGTTTGGACGCGTTTAATTAAAATCGATCGCTTAGACATACGATATCTACGTTACGATGGATTAAAGACGACCCAGTTGTAGTCCTCGAGAGTTTCAGTCACTTAGCTAGATTAATTATTTATAGGCTTCGCTGTCATTGAATACTTGCTATTGTCAAAAGCGTTTCCATTTCTGGCTAACACATTTATCTGTGGTGCGAATCAGCTTAATGATATTTTGGCAGAACGTTGTTTCCTAAACGATTAATTAAAAAATAAACGCGGAATTCTAAAATTTCCTGGTATATTTTTCCTTCATTCGATCAGCCGTGGGCGGACGATTCGGTAAATATTTGTACAAATCCAGTGTTAGATTTTGTGGCCAGAACCGAATAAATAAGGTGCGGCAAGGTCTCGCGCCACAATGATATCATGCCGGGCTCGTAACCTAATCAAGCGTGGATTGTAGACGCGTATTGCTATTCGATATTTAAGATCTTGTTTCTGGCGAAAACTTCGCCAACATTCACATACTTATACTACAAAATTATAATTATATATTCATCACTACATAGTATAAAACAAAGTCGCCTTTTCTGTCCCTGTATCCCTATATGCGCTTAAATCTTTAAAACTACGCAACGGATTTTGATGCGGTTTTTTCCAATAGATAGAGTGTTTCAAGAGGAAGGTTATTATAAAATTTACCCGAAGCGAAGCGAGGGCGGGTCACTAGTTACTTACTTACCTACAGTATTGCTAAATCTGTTCCTTCAATACCGGATGGTACCTCTAGTCTAAGTAGTAAGCAAGCGATGATAGACATCTAAGCGGTTATTTCTTTACCTGGAAAATAATGGTATGGTATGGTCTGGTCGCCCCTCTTGATACTATGTGTATTTTCGCCTGGGAAATAATTTATGTCCTCAAATTAGTAGTTTTACTATGATCCAAGTTACGTATGATATATCAACCTTTCATTGACAGCCAGGTAGAAAAACTAAAAAAAACATTGTGTTGTGATTGCACAATTAAAAAAATACGGTTTCGTTTCATTTAGCCTAAATTGGGAAAGCAAAGACCTTGTGCATTTATAATATAACGTTCACATGCTGTACTGTGTCAAATCGATAAACGTAACTACGCGCGTACAAAGCGCTTTATGTGTAATTGTTAGCTATCGTATATCGTAACTGGAAATGGGTAATAAAAGCCGTGTGCCACATTTTATCAAACAGTGTTTGTTAGAGGCGCTGATCCCCGTTTATTGAAAGCGCCGTGAGGCATTCACGTGGTGATTGACAAATTAGCGCTGATCCCTGGTTAACCCGGCCGACCCGCCCCACCCGGCTCCTTACGACACTTTTCGCGGCTAGAGTAATATAACCTCTTTGTTTTGGCTGGAAAATAGCCTACTGTACGTGATGTGATGTAATATCCTCATTCTAAACTAGATCCAGTAATAAAAATATTTATAGCTTGTTAACATGTTCAACATCGCTTTCAGCGATTGCAGGAATGCAATCAATTGAAATACTTTTTTGGGAGCACAAAGTACGAGTTCTGTAATTCTAGCCCAAAAAATATATTTATTGAAGGTTTTGATAGACAGTTCTCGGAATTTCCTTGATTAATATATTATATTCGTATTAATATTTGTCATAATTATTAAGTCAAAGATTTTTTTAAAATAATGCGGACTTCTAAATATTGTGTTTCACTTCGTTGCGCTTACAGTTGCCCAACCAAACGTGTGAATTTACTACTGAAAAAGTTTTATGTGTAATCTATTGTTGAATGGTTTTGCTTTGCAAAAAGAACAATTTATTAAACTTGTAAACACATATTTAGATATAAAAATAATGGGTTTCGGACGAAATGCGATTCCAGTTATTGATCGCATCCAGTTTTTTATTTTGGAAAGTTTCCATTCCGATACAAATTGGTTCATTATGTAAACTTTCCCGGTTTAGCACGCTCGGATCACGTTAGTTATTACTACACGCTATTATTAGATGATAGCCGAGCGTAATGCGTGTGAATGCCTGGTGCAGCCGAAACGAATCATCTGGACGGACACCCATTGTTGATGATGACATAATGTCATTAGCTCAATCACATGCTCAGTCGGGTAAGCATTAAATTAGGCATGTAGTTTGAGGTAATATTACGCATATCGATAGCTTCTACTCATGTAAGTACACAATTACTGAATAGTACGTATGCTTTATCGCCACTTATATTTATTTTAAATGTACGGCTGTAAAGACAAAATAAGCTTCTTGTTTTCGAATCCCAAGTATTGAGTACTTCCTTATATCAGAAAGACCGAACGGAGTGCGAACAAAATAGCTAATTTGTTGTGAAAAATGGGAAGAAATTGCATACATTTAAGGCGGGGCGGTCGCGGGTTGAATAATAAGAGCCTTGCATGCGGAGCGGAGGTCACGTCCACTCGCCGCTCGGGCACCGGTTCGATGCCCGCGCGGTGCAACTGGCACAGCGGCAAAAACGGAGCTGCATAAATTAACAGCATAAAAACCACCCATCATACGAAAGCATCACACATCAAATGGGAATTAAATCATCAATTACCGGCACAAACAATGCGTTGTCATGAATATTGAAGGGGAAAGTCGAAGCGTCGATTGAATGTTGAATGATTAGGCTAACTAATCTTTAATTCTAATTAGAAAATGCGGATTTAGATGCGATGTAATTAATTTTAAACTAGGTAGTACCTGTTTTGAGTCGAACTTGCTATATTTTATCAAATACATGAGATTCTCATGATATTTCTTCAGTGTTTAGAAGTAGATGTTATTATTTTTCTCCGTTCTCTTATTCACAACAGAAAGGCTGAGTCAGGTGCGAGCTACTTTTTCACTTCCATGAGGAGTTTTTGTTACACTGTCGGCGAGTACTCCATCTTCGTCTGAGTACGTTTGAAGCAAACGAAGAAAAAACCGCCAGTCCGTAATTATCTCGTTGCAGCGAAGGTTTGCGTCCGATTGTTTGTTGTCTTCGCCGCCGGATGTTTCTATTCGGTTTTATTTGTTTTGTACTTTCTGGTTTCGTTTCGTAAGACGAGGAACAGGTGCGGGCATCCTTAGTGCAAGCGTCAGCGATCGCATTGTAACGCGTTCAAGTTGTTTCATTAAAACTAATTGCTTCGTATCTTTGATACGTACTCTAGCTAGATAATTTAAAAATGTTGTCCTAATTTGCGAGTCAACATTTATGAATGGATTTCCTTGTATCGTTGCTTCAGACTATAAAATCGAACTCGGTTAACGAAAGCGTCGTGTATCCTATAACGGTTTCGTCACAACGATAAATTGAGTCTAAATTAGAGCGTGTGTCCGCGTGCACTTTACGGGCGTGTGATGAAAACAGTTTGCTTTCCTCTTCTCGGAGATTTGCAGTTTTAAGCGCGCGAGTGTCGGGTGTCATCGGGCTTTCTAGTGAAATCCTCGGCGGCGTCCAGCCGTGACCTCGCATCGATATCCGTCGGGAACGGTGTAACTCGACCCGCAAATCATATTCCAAGGCTTAACTGCTATCCACGTATTCGGGAGCAATGCTAAAGTTACGCTAACTAATACGGCTCGGATTAGAGGATTCGAGGCGTCCTTTATCAAATGAGACTTCAATGAAAATTCTCTGATAATTGAGTTAGTTTTTTCGCAGGTATTTTGAAACCTTTTTGTATTAAGGTGGCCTCTTTGTCATGATAATGCACCAATATTAACCATATTTAAAGGTCTCGGAATATCAGTCCCAATGGGGTGTCAAACTGCTGCTGCTGCTGGGGAGTGAAACGTAGTAAACGAAAAGAGTAAGAAGTTAGTACTCGGCTGGGCTAACTTTACAACGTACCTACCTATCAACTCATGCAATTAGAGAATATAATATTTTATTCAGAAGTTTGTGTTTGTAAAAGGGCGCGCGTTGATGTCTTCTTTCAAGTCGTGAATACTCGTGATCAAGGATGATTTAGTATTTTATCCAAACATTTGGATTATTTTGATGCTAACATCAATTTAATTTATAACTACCTCCGATACTTATTATGAATCCGATACTTAATTAGATGCATGTAAACACAATTACACGAAAGTTTCCTTCTGATACCACAGCATCAGCTACCTTGCTGGCCTGGCCGAGTGCGCGGCCGCACGTCCAGGCGTCACGACTCCGCACTTTCGCCCGCACGACCGCCCCATTTCGAGGATTGGGGCTGCGACAAATCGAACTTTCATCACCTTTCTACATTGAACTTAAATCTCATTCGTTTTCCACCAAAGTAACAACTTATTACAGAAAATTACTAGCAAAATAAACATGCATCACGATTTTCGTCTAATCATAAATGAACGATAGTTTCTGATGATTGGCACCTTTCTGGCTATGTATTTTTTATTTACTTAGTGCTTAGCGGATAAAATTTCAATATACAATCACACTATACGCTCTGACATGACACAACGTTACTGCTACTTCTATATTTATTTTATCATATTAAATAACAAAAGTAATCTAATATGATAACTGCGTTCACTTAAATAATTTAGACAAGAGGATGCGATATACCGTGAGCTTCATGGTTCGAGATAAATATAACGTGAGTTTGTATTTATAAAAATATTCCCAGGAAATGTTGACATTTAAATTTATCGTGTCGGTTAGTGAAATTCTGAGCGACAAATGAGAACTCACACACTGTTTGTAAAGGGATTTGGTGACATTTTTATCTTCACAGATAAGCGTATTATATGTCGATGAACTTATAGTTTGTTATAAAGTGTTAGGAAGTGAAAATGTTACACTTTTATATAAAACTGTAAAAGTTACATAAATAATTAATAACTCGCAATTTTGATAGGAACACTTAGTTGAGATAGTGGTAATGTGCAAATGTCGTTACTTTTAAAGTTCGATCATTAGATAATAGTTCCTTAAATACGTAACAAAAGAGATAAGTGAGGAAAACAAAACAGATACGCCGTCCCCAAATGATTGTTTAAAAATAAAAAATACACCTATCAACCCGCTGATAATATGTTCATACAGACTAAATTAGTAGTGATTAATTAGCCCAAGTGTCGTGATACGTTGTGTAGTAGTAGTTACTCGACGCAACAGCGAACATGCACCATGTGCTGCCGACGTGCACCCTGCACTTAGGGGGGGGGGGGACCCTCACTCGTCGTCCGTGTGATTATATTCCACATTGAATTAAAGTTACACATACATACATTTATAATTAACTATTGTTTAATAATATTCATTTCACATTGCTATTCATTGGAGCTTAATGAATGAGTCGGAATAATTTAAGGCCAGTGTGAACAATAGAGTAAGTTATTGGGACAGGCAACCTGCGGTCACGAAATCTATTTTGAAAATATTGATTATTCTTATTAATAATAAATAATACTGAAAAAATATCACAGATAGTGGATCCATTATATCATTGTGGTTAAAGTGTTTTGGGCAAAATATACCGCAAGTATCTTAGTGGTACAATTTGGTTCACAACATAAAATCTCCACTTACCAGTATTCGTTACAATAATAGACTGTATTTTTACTGCCTCGTTGGCCTATTGGTGGCAAGCGCCGCGTATAGGCCGAGGTTTTACAACACTATTATTCTTAGACTTTGCCTTTTATTGTGGAACATATTCTCAATGCTATTGAAGCCTTTGCACTCGCACAAGTCATTGTATCGGTTGAATGCGATCGTCATTATCTAACAAGACTAAGTAGTGATTAGCGTCGCTTGCATGAGAACACTTGCGCTTTCGCCCGATGCAATTAATCGCCGATATTATTCAACATGTGGTGCATTATTTCACGCAAGCGAAGTTCCGGTCACAGTGGAGGGAATAGCAGTGGAATATATTCAACTAATTTACATACTAGCTATATATTTTTCTTGTATCATCAAATAGTTTCAATAGTACTCGATCTCTTTAAATGATACCTTAACCCTTAACTACCCAGTAAGCTTTTGTAACGTAACTGACCAGTAGTGTCCAACAGACACATTTGATAAATATAAGGTGTGATGAGTGAAAAACAAGTTATTTAAATTAAAAAGATATTAGAATGAACTTCAGTAATGTATTTTTGCACTTGTATAGTTAAAGATGGATATTTTTTCAAAATTTGTAATAGTCATTATATGATTGCACTTATCACAGCACTTGATAGAGACGCTGTTAATATCGAAGAGTAAACTACCAACGCTTTATCCTTTTTACAGCAGATTCGGATAATTGAGTAGGTCAGCTTCTACATGGTTCATGGCAGCTAAGTGCTTACTTGATGGACTTTCCTTACTTTGTCTCCGTGTATGAGGTGTTACCAATACTGTTGCAATTTCACGCAAAAATAGTTTTTTTTGTATTTTTTATTTTGCGTGTGTTCCAGTCATATAATAACATCTCATCATCATCATAAACATCATCAGCCCATTTCTGTCCACTGCTGGACATAGGCCTCCCCAAATGCACGCCACTTCTCTCTCCTCGGCCACTCGCATCCAGCTCCTACCAGCCGTCCTGCGCAGATCGTCACACCACCTGGCCTGCGGGCGTCCTACACTACGTTACATAATAACATCTAATATAAATATATTTTGAATTTGCTAGGTATCTATTCGTTTCATACTGAACTCTACTACCTACACTCATGAGTCATAATCATCACCCTCACTCCAAGAATTATAACTATAATTCGTTCATAACCGTTTACAGTTGCTGGTTCTGACACATTTTTTCAATATCGAATTAGTATGCACAAAAGTATTTTCATCGTTACTGTAAACATGTTCAAGTTGAAGTTTACGTCTTATAGGTTGCCCTTTATCTATTGTTCTGAATAATACTGAATAAGAGGACTATTATGTGGTGTCTTGTGTGTCTAATCACTGATATGCGAGACGAAAACAAAGACGACAATTATAACACAAAAAAGTGGTGTCAGATTATTATGGGTATAAAATATTAATCGTTATGACCCACTCGACATCATAAGATTATACGTTAATATAAATAAAAATAATCTTTGTTCACATTCTCAAACAGAATGTTATTGTGTCTATTGGACACTTGTGGGTTGATGAAGTACTATTTTTGTATATTTAAAATAACTAATAAATCTTACATGCTAAAAATATTTTAAAAGCACTTTTAGAATCTTAAAACATTGGAGATCAAATAGGTAAAAGGCCGATTCATAAAAATAAATACTTTAGTTTTTATCAAAACTTAAACGCAAAAATGTGTCCGCGAGACACTTGTGGGTTGTTAAGGGTTAAAGGTATCTAGTATAAAGTTGCCGGTATAAATAAACTAATAGATGTTTATCTTATATACGCGTTTGTTAAATCTCATCATAAAATATTATAAATAAAAAACCTATTTTTAAAATTTAAACCTTCTAAACGCTGCTATTCATATCCTAGAATATGAATGATCTGCCATCAATATCAATTATCTACCTATGGTACTAATGGAGAATTGTGCAAGAAGGGAAAATCTCGTGCGCCTACGCACGCAACGCAGTTGCAACAGCCTGTTACATTATTCCTAAACTTTTACGCTATGTTCCGGTGCATTGTGCATCGGCGCAGCGGTTGCTTCTCAAGGCGAAACTCGACACGAATTTGACATTTTTAGCTTGCCGCGATGATTGCGTCACGCTTTGAAACGCCGCGCTATGACGCGTGTCGCAATGCTGTTTATATTGTAACATAACCTGACCCTTTTATAGGCCGTTGGTAGGACGTGCTGAAACATCAAACAAACTTGCATCGAAAAATAAACTTAAGTTAAAAATAACTATGCGCGCTTCTGGATTTTTGACAGTTGTTGTAAGAGTTGTTAAAGACCCGGTGTAAAGCCGAAACATAAGAAGTATTTCGGTGACATTTTGTCATATGAAGCTTGTTACTAAAAAAAATTAATACAAAGGAAAGATCATGGAAACCCATACAATGACAACAACAGAGGCCTTGTTAGGTGTGTCTACTGACTATTGTTTGAAATCAATGTAAGTATACAAGCCTGAATGATAAAATAAATTCTAGATCCAACGTTGTTTGGGCTAAACCTTTTACAGAAATAACTTCAATGTAAACCTACACAAAAGACGATAGAAGTCTTGATCATCTTTACCAAAAAGGATATATGAAAGTTATATGCGTCCCTTTTACAGCTCAGCAGATCGGTTCTAGTGTTTTTTCATTGCAGATGGCATGTTACATTGTGAGCACAATAATCGTAAAAGCAAGACTCCTTGTCGTGAAGTGTGCAAACTGTCCGCAGGGTGATAAAGGAAAATGCATTACTTCCCCAAAGGGAACGAATAGGGAGTTTTCCTTAAAGCAGCCCTTCAAAATGGCGGCGCAAGTCATTAAATGTTGGCTCGGAAGCCCGAATTTAAAAGTCCACTTTCAACTTAGTTATTACGGAGTAATAGTTATGTGCGTCGAGATAAGGATGAGGTGTTCGTGACAAGTTTTTTTATTAGATTCTTTCCGAAAAGGAAAATTTATCGCCTCCTGGCAAATATTTTTATGACGCATCGTGAGTTCGCGGTTATTCAGTCTCCAGAGATTTGACTTCGGCAATATCCCTAATAACGTCTCGACGTGACTCCTCGTTACCTCTGATGTTTCAATTCAAGAACAAGCCTAAATGTTAAAATATGAGGTCACACTTTTCTTTTTGTCGAGTGAAGCAAAAAAAGGAGAAGGTTCAGAACGTCTGCCTGGGTGAACCGATTTAGATGTTTTTTGTTTCATTTGAAAGTTCTGACAATGGCATCCATGAATGATGGAAGGTCAACTCCTTAATAGTTAGAAGTAGAAGGATAATTCTTTCAATATTGAATGCATATTCAGTCTACTACTTTCAAAATAAGAAAAATCTCCTTCAAAAACCCAACACACTGAAAATTACAAATAATAAAAAACGAACATTTATAATTATCTGGGTAGGAATTTGATATGTTTTTGAAGGCAGTGCCAAACAAAAATGTTTAAAACAACGAACACACATTGTGCTTATCTGCACGAAAAATGAATGGCACCGCCTGCTGCGGTTACTAGGTCGTTTACAAGCAGCTGAAACGATTTGGTGTTTACATACGGACACAAGTAATTTCTCATTTGCTTTGCAGCGCTTTAGTAGCGTATTTTCAGCGAAACATGAACAGGTCGAAAGCATTTGCGGCCGAATGCAATTGTAGCCTTGTGCCGTGGTCCCCGCCACGATTTATCGCACGCGAGCGCAGACGCCGCAGCGGGAGAAAGCAGTGGAACACCTAATCGGCCTTAGCCGAGGCCAAAACTACATAATTATATTGTATGTAACAGGTACAACGTAAAGGCGTATGTGATACTCGGGCCCGCATCACAAGTTTTATTCCCTGTGTTGCACCTCAATGATGTATAAATACTAATAGAGGAAGATCCCAGAGCCGCCAGACATCACTTATTTTCTAATGCACAAAATATATACGATTGAGTAGTGGTGGGGTGTACTATCATCATATGACTAGTTGCTACCTTGACCAGACGGCCATTTTTCAGATATCAACCAATCAAGGTACATAGAAACACTGCTCACCTCACTTAAATTCTGATGGCTGATTTTAACATATATTTCACACAATATCATTAAAAATCAGGTTTTATTACTCCCAGACACATGCGGTCGGCGGTTTTACCTTACAGACGCTTTAAAGCTATGAAAAAAATTTTACTTTTACTTAATTTTACTTATTTTCTGATGCTTGATTTTTATATATGTTATTCAAACAACTATTTTAAAACGTTTTGCAAACGGACAGACCGATCCAAGGGGCCAAACATTCACCAGACCCAACTGTTTTAGATTTTTTTTAAAAATTGAATTTAGTTAAGTTTTTCTAATAAAATAGTTTGTAAGGTACAATTCTATAATTATTGCGGTCAGATGAACACTTTTTAGTTGTTTGAATAACATAATATAAAAATCAAGCATCAGAAAATAAGTAAAAGTAAAATTTTTTTCATAACTTTAAAGCGTCTGTAAGGTAAAACCGCCGACCGCATGTGTCTGGGAGTAATGAATCCTGATTTTTAATGATATTGTGTGAAATATATGTTAAAATCAGCCATCAGAATTTAAGTGAGGTGAGCAGAGTTTCTATGTACCTTGATTGGTTGATATCTGAAAAATGGCCGTCTGGTCAAGGTAGCAACTAGTCATATGATGATAGTACACCCCAACACTACTCAATCGTATATATTTTGTCCATTAGAAAATAAGTGATGTCTGGCAGCTCTGGGATCTTGGACCATAACACCAAATACATAATAATACAATGTTATTGTAAATTAGACGGAGATAAAATTTTATTTCATGTTAGTATGTAAACAATTTACCCATAGAGCAGTATTCGATAAAATTGAAAGCTGATGTTCCTATTTTTGGATTTGAATGTTACATGCTTTCATCATGCGGCTCCACTATTTTCAATTGCCTTGTAGTTAAGTAGGGCATGGTTTATTTATAATTCATAAGTAATCTCAAGGGTTTCATAAGTATAGTACTTGTCCATATTATTATAAACGTATTCGTTTACTCGGGCGTGCTGCGGCCGCTACGTCTGTCCTGCGTAACATTATTTTTTGCTAAAATTATGGCTTATGGTTTTCCTGCGTGAAATAAAATTACGTCGGCAATTCGTAATGTAACCACATTACCAGCTTACTACGTGTAACACGATTATAATTTCATTACTTAAACCGTAACACACGATATTGCGTAAACACTTGAATGAAATGACAGTTTAATAACAGGTGATAAACGTTTGCTTTTTGTGTTACGAGTTAAGTTCTTTAAGAACATGTTGTAAATAGGTTTAGTCAATTATATTTTATAATAAATATCCGTTATAATGCTTGGAAATATAATTGATGGCATGTAAGTGTACTTTATTATTACTGCTAAGCTAATTTAATATACCACTTAAATATCATAATTCATCAGTTAGTGGGTACTATAGTTTACAGCATTAGACTGGGGAGGCTGTCGAGAATATACACGCATACAATAACAGGCGAAAGTAATTTGAAGGGAAAGCAAAACAATAAATTGTGCCAGATCCGTCCCGGCTGTTGCGCGTTAGTGGTCATATATTGTCGCGTCGTCCCCGGGGAGCGGGCGTCCCGTCCACCTGCCGGCCATGTTTTATCTCCTCGCCACTTGATTTACCATCGCCTACCATATTTACATAATACTTTTTCACGTCAAGAGATCTGACGGCTCACAACGTTTCGCATGGGTATTGCGTCGTTTGTAAATGGTTTAGGTAGTTATGCCACTCGTCCTGTTTTCCTGGTGTCCTGTGAGGCCTTGGATAGTTCCTAAAACCGATTGTCAAGGTCTTCCAATTGTAAACCATATTTTAAATTCATGCTTTAAAAGTTGGAGAAAATAGTTAGGAGGCAACCCAAATACTTATTTGAATTATAATTTGAATTGCACAAATTTTAAATATTTGTCTTTATGGGTCTACACGCGTTAATAGGAGTAGCAAATTACATAGCTACTTACTGCCCGACGTTTCGACTGGGTTACACCAATCGTGGTCGCTCGCGACCACGATTGGTGTAAATTGGTGGACCACGATTGGTGACGTGTAGACCCATAAAGACAAATATTTAGTGTAATGGAACGCGAAAATCTAAAATCGTATGCACAAATTTTGTTCAAATAAAAATAAATTTATTTAAGTACTTATTACGTCTCATGTTAATCACCATCGCTTTCGGTTCTCCTGGCACAGCTCCAGACGAAGGCTTGGTCTCAGGTACACCGCCCAGACGCCGCCCTAGGTGAAGGTGAACTGGATGGGGGCGCAGGGCGGGCGGGACGTGACGCGTTTTATGATGAAGACAATCAGAACTGCGGACGCCCCGTCCGAGCCACGTGACTGGCTATTTAGCGGCTCGCTGGATCTACTTGTCAATGTTGCCAGGATATTTTTGGTTACCCCATCGTCCAAAAATAATCCTGATTATTTTTGATCACGCTTATTTTTGGAATTCAAAGTTTTAAAGCTTATATTATATGTGCACCACATTACAAAGTTTAGTTGCCACAAATTGTACATTTTGCACGTTTTGTGGACTCAGATACCAATTGCCTAATTGTGAATGTGCTTTGTATCAGTATCGTATTTGCTAAACAGAGACACAGTTGTCCACACGTGCATGCGGGGCTCAAACCCTTATGCAAATAGTAATTACAAAGAAAATGTTTTAACATTTTAACTAAGAACGACCATTGTAAATTGAGTGTGTGTGTATTGTAAACGTGAACGCTGTAGTTGATTTGTTACCTGTAATAGATATTGACTTGCTGATTATAGATGTCACTTTGCATTATGTACGCATTACCGGATGTACCCTAAAATAAAACCTTCTTAGTAGGCTCTCGTAAGCCCTTATTTCCCGATAGCAAAGTAGTTCCGTGCATTGGCATCACTAGTGCCAGTGTTCGCCGTGTTTGTTGTTTGCCGTAACAAGGTTAATATTCTATCTAACAAAAATAGAATTATTGAACCGTGCACTGGTTATTTCATCGACCGGTGTTTCGGTGTACGCGTGTTTCAACGTGGAAGATAATTTGGTTGTTCTATCGTGTTTGCAAACTACGACAAGCAATTACATAGCTGATTTTCATTCAATTCCTTCACAATATTTATTTACATATTGAATATCTTTTTCAATTTACCAAATTTGTTTTAGCTAATTCATTCTGGAATCAAATTTAAGCACCTACATACCTTTATTAATCTTACTGGTCATCAGGCACCCACCTCTCAGCTTAAATGCTGTACCAATTCCAAGCATTAATCTCATTTTTGGTGTAAATAACTCTTTTATCTGTGTTCAAAGATTGTTTTTTCTGGGTTAATAGGTCTGGTCTTAAAGTAGGTAGTAATTTATGTACATACAAACTTGTTTGCATTGACGTTTTGCGAGTTAACATTAAATAATATGTGGTATTAAATGAAAACAAGTTAAGGAAGTTTTTATATTAATAAGTTCCTCTGTTCAGTAAAATATGATATGTCCGACCTTAGTACCTAGTACGTACGTGTTACATAAGTATTTTATTGATTCGGCGGAAGTTCCTTTTTATAAATTGATAAATCATATTGAAATGGTTGGTAGTGAAACAATTATTTTTGTTTTTATGATAGATGTTCATAAAAGTCTGCTAATCGTCGCATTAAAAGCTATATTAAATGATACGGTTGTACGAGCGTGAAAAGTAAGCTTTATAAAAAACACAGGCATTCGTTTCAGTTGAATTTTTAATCTGAAAAAGATAATCAATTAAGCAGTGGTGGTAAAAATCTTACACGATAATAATATGCCTATAAGTAAACATACTTCACACTATAGATTCAATTGAAAAATTGATAGTGTATTTGCCATTATGTGTAAAATATTGCTGATAAGCCGAGCTTATTTCACCCCCTTGGCAGCCTATGCTGGCAAGTCATCGAACAAAATACCCATAAAGAATAGTAATTTAAAATTAGTAGAAATAAAACGTCAAAAAATTAATTATATCGGCGCTCGTTTGAAGTACGCAGTCGGTCGCGTGAGTTGCAGTGTCCGTCCCATGCGAAAGTAATTAACGGTGGTACGGGGTCAACGACCGGCCCTTGCCGTGCGCCGTAGCACGTGTTCGCTCACAATATTAGTAAACATTATACACGTCAAGCCTACACATACCACACTTTTATTGGCAGCTATGATTTTTATTAATGATCGTTAAACTGTGTCCGTTCACCGAAAGTGAACAAACTTTTTGTGGGACAATAGGAAAACAGGAACAACGAGACAAAGCGGGGAGAAACTAGGGGCGGAGAAAGAGGAAGTTTGGAATACTTATAAATCTATAGGATAAATGTTTTAAGTGTATATTTGCATTAAGTATTTATGCTTTACCCGTTGGCTTTGTGTAACAACTTTCTTAGTTCTGTCTCTTTTATTTTTTATTATAATTGCAACAAGCTTAGCCAAGTATCAAACTCTGGCTGTAGCTACAATATTTTTCCAAGTTGTTGTTTTCATAACCATCTATTTAAAACTTGTTATATTAAGATGTCAATATATTGTAAGCAAGATGAACATCGATACAATCAATATGAAAATATTGCAACGAAAGAAGTATCACGACATTTAATGTGATCACGACACAAAGCTCCTCGATCAATATCCGCACTCGTCAAAGCTCGACTAGTCCTGTTCGTCGACGCCGTCCCATGGCTGCTCGAACGCAGTCTCGTTATGGGAAACAATTTCCTCCCACTCGTTAAATAATGCAAAAAGTTTTAACGAATGGGGCGTTTATACTAAACTGTCTAAGTAATAAGTATTTATGTGTTTTGTGCCTCCCAGTTGCGTTTCTTTTACTTTGTCTCCTTGAACTTCGCCTTGTAACTCGCAAAATTTTTTATTTCACACGATTACTATAAAGAAAGCTATTACTTGTTCGAGCATTTATCCGCATTTCCTTTCTATTTTAATTCTACTATTGATCGATTTTTACATCAGCTATTGGAATAACAAAATAAGCATGTAATAACCGGTTTGTTAGAGACCTTACTAATATGGTATACGAAATTATGCGTATTGATTCTTACTGATTATAACATGCGTAAGTAATAGACTTCAGGCAACCCTAGTTTCTCTTGCAGCCGAGCAAGATCTAGTTATACTCGTACATTACTACAGTTTTACGGCAAGAAATATTCCAGTATACGAGGCTATATAATTAATAGCTGTATCGTTTACCCAGTTTTCAAGTAAATTTGGCCAAGACGTGGTCGACTTTACGACTCTTGAAATGATTTCCTCAAATAATATACACGATATAAAGATAACGAAATTTCATTTCGCAACATAAAATATTTTAGACGAAATACGTATATAGAGTGTACAATGGTTATGGGATAGTTATAATATGTTATATGATTAAAACGTGTGTGCTATGATCATCGCGAATGAAGTGTTCTTTTACCCAGAAAACCAAGATGGTGTGGCAGTATGTTATGTATGTATGTCAAACCAATAAGATGACCATTTTAAGTAACTAGTAAGACTGGATGCGCTCATAAAAGTTTACTGTAGATTAGACGGGCATGTGCTGCGGCTGGACGCTTGCCACCGCCCAACTTATGCCAATACAAGTTTTCATGAGCTTATTGCTTCACCCTAATTGGCTTAGGCCGGATTAAATACCGCACGAATGGAGCCACCGGATGAAGTGTAAACGATTGAGTTTGCCGTTTTCAGGAATCATTAACAACGTTTCCAGCATTGTTTGCTTATTGTTACAGGTAAGCATCGCTGTTCTCGGTGAGGCACTAGCTTTCGTCTTTATTTCGATTCTACCGCGGCTCTACCTCTTTAAGGCATTTAACTTTAAAGTCAGTGAATAAGATACAACTTTTGTATAATGGGAAATACTTTACTTTTTTCATGAATTTTTGTTACATTCAAGTTTGCAATTGACATTCAAAGATATTTTTTATTTACCTTGATGATATTAGCTCCAGTAATTAAAAGAAGGAATGACTATTTTTTTGTCTAAGAATTTATATATGGTCCGTAATCTTTTGCGAATCCGTCGTTTCATTTCGGCAGCACTATTGTCACATTGAGAGAGGCGCCGAGCGCCCGCGCGGGGGCATTTATCCCGCGCTAAACGCGGCGTATCCTGCGTTTTCAAAGGACATTTTCCGCTTATCATCCTTGACACAGTTGCGGGCACAAGGCCCTGCAAATGGATTATATACCTGTTGTGGCACGAGCGGGACGGAAAACCCATTATGATATTTTAATAAGAGGTAGGTAAACTTAGTGATCATAATTAGGTACGTTTTTTCATGATTCCAATATGATGTCATGCCAGTAGAAATAAAAGAATTCTTGTGCTAATAACCCATTAATTACATATTGTATTAGTAGAAGGTAACTAGATCCCATAAAGGTAATAAGGAAATATGTAGGCATTTCTACGTTATCAACATACTCGTAGTACATATTTAAATGCCGCGGTCGTATCGCCAGCCCTCAGTCACGTTTCAGTTCCCTAATGACACACACATGTAGTAGGCTCGGCACTAATAAGGGAAAACATATTTTCGAATTGGGTCATCTCATGTAACGTGAGAGTGTAACAGGAACCTCCGCGTCATCGCGCTATCGGTGGGCCATTCATAATCATTTTATTTGGCTACTCGGCGACTGACGACAGATATTGATGGGGTCCACGGGGCTTCCCGAAGGCGCCCTTGTATTTGTCCGAGCACGGCCGCTACGAGGCTAATGGGCTGAGAATATTATTTATTTGACAGCATCATAAAGGGAATGACCGCTAATATGATCGAAATTATTGTATTCCATAACTCAGTTCCCCTAACGAGAACTAAGTCCCCCGCTCTCCGGTATCTGCGATCAGCCCGCTGTCAGCTAATCGACGCCAACCTAAACAAACTTCCCGTTTTGTTTGC
Organism: Maruca vitrata; assembly: GCA_039566165.1. Taxonomy (NCBI): domain Eukaryota; kingdom Metazoa; phylum Arthropoda; class Insecta; order Lepidoptera; family Crambidae; genus Maruca; species Maruca vitrata. Next base: position 11,640,075 of record CM076916.1, on the reverse strand, counting down.
GGAGGGAAAAACGTGAAAACATAATTATTACCCTAATAAAATGAAACATAATTTTTCGGCTCTTATAACAATGTTTAACTTTCGAGCGTGTTTCCTCGCAGGTTTCATTGTCCGCGGAAATTTAACCGTCGACCGGCGACACGAAATAAGTTAAAAGGATGACAATTAAACACTGGCGGCTCACCTCTTGAACACGGACGCCACAATGGGCCGCGGCAGGACTTTGTACGGGTGTTAAAGAATTGAACAGAATATTCATTCTACAGGGCCTTTGGTTGTAAGAAAAGGGAAGATAGCTGGAGTGCCTATTGTGTGTGAGAGCGCATATCGATATCCCTGAGGAGAGCGGGACGTACGGCTCCGGAAAATTAAAAATCCTCTTATTAATTAATGTGCCCTGGGGTCCTCCGTAGACGCGCCGCGCCGTAAGCATTATTAATGCATATGCATTAGCCATTATATGCAAATAATGTATTCAATTGTTTTCTCAAATTGGTTCGCATTGTAAAATATTCATGTTTACGTAAGGTAGCCATAACTGCGAGTTGTAGGTATTTCTAATCTAACATAAGAGTTTATAAAATACTAGCTTTCCGCCCGCGACTTCGTCCGCGTAAAGACGTTTAACGGGTAAAACATTCCTTCCTTATAGCGCAGTCGGTTAAAAAGTAGCCTATAACCTTTCCTAGGCTCTGGACTATATCTGTACCAAATTTCATTTAAATCGGTCCAGTACTCTATGCGTGAAAGCGTAACAGACAGACAGAGTTACTTTCGGATTTATAATATTAGTAAGGATATATTAAGTAAGGATATATAAAAGAGAGTAAGAGTATATAAAAGGGTTAATTTCTAATTTTTTGATTCATAAAGTAACGCTTTATTGTGTATTTTTATTATGCCATTTGACGAATTATGAGCTTTAACTACGAAAAAAATAATATGAATAAGCTTTTATGGGTTATTAATTCGAATGTAATTTCTTTGTTTCAGGTTGTGCCCAACGCTAAACAAAGCAGCTGAAGGTATGTAAATTTATATAATATTGCTCTACAAAATCTAGTTGAAAAAGATGGACGGCGGCGTAAGGGCGGCATCAATCGCGCCCGGAAGTCGCGCTATCGCGTTTCTACGTGACTGCGCTGAGTGAGCTCATACGTTTTCTAGGGTTATTTTCCACCGTCGAAAATGGTGCATAATTAATTCGCTTACTTTAAAGTAATAGCATTTTATCCTTGCTCACAGAATCTGACGTTCTTGAAAATAATAATAAAATTTAGAAAACGGTCCATTCTATCCTTATACATGTTTTTATGGACATCCAAGCCACGAGGGACTGACGGTAATAAAGAAATATGAATGATAATATCATATCTAAAAGATGGTAATTTAGTATACTTATTACTTACCTATTATACTTATTATTATTATACTGTGCATTATAAAGGATAACGTCTTTTCTTTGCCAAATCCTGCAATAATGACTAAAATTATCTTCCGTGTCAAAAACCATCTAAGGACTTGCAACTTGTTTTGTCTATTTCTGTTTTATGAACATGAAAAACAGTGTTTCGTATGATTCGAAACATTTATGAATTTGCATGTTGTTGGCAATTTATCTGCGTTCTGGTTTTCTCTCGCGTCAGAACTAGGTTATGGCGGGATAATGGCTGCCATCCCGGTGTGTTGCTTTGCTCCATTGTTCGGGTTCTCCGGCTCACGCTTTCCTGGTGTATTTTATTGAAAAAACTTTACGAAGTTAATAAGCGGACAATTGTTTGACTTTATTTTTGAAGTCCATTGTTATGGAACGTCGGATTCACCGTTTACATTTTTTAGAAGTAAGCGCGGTGGTTATATTTTCTTCAGCCATGCTTGAGTAATCTGCAGCATACGGGTACGTCAGATTGTTTATTATGAATGGAGAAATATCTTTGGAGAGGTCAAATTGCTCGTCTGTTGCCTTCTCAGGACGATTAAACACTATCAAAATGTGAGAAATAAGCTTTATAAACGCCTTTGTACTAATATAATAAAGCAGTGAGTTATAATGTAAACATGCTGACAAACCTAATCCTCTAATTAAACAAAGTTTTGTTTGAAAAATAAATCAAGTCTTGTCCCTATGGGTTGTATATCTCTTTTCGGCTAAGAAAATAATAAAGATGTTTCGAGTTAGAGTAGCTATTCGGGCGGCTCCTCGCAAGGAAATCTCAAAGAGGCGTCCAGCGCGGGCTAAATTAAAGTTTGTTTGTTGTCCGGGCGTGTTGCGAGCCGGCGCTGCTGACTCTGCTGATTTAGGGGGAAACTTTACTTGTTTTGCATTTTACGGGAGCGCGGGGAAAGTCGCCCTCGAGATTTGAATATTTCAGAAGTAGCGCAACTTCGCCAAGGTGTCCCTTTATGCGCCTTCCAAGCAATTGCCTCACATACTTTCAGGGGACGCAAATTGAAATGCGCCTCTAAAAACGAAGTGCAGATAATGTGCTCCAGAGATCGGTGCGACGGCTCACCGCAAACGTTTTTGAGGAAAAACGGGCAATACGATCGGTCAGTTCTATTCGCCCTGTGACGATCATTTATTCGCTTTGTCCCCGTCCGCTGCAGCGGTCCGGCGAATGAGGCCAGCTTTGGCTCTGAAACAGGTTAAGTAAATAACGTGATCGCTGTTCATAATAAACGAATGAATTTTCCACATCCAGTTGAATAGAGTTTGCACTTTATAACTGATTCAGATTTTAATTAACACGGCTCGAACTACGAATTGGTGGGCGTATTTAGTTCTCTTTGATGTTTTTTTTTTCAAGAGGGTGGAGTAACTGTATTAGTAGAATAGATTCGTAGGTTGAGGCACGATCGGGATTGATTTTTTGCGGGTGTGCGGCCGGCTCAGCGCTTTCGGTACAATACAAGCGGTCTGTGTGAACGTAATCAATCAAGCCCATCAACCGCACGGGATATTGTATTCGCGTTTTACCAAGGATATCGAATATGTTATCTTCTGTAAGTAATATTAGGACTGGAATGCTATTAATAGTATGGATTTCTATAAAGCTTAATTTGTAATTCGCCAATGGCTGCCTTACGGACTGCTTAAGGTTCTCTAGAGGAATTACAGCCTAACTCATATTTTAAAAATATTACTCCTTGTAATCCAAAGTTTTGTTCTGAATTAGGTATAAATGTTTACCTCGAAAAGAATATAAAGAATGTTTTCGAAGTCTTCTAATTGATGACGCCACAATAAAGGTCCCACGCTGGGCACTGATTCAGAACCTATGTGCTAATGAAACATTCTTTAAGCAATAATTACCGTAAACAGCCGGCGAACGAACTAATATATTTAATCGGGTGGGTAACGGGATCAGGAAGAATGGAAGTGGGAACAGCCGTGGGGGCTTCGCACCGCAGCTCGATATAACTAAATCCTCTGTCGATGTCGTAATTGGGTTGTGTCCTTGTTATAAGTATTTAGGTCATGGAATCCTATCAAGTGGTAAATCATGTATCTTAATTATGTCACAGCTTGGCAATTTTTTGTTATTATGGCCACAGGACTTCAGGGTGAGTGAGACAGGCTCAATATGGTCATTGTGCCTGTCGACCTCATATTTGGATCTCACTACCGCTTACCATCAAGTGGAGTGAGGTAATCTTGTTAGCCTATTATAAAAAAAAATTATGACGGCCTCATTTTGGAATTACATAATTTTTTTCTTCAGAATTTTCGAAGATCCTTTTATATAAAAAAGGTTTAAAAGAAGAAGGAGCTTTTTAAGTACTACAATGTTTTTCAATTGTTTTTAGTGACTAAACATTAGTAAACATCCTAATTATTGAAATTATCAGTTTCAAAGTAGAAATCATTGCTCACTCCTGCCTGATATCCTTTCATAACAAGTGTCACACATTACAATTGCATAAAGTTTGTTTCTATTCACCTGAGTAATATCACATACGTTGGGGTTCTATAGGTGAATACCTTTAATACTGACTAGTACTAGGGTATAATTGACCATCGGGTTCAAATCAAGCGGTGGCGCGGAGACGGCGGCGGCGGCGGCGGGAGCAGCGCGGTGCATTTCATCGATTGTTTACCCTCTATCAATTTCTGCGTCAGTGCATGCGGATTTTTTGTACAAAAATATACAATGTTCACTGCTATATTTCTTTTTGCCAGCTGCCATATTTTTTCTACAGTTGATTTAATACACGGCGAATGGTTTACCTGGTTGTAGTTTTTAACTTTGTAGAGTCCATTTCAGTTATGAAGTTTTTATTTACGCCCGTGCTTGCGATGTTTATTTGTTTACTTTAAAGATTGTATAACAATATTAATGGCTTCCCATATGACAAGTTGATTCTAAGGTTAAGTGCACATTATACATTGCTTCATTTGTACAGGCTATTGTAAATATTATCATAGTAAAAATATGTTGGTCCAGCCATTTAATATGAAATTTTAGTATGTACAACACAGTTTTATACAATCATTTTCCCTCTGCAGTGGTTAACATGAAGTGTAAATTAGCCTGCGGTTGCATTAAACCTCGGTCAACGTTAATGTCCCGAAAATCCGATGTAGTAACAAATTCATAAAATATCCAATTTAGCACAATATTGTTTATTAGGTAATGTGTCTCATTTTATTGCCAGTTTTGGCAAACAACAGCCGATATTATTTTGTTCGCGTCAGAAAATATGAATAATTTAGGCTTGAATACGATACGTTGCATTACTATGTGTTGGTAAATGCATCTTTTCAGAAAGTATACACCGTGAAATTTTAGTGGTTGTTTTCCCGTGGCAGAACGACTTGCCTTTAGTAATACTATCGAATCATGCAAATTGTTCCCCGAAAAAAAAATATTTTTTCGATTTTTCAGAATAATAATTTTCCAACTCTAAAACGAGAAAAGCTATCGTTGTTTTTGAAGATGTGACGTATTCAGATACTGCTTGCCGCATGAAATCGATGCTTAAAGCTAAAGAAGCTCTACACCCTAAGTCATAAAGCGGCTCGAACGTGCTTATTTGGGCATTTATTGATTTTACCGAAAAGGACCTCACACATCTTTTGTACTACTAAGATAGTATCATTTTACTGCGGGAAAACAACCACTAAAATTTCACGGTGTATGACGTCGGTCCATACCGTCACAAAACAAAAAAAAATCTAGGCTATTGAATTTTTTTTAAAATAAACCTTCGAGTTTCGGAAAAGCACATGACTAAATTCAGCATCAGCTATTTGATGGCCGGCAGTTATGGGTTATCCGGACGCTGATGAAACCGAATCAAATTATACGCTAGATGGCGCTTTGCACACGTCAATCCTAGGGTTACAAACCGATATCAGACCTAAATGAATGATTTATACTAAAGTGCTATTACAACTGGTTTAACACTCATTTTAAGAATGGGTTTCTTGCACAACCTGATTGATTGATTTATTAATAACCTCAGAAGATAAACATTGTGGACACCGCATATTCACGGATCCAGCTTGGTTTCCCTACTTGGTAGTCAGTGGAGACTAACCGGTAAACAACCCCCTATAATCGGATTGGTATATTGTGGGTGGATAGTGATCAAAGCATCACTTTTATATATACCTGTATAAGGGCTGCGTTAGCCAGACAGGCGCAGATTCATACAAAGTTCTGCGTTGGTGGGTCAATCTGCCCCGCCCTAGGCCTCGCAATGGCTAAGGCAGCTACGGGTGCCTAGCTCATTTGGGGATCCAAATGAAGTGGAAAAAAATTACTAGTCTATGCTTACGGACCCTTAGATGTCTGGAGGCCTTGTATCATTGACACGCTGATACGGTGGTGGTAGCTACGCCTGCAAATAATTAAGGATAGGTCCTTGGCAGCCCTGGGCGCGCGGGCGCAGGCCGCCGCCTTCCGGCCGGCACAGTAATCCGGTTAGGGGACCGCACGCGCCGCCGGCGCTGCCCTGATCGAAACTTAATTGGCCGCACTCACCTGTCGCGCCGCAAACCTATTAAAATATACGCTTTTATAAACACGAACTAGTTAATAATGCTGTGACCGGGCAAAGCAATTCCGTTTTATGACTTTATATCTGTTTGCTCGCTTTTGCACTCCTAATTTACCGTATTATGTAAAAAGTGAGTGAGATATTATTGCATTAAAAATACTCTCACGGTGTCATATCGAAACTTTAGTAAAAGTGTAAACAAATTAATAGTTTCAATCACGAAAAGGTTTGATCTAAAAATTAGAGCTACATGAATAAGTTAATATAATCATATCATTGAAATATGAGGTCGAGTTTTATTACTATTTACCTCATTAACTCTCCACCTTCTTAAACTATATACATTTCGTTGAAGGAAGAAGCACCTTAATGGAAATGCGATGAGTTTCTCTGTTTTCGTTGAAGTGAATAAATTTTTCATTCCTGAATTTAATTATCCCTTCAAAAGAAATGTTTAACCTAAACGTTGCAAAGTAAAATGGAATAGCAAAATCAATATCCATTAATTTTCGGGACCAAATGAGAAAAGTAAATTATTTTAAACTGATTTATTACAGTTCAATTTCCAAAGTCAATCGAAAAAGTTAATGTATATTAGCGGAGGTAAGTACCGGCTAATTTATTACGGGAATATTCTTGCTTTTCTTTGCACCTGGGACCATAAAGCGATGGCGACAACGGAAAGTGAATTCAATATTAACGTGGTTGTGTCGAGTTCGCGCTGTCTCGCGCTAATCAATAAGCTCGCAGCTCGAACCTCAGGTACAAATCGACGTCGTTACACCGAATAACGTTCTACTTGGAAATTTTTGCTGTTAAACCATTTTATGGGTGTTATTTCACTAGCGGTTGGAACCGCAAAATCGTGTCGGTAAATTTCATTCAGTAGTAGTTATCATATTTTCATTAGTCTGTGAAGTTACCTACTCTATGGACTAATTTTGGAATTAGAAAACTTGGTCTGCACTGACTATTAGGCAATTTTGGATGATAAATATTTATATTGCAACAAGTAAAATATGCAATACATAATATTTACATCTTTATAATGTTTATATGCTTAGCATTTTTAAACGTATATAAAAAACAACTACCTGATTGAAATCTTGCAAAAAAATTATCTCGCAACATAATTAAATTGTTAACGTTCACAATAATGATCACGCAAATAAGGATTTTTACGCTTAAAAACGTGCAAACGACAAATGTCGCGTGTAATGAGCTAACTACCGGATAATTATGAATATCGTCTGTTAATTTGCCAAGTTAAACAGAACAATAATTTTATTCAGCTATGTAAATGCGGTTAGTGTCATGACGAAAGACATTATAGACTCTGAATTCCAGTTTTTGCGAACAAATGAAAACTAATTCCAATAACCGTGGACGTTGGTTGGCGCCGAGTTCATTTTCTTTCGGGACATAATGTCATAATATCTGTCTAAAATAATATAAATTGTGGATTACGATTACACGGTATCCCAGACCGGCAATTATCCACCAAGTAGAAAATTGGAAGGCAGTGTCGCGTAACAAAATAAAAGGTTTTATGTTTGATAGAACCGCTGCAATCGCAATTTAAAATATTTAAAAACATTAAAACATTTTTATTTCTGGCGGCGCGTTACAAATAACTTTGTTCAGAGGTCAGGCCGCATACAAATTAAAAGAATGGAGAGAGGTAAACGCACCAATTAATGCCGCTTACCACAGCGAAACGACCTGCTATATTACATTAAATTATATTATCCTGTACAGGGTCTAACCGTTAAATCTTTTTTTTTATTTTAGGCAATATAAAAGCCACAGATTTATCTACTGACCTCCCTGTGACCTTAAAAATTTCGAAAATAGCATTAATTTTAATTGTGTGTTCAAATATTTTATTAGACTTAGGAAGACTTCTATTTGACGGTATGCTGTCCAGGATTTCTTTAATATTGACTGGCTCGGTGGAATAGCGGTTAGTTACCCAGGATTACTATCTACGGTCCAAGGGTCGTGGGTTCGACACACACCCGACACAAATATTTGTGTGACGAACATTGGTGTTTGTTTCGTGTCTGGGTGTGTATTATGTATATTTCTGTATCCACTGTTGATTCTGATATCTGTAACACAAGTGTTTAGCTACTTACCACGGGATCAGATCAATGTATATGTTGTTGTATAATTAATATATATCAGAAAATTTAATAGCCTAATTAAAAAACAACAAAGGAATAAGTAGTAATAAGTACCCCACAATTATATTTCCTACATATAACTAGGTACCGTTAAGCGAAAAAATATCGAAGACGTTAACAATTGATATTTTAAAAAAAATCACCTATGCAATAACCAATAAGTTTCTTATATCTACTTCATGCAAGTATTTATTTATTGATTTATTGGTCTAAGAACAGTTGTAAGTATTGACAATCATAAAACTTCGTAATCAACGCTGTAAGCAAAAGCAAGCCGTTTGTTTAAGCACATAATAAGAGCATTAGAATTTAATAATATGGCTTAAGCTGTAATTTGTTATAATGAGTGGTTCCCACCCGGCGTTCTTACTTCCGACCCGCTGAATGCGTAACATATCACTTAGCCGGTAATGTGCGTTACACACTGTAATTTACCAATCGATTAATTCGATAACAATGATGTGAGTTGACGAGTTAATATCGACACTTGGAAGATTAAACTTTTAATTCCATTAAACTTTTATAACTTGCTGCGAAAGTTAAAAAATAATTAGATATTTCATAATGTTTAACTTTTTTATTTTTTGGAATTAAAAATGATTAGGACTTCATAATATTTCTCATTGTTGAACCTTACTCTCCTAGGTCCTAAGTAGAATAAAAAAGTAGATATAGTGCACTCACACTAGTTTATGCAAACATTGTGTGTTAACATGAACCCTGGTGTAGTGTGTTAAATAACTCTAAACTAATTAAGACCTTTATTAAGCTTAACACGTTTCTGTGGTTTAAAATTTAAAAGCATAATAACTTCCTCTCTAAACAACATCTGCGGAGAGCTGATCTCAGACGACTTAAAGTTAGCTGACGCTGTAACTAGCTGTAATAAAGCGTCGACTTAAAATCAAAGTTTAGATGAAGTTGGCGGAGCAAGTGGAGTGTGCCGAAACGTCGACAAGCCCGAGCACGGCTGGCGCCCACACCGACGATACGATGTAGCCTGTCATACACAATTCCCACAACGATCCGAACTCGTTTCTCACAGCGACTAACCGTTAAAAACCGAGCGTAACAAAGTCAAATTGGAATGTCACTCTTGCGAACACACCAAACAGCCGGCTTAATAGAGGAAGATCCCAGAGCTGCCAGACATCACTTATTTTCTAATGGACAAAATATATACGATTGAGTAGTGGTGGGGTGTACTATCATCATATGACTAGTTGCGCGTAAGGTAAAACCGCCGACCGCATGTGTCTGGGAGTAATGAATCCTGATTTTTAATGATATTGTGTGAAATATATGTTAAAATCAGCCATCAGAATTTAAGTGAGGTGAGCAGTGTTTCTATGTACCTTGATTGGTTGATATCTGAAAAATGGCCGTCTGGTCAAGGTAGCAACTAGTCATATGATGATAGTACACCCCAACACTACTCCATCATATATTTTGTCCATTAGAAAATAAGTGATGTCTGGCAGCTCTGGGATCTTGGACCATAACATTTGACTTAATACATATTGTGTCTACTTTTGTTAATGATTTTACCAACCGCTCTTTCAGTTCCCACATTGACAATATAGAATTTAAATGGTCTTTATTTGATAAAATGCATGAATTGTTTCTATTGTTTCATTTAATAGCAGGTTCTAATAAAGTACAGACAGTTTGGCGCAGTATTTGTGTTCACGTTGTTACTTACGAACGATCTTGACAACGTTAAAGTCTTGTCAAATATGCAAATAATCCGGGCGCGGTTGGTCGTAATTTGCCCAAAATCTGAAGCGTCGGGCGTGTTCCCCCGACTCGCGCCGCGTTCTAACAGACCCGCGCAAATCTGCTTAGCATGCCGGGCGCACTCTGCACTAGACTAATTAAATGCAACTTAGTTAAGTACATCACACAATACTATCTGTTTTCCTTAGTTTTTCATCAAAGTCTGGATTTATGGGGAACTCATAATCTCCGCTCGAGCGCGCCTTGCGGCTGCTACCTCCACTGAAATATGGATTATGTATATTCATTTGAAATTCAGAAGAGGTCTCCATCGCTTTCTCATTCGTTAAGTTGAAGTTTTACGTTCTGTCTTATGCAAAATAGACTTTATAGCAGATAAATAAATGACCGCTCGATGGACCGTTTCAAATGCAATACAAAGACTATAGAACAGCGGAGTCCGAGAGTGGGTGAATGGTGTCGTTCGATTCCGGGACGTTTATGGTTTGTTGTGGAGCCGGCCTTGCCCGCCTTCTGTCACGGGACGGCTATGGAGAGTGGGCCGCGCGTGTGACCTTTCTTCTAACAATCATTCGATCTGTAAGTGGTTCACGGAAAGGGTGTTGTGCAAGAGAGCATAGCGCCCATGCCTCCAGTCACCTGGCCTGACCGGCGAGTGAAATAGACACACGATGATCGGCACTACGCCAATTAATGTAACAATCTAGAGAAGAAGCTATCTTTTTGGAGTACATAGAACACGTGACCTTTTTGGGCAGAATCTCAAAAAAATAACAATCAACAAAATCTATAACGTTATTTAATTTTATCCAAAACTGGTCTTTCCGTGGTGGACCTAGTCGGCTTATTCATGTTCCTTCTTTTACTTTCATTTCCGCGATCCTGAAAATTTAATAGTAACAATTAAAATGATATACTGTTTTCTTATCACTGCCGTATATTTAAACGATTTATAGAAAGAAGAGCATCAAACACATTTTCTTTTTTCTTTTTTAAAGTAAGAAAAAAGAAAATATGTTTGATTCGTTTTATGTGACAGGTTTAGGTTTGATCTATTGTGCCTGTTGACGAGGAGGTGGTAAGCGGTATTGAGGTCCAAATATGAATTTGGACCTCAATACCGCTTACCATCAGGTAAAGTGAGGTCATCTTGTTAGCCTATTATACAAAAAAGAAAAGAACTGGTCTAAAAAAACATTTAAATACACTTTTCTTCTCTTAACTTACTGGTTCTCCCTCCGAGTCGTGCAAATGAACGACTTCATTTGAACGGGCGCCAGGTTCATCGTCGTCTGCAGGCATGGTTGTTAATGGTGTTGTAGGTTCTAAAAGAAATATTATTTTCATAATATAGTGAATTTCTAATTACAACATAACTATATACAACAATATTATAACTATAAAAGCAGGACGTATTTTAACAGAAACAATAAAAATTCAACTGGTCCACTCGGAGATACGCAACTCGGAGATACGAACCCACGCCCTTCTGGGTATCGCGCCTAGACGTGCATTCCAACACACTAAGTCAGAAGCTGCGTGGTGGAGCAAATATTATTGTGTTTCTTAATATTTAACACAGCTCGGGCAAGCTTGAGCATTTATAATACTTCAGATATTGTTGTATTTCAGATTTGTTCAGATATTGTTTTATTGTTGTATTGAACTTCTCATTTCGCATTGGCATTCGAAAACAACTGACGAGTTCTTAATCGGAACAACTTCAAAAATATTTATGATCGTATAAAAAATAAACACTTACCCTTTTCTGATTCAACAATTTTGTCAAAATATTGAGCCAGCGTTTCCACCCTTTCGATATCAACTAAAACACAACATTGAGACGTTATAGGTACGAGGTCAACAGTCTTACCTGGTACATAATAGTATTATTTCTTAAATTTTCCGTCAGTATTTTAGTCAAAGAAAATCAACATGCGAGTGGTTGTTATTACAGATGAGTATTCATTCAAAGTGTTTTAAAATAAATTGTACTAAAATGAGGTCACCAAAACTTAGTTTGTTATTCGTGTTTGTTAAAATAGGTGCCAATATAATTTTAGATACCTCCGGCCCTATTTGGTTGAGAATTTAGCCGCATCAATCGTCGTTCCACTGCAATAATAAAAAAAAAATCAAAATATGAAAATTGTTAAATGACAAGGTCAAGGTGGATTAGAATCAAAATATACTTACAAATTTTTTCAACCTCTTCATCTACAAGCGCTATTCCTACTGAAAATGGCATTGAAACAGGTAAGTTTAAAATCATTATGTAAATAAAAAAATAACAAGACAAAGTAAAATGTATACGTATAGGTTATAAAACTTACACATTTTTCGGAACGTTCTTAGAGACGCAGAGTGCTCGTCTGGCTGGTGTGGAATACCATGAACTGAAAATTTAATATTTCCAAGAACATCCATATTAAACGCAAAATAGTGGAACAATTATTTTGTATAAGAAGCTATGACAGTGAGTGGAGATGTCCTAAGCAATTATTATTATTAAAAGGACATCGCAGCTTTTACGAATATAAATTTTCTTGATTACTTTTACGTATACAGTACTTACAGTCCACTTTAGTGTCGCATTTCGTTTTCAGGCGGCATGTATCTATATCTCTTGGATCTTCACATTCGTACATCCAGTGACAAGCAGAATCTTCTGGAATAGTTTTAACTTACGTAAACTATAAATACCTATATCTACTGTGCAGAAGTACTTTGCATCTTTCATCTTAAGTAAAGTTTATTCAACAAATATAGTATAGTATCAGAATCTTACTTCTACTCCGTGCGTGTTGCTTGTTTTTGTTTTTGGTTCCTTCATTAGACTTGGTTTTATTGTGGGTTGTGTTTTTTATGGATTTCATTCTATGCAAATGTGCACCTGAAATTTAAAATTAATTAAAATGACCCAAAAATATTAAAACTAAACAGGCCCCGTAGACAGAGTAACAATATCGAAACGGTAACGGTTTGAAAAGAATAAAATGTATGGGATTGACATTAGACGTTTAAATTTCGTGAATTAAATCACGTGGTCAATCCCATACATTTTGTTCTTTTCGAACTTCGTTATCGTTTCGATATTTTTACTTTGTCTAAGCCCCCAGTACTGACATAAATGTATAATTAGAGGAACAAAAGTTACCTTGTCTCATAGATTTTGCTTTATTGTTCTTGGATCGGGATTTTTTGTTTTGCTTTCCGTTGTGTTGTCCTTTATGGTAAATATTTCTGCGTCCAGTCTTCACAACTAAATGCCTTTTCGGGTTCAGTTTCTTGGCTAGGTTGATGCCTAAATTAACAGAGTTTTAATTACGTATAATATATTTTAATTGAGCTTTGCTCCTCTTAAGAAGGTTTCACGCTTACCTCCGCGTCGTATTACAATTTTCTTTTTTATCTTCCGATTGTCCACCTTTTTCATCACTGTAAATATAATTTAATTTAACAATGTTATATGTTTTGTTCCGGGTTTTTTTTGGAAAAATACTCACATAAATATTGAGATTTCTTGGGTTCTGTATTGACTGCTATCTTTTGACCTGGTCAAAAACAGTAAAGTGTAATGTTAAAAAATTAAGATATTATGTATTACATTTTGTAAATATAATGCATATATAGAAAAAAATATATGAATTCTAATAAACCATGATGAAAATGTGGTTCACCTCTTACGCTGAGAGTAACTTGATCGTAAGCTTCAGTTGCGGTTCTCACAATACTTCTTTCAGTTATAGCTGAAATTGTATGGCATAATTGGTGGTTAATTTTATTTATTAAGTGTAACTTTTGTGTATTTGATCAAATATTAGACGCATTCCCAGTACCTACCTTCTCCACTGAGCGCCAATGCTTGAAGCGCGTCTAGTCCACTTACGTCAAACTCTAAAATGCAAGGGGGAGAAAGAAAAAAAACAGTTAAGTGCCTGTTGGGATAGCGCTTAGGGTCCCGTGCTGTACATGTTCGAATTTAGGATATTTATAAACACTTTATAATGGAATAGCTTAATTTTTTTCTTTTGCAATGTATCGTTGAAGTTATCATTGATACCTATATTGTTAAGGAGTTGAAAAGTGTTCTTACCGTTTAAAATCACTATGCGCTTTTCTGTGAGGACTAAATAAAATTATGAAAATTATTCGACCTTATATAAATAAGTCACACTGAATATAAAAGTAGATGGAAAAACTTACAAAATGTTTGAAATAATTTATCAGCCAAGTCCTCGGGTCTTTGAGCTGAGCTGACAAAGCCTTTACCCTCTGTAATTACGTATTATTAGTATACTTAAACTCATGGATACTAATACAATATTTAAGGATGAGTACATAGTACCTTTGAAGTTAAAAGTTAGAAGTTCTTAAAAATCAATTAAAAAATCTAGAAAACTTACCTCCTGGTTCATCGACTGTAAATAAATTTGAGTTTAAGTATAAAAGTACTGGCATTGCGAAATTAACAAACCTTATAGATATTGCCAATCTATTCGGGATGTGTTACTAACTAAGAGATATTTTCTATGGACGCTCCTATACAATTTTCTCACGAAGCGTTCCCAATTTGCTTTGTTTTTAATATGCGCAAGTTATCATCACGTATTAGAGAGTGCTATATTATTAGTTCCCTCAATGCTCGAGAGATAACCACAGGCTAAAGTTATATTGAGTATTCCCAGACAAAACAAAAGAGCATCGAAACAAATTGCCCCGTTATTGCAGCGAGTTAACGAGGCCACCGCAGAACAATAAGAAATTGAAGACAAATACACTACATGCTCTATACATCGATCGCATTTCACAATGCGAGTGCATAATATTGTTGAGTAACACATAGGTGCTGAACATGTCAAATCTAAGGTTAACTAGCATGTGCAATGCCTATTATAAGAATAAAGATCATAAATTTAAACCCAGGATGTTTCTTATTGGACCCATTTATATGAATGAAGTAGTGTGATTTTAGTGACTTACCTTTTGCCATTAGTTTTTCTGCAACTGGCAGCAACTCAGGTGGAGTAAAAGTGTCACCTATAAAATATTAAAATATGCTTAAGTATGGTGCAATGTTCGCCCATCCGTGGTCAACTTAAATTTAAAATAATATTGACTGGGTCGGTGGAACAGTGATTAGAGATTGGTGACCATGGGCACCATCTA
Organism: Maruca vitrata; assembly: GCA_039566165.1. Lineage (NCBI taxonomy): Eukaryota > Metazoa > Arthropoda > Insecta > Lepidoptera > Crambidae > Maruca > Maruca vitrata. The sequence continues at coordinate 11,624,980 of CM076916.1, read as the reverse complement.
CGGTTCCGAGAGTCGTGGGTTCGATTCCCACCCGGGAAAAATATTTGTCTGACGAAGATCGGTGTTTGTTACGTGTCTGGGTGTGTTATTAAATATATGTAAGTATAATTGTGTATCCACTGTTGGTTCTAAAATCTGTAACACAAATGCTTACGCTACTTACCACGGGATCAGATCAATGTATGTGATGTTGTGTAATATTTATGATATTTATTAAGGCGTAAAAAACAATATGTAGGCACTCTACTTTAAAAGCTTTATTATTTCATGGAACATTTCGCACATACAACTTTTTACGTAGTCTTGTCCTCCTTAATATAAATAATAATAATTTAGCCATAGTTACCGACTGTCAGCGGTCTTTCGACTCCTTTTTCTTCTATATGTTCTGAAAGAATATGAGAAACGTACACGTACCTATTTATTTTACCATAAGTATAAGAAGATTGCTGTTAGGAAACGACGTTTCCCAATAACTTGCTAGATAATAGATATTGAAATAATAAAAAAATAAGTAATGTGAATGTACTTTGTGCTTTCAATAAGCTATGGAATAAAAAAATATATATGTTTTGAAACGTATATAGGTAGCTGTGTTTTACCCACCTGGTTCCTCTGTGTTAGTATAATTAAGACCGATTAATTTAACCCTTCCCTTCTTGACTGGCTCTGGCTCCGACAGATCCGCATTATAATCAGGTAAATTATTCTTGCTGTTTTCAGCTGATCCATGATTATCTAACTCTCCTTCGTCATCGCCGTCGTCTACCACGGATTCACCGATGTTGCCTTCTAACGAAACAAATAATAACAACAAATAGTACAAATAAACAAACAAATAGTAATGTGTACTTTTTTATCCGCGATGCGCTTATACCTATGCTTATATTTATTTTTAACCAAAATATTATTATAATGAAATTGTCAAAGGATTGAATTATAAATGGTAAGATTTAGTGATTATTTATTTTAGATAGTCACCTTTAATATCCTCATTAGATTCACGTGTCACTTCGTTTTCGGTACCTCCCTGCATTCATAAAGATGAGGTTATTTATTAAATGGCTATGCAAATAAAGGTAAGTATGCCTACAATTTTAATTTATTTATTTACTTTAAACCAACGCTATGGCTAGTAAATAAATGGCGAGAGTCCGAGGTTATGAACTTTCTGTAATAATAACTTACAACAAGGAAAAGAACACAAAATATCAACAGAACACTAAGTCGCCCATCCATTTCACATGGCCTGAAGGCGTCCGCTATAAATATACGCAACTAAAACCGCAATCACTGCGGAAAAATAATTACAATCGTTAATCAAAACGCAGTGACCGTGTAATTTATCAACTTTCGGCTCAATATGGCCGAGAGATTGCGCGCTGAACACCCCAATGATTTTGATTACACATTGGTCGACCCGCCCCGCGCCCGTGTATGGGTGTGTCAAGGATTGCCAATCCTTTGACAATTGACTGGTGACAAATCCTTTTAGCACCTGTAAGCACTTGACGGATTGGTGGCGTATCAACCTGTTCGAAGTGCGCTACATTTCTGTTCTTGATCATTTGACACTCTTGACAGTAATTAACGCAAATAATATAATATTCTTACTTATGAATACTATATTATGTTATAGGTGTTTATGAGAATAAATACACACAACCAAATGCATTATGCGTTAACCCACCGTTGAGCATTCACTGAGCATGATCGACTGTTACCCACTTCTATCGCAAGACACATTGCAAATCCGCGTTTCATATGAGGTACCTACTGAAGTAAAAAATGAATGTAATTACACACGGTTAACCTTTATATTATTACAGTTTTATGGCTAGCCTTATTACTGCATATACCGTCTCCGTCTGTCCAAAACAACCGTTCATTTGCGGTGTACTCACCCTGATAATTAAGCGATAGACGCAGCGTAAACCGGGATGCCTTCGTTCCTGGCCCTATTTAAGACCAACCATTTACGTCAATGTTGTTTTAGATTAATTAAATTATGAAGACGTTTGCGTTTAATTTCGTTTATATTTTATGACGGAAATGTCCCATTGTGAAATAACCCATTGTCGTCTGACGGCCTTTGTTCTTAATCCGATGCATAGCTGCGGATCGGAGAACGGGCAGTGCCCAAAATCTCTCTTTTGAATTTATTATTATCTTACAATTAAAACAAAAGTTTTATTTATGAAAAAGAAAGTTCAGCGACATATTTATAATGTGCAATTGAAACGAACTACCTTAAGGACAATTCACGTGTTTCTTAACTGAATCACATTATCTGAGCGTTGTCTTAATAGAAATAGAGTATTTTTTGCCACATAAACCGCCAATGAGAATAACTTGACTGCCTAGTTTTGATACCTGTCATGTATATTATTGAAAAAGTGCAATTCGCAATCTCGGCAGCGATCATATTCCCACGAGCGAGTGGGGCGGCGGTGAGAGGTCCGCGCGATGACCCGTGCTAGACGGTAGACGTGTGCTTTCCTAGTAGCTTGTTAGTTAAATTAATGCTTTTATCTGACTTGTTTCTTTTTGCACTTTCCTCGTGGCCATTAGGGGTGTACACGGCGATCCAGTGTAATTACAGTGCTATTTCATTGTCTCACATCTACAAAAATTCACCGTAACACATGTGCTGAGCTACTTAAAACGGAACCAAAACGATGTTTGTGACATTGTGCCATAAAATAGTTACAGCAGAAATGAATGTAAAAAGGCCACAATTAACGATAAGCCGCTCTACTTCAAACGGCCCGTACTCGCGATTTCTATCTCCATGGATCCAAAAAAAAGTTACAGTCCATGGTGGTGACACGAACGTGCCCGCCGCCGCTGGCAGGTTCAGTTTGCGCCACTATCAGCCAGTTTCGCCATTTAGCGAAGCTCTCGCCGCAGAGAAAGATGCTAACACCTCCAACTAACGAGTTTCGTAAACGGCGCATTGTCCGTATGATCTAGATTCCTTTGTTGCACCGATGTTAATTTTTTCGACTCATTGTTTATCTGGCCGGTATCGGGTTGAATGCAGTTTGGTACAGTGCGTGCGAGTTAGACCTATTGTTATAAATTTTAGGTACGAAATACGAAAATGTTGCAAACAGTTAGCAAGTTACGATATGGTTATGGTAATGGCATTGTGATTTCGCATGATATGATACAATGCCTGTAACGAACATTCCAACTGGGCTTTTAATTGTCCAAGGAAATTGAAAAGTATGTTTGTTTATCCTATGTTAATCGATGTACTACTCATGGATTCTTAGTAATCCTTCCACAATTATCCAATAGTCCGTATTAAAAGACTATAAATAAACAAGGGGCGCTAGCGAGTCTATTGCGGCGACGTGCTCGGACTCCGAGCTCGGACTCGGATTCATTTCTCCGTCTAACCTAATCTTGTCGATAAGATTTTTCAGGAGATTTCCTAAGCTAGAAATTTGTGCTAAGCAAACAGGCATACCACGTCTACAGACTGCTATAAAACATTTATCATTTAATAAAGATTTTATGTTTTACCATTTTTCCGACTAACTTTAAATTTTCTCAATGAAAAATATACTATACTAACTAAATATTTTTTCAGTGCCGACGCAAAAATATAAAATAGTAAGTAAGCTCGTCAAAATTTCGTATTGGATTTTTAAGTGGAGTTTTGTACATCTATTGTGAAAGGGTATACCGCCATGAACACGATTCAACGTATGGAGTAATTAGAGGCAATGGAGCGGTGGCGTGCGCGATGTGTGGGAAAACCGGGCATGTGCATAATCTGGGAATCGATTCCAAGCCGCCGATGAATTATATAGCTTTTCTATTTAAGGTTTCGATTACGTATGATATCGACATCACAAACTCATATTGTTAATGAGTTCCATCACAATTTGCAATCGTTTCAAAATACGATTGTCTCATGTAAATTTAATAGCTTCGAAATTTTATTGGTACCTAAATCGTAAAAGTTATTATTTTATTCGGTGATTATAATTCGATATTCTTTTTTAATTCTGAAACAAATGTTGCTTTCTGAACTTCGGTAGATAATAATTAAGTACCTCCAAGTATCATTCTAATCTTCCAGACACCTAAGTAGTTTACATGCTAATGCAGTGGATTACACGGCAACCACCAATATCTAATTGCATAAGCCGTGTGAAATACGCTGTTATCTGTGCATTAACATGGACTTCAGGTGGGAGACATTTTGTCGACCGGTTGCTGTTACCACCATACAGTTGCGTAAAACCCGCCAAGTGACTCTGACCTCTCTCGGTCAGGTCGCGTTCCGGGATCAGCACTGTACGAACCGGAGCCAGGGGGGACCATTGCTGCGGCAAGCGCCGGACCAGTGGAGCCTTAGCGGCGGTATTGTGCGGGCGGAGCGGGTCAGCCCGCCGGCCAGGGAGACCCGTAGAAACGGTGGTGCCGCTGGCCGCCCGCGGCATAGTACAGGGGCCCGACGGAGACTAACCACCCCCGAAGGCTGCCCCACCAGGTCGCGCATAATCCCGGAGCGGCTCGTCGTGCCGGGTGGTGCCCGGAGTGGGACCCGGCGTGTCCGCCTCCGGGGGGGTACGGGGGCCCTTCCGTCCGGCGGACTGGCCAACTCCGACCTGCACTGCTCAATACCAATGCGAGACTCCACGCTTTGTCTCGTTGTTGCCGCAGCAATGGTCTTCTCTTTCACGTCCCCCTTTCCCTCTAAAATCGATGGCAGTAAAACCAACGCAACATCGTCCTACAGCGGCATCCCAACTCCCCACCCCTCGCTGTTTGAGGTGGAGTTCACTAACATCCGTGGACTCCATGCAAACCTCAACGCCGTCCACCAACACCTCGAGACGGCGAGGCCTGCGATGTTGTTTCTGACGGAGACTCAGATTGGCTGCCCTGCCGATACGGCATACCTTCGATATCCGGGCTATGAGCTGGAAGAGTCCTTCCAGCCCACGACGAGTGTGTGCCTTTTCGTCACGGCGGACGTCTGCTGTGTCCGTCTTCACTGCCTCGAAGACCCATCCCTCTCCATCCTTGGTGTGCACGTGGATTTAGGCTCTGTGAGCAGAGTCTACGTGTGCATATACCGGTCCCATAAAGGTGACACCGAGACAACTCGACTCTTTGACCATCTGAGTCAGGCGGCAGACATCGCTCAGGCGCGGTTCCCCAATAGCGAGCTGGTGTTTTTAGGGGACTTTAATGCCCACCATGACACCTGGTTGGGCTCCTTAAAACAGACCATGCTGGCCGGGCCGCCCACGCATTTGCTCTCACGCATGCCCTGACACAACTGGTACTCCAGCCCACCCGGATGCCTGATATTGTCGGTCAAGCGCCCTCCCTGTTGGACCTTCTGCTGACGAGCCACCCATCGGGGTACCTAGTGTCGGTTTGTGCCCCACTGGGGTCCTCCGACCACTGCCTGGTGGGTGCAAAAGTGACATGCACCGCTCACCCACAGCACGTGGAGGTGACGGGGAGACTGTGGCGCTACTCGTCGGCAGAGTGGGATGGTTTGCGTGAATACTTCGCAGCCATCCCTTGGGGGCAGTGCTGCTTTGGAGGAAGTGATCCGACGGAGTGTGCAGCGGCTATTGCGGGTGAGATCAGTATTGGAATGGGTATTACATTCCATTTACTGATGTCACCAGCGGTCCGCAAAGATGATCTCTGGTTCAGTCGTGGTGCGCCGCAGCCGGTGAGCTGAAACGGACGGCGTACCGCAACTGGGCCAGGGCTCATCAACTCCGGGGGCCTAATATGACTTCAATCAGAGCAGCCTAAACAACAGCCACCCAGGCCACCAGAACGGCATACATTGAGCAGATGCCCAGCGAGTTGCACGTGTTGGCCAGGACCTTATTAGGCATCCCACGGGTAGCCGCTCCTTTTGGCGCCTGGCTAAACATGTGCAATCCAACTTCTGTCTGCCTTCGTTGCCCCCGCTGAAATATCCTAACGGTTCACTAGCTCATCAGCCGCAGGAGAAGGCAGATCTGCTTGCCAATCTTTTTTGCGGCCAATTCCTGCATTGATGACAGTGGAGCACAGCCGCCTAAAATTCCAGATTGCGGTGCTCATATGCCTGAGATCCGAATCAGGCAATGTGATGTACGTGCTGAGTTGCAGTCACTCGATGTAAGGAAAGCTAGTGGCCCAGACGGTATTCCAGCGTTAGTACTTCAAATTTGCGCAGCGGAGTTGTCTCCAGTACTCACACGCCTGTACCGCCTCTCATATACCTCGGGCATCGTGCCCCGGGCTTGGAAGGAGGCAGAATGTTCAGCCTGTCCCCAAAAAAGGGGACAGGTCTGATCCTGCCAACTACCGGCCCATAGCTATAACCTCAGTACTGGGTAAGGTGTTTGAGCGGATTATTAACGCCCAGCTCATCCGCTACCTAGAGGATCACTCGCTGCTGCATGACCGTCAATACGGTTTTAGACCAAAACGGTCCACGGGTGATCTTCTGGCGTACGTTTCGCACCTCTGGGGGAGGCTATGGAGAAGCACGGCGAATCTATGGCAGTTAGCCTTGATATCGCTAAAGCGTTTGACCGTGTATGGCATCGTTCGCTTCTCTCCAAGCTCCCGGCATACGGTCTGCCACCTCGCTTATGCGAATGGATTGCGGGATTTTGGAGGGCGCAGGATTCGTGTCGCTTTGTGACGGACGCACTTCCTGTTTCCACCCAATAAATTCCGGTGTACCTCAAGGTTCCGTTCTGTCGCCGACATTGTTTCTGCTGCATATCAATGACATGTTGTCACTAGGCAACATTCATTGCTATGCAGATGACAGCACTGTCCACGCACGTTATTTTGGAAGACCTGGGGTAAAGCAGACCGAAACCGAGGAAAAGAGGAACCTTCTTGTCGCCGAGCTTGACGGGGTCTTGGACCGCTTTTCCGAATGGGGCTCATGCAATCTTGTCGAGTTCAATGCCAAGAAGACACAGGTGTGTGTTTTTTCTAGTAAAGTGTCTCCTTTCCTTTCCCATCCTACTCTTCAGAGCACCCCCTTACCAATACAGGATAGCCTTAGCATCCTTGGCATAGATGTTCGCCGCGACCTGAACCAGCGGGATTACATCGAGAGCGTCATTAGAACAGCCTCCCGCAAACTGGGGATCCTGAACAGAGTGCGGCGATTTTTCACACCGGTGCAGCTCTGCCTTCTTTATAAGGCACAAGTTCGCCCATGTGTGGAATATTGCTGTCACCTCTGGGATGGCTCCGCAAAATACTTGCTCGACGCTCTCGATAGGTTGCAGCGACGTGCTATCCGTATTGTCGGTGATGTAGAGGTGTCCGAAACTCTGGAGCCTCTACAACTACGTAGAGACATTGCCGGTCTTAGTGTTCTCTACCGTCTCTTTAATGGGGAATGCTCTGAAGGGCTATTTCAGCTAATCCCTCCCTCCCCTTTCCACTCCCGAACGACACGTGCAGGACAGCGCTGCCATCCACATACAATGCAGTCGCTGGTGGCTCGGACTAAGAGGTTCAGCTCTTCATTTCTGCCCCGTGCCATTAAGGCATGGAATGCCCTTCCAGCTCATGTTTTCCCTCCCTCCTATGATCCCGGGCTCTTCAGGCGGGGCGTGAAACGGCATTTAAGCAGGCCTTCAGGGTGAGTGCGACAGGCGCAATATGATCTATTGTGCCTGTCGACCTCATATTTGGATCTCACTACCGCTTACCATCAGGCGGAGTGTGGTCATCTTGTTTGCCTATTATAAAAAAAAAAAAAAAAAAAAAAAAAAAAAAAAACTTACGTTTAAGTATGATATTTATGCACACGTAGTCAGTACTTTCTTATGTTAGGACTGAGGATGTGTAGACTTAAATTTTTTTTAACTAGTTATATTTATTGAAGTAATAACTTAACAATAAATCATTTAAATTGAGAGCGTTTTCACCCGGATTTCCTCGAGCAGTGCTTGCCCCAGCCCGCGACCGCGTCACATAATTTTACGGCAGCCGATAGGGATCCCGACGCGCCGTCTAGACGCGACAGTCGCGCCAGACTGGTTCCTCGACTCCACTCCCAGCGGCCGACGCCCGCTCCGCCCACCAGACCGATCCGACAACAGATCCGATGGAAAAACGCAGATAGTAATGCAACTAAGGTGTGATTTTAGACGACGCCGACGCCCCGGAGCAACGGGACGGCCGAAGACGTCGCGGTGCCGCAATCGTGAGTGCACCTGAGCTAAAGTAGATTGACATCCTATCAGGCATGTAGGAATACGATCGCGAGCAAGCGGCGCATGAAATATCCCCCGAGATTTATTCGTGACAGTGGAAGATTTAAATTCGAAAGCATTGCTAGACTCAAAACAGTACGATAATACATAAGGCAACATTTAACTAAAGGACCATGTTTGACAATGCCGATCCTGTGAATTGATCTATTACTTGAATGCTTAAAGTCTCATACGTAAACCTAAAAACACGAATTATCCTATTGTCTAATTGACAATCGATCAAAATATTTTTCATTCGAATTTTGTTTAAATAAACTATAACATAATCGAACATCAATTCAAGCCATGTCCATTCATGGCTGTCAAGATCGCCGCAACAATATCTTTGTTATAGAACACAAACGGCAAACCCATTATCTGGACCTGAACAATTCCTTTCACTTCAAATACCCACACGAGCATCAATTTGTGCAATCTCAGACCACTTACCGCAAAAACAATGAACCATTACACATGCGTTCACTTTATAGCGGATAAAAATGGCCCATAGAGGAATCTCGAGCAACTCCAATACACGTTTCCAATTTAACCTCGGCCAGCCGTAACGGTGACATACGATGCCGTTATTTAACCAAACACAATTAGTTCTATGCAATCCCAAACAGTTTCAGATAATGAGAACTTTTAGTTAGTTTGGGTAATTTAGCGTCAATTAGTTACAATAGGATACTTTGTTTTAAAAGGAAAATAGAAAGAAACTTTTGCAGCGTCTTGTTGCGCCAAGTCGCGTTAAAAAGGCTTAGTACGTCTCCACGGTGGCTTGAGCGCAGTTGAAGATATCGGCCGCCGCAAGTGCTCTTGTCTCTAAACGCATTCCCGGCGTCTCAGTTCGCTTTTGACAAAGCGAATTGAAATCCACAAGGCGCTCGCTAGTTGTGAGGCGGCTCAGAGTAGCTTAGTTCACGTCTCTGGCCACAGATGCCTGTGACTTCACTCAGATACACAACAGCTTCAATGGCAATTGAGACAGACAGACAATTGATGTAGATCTATTGAAAGAGAAAATTATTTGTATGATTATATTCGGAGTCCAATTCAGACTTGGTCAGGTAATCTGTGAAAAAAATCAAACAGCTCAAAATCAAGCTCTTATATCATAGTTAACTCTCAAAGTTATGTAATTAGTAACTCTTGAAAGTAATCTAGGAAGAACCGAGGTCCTACACCACGCTGAAACCTGGTCCGGATAAGACGGTAGGTACTCGGTACTTATAATTTTCAACGGGCTATCGGTGTTTGATTGCGGTGAATCCCTTAAGCATGGACGTTCTGTTTCACATCGTATTTGTGTTTGGGATCGTTTACGATTGGCTACGTTCAGATTATGGGGCATTGTTACTCTCTTGAGATACCGGATCACAATAGCATCTGTTCCGGGCATCCGACACGTCTTTGTTTCATCGCGTTGGCGGCCTCGGTGGATCCGATGGATTGTGATGTTAAATGGCCGTGTACTTACATTTATTGTTTATTCAATTACATCAATTTAATGAGCACCGTTAGCAAGCTAATGGATGCGCGTTTATTTAAGTTATTATTAAGAGACATCTTTTCAACATATTGATTTTTTTTTATACAGAGTGAGATCAGCTGAGCAATGTTCATTTGCAGCAGACATATGAATATAAAAAATACTATCTGGATATTCTCAGCAGCAAAAAAGTTATTTTACATTGCAGGGTTTAAAACTGCGTGTACTTCAAAATAATATTTTTATTGAAATCGATGGATAAAACGACATGGTGGAATTCGTTGAGTGGAAAAATCTACATTGCTTTGTCCTTCCCGATCCCACTCACCTTTTACATTGTCGAAGCGATTGACAGAATTGTGAAAAGGGGCGTTTGCCATTTATCAATTTATCAATTTTATCGTCTGGAAATGGAGATTTAGGAGAATACATTTCATTTCCCCCATGAAATTTGGTTCCATGGATTTAGGTCAACCATGAATGTATTGGAATTGTATTCATAGATTATAGATTAAAAAAGCATACGGTCCGATTCTTATAGCTATTTGAGGTTTTCTAGATGTAAATATTATTCGCAAAACATTTTAAGTATCATTATTATCACGCGATCGTGGCTTGACTTAGCACATAATATCTTTGGCGCTAATGTCTGCTTAACCCTTCTCGGCGCATAACAACGCAACGTGCGAAAGCGCCACTCGGTCTGTTCCCTGCCTGCGGTTGTTTTTTTACTGTGGAATAATAAAAAGTAAGTCAAGTTCATAATAATTGGCGTTCAATGTCAGCGCGGAGAGCTCGGGGGGCGCGCTTTCCCAGGCGCGGCAGCTGCGTCCCGCCGTGACGTCATCGATGACACATATACCACTCAGGACTTCCTCTATTGCTTTCCGAAACATAGAAAAGCGATCTATTTTCTGATACTCGAAAACCGGACGGGAGAGAATTTGATATGTTTATTCGGACGTCTCACAAATATTGTTGCTTGTTTATATCGCGTTCAGCCTTCAAGGACGGCAAACATCTTTTACAGTCATGACAATAAGTAGAGTGAATGGAAAACAATATAGCTGTTGTTCAGGGAAACGGCACAAAAGTTTGTGTGTCTTTGACATTTGTTTTCTAGTGTTCTAATATGTTATGTCTGTTTATTATTTATAATGTCATTGATTTTCAATTTCTAAATCTTATTTAACATCAACGATATTAAATATTCAATATTCATAATTCAGACACTACATAATATTATATTATTGTCTAGACGACCACAAATCGCTTTTATAACTCGATCGCGCAACCAGTTTAGCAAAACTTCTGAATTATCATATTACGTACCTAACTTCACAGTTAGTTAGTTGCAAACAGGTTTTCCCAAAACATCCATTAGTCTCCACACATCGCAAAGTGTCATTGAACCTGAACAAAAAACTAGACAATGAAAGGAATCCTGGCAACTACATCGGACGCAATAAATCGTCGGATGAGCTCTTTGCAGCGACGGGCGGTGCAGTAGATAATTACGACTGAAAATTTCATTCATGAATCGACAATCGATATCAATGAATCAACCAATCGAAGCTCAGCCTGTCTGTCATGTTGAAAACAAACTTCGAAAAAGACTGTACTTAAATATTGTGTATTCTATTCGCTATAACAGACAATGTACATACCTATTTGTAACATTCATTAAATATTTTTGTTTAGTTTGTTCCCAAATGAAGTAATAAGCAAAAATTTGATTAATTATGCAAACTTCCCCAGTAAAACAAACACTTCCAGCGAACTGTATGCAAGCTGCAGTCGTAACGGAATATAATACAGCGATGTATTTTTACGACTTTCAGTATTGTGGTATCCATTGCCCGATGAAAGTTTCGCGTACATACTCCACTTGTATTCTCTTACGTCCACGTAACTCAATGCCATTCTAAGTTGTGCTGCCGAACAAACTAGGCTTACTACAAATTTAACCCGACAGCTTTAGTTGTTTGTGTTGCCTATTTGCGGAGACTAAAACGATGACTGCTGTAGTACGAGTACTTCACCCGTAGAGCCTTATTAGTATTTTAGCTAAATACGGATTTAAGTATTTGGACTAGCAACTGAGTCGTAATAAATCGTCTCTGCAAATATGAGATGTGATTATATAGCATTTAAATAAAATCCCCTACAGCTTCTGATCATATAGATGGAACTCGAACGCCGAACTATGTATATTCTACCTATGAATGTACTTACACTTAGTAAGCAGATAAATCATTTGATTTGAATGACGTGTAGGCAAGACGTCCATCGGTCACCATTATCGGCGTCGGAGACAATAATAGAGTCATCGGTCACTAGTGCAGTGCGCCTACCAATCCTCCTATGAAATCCAGTGCAAACTAAATAAATAAAATAAATAAATATTACACAACATCACATACATTGATCTGATCCCTTTAGCACTTGTGTTACAGATATCAGAATCAACAGTGGATACACAAATTACAATTAAATATACTTAATACACACCCAGACATGGAACAAACACCGATGTTCGTCACACAAATATTTGTCCCGAGTGGGAATAGAACCCACGACTCTTGGAACTATAGGTAATGAACCTGGGTCACCTAACTAACCACTGTTCCACCGAGCCAGTCTAATATAAAACCATTATTATGTGTTGTAATTATTAATCATACGTTATTTTGGTTTTTTGAAACAGTAATCAGTGAATGAACAGCAATACCTAATAAAATAAATTGACGTCTCCATATCAGGACAATAATAAAAATTAACGAAATAAATGCAAAACAAATGTAGCAAACAATATAATATGAACATCTGTTCCCATTATATTAGTGACGGCGTCGCCCTGGTGCCAACGCGTCGCATCCGTACAAAGTTGGATGGCTCTCGACCACTTCCTGTCCCGCGGGCTCTGACAAAGCGGGATTACAATCAGCCGCCTGGAGGAGGCTCGAGTCGCTCGAGCCGATCGCAACACCCTCGACGACTTGGAAATATCAATATATCCAGCCCCACTTCCTTCCCTCGGATTTGCTAAGACACTCGACAAGAGGCGACATGCCAACTTCGAAAGTTTAACGCAGCATTTTTCTTTTAGTACAACTTTTTGACCTCATTTTATGTCTTGGTTATTGACTGAAAATGGATGTTGTTATATTTTTGACACCAATATGCTTATATCTTTCGCCAGGTGTCGTAAGTTCGATCCCCATCCGAGACAAATATGACGTGTGTGATGAACATATTTTCAATTTTTTTTATGCATTTTAGGCGTAGCTAGTCCTTATGGCATTTTATCATTAAACCAAAATATACCAGCAGATACAGCAGATTAACAGATCACAATAGAAAATTCCTCTCAGTCTATTGATATTTCTTGTTAGTTTATCTACTTAGTTAAGCGGAGATTTGGAACGAGCTAATAAATTTTCATGGATTTTTTTACTTGGTGCAGAATGTGAACCGAAAGAGGTTGGCCAGATGCCAGCCGGAAGCCAATCCTGGCTCGGGCAGGACATTTTGATACCGCCTTCGATATTGTATCGGCATTGTGTATACAGCCTCCATTACAGCCGTCCGAATAGATTTGTGTGTTCTTTGAATAAACATAACCGTCTCATATATCGTACTTTATTGTTACTGCTCTTGCTTATTTCGCATCTGATACTTAAAAGCTTGAACGCAGATTAGTATCGTGTAAGTATTACCTTACCTTATTTATATTACCTTAATTATCGATATGAGTCCCCTTTTTTGAAGTTATTTACAAAAGATCTTTGTAACTACGAGTAACTTTGGGTTAACCTTTACCCAATATATACTTCACGGAGTCGTACCGAATAAATATAAATTTCACAGTCTCTACATGTAGACTATAGTTCTAAAATTTCATCTCGTTTAGTAAGTAATATAATAATAATGCACAAATTAACATACTTCATTATTTAAGCAAAGCTTGAATAAGAAATTACATAATGTTGAGAACATGTAATTTTGAAACGTAAGGACGCGGTCGGTGTTACTGTTTCGATATATTTTCGTCTACTGACATTTGCTCAAACCGTTTCCCGTGAATTCAACCGCTTTCATTGTTTTTAGCAAAAACACGATACGAATAGTTAGGCACGTACATGGATTGTTTATCTGGCCGGGCGTAGGGGCCGATTCGTTTTTCCGCCGCCGATGGTCCGCGATCCCGGGCCGTCGCATGTCACATATCGCTCGCTTAATCAAACAAAGAAATAATTCAAAAATCACAGTTTTTGAGATTTAATCATAAAACGTAATATTACGACGATAAGAATAGGTATGCTCCGACTCCCGCTCGATATGACCAAATAGAAGCGAAATAAATGATCGCCCCTCTCTTTTTTACTAACTGGAGTGAACAAGTTGTGACCAATAAAACGATACACTCAGTGATGTGCCAGCGCCGACTCAAGGTAACCAATTTGAAGATCGAAGTAAAGTGAATTAAATCTGTTTATTATTAACAGGTGATTTGCATTTCTTGTTATATTTTTCTACGAAAGCGATATTATTAGTTTTAATACCATATAGAATTAAAAATTATCGTCACAGGTAAGTATCATTTATAGTTAATTCAGTTTACTTTTAAAGCATATTTTAGATTTCTAACATACATCGACTTACTTCAGTTTAGTATTAAATTACATGCAAAATAATTAGATGTATTATATTTATTGCCGTTTAACATCAAAAGTAGTTCTGTGAGTATTGGCATATTAAGAAATAATTTCTTTTTCGATTAAAATAACCTAATGAACACCAGAAAAATCTTTACTGACGTCATTTTAATCTTTATTTTATGTGACCTAGTTTATTATTTTTAACATCGATTTACTGGTGTCTTCATGATCATTAGCTTTTTAGCAATAATAAGTGATTAAGTTTGGGGTTTGGGGGGAAATGAGGCGATCCGTCAGAGAACCAAAGTCATCGACATAGCTCGTCGCATTAGCAAGCTGAAGTGGCAGTGAGCTGGTCACATCAGCCGTAGAACCGACGACCGATGGAGTAGACGAGTTCTGGAGTGGATACCGCGTCTCGGTAAACGAAGTGTAGGACCCCCGCAAGTCAGGTGGTGTGGTAGGAGCTGGATGCGAGTGGCCGAGGAGAGAGAAGTGGCGTGCATTTGGGGAGGCCTATGTCCAGCAGTGGACAGGAATGAGCTGATGATGATGATGAAGTTTGGGGTCCCTCTATTTGATCTAATTATTATAAAGGATTTTGAAGGCATTTAATGTAATTTCTTATCCTCATTACATGGTGTACAATATTTACGCAAAATGTTGTATTCACTTTTTTCCAGTATGGCGTCCTCGCGAACACGTTGAATCTTCAGTATAAAATCATAACGTCCTGAAGATGAAGAATTTCAATATTAATCTCTAAATAAAAATGTAATCATAAAGACTAGATGTGACGATGAAAATAATACATTAAAAGATGGTAATGAAAATATTTCTCCAAACATTTGTGAACTTATACAAGAAAAAGAAAATTTTAAAAATCCTTCGAGATCTGTGATGATTGT
The DNA here is from genome assembly GCA_039566165.1 of Maruca vitrata. Taxonomy (NCBI): domain Eukaryota; kingdom Metazoa; phylum Arthropoda; class Insecta; order Lepidoptera; family Crambidae; genus Maruca; species Maruca vitrata. Next base: position 11,609,658 of record CM076916.1, on the reverse strand, counting down.
TTATCAGATTACGACAATACTGTAAAATATGACAAGCGATTGATTGAAGCGAGGACCACAACACACCAGTTCCATGCTTTTGGCATTTAGCCATCGAGCAGGGAGGAATAAAGAGTTTCTGAAGGACTGTTAGTACCGGTGTTCCGCCCACTTTCCAGGAGCTCTGTAGTGATTCCATCCTCACCCGGTACCTTTTCTTTTTTCTTATAATAAGCTAACAAGATGACCGCACTCACTCCTGGTGGTAAGCGACAGTTCGACAGGCACAATATACCAAATTGAGCCTGTCACCCTGAAAACCCGCTTAAATTCACCTCCCTCCCTAGAGGAAGAGAGACGTGAAAGCCTTGTTTTTCTTTAGCTGTTTGAGAGCCATCCTAATCTCGTACAAGCTGATTGTCTGTCCGGGATGTCTTCGGTATAGTGTCGGGTTAGCTTGGCTCTTGGGTCTGTCACTGCAATTGCTGGCTCAGCACAGACCGAGGTATATAACTGCCCATAGAACCTCTCTAACTCCCGTAGCACCTCTGACTTGTTTGACGTCACGCGTCCATCTTCAGTCTTCAGCTTTGTCAGTTGGCTTTGCCCAATAGACGCGTCTCTTGCGAACACTTTGGAGCTTTGATTCCCTCAATTATCTCCTTAATACGCTGGGTATTAAAGGAGCGTAAATCATGTCGCAGATACTTCCTAATCTGTCTATTCAGCTGCCTATATGACTCAGCACCATCCGAAGTGTTGAGCGTCAAAGATTTGTATTTGTGAAATACTAAAAGTTCATTTGTTTTTTTTTATTGTGTGTGATTTATTTATGAACGTGTTCTTATTTTTGGTATCTCATGCTACAATTAAAGTCTGATTTATTGAGCTTTGAGCGAATCCTTAAATTATTTTGTAGTTAATTTACTTTCGATAAAATGTTCTTACAGTTTGATACTAATTATTAAGCCCAAATAATAACAGAGACCTCAAAGAAGATATTTTTTTTATATAACTTTATTATTTTCCTTGTTTAAGGCTGACTGTTGATCAAGAAGAAAAAATAAATAAATTAGGCGTACGACCGATTTTAGCCATGGCGGCCGATCTCTACCGAGCTCAGCCAAGTGCGCAGGACATATTATAGTGCACAAGTGTCCGCGCAAACACAAGTGCACTCTCTATTCCCTTACTCTCATAATTCGGTGAGACGGGAATCCGACATGTCCGATGAGAGATCGGGAGCAGGACCACGGGCTTAACGTGCTTTCCGAGGCACATTTTTGCCCAACAAAATTAAAAACAAAGTTTGGTTTTTTAAAGAAGATATTATTTATGTTACAGTTTAAGACTGATTATTCATTTAGGTAGTATAAAAAGATTTAATTTAATATAACCTAATTATGTGAAAAGTTATTCATTGATTAATATAAAAAAAATATGAAAAGGCGTTTTATTTCTAAAGCATAATATTACGAACATAAAATTATGAAAAGAAAAGTAATATTAGAACTTAATATTAGTCTTTATGGGTTTACACGCGATATTAGGAGTAGCAAATACTTAGCTACTTACTGCCCGACGTTTCGACTGGGTTACACCAATCATGATTGTAGCTAAGTATTTGCTACTCCTAATATCGCGTGTAGACCCATAAAGACTAATGGAACGCGAAAGCTTAAAATCATACGTAATATTAGAACTTGTTGTGAGAAACTATCAAAGTTAATAGTAATAAAATGAAATAAAAGTGATTAATGTCACATTATTTATATTTTGTTATTGATAAACTGGATTATTCGTCATTATGTCAGGACGTCACTTAAAATATAAAGCTAACATTTAATGCTAAAGTGAAATAAGTCAAAACTTTTTTTTTCTTTCATGATTACCTAATTATTTATCCCTCCAAAAATATATTTTTTGATGTCATAATATTACCTATATATCAGACCATATCCTACATTCTTTTGTTTTATCAAATCATAAACCATTTAATTTTTATGGATCGCGAAAGTTGACGCGGACGAATTGCAAAACTTTAAACGCCGATTCCCAAAAATCAGCAATTTTGAGTTATTTCTTTGTTTGATTAAGCGTGCGATATCAAATATTTCTCCGCGCGCCTCCGTGACACGACACACTTTTCGCTATTTATATTTTGCATCAGTATTCGATGTACGCGCCACTAACATGATTTATTCATGCCCTTCTTTCAGTGACTTTGTATGTTACGTTTTGTTCAAACATTGTTAGTAGGTATATCTAAAAGGACACAGGGATATTCAGGAAACAGATTTTTTATAAATGTGCCAGGAGCTGGAATCTGTACGAAATTGCAATAACGATGGTTTTCTAATGTTACTTTTGTCAATTTAAACATAAAATCCAGCGTGTTTATTTTCTACACAATCCTGCAAATAGAATCCGCCTTGAATATATAACTAGGCCTGTGCTTAAGTTATTTTTAAGGAGCTCCCGTTAAAACTTTTCTAGTTATCTAAAAATTGCATCGCAAGTTGCAGTCGGATCTTAAACCTTGAAAATATTTAATGGAACGAGCTGTCTTGAGCTTGTTTAGATTCAAATTACCGTAAAGAAAATAGAATTTTATAGTCGTTTCTCGTATTTGTAAACTGTTTTCTCCGATGAAATAGAGCGTTTTGTGTAATATGTTTGTTCTAACGTTGCTCACTTCATATTTGTTTAAGAATGTAATGTATCGCGAAAATAATTTGAATGTACATAATATATCAAAAATCTTTTGATCTTAATATGATGCACATAAATATTATGTCACTGAAAGTAAAATGTGATTACAAATTGGAGGCACGAACTCCCCGGGGCCCCGTCCGCCGTATTCGATTAGCCTAACCCAACTTCTGAGAGTTCGGTGCACGCGGGGGCTCCTCAATCAATATCGGCACCTGAGTGCACCCCTTAATTGCTAAATTTAGCCAGGGACCGCCCTCCCAAGGTACGTTTACATCCACGTAAAGGCGTTTAATGACGATGTTCCGCGTTCATTAAGTCGACGGCGCGAAGCATTTTGTCACACGTCTCTGAAATGCTAATTTGTTCCTGTACACCCAATATAGCCCTGTCAATTCGCCCTTTTTCGGTGAACAGAAAGTAAAGCTCGCTGTTTGTTTATGCTGATCCGTCAAAATTGAATTCTTTTGGACCGTGTGAAAATCTGAATCACGTTACTTTTTGATTAAAGCTAATTTACTGATGGCACTGTTGAGCAGCGGAAGTGTTCATTTGTAATTATAAGTTGATTGAGCTTGAAGTTTAGTGAGCTTGATTGACAAAGCGCAAAAGGTTCTTTATGCAATTTAAAAAAATATATGCTGGCGTAATTAATTAGTCAAATGATACATTTGGTATGCGAGACAACTACTTGTGAGCTATAGCCAAAAGTATCACATACATTTTGGTAAAAAGTAGGAAAATCGATTAGTCAAGACAATAACAATAAATCGACAGCTCTCCGCGTAGTTAACTGGCGCAAATAAGTATAAAACTGAAACTAAGCGGAACCCTCGTCAAATTATAAAGGGAGATTAAGCCCCACTCGGCGGCACGTTTGAGTTTATTACTTTTAGTTTGCTTTTATGTGGGTGATAAATAGATGGATCAAGACTTTATTTCGCAAAGAAGTATAAAAAGTACTTATTTATAATAAAACAATTAGTAAATAATTATTACCAAGTTATGCAAATTAATAGAATACCCAAAATATTTGGTGGGGGTTGGTCGGTTCAGTCAGGGGATACCAGTCACAACTTTCTGTCCGGTGGTTGGTGGTTGGTATACGGGTAAACGACCCAGGCTCCTCGAGCTACTATCGACTCAATCCAAATCATCCGAGGCGATAGTATCCTTCCTCCCCTTTTCCTTCCCCCGTCATATATCCTTGCTACTCGTGGGAACGCAATGACCTTGTTAAAACAATGCACAAGGCAAAATGGCGGCGACGTGGTCCACAACCCGTCACGTCACGTTTCCCACAGAGGTGAAAAGTGGATCGCTGGAAGTGATCTCTGCCTACCCCTCTGGGAAAAAGGCGTGATTTTATGTATGTATGTTGGTCTCGGAAAATTCAGAAAATGTTAGTCGACTGAATTACCTACTAAGAGTATTACTGGGTTTTCGAGTAAACTACGGACTAAATTACTTTCGTGCAAGTACCTGCCAATAGATTTCATTTTAAAGTGATACCTAAATCTCTCAATGAATGTCTACAACAAATTTAATTTAGAAGGTGCATTAAAATTAATTTAATTTAATAATCAACCATAAAAGTGTTAATTTTAAGAACTCATCTAAATACAAATGTTTTGTTTCTGGTTATGGTCTACTGTAATTCGGCTACATGAAAAACAAGTAGCCACAACACACTTAGGTAAGTCAGCAAGACATTGTCAACGTAGTAAAAAGTTGAATCATTAAAAAATGATCCGTCTGTATAAGACTGAACTTTCCGCTTTCGCTAGTAGTTATCTCTAGATCATACTAACTTTTCCTGTCCCCGGTTACGAGCCCACCTAGTACAGTTTCATCTTGTCTAGTTGTATCATTTTAAAGTTACTTGTTATTCGTATCTTTAAGTATAATAGTATATATACATAAAATCACGCCTTACTCCCAGAGCGGTAGGCAGAGATCACTAATAGTAGTAGTAACTTGAAAAAGAATTTAAATATTAATTTTATGTATTGACATAAGTCAATAATGCAAACTCAGATAGACTATCTTCATACTTATAAGTTGAGTAAGCGTCGATAGCCGAGTGGTTAAAGTCGTTGCTTGCCATGCCATGAGAGGTCGCCAGTTTTAAATTCATATGTACGATTATTCCATAGCAGTGCACATAGAGTATATGGGCTGATGATGAATAAGTTGACCGGTTACAGCTTTCACTTTAGGTTTAAATTTCTTTGAGCTTAGAAACTGTACTAAATTGCAAAAGAAAGCTATTCGTAAACAACTTTACGCGAACAACATCGCGAGCAGATAACAAACAGCCTTAAAAATTAAAAAGTGCTAGATGTTATGAAAATAGTAATCGTGGAATAACTCTGAAGGCGTAGATTATAGTCAATCGTTGTCAGTTGGTCTCGGCGAGGCCAGGCGCCGGATTTGCACCAACAGCATTAACAGCCTTTCATGACAGGTCACTTGTGGCGAATCTAGGTCATGCTGCAGTCTCGGCTTACCCATTGTTGAATCAATAATATGTTAACAATGCCTATTCAACGTTACATAGTCATATTTCAAGAGCTTATTTACTTCATGTTTACTCAGATAAATAATGCATACCGTTTGTACTTATGTATTCATGGTGCGGACAATAAAGTAAATGCACCAATTATGGACGGTTTAAGGATTTGTTTTTCGTTTTTTCTTCATAGGTTGTATGTTTTGCAATATACGTTCACAGGGATTTAGAGGTTAATAAAAAGTCCTTTTCTTAATAAGTATTCGATGTTTAAAATCAGTTTTAAACTAGCTTCAATAAAATATAATTTAGGAAAAATAACCTTTGCCAATCTCCATTTATGGACAGGGAAGATCCAGTTATGAACACCCAATTATGGACGTTATCCAATTATGGACACCCATTTATGGACATTCTTCAATTGAATGCTTAAATCTATAACTCAAGAATATTAGGGTTGAGTAAGTTAGTATAATGAAATAAAAACCATTTAAATTAAATAATAAAATAATGTAATAGGTAACTCAAATATCAATCAACAAACAGATATCAAAAAGTAATCGGCAAAGGCCAAAGCCTTTAAGCCAACAAAAACCAAATAAAAATGACCTCTTAACTAGCTAGTATTATTTAAATAGGAGACACCTTCGTTGGTCTATTGGTAGCAAGCGCTACGTAAGGTCCGAGAGGGCCCCGGTTCGAGTCCGGGGTCGGGCAAAAATTGTGTGAGTTTTTCTGTGATGAAATTTCTCAGCCCGTAGTTAGGAAGCTGGCGGTTGAACGCCCGTGCCTCGGAAAGCACGTTAAGCCGGTGATCCTGCGCCCGATCTCTCATCGGTCATGTCGGATTACCGTCTCACCGAGTTATGAGAGTAAGGGAATAGAGAGTGCACTTGTGTTTGCGCGCGCATTTGTGCACTATAATATGTCCTGCGCACTTGGCTGATTTCAATTGAGATCGGCCGCCATGACTGAAATCGGTCGGACGCCTTATTATTGAAATAACATTTCAATATAATCATCTCCTTCACTTCTCGATCTTTAAGCAAATTGGTTTAGAGGTTAAATAAAAATTTTAAAAAACCTTCACTCTTTTCTATTCACTTTGCCAACAATAATCAAAAATCAAATGTCTTCTTACTAGTTTAATACCTATCAAAATACAGCTATAATCAGTCTCAATAATTACTTATACATAAAATCACGCCTTTTTCCCAGAGGGGTAGGCAGAGATCACTTCCAGCGATCCACTTTTCACCTCTGTGGGAAACGTGACGTGACTGGGTGTGGACCACGTCGCTGCCATTCTGCCTTGTGCATTGTTTTAACAAGGTTATTGCGTTCCCACGAGTAGCAAGAATATATGACGGGGGAAGGAAAAAGGGAGGAAGGATACTATTGCCTCGGATGATTTGGACTGAGTCGATAGTAGCTCGAGGACCCGGGGTCGCTTACCCGTATACCGTTCGCCACCCACCGGACAGATAGTTGTGACTGGTATCCCCTGACTGTAATATAATTATTATGTATATTACCCTGTCTTAAATTATAAATGTGACATGACATAAAAAAACACAAACAACTCAATAAATTTTTTTTTAGAAAAGTTATTCTAGTTATTATTTTCTAAATAGTGGATATTTTCTGTCCTTTTCTCACTTCTTTAATTGCATTTGCCATTTGTTCTTTAGTATAAGCTTTTCTAGTCGCCATATCTAAAGTGAAACAAAATTTATTTATTTAAAAAATTTGAACCTATTTTGGACACCCATTTATGGACACAATGCTCATAATTGAATTATTAAATTTAAAGTTTTAATTTGCGACCGATTTAAAAATAATGATAAAGGTAAACGATTGTACAACTATAAGATGTATGAAAAACGTATATTTGTAAAATATCCTTCATGGACAAAATGTCCATATTTGGGTACAGGCTTACAAAAATATCCAATTATGAACATCGATAAATTCCGAGGCTAAAATTACTATGAGGTTTTAGATTAGAATATATAATTAACCTTTTATTATCAGTAATTCAATAAATAATATCATTTTTAACAACAATATTACACTTGTCATAAAAAAAGCTAATAAATTTACTTACATGCATTGCGCTCCTTATAAGAAATTTCAAATCTCGACACCAAAACGCACCGCACTAGTAAGAATCGTTATGGTCGAAAATAATATAGCGGAGAGCTGTCAAATGTTGTTTACATCAAATCTAGAATTTTGGTACAACCGATTAATGTTGCTGTTGGAAAAAAAATACCTATTGGTTTCTTATTATTGGAGGCATTTTTGAAAACTGTCCATAATGGGGTCCGCGTCCATAATAGGTGCATTTACCTTAGTATTATTTATTCATTAATCTTTTGTTGCTGAAAGTACCTATAGTACTGAAAGTAAACAAATTGTAATAAATAAGCGTAGTACCATTACTCATTAGGATGATTTTTTTAAGTATACAGAAAAATATGTTCAATTAATTACGACTAATATACCGCTTGCGAAACTTTAAGATAAAACCTCTTATTATATGAATTGCTTTTTTCGATTCCGCATTTTTTTTTAGATTTAACGCCTCGGATCACCGATGTACAACAAACAAATATTCTTCCCGAGTGGGAATTGAAACTACGACTCTTGGAGCAAGAGATAGCTATCCAATGTACCATCCAATGCGCCATCAAGCCAATCCGTTCGAAAGATCCTTCAGGATATCCATTTAGTCGATTTAGTACACAAAGTATTCTTGTTAATTTAGTTTATCCAGCTCTTCTTACATTTTAATTACAAGGAAAATAGTGTATGTTTCCTATCTAGATAATATGCAATATAATTATGGGTCTGTGTCTATTTACGCGTACATCTCTAACCACCTTAGATTAAATTTGGTATACCTAGTATTAAGAAATGACATAAAACAATTGCGCAAAAAGAGTGTTATTTGCGGGATAAACGACCAAACTAGACTAAGTCGTGGGCAGAAGCTATAAATAATAAAATAGCTATCGCAACACACATCAATTACACTATAGTACCACCACATAAATATAGATAAACACTACGTTATATTACACTGTGCATTTATAGAGCTCTAGTTTTTGATTTACGAGTAGTCTTAAGTCTTCGAAATATATTTCTTGATCCAGAGTATCACATAGAGGTGGGTACCCAATACTGCGCTGCGTGAACTCTTTTATTAAGTAAACTGATTTCACTGTGCTGGGAGTTATAACGACCTATGTATTACAATAAAAGCACAACAAATTGATACAGCTCATATCTACCTATTTACCTTATGTCTAAAATATTCTAGAAGTATTCTGTAATTCTTTTTCGATAATTATTACGAATATAAACGTTTAAGTATATTGAAATCCGAACAACTTATAACAGAAAGCGAACTTTCAGACACATTTCGACATGTCAAAAGAAAAAAAGCGTTAGTACGCAAATATGTTAACTCATAGATACCACGCTGCTCTATGCGATATTGACTTAACTCACAAAAATCACAACGCTACCCATATCTAGCATCACATTTGATCACCGCATTGTACCACTAGTGGCAGAGTTCAGAGCCTAGTACGGGTGAATTATTTCTACCAATTTAGAGTGAACAATGCGTTCATTGTTTCTTGCGACGATTTATTTGCAGGCCGCTTTCACTGAGAAACGAAAGTTCTTTCGCGGCCGTTTGAACGACGATCTGTATCGGGAGCTTTGTTATGTTTCCTGCGCTGGGAATAAGGTACCCGAGGTCAGGCTAGCCTGTTCTTTGTTGCCTTTTTGATACGAGTTCGGTTTCACAACCGTTCATTGGCTTTGCATGTTGTGCAACGCCGGTTGGCTGAGACGCCCCCGGTGGTAATATTTTGTATCGCAAGAGGTTAGTATGTATGCAGTATGTGGTATACACACAACACAACTTAATTATTTACCAGATGTTGTGATAACGTTTAAATACAATCGCTTTTGGGCAACTAATAATAATATATAATTATTGTAAATATATATTTAAAAGCTATTAAAATTCTATGAAATAGACATTCAAAAAACTATTCCTTTATACAGATGAATACAGAGCTATAAACTACATAGTACTAATAAACTCATCGTCTTCTACAGGTGGCTATATTATGTGTGCCTGCAAAATAATATTATGTAATTTAGGATATAAATCGACAATATCTTCAATATTACAATGGGTATATAATCAATATATTTGTTAAATAGATAATACATCTTTGGGTGTCGAGTGTGCGCACGTCCCGAAATTAATGATGTAAGCAAAAACAAAAATATTTTCCCCTTATCTCTAATTGAGCCTCTTGGGAATCGCCTGGAAAAAAACGTGATGTATCGAAATTGCGTAAACGAATACAACTGTCACGTCATGTAACTAGTAATTGAGCCGGTGAGGGCCGGCCCTCCGTCAAACACATTTCCTTAACTTGAGGGCTCGCCGTGAAAATTCTCCATTTATTATTCACTGTGAATTACTCGAGTTCAACATTTTTACCCCTACAGAGCTCTCATGCCTGTTTATTTATTCAGCGCACTCCTTATTTAAGCCAGTCAATAATTCCTGCACATTCATTGTTAATAATGATGAATAACATGCAATAAAAATGTTCAGCATTTAATAAATTTCCTCGACTCGCAATCTTGCCTCTATTAGCTTTACAAAAATAAAGCAAAGTCGTTCCGTATTTATACGTGTAATTAATCTGGGGTACATTTCCATATCTTACGGCCCCTGTTAATACCCTTCGAAGTTATCTATCACTTAGAAATTCACTCTTGTAAATTTATGTGGTTAGCTCCCCCATATCTTACTTTCATTAATTCCGACGCGATTCCTTTCAGCACTAATTCTCTTAAAAGGTCCCGATCGTCAGGCGCTGGAAGTTCGCGGATGCATTCCGCGCGGTTCCGGGACTCGTCTTGTCTTCCGCTGAACTTACGCCACTTCAGACTTGTTAAAATAGTTTTAAAATGCTTACAAAGTAATTACACACACATCATATGATTAAAATCTCATAGATTAAAATCTCTCTACAAGCTATCGTAATTATTTTGTCTACTGTTAGGCTAATAAAGAGCTGAAAAATGTGCTGCTATGTAATCGACTTGCTCAGGAAAATTTTGGTTATGATTATGTTATGTATTATAGGTTTCTTAAGTAAACAAACGCCAAGAGATTGTTCCACACATCAAACACACCTGTTTTTGTTACAAACGCATGCATGTTTACGCGGGGTGGTAAAAGTTATTTTGCAGCGCGCCTAATCATAACAGCGAACATTTTCCCATATTTTCGGCTCCACCGCTTGTAAAATTTGAACTAGCATCACCCTCGCTCATTGAGGGGGCCGTACCCCACGCCAGCACTCGTCTTTGATACTTGCCTTTTGATGTCTGCCTGCGCGACACAATGCCACTGTTTATCTGCACCTGAAACTGTTTGGCTTACCGTCCAAAGTGTGCTTTTAATGAGATCTTCAGTAGTCCCGTTCAACTCGTGAGTGAATACATTTTAATGTTCGTTTTATCATGAGGTTTTATATGTTACACTAACGTTTGTGTCTGTTCTAAATTGCCCATTGCCTATATCAGATTGATTAAAGGCTTTACCGTGTGTCGATGTTATTGAGCGAACATAATGACTGCTGATAGCCTGTCAGTAGAGCAGAAAGTCCGCATTCGACATTACACGGATAACGATTACGACTAAACTATCCGGGTTCGCTTAGATACGGGACTAATAATTAAGCATTAAATGCATGTAACGGCCATCAAACAGGCAGGGTTTCCTGGCAGCGCCGGGACGCGCATCTCAGCTCGAGACCGTAAAAACTTTTACTATCTCCTCCTACGTGCCGCCTTTGATATGACGTCTGTCTTTACGGCTAACTGAAGGTTTAATCTTAAAAGAAAATCGATTTACAACTATCTATTGACTTTGTTTAGCAGATGTTAAGATGTTTCTTGTTAAGATACTCTTTTGCAATTATGGAATTAATAGCAATAATACTCATTACGTAATTAATAAATATTGTGTATTGTTTAATTGAGTAAAAAAATATTATAGGTGCGAGAATACATAATTTGCGGTCAAATGAGTACATGTCACATATGCTCCACAACTGCAAGACTTTCCCATCCTATATGCGAATGACAGATAATTGTATACAGAAACTGACGTTTAACAATAATTGAACACTGTAGTGAGTAAATCGTTACATATTATAACTGTACGTACGGTTACGTGTAATTGTGTGAGCGCATTTCCATACCGTCTGCGGCGCGGCGAGCGGGCTGTTTTTAGTTCCAATGCAATATACCTTTGGTACATTACGGGGCATTTCTGGTCAGTTGAGCGCGAGCCAACCCGCAATCAGATTGCGGGCCAGGCCGATAAGGAGCCAGTGGATGTTGTTCAACGAATGGAGCGTTGTGCGCCGGCCGCACTAATGAGGAAGCGCAAATAAACGCAAATATTGGGTTCCATGTACACACGTTCATTTAGCTGCGCCGGGACGCCCAGAACGCGACCCGACATTATTTGTATGCATTACTGGGTTAATTTACGTTTGTGCGCGCGCCCTAATTGAAGCCAACCTGTATTAGATTTAATTGTTTAATCAGCCTACACACAATAGGTATTGTTCTATATCTACTTAGCTTAAACCTAACGGTGCTAATGATATTATTGTCAACATGAGGGGCATAGTATTAAGTGGGTATTTAATGGTTTACGAAAAAGTATCAACATTAATATAAAACACTACTCAGTTTCAATCTATATTTGACCATTCTTGTGACAACAGTATGAACTACATTTTGTTACTTAAAATCTAACCTTTTTTTTTTAATAAAAATGTGGATAAATGAAGGCTCTTTGTTTCTTTTCAAAAGTTTTATGAAGAATAAAAGTTACATATTGACTACATTATCTAAAACACCCACATAAAGGTATTCTAACCACCCAACACTGTCAAGAACATTTTAAGTTAAACACCCACGTGCCATTTGCTTAAACAAACGAGCTTAACGCAATAAAGGATCCTTTTATACCTACTTAAAAAAGTATCCATTTGCTATAGGGTTCTGCTTTGTTCTGGTTCATAAATTAATAGTCATAAATAATCAAACCTTTGAAAAGTTTCACTCATGATGTTTTATATTGAAATTGTCACTTAAATTTTCGAAATCAAGGATTTAGAATATTTAAACAATATAATAGCTAGAATCAATAGAATAATCTTTGTTGTATTGTTATTGAGGCAGAATATTATTTACATCCTATGTACGTTAACAAGTTGTTCCCGAACCCTCAAATAGGGTGACCGAATCGCACTTGGCCTTTCTTGAAGTGCAAAAAATATTCTTATTTTGGAATAATAGAGAGGTTTCTACTTACTTATTGGGAAACTGCTTAATATTCCAGTGTTCTAAGTCTTGTCTTTCGTTTACATTACAATTTCGGAGGTTACCTCAAATAACAAACCGCCACAAACTTTCGCCAATGTAAAGAGTACATTAATATTCAATTAAATACATTGAAACAACCTTGGAGAGATGTGAGGCTATAAGGGTGAGATAACGCGACCTTCACCTAGTTTCTTGATAAATGGCCAAGGACTCGAGCGGTAAATCAAACCGTTACGAAGGCTGAACTCAGGAATAACAAATCATTGGAGACGAATATCTACTCTGACATGTAAATTATCATCTCCAAGCAAAACGCAAATGTGTGAAATAGGTATCCTGGTTGTTTATTTACTCTGAATAACTCTAGCTAGAGCAATACATGTGAGAACATAACTAGCACTGAGCTCGAACAGCAACCTCTATTCAAAATGGACTGCAAAATAAAATAAAACATATAGTTTTGTAAATATCTCTAACATACTTACGAAAATGTAGGAAGGTGTTACTTACAAAATAGGGAATAAGAGAATGATGTCCAATTTTGTCTTTATAATTTAGATATATTACTTTTTTATTGAACGCATACAGCGTAATAAGTTACTGTTTATTGTTATCTTTTTTTTAAATTAACTTATATGGACATTTTCACCCTTTACAATATCCATTCATAGACAATTATGATACATGAAAAAAAAAAAACATTCGTCGTCCATATTTTAGTGTTCGTTGATGTCAATGGTCCGCAGAGGCCGGGCTTAGGTCGCGTCCCGTTCACAGGTACCGACCCGATTCCGTTTAAATTTTATTTTCCAACCACAGTGGGGCTTAAAACAAGCAACAGGAGCTAAACTGGTTAACACACATGGTCGAGTCTAATAGCCCTCCCATTGTCGGGAAGTGGGACGCGCAGCGGGACCGCGGGCCCTGGACTCCATTCACACCGGGCCTTCGTTTATTATTTTCAGTTCACGAAATAAGAGAGCTTAGTTCACGATTTCATTTGGGTATTTGCAATAAATATCATTCGTTATTATGTCTTCGTTGGTTTCATACGAAATTGAGTTGCGTAACTCAATAATTTCTACAAATTAGGTTAATTTGTCGAGTAAATTTGTTTTTTAATAATTTTATTAAGTTTGACTCGATTGGGTGAACCGCCAAGTCACAATTGTTAATTTTGTTTTATCGACATTTTAAAAGGTAAGTTGACGACTTTTCGGTTGAAAGTAAAATACCAGTAAGAGTATTATATTATAATATAATAATAATAATTATTTATTTATTTACAAGAAACACGGTATAGTATCCGCATCAACATAAATTGATGGAAAAGATGAAAGGCATATTATAAATGATGAATTTCATAATTGTACTTCTCATTAATGACAAGTACACATGATAAAATTCATCATGTGTAGAAAGTATTTAAAATAGGCCAAGCTTCTGTCATGGAAAATAAATAGTATATATTTTTAATTAAGACGTAAGGTTTTCCCTAATAGCTTTTATCCGTTACAGTAAAAATATGTGTTCGCTGTTTTCCTCTATCTAACATTTTCATCAATCGCTCAATCAATAGTAGAATAATTATTTCTTTGCAAATTCTGCATAGAATTCAGTGAATAGGCACGAATACATTTTAATGCAGCTACATTTAATTTAATAAAATTTACAATTTCCGGGAGGCGCGCAATAAAAACATCACAACGTACCCTTTTTATCGTGGGCAATGCCGCGGGCGACTGTTAATAAGGAATCGGAAAAATGCACATTGAAATTGTCCATTACATCTACTGCTCGACGATTTTAACGAAATCCATTAGCTGCCCAAGGGATGCCATGCACTTAGGGGGCATTCAGACTTAAGGATTTTAGGTTGAAAAGTTTTCGGTTTTCATCAATTTTTGATTATTCTCTTCCGGGATCGTCAAGTTGACATAATTTTTTCGATGCTCTTAAATGGTTTTCGCAGAACTGGGGAAGTCGGTGTGATACTATAGTTTGCTAGTTGACAGTGGATAAACGATCAGTTTTGTTAATGAATAGAAATAAAAATTAACAAAACATTTATTGCACAAATAGTTAAACTCCTGAAAAATATGTTTCAGGGGCTATTTTTTTTCATATTTTCATACAATTGTCAAGAATTTTGCTGAAGATTATAAATATATGAAAATGAAAATTTGTATAGCCGCTTATAATTGACACCTACATCAGAACTGTTTCTATTATTAAGTGATGGATACTTTACGAATGTATAATGTATGTGTTGTTAGTGAGACTTAAATAAATAAATAAATTCATATAGCTGTTCGTTTGTTTGTCGCGTGACCTGCAGCTATCAACGCGCTGAGTTTTGATATTGGACGAGCACCAACTGTATTAGCAGGAGCGGCGTGCAGTGGGGATGTAACTTTATAGTGGGTTTATATCGAATGGGCCCAGGATGTAGGTCGCGCGCCGGAGATGCTTTTGTTCCGACTGCCGCTGTAAATTATCTACATTCCTGTTCTCCTTCATAACTCTGTATCGGAACAGACTATGGGTCGAAATAGAAATGAAAAAATATTTTCCATTGTTACATTCTCGTGCCTATGAAATTGAAGTGTACCTATTTTTATTGGGCAGTTTTGGTGGCCTACATACGGTTCGTTTATTGATATACGAGAGAAATGGATATTTCAAAACTAGTGAACGGGAAAAAAGCTCTTGAATGTTTTTCATCGGTAACCGCTGGACAATAAATACTGTAAAATAAATCAAATATCTGTGAGATTCAGTTACATCGATGAAATGAAGCGGCAAATCAGAGAGGCAGTCTTATTAAATGCGTAATATTACAGCAGCTTATGAAATAATGCAAATAAGGCTCTATTGTAAAAAAGGATTGTACCGGGATATCAGGATTCAAGAAAAATAATACTGAGCTGACAAATATTACGTTACTTTAAGTTTAAATAGGTAAAGAGATCTCGCATCCAAAATATTAATACCATTAATAAGAGTTGATCTTGAACTTTAAATATTTAGTTTAAGAATAGTGGGTAAAGATTACAGATAAATATCGTAATACGTTCAGCAGAAGTGCTCGTCAGTAAACAGTTTATCGCGAAGGCCGCTCCGTGAAAACTTGGTGTTGGCTGTTTTGTAAGCTATAAAGTGTTTTATTACAGCCACAGGTGTGACGTGAAAAGCCGCAATTCTATGTGATCGTAAACGGGCTTTTATGACGACGATCCACGATTCGCGCTGCTAGCTGATCCAACTCCATGCAAACAGATTTGGCAGTATACTAGTTTATTGATGAAAGCTTACATAAGTCATTTTTTTTTTAAATATTGATTTCACACTGTCATGTACCTGGCATTATATATTTTATTCCGAAAAATACTCGCATTTTTTTATGTTTAATATGGAATTTTGAACAAGGATTCCACAACATATAATTGACTGAGGTGAGCATATACTCAAATGATAAATACAACGATACGATTTCGTGAATTACTTAGTTTGTGAAATGATCCGCAAACGGGTCACCTCATATAAATTATATGGTAGCCTCTCCATGTGGGTCACAGGAATCCGTGTTACTAGAACGTGAACGGAGCAAATGATGAAACATGTTGCCTAATTACGTTTTGAAATACAGTTTCAGACAAAAAAAATATAGCTCACGAGTAAATTACTGACGAGGATCAGAGCTGTTGTCCTAGATATGATAAGATTAGGAGTATGTATATTTTGCGATCAATAAGTTATTAAACACGTTTCTTCTTTACGTATTTGCTTTTTATAAGGTATATTTATAAATACATCACTTTGTCTACCTACGTAGATCAAATAATTTATATATTCTAAAATGTTTATTGGTAAACGGGATATATAAATTTTTCACAGTCGTTCTGGTGTTTAGAAAACTGAAACTGTCCGGGATATTTCCCATGTTGTTTTGTTCTGGTGTTTGTTTTAGGTTCGCGAGAAAATAAAATAAAAAATTGATAGCGCGAGGCACTCACTCAGAAGTCAGAACGGAACCAACCGTGACGCGCACTTCCATATGCCCAATATTTTGATGACGATATTTTTATACACATACAAAACAGACCTGAAGATTCGAAATCTTTAAAGCTCATGATCCATCAATGTTTAATATACCTATTTATCAATTTTGTGATGAAACATTGATTGATAAAAAATTACATTAGAGATTTACATAGCACTAAAACAACAAATAAAAAAGTAATATTTGAGATATTTTATAATCTGTGGTTATAAGCAAACTGTATATATTATGACGTATGCATTACGAACAATTGTTTTTGTTTCAGAAGTCTGGAATGATCCAAACGAATAAACCACACCGACCCCCTGATCGGATGTCTAGGTAAGCCAATAAACAATAAACTAGATGTTGATAAATGGACTACGTGCTGAACTCTTATATGGCGTCAATCAAGGTTTATTGTTATTGTTTTATGAAACATAATCATGCCGAGGGGTGTTGTTACTAAGCAACATAATGATGATGTATCCGTGCCTCAAAGTTGAAACCGCTTAAGTAGTTTCATTTTATGTGGAACTTAGGTGCACAATTCAACATAAAATGTAGCAAAAGCAAGCAGTTTTTATGATAAACTACACCTCTACGTGTGCATTTCAGTTGGTAAAATCTAGCCCTACTATATGAACGGTTGCCATAGCAACGTAATACTAGAGGGGAATGCTTCAACTGGTTACAGGAAGCGTTTGCATACGTTTCTCCCTTTTATTTCAGTATACACAATAGAATCAGCATTTTACGACTCTATTGCTCTTGTTACTGCTCAAGCAATAGCTGCGTTCTTATATTTTGCTTATTACATATTTCTGTCCATTTTATAACTCTTTATTATCAAATTCTTAGGTCATATACGTGAATGTTTAGTTTTATGATAATAGTTATGGCAAGTCTCGCTTCTAGACCCTAGTTCTAATCTGTAACAAAACATTATGAGCGTAGTTTAAAAATGTTAATATTTTTCGTACACCACCTTATTCCTCAACAGCATTATCCAGTTTACCTCATATATTAGCGACTACAGCGCACATTCAATAGCAAACACTTACATCAAGGTTGCGACTTTGCAAGCGCTATATTTATTTAGTTGATAAAATCTGGCGTATCTAGTAATATGCAAGTATACTAACGTGTTATGATAATACGAAACTGTGTAACTATTTATGTAGATAAGTTAAATAATTATCTGCGTAAAGAAGCTAATTGCTAGAACTTCACTTTATTATGTATTAACTTACGAACATAAAGTTAAATGTTATGAAGAATTAGACACTTATTATTTTTGGATACAACACCCCTCATTACGAGTACCTATACCTATTGCCGGTCAGGCTAAATCAAATAGTTAATGCAATACTTGTCGTTTAAGTTCGAGTCGGAGATAATATTATAACTCTTCCAATTTCAATTTGAGACAATGGTCCCGAATAAAGTTGTGAATCTACATTTAATAAAAGTCAGCAAATCTGATTAACGTTTCTTAACTTGCTTTTGTAAAACTTTCAACACATTATTGTAGTGAATATAGAAATGTATTACTTCCGCATTAATTTTACGAAAACACCAATTTACCGTATCAGCGTAAATCAGCGTATATTGTACAATCCAGTCGACAAGTGCAAGTGCGGTAATGGAGGGATCGCGTGGCCCGCGGAATTATCGCCGGCTCTGCGCGATATTACACGCCGAAATGAAAGCTTGCGACTAACAGCCTGTAATCCACTTAAAACTTGATATTTCCATGTGTAGACGCGGTATTTTTGCTGTTATTAACAAACGAGTGTTAGTTAACGTACTCGCGGTCCCATTAGAGCCGAGAAAACATCGACGAAACGTTTAGTTAACGTAATAATTTACTGAGCTTAATATACTTTTCTGCGTGAGTACGTAACTCGTGAATTTTAACTTTTATATCATTTAAGTCATAATAAGGCAAGCCACTTTACAAGAAAAACTTAAACAGTTTTATTTCGTTGATACTACTAAGTATTATAACAAATCACAATCGTTGAATAAATATTGTCTGACCACAAATGTACCTATATGGTATGTAAGCCACTCGAATTTTCACAAAAACGACACGTGTATATACTTTAATTAACAAATTCCCTCTAAACTCATTATCTCCTAACAAATGGATGGGAACGTTTAATTAATTAGAAACAGAATTAACAAACTTATCATACAGTTCATTTGTTTCACAACATCTGACATTCTCATGGCAACACAAGTGAGGAAGGTATGTGTTTCGTGTTTGTATTTATAATACAACGAAATGCTATTCTCATCTTTCTCGATGGCTTAGGCAGGACTTTTCCATTGTTATTCGGCAAGACAAATCGCTGCAAAGTTTCCTATAAATTGATCACAGTTTCTCATTGTACCTATCGCAGTAGATGTCGCAATTTAGACGCTGCAACGCGCTTCGACGTGAAATATTCTCAGCTGGTCATCCATCAAGCGCTTTTGTAAATAGCTCGTTGATTAAATTGTTAAATTGCTGCTTTTATCCAGAAGCGCGTCGAAAACCTTGTCACGATTATTTATTGTTGCGCGTAACGATACTATTATGTCGTAAGCATATAAAACTGCGGCAAGAAGTCTTGGCGATTTGTTTTAGTCAATGAAATGACATATTTAAGGGTGTTATCAAGTTTCCGAATGCCTTATATAATTTAAGTAGTGAGTGAATCATCCGCCTAACTAATAAGGTTCCCTAAACCGTATTTAGTGAGTGTAAGGAGGCGGAAAGGCTCGTGAGGCGACGACATTAATGGATGGTGTTTTTTGCAGGCCGTGGGCGTGAGATGGCACGCGCGGGCATGCTACACAGGGGCGGTAAAAATGGAGCAGAGTGAGTACTCGATCTTAACTACCCACATCTTAATCTATAATCTTCTAAATAATACCTATTTCTTATCTTACTGTTATCGAGTATCTGAAAGTATATAAACTTTCCACCAATTACATTATACTTCTCCCGAATATTACAAATTACAACATTCGATTAACTTCATATTAAGTCGTATAATGATATAGCTTAACAAGTCACCAAATATTTTTTTCTTTTTTACTTACTGCTACTGAGGAAAAATGACAAAGCTCTTCTATCATTTCTCGAGGCTACTCTTATATAATGGCAACCAATTTAGGTAGATGAAATAATAGCTTCATAATCCCATAACCATTAAAAGAAGGCTGTCCGTTTATTTACTTAGTAGATACAGTCATTTGGGAGGAAAATGAACATTATTTGGGCGACAAGGACAAGAAATGACATGCTCCATCCATAAAATTGTCGTCCTACATCCGTTCGTCCGGCTTTCCCGGGCAGACATGATTTAGCACTTATCCTAATTGTCGTTCATATGTGTATATGTAAGCCAGGTTAATGCTTGGACTTTGGTATTACACACAATTTAGAAAATATCTTCATACCGTACACCCATAATGTCAATATTGTATGTCGTAATTTCTAATAGTTCAATGTTTACGGAGTAGTAAAAGTTTAGTAGAGTCGTTTGTTTATACAACCCTTCGACGACACGTGTCCTGGCGCGGCTTATTATATGAGTACACAAATAGATATATAAATATAGAAGGCGAAGAGTGCGCGGCGCTCGCACGATTGCCCTTATCGCAAAGTACTTAGGGCGCGGGCGGCAGGTGCAGCCTTGATAGAGCAATTACTTATTTTAATATTTTTAATGTCGGTCCCCAGAGGCATCCGGCTCATTTTACCTCCTGATAAAATGGCTGTTATTATTCAAATGTCACAATAATGTTACGGGAACAAATTTTCGGTACACAGTAATGTTACTGTATTAATGCCGAGCTCAGAGTAAATTGTGGTCCGATTGTATTCGGCTTTAAAACGATAAAAGTATCTTTAACTTTTCTAATATAATTTCTTAACGCATTTCTAATTTCTTTGTCTTGTTTAGAAAAGTCGACTAGCAGATTTTACTCTTTAATAAATAAATAACACAATTTTGTTACAAAAAAAACTTGCCAGACTGTTATTTAAATGTAATTTAAGATCTCTACACCTATTTAATTGTTATTTTGACTTCTGAGATAAGTATAAATAGTTAATTGCCTTGAACGTTACCCGATTGAGCGCGTTCATTTACACCCTTTAGTTTAGGGATTAACAGCTGTGCATACAATACTTGATAATACGTATAAAACGGAAAGCTGCTTTCAAGTTTACTGGATACTTCACTCACCCAGTGTACGTGCGCTATAAAATAAAACGTAATAAACGGCGCGAGAACAATTCTAAGAAGCAATTTGTATAAAGCAAAGGAGTTCGATTTCAAGATAGATACTAAATAAAGGAAGAGAATATACTCGTAGCAAGTTGTTCAGCTGCAGCGGGCCGGAGCGAGCCATCCGTCTTGCGCGCCGGGCCCGCGACTGCGGACCGACCTCGAGAGAGCACACTCTGCGTTACCAACTTATTAGCGCTTTTGTGTTGCAAATTTCTACTTTATACACCAATCAATTGCTTCCTCCAACTATTCCAAGAAGGTCGGTAAATGCCTTTGTTCAAATAATAATGCTACCTTTATATGGCGCACTTAAAACCCCCTCGAGGCTCATTGCGCAAGTTTCGCAATTAAAGACCAAATAACAAGCTGTCTTTTGTTTAGAATTCACGGCATTACTACTATGAGCGTCCCAATATTAGAATTTGCGGAGCTCAACTGCGGCCGGTTAAGTTACTTACCTCTAGTTTCTGTGCAACTTTATCATTGTTGGAAGTGCTCGTGCGATGGTGTCCGGCCCCTGACCCCGCCCCGCGCTGCATTTTCTCACCTCACCTCGCACTCAACCGCCTAGACTAACTTTAAATTGTTCGTTGCAACTTCTCTTTCCACCCGAGTGAACTTTATTTGTTCATTGCATACCGCTTCCAACTTCTGATGACAGTTTCCAGAAATACAATTTAAATATTTCATTAAGATGGTTATCGCGCACCGGTACCGGCGATGCTGAGGTTTACTCGACGAGAAAGGAAAGGTATAAATAGAGGGATCAAAATTAAACAAAGCTCAAAATGCGGTACCGAATTTTTAATCGATAAGATCTATTACTAGGTGGATAAGTCTATTCCATAACAAACAAGAGCAGGAAACTTTGAAGGTGGCACGAGGCTGGTCGCAGCTCCGGGGCGCCAACGCGAACGGTCCTCGGGGAGTGGGCACGCTATTTGATTCCGTCTTCAGCGGTGATCCGTCACTCGCGAACCCTCTTATTTCACGCGTCCCGTAATAATGTCATATATATGCATACATTTACATTACAACATTCTATGTAAATCTAAGGGCAATCATAATCCTATAAAGTATACTCATCCCATTTGGTTAGAACTCGCCCAAGTTTTAGTGCAATATTCAGCAAACCATCAATCTACTGCAGTATATTGTCGGGTTGTATTATTTATGGTCGAGCGCGTCTGTCGTAAATCAGTATCTTGCTTTTATACGGTAAGGAAATAGCTCATAACTTTGATTGGCCTCTTCGGGCCACAAGGTCGTACCTTCGCTCGCCGCACGGTTGTGGGTCAATGTGGCTCGTACACAATGCACTCTTGTGGCACGCGTGTGGAATTGTATTTGAGGTGAAAGACTTCATTTGTTCCCATTTACGAAAAATACCTACAAGACATTGTCATAACTGAGAAGCTTGTACTATAAATAATTTAATATTGTAGCGAAAAGAGGTATTTTAGTAAACATGAAATATTCCGAAAGGATTATCGGCAACTAGGTCGACACCGGATTACCAAGTAATATCGAGAAAGATGGATAACGTTCCATTTCTGAATAATATTCGCGCGCTTGCAAATGAGTGTTGACCTTAGGGATAACTGCAAAGAAAATCATTTTGTCGCCTTATATAATTCATAGTTAGGTTTAATAGATATTGCCGAATTATTCGTACCAAAGATATTAAATTACACGCTCGTGTTCGCTTCTAAAAATCTTACCATCAAAGGCACATTTACCTTTGTTCCAAATGGGAAGTTCACCGCAAAGAGAATCCCTAAATTCTTGTTGCCATAACGTAAACGCCCAATCGCGTCATCATCGGTACGAAATGCCAATTTCCTTCAACGAGTCTTACAAGCTTATGATAATGAAGCTTTAGATTTCGCTTTTGCGTCTTGTTATATAGGTAAAACAGAGGAGATACGGCACGCGCCTAAAATAATCTTAACCTACATGTATTATTCGTGGATGTTTACACGATTGTTTATGACGCAGTTTATGATCTTATGGCATAACTAGCGAAATTTCGCACACTAAAATACCCAGTCTATTCGTGTTTCAACCAGTTTGTAAGTTTATTGGAGTTAGTATTTCTTAGTCTTAGTGATTCAAAGAATAAAACACACGAACTTAAAAATCTGGCCTAGTGCAAGTAGGACTCGCGCACTCTCTCGCGGGTTCCCTACCAACTAATTTAAAAAAACATGTTTAATTTATGGGGACTGCCCTTAATAAATTATTTTTTTGAATTTTATAGCGGCAACGGAAATACATCATTTGTAAAAATTTCACCTTTCTAGCTATCACTGTTTATGAGATACAGCTTGGAGACCGACAGACGGAAAGACGGACTGCGGAGGTTTAGTAATAGGGTCCCGTATTTACCTTTTAGGTACAGAACTCTAAAAATACAGCTATATAAAATCTTTAGTCTATATAAAAACGTCCTAAACAAAGCTGTATAGACGCTGAGAAAAACAATATCATACAACTTGCGTGTCTTGTAAATTATAGTTCTCATTTTTACGTTACGCTTATTATATTATCGTCGTAGCGCGTCGCCCCTCGCATATTGCGCCTAAATATAGTCTTATATTCCTTGGTACTGATACGCTGCTCCTTAGGAGAGGGCTTCTATTATAGATTACTTTTAGTGGTCGTTCAGAAGTGGGTCAGTGTCCCGTAAAAGTTTCCACAAATGTGGTCCGGCGGCCATCGCCGAGCCGATCAAAGCCACTCTTCAGCCGAGGGTCCTATGCGCAAGCACTCTCATGAAAATCATGCGTTTGTTTTTATCCTCTAACTCATTTACCGTGTGCGCTACACGCGGTAATCACGACGAGGGCCATGGAGGGCCTTTTTAATTTAGGCGGTTGTAACCGCTCAAGTACGTTATACGAGTGTAATTGACATGTAGAAGTTACGTTTGCGAATACTGGTGGTATTTTTTATCTACTATATGTCTTTGATGCACCATCTGTCAGACAAGATATGTCAGTTACAAATGGAAAATTGAAACCTAGATTTGTTGTCGATTGTAAAAAATGATGCCATAATATTCTGCGTTCGCTTATTTCTACTTTAACTTTTACGATCAGCCGTACCACGAATGTATGAATGATATAACTCCGTGTGTATCCCGAAATTTCTGAACTGACATTATCAGGTCAGCGCAGACCTGAAAATGACGTTCGATTTCAACGTTTGTGTCGTATTGAAATATTCAATTCACAACTTTACGCGTTTTCTCGTAATGAAGATATTATTCTATGTAATAAATTCTAACTGTATCCTTCCATCTTCAAAGGCTTCCACATTAATATTGTCAAATAGGATTAAGAGATAGAGCGGTATAATAAACAGTATAACGTTAAACGTAAGGTATTAAATTCAACAAAGATAAAAATGGGCGCTTCGGTGTTGGTAACAGAAACGAGCTAACTTATCATAGTGAGCATAAACCTAGTTTGTATGTAGTTGATGAGCGTTCTGAATCTTATCCGTGTTCCCGGATTTTAGAATTATGCCGTCTGCTACTATTAGCTTTACATCGTACAGGCGTTCATGTTCTGTACAAAACATTAGAAATATTTTGACAAAAGCACTCCTTCTCTTTTAATTATATTAAGTTCAAGTCACACTCTCTTCGCATCGGGTGAACTTTACATAAAAACCTTCCTCTTGAATCCTTTTATCTGTAAAAAAACTCATTAAAAATCGTTGCGTAGTTTTAAAGATTAAGCATACATAGGCATATAGGGTCAGAGAAAGCGAATTTGATTTATACTGTGTAGTGATTATGAACTCATTTTCATCTCATTAGTGCTTATTTTTAGTTAGTAAGCACTAAATGTTGTTTAGCCAAATTAATGTTTATCAAACAAAGAAAGCTACGTAACGTGTAGGAATTTGCTAATCCAGCACGTAACATGTACCGTAGGGTGCATAATTTAGCGTTTAATTTCTTACTCGCATTCCGCTGGCGCAAAACAAATATGATCCGGCACCGAGCGAAGCCGACGAGATACCTGGATCGAAAGCTCCGGGAGTTGTAATACTCTAGCTTATTTATTCTGCGGCCAGTTTTAAGTAGTTTTTCGGGTTCAACATTCGTTGTTTACTCTGTCGGCAATGAAGCCATTTCGTGCACTTCATGTTTTAAGATTTAAGTGCTATGTTTTCGTAATTATTTTCCTTCTTACATTTTCAAGTGTCTTGTGTCGAAAATTGATTGATTAAATATAAACGTGTGTGGAAATGTAATTCGCATTTTCACCTCCACTCTACGTATACTGCACCAGTATTATTAGGGCTGATTGCATATGTCTATCTAATACAAAATACAAATACAAATAAACAAATAATTTTAATACCATAAAAACATTTTACATCGTTTTTTAAACATCTGATCCCCACACTAGGCTGAGCCTGTCCCGTGGGGACAAAGTTGGATAACACAGGTGAGAATGACGACACTTTAACAAATATACTGTATGAAATAACTTATACACTAAAAGTAATAACATCATATTTTTTTAAAAATCTGTATACACAATTCTTAATCATTTTACAAAGACAATAAAAAGGTATAATAGTGGATGTGAGTGAAGATTAGACAAGTCTCAGAAGACCTTCATTTTGATTATATGTTAAATCAAGAAGATATGTGAAAATAATTGATTTTGTTTCGTAAACAGGTATTTGTTGGAATTTCAAGGAATTGACAAGTTTGTTGTAGATAAAAGGAGAAAGGAAGCGGCTAAATCGGTGCGAAAAAGTAGTTTTGGTTGCTGGAGTTTGGACCTTAAATAGTCTTTTTTCTAGGAGGCTCTCATATTCAGCGGAAGCAATTACAGATTTGTGCATAGAGAGTGTAGCTCTGAGGAGAAACAGCTTCCTCACGCTTAGAACTGCTGCGTCGCTATAGAGAGCTGTAGTACTATAGAAAATTGGTTTGAAGAGAGCTACTTTCAAAACCCCTCTTTGTGCTCTTTCTAAAGTTATTAGAAATGATTTGGCAGTTCCTCCCCAGGCAAGTATACAATAATTTATTATTGATTGGCATAAGGCGAGATATACGGTTTTGAGGGTTTTTCCATCTGTTGCCTCTCGAAGGTTCTTCATAACGTAAATTAATTTCCTAACTCGACCTGACATGACTGCAATATGATTCTTAAAAGTAAGTTTTTCATCTAAAATAATCCCTAAATATCTCTGATTTGATGTCCTGCTTATAAAGTTGCTGTTACATAGATCGTTGATATTATTGGGTTGACTGTTGCTAAATTCAATTTTATTAAAGCTTAATGCGGGAGCTGATGCCGAAGTTTTATGAAAGCATAGAAACTTGGTTTTGTCTAAATTAAGGGTGAGGATGTTGTTATGTAGCCAATTTGATATAATTTTCAGACCGTCCTCAGCTCTTTGGCGGACTGCTTTCCAGGTAGTGTCATGAAAGACCAGAGCAGTATCATCAGCATAACAAATGATGAGCGTATTTTGAGGAGGTATTGCACAGATATCATTAATATACATGATAAATAGTGTTGGGCCAAGAATGCTGCCCTGAGGCACCCCAAAGTTAATAGGCCGCAGGCTGCTAATGTGTTCACCAATTTTAACACGCTGTTCTCTATCGGAAAGATAACTAGTGAACCAGTTCAAAGCTATTCCCCGTATGCCAAAACCTTCTAGCTTTTTCAAGAGTATAGGTATTGAAACGGAGTCAAAGGCTTTGGCTAGGTCCAAAAATACTCCAATACAGTTTTGTCCGTTGTCGAGGTGAGTTGAGATAGTATCTGTCAGCAGGGTCACAGCATCTTCCGTGGATTTGCCTTTTCGGAAACCGAACTGACAATTAGTGATGAGATGGTTAGACTCCAAATAAGATACAATTCTTTTATTTATAATGCGTTCTAGTAGCTTTGAGAAGCATCCTAGAAGAGAAATGGGCCGATAATTATTGGGATCAGTCTTAGGTCCACTTTTGTAGATAGGGATAATGACTGCAGTTTTCCACACTTTTGGAAAATGTCCGGTTTCGATACTTTGGTCAAAAACAAGTGTCAGGGGATCCACTATATGTTCACTAATTACCTTAAGGACCTTGTTACTGATTTTGTCTAAACCTGGGGAGCTGTTGGGATCTAGATTATGTATGAAGTCTGAGATTTCTTGTTGATTTGTGGGACCAATAAAAAATGAATGAGAGGGTATGCAACCAGAAGTAACATTTGCTGCTAGGAGATTTTGTGTTGTATTAAGGTTTGTGAGGATTTTGGATCTAATTCAGCGGTCTATGTTTAGAACACTTTTAAGGTAGAGAAGGTACTTTGTAGATCGATATCGGGAATAGTAAACCAATTAAAAAGAGTTGATGAGTAATCAAGAGCAAGATTGGTCAGATATAATTCGAGCTTTCCGTCGTTCGCAAGTAAAGTATCTGGCAGGCGGCGTGACGCGGACGACAGGAAATGCAAATTCCGTCGACTCACCCGGAAAGCAATTATGGGTCCGGCCCGCCGTCAGCCGAGTTCTTGATAGCCTGCACTGCTTTCATAAATCTATAACGCCGGATAGATCTGACTAGCCGTAAAACTTGGTGCAGTATTAATTCTACGCTCACCTTTTTTCCGAGACGTAAATTCGATGCGGCAACTCCATCGTAGTGGATAAATTCAGACCTACCAAAATATATTCGCTCTGCCAATATACGTACGTACCAATGTGTAGGTTTTGTGTGTTATTGACTATAAAAAGGCGCATGAAAATATTATATGACTTAGTAACATAGGAATACGTTAACTGTTGTACCTAACTACCAAATGGCTGTTAGCACAAGATTGGGGTGTTTTCATGACTTTATGTAAAAACTAAAATATGAACATTAGATGAGGCGGTTGAAGCTTTATTAAAATATTCTCAAATTTGCGTCCGGAAATAACGCGAGATTGGGGCACTTATGAATAAATAAAAAATATTTTTCATAACAACAAATTCCTGTGTAAACCAAACGGGCAATATTAAAATTTATTACTTGCTGTTTGAAAACGGAGCGCAAAATCTATAATCTGCTGGAATCATCGTTTCCGACCGTTTCCAATTCCACCGATGGCGGACAAGTGATTTCCGCTGTCTGATGGCAATTTTCGTTATCAATTACCAGTACGGCTACAGCCTTTAGACTTATATTATGTGGGCAATTTCGAAAACTTCTGCATAAATTCCGGAGCCTGATTCATTCATCCAAACAGTACTTTCACAATTATAATTTCTAAGACGCCGTTTTTAGTACTAGTTACATTACATTTGATAATTCAGTTAGTACCTATTCATTCAACATGCATAGCCATAAAAATATTACTTTAGACTGAGTCACATTTTAATCGACTGCAAGTCTTAAAGCGTTTTGCAAAAATCGTCATTGGATTAAACCAATGTATACCTTAAATAAGCGTTTTCATAAGATAGAACGAAAAAAATAAGGGAATTTCTGTTTACATAGAAAGGAAAAGGGCAATAAAAATTCTAAATATTCGCTGGGAGCGATGGGTTGGTCAATTTGCTTAGGACCCAGACTGCCTCTCGACGCGATGTGCGTGCCCTATTCTCCTTTTGTACTTCACAAGCACAGTGTAAATATCAAGTGCAAGCTCCAATTTGCGATAGAAAAGACATGATTAGAGGGAGCCCCAAAGCGACCGCGTCGTTTCACGCAGACAAAATAGTCATTGTCAAAGTCAAAATTCCTTTATTTATATAGGCATTTACACGCCCTTATAAATCGTCATTACAGTAAATAAATAAGTAAAAGATAAGTGATTCTATCACCGAAACTTGAAAAACTTGCAAACAGTATGATAATTATTTTACCTGCATGACAAAAAATAAATTTATGTACACGTAGGCTCAATTTAGAAGTATATTAATACATTGTATAAAGCACAAGACGAAGTAATTTGTTATCTTATTAAGGAGTTTCATTTGAAAAGTTACGTCCATTAAGTAAACCCTCACAGGCCGTAGACGGACAGCGATGGTGTCCCTTCGCCACTACTTGATCACTGAACCCTAAAAAGGGCTCGCTAAGTATAATCGCCATATGGGATAGACTATCGCACTAGACTCCATCTATCACAATCCGTCAAGCGTGCCTTTATCGTCCGATGAAAATCTATAAAAGTGCTGTAAAAATCCACATAGTAGCTACGTTCTCCCCTCACGTGTCAATTTCCATAATGGAACGACGGCTTTTCGCTGACCAGCTGTTATTATACCGTACACCTACAGCCTTTAATAAAGCGTAGGCCATAATGTTTTGGGAACAATGCTGAAAGCTATTGTTGCGTTGAAATTGTGGTTGTTAGGCTATTCTATCAATTATTAATTTAGACGAGTCATCGGAACATTAAACAATTAGTTAATGTTCCTATTGATAGGAAACGAAGCTAATTTTGATAAAAGTATACTTTCTTCATTCATAACCAGCTCTATAAATAAACATCATCTGTGTTTAGCCATCAATCTTTCCTACTTTATACTAAATGTCAGCTGACGCTAATACAAAAATGGAAAATATTATGATAAACACAGACGTGATAAATGCCTTGTCAAGTACCAAAAAGAAATTTTGGCCTTAATGGCAATATTTTCACACAAAAGTTTTATGTGACGATTTATGACATGTGATAGGTAGTGGTATTTACTATCTTTATTTTATAATCAACACCTACTTACGAAATATGTAGACACACTACATTTTACACCTAATGTAATAATTATATCTGCTAAGACAATGTTCAGGTTACCTGATAAATAACTGAAATTTAGTCATTGAAGCTGGCATTAAATGCAAAACGACTGAATTTCCCCTCATTCGCCTCTAGAATGATATTATTATTTAGTGTTAATGTCTAAATCGATCCAGTAAGTTGCGCTGCAGAAGGTCGGCTGCAGCGGTGAAAGTGAGCCCGCCCTCGCCGCCCCCGCCCTCACAAGGACCGCAGACGCCAGGGAAAGTCCTCCACCGGGAATCCTGACATAATATTGATATTATTACGGCGGGTCCGACGTATCTACCCCAAATTTTTGCATTAACATCTTTTGTCCAACGTCGCGTTCTTTTTACGACGACGCGAAATATCATAAAATACTCGAATATATTGTCACGCACTTCCATGGAAGGGGAGTGCGTGGTGCCTTTTGGAAACGGACCCTTATCTTGGATGGAAGCCTCATGCGTAAGCTTATGTTTATGTGACGTGCACGCTTTATATTTTAACATACTCGTATATATTATAATGTTATTTGCATTACAATTTCTAATTCAAATTTGTTTTATTGTAATAATTCTGTCTTATCGGTGAACCTCAATACCAGTGAAGAAATTTGTATTTTGTTTGTTCGATACATTTCGCAAATATTTGGACAATATATTTTTTCATAAATAAAATTGGACTTAAAAGGATAAGTTAAAACTATGGAAAGCATGTTATACTATTTATTCACAAATATTTATACCATCCACCCTTAAACGGAATACTTATTTCGTTGTTACATAGTATAATACATACGTCAATTTACATTATGTTTACCTTTTAATTTACAAAACAACAACTTGGCATTGACCGATCTACAAGGGGTTTTCAGGTACGGAACCCTAAAAAGGGCTATTTTTCATCGTAGCTCTACCACATTTTGAGTAAGTTACGCATGTAAGAGCATGGAGTTGTAGCGTAATTTAAGCTCTCTCACTAACGAGCAGGCACTCAAGTGGGGCTCTCGTAGTCCCGCAGACTAGATGATATTGTGCGATTTGTGCGCGCATTGTTCGGTGCGCGTGTGCGCGCGCGTGTGTGTGTGTGCTTGCTGGCTGCATCCGCAATTCCTTCACCCTCGCGCAATTGTTTCAAGCTGCTTGACATGCAAGCTTTCGTAGAACGTAGACGAGGGCTTAGAAAACGTCCTTGCTAAATACGACTCATTAGTGAGAAGCTTTCATTCAACACTTATTCACACAAAGCCAATAAGAGTATGAGAAATAAATAATAGACTACCAAATAAATGCTGGAAACCGAAATTTAAATTCAGGACCTCCCTAATCATCTGATTCGAAGTTAAATGTTTAATAATTAGGTAGCCATCCTTCAGTCAGTATTCAGCAGTAATCTGCTTCCGATCCGCGCCGCGATAAGAAGCTTAAACACTCGAGTTTCGTATGTCAGAACGAACAGTCAACAGAAATAGAATAAAATACTAATACAAATAAATTTACTCATAACCCGTATTGTTTATTTATGCATCGATATTTGGTATGGAAATGATAACGTTTAAACTCCATTATAGTATCAAAGTGCGTCAATTTCGTAACATGACGAGTAACATGAAAGGAAAAGGCAGTGACGCGACTGATGTGATCACGCAACTTGACAGCGGAAGGTCGAATGTCACTCAATCGTGTATTGGGTGACCAGACTTATAAGTACATCCTTCGGGGCCCTACTTTGATATTGTAATGATAAGTGCACTATATCTACGAGGCGTGCCATTGCTTCTATAACTCATAATATTGATAGTCAATAGGTGTAGGTATAGCACCCACAAGCTATCGTTGTATACGGGAGAGGATTTCATTGCAAACCATCAGATTCAACATCCAATCTCCCATCTCCAAATGAACTTCCGAGTTTAGTGAGTGTCTTTTCAATGCAGTGATCTGAGCGAGCGCATTCTCGTCAGGTTATGACGCCTGTTTCGCCGCCCTATCGCACTAACTGTAACACAATCGAACAGAGGCGGCCGGCGACAGGCGCCGCATCCCATTCAATTTGACGATAAGCCAGCAGAACACGTCAACACGCTCGCAGGTCGTGACGCGAGTTTCCATTAGCACCTGGCCGTCAAAGCAAGTGTGATTAATCTAATTTATCCGTTTGATGCCGGTAATTACGCTCTTGGAACAAATGCAGGGGGTGGGGAGGTATTCTTTCAACCAGCCGCTTAACGCCCCGGCGCCGGGGCTACGTCCTCGTCACTCAACTTAATGGCTTACAGCACATTAATGTTTAGCACTTTCGAACGATGATTTTATTTCTCCCTTTAATTTAGAACAAGTCGTTATTGCTCCAAATAACTTTTTCTTCGTCGCAAGTCAAACATTATTCTTTCGTATCTCCTAAATCGTCATCGCTAGTTTTAATATAGAGTCACATTTGTTTCCTATCCGTTTTAATTAAAACTAATTACAAGG
The DNA here is from genome assembly GCA_039566165.1 of Maruca vitrata. Classification (NCBI taxonomy): domain Eukaryota; kingdom Metazoa; phylum Arthropoda; class Insecta; order Lepidoptera; family Crambidae; genus Maruca; species Maruca vitrata. The sequence continues at coordinate 11,577,427 of CM076916.1, read as the reverse complement.
GTTTACCGTTTCGATTGCTCCGTCGAATCTCGGGACCTGCAGGAGGCTGGGGAGAAATTGGTGTTGGCGTAGACGTCCCCCAATCTTCCCCTCACGCAGATAATTAACTGCAGATAGGTACGCCCATAGGGCAGGCAGGGGTGTATGGGATCAAATTTTATCCACAGCTCTTTAAAAAGCGGTGAGCCTCTGGAGCCGGGTCCCGCGATAGGGTTGGACAATTTGTTGGGGTGGATAGGTAAACGACCGTGATTATATTGATTTTTAAAAAGACATCTCTGTCACCAACCCTTTTTATGCCCCCAGGCAGAAACCGTCATCTGGCGTTTGTGGTCATGAAAATTCGAGAGGTCTGTTGTAATTTTTACTTTAATAATTTTGCTGAATAATCATGGATTCATTGTTGTTGAATGAATGTTACGTTGACATTTATAGGTATCCCTAAACACACACACACGCGCCCGTTTATTTGCTTTTTTACATAGATAACTATTTTCTGCACGTTCATCATCTATTTGTATAAAACCGTTGAATATTAAAATCCAATAAATAAATATAGGATCACCACTAGTAACTCTGATGTCATTCATTTCATATTCAAATTAGCACATCGGATAATCTTTTGATACGTTACCGCGCGGCGCAATCAACGTACTTACGCCGTTTCGTTTTTCGCATCACATTACTGGGATAGTGAAAAGAGTTTTGTTTATTGGTAGCAAGTGAATCGTCCCCTAGTATTGTTTGTGGAATTAACGCAATACAGTCCCCGCCAGACGTATAAATCAGCGACTAATGCTGCAGCATCCGGGCCCGGCTCCGCCTGTGAATCGCGGCACATAGCTAGGGTACGGTCGCAGTAAACATTTCACAGCGTGAATGTCCCGCGCTTTTGGCCGTTTGGAATTAGCTAGACAAGTGTGATCGTAGCGTGTATCGAAACGTAAATAACTATTGACATTCATTCGTCCTTCAATATTACATTATTAAGGGAGAACTGTTATTATTACTACACCTGTTGTTTGTTAAACTCAGAACAACTTCAAGTTTCTTCATGTTGACTGATCTTTATATGCCGTAGTCTTTTGCATATCTCAACAATTAAAAGTATCAAATTAAGTAAAATATTGGTGTACCTACTGGTAACATCCAAACAATGACAATAGTTAAAAGTTTGCCTTTTCCTCTACCGCTAAGTTAACTTTCGATATACAAGTGCTATAAATATTACCTTTTGTGAATCTCAGTGTAAGCGAACATTATGTTTTTATGAAAAATAAATTCTCAAAACTCAAACCTGCGAAAGTGTTCAGTCCAATTTTAAATCATAAAATATTATTTGAAAAAATATTTACCGGATTTGTCCGACCTGTAGCGCGGACCGTACCGGTGTTGAGCCCCGCTTAGTGGGTGTCATGGTAACGACAGCTCAGACAAGTGGGGATTTTATTTTTAATATTAATTTTTGGATACTGCTAAATGATTTTTATTTCGACGGTCCCTACGTATAATCACGCAAGTGGCACTTGAGGGATTTGCATGTTTTTATTGCAAAACCTCGAAATCAACATAGACTTTCATTTAGTTAACACAGAATGTCGAAAATGTGCCTAAAACATCCTTATATCGATGCACGACAAATTACTTAACTACACTACCACCAACGTAAAAATACTTAAATGGTAGTTAGGTGTACTGGAACATCGCCGCTATACCCGCCCCCGCTGCCCCGCAACTGCCACTTAAGCGCTTTTGCGCCCGAGACGGCCTAGCCTTATATTTTTCTGCCTTAAAATTGTTTTTTAAACGATATTTCATAAAATTGCTTGTATTTTTATGAAATCAAACAAACTTTGAACATTCCAAAGTCTTTATCACGATGTGGTAGTTACGTTATTTTACGTAGGAAATTTAAAAATCATTATGACTTATGTGGTAGTTGTGTAGTTTTACACCGGAGAGCCAAAATCGATGTTTATACTATCTACCAGATGGAATGTTTTTCGATGGAAAGTATTATTTTAGTCTTGCTAGTAATTACCAATTACGTTATTTTACGTCGGAAACAGATTTAGTGACTGGGTGTGATTAAAGTGTTTGGGGTATATATTTTGTTTAATAAATTGCTGTGCTCAGCAAAAACATATAAATTGTTTAATAACCATTAATTTTGATACTTATAGCTTTACTTGACCCGGTTGTTTTATAATGAATTTTATTTTCAGACATTGAAGATGATTTAACCGACTGTGAGGCCATATTTTGTGTAGGAAAACTAATTTCGCAAATTGATTAAGGTTTTAAAAGTTTTCTAATCTCGGATAATTATAGTTAAATAACCACTACCACAATCATGAAAATTCTTCATTTAACAGCGCAACTGAATAAAAATTTGTTCAGTTGCGCTGTTGGTCATCAAATATTTAGTTGTATTAGGTAACAGTTTGATTGTGGTGATTTATATAACTGCATACGTCATTTGCGACAGACCTCAGATTAAATTACTCGACTTTCCACCGGGCAACTTCAAAAAGGAGACAACCCAAGCACTGTTATTCTCAACTAGGTCCTGATGACATCACGTCAAGATTGTTAGTAGACGTAGTCAATTTTATCGTACTACATTCAATAAAATAAATATTAACCAAACACAAGAGTAAACGAGTTTCTGGAGTGTAGACCGCGTCTCGGCAAACACAGTGTGGGACGCACTCAGGCCAGGTGAAGTGACGATTTGCCCAGGACGCCTGATGAGAGTTGGATGCGAGTGGCCGAGAATAGGCGAGAGAGGCGAGCATTTGGGGAAGCTTATGGTTAACAGAAGACTAAATTATAGGCTGATGACGACTAAGAACCCCACACCCTTCTAACTCCTACAGTCAATGCTTTAAGCTAAAGACGTCTACGTCTTGAATAGGCGGTGCCAATGTTACGGTAGGAGAGAGTTAGGCCAATAAGAGTCCCACATATTAATAATGTGCTGAACATACATCCAGAGAGACATTTAGAGGACAGAGACATATTTGCATCGAAATGTCTCTCCCAGGCATTCTGACAATGCATTCTGAAAAAGCAAGATTAAGCAGATTTTTAAAAATTGCGTCAAAATGGCATTTTTTCAAGATAAGGCTTCTTATCGAATTCAATTTGTACATTTTTTGGAACATAATTGGACAATTTCACTCCTCACAACCTTAGAAGTAGTTCATTAGAGTGATAATGGCACGTAGTTCATCCAATCGAAACTTTATTCGACAAGAGCGGCTGGGAGGAAAATGGTTTTGAAATAATTGGTTTTAGACTCTGTGGTTGCTGATCTCAATGGTGGTCATCCAACTGCACACAATGTCCTAACATTTATTGTAGTACACAGTTATATTTTCTATTCTCGGTTAATCAGCATTCATATACCACCCTTATAGACCAGACCATACCATAGACCACCGCCTTATCATGTTTTCCAATGCATGCTCGGCTCGTATCTCAGCCAACTCCCTGACTCCAGGCCGTGAAATTATTAACACAAAAACGCTCAAGACTTCTCAAAATTTGGCCTAATCCGATACCAGGACCCGATAACTCTCGGTCCTTACTCGGCGCTTGCTACTAATACACCAACGTGGCAGTCGAGGAGGTACTGTCTCAACTTTTGGTTAACTTATTTATTCTTAAGAACAAAATTGGCAAGATAGCATGCATTCTAATATGCTTCTTAAATCATCTAGACTTAACAGACGAGTGTCATATACCGTTAACAATGGTTTTATATTTTAAATATATTTTTGCCATTAAGGCGTTTTTTATTATTTCTATACACCGTGAAATTTTAGTGGTTGTTTTCCCGTAGAAGAACGATTTGACTTTAGTAGTACCTACTATCGAATCATGTAAAATGTAAAATTTGAAAAAAAAACTTTTCCAAGAAATAACTCGTATTTCTTGAAAAAGTTTTTTTTTCAAATTTTACAAAAATATTTTTTTTATTTCAGAAGCGTGAGAAGATTACGTACTTTTAAGAGGTGTGACGTAATTACTAATCAGGTACTGATTGCCGCTTGAAAATTATGATTAAAGCTAAAAAAGATCTACCCCCTAAGTAATAAAGCGTTTCGAGCGTGATTTCGAGTTTCGTTAAACCGGTATTTATTGAATAAAATTTAAAAATAAAAAATTAAATACGAAAAAAAATAAAAAATACTGTAAAGCCTATTTTACTACTAAGATAGAATCAGTTTACTGCGGCAAAACAACCACTAAAATTTCACGGTGTGTATAGATACAAAACCCAGAATCCCGTATGTGTATATTATATTCGGCGTAAAATTACCTAAGTGGCAGTTAAAGTTATGGTCGATGTGTAATATCCCGTGTAAACAATAGGAAGTACCAGTTACGTCGTTTGTAGTGTTAGTAATTCCAACGTAAAAGTTGGTAAGTGATAAATAGTATATAAATAATAATCCTATTAAACTTATTTTTAGCTTTTTACGCAAAAGAGCTCTTATTTATTCAGTGTTCCAAATTTCATAGCTGTAAGAATAATAGAACACCAGTAACACATGTTTGAAACTTCAAAGCGCTCTCCTGTAAAATTTAGGTTTTGTAGATACGGTATTATACGTTGGGACCGTCGATTTGCTGTTGACGGTACCGGGCGCGTAGAGGCCTAGCGCGTCATGGCAACGCGTGCAGCGGAAGGAGGGCGCCAGTATTTTAATTTATTAATTTCGTCAGATTTCTATTTGAAAAAAGGCAAAACACACACAAGCCTATTTGCATAATAACCAGGAAGACGTCAAGTGAATTTATAGATATGATTTGTATTGTCTTTTTTAAAACTATATTTATTACTTAACACTCCGTAAATCACTGAAATATTTTCATGGTTAACGTTTGATTTATTTTGCGGTACGGCATATTTTAGTGTGGCGTGTGTTGATTTTTGGTCACATTACTTAGCTTTTGGAATGTAACCCATACCGCTGAAATACACGTCCATGTACAACATTTGTGGTGGTTTGTACTAAATACATGTATGAGTATTTTATTCATACGTCTATCCGACAGCAAAATAACATTTGATTTTACAAACAAGTTAAAATTAATAGGCTTCAACTATTTCATAATAATCATGTTGATGTTTCGTTGTAACACAAGTTTAGTCAAGTACATTATAAGTAAATAAATGTAATACTTATTATAATGTTTGAAATAAAACTAATTTTACGGATTAAACTCGCGTGTATTGGTATTCTAAACATTATTTAGAGATCTCTAAATAATGTTTAGAATACCAATACACGCGAGTTTAATCCGTAAAATTAGTTTTATTTCAAATGTGTAGTGCTCGCGCAAATAAAAATAGACAATATTATATTTATTTGTATAAATAAGGTACTTTTCTTAATATTTGTATTTATGTGAGTGAAATTGCATCGATACCGTCGCGGCCGCCACAAAATGCCAAAATTAGGATTGCGCATGTGTCAGTTTGCCACAGGATAGCTCACCGAGCAGTAAGATTTGTGATTACTCTAACGATTTAACATGTGTGATCGGGAACTCACATAATGCGTATTCGTAGTCCTAAACTATTTTTTTGTTAGGATTTTATTAATAATATAAGTACATCAGAACAATATCTCTAGACAAATTAAAGATTTATCATATTAATATACTTTTATGGTGATGTATTTTTGAAATACATGTCAATAATAGGTAATTAGTCATTCATTAAAACTTACTAACTTAATCATAATCATAATTATTTTTTCAAATGCATTAAAATGTTAGGAATATACGAGTATAAGGGGTAGTCTGAAAGTTTCACCAATTTTAGAAAAGGTCAGAAGTGCAAGGTTAGCTTGGTACAAGTATGTTATGAGGAGGGAAGAAAGCCATGTGACTAGAAGATTGATGAGTATGAATGTCAATGGACGTCATAGTAGAGTAAGGCAGAAGAAGACATGGATGGGGGTGAAAGGAGTAGACGCAGAGAGGACGAATGACAAAAATTTACATATTGCGCCGACCCCACTTAGCGTGGGACAAGGGCAGAGATTGATGAAAAATGATAATTATTTATTAAATAAAAATACTAGCTGTTCCAGGGACGTCTCCGCGTTTCCCCCCGTATTTTACACGTTTCCTACTGTAACTGAAAAACTGCTAAACTTTCAGGAGTTACACGTGTTATTGTGAGTCAACCATAAACCTGTTTTCCCAATATTTCCCTTCACTACTCTGCTCCTATTGATTGTAGTGTAATGAAAAGTATACTATTACCTGCCCAGGAGTATGAAGAATAATTGTAGCAAGTTTCGTTAAAATCCGTCGAGAAGTTTTTGTTTCCATAAGGAACATACAGGCCGAAAGACAGATAGACACACAACAAATTTACTGCATTTTTTGCATCAGTATCGATCACTAATCACCGCCTGATAGTTTTTTTGAAAATTTATTTCATATACAGAATTGACCTCTCTACAGATTTATTATAATATAAGTATAGATTGTTACAAATAAGTTGTCTTTTCTCAATCACGTCGAATGTCTTCTATAAAATATGCTTCTGTGTTACTGTGCAGTTGTGTTACTGGTATGAAAATCGCTGTTCCACGGAGCTCAGAAGGGTTCGATGTGAGACGATGGCAACCCTCTATGTTATTAACGATTATTCTCTTACCCAATATTGTGTTCCCCATGTTTGTAAATTGTTTTGTGTATTTACATACAGCAAATAGGTTGTCCTTATAACTTTTGAAATAAGAACATGCTTTCCTGCTATGTGAATTACATGCAAGATTTGAAAGCTGATTTAGCATAGATTATTAATACCATTTCCAGCAAAAATCCATTTAAAGAAATTGTATTACTGCTGATGTATGCCATATGTATATTTGGAGACGTTAGTCTTCACTGTAGGCTAAATATAATTTAGACCGCTACATTTGTACCAAATAAACAATTCTTCTATTCTATTCTTCTATTCTATTAAGATAACACTCTTAGCGATGAATTCTATACAACTAAAATATCCACTATTTTAGGATTCCAGGTCTTAAAAAAGGGAAACTCTATATTCTTCACTATCGAACTGGCTTAATAAAAATAACAGTATTGCCTTATTTTCAAATAACATTGATTATTTCTGATGAAAGCCTTTCCTTTGCATTGGCGAGTGTACAGGCGAACTTCACTTCTAACCTATTGTAGGTCGCATTAAAGGCGTAAGAGCTCTCAGGACCGTGCATCCACTTTTTTAATGCGACCCGTACGTTAATAGGCGGAAATATGCAGATTCTGTGGACGAACTTCGGACTCAATAGCGTCTCGTTATTTTGGGTACCGCAAAGGCGAACTAGCGGGGAAAGTTGGTGCGACAAAAAGCATAGTATTTTCATTGCCGCGACGCCCGACGCGGGCACGTCTAGCCGCGGGATCGATAGCCCCGAATACAGACGCATTAGGATCCTCTATGGCTGCAATTTATAAAAATAAATTAAAAGTTGCAAACATTCATAAAAATCAATTGACTGTTTTATTCTTGACGTCTATACGAATATCAAAATCGAACGCAGCATGACCCGGATTAACCGCCTTTGCTATGATGTCTTCAAAGAGTATGCGTAAAAATTTTGTGACAAAAGAAAATCACAATCACAATAAATTGCTCATATAATTTATTTATCTTTACTACATATACTTTTTTTAAATATGTCATGATCTGTTATGATAGTATCCAAAATTTAAATATGTCTTTATTGTCTATATTTATGTTATACACGTACGCATCTACACTTAATAATGATAATCAGGATCTGCTAATGATTACAACGTTAAGACAACTTTAATTTCCATAACGGAAATCGAAACTATGGGGTTTCTATATTTACGCGGATAATGAGCTGACAATGGCAAAACTACCTACTTGACGAGAATGTAACGTTCTTGTGATTATAATTTTCTTACAGTTGGCGCCATCTAACGAAAGGGAATTGTATTAAATTCAGGCAGAAACATACTGCTACATCAGTTTTTATTTTATTACTTTATGCCCTTCCTCCGATTTTCTCAGCATGAAATTTTAGATTGCCAAACCGTTTAAATCTGATATTTTGTTTTTATTTATTGGTTCGCCAACAACTCATGTACTACTACAATGCAACAAGAAACATCAGTTAACTTATATTATCTAAGTACACAGTCAATTATAGGTGAACACCACATGCATTTTATAACACAAGACAAAGGACAAATTAGTGAAAAATATTCATTAATAAATATCTGGGTTAAGTTTATTAAATTAACAATTCAGAAATTCAATATTAAATACTTGCAATGAAACATGGTTGATAGTCCAGTCAAATTAGGTAAAAATCTCGGAATTCGAGATACCCAGCTGTAAGTCTGTAAATACTTGTATATTGACGTCCTAAAACTTGTCTCAAAACCTACATATTGTAGGGTGTACGCAACTATTAAATTTTCAAGGTCAAATGTCACAAATATCAGTTTTATGAACTTTTGAGCGAAACGGGAAGTTTTATCATAAAAGTGTGTAGGACAAAATTACTTATCTTCTATTTATCTATAAAAACTGTCTGTACGTTTTATTCCTAAGATTCACCATTTCAAAGATACAGCGATGCAAATAGTTGAAAAAGTTGTATTTTCAAAAGCTTTCACGCCCACATGCGATTGTGCTAGACAGTTAAAATTTTCACGAATGATGTATTTTAGTAGCCTCTATAACATCTTATACTAGAAAAAGCTTAAAACCAATGTTTAAGTGGGTTCTCATACAAAAATTGTGTTTTTTTTTCTTCTTACACTTGGCCGGTTTTTAACGTGGTTACCCCAGTAAACCTATTTCAGACGACACCTTTTATACATGAAGAACACGTTGTTTATAAGGAAGCCTAGTTAAATAATTGTTTTGGTTGTTTTCAGTATTCAGAAGATTTAAGATTTCTGCGTTTCATTAAATTAAATTTGGTTAATATGGATCTTCACGTTCATAATAGAGTTAAATGGATAGTTAACATTTTTAAAATGTATTTTTTTTCAGTTATACTTCAAACAGAAATTCTAATAATTGGTTATTTCGTACTTTTTGACCAGTTTAAATGTATTGAAACGTATATGTATAGTACTAAAAACAACATAAAACAATTATTTAACTAGGTTTCCATATAAACAACGTGTTCTTCACGTATAAAAGGTGTCGTCTGGAATAGGTTTACTGGGGTAACCACGTTAAAAACCTGCCAAGTGTGAGAAAAAAAAACCATAGTTTTTGTATGAGAACCCACTTAAACATTGGTTTTAAGCTTTTTCAAGTATTAGATGTTATAGAGGCTACTGAAATACATCAGTTGTGAAAATTTTAACTGTCTAGTACAATCGCACGGGGGTCTGGAAGCTTTTGAAAATACAACTTTTTCAACTATTTGTATCGCTGTATCTCTGAAATGGTGAATCTTAGGAATAAAACGTACAGACAATTTTTATAGATAATTAGATGCTAAACAATTTTCTGCTACACACTTTTATGATAAAACTTCCCGTTTCGCTCAAAAGTTCATAAAACTGATATTTGTGACATTTGACCTTGAAAATTTAATAGTTGCGTACACCCTACCATATGTAGGTTTTGAGACCACTTTTAGGGTGTCAATATGTAAGTATTTACAGACTTACAGCTGGGTATCTCGAATTCCGAGATTCTTACCTAATTTAAGCTTAAATGACTGGACTATGATGGCTACTTTATCGCTGATTCCATTATAGAGCTTTGACATTTGTCAGATTGGGGGACATAAACATTTTTAACAAGTCGAGGCAACAAATTACGACTAATAATATCAACTTCTCACCGTTTTTCAAGTTGTTAAACAAATACAAACATATCTTAGTTAGATAAATGTCATGCCATGAAAAATCTCTATTAGTTTTAATATAAACACATTAGTAGATTACGAAGGGTAGATCAGTTAAAATTTGTAGCAGCTCGCAACACGACACACGGATCGGATTCAGTTAAGAATTAGGATAACAATTTTTGCACTATAAAAATCGTCATAAACAAAATATTATTATTGTATTACTCCGAAAAAAAGATCAAAGCCCCCATTTTTTTATGAAATTAATCAACTTACACAGTAATATATCTTCCAGGACATTACCTTATGTATGCACATATAAATAAACGGTGAATTCAAAATACTAGTCGTCTACAAATTCAATGAAAGATACGTATAGTTTTATCCACTTCAGAATAAATGGGATAGGACTATATCATAGTTAACAACCATAAAAGAAAAATGCGTTTTTCACATCATTTCGCGGCGTCGAGATTACTCGTATTGTAGTTGCTCAGCCTTCCTACTCTCATTCATTAATGTAATAGGTCCACCAGAGACCATTTCCTGATTTCTCTCTTCATGTGCTCCGGCAATCTAATCTACCATCGTTCCCGATTTGTCCTCACTTTTACCACGCCGCTTTTTCCTGTTTAACTCTTTTATAACACTCGGAAAATGCGGCTACTAAAGCCGGCTAGAACTGTTAATGATGACATCAGAACGGACGACTAAGACAATATTTTTAAGACAGTTTTAAAGAGCTGATCTGACTTTTGAGTTGTGTAGTAATCATCTTCTACGTAATAAGTACTTGTTTATAAATAGTACCTAACAATTTCGTATAACTTTATCAACTTCTTTCATTCATAAACTCTTGTAAAAGTTTTTCGACTACCGCAGATTTGATTGAATTTCAATGCGACATGTTTAAATAAACAACATTTCATTCCAATTGCATTTTGTAAATAAAAGCACTGGAACGAATTGGCGCAATGCATTCCCTTTAATGTATAGTAGCTCATTTTATTGGAACACATCGGTCGCACAAGCTGAAAAGTTCAATATTGACTCACAAAATTGCTTTAAGACGCCGATAATAGTGAAAGCTTATTTGAAATGTCAACCTTAGAGCGTGCGGCGGGGAGTGCGATTGCTTCCGAGCGGCGTTGCTACCGCGCTATTGCGCCGCCGACACATGAAAGATGGTTAGGATTTCCTGGAGAAGTCTACCGTGTGCTGAGACACTTGACACTCGTTTGTTTTCAGCCAACAAACGAGACTGTGTTACGTTTTTATTTCCTTGAAGATTTAGAACTAGTATTTACTGCTAATGCGTTTTCGATCTTAAATATATGTAAACATCTTTTACTGAGTTAAAATATTAATAATCTTGTTGCTATTGTAAAATTGTACTTTTGTTATATCGGAAAACACTTCATTATTAATAAACATTTCCCCACGTCCGTCAGATGTTTAATGCGACCCGGAAGCAGATAGCACGTCGAATGAGCCAAAGTAATATTAATAAAGTTATTCTGTTCTGGCCATTCTCGTGTGCACTTGTGCGTGGAAAATTAATAAGATTAACAGGAAGCACCTACTTTACTGAAACTGCCAATAGGGATAAAGAGTTCCCCGCTGGGTCAGGTGAAAATGGTTCATACATAGTCCACAACAGTCGTTTATGCGACCTTACATCCAATAGTGTAGCATTTTCCAATTTCCTGACCGGTACGCTCTCATTGTAAACGGTACCAATATTCGCAAGCCGCCCATTTTAGAGGAAGCATTTTCCCTAATATCGTAGACTAAATTTCGGTCACGTATCATGTCATATTGTGATCCTTGCAATAAAGATATATGTATTTCCCGTACGTGTGGGTAGGTACTATAACAATAACGAGTTTCCAGATTGATAAATTATATTGGTCCTTAAAGTTTTGTTTACCTAGATTATAAATTAAATTGGTAGACATCCCTAAAATCACCTAAATCGGTTACCCGTTAAATCTTTAAGCTGTACTGAACAACGCTAACAACACAGAAGTTTTAACATCAACTAATTGGGCAAGTTTTGTACACTTTAAAAACTAACTGAATTACGAGCGAACCGGGAGTTCTGACAGAAGTTCAGCGTTACACTTGTGTGAGTTGGATTAGAAGCTTATTTTGGTTTACTTTATATTATAACAACAAAGTACTTTGTAGAATTTCTTGCACTGTGCCATTAGTTACTAATATGATATATTACGTTACAGAAAGTTGGGTAAAACTTGTTATTTCTTTCAAGATAATGCACAAAAACTTGCAAAGAAAGAAATGTTTACAAAATAAAAGCTCAGTTGTGTGTATAATAACCCAGCAGCGCGAGGGCCACCGAAACACAATCGACAGGTCATCGCCATGAAAGGCATACATATGTAAGCGTTCAGTGTGATTGATCTTCGAGTGATTTTTCCGAGATGCATTGCCAAAGCGGTAGGCTGTAAGGCGCGCCGAGCGGGGTCGACGGCCGCGGGAGGGCGGGGGCTGCACTTCCGCCTCGCGCCACTCATTTCCGCATAAATAGTACCCACCTCGCCATATCAAGATGTAGGCCTACGAGCGGTGATGTGAACACGCGAAACTTTCTTAGCTCCTTTAGTTCCTTGTTAAGATGAGACTTTGTCGCGGCTCGGGTTACATGTTTTTACGCTTTTGCTGTTGATGCTTGTTTGTTGTGAACATGTCAAAGTGGATACGGTTTTGATGTCCGAATACAACGTGGATATTAGGAGATTTTAGGGATAATTTTGATTTTAATTTCGAATGCAACTAATATTTCGACAATCGCACAAATCATAAATACTACTAAATGCATATATAACTCATGTGTAAATTGAGCTGAAACATCTCATAAGAGGTTTCTTTTGTAATAGGTAGATTCAGTTTCTCAAACTTCGAAGTGCATTTTTAAAACTTAACGCGTAAATTGGTAACCGCATGAATAAGCGTGATGAGCACCACCTAGTTGTTTAAAATAATAATAAAATGCGCGTACTCAATAGTAATGTATGATCAGTCAACATCTCGTTCCGTATTTTAGCTGAACATAAAATAAATTCAAAGTTTTGTTGTTTTCATACTTACCTATCACAAGTTTACGATATATCATCTGAAAGTAACAAAAAACTCGATATTTTGTTACCAATAAACGAAAACCCATAAAGTGGGAACGCGATTTGAAGTTCCCCTTAAAAGTTTCGAAAGCGGAGTAGTGTGGGTGAAATAAAACAAAGGCTGGCACGCGCCGCACTCCGGCTGAGTGGTGCTTTGTGGCGGCCGATACAATGCGCCGCGCCACCGGGCTCGGAAGCGGCGGTGTTCGCCGTTATAAGATACACTAACCCAATGCCGGATGTTTGACAGCTTTATTCGCTTGTCTACCTTGTGATATGATTGAGTAGTAAGGCGCTATATCGCTGGCTAGGCTTGAATTCCCTAACACTTCACCCGCCATTAAGGCCAAGGTGACGTTCATAATGTATTTTGTCTATTATATTTCGACAGGCAAAACAATAGGTCTTCATTTTCTATTATTAAACTCTCAACACTTGTTAAGACGATTTACGAGGGTACCCAAAGACTGAGAAGATTTTCCAGCTGCTACAAAACATGAAGTGGTTGATACTTCCAAAGCAATTTACAATGTTGTGCTTTTATAATGTTATGATTTAAACATATAAGTAACTAACTTTTCCATACAGTTAACAAGTCTGCGACTTTATCAGCTTGAAGTTGTATTGTCAATTCTCACAGAAGCGCGATAAAAAGTATTTTATGTCAGGCTCCGATAAAATTATCATCAAAACTCACAAAACACAGCATTTCAGTCTTGGGTTATAAATTGACTAACACGAGTTTCATTTATTTATCTATATAGATAAGAAACTCACTAACATCAAACGCCGAAAAAGCAAACATGAAAAATCTTTTTATAAATAAGGATAAAAACATGCGATTAATTATACCAGAGAAAGTAGCTACCTCTACATCACTTTGTTGATTGCCTCTTGTTCAGCGTCCTCGTATTCAATATTCTCCGTGGTACCTGCTGAAAGGAGTCGCTCAATCTTGGCGAGCGATCATACGCCGGGATCATTAGTGGCGAGCGCTAATGAACCCTCGTGATCGCCTCGGAGACAAGCGGCCTCCGACCCGGACACCTCTCCAAATATCTCCGGAAGTCGAGATTGCAATACACGCGTATTGGAGTACTTCACGGGAATCTTTGCGATCTGCGAGAATTTTCTTTACCCTTAGTTAATAAATTCAGGTGTTTTCTTAATTTTCTAGATTTTTACTTACTTTTATACCTAGTAAATAAATTTATTCCACTTTTGTTTCTGATATTGATAAAACATGTGCTTTATATACATTGTTGAATCAGAACTATACATATGTGATGTTGAGAAATATTTAGATAACTGCGATCGCTATCTCTTTACATAAAACAAATATTAACTATATGTACTCTCATTTATCAACTTACCTACAAAATGCCTGAGTTCTCAAGAACGACACAAAGGATTGCATTTTATATTAGGAATATTAGGGTTGGGATATCAGGAATACATTAGAGTAAGAAGGTACGAGCAACATGTGTCACAGAAAAGTTAAAAGAACCTTTCCTTCTTTTACTTCCATATTTATTACTTCATAGTTTTAAAGTATATAAGTGCGACAAGTTATGATTACAGGTATCTTTTACCTAGCTTACATAGATAAAGGCACACCTTATCCTTAGGCTTCCGGAAATCTACATATAAGTATTTATTTGCCACTTTGTAACTTGTGAAGATTAAGGCAACAAATAGACGTCCAATAAAAACTCCTCGGCGTAATCTCAGGCGAATTTGTTAAGAGTCAAATCCTTTGAGAGTTTGGGACCGCCGATTTACGGCGTAATACATTTACGTAGAAAAAGAAAGTGCTATTCAGTCATTTGAATATTATTCTAATGACGCAGCCGGGCGTAGTTCATTGAACAAATATAGAGAGCGGCAGCCCCATTCCCGGCGAGGGCTTATCGAGAGAACGCGAGCACCTCTTCTTTCATAAGGGTTGCTTTGTGTCTTCCACTAGAACCACTTTGCAGCACGGCGACAGGCTACCTTTAAACATAATGAATTCTCTTGGAGACTGCGCGCCTTGCAAGCTTACTGGCAGTTTTCGATCGTGGAATAAATATGATGCATCTACTTCGGAGCGGAGACACAATATTGTAAAATTTAAATTTCGTGATTCCAATACGTGATCGGATTTGTGACCTGTCGTTTCGAGTTGCCTTGTGTCTTTGTCAACCATTGTAAAATAAATTTTCTTAAACCTTCAAGATCTTCTCTACTAAAAATGGCACGGGTAATCACTTTCGCCTTTTACGCTCTTCTTCCTTCCGTTATGCATAGAATATAATAGCGGGAAAGTCCACTACGTTGATAGTTAATACGATTAAAGTTAGATCAGGTTTAAAGAGTCTTTCGAAACTATATAATTAGAAGTTCCCAAATAAAAACTACGATGATGAAGATACGCTGAATCGCGTATACCTACGATTATATTAGACATGCATTAGACGCGCTTATTACAATTATCAAGTAACATCAACCGTTTCACAAATATCGTTAGTTTGACACTAAGTATATATCGCACCTTTGGAAATTCAAACCCGTAACTGCTACCGGTGCTAAGTGCAAATAGAAGACAGGGTCGCTAGAGCATTGTCAAATCAAATTAGGCAAAGATGCTATTGTAAGTACGGGCATATCGTTATATTCTAATTCAGTTGTAATGGTGCAGCTAAAGGAAGTGTTCTCGGGCGGGCCGAGTGCTCCTCGTAGAGGAAATGAGTTCAATTTACCATTATCTCGGGGAATTGACTGAGCGACCTCGCCTCTCTCGCCATTACTTGTTACCAACTTATTTAGTATGACAAGCCGACTAGAAAACCGGCGCGGAAATTGCAGGGTTGAGAATTGTATTCAACTACTCGAAGCCTGTTAGACAGATTTGATTTATTTTTTACTCCTCACGTGTGACAGGAGTGGGTCACGGGGTCGGTCGGTGATGTATTTTGTAGAGGTATTTTTCAAACAATCGTGAATTCTGTGCTGTATTTGTTTCTGATTGAAGTTTAACAAATGAAAAGTTCAAGGGGATGAATTTGTTCTGCCCGTATGCACACGTTTTCTGTATGTACAATATACCTAAAAACTAAAAACGTGTGATAGTACAAAATGCAGATAGAACTGTGGTGTAAGCTAATAGAAGGAAGTATCCAACCCATCAAAAAAAAAAGCGTCGATGGCCGAGTGGTTAAGGTCGTTGCTTGCCATGCGAGAGGTCGCCGGTTCAAACCCCGCCAGGTACCAATGTGTTTTTCAATTTTGAAATTCATATGTACCATCATTCGACGCTTTAACGGTGAAGGAAAACATCGTGAGGAAACCTGCACTCCTAAGAAGAAATTCTTAGGTTGTGTAGTCGACCAACCCGCACTTGGCCAGCGTGGTCGACTAAGGCCTTATCGCCCTAGTTTAGGGTAGGCTCGTGCCCCAGCAGTGGGGACGTATATGGGCTGATGATGATGATGATGATCCAACCCATATCAATTGACTAATAAATATGGCTTAATGGAATTGGCTGTTTTCCGGATTTATCTTCCTTTGTCTTAGGTATATTATAATGTTTATGTATCTGTGTACTAGTAACCCGTGCCCTAACAAACATACATACACTGCAAGTTAAATAAAAGCTTGTAAAAATTATTTACATTTTCGCCATTCGTTTTGGGTTCGAATCCCCGGTCACACAAGTTGGAAACCTTTTCTACCTTTGATTACAATAGAAGAATCTTACCTAGCATTAGGCATACTCAGAAAGTACATCGCTGACAGTCCATTTCATCAATCCGCAGAGGGTGCGACGACGTGCAACGGTCCCTGGAGCTGCTGGACCAGGTCCTGAGCGAGTACGACGAGGGCGGCGAGCCGCCGTCGCTGGAGCCGCGACCCCCCGCGCCGCCCGCGCCGGCGACCCCCGCGACCCCGGCGACCCCCGCGACCCCCGCGACCCCCGCCACCGACGACGACTCGCCGCTCGCGGGGCACACCTCCGAGGACGATGGATATATGAGCATGAACGGGAGGAGGTGGGTATCTTAAAATCAACATCGTCATTCGAAACATATGATGGCCACTGCTTTACATGGACTTCCTTCGATTTGCGTAGAACGGTCCTACGCCAAGCTCACCTAGGGATCATAGAATGAAGACTTTATTGTTTTCCTAGGGTTCTTTATACAGGGTGTCTCACGGAAAATTTCGAATTTAAAAAGGCTATAAAAAAAGAACGACTCGATAGATTTCAATGATCAAACATTTATTTGAAAGCATAATTCATGACATTATTTGTGAAAAATTATCTCGGTCAAATGTCCACCACAGCTTACTTGGCAGTACCCTATTCGATCAGTCCAATTTCAAAACAGTCCAAAGGTGCAACTCTTGCGCTCGATGACGAATCGATGTGGATGGCCGTTCACGAACACTTTGTTCCACCGCAGCGATGTTTTCGGTTGACCTTGCTGGAAATGGACGTTTACGTGTTGTTTTATCCAACAGTGATCCAGTTTCGCGCACACGATTCACAAATTGCCGCACATATGCCTCCGATGGCAAATCTTTTTTGGCAAATATTTTTTTCAAATTTCGCACAGTTTGCGTTGGCGATTCACCACTTTGGAAATAATTTTTTAATATTTCCCAGCTTTCCTCAAGCGAATAGCGACCCATTTCGTAAATGTCAGACTTATTACTAAATATGTGACACTTCTCCGATGACAGTTGACGTCTCCAATGTCAAATTATCGTTAGTTCAAATTCGAAACGCTAGATGGGACACCCGTTACATTTACTCAAGTTGAGCTATAGAAAATCCCTATCTTTTTAATATTTACATTATAACAGCGTGAAGCTTAGAAGTAAGTAGTTACTCTAGCAACCAACTAAACCCATCTCGAATGTAGGTCCTTGAATATCTACTTATTCCTTATGTAAATATGTTTCCTTGTCGAATATCTGTCGCACCTAACTACCACTTATTAGTACCTGTTTAAAAACACTGGCAATATCTGTCCTTACACATTCACACAACAACACAATTCAACGAGGGTTGTACATGCAGCTGGAACAAAATAATTTATGAGGGGAAAAAAGGAAAATATTTATTACCTCCCTCCCTCCCACGTCTGATACAAACACATATAAATCACTGATTACGATTTTCACGCGGAATGCGTAAAATCATGCATCTTTTTGTACCCTTGGCTAATTTGAATTTTAAAAAACAAACGATAGAAGATCACACATCAATACACATTCATTTTATTTCCTAACAAAATTCATAATTTCATGCCACGAGCTAAATTGGTATATCCCTAACAATTAATTAATAAATAAATAAACCCGCCTCTTTTCCGTATCTTGAGTGATAATCAGTGATAAGAGGAATGATGTGGTTGATTCCAGAGCGAAGTTCGCGCTGGGTTTCCGTCCGACGGAGGAGCGCGAGGAGCCGTCCCCGCCGGAGCCGCCGTCGCCGCGCTCGCCGCCGCCGCCCGAGGAGGCGCAGAGGATCATCTCCACACTGCTGCCCAAGTACGTACCTAGTAGTGGCGTTATAGAGATGCCCCACTTGTGTGTGAGTTGCGTAGCAATGCTACCCTTGCGTCGATGTCATCTTCCGCGGTGGAAAGATACGTCGTCACAGCGCAGCATTCTCCCAACGCTTTGTCTCTTGTCTGTCGATCCGTTGAAACAACGCGCAACGGTCTAATCTCATAAAAAAATATGGAAAACGACACAGCGACGCGAACGCACAAGTAAGGCCTCGCTCTTAAGCGGTAACACGAAGCGCTGCAGATTTGAGACCTTGGATATGAGAGTCACCGGCCCTTACGGCGCCGCCGCATGCTCAGCTCAACAGGGCCACAGACCACTGCATAACGCTGCCGATGTGGCGCTATGTGTAAACGGCCTTAGGGTATGTCGGCACGGTATACCGATCGGACCGATCGCCCAGGACGCCACAAACGCCATCGCTGTCTTTTTTGTAGGGTTTGAATCGCAGTTGAGGGCGCCGTCGTAAATCTCGCTCAGGGCGCTGGCTGGTATATATGGATAATGTTAAAACCTGCACATTGGACACCGTTCAGTAGTTCTATAGGCCAATTAAGTACTATAATCGAGCGAGTAGGCTAGGTTCTGTAGATTAAATATCAGACACAAATCGAATAAACATATGTGGTAGAGGAGTGTTTTTAGCCCATTGGATTGTTGACAACTACATAGTTAAAAACCTCGACTCGGATCATGAAGTTGTTATTTCGGCTTAAACCCGACTTACGCAGTATTAGCTTAGCCTGGGATTTTTTGATTAAAATCAAAGTAGTATGTACATAAAATACCTGTACATTTACTACTATCCGAATGTGTCATGTTACAAACATTCCTTTGGTTCCCCTATTGAATTACCGCGGTAAAACTAGTCTTGCTAATAGATATAACATGTGTGTGTAATCGTAAGTGATTAACGTGTCAAATATGCAATATAATGTATCTTATTTATGGACACAATGCTATAACATATTAATGTATTTTTCCTTGACCAATATTCCGGCATGTAATATGTTATATACTGCTAGTTATAATACTGCATACAAGAAATGCAACGCTAACATGACTTCGTGCCGCCACAAACCACAAGCTTCGTTACGCGGTATTTACGAAGGCACGCCGATGTACACGACTAAGAGAATCAAAACCAACTATCACGAATGACACAAAATTCCGTGTTAAGATCCGACGAAATTGGCTTCCAAATAGTGTGGCGATAGGCGATACATTTGTGACTCGTGTAAGCTGTGTAGCAGCTGCAAGCTGGCGACAGATTTATTTGAATATAAGGTCGGCGAAATACTACAACAGATTATACATTGCTTGTTTTGCTTTTTAGACCGTGGTAAATTCGTTGGCTTGTTTCGAACATTGATCATGAATTCAAACAGTTTCTTGTATTCATTTTTTTTTTTTAATGAATAAATTACTTAATTCAAAAATCAAATTCAACTATTTAAATCTGAATGTCATGATGATGATGATTTGAGAAAGAGAGACGAAAAGTGTCATAAGAGCCTTAATTGCGAATAATGTGTAATTTCTTTCAGAAAATTTGTATGACAAGTACAAATATTCTGAAAACCCGACCAATTTGATCATGTAATCGCTCTGGTTCCTGCGATACAGGCCTAGAGCCTAGAGCAGGTTTACACAAACATTGTAAACTTAACTTTATTCATACATAAATTAAATCCAACTGCCAACTCGAATCTGTGTAATTGTGTATAACTATTTTATGCTTCAGGATACTTTTATGCCATATTTACCTGTATGAATGTCATCTCTGTGTGAATGTCACAAGTGAATTACCAATTACATATCGCCTAACCTTTAATCAAATTTACTAACCAATAAATAGGTAAAATAAATACTTTCCAATTGTCTACGCTCTTCCTTCATAGAAACAAAAACGTGCCCTTGTGTCTAAAAAGCATTGTCCTAAAAGTTAAATCCTCTTCAGAAACTGCCTCTAAATCCAACCGATAACGACGACCCCGATACGAACGACCAATGATACGGCGAGAAATAAGATTGCGAATTTAATTGCTTTTACAATCTCTTCGCATCTCTATTCCAGAGTGTCCCCTGCGAACTCGGCGAAAAGAACAACGTCGATCGAACAGCGCGAAGCGGAAGAGAGGCTGGACTCCATCATCAGCGTCAACGGGATCACGACTGCGACGCAAACTACTTTTGTAAGTCTTGATAAAATGATTTGATGTCGTAAAGATCAATTTAAAGTAGTGGTAGAAGGCAAATTTTTAATTTTTTCCATGCTAAATTAAACCCTTGGATATCCAAGGGTTTGAAAAAACAAAAATATTTAAAGAAAGAAAGAAAGAAAGAAATGTATTTATTCAGTTACACTTAAAAAACACACATACATTTGCAGAAAATATAATTAAAAAAACAAAGTAGGTAACTGAAAAGGGATCTGCTCAGCATGTGTCGAGGAGTCGGGGACACCGCGACGCTGGTCTTCCGCAGATACCTTATCAGGGAGAGCACACAGTGCACAGCAGTACATTAATATATTAAGCGTTACTTAAAGATGAATATAAATGTAAAAATGAATAAGTTAAATAAATAAATAAGTTATATTACGATTTTTGGTCGAAGGTGAAAGACGGTACGGGCTAGTGGGCTTTGCTGGCTAGATTCTAGGTAAATTTCTGCGAGTTTATAATGTACTTCTTATGATGGAATTTAAATGACTTTACACTTGGAGACCTTCTGATTGGGGGCGGTATATTGTTATTTAGGGATGAACTAAGCATTTATCCTAAGCGTAGTACCTAAGTATCTTAGGAACATTACCAATCGTTCTAGTGAGAAAGTAAGTCTTAATAGGACACATCCAAAACGACTTAAAAAATGTATTACCTAAAAAGTAATTATTTTAATTGGTTTTTTTACTCTTTTCAGCCAAAAACAAGGCATCAGCGGCCATACGGCTGGGAGAAAGACGACGACACAACCGGATTCCGATTGCAACAACCGCCGTCGTCCGCCTACCGGTTCTCGTCGCTTCAGCACGGCGCGCGCCCGCCGCCGCCCGAGGCGCCCTCCTGGCTGCCGCCGCGGGCGCCCGCCCACCAGAAGCTATCCCCCAGCGTCGAGAAACAACCCGTCTTCCCCTTCATGGGCTTCTCCAGCGAATTCGCCGACAAACCCTACAATGAACACCCGGTCACGATATACCCGGGGCCGAACATTCAATACAAATCCCATTCGCCGACATACAACATGCAGAAGGTTTCCCCCTCGAACACGAAGAAGGGCAGCATGAAGCGCGACAGCCGTTCCGACGGGGAAATGCTGTCGCCCAAGAGTAAGATACCTCCGCGTACTCTCGCCGGTTCTATGGAGAGGCATAGAGAAGTGTGTAGAGGCTCGTCGGAGGACGTGGCGGAGGGCGCGGCGCGGCGCGAGGAGGAACACTTCTCGGACGACTCGCTCGAGGAGGCGCTGCCGCCGCCGCCGCCCGCCGCGACCACGCCATCCAAACGCAATTCCATCGCTTGGGAAGTGTCTCTCGACGGAGATGATCCTCTCTTAACGCCTGGAAGCACAAAGGTACCTTATCATCATTTTATTTTCTAAGATTTACAATATTTATTATTTTTATTTTCAAAAATTAACTCGTGTACTCGACGACTGAAATAACCATACCTGGTACCTAGGCATAAGAATACCCGTCAATCCATTAAATTTTTGGGAGTTTGTGCCTACCGATACAGGATAGTTTACCTAGTGTTAATGAATTGCAGCTAAAGCTTGAACAACAAAAAAATATATAATATATTATGTTAAAATACTTTCTGAGAAAACCTGGTGTCAAATTATTAGGTGTCCTTTTTGCTCTGGACGATGTTTATACCTTTAATAACGACTGCAATTTTGTGAAAACGCCCCTGTGTTTACCGCCCATCAGCATACATAGCGTGCCACATGCAAAAATGTTCTCACGATTCGTGGGAATAACCTGTAATTTGCATTTTTTAAATTTCAAAGACTTCTGAGGAAAAGCGTTAGCCATTAAGTTAATAATTACGGTCCCAATACTTACTCGAATAAACGTGTTTTTTTATAGTTAAGATACTTCGAACTCCATAATAATTTGTTTCCACAATTGTTTCTCGATTAAACTGAATTAAGGATAAAAAACAAGGACATCAAAAGTTAAGGTTAATGACCAATTAATTTCGATTTTATGTGACAAAACATATTTCTTTTCATTTACGACTTTTGTCCTTTTTTCAGGTTATTGGTAGACGAAGACGAAAATCAGGTGACCAGTCACATTCGAGCACAAGTTCAATACCGCAGAGGGTGGAGGAGGAGTGGGGCGACGAGTACTGGCCGCCGCCGCCGCCGCTGTGCGAGCCGCTCGCCTCGCCCGGCTCCGACCACGACGACCCGCGCCGCGCGCAGGACCTCGCCTCCGGCACCTACGTCATCAGGAAGGGAAAGAACAGGAAACAACTACCCAGCTTCAACAAAACCGCAACTAAACCATCCAACGGCAGCAACCTCACACACAGCCACAGCCTAAACAGGAGCCTGAGGCACGAGGACACAGACAAATCCATAGACGGCTCCAGCATATCTATTAGCGGCTCCGGCTCGGTGGGCTCCTACAACTCTAGGCCCAGTTCGGACTTGAGTCTACCTCAATCTCGTTATAGTGTAGATTTGAACTCGAGATTAAGCCGTGAACTCAACACACCCAACTCTAGGTATAGCATAGATCTCTGCACGCCAAATTCTAGACTGAGCAAAGAAATAACGTCGCCTAAATCGAGGCTTAGCTTAGATCTTAACAATGGACCCGATAGATACATTACACAAGAATATTTTGGTCATAGCCCTAAAAGTAGAAAAGTACCTAGTGATAAGAGTGCACATTCATCAAAGAGTAACGTAGTGCAGAATAAGTTGTCACCGCAGAGTAGATTCACTGATTTCAAAAAGTATTCTTCGACGTTCGACAACATACAATCTTTGATAAAAGAGGGCAAAGTGGAGGAGACGCCGCAGCCGGAGTGCAACGAGACGGTGAACGAGCTGACGATGGTGCCCCCCAACATGGTGCGCGTGGTGTCGCTGCCCAGCCTGGGCGAGGGCGAGGCGGCCGGCCGCCCGGCGCTCATCACCACCGTGGAGGAGGAGGAGGACCAGGAGAGCGGCGAGCCCGAGTCCAGCGGCGAGACCTCTCCGCTCCGAAAGATCGAAAACAATATTAGCGCTATACTAAGTCAAGGTCGGGACCAAAAACATTTTACCCCATACATACCTAAAGACTGGAATATCCATAAGGATGAATACTGTGATGATGTGTCTAAGGATATATTAGATATCAATTACCGTTATAGTTCTAGGGAGAGACAAAAGAGACATGATATACAAAAGTCATCGAGTCATAACGAAATACAGAATCAGCGTTCGATAGAGCGTCGCGAGCGGTCGTCTTCGGGGAGGAGGACGAACAGCATGCACAAGTCGACGAGTGCCAAGGACGTGCCCGTCGGCCTGCTGCGGCAGCCGTCTTCGTCGGACTCCGCGGTGTCGAGCGGCGGGGACTTCCCGCTCAACGTGCAAATCGTGGAACACTCGTACCGGCACATGCCGCTGCCGCCGTCGCCGAACATGGGCCACGACATGGGTCCGCTGCCGCAGACGCCGGAATCACCCAAATTCCCTCCTCTTCCGCCGTCCCCGGTGCAAGAGGTTGAGGATGAATATACAGAAATCATGCAACCAACCGAAAAGCGGCATGGTAAAAAGGCCGACACATTACCGACGCCGACAATGGAATCTAGGAGAAGGTAACTATGTTTTCCATTTAATATTCCTGTAGTTTCTAAGTCGCCTTAATATTTTACAGCTTCTTCTTAATTATCATGTCTATTAAACCGCTTTTTTTTCAATTTTCCAGGCCGTCAGAACCCCCAGCGGTGCCACCACACCGGGACACTACGAATAGCCTAAAGACGCGATCTATGGAAACGAGTTACAATAAAAATAGAAGAAGTAGTAATTTCAAGAGCGGTTCGACGGACCGAAGAACGTTACCAACAGGTATACTGCAGTCTTTCAAACAACTTATCTAATTTACTTGATCACTAAACAAAGGAAAAAATGAGAAACGATAATAATGAAAAAAAATTATCACGGCTCCAATACTTCCCATACGTGCATTGCCAAGAAATTATTAAATGCATGGTCATCATCAGCCCATATAGGTACGTCCCCACTGCTGGGGCACGGGCATATCCTAAACTAGGGCAATAATATATAATAGGGGTTGGTCGACTACACACCTAATAATTTCTTCGTATTGTGCAGGTTTGCTCGCGATATTTTCCTTACCGATAAAGCGTCGAATAATCGTACAAAAAACTGCATGGTATTGTGACATAACCAAAACATCAACACTATCCAGTAATGTTATTTAAGTATGGGAATCTATACCATTTATGAAAAATAGTTTGGTATTTTTGCACAGACAATAAGTACCTCGCCTTTTAACTGCAACATTGGTAAACCATAAAATATTTTTATAATCGGTACCTACTCCCCGATGACGCGACGTGACTAGAAAGCATCATAGTCAGTTTCCAATCAATAATGTTTACCCACATAACGATTTACAAACAGAAGAACTGAAGCGTGCGCTCTCATTTCCCGTCGGCGCTGATTAAGCGGCACTAATGACCAGGTCGGTTGTATGTGAGGCGATTCTTTAGGCATCGGTTGGTCGATTCTAGATATCGGTTTGGTTTTGTAGACATCGGTGCCAGCGGTGCCCGGCGGCGCACGCTGCAGCGGCAGAGCCGGGAGGCGGCGGCGGGGCGCGGGCCGCTCCAGACGTCGGCGAGCCTGCCGGAGACGCCGGTGTTCGCGCGCGGGTGCGACGTGCCGCGGACGCCGCCCCGGAACTCTTCCACGGGACCGCCGAGGAACAACACCATGAACTCCATACAGTCCATAGGTAAGGCTCTCGAGGATAGATAACCGTTATTCTCTGCAGACCTCTCTTGAGAGATATGATAAAAGTTTTTAGGGGTAGGTACGCCTGAAAATCTGAGCCTTTGGCTATGTAGTTAAGATTCCAACTTACTCTACCATTAAACAAGTAGGAAGTGTAAGTACTCAATTTGGCATAAAATTCACTTACCATGAATAAGTATATACTGCAGCTCGACACGAAAACTACATATTATCAGAAAAGTTCTGCAAATAAGTTTTATAACCTACTAGCTGTGCCAGCGACTTCATTCGCGTTTCCCCCGTTTTTTACACATTTTCCATTGTATCTTTGCTCCTATTGGCCGCAGCGTGATGTTATATAGCCTAAAGCCTTCCTCGATAAATGCTCTATACAACGCAAAAAGATTTTTTCAAATCGAACCAGTAGTTCCTGAGATTAGCGCGTTCAAACAAACAAACAAACAAACTCTTCAGCTTTATAATATTAAGTATAGATTCATATATTGAACACTAGTGATTTTCGATTTTTAACCGCAGTTGATGTAGAGACAGCTATTTTTGTGTAAAACCTCACAGAACATTGGGAAATGAATGAGTTATTTAGTGTAAATAATTGGAGAAAAGGGTGGTATGTCCGTTCCCGTTCTTAAAAGTTGTCTGAAGCACGTTAGTAGGTTTCTTAATCATTACTTCTATCAAAATAAATTAAACATTCAGTCAGTCATTAAATTGATTTAAAGTGTGCGAACATTCTGATTTTTAGTGAAAAAGGGTGTTATGAAATAGTGGAGAAGAAAGAACTACACCTTTAATTTCATTTCATAATTTATATCTACCACATACTATTCAAGGTTACCAGTTAATACATAGAGAACATATAATAGATAACATGTGTGAGGCTGCAAACCAACGACATAAGATAAACTAAAGTGGACGCAATGTGATAGATACTCGTATCATCCCATTTTCATGTGGATTGACGTCAAATCGCACATAATCTGATAACTAATCTAGGGATAGACTAGCTGAAGAGTGTAGGTAATAGTGTGGTTTTACCAATTCGGTATTTTATTAATAAGTATGTAAACTATAATATGATATTTATGATAGAATATGAAATGAAGAGGTGTATTTTCAACAGAAACGAGATTGAGATTTGCGAAAAACAAGAAGCAAAATGCGTTGGTACCTACTTCTTATTTTAAGGCAGAATATTGTATCTATCAAAAACTTGTATAATTTTGAAGACCTGTGATGCCAAGATGTACCAATTAATTTCGTTAATAATTACCTAATTTCAATAGACATTTGCTTTTTGCTAACTGAACGATAAAGTCAAAACCTATGTTAATACGTTGGCAGTGGTAGAGGTACCCTACCTCGGTACTCTTTGAAGAAAATACATGGTCTTCTCGTGACCCCTATGGCTGGAATTTTAAAAGATCAGGTCACTCGTATTTACCCATGCGTAACATCTGAATTAAAATTTAGGTTAAATATTAATATGATTCCAAAAATAGTATTTGGTTCTAATTATAGATGATTGGATAATTTAATAAAAAATGCCTGTTCACTTGACCTCAATGACCTCGAGATCCCGTATGATTGATCTCCTTGGGTCATAGCAGACATCGTACATTAATAATTATGCAATTTAGGTACGTACTTGGTACTTCTAATCTAAATAATTCATCATAGGTTTGTTACATTCGTCAGAATTATTAGACTACATACCTTGATAACCTATCTAACACAGAGTTACTATTTAGCCTAGTTGCCTATTATCCACTAGTACCTAGATGTATAAAGATGCGATCAATATGCATTTACCATAAAATTATAATTTCTAAAAAAAACTGCCTAGTCAAGTTCTTAATATACTTACTATACTACCATAAAAATTCATTGATCGTCAAATGTCAGCAGAATATTTATCATCATATTTTATTATCAACCTGTCGTTTCAGCTCCACAAAGTCATGATCCGCGCTGTGTAAATCTCTGTGGAAACATAAATCAAAATAAATGGCATTTATTATTTATTTACGCGCATTGATAACAGAATATTATTCATTAATTTACATTATACAATCAACACGACCATTACAAGAACATGGAACTTTGATGTTACTACGTAATTACAAAGCATACTTTTATTAGTATTTTTAGCTTGTCTAGTTTATATTTTTGCTTTTGGACACGTTATTTCCGAGTTAATAGTTATTTCTAAGGAATTGCTAGATATTCGATTTTAGACTTTCGCGTTCCATCCTTCATCCATCTCCGAACAAATACCTATAATTTGTCTCATAAAATTGTTAATCGTGTGTGTTATTTTGTATACTAGGTACCTTATCACTGTATTCTCTTTTACTACTTACGAGTGAAAGGCATCCGCTTCCCCGCAAGTCCGTTGATGATGGCTACTCCGAACCAACATCGGAATCAATCAGCAAAATCCTACTCCCAGGGAAACTGAATATGTCCTGGATATTTACCATGTTGTTTTATTTTTATGACCCCCCGATATTGACCCGTTATCATGGCGCTGCAACAGTGCCAAAATATCGGGAGTTTATTAAAATAAAACAACATGATAAATATCCTGGACATATTATCTTCTCATGTGTGTACCCAATACAGTTAAAAGTAGTATACTGACTACCTGTAGTGCTACCATGAGTTTAAAAGTGACAAGACTCTATATCGCTTATGTAATAAATGTCTATGAAAAATGTTCAGCGCCCCTAGCGGTAACGCTAAGAACTAAAATCGCTAGTATGAAAAAAACAATTCGATAGGTTTTTAACGTACGTAAGTTTTCGATAGCTAACTCATGGTAGCGCTACAGGGGGCTTAGACAAGGTAACAGTATCAAAACGATAACGAAGTTCGAAAAGATTAAAATGTATGGGATTGACATTAGACGCGATAAATCACGTGGTCAATCTAATGACAATGCCATACATTTTAATATTGATTTTTGATATTGTTACTTTGTCTACGGCACCTGGTCTACCTACGTCGTACTAAGCCGGTTTTCCGCCCACAGGAAGCAGCGCCACGCTGGGCGGGTACGGGCGCGGGTCGCTGCTGGGCGCGGCGCCCGGCGTCTGCACGGGCGCGGACCTGCTGCGCCTGGGCGGGCCCCCGCGCGGTTGGTACCCGCGCCAGCGACACCGGTCAGTATCATCTACCAGTTGGCTACAGTTTGCTCACTAGTCAATTAACAGTTTATTGTCATAAGCTAATTGTCAGACACCACTCAGTATCTTCCATCCATCCATCCATCTTGCCAGTTAACTTCAAAATCCTGATCAGTCGTTTAATAGTTAGCCCGCTAATTATCATCTCATGGCACTTGGCAGTAACGCCGGTTATTATGATGCATAACCGGTCCATTCCCACTAGTTGTACTACGCAGTTCCACTGCCATACATTTATCAGTCTAAATGTACTTCAGTGGATCTGAGTAGTAGAACTAGTGCGAATGTACCCCAAAATCATCTAGCAATCGTATGGGAAGTAGCGAAAACGGAGGCAAACGCGTGTGGCTCATAAAACTAGTCACCACGATGCTCAGGCCCACGAATGAGTTGCCCCTATGCGACTACTTGCGGCAGAAAAGTACATGCTGACAATAAGCTTTTTCTTACCATTAAAGTCATAACATCAGGGATTTATAAAGGATCGAAACTAGCTCCATCATACGTAAGCCTAATCTTTGTGCTATTGTAGGTATAGTGAAAGTAATACTACATAACAAGGTTCGATAATTATCGTGCAAATAAGCACGTATCGATTGTTTAGTTCGTCTACTTAGAGCTAATGTTAATCTTCTTATAAATAAAAATGAATTGCTGTTCGTTAGTCTGACTAAAACTCAAGAACGCCCGGACCAATTTAGGTAATTTTGGTTTTAAAATGTTCGTCGTAGTCCAAGGAAGGTTTCAATGGGAAAATATAGAAAAAGAATCAATATTGGCGGTATGAAATTCGCCGGGACCACTAGTATATATATTTATATGTCCATCATTCGACGCTTTAACGATGAAGGAAAACATCGTGAGGAAACCAGCACACCTGAGAGATTTTTCTACGGTGTGTGAAGCCATGTCAGAGGCCTACGGGCGGTTTAAAAACTCTGACACCAGGTTGTTCATCAACCATACGATAAGGAGAAGATATAATATCTAATCAAATAAGAAGCCCTCCAAATATTATGCAATTGTGAAAATATATTATATACATACTTACCTATTTTGTTTGCTAAGTACAGAAAATGAAAGCCGACTCTCCATTTTAAATACAAATTGTATTCCATAATTTATACTTATTAGTATGTGGGTTTCCGAACCTACATTCAATATTTCTTCGCAGTTCTATAGAAATAGGAATATGTACATTTTTTAGAAATAGCAGTAGCTTCTTATGTTACGTACCGACATAACTTTACTTTTCGTTTCTTTACTAGAATTTGAGTAGGTGGGTAGGAAAACTAACAATCTGAAAACAACTCGACACCTAGCTGCATCCTCACTAATTGCTAATAACCACTACAACTAATAACTAAGCAAGATCCACTCCACCTCTCGTCCCAATACCCGACACTGCCATTAACATCAATTAACTCTAACAGGCCGGCTTCCATCGAGCACCTGGACAGGCTGACCGCGTCCAAGGCGGCGGCGGAGCACCCCGGAGCGGGGGCCCCGTGGGAAGGCTCCGGCGCCCGCAAACCGCTCACGCTGCCGCCCAACCTCACGCCCAAGTTCTTCCAGAAGTCGCCCCGGGAAGCTCTAAGGAGGGTCACAAGCTTACTCATACGGAAAGGTAAGATTTAATTAATTAAGCTATCGCACTAAATGGGATTGAACGGAGATTTCATGGTTATGTGCTACTCCTCGCAGCTCTCGTAGTATGAGGCCAAATCTATCACCGTATTTATTGCGCTGCATACGAATTATGACGATATTTGAGAAAAAAGCGTCGATGGCCCAGTAGTTAAGGTCGTTGCTTGCCATGCGAAAGGTCGCCAGTTCAAACCCCGCCAGGTACCAATGTGTTTTTCAAATTTGAAATTCATATGTACCATCATTGATTTTTCTACGGTGTGTGAAGCCATGCCAGAGGCCTACGGGCGTTTTAAAAACTCTGACACCAGGTTGTTCATCAGCCATACGATAAGAAGATTTGAGAAAATACATACTATGGCTCTCCATGTGTACCTATGTGTCTAGTATGGTAACTAGAGAGTTAGCATACTAGCCTTCAGCCCGCGACTCTGTCCCCGTGAAGTTCTATATCTCGAAAGCTCGACGGACAGAGTTACATTCGCATTATATGTATTACGATTATATGGTCAGGAACTATGGATAATGACTTTATCACGTCAGCGCATGCTGTTATTTTTATACAGATTCAATATATGAATTGGTAACAAATCCAATAGAAGCGTATTGTTATTATTGGTCTTGTTGTAAAATGAACGTCGTGTTTGTTGCCATTATGGCAACTTCATTCATATCAGTGTAATTCATGGGCTTGATAAAAATATTATAATAAAGGTAAATGATATTATAAAGTAACTAAACCATTTGTATTACTTATACTCCTAATATGACTATAACATAAGATATTATTTAACTCGTATACAAGTCATGAAATCAATATTTCGCTAATCTTTACCGTATTAAAACCAATGTAATATTTGTGTTTGTATCGCCGTTGCTAAATGTCAGAAATTAATATGTATTTTAACGTCTAGTGCATTTGAGCAGTCATAATATCATCATTACAGCAGGCATCGAACCAGCTCTATCTTTATAGATCGTTGTGACACCATAGCATCGTCTTTATAGTCATTAATCTGGATGGCGTTCGCAGCGCGTACTGCACATGATAATGTCACATCCGTAATCACAGTCGGAACAACGCTGACGTTTTAATTCTCGTCTCAAAATTATCAGCAATTAAATGAAGATATCGTACAATGCCATTGTATAGTGTTGTAATGACATCCACAATTACACAACAAACCATCTTCAAGTGTTCTTAACGTCTTCATCAATATTAATAACAATCTGTAAAATGGTTGCTGTCTGTAGATTAAACATACATAAACTAATTGTGCCTGCGACTACGTTCGCGTGGACTACAGGATTTTCCGTGGGAATTTTGCAATATCGCGCTGCAAGTAAGCTTTACGTTCATTATGGTGCCTGCATGCCCAATCATCTATCTTACGCGGTTTAGATTTTTCATACTAAAGTTTTTTCCTGCTTACTCATGTTCCCGTGGGACTATCGCAATATCCTGTTACAACTAAGCTTTAAGTTTACTAAGGTACCTACATACCAAAGTTCAGGCGTCTAACTTAAGCAGTTTAGATTTTTCAGATTTTTAGCGGTTGTGAATGTGGTTTCTACTACATAATTCGTTGTGCTTATCTCAACTTGAAATGTATCTAGTACTAAATTAAAATTTATATAGAGCTTTGAAATTTTGCACTAAAAAGACGGCCTCGATTGCAAGAATCAATTGATTGATTAATGAAAATGATATTGTGGGATAAAGAATGGACTGTATTATAAAATAGACGAAAGAGAAATGGGAGTAGGTCGGTATGCGGTGTGGTTGTCCGGGTTGAACAAATCCCCAATGAAATGAGAGTACGACTCACCTTTCCTCTGCACGGCAGATTCCCAGTCCCTCACGGAGGCCTCCGGGTAATTGAGGATATGCCGCACCACACACACCACTCTGTCCAAATCACTTTATAGAGAAGAAAAATTCGTAGCAATCTTCAATTGTGAATCGTTTGACACCGACTGTCAAGGGACTGTTTTATTCTTCCGCGCATTAGTCTGGTGGCGTTCTCAACATTCAAAGAGGATAGGTCCAACCACAAACTAAATACCAAACATACCCCCTACCGAAACCATAGTTATGGTTTCTAATATAATTTTAAAGATTATGTCATGAGCCATGAAAATTGACAACTAAAATTATATACTTGAAAGAAATTAAAATACTTAGATTTTAAAGTTTAAGAAACTAGTTAGTTATCAAACATTCTGCGAACAAAGAAGATAACACCTCTAGATGGACTGCTTTTGTAGAAAAACAGATGAATAATGCTAAATAGGCTTTAGACACTTTAGAATTCCGATTTAAACTAGTTTTAATTAGGAATGGACCACCGAGATCTACTCCTACGTGAGCAAATACTTTGTGGGGTAACAACCTGGTAGGTGGTAACGGTGCCATCTCAGGTTGTAACAAAGACGGTTTGCATTTAAAGCAAGTTTTACATTTGGATAACACGGATCTAATTACGCTACGAGCGGATGGAATCCAGTAATTTTCATTAATAATGTTTTGTAAGGTACGCGGACCTACATGTAAGTATTTTTTATGTAAATATTCTATTAATAATCTAGTAAATTGACTATCATTAGGTAAGAGACGTGGATGCTTAGCATTATAAGGAAGTTCAGAATAACCTATACGACCCCCTACCCTGAGAAAGCCAGAGGCATCAATAAATGGAGATAATTTTCGAAGCGAAGCTACGTATTTATTATTCTCTAATAGCTGTAATTCAGATTCATAATATGCACTCTGAACTAAACGAATTAACCTGTCCAGTGCTTCATTCAACTCAACTGTCGACAAAGATGTGGATATTCTATCCTTATTTTTTAATCTTAAAATCCAAGCACACGATCTTTGTAATTTAGCGAAAGATGAAAACATACTAAACACTCGTATACAAAATTCTTGTTTAGTTTCTTGCAAAGAGCTATTATTTGAAGCTAAATTTACTACTTTGACTTCTGGTAGTTTGCTATTATTTTCGATAACGAAAGTAGAAATAGGCCAATCCTTATAATCCTTTTTCATCCAATCTGGTCCGTATAACCAATTCGGAATACAACTGATAAGTTGCGACGGAGACGCTCGCGAAACAAATATCTGCTAGGTTATCTTCACTACTAACATGACGCCAATAATGGGGAGGTAAAACTTCTATTATCTGTGTCACACGGTGACAAACAAAAGTTTTCAATTTATATGGTTCCGTTTGTAACCACGACAACACGATTGTCGAATCTGACAAAGCAGTAATTTTGTTTATTTTTACTCGTGTAAAAATATCACAGACAGATTTTATTAATTCACTCAACAAAACAGCGCCCATTAATTCCAAACGCGGAATTGTTACGGGTTTTATAGGAGCGACTTTAGATTTGGCGGTAACTAAGCGAACTTTAACATTATTCTCACGATCGCGACTGATGACGTAAACGCAGGCAGCGTAGCCACTAGACGACGCGTCGCAAAAGCCTACTAAGTCACAGTCCGATTGCCCCGGTAATAACATATGACGTTCAATGCGTATCTCCGCCAATAATGGAAGCTCTGAAATATAACATTGCCAAGTTTTACTAATATTATCAGGCAACTTTTCATCCCAACCAATACCTAACTTCCAGAGATCTTGCATTATTAATTTAGCTAAGAAAGTACATGGCGAGATAAAACCCACGGGGTCATATATAGACGCTAATAACTTCAGAACTGATCGCTTAGTAGAAACGTTGTCTGTTTTATTTACTGAAAAAATAAAACAATCTAAAGTGGGAATCCATTTTAGACCTAATACCTTGATACTACTATCGATATCATCTTTGGTAAATGTTACAGAACCTTCCCTGTTCTCTTCAGGAACTCTCAACAGTAAATCCTTGCAGTTACTCATCCACTTCTTTAAAGTGAAATTTGCGCTTTCAAAAATACCTATTAATTGGTCCTGGACTATACATGCTTCTTCATAAGACTCACAAGAATACAAAATGTCATCCATATATACACATTCACGTAAAACTTGAGCAGCGAGTGGAAAACGTTTCCCTTCATCTTCCGCTAATTGGTGCAGTGTGCGAATCGCCAAAAAGGGTGAACAGCTAAGTCCGTACGTAACCGTTTTTAATTCATATAAGTCTATGGGATCGTTAGGCGAATACCGAAATAAAATATGTTGATAACATCTATCTTCCTTTCTTAACAATATAGCTCGGTACATTTTGCAAACATCACTCACTAAACAATATTCAAAAAAACTGAATTTTAATATAATAGCAGTAATGTCAGGATACAACTTCGGACCAATCAATAAATTATCGTTTAACGAAACGTTGTTGCTACCTTTAGCTGATCCATCGAACACGACACGTAATGGAGTTGACGTGCTACTTAGACGCAAAACACTATGATGTGGAATAATGTATTTACTAGGAATCTCGCCTTGATAACGTTCCATGTGGTCAAGGTTTTCATACTCACGCATAAATTCGTTATACTTCTGATGTAACTCAGGAGTACGCGCAAGTTTACGCTCGGTATACAATAACCTACGTTCGGCCGCGGCGCGGGAATCACCCAGTGGTGCGGGTTCGGTTACGAACGGTAGTGGTACAACATACTGCCCGTTCGATTCTCGAAAATGATTATTAACAAAAATATTCTCAGCAAGTTTGTCCATGGAACTAACGACAGGTGTGCACGGCACTTCCTCCATCTCCCAAAACTTATGCAATATTTTATCTAATGAACATTCCTCATTATGTGAGACACATAAATGAAAATTTTGGGAATTATTCTCGCTGTGAGGTATTAATTTACCACTTACAACAAAACCAAAAACAGTCTCAATTACGCTTGGAATGTTTGAATTTATTAATGTCGGCTTACCCATGATAAGATCTGGCACTATGTCATTACCCAATAAAATATCAATTCGCGATTTTTTGTAGAAAAATGTATCTGCTAGTTGATAGGAATTATATTCATTAATTACATGTTTAGGAAAATTGACATTAGGCATATCAGATGAGACCCTGGATACTACGACCAAGTTGACATTAAATGTAGGACCGTCTGAATGTTTTGATTTAATTGTGCATGAAATCATCCCTTGATTTTTCACTACGTTCCCACCTAGACCATTAATAGTAAATGGGCATTTTTTACGAAGCAAACCTAACTTCTGAGCACACTCTGTAGTGATGAACGAACTTTGAGCTCCGGAATCTAAGACTGCACGGCAGTTTAGATATTGTCCATCAATATCAGTAATGTGCATAAGTGTAGTTCCTAATACTACACCGTATTTATTTTCATCTACACATTGAAGTGCGTGATGACTCGTTTGGTCACTCACGGAGTGAGAAGAAACGAGCGCTTGCTGAGTGTGTATCGGAGGCGGTTGCACGGACGAAGTACTAGACGGCACGGCCGCTGCGATTTTACGTTCCGCTTTACCTGCATCTTGATGCAATAAATAATGATGCGACAAGTCACACACTCCGCAAGTAATTGTACTTTTGCACAAATTAGACTCATGATCGGGTTTAAGGCAATTAGTGCAGAGCTTCAATGAACGGACACGGTCCTTACGCTCAACGACGGACAATTTACGAAATTGGTCACATCGATATATCATATGACTTTGTTTACAATGAGGACAAGTCATGTTTAGATTAAAGTTATTATTATTACGATTGTTACTATTTTGAACACGTGAGGTAGTAAGTACTGATCTTGAAGACGATGTCTTATTTACATAATTACTACTTTTATGCGTATTGGTAGGTTTAGGTATTACAGAGATGTTTGGCGAGTTAGAAAGTGTATGTTCTAGAACTTTTACTTGTTTGTTTACGAAAGAAATAAGCTCGGAAAAAGTAGGTATAGAAATTTGATCCCTACTTTCCTCAAATAACTTTCTTGTGTGAGGGTCTAGCCTTTGTAATGCTAAATGACAAATTAAGAAATCATCCAAGTTTTTTATATTCAAAGCTTGAATAGCTTTTAATGAATAGTCAAAAGTTTCAATAAATAATGTGAGATTAGCTGTCGTCTCTCTTGTAAGCGGCGTAAAGTTAAGCATTTTATCAAAGTACCTACACGCTAGAGTTCTGTTATCGTGATATTTGTCGATTAAACTTTGCCAAACAACCGCGTAATTAGCAGATGTAATAGGTAGTTGCTTCACTATATTTAAAGCTGAACCTTTAACGCATGACAGTAAATAATGAAATTTATCAATGTCTGAAAAGTTTCGATTATGAACTAAAGATACAAACGTGTCATAAAAGGTTGTCCAATTTTCAATTTGCCCGTCAAATTGAAATAATTGTATTTTAGGTAATGCTGGGACTACTAAATCCTTTTTTACTGAATAATCTACTACAGATTTATCAGTCTTGTATTTATTTACGATTAATTGACACGCATTGTACATCTCGTCGAAACATTCGAGTTCACTATTATTTATTTTTGCCTTCGGTTGTCTCTGTAATTCTAGTTCGTATAAATCAAAAATGACCGTTTCAAATCGCCTACGAACACTTTCCATATCGGAGAATTGAACCAAAAACGAAGGTAATCGATCTAAGTCGCTCTCAATATTTCCAGACATATCATACAAACGTTGCATTTTAATAAAAAGATATTCTTTTTTTGCTGACATTATATTTATTTTAATTTGCAAATTTTCGCTTTCCGCCATTTTGATGTTCGGCAAACTACGTACCTAACAAACTCGACAAAAAGCAAAATGGTTCAAATCAATTAAGGAATTAAGAAGAAATAAAGAAGAAGAAATCCGGCTCGAAGGACCAGAAATGTGGGATAAAGAATGGACTGTATTATAAAATAGACGAAAGAGAAATGGGAGTAGGTCGGTATGCGGTGTGGTTGTCCGGGTTGAACAAATCCCCAATGAAATGAGAGTACGACTCACCTTTCCTCTGCACGGCAGATTCCCAGTCCCTCACGGAGGCCTCCGGGTAATTGAGGATATGCCGCACCACACACACCACTCTGTCCAAATCACTTTATAGAGAAGAAAAATTCGTAGCAATCTTCAATTGTGAATCGTTTGACACCGACTGTCAAGGGACTGTTTTATTCTTCCGCGCATTAGTCTGGTGGCGTTCTCAACATTCAAAGAGGATAGGTCCAACCACAAACTAAATACCAAACAGATATCCTTAAAATAAGATTCAGGTGACGTTTTTCGCCTAGGTATATATCACTATTTAAAGTTTCTCAGCAGCCCCAACAAACACGTAGTTTATATTTGAAGTATATTATATTTTTCTCTGGAGCTTTTTACAGTGCTTGGAACGTCAAGTTTTTGTCTTCACGTGACCGCACTATTTAAATAAATTTAAGATTAGTGCCGTAAGCCACTTTATCCCGTAAAATTATATGCTCGCAAATAATATGCATGTATTTTACTTATGTCAATATTATAGATACCTGCGAATGGTGTAGGTACTTACCTACAATACCATAATATTCAACGGTTGGAACTTATGCCAAAAGTACTGTTTGTAAACTGTTAAACATGCTGTAATTACAATACGGACACTGATAGTCTCCAAGCAGACATGTGGTAATAAAATAAACGCTCGTAAAATAAACAACAGCTAATAAAAAGTTTAAAACTGTCTTGAATCGAGATATTCTTAACGATCCAGAAGAATCCGACAACGCATGATCGACATGTGTTTCGGTAAGGTCTGTTGCAATCATTAAATTAACTTAAAAACTAAATAAACGAAATCGAACAAAACGTAGGTTGTTATTGTTAAATGAATCTGTTTAAATGAGTTGTTCTTCCAATGATTTGCACTAAAAAAAATATGTACCGATATATAAATTGATACATAATATGTCGATCTTTTCCTACTCATCCTACTCGGAAAAGCTTTTTGTAGGGTTTTCTCTATTTTTCAGGACATTGTACCTATATCTGTGGATTGTTCTGAGGTTTCGATACTTTCGATGTTTTTTATGTTCCGTCAAACAGAGAATACTTCTAATATGCCATCTTTCACAGGCATAAAAAGATTATCGTTCATGTTGGCTCTGATACACGGTAAACCCATAAAAGTTCATTAGGTGAGCGATATGGTGTGTGCCTGTAATAAATCACATTTTCCTGTTCATTTTGTGTGATGTACCTACGAGCGAAATATCGCAGGAAGTCATGTGAAGGTGAGGTCAGTAAGTACTCCTATATCATTATTCTAAATGCCAAACGGGAAAATGTCAATAAGTGCTTTGTATTTCCTAAGCTACCATCGATCCACCTTTTCATATTATGTTTGATGACCTCCCTACAAATGCGTACCTAATTATAAGGGCAAAGGCATTTTTTTTAATATTGTCTAATTTAAGGCCTTATCGCCGTAGTCAAGGGCAGGCCCGTGCTCCAGCAGTGGGGACGTATATGGGCTGATGATAATGATTAATATACTTCTTAGCTTAAAACCTTCTTCAACGCATGGTAACACAAAAAGATTTCTTCAATTCGAACCAGTTCCTGATATAAGCGCGTTCAAACAAACAAACAAACTCTTCAGCTTTATAATATTAAGTACATATAGATATTAAAATAAAGTAGAAAAAAAATTGGTATACATTGAGGATTCTCTGGCTAGACTAGAGTTACGAAATGCACATTACAAACTTTCAAATAAACTAGGTACCTAGTTGTAAATAAATATTCCTATTAATACTTATAAAAAACTTGACCAAAACGTCGTATACGTCTTATTAAGTAAATAAAACCACTGGCAAAATTAATCTGTAAACATTATCTTTTTAATTTGCCTGATTTTACCAGACAGAAAGTAATACATTATTCATGTTACCTACACATGTAATTAGAAAGAGAACGGAGCTTAATACCGTTTTTAAATAATTTACACTTAATCTTCAAATTCATAGTCTGTTTCACTTTGTTGGGGGAAAATAAAAATCATACTAGAAATACTTGAATTCGAATACGCCCTTCGTGTGCATTTTTTCCGCTGAGAGAAAACAGATGGCGCTAGTAGTGTCCGCCGCGTCATGAGAATTATGTGGAGTCACGCTGGACGAAGCATACAGAGTATGACTCACTTAATCAGTATGGTGTGGCTTTTAATGATAAACATATTAACTGTTTGTTAAATTATTTATCAACACTTTTTAAAAAATCTACAGCATGTTTTATGGGCCAGATATAAAAATCAGCAATAGGTATTATATTAGCTTTCGTTTATATTGGAACTCATACGATATTCAATGACTTTGAACCTGATTTCGTTTTCATTATTATATTCATAGCATTGAAAAGACAAAATAAATGCTACTCATACATTGCTCGCTGGGTTCCGTGTCTGTTTACTTCTCATGTTGGATAAGTATTAAATAACCAACGACTCTACATTTGTAGTTATTTCCAATATGAAATGATCCAACTCGTACGCTATATTCATATACTGTTGATACATACTTCTGTATGTGCGTACATGTAACGCACGTACCTATGTATCAATTCAATCGAACGTAGGTGCAAAAGCAAAGTCTGATTCATTTGCACAGTCGTATCAGTCGTCGCTTGACTAGTACGGGTGGTGATGTTAAAATCCTGTTATTATTCCAATCTAAATAAACCGGCCCATTCGAGTCGCGGAACAATAAGGCGCTAACAATCGCTCACGGGGCCTAAAAAGTTCGGCTGCACAATAGTGAATAGCATACAATGGCGATTCTGTTACCTGCGACATCAGTATGTGCATAGTAAGGCCTGGCGCTGCAGTGATTCACGCCGCGGTGTCGCGCTGACTCACCCGAGGATGCCAATACACCCATATTCCGTGATTAATAGAGACGGGAAAGTAGATAATAACGCCTCCAACTCAACTGTTATTTATTGCTCATCATAAATAATTGATGCGCAGAAAGCCCGCATAAATACCCTTTGTCTCGCCCGTTTTGCAAATAAACTGGCGATCTCATCCAACCCCACATGTTAAGTTAATGGAATTATTAGAGTCACAGAGCGAACTGTTAGCCTCAAAGCCGTTCTGGTAGAACCGGTTGCTACCAAAGATGGCAGCCGGGTTTGAGGCCAAGACCGCCGCCAGAAGGACTGCGCCGGTTGCCGCCGCCCTACTTAACGTAGCACAGCCACATAACCGTATCTTTACTTAAAACGACATTCATCGAACTGGCCGGTCAGCCGATGCATTGCCGGCTCATATGAATACGTTATAGACCGGAAATTATTATTGAAACTGCGAAAAAGGCCACACTTATTCATATTTGATTTTCCTCCTATGTATAGTAGATATGGTAATAATTATAAAATAAATATCCTTCCTTTCAAAGTAATATCCTTAACATTACTTAAATAATTGATCGACGAATCAAAACTTGTCATAAATAACGTTCGTAAAGTAGGGAACTTTTAGCTTGCCGGCGAAATCCGAGTCGGTTTGTGTATACCTACTGCAATCCCAAAAATTTGGATGTATGCCAACCTTGGAACATTCTAATAATTCTTACACAAATGTAAAAATAACTTTGTTGAAATCGTTGTTGATGTTTTTTTGGGTGAAAATTGGAGAAAAGTCTCCGCCAGTTCGCCTCTCAGGCGCACTGGTGTTTAATACCCAACAACCGATAACGCAACCTGATAACAGGACGTAATCAACCATCTATCGTCGGATAACACGACGTAATCATGAGTTACATCTTGATAACCCTTGCGTTCTTGCTACAATATATAAAACAGTGGCCATTTAAATCATGTTTCAAGCAATTAATTTGCTTGAATAAACTATATAATCTGTAATGCCAAACAAAATACCTGCAAACGCATAAGGGTGTCGAGTATCGACTGAATAAAATTATTTTCTTATTGGAAATTCAGTTTGTTCACCGCCCAGGCTTGCCATAACTTTGTTCATAATATTGCCTCCTCAGAAACCATTGGAAGTTAAGTGAATACGCCATGTAGGCAGTTGAATGGTAATTTATTATTTCTATATAATTTTATACGCGTATAAAGTTGTGCCTCCTGCTTTAGCAGACACACCCTGTCCTTATCTCGCCAACGTAAAGTTCAAAATAAGGGAATAGGGTAACGGGAGTGTATCGATCTGCGGAGCCCACTGTACAGTCGACATGGAATCTGTGTATTCGATTTTGGATCTTATGCGAGTGGGTTTAGGGACAAGTTTTTTTCATTTGATCATTGTACGTGTCCCTTGCGCAGTGTCGTCGACGCCGCGCATGCAAATGTACAAGCATCCGGCCGCTACCCAATCTCATGTCCGGTCAGCGTCATACCTAATCTAAGATAGATTCTACGAAACTATAGATATGCCATGTTCAGACATAATCACGCTTATCGAAATCAATACTCATCGGCGCGTTATGTCAACTTCTGATGTATCATTCGTATTCAGCCGCTATGCCTTTACCTGCAGGACGCATTAGGAAACCATTACTATCGACGTAGTCCTTTAAATAAAGAATTTGTTGAACTTCCTGTTATAAAGTAACTTCCTTTTCCTTTAAGTAACCGGAATAATGATGATGAAATCAACAAAAAAAATATATTGCTAATAAGTATGCGTTTTTATTTAAAAATCTTTAAAAGAATTTTTAACTTCTTAAAAAAACAATTGCTAACTGTTGTGTTACGCATCTTTATTCGATTTGAAAACTTAAATATCTATTGTCTTATTAATGATTGTTTAACGATGTATGACAATGTCGTGAGGATGTTACTTTACCTCGTCTTATCTTTAAATGTAAATACTAATAGACAGTGTATTATAAACAATTATTACATATGACTACCTACCTAAAGATGCTACTGCCAGCCTATGGGATGTTAACATTGTCTGATTGTCCTTTTCGAATTCTTATACTCGTACTCGTAAAACCTTTGTTTTACAAGTGCCTTAAGGCTATCATAGCACCATGTATTTAACAAACAAGGTTTCACAAATCAAAATGTTAGTCTAATAAAATAGGTAGGGAGCGATGACACATTTTAATTATCAAATTGAATGACAGCTTTAACTGATATGTGAGTGTATACTACTTTATAAGTATAGTATTTAACTATGTTAACGTTGGCGACGAACGTAGCTTTTAGACGAGCATTGCCTGTATCTGTTGAATATCAATTGCCGACGCCTGCCCTGCTCCTGCGCCGCAACCTTGAAGACCCACGTGCT
Organism: Maruca vitrata; assembly: GCA_039566165.1. NCBI lineage: Eukaryota > Metazoa > Arthropoda > Insecta > Lepidoptera > Crambidae > Maruca > Maruca vitrata. The sequence goes on along the minus strand of CM076916.1, from coordinate 11,534,755 downwards.
TGCGAGCTTCAATGACGAGCGGGGATGACTGTACAATGTACATTATATATATATATATGCATGTTTAGGTACTACGACACACGACTATTTGGTCGATGAGCAATCTCTGAAAGTATATCGATGTTTGTTGAGTTCCACAATATCCCGATGATATTCGAAATTCGGAACTAAAAATCAGTTCGTTCGAAATAAGAATGGACATTGAAACTAAACATTTTACAATTTGAGGGTAAGTAAATAATAAGAAATATTATTATATTGGAATGTAATAAGACCGTAAACCGTATTGGTTTACGGTCCACGTGAGTATTTAAAATAAGTTAGATACGTCGTACGTACGTATACTTGGAACCTTGTGTCACACTAATATGTCGGTCGCGCTCTACATACTCATAAGTCAGCCAGCTAAAAGCTTCATGAACCTTTTATGGATATGACTTTGTCGGACGCAGTACCATATGGTTCAGTACAGATAAGTAAAAAAGTAATCTGTAAAATTGAAACACAATTCCAAGCGAAATCAGACTCGTCTTCGCAAAATCTGTGAGTCACGTTCAGCGGCCATGCAGCCAGTTAAATTCGGTCGATTTGCACGTTTTCGCTACAGCAAATATTGCACTTTCTATTGAGCTAGCGTGAAATGTGGGGCACATTTTCTCATAATCTGCTTAGAACGATTGTGCGTACTATTACTAAGGTTAACCTTAGCGGTATCCTTTCGCGGCACGACCGGCCTCGCGTAATCCAATATGGCCGGCCGGGCGCCACGCTTGGCTTGCACCAGGATCGCTGTTTAGTGACTACTACTTTAATAGCTGTATTTGCTTTGACAATCATGCTCTCCAATCTACACGATGACTCATTTATTAAAGTTACGACGATGAACGATCGCACGACCTTAGACACCAGCCTTACAATTGCGCCATGAAATATTTACCAAGTAAATGACGCATTAAATTCGATTTTTTTGATATTCGTGCCAATTATTCTACCGTAATTGAGAATTTCAAACGCACTTTTCGATTTTTTTTTATTATTTCAATTTTCATTGTATGTTTTGGGAAGACGGAATACTTCAAAAAGAAACGAGAATTGCTAATGTCAAAAGATGAGAGCTCTACATTTCTCTATAAACACCAAATAGATAGAATGAGGTTACGGCTATTACGTTATTCTTAAATCAAAAACCTAATAATCGTTTCTCCATTCAGTCCTTAATTAATTTGTTCGTAAGTCACGTCGCTAAATAATTTGTAAGAAAGTCGTCTAGACATCGCTCCAGAGGGTTATTTGCCCCGAGTGTGCGTCGGTGTCTGCAGAGGACACGCGAGCCACCTGTGCATACTTACACGCTGCGAATGCATTTCGCTACCGGCCTACGCCACTACCAATGCCAGGCTACTTGATGCTACTCGACATCACATACACATGTCCCCATTTTATTATTTAACAGCATAAGGTGCACATCCGGCATATCTAACTACGTCCCAGTATCTTGCATGTAAATGTGTAGGTAAAGACAGAGTAGATATTGAACTATACAGACTACATTTGTTACGAAGTTATAAGTTTCATAACATACTTATATAAAAAAAAACTTTTCTCCAGATACCGTTGCAAATTAATCTTTAAGCACCAGCACAATTAGCAATAAATGATTACGAGAAATATATAATGCACTTAATATTAAATACTATTACCACTACTTTGCACAAGATCGGGTAGTTAAATACTTTATTTATTCGGATATGTCTGTTTTAGGTACAGAAAATATACATACATTACATATTTCCTTAACGATGTAGGCATATGATTATATTATTTTTAGCACCAATATAAAGTTAGCTTCATAGCTACAAATCTCGCATACTGCATTTTCCTGTGTAATAAGAATACCAGTATCAAAATGCAATTAAGTAGGTATGTTTATAATGTTTGTAGTAAATTCATTATTATGCTGTTTTCCCTATCATGGGTCCAGCATTCCGGCCACAGGTATTTGTTACCAAGTTATATTGGGTGGGTATACAAATATGTCATTTCTAATTATAGACGAATTTCAAAGCAGTTTCCTCGATGGGAGTTTTCGATTGAGGTCACAGTCGCAGCGCGGACACACAAACTACTATCACAGTATAGGCTCAGCACGTCGTGAGTTAAATTCAAGTCCTTGTTGAACGCTAACCTATTATTAGCAAGGCAAAGCACTGGTTTAAGCAGCCCAGTATTAGAGGTAAACATTAAATTCTTTAGTAGTTAAGGAAGCGGTGGTAACTACCCAGTTAAGGAAGCGGTGGTAACTACCCAGTCGTGGAGATGAAAGCCTTGACTCAACAAATGCTTTGCTATCAGTTCGAGGAATAAACAGGCAGCATAACAATTTAGGTAACATGATGTAAGACGCTTACGTCTACTCTATCACTGCCAAAAAGGGTCGCCTTTTGTTGAGGCTGATTAAGTTTTGAATATACCGTTCTTTTATGATGATACTAGATCGTCTTTTTATGATCTATTTCTTAACCTGAAAGATTGAAAGTGACAGAGCTTACATTTTCCAAAACCAAACGTCAGGAAGATGTTGTAAACAAGAAGTCTGGTCTTCCTCGGCCACGAAGGACGCGCTTCGCCGGCGTTGGGCGCCGTGTGGAGCGACGTCAGATACTGGTTTTCCTGTTCGGGCCCGGTTATCTCTCCGTTGCCTTCACTGCCCCGGACTGCTATTTATAAGTCAGTAGAAAACGTGTCATGCCAGGGTTGGGGATAATTTATCTCTAGTTCCCTGTGATTTATGAATACTCTGAACTTATTGATTAGAAATGTTGAACACAGCTTGAATACAAATAAAGCTGCCATCGCGGCAATTATACGGGTAAAATAGCGGAATTGTGAATATATTGGAGAGGTCTTCTCTTTCCCAAACAATGAAGAAGTACAAAGTCTATAATTTTATGTCTATAATGTCGAGTTTATCTTATTATCATGGCGTGATTTGTTAAATAAGTATCATACTCATCGGTCGTACAATTATGTTATTTTAATTAATTGTTATATTATACACTTGCAACGGCACGATGCTTGATCTATCACGCATCATCGAGTCTCGACTAGCGAAGAGCTCTCCCGAACGGGGGAGATACACGCCCATTAGAGTAAGTTCCATAAATATCCACATTAACCGAGAACAGATGGTGTACGATTCATGTGTTAAATCTATGGCGCGACGGTTGGCGCGATTTGAGGCCGCGGGAGTCAACGCCACTGCCAAGGTCGACCGCCGCGTCGCGCGGTGCAGTACCTACGCCGACCCTCGATAACGAACGATACATCGGAACTGCTCACAACACATAGCCAAAAGCGACGTGATGCACATTGTCTTTTAGAATTATGTAATTCTAGTTTCAACATTAAGTCTTAAAAGCCAGCCAACTACAATCGGCCAATTAAGTGCTCGTATGCTAACGGTCGTATTGTAGACGAATAATTCATTTCCAATTGAAAAAAATATTGTCGACGTTGGAATTACCCCTCGCTTAGCCGTAACTTATCAAAATCGCATGGCAGGTAGAAGAGATAAATAGAGTACAACATGCATTTTTTGCATGAGACTTAAAAATAGTGTTGCAGTAGGTCTATATTTTAATAACAGTTTAACCAGTAATAAAAATAACATTTGCCAAACCTTTCAAAACTGTCATTCTCCGATAATAATAACTGCACAAATACCTCATAAAGATACCAAGTATATTTATCTCTGTCCGATAGTATGACTTAACTCTTTTAGGTGTACCGCCGATAAAACAGGACCTAGATCGTTCCAAATAATCTCTACTCTACTCATATTAAGTAGATAGATACAGTTGTTCGCAACACATGAAAACACTATCACATAATTATCTAACTCCTATCGCTAAATATACTTAAGTCTAAAACATCAGTACACTCGAATGTTACTCTAACGAATTATGAGTTATAATTATGTCTTTATCCTAACATAATATTGGGAAAGTAAAGAATACGTTATAGGTAGCTACACTATCCCATAGAAATATGATCACATATTAGGGGGACTAACAATAGCCATCGGGGCAATAATAACGTCCCCAAGTACAAAGCAGATTATATATGTTATGGACCAAGTGATTAATGCGAGCATTATTAATAATGCCCGAGCATTGTGTATAATGTCTAGGCCTATCGGGCCAAGTGATTAATTATTATTTAAACTTTATTATTTATCACAATGCGCGGGCATTATTATATGGCTATGTGATAATTGGGCAATATGATAATTGTGCGTTATTTGAGATGGTGCGGGGAAAGAAGATCGCGTGACACGCTTAGACCAATCACATACAGCCGTTCAGCGCGCGTTTCGTGTGACATACCTTATATTTTCGCTATAAAAATATTACGAGGGATGTCGATTGTCTAAAATCGAAATGATTGTCGTTTATTTAAACCTTTGTGAGAGCTGCGAAAAAAACGAAGCGTCCCAAAAAAAGGATTAGTTGTGAAACCAATTCTTAGCGGTGAACTAAATGCAAGATGTCATGTAGACCTAATTGACATGCAGTCGCATATTGTGAGTCAACCATAAAAGAGAGACATATGTTCCTGCGGGGTTTTTTTTAGACAATTTTATGTAAAATATTTCAGTCATACATGATGTCTATGTTACTTTAACCATAAAGGCTGCACACGCGACGGAAGTTTAAAAAATGGAGTAACTTCTCCCGTTTTCCCAACATTTCCCTACACTATTCTGCTCCTATTGAATGTGGCGTGATGATAAGTATTGTTAACCTGCCCAGGAGTATGAAGATTAATTATACCAAGTTTCGTTAAAATCCGTTGAGTAGTTTTTGTTTCTATAAGGAACATACATACAGACAGACAAAAATTTTACTATGGTTACTACGTATCGTACGTATAAATTTCTTGTACAGAATTGACCTCTCCACAGATTTATTATAAATATAGATGATAATAATGATTAAAGTTTATTCTACATAATATGTTTGTATTACTCTGCCCAAAAGGTGATAAACATTATGTATAATGCCCGGTCAAAGTGATTATTTGAATAATTATGATTAAATTGCACTCTCATATTGGGCATTTTTCATAAGGACCGGGCAGTATGTATAATGCCCAATTTATCATTTGGTCCATAACATATACAAAGCAGAACATAAAAAAAAACAATTTTGGACAACAAATTGGGCAACATCGAGAAAATCGCGAATCTGAAATTATAATTCCTATTATTGATTTAGCTTGTTAAAGGCCTTCTTAAATACTCAAAAACCGATGCGCGAATTGCGAGATCATAAACTAAGTACGCGTGCGTAGTGGGCGGCATTATTTGGGTAAGATACGCAGATGTAGTTGACTGTTGACATTTTCCATCGTTGTGCCCAAATTATCGATGCTTACCTACTTACCACAGGATACCTTAGTAAAAATACAAGATACAGAATCGTCAGCTAAATCACGGCGGGTCCGCCGGCATCGCTGGTCGCGTTTGGATCACGGTCTGTTACATTGTAGCTAGATGGAAAGGCGCGCGGTGTAAATTCGCGAGCGGTGCAGGGGGTGAACGCTCGCGCGAACCGGTCCCGGCCTCCGCGAGGGATCCTCGCGGGAACGAACATCACCGCACCGAACCGTATTTGTAAATCAATCTCATCGGATCTCGACTATCCACCGATCCTATACCAACCATGATTCAAGTTAAAACATCGTCTCCTAACTTCTAACGACTCCGCACTTCTAACGTTACACCACAGATAGTAATTTTAAATATTTGTATGTACTCCACTAATAAAGATTTTACCAAGACATACTTAATAACTTAATGATAGTCGTACAATAAGTAATTAAACCCGCGCGTCTGTGAAAACATTAATGTTCCTATACAATATTTTATTACACTGAATAGCATGCGAATGAATGGACTCACTAGATTTGTTCTCAGTACGTGAACAACAAAAAATACGTTTTAGATACCTCAGTATATTTCCAATAAACGCAATACATATTATAATCTATCTGCAACTTTATCATTTTTATCATGAACGGTCACTGTTAAGGTATTTGTCATCGTTTAATCAAAAATTATATAAAAACATTTCCATGTTAAAACATTTTGTTCACATGAGAAGGAAATTAATGAAAGTTTCCTTAATGTCAGGCTACAAAATCACTTTTAACGTTAAATTACAAATTATTTTATCACGATTTGTCAAGTTACTAATAATTTAAAAATTTAACATGAATTCTATTAGGTCTCTTTTTTGACCCACGCTCTGCTCGTCAAAATGACGCAAAATCGCCAGAGGATTTTATGATTTTCCTGGACTGAATAGCAGTTAGTGGAGAACTAATTTTAGATAACTGGGTGGATTCGTTTGTTATGTGTTAATCAAATTGATCAAATTTTCACAAGACTTGACTGATATAAATTTTTAAATATGTGCCATTTATTTTTACCAGATATTTATATATATTTTTTCTATGACTATGATACTTAGGATTTTTTCTTTGTCGCAGGGAACAACGGGAAGGAGAAAGAAAATGCTCGCAGCAAGGAGGCGACGTCCCCCGCAGCCCGCTCCGCCAACGGTCAGTGATTTTCATTATATTTTACCTCAGACCGAGTAACAGCTAAAGGGAATGGGAATTAATAAAAGATGACAACTTGAGAGCGATACTTTAACGATAATAGAAATCCTCGCAGCTGAGTTGATTTAAAAATAAACAATCCATTCGCCGATTTACAATCGTATCATGACGTAAGTTTGTGGTGTGCCTATCATAAACATGGTATTGAGGATGTTGTATTCGTTACAAATTTAATTTTATAATTACTTTTATTTATTACATTCCCTACATTTCCTCCGAGATTCCAGGCATTCCAAGGTACACCTATCTATTTCGGTAGTTCAATAGTAGATACTAAAAAACCGATCCATATGGAATCCCAAATCAAAATTGCTATCCTAGGTTTGACAATGTACACCTACTATTGCGATCCAGGAATCAGACAAAGTAGGTGAGTTGAAAATGATTTGATAATAATTTACTTCTTACAAAATTGATTAGTTGGCTCATTGAAGAGTGAACGAGAGGATGGTTGCCATGACGATAATCGCGTGTTGAGCTTGAATGGGTGGTTAATAATCGAAGTTGGCATCATGGAGCGAATGGATCGGAGACGGCGCGGCGAGGGGAGCACATGGCGTCCCGGGCCCGCCGCGCACGCGCGCGCCACCCTCGCGGCGCCCTCGCCCCAACCGCTCGCGCCCCGCGCCCCGCGCCCCCGCGCCCCCGCGCCCCGCGCCCCCGCGCCCCTCTCTGCAGGGGCGACAACGACTCGGGAGAATACCCCATCCTGCCGCATTTTTGCGGAAATTGGAATCCTCCCTAGATATTTGACTGCCAAGCTTACGCCAACAATAAGGATTTCTCAACCTGTAATATAACGGGGGAAATGCATTGTTTTTGATCGACATCAAAACTTCTCAAAATGCTCTATATGATATGAGAATCGAAGCTAAATGTATGTATATTATACGGAAACATAGTAAATATATGTATATTATACTTAGTTTATATATAGCCTTCATGTTTGATTAACGGTTCGTAAATCATGAAAACGATTTAATATACACAGATGACACGAAGCAAAACAATGACCCGCGGTGTAACGACGCAGTTTACATTACTCTGCACACTTATAGCTACCAAGATACTTACAGACGATAATACTGACAGTTGTGATGTTATAGTTCACATCTCTCTATAATTATAAATTTGATAGCAAAACAAGACTTACGTTACGATGTATGAATAAAATGTTACACCCACGTTCTTTTCATCATTCCAACGAGAACTTTACTAGGTATATTTCTACGGGATGGGGACTGATAAAAGAGGATGTTCTACTTCCGTCCATATTATTTTAAAAGAAATTAACTTCCTGAATTCGTTGCTGAAACTCTATGATGAAATATACTTAGTGTTCAACATTAGCGGAGTACGATTACTTTTGAAATCTTAACGTTATCAGAGTGTAACAATGTAACACATTACATTCACGTATTCCGATCTAAAAACGAGACTATTCTCTTAGACATAATATAACGGAATTGTTTACCTAATAGATGAGAATATTGGAAAACTATCCAGCTATTCGGTTACTTCGACGAATTTAATTCTTATTTAAATTATAATTATTGTGTTGGCTGTTCATAAAATTTCCAAGTGAGATCGTAATTGTGTCGGATCTGTGCCCAAAAGTAGTCCCCAATTTTTTAAATTTTCTTATATATTTTTCAAATGCAGCATCACCTAAGTAGAAAATATATCTAGTAGTTAGGTATTTGGGGTGAGTGTGCCCCCGTATGTTGTAGTACGTTAAACGACAATGAAAACACGTAGAGCCAATAAAATATATACACAATCTATGAATATTTTACCTTCTTCGATGAGAAGAATAGACAGATATTTAATAAGCATTTAACGCTTCCGTAACACTGATAGGCACGGCAGCGGTGCCCGACCACCTTATTTGAGACATACTCGTAAGTATGCAGCATCGAGTAGGTAGGTGCATACTCTACTTAATTGGTTGGTGTCTTTGTGTCCATTAAAATGTTTGGGTGAGCCAAGTGTCGAGGAATTTGTTAATTGATGTACTGACTCGCTTTTATCATCAGTGACCGAGATAACAACCTTTTGCTGGCTAATTGTTTAGAAAGCAAGAGATTATAAGTGGGGACGACTAATACTACTCATTAAAACTAGTATATGCAGTAGTAATTGGTGAAAATACATAGGTAGGTTAGGTACTAGCAAATAGGAAGTTTGTTTGTAGGATCTACGTAGATCAAGTGAATAGATAGAGTACCAACATAAATATGTTGCATCATCATTAGCCCATATACTTCCCCACTGCTGGGGCACGGGTCTAGCCTAAACTCCCTAGTTTCAGTGGATGTATCGCACTTCGACAAGGCCTTAGTCGAAAAATATATAAAAAAATTCAATTGTATTTATAGGACATGATAGAACTTCCTGAGAGTGCATGAAAACTATCTGAAGTCGACTATGAATTGTCATTATAAATATATTTGTGTACTAATTAATATAGGTTTTGTAAAGTGGAACGCACTAATTACTTTAAAGCATGAAAGTGCACGCTACACCTGTTCTTTCAATTCCCAATAGGTAATTCACAAACGAGTAGGTGTGTATCGTGTGAGCGACCTCATTATTAAATGTGGAACAATTCTAATTTTTCACCCTTCGTCACACCCACACAATTTGGCGTTTATTCCCAGTCAACAGCTGCTGGTAAACATTCACGTCGTATGCAACATTTGGACCCGTTCCAGTGGAATACCTAACTCTGTCGATTTGAAACCAAACACCCTATTCCAGTTATTAGCATAATTTTGATTATAACTCCTATTAGCCAGATCAAAATTTAATCAACAATCTATCAATGAAAATTTTATTCAAACATGAAATACATTCTGAATAATGCAATATATATCAGCATGGATTATCATGGATATTATCCAACTTTTTTATAACATGTCTTCAAAACATTCATAAGCAAGTCTATAACTTTCAGGATGAGTGATTCATGATGGATCAGTTATGGAACCTTCATACGTATGTTTCGCAACAAGGATCAACGAATAAGAATACCGAGTTCAGTAATGCGCAATGAAATCATATACATATTTTTATTATACAGATAATAATTTGATAGAGCGCTTGCTCATTTAGTAAAGATGGCAGTGGTTTGGGGTCGTCGAACTATACCTACCGTTGGTCTACAATTAATAATTCATGTTGTAATGGCGGCTGACCGCGGACACATTTGGCGAGCAGCCTTTTTTCACACTTGCCATTCGATGCGTTAATTCTTCCTTCTTTCAACTACGTTCAGTAACTAACGACGAACTAGCAGGATCCGTACATTAATCTGATATTTAATACGATTATAATATCTAGTACGTACTTATAAAAAAAATTCTATCATTATTGTATCTAATACTTATAAGAAAAACAATGTAGCTATTTTGATATCGCATGAACAATAATAAGATTTAGATATTGGTTTTTAATGTCAATTAGAAACTAGGTATATGAGACAGTTAAAAAGTTTGATAATAATTTAGCAATTACATAACTTACAATCTCTGTAATTAGGAACACATATTATCTTTCTAAACAAAATCAAAGTACTTTCTTGTGCATGAGACCAAAGCTGCATGCAAGGCTTTGGCATAGCTTGTTGATATCTCATCTTAATCGTCCTATTGATGTTAACTTTCAAGTCGAGCTTATTGGTGAACTTATTTGTTAAACAGTTGTCTAAAGTGTGCCGAGAGTCGGCCTCGGGCGGGTCCCACTGGTCTGGCAGACCCGTTATTCTGAGAAAGTAGACCCACGCGCTCTCCTACAACCGGCTGCGGCCGGAATGCGAGCTGACGAAAAACACATCACAACACGGATTCCTAAAATCTGCAAAACTCTGCACTACTCTATAAAAATGACTATTCGCGAAGATACGGTGTCCATGCATGACTTTAAAGAGCCCAATTATCTAATGAACAAATTAGCATCGTTAGGCAGGAAACTTCTCTGTCTTCTTATTACCTACGCATGTTATGAACGCCCGTGCTGCTGCTAATTAGTGCATTCGTCTATCATTTTGCCACAGTTAACAGTAAGTCGCTGTGTGATCATTGGTTTCGGTAACGAAATAATTCTAGATCTAGTTATGTCTCTAAGTGAGTAATTAGTTATCATAATTAACAAAAAAACATTCGACTTGTCTACACAATATTTCGGTTGACCAAATATCTCACGCAGAGATAATGGCTTATTATATTGACAGTTCTTTTTATAGTTGTTTCTATATAAGTCGTAGATTAATCATACTTGTAGGCAGTTACTTGCTTAAGCATATCAATCATACAGTACAAGCAACAAGATAACCCTCCCTCTTCACATGTGAAATTAAAATGTAATTATGCACTTACTTTTTCAGAAAGTGAGGTAGATTACAGTTCTTTGACTTTCCATCTTGCAGAATCGTGATGAATGATTTACCTTACCTCACCTTCCTGTAAAATGGGACACGAATAAGTTGATTGTACCACACACTTATTAATAAATCATTGATGTGAGGAAATATTACTAGAATATCACAGGGTAGCTAGCCGGGTGGCGACATGCCGGTGGAACGCGAGAGGCGGGGACAAGGCCAGCTGCATTAGCCGGGGCCTGATGGCTATAAGAATGGGTTCAGTCTTAGAAGACCATGTCCTTTTTATGTTACTTACTGGCTGCTTACCTAGGTATGGAATTGTTTTATGGGGAAATTCTTATCACATCACATAAAAAAAATCGCCTAATAAACAAAAACAATGCATAAAAGCAATATGTAATGATGAACCTCTCACGTCATGTAGGCCACTTTTTAAAGAACTAACAATGTAACAATACCCTGCTTATACTACATGTATGATAAATGGGATTTTGTTCGAAACCATCAATTTTATTTTAAAACTAGATACCTTAACAAATTATTTCATAATTCGGTGGCAACAAAGCTTTATGGTAGGTAGAAATAGCCATCAAATGGGAGTAAAAATATTTAACAATATTTTGTTGCCATTTATAGAATTGAATAGAATAGAAGAATTGTTTATTTGGTGCAAATGTATACAAATATGGTAACAATTGTCTTAAACTAATCTTAAAAATAAAATAAAAATAGTACCTACCAAATAGGTCCCCGCTCAGCTATTGTCGCGACACAGTGTGCCACAACGCTGGTATTCTGCGGATACCCTTACGATTTGATGTTGAATTTGTTAACAAATAATAATGATATTTATTATTAACTTGTTTTGGCGATTGACCATTATTTGATTCGATTATAATCAAAACCTTCCATAGGAAGGTAGTACTTTAGTTACTGTGATACAGAAACTGTAAGTATTTAAATAAGATAATACTCAAACAAACTAACATAGAGTAGGCATAGAAACTTTTTATTAATGCCTAAGTAATAAATTAGTTCTCAATTACTCACTTAGAGGGCTATAGCATATAGAAATAGTAATTAGCAAGAATGTTATTATTATTCATACGGATGTTGATAAAAGGTTAAACGAGGAATTTATCTGTATATTGACCTGCAGGCTGATTGTTTAGGTACATGTGAGAGGATTGATTGATTTATTTCTATGTTAATAAATGTTTTGCTCTTGTTAAGATAACAATTTATCTATCACGAACTAGCAAGTTGTTTCAAATAATTGCATTGCATAATGCATATAATATCTACGCTCCTAGCGCTCAATTCTCCAGGCAGATCCCCACCTAAGGTTAATATCACATTTATTTTGTCTGAATGTGAGATATTAAAAAAAGAAATGTGAGAAATGTGGTGCGCCGGCGCAAGTGGGGGATCATGTTGCGGATACAAGAGACGGCGCCTGCGCCTTCAGCCGCGGTCGCTGCGGCTGATAGTATACATTTGGCACAGGGTTTCCTCAAGTGGATACTATGTAACATACAAAGTTACAAGAAATAAACTCCTATTTCGAAAGTTCCCTCGAACGTAATCCATAAGACTCCAGAACTGAGGACTGTGCCACATACTTACTTCGCAACCCTCCTCGGCGAATAAATTACTTAAGTCGAATTAACGCAGCGGAATTTAGTAGGTTGTTGAATTTAGTATTCATATTTTTGAATAGGTACTTTCCTAAAAATGTTTTACGCGTCGTGCCATACAATTTTAAAAAAACGCAACTTCAATTTTAAAAGGCCTACAAATTTATCTAGTATATATTTAGGTATAAGGAAAAAATGATATCGAAGTAAGACACATGTGCACTTTTAGATCATTGTGGGTAGGTAGTAGGTACAACATACCAACATATGAAACGAATGCAAAAAAATACTACAGTAAACTTTATTTTTATTAATGTTAAAAGGTTGATAAGTAAGTGTGGATACGTGCTACTAAATAAATGATTCAATAACGCGGTGTATAGTAAAGTACTACATTAATCTCCTTTTATTAGGTACTTGGTATTTTAGTGAGTGAGTAATATAGGTATTCCGCAATCTTTTTGGTTGTAGAAATTAAAACTTTTAAAAATGACATCGTATAAGACGCCGCAGGGTCGCGTCAAGGACATCAGAGTCCATTTATCTATATATAACGACACGTCAGCAATAATCCAAAGCAAGACGGGTAGACGGGCAGGGCTGGCGGCTGCGGGAGAGCGCGGAGGCTGCGATCAATATGTGCGGGCGCGTCGCCGCCGCGCGCCGTCGAAAGCGAACGCACCGACCTCGCTGCCCTTCACCGCAGTGTCGACGACCCCTGCCCTCCCCCCCCCCCCTCCCTCCATCACAACCACCGCCCCTCACCTCAGCCCTACACATTTCGTCCCCAACCATCTTCGTGACCCGATTATTTAAAATCTCCCATTGTCGCCGCCTCCCGGAGTTCTTTATAACTCGAAACAAACATGTTTCCTAAATTAATCACTTAATACTGAGATAACGTCAGCCAGGATGTATGATTAGAATTGTATATAATTGTACTGTAATTGACGAACTTGATAGCATAAAACTGCTGAAAAATTAAACGAATAAGTTTATAAGTTGAGCTCCTTTGAGGTCGTGTAAGAAAAACAAGTCCTACCTAATTCATTATTTATTTAGGTAGGTACCAATCCTATTTATTGGACGGTGTTTTATTTAGCTTGTCCCGTTTTTATTCATGAAAACACGTCGATATTGGAGATCTAATCCACACAAGTCTAGCCAATGAACTTGAATCGACCTCCACTGACTCCATAAATAACTACAAACTTACAACATTATTATACCTATTATTTACTTGGAATACAACAAAGTACGTTTTTTAATTGAAATTCAGCAGTTATTGAGAAGTAGGTACCTTATAATCTTAACTTTACTTTCATCTCCGGTGAGGTGCAATGCGCAATTTTAGTAATGACCATTTAATCTGATTTATTTGTGTAATTAAACATATTCTTGGAAGATAAGACTAAACAGAGTTCCCATATTATATAAGCGTTGTAAAGGGTCATTTCGAAGGTTGGAGTCAAATGTCGAGATACTAGGGCAGCGGCCGCTACTATTTTAGGCAGCGCGCATGGCATTTGGGACGCGTGCTGGAAAATACCTACCTACTTACTGATCTATTCTTGGATGTCCCACTGAGTTTCGACAGAACTACACTAAACACAATTGCATGTATGTTTCAGTTAAAAAAATCGCATCTCATTGATAAAACGGCTTATTAATTTGTAAGCCTACCTATGCACCTACTTAATGCATGAGAAAATAACAGACAGTTTATTGAATCTTGAAAGAAATCATTTACGGTCTCTTGAGCTTAAAATTAATTCATGTCTCTATCCAGTACGCGAAGTAAAAAAGTGCAGTTAATTAGGTTTGGCTGTGTTGAGCACCGACCGGCTATGCAAGAGAACGGAGAAGTTAACGTTTTTCGTCTACAGAAATAATGAGTCAATGTAACGGTATCGACATATAGCATTCGCAAATTGGGCTACTTTCTACCTACCTGTGTAAGAAATAAAGTTTTTTCAAAATGCATTGTATTCGATTAATAGTACCTTACCTATGTTAAACGAGTGCCTACTTATTTATACTCATATTATAAAGCCGACGAGTTTGTTTGGAAGCGCTAATCTCAGGATCTACTGGGTGGAAGGCCTTATATAACATCACGCTGCGACCAATAGGAGCAAATTAATAGTAGAAAATGTGTAAAAAACGGTGGAAAACGCGGACGACGTCGCTGGGACAGCTAGTTAGTCCTAAAATATTTTAAAATATTCTTTAATCAAAAACAATAAATAAGATAATGAGACTGTCCCGCTGAGCGCATGCCGTCGCTGTATTTCGCATCTCACGCAATTGCTCCGCTAGTTATCGACCGCCCGCTGCGGCGCGACGCTATGTGAACGCACACTTGACATTCGCGTACTCCCGGCCGGTCTCTGCCCTCCTCACACCCCTCTTGTAGCCTCACCGAAAAGGCACAATCATTTGTCATTACACAACTTGGTTTACAAATACTGAGAAGGCTGACACCGTAATGCAAACTCCAATCGTAAAATTGACAAATTTTCTCCCAACTAGTCCGTTAATTATCATAATGACCCCGCGACGTTTATTTCAAGTACCTACTAGAAATGCATTTTAAAAAACAAATTATGATAACAAAATTAACAGGAAACTCATATCGGGTGGAGCCGATTGCACTTGCGGATGTCGCTTATCGTCACAACTAAATAACTTTTTTTTGTTAACAGGAGAGGAGCACCCCGGACAGAAACAACGCAAAGGATTCTTCAGGAGCCTATGGAAAAAATCTCGCCATTATTCATTAGAGCATCCGTGATGCGATAAAGCCTTTTTAATTTGTTGATCGTGAAGTTGCCACGGCTTGAACATTGATATAATACAATATTAACGAACCAAAATTTATAACACCATCAAACAACTTTATTTGTTTTTTGTTGTAATAAGATACGTCAGTCGAGTCTAATTCTAACGCGACTTCACTACAAAGTCTATTTTATAATGTACCTACGTCGAGACACTTTTGTATTTATATAAGCTTTAGAAAATATTGTAAAAAGGCTACGAGGCGTTGGATATGGATATAATATTGGTATAATGAATTATGGACCTACCGATAAGAATGATAATTATGATTATTTTTGAGATAAATGATTGCCTACTCGGCCTCAATGCTTGCATGCTCCATGATTCAGAGTCGTATTCTTAACTGTTGGCTTGTTGAACTTGCGAATGTTTGTTACATTGTATAGTGGTATTATTAATTTTACTAATGTTTATTGTATCAACGCATAATTTATTTCTAAGACCATTTGTACTACATTTTCCTTTCGTATAAATAACTAGTGTAGAAATGTAGATAACCACATAGTAGTACCTTCGACAAGTTTTGTTGGAAACTTAGTCGTCAGTTTAGAAGTATTACGTACGTGTAAAATTTTTAGCATTATTTGTATTCAAAAAATGCATGATAGGACTTTACACACAACAATCGGATTTGCCGCGATTTCTGTAACATAATGTAGAACTAGGATGGGTTTCGTGTGGTGGTATTTTTATGGAACCACTGGATAGGCTATTGCTACGAGTTTAACATTTTATACCAATCCTTGTATTCGAGTGTACTTAACTCAATAATATTGTAGATTTTGTCAAAAGAAAATAAATTATGTTCATTAGCAATATTCACTCTGACTTTTATTGTTTTACCTACCTATATTGAAACACAAGTAAATCGAGGCTGGAAAAAAGGAGTGGAGGCGGAAAGAAACGAATCAATATAATACAAATCATTTTATTATTAGATAGACACAGTTCCCATCGCTTATCAGAAACAATGTACAAAGCTATAGTAGTAATATCAAATATAAACAATATGCACCCTTCGTTTACTGCAAGCCTTGTTTCAGGATACAGGGTAATTGAGCGCTTCTAGTTTCTGTAGCCAAGACATTAAGAACAGAATGCAAATGTTTATTACTCACTACACAACATGATAAATGCGGCGCAATTGAAAGAAAGCATAGCAGAAGTCTGTGCCGCGGGCGGCGCCCGCGCCTCACTGATGTATGGGATATTACTCACACGATGGTTCCAGTGGGACTAGAGATTTTTTAATTAAAATTGTAATACTTGGGTTACAGTGTCTTTCATTTGTAACAAGCCCTTACTACACAAATGCTTATTTTGTAATTATATATATAAAGTCGTATAATATTGTTACAGTAATTTCATTACGTGGTTATTATACTTCTAATCAAGCATCCTTATGTCCAGATGATCTACTGATTTACAAGAAATTCATAAAAATATCCATGGTACGATTTTTGTTGCGACATGTTCCAAGATGCTTGAAGAGAAAACCTAAAAAAATCTCTATACATCATGCTTTGAGACCTGCTTGCAAAGCTGAATTATGCTTCACTATACGGGTCAAGGAAAGCAAATTTTAAAATACAATTTTAAACCAGTTTACAGTAACAATCACTCTGTGGAAGCGGTGAGCGGTATAAAAAATAGGTCCAGATCCGCAAAGTAATTGTATCTGCACAGTTACTAAACGCATCAGACACTGATACTGATGACGCCATTATTTATCAAATATCAAAACAAATGAACGGTCCTTATCACTTTATAGAATATACAAAATGCATGTTACTTATTTCCCTGTGGAAAAAATATTATCTTATAGTATTCTTAGATCACGGCGCGCTTCGATCTGAAAAAGAAATATCTAATTGAAGAACTGCAAGAAATAAACCCTTGTTACTCAATTTGAAGTTTTATAGGGAACTTAAATAATAAAAGAAACGCTCACCTCTAATAACCACAGGTAATTAAATAATCTCCTAACTTCTCGACTACGGATGCGGCTTGCTGGGGTTGGATGGGTTCTTCATACAGAGAAATGACGACGGCTGCAACAATAACATATAATATGACTAAAACACAATAGAGAATCAGCGAAATATATATTTGTGCAGCTTTGGAAGACTATTTATTTGGTATTTTATAAAGCAATATTGTTCTAAAAATTCTAATACAATTTGTTTAATCTATACTAATAATAAATCTGTAATGGTCGGTCATGGAGTAAATTTTTATAGGCTCAATACACCGTGAAATTTTAGTGGTTGTTTTCCCACAGTAAAATGATTCTATCTTAGTAGTACAAAAGATGTGTGCAGTTCTTTTTTGGTAAAATCAATAAATGCCGGTTTTACGAAAGGTTTAACCGTAACTCGAAAACACGTTCGAACCGCTTTACGACTTAGGGTGTAGAGCTTCTTTAGTTTTAAGCATCGATTTCATGCGGCAAGCAGTTGAATACGTCACATCTTCAAAAACAACGATAGCTTTTCTCGTTTTCGAGTTGGAAAATTATTATTCTGAAAAATCGAAAAAAAAAAAAAATTTTTTTTTCGAGGAAAATTTGCATGATTCGATAGTATTACTAAAGGCAAGTCGTTCTGCCACGGGAAAACAACCACTAAAATTTCACGGTGTATATGATACTGATACTAATTTCACGATTTTTAGATTTTTTTTCTGTATGTGTGTATGTATGTATGTTCCTCCATAACTCTTAAACCAATTATCCGAATTTGATGAAATTTGGTATAAAAACACAGCTGACAGCAGACATCTGAGACACAGGATAGGCTATTTAAATTCTAGCTCCAGTTAAGATAAGACGTGGCCCCCATGCAAACCTAATTGTAAAAATCTAAATGTACGCGCAGTCGCGGGCACAGCTAGTTCCTACTAAAATTATTTTACTTTTATCCTTAGGGTTCTTTGGTATTAAAATGTATGTATCTGGTTGCATTAACATCGAATTAATTGTCTCTAGATCCTTTATACATGTAAAAAAACAAGATTCAATCAACATTAAGGCAGTAAAAGTTTATTTTCATACAAAAACGAAATATTACTTGAAACGGAACCAAAACGAAAGCCTAAAAAATAATAAATATGGTGAATTGCTAAGCTTTTTGCAAAAATAATCACTTTTACATTTTCACCATATTGTACGGGACCCTCGGTGCGCGAATCAGATTCACACTATTTTTAAAGTACCAGAATGTTCAATTCAGTAACACAAAAATAAATAACTATGTTTTCTTTATAACAAACAAATGAAGACTACACTACAGCCGTGTGTATGCAGAGCACTTGGAGGAGAGAAATATCGCACCACATGGTTTCTGTGGCATGAAGTCGCCGTAATAACGCTGACTGGTGACAACAGCGCACGAACTCGTGCTAAGTCCATGTTGCCTCAAATATCGAGTGACGCAGTTCATTCCCATGACTATCATCATATTATCGGGGTACTCACCTTGCTGCGTTTTCATGCAGTGTACGCCGACTTTGCCGAGCTTTGCGCGTATGATACGGTCTGTGCCACTGAGGTAGATGTATCGTGAGCCCGCTATCGTCACACCGCCGCTCGTTAGGAGTGATTCATTTTCGAATCCTGCTACTATCTTCGCAACTTCATCTTTTGATATCTGTTGACAATTGAAACAATATTGTGAAACTAATCTACTGGGGTAGTAAAACAGTGATAAAAAAGTACATATAATGATATTATGACTCGTTGAGACAACGAAAGGGATCAAATAACATTTCGTGAATATGTGAATGCGCAGCTCCTCTCTCGACGAGGTCTAACACTGATCAATCGATAATGCCTAGTGCAAGTTAATGTATTTATGAAGAACAAAAGTTAAAAATAAATTGTATGCAATATAATTATCGCAAAAACGAAACGATAACGATTTTTACTAGGCTCTAATTGATATAATATTAAATTACAGTATTTTAGTACTATTAGTCGTGTTACG
Organism: Maruca vitrata; assembly: GCA_039566165.1. Classification (NCBI taxonomy): domain Eukaryota; kingdom Metazoa; phylum Arthropoda; class Insecta; order Lepidoptera; family Crambidae; genus Maruca; species Maruca vitrata. The sequence continues at coordinate 11,515,226 of CM076916.1, read as the reverse complement.
ACTTAATTTTGAAAAGTCTCTGCGAAAGACTAAACTCTTCACTGTCAACAACAGTCGCTCGCCCACCATAATCCATATTGATCAATTAATTATATATCTATTTGTGGAAGGAATACGGCTGGTTGTTGTAGAAAATTTTTTTTCGCCTTCGTTCGATGTTCTTAACTCAATTTTGTTAGATTTTGCAACAATAGTAATTGTTCTCAAGGGCAGTCGTTATTATATTCAATTACTAGTGTTAACCTTCCTGGGCTCCATCATAATTTGCAATATTGATTTTTTGATTTTGGTTGGGGTGTGATCAAACAAGGTGTCGCAGAGCTCATTCTCCTTCAATTTGTTCCAAAATTAATGCCTATAAAGTATCAGATTAGAATAACTAGCAAAGCGGATGGAGACTGCGATCAATTTATTATTAGGCCGTAACTCCTACTTGGTTCGTAAAAGTTCGATTAGTTTATTTTTTAAAACCAGCTTGATTTTTTGTTTGTACTAACTTAAGTTAGAAGTGGAAAACTACGAACTTCGTACGCATGTGGTGTACTGACGGAAATTACCGTATGTTACGGTCAATTCTGCTAGTAAATGAAGTCAATATAAAATATAGTACCACATTTTAGGTATCTAAAGGTTTTCACCTTAATAATAATATCGATAAAAATAATTTTGCGTTAAGAATAATTCGGAAGCATGGCAAAGGTCATAAGTTCATTGACCTGTAAGATCGGAAAAGCACTTTCGACTTTTTATCAAGAATATGATTCTAAATGCGTGTCCTCTACATGTGTCCTTCCCCTTCTAGATAACTTAGCAGACAACTTTATTTGTTTTAGTGTTAGAAACAATCCCAATATCTTGAATGAGCACGGTCGATTCACCTGGCCGTGACCGAGAAATTTTGTGAAGATTTTACCACTACAAATACAAAAATTAACGATCGCTCTGCAGAACTGGTCTGGTCGCATACTAGTATTATAAATAGGAATTTATTATATTCCATACTAGCTGGCCTCTGCGACACCGTTCGTGACGAAATAATAGGGCTGATTTTGGCAGAGTTTGAACTGAAAATAAATATTAGAAAGGCGGATTGAATGTTCAATTTATTAGATCTACTAATTGCGAAGAAATAGGACTTCATGATTTTGTCCAGATGGTATTAAAAGCCATAGGTAGGTACTACATTAAGCAAAGCATAAGGGCGTATCCTATTCAATTTAGCGTGTCTCTAGCCCTGGGTTTAGATGTTGGCAGAAGCTTTTTCAAAGGCACACGAAGGGAAAACATTCCAGGTGCTGCAATAGTTATAATTTATAGGATTACGTCATCTCAAAAAGCTAATCGCAGGACTGCCAACGAACGTTCTTAGGTCGATGACGAAAGTAATATTAGAATCAACACAATACAAAATACATATATTACGTAGCCAGTTTATAATAAATAAATAATCAAGACAAAGAAATGACAAATTTTGATCGTTGGTAGTAAGATGTTCCGATACCGCGGCTGGCCAATATACGTTAAATGCAATGCACGTGGTCAAGGGAACGACGGTTGCATTTATTATAATTACACGCATACGAATATGCACTGTGCAGCCTGTATGAACTTTTAGATAATATGTGAAACAATTATTATTTCCCTAAAAAAATGGCCATAGATCATCAATCAAGACAAAATGGTACAATCATCACAAAAATTAATGGAAACACAGCTACGATTATGTTTAGACGACATCGTTCGCTTCCCAAGGGTTTTCGGTCTGACCAATTATTTTTTGATAACAACAGATTGATTGGACAAAGACAAACGTATGACGAATAATTAATGTTTTACACCCTGCCTCTTATGAATCAATTAGACTAGGCAGTACGATAGGTAGCTTTACCAGGGAAAAAAATGCAAATTTAAATATTGCAACTGAAATCATACTAACTTTAAGTAGGTATGTACCCACGCTATAAAAAAATATGTCTTATTAAGTGCTACACTTTTCAGATACCCCATTAAAATGAGTCAGAATTATAATCGATACATTACGAATGATATGTCGATCTATGTTTAAAGACTTAAGATAGGTATTTAAACATCAGAAGCAACCTACATTACAGTAGGTACGCATTCGTACCGGCCGGCATATTCGCGGCCTTTCTGTCAACACGGTCAAAAGTCACTACATAGAAAAACATGATCATAAAGTGAATGAAGTTACAACACACTATAGTCAGAAAATCCGCACGCAAGAACGCAAATCTTTTTTCCAATATGATTTTGCTTTGCGGCCACCCTTTCTGCAACCGCATGTCGCCATCTTGTCAAACTTGCCGGATAAAATTCGTCATCCTTTTGCACTTAAAAAAAACACCATTTCTGGACACTTTACAACACATTACACAAGAATGGTTTTTGATCACTGACCACATTAACTTTGAGAAACCTATCTTCAAAAAACTTACTTCGAAGCCTTCCGACTTGGCCCAGAGATTTCCATCGTGACCGGCAATCGCAGCTTTTGTTACACATCTGGATGCCATTAACTGTTTATCGACATAATCTTGCCAGCTCATTTTGAAAAAGTTCGATTAAAAATAAAACTACTTGGCTAAATCACAATCTACTCTTCACAACGAGCAAGCGCTCCACACGAACAAAAAGCACTGCCGTTTCAAAATGGCAGCGTTCCCAAGACAGTACCGGATGTGCACTGTTGGCAGCACTGCGTGTAACATTGTCTATGAAAAAGCAAAGACAAAGTTATTATATTTTTAGAGTCCAACAAAATGTCAATGGAAATTGAATAGCTGCCTATTTAAATGTCCAATTGCAATACAACACCATGAAATAAACATAACTCTTATGACTCTTTCAATTAAAAAAAACAATATGTTTTTGTATGCTAGTTAAAAATTAAATGGCGGTAAAACTTATTCAAATTCTAATTAAAATATTTTATTTCAGGCAAAACCCATATAACGTTAAAAAAGTTATAGCTTGTCCTAGAATTCATAATATAGCATGTCAGAAACGCTCTCTGCGTAAGAAAAACACATACGTATTCCAACCAATATACCATACGTGCGCTGGTGACAGTTGTAAGGTATACATAGGTACCTCAGTGGGGATATATGGGACAGGGGGTAATTCCATAGAATTAGCACTCAAAAGTTCAGTACCTATCTAATTAACTAAATCACAGTGAAGAAAAATCGATTACATTTGTAACCTATGCTGAAACCAGCGTTCTATACAATGCATAGGCAAATAGGTATACAAAAACATTATTGTTTATCAACACTTGTCGGGGTGCCAGCAAGTTCCAAGCTTGCAAGAACTGCCTAATTTAACCTAGATCAAACCAGTTTGTCCTGAAATCTGGTTCGGCCGGTTACATATTATATCATCATCATCGTCGTTTTATATTATCAACAAATTGCAACTATCCAGCTATCACCGTTCTTGAGATAAAGCCTGAGGTGACAGACAGACGGTCGGACGCATGGCTATGTATGAAATGAATCGTATTATATACATAGCTTGAAAGTTTTAAGAATTATATGGAATGCCTAGGCTATCACTATACAATGCCAGATATACACATTGCCTATAGATACACGTTTAAATAAATTGTTGTTAATAGAAATAGTATTCATTTTAAAAATAATGTAATTATTCCCGCCGGTCAACATTCGTAACGTATAAGCAAACTAGTAAATAAAATTATTAGAATTTAAAGTCATGTCAAAAAATTCCTGCTGTATGTTTCAAGATAAAAATCTGTAATTTATATTTAAGAGCTTTGGCTTTTGAATAAACAAAATAAATAAATATTTTTGTTCTTGTAAAATTATGAACGCAACCATTTTAGTACCAACCTTCTAAAACTCATAAAATCCACGTGACGTATTTCCGATGTTTGATTTCCCAATAATTTAGTATTCCTCACGTTCTTGTGATACAAAAGGCTTACAAAATTCTAAGCATTTTTAAAATTCATATAAAAATATAGTATATTTTTATAAAATCAATTTAAACACTAAAATTGCACTTGTGTAAATCAACATAAAAAAAGCTTTTGCTAAACTCAACTTGACCTTGCCAGTTCTTTTCCGTTCAGCTACCGCGATTGGAACATGTCTTTTTCATCACCTGAAAGAAGGTAAGTCTAGTTTTTGCCTAATTATCATCATTTTTTATGAAGAAATGTATGTTGGGCCACGAATTTCAACGGGGAAATGGTTATTGAATGAGTGGTTCCGTAATTTTTGTTTTATTTGCCGACTGATTTCATCTCCCTTGTCGCTGATTGCCAACATGGCGCTGGCAGAATTTTAGTTGTTCGGCAAAACGCACGTGTTAACTTTTCTGAGTCAATTATCTCTGATAAATATGATAAATGAAGTTCAATCGTATGTTCGACAATATCAGAATATTTAGTTGCTTCAATAGATTCAAAACCATACCTTGAAATGCCATTTTTGACAGAACTTAACGCCTTCGTGATTCCGCAAAATTAAATGCATCATGTTTCTTGTATAAATTATTAAGTGAAGACTTAATTACTTTACAGATCAGAAGATTGGCCGGAGGATTCCAAAAATGGGCCAAAGGATCAAGGGAGTTATGAGGCAGCCCCCGGATTGGAGGGGGCTCTTGATACAAACTGGCATCAAGTCGTGGAGAGCTTCGATGACATGAACTTGAAGGAGGAACTTCTTAGAGGAATCTACGCATACGGTTTCGAAAAGCCTTCTGCGATCCAGCAACGCGCTATTATGCCTTGCATTCAAGGACGCGACGTTATAGCTCAAGCCCAGTCTGGAACTGGAAAAACTGCTACATTCTCCATTTCAATCTTACAACAAATTGATACAAGTGTACGTGAATGCCAAGCCCTTATTCTAGCACCAACCAGGGAACTGGCTCAACAAATCCAGAAGGTACAACCAACCCTACATATAAAGTGATTCATTATTTTGATGACTTATAATAGTGAATGTGATGTTGAACTTGATGTTATTAAATTATTTTAGGTGGTTATTGCTCTTGGTGATCACTTGAATGCGAAGTGTCATGCCTGCATTGGAGGCACAAATGTCCGTGAGGATATGCGCCAGCTCGAAAGTGGTGTCCATGTGGTGGTGGGTACCCCTGGGCGTGTGTACGACATGATCACCCGTCGTGCTCTGCGTGCTAACACCATCAAGCTGTTCGTTCTTGATGAAGCTGATGAAATGTTATCGCGAGGGTAAGTTAATATTTTATTTTCTGGTGCTGAAAACTGTAAATGCTGTATAAACAAAGAGCCTTTTAATGATCTTTTTTATCTGCTTATTTCAGGTTCAAAGATCAAATTCATGATGTCTTTAAGATGTTGTCTGCTGACGTCCAAGTCATTTTACTGTCGGCTACCATGCCTGATGATGTATTAGAAGTGTCACGATGCTTTATGAGAGAGCCAGTGCGCATTCTTGTGCAGAAGGAGGAGGTAATTCCATGAATTATTATTTTCTGTTTAACATCAGTCTACTATACAAATTTTCAGTAATACTGATCTAATTCAGTATTTATTTCTTGATGAAATTAACTGTAGTGGAAATATAAGTAAAATAAAACATTTCCACTTACTTGAACAGCAGATATAAATTCAGATTTATTGTGTTTGTTATACTTCAATAAAGCTCTAGGAATACATTGCAATAATTTACTACATAGTTCCTAGATTAGGAGACCTTAAGTAGTAATTTATAAAAATGGGATTTGAGTATGGCAGGTCTGATAGTTGCTGAGAATAGGAAGATCTCAAATTAGGGGTGAAAATAAATACTATGATTTACTAATTTATTTACTGTTTTCGTATTTCAGCTTACCCTGGAAGGTATTAAACAGTTCTTCATTGCCATTGAGGTGGAAGAATGGAAACTCGATACACTTTGTGACTTGTATGATACTCTCTCAATCGCTCAGGCTGTCATCTTCTGCAACACTCGCCGCAAGGTTATTATTACTATGTTTTTATTATGTTACTATTACTTATGTAGAACTTTTGTTTGCTTTATATAATTTTAGAGTTATTGGCAGATAATGATTTATTTACTTAAAATAAATTCACACATTTTAATTCCATGTTTCTCCTAACTTTCAGGTGGACTGGCTGACTGAGTCCATGCATGAGCGTGATTTCACTGTGTCTGCTATGCATGGTGACATGGACCAACGTGAGCGTGAAGTCATTATGAGACAATTCCGTACGGGCTCTTCCCGTGTGCTTATTACCACTGATTTGTTGGCGCGTGGCATTGACGTACAGCAAGTCTCTTGCGTCATTAACTATGATCTACCTACCAACCGTGAAAACTACATTCATCGGTAAATAATTTTGTCCAATTTTTTTATATGTTTTTCTTTTTATTATTTCAAAAAGTATATCTTGACTTGTTTTATTTCAGAATTGGAAGAGGTGGTCGTTTCGGTCGTAAGGGAATTGCTATCAACTTCGTAACTGAAGCTGACAAGAGAGCACTGAAGGATATTGAGGACTTTTACCATACTACTATCACGGAAATGCCCAGTGATGTGGCTAACCTCATCTGAGGGGTCAGCTCTTTCCCGGTTTATACTTTGTGTCCTGCGTTCTATTGCGATATTGATAAGGTGTGAGTATTAGGAGGAACCTCCTAATCACTGCTGTGCCGATTTTTTTTATTGGAACTCATTTAATTTGGACCGATATATTTGTTTTAGTTTAATTAATGAATACATTATACTATAATAGACGTATCAATATAAGTTTAATATACATAGGTAGGAATAAGACCGGCCCGGCCGGATGGCCCCCGTTCCGCGTAGGCCTCTCTGCTACCTGCAGAGAGGTCTCATCGGGTACTGGAGAGGCTATTTCAATCACAAAAGTACTAGAAGGAAACAATGTATTGTAACTTTTTTCCAGTTGTACATAATATGGTAACTGTTTTTGTAATACGGTAAATAAATACAATGAAATATCCCAAATGTATTTGTTATTGATATTAAGATGTTAGCACTCCACTCCCGATCGGAACCTTAATTTCTCTGAAATATTGTATTTGAATTATGTAAATTTTGTTTTACAGAAGTTCTACCTACTCTGCCTGTTGAAACGCACTTTGGACACAACTATGTGGAAATAATAAATCAAAATTTCCTCAATAAGTTATTACTTTCTTTTGACAGGTCCTTATTGTATCCTGTATTCCCAATACATTTTCTTTTGCATTTTAATTTTGAACATTGTTTTCTACATGGTTTTTATGTTCATTTCGATTATTTATATTTTTGGAATAAACTTGTTCGAAACGCTTAGTGACTTTTTAAAAAGGATTTGATATTAAGGTTCCTATTTACTTTATTTACACTTTATGGAACTTATACAAACATAGGTAATCACAGAATTATTTTAATACATGGGGGTTACCTGATCTACCCTATAGGATTAGGTAGGGGGGCAGATATGTACTTTGGCCTCCCTTCTATATTATCCAAAGCCCATAGCTATAAAATATTATTGCTCGGTCGATAGGGTTGTGATTCAATAGTATTAGCAATTTTTGAAGAAATGGTCACTATCGATCGATGGAATGTAGGTAACTGTCGATGGTTATTGCAGTAATGTAAAGGGGAAGTACCTAATTATTGTGTATGCCATTTAATGGTTTGCAAGAAATGACGGCGGAATAAATCATATTTTGTCATCAATAATTCAAATCGGGCTGCAAATTTCGCCTAAGGTAGTGTGTGCGACTCCCGGCTGCCGGTGTAGAGATGGAATGACCGACAGCTGCTCCTGGGCTAAGGTGGTGCAATGCCCAGGGGTGTACTCACTAAACTCCGCGTCATACCTCATCGCCTATTGGAGGTGCCGTGGTACCTGGCAGAGCCTTTACTCACAACACCACGGGCTCCTTCCAGCGGGTTATTCCACTAATCCCCATTGGAATTCCCCATTGATGCCTCTGATGGGGATAAGTGGAAAAATAAAGTTCACAAATCCCCATTGTCTCAGAAATTAAATAAAAGAAGAACCGAACCTAAATTAATATGAAGCCTTTATTTGATCAGGTCACCTATATTTGTTACGAAATTACATCTTATAGAGGAAGATCCCAGAGCTGCCAGACATCACTTATTTTCTAATGGACAAAATATACATACCCTCACCTCCCGCCCACCTGCCCGCCTCACTTAAATTCTGATGGCTGATTTTAACATATATAAAAGTTAAAATGAGCCATCAGAATTTAAAGTGAGGCGAGCAGTGTTTCTATGATTGGTTGACATCTGAAAAATGGCCGTCTGGTCAAGGTAGCAACTAGTCATATGATGATACTACACCCCACCACTACTCAATCGTATATATTTTGTCCATTAGAAAATAAGTGATGTCTGGCAGCTCTGGGATCTTGGACCATTAGCTTTACACTCATCACTAACATCACAATTCTTTTCATTTTCGAAATTAAATTCGTCTCAACTTTTGTTCATAATTTATCTACAAGACATCCATCACACACATCACAAAAACGAATAGGTACGTATATAATACTGATTTTATTTTAAGAATTAAAAACCCGAGATTAATAAATTATGAAAAACAAAATTTCTACTCTTAATCAAACCGCCAAAAAACTGTTTTTGTTAAGATAAAAGGTAACTAAAACATAGGTAGTGAACTTGTTATTTCCTTCCGAAAACTCCTAGCGTTCCCTGAACGCCGGACGGAGGCCCTGCGCATGCTGCTCCTTTAGCCACTCGTATTTGGTGACCAGCAGCTGAGCTTTCAACCTCCACGGCGGCGTACCTGCCAATGCACAGGCTGCCGAAAACCCTACCGTGCGGTAGGCACGCGCCACTCACTATGGCCCGCTGGGGCTTACGGAGAAGGGCGGAATTCCCCCTGATATGGAGAGTCCGCCCAGATAGAAGCTCCGTATAGGGCCATGCTCCGTAGTATGTTGGAATCTGGGCCTGGCCCTCCCCAGATTTGGGATGAGCCACCCCAGTGAATCCGCCGCCTTGAGGAGGCGCGGCACAGCCCACTAAAGTGTGGGACAAACTGACACCGCACATCTAGGACGACTCTTGGTACCTTAGCCAGTCAAAACCACCGAACTATAGGTAGATAGCGAACGATTATTAAGATTCACCAATCGATTCATCTTAGTATTGCGGGAGTCTGTAAACTTCGCACTAGTTAAAATCCAATATGTTGATTCCTGGAAGCCATATTGTCATAATTAAAGTCAGCAAACTTTATCAAGTGGGATTTCGTTGAATAGTCCAGTCAAAATATACAAAAATAAGTGCTAACTTAGACAAAATTCGCATAGAGCTGAAAATTGCCAGAGACGTTAAATACATCATAATAAACGAAATATCAAAAATCCCCATCAATCCTACTTCTGCAAAAAATTTTATTCAAGGTCAAAAGTATAAAATTAAGGATTTTTCCATTTTTCTCGAAAACAGTAAGTATTATCGTAAAAATAGGTCAAACAAAAGTTGTAGATCATACAATTTTCTACAAAAATGGTCCAGTCACTTTTTCTTTTCCGACTCACTATTCGCGAGATATCGTGGTTTTAATCATTAGAAAATTCATATTATACATAATATGCATTCATCTGTTGATATCGTTTTTGATCGATATATGACCTGGAATAGGTTCACTAGGGTAACCACGTTAAAAACCGCCCAAGTGTGAGAAAAAAAAACATAGGTTTTGTATGAGAACCCACTTAACACGTTGGTTTCATGTTGTTTCTAGTATTAGATGTTATAGAGGCAACTGAGATATATCATTCGTTAAAATTTTAACTGTCTAGCACAATCGCATGGGGGCCTGGAAGCGTTTGAAAATACAACTTTTCAACTTTGTGCATCGCTATATCTCTGAAATGGTGAATCTTAGGAACAAAGTGTTTAGACATTTTTTATAGATAATTACGTGATAAGTAATTTTGTCATACATACTTTTATGATTAAACTTACCGTTTCGCTCAAAAGTGCATAAAACTGATATTTGTGACATTTGACCTTGATTATTTTTTTTTGCAGACGTGGGATCGATGGGGACTTTTGACAGATTATTTGTAATAGTGTTCCCAACATTCATGCCAATTTTCAGCTCTATGCGAATTTTTCCTAGGTTAAATGTCTATTTTGACTGGACTAGAAGAGGTTTTTATCAAATCATTATATCATACTTAGTTACCTCTTAAATTTTTTCGATTCAATTGGGTAGTTTCCTTAGTCAAATTTTACATGCGATTTCACAATTAATGGTAAGATATAGGTAAATTAATAACATTAGTCAAATTGAAATTAAAATTTCTGACGAAATGAGACAATAATAGACATTTGAAGTTGGGTGGGCGAGTCCATTATAAAATCTCAAAAGTGATCAAAATAAACAATACCATATTTCAAATTACATAATTAATAACAACTTTTGCTATGAGACCATTTTCATAAACGCAATATTTAGTATACTTGCCGAACAAATTTCTGACGAGTTGCATACAAATAACTCAAGCGTGACGTCACGCTTGAGTCACTTTTTGTATGGAGCGTTTTGAACTTGCCTAAATGATGTGCTATTGAAACAGTAATATCTCGGTGAGTTTTAAAGTTATGACAATAATTAATTTAGCATTTTTTTAAATTTTGTGTTGCCCACCCAGCTACATCAAAATAAAAAAAGCGTCACCATCCCAATTGACCGTTTATACCTACCTAATCTACCTATATAGATTTAAAGTTGCGTAACAAGGTTTTCACAAAGGCTTTTAGACAAAAGAAATTTATATAAGATATACTTGCTACATCGTCTTAAATTATGAAAACTTTAAATTTCAGAGTAATTATGGTGCTAATAGAAAGTTCAGTCTGATAAATAGGTATACCTAATAGGTACTCATTGCTAAAGGTGTGAAATAGAATAAAAATAAAAATAAAAACTGAAAAAGAAAATACTTGAGCATTTTGATGTCCGTTGGTTTTCTATAAGGTATACAAAATAACAATTGAACAGTCGGGATCCATTAAACATTAGATTGGTGTCGAGAAAAGAAGAGGTAATTTTCAGAATAGGGAAACCTAGTGTTGCCGCTTGACAGCCCCTCGAGTAAAGCAATAAAATGACCGTGTATTATAAACGACACCATCTCATCAGGGTGCCGTTTACCATTTCTTTAGGTAACCACACCACCTTTTTGTTGTTCTAACACATAACATGCATTTCTCGATAGGAATAGAAAGGAAGAAGGGCAATTTATTTACCATTCGTATCGTAACGGCGCACGGTGGGCTGAAAATCGACTTTCATAGACTTAGGAATCAAAAGCGACAAGTGCTGGATTTTTTACCGAATATTGCTTCGGTTAGTTATTAGCATTTACAAAAATGATACCCGATTCAATTCTGAACAAAAACAAAGGACTTTTAAATTTTTTACGAAAAATTTGTATGGAGGTAGGATCAAAAATTAAATTATCTCTTGAACGGCAAGGAAAACCGTAATATCCTTACAGGTAGTTATAGTACTAATTATTTATAATTTTTTGACATACATTACATAACGGTTCTCACTGCCGTTTTTTTTTTAAAAATCATCAACATATTTTTATTTATTTTTTCATATAAAACGGTTTCTTTTAGTATATAACTTAAGAAAATCGATAATATTTACATAAATATTTATTTATCCAAATGTTAAAAATATAAAAAAATTTAATATAAAACATTAATTTAAAAATAAATTAACAAAATGTTACATTTTGTTAAAAAAACAGTTTTACAAAATATTTACAGTAATAAACATAACTAGCAAAAAAACACTAAAAAAATAACGAAAGTTATGTAAAATTAACTTTCGTCACTCTCGCTGTCGGATTCCAATTCTGAATCAGAATCCAAATTGGAAACATCTAAAAACTCGATCTCAGTTTCCTGAAATTGAATTAAATCAAGAGTTTCGGCAAAAAAGGTCTGTTTTTTCTTGCTATCTAACTTAGGTCTTTGTGCACTTAGCAAAGGATCAGAGGAAACAACTAGCATATTTAAAATATCTAGATTGGATTCTTGCCTGCTTCTTTTTCGCGAATGATGTTCCCGGAATCTTCTAAAGTCTTTATTTCGGGACTCTGAGGCTTCTTCCGAGAGAGTTCCGATAGGCACAATAGCATTCTTCTCGATTATGTCAGCCCCGTGTATTAACAATTTATGTACTGTTGACGACATGTAATACCAGTCGTATAATTCAACATACATTTCGCCTGTTTTACGCGCGAAATCTTTAAATTTGTCGATATCGATCTTCTCGCCTGATGTGATTGCTTGCAAAATCACAGCAAACCTTTTAATAAGATTTTCATTCAACCCGGTAATAGCTGCAGTTTTATCGGGAAACTCGAAAAACTTCCTAGCGGTATTGCCGTCATTGGTAGTTCCCGAGCCCTGTTTAACTATGTCAATTAACAGATTGAGCTCATCTTTAAATTTGTCTTGAATATGTTTTTTTCTTGTCTGCAGCATTTCTTTGTGTTCAGTACTTCGCGCTGCCCACTGTTTAAAATCAAGTCTGTATGCAATGTGTAAAAGGCATTCCATGCAATTTATGCGAGCGTGTAGGGATGACAAACCGAATTGATATGTGTCAGAACTCACAGTCTTCGTTGTTACAACATCAAGTCGGTTCATCTCTGTTGGTTTTGCTAAGCACAGGTAGCACGATGCATTTGATCTGGCTTCAGAAAGGTACGTACAGACTTTAGCGTCGATCATTGTCATCATTAATTGATGACTTACCCTATTACTATTACTGCTCTCTGTGGGGATAAGAGCCTTAATTTCATCGTCCATTTGTCTTTTGTGGTCAATTACAACTGCTTCACTCTCCTTTACAAAAGTAAATTGGACTGGACGACAATATAAAGATGAGCATGGTTTTGGGTTCGTCCATAAAGTTATATCTCCATCTGTCAGTTTTAGTGGTACTAAAGAGGTCATAAAAATGCTTGAATCTACCTGATCGCCCTCCATTTTCTGCTTGTAGCGACTTTGGTTGGACGCACCATCAAATCCCCACTTGGATATCAGCTTTAGATGCTTATTTTGCACATCGCCAGTAACGCTTTGAAGAATCCTTGTCGCTGTGATGTCCAGTAAAGCTTGAAGTGCAATTCTAGCCGATGAATCTGTAACTGACACTGATTGCTTCGGAGGGTAGCAATTAAGCTTTGTTTGTTGCACTTTATAGTAAGATGGATATATGTGCTTAGCACCTTCGCGAATAGCAGCCTCTCGCAACGTAATATATTGCCACTTAGATAGTTTTAGAGAAAGAAGCAATCCAAGCGCTTTCTCTGGTGTAAACATAACTTTTTTAACTGTTTTTTTTAACATCTCACTTATTTTAGACGCTGCTTCAGGATTTTTGATCATATATTCGATCACTGATGCAAAATCTTCGTGCCCTTCTTCTTTTAAACGTGCTGCAGCTGAATATACCAATTCACTGGAATTCTCGCCTATATGGTCATCAGATCTTCTCTTTTTTTGTTTGCTCCCCAGATCTTCAAATGGTTTTCGGCACCTTTTTGTCATTGTCCCAACAGACGATGATGTTACTGCACTAATAGACGACGATGTTGATGGCTCATGAGAGATTGCGTGTATATGATCCACGGTTTCTTCTTGATTAACTAAAGTTTGCACACAACTCGGCCAGTCAATATTTGCTTCCAGCCAATTTCCATACTGTCTTCTGAAATTATCAAGGAATCTGTTGGATTTCTGCCACCGCTGTAGAGCTGCTCGGGCAAATCTTCGACAAAATTCTTTAACAGTTACTTGATCTTCGGTAGAAAGGCAATCGCCTATGCGGGATACAACTGCACCAAACAGCACTTCATGGTTAAATGAAGTACTCTCATTTTTTAGTAAAACAAACAAGTCTAAATTGGTGATTAAACTTTCCATTATACTATTTAAAATCACAGAGCGAATATTTTTTGTGTTAACAGTTACACTGACGTGAACAATTTAAAATTAAAATCAAAAGTTTAGTACCTTTATAGTGAAAAATATATGATTAGCTAATGGGCAGTTAACTAATCATTAGTCTTTTAAAAGAAAAGAGAATTTGTCTTTTTTAAGTAATTTGTTAATTAGTTGTCACCACTAATTAACAAATTACTTAATTATTAAAAAGTGAATGCAATCCATAGCTTGCATTGTTGCGCGAAAGTGTTAATCACCTGTTCAGTCTTATCATAAGAAAATCGTTATAATTACTTAATCACTTACTATAATAACAATTGTTTTATGGTAGTTTGGTTGTACTTATTTTGTATAAATATCAAACATAGTAATCTAATGTGGGAGTGCTATAAACCTCCGACTACTCTTTTAGAAGTAGACGGGGATATGAAAATTTATATTATGTGTTGTTAAAAGTATGTGTTTCTCAACTTAAACACGAAAAGAAACCGTTTTATATGAAAAAATAAATAAAAATATGTAGATGATTTTTTAAAAAAAAACGGCACTGAGAACCGTTATGTAATGTATGTCAAAAAATCATAAATAATTAGTACTATAACTACCTGTAAGGATATTACGGTTTTCCTTGCCGTTTAAGAGATAATTTAATTTTTGATCCTACCTCCATACAAATATATCGTAAAAAAATTAAAAGTCCTTTGTTTTTGTTCAGAATGGAATCGGGTATCATTTTAGTATATGCTAATAACTAACCGAAGCAATATTCGGTAAAAAATCCAGTACTTTCCACTTTTGAATCCTAAGTCTATGAAAGTCGATTTTCAGCCCACCGTGCGGCGCGGCGTGGCCCCACTTGTGCGTTGCGTCACGTCGTTGCAACGGAACAACAACGCATTGCCACACTAGCGGGGTTGTTCCACTAATCCCCATTGGAAATTTGCGGTTGATTAATAAGTTATTTTATTTTTTATTGTTAATAATTTAATAACCACACACTAAAGAGCTTTCAATTCGACAGATTTTGGGGGAATTAATTTACCTTAGTCTACATCTACACTTCTACACTAATATTATAAAGAGGAAAGATTTGTATTTTTGTATGTTTGTAATGAATAAACTCAAAAACTACTGGACCGACTGCAATAATTTTTTCACCATTAAAAAGCTGCATTATTCAGAAGTAACATAGGCATAACATATCACGCTAGGTCCTATAGTTGTGGAGCAGTAACCGAAAATGTTTCAAACATTATCTTTAAAAAAGTCCGCGAGAGCATATGTCTACCTTTCATAGTTTACCCATAACAATCGTTTTAATGATTTAGGTGTTTGCTCCAAAGTAATGTAATTTTGGCGGAGGGAGTTCGAAGTAAATGGTTTAATAATAAAATGTAAAACTATGTAAAAAATCTTAAGTCCCCCCGTGCGAAGCCGGGACGGGCCGCTAGTAACAAATAAAGGCGACCTGATCAAATAAAGGCTTCATTAATTTTAGTTCTGTTCTTGTTGTATTTCATTTCTGAGAATCCCCATCAGAGGCATCAATGGGGACTAGTCGACAAAAAGTTCACTTATCCCCATTGATGGGGATGGGATTAGTGGAATAACCCATGGGAAGTACTAGTTCTATTTTGATGATAACGAGTAGGTGAGTGTGTGTCGTAAATGCGAAACTTTGCTTTCGCGTAACTTCGGAACTAAGTCCCACTGACTTGAAATTTTGGATTTTAAGTATGTTATCATACCTTAGGGGCCGTTCAAATATTACGTAAGCACTAAGGAGGGACGGGGGCTTCTTTGTTTTGCTTTTTTTGGATGATATGGGGGGGTAGGGGAGTCTGGATTATGATTACTTCGGTAGTTATTTACTTTTTTACACGAATGCTCACATTCTCTGCTTGCAAACGAAACGCATTTTCGGAGATTCCCGCAAATAATGCGTCCGTTTAGGCACTCGCTTATGAATCGACTAGGGCAATTACCGCGCGCTATTCACTTGTCTAAATTTCCTTCTGTCAGTGTATTATAATTATTATAATTTTATAAAATTAATTTATAATTGAGAAATGTTTACGTAAGCAAACATATAAAATGTTTACCCAGATAAATGTTCGTATTACATTAATTTGTAATTTTTAGTGTGTCGGGTTTTTGAAGGGGTTTTCATTTTTTTTTAAATTTTTTATGATTGAAGTACATTGCAAAAATTCTAGGTTGAGTTCGAATAATTGTCGCCTCCCTAGCGCCGCTACTGCTTATGTATGATGTAACCATACAATCAGACATACTTTCGCAAAAAATCTTCATGTAGGGCAAGGGCCCTGGCAATGGGTAAGCCGCCGCGCTGTCTACGTCCTTTCCCAGGCTATATGTGTGAAAATGTTATATTCTGCAAATCGCGTCCAATTCGGTCCAGCCATACTCAAGAAAATTGGGGCCACACGACGTAAAGGTGCGACAGACAGTTACTTTCGCAATTATATTGTTAGTGCCTATTGACCCAGGGATATCAATATTATGTTCCAGCTATCTTCAAAAAAAGAAATCGAATTGGCTATGTATCACTATTTATTATATAACAGTCATATAATAATAAAAAAACATTGGATAATAATTAATTTCACAGTAATAGGAAAGTTATGTAAAGACCTAAACTTACACTAATAATAATTTAAACTCTCTAATTAATAACTTTAGTAAAGTAATATCACACTTCTGGTAAAGTTCATCTTGATTAACAAGTATTTAAGAGTTACTTTTATCATATATCATAAAAATGCAAATAGCAATATCAATAACAATACTGAAATAGGAAAAAATATATAAACAGACATTCGAGGGTGGCAAATGGATATTAGAATTGAAGATTCATCATCATTTTTCAAACCATCTGTTGTTGGCACCTCCACAATTACCAGTTCATCACTGAAGAATCCAACATCAAAAACACATTCAGTTTTATTTACACATCTCTTAGAATCAGACATATTAACATATTGGAATGTTGGTTTATAAATATCAAAAATTGCATGTATATCATTCATAACAATATCATTATCACTATAGAATATGTAATAGTAATATCCATCAGTTAGAACTTCATGAGTAACTTTTAAAGTTGTGGTTTTCTCTAAATATTTGGTACTGTTACATTGCATTGAATAAGGAAAATAATTGTTCATTAACATATTGTCTTGGTAACATTCATGCAAATTATTTTCAAAACTGGATATTGCGCTGTCCTGAGGTATATTTGCTGTGCTATTGAAAGCATTTCCTCCATGATTTACTCCAGTATCTAGTATAGTGTTTGGATTATGTAAATGGCGTTTATCTCTCTTTTTTCTACTTTTACCTGCAGTACTAATTTCATTTATTTCTACATCTGATGTATAGTTTATGTTGGTTGAGTTACTTAGTATGTTAGAATTTGAATCAAGTGTGGTGTTCTGTAGATCATCATCAAAAACATCATTCACAAATCCACTTGCATTCATTTGAATATCCTTGTCTGTAATATCAGCTTCAGTTTCCGAGTTCTTTCCATACTTTTCGTCAGGATTCTCTAAAGTGACCAAAACATGCTGGTTCTCTATAAACAAAGGTGACTTTTTATCATAATTACTACCATCTAATATTCCACAAGTATCAAGGATTTTTTCCCCTTTTACTACAAGTATCTTTGAACCTTCATGTCTAGAACAAGCTTTTAATTCTACTGTTGCACCTTTAAACAAATAAAAACCCCAGTATTCCAGAGTATCATCCGGCAGAGTCATTGATTTTCTAAGTCTAATATGTTTTTTCTTATTAGATAATTCAGGTTTTCCCCTCATTTGGAAAGCATTAAAACTGGAATTCATTTTCAAGGAATGTTTTTCACAGAATATAGGTGACTGCCCTTTGTGAATTTGAATCACATCGGAATCAGATATCTTGTAAAGCACATCTGCATACTTAATATTTCTCAAATATAGTGGTAAGACAATAAGTATACTAGGCAAAACTGTTGTCAGTAGACAAAATATGATTACTCTTCGAGATCCATGCATTTTACCTCCATCTGAAAATAAAAAGTTAACATTAAAATAAAATAAATCATTATTTAATAAAGTTTCGTAGCAGAGTTCAGAAGGGTTCAGATTAAACACTGTACATTATATTTGTACCTAATCAACAATTATTATGTTATTATCAACTAAATAATCAGGGTTTAAAACTGTAAATAAATCATTTTTCATGGTACATTTTCATATCCTTACTTGCTCATTATCTTATGTGACCCAAAACTTCGATCCTTTTGGGTAGGGCGTTCTACATGACATAAATACAGATACCTCCTGATATACGCTTTCTGTTTACATTTAGAATTTATGACATCGACGTATAATTTTTTGAATATATTCTCGTATTGTATTTTGTAAGACGATAATCACAAAACTTGAACAAGATCGTGTTTGTTACTACTTACGTCATATTGACAGTTTGAGTATTGACATAATGAGATGAGATGACAATGACTTCTTTAGTGTTGCCGAAAAATCGACATATATAAAAAAAATACGTTGCAGTTTCCAATACGTACATATATTTTGTGTTATTTTTATTTATAAAGTTTTTTCAATCAACATAATACAGAAGAAGATGTAATGATTTGATGATTTTGGTGATCAACTCATTAATGTACCTATCATCTATTATTTGCGAGAGCATAAGTAACCAATTCTTTAAAGCATTTTTAACATTTGGTACCTGTACGTACAACACATTATACATTCTTGACTCTTATTCAAAGCGCGATTTAAATTGGATGAATACTAAGTACATACTTTAATCGAGAAGAGTTTATTACGATAATAAAATAATGCATCCGTGTGAGATGTAGGAGTGTCAACAGTGAGTTGAGGTGACATATTTACATAATACATAGGTACATAAAATCACGCCTTTTCCCAGAGGGGTAGGCAGAGATCACTTCCTGCCATGTGCTACGGTCCTGGCACATAACTGTCGCTTCATCCACATTCATCAACCTCTTCATGCACGCTCGTTGATTACGGGTACTTTATTCCAGATTTTTCTATTCAAGATTTGACCTATTTGGTCATGCAAGGTTGGGATGACAGATACTTAAAATCGCATAAAAATACACCAAGGTATTGCATTCTTTTGATAGAAAACTACTTTTATGCATATAAAAGTCATGTATTTTTGTATGATATATTTCACACTGTAAGTAAAACCAGTGGGGCTACCATGAGTTTAAAACTTACGCGCTCGATATCGACTACGTAAATATGTCTATGAAAAACATGTACAGCGCCGGCTGGTGGTTACGCGAAGAACTACAATCGGCCATATGAAAAAAACAACTCGATAGGTTTTTAACGTACGTAAGTTTACGATAGCCAACTCATGGTAGGCCCTCTGTTGTTACACGAACACTACACGGTGATCGTTGTTGCGTCGCTAAAATCGGACCAACGAGTCTTTATTAAGATAATATTTTATTCAAAAATTGATTTATCTGTTTTTCAATCAATCATCAGCGCATTAACGTCCACTGCTGGACATAGGCCTCCAAATGCTCGCCACTTATTTCGATCCTCGGCTACTCGCATCCAGCAAAAACAGATGTTTTGTTATAATTTCAAATATGATGACTTTTCCTATAACTGATTCGGAAAACAATACCTTCTACAGCAGTGCTATTCCTACATCTAAGAGTTAAAATATTGTATTAAAAAATTAAACAGTCAGTAATAGAGTCATACTAAAATCCAGTAGCTAGTTACCCAAGCTACCCAAGTTGGCATTTAATCCTATTTTATGTTCAAAGATGCAGGCCTTTTATTTGAACATTTAGTTGTACTTATTTAAGTAGAATTCAAAATTGCTTATAATAAAATCAATAAAATTTACATTTCTTAATTTATTAATGTATATTATTCATAGATATTCTATTCCTATATTTATTATACTTCTATATTTTCCATAGGTAGTTAGGTATTTTTTCTGTTTTGTTATGCTGACTTATGTTTAGAAATTAAGTAACTATAAAACGTGGCTATTGACAAATAAAATAAAACGAACTTACCATGCTCTTTAGTAGGAATGAATGCGTATTGATAGTTGGTATTATAATAAGTACTTGTTGATCG
This sequence comes from Maruca vitrata, assembly GCA_039566165.1. Taxonomy (NCBI): domain Eukaryota; kingdom Metazoa; phylum Arthropoda; class Insecta; order Lepidoptera; family Crambidae; genus Maruca; species Maruca vitrata. The sequence continues at coordinate 11,495,028 of CM076916.1, read as the reverse complement.
ACGAAATGCTGGTCGATCCATTTCTAAATGTTAGCTAAATTTCTCTTATAACGCTTAATTAAGACGTAACCAAATGTAATTTAACACTGGTAGACAAGACGAACACAATATTGGAGTTCACACTGGACACACAAAGATAAGCTTATCTTACATATCACTAAAGTGATTTGTCTGACAATATTTACTATAACCACACGTAAACTCTCAGTTCTCACACATATACAGTCATCAAATTATATTTATATCCTCTAATAGTAAGGTAAATAATAATACTTTGCATGTAGGTTCTTACGTAAGTACCTACCTAATATACTTAGTTAACAAGACTGGTGGTAAACACTTAAAATTTAAAGTTGTTTAATGTAGGTACAGTGTGTCCTTGGGTAAAGTGCAATCCCGGAAGGGGGTAAAACTAGATCATAAATTATCGAGGAAAAGTTTTCGGTATTCGGCATATTCGGCATTATTTCCACTATTCGAGTTCGGCCGAATTATTTGGTTTTGATGCTGAAAATATTCGGTTTGAGTATTTCTATTATTTGACTAAATACATGACATGGATTAGAGCTGAAAGACAAGCTTCTTATGACAAGGTTTATGTTTTTTATAACTTAAATAATCTTACGGACGTGTTAAAAATCTAATAAATGAATTTAAATTGAAATCAACATGTATTTTAACATCACATTCACAAAAACTTAAGATTTACGATTTACTTTTAAGTTTGACTGGCTCGGTGAAACAGTGGTTAAAGACCCTGGATGGCGGTTCCAAGAGTCGTGAGTTCGATTCCCACACGGGACAAACATTTGTATATCAGTATCTGACGACCATAGTACAAGCTCTGCTGTATTTGGGGTCAGACTGTGTGCAGAAATGTCCCAGATATTATTTATATAGCTTCATTTATATTTTTAACTTAGTAAATATCCAAACTTTTTCATAATAAGTAGTGATAGGTACGACTAAAATAAAAACGCGCGGCCTCTCTGAAATCAGACCTATGGCAGAGCATATCTTCATACTTTGGTAGATCATATCTTTATACTTGGGTAGATCATAACCTGGGGGTTCACTGGGCCCCACGTTTTTATTTTAGTCGTGCCTACCACTACCGTCAGAGATAATAATGACCACCTAAATATGTAGGTTGATTGGTAAGTTGTAACTATTTATTTATTCTCTAGTTTTCAGTGCACATAAAATAAAATCGTTTAACTTAAACGTTTTTTTACCGATTTTATTATTTTCTGGTTTTAAGTAAGTAGGTATTTAATTTAGTGCACCTTGGATTTCAATTTTGTATAGTACATTGTATTCTGCTTGTTGAGCCCTTTCATTTGATACCCATATTGATGCGATTGATATAACCTGGATTATCCGCCATTTTGTAGCGGCGGCCATCTTGGATTTCAATTTTGTATAGTACATTGTATTCTACTTGTTGAGCTCTTTCATTTGATACCCATATTGATGGGATTAATAAAACCTAAGTTATTCGCCATTTTGTAGCGGCGGCCATCTTAGATTCACAGTATTTTTTATTTTATTAGGTACTAGCGGCCGCCCGCGACTTTGTCCGCGTATTAATGGGTTTTAGTAGCAATGATGTATTAAAATAGCCTACATGCCTTGTAAAAGTGAAAGTTCCACCAACGTTCTCCCATAGTACGTCCCCCCCCACCCCGGTCGAATTTTGAAAAAAAAAGTAGCGCTGGTGTCTTTCCAGTGTGCCAACTACTATCATACCAAATTTCATGAAAATCGGTTCAGTTGTTTGAGCGTGAAAGAGTAACAAAAATCCATACATCCATACATCCATCCATATACAAACTTTCGCCTTTATAATATTAGTAAGGATATTGTATTTTCACCAGAATTAAAAGTGTGTACCAAATTTCAGATCATGTGACAACAGGAAGGTACTTAAATTTCAATTTCTAATTTTGACCCAAACAAATACAGTACGGGTCGAACTAATTAAAACCGTTTAATTATATGTTAATACATAATATAAACTTTTGTTTTTCATACTCAGATCAACGTTTTAAATTCGTGTCTGTACTTAACATGTAATCCTGATATTTCAAGAATACCAAATAATATATATGTACCCATACCCTAATAATAGGGTTATATCTATATATATAAAAATCAATCGCTGTTCGTTAGTCTCGCTAAAACTCGAGAATGGCTGAACGGATTTATCTTATCTTGGTCTTGAATTATTATAGCTAAGATGGGTATGCTTATAAAGAATTGTGTTAAAAATAAAAAGTTTGCGAACAGAGAGAACACCACACAGTGTGTACAGCTCAGTGGTTGGCCCGGCAGACTTCGTACTGCCTCATCGAAAAATAAAAGACCTAATCTTTTGTATAAAATGATTTTAAAACAAACAAATCGAATCCGTATTTAATAAAAAAGCATTTATTGAATAAAGCATGAATTATTATATTATATTATTTTCGATACATCATGTTGCTTACTTACAAAACAGAGTTTTCCTGAAATACTGGCTATTTATAAGGTTTAAACTTGATATTCACAGACACACACTGTTAAAATACAGTCTGTTAATTAATTTAAAGCTTTCTCATAAACTATATTTTTTGTTTTGTTTTGTGGTGCGTAAATAAACAAAGAAGACGGTTTTCCGACGCGCGAACACGCGACGTATAATTGTCCATGCGCGAAACAGGGAAACTCCAAGTTGATTCCACAAACTTCTAACGACTGTCCTTGCGATTTATTTATGGTCATCGCAAAGGCCAGACGGACTGGAAATTGTAACCGGATAAGATCGAATGGTAAGTCCGTTGGAATCATCGGTATCCGCGGGATCAAGACATCCTCTCCTTTGTATTTTCCTTTTATGATTGTCGCCTCAATGACGTTATTCATCAGTCTTTTCACAGCAAGTCTTGTTCCATTGCATAGTCGAGGTTGATTAATGTTACGCAGCATGATGACAACTGATCCCACTTTTAACTGCAAATTGTGAGGTGGTAATCCAGGCAATTCCAGTGAATTTAAAAACTCAGTGGGATAGTTGACTACGTCATCCTGGTTCATTACGGTGTCGACTGATTTGAAGGAAACCAACTGTCCTGGAAGAAAATTCTGAATGGTCGCATTAAGATCCTCGACATCTTTATTTTTCGCTGCTAATATTGCTCGTTCACCCAGCCAACCCATCTGGTACTGTGATATTTCATCATTTGCATTGGTTACACCGAAGACAGCCATATCACTACCTTTATTAACATATTTACATATGTACTTTATCGACTTCACAGAATTACAATATTCCACATACAGGATGGATTGACATATTAGTTGGTTGTCAAATCTAATGTCAAATATTATGATTGCGTTCAGAAATTTAACTTAAGATTTATAATTTAACGTTTGTGACAAAACTTAAGATTTATCTTTCGATTTCTATATAGTCTTATTAAAAAAATAATCGGACAGATTAACAACTGAAGTTAGCTAAAATTAATTTTCGCGAAGCTACATGAAGCTATGAGACTATGCAATTTTGTCGCGTTCGCGATTCACTTTCACTTTTGTTGAGTTTCGGAACGCGATATTAGATCCTCCAACGCGCATGGGAATTTGAACTTTATACAGCGGTAATAAATTACAAATTGACTCTCCATTTTATTTAGAAAACGTTTGTATGGGAAATAGAAAAATACTGTTTTGAGGATTTTCCCGGCAATTATTCGAATTTTTCTCACCTTTTAAACCTTCCCTAGACCTCCACGAATAATTCAAGACCAAGATAAGATAAATCCGTTCAGCCATTCTCGAGTTTTAGCGAGACTAACGAACAGCGATTGATTTTTATATATATAGATAGATGTGTTTAATTTATTGACAACTTGACGTGCAAAAGTATTTCATGAAAATCTATTTGCAGAATAAATTATTATTTCATTTCATTATTAATTGTAGCAATAAAATATTTCGAGGCTAAGTCCGGGGCTATGAGTGTATGTGTTATGCATACTATACCATAAACTAGTATTTCTATAATAGAAGTGTATGTCCTTTCCGATTTCAAAAAGATCAAAAGATAAAGGAGATATGGAGAAAATTTTGTAACAATCATTCTTGGAAACCCTCACGTAGGTACAAGTGTTATCTAAAATGCTAATAACAGAATGACATTAATTAAAGGCACAATACTTTCATTGCGAACATGTCCTTGTTTGGTAAGTAATTTTATTTCTTTATTTTTCCTGAATCTGTTACTGCTTCTATATAGCACATTGAATATTCTGTTTTTTCCCATGCAATCAAACTTAGGATTATATTAAAATATTAGTTTTTTGTACTTATCTTCGAAATATAATGGCTTAGGTCATAAAGGCACACAAATACAGACAGACACACATATAAATAAACATTTAATATCTTAAATTTTGTACATTTAACAATTTTTAAATAATCCGTACAAGATAGTTCAGTTCATTCACCAAACTGATTTTATTTTATTCTTTGTGTCATCACTATTTTGTTCGTATGTGTGTTGCGTAGTTACGTGAAAACTTTGTTTGTGTGCGTGTATTGTTTGAAGTGTTGAACATTTTTGTAGTGTGCGTTTATCGTTACAGCAAAATTTGTGTCTGTTGAGTTATTCATTTTTTGGTGGTGTGCTGTACGTGTTTACCTCGCCCCCCGCTAAAAGTGGCGAAAAAATTTGTTAGAAGCGTTGACGTTATGGCATCTCCAGTGGCTTTATACTCAAAGGCTAGCGTCAACCAATCAGAGAGCTGTGTGTTATTTTCCGTTTCATAAGAAGCGTAAAATTAAACACTCTTCTGTGATTGGCCGAAACGCTTAGAATCTTACGAATGAATATCCGTAAGTTTATAAATTTACGACACGACGTGGCAAATTGATAAACTTCCTAGAATTTATGCGTAAAATAATACATTTTATCTCTCGTGTAGAATCCTACGAAAGTTTATAATTTTCCTAGGAAAGTTATAAATTTACGGTTCTTGTTATTTTCCGGTGACATATGCATAGGTATTGAAATATGATAGTACGATGCGTAGAATTAGGGATATTTCAGGTGTTTTATTAGTTTTGGAATGCTTCATCCGTGTAATAAATTCATGATAATAATTACATTGTAGCTGACAGTGACATCTATTGGAGGCTAATAATAGTGAACAAACTAAATTTCAGCGTTAAATAAAGCAGATAGCGTATGTATCTTCTATCTCTTATCCTCATGTAGAGAGTGTCAGCCATAGATAATACTAATACATCTATGATCTGACTATAGTCTGTAAAAAACAGCTTGATTAGAATGACAGCTGTCACCAAAAGTGATGATATGACTTTGTTCTAACGTCTTATGAACGATTTATATTTGCACAAGGAAATTTTTTCGTATTTAGCATGTTATTATTATTTGTTTAAGTTTTTTACGTATGAAACGATATATTTAATATAATAAGATACGTGTGAACAAAAAATAAAACAAATTCTTAATAAATTCATAAACACAAAAAATAATTGAAATTATCTACGACGTCTTTACAAGGTTACGTTGTGTTTCATATTTTTTAGAGATGGGACAAATCGATAAACGTAAATCAATCATATAGAAGACTTATTCATTTGCTCATTAAATTTTTTTGTGAGAAAAAGTCCTGTATGGTCTTTTTAAACACTGAGCGCGCCACCTGCCACCCGCCATCTTATTAGTTGTTTGTTTGAATGTCAGTACGAGTGCTAACGCCTTGTATGCGCTACATGTTTCCCATTGGTGTTGTAATAGTCGTTTGTTCCTTGTTATCTTTGTCTTTTATCGCTGTTTTGTTATTTCCGTTTTGTTTTTGTTATTGCCCTTTTCTCATCAACATGCCGAAAAGGACCAGAAAAACTGTTTTAAATAGTGATTCTCGTGTGTTCGTAATTCGTTTACGCGATTATTTTGAGCGTGAACACCAAAACGGCGGACCGCTATTGCCACTGTCACAAGCATGTTACTTACAGAGTTGCTGATGCTCTTGGAATTGGAAGAGCTACAGTGACAAGAATCAGCAAAGAAAAATTAAGGGAAAAATCAATGGAGGATAATAAATTATCTACCCCAAATAAAGAAAGGAAACAAAGTTGCCCTATAACAAATATAGACGATTTTGATGCCGCAGCGATCCGAAATCATGTGTATGGATACTACACACGTAATGAACTCCCAATTTTACGGAAATTATCCGTTTCATTAAAAGAAGCAAACTTATTCTATGGCAGTCTACCCTCATTAGCCAGCGTATTAAAGAAAATTGGTTTCTTTTACAAAAAATCGAACCCCGCCCCACCATTCACAGCGAACAAAATGCTGAATTTATTTAACAATGCATGCGAGAATGTCACACCGGAAGACTGGAATAAAGTAATTAACAAGATCAGGAAAACGATTGAAGAAGATTGGGAACGCGAAGTTCATTTTGATTCTATATGCGACCAAGATTTTATAATTAATCTGCATGAATATTCCGGCGACTCCGAATCCAGACAATATTTTTATTGTTTTATTTCATGATCTATGAGTACATACCTTAAAATATTAATATTAGCTTCATACATAGATATAATATAGCTAGTATGACTAGGTATCAAAATTAATATCTGGGTGATTTTCTAAAAATCGATCATTGTCAATTGCGCTGGCGAATTTGACCCACTTTTCATTACTTTTATGTCTTAATAATAATTTTAATTTCCACTTAACATCACTTTGTATATCATAAATAACTGCATAAAAAGAAATGAAAAGTGGATTAAAGGTTCGTCACTGTAATTGAGAATAATCGATTCTGCTCAAAAACATCTACCTAGAAAATCGATTTGCCTAGTACTTTCACAGCACTAGTCACTATTAGTTGACAGCTGTCATTTTAATCAAGCTGTTTTTTACCGACTATAAGTTCCATTCTACGTGTACGAACTGCATAGGTTTTTTTCTTAAAATTTTCTATTACATTAAATTAAACTAAACGATACTGTTTCTCTTTTAAAAGTTTTAAATTATTAATTTTAATATTTTTCCTAATGACGTCGCAATAAAATGAAATAAGTGTGCAATAAAATTATTTTCGTTTGTCAAACGTAGAATGCGTGATTCAGAACACAATGAACTGTCACAGGGATCTTGTTAAAGTATTTTTCAGCTAAGATGATCCCTGTGACACTTCATTGTGTTCTGAATCACGCATTATACGTTTGACAAACGAAAATAATTTTATTGCACACTTATTTAATTTTATTGCGGCTTCATTAGGAAAAATATTAAATTAATAATTTTTAACTTTTAAAAGGGAAACTGTATCGTTTAGTTTAATTTAAAGTAATTTAAATTTTTTTTAAAATACCTATGCAGTTCGTATTACGTAGGATGGAACTTAGTCCGAGTTACTACGTTCCATTCTACGTATACGAACTGCATAGATATTTTTTTTAAATGTTCTATTACATTAAATTAAACTTAACGATACTGTTTGTCATTTAAAAATATAAAAATATTTATTTTAATATTTTTCCTAATGACGCCGCAATAAAATGAAAAAAGTGTGCAATAAAATTATTTTCGTTTGTCAATCGTAAGATGCGTGATTTAGAACACAATGAAGTGTCACAGGGATCATCTTAGCTGAAAAAGAGTATAAAAGACTATAATTGATTTGAACCAAAGAAACTTCTTAAGACTAGGCTGTACGGGTTAAGATCCCTTTGCCTTTACATGATGGGATAAATAAATTGTATAAAAAAGATTTAATTGTCAACAAACAAATGTCAATTTGCTTACTTGCGTTGCGTAATTGTTCGTATTTTTTATTATTTTAGTTCAAAACTTGAAATATGGCGAATGTATCAAAACCAGATCTTATTTGGATAGAGGGACGATGTTATCGTGCCAATGACTCAAATATCGAGATCACATCCTTTCATGAACATGATTTGTATGAAAATGGTTTGTAAACATTTTGTATTTATAAATGACTTCGTATGAGTTTAATTGCTTGTTCCATGTGTGAGAGTTTTATTTCTATGATTAATGTTATATGTATTTATATTATTATTACTGTATTAAGTATGTATTTACCACTTTATTTGTTATCAATAACATAAGGGCTTAACCTACTTACCACAGAATCGGATCAATCTATGTAATGTTGTATGTGATAAATAATATATCTCAACATCACATACGTCAATCTGATCATGTGGTAAGTCACTTAATGATAGTAATGTTTATACTTTTGAAATGGGACTTTTACTTCATTAATTTCTAAACTTCTGTTGGTTGCAAAACAGATATAGCTACTATACCACAGCCGCTCTAAGTTTACTGATTTGACACATGTCAGACTGACTGCACTAGTGAAGGACAACGGTAAAATTGTTGAAGCATATACATAACAATTATTTCCACTTTATAACCAAGCAAGGTCTAATTATAATTTTTTTTATTAACAACATTTATTCACATTCAGAAGATTTAATGGAAGTTTCTTATCTAAAAATATATTTATTTTTAAAATACAATACTTATTAAATCCTTCATCCTATTTTTAAAAAATACCTGGTGAGTATTACCCATTACGTCACTATGAAAACGTGTCAATAGCCGTAGCCTTGTAAAAGCGTAATACAGAGTGGAAATTTTATGTTTTCTTTTTATAATTCAATTATTTTAAGTAATAAAAGGCAAATAATTAGATAATTAGGTGCATTTGACATTTTGAAATAATGTCTTATTTTTAAAAGTTGTTCTTTATGATTCGCTAAATATGTTCGTCTTAACAAGGATAAATGCAAAATATAAAATAAAAAGTGTCAAATCGGTCAACTTAAAACGGCTTTGGTATAATAATTTAATGACTGGCTCGGTGGAACAGTGGTCAGTGACCCAGGTTAACTACCTATGGTTCCAAGAGTTGTAGGTTCGATTCCCACCCGGGACAATTATTTGTGTGACAAACATTGGTGTTTGTTCCGGGTGTGTTGTTACATATATTTAAGTATATTTGTGTATCCATTGTTGATTCTGATATCTGTAACACAAGTGCTTATGCTTCTTACCACGGGATCAGATCAATGTATGTGATGTTGTGTACTATTTATTTATTTAATTTCCTGAATGAGGGTCTCATCCACAGTAAGTGTATACTAATATTTTGCTTTCCAATTTCAGAAGGGTCATACAAAGATTTAAATGATGATGATGATGATGATGAAGATGAATTTGATATCAAAATGATAGATGAGGCTAGATTTTCAACAAGTATGCATGTTTCAAAGTAAGATTTGTTAAATACATTATAAAGGAAGATGGGCAGAAATGTATGGGATATTGTTGGAAAGCTCTTAATATGACCATCTTTGACAATATTTTAACTAATTTTTTTCAAATTTACTGAACTCTTGACTCTTAACATTATAATGCTGAAAGCTTGTAGTTCTTGTGTGAGAATCCACACTAAAGGAAATAATCAGATTTTTTTTTAATATATCTAGACTTAACATCTTTTTTTTTATACATACATTTAATTTTAGGACTAGCCCCCATAATAACTAATAATAATAGTCATGAAAAGAACTTCCTTATGACATACTAGCGACCCGCCCTCGCTTCGCTTCGGTATACCTCTATCTCTATATAAAATATTACATTAAAATATAATATTTATTATCAGGTACTTATTTACCTACAAAACGAATTTAAAGCGAATTCAAATTTCCTTCAAGTTAAAATCAAAGTGGCAACCACGCGACTTTTTTCTAATACTTGCATTTTAAAATTCGTGATATCTTCCGAAAGAAATGTCCGAATTGAATAATTCAAAAAGTTATTTAAAGGTACTGAAGCCGTCTTGAATATAAAGAATTTATTTTGATAAGGATTAATACCAAGGTACAAATAAAGAGCCTTTTCAAGCGGCGACATATAAATTAAATTTTTAGAATAAAAAACCGCTTACTGTGACATAACTATAATATTTAGACATATGCTGTCGCGACACTTTTTGTAGATATTGGAGAGTTCTGCAAAGTCGTAGTAAATGATTTTATTCTATCATCAATAGTTTTCGCAGCGCACGCGACGTAAGTAATTTTTCAGGACATTTTTTTACACCTTGGGTGACATTATTGGAGTTTTAGTGAGGGTCCCTAATTTTTAAAACAATATAATATAGCCTATGTTACTTCTGAATAATGCAGCTTTCTAATAGTGAAAAAATTATTGCAATCGGTCCAGTAGTTTTTGTGTTTATTCATTACAAACATACAAAAATACAAAAATACAAATCTTTCCTCTTTATAATATTAGTGTAGATTGTTCAAATACTGTCACAACTTAAAAAATTTAAAAATCCCTTTTATTCCATCATTAAGTCATCCAATATGAAAGTTTAAATTTTAAATGCATTTTTCTCCACAATTTGGTTTTTTGACTTGTGACACTATTTGAATGGAGGTGTGATATGTCCGCCCATCCTCCTTTCAACAGTTTATTAAGGTTTGGTCTGGTTTAACTATGTTACTAATTATTACAATGTCTTTATCATAACACATGTAAAGGGGTTTGGGTAACTTTGCGTGGACCAGTGGCGTAATTTTTATTTATTCGCAGCCCATCAAACTTTTTGTTGTTTATTTCTGGTACTACCATTAGGCACATCATATTTATACTTGTATTAATATGATGTGCCTACTTGTAGTTATTCCATCATTCTAACAAAAAAATATGATTTTTACCATATAACTATGTACTCTAACACAAAAAGAGTTGGTTTTATATATTGCTGTTTTAACATTCATAATTAAGTACAAAAATTAAAAATGATGACATCTTTAAAAATTATACTACTTAATTCTATTAGTTATCATCATAGAACAAGCGGTTTGACTTCATAATATTAAGATCATTATATTATTGTTGATTTTGATTAATATTGTTGATTTTTAGACATTATTTGGGCCATATCATTGGCAAAAAGGGTGCAATAAAAAACAGGATAGAAAGAGATACCAGGACTGATATCAAAATACCAAAACAAGGTCAAAACGGTGACATAGTCATATTTGGATCTAGCGCTTCTGTAAGTAGATAAAATCACTGTAAGAGATGGTGCTATTTTTCCGACTAGTGTGCTCCAATAAAACTTTGTTACCTGTTTGATTTGTTATTTTTACAGAGTGTAAAAGCAGCCAGAAGGAGAATAAACATCATTGTGATATCAACAAGGATGAAACAGAAAGCTACACATTTTATCTCTATACCAATGGTTGAGCCAGGTGTTATGAACAAATTTGAACTTTTCAAGGTTGATATTGTTTCTTTACACAAAGTTATTTTTTTTCTTTTAATTTTAAGTGGAATATAAAAATTAAACAGTGCTTTAAAGTATTAAGAAAACACAAAAATAAAAATTGTGAATGACAAGAATGCTGAGAAAGCTGAATTTTTGGCAATCCCTTCTTATTATACCTGAAGTACTATATTATTATAATATATGATGATGTAAAAGAAAATTAAGTTAAATTTCTTGCAATATAAGATTACATACATACATAAAATTACAATCAATGAAAAAAAATTAATTCAGATTAACAGAATAAATTGATACCATTATTGTAGGAAAGTGTTTTACGTGAGTGTCCTAGTAGGGGTTTGGACGAGTCACTGTTCATCCAGGCTCATAAACTGCATCTCACTCTCGGAGTGATGTGTTTGATGGACGATGAAGAAAGATTAAATGCATCCAAATGTCTAACAGAAGCCAAAGAAAAAGTTCTGCGGTGAGCATTTTTATAATGTGTGTACTTCTTGAATGAGGGTTTTCGCGAATGAGAAATTCACTAGATGGCAATACGTAGGTGAGGTCCAACTGCATCATGATTGGTTATTTTTGACGTGACATTGACAGATATGTCAATATTCACCAATCATGATGCAGTTGGACCTCACGCCTACGTATTGCCATCTAGTGAATTTCTTCTCATTAGCGAAAACCCTCATTGCGAACAGTTTGCAATTTCTTAAGTGCCTAAATGTGCAATAAGGAATATGCATAAACCGGCAATGTTGATTTTTTCAACAACTTATGCAAATAGACTTCAAAATATAATAAAATGTGAATTTGAAGTGGAAATCGGTTCAAAAACGAAGACTTTATAATGAACAAGCTTTCCGCCCGCGATTTCTTCCGAATAGAGACGTTCAACGGGTAAAACATTACTTCCTTATAGCGCAGTCGGTTAAAAAGTAGCCTATAACCTTTTATAGTCTCTGGACTATATCTGTACCAAATTTCATTTAAATCGGTCCAGTACTCTATGCGTGAAAGCGTAACAGACAGACAGACAGAGTTACTTACGGATTTATAATATTATATAGTTAGGATTAAAATTATATTCATATTTCTTCAATATTAAAGATTTATTTAGGATAATAAAAAATGTGTGCATATTCCCCATTATAGTATAGGCACTTACATAAAAATAATATTTTTGTTTTAAAAAAAAAAATATTAACACAATAAAAAATTACAGGCCATTACTTGAAGGGTCACCATTGAAGATACATATGAAAGGCCTTTCGTACATGAATGATGATCCCAGTGAAATTAATGTTTTGTATGCACAAGTGTATGAAGAAAATGCAGAACCTGGATTGCTGCAGAAAATAGCAGATAGCTTAGTGGAGCACTTCTCTAAGACTGGTGAGCTAATGGACATTTTTAATAAACTAATTCTACTTGTTATTATACTACACTCTTATTTCGGTATTTATTTTGTTTTTGGCCTTATTTAAATTAAATCAGTACTTACATACATTTATAAAAACATAATAAACATTTAGTTTTGACCTTAACCTTATTTAGAGTTAAAGTATTAGTACCTAATGCTTCCGCCTGCGGCTCCGTTCCTGTGAAGTCATTTATCGCGTAAAATTACTGAGTAATAGCGCAATCGGTTAAAAAGTGCCCTTTTCCAAACTTCAGACTAACCGAGTACCAAATTACAGTAGTTCAATTATTTTGGCATATCGAAAGCTATATCGATTAATATTTCAATTTTGTTTTAGGATACATAAAAAAAGAGCATGGCAGAGACAATGTTAAGCTGCATGTCACTCTTATCAACTCATCGTACAGGAAACAACCCGCGCAACTTGCGCTGGCAGCAGACGGGTCTCCGCGCCAGGGCCAGCGACAGACGAGAGAAACGTTCGATGGTTCGCGAATATTACAAAAGTATGCACATTACGATTTTGGCGTTGTCGAACTAAAAGACTTACATCTATCTCAATGCCACACATTGGGTCCAGACGGATACTATCAACCTACGTGTATAATTTCAATTTGTTAATTTATCTTCTTTTAGCACATAAGCTAAGTAAATTTGGTCTATATTTGTGTGCTAAATAAAACATTATTATATTTTATTCTATTCTATTGTAAGATTAAGGTGGGTATAATAAATGGTTTGTTTGAACTTATTGTATTTGTTTTTATTTTCCTTAAAATATGTCGATAGTTAATCATTTAAATTTCACTGCACACTAACATACGACGGTGGCTTGGAGTAGCGTCGCCATCATCACCGGACTTGCGAGCGGATGACTCACCCCTAAAACCTCATTTGGTAAATTTTCTCATTGGAAATATCCAGGTATTCTCGCGGCCAGGTATATACTGATAATTTGGCATTGTTAATAAGTATGTGTAACTACAATGGGACAAATAGGTTGGATTATATAATTCCTCGGTTTTCTGTCGGTAATTATAAACAGGCATTATTTATACAAAACAATCCCTAGCTAGACTTGCCAAAACGCATTGTCTTACTGACTTAACCCATTTCATTGGTCGTCCCCACATGCGACTTTTACAACAGCTTAAGTATTCTAATCTGTGGCGGGACTCTTGCCGCCAAAGATTGGGTTTCCCATTTATGTAACACATATTTCAATAGCAAAACAATAGTGCTTCATCCAATTTTGCTCGCTTACACAAAGAACGAGCACGTACAATGTGAAGTCTCGCATAGTCATTGTTTTGCCATTGCAGCGTTAGTGGTAGGTAAACATATAATAAACACGGAGAAACCTTTAAATGTGGCTTGGCTTTTCTTGAACAGTAACTGGAATAGCACTCATGGGCCTTGGGGTGGCAGAAAATAAATGAGGTCCAGGCTCCCTACGCCCGCGGCGGCACGGCCTTGACCCTGGTGATTACGATAATTAAAAGTATCTGTATCTGCATTCGGGAACAATCGTTAGGGAAATTTGTGAACAATTGATAGTCTACAATAAAATTTTCACTAACTTATGTACTGGAACATTGTTCACTGGGCGTCAACGCCGTCAACTGCTGCATAATAATTAAAGGCAGAGGGTAAAATGTTAACTTAGGTTACATACAACCTGCATGGAACCAGTTTTTGTTATATAAATACCTACCATAGGTATATCTCTATGAAGGTAATGCCTATGTTTAATTCTAATATTATTGTAAGTTTTATCAAAATCCATTCAGTACTTTTTGTGTGAAATAGTAACAAACAAACATCCTATTACAAACTTTCGAATTTATAAAAGAAGGATATAAGTGACTAAGTGACGATCTCTCGACAAACATCCTATGTGTGTGATAATTTAACTATTTACCTGAGCATAAATCATTTACCATTCCGAAGTGTTTAAGTAACAAAGACGAACATGAATCATGATGTTCAAGTTGGCGGTACATAGTTAAATGATTGATAGCAATACTTTACCGTTGTGCCATTTCTAGCGAACTGTCTGTAGATGTCCTGATTATGCCAATAACTGCGGACGACGTACTGCTGTGGCTCCCGGATGTCATTATTTCAACCGGGAGCTAATATACCTTAGTCCTACGTTTTTCTTGATGTTATGGATCTTGTATGAAGAATATGGAACATATCTGAATTACGCAATCAGCCCACTGCCGTTTTAATAAACATTATTAATATGTACAAAAATAACATGAACGAAATGTTTTTCGTATAGAATAAGGTTATGTTGTATGGCTTAATATAATATTATTGCGGGAAGTGGGATCAGGATAACTATTCACACCTGCTTTTGCATCTCTTGGGTAACGGTAACTCAATGAGGTCACAAACGAAATGTTTCATTAAATATAACTGTTTCGTTAATTCAGTATTTTAGTAGCCTCATATCTATAAGTATTTAGCAACCCTTTCGAATAAGGATACGGCACAGTGCAGGGAAAAGGAATACGTAACGCTATTGAAATGTCGTGGCCAAATCGCTGAGTTGATCATTTCATGAACTGGTTGAGCATTTCGTGAAGTGTCACGTTTCATGAAGTGCCCGATAATATCATGAAATGGGCAATTCTACGAAGCGGCCACGACATTAGTATAGGTACCAAAAAGCATGGAACGTATTTATGTGTAAAATTTAGATAATCTTACCCGTTATAATTTGATAAAATGTAGGTAGTATCTCGGAAAATAGTTACCTACCTGCAAGCATTAAAATATATATTAAATTAAGTATAATATCCCTATTAGAAATAAGAAATAGCCATTTACGACGGAAACCAGAAACAACTTTACAAGTACTTTGAAGTGCAGGGACCGCAAATATTGGTTCGTGAGTTCCGCGCGTGTGTCGGAGTTTCAAGGGACGGAGCTGTTTCATTGGTACATACAGTATTGTGGATCGCAGGGAAGCGCGGCGATGCGGGCAGGGGGCGCGCGGCAGTTTGGGCGCATTGGCAACGCGACGCGCCCGCCCGCGCTGCTACGCCGTAGCGCTACGAAAGCTGCAACGCTACGAACGCGGCGTGAGTTTTCGTGCCTTTTCCCTGGCTAGAGACTTTCAAAGATTGTAAGTTAATGTTTGATTATTCATTTGTTAAGAATACCTAGTACATAATGTTCATGTTTTTGGTAGCTTTACCAAAAAATGCCCAGCTCCGGAATGATTGTCGAAATATTACTTAATTTGTTTACAAGTGTAAGATTCGAGCCTGAATACACTAAAAATAATGTACTTTTTATTTCCAATTAGTTTTTTATTCTATAAAATATTTTATTACTTAATGCAATCTGAATGGAATTTCCGGCTTTGATATTTTGCGGCAAATGTTATTTGCGTAATATCCTAGTCGTACGTGCAAGTGGGTAATGCGCTTTGCATACATTACGTATGTAAAGCAATCGCTTATTTGGAATTCCGTATACAAGTGTGCCTACTAGAAACTGTAACTAAATTTTCCTCGCCTGCCGTAATCAAGTACAGATGTTTGAAATGATGAACGACTTCGAGCTACGAAACTGATTACATAAAACTTTATTTTTTCTGTTCACGGATTATTCAGAATAGTAACATTATTTACTTTTCTGTTCATACAAGAAATTAACATTTAATATGATCAGTAACTTGTTTGTCTTAAACAAGTTACTTGATCATTATGTGATAATTAATTTATTTCATATTGTACTCATAAATACGTTATACTCATCAAATAAAAAAAACATTTTTTTTGTAGATTTTTCATGTTAACTCGTAGCTAGCTCGTAGATACATAGCTTGAGCTATATTTGTACAAGAGGGAATAACTTCCGTTTAAAATTGGGAATATAACAGACAAATCGCAACTTTAGTATAGTACATTTCTCTATTTTATCTAAATTAAAACGTACCTAAGTCAAATGTAGCACTAAAACTACAAATTAAATAAATATATTAAAACTTTTTGAATTACAAAAGTTAGAACGTTAGTGAAACAAGTAAAAAGTTAATAATTTGTTCAATAATGTAAGGAAAGTCCTTTTGTAAACGACACCACTGGGGATAGGATGGCTTTTATGGTTTCTTACAAAATGTACGATGGATTTCGTGCATTTAAAACGGGGTTGTGCTCATTCACAATTGCAAGTATCTTGCTGAGCATCACATTATTATGCTTTCTTGAAAGTTAAATTCGTACCTATACATAAATACGAAATGGTCCAAGATCCCAGAGCTGCCAGACATCACTTATTTTCTAATGGACAAAATATATACGATTGAGTAGTGGTGGGGTGTACTATCATCATATGACTAGTTGCTACCTTGACCAGACGGCCATTTTTCAGATATCAACCAATCAAGGTACATAGAGACACTGCTCACCTCACTTAAATTCTGATGGCTGATTTTAACATATATTTCACACAATATCATTAAAAATCAGGATTCATTACTCCCAGACACATGCGGTCGGCGGTTTTACCTTACAGACGCTTTAAAGCTATGAAAAAAATTTTACTTTTACTTATTTTCTGATGCTTGATTTTTATATATGTTATTCAAACAACTAAAAAGTGCTCATCTGACCGCAATAATTATAGAATTATACCTTACAAACTATTTTATTAGAAAAACTTAACTAAATTCAATTTAAAAAAAAAATCTATAACAGTTGGGTCTGGTGAATGTTTGGCCCCTTGGATCGGTCTGTCCGTTTGCAAAACGTTTTAAAATAGTTGTTTGAATAACATATATAAAAATCAAGCATCAGAAAATAAGTAAAATTAAGTAAAAGTAAATTTTTTTCATAGCTTTAAAGCGTCTGTAAGGTAAAACCGCCGACCGCATGTGTCTGGGAGTAATGAATCCTGATTTTTAATGATATTGTGTGAAATATATGTTAAAATCAGCCATCAGAATTTAAGTGAGGTGAGCAGTGTTTCTATGTACCTTGATTGGTTGATATCTGAAAAATGGCCGTCTGGTCAAGGTAGCAACTAGTCATATGATGATAGTACACCCCACCACTACTCAATCGTATATATTTTGTCCATTAGAAAATAAGTGATGTCTGGCGGCTCTGGGATCTTCCTCTAAAACAAATATTCGTTTCATAAATAAAAGACAATAGACTGCCCAGGTGTCTTCGAGTACCTAAACAATCAAAATAAAACCTTCAACGCGGTTTGTTTCCCACAAAAGAGGAAGAATCATGTATTTTTGTAGTCATTGGAAAAAATAATATAGGATATAATACGCAATAAAGGTGGACGGGCAGAAAGTACCCACCGACCAATAACGACTAGACCTATGTCGTTAGAAAACACTTCTCATGGCTTTCATTAGTTATTAAGGGGGTTAGTCCCAATACATCGTGAAAAAAAAGTTACAGTTAAACTAAAATTATATCTTTATATAAAAAAGTCGTTAATTCTAGATTCTTAAAAAGCAGTTAGTTTCCTTTTGTGTGATTGATTCTAGCTTAACGACTATATAAGTATACTTTTAGCGGCGTAATGTCAAGTATGAGTCCCGAATATCAATCTATCTACACTCATACACTGGACAGAAAAAAAACCGGCCCGCCAACCATTTTTCATACAAACATGTCCAGTTCTGAGGCCTATAAATGTAAAAGTTTTAGTGCTAGGTAATAATTTAATAGCGTTTTTTTTTATAGTAAGCTAACAAGATGACCTCACTCCACCTGATGGTAAGCGGTAGTGAGATCCAAATATGAGGTCGACAGGCACAATAGACCATATTGAGCCTGAAAGCCCGCTTAAAGAGGAGACCACTGCTGCGGCAACAACGAGACAAGGCGTGGAGTCTCGCATTGGTATTGAGCTGTGCGGGTCGGAGTTGGGTGTTCGCCGGACGGAAGGGCTCCCGTGTCTACGGGTCTCCCAGGTCGGCGGGCTGACCGGCTCCGCCCGCACAATACCGCCGCTAAGACTCCACTGGTCCGGCGCTTGCCGCAGCAATGGTCCCCCCTGGCTCCGGTTCGTACAGTGCTGATCCCGGAACGCGACCTGACCGAGAGGTCAGAGTCACTTGGCGGGTTTTACGCAACTGTATGGTGGTAACAGCAACCGGTCGACAAAACGTCTCCCACCTGAAAACTGTTCACATCGTTGTTCTGTTCGCTACGGGTTCGCGGCGAGCTCGCAGCGTGCACGTGCGTGCTCGCCGCGATTTCGCCGCGTGCTCATTTTTCTTCATTCCCATCAGAACGAACCTGCGCTGTAGAATGCGGCGCATGCCCTAAGCGGGTAGGTTGGATGAGGCGTAACCGCCGCGATATCGCAGCGATTGCGCACATAAAAGCCGCGAACTCGCTGCAATACCGCCTCGCTGTGAAATCGCCCAAAAAATCGCTAGTGTGAACAGGCACTAAATGTAAATAGATGTCAGAAATGACATTACAAGTTATGTTTTGTCGTCAAATATGGACATGAAAAGAGCATTCCAACGATACGTACATACTGGATGTTTTTGGTCGTGGGTACCCGTCCCATACATTTCAGCCCGTTCTCCTTTCTTCACATCAGGTAATGTTCGCGCACGCGGTTTTTACTAGGACTTAATTAACTTGTACGGGAGCAGTCCCTTGGTTCTAATTATCCACAGGCGTTTAGTGTTGTTATTGGGTATGCCATTGTATTTATGTTACACACTCGGACACCGTAAGATTTATTACTTAAATTTATGGTTTATGAAAAAATATCAAATCTACGCTTGTATTTTAGTGGAATAATTTAAGCTAACTACAATGTTATGTCTATCATATGGGATCTTAAACCTCTCAAACTGATATTTTTGTCTATTACATATTTGTACCCGCCCTCGTTTTTCTTCCTTCCTCCTTTTTCTATAACTTCTATTAAAAAAACCGCATTAAAATGTGTAGTTTAAAGATTCAAGCATACGTATGACTCAGGAAGAGACTTTGCTTTAGACCTACTATGTAGTAATACAATGCGCCTTAGAGGCATAAGTTATCATCAGCAACTAAGTATGTAGCGAGAACTGCTGTGGTAAACATACGGTTATACTTCTAATCCAAGGTCGTCGATGCTACTGGTTTCATTTGTGAGCAATTGTGATTTCCCTAGATACTGTACTTAGTTTATCTCTTTGAACGCGGAAATACATATTGACGTAGTTAATGTATGGTTATTTTATTTTACTACCTTTTGCTACAACCGACGACTGATATTCTATTCGAAAGGTTCAATTTAGTAAATATTAACTGATATGCCTTATTATTTATGCTTCATGGTCTAGTTAGGTACCGATTATTTTAAAAACGTTGTCAAAACTAGCATGAAAAGCAAAAAATATTTATTTCCTCTTTAAAAGATATAAAAATGTTCTTTCAGTTGTTAAGAAATATAAATAAATAAATAATGATGATGGTATTTACGGACTTGTTATCCATTTTGCTATATAATTATGCATTTTGGTAGCATTTGGCGGTAAGAAACAGGCGATTTTACATTATGGATCGTGAAATACGCGTGTAGGGAGGAAGCACGCACCGGCTGAAGCGATGGGAAACGTCACTCGGTCACGCGAGGCCGGGACCCCTGCCTGCCTTGATCAAAGAAGCCATTTAAAAGCCATAAAATGTCAACACTTCCAAATAGTTAAAGCACCTTGTGGTATGTTAAAGATTTCTGACAAAGCTATACGTTATTTAATGTACACCCTCACTGCCTATGGTTTATGGTAAATATCAGATAAATCGAATAATTATACGTTTACGCTACAAGACTTACATGGTTCACGGTAATTTAATAAATTAAATAAATAGTAACTACCGTGTTTTTTGTCGGTGGCGTCTCCGACTTTGAATCTATACTAATATCTATACTAATATTATAAAGCTGAAGAGTTTGTTTGTTTGTTTGATTGTTTGTTTGTTTGTTTGTTTGAACGCGCTAATCTCAGGAACTACTGGTTCGATTTGAAAAAAATCTTTTTGCGTTGTATAGAGCATTTATAGAGGAATGCTTTAGAGTAAATAACATCACGCTGCGACCAATAGGAGCAAAGATACGATGGAAAATGTGTAAAAGGCAATAAGTACATTTACTTTTTGAATTTAAATATATGTTATGTGCTTCTAAGAGAGTACCCTGGCTGAGAATTTTAATTGTCTAAGTAAAACGCGCTTCTTAGCCAAGACATTCTTGTTTAATTATTTTATTTTAAATTCATGATTTATTACGGTACTTTTATATAATTAAATAAGAGTGTCATCAGTGGAGTAAAATATCGGTTGTGTACATTTTATAATATTTTTACTAGTTATATTGGTATTCAACAATGTTATTATACTGTCGTTAACCTTGTAGTTCAAACGTTTATACTTACTTCTGAGGCGACTTTATATTAATTTCTTTGATGTATCTGTTCGAACCGTTCTCAAAGTAAATTTTCGTGGAATTGAGTGCTAAGCGCGCAAGCAGTAGATAAATGTATCGGAGCTAAATAGTTCCTTTGGCTTCAGATTACCTTTTATCTTTTCCATGACAAGGTGTTTAGAAAAGCCTTTATATTGAATAGGTATATTTGGTGTTAGAATAAATTATGAGATGCATTATTAAATTCTTAAAAATGTACCTATTATTTTCCTTAGCAGAAATCCTTGGTTAGTGACAACAAGTTTTAGGTTAAGCAGCAATAAAACGAACCAAGAGTTGATTGTACTTGTAAAAGGCAACTCGACGTGTACGTACGTCGATTAAATGTACAAATTAACGTGTATGGATGATGGATGAACGGCCACCGCGATCGATCGCTACGCCAAGGGGCAACTTTCCAAATTTCACAGACAATCTATGGAAATGGGGTGGATGACGCACACCACCTCGACGCCGGTAGGTACTGCGTGGGCAGGCCGAAATGCTGCTTCCAACTTACGCCGAATTATGTAACAAATTATTCTAATTTTCTCTTCAGATTACATTTCTAAGCATCTGTAAACAGTAAGGCTTGAAGGTTTTTAGCGAACCCTGCATGATCATAATGACAGATTAGTAGAAAAATATAATGTTTTGTTATTTAATTTTAATTATTCGCCATGTACAACTTATAAAATTAATAATGTGTGAAAAGTTCAAGCTCCAGTTTCATTATTAATATCGCTTGAGCAAATATGAAACTTGACTCAAATATTTGGTTCTGGTTTTTACCCTTTGCATACGGAGCCCTAAAAATGGCTAACCTCTAAGAAAACCCAATCCATCTTCGAAAACACAGTTGAGATAACAACGATAAATCAACTTTGGTTCGAGAGACGAAGGCGTATGTAACATTACTCTTAAATCCTTGCTTAAGGCCTTCGAAAGTCTTATAATTAAAATGGCTATCCAATAAAAGGCTAGTTAAGCTACTTACTTGCTGTGATAGACTTGGGTGAATTTCATGAATATCTAATTAGATGGGGTGATAGTATCAGTGGGGAGGTTCGCCTCAAGTCTTTATTGAAGTTCTGCATCTGTTTTCGCTGAGCGAATGCGGTTTTATGTTTTTACCAAAGCATAAAATCCTCTGTATTTAGTGCTGAAGGCGAGGCAGTGTAAGCGATTCAGCGCATTCTGTTCGATATAAATTCCTTTACCGGCCAAGATAGGCCAAGGCCATCTGTACACTGTACAAAGGAATATGTTATTTTTGCTTATATGATTTTAAAGACATATTTTTATGCAAGTCGAATGTACTACATTTACTTAGATATAGGGTTGTTGTTTTTGACAGTATTATGCTGTTTTTATTTAATAAACTATTTACTGTTGAACAAAAATAAAGTACCTATACAAAATATTGTTATACGATCAAAATGGAAACAGAAATTATTGCAATTGAGACTGGTATTACGGTCATAAAATGTTCCTAATTAAAAAGATATCTACTTAAACTTGACGTGAATTATTTACATGAACTCGTATAATGAGTTCTTGGGAATTTGAACGCTTACTCGTATTATTTTCTTCACTTAAATACTTATTACATTCCAACGTACGCTCACTGTCTAAGACAGATTTAACATATTTGTTTTTACCACTTTTTCTTTTATTCTCGATTTATTTATGTACATATTTCTTTTTAAAGTATTTATACTGTATCGTGTCATTATCTGAGGTTTGGGTGCCTGGTGACCTGTACTACAGGTATGCTAATACATATCACAGGCATCAGTCTCACACCAACAATTTTGTTTTGTGAAACGTAATTATATTATTTTATTTGTGTTCATGTTATTGGTTGTGATGAGAAATAAAGTTTCTTATTTCAGTTTGGTTTTCGGCTCGCTACCTTCAATCGATCAACTAAATTATTGTAACTAAACGTTGTGAAGATCTGCTTCTCAAATGATCTCTTTGGTAACGATTCACATTAGCCAGGTAGGTATGGCATATTGCATTTAAAATCAGCTTAATATTTAAGAACGTCGTTACTATGCCCGTCTCAGATTTGAGTGGACAGTAACACTTCTTTGAGTCCAGTTATTGCAGGATCCCATTTTCAGCTGGATGCTTATGTGAACGCTTGCATATAAACACATTTGCCATCAAACGAGATCCCACAGAAAAAAGGATGCTGCAAAAAACTGGACTGCTATGTGAAAATGGGGTAAGATGCCATTGACGTAACTTACCGGCAAATTTTGTCAGTGATCTTGATATAGAATGTTAATTAATCGAACAATTATAACAAAAACGA
This sequence comes from Maruca vitrata, assembly GCA_039566165.1. Classification (NCBI taxonomy): domain Eukaryota; kingdom Metazoa; phylum Arthropoda; class Insecta; order Lepidoptera; family Crambidae; genus Maruca; species Maruca vitrata. Next base: position 11,471,471 of record CM076916.1, on the reverse strand, counting down.
AAAGTCTACTTAAATTATAAGGGAAATTCAAACTTCGGCTCGTAAGAGCAATCTACTCCGGACTTACACAGGGCGGCGCAAAGAGCCCATTCTTTGTTATGAACACGCCTTCAACATGATTGCCTTTGCCGTACGTGCCGCCAAAAACATACGTTATTTTCGTCCATTGTGCCTGAAATGTCTTAATATGTATGTATGACCGAGCTCCTAGTTCAGGGTGGCTTCCAATGAACCCGAAATTAAGTAAATAGGCATCAATCACGGCATTTATTTTTTTTTGTTCGTATCAATTATGCCAAATATAACAAGTTTATACTCGAGATAATGCTCAGCTCATACTCTATCAAAATTCAGAGGATCTAAGTAAAGACTACCGAATGCAAAATTTCTGTTCCTCACGTTTCCATCTGTATCATGTCTTCTTATTAAAATAACAATTTAGACTCGCACTGAAAATCCGTTTCTATTCGGTTGGAATACCAAGAATAAACCGATTCAATTTATGTGGGCTGTAAAGAAAATTACACATATAGTAGCGTTATCTTTTCCAGATTTATTTTCTGCGCCACCGCTCCTGGGATAGATACATACGTTTCGTTTAATTGTTTCCACTGCTCGTGCGAGTCTGACCCAATTAGAGAGTCGGCAGGCACTTTACTTCGCGCCAAGTGTCAGTTGTGAATGTGTTCAGCGCAGTTTCTCTTCGAACAATGGTCCGCTACTCCGCTCAGAGCGCGCGTGTCAAAACAGCCCGCTGACACTGAGCCTTTGTTTGGAGTTTACGACTTAAAGCTGTTTAGTAACAACGTTTTGTTTGAAGTGTTTGCTGATTGGATTAATTTCTATGACGGTTATTTTGATCGTCTGTTCTGAATCAATTTTATCCACGTAATAGCTATTTATTTAGACACAACTAGTAATAGCTATTTATTAAGGAGATATAACTGTTATATAATTCCTAATTTGGGTCAGGAAATTATAACTTTATAGTTAGGCAGTAATTACCGTAAATACCTGTCGTAAGGCGACATTTATTGACTATTAACAGGACGTTTCGGCATATTTTATCACCGTCCGCTCTGACTTCGTTAAATATTCACCGCTGACGGTTTGCGAAGAGCGGCTTGTGATTTTTGCGTAGAAACGAGCAGAGCCCACATTTATTGGAGATATTTTACAGGAGCGCTCCCGGACGTGGGACGGGCTCGCCTGGAGCCAGTTTGCGTAATACCTAAGTTGCCGAGGTAAACGATCCCTCACCTTAGCTGATTCTGCAGATAGTCGAATGGGTTTTGGACGGCTTAGCGGATTACTTCTCTGATGTGCTCAATAAGTATATTATGCTGATTCTTGTGTCATGTCTCTTCATAATTTCTGTTAAATATTGTATGTCCTTCCTGAAGATTAGGTATATAATATACCTGTGGCGAGCATTTAGGGAGACCTATGTCCAGCAGTTGACGAAAGTGGGCTGATGATGATCATGATCATGATGATACCTACCACATTAAAAACTTCCTCAGTCCTGCAAAACATATTAAATTTGCAATATTTTTCAATTTAAAAATTCATGGAAAATTGAGACAATATTAAAGTTAATCTATAAAAGCTCGACGCCTATATTCACAAAACACGAAAGCGTATCTGGACATGATGTTTTTACACTTCATTCTAAATCTGTGTATCACTTGTAACATACGAAATGATATCACATATAGGCTTAACACTCTTATATCTAATATAAACGTCAATACTTTGAAATCATACGGACATATAACCACAGCGAAAAGCTCACACGAGAGCCACAAACAATTCCGCTCAGAGTGGAAACACTCATACGAACTGTCAGGGGAGGTTTTTTGATAAATTTCCGCGGAGTAACTTGTGATTCAATTTCGCGCACGTAATGGATCAGCATCAATAAAGCGGGCTCCGCGGTAATCCGCGCCCGGCCGAACTTTTGGCCGCTTGATCAACTAACGATAACTAAATTAAACTTGTCTGACTTGACCGTGACGTTTACATGTTTTCTCTATTTTGCACACGCTACGCTATGCAACGGATCTACTAATCATTTGTCCCTTCTGAGCGAATGGGTTATTTTGAATTTTACTTACTACTTGAATTCTACATTATACTAGGAGATATTTTAACGGCTAAATTAATTACACTTAACTTGAAAGGAATATAAGATGAATGCGCGTTGTAAAATTGAGTAGGTGTTATATCTACGTAGGTATGTAATGTAAACGGGAGTTTCCAACAATTTCCAAGAAAGCATAACATTACCGTAGAATATGCTATGCCCATTAATTTAGACATAATAAAGTACAGAGAAGGAACGTTGACTGTCGGTAGCAATAAGGTAGCCAGGCGAATATTTTTAACAGGATAATCTGACATAGAGTAGAAAAAACGGGTAATTATGATCATTGTTGATTTATCTTTCTTAATATGTAGCTCCTGGAGAAAAAAATCATCAGAAATATCTTACCTTGGCTCTAGGATCAGCTGCGGGCATCATTCATCATCATTAATACGTATGCTAGATATGTATCTATCTAACAATATGTCATTAAATCTATTGAATCGTTAATTCTACGTCCTCCTTTATTTTTATGTTTGGTGAACTTACTCTAGAGTGTAAAATCTGATTACACGGTATTAGCCTGTCTCGTAGGGTAGAGTATTGTGTACAAAGCATGTTATGGCATACTTTATTTACGCTTCTAGCAAACAGCTTCGTTAGTGTATATGTTACGGTAAAAGTGGATAGAGTGGTTATTATGTATAATTACCGGTAACTATGCATAATTACTAGTGTTCGTGGTAAAGGTGGTGAAAAGTATCGAATTAATCACATTTACCGGTAATTATATAAAATTACCATACCCTTTGTGTAAATGTGGCAAATAATAAAAAACTGACTTGACTGGCTCGGTGAAACAATGGTTTTGTTAGTGACCCAGGCTGGCGGTTCCAAGAACGACTCCTAACGAGTATTTAATGTTTTATCCGTCCAAAATTTCTTTATTTATAGACATTTACACGCACTTTTTAGCAGGACTAAAAGCTTTGACTGGCTCGGTGGAACAGTGGTTAGTGACCCTGGCTGGCGGTTCCAAAGGGCGTGGGTTCGATTCCCACTCGGGACAAATATTTGTGTGGTGAATATCGGTGTTTGTTCCGTGTCTATGTGTGATTGATTATGTAGTTAGGTATGTTTTTATAAATAACTTTTCTGAAAACATTTAAACCGCGTAAGATAGATGATTGATATTTGGCATGCAGGTACCCTAATAGACTTAAAGCTTACTTGCGACGCGATATTGCAAAATTCGTAAGGGATTGGGAGTTACTGGGAAAAAACTTTTGTATGTTAAATCCTGTAGTCCACGCGAACGAAGTCACGGGCACAGCTAGTTATAAAATAAACCAGTCAAGTATCTAGAAACCAAACTTCATGTTTGGTTTTTAAAAAAATATTATCTTATAAAAATAAAGTTAAATAAAATTTGCAAATTGGCAGGGAATTTTCAGTGGAACTCTTAAAATTCTTTCTCGTCAATATATTTTTGAGATTTGAGATTTGTGACATATGGAATTGCAGAGTACTTGTGATATTTGTCAGCAATGTCAACATTTACCACAGCCGAGCGGGAGTTTTATATAATTACCGGTAAATTTGAATAATTCACTACATTTACCATGTGCGTCGGGAATTATCTATATTTACCGGTGATTATAGATAATTACCGATTTCCCACATTGACCGTAACATATATACACGCTTGTGTTGTGCCCTGGATATTAATTTCAAGGTCCGTAATCGGGACGATAGAGGCCTACCTACTTAATGTGTATGAATTTTAACTTTTCCTATGTTTAAATTGAGTTGATTTGTAACACTACAATTGTTACGTTGATGGTATCGGCAGGGGAACAAATGGGTCGCTGTGTGTAATTGGAGGCCTTCCAATTTACCAAAATAGCGCTAACATATAGCTACTACTCGTACGGAATACATAGGTACATCCTTGAAACGGGCAGGATTCTCAAGGCTCAGAGTTGCCTTGTCTGGAGTAAATGATTGATATGGATTAGGAAAAGGATAGTGATCGTTTTGAATTTTAAGAGTACTTTATACCAGGGCTAAGACCGCCTTAAGATTGTTTCTAATAGAAATAATCTTAAGGCGGTCTTAGTCACACCTCTGAACTACATAGATAAACATACATCAAACATAGGTGTTATAGCATTAGTTTACGGGTTAGGGTACGAAGCTGTTAAATAATGACCAAAAACTGAATGATACCTGTTCACTGTTGAATTTTTTTTTACAGTTTTTAAAATTACTCTCTCTGATTAATCTAAAACACATGATACATTAAAATTGTACACTATAAGTTTACCTACGTTTTAAACCGTATCGGTTACTGAATAAAATCAAAACAAATTAAACGCCAAGTTAAAGTTATATTTTGAATTGAATGTGAATGAGACAACAATTCTTTCATCCATTCAGTCGAAAATGACGAACCAACTTCAGTGGCTTTATTTGCAGAAACTTTACATAAGAATATTATATCGTTTACATAGGCGTAAAGTTGGAGAGTGAAAAAACTGTTGAAGTTATGGTGTATAGAAATCGTTATTGTGATATTTTTAAAGGGAGACGTTGTGTTGTGGTTGTTGTGTCGAACGTGACAACCTGAAACAAAAGATTTTTCAACCATTTCCCCTTTTTGTGAAGCGCAGAGCGTTGAAAAGAAATTTATTCAACGGTGTTCAGTGTAAACTCCCAAAGCGGAGGGCGTTGCTCGGGAATAAAGTTATTTAGCGAATAGCGCTCTCAAGCGCTGCGGAGTGGCCGTCGGTCTTATCATAAACATTATGCTATGAGATTTTCTTCATCCTGCATACAAATAACTACGTTTACAAAGGATTAAAAGTTTTGTCAAATTTAAAGGATACATGATATTGACTGTAACACGTTAGTTTAGACGTCAATTTGAACCTGCTTTTTTCTTATTTCGATCCATAATGAGGTTAATTGAAACAGTTAAAAAAATATGCCCTAGCAATATTCAAGAATACGTAATTGCGTGTTGGTGAACAAAACCAACAGGTTTTGTTCTCAAATCAAATCGGAACGAATATACGAACCAAATAGTGAGTGGATTTTTATGATGTTCAGAGCAGATTTTTGGTAAAAATGTACTGAAATTTCAGACAGGAATTTGCCATCCTTACTCTTAACTACAAATTAACATTTTGATTATACTGAAAAAAGATAATTAGAAATGCAATTCATTGATAATCTAATTGCTAGGTAAACCTTTAAAAAGTCGTTGAATTGAGCAAATCCGTTTAAATTATTATAGGGTGAGCTTTAGTTGTAGCTGCATTTAGTTACTGAAATAAGACCATGCGAAAAAAAAATTAAGAATTCATGGAACTCGCATAGGGACATAGGGGACATATTTGGGCATCGTTATAAATGAATATATAAATATATAATAATCAAGAGACCGAACATATAAAATAAGAGTGTGAGATCGGACACTTATACTTAAAATATAAGCTTTTGAGTTTCAATTGTTTTTTTCGCGTTATCGTTAACGATTAAAATAATATTGTCACAACAATTTTAAAATAAAAGAACAGCTGTTCCTTTCTAATGAAATTAGGTCAATAATCAATAAATCCCTGTAAAATGAACTATTTATTTAACGTTAACAAGTAAATATAAAACAATAAATGTTAGTATAATATTAAACAATTGTACATTATAATATTAATATTAATAATAATTGTCGTCAGTGCCTTTTTTTTAATTCGTAGTAACTAGTAGCGTGTAGCATTCGTAACTTGTCGTAGCACTGAGCGGTGACCGCAGCCGTAGCTCGTAGCGCCACATCGCGGTTTGCGTAGACGTTAACCTGAGTTTACCGCCATCTACGAACAACAGACAGACCAATGAAGCTTGTGAAAACTCTTCAGTAGCGACACCTACATAACACTCAGAGGTTTTCCCAGATAGGAGAGTTAAGTTAAAGTCCCTACAATAGTGCAAGTAAGTTAAAGAGTGGACAATCCAGTAGAGGGCGCAAACGTTCAAGCAAAGTTGAATGAATCCATTCAAAGCAACACAACCACATTGCTGTGGAGTATAAAATGGGGTAAGAGTATTGACATGATTTTCCACCATCCATAAGGTTATAAAATTTTAGCGCTTCAGAAGTTTCTCAGCCAGACCTATTTTCTAATATTAAGAAAAAATATTTTCTAATCTATCACATTGTTTCTGTTGTTATACTAACACTACTACTACTTTGAAATATAATACGTTGATTTATTTGAATATTCAAAGCAATTTGAGATTGCATTATCGTTTTATCAATACCAAATCTTAAATTATCAGTGATCAGAAATTCAGAAGTAATTTAATCTAATAACACCTACACATATGTACCTAGATATTAACAAAAGTGTTTCTTTATTTATTCATTGGTTTCAGCCGCAAATAACTGTTCTTCATACACTGCCTACTGTTTTTTTCTGTGCTCTCGTCGTTCTCGCCTGATCGTACATTACACAAAATGTACCCAGATTACATTACGCTGCCTCTGAAACCACCTGATGGATTCATAAAGAATTGAAATTGAAAAAATAAGAAAGGCTTTATCTTGGATAGGTGAATGACATAACAAAAGTAATATTATATAATTGTGAAAAATGATACTGTTGGTCTGTATTTCATTCGGGTTAACCAATATGTTAATATTGGTATGGGGGATCTAGGAAAGTCAAGTTTACTCTACCTTATTATTACTGCAATAATTCTTTCATATTGTTTTTAATATTCCGCTAATGGATAGCTTCTGTGAAAACGGTTGTAACTTCCTCTACTAGTTGTACTAATCCCTGAACCGGCTTATCCCCTGCGGCATTACAACCATAGTATGTATGTATAAGTATGTTTGTAAAATGGTTATGTAACAAGCGGCGTGCCGGTGCAGTCGCAGCCGGCGCTGCGCGGCGACCTAGGCCGTGGATGCACTCTTTACATCCGTCTGACTGAAATAAACCGTTCATTTGAATGCTACCTTTATAACTTTCAAGGGCTTTCATTTATTAAAGTGCTCTTTGTTTCGCTAATTGGTCAAGGACAGAGCAGGTCATGACGATAAAACTATGTATCGAGAAAATATTTTTATTGATTAATATGTTACTACTTAGTTTCACCTTAGGATTTAAGTAACATCTTATTTGATACTAAGTTTTGTACTTAGATCATATTGTATTCATATACTAAGTTCATATTATTGATTAATAAAATTTCTAATAACATCGTCTTGAATTTTTTGATCATAATACATATTATCTGTAGTGTGTAAGTAATATTTTCGCTGTGTCTTCAAACATTATGTCAGTTTTTTGGTTGTTTATTTCCATTGTACTAGTATTTTGGCATCATCCCAGTAAAATATTATTGTTTACTTACCTCACTTTGTAGCCAACAACAACTTGAATGTTTCATAATAAGAAACTGAGACCAAGGTAGGTTGTATTAATCAGGGGTAGTACGTCAGCGGTTTGTTTTATCTGTCGTCTCTGTGTACTGTGGCCCAACCCTGCAGCCGGCGCGGGGGGTGCGTGGGCCGCGCCACGCGATCACTCTGCAGCGACCGACGGGCGGCGTGCACGTCCTGCCCGCTCCTCCGTAGCCTCGTTAGGTTACCAAGTGACGTAAACGGCTGCCCACCAGTGACGTAGTGACGCGCCGCCACCGCCTGTACCAGTGCTCCGACAAAAGATAACCTTGCGAACTGCATCTATTATTCAGTGACTGCGCTAAGCTTTAGCAGGATGGCGCCCTTTACAGGTACGATTCTTGCATTCTATGAGTATTTGATAGTTTTATCGTCCGCTGCCGACCCGTGCGAGAGCTTTACGACCGCGTAAAATGTAATTTGGATGTCGTTTTGATATTGCCATTGACGGGCTACTGTCCATTCCCGACAATATAACTCGTTATGAGGTCTATCCATGGTGCATTTTCTGGTCGAGATGCTTACTATAGGTTATAGACTACGTAGACTACGTAGGTATGTAGTTACATTTTCTTTCTCAGCTCTTTATTTATTAATGGAAAAGGTCTTGTCACGCTAGGTATATAAGCTTTATTTAGATCTTTTAGTCAGTGTGACTTCTCGTGTTGCGCAATTTTGAGCCTTAACATTAACAGATACAGACCAAATTTTCCTCATAAGCTAACGAGGCAACATAAGTGCACCCGGTGGGCTCTTCTCGTTTATTTCCAGTTTCGTAACAAAAATGTTTCATTTTTCTTGTAAAGTATTTCAGTACCTACTCTCCCTTTCTATTCAGCGAGTCTAAAGTGTAGCATAATTGTAGTGTCGAATTGTGTAAGTTGGACCTTACCTAAAAAGCATGTTATTATTATGATAACTGTATGATTACTTTGATTTAATATTCTGAGAACATCTTATTACATTAAGTAAAGAATCCTTCGCATTATGTAGGCAGAAAAATATTGATATTGAATGTCCCAAATTCTATCTTTTCCCCGTAGACTGTCTTATAGAAATCGACTACGTAATAGCATTCGAATCAGATAATGAAATCGACGGCCTCGTTTTTATTGGTTATATTCACAAAAGTTTAAGAGGAAAGTTCATAATAGGATTTGAAATGTTTTGAGCCGAGTTAATGGACGTTTCTTGGAGTAGATAAATCTTCGACAAGAAATTAAATGCATTAAGGAGGGTTAAAGAAACTTTATTATTGATCCAAATAAAACTTTCAGTTTATTTTCAGTCAATAATAAATATTATAAAAAAGGAACATATTTAAAAGGAACGGCATTCTTTGTCATTGTAGGTTATTTTCCAGCAATTTCCTCTGAGTTTCCAACCAATTTCCAGCGCAACTGTTGCGATGTTCATGAATACTCATGATTTCAGCTTTTACAGCTGTGTTCAAAAGCATACAAATGAAGCAATAGCAGACAGGCACAATATGAGAAAATAAAAAATTTAGGAGGTCATTCCGTATTCTGTGTTCGACATCATAAACGAAATTCAATTTGATACGGTAGTAGAACAGTGTGTGGGTACGTTTGTCTAATGGCATTATTAACTTTGATTGGCAAATGTTGGCCCATTGGCAGAGTCAACAGAGGCAGTGGAAACTAATCGAAGCCGACAATGGCCCTGGAGGCGCCGTGTAAACGATTACAAAACAAGCCGTAGCGGCACCGCGGGGCCGCTGCGCCGGGAAGAGTCCCCAAATGTGCTAAATTACAAGGGACGTCCCTATTTCCCAGGAATTTCCCAATTCTCCCGTATCCACCGAACTATTGCATTTATTTCGGTTTATGATAGGGATTTGCTGTATCTAGACTTATGTTATAGTATTTTACCTACCTAGGTTGGTTATAAAACATTTATTACAACTTTATTTCAAATAACTTCGTCATTTACATACCTAGTTCACCACCGCAATTACACGTGAAGTTCTTTAATGTACTTTTCTTTCCGCAAGGATATTATAACTTGATTATTAGTAATGCTTAGTAGCAGATGTGGATATACTCAACATTGATAGAAGAAATAATAAAATGTATTAAATAAATAAAATAACCTAAAGGGTACAAAGTCACTGACATCACTAGTCATAATGTTTACGGAAGGACGGTTAATTTACTTTGGACACCTTTATAGCCTACCTGAACGTTAGTAGCTTCATGTCACGAGTCAGAGTAATCCCATCCCACGTTAATTCAAAACTAGTGGACTAGCTAAGTGTTCCATAATATTTAGTTATTAGTTTGTTTGGTGAATCTTTCATAACGCAATACAATTTTAGTTTACTTTAAAAGTTGGTAAGAATTTATTCTAGTGAAATGCTATAGGACCTAATAAAAATGAATCTACTGTATTCTATTGATTTTGATCACTTCACTACCAGCAGGGAGCCCATCTTCGCTTTATGTGATTTGTCCGCCTACAATACAATGAGGACAACGATTATCACCACACGAGCGTTCCTAATGTACGACTTAGGTAATGACTGTTAATGTCTAGATATAGTATTCGAAATAATTTTATACAAACTACCTGCTCTAATTGCTACTGTTCAAAAAACTGTAACATCCAGATTAGTACTTAATGATGAGAACTATTTAAAGAATTGAATCACACGTCATTGGCATTCGTCAAACCTTAATTGAATATGTACGCTTGTCCAGCGCTCTCAGTTGTAGTTGGCTATTTCTGTTGTGTTTACTAGTTACTTACTTTCATGTGACTGTACCACAAACCGTTATCACCATAGTTCGCCTAATTGCGAGCATCCTTGTCGCCATCGTTTGACACTTTCGTAAGATTTTAAACTTTCGCGTTCCATTACACTGAAATAAGTCTTTATGGGTCTTCACGCGATATTAGGAGTAGCAAAATTCCATAGCTACTTACTGCCCGACGTTTCGACTGGGTTACACCAATCGTGGACGCGAGCGAACTGGCCTAGTCGGGCAGTAAGTAGCTATGTAATTTGCAACTCCTAATATCGAGTCAAGACCCATAAAGACTTATTTCAGTTTGACACTTTCGTCGACAACTCGAGTCGTAAGCAGTATTTACGGCGGCGACGGCTCATTTGCCCGGTCACTTACCGTCGACCTGAACTGAACTTTAGTTTACGCCCGTCATGAGCCGCAATAACGCTTCCAGTCTGATTTATTTCAAACACAATTAGGCACGAATATGTTACCGTCGCCTAATCCCAAACTCGCCATATATGTATGTATATAAGTTTTTACTTAAATGGAAGTTTATTGGTGTTATAAATTTTCTTCTAAAGATACCCTTGCATTAGAAAACTGTAACTGTCCGGGATATTTATCACGACGACGTGATCATGGCGCTTGCAACAGTGCCGAAATATCGGGAGCTCATTAAAACAAAACAACATGGTAAATATCCCGGACAGTAACAGTTTTCTAATGTGTGTAACCATGACAGTTTAAAATTATATATACCCTTGCATGACTGAATAGAGATAGACTGAGACTGAGAAAGAAGGATATTTATAGTAGTAGTACATTATTGCAGCAGGTACATCAATGAACGCCCATTCAAGTTTTAATTTATCTGCTATTACCATCAGGTTATGTTATATAAACAAAAAAAAAATACATTTGTTTTGAATTAGATACCGGCACCAGTTGCTAAATAAGAAGTTTTACGAGTACATATACAATACGCCTCAACAATAGATAGCCGTTCAATAGGTTAACACACCCTACACCTATGAATAAATACAAACGACTGCTACAAAATGAGTTGAAAAATTAATGACGTGTTGGATGAATGTTGAATTATTATTGTACAGTTGTCAAAATATATTTTTTTGAAATTGGGTAGAATACCTACTTGAAATACTTGTCTCTTTATATTAAAACTAGCTCATCTATACTAATATTATAAAGAGGAAAGATTTGTATTTTTGTATTTTTATATTTTTGTATGTTTGTAATGAATAAACTCAAAAACTACTGGACCGATTGCAATAATTTTTTCACCATTAGAAAGCTGCATTATTCAGAAGTAACATAGGCTATATGAGATATTCAAAAAAATAAGGGAACCTTACTCAAACTCCAATAATGTAACCCAAGGTTTAAAAATAGACCTGAAAAATTCCTTACGTCGCCTGCGCTGCGAAAATTATTGAAGATAGAACAAAACCATTTACTAAGACTTTGCAGAACTCATCATTATCTACAAAAAGTGTCGCGACAGCATATGTCTAAATATTATAGTTATGTCACAGCAAGCGGTTTTTTATTCTAAAAATTTAATTTATATGCCGCCGCTTGAAAGGGCTCTTTATTTGTACCTTGGTATTAATCCTTAAAAAAATAAGTTACTTTATATTCAAGACGGCTTCAGTACCTTTAAATAACTTTTTGAATTATTCAATTCGGACATTTAATTCGGAAGATATCACGAGTTTAAAAATGCAAGTATTAGAAAAAGTAACGTGATTGCCGCCATCGCGCTCAGCTAGCCAGCATGCGATGTAGGCTCCATGTAAGCGTCACTGGGGTACGGGGGAGTCAATTTAATATGTAATATAATAATATAATATAATATAGTATTATAAAGAGGAAAGGTTTGATTTTTTGTTTGTTTGTTTGTTTCGAATAGGCTCCGAAACAATTGTACCGATTTGAAAAAATCTTTCACTGTTGGAAAGCTACACTATCCCTGAGTGTCATAGGCTTTTTTTAGATAAAAAAAATAGATTTCTCTTACGGGGTTAAAATATATTACATAGAGATATCCCCGAAGCGAAGCGAGGGCGGGTCGCTAGTTTTATATAAAAACGCGACTTCGTTCGCGTTTTCCCTGTATTTAAAAGGACAACTATGATATTAAGCTCATAATACTGTTAAGAAGAGATATACAGGGTGTAACAGGAGGGGTGGATCATCGTAAGTCAATCGATGGGGTACTTCAATACCTATCGATATAACCCACATGTATGTTCAGCGATTTTCAATGCTTCCAAAGTTATTGGGATTTTTGTGAAATTTTTGTAAGAAGCCGGAATTCAGTATAAAAGTCTTCACTATAGCTTAACTAATGGACTTGCTTGCATGATTTTTTTTTTCTAGAAGTAGTTCAATAGTGGGTCTTTATTATTACGATACCGATTTGAGTCATAACCCGACCATATTGGAATAAAAAAAATAATTCTTGACAAAAGTTTTACGAATCGAATTGTGTCAGTATCCTAACCTATCCTAAATATGCATAGCTAATAATGGTTCCCATTATGAACACTTACTGTAAAAAATAATTAACAAAAATTATGTAAATTTTCTTTGTTTGAATTTCACCCTTTAATTTGAAATTCTGTAAAATTAATGCTACTAATGTTACTAACATAGCATAAATTTGCTAAAACATATCGATTTAGTTTTAAATTAAAGTTTTACATGAAAAATAAAATCACTGATTTATGGCACCTGTGTCATTTGCGTTGATTTTCGGTTTGATGCTCTGGCAGTAGCGGTATGAAATTTTCAGGGTATTCTATCCATGAATGTGAGTAGTTTATAAAATGAGTTTTAGAAAAAAAAATACATGTAATTTTTTTTCACTAGAGGCTTTGAAAGTTGGTAGACACAATTCGATTCGTAAAACTTTTTGTGAAGAATTATTTTTTAGTCCAATATGGTAGGGTTATGACTTAAATCGATATCGTTATTATAAAGACCCACTATTGAACTAATTCTAGAAAAAAAAATCATGCAACTAGGTCTAGTAGTTAGGCTACAGAGAAGACTTTTGTAGTGAATTCCGGCTTCTTACAAAAAATTCACAAAAATCTCAATAACTTTGGAACGATTGAAAATCGCTGAACATACATGGGGGTTATATCGATAGGTATTGAAGTCCCCATCGATTGACTTACGATGATCCACCCCCTGTTACACCCTGTATAATGTACACTTAGTTCGCAAAAAAATACTTAATTTGACGTTGACTTTAAAAATAAACCATTTTAATATAAAAATAATGGAGAATGTTCACGATTTTAGATATATTGTAGGTACTTAGGTAGCTTACGTCTTTGATAAACTGAATAATAGTTTTGTAGTAAAATGTTTACATAGTCTTGGTTCATGTAATAAAATTAAGACATTTAACATTCTCCATTCCAAATGGTGGAGATCTATGTTCGTCTGTCGAAACGTATAACCGATTCGGTGTTCAGAAAGACATCCAGCTACGGAGCACGCAGTCCAATACGCTGCCACTCGTCTTACGGCATCCATTGTGTTGCAAATAGCAATTCCCTATTTCCCGAGTGCATTCGTGAGTCGGTTCATCTCGGCACAGTTCCATTTCTTTTTAGATTAAAGCGACTAGATCGAATTTCTCACGGAGCGAGAGGAATCTTCCAGAATTCTTGGTGCATCATTACGGACGACTTGCACGCTCAGGTGAAATTATTATAACAAATTACAATATGTTGCTTACGATTAGCCAGAAACAGATACGACGATATAATAAGGTTAGTTATTAGAATAATTATGTTCAATTGAATTTATATTTCAAAAATATACGTTTTCTTTTTTTATTTCTAATCATTTATGAAATTCTTATGAAATTTAAATACAGTAAACATTCTAAAATTAACAATAGAGTCAAACTAAATCATTGAATGACGTTGTAATAACAAAACTGTGTAATTATAATTGTGTTCTTACCAAGAATTGAATGGCACTAACCGATAAATTGACGTCATGCGAAGTAATCAGAAGTACTTAAAATAACCTTAAGCTTCTATGTAGGTCGAAACTTGCGTGCTTTTTCCACTTCTGAAAGGACAATGCCATGAAAATATCGTAAACTTAGAATCACAATAATAACCGTGGCATGCAGGTAATTACTGCATGGTAATATAAGTATCCACTCACTTATGTTTACTACATTATTCCTTTTAAGTATATTATGTTTGTTTTCAACTGGTACAATTGAATATAATCGAACAGTACCTACTAAGTGTAGGTCCTGTATTATTACAGTTCTAAAATTTCGAAATTGGATTTGTGTTCGGAAATGACATGTATATTGCATAAATAGTAGAGACATGAAATAAAAATATTATTGAAACTGATGAAAAACCAATTATACCGATATGTAGGCAGACAGCGAAGATGAAGCAATTTACATACAAACTTGCTTATTGTTTCATGAAATGTAAACAATGAAAGTGTAAGTTTATCTGTCAGACGACGGCTGCGACCTTGCTGAATAAACTTCCACATAGATATTGGTGTTTTAGTGGCATAATAAACTATGTTTTACTGATATTGCCGTCGCGGTGTCGGGCTCGGGCGCGGTTCCTTCGGCGGGGCTGGAACTGAATAGTATAGCTGTAAATAACAATGATAGTCATATGCGTTTACTTTTTTTAATGTGTATTTTTCATATATTCATGATGTTCACTACAGTTTCCGGTGGGTCCGTGCCCCAGCAGTGGGAACGTATATGAACTGATTTTTTTTTTTTTTTTTTTTTTTTTTTATAAAGAGGCTAACAAGATGACCTCACTCCACCTGATGGTAAGCGGTAGTGAGATCCAAATATGAGGTCGACAGGCACAATAGACCATATTGAGCCTGTCGCACTCACCCTGAAAGCCGTGAAAAAGGAGACCACTGCTGCGGCAACAACGAGACAAGGCGTGGAGTCTCGCATTGGTATTGAGCTGTGCGGGTCCGAGTTGGCCAGTCCGCCGGACGGAAGGGCCCCCGCACCGGCGGGCTGACCCGCTCCGCCCGCACAATACCGCCGCTAAGACTCCACTGGTCCGGCGCTTGCCGCAACAATGGTTCCCCCTGGCTCCGGTTCGTACAGTGCTGATCCCGGAACGCGACCTGACCATGAGAGGTCAGAGTCACTTGGCGGGTTTTACACAACTGTATGGTGGTAACAGCAACCGGTCGACAAAATGTCTCCCACCTGATGATGATGTTTACTAGAAGTCAAGAACAAACCATTTAATATTGTTATTATCCTATGCCTGTCTACCAACAACAAGGTATTGACTATATAATTAAATATTACACAAAATTACATACACATTTATCTGATTCCGTGGTAATAAGTAGCGCAAGCTTATATTACGGATATCAGAATCAACAGTGGATACACAAATAAACTTAAACATATAAATAACACACCCAGACACTGTGCAACCATTGTTCACCACACACATATTTGTCCCGAGAGGGAATCAAACCAGGCCTCTTGGCGTATGAGACAGGAGTACTATACAATGCACCATCGATCCAATCAAATATTGTATATGTATATAGAAAGACAAATAAATAAATAGTATGTCAAAACATTTTGCATTTCCACAATCCAGTGAAATCCGTTTGTAGGAACGCACCAGTCTTTGCCTATAAATAGATGTTTTAAAAGTCTGTGTGGCTCGGGAAAAATCACTACAAAAGTAAGAAAACCGAGCTGTGCCGTACAGCTGACATTCGACATGTCAGTGCTTAGTAAAAAAAATACGACTGACGGTTATAGACTAAGAGCTAGCGACGAATAACTACCAAGTTTTTAGGAATGCTTTACCTGCCTGCGTTATACGGATACGCCAGGAAAAGAACAGCTGCAATAGGACTTTTCTATCTTGTTTAAACGTCTTTCGTACTTGTCTAAAACTAAATATTGTCTGGGTATGACCATAGTTTTGGTTATCATGATTAAAAAGGTAATAAAAAGGTCGCCTGATAAAGTTAAACTCTTTTAACTCAATTCAAAAGCTTTAAAAATGTTTTCAAAGAACATTCGGTAGGCATAACATCTACGAGTTTGTAAAGCCCAGAAAGCCTTTTCATTTGATGCCTTTCACTACTCGTGCACCTAGTAGTAAAAGTCATAAGTATTTTTTGGTGCTCAATGCTGCTGGCTCCGAATCTATATAACGTGTACTGTGAGCTGTGTAGGCACTACGCCGCGCCGCCTTGACTTCAGTTTTTCAGTCTGGCGTATTTATTTTTTCTTTTTCGTGTCGTTTTCGTCCCCGTCTGTGATGTTGTAGAGTACACTTCATATAGCGACTGATGCACAACGTCGTATATCTACGTACATGGGATTGTCGGAGAAATGGGAAAAAGAACTTTCCGGATTGTGTGTCGGATCCTCTCCGCTGTTAGTAAGTTTTAAAAAGTTCTTAATACTACCTAGTATTAACAATTACTTGTAATTGAATATCCATTGCTACTCCGCACATTCAGATAGACATTTAACTTAACGTAAAAAGTGAACATGTGTAAATCCACTAAGCCCGTGAAAGATGCTGCATTAAGTCATACATAACCAAAGAATGGATCACTGAAACTTATGTCCTATACTACACTGATCAAACCCAAATATTATTATGACGACATTTTAATGTCGTGGTAGCTTATATTAACCTCGTAACCTCCGTTTTGTTGAGTGTCTGAAAGCCATACACTGCTTTTAAAATGAAACGAAGAATTGTACATTATAAAAGTTTCTTATGAACTGAAAACCACTTACAGTTGCATTATCGAAAAAAAAAATACTTTACAATCGCATTCATAAGATTACCTAATGGCTCCCTTGATAGAAAGTTTTTTACGATTGGATACTCACTGAATACCTAAATATTTAAGTTTAAACTAACATTTCTGTTTTAGACACGTTTTTCTGTATCTTCTTCAATACATAGTATAAAACAAAGTCGCTTTCGCTGTATGTCCGTATGTATGCTTAGATCTTTAAAACTACGAAACAGATTTTGATGCGGTTTTTTTAATAGATAGAGTGATTCTTAAGGAAGGTGTGTATGTAAAATTTACCCGAAGCGAAGCGAGGGCGGGTCACTAGTAATATATAAAAGGAGAAACTGACTGACAGGCTGACTGATATCAACGCACAACCTAAACGGCTAAACGTAGGCACTTGAAATTTGGAAAGCACCTAGTTTAGAAACCGTAGAGGTGCACTAAGAAAGGTATTCCGGAAATTCTTAACGGGAATTAGCGGGAATATAGTTTTTTATGAAAAATGTAAACCAGTTAATTTAGACGCTTGAAATTTGGCATGCAGATACCCTAACTTTTGTATGTAAAATTCTGTAATCCACGAGAACGAAGTCACTCAGAACGAAGGCTCAGCTAATGTCGAATATAAGGATTGTTTGTTATTAAGTAAAGTTTTTTAATTTGGAAAATGATATAACGAAAACAGGAATTACATATCGACTTAACAATTACTGTGAAGCAGACATGGCAATCAGTGATTTCGGCTAAAAGTCCATTATGCCGGCACAATATTCTTATTACTTAGCTGATGGCCAGATACCTACTCATTTTCCCGGGCTGGCGTCGAGTGAAACTTTTACATCAAACCAACAATTTGCCGGCCATTATTACGACCCGAAATAATTTACAACTCGGATCGTCATTAGGCGTATTTTTATTAATCTAGCATATCAATAGGTAAACTTAGACCAGCGTGCGAATAAAGAATACCTATAAGTAAATGTATTTAATATGCAACTTTTAAGTTGGTGATTTATTAAGGCCATAAAATTTATAGAGCTTGTGTACATTTCACTTAAATGAAATATTAAAGAAATCTAGTTTTATACACAATCTGTTTTTTCCGACCAACAGCACGTTTGTGACCAAAACGAAAGGATAAACATGACTAACAATATAGCCAAGTTTACCCAAACATACGAAGAATTTATCAAAGTATCTTGCCGAAATATTATAACAGAGACGAACTGAACGGCCCATATTTCTGCAAGGCAACGAACAATGGCATCCCATTGTGCTCTTTCGTTTCCAGACCAACGTTTGTTTCGGGGACAATGAAAGTGGGACGCCCTGGAGTTAATCCACAACATTAATTGATTGCTCTCTGAAGAAAATGGGATCGAGTTAGGTCCACTCACGCCTTCATTATTTTAATTATGTCCTGGATATTGGATGGATTTGTTTTTTTTCTAAGTTCTTCAGGTCTAACTTTAGTGTAATGAAAGTAATCGGACAGTTTTTGCACTTACATATTTTTGTGACTCGTTGAAACGCGATTTCTAATAATATGTAGTTTACAAAATAAGCATGGGTTTTATAATATTATCACCTTATCTACGAAACTAATTTAATAACAACGATCAGCTTCTATAGCCGGCGCCGTTTTCCTAAAATCCTGCCAGTGTGTGACGTGGAGGAATGGCGGGAATTTAAATTGATTGTTTTCACCCTACACTCATTCACCAGCTAGAGTAATTGCTTTTAAATTATACCTTTATTTTTCAGGCTTGACCTTAATTTACAAAAATATCATTTGCTTAATTGATTTTAGTGTCTACGTAGCACGTAGGTTTAATATAATGTCCATAGTGTACAAGGTACCTAATAGTTTTGAAAAGATGATCTCTTTGTGCTAG
The DNA here is from genome assembly GCA_039566165.1 of Maruca vitrata. Taxonomy (NCBI): domain Eukaryota; kingdom Metazoa; phylum Arthropoda; class Insecta; order Lepidoptera; family Crambidae; genus Maruca; species Maruca vitrata. The sequence continues at coordinate 11,452,424 of CM076916.1, read as the reverse complement.
TTAAATATTATATACTCGAAAATATTACGAAAGAACTTCGATTAAATCGTGTATGGTGCGAGTGACTACTATTTGGATTAACATTGATATTAACACAAACGAAACGTGATCCTCTTCTTTAGGAGATAGTAATCTCATTACCTACAGAGCTTTTCCTCTGAACCGCTCTTCCGTTTTGTTACTGCTAAGTGCCGATTTCAGAGATATTGCCACTTTAAGGAATATTGTCTTTTTATCGGATGTGAACAAAATGAGAGGGAGGAACGTTTCATTGCGATGAGTATTAAGGTTATCTTTATGAACTTAAAAGGTTAAACCGACTAGATTGTGTAGAGACGTATTTTCATATTAATCATAAATTCTCATTTTACCAAATTATAACTTTCCGAGAAAATGTTGTTACCAATTTAGCGTTGGCGGTAGGATATCTAGGAAAGTTTCATTATCTAGATTCTTAGTGCTTCATTTATTTTCACACGAATGAAAGGAGTAAAATGAATTAAGTTTAATTATGATTAATTTCTAATAATGTTATACTCTACCTAAATACGTTTTTAGGCCATACAAATGTTTACCTACGCCTATAACTCTCAATAGACTCCGTAGGTACAGTGAGTTTTGTTTTAAGCTCACTGTACCTATAGTCTCCTATATAAATCCAATTTTGCGGAAAATGAAATGGGCCTAGATGCTTTGATAGTAGTGACGAATGGCTACGTTGTACTAATTCCTACCGAATTGTGGACTTTTCGAGCCAATTTAGAGTGTCATAAAAAGGTGTTAAATATTGTGAAACCGGGACAGAACAGGGTCGAGTCTGTATCAAACCGTGATTGTGTCGTTTAGTGTTTTGGCGATCCATCACGCCCGCCATTAGCAGCGCCGGGCGCGCGGTCACGCACCGGCCTACACCTCGTACCTCGAGGTGCCCTGAAACTCATAACCCCCACTCAATAACATATTTTGTGTCCAATTATCCAAGTAAAAAACTAACCCTGGACCTTGACTGCTATACTGCCCTATGTCGACAACTTACGTAATAATTAATTTACATAAAATATGCAAATTTTGTTAATGTACGTTTTCTTTAATTACTTACACCCGGTGTCTTGCCACCCAATACCTATACTGTCTAGGTACCAATTTCTTTGTACAAGGTAAAACACAAATATAGAGGGCAGATGACCCTTATATCGGTACAATAAGAGTAAGGGAAATAAGCGTAATTATTTTATTATAATAGCATTGTAAATAAAATTTTATGAAAAATATGTATAGCCTATACATAGTTTAAAGAAAATTTAATTTACAATGCTATTATAATAAAATAATTACGCTTATTTCCTTTACTCTTATTGTACCGGTATAAGGGTCATCTGCCCTCTATATTTGTGTTTTACCTTGTACAAAGAAATTGGTTCTTACAGCATTTACTTCCAATTGCCTAACTTGTAGCTACCTATGTGCTATACCGAATACAAAGAGGCTACTACCGGTCTTGGAAATGGCGCGTCATCTCCTTTTTTGCTTTCGGCAACTTGGCGCTAGACGTGTTAATGAATATTTATTGAAATACAAATAGGTATAATTTGGAAACTTTTGTATTCATCAACGGCCGTTGCTATTAATTTTTACTCAATATTAATAATATATGCATTTTATTATAATGCGTTCTATTCCCGATGAATGTCATTACTCGTAAGTAAATGTAATTTTAGTCTAATCCGCCCGGGTTGCTATTGGGTCGAGCTATTATTAGCTGGATTGTAATGACACATTGAACACGTATCAATGTAATCACCAGACTTGTTGAATTGAATGTAGGGCATGAATTTTACATGACTAACCATGATAAACTGGATAAGCCCTCTAACAACTGATTGATAGCAGAAATAATAATGTTGGATAGGTGTTCTCACTTTATTTAATATTTTTTGCCTCGTAAAGACATATACAATATACATGCATTGCTCACATTTTGCAGGTTTGGTCCTGCCAAAGTAAAGTAAAAATCAAATTCTTTATTTTTGTTTGGTCACTCGCACGGCACCATTATCCATGCAAGTCAAATTATTAAGACGACGTCATAGAACTTAATTTTGCGACACAAGGACATTTTATCTGTATTTACCGTAAAACCATTATCTTTACGCAAATAACTTTGGAGCATGGAAATAGCGCTTATTAAAAATAACTGCAAACCTTGATTAAATTTTTATGAAAAGTTAATTTCACCGTAGATTGACCGTGATTCACGCAGCATGGTTATGATATCAGCTTAATAAGAATTTAATCATCTCCATATTTTAGATTGACTGTGGATAGATTGTTTATGTTTGTCAAGATAACGACCATAAAGAAAATAAAAATGCAAATACTAATAGTGGTCTAAATATAGGTTGCTAGATAGGCAGACGGGCACTGATAACATTATGCGTGGGTTTTTAGCTGGTGCAGCGCCTAATGGATTTTCAAGTCAACGTTTGGCGCAGAGACAGTAGTTTTCATCATACGGATCGCTTGTATGCGAAACCGGGCGAAGTAAAACACGTTGTTTAACAAAACTGCGGGGTGTTGTTTGCTCATTTTCCTTTAAGTTCCAAAGATTTCGATCGATGAACTATGAACTAGCATTAGACCTCTGTAGGTATCTATAGACGACCGTCCAGTCTTTTACATTATTTTGACCTTATTTTTAAGTAGACCCAAATTAGTTTTACGAATGTGTATCTGGCAACAGGCTTAGTGTGATATACTGAATAATAAATGGGCTTATTTCAACAGCCCCATTTTATGGAGGAGTAATTTACTTCCACAGTGCTCACCATTCATGGGCTAATAAAAGTAAAGTATTGGTGTACTTAATGTTATTTTAATTGAAATTGTTTTTTTTTTGTACACGAACAGACTTACTTGCAGTTGTATAACATTGTTTTTTGAACTTATTTGGCTATGCACGCCAAATAATTTTTTTAATCAACTCAGTGTTTCATGAATAAAGATAAATTATTCATAGCGATATTTAAATCTATAATTGACTATTTCTGTTCAAAGTAGAAACTTCTAATCCAGCAAAAACTGTATTGCGAAACAAAAAAAAAACATTGATCACGTAACAATCAATGGTAGGCAATTTCATTTATTTTGCATCAGTTGACTAAATCATAATTAACGCCGGCGTATGAATAACAAATGCGATTGAGAGATAAAAAGCAGAATTTACGATTGACTAAACACTTTACACTCCATTGAGTCCGCGCGCCGCTTCGGGCATGCCCTTTGTAGAATTAGCTCGTCTGTGATGGACGGAGCTCTCTTAAAATACGGGTAGGCAATTTTATCCACCGTTAGCCTATGATGTTCTAGGCGATTGATGGCGGTCGTCCCTGCCAGCCGATAGGCCGCGTCCACTAGCGCTCGAGAGAACACCTCCCTATCTCCCTGTATAAATATTTGATGGGAACGCGAAGGGCAACACAGGGCTGCCTGGCCTTACGAGACCTTCCGAACCCAGCCCATATATTTCAACTAGAATTTCAAATCAGATCGAATTTTCTAGTTTCATTTTATTTAAGAAGCAGATTTCAATTGAATGTTTGACCGTACAGTTTCAATATTTTCCCTGAATGTTTCATAACATCGTATAACGTTGATTTTGTTGTCTGATTCCGGAGGCAGCGTTCTCTTTATTATTTACCTTACCTTGTTGTTTTGCAAAAAGTTGGCAGCCCTATATGTGCCACGGCAAGACGAGAAAGGGAACAGTCGGGGAATCAATACTACATACCACATGTGCCACTAAAATATCCCACTCATTTTAATAACACCCGTAATGTACCCCAACGTACCGAGGCATCCGTAATGCCTCCAGGGACTTTTAGGGAAGCGTTTACGGGTATAAATAAAATAAAATAGTATAAGTCTTCCTCAAAGCGCATCACTCGGTGGCGCGCATGGGACCCATAATGAAGTCAGATAGTAGGCAGTTTGATCGATAAGGCTGCTTTGTGAAGCTATTCAATAATTTATGTGTATTGAATGTTTACGTTCAATTTACCATAATATTAAAATGGATGTTAGGAATAAAAATTTACAACTGTACAGTAGCCCCAATATAAGTACGTGTATTGGGTCTCATACCTGTCATAAATAATTAGGTGTGTTTAAATGTTTCCTCGTTGCCAAGCTAAAAATACCTGAGTCATGGAACGTCGACTGAATTTAGATTCATTGAGTCGATAGCGATGTGATTCTTATTTACCTTTTGTACCTACAGCAAAAGGTGGGAGGTCGTGTTAGGGAACTCTGCCGTGGAGCGCTACTCTGCACGTCCGTAACAATATCTTTCATGCTTTAATGGGACGCTATGCAATAAATTACAAGCGAGCTTTACATTATAGGTGTTTGCGTGTTGTAAATTCATAGCTTATTCCAACGACTGCAGATTAGGGTAAAGGTTTTTTTCATAAGTTTGTTTAACAGCTTTTACTCTTAGTTACGACTTTGTTCAAGTTACTTACAATGTCTTCATATATTAGTTTAAAGTAAACAGAGATATGAAATGAAGTTTAAATTATAATATAAAAATACTTTCTTATTTATTTTATAAGTCTTGTAATTGTACAAATACCTGATTTTAGAATAGATTAGGTAGTTAACTATGACAGGACAGAGGGTGAACAGTCAAGAACAGAAAGTCGAAGCAAAATATTAAGTAATGGTATGTATTACTTATACATACCATTACATAAACACTGTTAAAATATAACGAGTCAATTCTTGATAAATAAACATAAATTATCTTAAACACAGATTGTCTTACTTGGTAGCAATTTATTAAAAAATTTACTTAATATTGTTTCCCAAAAAGAAACACTTGAATTTCGCATTTTTAATAGAATGAACAATCCGCATACGATTTTCATCACGCGTATAATAGGAGAACAAAGTACTTCACACGGTTTATACCGGAGACGCTCTTAGATGGCTGATTTGACACTTTTTATTTTATATTTTTCATTTATCCTTGTTAAGAGGAGCATATTTACCGAATCATAAAGAACAACTTTTAAAAATAAGACGTTATTTCAAAATGTCAAATGCACCTAATTATCAAATTATTTGTCTTTTATTACTTTAAATCATTGAATTATAAAAAGAAAACGTAAAATTTCCACTCTGTCTTACGCTTTTACAAGGTTACGCCGTTTGACACGTTTTCATAGTGACGTAGTGGGTAATACTCACCAGGTATTTTTTTAAATAGGATGAAGGATTTAATAAGTATTGTATTTTAAAAATAAATATATTTTTAAATAAGAAACTTCAATTCAATCTTCTGGATGTGAATAAATGTTTTTAATAAAAACTTGTTATAATTAGACCTTGCTTGGTTATAAAGTGGAAATAACTGTTACATATACTTCGGCAATTTTACCGTTGTCCCTCACTAGTGCAGTCAGTCTGACATGTAGCAAATCGGCCAACTTAGAGCGGCTCTGGTATAAAAAATCGTGAAGATTATTTTAGAGCCTGAGCTGTAACACAGTGGATACTTGTGTAGTTTCGTGAGGGCTCGTAATCGTGTTTATTCCAGGGATGGCGCAGCAGCCCGCTCGCCGCATCAATTGTGTTGAACAAAGATCATTACCGTAGCAATTTACAATTACACGCGGTTATTGCTTTATTTAGGCTTTAATAACACGGTTATATTATTAAAGATTCAACAGACCCCGTCTACGGGATAAGGTTTATTCAGTCATGTTTTCACTACACTGTATATAATATAAAAAATTATGTCGTATTTCATTTGCACTTCGCTGTCTATGCTTGAAAAAATGTAACTTTTCTTTCCACGAGGAGAAGAGTTTGGTTTGGGTAAAATTACGGTCTTCTGGAGTGCTTCAAGGTACAAGTATTTGATTTTGTGCACTACTTAGGCAAAGCTCTAACTGCAGTCGGAAATGTTTTCTACGAGTGGTCAAGCCAATTCCTGAGTTAAACGGCCAACCTGTATATCAAGCTAATTTAAAAGATAGCCGACGATTGCGTTAATGAGTTCCAGGGAGGGTAACGGAAGTTTATTCTCGTTAATAAGGTTTAGTTTCCGGGTGGAAGTGAAAAATCAATTTGTTGGCTAGTCGCCATGCGCCGGAACGCGGCTGTCGCCTCCCGCCGAGTTAGTGCAGAGCCGAGCGCGTCTCTGGTTAGCTAACGTTGTTGGTGCATTGTTTCTTCTATTAAGAAAGTTATCTTATAATATGCTTTTACCTAAACCTATCTATTTTTCAATCGAAGTTATATACAAACCCTGATATAATCAGTTAACAGTACAATTTGTATCATATTCTTAATTCTAACAAGAAGTTTTTTGAGAAATTCTTGGATTATGCATAATGTAGCATAGACATAATATGTCACTACACCATACCTATAGGTACTTAGGTAGGTGGTTATATTCAATACCCAAAATACCTCATATAGGTACCTACTTACCCGCGAAGCTTTTTGTTTAACATTCGTAAGTATTTACAAGGCAATTTTCCTCTAATAAATAACCCAAATTAGCCGCCGTTACTTGCGTACTCACCAAGTACCCTAGTATTATGACTTGTACATAATAGAGAACAACAAAAGTACAGAATATCATTTGAAGTAAGTGTTGTCTATAGGTATGGATCAACATAGTAAGAATATATATCTGTTAGTCAAGGATACGTCATCAACGATACGTTAATAAAGATGAAAGGGCTCTTGATCGCATTAATATCAAAGGCACATTAATTCAGTTAAACTTCTGCCGTTATTATTTTACCTAGGTAAACGTTTTGGCTGTCTTACTGTTTCAGGAAGTAATATTGCAAATTACTTTTTAGTTTATCTTAATCTATCAGGAAAGTTAAACCATTTTTTTTCACGCAATACATATATATTTAAATCTTTATTGAGTAAACACTTTTCTCAGTCCATCTATAACCCACTACTATTTATTGATTTATAGAGTATGAACAAACACATAGATATTTGTTTGGAAAAACGTAGGTATAAAAAGTATTGCTCCAAAATAAGGAAGATGTTATGGAAGTATTTTGTCTATTACCGGTTAATAAAGGACTACGAGGGTGTGGCAGGGTATTTATAGGCAAGAAAGGGCCGGATGGGCACCCATTCCCACTGGATTGACCTCAGACTAATACGACGTCTGACACACCCGCCCAAAATATCTTGAAAACAGACGTTACTAGAGGTAGAGCACAAACAGACAGGCTTTATAACTAATAACTTACACAATATACTTACCTTCCTTATTTTACACTAATTTTGGTCGAAAATGAAGTAAGCTTAAAAGCAATAGTGTCAGTAATATCCAACTTAATAAATAGACTGATTTAAGAGGAAGATTTTTAAATCAAGTTAGTCATAATACATACATAATGAAGTAGAGAATCATTGATTATTTTCTCATAATTGAACGCGTGCGTAGCGGGAGCGGGGCGCTAGTTAATGATATTTTACGGTAAAAGCACGTAAAAATACTCTTATTACTGTGTGCAAAAGTCAATATAATAATGAAGATAAAATAAAATACATTGTATCCCCGGGAGCTCGGTGTAGTCGGGTTATGAGCTCCTGTTCCCGAAAATCCCTTACGAGTTCTTTCCACGAGTAAGTTTAGTGTCTCGGCGAGGCTTTAAGGGCTTCGAGGTTACAATTACCGACACGTGTTGAAATGGCGTGCCCGAAGCGGAGAAAAACTTCTTTACGAAAGGGACATTCTTACAATGTCATATATGTATAACATAAGAATCGTGCATGTTAGTAGATAGAGCGAATAGTAATAAAAAAGGAACAATATAATTTTTAATTTCACTTATTTCTTATAGATTCAGTTTTCTCCTAACACATGGCTTATGTGCTTAAAAGGAGATTCCAATCACTACTATTGTTTGTAAACTTTTGAGATAACGAATAAAAGATTTGTTATTTATTATTATTTACTTATTTTTGTACAAAATAAGAATTCATTAACAGCTTTTCCTGCATTCGTATTGCGTATCTCGACAAAACGAAGAGGCTAGATTAGGGATCGTTAAGGAAAATAATATTGTGTTTATATCTCGCGGAGAAATTTGAAAGAACCGTTACCGCGAGTTGCTGCTAAAGTTGAATTAATTAAATCTCTTACTTATCTAAAGAGTTCGCTCTCAAGAGATATAAAATTGAAACTTTTCTCTGGAGCCCAAAACTTAAGAGAACGATTTACCTACTTTGAATTTGATTGTTTTTATCAATTGTATTCGGATTCATAAATAATTTAAAGTAGAGCAAATAAAAGTAAAGGTAGGTAAATTAAATATACAATAGTGGATCGGTAATTTCACTTTTACCATTATCTATTTATCAGACCAGTGAGTGGCTATTGGGAAAAATAATCCACAATTGTGTTGTTCAGCCAAAACACGGAGAAAAAATCGCAAGAGTTCGAGATGCTAGAATCTATGGCATTATGTTGCGGCCTTTTAAATTGAACTTGAAAGAGTACCTATCTATAATAAAAAAAAAACCGGCCAAGTGCCATTGGGACTTGTGTACGAAGGGTTCCATACCATTTTTGTATGGGACGCTTGAATTTTTTTTAGTTGTTGTTACTATAGCGGCAATCTTCTTCTTCGTGACATAAAGCCTGGTGATAGACGGACGGACGGATAGCTAGGTTTTAGTAATTGGGTCCATTCGTTCCCCGGTAATTTCTGTGACGATGACAAGGCTCGTCATCATCGTAGTCATTTAGGAAAAAAACCAATTGGGTACGGAACCCTAAGAATAGGACGTGGATTACCTACATTTATCTCATTTTATTGAACTTGATGAACTATTTTCTTTCATCATATAAGTAGGTATAACATCATTATCATCATCGTAATTATTCCGGAACAAGTATTTGTCTCTTCATTAAGCTTTTCTACGCTCGTTCATGTTGAAGTAATTTGAATTACTTTTGAACTTTATTAAATTTTACAGCTGCAATGATATTTTGGTTCATAATCTGTAAAAGGAAGTACACAGTTATCTTGACGCTTCGTCAGTCGATACTTGTAGGATGTTATCTTTAGCAAAAATGGCTGAGGTCGGGTTTATCTGAGGGGAGTATACTGTATAACCGGATTGAGGCCGCGGCGCCGCGTGTCACGGAAAGCCGCGAGCGGGACTCGCAATATCCGCTTCTGATCCCCAATATCGCCCCCTATGGATTTAGGATGTAAAATTCAATGATTATAACACAAACCTTAAAGGCAGTCTGTTAGTGACTAAACTACTTAAAAGATTCACAAATTATGTCATATGCGAGTAGTTTTATGTACTTATCTACTTAGAAATCGATGAACGTATCGACCATCGTATGTAGGTACATTCTGCGAGGGCACACAGCTGAGGAATACCTTTTTAGGTACTTACTTGGTAAATTGCCACCCATACAACAAGACATCCGGTCTTTCACAAATGAAATACAGAGTAAATTTTGGCGGGACCAACGATAGGGTGCAGTTCTAGCAATCTCTACCATATGGCCCACATATGGAATAAAATATATTTTTCCTTTACGTACACGACTATAATAAAATATTAAGTATTCGTATCTTACACAGTACACACAATGTGTGTATTGTGTAAGATACGAATGCTAATGTGTGTCACACATGTCCCAAAGGGTTCAATATTATTTAATGTTGATAGGTATTGATTGTTGAAATCTAATTGATTATAATAATATATTTTTTAATTTAATAAATACCTACATAATAATTTATTATTAAGTTAATATTTTTTTAAGTTCTTTGGAAAAAGTTTCTTATGACATAATGTTCCACGTCACAACCGGTACTAGGTAGGTAAGTACCTACCTGTTGTAGGTATTTCTTACCGCAGAGCATTTAACCTTGATACAATATGGCTTATTTTACATAGGAATAGCGACGTATGGCCAGTGTATTTCATCGCGTTAGGATTAGTTATGAATACGATAGTGAGACCTATCAAGGAGACGGTTAACGCCGAGAATAAATAAATCTTATTTATTAATCAACTCTACACATATTCAATTATTGTAAAATATTCATGAACTTTATGTCTATTTTTTTCAGGTAAAGATGAAGATCGATCATCAAATTGATAATGGGAACATAGCCGCAATTATTCGCAATGAGAACTTATCTCACAGGAATATAAATAATAGAAGTTGGCTTTTAATCAATAGCGTACCAGCTGCCAGGCAATTTACCGAAGAAAGCTCACAATACAACACAAATTCCAATTATAACAATTACGAACCCAGTGAAAGCCGGGAGTTATTAGAAAACAATAGTTTATGTTCCGACATTACACGTTCCCAATTAAGTTTATTGGAAAATACTACAATTATTAACAAAGAAGAAGTTTGCAATAGACAATACAGAATATTAACCCAAAACAACATCAATACTGAAAAATCTTTTTTAGATAAAGACTCCTCCAATCTGGCGTCTAGTGCTGTTACTACAATCGTGCCCATAGACATACTTTCAGGTGAAGTTTTAACAAGATTTTGTATAACTACTTTGCAAGAATAATCATACCCCCTAGTTATAACTTGAACTGTTGTTCCAGAGGAAACTAATGTATATTCTAATACATCACCTAGTGAAGAAGAAAGGGCGTTTGAACACTCTGACTCAGATGAGATGTCTGAAAACGGTTTACAGGCTCTACCTAGAGGCATTGTGAACCCAAATTATCCTGGCTTTCAACACTTAGCTCATACTTTGCAGGTAAGTTTCCCCCGGCTCAGGAAACCTTGAAAGTGTTCACTTGAAATAGGGACATAAGAGAAGCCATATAACTGACTTATTTTGTTCCGTTGTAGTATTACATTGATATGTCTGTGTTTTTTTACCGATTTCTTTTCAATTGCAAGATATCTCAAGTGTTATAGTTATGCCTTTTATATTCACAGGACTATTCCTCTACAATAGAAAATTTTTATCACTCAGAGAATGAAATGACTGACGATGATGTAGATGTAGAGATAACAGAATTATGCTATGAAAATGAACCCAATAACATCACTTTTGTAGAAAATAAGAACTTAAATAACAATAATATAAGCGATACCACAATAATATCAGAACTAGAAATACAAAACGGTATCATAGATAAACCCTTATATGAAATAGATAGTTATGAGAAAAATGATATTCCAGATCTTATAAAAACGACATCCCAAAATAATAACAATACAAATATAGGTACCACAGATTTTAATTGTTCAGATACAGATATTGAAAATAATTTTCATACTCAAGATATAATAGGCGATTTTAACAAAGAAATTGAAGATGAAATAAAACAGTTGCTTAATTATAATATTAATATTCAGGACGATTTAGAAGAGCTGCGAAAAGATATTAAAGACACTTTTGCGAAACCTATAGAAAATACGATTAACAATATAAGTGAAGTGGTAAATCATGTCATTAAGAAGTTAGTGGAAACGAAGTGTGATAGTAATGATCAAATTGAATATAATTTCACGGATCTTAATGATAATGATAAACCCATGGATCTAGAAAATGACAACATATATAAAGAAAATGAAATAAATACAAGGACAGAGATGAATCTTAGTAGGCCTACCTTTTTATTAATCGAAAATAACACCAAGACTATTGTTGATGCACATCTCTCGGATGGCAAGGACGAAATCCAAATTTACGACACTGAATATGATACTGAAAAGCTTAGTAATGACGTTGAAAGCACGATTAAACAACTGAGTACAGAATTAAGGAAAATTATTCCTAAACTGGATGAAATGCGTGAGCGTGATAAGTTATGGGCAACAGGCAACGGATCCAAGTCGGTAGTTACTGATGGAAATCTTAACGAAATAGCTGCACCGTCATGTCAAACCCACAGTACAGCAAACTCGAAAGATGCTCAAACTGATCAAACGCTTGTACGGAACAAAAGGGAAGAAGATCATGTAAAAAGTAGAAGTCCCTTAAAACTAAAACCGTGAGTATATAACTAATATTCAATATTGCCATGGCAAGTGGCAATATTGAATAAGCCTCGCCTTTTAATAGATTATTTAAATGAGCTTTGATTGACTGCAACATAATAATTGTTCATTAGTAGGTGCATAATGCTGCATGTATACCATACCATATAAACGTTTAGGAGCGAGAACGTAAAACATTTTTAAAATAGACTTGACGCCTCGCGGCAACTCTAATAAATTTAGAAGGTAACTTCTTATGCCCCGATCATGCTTACTACGCAATGATTTAATTTAGCCGGAGAATTTGTACTCGCTGTGTTAGATCTGTTAACCATCCATTACTCATACGAGGCGTGGTACACTTTATATCAAGATCCACAGTTTTTACGTGTTTTCGTTGATAATGATTTCTGATTTTAGTGAACCTAGAGTATCCAGGGATCGGCAGAGAGACGTTACTTCACCTAAAGATAGTACACCTACCGCTCAAAATAATACATCCGTCCGAAAAAACAGTGCTAAAGATTGTGATTTAGGTAAGATATCCATTATCTCTTTCTAAACTATCTGTTATTATAACAAAGTCACGATTAGTTACACAAGTCCGTCTCACAAATATTTGTATTCTGAGTGACAATCGAACCCGCGACTACTAGCGCAAACAGACAACTAAGTACCTAAAATTCAAAATACCTAGGTAGGTAGATACTTATATATAACTAGTACACGAGTACCTAATAACTTAATAAAATTTTTACAATACTAAATTCCCTTTTGTACAATATTGAAACCGCTATCTATATCTTATCATATTTGAATTATTATTAATATAATAAACTAGATACCAACAGGTAAAGTGAAAGTTTCCAGATAGTGAATTACTATTTTCATTTTTAGCGTATGAATTAAAATTACTATGAATACATTTGCATAAGTATACAGTGTCTACTTAGCCTAAATGTTAAATTAAGCATTTTATAACAACAAGATTTGAATCGGCTCAACTTAAATAACGCTTGCTTGTTGGTTAATAATGACTTCAACTTTTCACATCTTCGCAACTAACAATATTAAGTAGGTACCTACGCCTATGTTGAAATTCATCAGTCGGTATTTTATGTGGTTGTAAAGTTCCAACTTTAACTTACCTACGTAGGTATAGGTACTTTCGTTTCTATATGAAGAAAGTTTGTGTAGAGTAAAGTACCTACTAAAGTGATTGGAGGTACATACTATTTGTTGGACTCTTGGAAAGCGCTCTGATATGTTTAAATATTCACCCAACATTTTTCATTTAATTAAGTCATTTATCTTGACCGTGATTCTTTGAGGTAATAAGTTTTAATATATTACATAATTGGATATGAAAGTGCGCTGTCTGGTAACTTGTATGTACTAGTGCCTAAGTTACAGTACATAATACTTTGTTAAGTTAAGTAAATAAATATTTTAATGTTTAAAACTTTGATTTATGACTCATGCCTATTGTTAATATTATTTTATGTACATTTTCAGGAAGCTTTGATGTGTACAATATAGAGACGGCTTTACCTAAATTAGACCTTGATGCAATCGAAAACCATTTACGAGCAGCAAAAGAAGCAGAAAGACGGGTAAGTTTCCAAACACCTAAAAGTTACTTTCAAATAGAAAATGTTTAAAATTGTAATTATTAAATCGTAGGTAGGTAGATACTAAGACTAACCAACCTAAAATTAAACTTAAACAGGGTTACAGAATTCTTTAAAGTTACGTAAGCAAATCTAGATTTTAAAACATAATGTCAACTTAGGTACTTGCATAATAAAATACGTTAGAAGTTGTAGGATACGATATAGGTACTCCTTGAAAGTAGGTACATTACATTAATTCCTATTATTTTTACATTAGGTACATATTAAGTAAAGTAAATATATTACCTACATGATAACTACTTACATGTTTAAACAATACTAAGCATTTACTATACCTACCCACCTTCATAGTAAGCGAGACATTTGTTTTGAATTTCCGCGGTTCGCAAACTAACGGTACACCCGTGTTAGACCCACGTTCGAACCGACCATGTGTAACAGTTAATAATCACCCACCAATAAGTAGTGGGACCAGCTTTCTAAGGTGATTCAACGGTGCGGTGCGCAGTGCCGACAGACTGGCAGTCTCCAAACAAAAGTTAACTGTGCAAACGTGCGCGTACGCTTATTTTGTTTTACGTTTCTTTATTGTGCTACAGTGATGGCGTCAATGCCATATTTCAATTCTGAACAAAGACATTACAAAAAGGATACAAGATTTCTGTTGGATTTATACACCATTACTTACGATAACCATGAATCGGTCGATAACATTTGCTGCCTTGTAAGTTTTTTCACTTTTAACCATAGACAGCGCCACGGGATTTGTAGGAATACCATAGAAAATGGAACACGCACTTGACCTTGTCCTAAATGTCACAATGACAGGATGTGAGGATTTGACAAAAGGATATTTTTTGTTTACGAATTACCTACGCGAAACACGAGCTTGTTGCGACAGCTGTGCCATAATTTTGCCAAATATTTAAGACTGATTATTTTTAAGATGTTTGAGAGTTTAGTCACAAGCTTTAGAAGAAAGTTTAGCAAAACATCCGAAGACATAGTTGTAGCAAAAGCCCCAGAAAAGTCAGGGTTCAAACGAGGGTTGCACCTGTTTAAATCAAAACTTTTGAAAACTGAACCTGTGAACACACTTGTGCCTGCTTATTGTGACGATGATATAGCTCTTAGCCCTAGGGCTGCTGGGACAGCAGAGTGCGCGAAAACGGATATTGAATGGCCAATATTAACAGATAATAATCCGAATATTTTAGACAAATTTACTCGTATTGTTACTATTACGGACTATGGACCTGATTATAAAGTAGGGTTATAATCAATTTATTAGTGTATATTGATTTGTGGTTTAATTTATCAAAAGATACTTAAAGTAAAATGATACTAATGTCATACCTCAAATTAACAAATTTTTCGTACTTCATATTATCTAAATTATATTCCAGAAACGGAATGATAGAGAAGAAATAAGGAGGAGACTGGCGATGGGAGTAGATAATGATGAATATTACAGTATGGGCCACACTGACCGTCCGGGAAAGAAGCCAAGTCTACACTCAAGACTCCAAAATGGTCAGTTTTTGTTACTTTTTGTATATTAGAAACTATCGGTGGGTTAAAAGGATTGTATTATAATCTAAGTAGTAGCTTTTTATGTTGAAATCATGGTTTTATCTATGTTGTAAATGTTTAAATTTACCTATGTCAATATTTAAGACGCAATCATTAACATTTTTATATTAGGTTGTGGGTTCATGCACCTTTGTGATTAACCATTTGTATTGTGCCATAATGTGCAGGGATGAATCTACAAATTTGTTTCATGAATGAGACAGCATCAGACAATGAATCTCAAGCCTCGGACATAGAGAGAAACACAAATAGTAATAGCAAAAGCTCCTCACGGTCCAGTCTTTTTAGCAAATCAAGCTACAACCACCCTTATCAAACCAGGCCATTGTCGGTCAATATCACAAAGGCAGACAAAATTAGTACAGTACAAAGTGGTAAGTTAAAAGCTAGAAATATTTAGTCATACAAACAATGTTTTCGTTTTATTGTTATTGTTGTTGTTCATCAGTGCTATGCTTGGGTTGGGTGCTATGTAGAACTTGTGTGGATAAATGTGGCTCAAAATATCACTTGGGAATATAGTATATATAATATTATCAAATAAAATAACTTTTAGCATCAATGAAAGTAAATATTAGTTCTTTTAAAGTACATAATCTTATTATTTCAGGTGCAAAATTACGACCATCATCTCTATCAATGAAGTCAAAATCTCGGTCATCACATTCCTTAGGACACATTGAACTGAAAGAGTCAGATTTCTATGCTCTTCAGGCGACTCTCCAAACTGAGGCTAGGATTGCCCTTGCACAAGCCAAAGAAATGGCCCGTATACAGATGGAGGTAAGCTAGAATTGTTGATAGTTTTTATATGATTGCTGTAGAATAAGTGAGATAGAATTTCTTCTATAAAATCTTTATTTTTTTTTAATATAATGGTAGGTACTTTCTATAAGCCAGCAAATAAAATAAAAATTACAATTCATATTTATATAGCAGATGATTTTGTCAGTGGTCTCAAGCAGATGCGTCATACATATGAGATCTTTTTACTGATAAGCACACATGTGTGTGAATTTAAATTATTGTGGTATGAATACAATTCACTAGTACCTAAACTGGGCAGATCCTGTGCTAAGGAAACTAGATCCTTCCTTAGTGATTAAAATATAAGGGTTAATTAAATATTACTTCAGTTGGAGCATTCATATGTTTTATATGTCGTTTGAACAAGATTTATTGCCAAGCCGTCACATAAATTACATACTCCTTTCATAAAACCAAAAAATTTACTTATTATTGCCTACTCTATGCTAACACTCACCGATAAAATGTGAGACAGTTTATAATTGAGTGCTGGAATGTGGTGAATACAAGCGGTGACAACCAATAGAATAAACATGCTGTTACTTCACAAGCTTACCATCAATTAATTGTTTATTACCCAGACCAAGGAACTGGCCACCTCATAGAATGGTGCGGGACGCAGTTAATGCAAGCGGCGATTGCAACAGGTAGTGGTCAGCTAGTGTTTGAGTGATTCGGCGGCACTTCGCTTCTTGTCACTACTTTACCTTTGGCGTCAGAGCCATCTGCTCCCCCGCAAGTCCGGTGATGATGACGGGGCTACTCCAAGCCAAAAAAATGTTTACCTAACAGAATGCAATGGTCCCTTCCAGCGCGAGCGCCGCAGCCGCGCCGCGTCGCCGGTGACGGAGATGCTGCGCCGGAGCATGCACAAGGCCAGCGCGCCGCTCGCGCCCGACCGCCGCCGCGTCTCGCGCCAGCTGCTCACCGACATGAACATCGCTCAGCTGCAGGTGCGAAAATCTAAAACAAAATCTCATCTTTATGAATGAAGTACTTCAACTGCCTCGTTGGTCTATTGGTAGCAAGTGCTGCGTTAGGACCGAGAGGTCCCCGGTTCGAATCCGGGGTCGGGCAAAATTTGTGTGAGTTTTTCTGTAATGAAATTACTCGGCCGGAGTTAGGAAGTTGGCGGTTGAACGCCCGTGCCTCGGAAAGCACGTTAAGCCGGTGGTCCTGCGCCCGATCTCTCATCGGTCATGTCGGATTGCCGTCTCACCGAATTATGAGAGTAAGGGAATAGAGAGTGCACTTGTGTTTGCGCGCACACTTGTGCACTATAATATGTCCTGCGCACTTGGCTGATCTCAATTCAGATCGGCCGCCATGGCTGAAATCGGTCGGACGCCTTTATTTACTTCTACTATTTTTTGAATTTCGATAATTTTTCGTTTTATTTATACTTAGACAGCACACAGAAGTAAATACTCAGCATGCACGCACAGTAAATAATATGATCCTACGACTGCTCGACTGGTCCGAAATGTCGATTCCTTTATTTTTTATACCAAAAAGTATCGTAAATCTACGCCTATTTTTGTCTAGTATAAGCAAACCTATAGTGCTGAATAGAAATAAATAAGATACTTGGAACCGGTTTCACGATTGTCGTTTGTTATTTTTTAGCTTGATAAAAAACTTTGACGTTAATCTGTTAAGCGATTTCGAACACTTGGGTGTTCGAGCTTATTAATATCCTATCATTTTTTATTATTTACAATTTTCGTCAATTCTGTAAATCTTCTTACAGATAAAGTTTTAACCAGTTATGTAAACAACTCCCCTGCCTCTTGCCTTACCTACTACCTTAATAGGCTTGGGTGTCAGTGGTCAGCTGCAACTATTATAGGCATCTTGGCTTATGTTAGACTACAAGATAGCTATTATTTTAAATGGATGTCTGTCCGTACTAACTCCTCCAGAACACACATCTAAAAATACTCAAATAAAATGTTCCTTGGACTATGTGTAATGGCTTCAATAAATGACACCTAATTAAGTACAACTAATTTAGTCGTATTTTGGGGACGTTTACATCTTATGGATGGTACAAATCCATCGCAACTTCTATTTTGCAAACTTTACAGTGCGGTTCTTCTCTATTGTTCAGTGGGGCTACCATGAGTTTAAAACTTACGCACTCGATATCGCCTACGTAAATATGTCTATGAAAAACTTGTACAGCGCCGCTGGTGGTTACAAGAAGAACTAAAATCGGCTGTATGAAAAAAACAACTCGATAGGTTTTTAACGTAAGTAAGTTTTCGATAGCCAACTCATGGTAGGCCATAGTTTAATGTATTCCTTTGGTTATTATTCCCTACCAAAAAATTTAATCCGGTTTTTACGCATGAATTGCTGACTCTCAGCATAGGGGCAGTGCGTCGGCTCTGTGGCGCCCAAAATCGTTCGAGTGAAAATAATATGCAAATGAACGGAAGCTTAACTCGTTCAAAGACTGTAAAGTAAAATTTGCAGCTTGAGTTGAAGCGTAATGCGTTACAGTAAGTGGCAGCCTTCGCCCGACTGATTGCTGACTCATGCATAAACTCCATTATGCACAATAGATTTGTTCTTAAACAACAATGCCTATTGTGTAATGACTGACGTTTCGTTTTTTGTCAATGATGTGCCGTTTTATTGCAGGATCGATTTAACAGTGACTAATGAAGTGAAACTCGTACACATTGAAAGTGAATGTATAATAAGTAATAAAAACTTAACATTGAATTGAAAATATAATTGCAAATTGTACTTGTGTAGAATAATTGTTTTGTAAATGATTAGATAATAATCGTTTCACAAATAAGTTTTTATTATAAAATATTTAATGGTTGAATGTTGTCATGCGACATCGCATACGGCACAGTAGAGAACTGCTTAATGAGTTGCGTTGTTGAATTGTTAAATTAAAAAAAATATGGGTACTATATTATTGTTGTTCTGTTAACTACTTAGAAAAAATCACGGAAGCTGACCTTGGCTCCGTTATCAGATTTACGTTTCGAATCTGTCACGCTTCAGCTCGCGTGCCGTCTTGCGATCAATTACCAGTTTTATGTACCTGGAAAAATACAACAACGTTTTCAAGGATTGAGTGCTGTAAAATAATCGTCTGTTTATGAATTTTAGTACTTGCACGACACGTTGCTAGTACTGAAATCTACCGTACCTAGCTAAAACTTGTTTTTATTCAATCTTTCCATGATTGATTACACTTTACTGTGTTTATTCACACGGTATGATTACATAAATAGTGATGGAGCAAAGTATATTTATACAAAATAATATGGCTGATATGAAATCGACGAGTAATGGCATGAAGTTTGGCAATTTCGAGACGTTTTTCGTCGACGTAACTTTACGTTTGGTAGTTGTAAGGGAGTAGACTGTGGTCATGCGTCCGATCCCATGCGTCTGAATCTATCTATTGCATTCGTAACACAGGAGCTCAAAATATGGACTTTCTTTTTACAATAATACAACAAAAGTCTAAGCAAACCACATTAAATCTCACTTTATTAATTTTTAACCAACTATTAGCGCATCATACTTATTTTTATTGTATAGAGTCACTTCGACCAGTCCCGCAGTCAGACAGTGTTAACTGTCTTGTGGGTCATAATGTAACAAACAATAGATGTCTGTAACACATTCTGTTTTTATGTTAAATCAATAAATATTAAAATTAGTCTTTATGGGTCTACACACGATATTAGGAGTAGCAAATTACATAGCTACTTACTGTCCGACGTTTCGACTGGGTTACACCAAACGTGGTCGTGAGCGAACTGGCGCCGCCCGTCTATGTAATTTTAGTGTAATGGAACGCGAAAGTCGAAAATGTTAAATAAATATGAATTCTAATATCATCAAGTGTCGTTATGCGTCATGCAGGTGATCGTGAACGAGCTGCACTCGCAGATCGAGTCGCTGAACGACGCGCTGGTGAAGCTGCTGATGGCGCGCGACGAGCTGCACATGGGGCAGGACTCCATGCTCGTCGACATCGAGGACCTCACGCGATACCTGTGAGTAAACGAAACTATTTGTTAAACGAATAATTCATTTCCAGAAACAATTATTGTCTAAATGACGCATTTTCGCCGTTGCTACTTTATCAAACTAGAGACTAGTTAGACTAGACTATGTGCAAAAATAACAATTGCACAAGACAGTTTTTGTATAGTTCTTTAAATTTAGAATCGATTGTTATTTAAAATACCGTTTCATTAAAAGTGACACATATAACTTAAATTAGCTACGACGATTTGGTATTTTCTATATTGGATGGGTGTTTACTCAATAAATTATACCTTAAGAAATATGTAGATTCTTCAGTGCTGGCTTAGCCTTAAAGCAAGAATGGCAAATGCTACGGGTCCCACGCTAAGTGTGTTTGTGTAAAGAACTGTTGTTCTGATATGCGTAACATAAGAGCTCAACTAATGCATAATGTTCGGGTCAGACAATACAAACAGTTCGAAATCACATATACATGATGTTCTCAGATATAATATAAAAAATTGTACTAGACATTTCATCTTAACTGTATAAGACACTGTTTGATTTCTGTTAATGTTTTTCTTTTATTAGACCTTTTCTCTTTCTTACTTACGAAAGACTTTTTTTCGTAATGGAGGTATTAATATTATTTAATGATCTAATCAATCTTGTTTTGTTCTAAGTCATGAAAAGAAATTAAATGAAAACAAAATTGGGGAAGATGGTTCACGTACCCAAGAACAAGAATAACAAAAACATTAGAAGATTGTTAGTACAGAAATTGGAATTATTAACTGTTATATTGCTTACTAGTGACCCGCCCTCGCTTCGCTTCGGGTAAATTTTACATACAAACCTACCTTAAGAATCACTCTATCTATTAAAAAAAACCGCATCAAAATCCGTTGCGTAGTTTTAAAGATCTAAGCATACATACGGACATACAGCGAAAGCGACTTTGTTTTATACTATGTATTGATTTATGTAGGTATTTGTAAAATAATCAGTAAATATAGCGTATCTAGCTTTTATACTTGTACATGACTAGTAAATACTTGTAGTTCAGAATTGAAAGTGAAAGTGGAAATGAAAGTAGATGAATTATCTAACCACCTCATGCAGATCTCACAATGATGATAATAATTAACATAAATAATTCCAGAAAATCTCTTACAGGGGCGTCAAGGAGCAGTCGAAGAAGACCAAAGGCCCCACTAAGTCTGGCGTGAGGCGGCTCACGGCGCTCGTGCACAAGTAAGGACGCGTGTGTCGGCCGCGCGGGATGATCGGTACCGTTCAACGGATCAAATACAGAACATTTTACTATAATATATACTCGTAAAGGTGACGTCCTCGCTCTGTAAATTACTCTAACGAGATACTACAACTACATATATCGCCGACATTTCTATTGTAACTATTTGGGGATGTTTATAAATCAAATATAAAGGGGATTCAATGATGTAAATTGTTTATAATGTTACTTTTGAATATTATATCTCTGATATTGTACTATTCCATTGCAGATATTACTAAATTATATTTGTAGACATTTATCACTTAGTATTTTCGCCTTATATATGCATTGCGTTTAAATAATTAATACACTTTTCTTGTAAATCATGGGTTCAGCAATTTTATGTCCCTGTGGTACATTCGTGGTACAGCTTGTAGTTGTAATCGTTGTATCCACACTGAACAGTGCACCCATGACTTGCATTAAAATATTTCACTGTACTGGATTTTTAATGTAATGTTATTCACGAGGAAACTTTACATTTTACTGTTTCTAAATGTTATCTACATTTAATATGTATAAGAGTTCTCCTACTTGTAATCTTAATGTAATTCCGTCAGTTTCCTGTCTATATAATATAATTGCGTATATCGTTGTATACATATTGGAGTATATATTATGTATAAAACACATTATGTCCGCTTTAAAATAGAATACTAGCCCACCTAGAGATATTGAATATTTTGTGATTATTCGCAGATTAGAAAAAATATTTTTTCATAATAGTGCTGATTGTTGAGCCGCGGCGGTTTCGATTGTGCCTGCGCGGGGTAGGCGCAGCGGCCCTACTCGCTTATCATTAATCGGTTCACCTATGTACATGTATAATATGTTACTATGTACTGTGTTCGAATTTAGACGTGATATTTATGTGAGTATTCATTATTCTTACTACAAACACCAATTCACTGTTAGAAAAGACTTGCCTTCTTATGAACGGTAGCAAATGTATTATAAAATACAATATAGGCGTAATTTAAACCCATTGGAATTTGATATTAATATCCCAAAGAGGCTAGCACATAGGTATGTAATTTAGTTAAATAATATAATATTCCGCAGACGCAAACGAAGCCGGCCGAAGCGTAGTATATTCACTTATAATAGGTAGGCATGTAGAGTGCACATGCCGGGTCGTACTGTATATGATCTGTGGGAGCTTGCTCTTTATGAATATAGTTCGTAAAGGTGTAACGGGCCGATTCCGATTTACGACTACTTACAGAATTATAATTTACCACAATAAAAACGGTCGTAAATAAAATATCTTGGTTTCAGCGTAGACCGACGTCATATGGTTATTAATTTACAATGATTTGCTTAACTACCATTAATATATGTAACAGTAAATTTTACGAGTTTTTGATGGTCAAAAACAAAGGATGCATTTGCGAGTACAACAAAAACGCTTCACGGTTTTCTGATCTTTACATATTTTAAGTATTCTCCTACTTTGGAAACTTGATCTTGACTGTAAAAAGTTACATGAAATGTACGTCCAGCCAGTCTCGCTTACTAAAGATTTTTTCCGATTAACTTACATAATGTATGAAGCGATTCTTTGAAATAAAATGAGTTTTTATTTTATATATTCCTGAAGTACCAACTTAATTTTGATTTAATATAGGTACATAGTTGCGAAAGCTCGTCTTCGATTCACAAGATACGAATAAATTAGGAAAACGTGTTATTATAATTCTGTAAGTAAAGTTACACGTTTTAACCGTTGCTTACTCCGGTAGAAAAACTGCATTGTTTACAAATATGGAGGTATGTTATATTTTATGATTTATACTAGGAAATATAATTATAGTTTTGATTTAGTTCAATAGAATGGATCTTGCCAAAGCTGAATAACTATATTTCATGGTGTGATATTTCCCATTACATGGCTAGCCATGCTTTGTGTATGTTAACTCTTATGTGGTCTATTTTAGTTGAACAGATAACAACTTCTGATTCCCTCAACATTACTAAGTGTAATTAAAATCAATGATTTTGTTTATTATCCACCACTTTTCAATCAATATTCAGCTTGTGTAAAATCCATTTGATAATTTGATATTAGGACAATTTTACACTTACCAATGTAGGTAATGTTTGGTTGACTTGTTCATCTGCCTAGGAAGGCCTACTTGACTCATTCGACATTAATCCGATCATATGTGATACTAGCTTTTACTGAGACGCTGTTGTGTATAAATTAACGACATATGGTCGGAAAAAATTGACTTTTTTGGTGCAAGTAGGTCGCATTAATTGTTTTGATTGGGCCTCAAGCCTCAAATGAATCGGTGAACGAATTTGTGTTTTGGCTCGAGACGTCCTCTTATTTATATATATTGATGTTTGATAGTTTGTTAAGTTACATTACATGATGAAAACAAATGTTCTACCTAATGATTTGTTAAATTTCAGGGTAATATTATTATGTTTTATAAAACTTGATGTGGTCGCTATCTTACGCAAATTAGGAAAGTTTTCATTAAGAAACTAAGTCGTGATCAAACGATCTGAGTATCGCATCGGAAGTTGTGTAAGATACTGTTTTTCTATGTATATAAAGTTCAAAACCGTGGGATCTCTTATTTTTTCTATTTGATTACTATGATATTAGTCGTGAGTTCCTCTTTGAAGATTGAATTTACAATACGTTTAATTTAGCTTGCTAGGTTTACCTACTGTAGTTACCTTCTCGTGTGTTATTTTAGTATTAGTTTTTTTTTGCTCCCGTATATTGAACATTCTTTTCATTTAAATATTGAAATCATAAGTGTGGCGTGTTTCTGATCGATGATTATTTCATTCATCATTTTGTATTGGCTTTTTCCGGTTGTATTCATCAAAAGCGATCATTTAGTACTGCATCGATTATATAGTTAACTAAAGTTTTACCTGTAATTTATATTTAAACGGGGAGCAAATATTTTATATTATAATGTTAGCGGCTATAAATGTTGAAAGTATATCATCGACATGTAAAAGGCAGGGCCGCATTTTGATACATTTAATTTATTTCCCTTAAGTTTTACGATCCTATCGTGTACGGTCTCAATCGTGTTTTAAAATATTTATCACTGCAGCCGGTTGGCTGGATTCAGTCTTTTTGAAGTATTTAATTAATGGGTTGTGTCCCATTACATACATGTGCTTTAAAGTTGTTGATTCTAATTATTCACAATGAAAACAAAAGACGTAACGTAGATACCGCACGCGCATAGCTCGCCGCAGCTGCCTCGTCTGGAGCAGCGCCGGCCGTCTGTGCCGACGGTTCGGTAATATTTAATAAACCAGCCTTCGCATTCGTATCTGCGATCGAAACCTATCACTTTTACAACCCGTTGAGGACGAAATGTGGCTGCGTTGACATTAAAACACCTACCACTGTAGCCATGAACACCTTTGTTTTAATTCAAAAGGCTGCGTAGAGCTTAACATTTAAAAATATGTTTGTTAATGTATTCTTTTAGCGGTTTTTCTATATTATCCACCTATGACGCAAAAACCTATAACTAAGGATTTATAAATCACGTTGAGTAACTTACTCATTTATGGCTATGTTATTATTATGTTGATGACTGAAATATTTGTTGTGCAGTATTTTTATAGTGATATGTGTCACTGCACCTTCAAGCCTAGAATCGTCTTATTATGGTATTGATCTAAGCAGCTGGAAGTAGGTCGTTAACAAAGGTTGGCGAAGAGAATGCTTGGCGCGCTTGAAATCTTACCGACATGTGATAAATACTATTATACTATCTAAATAAAGGGGAAAGTGTTTAACTTGTTGTTTTATTGTTCGTTTACATTGCATGCATACCTATCGTATTTATTAGCTGTTGCATCGAATTCCCCTCAATATATTGTCGGTAGCTACGTGTATACTTACTTTTACATACTTACATATACATACATTACATAAAATCACGCCTTTTTCCCGGAGGGGTAGGAGGCGATCACTTCCGTGGTCACAGGACCGTAACACATGACAGTTACGGTCCTAGCACACCACTTTAACACCTAATTACTTTTGCTTTTTTTCAAATAATTGAGGGACATTTTTGTGTGAATTAGTTGTCTGTCAATGAGACAACAGGGTCAGTAGTTTAAGGTAATGCCTAGGTTTACATAGTCCTACCCTACCTGTCGTTGTTAGTTGTCGCGAAATAGGTGCATGTAGTCAATCTAGACATGATAACAATTGGATTACACAAATACAGTTACGAATTAGGGGTCCATAATCTTTACTGCACTCGCGTGATTATCTGCAATAAAAGGTAGAGGGACGAATAACAGGAATGCGCCACATCGGCTCGGTTCCCGCGCGCTCCCGGCGGTGTCACAGCGCTGACCCCAAATTGAAGCGGTCACCTGCGGCCCAGGTGCGTACGCGCAATTAATATCATCCTCTAATAATAGATACACCTCACAATTTATTTGTTTTATTGTCTTTATCGCACTCGACCGCTTTCGCTCTGACGCTAAACCAAGATAAATGCTTCCTTTCTCGCGAATATTTATAATGTGCCCCGTATATTGGGCCACATTTTATCTTAATCGATATTGAAATGCTTTTATAGGGTGTATTAATTGTGAGAAAGGACGCATTTGCAATCTTATCTATTTTGTTCAGGCAAATTGATTTCCTGTGAGAATCAATAAAAGTAAAATTATGAGAGTGGTTTTAAATTATGAGAGCAGATTGTCTTTTTATGAGAATTAATAATTCAATTCAATTCTTAAATAGGTTTGTATTGCTTTGGCCAAAACTAAATATTTATCTTTTAATGTACTAACCAATCTTTAGTTTCTTAGAAAATGTTTTGTGTAGCAAGTTCTTTTTTATAAAAAAGCTTCATCAAAAGTCGATCGAACATCTTCAATCTGGGTTTGTCATTTAAGTTACATAGTTTCTATAATTTAACCTTGCTGAAAATAAATTGAAGGTGTGGAATAATAATCGTTTCAGTATTCGGCCGTGATCTTTACAGGGTAATTTCGGAGAGTCGTCTCATAGGGTTATTATTAAGGCTCAAGAGTGCACCTGTTGCGTACACTTATTCACTATTTAATCTCTTGTAAAGTTCCGTTTAAAGTGCGGCGTAGTCATAACTTTCTAGTTGTGTGAGGCCAAATTTGAACCTTATCTTCAACAATATATTTGGCACTTATTTCCAAATAAATCTTCAAAGAAGTAGAAATTAACATTCGTGTCGACTGTAGGTGCCTACGTAGGTTTAAATACTATCATCTGTACAGAAACGGTCCCATTAAATAAGGAAAGCTTAAAGAGCAATATTTTATTTTCGGTATGTAGGCAGACGCGGTGAAACATAGAGTAATGTCCGATGGTATCGGCTGGTCGGAGGAGCATGCAAATCACCGCGGCCGCATGCGGGCCGGGCCTGGGGACAAGCGACCATAGCTGAACACTTCACAATTTTTACTTTTTTAAAATGTAAGAAAGTTAAAAGGACGGTTACTAGCTAGGAAGATTTTGATGACTTATATACCATGACCAAGTTTGCAAAGCATATTGTAAGAGCCGATAAAATTTGTGAAATGGTACGTATAGGTACCTACTGTTATTTCCCTTTTGTTCTCATTTCACGCGTACGTGTAGGTGGTATGTCATATATGTTCATATCCAAGATACGAGCTTGTAGTTTTGACATTTCGAATCTCTATTATTACGATCCAGATTAACGTGTTCGTTTCACCCCGGTCCTCTCGCACTCGAGCTTATTACGAGTTCAATGTCAATGGTAGGGTCTCGCATACGGGCGCGGGGCGCGGCTGCGCGATTTTATTGCCCCTGTTTACACGGGCCTTTCGCCGTAAACGCCGTAATCAATACCGCACTTCACACGGCTACTCCTGACGATGGGATACTACATGACTATCTTTTGTTTCGATCTGTCGTTGGCAACTTGCTATCGGAAATTAGAATAACATAACGTAGGTACCTAGGTTGTTGAATAGGATAAGGCCTTGTGTTAAGGATAGCATGAACAGTGGTAATAAAATCTAGGTATACCACTGTGGTATACCTAGATTTTATTCTTCAGGGAAAATCGTTTGTCCGAAAATCAAAATCCCTAACACGTTTGCTATAATCATCAAAATCCATAATGTTTGAATGTACGAAATTTCATAATCCCTAATTGTCTTTAGTTCTAATCATTTTGTGTCATAATATCGAGTTCTATAATAATCAAATCTCCTAAAATTACTTGCTATAAAGTTAAATGCCCGAAGTGTTACATAGTATAATGTTCGTTACTACGAATGGTGCTTTATCATAATATTATTAGTCCGAATTATGAATGATTATACATAATTTTGTTTTATTCAAAAAATGTTTGGCCAAAAAATGGTTTCGTCAAATCATCATTTTATAAATGACTTACTTTTTGACCAAATGATCAACAGTTAAATTTTCATTTTACAAATAATTATTTTGCAATATGAATATTTAACAACTGAGTTATCATACCAAACTACTATATTGGTCTAAAAAGTTTGATAAAATGTTTTTATTTGACAAATGTTTCTTTTATTAATCGGATGTTAGGTTAGAACTGGTGACCATAAACGCGCGAGCCGAGCGAGCGAAGCGAGCGTGCCGCGGCGGCAGCGGCGAAGCGGCAGAAAATATTTACTACTGTTTAATTTCTATGTAACAGTGGATACACAAATAAAAATAAATATATTTATGTATACCGATGTTCGTCACACATAATAAGTCAGTTTTTGTAAGATGGTACTGTTGTTAAATGTCTCGTTTGCCAAATGAATATTTAGAATTTGTAACAAATTATAGAATAGCATTGTGCATTTCACATATTATGGATTGTAATATTTATAGCAAAACATTTTAGGACCTTTAGTACTTTCGGACTTATAACGTTTATGGAAAAGCCTTTTATGTCTTTTAAACTTTATAGATTGTGATATTTATGGCAAAAGATTTTAGGGTAAATAATATTTAGGGATTTCGATTTTAGGGCAAGTGATATTATGATAAATGTAGTTAGGGATAATGATCATTCGGACAAATGATGATTCGGACATAAAACATTATGAGATGTAAAATTATGGATAAAAATTTTATGAGATGAAATAGAGAACCAACATACACTTATGACTGTTTATAGGAAAATAAATGTTTACGCAGTTCGTTTTCTAAGGGTTTTCGAATTTGTCAAACCGTTCAGAAGATCTTGTCTTGGATTCTCAATAACAGCAATTATTGTTCTCGGTTATTGTTTATTCTAAAGCCATTGCCCTTGATTCGTAGACGATATACATCAACAAAAAACAACCTAACCACAACAAAATATCACCAAAATAAGAGACACTAACGTAGGTACTTAAGCCGTGTCACACATGACACGACTTAACTTCACTTAAGCCGTGATTGTGTGAAAAAGAGTGAATGTGTTGACTTTTTATTTCATTTTAAAAATAAATTGATACTTGTGCCTTTGTATCACTAGATACTTTACGCAACATATTCAGTTCATTTATAATAACTAGTAGAGTAAATAGGCCAAGGGTGAACCTGAAAAAAGGACTCACACAGCTGACGCAGTTCAGAACACGTGGATGTTAAGGGTCCAAGCCCGATAGTTAGTCCAAAGCCTCAACGAACCCTCGCCCCTGAGATTAGCTATTTAGGGAGAAACAAAAAGAATGATTTGAGTGACAAGCTAAATAGCTAAAATTAATAACGCGCTAGCAGGGGAAGCAATTTTATAAATTTTGCATGGTGGTATTATAATCCGTGGCAGCACAATGAACCCCGTCGACCGAAAAATGATTAACAAGCGATTACACTGACGGATGGCGCGAGCGCACAGGCTTCCCTGGCCACAGACATGAACTCTTGTAGACATGGCGAATCTTTTAAAAGTAGACACGATCTTATTACGAGTCTTCCGATCCGACACATTTATAAAGCATTATAAAAATGAACCAATCGTGAAAAATGTTCGAATTTTAATGGTGAATCAAAAAAATAAGACCTGATAAATTTTTAGGTGTCTAATAATTCCGACTTTATATTTTACACTAGCTTTCCGCCCGCGACTTCGTCCGCGTAGAGACGTTTACCGGGTAAAACATTACTTATTTATAGCGCAGTCGATTAAAAAGTAGTCCTTTCTCAGGCTCTGGACTATATCTGAACCAAATTTCATTTAAATCGGTTCAGTACTCTATGCGTGAAAGCGTAAAAGACAGACAGACCGAGTTACTTTCGGATTTATAATAATAGTAAGGACAAGGATTTATCTCTATTCGGCGGTTGTTTGAATAATACTTGCCTGCATGCAAACAAATAATCATTTGCGTTGCAACTATGTAGTCGTTTTAGACACATAATTTGCAAAAATCCTGAGCCTGAAAAAAAAATACAACGTTATACTTTGTAAATTTTCAATGTATACTATAGTTTGAAAATAATTTTAATTTACACAATTATCAAATCGATTTCCGTTAATGCAATTCTTCATTATACTTAACGCTATGGTATATAGTTTCACCGGTGAGTGAGCAGCGATGCGCGGGCGCACGTGCCGCGACATATGGCCACGCGCCATACTGTTTGTTTGCCAATCATAACGGACATAACTCATCAGATAACGGCCCGCCGCCTCCGACATATTGCCGCGATCTAAAACAATGTTGGACAATTAAAACGTCCGCACTCTTGCACACGATTCGTCACGCTTTTCGCCAGACCACGAGATGATATTAATGGGTCAATTTCAACAAGTCCATATTTTTTAACATTTCGGTGAACTTTTTTATTTGTTACTTTTTTGAAAATACAACCATGTAGAATTGTTATTTACGCTATCGTTATAATTAATTTTAACACGACATTAAATTAAATTCATATACTTAAGAGATATAGTACTTTGAAATTTTGGTGTCACCGAAATGAAAGAAGAGTTCACCGAAATGAAACTTCTCATCACCGAAATGAGAAACGCAATACAGCGAAATGAAACTAGTTATGAAGTCACCGAAAAAAGTAAACTGTTACCAAGTATACGGGTGAATTTCCCGACACCAAATCGTAAACGGCACGGCTGAAACTGCTAGTGCAGGATGGCACTTTTAACTTGTAATATTTTTTTAGATAAAAGGTGTTGTCTCCTATAGGTGACTATAAATATTTTTAAATTATGATTATCGCTAATTAGGTAAAAAAATCTTAAACCCCCAATTGTATCATATCGGCGACGCGTCACAATTCGTTTTTCAGTATACTTTGGATCATATTTTTAAAACAGTTAATTTTTTAGGGAATTACCTTTTTTTATTTAAATCCTTATTAATGACAGTTCCTTCTTGCGGGAAGTTCAATACAAAATCTGTTATATTTAATGAATGGTAAAAGTACAAATTCACGTGTCCAAATGAGATATGTCATCGCGGTGAATTTTCGTTGTACGCGAATATCTAGGCATCGAAAAACACTAGCTTCTTGCCACTGCGCAGTAAATCTGCGCATCAGTGCCGCCTAAGCGCTTAACGTAAGAGGACGTGTGTTGCTGTTTGCAGTTCCCGCCAAAAACGTAAGTAAGTCGGTTTCGGTGACTGCGTACCGTTTTTTTTGTCATTCACGTGAATGAATATAAGTTGTGATCCAATCATTCGGTATGTCTATAAAATCTATGTACTATTACTAAATGTCGCTCAATTAAGTAGGTCGTATCAATTTATTTCTTTTATTTATATTTTCCTTGTTGTGCTTATTTTTATGGGCTGTATATAATATCGGTGACCTCATTCCGGTGAATTCGGTGACCTAAATTGACCACTGGAATGAGAAAAAATATCATTCCAGTGACTTTTTTCATTTCGGTGAGAATTTGGTAATTTCGGTGATTATTATCATCATTTCGGTGATTTCTTTTGTCATTTCGGTGTCAAATTACTTCATTTCGGTGAATAAAGACCTTAATTTATTTTGTTACATTGTAATTTCGAAAGGAATATATTTTTATTTTTATTGTTGATAATTACAATATATTTGTTGATTTATTCTTACATGTTCCCAAATGAATGAATTGTTGTAGTTATTTTATTGATTTGTTTTGTTTCTTCATGATTTCAATTATTGTCCAAAAGGCTCGAATTGTCATTATTCGGATCAGGTGCTACTCTTGGGCCCTGGCTTGTTTGCTCTTTCCTTTTTTTCTATTTTTTATTATTAACAGTAATTGTAGTATAAGTTTTTTTTTCTCTCTTTGATACTGTGACATACTCAAACTGTACGACATGACAATTATATTTAACAAGTTTATGTGATAATCGGTTAAAAGAGTAACTATCGAGTTTCTTGCCGGTGTCTTCTCGATAGAATCGGCTTTCCGAACCGGTGGTAGAATTACTTATTTATTTAATACAATGACGATTTATAAGTGCATGTGAATGCCTATATAAATAAAGAAATTTTGACTTTGACTTTGACTTTGACTTGACTTTGACTTTGACTTTGAATTTCAGATTAAATTATTAAAATCTATATGTGGTAATCAATACCTTTATTTTTCACTAGCTGTGCCCGCGACTTCGTTTGCGTGGGCGATTTTTCATACAAAAGGATTTTCCGGATTATTCCCGTTCCCGTGAATACACCTCTACGGTACCTAAACTACGTCCTTACCAAATTTCAAGTGCCTACGTTTAGCCGTTTAGACTGTGCATCGATATGTCAGTCAGTGATTCTTCTTTTATATATTTAAGACTCTGGATTAAAGTAATAACAGATTAACTTGAAATGTTTGTCAACAGCATCTAAAGTCAAATGATGAAGTTCAAAATGGTAAGTTATTCTTCTTCTTCTTCTTTTCGTGTCGATGGCAAAACACTTAAAATTATTTTGGATAATTCCGCCACCCGGACCGCGGTTGTTGACCCTTCTATCAGCTCAATTTGTGTACAGGAGGGGGGACAGGCGGGGCATGAAGTGAGGTGAGCCATGGACAATGGTGAGAGACCACATAGGCACGCGATATCCTCCTGTCCAGGAAACCCCCACCTAAACATATTATCTTTGCATTGGCCAACCTGGCTACGGAGTCTGTCCAGGGACCTTCAGGTTAACCATGGCAAATCGTGTCCTGTTGGAAGGCTTTCTGAAGGTAGAACCAAGGGGACGGGTGGAGCAAACGTGTTAGACCAGAGGTTAAGACGAGCAGAAGGTGGATCTGTGTCAAGATTCGGTACTTTCTAAATCTAAATATAAAGCTATGCCGACTTTAACTTCTGTGGTTGACCCTGCCATGTTATATTTAGTCTGAGAGTGTCTGGCCTCACCCTAAGGCTGAAGTGAGGTTTATTTCTATGTTTTCACAGGATTGTGTTTGTGATATGAGCGCCAGGTCATCGGCAACATGGTCGGTCTTTTGTGTAGATGTTGAAAAGTAGTGATTCCAACAAATGGTCATCCCCAGGGTAGAGACCCTGGGGATTACCGTTTTTTTGGGATCGCCATCTGCTTATTTCTTCAGACAAATGGACCTGAAAGCTACGGTTGCGGAGCAGCTCACCAAGTATTTTTATAAATTTCTAGTCATTGACCATCGACTTTCCACAAGAGACGCTTCAGGTTCACTGTATCATAAGCTGCTGTCAGATCCACGCATACAGCGCTGTAATCATTCCCATTTCAAAACTATCCTCTTTGTGTTATTTATTTTGGTTCACAAAACAGAATAACTTCAGTGTAACGTCTGAATTACAAATACAAATCTTATGGACTAGACGTTTATGATAAAATGGCATGTGTTGGGTGAGGTTTAACGTCTGGTTACAACATGATTTTTTAGGTCTGAATCCTACCTGTTCTGGAATTAAGTGCTGATCTAATAGGTGATAGGCGGTTAAGCAAAAGTCGTTGAGGAAATTTGTATGTGTGACTGAGCAAGGATAATGGGCGGAAGGTTTTAGGGTCATCTAGAACTTTTCCCGGTTTTGGAATGGCAATATCAAGATCCATAGACGTGATAATTTCGCAGATTGTTGTCTACAATCATTGAACTTCGGTTGTAACCAGCAAATAGTCATAGGATCCAAGTTTTTAAGTTGTTCTGTGGAAATGTTATCAACACTCGATGCTTTACCAGATTTCAAGTATCTAACACTAAAAATGATATCGTCAAAAGGCTGGCTCAGTAAATTCTCTTTCGGAAGGCATTGTACAAGTTGAATTCTGGGAAGGCGAGTGTACGATTTCTTATTCAGCAACAGTTGATGAGCAATTTTGTTTGCAGTAACTTTACTTGGAACTTTGGAGGAGAGGGCTCACCGGTCCATTTACGGATTGTGGTCTAGGCCTTTTTTTACTATTGTGGGTCATGTCAATGCTGGTGACTGTATTAATCCATTTGGTTCGCTGGTTTGCATGGATAGACAGCATTAAGATTTCACAAGCATCACATGTGTCTTGTGAAAATGGATCGGCATTATAGGCGGATTCATAATTTTTAAACGGCGCAGATGACTCTTGAGTCAAACCCGGGACGTTGGAAGTACGACAGCCTCTTGGGATATGTTGGCACAACGATTTCCAGATGATACCTACGAATCGTTCGTAGTTCGGTAATGAAGCTAGCTTTATAATGGCTTTGTCAATTGTTTAACGAATTATTGCACTACTGCATATTGCACTTAATCGGTCTATGTAAGGTTAGGGGTATTGATTGGCAGATGGACTTTATGCATTGAGAGCTGAATCTGGAACTGACAAAGATCAAGACTGGGTTGTATCCACGTTTCCATCGACCACTGTTAAACGATTAACGGAGATGCATTTTATTGATAAGGCCGAAGTTTTAATTTTAGTAAAGAAAATAACTGTTAAAGTAAATGCACCAATTATGGACGGTTTAAGGATTTGTTTTTCGTTTTTTCTTCATAGTTTGTATGTTTTGCAATATACGTTCGCAGGGATTTGGAGGTTAATAAAAAGTCCTTTTCTTAATAAGTATTCGATGTTTAAAATCAGTTATAAGCTAGCTTCAATAAAATATAATTTAGGAAAAATAACCTTTGCCAATCTCCATTTATGGACAGGGAAGATCCAGTTATGAACACCCAATTATGGACGTTATCCAATTATGGACACCCATTTATGGACATTCTTCAATTGAATGCTTAAATCTATAACTCAAGAGTATTAGGGTTGAGTAAGTTAGTATAATGAAATAAAAACCATTTAAATTAAATAATAAAAGTAACTCAAATATCAATCAACAAACAGTTATCAAAAAGTAATCGGCAAAGGCCAAAGCCTTTAAGCCAAGAAAAACCAAATAAAAATGTCTTCTTAACTAGTATTATTTAAATAGGAGACCCCTTCGTTGGTCTATTGGTAGCAAGCGCTGCGTAAGGTCCGAGAAGGCCCCGGTTCAAGTCCGGGGTCGGGCAAAATTTGTGTGAGTTTTTCTGTGATGAAATTTCTCAGCCCGTAGTTAGGAAGCTGGCGGTTGAACGCCCGTGCCTCGAAAAGCACGTTAAGCCGGTGATCCTGTGCCCAATATCTCATCGGTCATGTCGGATGGCCGTCTCACCGAACTATGAGAGTAAGGGAACAGAGAGTGCACTTGTGTTTGCGCGCATTTGTCCGCAATGTCCAGCGCACTTGGCAGATATCAGTTGAGATCGGCCGCTATGGCCGAAATCGGTCGAACGCCTTATTATTATTTAAATAACATTTCAATATAATCATCTCCTTCACTTCTCGATCTTTAAGCAAATTGGTTTAGAGGTTAAATAAAAATTTAAAAAACCTTCACTCTTTTCTATTCACTTTGCCAACAATAATCAAAAATCAAATGTCTTCTTACTAGTTTCATACCTATCAAAATAAAGCTATAATCAGTCTCAACAATTACTTATACGCCTTTTTCCCAGAGGGGTAGGCAGAGATCAATTCCAGCGATCCACTTTTCACCTCTGTGGGAAACGTGACGTGACTGGTTGTGGACCACGTCGCTGCCATTCTGCCTTGTGCATTGTTTTAACAAAGTTATTGCGTTCCCACGAGTAGCAAGAATATATGACGGGGGAAGGAAAAGGGGAGGAAGGATACTATCGCCTCGGATGATTTGGACTGAGTCGATAGTAGCTCGAGGACCCGGGGTCGCTTACCCGTATACCGTTCCCCACCCACCAGACAGATAGTTGTGACTGGTATCCCCTGACTGTAATATAATTACCCTGTCTTAAATTATAAATGTAACATGAAATAAAAAAAACAAACAACTCAATAATTTTTTTTTTAGAAAAGTTATTCCAGTTATTATTTTCTGAATAGTGGATATTTTCTGTCCTTTTCTCACTTCTTTAATTGCATTTGCCATTTGTTCTTTAGTATAAGCTTTTAGTCGCCATATCTAAAGTAAAACAAAATTTATTTATTTAAAAAATTTGAACCGATTTTGGACACCCATTTATGGACACAATGTTCATAATTGAATTATTAAATTTAAAGTCTTAATTTGCGACCGATTAAAAAATAAAGATAAAAGTAAACGATTGTACAACTATAAGATGTATGAAAAACGTATATTTGTAAAATATCCTTCATGGACAAAATGTCCATATTTGGGTACAGGCTTACAAAAATGTCCAATTATGAACATCGATAAATTCCGAGGCTAAAATTACTATGAGGTTTTAGATTAGAATATATAATTAACCTTTTATAAATAAAATCATTTTTAACAACAACATTACACTTGTCATAAAAAAAAGCTAATAAATTTACTTACATGCATTGCGCTCCTTATAAGAAATTTCAAATCTCGACACCAAAACGCACCGCACTAGTAAGAATCGTTATAGTCGAAAATAATATAGCGGAGAGCTGTCAAATGTTGTTTACATCAAATCTAGAATTTTGGTACAACCGATTAATGTTGCTGTTGGAAAAATAATACCTACCGGTTTCCTATTATTTGAGGCATTTTTGAAAACTGTCCATAATTGGGTCCGCGTCCATAATAGGTGCATTTACCTTACTGTGTGATGAATACACTCTTCAAAACGTAGGTTGTAGGCTGTATACTTGGTAACAGTTTACTTTTTTCGGTGACTACATAAGTAATTTCATTTCGGTGTATTGCGTTTCTCATTTCGGTGATGAGAAGTTTCATTTCGGTGAACTCTTCTTTCATTTCGGTGACACCAAAATTTCAAAGTACTATATCTCTTAAGTATATGAATTTAATTTAATGTCGTGTTAAAATTAATTATAACGATAGCGTAAATAACAATTCTACATGGTTGTATTTTCAAAAAAATAACAAATAAAAAAGTTCACCGAAATGTTAAAAAATATGGACTTGTTGAAATTGACCCATACAGCCTACAACCTACGTTTTGAAGAGTGTACTCATCACACAGTAACAGATTTTTTCTTATTAAAATTAAAACTTCGGCCTTATCAATAAAATGCATCTCCGTTAATCGTTTAACAGTGGTCGATGGAAACGTGGATACAACCCAGTCTTGATCTTTGTCAGTTCCAGATTCAGCTCTCAATGCATAAAGTCCATCTGCCAACCTTACATAGACCGATTAAGTGCAATATGCAGTAGTGCAATAATTCGTTAAACAATTGACAAAGCCATTATAAAGCTAGCTTCATTACCGAACCAACATATCCCAAGAGGCTGTCGTACTTCCAACGTCCCGGGTTTGACTCAAGAGTCATCTGCGCCGTTTAAAAATTATGAATCCGCCTATAATGCCGATCCATTTTCACAAGACACATGTGATGCTTGTGAAATCTTAATGCTGTCTATCCATGCAAACCAGCGAACCAAATGGATTAATACAGTCACCAGCATTGACATGACCCACAATAGTAAAAAGGCCTAGACCACAATCCAAGTTCCAAGTAAAGTTACTGCAAACAAAATTGCTCATCAACTGTTGCTGAATAAGAAATCGTACACTCGCCTTCCCAGAATTCAACTTGTACAATGCCTTCCGAAAGAGAATTTACTGAGCCAGCCTTTTGACGATATCATTTTTAGTGTTAGATACTTGAAATCTGGTAAAGCATCGAGTGTTGATAACATTTCCACAGAACAACTTAAAAACTTGGATCCTATGACTATTTGCTGGTTACAACCGAAGTTCAATGATTGTCTACAATCTGCGAAATTATCACGTCTATGGATCTTGATATTGCCATTCCAAAACCGGGAAAAGTTCTACATGACGCTAAAACCTTCCGCCCATTATCCTTGCTCAGTCACACATACAAATTACCTCAACGATTTTTGCTTAACCGCCTATCACCTATTAGATCAGCACTTAATTCCAGAACAGGTAGGATTCAGACCTAAAAAATCATGTTGTAACCAGACGTTAAACCTCACCCAACACATGCCATTTTATCATAAACGTCTAGTCCATAAGATTTGTATTTGTAATTCAGAAGCTACACAGATGTTATTCTGTTTTGTGAACCAAAATAAATAACACAAAGAGGATAGTTTTGAAATGGGAATGATTACAGCGCTGTATGCGTGGATCTGACAGCAGCTTATGATACAGTGAACCTGAAGCGTCTCTTGTGGAAAGTCTACTCGATGGTCAATGACTAGAAATTTATAAAAATACTTGGTGAGCTGCTCCGCAACCGTAGCTTTCAGGTCCATTTGTCTGAAGAAATAAGCAGATGGCGATCCCAAAAAAGGTAATCATGACCGTTTTGTTGGAATCACTTTGCAACATCTACACAAAAGACCGACCATGTTGCCGATGACCTGGCGCTCATATCACAAACACAATCCTGTGAAAACATAGAAATAAACCTCACTTCAGCCTTAGGGTTCAGACACTCTCAGACTAAATATAACATGGCAGGGACAACCACAGAAGTTAAAGTCGGCATAGCTTTATATTAAGATTTAGAAAGTACCGAATCTTGACACAGATCCACCTTCTGCTCGTCTTAACCTCTGGTCTAACACGTTTGCTCCACCCGTCCCCTTGGTTCTACCTTCAGAAAGCCTTCCAACAGGACACGATTTGCCATGGTTAACCTGAAGGTCCCTGGACAGACTCCGTAGCCAGGTTGGCCAATGCAAAGATAATATGTTTAGGTGGGGGTTTCCTGGACAGGAGGATATCGCGTGCCTATGTGGTCTCTCACCATTGTCCATGGCTCACCTCACTTCATGCCCCGCCTGTCCCGACTCCTGTACACAAATTGAGCTGATAGAAGGGTCAACAACCGCGGTCCGGGTGGCGGAATTATCCATAATTTTAAGTGTTTTGCCATCGACACGCAAAGAAGAAGAATAACTTACCATTTTGAACTTCATCATTTGACTTTAGATGCTGTTGACAAACATTTCAAGTTAATCTGTTATTACTTTAATCCAGAGTCTTAAATATATAAAAGAAGAATCACTGACTGACATATCGATGCACAGTCTAAACGGCTAAACGTAGGCACTTGAAATTTGGTAAGGACGTAGTTTAGGTACCGTAGAGGTGCATTAAGAAAGGAATTCCCGAAATTCTCACGGGAACGGGAATAA
Source organism: Maruca vitrata (assembly GCA_039566165.1). NCBI lineage: Eukaryota > Metazoa > Arthropoda > Insecta > Lepidoptera > Crambidae > Maruca > Maruca vitrata. The sequence goes on along the minus strand of CM076916.1, from coordinate 11,413,472 downwards.
TCCGGAAAATCCTTTTGTATGAAAAATCGCCCACGCAAACGAAGTCGCGGGCACAGCTAGTGAAAAATAAAGGTATTGATTACAACCACACATAGATTTTAATAATTTAATCTGAAATTCATTTGGGAACATGTAAGAATAAATCAACAAATATATTGTAATTATCAACAATAAAAATAAAAATATATTCCTTTCTGAAATTACAATGTAACAAAATTTATTTTAAAGGTCTTTATTCACCGAAATGAAGTAATTTGAAACCCGAATGACAAAAGAAATCACCGAAATGAAGATAATAATCACCGAAATTACCAAATTCTCACCGAAATGAAAAAAAGTCACTGGAATGATATTTTTCTCATTCCGGTGGTCAATTTAGGTCACCGAATTCACCGGAATCAGGTCACGGATATTATATGCAGCCCATAAAACTAAGCACAACAAGGAAAATATAAATAAAAGAAATAAATTGATACGACCTACTTAATTGAGCGACATTTAGTAATAGTACATAGATTTTATAGACATACCGAATGATTGGATCACAACTTATATCCATTCACGTGAATGACAAAAAAAACGGTACGCAGTCACCGAAACCGACTTACTTACGTTTTTGGCGGGAACTGCAAACAGCAACACACGTCCTCTTACGTTAAGCGCTTAGGCGGCACTGATGCGCAGATTTACTGCGCAGTGGCAAGAAAGCTAGTGTTTTTGGATGCCTAGATATTCGCGTACAACGAAAATTCACCGCGATGACATATCTCATTTGGACACGTGAATTTGTACTTACCATTTATTAAATATAACAGATTTCGTATTGAACTTTCCGCAATAAGGTACTGTCATTATTAAGGATTTAAATAAAAAAAGGTAAATCCCTAAAAAATCAACTGTTTTTAAAATATGATTAAAGTATACTGAAAAACAAATTGTGCCGCGTCACCGATATGATACAATTGGGGTTTAAGATTTTTTTACCTAATTAGCGATAATCATAATTTAAAAATATTTATAGTCACCTATAGGAGACAACACCTTTATCTAAAAAAAATATTACAAGTTAAAAAGTGCCATCCTGCACTAGCAGTTTCAGCCGTGCCGTTTACGATTTGGTGTCGGGAAATTCACCCTAATGTTTGCCGTTAGAAGGGGATTTTTTTCAAGTAGTGTATTGGTGCAGTTGGCTTAACGAGGTGATGATATACACTTTGTAAATTGATAGGTATTAATTATCCCAGAACGCAGGCAATTTACTAATCCTACAGCGGGTATTTTTATTTTTTTGGAAAATGGTCCACCCAGTATACCTATATGATGGATAGTATAAAGCAAAATCGCTTCCCGAGTCTGTCTGTCCCTATGTATGCTTAAATATTTAAAACTACAGAAGGTATTTTGAAGCGGTTTTAATAATATACAGAGGGATTGAAGAGGAAGGTATTTATGTATAATAAACCCGCAGCGAAGCGAGAGTGGGTCACAAGTTGTCTATATAATCATTCTCAGCAGGGCCTATTTAAAATTGAACTTTTCTTTTTAGACGCTCTATATATGTGATTGTACCATATCATTAAAATCCCACATGATATAGCTGGTCATACTTCGGTAGTGCACGAGACTATAAATCATGCTCATATTCATTAAACGACCGCCTCATCTCAAAAACTATTGTCATTTGTAACTAAACATGTCAACATCGGAAAAAAGGTGGTCAAAATTTAAAAACGTGTCATTATGGAACGCGGGAATGTAACGTAAAAGTAACTGTGTTGTGTGCACCTTGAAGACAACAACTGTAAATCGTGAGATTTGGCCGCGCCCCTCGGCGTTACGGAGGCAACCTGCAATTTGTTCGGCGCAGGCGCATGTGGCGACATATGGCGCGTGCACGGATCAGAGCCTCGCTGAGGATCTAGCGTTAGACACTGGAAGCGGCACGTTGCAGGCACTGTATTTGATAGCGTAAACAAATATGCCTCCATAAATTGGTGATAAAATTTGGCCAGGGTAGGAAATTCAGGAGAAAATCATGCGAGGACTCTTTCACCATGAACAGCACCAAGTTAAGTGTTAAGTCAACTGGTGCTCGCGGGTTTAAGAGCAAATAAATCTAAGAAGTTTAATTTGATGGAAGTTGTACACATTAATCTATTTAAAAATAATATAGATTTTCTTTCTCCTATCATACTTAGTCGTTGATCAATCGACCTTCAAAATTCAACACATAATACAACAATACGATCCTGTTGGAGTTATTCTGAATATTCCTATCTTTTTTATATATATATAAATATTCTTGAAGAAATAGTTTTAAGCTTAATGAAGCGCGCTCGTCCCTTCCAGTAATTTCAGCTGTGCATCAACGACGAGTTTGTTACCCCAAGAGTTTTTAGCATAACGAAAAACATCTTCAATTTTTTAGATTATCATAAGGCGTCTTATAAAAACTGTCGCGGTTTTGTTTTACACATGCCCCCGATGCCAGGAGAAAGTTGTAGGGAATAGATATTTTTAAATTTTCAAAAAAACTCGTTGATGTCTTTTGTATGGAGAGGAATAATAAAAATATGAAGTCCAGTTAAAAACTACGAATTTTATATGTTTTCTGTATTTGTGTAATTAATTTTGTTTATCAAATCGTTAGTACAAAAGACATCAACGACCGCTGCAAGTGGGTCACAGAATACATTTGTTAAAAATATAAATTAATAGATTTTTTTCCACACGCAAGCATCCAATAAAAAATAAAATTTCTTCAATTATACGTTAAAAATGAATTATCCTTAATTTGCAGCTGACCCATAATTTATAAAATCTCATTCGTATTCTGAAGGCAGTCAGGGCCCGCTCAGTTGATTTGATATATTTATTGACATGTGCATTTAGTAATCTGGCCACAGATCATTACATTTTGGAAATTTATTGGAACTTGATGTATTGCATAATATATGACATATTATATACTTGTTGCATTGTTTGTCCGAGGAAATCAGAAAATTGTTTGTCCGTGGAAATCAGATCATTGTTTGTTTTATTCTCGCTAAGCTACAACTGTTTACAATTGACGTACTTAATTATGTTATTTGGATAAAGTTTCTTTTTTTCAGATTTGATTAGTAAACCGGAGCATTTATTATCATTGCACCTTGTTTAACTTATGTTTTGTGTGGTTTTCATTGATTTCATGACTTTTTTATGCGCCCTGCTTAAATGTCAGGTTCAAAAATTATTTTCTTAGCTTACCACATGCAAACATTTATTCTGACGACATCAGATACATAATACATTGACACGTCACCGTCGGGCGATCAAAGGAAACATAAACCCGCTTCAGAACTAAAGCTTACAACTTGCAGCTTTAAGTTTGACGGTTTTTGTCGCGCCCCAGGTGCCACGCCAGCATGACAGCCTTCGCACCCCGTTTTTAGTGGTAGGAAGAAACACCTTATACGATTTATGGTAACGAACTGGCCAGAAAGGGACTGCGATTTGTCGTGGATCCATAGACGTCTATAGGTTTTTGTACTTTAAAGGATCTATTTTTGGAACAAAACGTAAGTACAGTAAGGGACACATCAGTCCATGTAAACTAAATTATTTTGTACCTACGTAACACTAGGCACATCTAGTGAATGCACGTTTTGGATATGAACTACTGTAACAATTTACAATTTCGTTTGTATAAGTAATTCCACCACGTAACTATAATTTATAGACGGACAGTTAGCTTTGACATCGTTTTAGGTAGCTTCATCAATATATTTTCATAGTATGTACTAGTATGCTTAAATTTTACATTAAGTTTGTTAGTCCATGTTATTCTTACCACCACATTGACCCTATCAACTCATCTTATTTATAAAAATGAATGAAGAATGCCGTTCGTTAGTCTGACTAAAACTCGAGAACGCCTGAACCCATTTAGCTAATTTTGGTTTTGAAATGTTCGTTGTAGTCCAGGGATGGTTTAAATTGTGAAAAAATATAGAAAACATAAGTATTTATAGGCGGTATGAAATTCGCCGGGACCACTAGTTAACAATAAAACTTATAAAGTCAATCATATGATTGACTTTTAAAGGACCACATATGTATATACACGCGCGGATACAAACCTACTTAATATGCATGTGGCATAATAACTGTGACTTTGTAACGTTACGATTACATAACAGGGAAGCGACGGTTAGCCCGGATCCTTTCAATCGTCTGCCCTCGCGGTACGCCGGCAACGGCGATCGGTAATTTATAAGGGCTCAGTTATTTAAGTGCATTTCCTTGTAGACTACACGTGTGTGACTAGAACAAGATTCACACGAGGTTTTTGGTCTGTTAATTGTTATTTCACGGAGTAGATAACAATTTCGTTAGTTGAAAGTTTCTTTGTTTTACCAGCTACACTTCTAATGCACTTCTTAATGATATGTTTTACTTACTTTAGATACATATGAACATGCTACTTTTTAAAATTGAGATGAATTTTGATCTTTTCAAACGTAGATGAAGCAAAATTTAAAGCTACTGAATCAGGAACATAATAAATAAGCCCCATCAAAGCCCTATATTATACGTACGAGTATATAACTGACTAACGTTGTTTAATGTAATGATATTACACAAAAGAGGTATTGTGTTTCATAACTACTTTTCCATTATCTTGGCAATAAAGCTAGGGCAATAGAAATGAAGAGCTATTAGTTGAGACATGTTTATAAAGCATGGAAGGCGATAGACCGAATGCAAGATGCGCCGAGAACCAGTCGGCTCGTCAGCGCGCGCGTCCCGTCAATTACGGACTAGACCCCGCCACTTCACTTACCGGCTAACCCATTTATACGCTGCGTTGAAAACAGGACTAAATGAATTAATGCAAATTTATACTATAAAAATTGTCGCAGGTGCGCGCGGACGAGTTCCAGCCATCGCCGGATTCGATTTAACGCGCTTGCGAAAGTTTTTATTTTACAGCCGCGTGTGTCGCGTCGCACCGATTACACGTCAGTCTTGTAATTTTGTACGATAACACCCAGCGTCGTCGTCTAGATGTTGAGTGATTGCGGACTGCTTATGTTTTTGTTATTTTTCAATAGGATGCCGCATAATAGCACATATCTGCCTGATGATAAGCTAAGAGAATACTGGCTAGACAACAGTCGATAGTAGACAATTGATCATGCATTAACAGCCGTCCTAAACTGAAGCAGGCTTCGGTAGGCATTTAGGATTTTGGCGTTTTCTCCTCACATAACCAGAATACCTCTACAAACTATGACTATATACGTATTAATTAGATGATGTAATGAACCGCCATGAAATGCAACAGGCCTAGCATGAAATGGCAGATGATTGCGATATTAATTTCGTTTATATCAGGCTTTCTGCCAAATGTTATTACGACTCGTCGGTGTTCTCACGAGGGCCTCGACAAACCGCTCTAACTAGCAGGTGTGTCAGGATTTGTGCACGCTATTTCTGAATACCTACATTTAATCGCAAGATATCATTTTTTCCACTTTCCTTATTACTATTTATTTAAATATATGTTACCGGAAATGTATGAAATCAAGGAATTGTATACAATTCCTAAACTATTTAGGAAATGTATAAAATATTGTTTGAAAAACTATTCGATGCATAGATATCCTAGGAAATGTGTACATTTCCTCGGAATTGTATAAAATTCCTATATCGTATTAGGAAATGTGTAAAGTAAATGCTTTCTATAGTAAAACACGTTATTAATTTTAAAAAAATCCCGCTTTCATTAGGTTGACCTGTATGTATGTATGTAAGAAAATAAATTAAAACACCTTATGATCGGAGGGTTATGAAAATTTACAGTCGTATGTGATTTTGATGACAATACAATAATATGGTACTGTCGAGCTGATCTGATAATGGAGCCGAAAGATATGAACTGGAACTTTATGATGGATGATCGTATCATAGCCTTATTTGGACTGGTTGGAAAGGTATTTTAATACTGTGAGCAAATACTATAAAGTGTAAAATAAATTAAGTTTAAAAAAACAGTATTAAACACTATATTATTGGTGCACGTAAAAGTCAAAAATAAATTACGAGTCGTTCAAGTTGTCTCTATTCTGGGCTGGGGTGTAAACTATGTGCTTTTAATTATAATTTTTGATTGTAAAAGCAGGAAAGACTTTCTTCTTAACAAATACACGAATAAGAACTCTACATTTTGTGCTGACTGGTATTTTGAACAGATTGTTTAATGTAACTCCTACCTACTAGTCGTGCTGCAACTCTAGTTAAAGCACCAATCTCTGTAACCTGCTTCCTGAAACATAGCTTAGCTTGATTTCTCAGCAAGGTATACTAAAAATCCTACCTGTTCTAGCGCCCCGCGCTTTTGCAGCAAAAAAAGAATTAAAAGCACATAGTTTACACCTCAGCTCAGAAAAAGAGACAACTTGAACGACCCTTTATTTATTTTGACTTTTACGTGCACCGATAGAAGCGTGGTTGTGTCTTTTTTAAACATAGATATCATGCTGTAGCACAGCTTGTATTGCAAAGGCACAGTGTATTACAAGTTGGCAACTGACCGTAGTACAATCTCGGTACTCGGTACATCGTTTGCATCAAGAAGAACTTTGGACACTCATTATTCTGAGATCGAGAATATAATTGTTTTAAGATACCGTTCTTGTTACCAATCCCATAGAGTTCATCATCAATTTACAAGGAACTTCGCGATCCCCCGATCAGGCGAAGCAATACCTTCCCCTCGTCCCGCTGTCGCGTACTCACTAATATCTCAATTTTTTACATTTCCGATTGCTAGTTAGGAAATGTATAGATTTCCTAGGAAATGTGTAATGTGTAAATTATTTCACACATTTCCGAGCGATTTTAGGAATTACATACATTTCCTAGGAATTGTATACAATGACGGATTACATACATTTCTGGTAACAGATATATTCTTAAATATGTCCTCTTAAAATTTCAATCATGAATTTTACTTATAAATATTCAAACAAGTAAACTAACATCATATGCTTTGTCCATAATATGAATAATTATAATAGTCACTAGTCAGTTAATAATTTCATTATAGAACAATATTCAGCATAAAGTAATGATAGCCATTATTATTAAATCTAAACTATCCCTATTAGCTTGTGGACCTAAGTAGGTATGTAGCGAGCTATAATGCTAATGTTAGTGTAGATGATAGAGTTATTTTATTACCTTTATTAAGATGCATCCGTTTATTTTATAAGGATTATTTGATTGCAGTCGTAAAAGTTATCTCGGCAGCGCTCGCCGCAAAGGTACATTGCAACAAAATAATCAGGTTTATCGAAATTGAACCAGTGTTATTTCTTTCCATTAACAGATATGTTTTAGCTGATTACTTGATTACTTTGCGAATTACTCTATTTTTAGCATTCCACATGTTATTGGTTGAATGAAAACGATCAAATACGCGTACCTTATAATATTATAAACGCATCTAATATAAAAATATAAATTAATTCAGGTTCTCCTGTTATTTTCATATGGATATCGTTGTTATGAAATTCAATCTTCTTCCTCTTCTTATCGTATAGTTGATGAACAACCTGGTGTCAGAGTTTTTAAATCGCCCGTTGGCCTCTGACATGGCTTCCACACCGTTGAAAAATTTCTCTGGTGTACTGGATTCCTCACGATGTGTTTCCTTCACCGTTAAAGCGTCGAATGATGGTACATATGAATTTCAAATTTGAAAAACACATTTGTACCTGGCGGGGTTCGAACTGGCGACCTCTCGCATGGCAAGCAACGACCGAACGACCGACGAATGATAAATGTCTAATGTTTAAGTTGATATTTAACTTGTAAATATTACGTTATGTGTATTTCTATGCACCTTATAAGTATGTATCTCGTTCAAATAACATAAGCTAACGGATAAAATAAATTAAGTAATTTCCATCGATCTTACAATCCCACCGCCGCATAACATTTTTAATTATTTTCTGTCATGGGAGCGGTCGCGCCGGGCCTGTCTCCTGGGCTATAATTAATTACATTGACCGCTGTACACATATTTGCAGGGTCCTAAGTTAGCGGGTTTTTTGCGACGCGCAGGAATAAAATTGTCTTCCACACACTCCTAGATTAGTAGATAATTAAGTTCGTTATCGACTTGATGATGTGGCAGATGCAGGCCCCGCCCGGAGCTCGCACTAGTGTAGACTAGTTACAATTATGTGAGCTAAAGCACCGTTAGCGGGCATTTGTCATTTATAAATGGTTTCCTATTTAAATCTCGATTTTCAAATATTTTGCCGATTTCATTTACAACAAAATGAAGTTGACTCTAGTGACTACTTTTAACATGAAAGCTAAAAAGCTCTCCTATATGTAATAAATAAAGCTATAAAACGATATATGTGCTTAAGCTCTACGGCTGCTATGACTGCTGCCACAACAGTGGGGCTACCATGAGTTTAAAACTTACACGCTCGATATCGCGAGATACGTAAATATATCTATGAAAAACTTGTACAGCGCCGCCTGGTGGTTACGCGAAGAACTACAATCGGCCATATGAAAAAAAAAACAACTCGATAGGTTTTTAACGTACGTAAGTTTACGATAGCCAACTCATGGTAGGCCCTCAGGTCTTATCACGATACGACACCTCTAATCTGATATTGGGCATTATTGCATTGTTAATAACCAAAATCTGAGACTTGATTTATGTCGCACCTTTCCCTAATTTATTTTCAGTTCATATGTAGCCAGACATTTAGAGTTATGAAGTCACACAGTCATACAATAGCATTTACAATAATTTTATGTTGGAAAGTGAACGATTGAGCCCGCTTCACGCTGACATCTATAGCTCATTGAGCAGCAACGAGCACCCTAATATCACGTAATAGTCTTACTGATTCTGCACATACTATGGCTTAGTCCCAATCATAACATGAAAATTCACGGTCGTGCGTAATTGTGGCTTTGTTGAGCCACCACATGCCGCACCGCCGACACGTAACTGCAATTGCCTTTAATAATTAACCGGACGAGCGGAGCAGCCCAACTATTTATCGGAAAACATCTTTATTATTTCGTTGACGGCTCGGATGGACGCCGGAGATTATCGGCGGCACATAAACGACACTTTAACTGCTTTGTGCTGAACGAGAATTAAAGCTAGATAATTATTCCGAGTAGTATTGCTCTAGCTCGGAGGAAACGGATTAGTTTTTTTCTAAGAGGTTGTGTTTGCTAATCCGGGACTAAACTTACTAACGTATTTTCAGTTAAATTATCAAAGGAACTAAAAATTGTTAATGTTTATTTGAAAGTTTTTTGTATTTTTTTTTTAATTTAAATAATAAATACATACTAAAACTTTTTTATATTTTATGAATAGGTATCTTAACAGAAAGATAATTCCCCAAATGTAACGCATGCATAAAATTCATTGAATTAGGTGTATGACGTGTTGTAAATATTCCACAGCAACACAGCTACTTAGGGTAGTTTTATTGGTTCAATTAAAACCCTCTAAACATGTTATGATGTCGTCGATATAGAAAATTCTTTTCGTGCGAACTTGTGAACACCGCGAGCTATAAATGCGTTTTACATAAACATATTCAAGATTGTCCTGATATAAAGGTAGCTATAATCGGTATCGTAATGATCATCTGAAAGTATTAACTATTAATGAAATCTATGTTGGACGTTACGTGGTTTATACTTGCAGATAAAATGTTTAAAAATATTAAGGACCATATTTGTGGCAGTGCGCAAGTTACGGTGCCTTTTATGCTATAAACAAGGGACACGCCGGCCGCAGACCCTATATTCTACAGACTTTAACTCGGAATAATCGTCTATTTACTTTGCATGCACAATAGGACTCCCTAAATGTTGATTTTGAGGAACGTAATAGAATAAAATATACTGGGTACCTGTGTACCGTTTTGAGTAGAAATTTATTCATAATATTAGTTATTTAAAGTTAGTTAAAATACAAATATACCGCGCAGCGCAGCTAACGCTGCGCGGTATATTTGTATTTTGTTTTAAAAAAAAAATTTATTATTACCTCATTTTAAGTGAACTGTATTATGTTCTTATGAGTAAATAAATGTCATTAAACCTAATATTAAATATTGTTTAATTATTAGTTACATAGTTACTAACCTACTATTTTATTAAAGGCCATCGGCAAAATAATATGTCTTATTTTTAATAACGTTACAAAATACTTGATTACAATTACATTATAGGCCTTCTAAAGTAGGTACTTTAGAATAGGTATAGAGTCATTTGGGTAAACAAAAAAAATATAATACTTTTATGAGTCCGAGATTCCAATTATAAAAATTTCATTTAATATAATTATGCATGTTTTTAAATTCGATAGCTATAGCATTATAATAAGCACCAATAGTAAACATGTCACTTATTGAAATGTGCATAGTAAATTCAGCATCTTTATGAAGCATCTTACGACCAGTAATGTATAAGGAAAAATTACTTTTACGATTTAACTCAAGTGAGTTTTAATCAAAATTATTATCGGATATTACTCAAAGTGCATGTTATATTATACGTAAGTACGTGTATTTTCAAATTGCTTTGGTACGTAACCTTTAAGATTTATCATTCAAACCTTTCTTGTGAAGTCCTTGAATGAAAACCTTTTATGAATAAAGACGGCAAAACGGAATATTATCTGGTGCACTTCTTGAGTGAATTGACGCTAGCATGCATATCATGTTTGTGAACATGCTACTACACCTCAGGTACTGGTTTGCTCAGGATCAGCTTACGATAATCCTCAGCAAACTTAACTGTATTGTCTACCATTTGTGCGAATATTCACATTTAAAAAACGAATTTTACGGATAACTCCCTTATAGCGCGTATAAAATGATTATTTTTTCCAAATTATGAATTTCGATGACTCGACGTTTCGAGCAGCTTACAGGACTACATGTTTCGGAATGTATTTACCACACCCAATGCCTTAAGACTTCGTCCTACTAATATTATAAACGTAAAAGTTTGTATGTGTGGATGGATGTTTATCACTCTTTCAAGCAAATATTACTGAACCGATAACGATGAAATTTGGTATGCAGGTAGCTGAAGACACATAGGCTATCCCGCAGTTCTCACACGGACGAAGTCGCGGGCGGAAAGCTAGTATTAGATATACTAATACTAATACATTACAAAGGTCTAATTCAAAACGGGGCGAAGAATCCCGTTACCACGTGTTTATTTGAGACCTAATTGTGTTTATTACCAAAACACTGTTGAAAGAGTAAGTTCGAATCCAAAACGGGGCGGAGATACCGTTGAGCCGGGAGCGCAGCCCGGGGCGCGTCAGGCGGCGCAATGTGCGCGCGCGACCTTTGCGCGTAATTACGAGGCGCGTGCGCATCGCGACGCACTCCCGCGGTACACTGCGCAAAGGAAATCTCGCCCAATACAGGAAAATTGAGGCAACTTGATATCCTGCACTCAGTAGGCTTATGAAGTAAATTGCTCTGACATTTCAGCGACGTGGGAAATGGGCATTGTGCACCTACCTTGTGTAAAAATGTTATAAGTAATTTTTCACAATGTTACGTTTCGTCGGTTAGAATTCTAATTCTCATATCACAAGATAAAAAATTACTGCTTATTTTATTTTGGGTAAAAAGTAATATGGGTCCATGGGGTAAGGGCGGGCCGCTAGTGTTGTATAAAGTAATTTCCCGTGCGGAGTGTACGCGGCAGCCGCGCCGCATTACAGATATGGAAAGTGCTACTTTACAGCACACTCGCCCTTTGATTAGCATTTTTTGCGTTTGATTTTAATCGGACTATTAACAGTGTTTTAAAAAGACAATCGGCCGTTTATCTAGGTAAAAAATGACAATATTATTCCTGGACAATTTATATCTATAGTTGCAATAAAGTAAGTGACGATATCATTAAATTAATGGCAAACAAAGGAACTTAATGTCTAGGAAAATTATTTTCACATTTTCGGTTTCGTTTTTATTTTATGTAAGTAAGTAGGTAAATATATACAAAGTTTTGATTGTCCGTATACATAGTTTGAGTTAGGTACATCAAACGTATAACAAGTTTAAACTACAGAATAATAAGAGTAGGTAGATTAGCTTTCATTCATTGAGGAGGCAAGTGATTACCTACTATAGGTAAAGGCAGTGCGCATTACCAGCCGGAGGCAATTTGAGGTAACCGGCGTCTGTTAAACATGGAATTAAACTGCATTGTCATTAAAGCAGAAACGACAATAAAAACTACGTTGTGTGATTTAAATAATCAACGTGCGGAGGATACGGTCGTGGCGGATTAATGGTCGCAATTAAACCGATTTACAGGCCACGGGCGGCCCGCCTCAGATCTGCGTTTAACGGCTGCGCTTCTGGACCTTTGTACCTGGCTTTATTGCAATATTTAAGATTTTTACAACGCGTCATAAATCATCATTTACGGTTTTCATTGGGTGAGCGCGTTCACCTGGAGGGAAAGGAGGGAGGCAAAAGTTCAGACGTACAAATAAATAACACAATCCTCTTTTATTGAGCAAGAGATCGGGGCACAGGGGCAGTTGTTGGATACCTTGTAAATCCGTCCGTTTCCGGCTTCGGAGTTTGGACTTCCGCATGCTTCGTGCTGCGGTTATGCAAAAACCTAATTGCGTTTCTGAAGTATCTCCAAGCTGATTTAAGGAGAAGCAAGCTAAGTATAGTTATATCACACAAAACTCGAGATCTCGCATTCGTGTTTTGAGTCAGACTAATTCTTGTGAGGTTTTGTGTTCAGGAATACTCAATCTGGAGTAGGGAAGTTATGCACGCTTGCTTCTTTCATAATTTTTACGTAAGGTATCTAGGTACAATATACATATTTGGTAGCATTGAATCCTGTACCTTTAAATGCTGAAATCTTCTCCCAGTCTTTTTAGGGATAACTTAATTTAACTCAATGAAAAATGTTTTTTATACAAAAATAAAATATGTTAAGTGAAAGATATAATTTGAAGATTAATGTATTTAAATATTCATTTGCAACTTTAAACAACATTATGGCGTAGGTACTGTGATGACTCATCAAAAAAAAGCAACTCCTGAAAAAGCTCACACTGAAAGCGCTTTAAACAAAAACCTTCTTCATGAATGCGCATCGTGGCCCGCTATCGTGCGGCTCATAATTGCCGGAGAGCGAGAGTGGTCGTACTTACGGGTGAATTATCGCGGGGCTTGTCTCCGATTGGAATCAATTAACCGCCGTGCTCCCGGTCCCTCGCGGCCTTCGCGCCACCTGCCGCCGCCGCGCGGAGCCGCCGCCCCCCGCGCGCCGCCCACGCCGCCGCGCCGCGCAGGGCCGCCGCAGCCTAACCAGCAGACCACCTTACGACGGTCGACACTCGCCAAAGAAGAGCGTGATTGCCCATTCATTATCTGTATGCAGAATCATGGCACCTTTATTCCTTAATTACCCACTGTAACCCAAATATTTTTGAAGGGAACACTGACTTATTGCAATGTTCTGTTTTAAGAGGGATTCAATAAGAACAATTTTAAGGGGCCGCGTCGTGATTTCGTGTAAATATGCGGTGTTGAAAAAGTTTCGTCAATGTGTTTCGAAAGTTTTGGCTTTTGAGGCTCGCCGTTGTCTACAGACAGCTGTTTCTTTATGTGAATACTAGCGACCCGCCCTCGCTTCGCTTCGGGTATATCTCTATCTCTATATAATATATTTCAACCCCGTAAGGGAATTTACATACAGAAGTTATTTCCCAATAACTTCCGTTCCCATGGGAATTTTGTAATATCGCGTTGGAAGTAAGCTTTACGTTCATTAGGGTACCTGCATGCCAAATCTCAATCGTCTATCTATATCGCGGTTTAGATTTTTTCATACAAAATTTTTTTTCCTATTACTCCCGTTCCCGTGGGAATTTTACAATATCCTGTTGCAACTAAGCTTTTAATTTATTAATGTACCAGCATGTCAAATTTCATGCGTCTAACTTATGCGGTTAGTATTTTTCATACAAAAGGATATTCCCGTTATTTCCCGTTCCCGTGGGAATTTCGGGTAATCCTGTCCTAACGGATGCCTACGTCATAACATCTACCTGCATGCTAAATTTCATCTCGATCCGTCCAGTGGCTGTGACGACTTCGTCCGCGTAGAGATGTTTAACGGCTAAAACATTACTTCTTTATAGCGCAGTCGGTTAAAAAGTAGCCTATAACCGTTTCTAGGCTCTGGACTATGTCTGTACCAAATTTCGTTTAAATCGGTTCAGTACTTTATGCGTGAAAGCGTAACAGACAGACAGACAGACAGACAGACAGACAGAGTTACTTTCGCATTTATAATATTAGTAAGGATAAAACGCATTCAATTATAGAACTTTGCCCCGTGGCGCTCAATCTGCTGACCTGAATGTAAGTATTGCAGGTAGACTAGACGCACGAAATGCCATACATAAATTCCTGAAAACCTTTCCTTGACCCATTTTGCAATGATATTATATAATTCTTCTACTAATTAAGATAATGTACAAATAGAAAACCTGTTATTTCAAACGGACGCGGACGCGACGTTACAATTATGTCGAATACCTACCTACTTAATTGTTTCAGCACCGTAGTACGTTTTAAAATTTTATTACCTAGTTTAGTGCTAGTTCAATGTCAATTAACAGTTTATTTATAAATTTAATGTGATACCTAGAGATGCATTTTATATCCTCTCACTGTAAGTTAAATTACCAAGCAGTTGAGAAACAAAACAAGCTCTTAGCGTAATTCAAAATAACATCATAGAGCTATTAAAATCGGTAACATAAGCATTTCTTCGTAACTGAAAACATTAAGCTTCGAAACATGAGCACTTATTGGGTAACGAGTAGTTTGCGTTGCAAGGGAATGATTTACCAACAGTAGTTAAAACTCTCATTATAAGGACATGAGCCGGCCGCAGCCGCGGGGCACGCTTAGCTTGCTCCGACGTCTTCACTGGCGTCCCGACTACCGGTCTCGCCTAAAAGAAAACAACATGAGTGATTTTTTAATTTATCCTTTACGTAAGTACTGTCAGCGCCAATAGACGTAGGTTAACATTTTAACTGCTACTGAGTATTTAATACCGATGTGTAAAATTGATTGTGAACAATAAATTGAATTATAGTCCACTGCACTGCAATACCGACCAATGAAACCTTATTAATCCAAATCACAGTAATTAGGGCGTTAAAATAATATTTTTTTTACAATATATTTTTGTGTATTTTGGTTGATTTTTCTACCATTATATATAAACAAAAAGATGATAGTAATCTTTTGTGATCTAATAAAAGCCATATTATAGTTCTTCTGTGACAGACTGTACATGAACTACATATTACATCTTGAAGCGTACGCGTTTCGCTTCGTGATTTTTAATGTACCCTACCATTACAGGACTGGCCTAAGGTACTTGGGCTCCTGGAATGATCATTTTAGCGTTCCCTGGAGGCCCTGGAGCTATGTAATAACGTCAAAGTCAAGTATTAATTCAATGTCTACTGGATGACCAATGATATGACCAAAATACCTTGTTAAATCTTGCATATCTGGGTGCTTTTGCAATATATAAATAATAAATCACCTAGTCAAAACTAAACTGAATCTAAAAAAAATGGCCAAGTCGTGTTCGGTGATCAGTATAATTAAAAATACTTTGTATCGAACAATGCCCTTTGAACGATATTGATGTTTGTTCAGCAGGAACCTGCGTTCATTGTAATATTAGATATGGAGGCACGGTATTATTATGTGCTATTAGATCACATTGTAAGTAGTTCTATATTATTTACATTTAGTTTCCAATAATAGTGCAGTGTGCATACACTCAACGTCATAGTTGTAGATACAGTCACGTACATAACGTCTTTGTATTCCGCCTCGATTTATGTAATCAATGAAATAAGGCTCATAATCAAATGATCTTGTACACAATTAGTGCGCGAGACTGTGCACCGCCTTATATCCGGCCCAGTTACATAATTAGGCAGTAAGCAAACATTGCCGTAGACTGGAAAGCTTTTGGACTGGCACGAAACGATGCAGTTTTGTTAAATAAGTATCAGTTATTTAGAATTCATTTCATAATCTTACATAAATTATATAAATCTCCAAGTTAAATTACGAGGCAAATCAGTAATACGCCATCAATTATATTTCTGTCGTTGCACAGCTTACGTCCTATTACTTAATGTAATTTTATTATAAGTATCTACCGTTACAAAGGCTGCAAACGTACACATTACACAAGAACAAATGACCGATCAAAAACAACAACCATCTATGGTTAAAAGTTATAAAAACATATCGCAAACGACTAACGCACCTTTCCAATCAATTACCAATAAATAGCGTATAAGATAGGCTAGGACGCGGCGCGACGAATTCCGCGCTTCACAGCCCGAAGCGTGCGGCTACTTTTTGCAGTGGCAGGTGCATGTGCATATGCTATTAAATTGTCAAAGTACACACGTACGCATGCCTTGCAGCCCTCTGATACCTACCATATCAAAAGTCAAGACGTGCATTCGTAGGCGACGCACAGTTGAACTTTAGACGCACTCCGGGCGAGCGCGACGCAACCCCGGTGCCCCACAGGCCACCGCAAAACCGTAACTGCTGTGGGTTTAATAATTAATGAAGGGTATAAAATAAGATATGAATAGCGTAAAGGTAAGTTTTTGCCCGGAGTGCGCGCAGTCAATACACAATTACGGGCGCAGTAAGGAGCGACCGCAACATAGCAGCAGTCTGCGGCCTCGCCCGAACATGTGCTACTCAATATGGGAGCGCTTAAGATCGCAATTAGCAAAGACGAGCGAAGTTTGGTGGCTTGGGCCTGTCGTCTACTGAATGAAGAGAAGAAGAAGAGATACTTTTCGAGATGATAAGAGATAATTTTCCAGAAATTGCAACGTCATAAGAAGCTTAAATATCTTGCTAAAAAAGCACTCGAAGCATATAACATGACGAGAAAAGTATGTACTTGTTTGGACTGAAGATCCCTGTAGCTTGATATTTTATAACAACAAAAAGTATGATTTCATGTTAAAGGGAAAAGACGATTGGCTGAAAACAGTGATAATATAGGACTAGACAGATACGTGAAAACCCCACTGACAACAAACAACACCTGACATTACATATTGAAAAAATAACTCCTTTAATTACATGATTGAAAAAAATACATTAAATTACCGCTTAGCTGTAGTTTTATTAGCTTCAGTTGCGTTGGAAGGCAGCGCTCGCGGCGGGCGTGGCACAAAGCGCAGCGGAGCTTTGTGCGCGCGCACCGCGCTCGCGCCGGAGCTTTTACGGTTTCCCGACGCACGCCATATGACTCGGCTAACTGTTGTCTCACGTTTACGGCGACCTGTAGTATTTTCACTTTTTTGATTGCACACCCACATGTAATATAGTGATTTAGAACATATTTTTACATGCAATTGTGAAAAGGATGAGTTACGTTAATGTATATAGAAAGAAAGAAAAATATTTATTGACTACGACATAGAAATCGTTCATAACTAACGATACACTTGGTCGTAACTTTTCCTTTATTGCACCAATACGACTATTATACTCGAAATCGATTATATTATAAGCTTCATTTTAATCACTGACATGGAAAAGGTTTATATTTAGATTTAAGTGATTTGAGACTATTAGATTTTTAGGTACACAAACTACAATACCGTAATGAAACTCATACCAAACTATAAAGATTATTTCATGCATTATCTTAATCTGAACATTGACCACCAAGAAATCGTGGTCTGCACTTGTATAATTTATATCGTTGAGATGTCAGAATGAAAATAAAATCCTTACAATTAGGACCTCGAACCACCTACCTACTTTTGATTTATATCTTAAGATTTTTATCATCGATTAAATTTAAATTATGGTCATTTTTTCCTTTGTCAGTCATAATTCTTGTCTCATTGAGAAGCTTTACAAAGCGTTTTATACCTTGTCTACAATGAAAGACTGCAAAAGAAAGTCAAGTAACCATCTATGCAAATAACTTAAGGTAGGTACGATAAACGACTGCTTTTGTCATATAAAATATTACTTCAAAGCAAACTGATAGTTGTGAGCCTAGTTTTGTATATAATAGTATTAATGCTTGCGTTAATAGAAAATTTTCTTGGTGATCTGTCTCAATCCACCTGTGTCTAATGAAATGATAAGATACTCGTATAACTGCCGTACTATGACTCACTTATCTGCTTTAAATTAGTCTCAGCACAGAGTTTGAGAAATTATATTTGAGTTAATAAAAGCCAATGGCGCCTAAGCGCGGCGCTTGATACAATAAATCATCAGGCTCACTGTATTTACTCGTCTACTTGATGCAATAAACAATTATTTATAAATGAGATCGATGTGATGTACATACACAAGTACAATCCACATTAATTATGTACGTTTAGCAATAATGAGGGCCTTAGGAGGCAAATAATAAATAATCACTCTTGAATACATGAATACGTTTTACATTTGTACCTACAGGGCTTCGATTTGGCCCGGCACCGTTGCAAAAGCAAAAGTTATAATAAAATACCTGAATCTGTAAGAAAAGCTTATCATAATTTGTGATTTATTAAATATAACCTCTTTTATGGTGTCGTTCTGGAACGAAAAAATAATACATTAAATTAACTGTATTTCGTCTTATTATGAACAACAAATGATAATTTATTTATCATTTGTTGTTCATGATGTAGAGTAAGTATGTGATTGTGTGATGATACCAAATATGAATCAAGACGTTACTATAGTTGTGTTATCTGAGGCGTTACTGCTCTATGAGATATGTTACCTGCAGCGCTTCAGAAGATACAATAATAATAAAAAAAACAGGATAAGGATAATTAAGAATAATAATATTTGTTTTATTATTCTTAATTCATTTTTTCCTGTCAAATCCAAGTTTAGATTTTGGAACCTTGCTAGCACCTTTCATCTATATCTTGTGTACTATCACTTACCTACCTAATAATGAATTCATATACCAGAAAATACTACCAAAATTATAATTATAATGAAATGTTATGTATTTAATTATAATGAGGTCATTGATCATACATATTACTACGGATGCAGCCTCGATCACTTAATAACAACTTAAGAATGAATATCTCTTGAGTTAATGTACGACGATACTTATCATTTCACAGTGTAATTTGTTTTGGTTATTCATCTCCATACAATAATACCTCATGCCTATCAAAAGACATGCAACTTCAGTCAAGTACTGCAACTTAGACGGCCGCTTCCTTCGTTTGTGGTCGCAATTGAGTAAGTAATTTTAGGCTAACAATAACTTAATATTTTTACCAAAGAATTCATGAGCTAAATAGAGTGTGCCGAGGTAACCGAATCAGTAGGTATATTATTAGGGAGTTCTGCAAGCTAGCACAATAACGCAGGACCATTATCCATTCTTAATTTACTGCCAATTTTTATTTAGTGTTCCCTTTGCGATAAAATCGTACAGCAATAAAAAATGGCAATTTTTTTCCAAGGATTTCCAAGATTTAATAAAACCTCAAAATATGTAGATATTAAAATACTCAATTATCTTGCTTACAGGGGTCTTTGTTTGAACTTCGTTGAATATACTTTTAATTGTTTTATTTTGATTTGAGTTTTGCGTGCTGACCCATCTCCATTATGATCGAATTCGTCGGCTCTTACCCTCAGCTGTTTGGGTAACATTACGTATTCATAATCCGTCACAATAAAGCTATCGGTGTGCATTTGTTTTTATTTTGGCTTCCGAAATTATTCATATGGGTGGGCAACTGTCGTTTAGGTCTTAGCTTAGTAACAGATCTGGACAAATGGGCGCGGGCTGTTGCGGCCGGGCACGCGCAAACGTTTGAATAAATCGGTTAAGGGTGCAGATGCGCGACGTGGGCGACGCGCCGGCCCGAGACGGAGCCACTGCTCGCGGCATATCGATAGTTTCTTTGATCTAACGTCCTCCTATTTGATTTCTTAAGTAGATTGTAAAGGAACTTCACCGACGTTAAAGAATGTCCTGAACAAATCCGAAACCCAGACTCTACTCTTAACTCTATTATTTTAAAATTGCAATCGTACGACCATATTATGTATTTCAAAAAATCTTAGCACTAGTGTTATCCATAATGTAATAAGTACGTAAAAATAAGTAAGTAATGATTGATTTATTCTTGATGCTTTTCAGATGGGAGCTTCTACATAATGCTGAGTAAGAACCTTTTTAGTAATGTATATTTATTTTAATTTTCTCTCTAATTTCATTTAATACTAGCTGTGCCAGCGACTTC
The DNA here is from genome assembly GCA_039566165.1 of Maruca vitrata. Taxonomy (NCBI): domain Eukaryota; kingdom Metazoa; phylum Arthropoda; class Insecta; order Lepidoptera; family Crambidae; genus Maruca; species Maruca vitrata. The sequence continues at coordinate 11,393,068 of CM076916.1, read as the reverse complement.
GTTCGCGTTTCTCCGTTTTTTACACATTTTCCACTGTATCTTTGCTCCTATTGGTCCAAGCGTGATGTTATATAGCCTAAAGCCTTCGTCGATAAATGGTCTATACAACGCAAAAAGGTTTTTTCAAATCGAACCAGTAGTTCCTGAGATTAGCGCGTTCAAACAAACAAACAAACAAACTCTTCAGCTTTATAATATTAGTATAGATGAATAGGTACAAGTAATAGAAATACTTAGCAGTTTTGTTGTAAATATGACTTAACAGCTTGTGAATACCCAAAGTATTCTCAGTAAATAAGAGTAAGTAGCATCGTGATTCCTAATTTACTAAATCAAAATAAAATCAAAGACAGAAATCTGTACCGTAATCGTAGTCGATGTGCGCGCGGCGCATCCCTAGCGCGCCGCACCTGCCACCCGCACCCCCACGCTATATTTTATTCCGCTTAATCGTCCTTTCCGTTATATTACCTGTTTTTATCCCTACTTAAAGCAAATATTCCTGTTTCTATAAACGCTACAATGTCCGATCGTCCTATTAACTATAATAGACACTTTTAATTGAGAATCTATAAAAGGTTTCGCGAACTGCTATCCGTATAAGGGATAAGCATTCATCATGGAGACCGTGGCTCTCATCTGCCCAATTAATAAAAGTTGACTGCGAGGAATGGCGAGCGGCGACAGCGGCCGCGACCGGTTCTGCCTCACCTGAACCGCTGCCCGCAACCCGCCAACTGTTTTATTTTGATTTACTTATCTATCCAGCCGGTTTCGCATATTTATTAGACCCCTGTAATCACTAATCACGTGAAGCGAACACTGTAACTACAACATGTATTTTAATTTCATATAGCCTACGACATCAAGTATTTACATAAAGCCAATTCCATCACATTATCAGATAGCGAGACATAAATCGAAGCGACCGTTACGTGGATCAGAACGAGTTCCTGTTTTTTTGCTCGAATGAAAAAAGACGGAATCACATAAATACGATCGCGATATCGGCAATCCGACTTCATTAAATCCCTCCAAAATCGAAAAGGAGGCTTTAATTCAAAATTCGAACAAAGGGAGAAAACAAAAAGGACGACAGAAAAAGGATGATAAAAAGTGGCGCGGGCGCGTGCCGGGGCGACATGTGCACGCGCCGAGGATCCGCGCTAACGGGCCGTGACGCGCCCGCGCCCGCGCCCCCCGCCCCGCCCGCCCCGCCCGCGCCGCGCGCCACGCGCGAGCCGTTATGCGCCCCGCGCACGCGCCGCACCCCGCCTGAAATCACCCCCTGAAACCATACATTTCCCGAATGTAACGCGACACGCTGTAACCAAAGCAGATTAGCCGCTTAATTGAATTTCCCGAGATTGTTATTACAATGGGTTAATCAAGCGATAAACGTGATTAATGTAGGTACGCCTTACAGGAAATTGATATTGTCAAGACTCTAATTAAACTTAAACATAGGTACTGTTGTAGTAAAGTCATAGTTATCGGTTGAGTTGTAAATACGTTTCATATGCTTTTATTTTCGTTCATGCCTTGTTCTTGTAAATTACACATTTATAGTATACGAACCAAAATGTTTGACATAACAATTAAAAACTTGCACCGAATTTCAAAAACTAAACAAACTATCTAATCAAGTAAATCCAAGTAGGTACAGTATATGAGTAGGTTTTATAACCGCTGTCTATCTCAATCTAAGTACAAACCTACTCGTACTTTTGTAACCCGAGAATATAACGACTGCTTACGTTCGAACGATAAAAATAACTTTCTTTTAAATGCACCCTATAAAATGTGCAGCAGACAGGTCTAATCTAGAATATGGTAACTGCATTACGAGGAGACTCGTCCTCGGCACGCGACAGCTGGGAGAGAATTTGTTATGGAAATTCTTGGTTACCTTGCAAGTACGAAATCATCTGTCAACTGCAAATATAAATAGGAATTTAACTTTTTCATCGCCGGAATCCATTTGCGGAATCTAAATTGTTCGTTTTATTCGTTCTTATTTTTTCCTAGATGAGTTTTCTATTATGATATATTTTACATCACATCTTACCTTCTTACCTTAATGACACAATAATTAATATCATCGACTGTGGAAATGACGACTGATTTAATAACTCGTCAATCATCTTGTGGCACGGTAGAGCTCTCACCAAGTTATTGTACTTACGAGTACCTATTATGTTATCTGTGACCAAGTCAAGCTACTTTAAAGTATGCGCCAGTGGTGAGGAGAATCTTGTGCAAAGATTATTTTGTCCACTGGTTACTTTACTCGTAAATTACTGAATTACATTATTATTTGATATTAATATAAAATAAAAATTTTATTAATCAAAGTTTGATATACCTAAGTTGTTATTAAAGTTTTCGTTAACACTGGCTCACAGTAACTACATTTTATTTTTTCCTATTTGGGTAAATTATTTTTTAAAATACCACATTTTCAATCAAAATGTTAACAAGGAATCTCTTCTTCAGCTTTCACTAAAACTCGTCGGGTAAAATATAGAGTTATTGTCAACATTATGATGTTTTAGAGATTTATATAATTTCCGTCTAAGCAGAGAAATCGTTTCTCTGCTCAAATAAAGCGTTAGGTAACCGTTATTAACATATTTATATTCAAAGCAACATTTAAAAACTCGAGAACGCCCGGACCGATTTAGGTGATTTTGGTTTTGAAATGTTCGTCGTAGTCCAGGGAAGTTTTCAATGAGAAAATATACAAAAAGAATCAGTATTGGCGGTATGAAATTCGCCGGGACTACTAGTTGGAAATAAAAAGTGAATGTAAGTAAAACGAACTGTGGATTTAAACGAGGTTTATTGATCAATTCTCAAGTCAAGTGTAACAAAATTAAGAAAAATGAAAGTTAATCAATATAATATGTATGAAAAGTTAGGTGATGAATTACTTATTTGGTAGAGATCTTCAATTTACTTAGGCCTGTTACATTTTCAAATTAAATTCAACGAGCTATGTTTTTTTTAAATATAAAGTAACCGGTTTTTTATGACAACGTGATTCCAATTTAAATTTCAATTAAGTAATCAAGTAATTTGAGTAAACAAAGAGTTTCATCAAATCGGTTCTAAGGCAAACGTCTAACGTCGCCCCGCCCCCGGCGGCGGCGGCCAATGGCGCCGCGGGGCGGGGCGCGCGGCAAATCTAAGCTCCTTTATGTATCCGAGGCTCTGATTTCGGCACACTCAATAGCCCACGACAACACTCACAGCCACAAGTAACCCAGTAGCCGCGGCTTAGTTCCTTCAGACCGGTCTATCCGCAACTAACAGTCGCTATGCATAATAATACGGGCTTAATGTCACACGACCAGCAACCGCTTATTTGTGGGCATTAATACTTAAAAGCCATTTTTCAGTGCGTCCTCTGCGCCGTCAACGTAAGCGCAACCAACAATTAAATGGTGTATGCGAGGATGCGACGCGAGCCACCTGTCAAGTGGTCGTTTCATCAAATCATTTCTTTATTGCGCAGCCTCCATCCGACCTGCTCTTTTTTTGTTAGCCGAGTTTTGAAAAAAAAACGTTAATATGGATGAGTCGGGTAGGTCGGGGCGCGCGAGCCTCCGCTCAGTCAGGTGCCGGCGCCGAGCGAGAACGCCGCGCGTGTGACGCTCCGACACAGTCCGCGGACGAGCCTCTGTAAACTTCGCTCGGGTTCCCTACGATGACTTCACGTGTTTGAACTGGCAATAGTAATCGCAAAAACTTTTCTGAAAAACAGTGGCATCCAGCAGTGTGTGGGAAATCATCTAGTTCTGCTGATTTTACGTCCAAAGTGAGTAAATCGTACCTAGATAAAGATTTTCTTTCACTGATTTAGTTTTTGATTTGTTATTAATATCGTGATATTTAATTTTATGATCTTTAATATTACCTTTAGTATAATTACAAATATCTAATTTCAGTACATACCTATTCAACTTCTTTGTTTTAAATCAATATAGTTTATCCAACTTATTTCTGCAACAACGCAGGAAACAAAGTTTTGTTTTATTATTAATAAGTAAGTTCAGAAAGATTTTAATTGAGAATAAGACACTTTTAATAACGATAGGGAGTCAATATCTAACTGTATTTATACCTCTAAATTGTGTTTAAAACTTCAGTTATTTTACTGTCGCATTTATAACAACTATGCTTATTTTTTTACCGTATAACTACTTTTAAACGGCTTTATTTAGTTTCTCATTTTTGTTTATATTAACGAACTATTAAAATATTCAATGTTAATATTGCTCCCATTGCAGGGATTGAATTTTTTTATAAGTAGTAGATATATTTATTTATGCAAGTATTATTTATATTTTGTTAACTTCTTATGCATTTATTATCTGTTAATGTAGGCAGGGAATAGATTTATTACATTGAATGAATTTGCATGTTACTTTAGGCACATACATCTATTTCTATTTAAGGGTCAATTTCAACAAGTCCATATTTTTTAACATTTCGGTGAACTTTTTTATTTGTTACTTTTTTGAAAATACAACCATGTAGAATTGTTATTTACGCTATCGTTATAATTAATTTTAACACGACATTAAATTAAATTCATATACTTAAGAGATATAGTACTTTGAAATTTTGGTGTCACCGAAATGAAAGAAGAGTTCACCGAAATGAAAGAAGAGTTCACCGAAATGAAACTTCTCATCACCGAAATGAGAAACGCAATACACCGAAATGAAATTACTTATGTAGTCACCGAAAAAAAGTAAACTGTTACCAAGTATACAGCCTACAACCTACGTTTTGAAGAGTGTATTCATCACACAGTAACAGATTTTTCTTACTAAAATTAAAACTTCGGCCTTATCAATAAAAATGCATCTCCGTTAATCGTTTAACAGTGGTCGATGGAAACGTGGATACAACCCAGTCTTGATCTTTGTCAGTTCCAGATTCAGCTCTCAATGCATAAAGTCCATCTACCAATCAATACCCCTAACCTTACATAGACCGATTAAGTGCAATATGCAGTAGTGCAATAATTCGTTAAACAATTGACAAAGCCATTATAAAGCTAGCTTCATTACCGAACTACGAACGATTCGTAGGTATCATCTGGAAATCGTCGTGCCAACATATCCCAAGAGGCTGTCGTACTTCTAACGTCCCGGATTTGACTCAAGAGTCATCTGCGCCATTTAAAAATTATGAATCCGCCTATAATGCCGATCCATTTTCACAAGACACATGTGATGCTTGTGAAATCTTAATGCTGTCTATCCATGCAAACCAGCGAACCAAATGGATTAATACAGTCACCAGCATTGACATGACCCACAATAGTAAAAAGGCCTAGACCACAATCCGTAAATGGACCGGTGAGCCCTCTCCTCCAAAGTTCCAAGTAAAGTTACTGCAAACAAAATTGCTCATCAACTGTTGCTGAATAAGAAATCGTACACTCGCCTTCCCAGAATTCAACTTGTACAATGCCTTCCGAAAGAGAATTTACTGAGCCAGCCTTTTGACGATATCATTTTTAGTGTTAGATACTTGAAATCTGGTAAAGCATCGAGTGTTGATAACATTTCCACAGAACAACTTAAAAACTTGGATCCTATGACTATTTGCTGGTTACAACCGAAGTTCAATGATTGTCTACAATCTGCGAAATTATCACGTCTATGGATCTTGATATTGCCATTCCAAAACCGGGAAAAGTTCTAGATGACCCTAAAAACCTTCCGCCCATTATCCCTGCTCAGTCACACATACAAATTACCTCAACGACTTTTGCTTAACCGCCTATCACCTATTAGATCAGCACTTAATTCCAGAACAGGTAGGATTCAGACCTAAAAAATCATGTTGTAACCAGACGTTAAACCTCACCCAACACATGCCATTTTATCATAAACGTCTAGTCCATAAGATTTGTATTTGTAATTCAGAAGCTACACTGATGTTATTCTGTTTTGTGAACCAAAATAAATAACACAAAGAGGATAGTTTTGAAATGGGAATGATTACAGCGCTGTATGCGTGGATCTGACAGCAGCTTATGATACAGTGAACCTGAAGCGTCTCTTGTGGAAAGTCTACTCGATGGTCAATGACTAGAAATTTATAAAAATACTTGGTGAGCTGCTCCGCAACCGTAGCTTTCAGGTCCATTTGTCTGAAGAAATAAGCAGATGGCGATCCCAAAAAAACGGTAATCCCCAGGGTCTCTACCCTGGGCATGACCGTTTTGTTGGAATCACTACTTTTCAACATCTACACAAAAGACCGACCATGTTGCCGATGACCTGGCGCTCATATCACAAACACAATCCTGTGAAAACATAGAAATAAACCTCACTTCAGCCTTAAGGTTCAGACACTCTCAGACTAAATATAACATGGCAGGGACAACCACAGAAGTTAAAGTCGGCATAGCTTTATATTTAGATTTAGAAAAGTATCGAATCTTGACACAGATCCAGAAGGTGGATCTGTGTCAAGATTCTCGAGCGATTCAAGAGCTTCAAGCGATTCAAGATTCAAGAGCTCGTCTTAACCTCTGGTCTAACACGTTTGCTCCACCCGTCCCCTTGGTTCTACCTTCAGAAAGCCTTCCAACAGGACACGATTTGCCATGGTTAACCTGAAGGTCCCTGGACGACAGACTCCGTAGCCAGGTTGGCCAATGCAAAGATAATATGTTTAGGTGGGGGTTTCCTGGACAGGAGGATATCGCGTGCCTATGTGGTCTCTCACCATTGTCCATGGCTCACCTCACTTCATGCCCCGCCTGTCCCGACTCCTGTACACAAATTGAGCTGATAGAAGGGTCAACAACCGCGGTCCGGGTGGCGGAATTATCAAAATAATTTTAAGTGTTTTGCCATCGACACGAAAAGAAGAAGAAGAAGAATAACTTACCATTTTGAACTTCATCATTTGACTTTAGATGCTGTTGACAAACATTTCAAGTTAATCTGTTATTACTTTAATCCAGAGTCTTAAATATATAAAAGAAGAATCACTGACTGACATATCGATGCACAGTCTAAACGGCTAAACGTAGGCACTTGAAATTTGGTAAGGACGTAGTTTAGGTACCGTAGAGGTGCATTAAGAAAGGAATTCCCGAAATTCTCACGGGAACGGGAATAATCCTGAAAATCCTTTTGTATGAAAAATTCGCCCACGCAAACGAAGTCGCGGGCACAGCTAGTGAAAAATAAAGGTATTGATTACAACCACACATAGATTTTAATAATTTAATCTGAAATTCATTTGGGAACATGTAAGAATAAATCAACAAATATATTGTAATTATCAACAATAAAAATAAAAATATATTCCTTTCGAAATTACAATGTAACAAAATAAATTAAGGTCTTTATTCACCGAAATGAAGTAATTTGACACCGGAATGACAAAAGAAATCACCGAAATGAAGATAATAATCACCGAAATGAAGATAATAATCACCGAAATTACCAAATTCTCACCGAAATGAAAAAAAGTCACTGGAATGATATTTTTTCTCATTCCGGTGGTCAATTTAGGTCACCGAATTCACCGGAATGAGGTCACCGATATTATATACAGCCCATAAAAATAAGCACAACAAGGAAAATATAAATAAAAAGAAATAAATTGATACGACCTACTTAATTGAGCGACATTTAGTAATAGTACATAGATTTTATAGACATACCGAATGATTGGATCACAACTTATATCCATTCACGTGAATGACAAAAAAAACGGTACGCAGTCACCGAAACCGACTTACTTACGTTTTTGGCGGGAACTGCAAACAGCAATACACGTCCTCTTACGTTAAGCGCTTAGGCGGCACTGATGCGCAGATTTACTGCGCAGTGGCAAGAAGCTAGTGTTTTTCGATGCCTAGATATTCGCGTACAACGAAAATTCACCGCGATGACATATCTCATTTGGACACGTGAATTTGTACTTACCATTCATTAAATATAACAGATTTTTGTATTGAACTTTCCGCAATAAGGTACTGTCATTATTAAGGATTTAAATAAAAAAGTTAAATCCCTAAAAAATCAACTGTTTTTAAAATATGATTAAAAGTATACTGAAAAACAAATTGTGCCGCGTCACCGATATGATACAATTGGGGGTTTAAGATTTTTTTTACCTAATTAGCGATAATCATAATTTAAAAATATTTATAGTCACCTATAGGAGACAACACCTTTTATCTAAAAAAAATATTACAAGTTAAAAGTGCCATCCTGCACTAGCAGTTTCAGCCGTGCCGTTTACGATTTGGTGTCGGGAAATTCACCCTTAAAATTGTTATTGGCCAAACCTCGGTCTACTTCCAAAAATAGTAAATAGATAAGCATTTTTGCGAAATCTCTACCCGTATATGTACCAGTAACACAATCTTTAAAATTTAAAAACGAAGGTTGACTTTTCATTTGAAAGCTGCAACTATAATACCCGTAGCAGGCACATTCGTAGTTTCGTAGTAGTCTTTACCACTCCAGCGTCGATAAGTATTTATTGAAGCTTATATACTGATATTAGTACAACTTAATTATATATAACCATTATAATGATAATAAAGCATTCTATTAATGCACTAAAGAGAGTCGTTAAAATCAGATTATTTGAATTGAAAATACTCCAAACCTCCAAACCACCAAATAAAATTAAACACTGTCCTCGTAATGAATCCGAGCGTGTGAACCGTAACTGATCATATACATTAAAAAGCAATTTCATCCATTAAGGCAACATTTAAAAATAACTCATACTTTACGGGATTTATTGTGCGCGGTAGAACAAGCTGCATTTAACAATTGATTTGAAAAACCTTAATTATCGAATCCTATTCAAATATTTTAATACCGTTTATTTAACTCGTAATAATTATTATTGAATTACCTATACTGAAAGAAAGGAAGAAATTCACGCACTTGAATATCGCTGAAACCTTTCAGGCAGTATTGATAAAAGATTTTTAAATAATATTTTTCTTTATTTTTGCAATTCAATCGAAAAGTTTTTTATTATTTAAATTTATTAAGTCTGAAGGTCTCTGTATCGGTACTTCTTGGTTTTCCAATTGTGCAGCGAAAACTTGTCAACTTCCTTGTGCGTTTGGTTTATAAAGTGAGGGGAAAACGAATTTTTAAATAATACTTAGATAAGATTACGTGCTTTGAATGTATGCACTTTGTTTGAAACGACGATTTCGTCATTATTAAAATTATGATTGCGATAAATTAAATAGCTTTCTACAGTACAAACTTCTTAAAACATACACTACCTAATGTACAAAAGTTATTAAGTTTATGTTTAACTAGTGACCCGCCCTCGCTTCGCTTCGGGTAAATTTTACATACAAACCTTCCTTAAGAATCACTCTATCTATTAAAAAAAACCGCATCAAAATCCGTTGCGTAGTTTTAAAGATCTAAGCATACATACGGACATACAGCGAAAGCGACTTTGTTTTATACTATGTATTGATGACAGATCAATTTAGTAGCAAAAGTAAGTGCGGTATTTATGCATGCATGTATAGGTGCCCTGTTAAATAATTTCAATCATGGATTTACATGATACGGTTAACTGTTACTCGTGTATATTTCAATTCATATTTGGATGTAAATACGTATAAAAATTGTCCATATTTGACAACGCGACGCAAGTGCAACAAATGAACAGACATGTGCACAGGTGTTCAGGCGTCCTTGTTTGCACAACGTAATTCACAAAAATAAGAAATCTCTTTCATATGCAACTTTAAATCAAATAAGTTTGGTAAATAAATTCCTCATGTTTCAGATAATAGACACATTCATTACTTTACATTCCTAGCAATGTGATATACTGACTATATAATTATTACCTTTACTAAGGTTTTAAGATTTCTTTCATGGTTCTCATTTCAGACACCGGTTAAACTGATCAATAAAAAGCAAGATTATTATTAAATGCCATTGTCGTATGACCTTAGCGCCTGATGGAAAGCCGGCCGGTGGGACTATGCGTATGCACACTAATATAACTAGATCTGGATAATAATAGTTATTACTAGCTATAATATAAATAGTATCTACCTATTCAATAACACGAGGTCGGAAGGTTCACTACAAAATTATAGTTAAACCTCTGCGTATGTATAAACAATTGTTCAATTACAGTTATTTATCGTACGCATAGAAAACTACATTTGCAACAAACATTTAATAAATGTGGTGATTGATTTTCTCAACACTTGCATGAGTTCCCATTGAAGTAGGAAAAAAATAGGTGCCGGCGTAGCTTCTATAATTACCACACCGGATCTAATAGAAGCTTGCTTTATTGAAACAAGAAATTGCGACACACAACCCTCTTATAAGCTAACTTGTTAGCCAATTAACCGTAATGCCGGACAAATTGCTTTATCAAATTGCCGATACGATTGTACGATACCTGATCATCGTGTAACATTATTGTTTGAACATGTTTTACTAAAATGGACTGTTGCCGAATTAGAAATATAAGTTTGTAAGTACTTAAATGTCTTAGACAGGCATCCCTCTTTTATAGACGTTCTGTAAACAATTTAAAGTGTTCTCCTAAGATTACTATGGAAAACACTACAAAAATAGGCAAAACAAACAAAGGCATATCAGACAAAAAAGCTGTCATTCACAAGACAAGTCTAATCAAGCAATAAAGCATAAACAGCTAAAAGCTCACTATTAATATCGTTATTGGGTAAAGTTATCACCCTCCACGTATCGGTACATCACATTAATTAGATTTTTTTGCAATTCATCGGTATCTTCATTACTTACGATCTGCTACAATTAAAGCTCATGTTAATAATTGACATAAATTGACACAGTAGGTAATATCATACAAAACATTATTCAATATTTGATTGGTGCTGATGAATGAGTCACAAAACAATGATTCATATTTTAAATATGTTTAGATTGATAATTGTATTAAAAAATGGTACCTAGCAAAACAGCATACCGATTTTTTTTTATTTCAAATTTCCTATTATTGAGTAATTGCGTACATACTGTCAACCAATAAAATGATTAGTTACAAGATTACACGTTTTTTGTTTATTCCCACTTAGCCGCCTACGAAAGCGTGCATTTGTTACGTAAATATGTAATGTGTTAATGTAATGAAGATTGTTTTGCCGCGACTCCGTGCATTATTAATGCGCTTGCGCAGGCGGCCGGCTGTCCATTATTCTGATTCTTCATTTGCTTGATTAAGCTTTTAATACCATTCGCTGTCAACCCGCCGTGGATTAATCAGGGCGAGAGCTGTCAACAAATAGACCGCGCTAATGACGAGCGTCACGTGAAAACAATGATAATGTCATTTTTAAATCGATCATTCTGATCGCTTTCGTAAGGCAAACCTGTAATGAATAGTGAATAGAACCAGTAAGAAATTAAAACATGCCTAGATTTTCGTATACGTTTGTTCTAATCATTAAAGTTATTAATGTAGTCCTTTAATTTGGCTTTTCCTCTATCTATAGTTTTGTATAGACCAATCGTTATGTTTTGATCAGGACCAATCTCATTGGAGATGAGCGCTACCACGCAAGACTCGTCTTTTCTAATTTTCCGCGCAATTTCCTTATTTTTTCATAAAATAGAATTAGTGAAATCAGAAGTCGTTATAGAGATTTGTACCATCTATCATTTAGGAAATGAATTTTTATACGAATATATAATTCATATTCTATCGAGTAATTACGAATTACATATCGACTAGATTTCAGTTTTAAGTTCTTAACCCTTATTCGAACACATAGGGCGCACAATAAAGTTACATCACCTCAAGGAATATAATATGTAGATGATGTATATTGATTTTCTAACTCAGTAATTAAGCTGTCTGTATTAGATACTAAAGTGCCCTCGGTCCTCAGCATGTCGCGGCACGTGCTTCTATCGCGGCTGGCGGAGCAGTTCCGGCCGTCGTCGCCGCCGCCCGCCCACCGCTTCCCGTCGCCCGAGCGCAGCGTGTCGCCGCACTCGGGCGCGTCGCAGCAGTCGCCGCCGCACTCGCCCGACGCGCTCGCCCGCCATCGCCTGGACCTGCTGCAGCTGGGCGACATCGAGATCGCCGGGAGGGCGCTGAAGCAGTACGCCAGAGCTACCGGTACGTGTCTATGCTTCGAGCTGTCATATGGTGTGCGCTGAGCACCGCTTCCCGTCGCCCGAGCGCAGCGTGTCGCCACACAGGCGGATCGCGGCTACTATACCCTGTATTTAGTTTCTGTACTCAGGCATACTTTACCGCCCCTGACCGTACCAAGCTCTGCCGCCAGCTCCCCTTTTCATAACGTGTCGGAATCCAGAGTGAATGAGCATAGATTTTCTTTTCGGTATTTGGTTCTAATCAGGCCCGCCACTAGCTCGTCGAACGCCCGCGTGCAATACCGATTAAGCCGCCCCATATACTACTCTACTTTTCCGATTTCAAGTATCAAATTGAATTCGAGCCGTTGTCCCTATAAGACCTTTTTTTTACATTGGGCTAACAAGATGACTTCACACCACTTGATGGTAAGCGGTAGTGAGATCCAAATATGAGATCGACAGGCACAATAGACCATATTGAGACGCACTCAGCCTGGTCTGCTTAAAAGCCATTACAGGCCCCGCCTGAAGAGAGCGGGATCATAGGAGGGAGGGCAAATATGAGCTGGAAGGGCCATTGCATGCCTTAATGACACGTGGCCGAAAAGAGGAACTAAACTTCCGTCTGGGTCCGAGCCACCAGCGCCTGTATTGTATGTGGATGGCAGCGCTGCCCAGCACGTGTCCTTCGGGAGTGGATAGGGGAGGGAAGGACTCCCCAATATAGAGACGGTAGAGAACACTTAGACCGGCAATGTCTCTACGAAATTGTAGAAGCTCTAGGGTCTCGAACACCTCTATATCACTGACATTACGGATAGATCAAAGGCATCGAGTAAGTATTTTGCGGAGCCATCCCAGAGATGAGAGCAATATTCCACACATGGGCGAACTTGTGCCTTATACCGAAGACAGAGCTGCACCGGTGTGAAAAATCGCCTCACTCTGTTCTGGATCCCTAGTTTAAGGGAGGCTGTTCTAATGACGCTCTCGATGAATCTCACAGGTCGCGGCGAACATCGATGCTAAGGATGCTAAGGCTATCCTGTATTGGTAAGGGGCTGCTCTGAAGAGTAGGATGGGAAAGGAAAGGAGACACTTTGCCAGAAAATACACACACCTGTGTCTTCTTGACATTGAACTCGACAAGATTGCATGTACCCCAATCGGAAATGCGGTCCAAGACCCCGTCAAGCTCGGTGACAAGAAGGTTCCTCTTCTCCTCGGTTTCGGTCTGCTTTACCCCAGCTCTTCCGAAATAACGTGCATAGACAGTGCTGTCGTCTGCATAGCAATGCAGCAGAAACAATGTCGGTGACAGAACGAAACCTTGAGGAACACCGGAATTTATAGGGTGAAAACAAGAAGTGCGTCGGACAAGAATCCTGCGCCCTTCCAAAAATCCCGCAATCCAATAGCATAAGCGAGGTGGCAGACCGTATCGCGGGAGCTTGAAGAAGAGCGAACGATGCTACATATGGTCAAACGCTTTAGCGATGTCGAGGCTAACTGCCATAGATTCACCACACATCTCCATAGCCTCCCCCCAGAGGTGTGAAACGTACGCTAGAAAATCACCCGTGGACCGTTTTGGTCTAAAACCAACATGTATCAGCAGCATGAGAGAAAAAAGAAATATTTTACAAAAAATACTATATTTGAGTAAATATAAATTGTATCTTTTATTTTTTAATATTTTTAATTAAAATGTAGAAATACCAACATAAATTGTTCACAATTTGAACACAGTGTGTATTACTTACTTAAATAATTTGTTACACAAGACAAAAACAAAATGTACTTAAATATTCTTCTACAAAAATTGAACTCTTCTTGCATTTGTGTTTGCAAAATCAGATATCAACTTTTTCGTATCCAAACTATCCAAAATTTCATGTTCAATCGAAACAAGGTTAATTAATTTACTTAAATAAAGATTACTTTCATTTCTTTTTAATTGATAAAAAAAAGTTATGTAAATACTTGTTTCTAATTTACTAACTCAAATTTTATGTAAAAGTAAATTTATTTATTTTTTTATTCTTTTAGGATGATATTTGTACTTTGTTTCATATACCCCGTGAAAATTTAGTGGTTTTTTCCTGCAGTAAAATAATATTCTATCTTAGTAGCACAATAGATTTGTGCAGTTCTTTTTTATTGAAATCAATAAATGCCGGTTTTACATTGGGTATAACCGAAACTCGAAAGCACGTTCGAACCGAAGCGGTATTAAGCTTTAAGCATCGATTTCAAGCGGCATGCAGTACCTGATTACATCACATCTTAAAAGAGAACGATAGCTTCTCTCGTTTTCGAGTTGGAAAATTATTATTTTCAAAATATGAAAAAAACATTTTTTTTTTTCAATCTGGTTTTGCCGCCCCCTTGACAATGGCGCCCTTGTGCGGTGCACGCCCTGCACGCCCGCTCCTGGCGGGCCTGGTTCTAATCACCCAACTCGGCCTTATCTTATTGCACCTTGCTTCAAGCGACACCACTGTCACATGACTCAACCGCTGAATATTAATTGATATCGTTATTTCGAAAACAAGATTCCTTCACAGGTTTATTTGACTTTGACGTCATGGCGGATTTAGTTATCTGACTGAATATTAATTGGTGGATGATGTCAATACGTCGGAGCGGGGAGAACATATAGGTACATAGATTTGTTTGTTGTCAGAACTGGGGGCTCTGATGTACTGCAGCGGGCTGGGGGCTCTGTACGGGAGCGCGGGCGTGTGGCCGCTGCTGCTGCCGCGCGCGGCGCCGCAGTTCGCGCACGCCTTGGACCCCGCGCGACACACGCCACCCAGAGATGGTAAGACCTGCTTCACACTACGCGGAACATTTATATGTACCCATTGGCGTTCCGTAACGAATAATCCGCGACGGAGATTCCGCCTAGTGTGGCGCCAGCCTAACTTTGACACTTGATTTCATAAAAGTACTTGTTGTTTATTATTCAGAAAAAGGAAAAAAAATAATTTTTTTACGCCTATGGCATTTTTATTTACACTCATTTTCAATCAGAATGAGGTTGAGATTTGAATGATCGGATTACGGACACCAGTCTTTTTTGCTCTCCCAAATTTACTAGAGCTTCATATGTAAATATGATTGTGTAAGCCGAATTAAGGTGTAATTAATATAATCCCAGCTTCCTAGTTGGAATCTTTCTTTATGAAAAATCCGTAGAGCGAGTAGATAGAAAAATTGTTAATATTGTATCTTTCTAGACTTTTAGTTGAAAGTTACAGGAAAAATCATTATGTAAATTCTGAATATTCGATTAAAATTAAGTCAAGATGGTTGTTTTCGGCAACAGAATTAAAATTAACAATGATTTGCGTCACCCAAGCCTGTTACCTACATACTCGTACTTGAAACATATTATACATACATACCTAACTTCGAATGATTCTATTTGGAATAGAAAATGCTAAATACAGATAAGTAGGTATTTATCAGGGTCATACAAAATTAAGGAAAGAACCAGAATACATAAGCTAACTGTTTTGAAATCCGAGATATGTTAATCAGTTCGTCACACATAAAAACTTCAGTTCGCCTCGTCCTCCTTACGCATTCTCCAGAATTGCTCATTAGAATAGCTATCAGCGCGAGGTACCGATTAATAACTCGCGGCGCTGATACGTCGTCGTTTACATGTCGTTTACCTCCTTACACGAAGCGAATTTGCGTGTTTCCTACGCTCCAAGGAAAGCAAACACAAGCTCGACGCCTTGTCGACATATTCAAATACTTCAAGTATTCAAATTACTCCTTATCCGCGTTCCGGTTACGACCAAACTTCGATGATAACGACTGTACCGAGGAATCCCACCTCAACATTATGTGCTTGATTTAACCAAAACGATTTGCTTAAATCCCGAACTTTCTGCTTTATTGTCACCACTTCAGTATTCAGCTGGAATACTTCGGTACATTGTTCAGTAAAAAACATCGATAACAATTATTACGACCATCCGAAAATTAAGTAGTTTCTAGAAACGTGATGAAAAACATTTAAATATAGAGCAAACACTGACGCAACCGCCAAACAAACCGCTACAGCTGTACAGATTTCATAAGTCATTAAGTACGACCTATTTGACTCGTCCGACTTTAAATAAAAAGCGTGAAGAACGGTGAAAAACTTACGAAGGTTGTATCTATATTTGCATCTTTTGACGACCCCTTTGGCAGCACGTGAGTGTCGCTCGTGCACGCCCCGTGACTCCGGCGCTGGTAATTAAGTAGTTAGGGTCCAAATGTCAACCTACCATAATTTATCTACTTTAATATTATTTAGAGATCCCGGATAATTGCAGTGTTTTTTAATGAAAAGAAAATTAACAACATTTTCCTCAAATAAGTTTAACTTTTGAAATTTTCTACCTCTCCTACTAAGTACTCTATGTAGGGTAACTACAGAAGTTGAGCTATCGGGCTCACCAGACGGCGTCTCTGTTGAGTGAGGTCTTAATCGCTATAGCTGTAAAAACTTGTTACGGGAGCCAAAACGGTAATATAATAAAACGTAAACCTATTGGCCAACCAACAGTGTTCCACAGTCAATTTTGCTCAAACAAAGGGCGAACGTAGTGTTTTGCTCAGCTTTACTTATAAAACACTCACTTTCATTGATAATTGTCATATTGACTCTTACATATTGATAAATGTCCAATATTAATCTTAATAAGAATAAACTCTCAAAATAGACCCGAAAGCAGTAACATTTGACATTTAGAGGAGGACCTCACTCGACCCAAGCGGCCCTAGCGTCCAATTCACACCCATTAAGACGAGATATGTTACTTAGTTCCTGGTTATTAAATAACATTTTTTTTCCAGATGACGAAGAAGAGTTGCCATTGAATTTATCGACGAAAAATCGCCAAATATGGTCGCCGGGGAGCGCGTGCGAGCGCGAGCAGGAGACGGACTCGGGGGGCTCGCGGGGCGACCTGGACGAGAGCGACGCCCCGCTGGAGCTGGTGAAGCGCGGCAGCCCCGAGCCGCGGCGCTGCCCCTCCGCGCCCGCGCCCCACGCCTACGCCGCACAGACACCCCACCACGACCTCAACTTCCCGCTGCTCATCAAAAACGAAAACAAAAACGAAAAATCCTTTCAGGTATGTCCTACATTACACAACTCTACCATCCTTCACGCATTAAAAATCAACACGCTCATTACCTTAATGATCGATATGCACAGACACGTGAAACATGCTCGTCTTTACCTACAAATTAAGTCGATGTGCAGCCTTTAACAAACGCCTATCATTAAAAATATCCAATAAATAGTCGTTAAAGAAATCAACAGGCCGGCTCAGGCGGCCAACGACATCCTTTCGATCCGAAGTAACTGTACAGTTTCCGTTCAAAATGCTTTAAAATAGCAAACCAGTATCTGTTTTAGTCTCTTTAACAAATCAAATAGCAAAAACTGCCCCTGTCTTAATAAGTACTCGCGTATCGGAACGGGTCGCGCCACGCGGCTCGCAGCCACCCGCTCGTCTTCTCGCCATTTTTGTATCTTTCCTTTTTTTCTACGATGCCATTATAAAAATCCGCATCGGTTTTAATCAAAATTCCGACTTTTAATATCACGGTGCGGTGTTTTATAATTGGACGAATAATTACCTTGTGTCATACAGCGATAAAAACATTGCAGGGCCACTGGATATTTTCCACACTTTATCATTAAATTAAGTAAACGCCATCACTTTGTTCGAAATTATGTCCTGTCGATAACTTGACAACTCCTTTTGAATATGTTCTCTACAATTGCTGTATAAGCATTTAGATTTGAAGTACCTTCATGTGTTTTGAATCTAAATAAAACACGAAACTAAACAGTTAAAACGGTACATCCAACCGCTGCCTTTAAAAACGTACAGTAACTTTTTTATTATAATGGCCATCATAAAAAATCACCTCCCCACGAGGAATAATCCGATAACCATATGTGGACAGTCATACCCTAGCACCTGTGTTGTTTATAAGAGACTGCATGGGTATAAAAAGACGATCAAAAAAGTGTGTGTTTTTGTGAGGCGCGAGTCGCTGCAGCTGCCCGCCAACTGTCACGGCTACGGATTTGTGTCGCGGCGAGTCTGCGACCGCGCTAATAGCTTCTACCACCAAAACAATGCTTCAACGGAACTTGAACACGAGTGCGTTACCCTCACTTGGTCTGCCAGATCTGACCACAACACCTGTGAAACATTTAGGTTTCAAAATTGTTGTGGGTTTCTTGAGAAAAATGAATATTTAGTTATTGGCTGACACAATTTCTACACCATTCTAATTACCAATACGCAAGTTGTTAATGAAATATAGGACAGAAGCGGTATTGTAATATTTCCCATCATTAAATGTTTTGGTAAGTACTGTACTCTACCTAAAGACTTAGGACTAATAAGTCTTATTAGACACACTATTTATACAGGCAGTTATTCAAAATATCCATTGAATCAAATCTAAACACAAGAGCATAGTAGAGCCTTCCTTTAAAACATTGTGTAAGTCACCTTCAAACACCGTATTACGCGCTGTTGATAATCTAAGTTTTACATAAGTAAACAATTCCTATACAAAATTAATATCCTCTGGCATTTACAAAACATCTGAACAAATAAATCTACAGAAAGCCGAAATAGTTAGGTACTTCAAATCTTTTGACAAACATGTTCTATTCGTCTTGTGTACACACGTTTTGAATAGATTCATGAATGTTACACGAGCACATGTGTTAAGCAAGTGCGCTCAACCGAATCAAATTTGGTACTTAATAGACACAACATGCCTAGGCTACGAGCTAAGATATTGGTACCTATAATTTTTCCTATGAAAATGGAAAGCAAAATAATATATAACGTACAACTTTTTTAATTCCCTACACGCAAATACGTGCGCCACCTAAGTATCAGTCGAAATCATTTTTAATTTATACGAGGCTAGATGATTGTAGCTCTGCGCCACGTGTTCTTTCTGTTAAAATACGTATAATAACCCGTTCGCGATGCTAATTACTGGGCTACGAAAAAAAGAAATCGTAAGGCAACGCGACTCTTGAAGGAAAATCAAAGAACTGTGTAGAAAGGTACGGCGGCCTGTTATTATTGTATAGTCGGCTGTCACTGGCGTAGGTGATGGACGTCGTCCACGTCGATATCTAATTATCCATTCAAAAAACCGGCCAAGTGCGAGTCGGGCTCGCGCACAAAGGGTTCCGTAGCAGCAAATATAATAAAAATCAACCTATCTCAAAAACTATAAGAGATACTTTGATCAAACCAAAAATCGTTGAAAGAGTTAATTAGCATGCATCACCTCTATTTTTTTAGAATTTTATACCCCGTAGTTATAAAAATAGAGGGGGGGACATACTTTTTACGACTTTGAGAGCTGATATCTCAAAAACCGTTCACTTTAAGAAAAAATGTTTTTTAGAAAACTTTATATCATTTTAAAAGACCTTTCCATTGATACCCCACACGGGTATGTACATCGAAAAAAATTTCATCCCTCAGTTACATGTATGGGGGGCCCCACCCCCAATTCTTTTTTACTATTTAGTGTCATATTTTTGTAGCGGTTCATACAACACATATTCCCATCAAATTTCATCACTGTAGTACTTATAGTTTCCGAGTAAATCGGCTGTGACAGACGGACAGACGGACAGACGGACAGACGGACAGACGGACATGACGAAACTATAAGGGTTCCGTTTTGCCATTTTGGCTACGGAACCCTAAAAAGTAGCAATCAAATCTTTAACAATCAAATCCAATAATTACCTAAGTAGAAGTTTATTTTATAGTAGCTAAAGCCGTAATCTAAATGTTCATTTCCTAGTTATGTAATTATGTTCCAATTCAGGGTGGTTATGAATATTGAAACTGTGTAAGCTATCGATCCAGAACACCTTGTTACTTGCAAACTGCAATGTCACTGCTATATAATCTTTGTTCCTAAGCTATTTTCTGAACGAATAAACAGTACGCTCATGCAAAAGTTAGCATCTATTTTTTTTTTGGGCGCTAATTACGTAATAAGTAAAAGTGTGTACAAAGAACAAAATTTTACTTTTTCACTACGTTTGTTATCCATATGGATCATATTACAAGAGATTGTCACCTTCAGGCACCTTTAGGTACAAGCGTTCCCTTGTCTGAAAGCCCACAGTTCTACGTTTTTTTATGCAAATATTACCTGTATAAACAATCGATGTCGTGTCATTTAAAGTACTTAAGGATATGAACAATATTGAAGTTTCATCTTTTTTTAGTGCAAGCAATGCGGCAAGTGCTTCAAGCGGTCCAGCACGCTGTCCACGCACCTCCTCATCCACTCGGACACGCGGCCCTACCCCTGCCAGTACTGCGGCAAGCGCTTCCACCAGAAGTCTGACATGAAGAAACACACTTACATACATACAGGTTGGTTATATAAACATTTTACTTGTTGTTCTAGCACTACATCGAACTCTAAAGACATTGCTATCTGAATATCACCCGTGGGTAACGGGAACACCGCATTACTGACGCCCCCTAAGAGCCCAAGTAGTTCATTGGAATAACATTGAGTCAACTATTGCCCAAAGATCGTGGGTTCGTGTCCCCGCCCATACTTATTTATATAGTTTTCTCTACACAATACGTTTTCAATTTATTCCAACAAGCTTGTTAAGTTTATATACTTGTAATATTCTCAATCTTTCTAAGGCGAAAGTATCGTATACACCTAAATGAAACTTTTTTTACATAATTACTTAAGTTTTTTTAGCATTCAATGCTAAGAAGTTCTTGATTAAAAAGACATTTAGTTTATAAAAACCACTAGTATCAGTACACGTACGTAAGAGCTGAATTAATGTACTCAGTGAATGTTTTTAACATTCCCATCAACAGTCAAATTAGGCACCTAGGCGTGACTAGAAAAATCCATAGCTTTCTAATGTTTTTGTTGTTTAGTTCCAAGACCTTATAAATATATCTTCTTCTAGATTTTTGTTATCAGGCGAGGCAAAAAACATCAGGTCGATCCCTTTACAGTTTATTCAAGATCTAAATTTAACAAATAAATTTATAGGTACGATGCGGTTCAATGCATTATAAATAGCCACGATAAAGTTTTTATTGGCTAATTGGACTTAATTACACTAACTCGTATTACAAACAAAATATGTTTACCATTCTAATCCTTTGAGAATCGCAGTAGCTTCACCACCTCATTTAAAGGTGAATCTGCTTAATATCAATTTGAAATGAAAATCAATCGTTGTTTTCCAAACATGACATTTATTTTAATAATTCTGTTCGGAACAAATTCCATTAGTAACTTTAACGAACGTAACCCAACTTAAATTTAAATTCGGCACCAATTTATTCTATGAGGAGTGAGGGAGGACCAGATAAATGTATTTTCTTTCAAGTATAATTACACTGTATTTGCATCTAAACTAGATAGAGATTAACACGTGAAAACAGAATTAATATTGAGATAATTTTCACTAAAATAATGATTAGTGAGGTTTGATTAAAGTTTTACAATTATTCATACTATTTAAAGTGGAATGCTGGAACCAATTGAAACACCCAATTTACGAATCATAAGTTATCCGTGTGATAATTTGAAAAGTTTCACGAAGGGCGTCACACGTTCGTAGTCAAAGTAGTGAATAAATCAGTAAAATGTATTCTCTTTTAAAGTTGTTAGTTCCTGTATAGCGACGTGTCTATCTAGATTTTTATTTGTGGTATAGATTTGGAAAAAAACCTACTTTAGAGTTAATTACTAAAACTACTTGATATTAAATAATCTCTGCCTACGCGCAGAATATTTTTTCAAGCGACAAGAGACAAGTCCCACGGAGACAAGTTCATTAAAACAAGGCGTGTGTACCCAATAAAAGAAGTCGTGTGACACATCAGACGACGCTGTCTTGGGAATTAAACATTTAAATGCTGTGCAATTACCTTTTCGACGGCAAATCGCAGCCGGTTGGGCGCGTTAATGAATTTCCAATGAGCAAAAAACGCGCGGCAGCCGCCCGCCGCGGCCGCAGCCCTGCCTGAGGTCACAATCGTCATATTTTACGCCGTTTTCGTCGACATTTTTTTTAAATAAACGCATATAATATAGCTGTACGTACAAATACTTAGTATCTATTATACTTAAAGTATACCTAGCTACTTATCTCTACCAATATACGCACCTATATTTTAACAAACTACTAACATACCTACCTGCGTCAGCCATCGCCTTGTAATTAAAAGTAGGTAAGCAAGTAAAAAAATCTTAATTATCCTCATTATCAATCAGTAACATTTAAATACGACTTTGTATACTTCAATAGGTCCCATTCAGCGGCGTTTCGCCTGAAAGACGTTCGATACGAATATAAAAGCTGGAACTATTCTTCAATGGCAACTATTTCCAGTAAGCTCAATAAGACGAATTAAGCAGCTAAAAAATGTGGCGGACATATTTGTCTCGGCCGGAGACATCTCGTCACGTCCCGCGCTGCCGAATGATTTACAGCAGCCGTACAAGGAGCTCGTCCTCCCGATAAATGCCTCATCATCAATATTCCAAAATGCGGCTCGGCGCAATTAGCCGCAGCCTTCGCAGGCCTTCACGTGCGCCGATCACGGCTACAACAAAAACTCGCGTAAATCCTGTTCTATCTATAAAATGACAATTCAATTTTTCCTTTTATTCGTCGATACTTTATTAACGCTGGAAAGGAGAGGCGTCCAACAGTTTTTCCCACAAAAACTTTGTTACGGCGTTATTGAACAACGACAAACAATTATCGCTCAAGTCGGTAAATACCGGCCGACATAACGATGTTGCATATTAAATCAGTTCGGAAACCGCTCCGTCAATAATAAATGTACGATGATATGACAAGTATAGTGGTTCGCTTATTCGAGCTTTAATTACTTAACGATGCGATACGTATCACGTACGATTTATGAATTAATTAAAAACAAAATCGAAACAACGCGGCTGTAACGACATTCCGTTTAAAACTAATTATTTTTTAAACACGACAACTGAAACATGTAGGTACGTAGTATACTAAACAATTGATCCATAAAGCACTAGGACTTCAAATAAAAAATAAATGAAATACGAAATGACCATATAATTTAAATAACTAGATACATATAAATTAATAGTATTGAATTCGTCAGTTAAAATATTTTGAGTTTAGCTCAGAGGCTCATTTAAGTAGCTAGCCGTATGAGGTCTCCGTAAATGGTTAATAGGTAACTACATTAATTCCTTAACGTCAACAAAGGAGACAAAAACTATTTCGTATTTAAAGTACCATTTAATAAGGATTTCACATTAATACCGAGGTGCATACGACAATTAATAAGGTTGGTATGAATAATATTTAAATAGTTACGTTGATGAAATAAATCACTTATACTTCACGTATTTATCTACCTCTATATGTATTTAAACTTCTTTTAAAATAATTAAACTTAACGTACTAAAATAATTAAGAACGGTGACCGGGAATATTTGTAGGTAGAGCTATATTTATTAATTTTCCCTTGCTGGGATAACTAATTATGTACTTATTATTATTATATAACATCTCTTTATGTGAGTTTTATCCGTAAAAGTAGTTTTATATCAAATAATTTATGGTCGCCCAAATATCTTGTAAACAATTCTTAGGTAGAGTTAGGCCGTTTTCGCTGCTACCCCCTCAACACATGAAGCGTTGTGTAAGTCACTAAGCATTTTTTCAACGAAAGCAATGACGTACCCGTTCATTTTCATACAAAACATGCAACAACGACCCGTTAATATAATCCAATCGTGATCATACCCTTTGTGTTTAATGGTCATTTAAGGGCTGATTTGCCATTTAAGTAGGTTCCAAATTTAACATCCATTTATAATTTACTAGTGACCCGCCCTCGCTTCGCTTCGGGTAAATTTTACATACAAACCTTCCTTAAGAATCACTCTATCTATTAAAAAAAAACCGCATCAAAATCCGTTGCGTAGTTTTAAAGATCTAAGCATACATACGGACATACAGCGAAAACGGCTTTGTTTTATACTATGTATTGAAGCGGTGGCTGGTATTGGTAGTTTATCAAATATTGTCTTTACAATATTCGGTCTTAACAAATACTTAATTGTCCCATTATTATCGACATGTACTGGCGTAACAATCATTTAAATATTATCTTTTCATGTGTGTGTGTGTGTTCGTCCGTAAGAGTGTAAACGAGCTGGTTTTAATTTAGCTTTTCTTGTTGCAGGTGAGAAGCCGCACAAATGCGTGGTGTGCTCGAAGGCGTTCAGCCAGAGCTCGAACCTGATCACCCACATGCGCAAGCACACCGGCTACAAGCCCTTCTCGTGCGGGCTCTGCGACAAGGCCTTCCAGCGCAAGGTGGACCTGCGGCGCCACCGCGACTCGCAGCACGCCGACGCCGACGCGCCGCTGGCCGCCGCGCCGCCGCACCGCTACCGCTTCTACGGGGACGACGCGCCGCTCACGCCGCTCACCACCAACTAGTCCGACACTAGGGTCTACCCCAACATTGGCGACCTGATCGCTCATATCAGTACAAGTTCCACGGCGAGGTCCGATCAACTACTTAGTCCAACGCCAGTAACTAACCCAACACTAGCGACATGGACTAGCAAATCAGTAAGAGCCGATGCATTTAGCATTTATTTGAATAATAAACAAGAATATCTAATGCAATCTCAACGTATTCGGGCTCAATCAAATTAATTTGTTACAACGATTGTATGTTTTAACCGAAATTACAATACTTACCAACCGATCTATACATTTTGTAAATAACTCGAGTTATAAAACTCAGGTAATTTTGACCATTCCGTCCACATACGTAGTTGTTACGGAAATAATTATTATAATATCTAATAATAACAATAGGTATCTTAACTTTACACATCGATAATGTGTCCCTATATTGGCATTGATAATCGCAATATTTATGAGAAACTGATAATTCCTACCTTATATTATGCATCTTAGAAAATTCTCAATAATTATATCATTATTTGAACCCGTGCCATCAATGAAAAAATATAGGATACCTACCTTCAGCACAAATGCTGAGTGCATTAATAATGCAAGGAATAATATTTACGTTAATTAATGTTCGTATATATTACCTACAAGAATGTATTGGACGTCGTATAAATGGTTGTTACCAGAGAAAAATATAGAAGTATAAAATATTTTGCAATTGAAATGATAGTGGTAATACATTTTGAAAATCCAAAGACAAATGGCACTGTACTACTTACCTAGAGTCTGAAACGAATAGACATCGAGGTTGATTTTTATCAATTGGTTGTAATGTTAAAAAATAAATTCTTGTTGTCATATAAAGTAGATAGATATTATACATTTTGTGATGTTTATAAATAAGATGTTATTTAAGAATTTGAACAATAAGTATTGGTATATTCATTTTATTTTCGTTAATTTCGGTTGCTATTTTTTCTCTCTTACAGAAAAAAAATTATAGCAGTTTGATCGCTTATTTGTGAACGAAAATGTAAAGTGAATGTAATTATAATTACCTACATTATTAAACGTGTAAATAAATCTATAAAATGTTCGTTACCTTCTAGTGCCTTACGGAGAATAAACTGTGAGATGTGTCGCTTATTGTAACTTATTAGCTAACTTACGCAAAATTATACTTAGTGTTATGTTTTAAAGTCAAAAAGACACAATTTAAAACTATCCGTCCATTGGTGCAGTGATATGTACAACTATGTGTAATATAATTTAACTACCGTCAGTTATTGCCTGTGTGACAACACTCAGGTAATTTATCCCTAGATCTAAGTATAGTCTAATACAAACCAAAGTGAAGTGTCTTATTAGTCGAGTGTCAAACGCTTTATTTATTTAGAGTAGGATTACTATAATACGTAGTTTTAACAGAAGTGTAGGGAGCGCTGAATAGTTTTTTTTTTAATTTAATAGATACAAGGATGACGATGATCAAGTTTGAATAGAAAATAAGTAGTTTTTAGATGTAAAACAAAACTTTTTACGGATTTATAATCATAAATAAAAAAGTAAGAAATACCGATGCGAGTAATGACTCGAATGTAATGACATGGACTGAGAACCCATAACGAAGGTTACAAGTGCCTAAATTGTTCACGAAGCGTTCCTATCAAAGTTTGTGATCCGCGAGGTTAGAAACGCAATGTATTTATGATTCCACTATAGAAACAAACAAAACATTTGACTGTTACCATTTCTATCTTTGAAAGAAAGCGTTACCATTTCTCATACCATATAATTCGACTTCGATCTGAATACCTAAGTAAATAAATCAAGCAAGTTTAATAGATGGTAATTAATAAATAGACTACCTACCACGTGTGCATAAAAATAAAAACAGTTACCTTTGGAAAACGGTGAATTGTTATACCTACCACCACCTGAGGTAGGTAAAACCTAAGTCTGCTACACAATTTGTCGTGTCCTATGCAGCAATAGACCTAAATAGTGTTCTTTACCGACAACACTTTGACCATTTAAAATAAGCGTGTTTTTGTCTTTATAATGCATTTAGATAAGTTCTAGAAGTTTTTCATGTGTCGATATATTATGTGAAATGTTTACTTAAAGTTAACATTAGAGGCTATAGATATCTACTTAATTATGTACATGCATGAGACTGCACATCCTTAAAATATTGTTGTAAATTTGATAGAAGTAAAACAATAAATGATTTGTTAATAGGAAATCAGTCTGAAATTGTATTTATTAATGTCATGATTAGTTACATACTTTGTGAAGGATATTGATTTGAATGTGTAGAGGCGAGTGCGCTTCAGGCACACGACACTTAGCGGCTAGAACACCAAAGAGTTAACTACGACTGTTTATCTCATAAGCCTACCGTAAACGACTTGGGATTGTGATCGTCGGGTGATCCACCAGCACGGACCATGATGTTGGTGATCGTGCCACCAAGCACCTATGAAGGTACTTGTCCAGTCAGATTGAAATGCGATGAACGGTGAAACCGTTACATAGGTACACTCTGAATAACTTTGTCGCGTACAAACTTCTTGTCAAGTCAATTTTTGTAAGTTTGGAATATAAGTTGTAATTTATTTAGGCCAGTTTAATAATATACATTGATATTTATATGATCGTTGTCTTTATTCCTAACCCACCCTCAATTTAGTACCGTATCTCCCTACCTACCTACCGTTACCTACCTACCTATAATTCGGTCGATGCGTTAGTAGCATTGTATCTTCATAATATAATATATCTATCTGTTCGTCTGGCTCCAATAAGTTACCAATTACCTTACAATATTTTATGTATAGTAATCTAGCCAGTAAAGTACCTATATCAGTAAAATTTTCAAGCAAAAACTCAAGCAAAAACAGAAACGGAACAAAAACAGAGTAGATACTCAAAAGCAAAAACAGAGTTGATACCGAGGGTACTTTGTATTCGTCTAACATAAGATATCCTACCTAGTAGGTATTTATCTACCAGTACAAGAGAAACAAATGCAAATGGAGTACCAAACTAGCTTACTACCAACTACCATACCTTTGCAATTCTACCTAAGTGTACTTGTACTTATATGAACTTATTACGAGAAAATTACTGAAATCGATACTTGCCGTTATTTCGGCTCCCTCTAAAATCATAGCAATCAAACAATCGCCAGTACGTGCAATCACGATCCATAAAACTAAGTTATTCAAGAGCAGCTCGTACCCTATCCTATAATCAAGTGGGAATATTTCGTCCGCGCCCGACACATATTAGCTAAGTGCGACCAGTACAATCAAATCAACAGGACACTGGCCTGTGCATGAATACCTATAACTCATAGCAGTTTAAACAAACAATTACTACTAATATCAAGTGAGCGACATTGCGGACGAGCCTTCCCACCACTCATTCCGAATTGATAGTGTTTGTTATGGCATTTTCATTTCATTCCAAGGAGTGATGTAATAAGGAAATCAAAATAACGAACCTCGCGTGATACTCATCAATTTCTATTGTACGTTTATCTACAACATCGCACTTAATGTAGGTATTTGGTAATTTTACATAGTAGATTCCTAAATACTATTACTTTTGTCGTTTTATTGTGACAGATAGGTAAGGTAGATTGCTGTGTATAAGTTTTATGATTATTTTTTATATTTGTTCAAATTTTGTTTTTAATGATATTTTAAGCAATCTTACCGATTTTCAGGTTGGTGGGAATTTATGTAACTTCGAATGTCTAAATTGACCGGACTATATATATTATTAGTTACCTGTTACTGACCTCAGGGGTGTATAGGAAATTATGATTTTTCTTAATTCCACAATATCTCACTATATCTTTCGCTTTCCTCTATCATCATCAACATCATCATCAGCCCATTTTCGTCCTCTATCTCGATATCAAAATTACAAAGAAGGGATCTTAAGTAGTTATGTTTTTTTGAATTAACTTTCCTGATAACCTGCGCCTCGCTTTTACAACTTCAACAGACAGGCGCAGGAAAGCTAAGAGAGGGATAAGATTGTCAAATTTTCTATCAAGTTTCATTTGTTAATAATTAGTTACTTATCCTATATAAGTCTTTAAATAGGTCCTGTAATTGGTAACTACATCTTTACAGGGCAATTACTGGGAAGGTTTAAATGAGAACACGAGGTAAAATGAAAGCAGCAATTTGTAAAAATATTATTTTTAATTACTTAATCACTCATTTAGTACCTACGATACCTATTATTATTTGTGCAATCAAAAATGTACACTTTAAATTTTAATAGGTAAATATAAAAATCTATCTACCGTTAGCTGACGTATGTTTAAAATATATAGGTGGGTTGATACCTTATCTATTATTGGTTGCTCTCTTGACGCGTTGTTAACATCTCTAGCAACCTTACTAGCGCAGCGTGGACGTTATTTGCACACACAGCACCCAGGGGCTTCCACACCGTGTCGCATTAGCCTGTACTAAGCTGCGTGCACTACCCCTTTCTATCCGCCATTACGATTTTTTAATGCAATTAAGTAGTAAGTATATCAGAATCCATACAAACACGTAGATAGGTATGTACTCGTACCCTGAAAATCCTTAATAAGATTTTATATGCATACAAGTAGGTAAATGGTTAAATTATAGGTACCTACTTACTATACTTAATGTTGCTGTTGATTGTAAAATATCGGGCAATTATGATAAAAATAAATAAAATAGCTTGTCGTACTTCTATTGTAATTTAAAGTATAGGCACTGTCGCGTAGCTAAGCGTATAAGTAGTGGGGTCTGACCCACGGCCTCACACCTAAAGAGGTCTCGGGAGGTGTCCTGCGTCAAAGATTAAACTTAAAATTGTAGAGTTATTCATGATAAAAAGAACCTTATTAATATTGGCAGTGGCGTACCTAACTAAAGATACTACCATCTGGGGCCCTGGAAAATTGTACATTGATGGAATTGTATAAGTTAGAATGTACTTGGTTTGTTACAATTATTACTTACTCCTAGCTTTTGTAAAACCTTTCCCTTAGGGGGAATATATTTATAATTATAGCCTTGAACACAGAAGAAGAGTAGGAGGACTGTGATACTTGATTTCAGTTTGATCGTATATAGGCAACTGTTCATGAATGTTGGGATGCGGAATGCTGGGCTCAGGTCCGTCTTTACCAGGGGGTGCAAGGGGTGTGGTGAACCTGGGCGCGGGGCGCCCGGGGGCGCCTATGGGCGCATTTTTATGTAAAAAAAAAGGTACAAGGTACGCTGCAGTGTAAAAAATGAGGGCGCTGGCCGAATCCCGCACCCCGACGCAGAATAGGCTTAAGACGGCCCTGGCTGGGCAAGAATATTTTTGCGGGAGACGCCAGTAAGTGTTATGTGGAACGGAAACCACGGGACGGGATCACGGGAAAGCTAAGTACGTAGGTATGGGAAAGTCTGTCTGTTACGTACGAAGATATTAATCCTTTTGACAGAGGCTCCGAAATGTTTTTCGCAATAATATATTCAACGAAGGGCAAGTACTGAGTAAATTTTTATAGAATATGGAAAATTAAGCACACGATGGTTTAAGGGTACCTACCGCCCTAAGTAACCGTATATTCGAAACGCACAGCACAACCCGCAATGACTGCAATTCAGGTAGGTAGGTACCTAAATTATATTTTAAGACCATTTAGAACGTAAAATATGACGTAACGTATTAGTACGTAAGAGTTTACGTACTGAATTTTGTTGAACAGTTTCATAAAAAAAATGCTTTAAGTAGGTATTCCTAAGTACTTACCTATATGTGAAGTAAGGTGTGTCCGACCGATTTCCTAGGTTAATGGTTGATCAGCCAACTGGGAGCGTATTACGACCCCTTAATTTCAGTCAGTTTAAAAATGGGCATCGGTAACTATATGATAAAGAGTCACTTCTTTTTATAATTTACATAGATGATGGAGGGGTTATAAGAGTATGTATGAATTTTATTTGTTGTTTTTAATGGTATATTGCTCAATGTGAATTTAGAGCAACTGACGCGATATCGGGAGGTCCGGTGGTTCAAGTCCCCGTTTAGGCGGGGTCATGAAAGCAAATTTTTTAAAATTTAAAATTTAGTATTTATGATTTCACAATCATACCGCGCAACGAAGTGTACCAGAAACACACAGTTAGTAGATGTCCAATCTAAAACTGACTAGAATTAGGAGGTCGTACCTATACCTAATTCGCCCCAAAGCATATTCGACCTATAATGCATAAGTGTGCCTATTCTCTGCTTCCTCACTATCAAAGTTCGGTGAGACGGCAAATCCGACATGACCGATGAGAGGTCAGACATAGGACGACAGACGTGTTGTCGGGCTTTCCGAAGCACGGGCGTGCCAACTTTCTGTTTCCGAGCTTAGTAAGTAGGTACCAAAACAGTTTCTACACCGAAACCTCAGAAAATAGGTACATACCAGAAACACCATATTAATCAATTTTAAAAGCTTAATATGCATAAATAACTAATAATATAATTTAACTGCCTCGTTGGTCTATTGGTAGCAAGTGCTGCGTTAGGACCGAGAGGTCCCCGGTTCGAGTCTGGGGTCGGGCAAAATTTGTGTGAGTTTTTCTGTAATGAAATTACTCAGCCCGGAGTTAGGAAGTTGGCGGTTGAACGCCCGTGCCTCGGGTCGCACGTTAAGCCGGTGGTCCTGCGCCCGATCTCTCATCGGTCATGTCGGATTGCCGTCTCACCGAATTATGAGAGTAAGGGAATAGAGAGTGCACTTGTGTTTGCGCGCACACTTGTGCACTATAATATGTCCTGCGCACTTGGCTGATCTCAATTGAGATCGGCCGCCATGGCTGAAACCGGTCGGACGCCTTATGCATAAATAGTTACCTAATTTAGACATATTGTAAGGATTAAGTTATAAAACCAAGACGCTCTATCTATTTAATCGTACCTAGATAGGTAGGTAGATACATGAAAAACTGGGGCGAGCGGCGGGTCACAGCAAGTAATGATAATGAAAGTAGATAACTACTTTAAATAATTTATCATTTGTAAAATAGATAACAAATGTACCTAGTTAAAGTAAAGTAATTTAACATTCAATGGTTTACAACATTTTAAGTACTTAAAAACAAGATTCCAGTCACACTTAGATAGACGGCCCGTTTTCCAAAACGGATGAGAAGAATACATCTTAGAAAACCAATCACTCCGTTTAAATCAGATTCGGAGAAAACATTTGAAAACAGAGAAGATACGTCACCATACAGAACAATAGTTACTTTGGCAGTGAACTACCGACGGTCGGTGAGGTTTTGGAACGCTCGCTTCTGTGATAGTTTATTATACCCTCAGGAGAATAAAACAAAATTTTTAAACAACTAAGTCGGTACGCCCAAAAAAATCATTCAGGGAGAGAGTACATCATACTACAATTAAAAACTTAAAAGTTCTAAATACGCGTTTACATAATATGATTATTTGAAGTATTCGCACAGCGTTATCTGTACCTACAGCGATATACCTACATGCGGTTAATTACATACTAACTTGATTTTAGTAAAAGATATTACTAATCCTACAAAATAAGTCAATGGATTATTTCTAAAGATAAACATAAGAGTACAGTAATGTACCTACTTAGCACCTTTTTCGTTTTATTTTGCTAATTGGTATTATAGTTTGGGTAGGTACACATTATTATTATATTATTAAAGTATTCACCCTAGTTGAGGTTAGGCCCGTGCCCCAGCAGTGGGGATGTATATGGGTTGATGATGATGATGAAAGTATTAACCATATCATAACCTTTAGTTTAGTACCTTTTAGTGAATCCAAAGTGGTACCTGTCCTTATTGGTTTAGGTAAATTAGGCGGGTTTTGGAGATATTTTTAGTAGGTGGAAATTAAACAGCAGTGGATCAGTAAAACTAGTTTCTTTGACTTAAGGCAAAAAGGTTAAGAAACTGTAACTAAGTCTTCAATCAAAATATGAAATAAACAAAAATTTGCACATATTATGCATGCATAAAGACAGAATCTTTATAAAACCCAATAATATGGTCCTAAAAATTGCCCACAAACCATTTTGCCATCAATGAGATAATGAAATAAATTCTATAATTCTTTTTAATATTATTCTAGGTTCACTTTCATGATAATATCTATAGGTACTATATTTAGTAATAATTTTAATTTAGTAACAAAAATAAAAGACATTTTAACTAAAAGAAATAATATATTATGGTTTAAAGTGTAAGTGACACTGTTATCACAGGATTAACATGGTTGTAACAGTAACAATTATAAACCATTACATCCCTAGTCGTCCCAGTTGACTTGGTGACCATCATGCCACACAAATGTACCTTTGAGGGTCTGCGGAGCCTCTAGTGCCAGGTACAATGGAGCTTTAGCACCTCTCTCAGGAGTAAAGTCACCCATGCCTTTTGTCATATCAGTCTTTACAAATCCAGGATGAACACAATTTATTGAAATATCTTTTCCCTGCTCATTAAACTGTCTCTGTTGCACAAACGTCAATGCAGATACTGCCACTTTTGACACTTTGTAATCTCCGTAGTGCCCTGCAAATGACACAAAAGTACTTTTCCCATTTTTAGCTGCCTGCAAGAAATCATTTACAAATTGCACAATTTCTTCAACATTAAGATCATCTTTCGCTAATGTATCAAGCCACACTTGTTTCCTTATGTTTGATAATAGGCCCCAGTCACTGGTCAGGTTAATGATTCGTGCAGAAGAATTTAGAAGCGGATACAATATTTTTGATATTGTCAACAAGCTCATAAAGTTCGTATCAATCAGTTTCTTGGCATCTTCATACGACGAAACCGATTTATCAAAGTCGAGAATACCGGCGTTGTTGACCAAAACATCTATCCCAGAATGCTGACTCGAAATGAATGCTGCAAAAGCTTGAACACTTTCTTCACTAGTAACATCTAAGGAATGGAACACTGGATGAAGGCCCTGTTCTTCTAATTTCTTTACAGCTTCTCGACCTCTTTCTTCGTTTCTAGCTGTGAGGTACACAGTCCCATTAAATTTTCGACATAGTCCTTTCACGATTTCTAACCCAATACCTCTGTTACCTCCCGTTACTACTGCTACTTTGGTTGCCATTTTGTACATAAAATTTAGATTTAAATTACGTAGAAAATACTACGCTGTAAAAATAAATAATTTATTTTATCTCCGAATCTAGTGACATTCCCTCCTCCCGGTCATTTTTGACAGTTTACTTTTTAAATGTCAATCTCAAAACAAGAGAAAGAAAACTAAGGCTTAGAAAGCTACTAGGAAAAAGTGGTTAAAAATAGTGCAAGTTTTACATAAAAATAAAACTTGTATTATTTAGCAGAGACGATGCACAGCATCTGTGAGAGTGCGTCCTCTTCCGGTCAGCAATTTATGGGCGATCAAAGCGCCCTCTATATTGAAATATCTTGATTATTTTAGTAGTTAAATTCACTTACTTCCGTTTGGCGCCATTTTTAGTCACCTTAATGGGTCTCGTGCCGAGGATCCTCATAGCAGTCTCTCACCAGGAGACCTTAATGGGATGCTGTGCATCGTCTCTGCTAAATAATACAAGTTTTATTTTTATGTAAAACTTGCACTATTATTCGGCATGTGACGATGCACAGCATCTGTGAGAGACGTGTTTATTAGCTCCTGGTGACTTACCCGATGACGCTATGTGATAGGAATCAAATAGAAGTACCTGAAACATAACTATTGTAATATGTTGTCTTGAAACGTTGAATTAAATCTTCATTACAACTATTACGAAGTCAATTAAACAATATAAATTAATATATGTTTGTTAATCACAAGCTTATGATGCACAATGTATAAAAATTATAGGTGTTTATTCAAATTTACTGGTTGGAAATTTGGTAAAAAGCATCTGATGAAATATCAGCATTACTTTTCTCTTTTATTTGTTTCAAATAAAATCTTGAAAGTATATTCACTAATAACCTCGTGAAAAGCAAGGCTGATAGGCAAATTATCCCACCAATTTGATGATGTTATAGCGAAGCACACACTACCTAGAAATGCCATTATGCCGGCGTCTAAAATACGACTTTTACCCTTTGGAATACCATTAATAGATATCGGCAATATTACATCCAGCTGTCCTTCTCTGCTCGCTCGCCGACGGATTGCTCCAGCTATACTGTAACAGTTTTTGAGCAATAAAGTTAGTACATAACGCAGATATTGTTAATTTTTTGGATCAATTCAAAACAGTGCCAAGTCATAATTACATCATTTGACCTGATGCTAAAATTAAATTACCTGCCAATTTACTTTATACCTCAACAAGCTTATGAGTACGTAAGTGTACTTAAACCAGGAAACTAAGAAATCGAATGGAGATGTGCAATCTACCACATATGGGTGTTTAGGGTCATGATTACGAGATTGTTTATCATTGAATCCAACGCAACCAAGCTGTTGTACAAATCCAGTGTATATGTACTCCGTCCAGCCTCGTTTTAGAAGAGATTATTCAGCTTCTGTCCAGCCTCTGATGGTGTCTGCCCACCACCAAGTTACCATATGAAAAACTTCATGTCGTGTGTAGGTAGGTACTTTACTCATGGACTGAGCTACAGTCATATGCCGGGAAGCCAGAATTCATTTTTCCAGTGGTGCTACATGTAGTTGTGTCCGATGCCGTATTAAGGTAATACAGTACCACAAACGAGTATCACGGACGATGGTGGAAATAGCCATGCTTGAATGTCCAAATTCTTCTAAAAGCTTTACAACAAACCCGAGAGGTAATTTTCAAATCTAATTTGAATACACGAGTTACTATACCACTACTTTTGACAATTTTAGAAGCAAATATAGCCGGGTCACCGTATTTCTACAGTGTAATAATGGACACCACAGATTCAGACGCCATTCCGCAGCTTATTTGCCTTGTAACAGACGGTCGGCTATCTGAATGAAGCGGTCAGGTATGTGACCGGATTAAGAAAATTATAGGAGGGAAGAAGTGAGAAATATGTTCCATTGGCCTAGAAGGCGCTAATAGGTGTTTCAGGTCGAGCAGATGGCTAGAGTTAAGGGCATCCCCTCCCCCTCTTAGTTTTGGGAGACTGATTTAAAAATTACTTACGCAGTTTTTTAAATGATTTCATATCGAAATGACAGCTTGTCTGGTCTAGGGTTCAGTTTCGCGACACTTCAGTCGGATTCGTCTAGTTAGGCGTATAAGGCGTCCTTTGTCAGAAAATATTAAACAGGAATCTCGTATGGAGGTTTCCTTAAAAGACCTTGCCTTGCGGTCTTAAGCCACGATTTTATATGCGCACTCATTTCTGATATGAAGGCAAATTCTTGACCGACTGTTATCGCATCAAGAGAATGAGATATATGGAATCCCGCATTTTCTTTCAGAGTTACAAAGCTGGCAAAATTTACTAATTGTATGGCCACAATTTGCTGGCGCAATTACATATGCATCTAGTAAGGTAGGCAGGACCTCGCTAATAAACGAGTATATCTTTTAATAATTGTATTGGACATTTAAACATACGGTCATCTGACCCCAAACTAAACAATTAGTTATGAATACATATATACACGACACACGTGCATGCATATTTACCCTTCAGATACTTCAGACGCTCGATGAAACTAATGTAGCTCACTTAAATGTTTGTCCCGGGTGGGGATCGAACCCACGACTCTTGGAACCACTGGTCACTAACCACTGATCCACTGAGTCATGTCACATATATGTTTGCGGAAGAACTTATGACTTTCCTTCCAAAACCTAGGTACTCTTATGTCCTGGGTCCAATTAAGGACTTTTTGATATCGATAGTTCAATCTAATTGCTGTAGGAGGAGAACATAAGTCACTAACATAAGTCACACAACATAATTCACATGAAAATATTGTTCTCACCTGCTTAACGATTAAACTGAACCGTTTTGACATTAAATTATGTACTTGACCACTTACTATTATATGAATACCCTCATACCTTCGTTTCAAAGTATCCGAGCCACCCAGTAATTAACTGTTGCAATGATTTTGGTACGCAGGATAGGCCAAAGGGTAGGCTGTTCACCAGAAGGTTCGTCTTTGATATAAACCTGCGATGACTTTTCGTTATCGACACGTGGAACTATAATTTTTCCCATCAAATAGTTTGCTTAGAGGTTTTCCGGAATTTGGTGATGCGAAGATAGTTCAACTTTCTTTAGTACAATGTATTAACTGTGGAGTTAATAATATTGGTCTTTCGGAACCATCGCTCTTTGTGCGGATAACATGAATGAGAAGAACCTCATTGATTCTCCTTGGGCTTCTCGAGAACCTTTTGTTCTAAGAGGGTTTTGATTTGTCTGCTCATTTCTGTACATTGTCAGGTCCTGAGACGCAGTAAAAGCTCTGTGTTGCAAGACAAGCACAGGCTTGGGGGTAAATGGCAGACACATCCCCAGAATCATTTTCTAGTTGGCCTACGGAGCCAGATATGCCTGCCACTGCCTCTGATACGCTCGGGAGGCAGCCCCCTCTCTGAAACACTGTAGATTGCTCTGTGTTGGTAAGACAAGCACAGGCTTGGAGGTAAATGGCAGACGCTTTCCCAGCATCATTTTCAGGTTGGCCTTCAGAGCCAGATATGCCAGCCGCTGCCTCCGATACGCTCGGAGGCAGCCCCCTTTTCTGCAACGCCGTATATAGCTCTGTGTAGGTTGATGAGACAAGCACAGGCTTGGAGGTGAATGGCAGACGCTTCCCCGACATCATTTTCAGGTTGGCCTTCGGAGCTTCATACGCCTGCTACTGCCCACGATACGCTCGTAGACAGCCTCCAGGAATGGGTCGAAACCCATTGAGGTATGAGGTATATTTTGATTTGGTTTAGGTATTTATAAGTGGTAAAAAAAAAACATTATTAATGAACAATTACATAATGTGGCTTCGGTGAGATTTAGAAGATACTCGTCACCGAGAACAGGAACGTTAAACCGGTGTTGTATCCACTGATCCATTCTATTTGTGTTTGTATGCGAGAGCTCTTATCTAGTGAGGCATCTCCATTTAACAAAAAGTAAAGATAAGTAAAGTGTATAGTTAAGTATAAAACAAAGAGAGTGACCTTACGGCTACGTAGACGTTGCCTCTCATACATATATAGACATACAAAAAATCACGCCTTTTTCCCCGAAGGGTAGGCTGAGATCATGAAGACGTTGCCTCTCATGAACTGACGTAGTTCATCGTTAATGCAACGTTCCACAAAATCTGGTTGTGGACATAAGGTTACAAATTTACGAATAACGTACCTCCTTCCAGTTTTTATGATATTAGCTTAATTTATAGAGCATTTTAGGTTTTCGATGCTATTTTAACTTCCCCAATGTTGGTTGTGGGTTATTTAAGTTTATAGCAAAAGGTAGTTATAAAAAAAAAAAAAATTATAATAAAAATAATTTTTGGAATGTTCGACCGTGAGCGATTCGTTATTTTTGGTTGGGAGTACCTTATTCAAAACGTGCATTAACAATTTGTTAAAACATTGTTTATTCAAACAAATCAATCATTATATCCAAAACAAGGTTGAAATTTCAACACTCGAACGTACCTTGTTTTGGTGTCTTACTTTGTATTTTTGTGCCACCGTTGCGCAGCTTAAGAACCTACACGCAGGTCATCGCATGCCTCCTTCGAGGGAGACGGCGGCGGCGTGGTCTTCATTGACCACCATCAATACACTTTCTATCACTTGATTCACTTTTTCCCGTTTTACAAACACTTCTTACTAGTGAATTAAGGATAAGCGGATTATATATTTAAATTAAAACAACTTTCGGGAACGATTTAAGCAGAGTTTCTGCTTATGATATTGCTAACACGAAAGTTGAAGACGCTATGAGGATCCTCGGCACGAGACCCATTAAGGTGACTAAAAATGGCGCCAAACGGAAGTAAGTGAATTTAACTACTAAAATAATCAAGATATTTCAATATAGAGGGCGCTTTGATCGCCCATAAATTGCTGACCGGAAGAGGACGCACTCTCACAGATGCTGTGCATCGTCACATGCCGAATAATATTTGAGTTCTACAGCCACTGAATATGTTATTTGAATCGAATACAAAATAAATAGATACATAATGGCATACAAAAGTGTGAATATAATATACCGCAAGCGTCTTTAAACACCTATACTAATTATTATTAGAAACGCACGACTGATTTGTAGTCTTTTTCAGCTAAGATGATCCCTGTGACACATCGATTTTGACAATTGTAGAGATGTCCTACAATGAAATATTTTCGATTATTTCTGGTAATCGATAATATTTTGTAAAGAAATAAAATCAATATTATTAAACTACCAAAATTTCAAGCATGATTTGTCTTTATGTATTATAGTGAAAGTTTATTGTACATATATGTATGCTTTACATAGTGCTATTCTGTAAAGTGAAATAATAAGAAGAGACTAAATTTTTCATTCAGTATTTGAAAAATCACTGTCAGAAGAATCGCTTGATGAGTCGCCGTCCCGTAAATTTATTACAAGTTGGTCTTTCCAGTCCTCTAATATGGTACTTTTAGTCTTTTCGACTATTTTCGTTCAATTTTCACGAGTGACTGAAGCGATCGTCAAGTGATCGCGTAATTGCACCCGATTATGTCAGTCCCAGCTCTATGCTCTTACTACGTTCCGTTCTACGTATACGAAATGCATAGGTACTTTTTTTAAAAATCCTATTACATTAAATTAAACTAAACTATACTGTTTTTCTTTTAATAATTTAAAACTATTTATTTTAATATTTTTCCTAATGACGCCACAATAAAAAGAAAAAAGTGTGCAATAAAATTATTCTCGTTTGTCGAACGTAAAATGCGTGATTTAGAACACAATGAAGTGTCACAGGGATCATCTTAGCTGAAAAAGACTATAAAATAATAATATTTTAGAATTTTAATAAATAGACATTTCCAAAATAATTTTATATTTCAAAGAGTTTTTAATTGAACCCTCCTAGAATTTGGATAATTAATTAATTGGAAAGTCCTTTCAAAATTCGGCCTTTACAGAACGATATAATAGATTTTAACTCTTGATTTAAATGGTCTTCTCTTGTATTAATGCTCTTGTATTAAGCAGTTTGCGTAAGACTTCCATAAATAATATGTAATTAGAATACAATAGAATAAATGTTAATTTAGCATAAATTATGACAGGGTTCTATGAGGCAACTTCTTTACAGAAGATTCATCATAAA
The DNA here is from genome assembly GCA_039566165.1 of Maruca vitrata. Classification (NCBI taxonomy): domain Eukaryota; kingdom Metazoa; phylum Arthropoda; class Insecta; order Lepidoptera; family Crambidae; genus Maruca; species Maruca vitrata. Next base: position 11,353,057 of record CM076916.1, on the reverse strand, counting down.
AGGAATGCATTCAGATTTTCAGAACCAGCCTGTCCTCTTCACCCATTTGAATTTAGACAAGCCATAATCATACATTAGTATATACTTTTTAGTTAATTAATACAAAAACAATATAATGATCAATTTATATTTATTGTTAAGACATTTAAGTGCCTATTTTAGGATTTTTTAGGACTTAAATGAGTAAATTTATATAAATAAATGTTGAGAGTATGAGTCAATCAGTACAAAATCATTAGATAAAGTCAAACAAATGTAAAACCAGAAAATAAACTGTTTACATTATATCCAATTTCACTGGTGCATTTTTTGTGCAAATCAAAATAACATCCTGGGTTTAATTTTCATTCACGCAAAGCATAACAATAATACTTACTACCTTAAGTTAAAATATAATTACAAAATCAATCATAGCTAAATGCAATAATGCCTAATTTATATACATGCAATGTAGGAAAACAGTATGCGAGTTGTTCGTCCATCATATCTACAACCATATGATTCTGAGCTTAATATAAAGAATTTAATCAATTTTCACAGCTCCGTAAATCTTCCTTATAAAATTGTATGCAGCAAAAAATCCAATTGTACCAGTCAAGAGCCAGAAAGTCAACACCATTAGACCTGAAAAAAGTTTATCCAGTTGAATTATTAAAATTCAAACTAAATATCATATGAATAAACCCATTAAAGTTACGTCATAAATCAAGAAACCTGTGTAGCCGATGTAGAGGAGTGTAGGTATAAATTCAGTTATATCCAGTTTAGTGAAAAAGTAAAATATTGAATATATTAAAATATAAACTGCAGATCCTCCAGATACAATAAAACTCTTCCACCACCAATGGTAGTCCTGAAAAATAAGTATAAGACATCAATATAATTTCATTTCAATGTACCTAGAACAGTTAGTTTATTAAAGTATAAAATACTAATGTTAACTTTACCTCGCCACATAATTGAAAGTAGACCATAACAATCGAAATTTGTGATACCGACATCACCAAAATGCAAAATACAAGGAAAAGGAAACCAAATAGATAATAGAATTGGTTTTCCCATAATGCATTAAATATGAAGAACAATTCAATAAAGACAGCTCCAAATGGAAGTATACCAGCCATCAGTATGCTGAAACATACATGTATAATTAATGATGTATCACAAACATTTCTGATTTGATATATTGAAATTATGTATTTGATATTAAAAACAGCTTTCTTAAATAATATCATAATTAACCTCTAACCCAAAAAAATATCAGAAATTTATATAATTCAAGGTGATTTAGTTTAGAAAAATCTTACCATATGAATATATTCATGTACCAAACTTGTTCAGGTACTTTTCTTGGAATGAAATTAGTCCTTACAGGATGTTGAAATGGTTGTTTTCGAATGCCAAAATAATAGCCCAAATACACTAATGGCAGTGATATACAAAACCATAGGCATAATAAAGCCATCATAGTAGAAAAAGGTACTGCCCCACTGGAATGTTTGCCCATTATAAAGAAGTTCAAGAAGAAACATGTGCCAAAAACAATAGCTGGATAGATGGTGGCTGTTAGGAATGCAGCTTGTTTCCATTGTTTTCCCTTCATAGTAGTATACAAACGAGCTGAATAATAACCAGCTATAAGGCCCATGAATACATAAAGAAAAATAGCAGCAGTCATTAGCGCCCCTCGGCTCGCTGGTGATAGCATACCCAACATAGCTATAACTGTAACAAAAATAATAATTTTTAACAGATATGTCATATTTTTCAATTTGTAATTTATTAAAACAAAATAATTTCAGACAAAATAATGAAAGATAGGAGCAGATGTCAATAAGACTTACAAATTGTGATCAATGCCATTAGATACACTTGTATACCACTTCCAATTACAGCAGCAAAGAGCATCCTCTTCGGTGGTGGGCGGAACACATCACCATGCACTAACTTCCAACCAGTTTCCTCCATCATGTCATCTATAGTCTCATCAGAATTGTAGCGAGCTATATCTCGCCTTAGTGTTCTTACCATGATCATTGTCAGTATTCCTGTAAAATTAATATAAAATATTTACAATTTCTAAAAGCACATACTAATCCTAGAAGGCACTTATAATTACATAATACAATATATCAATCTTGATTGACAAAGACAGGAATATCTTTAAAACAGGGCACTGCCATGATTTTTTGTGCAAATGTAAAAAAGTTTATGACCGACAATGACAAATACCACACTATTAATTATAGTTAAAAATTTGTTATTTGAAAAAATAATGATGTTTAAAGCAGTGATCTCTACAAGCTCTGTCTTCTTCAACCACAAAGCAATATAAATTGTTACATACCTGATAAGAAAAACAGAACAACAATGGAATTTACAATGGAAAACCAATGTATTTGGACATCTTTCATTCCCAAGTATATGTCCCACCTGGAAGCCCAACTAATTTCAGATTCTCCCCATTCTATTGAGTAAGTGAAGAACAATTTTGTACCAGTGTCCTCATTGACAAGCTGTGGTTTTGGATCAGATTGGAACTGGCATCCATATTCATCCAAAAAGGTTATTTCATCTTTGTCAATGGAAAGAGTCTCAACTTCAAATCCTACTACTCTGTATGAATCCCTGAAAATCAATGATTGTTAAAAGAATTTAAAATACATAAAAAATTATTATAGGTACTAAAACCTAGAATTATACTTACTGACTATGCTTGTGATATTTCAGTAATAGCTTCAGGTGATTATTGATGTATGCTTTGCCTTTTGACATAAACCCAAGTCTATATCCCTGTTCAATGGTTCTTTCAGATGTATCTATATTTATCACCCTAGTAGCCACAGGTAAGTTATCCACCAACCTATTAAAAATAATGAATGTTTATCTGTACATAGACTTGATATTAAAATAGTTTAAGATAATAATATAGTTTTACTACTTACAAATGCACAAAGTACTCATGTTCAATACGACTGGCAACTTTTTCTGATTCCTCTACACTCCAGTTAATAGGATCGTTTTTCTTATGGCATAACAACCTACATTTTATGTTCTCCGCCATGTGCACTTCATATGGAGTATTTACTATACGATCCCCACGTAATACTTCACCCAAATTTTCAGATTTATAAACAAATGTCCCATTCTTGGGTAAGCATAATGGCAAAGAATAATACTCGTATGGTAACTGTGTATGTATGCTAGTCATTTTTACAGCTTTAACTTCGATTCTTTGGCCTTTTTTAAACTCCACTGGAGCCACTCCAGGGACATAGAATCCATTGCTATGTATTATTGAGCTGGTAATTATGATACACTGGAAAATAGCCTAAAAAAGAAAATAACGTAAATGTCACACTGCTAGATCATACAGGAATCATAGGAATAGTATTACTGTTAGACAAACTTACTCTTAACATATTTGCTTATCAACTTTTACTGAAAAAAATGAAAAGAAATGCGATATAAACCATTTTCTTTTTATCGACTGCTTGCTTGCTTGTTTAGCGAGATTGACAGCTGACTGATGACAGATAGACAGATTTATTTTTAAATTTTACGTCCGGCTATTTGGTTAGCAAGATGTTTTTATTGATTTATCTTGGATGGTATATATAGTTTTAAGATTTTACATTAACTGGTTCAGTCTGAATGGTAAACACATAACACTACAGCATTCTCCAAAAAGCTTGCTTGAATATTAATAAATAGGTATGCTTATTATTTTATGAAAAAAAAATTTCTTCTCTGTGTGAACAGTCATAGTACGTACAATCTATACTATAATATTATAAAGCTGAAGAGTTCGTTTGTTTGTTTGAACGCGCTAATCTCAGGAATAAAACGTAGTGATTATATTCTCTTTGCTCAGGAACTACTGGTTCGATTTGAAAAAATCTTTTTGCGTTGTATAGACCATTTATCGAGGAAGGCTTTAGGCTATATAACATCACGCTGCGACCAATAGGAGCAAAGATACAATGGAAAATGTGTAAAAAACGGGGGAAACGCGAACGAAGTCGCTGGCACAGCTAGTATAACATACTTCGAATGTAATAAGTGGGCCAGTAAGTAATTTAATAAAGTGTGAAATAACATTAAAGAGTTTAGCCGATTAAATTAAAATTTTTAAGGCATTACAATTAATCCTGTGTGATCGAAGGTAATTTGTTAGTGTTCTTTGACCTAATAGAAATTTTATATAAAATAAATAAGTTTCTAGTAACTCGTTTTATAAGTTATATTTCAGCTTTTTTTCGTTCAAATCCATACTAAGTTAATATACGGTAATAAAGTAATATTTCATATCTTCTCAATGAAGTTTTAGTAAAAGAGATCAGAAGAGAAGAACGATGGTATATTGAAAGTAAACTGTTTCAGTTAATAACAATCAAAGATAAACTAAAATAAAATATTGTAATAAAATAAAATATATAATGATACATAGACAAAGCTGTAATGGCTAGATCTCTTTGCCTACCGAGAATGGGAGAACCGACCGTGATCCATAACAATACTAAAAAAATCTAAAAGTGTCGGACTGACGGGCCTCAGTACCGACTGCGTCTTTTTGTTTTATTTTGGTGTTCTCTAAGATTTTTTCTGATTGATCGAACGACAAATCAAATGCATGCACCAAAGAACTATACATACTTGTTTTATACAAAATCTAAAACTTTTTACTGCTCTACTTAAGCGCAGTTAATTTACAAGTGTACTTTGAGGTTAGATACGAACATGGTACAGGTAATCATTATTTTCTTATTATACTAGCTTTAAATTATTTGTTGATTAATATTTATTCATGTGTTTGTGTTGTGCGTGAAATAAAGTATTTTATGTTTTTTTAGGCAGCCGAAGAAATAGAGCAACCGGATTTACCTCAGGCGGTTAAGCTTCTAAAAGAGATGAATATGAATATACAACAGGTGACGCAGCTCGTAGATAATATGTTAGTCAGAGTAAAAACGGGCGAGATGACTACAGACAAAGGTTTAAGTTTCCTGGAAATGAAATATCAAATGCTTCTTAGCTATTTAATAAATCTTACATATATTGTACTTAGAAAATGTTCAGGGGAAAAAATTGAGACAGATCCGTCAATTGACAGACTCATTGAAATCAGGACAGTATTAGAAAAAATTAGACCCATTGACTCAAAACTGAAATACCAAATAGACAAACTGGTCAAAACAGCAGTTGTAGGTTCAATGTCTGAAGATGATCCCCAGTCATATCATGCTAACCCAGCTAATCTAGTTAGTAAAATTGAAAACACTGATGATGAATCCTCTGGCAGTTCTGATGAAGATTTTAAGAAAGAAAAGAGTAACAAATCTAACATTTATGTCCCTCCAAAACTAGCAGCTGTTCACTATGATGAGAGTATATCTAGAAGTGAAAGTGAAAAGAAAAACAAAGAGAAATCCAAAAAGCAATTCCTGAACTCAAATGTAATGAGAGAGCTTCGTGATGAGTATTCAGAAGCCCCTCTCGAAGTCAGTTCAAGTAATCAAGCTAAACAATCTATATCCAAGTATGAGCAAGAAAAGACAGAATATGAAGAAAATTACTTAACTCGTCTTTCAGTCACAAAAGCAGAAAAAAATCGTAGGAGAAAGCTGACAACTGTAGGAGTGTTAGCTGATGAAGTAATAGGGCATAGCTCTGCCCGAAAACATAAGATAAAGTCTAAAAAAGGAAAAGGTTTTAAGAGGAGGCGTACTCACTAGGTAATTTTTTTATGCTAGTGAGTACACATTTGATTAGTAACAACTATGCACTTACATAATAGAATCTTGTTACCCAAAAGTGGATATTAATAAAATTTATAAACAAACTTGGAAACATAGTACAACAAATCTTCTTCTAAAATCTTGATAATCATAAATATAAAATGCTACACAGTTTATAAATGTTTCAAGATAAGAAAAATAAATGAAAATATTAATTATAAACCTACTTGTGAGCCATTCCTCCAGTATTTGTCCAATTTAATATCTTTGAATATTTGCTCTGAACAGTTTGAAGTGGTTCAAAGTTATGAAAATGTGGAAGTGAGAAAATTGTTACAATTGTTAAAATAAAACAACACCATAAATAATAGATTAACCCTAATCTTTCATTTGTCAAGAGCAAATAAGCAAAGTTTAGCCAATACAATATTACTTTCAGTTAATAACTTTCCATTTTGTTAAACTTATAAAATTGATATTTAATTGAGAATATTTTGGATCATGTTTTCTACAACGAAAATGTTTATTCTAGAAATTTATGTTTGTTTTTGTGTTTAAAAGTAATATCTTAATTTCGATGGTAAGAAGGTTAAGTTTTTAGGGTTCCGTAGCCAAAATGGCAAAAACGGAACCCTTATAGTTTCGTCATGTCCGTCTGTCCGTCTGTCCGTCTGTCCGTCTGTCCGTCTGTCACAGCCGATTTACTCGGAAACTATAAGTACTACAGTGATGAAATTTGATGGGAATATGTGTTGTATGAACCGCTACAAAAATATGACACTAAATAGTAAAAAAAAGAATTGGGGGTGGGGCCCCCCATACATGTAACTGAGGGATGAAATTTTTTTTTTCGATGTACATACCCGTGTGGGGTATCAATGGAAAGGTCTTTTAAAATGATATAAAGTTTTCTAAAAAACATTTTTCTTAAAGTGAACGGTTTTGAGATATCAGCTCTCAAAGTCGTAAAAGTATGTCCCCCCTCTATTTTTATAACTACGGGGTATAAAATTCTAAAAAAAATAGAGGTGATGCATGCTAATTAACTCTTTCAACGATTTTTGGTTTGATCAAAGTATCTCTTATAGTTTTTGAGATAGGTTGATTTTTATTATATTTGCTGCTACGGAACCCTTTGTGCGCGAGCCCGACTCGCACTTGGCCGGTTTTTTTAATTGGTGTTATTTTGTGGAGCTTTGATGTTTATGTGTAAAGTACAAAATAATGCAATTAGCATTGAAAGCATGAAAGGTAACTATTTAATCTATTATAGTTATCTAAAGCTCTACAAAATTACTGTCTATGACAAAAACAATGTATTACGTTGATTTTTTGTTTATTTTTCTTAGTTATTTTTTACTTCTAATTTTTAACATTATGAGTTTGCAAATAAATCAATTAAATTAATTATGGTTATCATTGGTGTCCAAGGACTTTTTGAGTGTTGGGAAATCTTGAAGGCATGTAGCAGGATCGAAGGACTGATACCGGAACAGTCGCAATTGCCGAATGTGCCCGATAGGCGTGTGCGTGTCCAGGCACTGGTAGTCGCCCCGGGGAGGGGCAGTCCCGTGGTTGTGTGTCAAGTCCGATCTAATCACCCGGTTCAGTAGCCAAGGCGGAGTTGACATCATCAGCTGAAATTGTGAACAATTGTTAGAATGCATGGTAAGAATTACGTAACTATATATAAATCCCTTATAACGCGCCTATTTAATCCGAATAGCAATTGCTGTACTCTCATCCAATTATGAAGTCGTTTTTGACAGATGTGAATTTGAATAAGAATTTGCCCGCCAACCTGACGTCAGGATGGCGGGCGGCTCACCGTAAAGTAACGGTCGCTACGCGTACGAGAACGTACAATTTTTCATATCTTAGTACAAAAACGTACATTTTTATACATTATTTGTGATTTATTTGGAAGTCATACGTCCGCCATCCTGATGGATACAAGTAAATTGCAGTAATGCAATACATTTCACTTTTAGAGTTATTTGAATGTTATAATTTTTTTTACACGATCAAGAATAGAATATTATATTATTACCGGTTTAGCAATAGCTGGGTAAGGATTCCTGTAATCATCTTGTTGATTTGAAAGATAATCCATTACTCCGAAATCCGCTGGTAATTGAGCTAAGTCGGCATTTTTCATTAATTTGTTCCGGCCTGGGGTGCTGGGTATTCATGGAAAAGTTAATGAAATCGTTATAAAAATAATAATTCTATTCTTTTCTATTTATTAGTCGCGTCTCGGAGGTCCAGGTGGAGTGACGATCTGAACAGGGTGGCTGGCGGCAGGATGCCAGTAGCCAAAATTAGATGGGAGTGCCGAGCATTTAGGGTGGCCTGCGTCTAGCAGTGGACTATGATAGCCTGATACGGAAATAATTAGTCTTAAAATAACGTGGCAATGGAAACGGGGACTTACTCGGTGCAGGGATAAGAAGTAAAATTCACCAAAGGCTTGAACGAGTAAATGGGATCGGTTTTAGTGAACACCTGTGCAAGCATATGGCGAGTTTCAGTCATCCTGACGCCTTGGTCCTCGCTGCCCCATCTCACGTACGTGCTCACGTGGTTGCTCAGGTTATCCCGGTAAACATAGTTATCCTTCGTTTCGGCATGTATAGCGAAATCCCAATTTTCAACTTTAGTCTTTGGACCGTACGTGTTCTTCGAAAACAATATCTGTTGAGGCTTTTTGGCCATGGGGTTTTTGGTCCGCATTATGATAAAATTTAGTAGCAAGCCTCCGTAAGTTGATACAAAATGAATGAAACTTGTAATAGGGTAGGTAGGTAATGTAAAATATTTTTATCAAGACTAGCGAAAACTATCAATACAAATAATTAATGTTTTGACGTATTTGTCATAGTTATTGTTTATTTCACGTTTGAAAATTAGGTTTGCTTCGATAGGTGTAGGTTTTATTCTCAAAAAATATTTTTTATTTAGGTATGTTGGGTCCTACACCCGTAGGTAAATGATTATAATGTTTATGACCTGTAACATCAATCGGTAGTAGGTTCTTCCGCCACTAATATCATTTGGACTTTGGTGCAGCATGTGAAGGCGCGTGCACCATGGTTTCGGAGAACTTTTCGCGCCATCGTATCTCTTCATCTTTTACTCTGATACTCTCTTCGGCACAAGCTATAAAAGCCTCGAAAAATTCGAAAAAAGTTATTTGTATATCAAGGTCCATTATTTTGTTCTTTTCGCACAGTTGTGGAAATATGTTTGAAAATATCTTGATTATCGCTCTACTAGATAAGTTCCCAAAATTGAAAAGCTTTAGTTCTCCATAACCTTCTTCAGCATCATAATCACAATCGGGGTTCAAAATCTCATCTGAAAAACAACATAGGTAGGTATAATGTCACAATTAGTATAGGTACTGCAGCGGCCAGAGCTGCCATGTGCGTGTTATGGGATCGGTCGACCCCCCACCTGTCTTCATCCAGGACAAACAGTAGGTAATAGGTAGGTGTCTTGAAATATGCAATGTGGTGAGTAATATTATAAACGTTTTTGTTTGTTTTGCGTCTGCTTTTGTTTATTTTCTTTCATAGAATAATAATAAAATGAACTTGTAGGTAACTAATTGTGGTTTATGGGTGGGTGGATTCTGGTTCCGATGTCAGTGACAAATGTTTCATGAGTACCTAAAGGAAAAAGGCACATGGCTGTCCATTAATTTAAAATAGCTACAGACTAACCTGAAACGAAATTCATTTCGTCTCCGAATATATAAACATTTTTGCCAAGGGGTAAGCATTCATCTGGAGTGTCAACGAGCGGCGGCTGAGGGTAGTCCGTGTAGTGCGGCGCGCAGCGGGCCGCGCGCAAGAAGTCGCGCACCGTGTGCGGTTCTCCCAACGAGCGGTACAGATCGTACAGACCTTGCAGGGGAATAAATTGTGCATGACCGTTGACGAGCCGCCCTAAAAATATTGCGTTGTTTTAATTTGAAGAAATAGCAAGACCTTTAAATTATATCACGGACTTCTGCCTTCGTACACGAATTAATAAATAACGATCTAAGTAATACCTTCTCGACGACCAATGTTAGGCAATACATCCTTTTCCATGAACGTTCTCAACGCACTAGCCAAAATAGTATCCGGTTTTGGACCAGGCAACTCTCTTTTAGCATACAATTTGCTAGCTACCGATATTAAGCTGTGAATAAACTGCCAGAAATAAATCTTTTCGTAGGGGTTGTGAGGAGACTTTGAAAGCCATTGTGGATTACGATGAAACATCTTATCAATCTGAATTAATGTAAGACCTCTTTCATGAATTCTGCAATCGTAATAAAATTGCCATATATACAAACGTATAAGCACTGAAGTAAAATGAACTTCTTCAATATTGCATATGGTGGCATATTGGTAATAAATATTTTTTAGATCAGTTTCATAGCATCTTAATGATTTGCGTAGGGAGGATTCCTCGAAATCAATCAAATCTTCGACGTTTATAACCGCATTTATTTCTTCCGGTCGGTCTTCTTTGCGAGCAGCGACAGATAAGTCGACTTCTATAATTTTATTGTTTTCTATATAGTCGTTGATCATATTCGTTCTGATTTCTACTTGCTTGTCAATGTTCTTGATGGCGTCCTGTACGTGGTACAGTAGACCCACGGTGCTATCACAAATGTCGAATTTATAAGGTTCTTCAAACTGCGTTCGCTTACATTCAAGAATTGCAGTATCCTGATCCTCAGATGTCATTGGACCAATGCTATCATCAATGAACAAGTTTTTGTCTTGAAGTATCAAGCCGTTATTAGTTACAAATTTACCTACTCCATGTTTTTTGTCCTTTTTGAATTCTCCTTTGTAATATGAGCCCAGACCGAATCCTAAATTTAAAACGCCATAACCGTTTCTTTGTCCCTTAATCCATTGTCCACGATACGCGCTTATAGATGGTAAAGAAAGTGCATTATTATAATATGAATCCCATATATAGATTCCATATCCAGACATGACCCCGTTTTTCCATTCACCTCTGTAAAACTGGAAAATTTAAAGTTTCTTAGGTATTTGTTAAATGTTCGAATTATTCAAAAGCCTGCTTCATTATTACAATCCCGTAGTACTGACATCGTGATTCGGCCATATCATCAATCCTCTTCCTTCTCTCACGTATTTGTCCCATTCTCCCTTGTAACCACTGGTTTGGCAGTATTCCCGACATCCAAACCCATGACGAACGTTCTATAAATTTGAAGATTTCTGAGTAGAAATAGGTAACAATTAGGTAGTCGTAGACTTGTAGTACAAGTCTTGTGAAACAACGGAGTAGGTATGTAAGTAACTAGTTAAGCGGTTTACTAATTACTTCATAAGTACCTTGTAAGTTATGTTTCACGATATTGGTACCTAGTGCTTAGATATTATTTACGTTTCGTCGTTTTATAGTTACGTAGGTACCTATAACTGCCTAAATATTAATTAGAATTTAATTATTTTTTTTACGTTATATGTGTATAATGCAGGCATTCTATTTATATAATGCATAGGAAATGTATATTATGCCGGGATCGTTCAGACAAAGTATGACATGATATTCAATGTTTGAACTATTTTAACATATACCTGCATCTTTTGGACAGATCTGAATCGGACACGCCGAAATTAGTCCGTCTAACAAGTATTCGACATTGTAAGAACTGCGCCCAGGACCAAATTTCTCTTAAAAATGAGCTTGTAACTAAGCACCACTCTCCATCCAGAGGGAACAAAGATTTGAGATCGTTTTACTCACTTGCACCCATTCTCCGTCGTAAGAATTTTTGAACGACTCCGAATAGTAAATAACGCCCTGTCCATGCTTGGTGCCGCAGTACCAGCCGCCGGCGTACGAGCGCTGCCGCCTGGAGTCCACGTAGAGTCCCCGGCCGTGGCGCAGGTTGCCGAGGAAGTCGCCCTCGTACCAAGTGTCGTCCTTCCATTGAATCATGCCTTTGCCATTCATTTGGTTGTCTTTGAATTGCCCCTGAAGTTCACAATGCTCAGGGATTAGTACCTAAGTGCTAGAACCGGTATTGGGATTTTTATTAAAATACAACTGTATATGTCCGGGATATGTATCATGTTTCCTTGATATATCCAGTTGCCGATATTTCTGCACTGTTACAAGCGATAATATTATTAGGTACGGGTCAATTAATTTTACCTAAGATAGGTATGACCCGGTATTATTCAGTTTTCTAATGTGTAGGTAACCATGAAAGTTTAAAGTTTTAATAACCAGTATAAAACTGAAAGTGTCCTATTACGGGATATTTAGCATGTTGTTTTGTTTTAATGAGCTCCCGATATTTCGACACTGTTGCAAGCGCTATGATCACGGGTGAACTTCAGTTCAGGTTTCAGTTGTAATGTGAGTAACCATGACAGTTTAAAATTATATATTTTTAATTTATACCAAGTTACCTATGGATGTTTAGTGTAAAGATGTAAAGTTATATAAGGATACCTAGCTGCAGCAGCAGTTGCTTAGTTAGACGTACCTACCTACCCATATGAGCTAAAATATTGAATTGAATTAAATAGACAAATTATAGACACGTACCAAGTACACAGTACCGTCAGCCCACTGAAAACGACCTTCGCCATGCATGCATTTCATTGAAATAGTACCTTCATAAACGTTGCCATTTCGAAATCTAATCACAGCTCTTTCATCTGGTGAGGACCACCAAGTTTGTTGCAGTGGATCTGCCTGTTTTTATGTATAAACCGTTATTAAACAAAACTAATATAAATTAATATGGTTCCTGATATCTAATTTATATAAATAAAATAAATAAGTGATATGTTTGAGACTAGGTAGGTATAGGCACCTACCTGAGGGAGGTCCGATAATTCCAACTTTGACCTTTTCACCTTAGACGACTGCGATGGTGTTTGCTTATTAACAGCTAAAACGTGAAGCATTCGTTTTATTTGATATGAATGATGACAACTTAACTAAAACTAGCGAGAAGAGTGAACATAACCAACATTTGCTTATTTTCTTTTTACTTGCAAGGGTGAGTTCACTAGCGGTCTTTCCGAACTCCATGTTGGGCGTGCTGTCCTCAGGTTTCTGTTGCACTATAACTTCCCACGAGCTCACAATGCTGTCCAACATCGACTCGAACAACATTGTGACTAGTTCTTTCTGTACTGATCCCTTTGGGCGGGCCGCCAGCGAAGCACCCGACTCGCTGGTGAGGGGCACAGCGGAGGGGCGTGCTGTGGATACGGTCTCATACTCGGCCCTGTCCGAAGATAGACCCGGATTAACCTTCTTAGATACAATCAGGGAACTGTCGCGCCTTGTTACAGTGCGTTGAGAGTCGACGTAGTACATGACTCTAGTACGTAGGTACTCGACGATGTGTTTTATTTCAATACACGTAAGTAAATTATATTATGAAAATAATCAAACGTAATATCTGATATTCCTGCAATAATCTTGTCAAATTGATTGACAATGTCAGAAATAGACGTCGGTACCTTTTTAGGTAGGTAGGTAAGTAATAAATATTATGGTACATTAGCACTTTCCCTTAAAATTTAGAACAATCTAGAAATTGTAGAACCTACCTACCGGTCACAATTTGGTCCACTGGTCACATTCAGGTAAATGGAGATGGTAATGGAGAAGAACGGGTAGGTCACAGAGCCACGTCACCCGTCATAGAGCCACCCTCTCCATTATCTAATAGATGCAGTAAACATTTTCGCCAGAGCAAGATTAGGTGCCAAAAAATACTTACTTGGCTATGCCTACACAATGCCTGCATATGAGCAGGTAAATATTAAATATTCAAACAACTTAAATGAAACCCACGGTAATATGTTTCAAATTGGTGTACTTTGAATAAGAATTTCACTTTATTTTTCAGCTTGCCTCTGGATCGATCTCCGCGGATGTGTCGTCTGTCCAATGCACTCTCCAAAGAGTGAGAGTGTGTTAATCCATTATTTAACATAGAACGGCCTAGAGGAAAAATAAGTAAAGTTATCATAAATCTTCACGATTAAAGTTAAAGTGATTTTACCATCTTTATTAACCTATTTTCCACAGCTTCCACGGTTTCCAAGTGCGCCAAACAGTGGCGTCATGGGCTAGGTCAGCGGTAGGACTCGATTCATACACCTCGAGTTCAGGGCGAGTCACCAATTCTGATTTTCCTTCCTGCCCTGAACAATCTCCCAAAAGTAAAAGTCCTAACAGCATCAGCACTGCCTAAACAGAACACAACACAAGTGATTATGAAACAATGGAAATAATAGTATCTATTCATGAACACGGGGTAACTGTTTTATAACACTATCAATTACTATGTATTACCGAATATAGATACCTTAAGATACTTCATATCGTAAAATCGTATGGATTTGATAGGTTTGAGTTACCTATTCTTTCTCACATCTACGCGTGAATGAATAGGAAAATTGTTTTACATCGCTTAAATGAACAATGCAATTTAGAACGGATGGCTATTTCATGTATTAGGACATACGTACACATAAACTGACTGTAATACCTTCAGCGAAGCAAAACGTTATTTTGTAATTGGGTATAACGATTGATAGAAGAATAATTGTCCATGTTTATGGTCATGAATAATGAAATTCATGATGAAGACATTGTGTTAATAGCCGTAGGTTTATTTATGTAGTTTTAGGAATAGCAATAGGAAATAAAAAATAACCAATCAATTGAAGTTGATACTTTTATTGAGCTGTCAAAACACTGTGAAACATGATGGAAATGCTGACATACCTACATACCCGTACATACATGGGTATGGTTTTTTATTGGGGCAAGTTTCAGGCAATTCAATACTTATTGTAAATCAAGTGACATTTTCCATAATATTACAGTTCTAAAAAATAACGTCCATCTTTAAGAACAACGTTCCTATAGTGAACTTATGTGTGGTCGGTTTAAATTGGACGATATTAAACTACAAAAAAGATTTCGATATTGCAGACAAAGAGAATGACAGTATGTATAATAAGCGCATAGTTACTCATATCAGAGTATTTATCTTTTTTTTTTTTCAAATAATACATAATACTATGTGCATTTGATTGATATTTACCTAATAACGCTCTCGTATAAAAACAAACAGATAAGTTAAACATTATGATACATAATATTAAAATTTTTGGCAAGTTTTCAACACTTATAAAAATCTAAGCTAATTTATAGGTATCACAACCTTATCTACAATTTACAAATTTTAATAAATACGGGACTTGGGTGCTTAATCATTATGTCAGCCAGAAAGGAGACCTTTGATGCACTATCTACGAATGTATTTACGAAATGGAAGCGTTTCGAAATCGGTGTTCTCAGATTATTTCGGAGCCATAGAAATAATAATCAAAGTGGCCCTGGATCACAAATATCAATCAAAGATGTGACGTTCTTAGTAGGCAGCTTGTTCCTCGGTCCACTCCCTGGCTCTATAAGTACCTATCCCACAGAAATGCAACGCGAATGGCTCAAAACATCTTTTATATTTTTGGTAAGGCAATAAACAATTTAATCAAATAATAAATATATCACAGTTACACAATATTATAAGATAATCTCTAACTACGTTTATATTGATTGCACAAGGAGTACACACATTTGGGATTTAAATAATATTCTGTATAATTGTATCTACATACCCATATTATATTTTATAAACTGTCGCTGTGTCGTAACTAATACAATTATAATTGATATTTACATACGTCATATATTTTAATATTACGTATTTTTTTTTGTTTGGATGTCATCAAATGTGAATTTATAATGACGATTTAAAAAAAAAATTATACCTACTTAATTTAAGTTCTCACTTCATAGAATTATATTAAAATAGTTTAATTTGCCCAAGGATCCTAATTATTTTTCAATTTCGATTGTACGGTCGGGAATTTGGGCGATAGTAGGTACACTTTTCAAACAGATTTCTTTAAACGCCATTAGCCCCGCCCACTGGCCAATAGAAGAGCACTTGAAGAAAATCTGTCAAAATCCAAAGAAAAACGTTCCAATAGTAGGAGAGCTAGCAAGAATTTTTTGGTAGGTATTTAAGGCAAGCTGAAAACTTATCCTGTACCTCTACTATTATATCCCAGTACGAAACTGCAGACCTGGCTGGTGAGTAGCGGGGCTAAAGCAAACCCCCAAAAATATTTTTCATCTTTTTATTTATAACTAAAAAATAAGACTCACTAAGACCAATTATTTCGATGGAACTTCTACCTGTCAGGTGAACTGACAAATTATATTTTATGGATTATAAAATATATTTTAAAATAAAAAAAATTGGGGTTTGGTTCAGCCCCGGTACTCATCCAGGTCTGCGGGTTTGTGTTGGGATATAATAGGAGAGGTACAGGACAAGATTTCAGCATGCCTCAAATATCTACCAAAAAATTATTGCCAGCTCCTTGACCACAATTTGGGCGGGGCTTGTTCTGACAGACGCGTAAGCGCCAAGCGATTTTCACCTTATAGGTGGTCGACCGCCAGCGTTGCCGATAGTACTTGCTTACGATAAAACTTTAGCTAGTATGTAGGTAAGCATATTTATTTACAAAACTTCATGAAAGCTCGTTAATGTTTGACCTACCTAATACATTTTTAAACTCTATGTAAAGTATAATAATGTCATATTGCTCAAAAAAAATTCGACCATGTTTTGAAAAATCACATAGTTACTAAAATTAAAATAAAGTACCAAGATATTTGACTAGGTTTCATAAAATTAAAATTAAAAATGGCAAGAGAAGCAAAAGCTACACAATATTTTCATTTATGTTAGGAAGTAGATAGGCGATGTAGGTACTGCACCTGTAGTATTTGTATTTAATTATAAAATATAATAGGTATATTCTTCAAATAACTCCTTTAGATGAATATGATAGATATTGGAATTGACTCCTTATCGAATTAGCGTGGAAATATTTGTAATTAGGTACATAAAAACACCCTTTGACATGTCTCAAATTACCATATGTACAATGTAATCTACAATTTGAAATTTAATTTTTATAAGTACAATAATAGGTACTATGACCTGAATAAATCAGGTTTTATTAACGCGTATCGTATTTTGACATAAGTTAGAGTTGCTTAAGCATCCAATACAATAACATGCGCATTTACACAAGGTGCAAAAAATAATATGTACAATAAAAATAATTAACCATCTTTTGACACAGGTACAGTTTTAGATATTGTACCTTACACATTCATAGAATTATAAATTGTTTAAAGAGCAGTAGTAGACAATGAACATGGAATAATTATATAATTTTAAAGTGTCATGGTTACACACATTAGAAAACCTAAAGTTCACCCGTGATCATGGCGCTTGCAACAGTGCCGAAATATCGGGAGCTCATTAAAACAAAACAACATGCATTCCGGACATTTTCAGCTTTCTAAAGCATGGAAACATGCTTTTCCTAGCGATTTATTAAGTCTAAAAGTCTGCTATAAAAATATTTATTTGTATCTTGACAAATGTAGAGTGTTACACCTTAGAACTACCTATATATACAAAGGCAAGATTTTTTTATGGTAAATACTTTTATATCATCAAAGCTAAATTTTTTTGTTAATATAGCTTACACAAAATATTATACAAACTATGTACAGGCGGCATAATCACGATTAAATTACGATTACGAATAACTTTTCTACACGTTTTTTTTGCTAAGTACATTTCAGTTACTAAATAATACAGATAGACAGATAAAATCTTAGGAAATGTATTAAAAGGAATCGGGTTATGGGGTTTGAAACGGAATTTTAAGTGAATCGGAAAAATAAAAAAGCCAAAAATGATACGTAAAATATTCCTACACAAAGTAAGTACATATTATCTAATCTACACTTTATATAGGTACCTACTTGCTACATCTTGTAACCATGTTAGGCTGGCTGAAAATTATAATGAGAAAAAGCCAAAAAAGGTCGACTGACGTGTTATACATAGGATTCACACGTTTTCCTTTTTTTTTTTTAGGAATTACATACATTATTATCTGACAATACATCGTACGACTAACGTCAAACACCACCAAACATATGAATGTTTAGTGGAGTTTACATATGAATGTATTGCCTAAGTGTGTGAAGAAACCTGACGCCACAGCCGAATCGTCAAAACCGCAGAAGGCAAAAGGCCTTTTGTCTCATGTCTTTTTGTGAACTTGGCTGACACGCTCCCGCGTGTCTTGATAGAAAAATATACGACACGGCGCCCGGTATACTTTTGTACAAACCCGGGCAAGCGCCGGTACGTTGTACAAAAGTATATCTCACAAACAATTTAGGCCTGTCTGGAGAGCTTGCATTACATCGTACATAAATACCCCCTGTTTTGAGATCTGCGTGTGTCGCGCAGAACATTGTATTCCTACTCTAAGTGTCGCCGCACACGGGCCACACGCGACATCCACAAGATGCAAGGAAAGGCCACAAAAGTAGCTAAAGTGCGCGACAGCGTGTGCGGCGAGTCCTTATAAAATGTATGATAACTACAGGAAATATACCGGTAGCGGCGTCTTGTAGTCGGGGCTGGTTTTACTTACGAAGCGGGGGCCCCGTCCAACATATCTAACTCGGCCGGGCGGGGCGGTCACATCCAGGCGGAGGCGCGCAGGTTGTCGACGATGCTGGCGCGGCGGCGCGGCTCCCCGCGCGCGCGTCACGAGTCGTGCAGCAGGCGCTGGTAGTGCGGGAACACCTCGCGCGGCGGCACGTGCAGCCCGAACTCCAGCGCCACCAGCACCGCGAACTCGAACCGGATCAGGTCCTTGCGGTTCACGCGGAACGTGCTCTCTATGCGCTGCGGACGAGCGGCCGGTTACGAAGCTTTTAGAGTCGCGCTGATCCAGTGGCGTAACTACAGGAGAGCTGGCAAAATGGCACGAGCCCCTGACCGAGGCCCCGTGCTCAGAAATGGCAAGCTCCTTAGGGGATCTCGAAGATGATATTGTTAATAAGAAAATAATTGCTTTTGAGAAGAATTTGCCACGGGCAATTCCTCTTGAAAAGAATTTGCCACGGGCCCCAGAAGTTACGCCACTGCGCTGATTACTTAAAATAAATAACCTTACGTACGTAAGGTAATATGGATCTGTTACTGCCATGTTTGCATGTGGTCCAAATTCTAAACCAGCCTAAGACACGAATAACATAACTATGCATACGCTACCTGTCTACTAGGAAAGAAAACGGAGAAAATCAAATGAAATTTATTCGTTTCATCTCTTTCTATAGTGGACGAGCTTCCTTACGTCGGGGACTCGGAGTACTAATGAGATAGCATTGAGTAAATTATACCTCTGACATTGTGAAATTTTGACTGGTTTGGAACTATGTCCAGAAAGTGCTTACATTTAGGTAGATATGTAGGTAGATGTACAGTAGAACTCCAATTATCCGAATTAATGGGGACCGGGACCCATTCGGATAATCAAATATTCGGATAATCGGAGAGAAAACATGCTACGTTTTAATATTGCACTATTTTTTATTGAATTAAATGAAAGAAACATGATGTTTTCACATGTTTTAAATATAAATAAAATGTACTTATGTACAAGTTTAGAAATAAAAATCATTGTTTTTAAACATCTCCGTCAATGTAAGCAAAACTGGCTTCCCGGGGAAGAATAATAATTTTTTGGACAATTCAATTTTCTGAAAGTGATTCGGATAATCGGCGATTCGGATAGTCGGAGTTCGGATAATTGGAGTTCTACTATATTATATTATCTTATATGTATATAAAATTCTCGTGTCAAAATGTTTGTTCCCGTACTCCTCCCAAACGGCTTGACCGATTCTCATGAAATTTTGTGAGCATATTTACCTGAGAATGAGCCAATATCTATTTCTCATACCCCTGAGTGATAAGGGTTGTCCACTCTGAACAAGTTGCGGGGACAGCTAGTATTATGTAAATATGTGCATTGCAAACAATTACCTCAATAAGCGCTTTCAGCATTTCACCCTTGACGTCGTTCAGCTTGGCCGACAACAATAAGCACGCGCCGGCGCACAGCTTCCTGTTATCCTTGTTGATAAGGTTGGCTAAGATGAGCTTCTCGAAATAGACGTAAGCCTGAGCGACGGACAGCAGGTCGATCCCGCCGCTGTCGTGTCTGGCTATCTTGCGCATTTCTTTCTTAATGCTGTAATACGATTATTTTATTGTTGCGATTCAAAACATACATTTAAAACGAGGTTCAGGTGCCATCCAAACCTGGCGAACATAACGCGGAAACTCCTATGCACAACATAGAATCTCGGAATGAGAACAAAGTACATGATGTCTTTTTTAACGTCCGTCATGCATCGCAAATGCACGCGTTGCGTCAGGAATGGATGCAAAATTAGGAAAATGAAGTAACAAATGTATTCACCTTCTCAATTTGCTAAGTGTCAATTTGATATGCGGGAATTTCTCTCTGAACTTATCATTCAATTCCTTCTTAAGATCTTGTGGTCGGACGTAGTCGATGATAGAAGTCATGTATGAAGTGAACGTGAGCAACGTCCTGTGCTTGCCAGCTATTAGTTCAGGGTCATCTAACACATTCGGACAGTATTGCACCTGTGGACAAATATGCAATTATACATACATACTGTATACATACATAAAATTATACATACCTAAGTACTCAAATTCAACAACATTAAGTTTAATTTAACTTTTTTGGAATTTATTACTTACGTATTTTTGCGACATGAGAGCACCCTCATCCCAGTCAAAGGATTTCATTTCGACTGAAGAATGCGGAGGTGACGACGCCATTGTGGTTCTCTGAGACGATTCATACGAAAAACACCTAAGAAAAAATATTGAGATATTTTAGCAAAATCAAACAATATATTAAATGTTGGTCATGCAGAGAAGCTACCCCTGTATCGTCGCATCATGCAGAATCGTGACTTTCTTCTTATCAAAATAGTCTTTGTGTACAACTAATATTAATTCATGCACAATATTATGGGCTCTTAAATACATGAACAGTTAGAATTCTTGGTTATTTTTATACTATCTTTAGTCTCATTTGCACATGATACCTCTTGTGCTTTTTAGTTTAAAGGCTCGCTAAAAATAGTCACAGTGGTTTTATTTTTTATTCACGCTAAATATTTACAATGCGTTCGTTAAGTGCTGTAGAAGCAACCTTAAGCTGATATCAATCTTTGTCTCCCAAGGAAACATCGACTAACTTCTAAGTGTCTATGTATAATTGTTATAAACATGCTTCGAAATATTTTTTTTCATTAACAGGCCAGGACGACTAAATGTACAAAAGTAGAATGCATAAGTAGGTATAGAATTTGTAGGACAGTGGTTGTCAAGCATCCCTATATCTATAATAAAACTATACATATAATATGTATTTTGTAAGGTCAAATAATTTTGTACTTAGGCTTTCTTTTCTAACTAGTACTACTATAGGTAGCTATACTCATCCTGTTCATTTCAAATATCTACTAACTGTATAATATTTGTTCAAGGAAACTTAGGGTGAGTATAGCTTTTCCTTCAATTATGGTATTAATGCCAAAATTGCCAATGAAGCTAGTGTGCAATTAGTTTGGTGATGGATTCTAGGATTAATTATTATTAGTCCGGGCCCAAATGAACATGAAATAACATGAAGAATACTTATTATTTACTAAATGACAAACAAAAATTTTAAAATATGTTTTTCTAAAAAAAATTAACCGTCAAATAAATTTTACTCAGCTTTTTGTTACTTCATTTTAGGCTTTGGAATTTTCCATAGCCCAACAAAGTAACAAAATCAAATTTAAAGTATCTCTTCATTGTTAATGTTAACAATCCAATTGTGAGTCTAATAGCATTAGCCAATCTAGTTGCATTGCATAGCAAAATGAGTTTCTTAGAGAGATGCTTTTACCATTTTTTATCCTTGTGTCTCGTCAATAATTTAGTCCTGAAATTCAAATTTGTTAGTGATGAGATGACATGACTGTTGCATTATGTGAAATGTGACATTCAGAATGCATCAGGTCAATGGTTGATGTTTTATCTTTGATAAACAAACAATGTTATATTACGTAGTGTGTAAGTAAATATGCTTTAAGATAATGAAAGTGTTTTCTATGTCTGATATAATGCATGTGAAAACAAAAACATTACTGAAATCATCACTTTTAAATTTTTAAATAAGTATCTATTTATGAATTGATGACACTCTTAGCTTTCGACAACATTTTTGTTTTCATGCACATTATAATATGTTTAAATGTTTTATAAGTATATTTTGTTTTAATGAACACTCCATAGACATTCATATGAATCAATTCAGTAAATTAAATGCATAACCATAACGACAAAGCTGAAATAAACTATCTAATAGAATAAATTGTAATAATTCCATTCAATATATTCATATGTGTCTTTAGTGTGTGTTATGTTAAGTTAACAAAAAAGATAATAGTGGTACACTCAATTATACCAAAATCAGTGAATTCATCTAAACATGCAAAAAATATTTTAAATTAAAATCCAAGTTTATAGCTTAACTTTATTTAATTTATTTAATAAAATACAAAATAGAATATGTTACCTTGCTATGACATGTGGATGTCTATTCAATATTTTCCAATTGGCTTTATCAGTGAAGTCACCCTCATACATTTTTTTATACTGCTCTCTAGTGCAAACCCTGGATGGTACCAGCAACTTTGAATATGATATATCTTGACCATTTTCTTCCCTTTCTAGGCCCAGAAGGTCAAATGGGTCAACTCCATTGTCAGTTATTGATGAGAGGGGCCTTGGCCCAGATGTATTGCGCCTTCTAACACCATCTTTTCTAAGATCAGTTCTGTATAAAAAGAATGTGTTTTAGTATTTCAGGAAAAATATGATGGTCTAATGAAAAAAGTGTCAATGGTTGAGTGGTTAAGGTAGTTGCTTGCCATGCATAGTTCAAACTCCACCACATACCACTGTGCTTTAATAATTTCATATTTACTTGGCTAGCATTGTTGATTAAGGCCTGATCACCCTAGTTTAGGGTAGGCCTGTGTCCCAGCAGTGGGGATGTATAAGGGCTGATGATGATGATGATGATGAATGAATTACATTCCCGAATACCCAGTAATGTCAACAGATTTCTTACCTTGCAGTTCTAACAGTTTTTGAATATGGTATTGTACTAAATACAACACAAGGCACTCCCTGTGCTGGAGCGAATGCAAGCCGTTCATCCTTAAATGAAACACCCTTTGTTGGGCGCACAAGTCTAACTTCTTTAGATAATAAACGATTTTCAGGAATACAGGTACTGCTTGTTCTGAATCTCCCTGCAACATCATTTATAAAGAAATATTTATAAAATAGTTAGTTTTCAAGTAACAAAAATGTTGATTAAAACATAATAGCAATTATTACCAAAGTTTAGGCTTTCTGAACTGCTTTTCTCATCAGTATTAACTCCAGTAAGAGACACAAAATGATTCTTTTTATTTTTGCTTGCTGTATGTTTATCCTTGAATGAGTCAGTATTTCCTGAAGAGCACCTGTAAAGTATAAATGAAATTGTCAGATAATAAATATTTACTTGTTTATTACAGTAATATCATGAGTGCTTATGCAAACTTAACAGTTGTGATAATCATCATTACCTTTCTCTAAATGAGTGATTCACAATAGTTTTCACGGGAGTGACATTAGTAGTTAGCTCTGAGTCTGAACTGAGAGAGTGGTTATCTGCACCCAGCCGATGCACAGGGCTAACATGCGGCGCCTTAGCCTGGGTGCGGACCCCGTTCCGTAAAGGAATTTCTTTATCACTGATCACACAAGCAGCGTCAGTTTTATCGGCTTTCAATGACTTTTCAGCAAGCTGCACCAATTCGGTGTCCTTGAACGTACCATCCAGCGATATGTTAGATAAAAATGTTACAGCAGCGAGCCGTCGTCGGGCTTTTTCATATTTGCCCCGATTGCTTGACATCGTAACAAAAATTATAAATGCAAAGCGAGCAAAACAACGAAAAACACTGTAAGTAGCAGCTATAACCCGTACTGCCTCGTTCGGCGAGCTCGACAGATATTTTTTGGCGTAGTACGTCACTAAGGAATACACTTAGGCGTATCCTATTGTTGATTAACCAATTTCGTCGCTTTTAGATACAAAATTAATTTAAGTACACATTTTACGTAAACCTCTTCACTCCTCATTCATCCAGCCTATTCCGTCCGATTGACTGATGTCTGTCTGATTGTGACATGAATGACAGATGTCAGAAATACCAATTATTTTAAAATCTCCGATAGCAAAGAGATAGAAGACCTTACATCTCTGCTTACATTTGTTGGCTCTTTTAGAGTTGATTATGGCTCAGTTTATGAAAATTATTTCCTTCAAAAATTAATTTGCGCTTATATTGCTTTCCTTAAATTTATCTTGAAATCTGATTCCCAATCCAAATTAAAACATTATTTGCATTATTATTCTCATGGCAAATCATTGTAATTTTACATTTACCGGAAAGATTCTCAAAATGTCTGGAGTAGAATAATTTTTAATCACTTTTATTTATTTACCTGGATATCCAGTAGCTTATGCATTAATTTCTATTTCATTAGAATCATATTTCATTGCGTTAAATTATGAAATAGAAAAAATATACTGTCACCAGTCACTGTCAATCTGTCACAGCAGGTTGTTGTCATTTGTCAAAAGTTTTAAGAACTTGTTTGCAGGCGTATACTTTTGCTTTCTGTTTCGAATATTCCAAATAACGTATAATAATATTATGGAGGCTAGTGTTTCAGGATCTTCTACATCATCTAGAGCCACTAGATTTATGATGGAAGGCGTAGGGGCTCGGGTTATTCGTGGTCCAGATTGGAAGTGGGGCAAACAGGTATATTGAGCTACAGTAGTATTAATTGTTTATTTATACATTTTAGCCATCTAGCTTATACTTAACTTATAATATGCATAACTTTAACTTTATTTATGTTGTGTTTAGTAACATACATGTTTTAATTCATATTATAGGACGGAGGGGAAGGGCATGTTGGTACAGTAAGAAATTTCGAGTCACCTGAAGAAGTTGTTGTGGTCTGGGACAACGGAACTGCCGCAAATTACAGATGTTCTGGAGCCTATGACCTTCGAATATTAGATAGTGCACCTACTGGAGTAAAACATGAGGGAACTATGTGTGATACATGTAGACAACAACCTATTTTTGGTAAGAACTCAACTGGTGGAATATGTATTACAAATCTTATTTAATTTATTTACTTATTTATATCAATGTTTTATACCTTTATACCAGCAATTGAAATTTACCATATAAGAGTATTTAAATAACTATTTTTTTTTCTACTTTAGGTATTCGTTGGAAATGTGCAGAGTGTAGTAATTATGATTTATGCTCTGTATGCTACCATGGAGACAAACATCATCTGCGTCACAGGTTCTACCGTATAAGTGCACCAGGTGCACAACGCTGTCTTGTTGAACCTCGAAGAAAAAGCAAAAAACAAGCTGTTCGTGGAATATTTCCAGGGGCAAGAGTTGTTAGAGGGGTATGTATTGGAGAGGACATATAATGATTTTACATCTTATTCTTAGAAGGTATTTATTAGTTATTTTAGTATATCACAATATATATTGGACCACAATGTCCAAAACTTCTATCCAAAATAATTTATGTTAAATTATACAACATACATAATTGGTTCTTTGAGTCTATCGCTACATCAAATACCAGTAATTTACCCTATGTATATTATTATTTATGTTATTTGTGCATAATATGATGCTTATGAAATAAATTTATTTTAAAGGTTGACTGGCAATGGGAAGACCAAGATGGGGGCAATGGCAGAAGAGGGAAAGTAAACGAAATACAAGACTGGTCTGCGGCAAGTCCCCGTTCTGCAGCATATGTGGTTTGGGATAATGGCACTAAAAATTTGTACAGAGTTGGTTTTGAGGGAATGGCTGATCTGAAGGTAATATAATAATATTGCAAGTTTTACTCAACTCACTTTCATTTGATACTATAAATAGAGTATAAATTATACCATGTCTATAATTTATTATTATTAACACAATTTAACTCGACACTTCTCCCTTTTTTTTTATAATTATAGTGTTTGTTTATTGAATGTGAAACTCTGCTTTCCAGGTAGTAAATGATGTGAAAGGGCAAAATGTTTACAAAGAACATCTGCCACTTTTAGGAGAACTAGGCCCAGGGCGAACTGGGCCACATGGGTTGCAAGTTGGAGATCAAGTAAGTAAATATATATATGGTCATTTAAAGTTTCATGCACCAGATATTTTATATTGAGACAAAGCTATTTTCATGAGAATAACAACTGATGGGTACAGAACAATGAGCATTCATAGAAAGAAAGAAAAGAAAGAAAGAAAGAAAACATTTATTGATCACATACATTTACAAAGTTTAACAAACACACATACAGTAGATGTGATCAATAGGTTCTGCCTCAGCATGTGCTGCAGCGGCTGCTAGGCCGCTACAGCGCTGATATTCTGGCAGAACCTTTATAATTAAAAAAAATAAATACATATACAAGATACAAGAACATAGAATAGCTGAATACTAAAACATTTCATAATAAAGAATATTAAAAAGATATAAAGTTAAATTTGAAATGATCTTATGGAGTCAGGTAGAGTGTTTTTCCCTCAATTTTACTTTCTACTGTTGAATAAAAAAAAAAGTATACAAAATACTGTTTTCACATCGAAATGGAAACACGAAGGACGCTCACACAAATTTATTTTTATTTTGTCAGACAGTACTCACTGCTCAGAGCAGCGCAGCCGAGAATCTCTAAAAATATGTAATTAGAACACAATTAAACACCTATCAGAATATTATACTTTATTTCTTTTATAAAATAAGTTGGCAACCCTAGGTAGATTATCCATATAAGTCAAATATTTAGTTTTTTCAGTATTTAGATATCAGGCTATTATACTGATTCTGATGCAACTTGAACCATGTGTCATTGGCAGATTTTGTTTTTAATCTAATTTAATTATTTCTTAACAGTATTGTTATCTTTGTTTTATTCTACAGTTTTTATTTATTTAGAAAAACAGAAAAAAATCAAATGATACACATACCTACCACATATACCACATAGTTCACATTGGGGATAGGATAGTTATTTTTTATTTTGTTTTCCTATACATTTAAAACATGAATATGAGCTTATGCAAGCTTTAGAATCTATACTAATATTATAAAGCTGAAGAGTTTGTTTGTTTGTTTGTTTGTTTGAACGCGCTAATCTCAGGAACTACTGGGTCGATTTGAAAAAGTATTTTTGCGTTGTATAGACCATTTATCGAGGAAGGCTTTAGGCTATATAACATCACGCTGCGACCAATAGGAGCAAAGATACAATGGAAAATGTGTAAAAAACGGGGGAAATGCGAACGAAGTCGCTGGCACAGCTAGTTTATAATATAAAATTAACACAGTTATTATTGCCATTTATTCCAGGTGAATGTAGACCTTGACTTAGAAATAGTTCAGTCTCTACAACACGGCCACGGCGGCTGGACGGACGGCATGTTTGAGTGCCTTGGCTCCACCGGCACAGTGGTGGGCATCGATGAGGACCATGATATAGTTGTCACCTACGCTAGTGGTAACAGATGGACTTTTAACCCTGCTGTGCTAACAAAGGTATGTTATCTCAAAAAGTATGGTTTCTAATGTGCATGATTAAATTGATGCATATTTTTAAACGCCATATTAGGCTGGTAGAAAATTGTAGTCAAGTCAAGTAGAGTAGTTACAGTAATAAATGCATAGATTTGTGAAGTGAAATTTTAGTGGTTGTTTTCCCGCAGTAAAATTATTCTATCTTAGTAGTACAAAAGATGTGTGCAGTTCTTTTTTGGTAAAATCAATAAATGCCGGTTTTACGAAAGGTTTGACCGTAACTCGAAAACACGTTCGAACCGCTTTATGACTTAGGGTGTAGAGCTTCTTTAGTTTTAAGCATCGATTTCATGCGGCAAGCAGTACCTGAATACGTCACATCTTCAAAAACAACGATAGCTTCTCTCGTTTTCGAGTTGGAAAATTATTATTCTGAAAAATAGAAAAAAAAAAATTTTTTTTTTCGAGGAATAATTTGCATGATTTGATAGTATTACTAAAATCAAGTCGTTCTGCCACGGGAAAACAACCACTAAAATTTCACGGTGTATATGAAATGCTTTTCAAACTAGCCGTATATTATTAAAATAAGGGGACTATACAACTGTGTGAGATGTCTGATTCCAATGATTACATCAATGGAAATATGTAATATACATAATATGTACGCCATACACTTTCCATAGAATTACAATCAATAGTCCTGGGCAGTTGGCTGCTCCATTGAAATTGGTTGCCATGGATGAAATAGGTCGGACACCTTATTTATAAGGTTCCTCTCATTGGGACCCTATTGTTATGCCTCTGTGGTCTGTCAGAGGGCTCTAGGTTATCAACTGCTATAGTGATATTTTCACAGTAGAGAAAAAACATGAGCGTTTTTAACACATGTTTCTTTATATTAAGGTACGGAAATCGAGTCTGGCATGTACTTGGCGGGTTTTTTAATTGTTTTTGTGTGTGTCAGGTGTGTAGCGGCGCGCTGAGCGCGTCGACGCCGGCGGGCGGCGCGGGCGGCGGGTTCGCGGTGGGCGACCTCGTGCAGGTGTGCGCCGACCAGGAGCGCGTCAAGGCGCTGCAGCGCGGCCACGGCGAGTGGGCCGAGGCTATGGCGCCGGTGAGTTTATTTTTTTATATATTTATTTAAGGTTGCCATTGGGTGACCATTTTAGCCCATCTATCCCGATTCATCCGCTCGATGGACGTCGCCAAAGAGGAAGGCCAAAAAAGAGATGGAGAGATGACTTGGATGCCCATGACAGAAACTGGCCGGCCTTGGCCGCAGATCGACAGCTCTGGAGTAAAACGGGGGAGGCCTTTGCTCAGCAGTGGGACAGCATAGGCTAAATAAAAAAATAAAAAATAATTTAAGGAAACATACAGCTTTCTATAGTACATTATAAACTAGATTGTGCACTAGCAATTAAAGTTTCCAAGGCTATATTATACCCACACAATAAAATGTTGAGAAGACACTCACTCGACCGAGGTACCAAACCTTAGGTTATGAGTACCGACATCAAGCAATAATATGGATATGTGACAGTTCGCTTAATGAGGCAGAGACAGGAGACGGAAGCTAACGTCGGCAGTTAGACTTCTATCTCGGTCTCTTGTCAGTGTTGGGCACGCCCCCCATTAGGGCAACAGTGAGCGTCTATTGCCTCCCTGTACACCTTAAATGTAGGTAGTTACAATATAGCGCGTGATATACGCAGTTTGCGTACGACGTTTCGCTAGCTGACTCATCCTATTCGAGGTCGCGGTCTCCAGTCGTGGTCCTCTGGTTGGTCGCTTGACACTGTGCGCAAATCGTCACCTTCATGGAGATTTTCTATAGTGTTATCTATTACTTGCACGGAGGCCACTTATGCTTCCTTAGGAGATAATATTATAACGATTACGCAAAAACTGACTATATGACTTGAAACTACAAAATTGAATTTCTGTTTTAGACCCTTGGTAAAATAGGACGCGTACAGCAAATCTATCACGACAACGACTTGAAAGTGGAAGTGTGCAATACCTCGTGGACTTACAATCCCAACGCTGTTACCAAAGTGGCGTCGTCCGATGGAAGCATTCCGGGAAACTCGTCAGGTATGTATTTTACAATATATGATATGAACGTTAACGTTTTTAAGTTTTATTAATTTAATCTTCTATAATATAAAAATGAATCGCAAAATGTGTTGGTAAGCGCATAACTCAACAAGACCTGAAAGAATTTGGTCAATTCTTTCTTTAAAATGTTCGCTGAAGTCCAGGGATGGTTCTTACGACGAGAAAAAATCGAATAATTGCCGGGAAAACCCTAAAAACAGCCCTTTTCTTTTTCACATACATACATTTTCTAACTAAAACGTAGAATCAATTTGAGCTTTATTGCTATTATGTAAAGTTAATTTTAAATCAGCCACATTACAATTTTTTTTGACAGGACGAAGTCGGTCGTGTCAGCTAGTACTTTACATAAATAAGTACAAAATGTATCACAAAATAAAATAAGCCTGAATTTAAGGTCAGACTTAACTATAAAGCGTTAAAAAAGAAATAAATGTAAAGTGAACTATGTATATTCCTTGATATTTGTAAAAACTTCCATCCTGAAAATTTACAATCTAATTCGGTCTGTCTAAGTTCTTTTTGTTGTGTGTCTTTGTATGGTTAAAACTACGCAAAATGAACTGCGTGAACCAGCTAACTAACCTATTTGTTTGGTTGTAGGAGAGCGTCTCTCGGCGCTGCTGAAGAAACTGTTTGAATCGCACGTGACGGGCGACGCCAACGAGGAGCTGGTGAAGGCGGCCGCCAATGGAGACGCGGCGCGCTGCGCGGAGATACTGGCGCGGGCGGACGGCGCGCACGCCGACGTCAACGGCGTGTACGGGGGACACACCGCCTTACAGGTACTATGAATAATACTGTAGTCATTGGGCTAAAGTATCTGCGCTAAAAAAGTCCCATCTTCGATCCTTCTCGGCCGGGACAAGTTCCTAGTAAGCTCGTCAGACCTTTCTAAAGGTCTCCGCAGAAGAACGTGTCTGTAGGCAAACAGAAGGATTGTATTAACACCATGTCATCAACTTGGTGGTGAGAAGGGCGTCTGGGCAATGAGCTTATGTGCCGCATGCTGTCGTGACTGATATCACACAGTAGCATTAGAAAACTGAAACTGTCCGGGATATTTACCATGTTGTTTTGTTTTAATGAGCTCCCGATATTTCGGCACTGTTGCAAGCGCCATGATCACGGGTGATCTGTAGGACTGCGAGAATGACGGTAGGTCTAAGGGCAGACATATCGGGCTACCCTCTTTCTTAGTCTTTTATTACGCGTGACACCACTACCATCGTTCACATTATTGTCACTCAGAATTAGATCCCGACACACTACACTCACGTATCACTTCTTTTTTCCTCGAAAACGGACACATTTTTATTTTTACATAAACGTATCACTGGATGCCATACATTCGATATAGTTAAAACCCGTCTTCACGATTGAGTTTTTGATTTTTTAAATTTCAGTTACTTCCCTGACCAGTCGTGGCATGTAATACTTTCGACAGAACGCCGTCGAAAGTATCTTATGGTTATGTAACTTAATCCAGTGGTTCGTTCCCGATTCTAAAAGATGTTGAGCGATTGCCGATTTTTGTGCTTCGACTGAGAAAGAGGGTAGATCGATATGTCTGCCCTTAGATCTACCGTCATTCTCGCAGTCCTACAGTTCACCCGTGATTATGGCGCTTGCAACAGTGCCGAAATATCGGGAGCTCATTAAAACAAAACAACATGGTAAATATACCGGAAAGTTTCAGTTTTCTAATGTGTGTGTGTAACCATGACAGTTTAA
This sequence comes from Maruca vitrata, assembly GCA_039566165.1. NCBI lineage: Eukaryota > Metazoa > Arthropoda > Insecta > Lepidoptera > Crambidae > Maruca > Maruca vitrata. Next base: position 11,321,708 of record CM076916.1, on the reverse strand, counting down.
AATTATATACCACACAGTAGCAGTTCACCACAGCGTAAATATGGATTTACGCTGTGGTGGACTGATTGCATGGGCAATCAGCTGTCCTTGAGGCCTAAAGCAGTCTGAAGGGCAGAACCCCTAATGTTTAAAATTTAACGAGGAGTTAGTGAAGCCGACTATCCTTGTTGTGTGTGTATGTTAACTTTCACTGGAGAAGTACATATATTTTTAGCCATGACTAGGTATATTCATAAAGATAGATCATCAAAACGCATTTCTTGTTTTTGGCCCTAGGTGGCCGGATCAGTGTAAGCGAAATTCAAAATATTTATAGTAGTTTTGAATTAAAAACTACTGTAACATCTAAGAAGACCTAAATCATCTTATTACTGTTTCAGTAATCGGTCGTAAGACAACTACTGAATCAAAAGTATGAATGTAAACTAATTCATATTAAAATTGTACACAGGCCGCCGCCCAAAACGGTCACGTGGAGGTGATCCGCACGCTGGTGGAGGTGGGCGCGGAGGCGGACGCGGAGGACCGCGACGGGGACCGCGCCGCGCACCACGCGGCCTTCGGCGACGAGCCCGCCGCCCTGCGCGCGCTCGCCGCCGCCGGCGCGGACCTCAACGCCAGGAACCGCCGCCGCCAGACCCCGCTGCACATCGCCGTCAACAAGGGACACCTGGGCGTCGTGCGCACGCTGCTGCAGCTGGGCGTGCACCCGAGCCTGCAGGTCAGTCTGCTGCTGTGATCGGTGACGTCGTCGCACCTGGGCGTCGTGCGCACGCTGCTGCAGCTGGGCGTGCACCCGAGCCTGCAGGTCAGTCTGCTGCTGTGATCGGTGACGTCGTCGCACCTGGGCGTCGTGCGCACGCTGCTGCAGCTGGGCGTGCACCCGAGCCTGCAGGTCAGTCTGCTGCTGTGATCGGTGACGTCGTCGCACCTGGGCGTCGTGCGCACGCTGCTGCAGCTGGGCGTGCACCCGAGCCTGCAGGTCAGTCTGCTGCTGTGATCGGTGACGTCGTCGCACCTGGGCGTCGTGCGCACGCTGCTGCAGCTGGGCGTGCACCCGAGCCTGCAGGTCAGTCTGCTGCTGTGATCGGTGACGTCGTCGCACCTGGGCGTCGTGCGCACGCTGCTGCAGCTGGGCGTGCACCCGAGCCTGCAGGTCAGTCTGCTGCTGTGATCGGTGACGTCGTCGCACCTGGGCGTCGTGCGCACGCTGCTGCAGCTGGGCGTGCACCCGAGCCTGCAGGTCAGTCTGCTGCGTGATCGGTGACGTCGTCGCACCTGGGCGTCGTGCGCACGCTGCTGCAGCTGGGCGTGCACCCGAGCCTGCAGGTCAGTCTGCTGCTGTGATCGGTGACGTCGTCGCACCTGGGCGTCGTGCGCACGCTGCTGCAGCTGGGCGTGCACCCGAGCCTGCAGGTCAGTCTGCTGCTGTGATCGGTGACGTCGTCGCACCTGGGCGTCGTGCGCACGCTGCTGCAGCTGGGCGTGCACCCGAGCCTGCAGGTCAGTCTGCTGCTGTGATCGGTGACGTCGTCGCACCTGGGCGTCGTGCGCACGCTGCTGCAGCTGGGCGTGCACCCGAGCCTGCAGGTCAGTCTGCTGCTGTGATCGGTGACGTCGTCGCACCTGGGCGTCGTGCGCACGCTGCTGCAGCTGGGCGTGCACCCGAGCCTGCAGGTCAGTCTGCTGCTGTGATCGGTGACGTCGTCGCACCTGGGCGTCGTGCGCACGCTGCTGCAGCTGGGCGTGCACCCGAGCCTGCAGGTCAGTCTGCTGCGTGATCGGTGATGTCATCGCCGTCGACGAAAGACACATGGGCGTCGTGTGCATGCTGCTGCAGCTGGGCGTGCACCCGAGCCTGCAGGTCAGTCTGCTGCTGTGATCGGTGACGTCGTCGCACCTGGGCGTCGTGCGCACGCTGCTGCAGCTGGGCGTGCACCCGAGCCTGCAGGTCAGTCTGCTGCTGTGATCGGTGACGTCGTCGCACCTGGGCGTCGTGCGCACGCTGCTGCAGCTGGGCGTGCACCCGAGCCTGCAGGTCAGTCTGCTGCTGTGATCGGTGACGTCGTCGCACCTGGGCGTCGTGCGCACGCTGCTGCAGCTGGGCGTGCACCCGAGCCTGCAGGTCAGTCTGCTGCTGTGATCGGTGACGTCGTCGCACCTGGGCGTCGTGCGCACGCTGCTGCAGCTGGGCGTGCACCCGAGCCTGCAGGTCAGTCTGCTGCTGTGATCGGTGACGTCGTCGCACCTGGGCGTCGTGCGCACGCTGCTGCAGCTGGGCGTGCACCCGAGCCTGCAGGTCAGTCTGCTGCTGTGATCGGTGACGTCGTCGCACCTGGGCGTCGTGCGCACGCTGCTGCAGCTGGGCGTGCACCCGAGCCTGCAGGTCAGTCTGCTGCTGTGATCGGTGACGTCGTCGCACCTGGGCGTCGTGCGCACGCTGCTGCAGCTGGGCGTGCACCCGAGCCTGCAGGTCAGTCTGCTGCTGTGATCGGTGACGTCGTCGCACCTGGGCGTCGTGCGCACGCTGCTGCAGCTGGGCGTGCACCCGAGCCTGCAGGTCAGTCTGCTGCTGTGATCGGTGACGTCGTCGCACCTGGGCGTCGTGCGCACGCTGCTGCAGCTGGGCGTGCACCCGAGCCTGCAGGTCAGTCTGCTGCTGTGATCGGTGACGTCGTCGCACCTGGGCGTCGTGCGCACGCTGCTGCAGCTGGGCGTGCACCCGAGCCTGCAGGTCAGTCTGCTGCTGTGATCGGTGACGTCGTCGCACCTGGGCGTCGTGCGCACGCTGCTGCAGCTGGGCGTGCACCCGAGCCTGCAGGTCAGTCTGCTGCTGTGATCGGTGACGTCGTCGCACCTGGGCGTCGTGCGCACGCTGCTGCAGCTGGGCGTGCACCCGAGCCTGCAGGTCAGTCTGCTGCTGTGATCGGTGACGTCGTCGCACCTGGGCGTCGTGCGCACGCTGCTGCAGCTGGGCGTGCACCCGAGCCTGCAGGTCAGTCTGCTGCTGTGATCGGTGACGTCGTCGCACCTGGGCGTCGTGCGCACGCTGCTGCAGCTGGGCGTGCACCCGAGCCTGCAGGTCAGTCTGCTGCTGTGATCGGTGACGTCGTCGCACCTGGGCGTCGTGCGCACGCTGCTGCAGCTGGGCGTGCACCCGAGCCTGCAGGTCAGTCTGCTGCTGTGATCGGTGACGTCGTCGCACCTGGGCGTCGTGCGCACGCTGCTGCAGCTGGGCGTGCACCCGAGCCTGCAGGTCAGTCTGCTGCTGTGATCGGTGACGTCGTCGCACCTGGGCGTCGTGCGCACGCTGCTGGAGCCGGGCGCGCACCCGAGGCTGCAGGTCAGTCTGCTGCTGTGATCGGTGACGTCGTCGCACCTGGGCGTCGTGCGCACGCTGCTGCAGCTGGGCGTGCGCGAGCCCTGCAGGTCAGTCTGCTGCTGTGATCGGTGACGCGTCGTCGCACCTGGGCGTCGTGCGCACGCTGCTGCAGCTGGGCGTGCGCGAGCCTGCAGGTCAGTCTGCTGCTGTGATCGGTGACGTCGTCGCGCACCTGGGCGTCGTGCGCACGCTGCTGCAGCTGGGCGTGCACCTGAGCCTGCAGGTCAGTCTGCTGCTGTGATCGGTGACGTCGTCGCACCTGGGCGGCGTGCGCACGCTGCTGCAGCTGGGCGTGCACCCGAGCCTGCAGGTCAGTCTGCTGCTGTGATCGGTGACGTCGTCGCACCTGGGCGTCGTGCGCACGCTGCTGCAGCTGGGCGTGCACCCGAGCCTGCAGGTCAGTCTGCTGCTGTGATCGGTGACGTCGTCGCACCTGGGCGTCGTGCGCACGCTGCTGCAGCTGGGCGTGCACCCGAGCCTGCAGGTCAGTCTGCTGCTGTGATCGGTGACGTCATCGCCCCTGGGCGTCGTGCGCACGCTGCTGCGGCTGGGCGTGCGCGAGCCTGCAGGTCAGTCTGCTGCTGTGATCGGTGACGTCGTCGCACCTGGGCGTCGTGCGCACGCTGCTGCAGCTGGGCGTGCACCCGAGCCTGCAGGTCAGTCTGCTGCTGTGATCGGTGACGTCGTCGCACCTGGGCGTCGTGCGCACGCTGCTGCAGCTGGGCGTGCACCCGAGCCTGCAGGTCAGTCTGCTGCTGTGATCGGTGACGTCGGCGCACCCGGGCGTCGTGCGCACGCTGCTGCTGATATAATGGTTGTCACTGCGTTTTAAGAAGGTCAGTTGCTACTGTGGACCCGGGTGACTTGTGCTCGTTACCGCATAATGTCATTCATCAAATGGCATTTTCGATACAAAACCATTTTTAACCGACTTCAAAAAAAGGAGGAGGTTCTCAATTCGTCTGTATGTATAATATTTTTTTTTTTTTTTTTTTTTATGTATGTTCACCGATAATTTCGTCAATTATAGACGGATTTCAAAAATTTTTTTTTGGTTGGATAGAGTTCACTTCCGAGGTGGTCCCATTTTCACCAGTCTTGGATCTGATGATGGGATCCTGGAGAAATCGAGGGCAACCTTCAAATTTTATAGGGACATGTACCGCGTTTTGCATATTATCTGAAGTCATTTTGGCATTTGCTTCTGGCTATCATAATTTTATGATGCTGAGCTGATGATGGAAGGTCAACTCCTTAATAGTTATGAGTAAAAGAATAATTATTTTAATACTGTATACATATTAAGACTACTAGTTATAATATCAGTAGCATTACAGGTGAGCTAAACTATTAGGTTGACCAGTCTAGGATCTGATGATGGGATCCAGGAGAAATCGAGGGCAACCCTCAAATTTTATAGGCACATGTACCGCGTTTTACATATTTTCTGAAGTTATATTGGCATTTGCTTCTGGCAATCATAATGTTATGATGCTGAGCTGATGATGGAAGGTCAACTCCTTAATAGTTGGGAGTAAAGGGATTATTCTTTCAAATCTGTGTACATATTGATACTACTGGTTATAATATCAGTAGAATTATAGGTGAGCTTAACTAATAGGGTGTAAAAAAAATTAACACTAAAAAGGATGAAAAAAATTGTAAACAAAAAAACCGCCTTCAAAAACACGACTCACTAAAAATTACAAAATAATATAATTCGAACATTAATCTCGGTATGAATTTGATATGTTGTTGAAGGCGGTGCCGTTTATATTTCACGCAGTTTTCCACAAAAATTTAATTGGCACCGCCTTCAACAACATATCAAATTCATACCGAGATTAATGTTCGTATTATATTATTTTGTAATTTTTAGTGAGTCGTGTTTTTGAACATTTTGTTTACAATTTTTGTCGTTCAAGACGTGCCGCCGACATATTTTGAACGGATTTAATCCCTCTTCCTGTTGACGGATTAATCTGAAATTTAGTATCAATCAATATTTAATACTGATGACAATACAACTTAAAACATTCGGTATCATATTAAAAAAGTCCTGTAATTTTAAAATGAAAATAAGAAAAACAAATTTATGCGGATTAAATGTTCTAAAATCTGTTAATTTGGTCCTGTCTATCACTCTCCTCATCAATCTAGCTTGTGTATTTCATCAGACCAATATGGATAAAAATGCTCGTATTTACGTACGCGCGTACAAAAGCGGCTATTAATACTTCCTTCTGATAAAACAGGCAAGTAAGCAAGCGATCCATATTATGTAATGCCATACCCAATTAAAACAATGCATTCCGCGTCTATAAAGTAATACACTTCTGTTTTCGACTTCGTTCGTGTGGGTGGACTATAGGATTTTACATTAAAATGTTTTATCCCGCTAACTCCCATTCCCGTGGGAATTTTTCAATATGCAACTAAGCTTTAACTTTACTACGGTAGGTAATTACCAGAAAGCCAAATTTCAAGCGTCTATCCTAACCGGCTTAGATTTTTCATACAAAAAGATTTTCCCGCTAATTCCCGTTCCCGTGGAAATTTCGGGAATTCCTGTCTTAGTGCACCGCTACGGTACCTAAGCTAGGCCCCTTCCAAATTTCAAGTGCCTTCGTTTAGCCGTTTAGGCTGTGCGTTGATATGTCACTCAGTCGGTCAGTCAGTTTCGCCTTTTATATTTAGACTAGAGGACGCCCGCGACTTTGTCTGCGTAAAATCTGATGTTAATGTATTTTGATTGTAGAACCTGACCGTGTATTCCCGCTGTCCCCGCAAGCCTAATCCCCCCTCCATACCAAGTTATATTCACCCCCCCCCCCCCCCCCCATGACCGCCATGGTAGCTGAATTTAAAAAATGCGCTGGTGTCTCCGGAGTGCCAGCTACCTCCATACCAAGTTTTATAAAATCGTAAAAATCGACAAACACGTATAAATTCTCCCATAGTAATATCCGTATGAATATATGGCCTATATGTTATTCCAGAGTGCCAGCTACCATCATACCAAATTTGGTTTTTGAAAATCGGTTCAGACGTTTGAATACAAATAACCAAACCAAACAAGAGTAACAAATAACCATCCAATCCATCCATCCATCCATCCATCCATCCATCCATACTCACAAACTTTCACGTTTATAATATTAGTAAGGATTGAACCATACTGGAACACTTTTCATGCAACTAAGGTACCAAAATGCTGTATGTTTATTAAAATAATTCGTAGCACTATACTACGAGACACAAAAGAGTCGTAGCGTTCTTGCAGATAAGGAAGTCGTTAATATTTGTTCAATTAATTATTATTATAGGCTATAGGTACTGTATTTTATTACAAATTCATAATTTTATTAAATTTAGATAGTATCGTTTAAAAACCAAGCGATCACATTACAAATAGTAAAAAATAAAACAGGAGAAAAGTAACATAAAATAAAACCGCGGCCGCGTTGGGTGGGCATCATTCGTTTGAATATCAGAGAAAATATCTAGCGGACATTCATTTTGTTGTCAGTCCTGTGGATCCCATCTTGCAATTATTTAAAAAAAAACCATACTGATTTTTGGCCCAATGATTCCTCACTCTACTTAATACTACCTTAATTGGAAGCTGGCTAGTTACATATTCAATTACTCCGCCAACATTATCATACTTTCGTAGTTAAACGAAAGGACTTGAAACGTCGGGAAAGTAGCAACTATGGTGTTTGTTCAGATGTTGTCTTGAAACACGGTTCGGAATAGCGAACGGATCCAGCTAGTTACGTAACTTAGTGCTCTGTTTCCAAAGCTTGTTAATTTAACAAGACTGCAATAGGTTTCTTAGATTAGAATGTTTGTGTAAGTGTCGCTGTTCAGCTATGTAGTTTTGTTATCGTAATTAGACCATCGCATTTTGCTATTACGTCGTCATCGTCGTACCTTTTGGTGATTTTGTATTTATTAGTATCAAATTACTTTAACAATGATTCAGGGAAAATAAATAAAATATTTAAATTTGAAAACTTGAGTGCAATCCACTGAAGACATTACGCTTTTAGTCAAGCCGTAAATGTCGCCGGGCCTTCTGTTAGACTTTTAATCTAGGCGAGTCGGGTTCAGTCAGTAATGAGTGTAGCGTCGCTCTCAGACATGCGGTCGCCATAATTGCCAAACTTTGTTCGAACCCAAGTCACCCGCACTCCTCCACTTGTCGCGTGCCATTGTTCTCATGGTAGCGCGTGTGTCAGATGCCTTTGCTTAAACGATACTTGTGAATCCACACTGAATGAACAATGAATTTCAGGGATTAGGAACAATTAAGAACGCATTCGAATCGTCGGGGTGATTAATACGACTACAAAAGACGTACAACGCCTTTAGTTGTATGTACGTACAGATGGTTATATATTTGGCATTAATATGAAATCTCCTTTAAGCCCAAGTGAAGCATTATTCCCTCCTAATTAAATCGCGAGATAATTATTAAATGAAATAACTATCTCAGAAAGCTAGAGGCATATTGAAGCGCAATTGGGCGTAAAGCTATTTAAATCTGAATAGGGCATTGTGAGCCGCGTCACCTTGATTCAGCGCCGGCGTCTCGTCCTTAATAAAGTTAGAGTGCCGTCGCCTCGGACGCCCACTCCGCCGCCCACCGGCCTGGGCGCCCGGCCCGGCGTCTTAGCGCGGTGCCGAGCCTCTACGTACGCGCCCGACATGTGTGCAATGAACCAATCTATTTGTACCAGACACAAAGAAATACTGCCTTTGATGATCACTATCCGTACAGAGACGTGTGTGTGTGACGCTCATCCAGCTTTCACCTCTAACTAAAATAGAAACGCTGACACGGGTGTACGATTCAATTCAATAGAATAATGTATATTGTGCGTGTGTGGGGCAAATGCTATTTACCTGCAATAACTTTGTATTTATCTGTGCAAATTGCTAGTTCAATTCTACATTGTAATTGATTTTGTGTTATGAATTTTCCGAGAAGAGAACTAGGACGGAAATTTAGTTTGTAGTAGTTGATTTAAATTAACATCGGAATTATTTTCTGTCAAGGAGGGATATTTGAAATTGAAAAGTAAACAATGTCGTTCTTGCTTCCTCGTACTTTGCTCTATTACTTTGAGATCACAATAGAAATAGATTATGTTATTTTGTTGGTAAAATATATATGGTAATAATTTTAGCCGTAAAATTTCATGTATGATGTGTGTTAGACATGTATCATGTATGTAGTACGTCCAGGTAAAGTAGGTGTTGATTGTGTAGCTAGCAAGGAAGCGGAAGACGACAGAAGTCGGCAAAGGCGCTTGTTACGAAAATATCGGCTGGGCGTGTTGCGAATCGGACAGGAATACGAGATGAGCGGAGTCGAGCGCCCGCCCCGCGGAAGCGTGTTCACGAACGAGTTAAATAAGTTACGTTTCGATACGTGAGCCTCACTAACTAGGGTCATAGGTAAATATTAATCGCAACTCTCCTAGTGTAAATTAAAAGTTCTTTTAATGAATAATTTAACGATTAATCGAATAAAAATCTTGCTCTTAATTAAGAGCACCTCTTAATGCATTACCCGATGTTGTATTTCTTTAGTAACTTTTACAAAATTATTCAATCGTTTTCTTCTTGGTCATTAAAGCATTAAATTACAGGATACTGTGACAAATTTTATCGGCTATAATGCCATTGTAAACATTTCTTTGATAAAGGAAATTATCAACATTCTTTGAATTAACCTTTTTGCCCTAAAATGTTTTTTTGCGTAACATAAATAAAAAGGAATCTGATTATAAATCTTGGAGCTCGCTCAGGAACGATGCGCCGACGGTCAATATTGCTAGCGTCCCCATTAAAATCTAATTTGCTTTAAACTTTACTGCGCGACTTTCTGCGTTAAAGCTTTTCTTTTCCATTGCCACTTCTTGGATGGAGAGTTCTTTTATTTGTTTTCGCTTTTGAATGTTATGCTGAGCGCTCGAGCATTTCCATTAGGTATGCAGAAATGTAGGATTTCTTTAAAAATTAACAATAAATAACTGGATCTGCCAAACGATAATTTGATTTCGTGAAAATAAACCTGCTTTACGAAGTTTTTAAATTATGTAATCTTTGTTGATGTAAGTGTTGTATGTTAGACTGATTTCGCTTTACGTTTCAGTTTTGAAAATGCTTGCTTATACATGTAAGAAGTCGTGTATAGGTTGTATCATATTTTGTTAAACGTAACCCGGCAGCAGCGCGGCCGTTCACCGCGAAGCGGAAATTCACAGCCCTTCCATTTCTGGTTATGCGCCGATTTATATTCTGCGCCCACTCGCCGCCTGAGAAATCTCATGTTGGAGGTGCTCTTTCAATTTGAATCGGAACACTCGGATCGGGGAATAATGTATTTCGATATCGACCCTCCGTTCGGAGCGGATCCTCCTGTTTATCGTCGCTTTCATTTATTCGGGCGTCGTCGCGCCTTTATTTTTTCAACACAAACTCGGTGTCGCGCTGTTTATACGACGCGCGATACTATTAGCAGGGTCTTTGTTTTGAGACGCAGCCAGATTGCGTCGCTCTGACTAAAGGATAATTGAATTGTCACAACACACTACCGCATTTTCCTTTCACAAGCTATTTTTGGATTTCATTTTCCACACCAAAGGAACTTCATATGTATGGAACTTCTTACATCTGTAATATTACTATCTTACTATCAGAGCAACAATAGCACAGAACACGTAATATTTCATACGCATTAGTTATGTGGCTGACTATTGTGGTGGATAGTTACTACGGTTTTGTCAGATATTGCGGTTAATGATAGTGTCACTCTTGCGGTGACCGACCACACATCATTCCTATTAATTAAGCTTCACAATTAATTATTCGCTTAACTCGTAAATAAAGCGTAATATATTAATGGTGATTAGTAATTTTTAGGTAATAAGTTACGCAATGCCTACCTACTTCGATTTGGCTTTGACCTGCGATATAATGAGTGATATAATGGTAAATGGCTTACTAAACGTGATGAAAGGAGAATTATTGAAAATATAAACATATTTTATTTTCAAAACTGTAATCGGTGATATGAAAGTTTGAAGTAGTAAAACCAAATTATTGGGATTCCTAACAACAAGTTTATTTATAAAACAATTCCTTTTTTTATAGCTAAACACGGGCCGACGCCCTTAGATAATATGCGAACAGGATTCGAGAAAACAAAACATATTTCGTAAAGAAACAAAATTTAAATAATATTACTATGAAAAACATTTGTTGCGGTCGGTACGTTAAAAGTAATCTTATTGGGGATATATTGAAGGTGGCTAGCTCATCTAGCATTCGAGTCGCGATACGGATATCCTACGGCCCTTAACCCGCGCCCTATTTCTCCTATCCGTGGACTATTTACGTCGTTTTGTTTGATAATCTGCTATTGTTTCGTAGGGCAAGGCGGCATCCCTGCGAGAATTATGCGAGCTATCTATCGGGAACGTGAACGGAGTGCGAATATGTGATGAATAAATAATGCAAACTCGCTCGAGTTACAGATGATAGATTTTCTAACTCTTCCTGCCGTGTATGTACATGCTGTATTCGTGAAATCAGATTGTTGACGTTGTAAGATTACTTTAAATAGGTTATTAGACCATTATTCTTGCTTATTTTGATGGGTTTTCAAAAATTCATTACGGTATTCGTGTAATTACCTCCCTTATGTTCGTCTTATGTTTGCTTCATACCTAAAGATTCCTTCGATACCTATATCTTCATATTTACATAATAATATGTCGCCATTTGAAAAATTACAAATGGAAGAAACAGTTAGATATCTCCCCTACCTTCACATGTAATATTTGGGATACCGCCCTAATATATCTACCTATAATAAACAATGGGTTTTATGGCCTCATCTGATATACTGTCCTACTGTGTGACTCGTCCATACGATTCATGAAGCCATTTCATTTCCGTTTATATGCCTATTTGTATTCTCTCTTCCTTGGTGGTTAGAGAAATCTCTATACAGAGATGCTCTTTCAATTTGAATCGAAACGGCCGAATTGGGGAATAATTTATTTGGAAAGCGACTTTTTATTTCGCTTGGCTTTGTATGTTTAACATCGTTTGGACTTTTTCCTGTTTTCTTGGTTGGTCGACTTTAACGAATTGTGTAAATTATACAGTGAATTTCCGAGCAAGTGTTAAAATATGTCTTGAGGACTCGCTGTAGTCGTGTGGGTATGTAGGAAGAACACGTATGCGAACTTAATTTAACTTAGTGCGGGATTAGTGATGGGGTACTAGCGGGGGCATGTGCGGGAGGGTCGACCGCGGCTGCGGGCTGCTGACATTGCATTAAAAGGAGGAGCGTGACCGTCTGCGCATTACTCGGCTCTGACTTAGGTCTGTTCCACGGCTCGACTCAAGCGTCTTATTGAAATCTAATTTTCGTTAATCCCCGGAACGAGTCGAACGTCCAAAGAGAGCTATTGCCATCAATATTGTCATTGTACTTGCTTTCTATTACATTCCTAAGGTACCTCGAGTCTCGGAACGAAATAACGAGTTTCCATCTTTTAAGAGCATAAAGATGTCTACGTTTGTATGGGTGTTCCGTAAACATTTTTAAAAGCTCAAAGGCGTGTGCTTATAATACCTGAGAGTTCATAAAGTGTAGAGTTTTCTACTGCTTGTTTTAGTTATTTTTAAACTCCGATGTTCCAACCTTTGTTTTCCTGGAAACAACCCCTCCATTTTCAACGTGTTGGAATTTAACGATGTTTCTCTAAAATTTTCTTCCAAGCCGTTAATCTAGTGAATAAGTTAATGGCAGTGTAAAGAGTTGCTGAGTATTTTCTCTGATAAACTTGAGTTTAAATTAAACGATTGTAAATATTGGAGTTCTTGTTCGCACACATTATTTTGTTTGTCTATGTTTTCTGCTACCTTGATTGCTGCAGAAATAAAATTATGAAGTTTATTTAAGCTTATCAAGCTGATTTAAGAACATACTATAGCGCAAATAGCAGACATTTGTAAAATTATATATTTATTTGCACTATAGTATGTTCTACACTGTATAAATTATCACCGCCTTTAATTTTTTTACCATATTTGCAACGAAATTCGAAAGTCCAAGTAGCAACATTGTTGAATTTATTAAATGAGTCTGTTGAAAAACAGAATAATTAATATATGATCGGTGTAACGGTGGTAGATGTCGAGGGATGGCGGCCGGAGCCGTTCGCTTTCGGAGACATATGACAGCCGCTTAATTTACCCACGGCTCCGCTGCGTGCCGCTCCGAGCGGTCTTGCGGCGCTAGGCGCTACAGTCTGATTTATGTTATTTGCACGTAAAGCGGAATTAATGGCTTTATTACTCTTCTCTGTTTACTGATCTCGGATTCCGAGAGCGGTACGCGTCCACAGCTCAGCCTAAACTACCGAAAAGCGCTTTCAAATGAGGGAACTTGTAAACACGTAATGTATTACGGGCTGCTATCTCAGAGAGAGTAGCTGTCCTGTAATGTCTTAAGATAAGATTTCTGCCTCGAGTTAAATACGAGGAAAAGGGGAGATCCCTTTTAGTACTTAACCGTGGCGCTTAAGTTTAAGGGAATTCTCGCTGAGCGAGCATTGTGAAGTTGATAAAATAAAAGTTGGTCTCCGTTTTAATATTGAACGTCATAATTCTTTGTGAGTAATGTAAGGCGGGGCACACATAGCGGCTCTGCGCCAGGTGAAAAATTTGAGCGACGCCGTCGTTGTGCCGCGAGCTTAGTGTTTTATCTGGGCTTAGCGTTACGAGGATTTGTAGCTCGCTAAGTAACGTTTTATGCCTCGAAATGGTAGAAGGTTAGTCCTCTGAACAAAATGGTATCTTCGACACGCGCGCGGTCCGTCCGAAAGGAAGGCCTTGTGACGGAAGCGCCTTGATTAAAAAGTGTTTGGAAGGTAATATTGAAATATTTCCCGTGCATTGTGTTGGGAGTATTTGTCAGAGCATGCGTCGGCTGCAGGGAAAGTTACAGCTGGATTTCCTGCCCGGTTCCATCGCGAACCGGAATCACGAGTCGTAAATAACCTGACTCACTTTTGCTTTATTTGTTCTATTTCACGGAACTAACAATCAAAATTATTCTGCTGGATGATTTATAGAACTTTCGTCTTTTTTCTGCCGGAGCTTTTTCAAATCATCCAATAGTCTATTCGGGTTTTATAATTTGATATTCAAATGTACCCGAAGCAAAAGTGGTGCCGTAAGAAGCTTGTTTGTATGATTAGCTAAACATTACCTATGTCATTATTTTAATCAAAAACACGTATTTGTTTGTGGCGCTCGTCCCTTTCCCGATTATGATAGTCTACGTTGCGGTTTTTAAACCTATTCAATATGCTATATAGCCATAGGTACGTAGGCAAAATGTTCGGAACGAAATGTTGTATGAGGGTAGTAGAGTGGAATGCAGGCGGCGCGCCGTTCGGTGTTGTGTGTCAGCGCGGCGCGGCGGCGGCCGTGCCCGCAGCTGCAGCTACGGAATGCCGAATTATCTACGGTTACACCTAGCATCCACCAAATAATTTATACGTTTCAGGAACGCGCCGACAAACCGTTTTCCATTTGGCTGATGATTTTTTTTACTTAGGTACGGCTGTCGGGGTCCTGCGTGAGCTTGATATGTATCACATTGATCATACAGTACCGGTCTGTACTTTGAACAATATATGGAAATTAAAAATTTTATATAAGTAACTTAAATACCTATGTAGTTTTGCGTTGGTTAAAATTTCAAAATCTTTCCTTTAGTGAACGTTAAGTTAGCATACTTCATGTTGCCAATTTTGAGATATTTACTATTCATTTAGCTACTATTATTACATTTTTATTTATAAATGTATCTTCTTTTCATATATACAATTCAAGTTCTCTATAACGATCACTGCCCTGCCGAGCACGAAATTCTCTTTAGAAGCACTCTCGAATTGCAAAGATCGCTGGCCTAGGCGCTTTCCGAACTATTTTAGAATGAATCGTGTAGACAAAGCTTCGGCACATAGAAGAACTCTCGTTGGATTCCTTTGATCTGGGAATTGAACTTGTCATTCAAAAACCGTCAACGTTTCAACTGATTCAGACTTTTGCGTTCGGGCCCGTATAAAGATTTGAACGACTGAATCATATCATCTATTGTAAACACGGATTGTAGATATATTCGGTATCTATCGAGAACCCTTATTAACAAGGGACACCCTTATTATTGTTGCGTAAGATGTGTGTTTTCTAAATAGGCACTTAACAAAATTGTATTTGTAAGCTGTATTATCTCGGGACCGGACGTCCGCAGTGTTACATTCCCTATTATGAAGTGACATTATATGTATAATGGAGTACTCTAATAACCGTAATGCAGTAGCACTATCTCTCGGTAATTCGACGAGTCGGAACTATGGTTCGCGGGGTTTGTTTAGATTTCATGCGGGGTGGAAACAGTGAAACAAAATAATCAGATTCATCAGCCCTTTGTCTTGGCGCGTCCCCGCTGGCCCGCCGGGGCGGACTCGAATTGTCCGTGTCGATTGTTTACTTCGTTAGTGTCTCTATCTGCAGCCGCACACACGCTGCCCCAACTATGATCACACTGTATCTACTTAATAAGGTAAATATTTTTCTTTCTCATGTGAGTATATTGACTCTGCCCCGCGATAACAGCCGAGCATAACGTCGGTGTAAGGTAGCAAAAACACGAGCGCTGAAATAACGTTAGCGTTACGTTTCTCGGCAGTAGTAATAGGCTTTCTCACAGAGGTTCCGTAGATGGCGCCACCTGCGTCCCACGCAGCCTCGCTTCGCTCAAATTTATGAACGCTTTCAGCGCTTTCAACGTGTGCCACCTGACCTGGCGAGCGACATTTTGCCGGACAAATGTCTCCTTGTCTCTATTTATATTGGATACTTATTCTACCTTCGTACCTCGGCTTTCGTAAACTACCGAGATACATTATTGCTAACATTGTATTGGACACGTGCTTGTGAAACGAGAGAACGAGTTACTTTGTGTATATTGATGCTATGCGGAAATTTATACAGAGCGTTTTGAAAGTTCTGCAACCACGTGAATTTCTGTAAAATTGTCTCGTGCAGAAGTTTCGTGAATTTAATGTTAGATACGTGAGTACTGTTTTGGCAGGTCATTATGAACGACACAGCGCGTATGTTTAGAATAGTATGCGTTATATTTTAAATTCAGTAATAATTTTAAAGATATAGCCCTGACCTTTTAAAGCGTTTTGATAATTTCGGCTTTGCTGTTTAGATCAAAATATAGCATAAAATACTGTGTTTAATATATTGGGTACAAGCCCGTTCATGATAATAAAATAGTTGTAAACTATATAGAAGCTATCTCAACGGATAAAATGGGTAAAACATTATATTGTGGTAATGAGTTCTGAAGTTATGTTTATTATTTATACACTTAAAAACACACAGAATAATGACTAAATGATAAAATAATGAGTAAATTTTCTGAGAAGTTTTAATCCGTATCTTAATCAAAAACATCTGAAGTTAACGGCACCATTTATCTAAGTTGTTCATTGGAATTTTATTTAAGATTGCGCTTAATTGCAATGGAATCCTCGCTCGCGCTCTTATAGAAAAACTTTTTTAATATCAGGCGTTACAGGCTGTCCCTTCGATCGGAAACACCTATCAAAGACAGCGAAAACAAAGGGCTTTTTATATGAAAGAAGCGCAAGTAGAATTCTGTTCCGGGAACGTTTTAAATTAAATCTGGGAAAAAAGTACACCAACTCTATATTGTGTTGTTCTATTTAAGGAATTGTACTTTATTGACACACTGAACATTTTATATGACAAACCGTACGTTTGAAAATATTGTTTTCTTATTGATTTTCTATATTGATTGCTCACATGAACTTTACCGATGATTTTTCATGCTATATATAAGGAAAGTGTAATGTAAAATAAATATACAATATCTGACGATCAACGCCAATTTATATTCTATAAAATTTCTTCGAATAAAACCTTTATAAACATTTCGCATTGAAACAGATTCTTATATCAGTCTCCAGACGAATATTCATTAAGTTTTTTATTTAATATTGTTCGATTTTTAAGGAAATCCAGAAAGCGTATATTTACTTATTTTTAATCTACCATCGGAAGTGTCCACTTTAGTATCCGAATTGTAATCTAATAAGTAAACTACTTGTTAAAATGATGATTATTTTGATTAAGTTACGACTCCTTCCGAAAGAAGGTTCCGGAAGGTCCGGTGGTTCAAAACCCCGTTCAGGCGGGGTCATGAATGCGAATTTCTTCAAATTTTAAATTGACATTAAGTTATGACCTCACTGTGTATAGCTACATAGCTGTATATCAAAACTCGAACCGTTGCTTACTTTTGTTGTTTACTGCATATAAAAGTATGCAAATAAAAACAAAAGAATGGAATAAAAAAGCTACAAAAAGGTATAAAGTGTGGTGCAATAAAATGTGGCAAGAGGATAGTATTATTCTAACGCTACAGTCGCAGACGGTGCGTGAAACAAGAGCCACTAGGAAGCGATTGTGGGGCTATCTACTGAACCTCGTGCCCGGCTAGATTTACTTTACAGAGATACGCTGTGCCGTAATGTGCAACCTCTTGTTTCTCTTGTGCGCTGCGTCGAGTTCCTCCTTTTGTGTTTACCTAGCGTTCGGTTTTTATGTTGCTTCTCTTTTGCTAAATGCCGTTTAACGTGGATTTAGTGAGATTGATAATTGCTGTACGTAATGACAAATGAAAAGCTCTGCTCAGATTTCTAAAATTAACTTTAAGTTTCAATACTCTATTCACCTTGAAATATAATTTCGAGATAACTGGAGCAAAAAGCTTTCACAATTTTTGTCTTAGTTTATAAAATTACATGCAGTTTTATTTCAGGTTTATTACTACTGTTTTTAAAAACATGAAATAATAATTTCCATGTTTGTTTATTGCGTCGATACGACTAAAAACTTTGTTAATATGTAACGACTTAATATGTACACACCATGTGTAGATATTTAAGTCTAAATCGGTTGACTATGTCAGTATCAGTCAAATCTATTTTTATTTAACTTTGTGGTTTATTAGCACCATTAGAAAACTGAAAATGTCCGGGATGATGATTACGGGTGAACTCATGTCGCTTGCATCAGTGCCGAAATATCGGGAGCTCATTAAAACAAAACAACTTGGTAAATATCCCGGACACTTCTAATGTGTGTAACCACGAAAGTTTGTTATTATATATTAGCACCATGCCATCTAATTCAATAGCTTTATTAAAATGTACTCTCCTGGTTTCTCACTTTCACTAAACCCAGTTCAATTTTATCTGCTACTGAAAGTAGTCCTTAAGCTCCTTAAGGAGCTTACTGCTCCATATGAGATTGTAGAAGTGACGTCGTAAATGTACCTATGTAATATTATCAACAGTCAAGTCCCTGTTCTCTGATTAAGAAATTAATTGTTATAATACCGTGGGGATATTGTTCATATAGTACAGAAATATAGCTGTATCGCAATTAATGTATCTCTTTACTTTCGGGTGTGAGTAAAAAACATATTAAATTAACTATATCTTAATAAGATTAATTTACTTTATTTTACGGGTACATAGGCATTCTATCTCGTGCATGCGACATGTTTGTTCTAGTGTACTTACAACAGAAGTAAGGTAAATGCACCTATTATGGACGCGGACCCCATTATGGACAGTTTTCAAAAATGCCTCCAATAATAAGAAACCGGTAGGTATTTTTTTTTCCAACAGCAACATTAATCGGTTGTACCAAAATTCTAGATTTGATATAAACAACATTTGACAGCTCTCCGCTATATTATTTTCGACTATAACGATTCTTACTAGTGCGGTGCGTTTTGGTGTCGAGATTTGAAATTTCTTATAAGGAGCGCAATGCATGTAAGTAAATTTATTAGCTTTTTTTATGACAAGTGTAATATTGTTGTTAAAAATGATATTATTTATTGAATTACTGATAATAAAAGGTTAATTATATATTCTAATCTAAAACCTCATAGTAATTTTAGCCTTGGAATTTATCGATGTTCATAATTGGATATTTTTGTAAGCCTGTACCCAAATATGGACATTTTGTCCATGAAGGATATTTTACAAATATACGTTTTTCATGCATCTTATAGTTGTACAATCGTTTACCTTTATCTTTATTTTTAAATCGGTCGCAAATTAAGACTTTAAATTTAATGATTGAATTATGAACATAGTGTCCATAAATGGGTGTCCAAAATTGGTTCAAATTTTTTAAATAAATATATTTTGTGTCACTTTAGATATGGCGACTAGAAAAGCTTATACTAAAGAACAAATGGCAAATGCAATTAAAGAAGCGAGAAAAGGACAGAAAATATCCACTATTTAGAAAATAATAACTAGAATAAGATTTTTTTTTAAAATTTTTTCTTGAGTTGTTTGTGTTTTTTTATGTCATGTTACATTTATAATTTAAGACAGGGTAATATACATAATAATTATATTACAGTCAGGGGATACCAATCACAACTATCTGTCCGGTGGGTGGCGAACGGTATACGGGTAAGCGACCCCGGGTCCTCGAGCTACTATCGACTCAGTCCAAATCATCCGAGGCGATAGTATCCTTCCTCCCCTTTTCCTTCCCCCGTCATATATTCTTGCTACTCGTGGGAACGCAATAACCTTGTTAAAACAATGCACAAGGCAGAATGGCAGCGACTTGGTCCACAACCAGTCACGTCACGTTTCCCACAGAGGTGAAAAGTGGATCGCTGAAAGTGATCTCTGCCTACCCCTCTGGGAAAAAGGCGTGATTTTATGTATAAGTAATTATTGAGACTGATTATAGCTGTATTTTGATAGGTATGAAACTAGTAAGAAGACATTTGATTTTTGATTATTGTTAGCAAAGTGAATAGAAAAGAGTGAAGGTTTTTTAAATTTTTTATTTAACCTCTAAACCAATTTGCTTAAAGATCGAGAAGTGAAGGAGATGATTATATTCAAATGTTATTTAAGTAATAAGGCGTCCGACCGATTTCAGCCATGGCGGCCGATCTCAATTGAAATCAGCCAAGTGCGCAGGACATATTATAGTGCACAAATGCGCGCGCAAAGACAAGTGCACTCTCTATTCCTTTACTCTCATAACTCGGTGAGACGGCAATCCGACATGACCGATGAGAGATCGGGCGCAGGACCACCGGCTTAACGTGCTTTCCGAGGCACGGGCGTTCAACCGCCAGCTTCCTAACTACGGGCTGAGAAATTTCATCACAAAAAAACTCACACAAATTTTGCCCGACCCCGGACTCGAACTGGGGCTCTCTCGGACCTTACGCAGCGCTTGCTACCAATAGACCAACGAAGGGGTCTCCTATGTAAATAATACCTTACTAGTTAAGAGGAAATTTTTATTTGGTTTTTCTTGGCTTAAAGGCTTTGGCCTTTGCCGTTACTTTCGTAAATGATTACTTTTTGATAACTGTTTGCTGATTGATATTTGAGTTACCTATTACATTATTTAATTTAAATGGTTTTTATTTCATTACACTAACTTACTCAACCCTAATACTCTTGAGTTATAGATTTAAGCATTCAATTGAAGAATGTCCATAAATGGGTGTCCATAATTGGATAACGTCCATAATTGGGGGTCCATAACTGGATCTTCCCTGTCCATAAATGGAGTTTGGCAAAGGTTATTTTTCCTAAATTATATTTTATTGAAGCTAGCTTATAACTGATTTTAAACATCGAATACTTATTAAGAAAAGGACTTCTTATTAACCTTCAAATCCCTGCGAACGTATATTGCAAAGCACACAAACTATGAAGAAAAAACGAAAAACAAATCCTTAAACCGTCCATAATTGGTGCATTTACTACTTGATTGTTTGGCTAAAATAAACGAATATTTACATTTTACATTAGACTCGTAAACTTGAAGTTAACCAAGCATGAAGTTGTTTTAAGTATTCCCAATCGCGGCGGTCCCCGGCGCAGGCGGTGTCGGCGCGGCGACGCCTCGGGAAACATCGCCAGTGATGCCACAAAAACTTCACCCCCGTTTTATTATTACTACGATGCTAATTAAAATAGCTACGAATAGATTACGGGCAGCTTCTGGCAGCGGGCGCTTAATGCGCTGCCTTTACGACGTCACGCTTTATGCTCTCTCATTAGCGCCGCTCCTCACTGTTTTATGAATATAACTACCATCTTTCTCTCAAGTTTTCTTTCCTCCTTGTTTGATTAGTATTTGAAAGTTTAAGAAAGTTTCACGTTGTTATTGCTTATGTAAATGATTATTGTGGGAACTCCTTCAAACAGCTGGCGCTGTACAAGTTTCGCAAAACTTGTTTTGTGTATCGAGGGTTTCCTAGTTGGCTGATAAGGTTGCATACGAACTTTACAACGAGTATTGCCTAGAATATGCTCGAAACTTGTGCGACAAATTCTTCCAGAATACCTCCGAAACACATACAAGTTTACGTATTATCGGAACACATTTTTCTTTTACGATACTTTCCATCTATAGGTAAGTCTGAAGAAAATGTTCTATAAGCTTATTGTATGTAATAATACTCGTGTATCTTTTCTACTTTACATATACCTACAAAAGCTTTATTGCGGTACACCAGATTCGTGTAATATGTAGCAAAACAAAATGATAATTGCGCTTTTAAAATGAGCAACACGAACGGCAGAAGAAAATGAAATTATTCCGCCAGTAATTACATGGGTGGTACAGGGTGGAAACACTATGATAATAACAATAAAATAATCCAATGTCATAGGCGGGTGATAATGGCCGTAGCCGCTCGTTAGCCGCGCGGGGATTACCTATTGTTAATGTTTTAATTTGTGTCAGCCCGCGCCCCCGCCCCCGCCCGCCGGGGGCTCATGTGACCGCACCGCAATTTCTCGCACTGGGTTTTTGCTCCTGTGAAATCCTAGTATCGTACTTAATAAAAAATGCTGATATCAATATAACGCGATCCGAGTCATGGGGAGAATGTTGATTGAATTTTGATACGTTCGATTTTATATTGCGGACAGTTGTGTGTGAATTTAATATTTCACTGTAGTTATTATTGATAGCTTAATTCACATACTTATACACCGTGAAATTTTAGTGGTTGTTTTCCCGCAGCAAAATGATTCTATCTTAGTAGCACAATAGGTTTGTGCAGTTATTTTTTTTAAATCAATAAATGCCGGTTCTACGATAGGTATAACCGAAACTCTGAAGTACGTTCTAACCGCTTTATTACTTAGGGTGAAGAGCTTCTTTAGTTTTAAGCATCGATTTTATACGGCAAGCAGTACCTGATTACGTAACATCTTAAAAAACAACGATAGCTTCTCTCGTTTTCGAGTTGGAAAATTATTTTTTGCAAATTTAAAAAAAAAAATTTTTTTCATGGTATAATTTGCATGATTGGATAGTATTACTAAAGGCAAATCGTTCTGCCACGGTAAAACAACCACTAAAATTTCACGGTGTATATCTTGTGATATTTGTCATGATGAGAAGTCAACCACTTACAAATACTAATTTCGTAACGAATTTCTTTTCTGAAGAAGAGAGTGGGCTTTTTGAATTAACCAGCCAGTTCGTCGACATGTTTGCGACACATTACAAATGTTCCTTTGTAATATTGCTTACGAAATGCGCGTGGAGCTATATTACGCAGACAAACGGGCAATCATGCTTCATTTGCCTGTCGTGTTTGATTGTTGATAGGTCATCGCTCTCCAGATCTGACGGAGCGATGTAATAAATCTAATTAATCTCCTATAATTACGCAAATACACATGGTATGGAATACTGCATCAAATATTTATGTTTGATCATCACCTACATGATAAACAAACATGTATTATGCACACTATGATCAAAGAAACATTAAATAATTTGAATTAATTTTATGTTAATTAGTTAATTTTATAAGTTATATGTAATATAGTAATATAAAATGTAATGGCGCCCTAGAGATTTTACGGGTGATTTAACGACAAAGTATAATCGCTGCGATATCGCAGTGCAAACTCTTCGGAACGATCTCGTTCCGCCGAGTGATCGCTCTAATAATACCAAGCAATCTCTTACGAGGCCAAACCTGGAAGAGAACTGAAAAAATATTTTCCTGCACCGAATGGTTCGCGTTATAGTGTTATGGGTAGTAAAGAGTACGGAAGGCTGACCTCGTTCCTACGTGTGTTTCGTACAAGTTTCGGGGCGCACGTAACTTTGCCTTTTCGCAGCAATTCTCACTGAAAGCCGGTGCCGGCCGCTACAGCCGCCCCTCGCCGCAAACTCACACCCTATTGTGTCCATTTCTACCCTTTATAACTACTTGTTTTACCTACCTCAGTTTTCATAGTACATGGCTACATTGTTATATGTGGTGTTTATGTCCTTCGGGCGCGTTATGTTTCATTAAAATTCCTTAACTGTAAGCGGAAACTATGGTCACACAGGCGAAGGTGTGAAGATAAATACACGATGTCAGATCTTATTAACCCTTTAATAGTTGATGAGCCATAAGGAGGGGTATTGTACCTTTACAAATATCGTTACAGGCAGTATACAAAAAACTTAAAGAGTTCGACAAGTGTTTACTTATTAGAACAGTGTAATTTCCTAGTCAGCCGTGATGAAATAGTGAATAGGTGCCCATTCCCAAGAGCTTTGGCCTTTGTGCTTTACTGTCGGTTTGTTTATTTCAGGGGCCTGGCTCGTAAACACTCGCAGGCCGATATACTAAATTTAAGTTGGGCTTCTTTATTTTCCTTTGAGAAACTCTTTTCGGTATAAATCCATGGTTAACCCGAAACATTTATTATCTGCGTTGAGAGTTCTTCTGAATGTTTTTATACCTCTAGAAAATTAAATGATGTGCATATTTAACAGTAATAAAAGAAATAATAAAAACTGTACCCCATTTCTTCGACATTAGGGTAATAAATGTAGTCTATCTTTGCTCATAGTTGGAATCGTCAACTATAAATTACTAGAGGCTTACGAAAGCATTTACTGAAAAGGTAAATATCGGCTTGTATGCGCGAATCAATACGATAGCCTATTTCCAACTTTTAAATAAATAAATATTTCACAACATCACATACATTGATCTGATCCCGTGGTAAGTAGCTTAAGCACTTGTGTTACGGGTATTAGAATCACATACTTTTACAAAAGACTAAGACTTTATAATCGTATATAATCAATAACAAGGTTTTCCTTTACCCTTATTAAAATTTAATGAATAATAATGTCATGTTTTCTTTAATAAATCATCTCCTGTCTAGTGTTGGTTCATTTTTCTATTGGCATCAGACTCTACAAATAAAATGTGTAAAACAAAGTTAATATAATTGACGAAATATAGCCTGAGGTGTACAACGGGGGTATGTTTATGCTCTGTAGTGAATGATACCGGTATAAGATAACAGGCGCACTCGCGTCCCCCGCTGCGGTGCTTAATTTACTGCCACGAGGACGCCACGAGCACGCTCCGTATCCACACCGTTATTGCCAACTTGAAAGCAAGAATGGCATACACATTTCCTTCATATCTTCAGAATTTAAGCGTCTGCCCACTTCAACATTACATTTCTCTTTTTATACGGCGGCGAGTGTCTGAGCAGTCTTTTAGAGATCCCTAAAAAGGTGTTGTTGTTTTATTTTGGTTCCAGTACTGCACCTGTGGGGTGCGGTCCGAAAACATTACGGGAACAATTCGTGTATCAGAATAGCACATACAGATACTGAATTAATTGGTTTGATCTGCATGTTTAATCATACAATAACTTCACATTGTGAGTATTTGATAAAAGATTCAATAATTTATTATCAAAGTCTGTCCACATAACTATTCACACTATTATCAATGTAAGCTAGTGAAGCTAAATATAGCTTGGCAAACACAAAGGTTGCAGGTACTACATTAGGCATACTTAGGTGCAAAGCACAACTCTTTTATCAAGCCGCCAGACCCCGCGCCGGCGTTTTGTCACCTCTTCGAGAGGCTTACGCCGTAAAAGGAGAGAGGGCATTTTTCATGACTTTTCCACGCGGATGCATTTCACCACTTCGCTTCAATGGGTTCCAAGGTACCTAACCTTTGCGGTTGAGTTATATTAAAGTGCTTTCACATCCACAGTCGGATTGCAGATTTAATTCGCGTTTTGAAGACGTTTATATTTTCGCGTTAATTTGACGAAAATACTCGTAGAATCAGATTGGAGTCTGCTTGAATACGTGGATGTGGTTTCCACTTCCTGACTTAATTACTTTCAAGAGCGAATATAACTTGGTAATATAAGCAATTAGAAACTTATTTGACGCTGCCGGTCCGCTTGCTCCGCCCCGGGCAGCGGAATCGTGAGCGGGATGAGCCATTACGTGCTTGCGCACAACTTTTCCTTTTAAAAGTCGTCTCTTACTCTTTTAAACTTATTATATTGGATAATTCGGCTGGAAATATGAATATGATGGGTATAACTTTAGTAATTCTAACGGAACAGGGGAAATTCTGACGATTACCCTTGAAAAATGACTCCTTAAGGCGTTTAGGCAAATTTGTAGCTATACGAAAATAGCCCTATTAAATGAATGAACCCACGAACGCGGAGTATTTATGTTTCCGTGTCTGGGTGCTTGTTAAATAAGAGTTTCTTATTACTTTGAATAAAGTACCTCTAATTGTTCTGTACTAATGCATCTGCACGTTCATAAGTTAAATGATCTAATATAAAGGGAATAAGGCGTGATTTGATATATGTATGTAATTATGTATCTAATATAACATTGTGATCCTCTTATAAATAAAAATGAATTGCTGTTCGTTAGTCTGACTAAAACTCGAGAACGCCCGGACCGATTTAGGTAATTTTGGTTTTAAAATGTTCGTGATAGTCCAGGAAAGGTTTATAGTATTGGCGGTATGAAATTCGCCGGGACCACTAGTCATCAAATACATATAATAGCGTTATGCATTTTACTTTTCTGAAGTTTACTTTCTTGTAGATGGTCTGAAAGAAATATTCATTGACTGCGTACATTCTCGTGATCGTGTAACATGAGCGCAATGTTAATTTGGGTGTAAGAAATTTAAACGACATATATGTTTATTAATATTTTTCGTTTATTTCGTAAGGAAGAAATAAAAATATGTGATTGATTGCATTAACAAATTATTTCTTTAGTAAATCTTTTATTAGATGTATATTTTGGATTAAGACTTATGACCTTAGTGATGATTAATTACGCTCTTGAAAGATTGATAAATACTTGATATATTACAACCTTCAGAAATGAATAATCGTTAATCTTAACAAATCATCTGACTTAGCGATGTTGTCGTTCCATCTTACATCACGAATCTAATCTTGAGTGGAGTGTGCGATAAGTTAGTATCGGTTAACAGTGACGGTAGTTACAATAAAGCCGGCGCGCAGGCTCTATCCGCTCTGCCTATCTACTTGTATTACCAATTATGCAAAGCGTCTTCCGCGCTGCGGTGCGGGCGGGGCTCGCGGCTCCGGCAGGGCGTTCGGTGTCGCGCTCTTTCCTCACTCGTAGCGAAATAACGACCTCAATTTGCATAACAATGCTCGTCACCCTTATTCCCCACCAGCGACTTTCGCAGGCTACGCGCCTGTGTCCCATCGGACCCGACACCTTTTTTTGCTCGTAAAATCTGTCCGGTGACATTAAAAGGTGCGTTAAATAAGCCCTTCTGCCTGTTAAAATTCGTTTAAGGTTGATAAACATAAATAAACGGCCCGTTGATTACAGCCTGTATGTTGATCTGCACAGAGTCGGGTGCTCATGGATCGGAAGTTGTTATAACTTTTGATTTAGTGGCGGTCGGGCGCGGGCGAGTAGTGGAGGACGCAGCACCGCGCCGGGCGCCTTGCGCCTTGCCGCATCGAACACTTTCGGTGGCGCCTGTAACTTCTTCCACCAACTTTCTGTTTTAATTGAATCAAAGTTTTCGGCTTTTTGCGGCGAGCGTGCCAGCCACGCACGCTTCCCGAACTTTCTTTATTAAATTATTGGAAGTTCAGAAACGTTCGCCTTTGAACGTGAATTCTGAAACGAAATTGGGGATAGTCGTAAGTTACAGAAAAGTATTTATCCTCTATGGACTCACGGTAATGAAACCAGCTTAGGATTCGAAACTAAGTTTGGGATATGAGGCGAGTACTAGTAATGGTCTCTAGTCAGCGGATTTTCCAGTGATTTTGCGCTGAAAATGTGTACAAAAGAACAGTTGGGACAATTACTAGGGACAATTCAGAATCTGTCGAGTAAACAGTTCATAAAGATGTACGATTCTGTCTGCTAACGACTAAGGCATTCGTCCGGAGCATTGTTTTGCGGCGTAGCTTTATCTGGCGCGGAACGAGTTGTCGTTCCAGTAATTTATAGATCTTTCCCCGCCCCGGGCCCGGCGTAACGATTCGGCCGAGGAGCTAGTCTGCGCCGCGGTCCGCCCGCGCCCGTCCCCGCCTGAATGCTATTAACGGTCACGTAATAGACTGCTGACTCCTCACGTCCGGGATTCAAATTTGAGTAAATATGTCGCCGTCCGTCCTCTATTGTATTTCGCTATTGTATTTACATTTACTTTGGCTTATTTTGAATTCGTACGTGAATGTTCCCACATTCGTTTGTTTGTTATCTGGAATTTTATTGTTATGCTTAAGTATTTTGGAAACGTTCAGCGTAGCGCGGAGATAGCGCATCGTTATTTCATGAGCACGTCTTCGTTAAAGTTTTGCGTGGTATTTAATTTTGTCGTATCTATGCAGTCTCCGTACAAATTGTTACGTGTACGTGTATGTATACATTGCATTTACTTGATTTTATGTTTTATAAATTTTAATTCCAAAACGGTCAGTGTAAATACCTAACCCTATATAAATGGAATACCTGCAAGTCATATAAGAAAATAAAAATGCTCTCAAACTTTATTTCTACAAATTTAAGTTCTGAAGGCACGAGGAAACCTGTGGCACTTAGGTTCTTGTCTGAATCTGCGTTGTAAAATGCAATTTGCGTCTCCCCCGCCTTTTGTGTCGTATAAAAAGGTGTGACATTTTTGCAAAACATTCAGAATAGCGTTTGAAGATTCCGACTGTATTACGCGTGTGCTTTTGCTGCGTCACGTTATAAACAAGTCGCATGTTTAACGATATCTTCACTTGCATCAATGGTATTCATGAGTCGGGCACGCCTTTTCAAAGACGGATATTGGAGATTTACCTAAGTGTGAGAGGATCCGGCGAAGACTTTAGACCGGAGCTCTCGTATTGAATCGTAGCGTCACATACAATAGCCCGTCGGTACTTTCAGTAATAGTTCCCTTCCCTAACATCATTTATCTTGTCCTCGTATATTCTCTCGAAACTGCCTTTAAGGTGCTTATTAAATCGCCGAAGAGTACGAGAGGAATCTTTAGAATTTTGGACGTTAGCTTAGATTAAATAAAATTTAGACATAATAGAAATTATTCGAGATGAGCATGATAAAACGACATGAGCGAGATGATAAAACCTGTTTTGCTTAGTTTTTTTTCTTAATAAAAAATGTCGAACAAACAGTTGAATCTAGAGGAAGAAAGAAAATATTTCAGAGAAATCGGATAGTGCCACATTGCTAACACGGTAGCATAAACCTAATTCATACATAAAGTTCTCTACGGTACGTAACATTACCCTCGTAAAAGGCGTAAAAAGCTACAACGATAGAGTTAACGGTGGGGTAAGTGCAGCAGGCAGGTACGCCGGCGCGATGACAGTGCTATGGCTCCCAGCGGGGCCTTACTGCGATCCTCGTAAATTGCGAATATTAGATTATAACTACGGAGTGCGGCCGGCGGAGCGCGGGGGCCATCACCCGAATATCGAACTTGCGCCGGTTAACGGAGCCCCGTGATCTGAATCTGCTATCTGCTTATTCCCCGTAGCACCGTTGATCCGCTTATTTTTTTTACTCTACTCTAGTCCCGGTTATAAAGATTGCATTGTACTGATTAGATTCGCTAGATAACACTTAAAGTAGGTTAGCCGTAACGCCGTTAAGGTACTAACGTGTATTAAAATGTAGTATTGCTGGCACAGTGCTCAAGTAAATGGCGAACTGAGCTTCGGGGGCGGGAATCGGTTTAAAGCACTGCCTACACTAAGGAGCTTTACATAACCCGTAAAATACCTTCGCTCCACTGAACGAAAAAGATGCATAAAGTACCAACTCGTTAACTTTCTTTAGCTTTTGCGGTAAATCGGCATAGTTAAGAATAGCCGTAATATGTGATATGTTAATATTATTATTGTATGATATATAAATGTGATCAACAATTTATCATCGTTTATTAGAAATCGTTAACTATATATCAGTGTAAAATTTATTGAAGATTCCTTGGCGCCAAGATGTCAGTGGCGTGCAGTATCTATCATAATGGAGTGGCTTATCGTAATTAGAGATATGAAATCATTTAAATGTAATTTAATTACCTTTGAACACCGTTGAAAGTCTAATGTGGGCTCATGAGGCTCATGCCAGCTAGGCAAAGAGCAGTAATATTGTTTATAGTGATCGCGATTCGCGACACAGCAGCTGCGGCGCGCGCGGCGTTACGGCTTCATTAGGGCGGGCGCGGCGCGGGCGGCGCCCCGTGAGCCCCCTGCATACTATAAGTAGTTAACAGTAGGATTTACTGCTAAGAACACTATTGGCTATTCCTTCCTTTCACATTTGTATCTTTTCTTTGCATTGTGAGCACACATTTCTTTGTAAATCGTATGAAAACATTACCATACCTTTAAAGAAGAAATTATACCTGCCCGAAATTCGTTTAATTTTGTGTTTCGAGTTGGTTTGTCAAACGGTAAATTGTATGTTGTCACTATTTATTTGTTAAAAATAATATAATGGTATACATTCCAAATTCGCATATTTAAGATACATGTGTATTAGTGAATGCATAACCTTGTAGTTTTGATCTTTTGAAGACCTTTTGCGAATCAAATATGAACATTTGTTTTGTAAAGCAGTCCTGTCACTGTATTTCTCGATACTGTGCACTTTACATGCTCCTACACTTCTGTCTACACTCATTATAGCTCTTGAAATCTCCCAACTGTTTGCCGTTCAATTATACTAAAGTTTTATGGCTACTTTCATTTTTCGTTTCTGTTTCCGGGTCCGCTCTCATGATATTCGCTTAAATATTACATTTTGAAGATATTTATAAACGAGCATTTGTGAACCCAATTATCTAACATTAGCTTTTGCTTCTTCGTTCACGTGAGATAGATTAATTTCTTTCGCCACATCAAATACTACCAAAGTAAACAGGATTCATGACTATGAATAATAATGATGTATGGTTATGCTGTGACTAGTAGGTATGTGGAAAGTGTTAGAAAATTGTATATAAAGTAATATCTTTAAACTGAGTATTTTTTTACAAATTACCCTATATCAATGATCTAATGTTGTGTTTGTTTATTGAGATAAATGCAATTCACTGATAGTAAAATTTCTATACAAAACGAAAACAAAGAGGAGTGTTTTAATAATTTTATGTAGTTTATGATGTGAGCCCTTCAACTACCAAATCCTTTATTGTGTACTTCATAAAATGTAATATCTGTCTACAGAACAAAAGCAAGATTGATCCCCGTTAAAGATAAACAGACACAGTATAATCTGAACATTGAATTGCATATTGGTAAACGTATGAAAGCAACGCATTAACGTGGAGATGCGGCCCGCGCCGCCGCGTCGCGGGCGCCGGCTCCCGGCCTTTGTGAGCCCCGCCGTGTAATTACTCTGGGACCATGGGAAATGGCTCAACGGGCGCGAAAGCACTTTTGTATTATTACAGTAAATTAATGCAGATCAAAATATAGCACCCACAGTTGTATATACCTATATATCTACTTGGAAATCGCGCCAGTTTTCAAAAGATTGAAAGAAACGCTTAACGGTATATCGAGCTAGACAGTATTATTTGCAAGCTCTTAACATCGTGTAATAATTTATTAACGTATTAAAATCGTCTCGGCGTACGATTTGGATTTGAACATATGCATTTTAATATTTAAGCAATTTGAATTCTGTTCGGCGGAGGAGTACTCTATATGGTAATGAGGTTTTTTCCGATTATACTCAAGGGTCAGTAAATTATTTATACTCAAATCCAAAATAATTGAAAAAATATCAGATGGGTACTATCTAAATGCAACTCCTATGCCTGTCTCTATATGTCTAGCTGGGCTGTTTCTCAAGAATCGTTATAGAAAGTGACACTTAAAGTGTTGTATAAAGAAGTCTTTATCCTATTTCAAATAAAAAAAAGGTGAGAATAATCTACATGATTTATAATTATTTGGCAATATCTAGACACGCGGTAGCGTGTCAAGCCAAGGTTCAAGAAACAGAACTGGCGAGCCGCACCGTGTGTAATATTACACGAACCATTTGGAACCACTATTGAACCCCTCATAAATCAAAAACTATTTCACATAAACGTATCAAATTTGGCTCATATATTGTGACTTGCGAGATAAATATGTGTTCTAAATTTCATAAGCTTATCTCAAACAGTTATTTAGATATTAATGTCCAAAAATCCTCATTTTTATCATTGACTGACTGACAGATCAAAATTCTAACCCAGTTCCAAATGACCTAGAGAGTTAAAATTTGGTATGCACATAGGTAATTACATGAATACAAAGGAAAAAATAAAAAACTGGCAATTTTTTAATAATTAGGTTAGGTTCTATTATGAACGCTTAACATAAATACCTACCTAATTAGTGCCTTATAACGCCTATATACCGGGGAAGGCAGAGCACTAAGTATATATTTAGGTATACTTACTTATTTATAATTAAGAGTAGGTACTTATAGTCGGTTTTCATATTTATTACTTAGGGTAGGTACCTACATAAAGTCTAGTTTTAGTTTTGAATTTGACCTTTTCAAAGGACCCACGCGGCGTTACGATGATATATACTTTTCTACAAAAAGTAATGATATCCAATCAAAAACATAAATGTGAAATGAGAGCCAAGTTCAATATTGCCTTGGTTGTTGACTTCAGCGACAAAAGAAGTGAGATCTAAATGGGTGCCAAGTTCAATGGTCAACCCAGAAATTTATTTATAAGTAACACTATAACATACCTATCATATCTTCTTATAACATAAGATAATGTATGGTGGTAGCCTATGAAGGTCTGTCTTGGCTAGTTTTCATATATGAATTATAGCCGTCGCAAGTTCTAAGCCTACAAGTATTTGTCGGTTTTTATTTTATAATTCCGAAAATTTGGATTGTTGGTAGAAACTAGCAAGCGAACATAATAATACGTTGGTAGGTTTATAGAAACTAGCCAAGACAGACCTTCATAGGCTACCACCATACATTATCTTATGTTATAAGAAGATATGATAGGTATGTTATAGTGTTACTTATAAATAAATTTCTGGGTTGACCATTGAACTTGGCACCCATTTAGATCTCACTTCTTTTGTCGCTGAAGTCAACAACCAAGGCAATATTGAACTTGGCTGTTATTTCACATTTATGTTTTTGATTGGATTGTATCTTATTATATTAACATTTTGATGTAAGCCGCCTGGCAAAGTTTAAGTATCAAGTTTTGAAAAATAACATTAACGAGATAACAACTCTATCGATTGTCGTAGCAAACTGTGAATTAAAGTTCAGTAGCGCGCGGAGAATTTTCATCATATCTGAGTTGCAAAGTTTCGCTAAGACAAATTGGAATAGAGGTGGTAAATAAAGTTTTACGATATGCACGGTTATCAGAACGCGCCGGAGCGGGGGATGCGCCGTGTTTGTCTACCTGGGGTGTCGCTGTCTCTGAGTATTAATAGTATTTACTTTTGCTGTTTAACATATCTATACGGTATGATGAACGACTGCGGGCAGCAGCGAGTCACTGAATGAGGTATGTCTATAAATATTAATACGATTTCTTTGGTTTTCACTTTTTAACCTAGAAAACCAATATTGTTTTTTTTTATTTGTTGACAATAATGTGTATCTCCTGTTTTTAACCGACTTCAAAAAAAGGAGGAGGTTCTCAATTCGTCTGTATGTATAATATTTTTTTTTTTTTTATGTATGTTCACCGATATTTTCGTCAATTGTAGACGGATTCCAAAAATTTTTTTTTGGTTGGATAGAGTTCACTTCCGAGGTGGTCCCATTTTCACCAGTCTCGAATCTGATGATGGGATCCAGGAGAAATCGAGGGCAACCTTCAAATTTTATAGGGACATGTACCGCGTTTTAGATATTTTCTAAAGTTATATTGGCATTTGCTTCTGGCAATCATAATTTTATGATGCTGAGCTGATGATGGAAGGTCAAGTCCTTAATAGTTGGGAGTAAAGGGATAATTCTTTAAAATCTGTGTACATATTAATACTACTAGTTATAATACCACTGGAATTATAGGTGAGCTGAACTAATAGGGTCCAGTCTAGGATCTGATTATGGGATCCAGGAGAAATCGAGGGCAACCCTTAAATTTTATAGGCACATGTACCACGTTTCACATATTTTCTGAAGTTATATTGGCATTGCTTCTTGTAATCATAATGTTATAATGTTGAGCTGATGATGGAAGGTCAACTCCTTAATTGTTTGGAGTAAAAGGATAATTCTTTCAATACTGTATACATATTAAGTTATAATATCAGTAGAATTATAGGTGAGCTGAACTAATAGGGTGCTAAAAAATGTAACACTAAAAAGGATGAAAAAAAATTGTAAACAAAAAAAAAACCGCCTTCAAAAACCCGACTCACCAAAAAATTACAAAATAATATAATACGAACATTAATCTGGGTATGAACTTGATATGTTGTTGAAGGCGGTGCCGTTTATATTTCATGCAGTTTTCCTCAAAAATTTAATTGGCACCGCCTTCAACAACATATCAAATTCATACCCAGATTAATGTTCGTATTATATTATTTTGTAATTTTTTGGTGAGTCGGGTTTTTGAAGGCGGTTTTTTTTTTGTTTACAATTTTTTTTCATACTTTTTAGTGTTACATATTTTTTTTTTGTAAATATATTATCAGATTACGTTAGAATAACTAAATGTAATCATTGTATTTTTTGACCAGTGTTATTTTACCATTGAGAAATATATGTATTACAAAGATTTTTGTTATACGAAGTAGCTAATTTATTGTTCTTTTCATTTCACAGTTGCCATATTTTTTCTGTAACTCGCTTTAAATTGTAGTCTAGTCTGTACCTATAACTTTGTATTCTTCAGTAAGCAGTTCGGTATCCGCGCACTTCCTTTCAAAAGTTCAAAGCGTTGTTTGCTAAGTTGCAATGTGAAGTATCTTTTAAAAATTCTTTTTATATACGGCTACCTGGGAAAAGTTCCACTTAGTTTCGTTCGTCGCTGTACCGTACCTAAGTAAGAACTACGCGAGCGGTTGAAAAGTCCAGGGATGCTTTTAAGACGTTTTCATAATAAATGTTAGCTAAAAAAGCTACGCAATAGATTTGAATATGTTTGTACAATAAGATATTTTGTGAAGTATTATTTATTCGAAATAAAACTTATTTTCGTATGTACAACTAGTTTGCCAACCTCGTGTTTTAGAAATATATATTTTTATATTTTGTATAAACGAGTTTTTCAGAAAATGTTAGTCGCTATAATAATAAATTATGCTTAATTATATTGAAAATACATGTGACAAAAATTACGTGCATGATAATAATATTGAAGTGCATAATATTTTTAACCTTATTAAATGTCGCATGTCAAATATATTTTATAATCCTAAGAACATTTTTTAGCTAACTTCTTTAAACATTAAGCCATTAGTCAACCTATAAATACTCTGTACTCACGCGATTTAACAGAGCAGAATATCACGCAAGACAATTTCTTAAAACAAACTTGTTTACGCGTTCCCATGCAAGGCGAGCTAATGTATGCCGGGTAGTACCTTGTCGGATGTTCGTCACAGATCTACGTGAATTCTTATGATACACACGGCTCGGCCCGGGCGCTCCCGTGCCCCGCGCGCCCCGCCCGCGGCGCCCCGTCGAGCCGCGAGCTCGAAAACCGACTCCGTGAACGTACAGATAAAACGTATGTTCATTTTATTTCCACATTTGTCAGCGTTCGTTTTGTGCCCACTAACATAAATTGGACGCGGAGGGAAACCTCGCAGGTGAATGTAAAATAGCCGGGTTTTCCCAAGATAATACCGCCGAAATTTTACGACACCATTATGCGATTTATTGGCCGTGTCACATTCAGAAAGAATGATATTTCCTAAAATATTTTTATAAAATATCCGTGTCGCCCGAAGGCAATCGCAGCATCAAATTTCTATACGTAAAAAATGGTTATGAAATACATATAACGAATGAAGTAGAATCTATGTAACATGTGCAATTCAAATAAATGAATAAAATATGTAGTGCCATATTTTTTCGTTATCAACTTATAACATAATGCAATATGAAAATCCTATTCATGATCTTATCGCTCGATGAGGATGATGCAAATTTCATCGTAACGCTACGATCTACGAGTATCTACGTGTCAGACAGTGCTACGTGGTGTAGTGCTACGAGAATCGTAGCTTTTCGACGTTCGCTACGTGCGATTTGAACCTCGGAGCGTCCACACACTGCCAATAACTGTTGTTCCGTACGCTAATGGCTGAAACAGACGTTCAATTAAACGTGCCAATTCGTTGGAGATAGCTCCGTTAAACGTTACGCATGGGATAGAAGCCTGACGCTGGGTTCATTTACTTCAGGGCACCCAATCTAAATACTGCAGGTAGTGTCTAAATCTCTCGAATGAATTGAAAGACTATTGTTTACCTATGTACAGTTCAAGTATTATTTGGTTAGTACTAGAAAATGATATTATTTGTCGTTTTATAATAAATTTAAATTATTAATCTATACTAATATTATAAAGCTGAAGAGTTTGTTTGTTTGTTTGTTTGTTTGTTTGTTTGAACGCGCTAATCTCAGGAACTACTGGTTCGATTGAACAATTCGTTTTGTGTTGGATAGACCATCTATCGAGGAAGGCGGCTATATAATATCACGCTGAGACCAATAGGAGCAAAGAAACAATGGAAAATGTGTAAAAACGGGGAAACGCGAACGAACTTGCTGGCACAGCTAGTTAATTGATTAATTTCTAAAATGTGATAAGTTTATAGCAGGTTTTGCTAGCTAGCGACATAATTAATTAATGAGTTGAGATCTTCTCCTATATTTAGCACGTTCTCCTGCATTTATCACGAGGTATATACCTTTCAATACAGTTTTCTCCCTAGTTTATCTGTTAATGTGTTCACATTTGTACACTGTACCATAAAATCACGACCATTGCGATTCTGGATTGAATTTTGACGTCTTGTGTTACACAACGCTAAACAATCAGGCCAATGTTCTTTTGCAATTTTCATTTCAGGTAAGAATAATATTGTATCGTGATGTAATTAGGTTCATTTGTTGGAATGAACTAAGATATTAATGTAGTGGTGAGCACAAGAGCCCTACTCGATTGTTTTAGTACTTAATGACTGCTGAATAGTCGCTGTGTACTTTCTGTCTACTTTCATTATACCTGTCTAGTTAATTAGTAAATGAAACTACAATTATAAAGATCTCCTCTCGAAATCTCCAATATGTAATTAGCTAATGAAAACAGCCCAGGTTTCTGTTCTACTTCATAAATATTTTCCTTATTGCCTGCTACCACGAGCTGTCGATAAATTTATGGAAGGGCCGACGTCACCTGAAATTTTATGGTTTCTTTCTTCGCTGTTCAGCACTTATATTTATTACAAGGGTACTTCTCCTAAAACTCGATAACTACCTACGTAATTTAGGGTTTTCTTTCATAACGACATAATAAATTATTGTTTCAAGGCACGATTATGTTCAAGTTAAAGGTGCTAAATTTCAGTTTTTTTATAAATCTACTTCACTACATGGCCATAAAACATCACAGTTATATCATAAAAATAAAAAGAAAATATCAAATATTAAAATGTGATTGGGACTTGGATTGTCTAATTAAATTTTATTTAAAATGTACATATTGTGGTAATATTATGTCAGAAAAAATATAATAAAGAAAACAAATATGAAATATATATAGTCTGGTCAATTTAGACCAAAAAATGAGAGTGAAGTTACATAAAGTCCCAACAAGCTGAATTTCAATGAAATTGTTAAAAATATAATTATAAACAATGTCTATAAGTCCGCTATCATTCCCCTGTAAGGAAATAAAATAATTCAAGGTCAAAGGTAAAAAAATGAATATATTTTGAGTTTGAGAAAAAAAAGTATTGATATATTTCTTATAGATAATTTAATGATCTTCAATTTTGTCTGAGGTAATTTTATGATAAATGTTACCGTTTTGCTGAAAATCGCATTTTTTTTTCGCTAAAATCATTCGCAAAAACACATTTTTTTTCTTTGACCTTGAATAATTGATTTTCCTTACAGGGGAATGATGGGGAACTTCTAGCCATTGTTTATAATTATATTTTGAACAATTTCACTGAAATTCAGCTTTTTGGGACTTTATGTAACTTAGAATGTCTAAATTGACCAGACTAATACTCGTTGTCGACGTAAGTACTTGCATAATATCCATAAGTACGACCATCATACCATGGTAGATCTCTGTTTTATATGAGCAGGCAGGTTGCAGTCGGAGCGGTGACCCGAATAGAACCTTCTAACCCGGAATTCGTTTTGTGCCACATTATCGGCACCTGTGATTCGTCCACAGCACCGATAGGTCGCAAAACCCCCTACACTCGGCAGTAATCTCGGCCCGCTGCTGGTATCACACCAATATTCACCTAATAAATACTTTCCCACCCTAGCATTCACTATGTAACTGCTGAAAGTTCGCAAACTGTTATTGAAAAGGCGGACCCGAATAATTCACCTAACTAGTTAGTACAACCGTGTCGTGTTTTACGGCAAAATTTTGTGTTATTTTCGCTGAATCGACTGACCTACTGCGAACCTATAAATTGGCAGATTAATGAATTGTTACTAACAAGTCAGAAACACAATTCAACATTCCCATGTCTATATCGATTTCTTTAAGTATTAAAGATGTCGGAGTACAGAAAATACGATACGCTTGTATGGGCGTGGATGCGATGCCAAATGTACTCGCCGGGAGACGTTAGTGCTCCGCGCTGCGCTAAATCCCAGGGAGTGCATTAATGTTTCTCGATAACTAAAGCACAGTGTCCACGCTAAGAGGCACGGGGCGAGCGGACCGCCAGCGAATAACAAAGAATTGCGCGGTTGAGATATTGGACCACTAATGGTCTTCAGGATTTATGGCCCTTTTCAAATCCACGTCTCTGTTACTTATATGTCTGTAAAACATCATAATTTGTCTTTTTATTTAGTTCGTACTATATTTAGGTAGGTGAATCGGGGTGAATACAGACTTAGTGTGGGGCTTACTTCCGCACAATCAATCAAGGCGGCTGATGAGGGTGCACGCTGTTAGTGCAAAGCCCGCACTATATAACTCATTCAATTAATCAATAAATTGGCTATACTCATATTCACACATTGATATATTCTTAATTAAGTTATAAATCGAAGACTATACGTTCAACAAACACTTTTATCTTCAGTCGAATTTCCATACATTCAAAAATACACCGGACGGCCCGTTTTGGCAAATTTCCACGCTATGACGACCGTCGGACCTGTATTTCGTACTGACTTTTGTTTTTCAAGTTCCCCCTACCAAAATTATGCAAAACGGATTGCATGTTTTGTTTCACTTTTTTGTGATCTGTCTGATACTTTTACTCTGCCAATTTGTCCGATCAACGATAGCTAAAGCTATTTTATTGTTTTTAGGGTTCCATTCCTATCAAGGATAGTACTATGTTGGCCGACAGCCTGTTTACAATAAATATCTATTTGCAACACATTTTTGTTAAATTATAGAAATTCTATTCTTCGTATTAAAAAATGTTTATAAGTTGTTGTAAGAGCCTTATTGATTTTAGACACGTATTTAACGTGTCCAAAATCAATTAGGCTCAAGTTGACTCGCTCTTGACCAGATTCATCTTGTGTGAGCACGCACGTACATTAACAAACGTATTGATATTTACGGAAAACAAAAGATTGCGAAAGCCTTTGTTTTTCAGTTTAATCTAATACTACGAAATGTTCGTGAGCCCGTATTTGACGTAAAGTCGCGTGTATTTCCCGGAAAGCTGGTTTCGTATAGATCGAGCTCTTGTGTTGTGTGTAATGTATTGTATTGAAACGAGAGTTAGATGTAGATTTGTGGTTATGCGCGAGCGTCACAGGCCGGGCGGAGCGGGCTCGCGGCGCGCTCTGATGCCGCGGTATATGGCCCGTGAGTAATCCTCCCGTAATACTCGACTTAATGGGTTGGAATTAAACAATTAGTTGTTTTCTTTCTGCCTCGTCAATGATGAAGCTTCGCTTGGATGCGGTTGAGCACCGGCTTTTGTTAAGGTTCGCCTTTTGTTTTCATTCGGCAAGCTTTGTAAAATTTATGATTTAAGACGGGGCTATTATTTTTATAATTATACTGTATCGAATCAGGCTCATATGTACCTTCTTATCGATAATGAAGTTTTCTTCAACTAGCCTGCAACTAGCTTGTATGCTTAGCTTACTATCAGAGTAAGCTTCATAAAATCAATAATTGTACACATTGATGTATGTTAGTAGCACGATTATTTCTTTTATCATACAAGAGGCCCATGAAGAAAAATCAACAAAGGTTTCATAACATATCTTATTAATTTTAAAGATATTCGAAGTTTTGTTCAACGGGCATTAAATTCGTGTAAGTGGATACTATCTCCAAATGAGTAGTCATGCGACTGGATTGGCCAATTGTGAAAATTAGGCTATGTAATAATGATAAGACAAGGGTTGCCTCATAACATCCCTATAACCATTACAGTAAGCGATGACGTAGCTTCACTTCATCGGCAAAGCTGCTATCATCAAATATATTAGGCTAAGCCCCAGTCCATAGACGTAACGGACCATGTATTGCATGTTTGATGGCGTATACTAACGCTGTGCAGGTACGATGAAAGCTTTTATGTAACGAGTACGCGCATAAAACGATGAACGAAATGATTCATGAGCGATTCAACAGTACGAATGTATGTATTTTGTACAATCTGTATGACTGGAATGCATTTCTAACACAGTTAATAAAAAACGTAGTTTGTAATGCTACATGTGTAAACGTGAGTAAAAAATCGTCGAATCTACGATAAGCTACGTAACACAATGGTGTCTTATTTAAATATTTTTTATGGGAACGGTTTTACTACCCGCATTCCTATGATAACCCAGACACTCTTTGTTCATCCACAATAATGCGACGGTTGGCATTGTAAGCAGGGCAAACGAATTTTTAACGTTGCTTAGGTAGTTAGTTCAGGAGCGGTATCGCAGCCCTGGCACCGCCCGCGCCGCCCGCCGCGCCGCCCGCGCCGCCCGCGCCTCTCGGGTCGCCACTTTCCGTGCTCGACGCGTTGCTCTTATCTTTGAGTAATTACCTTGCTGTTTTGTTTTGTTATTGTCTGGCCACTGTGCCTGTTTGTTTAACGTTATGATTAGTGCACACCGCCAGCACTCTTATCTTCGAGTTACCCCGCTTTACGATCCTTTATATTAACATCGGAAAATTCCACCCCGACCGTAATATGTAGATTGTTAATTTCAAAACATAACCAACTCGCTCCAAAATTAATTCGAGTGGGTTCAACGTAACTCTGGAGAACAGTCCACGGCGCCGTGTAGAAATTTTATTATATCGTAAAACAGTTGATTGGGGCTCGCACGTGTTATGGCTTTAAATTAAAATTTCTTGACGCTCTGTGTGTTATGAGGCCGTCAACTGGCTGGCTATATATCCGCCGGCCCGCGGCTGCACCTCATGTGCACCTGCGGATATTGCCACGTAAATCACATTTCTTATTTCGCCTCAACCCTAATCCCTACCTTACCCTGGTAAAATAGCGTTCTACTTACCGAATATTATGACTACCATCTACATACATTGTAAAATAGGTTTAGCTCACCTGTCCGAATAAACATCCTCATGCGACATTATCAAACGCACATAACAACGGAAATGCGTTTAATTAGTAGTGATCATTTATGCTTACTTATCAGCAATCAAATAATTAGTATCGGTACGTAATGGTTGGGCTGCACCGGTGGCGTGAATTACAGACCATAATGGCCATCTATATGCCAATACGATTAATATTTAATGCTGCTATTCTGCGCGGAATTACCCCGTGTCTGTGGTTGAGCTTGCTCTGAATTACTGCTTGCTGAATGTGTGTCGCACATTTTGTTATGGTAATTTTGTTTTCACAACGAGCACGGGGATATCAGTCATTGATTTACAAGTGCACACAGTATAAAACTGTGCATTAGGCACTCTCGGCAGACCATTCATTTGCGGGATGCTACTGATTATTAAATAGGAT
Source organism: Maruca vitrata (assembly GCA_039566165.1). Taxonomy (NCBI): domain Eukaryota; kingdom Metazoa; phylum Arthropoda; class Insecta; order Lepidoptera; family Crambidae; genus Maruca; species Maruca vitrata. The sequence goes on along the minus strand of CM076916.1, from coordinate 11,280,629 downwards.
CTTACAAAATTTGGAAACGAAAATCACTCGTGTAGCAGTTCCTTGCAAATTAATTGCGGAATGACAGAGCACAATGCTCAGCTCTCTTAATGCACGCTCACAAAGCGAAACGGCTTGGGCGGCGCCGCGCGGCACGCAGCGGCGGTGATTATGATAATGACGCGGTGGTCGCGCTTTTTGCCGCTCGCCCTATATTACGGAACTCGACACCATTTTCTGATTTTGCCGTGCGCCTCGCAGTCGGCGGCGCATCACCAGGGCTCGGGGCTCGCTCGCTGCTCGCCTTAACCACTCTGAGATGCTTATAAATTATGCAAGTCGCCATAATCCACGCCCTAAACGCCTTCTCCGCCGCCTCAATTATTCATTCGAGCGGTTTGATGTTTTAGAAAATTGTCGCGATACTCCAGACGGGCGATGCTTTATAATTCAGGAGTCGAATGCTGTCGACACAGCTGACACCGGAATCCAGCTCCAACTAAAGCTTATCACCGAAAAGGATTAATTTTCGTATAAGGAACTTTCAATGTATCGAAACCTCTTGAAATATGTTGTTTCTGTGTATTTTCGTGTTGAATTTAAGTTTATTATTGTATTTCCATTGGTTCCAGGATTCGGAGGGTGACACGCCTTTACACGACGCGATTTCTAAGAAACGCGATGACATGTTGTCGCTGCTGCTGGAGCATGGCGCTGACATGACTCTTACGAACAACAATGGGTTCAACGCGCTCCACCATGCGGCTCTACGCGGCAATCCAAGGTAAATGTTTACTTATGACTTAAAAAGAAACACACATATAACATGAATCGTAAACTTTATTCACGCTCCGTTTTGAAAAAATATGTTGATATAATATTCGGGCACACTTATCTCCAAGCGACCCTACATCGTGGACTTTGTCTGAAATAAACATAACGTCGCCTGTTGTCCGACATTATCCCTAGGAGAATGGGTAGTTATGAGCGAGCCTGCCGCACAGTAAACTGCTTACGCGTCTAATACCGCGGCCGGCGAGTGTGTGCCGTCCTGCTCGCGTGATGTCTTTATTACTTCCCGAATCACTCGTATGTTTTGTCAAAATAAGATTGCAGGCGGAGGGGCAGCTGTTATCATTTTCCTTGAAGAGTTAATAATACCTATCATCGTGAAGAAGAAAAGCATATTTCAATTTATTATTTGACAGCTCATTATGCGGACTGGTTAGTCTAGACTACGAAAGTTTCGTAGCAAATCGTAGCACAATGCTACATATAGCTGGCTGTAATGTTTTGATAGTCTTCTTCAAAGCGAACTCTTAAAGGTGTTTAAGTGCTGTCTTAATAAAGTCTAAACAACTTTATAGACGCCTTTAGCGTAGTAGCTGCGGTGAATCTAATGTTGGTAATAAATAGAAAAGAATTGCGAGCCAATTGCTTTTGCACTCTCGAAGTTTTTAATTCAGAAGATAATGGATTCTACAAGTAAATGGCATTTAAAGTAGGGATTGAAATGCCGATTGATGTGAAGTAAGAGTATTGTGAAAGCATTTTACAATAATTAACACAGAATTGAATAATCTCCACTTTGTACTTTTGATTCGTGTCGTAAAAAAGTACTTGTTAATTAAATGTTAATCATACTATTATGCATAAGTTTAAAATGAGGTGAAAGGGTCTATAATAACTTTTGCCTAAGCAGCCAACACAGAGTTCGATATTAACAAATAATGAACTTGCCTATATTTTTTATAGAATATTTGGGTAAAGAAAGTTTTCCCAATATATTATGAGTCGGCAAGTAAGAGTTAGAATAATGAATCTCCGCTGCCGAATCGTGCGTGAAGCGGTTTATTTGTGGAGGGTCCGAGGAGGCGCTGGAGCCGCGGAGGCCCGCGCGCCGACCGCCCACATTTATTCAAGTCACGTGACGCGTCCCAGGGAAATAATACGAAATGTGGCTACGTGACCAGTTCATTATGCGGCGGCGCAGAGCGGCGCGCGCGGTCACCTCCGCGCCTCGCGGGCCCGCGCCGCGTATTACAAACAGCTGAACGTGCCGCCGCACACCGACCGTACAGGATTCCTTTTTAAATCACCGATAGTTCTTGCTCTTAGCACCCACCCAGATTTATTCCTCGGTCCCGGGGAATCCCGAAGATAAAACTTGGTAAAAGGAATGGTCATTTCATTGTAAAGGATTTCGGTGTTACATGCTTACCGAGCTTTCCTGATTTCCACATTCAAAAATATTATCCTTTCTTGTCAATGCTTTATGTCTCACATTAATCTTTACGGCATTTTTTTTACCGTGGAACAGAGAGTGTAAAGAAACGAGTTTTTTTAAGACTGTTGTTTAACGGTAATCGAATAGAAGATTGTCGTAAAACGTTGCCGATTTTATCGCAGAATGAGAAGTCGCTCGCGACTTTTCCCATTCGACAAAAATGTTCGTTTCCCCTTGAAGATGTAAAATCGTTTTATTTTATTACTTCCGGCAGTATATCGTTATATCAGAAGAACCCATCCTCTCCGGTTTGAAAATTCTTAATAAAAATCGAGTTGGAATTTATTGTTCTTACAATTTGACACCCACGTGCAATGTATGTGAATATATTAACATTTTATTCTCAATAAATTATTGTATTTATGAACCTATATGAGAAACGGTAGCCGCTTACTAATAGGCAACTAGTAGTAAAACAGTTATTAGAGAATTTGGGACTTGTTGACTGCAGTCGTAAAAGCAATTTAACGATTGCAGTAGGTATGTGTGATTCACTAGAAATTACACATTATATGCAAATTGTGCGCTAGGCATATTGAATAATTAGTAACAGTAATTATTTAAAATATCAGATAATTTTTCTTTTCAGCAACAAAATTAATTGTATCATAAAAAAAATAGGCCTTTCATAAGAAACTTCCACATCAAAGGGTGTCTACGCGCTACGGAATGCTGTAGACGAAAATTGTTTTTATTGGATTCCAATGCGATATAATTAGGAATCAAAGTTGTATAACGACGCGGTACGGGTGTGGTATCAGGCGAGGGCATATTTACTTAATGAAATTAAACAAGCGATCCTTCGGAGACGAGACAGGAGCGCCGACTCCCGCGCGGCGCTGTGTCATTACTTCTGATTAGAAACAGTTATCTCTCGCGGTTATCGTTACATCCCCCTCTAACGAGCCCATGTAAAACTTCTATAGCAATTTTGTGATACATTACAGAGACTCGATAAGCTTCCGGTTAATTATGCTCGTAAATTACACTTTGTTCGCAATCATATGGAGGAAATCAGTTGTAAAAGTTTATGATATTATTATCGCTCAAGTTTTATCGATTTCTACGGGATTCGAAAAGCTTCGAGTTTTGGATGCTTCTAGGTGTTATCACATTAAAATGACTCATGAATAACTTTTTAAAGATATTTAAAAATAATAAAGGTATTGAATATTAAAAAAATTATATCCATGACATTTGGCCATGTTACAACTTGTTGCAATTTTTTTTTCTTTATGAATATGAAAATCACAATTCTGTGTACACGGAAAAGATAAATCTTTCCCCCATATCCCTCCTGAGGTTGTTCTTTACCTTACTTATACTTATTCCTAATATTTCGTCGCAATACGTTTTTAAACTATTCCGTATTTAATGTTGATAGTTTCGATATCCTTTCATATGGTTTTTTAGGCACATCCAACTGAGCAAGGTAAATAATTAAATATCTTATAATATGATTATTACTGTGATTAGATATAACACATTGTTTGAAAGATAGTTCTTCATCGTTAATGTAATCGAATACGTTAGCAATCAGCGTATCAGTATTTGTGTATGCTAATGCGTTCGAAATCCCAATCTATGGAATAACCAGCCTAACTCATATTTGCTACACTATTGTTTGAAATTCTACGCTGAAATATTGAATTGACATTATCATATTATTAGTAGGTAATATTGAGCTACATGTGGTTTTGAATCTAATCATTCGTATGTATTGTATGTGTAAGTGCTGCTTATATTTTGCAAGGAACTTATTTATTTCCTTTATTGACTGACTTCAAAATACCTAGATAGATAAAGTTCAATATTTTTTAGGTTAAATATTTTCCATAATTCATTTTCGCATTACAAATTATGTTGTACTGGTTAGTTAGTCTTTTTATGTGATTCGTTGTGCGAAATAACCGGTTGGCTACAATAAAACTATTATCTGCTATTACTTTAAATCCTAGTCCATCCTTGAATGTCTAGAAGAAGTATTGTATTGTAGCCGGGGAGGCGAGCGGCGGGTGCGGTGCGCTCGGCTGATAAGACGCGCATCGCCCAGCATTAATCGTGAGCTTAAATATTTTAACGCGTCGTAACATTGATTTATTCGGAGCGTAATCTCAGCTCGCGGCTTGTTTGTTCTCGGGCTCGAGACGTATAGGTAAGATTAGGCAGCGCGCCCTCAATCCGCGCAGCCGATCTGTACGGATTCTTTCCTCCGACATAGCGCTTATTTGTTCCCATTAATTGGCATCGCTTTATCCTTGCCAAATACTCGCACAATTGATTAATTTTTGAACCCGCCGCTCGCTCCAACGCCGACTCGTTTATGTAGACGCATACATATTTATAAGCTACCGGACTGAACAGACAAATACCTAGGTTGAATATAGAACGAATAGAACGTTCACAGGAGATTTATATGGTCATTGTGCAGCGTTAATTGCAGCGAATGGAGCGAAGTGCGATGGTATCGTACTATCCGAACGAGAAATGTATGCTTTGCCGACTTGCTGTAGTGGCAAAACCCATGAGAATTACGACTGTACTATATACATGTGTGATTATGAACACGTAAACCCAACGTTGTATAGGGCTCATTTCATTGAAATGCGAATATATAGCTGTTTTGTGTCCAGTGAATGGATGAATTTACGTTACGGCTGGCATCGGCTTTTACGAAAAATTAATGGCATGCCATAAAAAAGGGCTCGCTATACAGAAGCAGATAGCAAAAGGGTGCGTCTGACGGACGACTGGTTCTAACTGAATCGAAACAGTGGACACTGGCATTGAAAACCTATTGGCACAGATATCGACAGTGGCCGTCACACGAGTGGTCGGTGGCGCAGCACATTTTAGTATGGCAGATTTATGAGGACCGGCCGTTGGCTAGGAGCGGGGGGCTGCGACTAGGGATGGCGGTGGGGTGGCTCGCGGGAGGCTCTGTTATTGTGCGACGTTTGATTTACGCACGTACCGCTATCACCCTTTTGTTAGGTCGGATACCGACTGCTGTGCCAGTTCCGTTGGCCCGAATGCAGCCGCTCTTTACCGATGTTCATTTCCTTTCGCCCAGCGCGTGTTTAATGTTTTTGAGGAAATCGTAAATAAAACTGTAGTGTACGCCTGGAATTTATTATCTGAAGGCATTTTATTGAAAAGGGTATTCAGTTCTAGTGGAATTAATTTCATCGTAAACAAAAATCACGAATCCTGACCAGGCCATTGATTAAAAATGCTTTCATTTATAGTGTTTGAACTACGGCGGTGTCAGCAAGAGTAAAATACGCGCTTAAGTTTGGATTTGCGCAAGTTAGGATGGTAGCTGGCATTGATTATTCGGTAAGGCGTAATTGATAGATTGTAGATCACTACGGAGGCGCGGTGATAACGAGCGCGGCGCGGGCGCGCGGCGGGCGCGGGCGGCGTCGTTACCCGCAATTAGCGGCTCTACACACGCGGATAATCCGCGCGCTCGCGCCGCGCTGCGCCACCCGATTGCACTACGGATTCAGCGAATAAATTCATTTGTACGCAAATTGTATCGGCGCTTGCAATTAAAACTTTGTTGGCGCTCGAGCTAAGATAAATAACACTAATACATTCTGCTTATTTTGGGGAAGTTCCCGGATACAGAGGATATATTAATGTTGTTTCTAATTTGTTTGGGCGGATTAACCTCGTTGGCCTCTCAACTCGTATACAACAGCCCTTTTATATCGCATTAGATTTGTGGTCTCCTGTTAGTTACAAAAACACGGAAACTATTCGTTTGGTAATTTAACTTTTGAGGACTTAGGTGCAGACCTCTATGAAAGATTAGATTTTATAAATAGCCTATCCTAAACTAAGTTTATTATATTAATGCTGCACTCATAACGTTTTAAACAGGTAAGCGAATAACACTAAAACGTTTGTCAATTGTACGTGCAAATTTAATTTCACATGCTCAAAATTAGTTAGCAAGTTTCAGTGAACTAATGTGGGTGAATACTAAAGTTCCTCTTTTGCAGGTTGAGTGAAAATTAATTGGCCGCTTTCACAGCATCACTTCACACGTTATGAGATATTCTGAATAGTGGATAAATAAATGAACCCGGGTGAATGTCTTGAGAGCGTGGCGCGTAGGTACCTGGCCCGCGAGGGTTTTGTCGGGGTGTTCCCTCTCTTTGTGTGCCCCGCCATTGTTCCACTCGCTAATGTTGTTAGTGCACTTTTTCAGCGACTACGCTAATTTAAATACCTCTCCTTCCTTTTGTGAAGAGACTCGTCTTCCGTTTTCCGCGAGTGGCGCGCTCCCTTTGCGTTTGAGACGGCCGTCGGGAGACTGCATTTAAATAAGACACTTAATCACCCGAGTTGGCCGCGCGCGTTTCTTAAAGGGCATTTGTTCTCTTCATTCATTACGTTGTTAGCTATCGATGTGTGCGTGTGAAGTCGCTAATATATTAGGTCGTTTTTAAATGAAACGTTTGTATCACATGTGAGGCTTATGAATTGTGGCTCTTGCAAGCAGTACACTTGTTTGCACGACGTCCAATTTAATAACCACACTTGATGTGACTGTGATTTGATCAAAAGAACAAATGAATTATCCCGAGAAAATGCGTCTTAATAGACAGACAGACGGAGAAAAGGAAATTTTCTTTTTCTTTTGACCTCCATAACATAAAAATATTTCAGAAGCTAAAATTCTTATAATATATTTTAATGATACCGGCACTTCTTATTAAATGTTTGCGAAATATTCGTAAAGTTCATGTTCTTAAGAGTGCACAGCTAGATCACTAACACCACTTGAATTGTGTAAATATGAGTAGGGTAATAAACCCGGGCGTGCGGCGTGCTCGGATTTGCCTGCCGCCGCGCCCGCCGCCCGCCGCCCCGCCGCTCCCGCCGCCCCGCCGCATCCTCCCCGATTCGCTCACATACCAAACTTTTCTTTTTACACCTTATTAGCCCTTCCCCGAGACGTTTGTTATTTTACGCTTTGCGAAAAATACTTTATGTAAGCCTTGTTATGTAATAACTTCGCCAAGCGACGCTCCAAAATCAAATCTTCGTATAAATCAAATCGAAGCTCTCGAACCCAACACTATCTACCCCCTTATTTCATACCAAAAGTCTCACGTTCGCTTTACAAACAAGTAGAATTTAACTTTCCACATTCGTAACATTCGTAATAAGTACAAATTGAAGTTGCAATTTCAAATACTTGAGACTCCTCGCCCCGCCACCGTTTGCCAGCTAAACTAAACTTAGCGCTCACTCCCACATGCCTAAGACGTGCATTACAGGGTGGTTCTATATCGTCAGTGAATTATACTATTTAGTTTTGAATTATGTACTCGAATACCGCGTACAATCTTAGTTGTTTCTGTCTCTTCAATGGGGAAATGCAAATAGTTATTGTGACATCTCACATATTATCCTTAAACATCATATATTTATTCACATTTCAATAATAAAAGTTCTAAAGCAAAGCTATCGTTTATACAGCCTCCATACAGCACGCGCGCTAATACAATAATAACGTCCATGCATAAATTTGAAATAAATTAACTCTTTGTAGAGAGCATATATTTTTTTAATTCGTCCGCAGCCTTTGTCGCATACCAGCACGTCACGGCGCATTGCCTATTAATTTCTATACTAAGCCGAGTGGATCAGGGCGTCGACGTGGCTCCCCCGAACATAGCCTATGATGCATGGCGAGGCTCTGCAAAGCTCGTTTAATGAAATATTCGCAGCGAGAGTGAAACGGACGCGGCTATCAATCACAGGTGATTCGATGATCTTGCGTCAAATGACCGCCTGGTCTTTTGTTAATTGTATTGAACTAAGTTACACGAGAAGTTCGTAAGAAAAATGTTTTTTTTTAAAAGAAAATCGTTGGAACATATTTTGTATCATTGACTTTTTTTAAATTCATCCATCCATCCATAATTTAGTTATCATTGTCTTTGCCGGTCTTAAGTTTATATTTGACAATCGTCTTCGTTAATATTCTACTTTAATTGTGTTTACCTTTCTTCTTAAACCCGTACGACTACGATAGTCAAGTGAGTCCTAAAGTTAAATAAATTGTTTTATTTTTGTGTGTTAGAATTTGAGGTTATAGAGGAAGATCCCAGAGCTGCCAGACATCACTTATTTTCTAATGGACAAAATATATACGATTGAGTAGTGTTGGGGTGTACTATCATCATATGACTAGTTGCTACCTTGACCAGACGGCCATTTTTCAGGTATCAATCAATCAAGGTACATAGAAACACTGCTCACCTCACTTAAATTCTGATGGCTGATTTTAACATATATTTCACACAATATCGTTAAAAATCAGGATTCATTACTCCCAGACACATGTGGTCGGCAGTTTCACCTAACAGACGCTTTAAAGTTATGAAAAAAATTAATCAAGGTCACTTATTTTTTTGATGCTTGATTTTTATATACGTTATTCAAACAACTGAAAAGTGCTCATCTGACCGCAATAATTATAGAATTATACCTTACAAACTGTTTTATTAAAAAAAACTTAACTAAATTCAATTAAAAAAAATAATTATAAAACAGTTGGGTCTGGTGAATGTTTGGCCCCTTGGATCGGTCTGTCCGTTTGCAAAACGTTTTAAAATAGTTGTTTCAATAACATATATAAAAATCAAGCATCAGATAATAAGTAACCTTAATTAATTTTTTTCATAGCTTTTAAGCGTCTGTTAGGTGAAACCGCCGACCGCATGTGTCTGGGAGTAATGAATCCTGATTTTTAATGATATTGTGTGAAATATATGTTAAAATCAGCCATCAGAATTTAAGTGAGGTGAGCAGTGTTTCTATGTACCTTGATTGATTGATACCTGAAAAATGGCCGTCTGGTCAAGGTAGCAACTAGTCATATGATGATAGTACACCCCACCACTACTCAATCGTATATATTTTGTCCATTAGAAAATAAGTGATGTCTGGCAGCTCTGGGATCTTGGACCATTACCTACCGTGATAAAAATCAATCGGCAATTTTCAGGTCGGAAAAAGCAGAGCAGGATTTAGCACCGTCGATGTCAATACACGTTTTACATTCTGTGATTGATCGTAATAAATTGGATCGTTGTTAATTAAGCTACAATGCACAACACATACACACTCGTAGCTCGAACAATCAGGCGTCGCAAAAGCAAAACATCGAGTCGTCGCGATCGAACGCTCCGCACCTCGGCTGACGTTTGACACCGTGGCTTTCATCATTTGGTTTATTTTGCTCGGCGTATTTCAAAAAACGTAGCTCGCTCTTGAAACACGTTATCGCTGTCTCCCGCTTTGACGTTATTGTAGCGATTCAAACTGGACTATTTGTACGCTGTAGCTAGATCGAATAATGCCTGCAGTGTTTTTACGAACACCAGATTGTGAGTTAGATTGCAATATTTATTTCGGACCGTCAAATGAAGTTTTTATCTCTATTTTGAATATAATAGACATAACACTTTTATTCTGACATCAAAATTATTGCATCAATTGCTTCACTACTATAAAAAACATGGTATCAAAACAACGATTTTACATTTCGATTGTTTTGTACGAAATGATTGTTATTTATCTTGGTATTGCAAAGAGATCTGCCAGGATCAGTGATAGTAAGGAATGGTGCCGAATAACGGGTCACGTATGTACCATAACTTTGTTGCTAACGTTATTACGTCAGACGTGAAAACAGTAACTGAACGACGTGACTGCAATAGTAACAATCAATTGGCTTGTATTTTATTATCAGCAATAGGATAGTGTTTCTCGGCGAACAGTGATTTCATCAACATTGACTTAATTATTGTTAATATTACATAGATCGCATTTAGTCGCGGATTTACATGGTTTTAACTTTTTAGACACAGCATCCATAGCAAGTTTAATTATCGTGACAATCTCGTCCGCGCAACGTTGTGGTACCTTGTGAATCATAGGAGTCGCGAATTCAATTTCGATTTCTGCACCAGGCGACGTCGTTGATGAGACGGAATTCGCGCGGAGTCTGGATGTTTGCGATACATTTCATTATCTGCGTAGGTGTGTATATTGTTTAGATACATCACTAAATGATTTTTGACATTTAACCAATCATATTGTTACGTCTTATAATTATTTATTTTGTGGCGAGGTACTCTGAGGAGTTATAACTTTGCTTGAGGTGAGTACGTAATAATAACCAAGTACTCTGTTCGTGCGTGAAACTATTACGTGCCGTCCGATGTTCGGATTTGGCGTCCCCCAACGCTTTCGTTGACATGCCTTTATGTAATCTATGTAATAAGGGCTCGACTACAAAGAGCCACAATAGTGTTGGCATGCAGAGCGGGGCATGACTCGGGCGTTATTTTACCATCACTCAAGATGACAGTTGTATTTTTCGCGGCCAGCGGCCGACGCTCAGGCGCCGTCTCCGCGTCGTTTATCATCGACTCCACCGCGTAGAACCCTTAGACGGAAGCCCTTAGTTATTTATGAATATTGGGATAAAAATATATATCCGTTACATTAAAAACCCCATTATTTACAGGGCGTGTTAGAAATTTTGCCATACTGGTGATGAATTTCGTCTTGCCGTAAACATGTAAATCTACGAGCACTGCGCGATAAGGTATCGTTTCGTTTATAAGTTACTGTAAGCACCGAAATCAAATAATAACCTCAAGATCCCCGATTGCATTATTTGCACTACCATTTGTCAAAAGTGCTGACTCCAGATGAGATTTATCAGATTGTTGTATGGCTGAGTACATTATAGGAAGTTGGCGACGTCGGTGCAGTCGGGGCGCAGCGTCAGCGCTACGTGAGGCCTTACTGCGCACCGCACTCGATTCGCTCCACGTTTATTATCGAGTGATTGCCTGCCTGCGTGATCCGACTAGCCAACCGGCCCTTTTGAAGCGATACGGACGTTCCTTCCTCAGAATTAGTTTCTTCTTTTTCTACTTTACGGCTTGCCTTATCTTTTACAGCCTTTTCGACACTATGTAGTTCACGTTTCTTCGTTCAAAACGTTTCGTATTGGAAGATTATAACAGATATACGTTTTGTTTAACCGATGCAAAATATGATAAAATACTTTTCAGCTCGTTTATACGCGCGTGTTTGTGCAAGCCTCGCGTACAGAGTTCTCGCCGACACTTTGACAGTTAGTAGGGGCAAGTCTGAAATATCGGCGTGCGCGGCTTAATCGCTCAGCGTGCGATATTGGCGTTACATCATGTTGTCAGCGAAGAGAAAAATTGCCGCACTCGCTTTACCCCGCCCGCGCGCCCGCGCCGCGCTCAAGTCGACAGCGCGTTTATATTACTTTGGGATTTATTGTAGTTTTACGAACGCACATTTATCTGTATGTATAAATACAATGATGTTGTATACGATATTGGTTTCATGTATCCGCGGTTGAGTGGTATCATGTTTCTTTAGCTATCGATAGAAACAGGCCTTGTATGATATTAGACTTTCGCGTTCCATTACAATAATATTTGTCTTTATCAGGCCTTTACAGATTTGAGTATGTTTTATTGCAGCCATCAAACTAAGTTGAACTCTGCTTAGTAAATTACATACATACATACATTTATATGTTACTGTAATGAACATTTTCTATTTAAACTTTCTTATTTTTACCGATATTAAACAACTTGTAATGAAAGCTTGTACGATCTCCAACTTGGTTATTCATAATTGGCGGGCTGCATATTATTGTACAATTGTCTGACGCACTCGTATCATTAAAACTTAAATGTCGATTGCATAGCAGACGAGAAATCGAAAAATTGAAAAGTGGAGTGGTCCGTTTGGTAGAGTCGTCGGCGCCTGTGCCCGTCCCTGTTTCCAATTACACTGTTCGTTACTTCCTAAAAGAAAGAAAATGAGAGGGAAATAGTAACGTGGCCTGTGGCTGTGATCCACAAACAATACACACTTTAAAATGTTCTTAAATACACTACCAATTTATTATTTATGTACTCTCTATGATTTTAAATTTTTTGCAATCACATAAATGTAGTACGTAATTTTTTTAGGGTACCGTTCCGTTTATTTTTCAAAATATTTTTTCTAGGGAACGCGTCGAGATCCAGTTCAATCAGTGTAGTGTACAAAAACAAGCTTTTTTATACATATACATTTTCACACCCCTCTGTGAGAAACATGCAAAAACCTATATATTGAGAAAAGCTTTCAATCGAGTGCAAAAGTTCACCTTAACGACGATTCTAAGTTACTGCCAAGAACCGATTACGATTTATCTTCATCGATCTTATAAAATCAACGCACTTATCCTTTACATTTAACCTCTGAAATAAATAAAAATGAAAATCATGTTTGATAAGTACTTCATGTAGACACATTTCTGAGGATTTTTCTAAATAATTGGTATTTGCACTTCTTCGAATCATTATGATGTAAAATATTAAATATTAGTCTTTGCTCCTCGCAGATCATAATGTATACTCTTGGGAAATCATCAGCGTATAAATTCCACAGCTTGTAATAATATCAATCTCGGCAACTCCTAGGTTTGTATTAGTAATTATAGATCGACCTTCATATTTTGATTGTCTTTATTAAGTGTAAGAAATATCGTAAAAGCTAGGTAAGGTTTTACGATATGTTTTGGTCACTTTTATATTTTAAAACTAGCTGTAAAATCGCATTGATAGCTATATAGTATAAGTAGCCTTGGTCGGTAGCACTGTATCTTCTGTATTCGCATTCGGCGTGATCTAAGAGGCTGATATGTATTGATTCATAAGGAGTCGTCGACGGGCACGATTAATGTAGTCTCGCATTGGCGTAGTCTATTCAATAACAGCCGCGCACCTGGTGGATTTACGAGCTCCGCAAATTCATTGTTATTCACAGCCAATGAGCATGACGCTCCCCGTACTTGCGCCGGAATAATAGTTCTCATGATCGTTTTCGAGATATATTGGTTGGGCTTGTTTTAACAGCTATTCCTTAGGAACTGATCTCGGTTTTGATGCGAGCTTTACGATTACCGCCCGCCTACCTTGCCTCCTTCGCTCGCTGCCCCATTACATAGCAACGGGAAATATTCAGGACGCGTCGACTTGTGGTTTGGTTTTCTTGTGGGTAGGAAAGCTATAAGGCGAAAATCGGCTTTGTAAAAGTAATCTTTGATCACCATTATAGGTTTTCGTGGGGCTTATAAAGCCACAAATTTTTTCATGTTATTTTCGGAAACATAATAAAATATTAATTGCTTTGAAATTAAAATTTTAATTCATTTAACACTTCATTTTGAATAATTGCAAATCCATTTAAAAGCTTTAATTTACATATCGTAAATAAACAACGCATCACATTGAATGTCAAAACGTTAAAGTTGTGATTGAATTCGTCAGTAGATTTTACAGAGCCCCTACACATATGTTTGGTTATCATCACGACAAGTGGGACAGAGTCAACATTAGGGTGTCTGATTCCAGGCGTACTATCGATTCGATTCAGGCGGGCCGGCGAGCACTCGAAGCGCTCTATCCGTATATCTGTAGTGGAGTGTGGGTAATTGTACTAGTAGATTGTCGTGGTCGAGTGTTCGGCATGGTCCACGTGGCACAAGATTGCGGAGGCGGTGTTTGCTCTTTGGCGGAGCCCGCAACGGGCTTTCGGTTCAGCGAGCCGTGCGCCGCGCGGCCTCTCGGGTCGCGTCTCCGGCCAAATTGAAATATCCCCGCTGCCATGGCCGCTGCCGCACACAGCGCTCGGATCATGGCCGCGTCCACTCCACCAACTATTCGCAAACAGGCAACTGACACAGCTGCAACGTTCATATTTTATTAACAATAAACCGCATGTGCACTGTATTTCATAATCGTTTATACCGGTAATTTATAACTGTATGTGCATATTTCTAATGCACAAAAACTACAATATCCATCTATGTTTGACCATACTTTTGGATTGGTATTCAATAAGTCCTTACGGTTGTATTTTAACAAGAAATTGAAGTTAAAGTCGTTTCATATTTTGCTAAAAATTATGTATTGGCATGTTTCTGGAACGATTCAATTTCCGTGTGCAGACAGCACTTGAATTTACGTGCGCAGATTTACATGCCAACGGAATTATTTGCAAATGGCAACTCTAGCTATAGTTTATGGCCGAACACTTGATGGTATTTTGTATTAAATTATGACTACCGGATACCTATGGAATGCGCCTATTTATTCTAAGTTGTTTGTTTACGGTGCAGACAAGAACGTTCGTTAAAAATATGTTCTCGTCCACACAATATTTTAAATTAAACGTCCATTGATTTAGCATAATATATTCCTCCCATAATAATATTACTGCTATACGAATTATGATTAAATGCCCGCATCCACATCCATGGAATTAAGTATTATTAAATGTAAATATTGATAGCAGATAATTTATACGGTATATGTTTGCAATGTTCATCTTCCTCGCATGTCAAGCGTAGAAAAGTAAACATTGATGAAAAAAATGTATGTGCGGCGTGCACACATTGTTTAAATCGATAACCTTTGTCGAGGTGGTTGGCTCACGGAGCCCCTTTGCAGGTAATCCTGCCCACTTGGAGTTATTGCCGCCGAGGGAAGGAAAGATTACCTCGGCGGGAGATAAGGAGGTCGACGGGGCTTCGAGTGCGATTGTCCCCGAGTCAGGCGTCGAATTGTGTCAAGTGAAGCGGCAAATTGAACGGCCGAGCCTTCTGCGCGCTCTGCTCACTAATCGTCACATAAACTGCCGCCGCCCGAACGTTTAATTACGTAAAACGATTTCTTCAGCATGTACGTATTGTACGTTCTCCACGGTAGGCACTTTGCCCGACCATTCTGACCCTTCTAAGGCTCTTAGGATTTAAATAATACATACTATGCTAATTTTCAAGAAATCTTATTTAAATTATTTCATTACTTCTTTAACAGCAATAATAATTAGAAATAAAAAACCGGCCAAGTGCGAGTCGGGCTCGCGCACAAAGGGTTCCGTAGCAGCAAATATAATAAAAATCAACCTATCTCAAAAACTATAAGAGATACTTTGATCAAACCAAAAATCGTTGAAAGAGTTAATTAGCATGCATCACCTCTATTTTTTTTAGAATTTTATACCCCGTAGTTATAAAAATAGAGGGGGGGGACATACTTTTTACGACTTTGAGAGCTGATATCTCAAAAACCGTTCACTTTAAGAAAAATGTTTTTTAGAAAACTTTATATCATTTTAAAAGACCTTTCCATTGATACCCCACACGGGTAAGTACATCGAAAAAAAAAATTTCATCCCTCAGTTACATGTATGGGGGGCCCCACTTCAATTCTTTTTTTTACTATTTAGTGTCATATTTTTGTAGCGGTTCATACAACACATATTCCCATCAAATTTCATCACTGTAGTACTTATAGTTTCCGAGTAAATCGGCTGTGACAGACGGACAGACGGACAGACGGACAGACGGACAGACGGACATGACGAAACTATAAGGGTTCCGTTTTTGCCATTTTGGCTACGGAACCCTAAAAATCAACTTGTTCTAAAAGTATTGGTCAAATACCAAAATAGGTAAAAATTGCTTTTAAATGAAATTAGATTAGAGGTTTGAGCGTTATTCAAACGGTGCCCAATATTGCCCAACCCTCTTCAACACAGTCAGCAATCTATTAGTGAAAATTATTTATGAATATTTCGTGATTTTTTTCTTCATTGCTGACCCAAAGTAACAAAATCACTAATTTTCGCAAGCTTAAAAGCTTCATAAATAAGTCTGTACCTATTTTCTTATAGATTTCATTGTTATACATATTTTTTTATGACAAAATTGTTCAGGGATTACACTAACGAGAATCATGTGTATTCATCATCGATTAAAACATATTGTGTAGCTTTCCGCATCGCAGCGCTATTATTGATCCACTATCTGCTTTCATAATAATACGAGTATATGAACCATAAAGCTGCAGTATATCCGGAGTTCGCAATAAAACGCAAATTATAACCCTTCAATCAACCACACTGCCCAAAACGATTCAGAGACAATAAACGAAATTCAACGAAATCGCATCAGCGGGAATTCCAATACCAATGAGATTTATTGAAACGAGTGTAAATAATATTGACGACTAAGTTAATTGAATTTCCATGCTTGGTAGCGCATTTAATTATAATTATTGTAAGTTTGTACAAAGTGCTTGAACTTCAAAATAAACTATCGAGCTCATATAATAAGAGCTGAAATAATAATTAAGATCATTGTATAGACGAGTATTCGTTAAAAACGTGTAATTACAATAGGTAAGCAATATTGTCTGTGAATCAAAATGCCATAATATGAAATGATCTCAATAAAATCGTTCACATTTTAATTACGGACACTATTAATGGCTTTCGATTTTGTCAGTCGCTTTACTCAACCTGACAGCTTTAATAGTAACGATTTAAAATCTGTTCAACGAAATTGACACGAAAAATGATTACACAAATGCGGAGCAGTGTGGTGGTAGATAGCAAATTGTGAGTGACGCTAATGATAGGGCGCTCAGCAGTCGCAGCGCCACGTAGCGCGTCTTTCCAATTACGGCGGCGGAGCTCGCTGCGCCCGTTCGTTACCGGGACGTGCCACCAACATCTGGACCGACCACGCTATAACTTGTTGCCACCGACTAAATTGCTCCCACTTTTTTTTATCTCGAAATTATTGGGTTGATTCAAATCGAACGTAAAAGTAAATGAATCCGAGGTACGGTTCGCTGAATTTTTTTGTCGATCAGGCTTTTTGTTGAGGATATATTTTTTCGTAGTAAAATGATTTCGGATTACGATTTCACTTATTGTTACAGGATTACTATGAATATTGCAACGTTCATCCTGCTCTATCAGATTAAAACCAACTTTCATTTGGTAATTACATAATGAAAGCTGGTTTTAAAACTGAATTTGTACAAATAAATACGATTTTGATATTGCTATTGAATCTCAATATATCTAACAGTTGAAGAGAATCATTATTACATTCGTTCAACAAAATAGATCTCCATTGGAATAAGTTCTATCAATATTTCACTGTCCCCTCGATGAAAATGGTAACTTTCGCAGCAGACTACGAGTCCGCTTCCTCAGTGTTGTTCTCCGTCCATCGGTCATCGTGCTCACTCGTCGATTTACGAGTTGTTTGTTTCAACGTAATCACGTTAAAATATACCTTGTTATCCCTTTGTATTGCTGCAAATGTATAATGCTAGTCATATAACTAAGATAAATTGAGATAACCCTTCAGGATTTAAGAGTTCCAAACTCAAAGAGTGCAAACTGAACCCTATCACTGTCTTTTATCTTCCCATATGTAACATTTTTATTTTTATTACCATTAAGATGTATGTACCATTTATGTTCCTGCTAAACACCATTAGAAAAAAAATAAGGGCAGCTCCTGTACAAATTAGAGATTTTGATCGATACTAATAACAGAAGACCCTTGAAATATTCACAGAATATTCTCTCTTGAAACCTCACTTCCAAAATAACTAATCAAATATAATATATCGCTATTAAATCCTTCATGTGTGAGCTCGACTCGTACTTTAACGGTTTTTTATCAATTCTAAAATTATTAAAATGTTACAAAGTATACATTTAAATTTTATTTTTGAGATCATGTAAATGAATCTTAAATAGAGTTTCATCCTTGGTACATAGGTAAGTAATATGTAATAATGTCAAAAACTTTCTTATTCTGTGAATAAAATTACGAATTCCAACAAAACACTCCACGTGGAATTCTGTGATAAGGTGAAACTTTCCCTTGCTCGCAAATTACACTCTGAATTTCGTTGATAGAGAAACTTTGTTCAAATGAAATCACTTCAACGGTCTCTACGTATTTGCCTATTCCGCTTCCTGCGAAGTCACGGTAGCGGGGGCTTTTTAGTGATTCGAATCCTTTGGGGTCCGAGCCTCCAAAGGGACTTTTATAATACCTACAGATTTGTTGAAAAACACACGTCGGCTAATAATAAAAAAGTCCGTTTGAAATGCGAGCGGATAAACATAAAAGTTTCTGACTGTGTATTGCGTTACGAAAATGAATTAGAGCAATGCCTGCTTTTACCGCTGCGATATCGTAATAGAAAGCTATCCGTTGGCGGTTAGCGGCAGCGCTCCGTGAATGCAGTGCAGCTACTCATATCCGAAGCCACGGCCCTCCATTATGATATTGCCCTCTGAGTGAAATTTGTTTCATACTAGTATATCGGCTATGTACGACTGTGTCTACTGCAGTTTTTTTTCGTGATTCTGCGCGTGTCTAAATGAGTCCATTGATTATTAGATTATTTTATTAGAGTTGAAGTACCTTACCCAATTAGCCCGACACACCAAAGAGTACATGATATTATTAGCATGAGCACGCTCTGAGATAGGATAAGAGAGTGGGTGGCCTCCCAAAATTAGTCTCGTATACCAGTCAGTGTTGAATGATGACCATATTTATGCTACAAAAGTATTGATTTTTAAAAAGGCATAGTCGTTACTACTTCCCTCACAATCAAATTAATTTCGCAACACTTCGGAACCTCATTCTGTAGTTAACCGCTAGCGTTTAACCTCAGTCGGATCCGTAACTCACATTACGCGCGGCGGCAGCTTAACTTACCTGCGGAAACACGGGAGTATCGATGGTATTGCCAGTTCGGCCATTCATTTGCGCTCTAACCGCTACGACAGTTGCTTAACTTGCGGTCGGAATACATTGGCTACCGTTTATTGCACGAGCTATTCTAACTGTTAACTCCTGTATTTTAAGGGATTTCAGAAATAGACAGTAACTAGGTCTGTTATTTATGAATGTAATTAATTTAGTTGTTTATCTGCTGATAACATAACATAGACACGATTCCGTCACCAAATTTTTGATAAAAAACTACATGCAAATGTTCGGAGACCAGACAGTTTCAGGAATCTAAAATATTATTCTATAAATGTTCATAATGAAAATTATTGTGCAAATTAAGCGCACTACAGTCAACAAAACGAAGGAATAACTTCTTCAGACTGCGTAAAGGCCTCGTAGTTAGTATCACTAAGATGTTACTTGTGACGTGTGAACTTGTGTCAAAAGTGGTGTCAGTCAACGTGTTAAGTCGTCAATCAGGTGGGTAATAGAGGCGGCGAGTGTCGCCATTCAGACCGCGCTGACGCAGGAGGCTCTCGAGCGCGCGCGTGCCCAACCGCCGATCGCGCCACGAGTGCAGATACTATCGCCTACCTACATGACACCGATCAACTTGCTAGCCCTTACTTGCGCACCGGAACGCAGTCGTCCTCAAAGACTATGATCCTGTAAATACTGGTCCGTGAATACAGTACCTACTCAGTAAATGCTTTTGTACAGCCTTCCGGATCAAACGAAATCTAAACTTTCTAAGTAACTTAATTGTCTACCAAAAACGTAAACCTCAAATTTTATCAAGAAGGTTATATTATCTACGTCAAATCTATACATGTTTTTCTAATACGAAATACAAAATTATGCACTCTATTAATATATTTTCGATACTATTTTTTGGCCAAGTTTACCGAAATCAGTACTTGTAAAAAAAAATTATATTAATATTCCTACTTAATAAATTAGGTTTTGTTTGTTACACTTACCTTAAAACAACTGATGTTTAAGTATTGTTCGTACTACATTTCATAAGTCCTGCTACTAAAATTAATCAAATTAAGAAAGTTTCCGGTCGCAAAACAAACGTCGACCCTTATTTAGGAGGTAATTTCGGCAGCAGTCAGTGAACAGACACGGTGCGACAATTATTTTCATATAACATAATCCAGGGGCGTTGCGAGGTGTGCGGGCGTCCCGAAGGGACGAGTGATTTGGTGCGAGGAACAGCGCTATCATAAAATAACAGTGAGGTGTATTTGTCTAGTCTAATAGACAAGCGCAACGACTAAAATGTAATGACGCAACTTGTTTTTAATTAGTGCCGTACGAGTATGTGTTGCATGAATAAAAATATATGCGGATTATTTGAGAAATAATCTGATTGTAAGTGGCATAATGAATGTATCGACCCTCATATTACTGTTATCTAATTTACACTGTGCTGCGTCCGGCCAGCGCCTGCCCTCGCTCGAAGCTTCTTGATGTTCGCCGCGCAAACGTCGATTCGCGTCGCAGCGGCCCCCGGAAAACTCGTATTAATGTAAATTGGAGTAATCTGCCCTTACTCTCCCCGTTGTTGGTACAAAGCACCCCCCCACTTTGGCCCTGAATTTTAGCGGCAGTGCAAAAAGTTTCGTATTTTCTACAAAGTTATTTTTTGTTAAAAGGAATAGGTTAGAAAAGATAATATTATGTGATTGTATTTTGTTGAATGTATATAAACAAAACAGCTTAATACTATTCTGTTTTGTACAAATTACATTATTGGCTACGAAATATGTATCTAATAATATTTTCCTCTTTTTCCAGGTAAGGCGGACTAAATAATAGGTATGATATTTTTACTTCTACGTATACATGCTCGCATTCAAGGCTGATGATATAGTTCAGTCTCCATTAAATTGTGTTTAAAAACACTCGCGTAAACCTGATACATGGAAAAGTTTATTGTTGAAATTGGCATTTCTGTCGCAATTCCTCAAGATAGCGTGCTCGGTGAAACTCGAACGGAGACATTTGATTTTAAGCCTCGCGGACTATAAGTGTTATTTCTTCAGGAGAAGTATTATTCTGCGAAAGCAGCGCAGCTCCGCCGTCTCGAATGCTCCATTTAGTTCCAAAGTTTTTCTCGTTTATCACCGTTGGGCTCTCAGAGGCGGAGATTTTTCCTTTAGATTTGTTGTCACGCCAGACCTTTTTAATGTACCTTTCTTATCGTGGCGTGATTAAGAACGAACTTGTTTTAAATTCCAAACTTTCGTGACTACATTTCAATTCAAATTAAAGCCTATAACTATTTATAGTAAACGAGTTAGTTACCGTACTAGTTGATACAATTTTCTTTTATTTTACTTTGTATAATTTTGTGCCAGTCAGTCGACTTGTACATCAGAGGTTTTATACTATTAGATAGGTATTACAATTTAGTATTACTTGTTTTTGAAACAATACTATAGACGTCTACCTGTTGTATTTGCCTGTACTAATATTAAATAAAAAGCGGCATATAGACAGGAGTTCGAAAGAAATGTAGAGTATCACAATCGAAATACCCAATTACCACGACGAAAAAATCCGGCTTCGCAGTTGAAACAAAGAGAAACGAAATACACAATTTTCCGTGCTCTGTAAACGTGACATAACGCAACCCTTTCATTTCGCGGGCAGTCCGTTAAAAAAGATATGCATTGCATTAAAAGTTGGTGAAGCGAGTCGTTCGTTAATTAAGCGACTGAGACGCGGTAGCGGCAGTGATAAAAAGAGCGCAGATTACGCTCGCCAGAGTGTGGCCGGCAGGTGCGCGCCGCACCACCGCTGCCGCGCTTAGATAAAAGGATTAGCAGACTACTCCCCTTTATAAGACACTAACTCATAATTACTCTATTTCCACCATTTACGGTTAAGATACGTGTTCTTTTACTGTGCTCACGTTACTGCGAAATTCACATTAAGGCTGCCGTTTGCAGTAGTAGTTTGTATTAAATGGCCTCTGACTAGACAAATTTAGCATCACAATTATGGTTTTCATTTTCAGTTGTTATCAAGGCACAGTCTATCTACAAATTGTATATATATATTATGTGCGTGAAACATTTACTTGGTGTGCGATTTTAAAGAAAAGAAGATAACAACATTTTAGAATTAAGACTTAAACAACATTTCTCAGATTAATTTATTTACTTGGAATGTATTTGTTACACAATTTAATTTTCATTCCACATCTCAACACAAATTAGATCCACCAGTAATATTACAATTCAATGAATAATTCCCAGAACTAAGTAAGTATGAGAAGTAATCGGAATAAGTTCGTAGTAACTGTAATAAATAAATGTGAAGTAAATCAAATAGCTGAGTGACGGGTGTATCGCGAGGAGACGAAGCTGAGCGAGGTGAGATTGTTTCCGGGATGGGCCGGCGCGTGCCGGCGTAATGACAACGACTCCGTGCCGAGATTGGAAAATGCCACTGTAACTTTTCTACTCCATAAACAAAAAAATAACGCGAAAACTTTGTTAGCTTAATCCAGCTTAATCGCAAGCTTTATTGTAACGGGTTAGAAATCGGCAATTTGGTAAAATACACAAAGAAGTCAACAATTTTCAACTAACCAACCACGTTATGTTATTATCAAAACAAACTTTTGGACTGATGGCTCGAATGTTCATAAAAATATACTTACAATGATTTGTGTGGTATGAAATGTGAGATTTTGTGGTAGATGGCGTTGTAAAAATGTTGTTAGTTCGGCATAGGCGGATTCGCGTAAACAGCCCGGTAAATCACGAGAAGTGAGCCGCGGCTCGACTTGGACAATATTTGTGCCAATAAAATCCTCTATAACAAAGCTGTTGTTGTCAACCGAAAGCCGCCTGACCTGTTTTAGCCCATCACGGATTTTCCTGTCATCGTTCCCAAAGCCCAATAAAAACAGCTTGATATTTCGGGAAAGATAATATAGGTCGAAATTACGCACAGAGGCGATTAATATTATTAGCCACAGCGGTAAACTGAAGAACTTTTTTTGTATCCGAGACCGAGATAATTACGTCTTGTTTTTGTTGTCCGGCAACTCGATTCCCTCGTATTTCTGAACAAAGAACATAAAGAAAAAGATACAAATAACCTTTCTAGCATGCAAGCCGTAATCGTAACAATGATCAAAGATATCAGGCCTTACACAATCGATTTTCCATTCTGTTCTCTGCCTAGACGACCATGAGTTAACAGTTATGTTCCAGGTAAGACTTTGTTTGATTGTAACAACAATAAATGAATTACATAGGCAAAAACTGTTTTGCAAATCAATACATAGTATAAAACAAAGTCGCTTTCGCTGTATGTCCGTATGTATGCTTAGATCTTTAAAACTACGCAACGGATTTTGATGCGGTTTTTTTAATAGATAGAGTGATTCTTAAGGAAGGTTTGTATGTAAAATTTACCCGAAGCGAAGCGAGGGCGGGTCACTAGTAATAAATAAATGTATTGTTGGACCCTAAAAATAAGCATTACTTGTTCGGGTAAGTTGTTTTATTTTTTACTTAAACTTATGTTCATCTATGATTCGGGTGGTTATGGAACAACAAGGAACCACCCCTGTGGCAATATCATTGAAATAGCTCTTCGGAGGATATTCCCGCGTTCGTAACATATTCGCGAAATAGTTGAGAGAGATATCATTGTTTCGGCAAGTGTTGAGCGAGCGCCGAGGGGCCGCGCCCCGGGCCCGGGCCGCATGTGCAGCGGCGTAACGACGCATTTGCATCTATGTTAATAACTCCTCCGTTTATTATTCCTCTTGTCTTACATCCCTGCACGCTCCATATTATCAGCTAATACGACTCGGCTAAACAAACATGGAGGAACAATTGCTAATCGATGGAAATGTACATCCGCCATGTCGTACTCATTTCTCCCAAATAATGTCTTGTATAATGTCAAATTCACAATTGCGTGACTCTCTTCAAATCTTGTGTGGGTATGGAAGATAGATAATATTTTTGGTGTATTCTGGTATTTTATCATGTAAATATTATCCGGTAGTATTTAAGTAGGTACTATTGGAAAAATATTTATATTGTGATAATAATTCGGTGACTTCGTTAAGTTTTGATCCTTCGTTCTAGTGGTTAGGCGTAACTATACCACGAACGTGTGGAAAGAGTAGCATAGGCTCAAGTATTTTTCGCCTCTTCGGAGCTCCTCAATAAGTTGAAAACTATCACCGTCAGCTATCGCGGGTGGATAACTAATAAAGTAAGTTCGAGAGGAAAAGTAAACTAATATCGGGTTGTTCTGGCGACGACCGCCGCTGGTCGCCGAGCGCGACGTCATCTTCGCTACAGATTTATTACTTTTAATATGAGCACTCCATCCGCCGCCTATGAATGTCGCCGTTACTTTACACAAACTTTGCGCGAGAAAATTTTACTCTTTATTTTATTCCAGATTATTACCAATCTGTATTTACGACCGAAGTAAATCGGAATAGCAATGAATTTATTGAAAATCGGTTGGGCTTAATTTAGTCTACGGAAAAATTAAGGCAATCGTATTTTCAGCGTTGGTTTTTCCTGAATTTTTCGTATCGTTCATTGGGCCGTACCAGATAGACGCATGCATATGGACTGTGATGTGCCTCATAGAGGGATTTAGTGTTGCTAGGCTCTTTGTCCATGCATGCAATTACGAGATTGTTGTCACTTAGCTTACTAGGTTTTTGTGACGTTTTACATAAATTTTAATATTTTCGTTTAAATGCTTTCGAAATAAGAATATTTATTTCTCCTATATGATTGAATTAAGGAAGCTTAAATTTTTCTTTACACATTTACTTTAATCTGTAAAACACTGTAAAAATATAATCATGACACAGCACTCTGGCCGGTTTTTTATTGTAATCGCTCGATATCAGTTTATTTTTTCATGAGTCAGATTTGTGATCATCCTTATAAACCGATATCTCCAGCTATTGTCCGATGGAGAGACAGTAATAGGCTATTATTTTATTTTATGATCTACTTTTAGGCGTGCGGCGCTGCCAAAGAGGCTTTATCATAGTCTACAGATACCTTCCAAATAAGGCACCCTTTCTGACTAAACGACATAGTCATAGACATTACTTCCTATTTACGTAATTTATTGTTAATAAATTCTTCTGCTACTTAAAAAAGAGAATATGCGAAACAATATGAAAACAATGAGGGCATTGCAAAATCGACATTGTCGTCACATGCATTTTTTATTATAAAGTAGCATTTTTTATTTTTAAAGTAGCAATTTTGCTATTACTTTTCTTTATTAGAATTTCTATTTTTAATTAATTAATATCGAACTACGGCCTAAAATTAATTTCCCATTAGTTATTTCAGTAACATCCATTGAAACATTTTGCATTATCATAACAATGGATGCTGTTTCCACTGACGCAATTAATTCACAATTCATATGAAAATTATGATCTTCGGAAATGACTTTAATAAATAAGGACAAAACAATAATGATTAGCACTCCGCCCATCTTTCTCACTTCAGAAGTCGTTCAGAAAGTTTCTTTAAATTCACGAAAAAGTTTGAGTACAAATTAAGAGCAAATTTTACTCAGTCCGTTTAGCCATTAGTAATTTCAAAGTTCTAATGAATTTTCTTCTTTGACA
This sequence comes from Maruca vitrata, assembly GCA_039566165.1. Lineage (NCBI taxonomy): Eukaryota > Metazoa > Arthropoda > Insecta > Lepidoptera > Crambidae > Maruca > Maruca vitrata. The sequence continues at coordinate 11,255,021 of CM076916.1, read as the reverse complement.
TTGAAAAATGAATTTAGACCCTTGCTTCTCCCATTGGGGCAACTGCAGGATGCGTTATAAACGACCTTGTTTTACACAACATAAATATACTTACTTATGCCTGCTAATGGTTTTAGAAAATGGAGGGGTTACTCAATTCCACTACACGTGTTTTTTAGTAGGTAGTTTACTTTATGATGGATACACAAAAACATGAATATTTTCCTAAACTGTATCCCAAAAGCAAAGTATATATCGACTTGATGCTAATGTAGACATCTCAATTCAATACCGAATGGCAAATATTTTCGATGAGAGCGGCCCGAAGTAGATCGAGAGGCGGGCGCTCCCCCGCGCCCCTCATTACCCCTAACTGTGCCCCATTAGGCGCACGGCCCGAAGTGCCCCGGACCGTAGTTAATCCACGTCCTCATTCACTGTTATTTCGAAGGTCTGATCTAATCTAAACAGGACTTAGGATCCTACAACGCCAGTATTTCGCGCGCCTCGTCCCTTTTATGTATTTGACTATCCTCATACCCGGCCCGCCGGTTGGTTGACGTTCGCCTTTGCTATAAAAGGAAATAACACTTCCGAAACTTCCGATGTGATTTCGTGTTAATACCTTTGTATGAAAATTAATTTTGTCTTTTATGCTTTGAGAGGCCAGAGCGACAAATTGCGGGTTAGGAAGTGAAATAAGTATGAAGTTATAGTCTCATGTAGTTAATGGAACACTTTAGTGAAGAATGTTTTGTGTATAATGAATGGATTGTAAAATATAACGGCAGTGCTGAGGCGAGCAGCGGCGAAGGCCGAAGTGGAAGGGTCAATTTGGAAGCTATTATACGGCGGCGGCTACAGGCCTACTTCCGGCGGCTGCACTAAGCTGCCTGTTTCAATCCCCCCGCTCAATTTCGGCCTTTCTGCAACGCTATTCAACCTTAGCACATTCAATGTAAATAATACTAAAGATACTCATATTTATCCAAGCCATTTTGTTTAAATAAACATAATTCTGATACAGTCAAAAATGTGGTATTGCGTTTAATCAACTTTCGTGCCCTATTTAAACAATATGAAAAATAAATTCGTCCAGTTCTGACGAACTGTTTTGATAAATTGCTTTGAAGGTGAAAATGTTTAACAGTACCTCAGCCGTAAGCCGATTTCGGATTACCTCTTCATTTTTTACGATACCCGGAGAAAATTTACGAATTTAGATTGAGTATTTATGGATTCCATATCCGATATTCATTTATAGCTGGGTCGGATCCACGCTCAGCCCCTACGAGGGCGTCTCGAAAACTTGGAAATGACTCTTGGATAAACGTTTATCGAAACCTCGCCGACGGACCTAAATCTACAAGTTTTTTACTTTTATGAATTTTAAACTGGCTCGGTTTATTCCCTCCTATATAGCGCGACGATTTTTTATATCATTGAAGCTTTTGATATGAGAATATATTGGTTTTTTATAGTAGCTAGGATGTCGATTTGACATATAAAAGTTATAGTTCAATCTTATGGCATGATTTTTTTATTGTTTACTGGAAGCTAAGTATAAAGTTTGTTAATTTAGTACATTCCCCATTCCGTTCGAATTCCATTTTTCATAGTTTCATAAAAATATATTAGGTTAGGTAATTAGCGTGGCCATAATATTATTTACTCAATTGAACATCGTTTCAGTATTCAGCTGTCACGAGTAAAAATAAACTTTTTAGTTTAATAATTCGATCCGAGAGTAAAGTCGAAATCTGTAAATTGGAAGCACTGTACTGAAAAAAGACTGTGAGCATATTTATCTTTTCAGTCCTATAGTATATTAATATTTATTTGATGATATTTATAATCATACTATAGAAGTAAAAATATAGTCACATGTATGTATGTAGGTATAGTACATAGAGGTATATTGTCTAAGGTTCGTACCCGTAAGTCAACTAAGAGGACCAGTAAACTTTATAGTCCGTTTCATCTAAGTTTACTACAAAAACTAAACGGAAGGGTAGGTAGCCGAGGGTGGTAGGCGATGCATCGTCCTCGTGCCACTAGTGGAAAAGCGGTGTAGTACATTGTAGCGGGGCAGCAAACGAGGAGTTATGACGGCGGTGGAGGATTACGTGAGTGGATGTCGTAATAAAGCTTGCGATGAAGCCGTTACCCGGAGATAAACGTAAATATCTCCGGCCGTGGCTGGCGCTCGCCCGCCGCGCCGCGCCCGCGCCCGCCGCCGCTCTATGCCCGAGTGCCGCATGCGAGATTGCTTTTTGGGACAATTTCGTTTCTATTTTTGAGCTTAAATTAAATAGTTTTTAATATAATGGAAATGCAGCGTGGAAATTGGTTTGCGGAGCAATAATTCTCTGGCGCCACTATAGTCCAATTTTGTGATTTTATTGTTGTTATATTGATAGTAGTTATGTTATTTTCTGAATTCAACTATTATATCATATACCACCACAAGTCCAATAATTGCACTACTGTCGGGCAGTTTGCGTCAGTGTAATGCCGTTTGGCTTATTCCTACGGTCCACCTATAACAACATGTTCCGACCGAGGTTCCACTCAGCGTCACTTCACCATTTGTCTTGTGTAAAGATTATTCTGGGTTCAGGGCAAGTGCACAAAGCAGCGGTGTCGGAGTCCTTTGTGTTACATAATGTATGTATTCCCGCGCCTGCTCTTATCTCCTAAATTAATTACATAAATCTTGTTTGCATACGTCTTAAGCGTATGACACGCCGCCATAATTCAACCAGAGTAGAGGTTTACACTGCTAATGAAGGGCTACAGTAGCACACGTAGAAGTAACATTATTTATCGGAGAAAACTAAACACATGTAATCTTGTCACTAATAAACATAATCGCCTCATACATAATTGCATTTCTTCTTCTAGTTGAAACAATTTATGTCAATTGTTCAAAAGGATTTGTTACCTATACTAAATATGTGGGGAGGAGAAGATCATAAATTTGAAGATAACTTACATGATGATGGCTATGATGAACTCTATCGTAAGAGATCTCCTAAAGGCTAAGTAAACGGTAGTGGTGCAGCTTCATCCTTTTCGCTCGGAGCTGCGAGTGGACGGCCATGATTTCCCAGGGCGTACGGCGTCTCGAGCTCATCGGAGTCGCAGTCGCGACCGAGACGCCAAGCGCCTTATTGCAATCACGTCACCCGGCGCGACACACCTCGCCTGATGAATGCTCCAGCCGAACCATTCTACACACGACCCTATTGTTTCCCGCTCACGTTGTCTGGGCGCGATATGACAAATTGCACTTGATTATGATCAAAATACGCCGCCGTAGACGTAGAGTTAAATTTCGTGCATCGAAACTTATTCTCATCTGAATCAATGGCAAATTATAAATCTTTCATGGAATCAGTTAGTATTAGAAATAGTACAATAATTGATTGTGCCTTTGAGATAAGTGATCTCAAAGGCACAATCAATTATTTTCGATTATGCTTACGAACTGGCAAGTTAATTAACAGTCTACACTAGTCAAGGAAGTTAGTCTGAATAAGGTTATTATTTAGATTAAGTGACTTGACTATTACTCTACTCGAATCAGACAGTCTCCATAACTAGTTTTCGTAATTAATTAAAGCAACCTAACGTACCACCACGAAATTATCAAAGTTATTTAGTTAAACTTCGACAATTTATAGAGCGAATAGCTAACTAATTATGTAGAATGTAACTTAACTCCAAATACATTTATAAAAATTGAAATCCCCATACATTCTTTATTCAATCTGAGGTTAACAAAATATAAAAGCACCCAAGCGTGTATTTATCGAAAATCACATTTGTTGAAATGATAGAAACACAGGTGAAAATCGCCACAGACACAATCTATTTAGTGACGTCGATTTCAATCAGGTTCGGGCGCTCGACATCACCGTCTTGGAAAGTAAAGAGAGTAAATGAAGAGTTCCTCACAAGTCGTTCAAATATTCCGGCGGCGCTGCACCGCGCGGGCGACACGCTCGGCGTCCGCCCGCACCGCGGTAATCAGCTTTTGTGCGCGGTAATTGGGTGTCTGAGCTGCCAACCGAAGCATTTATTCCCGATAAATTGAAAACTGCTTTGTGCTTCGAATCAGTCGAGGCTCTGCGGGTTGAGTTTTTCTAACTTCCCAGACGCGCACGAGCACACTCCTTCTTGCAGACGCTGCAATGTATTCGCGCATGGTTGCCTTCGTATTCTTTTACACGGTCTATCTATTTCGTCGGAGGTTTCCTTTTTATTCGCTCTCTGTGAGTGTTTTATTATTTATAAATGTGAAATAAATCCGTTAAAAGTGAAAAAATCTACTTTCAGCCATTAAAATACATTCACCGGAAAATAACATTTCCTTAATTAAAGGGGGATCATAATTTTTGCCCCAGTTAAGATTAAATGAATTTGCAATTTGCCCTCCGAACTGAGGGAGTCACTGATGTAACATAACGCGGAAACCTGTATAAAATTGCGATAACGCTAGTAGGTAATAGTCCCGCTAATGAAAATATTGCGTCGTTAGAGATATCCACCCCCGCAATTGTAAGGTCCTCACTGTAGTATCTGCGCGGTGGAACGGCGTCATTTACATATTTTAATAAAATAATATCGCAACTGAATCGTAACTGAGAACTTGATTTAAGTTCTTACCGCGATGAATGTAAATTCGCCACCGCCGCCGCCGCAATTCCAGATTTCAATTCTGGAATTAATGGGAGCCGTCATGGGCCGAGCCTCGTCTAATATTTGCGTTACTTCCGGAGAATTCTCTTTAGGAATGGAATAAATTAGTGCCAATAAGTGGACGTAGCTCGAAGTGAGACTGTTCAATGATGGTAGATGAAGGATTGATTTATCGTGTAATTTAAAAGATGAATCTCGATGTTGGTTTAGTTTGACAAAGCATTTTTGGGTAATATTCGGTAGGCAGTGCACGCCGCCGCTTGGCCCTGCTAAGCGTGCATTAATATTGTCAATAGTTGGAGTTAGTGGAAGTGAAGTACGTGTTCCGCCTGCCGCTGTCTACGGCGCGCGCGGTGAATCCGAATGGCTCTCCCGCCGCCCCACGCGCCCACTCGCGCCCTCCACCCCGTAACGCCCCATAAACTCGCGTCTTAATTTTAACTTTATTTCTTACCGCCACTGTGTTCCAAGAAAATTAAGTGTGAACGTACCGCTGAAGGATTCGCGAGGGTGTTATCATGAGCTTTTATGCCTATTTAGGGAAACACACAACCATCTATATCCTCAGGAATCTAAAACGTAATCCCATAAGCAGGTTTCCGTATTTCAGGAGGGCGCCGATGTGTTAATATACAATTACGTGCAATATGTCCTATATACATCTTACCTAAACATAAACTGTCTCGATATCCCGCTTTCAGGGCCACCGATCACAAATTTAATAGCCAGCCCGTTCTATGCCTCATGCATAAGATTACACTTAAAGTTTCAGAATACTGAATAACTTACCTATACTGGTATAAACGTTTCCAATACAGATATTAATTAAACATTAATTACGCAGGTATTATCGTATCTGTCTGCAGTGTTATAATATTCCCTACTAAATACTATTTATTATTATTTTCATTTACTAATGCTTGACCTAAGATTGGTTAGAAAACTAGATTTAAACTCAAGTGCTCTATAAACTGACGAATATATCTACTAGCCCAACTAGTGGGAAATAAATTGGCAATTCCAGTGGTTACGTATCTGGTTATTGCGAGTTTACATCGAAAGCACGTCGGAACGTTTGGAATTTTCTCAAAGGTGGAAGTTTTCTTGGGCGCATGCAATTTGGAAGTTGCACAAGAGGCCGGCCAGTCGACTGGAGCGAGGGAGCGGGCCGGGGCCCGGGCGTCGCGGGCCGCACAATAGCGATTATTGGGGCAATCGGCGGCGCCCTAGGCCGCGCGGCCCGCCACGAGCCCCGCGATGCAAATAAAATTTGGAAGAGGCCACGGCCGGACAGCACTGCCCCTCGTTATTATTCGGCTCTCGCGGAATTGCTTTTATGTCCTTAATGGAAAAGCGAGATATTTATTTCGGGTTTGTGAGAAGACCTTCCTTTAACATTTTCCTTGTTATACCTCAAGTTACGTCTGAAAATTATACGACTTGAGTATTTGATTTTATATTAAGGCAAAATTTTCTTTTGGAGCGTATTTTTCGACTGCTCGTTTTGATCATATTATATTACTACTAATTGGTTGTTAGTGCTGTAAATACTGCCTGCTTATACTTAACATGAATTCTGAGCATCTGTATCTTTGTACTGGTGGCAAATATTATGTGTTTGTACTGAAGCTGATATTTTTGACAATGAGCCTTAGCTTTTTTTTTCAGTTTGAAATATATAATCAAGTCAAAAGTGTACGCGTAGCGTTGTGCCATCGCAGATGAGCAAGCCTTTCGTGCTGAATTTGTAATAAGCATCCCCTCGTGTACACCCTGTGCCAAATTTTCACGAGTTCATTAGGTGACTCTACTCTTTATTGTTTATTTTAGTTCCGGGACCTTTTACCCTTTCCGTTTTTGACTGTTTCTATTTGTGTTCCGTGGTTCATTAGTTATTATAAATAAGCTTACAACTAAGCATACTGATTTTATCCGATGTTTTGTCGTGTTATTTTATGAATTTAATTAAGGAAGCGACCTGACCGACTTCGTCCTTTTAGATCTTGGAATAAATTAATTTGATTACCATATCTTATAATTATGAAATTGAATATTGCTGTTTAAGCATATTTAAATAAAAACATAATTTTCTGAAGTAAGAGTAGATAGTAAACTATTGGTTTAACCTAATACATATAGCGATATAAACAAAAGATAGTTGCTTCTATATCCACATGTTTGTATTATACTTATGATAGGTACGTGTTTGTGTAAAGTAGAACTTCTGACATAGGTATAATATACGGTTCAAAGTTGGGATGTAGTAACAACAAGATAAACTTGCGTTATTGAGGTGAGTGGCTATAAATAACGTTCACCAGTTTCGCCAGTTGGTGCGAACTGCCCCTTTAATTATGAAAATGTATGCGAAGCACAGGAAAGTTTGTGCAATTATGCCGTGCGGGCGCGCGGCCGCGGCGCCGGCCACGGCCAACTACCAGCTCTACTGCTATTCAATTACCTACAACACTCTCGGAGAAATTTACAAGATGGCCTTGTTATGGCCGTATGTTATTTCCTTTACGGCTCTACCTAGCGTGTTGGAAAATCGACGAGCACTAAATGCGTTTTGATGACCTAACCCATAACCACAATAAGCAGTTTTATTTTTCTTATTGGCATATAATAAAACTTTCAATTCTAATACAATTGTTTGTCTTCCCCAGCGATGAAATCATGGCGATATTCATCAAGAATTACTCAATAAAATCCTCTAATATTCAAAGTTATTTTGTTAACGATTATATAACTTCCATTCCACCCGATACCCAAACAATAAGCCTACTTATTTACGAGACAAACTTCTCCGAACATCATCTACTGAAGTGCTCGCCATAAACGAAGCAAGCACTAAAATCCCGCGGTCTCGGGTTATTTACAGCGGGGTCAATTATGTCACAATAAAGTTTTTAGTGTTGCACAAATTGTCGATTTGGAGGCGCTGACGGATGGCCGCGAGACGGCGCCGGCAAATGAGCACACGATAAAATTATCGTTAGCGGTAACGACATGAATAAATGCAAGAGGGTGGTTCGCGACCGCAGCGCTAGGAGCGGGATGAGCCGCACTCGTTAGGGCTCTTGTGCTGCGCCTGCACGCCGCGCCCCGTCTCCGCGCAGGCCCACTTACCCACCAATCTCTATTACCATTCACATTATAATTCCCTAACATTCCTATGACTTAACTCGTTCGGACAACTTTACAGTGTCACGTAATACTTAACTGCGTCGGATTGCTACGAGTACGTTCGTATAATACTTATCCATTTACATTATACATTCGAATAAACGACTGCATTTGGTACTAACCGAAAAATCAGGCTAGTTTAGGAGGTTTTCGATTTCAATTATGATGAACACTTTGTTCTCGCGATCGACCATTTCTGACTGTTGGTTCACATATAATACTTTTTTTGTCGCCATTGAATTTAAAATAAACACAAACAATACTTTCATCATAATTATTTTCAAAGTTTTTTGATAAAAGCGTAACTTCTATGTAATACTAGTGACCCGCCCTCGCTTCACTTCGGGTGAATTTTACATAAAAACCTCCCTCCATCTATTAAAACTGCATTAAAATCCGTTACGTAGTTTTAAAGATTTAAGCATACATAGGGATACAGTGATAGAGAAAGCTACTTTGTTTTATACTTGAAGTGATTCTATTGTAACCCACTGCTTCAAATCATTAGGTTGAATAGAAAGTGTAAACGGTTACAAACATTTGTTCGGTCAAAACAGTTATTATATCACAAAGGCTAGTCGCAATAATTACAAACATAAATACTAGTTTAAATTATGGTAACGTAATCTACTTACTCCCTCGCGTAAACAGCAGCCAGAATGTTAACCAAACTATAAATACGTGCAAACCAGCGGCTGAATTATCGTGCAAATGAGACTTTGGTGTGGGGACCTAACGAGTACATTTTGAGTTATACACTTTTGTACATTCGAGCTAACAAATGAGGGATTACTTATAAGCGTATATGTGTTAATTTCGGTAGTGCGCACAAAGAAACATAATAAAACGGGCCCAGTAGCCGAATCTAGTGTTTGCTTTGATTTATAGTGGGCTGGCGGGCGGGCGGTAGGTAATTTTAAACGTCACGCATTATGATGAATACTCGCAATTTTCTCGCAGTAGCGGCGCTGATGACGTAGCCGTAGCCGTAGTGACTCGGTAGCCGCTTTCACTATTATTAAACTTGCTTTATTTTAACACGCTCTTTACAATCACATTCCAGGTAACAACCTTATCATTTAACACTGTTAGTATAAAATTAAAGCGTATTTCACTCCATTGCATTAGAAGAAGTATCCTGTAATAAGTTATAAGGTCAAGGCAATAAATAAAAAAAAAGAAGTGTGGCACTCAGGGACTGCCGCGGTATAGCTATTGCATAGCATCGTCCGATTTCGGAGCAGCTCGTCTCGATTCGTGCGGGTTTCGTAGAGTCGTACAATACGTCGTCGTATTTATTATATTTATTTATTACTAGCTGTGCCCGCGACTTCGTTCACGCGGACTACAGGATTTTACATACAAAAGTTGTTCCCCAATAACTCTCGTTCCCCGGGCAATTTTGTTATATCGTGTTGCAAGAAAGCATTACGTTCATTAGGGTACCTGCATGCCAAATCTCAATCATCTATCTTACGCGGTTTAGATTTTTTCATACAAAGATTTTTCCCTATTACTCCCATTCCCGTGGGAATTTTATAATATACTATTGCAACTAAGCTTTAAATTTATTAAGGTATCTGCATGCCCAATTTCAAGCGTCTAACTTATGCGGTTAAAATTTTTCATACAAAAGGATTTTTCCGTTAATTCCCGTTCCCGTGGGAATTTCGGGAAATCCTTTCTTAACGGATGCCTACATTATAACATCTACCTGCATGCCAAATTTCATCTCGATCCGTCCAGTGGTTAGAGATGTTTAACGGGTAAAACATTACTTCTTTATAGCGCAGTCGGTTAAAAAGTAGCCTATAACCTTTTCTAGGCTCTGGACTATATCTGTACCAAATTTCGTTTAAATCGGTTCAGTACTCTATGCGTGAAAGCGTAACAGACAGACAGACAGACAGACAGAGTTACTTTCGCATTTATAATATTAGTAAGGATTAATACACAACACAATATGACTTAACTTTATTTGTCACTAACTAATTAATTATATCAGTAGGTATGTCATACATGCGTCAGTACTACTGCAAATACGACGAAATAGAAAATAATTATACAGACCCAGACAGAGCAAACAAATGTTCATCACATCACTGTTTGTCCTGGGCGAGGGTCGGGCCACAACGCGAGACAGTGCTGCAACCGAACTTGTCGTTGAGTCCTTTATAGTATTAAGTTGTGGGTTTCTAATTTATAAAAACGTTTCATCAAAATTAAAATATCTGCAAAATCTGATAAAAATCTACACCGGAACATTTAGATTAGTATATCCATAGCCTGTAATAAAGAATATAAAATAATACGTCTCATAGATGGCCGGTTACAGATTTTACCTAGCGCTACCCTCTTAAAGCTGGAACACTTTGCTAGTACACGGTTTTAACAAAAGATTATCTTTTTTTTCTTCTAGCGTTTGTGCTCTTATCTACGCGGGCTTAAAATACCCCGCGAGTTACACAATCTGATAATTACAAAAGAGCGATTGCCACTTACCTCTTCTAATATAAATCCTCTTCAGAGATTATAATTTAGAAAGAAATGCTCGGTGGTAAAGCGTACTTCGTATTTGACAAAGGCCGATGCCCTGAAAAAGGAAATAATACATCTATCTAGAACAACCAAAATCCAATGTACGTTACATTACAATCTATACGCGGACTATTGAAACAGAGAGTAACTACAGTGCGCGCAATCAACCGCACGTAACATTAGGTTGGCAATTTAAATCGCCATTTCGAAAATTCTCGATTTGCACGCTCCGCTTACGTAACGGCTTATTGTGAAAGGGCTCGACTACCCTCGCGATTAGTCAAAGATGTGACGTAAGCTTGCGTGTCGTGAAATATGCGATTCCGAGTCGGTGGCGCGCTCACATGTCACGTGATCACGCCGCCGTCTTCCCGCCCGGCCCGGCTCCTAATCGTGTCGTCATCGCGAGGAGGCCCCGCTCCTGTCGGCCCGCAACGCCGTTGCCATAAATCAGTCGACACCGTTTGATGGATGATGCATTCCCGACGAAAAAACAGAGGTATACCTATTAAGCCGCAGATTCTATCTCGCATTATCCTGTCTCAAATCTGTAATAGAGTTTCTTCAGCAATTCCGGCAGTTAGTGTGGCCCGATTTTCCTCTTAGACTTTTTCCGTTGACGACATTTTCGGTTAATTTTATTAACGAAAATGAATTGAAAACGGTCTTATCCAAAATCAAGGTAAGGAATTCTGCCGTTTTGGTTCTTTTGAAAACTGTCTCGTTAGGCTTGTCACTCAGGTTCCTTTGCTAGGAGTTTGCTTTTCTGCTAATGTAATTAGGGTTTGTACTTACTCTTGGCATTAACATGATAGGCTATATGTCGTATGAGAGCTCTTTGATGAAAGGCCAACAGCTATATATCGTTAATTTACCCTGCTGACAATCCCAAGAAATTCCTTTATAAAATCAATCCTTCCAAAAACCATAAATAAGAGCACAATGTGTGGAGAAAACTGTTTTAAAGCATAATCCAATTGCTCCCGTAGCGCTTTAACTGTGTGGCGTTGGATTAGTGGACAGGCCAAGTCCTCTAAAACCATCACAAAGAGTAATGGTATTGGAGCAGCGCTGATGAGTATCCGTATTGGCAAAGTTCGAACTCCCGGAAGTCTCGTTTGCGACGTAAAGTAAAGCGCGTCTATCAGACACATACATTGTAGTTTGCAAAGGATTTGGTTTTCTCTATTTTGAAATAGGTAACCAAAAGTTTCTGTGTTGTTCCAAATAATAAACTGCGTTAAAAGGAAAATAATAAAAATCTGATTCGGAACGCAACGGCTTTTTTATTAAAATGTATAAACCTGTTATCTTGATTAAAGTCATCTATCTCGTCTTAGGAGAACATCGATGGATAAATACGGGGATGCCTTAATAAGGTGCTGAAGGGAGGAAGAATCTAAAACAAAGAAGAAATAACCATCCCTCGGGAGTGATAGTAAACAGGCCCGTGACGAGCGCTCCCTCCGGCGGCGCCTCGCGGGCGCCCGTTGCTAACTTTTATTATTTTTGTAGCGCTCGCGTTGTGTTTTTATTATAGCGAATGACTCCTCTTTCTCTGTCACCCCCAATATCTAGTCTTAGATACACTTTCAAAACAACAACACGTCCTATTACTCCCCGAGCTGCTTACGACCACAAAATTCTAATAAGATTAAAAGTAGCGCATTCAACTTGTAATTAAGTAGGCGCCCTTTGACCGTTAACTGCAGTTTGTCTTTGTGAGGTAGGACGGCGGGTCCGGCGGTCTGCGTATTGAAAATGCACACCCGCTCGTTAGGCGCGGGCGGCGGCTGCGGTCCGACGCGTGACGTCACGTCCGCTGCCCCACCCGCCCTCATTAGCATACATTATATTCGCTATTACGCCCAGCGCTCGCTTGTGGCTTTTTGCGATGTTTTTGATGATACACCCTTGCCGGGACACCATAATGTTGAACATACGAGTATCCTATTTCTCCCATGTGACGGTTCGGTCAGGTTCTGTTCTGTTTTTAATTAGGTCCTTTTACAGCGTGGCCCGAGCTCACACCCGCTATTTGCCGCGCGGTATTATCTATAAAGGTTTAATTTAAAACCCTTCTCAGTTCTTATCGCATATAACATTTTCAGCGTTAATATGTTTGAACTTGTTCGTTAAAATTTGTTCATTTCATGTCATTATATTTCTATTAATGAGACACTGACCTTTTTAAATAAGCATTACGAAACATACAAGTGTACCTTATATAAATAAATAAATAATTTGAGTGTAGGAATATGTAAAAATTATCGTTAGAATTCGAATTAACCGTCAATTTCTAATAGAAATAACAATGTCCAATTTTAATTCTTGCATATGCTATAGGTCTAAACTTCAGAATTAGTATAGTCCTATTGCCTATTTAGCGAGAGCTTTTCCCGAAGCGCAAACTTTTACTGGCAATGAATTTACAGGAATGGTCAATTTCACTAGGCACGATGTTACAAATTTAATTCTTCTTTTAGTTAATGTGATAACCACGCACACAAAGCGACTAGTGTCGGATTTAAAACAATATAACGATGCGGAGGCTGCCCGGGGCGCGCTGCCCGGCGCAGGCTGCAGCCCGACGCGACGGTTAATTTTTAATAAGCGATCGTAATTGCATAACGTAGCGTCGCGACACGCGTAAATCACCAGCGCCGGTCACCGGGCGAAGCTAATATTTGCATATCGCGATTGATGCGAACCAATCAATACTGCAAATAATGAAACTGTCATATGAAAACTACAAACACAATTTACACACGCGCCCGCTTATTTAAAAACAATTGCATAATGTTATTACAGTCTTGTTAATTACGCGCCATCATGGAACGTACAATAGGTAGTTTTATAATAGCGTGCTCGTTAAACCGTATTATTAATGTAAAAAGGCCGGCCAATATGTACACGCCCAATGGATAAATCACCGCCTAACCACTAAATCAATCGCTTTGGATGCACACAGTGCCGATTTATTTATTACGTTAGCTAAAACTATAATCCTCAGTCAGCGAATTAGTTTCTCTCTCATTTGTTAGACACTGCCGTAAACTGGATTATTATGTGTTGTGCTACATTATGACACGTTACTGCGGGCTCGTAGCCGTTTATCCTGCGCTTGCTTGGTTTAATTTCCGGCGTAAGTAAGTATTACCAATGAAGTGTGATTTCTGTCATTCTCCCTCGTGAGTTTCATGGTGGAATATTGATAAAATGCTTATTACAAATGAGCCGTACTTCCATTATTATGTTCAACAAAAGATAATAAACAATGAATAATTGAGGGAGTTCTTGAAAGCGGCGCAGCATGGGTATTATTCAACATAACGCCTTAATACCTCCTCTAGGGGACGACTCAGTCGCCGAGAGATATTAAGGTGGTAGAAGGCAATATCGTGTCTCATCGGGGCCATAAATATTTTTTATAAGCGCAAAGGAAGCGGCCGCACAAACAACCACCGCACAAAAGCGCCGCAATCAAAATAACACATTGGCGGGGCGCCGTCCAAATTGCTGTGTCAAAGTGTTCTCGCCCTGATTGCTCCATTCTGCTCCAGTCCCAGGGCAACCGGTTACCAGCCTCACTTTGTGCTCTTTTTCTTACTTAACAGTGGATCTGAGCGAACGGCGCGCCCGATGTTCTCTATCTTTATTTGTTTACTCGTATGACTTAACCCTAGCTCTCTGAAGGTAATCATGTTACCAACACATTACATTTGCGCCCTATCAAAAAAGGATAGTGAGTGCCTCAGCTCAGCCTTGCCAACACATGCTAAAGATATATTAAAAAAAAATTAATATACTAAAGTCTATTGAGAAAGTACATATTATATAGCTGTACAAATTAATTATGATACATCGCTTCAGGAGTAAGCTTCTCCCAAGACAGTTTATAAAAAGAGCGATTCCAGAACTACGTAGCCCGCATACGGCGGTGTGCTCGTCGGAAAGGTACGAGTAGACCCGCAATACCCGCCTGGGAAACCATCCGTTACTCGACATGGACAATAACACTTATTATAATTTAGTTTACCTTGTGGTGCTGTTTTCGTATTTCCCTTTATTGTTTCCTGTTAAAATACGCTGTGAAAGGAAAATTACCGAAATACAATTGCTTTGTACTTCCACTTGTTGTTTTTCTGAAAATGGATTATGTTTTGAAATGTTTTCACGTTTCCTGTGTACTCGTTTTCGACCTCTTATGATATTATGCTGTTTAGATTGTAATTTTTCCAGATAGCTTTAAAATCCAGCTAGCTAATTCTGTACTTATTATTTTGAGACAAAAAAAATCACCAGAAAAAAAAACAAAACTGCAAAAAGCGGGTCACACTCGCGGGTGTAGCTTACATCTCTTATTACTGTTTATATAACTAGCTATGCCAGCGACTTCGTCCGCATTTCCCCCGCTTTTTACACACATTTTCCGTTGTTTCATTGCTCCTGTTGGTCTCAGCGTGATGTTATTTGATGTTATTAGCCTTAACCCTTCCTCGATAAATGGCCTATCCAACACAAAAATGTTTTTTTAATTCGAAACAATAGTTCCCGAGATTAGCGCGTTAAAACAAACAAACTCTTCAGCTTTATAATATTAAGTATAGATTAGTATAGATTTATAATTTATACTGTCTTTTTTTTATGTGGTAGCTTTTTATATTTATACATGTATAAATCATAATTTCAACTGTGTTCATGAGATACAGCCTGTGAGAACACAAGACTATGAAGGTACCGTTTTCCATTTGGGATCCGCAACCCTAAAAAGTGTACAGTTGATCAATTTACATGTGTTCGTTCCAGTGAATCAATTGTGCCAGTTTTTGGCTTCGATTAACGCATAGCTGTTCCAGTCACATCAATTTAACTAACGATGCAAAAGTTACACTCCATTTGATATTTAGAATGACGCCATAAAGTTGGCGCGTCCGCGCGGGCGACCGCCGGCTGTGTAGCCGGTGCGCGCGGCGCTGGCCGCGGCGACCGCAGATCACCAGCACAACTTTCATTTCTACAGACCATTATTATATTCAAACTTGAAACTTTACTTTATAATATTACCCATACTACCTGTATGTATGTAATCATTGACTGAAAAACAGGTTTCTAATAATATAATATCAAGTACCACAAGATCAGATCATTATTCATTGTGTGATTTTGTGTAATATTTTTTTATTACACGTTGCGTATCGTAAATTAGCTTTCAAATCGTATTAATTATACACTATACATTCGGTTACAATATTAAGTATTAACAGGAACATATTCATACTACACATTCATACTCCAACATCTAATCTAATTTGCAGCCAAATATGTCCGTTTGAAATAATTTGTAATCATTCATCAAATGACTAAGCACTACACAAATTCTCTTTTTACCCTTACAATTACTGTTTGGAGATACAAAATATTGTTTATTCTGATTTATGAGATTGTGCTTTGCCTTAATATACCTGTAAGATTTTTTATTTGAACATAATGCTAACCCGAATACGTTGTCAATACTAAAAAACTGAATATGCCCGGGATTTTTACAATGTTATTCTTAGTTGTGTTGTTGGGTCAACCAGTTGACACGTGATCATGGTGCTTGCCACAGTGCCGAAATATCAGCTCATTAAAATAAAAATTAAAACATGGAAAAAAATCCCGGAAATATTCAGTTTACTAATGTGTGTAACCATGACAGTCTAAAGTTATATGTTGTCGATACTGTTAAAACTATAATATCAGCTGAACTCGAATCGAAAGCTTGGTGACAGGTACTGGCAGTAATTGTTGCCTATGTTATAATCAACAGTAAATAGAGAGATCATTCAATCTTGATTGAAAGATTGTCTGTATGCTGCATAGTTTCAATTCTAATAAGATTAATGATAGGTGCAAGTAATAGGATTATTGTCCAAAGTAACAGACATGAAGCTAACAAACCCAAACTAAGATGCACATAACATATTCGAGCTGATACTGCATGCCTTGGCACGGCACGGCAGCCTCGCCGTCGTCGCCCGCATACTAATCCAATTTGTGGTACTCGCTTAACAATTCCTCCTCCGAACCTCGGGTAGACCGGTCACGCCGCTGGTTCAGTTTATTACGAGAAGCATTAAGCGAGCAATTAATCCGAATCCGGCGAACTAGGGACGTAAGCTTTCAACGCGGGTAACTCCTATATAACTAGTTAATTGCCTGAAATAACGAGCAGCCAACCTAAGACAAATAACATGCCATATCATATTTTGTTTGCGAATTCCTGCAGTTTACACTCTATAAAAATTTATATTGAATACATCAAAGTAATAAAATGTACTCTGTCTAATATACGTTCCTCTCCTCTAGTTCATCATTCACCCAATGAAATAAAACCTTCCAGACTACCTATATTGAGAGTTGTACATCTAAACAGTGATCGATGTACCTCTTAAATCCTTACGTGTACCTAAAGCTTTAAGTTCGCTTTGAGTTTCTTTTAGATCCTAAGCTCGGTTTGGGATAAGTCGGGGTATTGCGAATTTAAAATTGACTTGAAAATGCTATCATATGCTTCTGTAATGCTGTGTTCAACAGGAAAACATTGAATTCGAAAAAGATATTAATTGTGTGAGGTGAAATATTTATCCTTGTATTAATGTTCAAGTAGATTAACAGTTAAGTGTCCATATTAAATTCGGAAAAATTACTTCTTTATGGCAGAAACATAAAATACGCTTTTATCTTGAAATATATGTCATTAAGTTTTATAGATTGGAGATTTTTATTTTCAATATCTTTTGAAAATAAAAATCTAACTATATCCAACATTTCATGGGTCAGTATATTTCAAGATGGATACGAGTTTTTCCTGCACTCTTGCAAATTGTCAAACGTTTTGTCTCTGGCAAAGTTATCTGTTTTCGATCATGAGAACGATCTGCTCGGACTTAAGGAGTGAAAATAAACTATACAGTTGATTATTATGAAACCAATGCAGGTCTTCGTTCTGCACTACTTACGGTATTATCTCAATTTTACCAATATGTTTTCTATTATAATTAATAATAACGTAACCTATGGCAATATACAAATTGACGTAAAAAATTATCTGCTTTTTCTATTCATTTCAAAGTAACTACTATAGTTAGCGCCCAAGCACACAATTAAACGATGACCGCACCTCGTATTCAGACTAACTATAGTTTTTAGATTCTATATATCCTTCAGTGAGCCGTATAATGGCAACGGTCTCGGTTTCAATACTATCTATTTTCATCGATTTCGTTAGAAACAATTTCATTTGGCTCATGGTCCTTTCAGCACGTATGTAACAATGAGTTTAATCCTATTAAAACGGACACACATTGTGCCAGAATTGTAGCGTGGTGGCTTTGGTCTGTCGCCGGTCTCATCGGCTCGCTGCATCTACTAACCGGAACCAGACCTTAAACAGAATTAAACATGGTTTAATTTCCCTACTGTAGCCTTACTGAAAAAGCTCCGCCTAGTCGAAACACAACTATGCCGGGAGGAAATAAAATAGCAAGGGAAGCGATGCGGGCGTCGGACGAAGCGATTATGCAGTCGAGAATAATGGGCGCCGGTCCACATGCACGTTTTTGTTTGTGGTCTGTGACGCGATTTATACGCGAATTTCTACCGTCGCTGAAGTGAGCACTATTCACAATAATTGCTTTGAACGAAATTCCCTCGCACGTGTCTTTTGTTCTGGTTCACATACCGTATTTTTAACCGACTTCAAAAAAAGGAGGTTCTCAATTCGTCTGTATGTATAATTTTTTTTGTTTTTTTTTTTTTATGTATGTTCAGCGATATTTTCGTCAATTATAGACGGATTTCAAAAATTTTTTTGTGGTTGGATAGAGTTTACTTCCGAGGTGGTCCCATTTTCACCAGTCTCGGATCTGATGATGGGATCCAGGAGAAATCGAGGGCAACCTTCAAATTTTATAGGGACATGTACCGCGTTTTGCATATTATCTGAAGTCATATTGGCATTTGCTTCTGGCTATCATAATTTTATGATGCTGAGCTGATGATGGAAGGTCAACTCCTTAATAGTTATGAGTAAAAGAATAATTATTTCAATACTGTATACATATTAAGACTACTAGTTATAATATCAGTAGCATTACAGGTGAGCTAAACTATTAGGTTGACCAGTCTAGGATCTGATGATGGGATCCAGGAGAAATCGAGGGCAACACTCAAATTTTATAGGCACATGTACCGCGTTTTACATATTTTCTGAAGTCATATTGGCATTTGCTTCAGGCAATCATATGTTATGATGCTGAGCTGATTATGGAAGGTCAACTCCTTAGTAATTGGGAGTAAAGGGATAATTCTTTCAAATCTGTGTAGATATTGATACTACTAGTTATAATATCAGTAGAATTATAGGTGAGCTGAACTAATAGGGTGTAAAAAAATGTTACACTAAAAAGGATGAAAAAAAATTGTAAACAAAAAAAAAACCGCCTTCAAAAACCCGACTCACTAAAAATTACAAAATAATATAATACGAACATTAATCTGGGTATGAATTTGATATGTTGTTGAAGGCGGTGCCAATTAAATTTTTGAGGAAAACTGCATGAAATATAAACGGCACCGCCTTCAACAACATATCAAATTCATACCCAGATTAATGTTCGTATTATATTATTTTGTAATTTTTAGTGAGTCGGGTTTTTGAAGGCGGTTTTTTTTTTGTTTACAATTTTTATTATAATCTGTGGCGGTACATCTGCGAGAGTTTCATTCGTATCTTTCAGATGATAATAAGTTCTACCTGTGTTTGTGCCTTCACTTTGAGTAGGTACAATTGTAAAATTAATATAAGGTGAATAACAATATAGAACATTTGAAGGGACCTTAAATAAAATATCCTAGCAAATAGTTATTTTGCTCGTCAACCGGAGATATTGGCGTTTAAGACGCACTGCTGTTACTTCAATCTCTTCGCCATTTTTGCTCGAGCGTATTTTTCCTCGAACTGTATCTTTAATTCTAGCTACAAAGGCACCTGTTTAATCCAGCCGGTGTGATCTGTAAGCGTAACTTTTAATAGCCTTATCATTTCTCGGGCAGCCGCAGTCTCTCTCTATATCTATATCTTTCCCTTTGTTCAAATGCCCCACCGCCTCCATCACCTTTATTAACAGTAACCAACAAAAATAATAAAAGAGAAGCTGCGCGGTGGCACAGCGGTTTGAAAATGATTATTTTCCTTTAGACTTGTTTTTAGGGTTCCGTAGCCAAAATGGCAAAAACGGAACCCTTATAGTTTCGTCATGTCCGTCTGTCCGTCTGTCCGTCTGTCCGTCTGTCCGTCTGTCACAGCCGATTTACTCGGAAACTATAAGTACTACAGTGATGAAATTTGATGGGAATATGTGTTGTATGAACCGCTACAAAAATATGACACTAAATAGTAAAAAGAATTGGGGTGGGGCCCCCATACATGTAACTGAGGGATGAAATTTTTTTTTTCGATGTACATACCCGTGTGGGGTATCAATGGAAAGGTCTTTTAAAATGATATAAAGTTTTCTAAAAAACATTTTTCTTAAAGTGAACGGTTTTTGAGATATCAGCTCTCAAAGTCGTAAAAAGTATGTCCCCCCCCCTCTATTTTTATAACTACGGGGTATAAAATTCTAAAAAAAATAGAGGTGATGCATGCTAATTAACTCTTTCAACGATTTTTGGTTTGATCAAAGTATCTCTTATAGTTTTTGAGATAGGTTGATTTTTATTATATTTGCTGCTACGGAACCCTTTGTGCGCGAGCCCGACTCGCACTTGGCCGGTTTTTTTTAAATCTGGAAATGAAATCTTTAGCGTTAAATATTCTCACTTATTTTTGGAACGGTATTTGAAATTAAATTACCCAAAGCCCATAAATATTAGAGAATAGCAAAAACATGTGTGCTAACTGCGATTCCTTCTTTTGTCCCGTATGCACAGTTAATGCCAGCAGATTTGTTCGCCAATGCAAGGACCACTTTACGGCATCGGTAAAAGAGTTCACTGCCGTTAAATCTGCCATAAACAATAAAATTTGCATTTATTGGTCGTCCTCAGTGTCGTAAATTCACGGCAAGCGAGCTGCCAACGACATTTTGAGTGAATAGCGAGTACCATTATAGCAGGAACAGCTCAGAGAATAGTGCCGTTTTGTGAACTCACCGATGCGTATTAATTGAAATCACCAGTCAATTAAAGTCGGTGACGGCAGCGAGCGGCGCGATGTCGTTGCTCTCTGCTCGCCAATTATTGTCACTTGTTCAGTCATTCACTCGCTTCATCCACACGCCACACTCGGCGAGCCGACCGGCCCCGCACGCCACGCGAGACTAGATCTCTTGTTATTCGGAATTGTAAATCTGAAACGCATACTGAATATAAAAGCAAAACAAAATACTCCACACTGCACTACACTGGCACATACATTTCAACTTAAATGTAACTCTTTCACTCAGCACGCAGTAGAGACTAAAATAACTGCACCAAAGCAATTCCATGCAAACAAGAAACAAAACTTTGCACTCACATCGGCTTGTAACTAGGTGTGTAAGTCCAATAATTCAAGGAGAGCGGGTGGTCGTAATGTTGGAAATTTCCAGGAAGCCTCGAAAACTTGCGATCTTCTTGGTCCGGTGAACTAGAAGAGACGCTCACTAAAGATTATGCTCAAATATGAATGCCGTTTATTCATGTACTTTAATACAGTGCTATATGGAACGTGGTTTATGGGAGTAAGATAAATATTCCTATACAAAAAACCTGATTTTGTATATTTTTACTAATACG
Organism: Maruca vitrata; assembly: GCA_039566165.1. Classification (NCBI taxonomy): domain Eukaryota; kingdom Metazoa; phylum Arthropoda; class Insecta; order Lepidoptera; family Crambidae; genus Maruca; species Maruca vitrata. The sequence goes on along the minus strand of CM076916.1, from coordinate 11,233,790 downwards.
AAGCGCCTTAACAAAATATCCTATCCTTACTAATATTATAAATGCGAAAGTAACTCTGTCTGTCTGTCTGTCTGTCTGTTACGCTTTCACGCATAAAGTACTGAACCGATTTAAACGAAATTTGGTACAGATATAGTCCAGAGCCTAGAAACGGTTATAGGCTACTTTTTAACCGACTGCGCTATAAAGAAGTAATGTTTTAGCCGTTAAACATCTCTACGCGGACGAAGTCGTCACAGCCACTGGACGGATCGAGATGAAATTTAGCATGCAGGTAGATGTTATGAAGTAGGCATCCGTTAGGACAGGATTTCCCGAAATTCCCACGGGAACGGGAAATAACGGGAAAAATCCTTTTGTATGAAAAATACTAACCGCATAAGTTAGACGCTTGAAATTTGACATGCAGGTACCTTAATAATTTAAAAGCTTAGTTGCAACAGGATATTGTAAAATTCCACGGGAACGGGAGTAATAGGAAAAAAACTTTTGTATGGAAAAATCTAAACCGCGATATAGATAGACGATTGAGATTTGGCATGCAGGTACCCTAATGAACGTTAAGCTTACTTCCAACGCGATATTACAAAATTCCCATGGGAACGGGAGTTATTGGGAAATAACTTCAGTATGTAAAATCCCTTACGGGGTTGAAATATATAGAGTTAGAGATATACCCAAAGCGAAGCGAGGGCGGGTCGCTAGTATTAAATAAAAAAATAATTGTTTATTATTCAAGTATTGAAAGTAAAGTATTAATAATGATGAAAAATCAGTGTTTGGACGGAAAACAATTAAGTTACTGCTTACCGACCGACCATCCATTTAATAAAAGAGAGGAAAGAAAACAGAAACCGACACCAGTAATCAAGTGCGGGGATAATGTAACGAAGTTTAGATGGTCGCGTATTTGATAGGGAATAGCACCGGCGAGGTACAATGGCTGCGACGGCGCTGCGACGACGGAACCGGATAGCGCCTATTGCCGGCGCGCCGATAAGGGCGCAGCGCCCGGGCCGCGGCCCGCGCCGACGCCTGCCCCTGATTTATGTGCGACGTGTCTCCTTTTTAATGAGTCCGTAAGAAGATATCTCCCTGAACACCACAATAAATTCCCGAGCTGTGACTCGCCGAAATGCTACTCCATCGATATCTGCAAACAAACGCAGTCCCATTCCGTTAATCTGCCGAAGGAGAAAGTATCGCGTATATAAGTCGTGCTTATCTCGGGTAATGGCCGTCTATCTAGTTGATCTGCCAGTTTTATTTATGGCCATGTTTTCCTTTACGCGCTCCTTCCAATTTGTGGAGAGTGAAAGGGATTGTTATGAGGCTGCCATGTTTCATAGCAATAAACATGTGTATCCAAAATAACGACATTAACTATTTTCCTTCAGTCCCTTTCTGTTTTACGTGGCGATTGTTTTCTTTCTCGATTGTTTACTTGTCTTTAATCTTTGATACAAAAACTGTACAAGTAATTGTACCTACTCCAAACATACGTGCAGAACAAAATAACTTGTGTTGTTTTGTTTGTATCGCATCACACAGTAGCTTATTCTGCACTGATTTAATATTTTTATTTTCAATCAACAAATACGAATGTAACCATGCTGTGATACATAGAACAAGACAGAAACGATACAATTTCGAAAACAAAACTCTTGCCTCTTTCTTTCTCTAGTCAATCGACAGTGACGTTGCGAATAGGGAATAAGAAAAGCTGGTAGCCTTAAGACAAAACTCAAAATCTCATCAGTTGTACCGGCAGCGGCGCGCCTTGTTCAGCGTTAATGCAATTACATCTGGTTTAACAAGTTATTACGCTGCAGCGGTGATGATATAATCCGGTCATAATCTGGTAATTCATTTAAGGACAAAAAACACGGTGGTCGGGCGAAAGGCAAACTGCGGCGCGGCGGGCAGGTCGCGCGGCCGCCGCCCCTCGTTACGGCCACCGGCCGCGCTCGTTCTGTGTAAGTAGTGCGTTCATCCTGTTAAATTTATTGCCGCTTTTATATCAGCCGTTACAGAGAGGTCCCCTTTCGTCCGTATCGGGCCGCGCGGAGCCCAGCTTAGTGAAGTCGCAATTACGTTTTACCGGCTTTGAGTCCGACGGAGGCGACTTTTGCCGTCCATCGAATCGTAATGGAATTAGCGTTTCAGTGCTCTTTTAATTTGTCTTCTATCCTTGTTCTAAACGAATCCTCTACCTGAATCGCTTGCTCTCGTAAGTAAAAAATAAATCGAGATCGTATAAACTTTTTATGTTCGGGTTCACTACTTAAACTTTGCCCACCTGGACGATGGAGATTTACTCAATAAAAACTTTTTGGTTGGATGCACCAGCACATACGTTTTAGTATCCTTTCACAAGCTTAATAAAATAGCAAGAGAGAAAATTACTCTAGGGTAATATTTTATAACGACGGTCCCCGATTCTAGGATGTAACACGTGCTACGAAAATGATGATAACTATTCTGACGCAGTTTACTAACTCGCTGTAGCATTACTACGAATGCGGCGTTCGTAGCGGGACAAGATGCTACGTACGTTTGAGCCGAGGATTGGGCGGAATTTTAGTTAATCCGTTAGCCGTAAATTCGAAATGGCGGTACGTAAAGCAGTGTTGTCCTAGGCGGGTATTGTAGCGTGCATCGTGGACACACACGTGTGTGGTTGTTTTATCTGTTTATTCTTTTAAGTCCGTTTATTATACTCCATATTTTATTAACATTGATTTTGTTTTGCAATTGATTCACAAGCTAAAAACGGCTACTAGTATGTTACTAAATACTAGAAATGTAATTTTAAATACAGTTTATTCCTCTAATTTACCAATGAATTCACCAATGTCACAATTTTTCAAACAGGGCAATCTTAAGCATTCACAAAATTATGGCGAATTGGTGTAGCGGTGTTCGTGATTTGAATATAGCAACACATTCATCAATTCATTGCCATTTGTATAAACATTGTCAAGATTAGCTTTATGCTCGTAGTTAGATTACGTAGTCCACTCGTAGCGTGCTACGGTAACGGACACGTAGCAAGTGCTACAATTTTAGCTTCGTAACGTCTATAATCAACTCGACAATATTTATATGTATTAATGGTTCTTTTTAACCCCCGACGCAAAAAGAGGGGTGTTATAAGATTGACGTGTTTGTCTGTGGCACCATAACTCCTGAACGAGTGGACCGATTATGATTTAGTCTTTTTTGTTGTGACCTAAAGCGTGTCAGACTATCTACTCGGAATTTTGTGCCACCTTTATGTCGGGGGCATAACCGCTAATTTTTAACAGCAAATGCGACGCGACAAATTTAAATAAAAAAAATCATACGATCGGCAACAGCAGGCCAAGATAACCATTTGCAGTTTCATTCCGAGTAGATAGTCTGACACGCTTTAGTTGGTACTTACGTAGTTTTAAAAGTTATTTTTTGCTTTTTATAGGGTTTGGCATTTTAAACTTTTTGTCATAATAATTGCGCACTTTGTTTGGGTCGGGGGTTTTATTAAATTTTTTAATTAAATTTTTTATTTAGATTATATTCGATATAGATTATATTCAATAGTGACTTCAAAATATAACTCTAGCTGTACACCTTTTATGTTAACAATTTATAGAAAACCAAGTGTCTACCGACATTAGATCTCATTAAAATATGACTTTGAACTAGATGGGATGAGGAAATTGAGGTCCGCTTGTTCCCCGTCATGAGCGCCTAAGTAATAGGTGCGTCCCACAAGAAACAATTTAATAAGTAACCATCAGGCTGAAGTGGTCGCTTAAATATGCAATAAAGGTAAAATGTATAAGCATAAGCATTTTTAAATACAGTAGCTAAGAAATGTACCCGTATTACAGAAGCTTGTATGTATGGGTGGACGTTTCCTAACTTTTCACGCAAAACCTACTAATTGTATTTTGAGGGACACTACAGAATTATTGTTATATACAACAAAATTATTTTAATCAAATACAGTAACAATGTTTCAACGGTTTAACAACTTCACGCAAAGAAAGTCGTGAGAAGGAACTAGTAAAATTATCTATCGAGATGTAATAATACAATTTAAGAGTTGTGGTTATGATAAAACATTAACAGGAAAGATCTTAACTTTCTTCGCTTGAAATAAAATGGATTTAATTTCCAAATCTAGCATTAGGAGCGGATTGCTATGAATGGCATACATTAAAAATAAGGCGACACCTGTACAGCGGAGCGCGCCTCATCCAACATGCATCGGCCGGCGCCCGCGTCGCGCCGCCTCCATTAGCGCCGCGGAACTGTGTCACGTGCCTGCCACCGATTCACTCGCCTTCTTTACGTGTACGTTACAAACCGCGTTTCACTTTGAATGTTTTGTCAGACAGATCATGACAATTGACTGCGCGAGCGAATGTGGTGGCTGTACCCTGAAATGGGTGTGGCAACAGCCCCAATACTTTCGGAGATTAAAATCAAAGCCTGGTTAAGTGTCAAAGTATAGTAGAAGATTAAGGTATATTCGATGGAAATCTGCACGCACACCCAGTATAAGTATGACTAGAATTTATGTGTCAATCCGACATCAATATTTCACCAACCCACAATGAACTATTTCTAGAATATTTTATTATTTTGTACATAAAATCATGTTATTATTGTACTGCCAGTGCCCATTATTTCTGAACATGCAGCGATTATTTATTTGAGCACACAATCATTAAACCCGATACGATTTTATTCGCGATACCGTTCAACCTAGGTTCAATGCCGCTCGTATATCATTCACTCTGTAAACTTTTTACATGCATTCGGCTAAATTGCATTTATCACTTTTCGACCATTCGGTCAGTATACATATATTCTCTGCAGACCTGTTCATCGAAATGAAAGTACATTATTCAACGTATGAAAATATTCTAAGTCAACGAGAGATTTGTCCGGCACGTCACTTCGATGACGCCATAATTTACGAGCTCACTGCCAGTGCATGAATATTCGACGACGGTCTCCCAAGAAAACATTTTTCATCTCGAGACGAACGCCGGGAACTCGACGATGGATATTACTCTTAAAAGTTGAACGTCGATATATTGTTACCTCGACTAAAATTTAATATTGACGTGTGCATTGTTAGCAACAAGCAGCCGGGTAAAGGCGAAGCCGAAACTCGCAAGGATGAGGCAATTTTATGGGTTTATTGAAAGGTAGTCGTCTTCAGCGCACAACCCTAAGTGATGAGATCCGGCCGAACCCGGCCTTCATAACGTTTGTAATACCGTTTTACGACCAGCTTAGGACGTAACTTATACATATTTTGAATAACTTTACGCGCTGCTTAGAAAAGAATTACTGCTGCCGGGTTCGCTACGATAAGCTTACAAGAGCATAAATTTGCGTAGTATGGACATTGATGTACCCTCATTTCCTTGTTTAATAAAGCCATACTTTTGTCATACATTTACAATTTTTTTATTAGTTTCAAATCAACATATTATATCATTATACTGAATGATCGAGTACAAAGATGTTTATCTTGGGACTAGTCATTACCAACACAGTGGTCACGATACAATCAGATTAAATTATATTGAAATAGCCTCAAGGTGGAATGGCTACTCTACGCATATAACGTCATAATACTCACAAAACGGCACAAACTCTAATACATGTTTCGCGTGCCCGTCCCCTCCTTGTATAATAAACAGCGATATTTTGTAACAATCCTGTTGAAGCGTACATTTGTGTCTAGAGGACAGAAATCGTACGGGTCAGCACACATGTTCCGCACATACAATCAGCCGTTAGGGCACTCCGTGACACCCCTAAAACGTTTTGATTAAACTCATAAAACTCGTAGGTCGCTACTGTACTGGTGCCGGCCGCGCCGCGCGCCCTTACGAGCCGTAGACGTTACGCCGCCCTTCCCCTCGCTCACCTGCGCCGTGCCACCGACACCGCCTTTAATAACACACTCCACTGCTTCCTCGACCACGATTAAGATAACTATGAATAATTACGTTCCAGCGCATATTTTTATACCGTAAAATGAATAAAGGAAAATTACTAACTAAAATGATAAAAGTAAATTCGCCATCAACGTAGAATCGTCTATTTTTGCTAGTACAACGCGCGTGGCTATATCGATGTTGTTACCAAGTATTGGATCCCGGAGCTTACGGTGCGAGCGCGTGCACGTCAAACTTCGCTAACCGCCCTTAAGAAAGTTGGTAAAGTTGCCTCCTGTCGGAGATGTGCTGTGTCGTAGTACCACGCCCTCGCGACGCGCCGTCCTTGTCGCCGTGTAAACTCTAATCCCGCAGATGATGCCAGGATTTAGCAGCTTTATATTACCTCTGCGAGAAGTTTCTTGATAAATGTTGCCTTTACATCTATGAGGCACAGTTTGTGTTGTTAGGACTTGTAACCTCGTCTATTTCGGAAAGGGGCGTACAATGCGTACGTACATACATGGTTGCGGTTCAAATTAGCAAATCCGATTAGTTTTATCTGGTCGGTGTCTGCGGCGCAGGTAAGCGCGGAGGGCACCGCGGCCCGCGCCTCGCTCGGCTGCGCATGAATGGCGCTCGCGTCGCATTATCAGCCGTCACTTCGCTCGACAGGTGTCGCCTTCAGCCAACTCGAGAGTAAATTACTAGCTTCGAAGTCGCTGAATCAACCCGACTCCCTAATCGATTTTCGAACCGCTCGCTTAAGAGTTTAGACGTAGATGAGTATAGATGACTCCCACAAAAAGTTTTGTGAGCATTCCTATTGGTTTATGTATTTACGGCAATCCGTTTCCGAAAATCGAGGAATATTAATAACAACTTAAATTATTTATTGTATATTTGTATGCGTTGTCCTATATGTTTCTAAATAATGTAATAGAGTCCGTATTTCTATAATAACATTTAATACACTTCATATAAGTTCAAAATTCATGTAGATGCAGGTGTAGATGAAACCTTACAATTAGAGGGATTAGAGTCATACAAGACGTTGTCTATTTGTACGTAGGTGTCGGCTCGCAGCAGTGAATAGCAACATCTTGCATGCTAAGCGCGCTCTGCGAGCTCGTTTTCGTATTTAAATAGGGAAATGGGAAACAGACGCGGTGAGTCGACGAAGCACTGGTGCCGTGGTATTGTTTTAATTAAAGTAATTGGAGGAGGCACGTCGAGAGCGCCTCGGCCGCCATGATCTGTGCCTTGAGGATTTTCACCAATTTAAGACTCGACGACGCATCAGTTAAAGATTTGAATATTCAACCGTTTATGACGGTAAGCTTTTGGATTAGTATTCAATACTGCCAACGAATTTTTATTCATAATAGCTATGTTGATAGCCATAGCCATAATACTTCGAATAGAAATGGAACACAATCGTGAAATCAAAATACACGATACTTATTTGCAAAAGTCGAAGTGAAATACTCTTTCAATGCGACGAGTGCAACGGCAAAATATGAGAAACGAAAGGAACTGAAACTAACAAAAAAATATAACCAAAGATAAACGGAAACGGACCCGCTCATAGAGAAAAGTGGAGACGCTAGTGCGACTGAAAACTTCGCGGGCAGTCTTTAGCTATTCTTTGAGATATGTGAACCTTTGCAAACAGACACAAGACTATATCCGTCGCATTTTGTCTTTGTTTTAGATGAAAGTAAATACAACTCATAGCTAAGTATATTACGCTGTTTGATGTCTGCCTCTATGAAGAGTGGATGATATTCGTAAAGTAGTAACACCCTTTAAGGAAGTCACCGTCTCTTGTCTTTAATCAAGCAAATGTTCTATTTTCGCAGCAAAACTCGGATTAACCCTTTCCCTGAGCGCGCGTTTGTACAAGTTTCCTTAAAGTAATTAAAGGTTCAAGCAATTTGAACTCTGAAATGAAAATTCATAATCTATTTATCTGCCAGGGTATCTACAAAAGAATTTTGTATTCATCGTAACAAGTTAAGAAAAAAATTTATAATTTAGGAATTCCCGACCAAAAGTTCAACAGAGTAAATAACTCTAATAACAATATGAAAAGTATATTTGAGACCAACTTTGTAAAGGTTCTGTATACCTAACCAAATTTTATTCTGAATTACACGTATTTTATTTATGTAAATATACGAGCATATTTAGGAACCTAATTTATTGTCCAGTATTCTGGTGCCTAAAAGAAAGTGTAATAGATTGACTTATGTAGTAGATATACGAGTTATAGCAACGCTTGCTTGTAGTTTGCAAAATCCAAAATAATAGGTAAAGACTAACTTAGCAATTAGTCTAGACATAGGGTCGGCACGATCTACAGATTCATTGAGACTCACCACATATGTATATGTTTCCTTTTACAAAGAGAAACCCAGAAATGACGAGGTTACCACAAAACGAATCCTATATTGGGTTAATTTTCTTTTTAAAGCAAATATCGTTGTTTGTTTTAAGTATTTCCTTGTTTTTCACGTAGGTGAGCGCATGGGGAGCGGCTGCGGCGTTAGGGAACATCTCCCAAAACAGTGAATAATGCAAAGGCCTTACGAATCGGATCATATTTTTTCGGAGAAAATGTGGAATCGCGAAGTGGCAAAACAGAATTTAATATTCGTAAAAGGGTTGACGTCGGGATCGGGCTAGCGCGGCAGTTGACGCGTGCCTGCTCTCCGAGTTTTTTTGGCCACTTTCCAGAATCAATATCTTCGAATACACAGGCCGTCGCACATTTTACACTAATCTTGCCGAAAGAGCTCTGTGCTAAAAGATAACTGCCCACATTCATTATCCATGTACTAAATTTAAAAATATTGCTGTACCTATACCTCTGATTACTATTCTACGAACCAACCTAATGTAAAAGCCTTCATCGATATTACTTTCTTTATTCAAATGCAAATAAATATCTGCCTTCGGTTTCGCAAATTAAACTGGCTCTATATTTCCTGCGTTTTCCCTTTGCAGATCCTTAGTTTTAATTGCTTATTAAAGTCTGCGCCACTAAATTTATTAAGTTCTAAAGTATTTTACTTTTGTGAGACCAGTTTCTGGTAGTCAAGTCGCCTTAAAATATTTTATTCGTGCTGTTAAACTTTTACGTATAATTTAACAATAAAATGACAATATACGGCATGAAATAGTCATTGGAATATGATACAATGGTAGTTTAAAATTATAGTTCTACTAGTATTTGACACATTTTTGGCATAGAATGAAATATTTAGTTTAATAATATAATAAAATCATGTTGTAAGTTAAAATCGTTTTCACTACTAACACTTTGTGCTCCAATTTCAACGTAGGTTTTTTGACAGTGAAATATTATTTTTCACATATTGTAAAAATATGACATACTGTTTGTCTAGAATAAGTAGTGTTACAAAGGTTCTTATAGCAAATATCATTATCGCACGCCGAAATATCACGTCGAAATGAAAACGCTCGAGGACATGTGAATGAATAATACATGAAAAATAAATCTTTCTGTATGATATTTCTTTTTCTGAGTGGAATTTACAGTATGTAAATATTATCTGACATAACATCAACAAATGTAATAGAACATTGCTAGAAACTTGTGTCATAAGCACGTATAGACTTTTGAATCGAGAGGCACTTACTGGTAGTGATACAAATTGATATCTGATTGCTAAATTGTGCATTGGAATAATGGTTTAAATCAAATTAACACAGTTAGCGCGGAAACGGCAAGACGGCGAAGTGGGCGCAGCCGCGTGCGAAGCGATGCGCCGTGCTCGAGAGCTCGGTTCATTTAAAGGCACTTGTCTGTAATTGCAGACTAAGACTTACCCCGCTGAACGGCAGGCGTTACCGGGCAAAAAGAAGTTTTAATGGTATGCCTTTGTCGACCCTCTGCGGCTCGCGACTGCCGCCGCCGCCCGCCCGCGCCTTACGTGCTTCACAAGTTCGACACGCAACACACTCGCTCTTATTACGAGATCTTTTATTAAATACACTCTAGCGTTCGTGTACAAATCCGAACAGGATTATCACTTTCAATGATTCTTTCATAATCCTCCATAACGCAGAGCAATTAAGTGGTAGTCCATCCTATATTCCGGCGAAAAAATGGTTTGAAGCAAAGTTGTAATGGATTTATTTTTATTACAAATTGATAATCAAAATAGTGGGAGTTGGTTTGTTTGTATATAGCATTGGTTGTAATGGTAGCATTATGATATCCAAGCTGATTACACTACTCAACACTTAAAAAATATCTGACCCAATTTATATTATTTCATAATAAGCTGGCCCAATATAAAAATACTGTATGCATTTTATTTCGATATCACATCTGGTTATAGAGATAAATATTTTTTTATTTTTTGACCTACCTACAAAAGTTAAAATGCGGGTAGTCCGGAAACTTATTACTTTTGCAAATGGAACATAGTGCATTTGTTAGTATATTAACTGACTTCTAAAATGTCGCCAGTGTGTGTTAACAGTCCTGATTTATTTTGCTATATTTGTGGCGAGTTTACGCCGAAATCGAAAAAAAAACACTTTCTGACTTAATTAAACAGTGCTATCAAGCTTATTTTAACCGTGTCGTAAAGAATCAAGACAAGTCAGGGGTTCCTAAAGTGTGCTGCTTAAGATGTTATACATATCTTAATGGTTGGTGTAAGGGAACAAAAGAAAAAATGACATTTGGTACGCAAATGGTGTGGATGGAGCGAACGATGATTCGTTGGCTCCATCCACATCATGCCGTCGATTGTTATTTATGTTTAATGCAATTAAAGGGGTTTTCTGAAAAATTTGACACATTGGTTTAGCAAGATAAAATTATTTTGCCGGCATTGCACATCAAACTGGTGCTCATAAACAAATTTGTGAAAAAAATAAGCAAAGAAGGTGCGGCTTTCCAGTTTCTCAAGCAAAAGTTTCCCAAGCTTAGTGACGCGAAAATTAAAGAGGGTGTTTTCGTAGGTCCAGACATAAAAAAACTGATTCAAGATCCATCTTTTATATCTGCTCTCAATAATATTGAAAAACAAGCATGGAACGCTTTTGTCGATGTCACTAACAATTTCCTTGGTAACAAGAAATCTGAAGATTTTCGCGAAAAAATAAAAGTTTTATTGGACTGCTGCTATAAAATGGGATGCAATATGTCACTTAAGTTGCATTTTCTTCACTCGCATTTGGACTTTTTCCCTGAAAATATGGGATCAGTCAGTGACGAACATGGCGAACGCTTTCACCAAGATATTGTTGCATTTGAAAAGCGATTTCAAGGCAGATGGGAGCCTGCTATGTTCGCGGATTACTGTTGGAGCCTTATTAGACAGACCCCTGCTACTGAGTACAAGAGAAAAGCCACCCACTTCAAAAAAACTACGCCATTTAAATTAAAATTACAATAAAATTATGGAAAATTCGTTATTTCGGACATGGATGTTTATCTGGACATTGAGATGTGATGGTGTGTGTATATTTGCATATTTTTATTACTTTAGTGGCAAGAAATAGTAATCACATAATGCGACCTCAGATAAAATCAAAAGTTGAAAATTTGTTGAGTAGTGTTACATATTCATGAGCCATCGTCAATATTTTTCACCGTATCAGAAGATACGGCATCATCGTTTCTACCATGACATAACAGATAAGCTTCAAAGCTCTATTATAAATTTTAATTTTAAAGCATTATGATTTCCTATCGGAAAAAATCGTAGATAGAGGTTGCAATTTCGTCGGAAACGCAATAAATAGCTCGGGCGGCGCCGCTTGACCCACTTCCTGTTACATGCCGAAACGCCTGCGATTTAATCGCGCCCTGCCCCACTCCGTCCTTCCGCCGAGACCCCACACGCTTCGCTTCTTTGCCCCATAATTATTAAATCCATTCCAAGCTCGCCAAGAAAGGGGCACACCCAAATAAATAGAGCCGACGGACTTAAAGCACTTACCTTTTCATCGTTTCGTAACGGAGACCTCCCTTCATGCACGGATGCATTTATTTGGACGTATTATAACTGTTTTATTTATTTTTCTTTAGATGTATAAAAGTTTTTCTATATCAACTATTTAAATTTTAACTTTGCGCATTTTATTATGCTTCTTAAGATTCGACTAATTGCATTATGTAACTACTACAAAAACATTTTCATCCTTGTTGGTGGTAATAACAACCTATATAAAAAAATGTTTACCAATTCCACAAATAATATAGAGAATCTCACAAAAAAGCTTTAACAAAGTCCAATTCTGAACATCTTCCCCGAAAATGACGTATTCTTTTAAATGTCGTTGACATGGAAATACGTTGTCGTACAATGTTCGGCTGTCGCCAGCACAGTTTTATGTGACCTTTTCACGAGCTACGTACGTACTGAAGGAACTTTTCCTCCTCTCCGTTGTAAAAAAGAACCGGTCAAGTGCGAGTTGGATTCGCACCCCCTAAGGGCTCCGACCAAACACGAATATACGTAGATGAAGTTTTATTCAAGCATCAAATAATAGAATAAAAAAACATTATTTTTATGATGAACCTACGTTCTTGTCATTTAATAAAGATCTATTAGTCTAACAAAGCTAGATATTAATAAATAAATTAATCTAAATCTTTGTTTATAGCTTTAGAAGCTACCGACATAAAGTCTTAGATATTAATTTGATACGATTCGTCCCCGAATTCTTGAGAAAGGGGTCTTGACAGACAAAATGAACAACGAAGTTTATGAAGGTTAAATTTTTCCTTTTTGTGCTCTGGAACCCTGAAAATATAATGCATGTAGGAATATAAACGTATTATTACATTTACTTAGATACGCTTCTCAAGAAAAAGCTTAATAATACTAATACCTTGCCTATCTATGCATTAATTGCATAGAACATCTTCTAAACACGTGCACTAACCCATTTATTTTAAACCTTCCAAGCCAACCGAACGTTTCAGTTTAGAACGTATGTGCAATAAAATAATGTACGCTCACGGAAAGTAAAAGAGCTTGCATTTAGAATTTGCGACGTACATTAGTCGTTCCCGGGCGAGTTCACACGGCGGCGGGCGCGCGCGGCGGCGCGGGCGTCGAATCTGATAGCGAAGCGGAAATTGCGCGGGCCGGCGTCGCGTGCGCCGCGGCGTGCTCCTGACGTGCACTCTATTCACGGGATATTTTATTTTACTCAGCGCCGTGGAGCGCCACCGAAAATGTTTTACACCACTGCATACCTACGCCCATTCATCGCGTTTGCTTTCCCATTTTGCCGTTTGGAAGACGCTTACGCTACAGCTGTACGTGGATGCGTCTGCATTTCGAGTTGGCTGTTTTGAAATGTTTTTTTTGGGTTAAAGGTGTATTGTGTACAATACGTTTTATCCAGTCTTTTGGTTAGAAAAATAATAGTTATATTAAAATCTACCGACAGTTTTTTGTGGTGAATTTCACAGATTTTTCCGTGTTCTTTCCGAATTTCCGAATGGCGCCTAACATAATTTTTTACATCAACAATTACTCAAAATATCGTTTACAGCAGCTATACATTTGATTAAAACTGTTACCATTATACTTGGGACAATGTATTACTACAACTTATGCATTATTATATGAGAGAGTACTCTCTAGAAGGTATTGAAAAATAGCCAGAACTTAAGATTCAAATGATAATCTACTAGCACAATTGTATCACCTAATATTATAATTTTCACTACAAATATTTTCTCATAAGGAACCTGTGTCACAATGTGGCTTATATGATGTTGATATGAGCGTGTATGTGTTTTGTCTATGTCGTACTCATAACAAAGCAGACGCGAGTGCGCTCAGAAATATTTTTGTGAAACTTTCATGAATATATTAGCCATAAATGTGACTAAAGGAATCTATTCCCTGTAGCGAGCCGCCGCCGCGCCGCCCGCTCCCGGCCGCATGAATAGCTACAACTCTCTATTACATGTGAATTGCGTTTTAAACTAAAAACAACTTGGGATATATATTCTTTACCGTCACGTCACGTTTCCCACAGAGGTGAAAAGTGGATCGCTGGTAGTGATCTCTGCCTACCCCTCTCGGAAAAAGGCGTGATTGTATGTATGTATGTATGTATGTATGTATATATATTCTTTACAATATTGCTACGGGTCGATAAACAGTTTTATTGTTAAGTTTTTATATTTATTTTTTAAGTAAACTGTTTGTGGTAAATTCTAAAACGCGTTTTCATAAAAATACTTAACTCAAATTACAACATTCTAAGTCTAAATGAAATAAATTTCCTGTAGATACCGTATTTAAATAGCTTCAAATATGACTGGTTGAAGACGCCGGAAATTGTAAACCACGTGTATTACTGGGCCGTTCATAATATAATAATTCTATGAACAGTTACTGTTAAGCCAGCAATATTGTAATAGAACTGTTGGCAAGATTCCTAGGTAAGATCATACATATCAATTGCAATAAATCAACGAAACGATAGGAAGCGCAAATTAAATTTTTCACCCCGCACTTCGGAATGCAAAGACACTAAGCAAATACGCTCGCATAGAATTCAAATTCGATCGTAGTTGTAAGCTACGTTCATCCGATTCGTTCGGCAGAGGCTTCTAGCGCTCGTAAAAATACAAGTTATACCATTATATTTTTACGACACCAACAAATGTCAAGTTTTCGAAGACGCACCCGCAGCCGCCCACACCCCGGGCCCGTGTTTGTTATCTGGGCCCTCTCCCCATGATTTTTCGCAATATGAAGCACAGTAGTTGTTTAGGCTCCGACGAGTTGCCAGAGTTAACGCGCTAAGATATAGGCCGAGTGGCGAAAAGTTTTATCGTCACGTGACGATTGTGTCCTTCGATACAATGCCGCGACTGAAATATTGCTATTGTGTCCGATGACATTTGTTTTAAGATAATCACTTCCCACACTTTTATTTATCTATGCATTCGTTTTTTTTTCATCATACAATACTTTTGCTTAATTTTTTGACAACATTTTATTTCATTTTATATTTGAACTTTACAAAACTGATTTGTTCCATTCTGTAACAATTACTTTTACTTACTTTACTTTACTAGCCTGTAACGTGATTAAGCATCTTTCCAATTTGTCTTTCTAATGTTGGTACTAATAAATCTAATTTTTTTCTGTAATCTTATTAATGCTCTTAAGGCTTAATCTTATCATAGCCTTTGGGATGACAAAGCAAACAGCTAATTACAAACCTGGGTAGCAGTGCGCGTAAGTAGTCACTGCAACATGATCTCCGCCTCAGTCGGAGACACACGTGTAGATGAAGTCGGATCACGTAAAACATGAGTCTGGTAAATCTGACTGCATTATTTATTAAACTATATCATAAGCAGTTGTAGTTTATTGACATCTTTAAAATCCTAATTGAAGACTACTATCGATTCATGTAGTACACACGATGATTCTACTTAAACTCTGTCAAATACGAATACATTTTCAAATTAAAATATTTTATTAATAAATATAGGTAAAAAGATCTTTAACCGCAAGCTTGCAAATTTTTAGATGAAGCTTATAATAAAACAAGCAACTTCATTAAAGTCGACGATGAAAAGACAAGAAAAACCATTCGGCGGCTACGTAGCCGGTTCATTGCTTTTATTTGAACAGTTTCATTTAAATATGAATAAGCTTTATTTCAGAATTTCTATTATTCTTATTGTTACTTAGTGAAATTCGCTAACAAACAAATGAGTTGCAACTTTTTACAAAACAATATCTATTAAACATGATAAATCCAAATGTCTCTCAGCTCTTCTCATTTTCATTATAATTAGAAGGACTGATAATGGTTTTGATATATTTAATATTAAAACAACAGTTTAAGGGCTTCCGTACGTCAAAAAACGAAACCCTTGTAGTTTCACTTTATTGTATGTCTGACAATCTGTCGGTTCGTCGAGCACTGTTTATGAGTGCGTGAGGGTATCAAGTTAAAATTAACATCGAATACTGACATAACCTCTCTACTGATTTGACAAACGTGATGCTGTCTAAAATTTTTAGATGCCATTTATTTTCTATCCTTATTTTCTTATTCCTTATTTCTCAACTTAGGGGATAACATAGCATTATGAAATTTGGAATGAAGGGAAGGAAGGGTTTTTACAGCACAAGTGAAGGAAAGCGAGGATTTATTTAAATACTCGTACATATTTGAACGAAAGCTTCGGAGTGCATGTCCGACTCTCACGTAACCAACTTTTATATTTATTAAAAATACGTTTTACTAAATTACTCAAGCCTTAAATATGATAAAATACTTGTATTTTAACGTAAATGACAAATATATACCGCCTATTAAAGAGAGAAAGAGGTTTATTAATATAGTAGTTGCAAAGTGTGGTGCATAGTTGCAAAGTAAGGGATCGATTAGTTTGTGTATGGGGGCGCGGTCGCGTGCCGAGCGCCGGGCGCCGGGCGGCTCGCTGCCTTCCGGCGAAACGCGTGGAATGTTGCCGATAGATTAACTTCTGATCTCTTTTCCGATATTATAGCAGAGCGCTTATGTAAGGAATTCTAAGCGCTTCAATCTGGTTTAAGGCCAACTACGGCTCTCCGGGAAAGCTGTTTGGTATCTCTCAGCATCGTTGCCTCTATTCCCTCTATATACGTATAGCTAAGTAATCCCCTGTCTTGCGGCAAGCGACTCAATTAACGGAATTGGGAGAAGACCCGTATTATTATCATTAAGGGTGTTTGCTATATGGCTTAAAGGAATTATTCTTATGCACAAACAGGATTTGTATTACTTACTGGATAACCAGTAATAAGATTGACTTATTGATTTCCTTATGTTTATCACAATCAATTTTAAAAAATGTTACATGTTGTTATTACTACAAGTCTAATGTGTGACTTAAATGCTACTTTTTACGAACACAATTTTAAATACAAATATTTTTTCTTTGTTTCAGGTATGGGTAACATCTAAAAAGAAACATACATTAAGAGAGAAACATAATGGGGAAACTTTTTCGGGCGTCGTAAGCGCACGTCATCAATTTAAATCGACGGCAAAGGGTTTGGCGTAAATGGCATTCGCCTGATTCTTGACGCAATCGCTAGCGTGCTCCCTGTCTTATGTCACGCGTTCGATAGAGAAGGTCCCGCGATTTAGAACGTAATGAAAAGCGAATTTACCTTTCAGAGAGTAGCGCGGAATGATGTAGTTGCCGCGCGTACTTAGGTCGGCAGTTCAGGTAGGGGAGGGCGTTCGCGGCTTGTTTGCGTACAAGCGAATTCCATTAGATCCAGCGTGTCTACCGCCGCCGCAGCCTCTACTCCGCGCTTCATTCATATCCCATTAGCTGATCGATTTACAAGTGCAATCCTCATTTGCTCTACCTACACACATATTTCAACGCTTAAATTACGATTAGATTATTGCCACAAACATATCGTCGTAAATAAGGTTCTCCATAAAAGGTTTATTTAAGTGAGACAAATACTATAATTGAAATATCAAGGCATTATACACAATATAATTTAAACATGTTTTATGCAAGTTCATAATTGCAATATCCCGTTGAAACTTTCTAGAAACTAAATTGTGTAAAAACTGTTGACAGTCTGTTAGCAAACTACCAAGTAGCATGCAATCTTTAAATAGTTCATTTTAACAAGTTTTGTTCTAAAATAAGTTCTCCGTGTTTGTCGCTCATGCATTTATGATATTATGATGAGATTTTCATAGACATTTCATATTACTTAGGTGCTTTAAGGTTTTAAAATTTAATAACAAGAGGCTGTATTATGATTTCTTAGGGTACGCTGTACATGCAGGCAGATGTAGACAGATGTTAAAAAGAATATTTAACAAAAATGTGACACATGAAAAACGAATCTGGCCGACCGCTACCCCTATGTAATTGTAATAACTCGACACGAAAACTCATTTAATGTCACAGAAATGTGCTCCACCATTTAAAAGTGTGTTCAACTGTGGCGCTTTAGCTGTGGAACAATAATTAAATTTTCCCCGCGCGGCGCGGGCACGTCGTTTCATCAACCTCCGCACTAACTCGCGAGACGCCGCACCACCTGAAATATTTAATTCGAACCAACCATTTGTGCTTTAATCCACCGGATATGAAATTTCATCGCAATCCTATCGATTCATACTCACCTCAAAATTCATACCGCCCCATCCACTCTGAGATCCAAATTGCGCCAAGATCCGACGCGACGACACTTGCATTTAACCCGAGATATTTCGACAATTTCTAATCACGTTTCCTGTACGCTCGACATTGTTATTGATTAAAATACCACTATGAACAACCTGAACCACTATGAGAATACCGGACGTTTGAGCTAAATAAGAATCATTCATCATTAATTAACAAATAATATAAAATATCAAAATATATATATATCAATAAAATGTTGTTGCGAGATCATATCATAATAAGTATTGCCATAAATTAATAAGAAAAAAGAACGTGATAGGATATATTGAAGTAAAAAAATGCAAAAGCTGATATATTTTGCAGACAGCTAGTTATGGGATCCCGATATTTATTACTAGCATTGTTATTTCAACGGATTGATTTCGCATTGAAACAAACACTATGCAATCGGAATGATCGCACAACTAGCGCGAATAACCCATGCATATACGATGACGTGTAAATATTTTACGATTTAACACTGCCATGTGTTTTATTGCAGTTAATTCCCTTGGAAATTGAACCGTTGCATTTGAAAATCGTCATACCAAAAATACTTAAAACGAATTCATGAGACCACCTCTCTGCGGTAAAATTATTAACGGACAAATGTTGCGTTCGAAGCCCATTTAAAATATGCATCGATCGAAACAATTGATACATGAGCAATGTATTAGTATGAAGAAAGAAATAATAATTATTAAGTAATTACGTTTGACAAAAGTAACAATGTTGACGTTTTGTGGACCGATATTTTCTTACATGGTATGATCTAAAAGTTCAGCAACTTAACTAAAATAACCTTTACTTGTAACAATGAATATTCACACCGTAAAAAGTTTTTCAGCCGAGAGAAACCTCACCTATAGTTTGCAAACTTAGCCCCTCTTAACTTCCATTTTCTTGAAAAGTAAATTGTTGTGATGAAGCACTGGAAAATATATTAGGTACAACTTTACCTTCTATTTTTCACAAAACCTTTGGAAGACGTTTTCAACGCAGAATCTTTTCTAGGGATTCGGATCTCGAATATAAAATTTTAGGATCATTATATTGTCCGTCTGTCTGACTGTTAATATTTTTTAAGTCTACAATATGAAATTTGAATATCAAGTACAGATGTGCAAAATTTTGAATCATAGAACGTGAAATCACTAACTCGATAATGGAGGTGTACTTTCTAATTTATATTACTACGTATAAATTTTTAGTGCCATATTACATAATACAAAATACCTATACAAATTTTAAAAATGATGGTACATACATAAGCATTCCTAAGCGAGAACGACTCGACTGAAAATCGTGATTAAGCTGATATGTATGACTTCACTTGTCCTCGTCTTGCTTATAAAATATATAAATATATCTTTCTTGAATACAGAAATTTGGAAAGCGATATTCCGAAATATTTACTCACGAACGTACTCGTATATTTGGCTGTCTTAATTACCTCAAACCCTTTTCATATTGTTCGCCTCCAGCCCAGTATGTCCTTCAAATCGGAAAATGAAGGAAAATTCAAGAGGATTTCCATTGTAATTAAGATTTACTATTGTTTGCTTTTACAAGACGAAAAAGTATGTATTTATTGTTTATATAGGTAAGTACCCAGCTTAATTGTATTCGTAATTCTTTACTTAGAAATTTATTTTCTAAATTCGTAAATCTGTATACTGGATAGTGTTAAAACAATCTAAAACAACGTTTATGCCATGTGTTTAATCTCAATTTTCACTGCTAAATGTTTGAAGCGGCATGTAACAGGTGCTTCCGTGGACTTCACGCGCGAGTATCATTACTGCTTTTATTCGCTTTTAGATAAAGGCAGTCTATTCTCATTAGTTCATAGTTTTAACACTATTATAACGGGCCAGAGTTTTCTCAACACATTAAATAACGCTTTGAAAAGAACCTTATTGTAGACGCAATAGATAAAACGAATTATTTTCTAAGTTAGTTGTACCCTTACTGTTTTGTGGTAAAAGGAGCGAGATAGAAGTTCAATAGGGCGCATTCTTGTCGCAGCGCCTATATAATACAATTTTCATTTGGCTTATCGGCGTTAGGTATGATACGTATGTATAGATTCGGTGTCAAGTTGCGAATGGCAATGATTGGCCCGGTTTCTTCGCCACTGCCTTATTTCCATCTTATTACCGGCAGCGGGCGATATTAAAGCGGGCGCTCCGCCGCCGCCACCCGCGTCTCCGCCCTGTCTTTGCGTCCGTGAATTAGGTTAATGGCCTGCCAGGTGATTTCCTCCTAAGCCGTATTTCGAGTAAAGCGCCACCACCTAAACACGCCAATGCTGCTGAAACAAAACCGAATGTTTCAACTTTTGCACAAATTATTACTTACGATTTAGGTCAAAAAAGAAAGTAATGAGTAGTACAGTAACCATGTCGGCTCGTTTACGCTGCTTTATTCCGCAGACCGCATAGGCAACATGAAAGTTTTATTTCTGTTATCAAAAAGGCACGGGTGACGTTGTATTCAAATTTGGTTTGAATTATTATCTCATATAGAATACGTTGTAATGTTTTATACTTACTTTGTTATCTGAGTTTTCCCGTGGGTGCTTTTGATTTATGGCTGGAAGGTGGTGCGCAGTGCGCCGCGCCCGCTGCATCCGCCCGCCGCGCCGCCGCGGCCGCGCCTGTCTAAACTAATCGTCATTTCACAATCTCTGAAATTGCATCCTTTCGTGTTTTATATCTCAATCTCTTATAGGGTTGCCTCCTACAAATTGAACAATGAATCCAGATTAGATAGCTCACCTTACGACTATGACAAGTTTTTTTTTCAGAAATGTGTGGTTGAATGAAATTTAAATAATAATATACACATAGATACGAATACAGCCGCCACACCTGGCATTGGCTTGACTTGGAGCGGCTACTTGCTTTACATTATTTGAAATCAAATCATATCAATTTGACACTTTTACTGTACGATTAGGTACTCAAACAGTAAAACCCTTGCATGAACTACATTCGTGGTAATAAAATAATAACGATAAATAAGAAAATCTAGACTTGATCTTAATCTTTTATCTGAGTTAAAAGCATATTTGGATTAAGTCGATCAAAGGTGGAATTTTGCAACATTCCATCTTTTGTCATCATCATTAATTCCGTCGACCAACGTCTCGAGAAATTACTGAAATACTTCAGTTGATATCAGCAACGCAATTACTTTGCTCGCAAGCCCTCCAGACATTGATCCACGACTTGCTTATGTTTCGTAGAATACTTATATAATGATAATTAATTTTAATTTATTGCAAAAAAGGATTTGTAGCATTCATAAAAAATAACTTCCTTTCAGGTATTGACTTAAGCAATTTCTCGAACATTTCGATTTAATGTGACTTTCTTACTAATGCAATACAGATAAGCTTTCAAAGTATTTTCATGTAAACTATACGTTTTTGCGAATGCTCGGCGCTGTGTTCGGCGAAATTCTCACAGCGAATGTGCATTTACCATAACAAATCGTCGTTCCAATCTTCTTGTTACTCTTTCTTGAAATTAACAGTCACATGCGGATCGCCAGCGCTCTGTTACATCAATACGCTCGTTGGCTTGTACAATCGGGTTGTAACAAAATCACAAGCCTGCTCGCACATGTTACCAGTACATACTCATTGCTCAGGTCAATGCCCAACCTTAGGTAGAATTCCCGTGTGTGACTTAAATATTAGTATTTACGTCAATTTTTATTTTATACATATTTATGCATTGCTTATAAGTTTTTTAAATGGGATTCGCACATAAGTTTTTGATGAAACACTAAGGCAAAATAATTAAAATGTTGACAGTTTCTATAAGGATAGGCATTATTGTTTAAAAGTTTTTATGCAGTATCCCTTAAACTTAAAAAATTGTAAAGAAGCTTAGATAATAAAGTTATAACATGGTTGTAAAATACAGGACGGAAACTGTAAAGAGAAACGGGAAGTAGGGGTTTTGACAGGTAAGATAACCTGGGGTTCAGGAGGTACCGCGCTTGAAAAGCCACAGTGAAGAACGTCCACAAAAATGCTCGTGTTATAAACACCCTACTTATGTTTCGTAGAAATATGTAGATACATCAATTCTAAATTGAACTTATTTTTATTTGTTTGTGCATTTTTTATTTTAATTGATATTAAATCTTTGGTTTAATAAGAAAAGGTATTTCAACATAAAATCACAAGAGGTCTATAACGATATTATATAGCAAATTTTATTATAACATAATTTAAAATCATAATGAAAATGTGTAATTATGGAAAGTAAGTGTTGAAGATTTGAACTGCTGTCTTACTCGTATGAGAGACATAGGCAAAATTATTTTAAGAGTCTGGTGTTTTTCAAAAAGAATACATTTATTACATTTGAATTATTAAATAATAGTGAACCCTAGATTATTTATTCATTGAAATCCAAGTTATAAATCTGTATTTATTGTTATATCAAATTAGTGGCCTATTATATGCAAGGAAATTATAAATGCGGTAGGCGCCCCGCCAGCGCGGCCGGCCCGTTAGCGCTCCTCGAGTAATCTCGTTATAATATCAAAGTGCGCCGCGT
Source organism: Maruca vitrata (assembly GCA_039566165.1). NCBI lineage: Eukaryota > Metazoa > Arthropoda > Insecta > Lepidoptera > Crambidae > Maruca > Maruca vitrata. Next base: position 11,211,048 of record CM076916.1, on the reverse strand, counting down.
GTTAAGATCCTTCCCTCGCGTGCGAACTCCGAAAACCCTCGTTGCCTCAATCGATATCATACATACGCGGACAAACGACTTTATCCACAACCTTCCGAAAGCCTGTTTTCCCAAAGGTACGACCGCGACTCGCTAAAAAATATCTGAAAGCCATCAAACCGGCGGCGGCACTAACCCGCCACTCACGAGACGTACTGCTCACTAAATATACTTTTACCGAATTATTTGACATTGGTGGTTTTGTTAACGATAAAGGATTACGAAGGAATATATTTGATAGCATGATTTGGCGAAAAAATATCTGTAATTATTCACAAAAATCGTGGTGTCTAGAATTGTCGGCTTTTTTTGTTAAAATTTATTATAGTTACGGTTTAAATATTTAGTAGATTATGTTTTAGTTGCGGTGATAAAAATGACAATGTGTTTAAATATTCTGATAGATTTTTTGCTGATATTCAAGAACTATTTTACGAGATACTGTTACTCAGCAGAATATTTTCGTAGAGACCGCAAAAGGAAAAACGAAGCCCTTTATGTAGGGTCACTTTGTAGACCGTCTGTGTGTCCGTCTGTCAAGACCTTTTTCCTCGGAAATGCCTGGAGGTATCAAGTTGAAATTAATATCGGATAATGTCTGTGGCTAAAATCAAGCCGATTCAACGAAATGTAATGAAATTATATTCCTTTGAACCCCTTTTTTCTACCTATTTTGCAGGGAAGTCAAAATCCTTAGGATATTTCCAGTAGACCCACAATCAAAAAAAAATTCACAAGAAAGTTAGTAAAGTAAAAAAATCTAGTACTTACTCCGTTTTTTTTATTATCATTATTATATGTCTTTTTATGTTTTCAAGACACAAGATATTTATACTTGCGGGCATTCTCATAGCATCATCTCTACTATAATTTTATTTATTACAAGAATTGATCCAAAAGAGTAGAGTTTCTTCAATAAAGTTTTTAAGATTTTCACTTCGGTTTTAAAATTTTGAGAAATTAGTGTATTAGCTTCATTAAAATTTAATACACTTACAATCCTTTCATAATTTACTACCAATAATTTCAAATGTGAAAATATGAATTTTTCTTTTTACAAATTTACAATTTCATTACTCATAGAGACATAAATGTTGAACACAATTTTTATGAAACATCAATTGGGTAATCTAGTCTAATACTTATTTCATAGTAATGAAAGCATTCCGACTCTTCATCATTTTTGATAATTTCTTCATGATTGATGATAATCTTCATTCAATAGTTTGGCTTTGTTAAATCTTCAAGCTGCATTGACAAGAAAGCGAAGCAGATGTCAACTACAGCTGGTTGAAGGGGACCAAATGATATTGAAATTACAATTTGACCCGAAGTCAACCAGCTAAAGCGAACAACGCTAACACTTTCCTTCTCTTCTTCCGCATCTCTTCCGGTTCTTGATAAGATGTGTTTTGAGCCATAGAACTTGCATGTTCACATATTGTAAAACACAAACACTTAAGTAAATTACAATATCAACGCTATGATTACATTGAAAATGTGAAACATAGAACCGCTGGCATACATTACACCTACATCATATTATATTTAGAAACGTGTAAAATTTAGCGTATATACAGTGGAACAGATGAGTCTAGAAATAGCTCATAGTGCGGGGCACGAGGGCGGCGCGGGCGCGGGCGCGGCGTACGCGCCCGCGGCGGGCCCGGCGCCTCCACATATAGGGCCGGTGCCGGCGGCTGCAATCAGACGCAGTGTAAGCTTACCCGCCGAGAGCCGCCCGAGCGCCGCCGCCGACATTGACGCGCCGCTTGTAACCGTACACGCCGTCCTGCTATTTTAGTCTCGTCCGCTGCACTAATTCGGGCAGGGTTAACGCGGCTTCCTCGATCGCCGCCTGTTGCTGCACACTTCCGTCTTCAGACTTCATCTCGACACTTCAAAGTTCGGGGCTTATTCGTCTCGAAAGTGTTTAAAAGCACCACACAATTCAATTCCCAGTTCCGATATTATTTTCCGTTCCGGAAAAGTCCTCCCTCAGAATGACTATCTGGGATCTGACCCGACTACCCGACGTCATCGACCTGACGTAAGCACCGGATGAGGGGTTCGTTGACACCTAGCTGATATGACCTTGCATCTCGTGATGTTTGACCCAAAAATAAATCAAAGGTTAAAGTTTCCTAAACCGAGAATAAAGAACGCGACCCGCAACTGGAGAAAACGTTTAAGTCCAGTTATCATTTATGAACAGGTGACCGACCCCGGCCGGCCAGGTGAAAACTAGACGGCACCTCAGGTCGCCGCTCTACGTCCGCGAATGCATTCCGACCGACGGCGACGCGACTTCGCGAACCTACTAACCCCGCGTCGCGAGGGGCCCTGCGCCCCGCGACCCTCCGAGTCCGCCGGCCCTCCCGCCCCCCTTCCGGTCCATCCGAAAGCTTCGAAAATACTCTACGTCTATCCGCGCGCGTCGGCTGATTCGTTGAGATGAATAAATCTTAAATTTGCGAATGGCAATGAAAAAAAAGAGTAGTTTAGGGTATGTATCGTGAAGTCGGTATCATAGAAGAGTGATTAACGATCGTATGAGTAGCAAAACGAAGCGAGACGCGCGGGGCGGGCGCGGGGCGTTCGGGCGGGAGCACGGGCGGCTAGGGCGGGCGGGCCTCGCGTCTCGACTGAGAGGCGCGCAGCATCGCGCCGCCGCGCCGCCCCGCGCCCCCCGCGCGCCCCGCGCACTGTCTGCCGCGTCTGCAGCCCGCGCATGCCACACGCTCATCACCGATTGACACGCGGCTTATCTCACACAAGAAAACTTTACCCCCAACCAATACTGATTAGCACGCTTAAAAACATCATTTTTATTTGCTTCAATATCAATGATTTGTCTCTTCTATTCTAGAGCTTCGGTACGCAACGCTTGACAATGACTCAGGATTAAATCCGCTCATTACAATTAATCACGATGGGGTGAGTGCCGTCTGACCCCCGCTAACCAACTGGGGAACCGTACCATTTCTGAATGATGGTTGCATATTCAAAGTTAGTCTACACGTAGACTACATTCATTTTGTAGACGTGTACAAGTGATGTGCGGACTTTGGAAGAAAAACTTAAAGTCTTAGTCAAATATAAGTAAGTACATAATTAGATTCAGTTTCAGTTCAGGCTTTGATTTTAAGACATAATCGATGGCATCTTTGATTTGATACATGATTCATCATGTTCCAAATAGTTTTATTCTATTTGTTTAAATAGTTTTAGTCTATTTTATTCTATTTGTAGTAATCGATTGTAAAACTGTATATTATTATTATGTATTGTACTCGTACTAAGAATGATATGGAATCCGTTTATAAACCCTATGTGTAACTGCAAATATAAGTTTCCTTATCACAACCCAATTTGAAGTCTGGTCTGCTAACATGGCTTTTTCAATTCAATGCAATACTTGTATGGCAAGCGCAATCATATTGGCATTTAGCCAGAGTATTTCACAAATTAGATTTTCAATAAAATGTAATATCATCAGAGTATGAAAGGAATGAATTCTACAATAACAATGTGAAGTTATGAAATATTGATTTCATTTTGTTCCAAGCATTTGCGCTGATATTAATTACAATTTACGACCTCAATACCATTTGAAACTGATATATGGACTATAACTATACACCGTGAAATGTGATAATAGTAATACTATCGAATCATGCAAAATATTCCTTGAAAAAAAAAATTTTTTTTCTAATTTTCAAAATAATAATTTTCCAACTCGAAAACGAGAAGAGCTATCGTTGTTTTTTAGGATGTCACGTATTCAGGTACTGGGTGCCGCATGAAATCGATGCTTAAAGCCAAAGAAGCTCTACGCCCTACGTAATAAAGTGGTTCGAACGTACTTCAAAGTTTCGGTTATACCTTTCGTAAAGCAGGCATTTATTGATTTTAATAAAAAATAACTGCACACATCTATTGTGCTGCTAAGGTAGAATCATTTTGCTGAAAACAACCACTCAAATTTCACGGTGTATAGTTCGCGACGCTATTCCGCTGTTTTTTTTTAAATATCAGTTTGTTACGAGTAAGTAATGCTTAGACCGTCTTAGGACGAGCCATAAGAAATATAGAAAAATTCCTCAAAGAAACACAAACCTCCAGGGGCGCGCTACCAACGGCGGCCGGCTGCTTGATCAAAACCGTATCCCTTAGTCGACAGTATTTTATACGTTTTTGAATGTAACAAGATATATCCAATTATCAATATTAATGTAACGAATCTTTGTGAAGCTTTCCACGAATTTCTTGTTCGGTTTTAGTTTTCCATTAGATGTTATTTCTCTTTGAGTTTTATATTCGACTCAATTTTAATGAAAAAATAATTATTGTTTGACAAAGTACATTACTATGGTTTGAAAGGAGCTTTCTCGAAATAAGGTTTGGCAATTTAGATCGATAAATGTATGATTCATTGTTGTAACAATGACAAATTCAATCTTGATCTTACGTATAAGTACATATTTTTTTATTTTATTAGGCCAGATAAATTAATTGTTAATAAAATAAATACATAACAGTTTATAACCACAATAACTATAATCACCAGTTTTTCTAAAACATTACATTACAAACAAATTCATACATTCTAGTTAATTCTAGTCATTGCATTAACAAAATCAACGTCATAATATATGTCAGTCAGGCAGACTGAAATCTATTTGATTCGTAATGAAAGCTAATTGTTGTCAGAATTAATAGCACAATATTAATATGAATTGTGTTAACATCCCTCGAAAGCTCGCCCCCTCCGTGAAAGTTGGACTAGCGCGGCCTAACGGGGCCCGCAGTCGTCTGGAAAATTTCATAGGTGTACGTGCAGGTACAAGTTTTAGCAGCCCTTCCTTACACGCCTAGACTATGGTATGAGGCTATCCTAGTTATTACCTCTTTAGACTAGCGATACCATCCGTTCGCGTAAAGTTGTTTATTGCTTAAAAATAGTATGTTATGCTAACATAAACAACAGTAGCCCAACGGTTATCAAGGTTATATCGAAATTCCATTTCTCACTCATTCTTAAAAACTTATATATGTATTATTATGTAGTGTGACTAGCAAAATAAATAAACTTCTTTCTTATAATAAAGTACCCTATTTAAACACTAAACAGAGGATTCTTCTGTAATATATAAGTTTAATTACAACTATACTACGGATTACCGTAGTATGTTATATATATACGTATATATACATTCGCACTATTAAATACTCCTCATTATTTTATATTTTTGAAACTGTCCCGCTTCGCTTTCAATGATGCTCTTAGCAAATTAATTTTTCCTCCGACATTGGATTGTAATTACGGTAATGTCTTCTTTTAATTAATTTGGCAAACTGTCCGTGTAGATTTGTCGCCAAACTGCATTACCGCTCTCACCACCTATACATAAAACATATCCTTTTCAACTTCTTTGTACTAAGATGTTATTAGTATTGGTCGTAGAAAGAAGTTGAAATTCTGTGTTCTAGCATCAGGTCTTCATAAAATAGGCGGCCTATAGTTTTAAAATAATTGATGTCTTTAATTTAAGATTTCATATATAGGAGAATAGAGGTCATACATGGAAAATAACATTACCGTTGTTAAAATAAATACTACAAGCGAACGGCCCTTTACGTACATAGTGATAGATATACTGTATTTGAAATGCGCGGTACCGATAACTTTTAAAGTAATGGTCAAACGTGATGTTTCCGTCTACGAAGTACATATATGTGTAAAAGTAGTCGTACACAAAACAAAATCGATTTAGGTAGACTTGTTGATCAAAAGACCGAGCTCTCTAAATGCTTCACTGTTACTCTGCGTTGAATATAAGCTTTATTCTTACCAAAATTTCATAAAAATATTTGCGGGTCAGGAATTTTATGCAACAGGTATAAACCCTTGGCTAGTAGAGCCAAATTTATTTTTAGTCTGCATTTAACCAAAAGCATTGTGGAACAATGTGATTCTGATAGAGAATCATTTGTTTTTTTATCATTAAAGGTTTGCAATTTGCAATAAAAGTGGAACGAGCGGGGGCGTGAGGGTGCGCGGGCAGCGCGGCCGCTATTTCGACGTAATTAAAACAAACAGGAGGAGGCTCGCCACTCCTCTCTAATTGCGTTCGTGTTGAAATAATCACGAGGACTGTGACAGGCGATACTGATAGAACGAAACCTGATTTGGTAACGGGGCATTGAAGAGTTCGTTGGGGATCACAACCACATACTTTGCTTACGAAGCGCTTGATAGGAGCATGGAGTCCGCGATCCGCTAAAATTGTAGCCTACGCATGTGTAATGTGTTTAGGGTGGGTAAGGTTGCCAATGCTTTGTTTTTGCCAAGATGTCTGACGTGTTTTTGTTGTGTCTTGAGGTCCTGGATAGTATGTAAGCAGCGTCCTAGACACATAAATTAGTATTACACTTTTTTATACTGTTATACAAACTTCAAACACAGCAGTATTACACCTATCCGTGCAGTTTTATATCGAATGAAATACCAGCATTTTGGAAAAACGAAATTTTGTTTAATTATAAAAACCAGATTAAATCTATTAATACTCGTCAATATAAATAAAAATTAACAAAACACTAAAGCCATCATATTAAAACCTTAAAACGTTAAATGACATAAAAATTATATTATAGTTATTCGAATCTATTTATCCTTTTAAAATTGTGATTGGGTAACCCTAGTTTAGAGGGATATCGGCCTACTGTACCCGCTCCGGCAAATCGGTATAAAGTTATGTTTCGAGCTTACCGTCTCTTGCAGTTATGCTATAGCTATTTGCTCATTCCCTTAATCGGCTTGTACGACACCCGGATTAGGTATATGGGGTACTGAAATTCCGATTACTAGGCTCTACATGCACGGTAATTTGTATACATATTGTTATGCAACATAATTATATTTCTTTTACAAACATACTACACATGGAATCTCTAGGAGTTGAGAGACAAATGACACGAATAACGAGCATAAGACACTGTAGGTCGCTTTTGCATGCTAGGCAAAGAAAACATTTTATTTCCTTTTTATATGTCCCGGGTTGAGATATGAGACTATTGGCTTTGAGTCGGCAGCTAAATTGATAAAGGTATTATCGATGGTAACAATTCTTTCGATGGTAAAAGTTTACAATATTATTAAAATCTCTAAACTTATCAAATAAATGACCCCACTCAAAATAATACAATTTGTTTTTGATGAATAAATAATATATTTATGAAACTGAATAAAATTTATCGAGCTTTGGTTAACCTTTTTTTGCCAATTCATCGATTGTACGAGTATTTTAACATATAAAGGCATTGCAGCTGTAAAACACTATATAAATCGAATCGTTTAAAGTTACCAAAACAATGCGTGCATTAAGTATCTACTACGAATACATCCCTACCAAACCGACATTGCACAAATATAAGTAGCGTGTACCAATACGTCAGGAATCGCTTTGAACAAGTTTCCGTAAGGGGAAAACAGAACACTTGTTTGTTATAATCCTTGATTTGGAAAACATTTAATTAGAATCGCAAAATAACGTTCACGATTTTTTTCTGAATGATTTTACTGGTTTAACATCTGATTTGTTTAAATACTAAGTTATAAACAATTAAAATACCATCAATCCAGTGAATGTGGTCTTTATGTGAAATAAAAACCAATAAATCTAGACACGCGGTAGCGTGTCAAGCCAAGGTTCAAGAAACAGAACTGGCGAGCCGCACCGTGTGTAATATTACACGAACCATTTGGAACCACTTTTGAACCCCTCATAAATCAAAAACTATTTCACATAAACGTATCAAATTTGGCTCATATATTGTGACTTGCGAGATAAATATGTGTTCTAAATTTCATAAGCTTATCTCAAACAGTTATTTAGATATTAATGTCCAAAAATCCTCATTTTTATCATTGACTGACTGACAGATCAAAATTCTAACCCAGTTCCAAATGACCTAGAGAGTTAAAATTTGGTATGCAGATAGGTAATTACATGAATACAAAGGAAAAAATAAAAAACTGGCAATTTTTTAATAATTAGGTTAGGTTCTATTATGAACGCTTAACATAAATACCTAATTAGTGCCTAATAACGCCTATATACCGGGGAAGGCAGAGCACTAAGTATATATTTAGGTATACTTACTTATTTACAATTAAGAGTAGGTACTTATAGTCGGTTTTCATATTTATTACTTAGGGTAGGTACCTACATAAAGTCTAGTTTTAGTTTTGAATTTGTCCTTTTCAAAGGACCCACGGCGTTACGATGATATATACTTTTCTACAAAAAGTAATGATATCCAATCAAAAACATAAATGTGAAATGAGAGCCAAGTTCAATATTGCCTTGGTTGTTGACTTCAGCGACAAAAGAAGTGAGATCTAAATGGGTGCCAAGTTCAATGGTCAACCCAGAAATTTATTTATAAGTAACACTATAACATACCTATCATATCTTCTTATAACATAAGATAATGTATGGTGGTAGCCTATGAAGGTCTGTCTTGGCTAGTTTTCATATATGAATTATAGCCGTCGCAAGTTCTAAGCCTACAAGTATTTGTCGGTTTTTATTTTATAATTCCGAAAATTTGGATTGTTGGTAGAAACTAGCAAGTGAACATAATAATACGTTGGTAGGTTTATAGAAACTAGCCAAGACAGACCTTCATAGGCTACCACCGTACATTATCTTATGTTATAAGAAGATATGATAGGTATGTTATAGTGTTACTTATAAATAAATTTCTGGGTTGACCATTGAACTTGGCACCCATTTAGATCTCACTTCTTTTGTCGCTGAAGTCAACAACCAAGGCAATATTGAACTTGGCTCTGATTTCACATTTATGTTTTTGATTGGATTCAATTAAGCCAATTCAGTATTGCAATTGAAATGCTGTTTATTTTTATAAAATATTTGATACCGTGTCATATTTTATGTTTAGTTTGCTGTTATGTGTGTTGGTGACCCATGATATATTCAGCACTTTCCCAGTCGCAAACATAGATTACAACTACACCTCTTTCCTCTTTCTTATATCTTGCCATTCTAGATATAAATATGCTAGATCATCCACAATAAAAAACATATGACTGTCAATGTCTGAGTACAAAATCAAAACCTGAACGGTAGCAGTGTTTTGTTAATCCGTGTATGTTCCTCCGCGCGGGACGGCGCCGCGTCAAACGGGACTAATTAAAACAAACGCGACTAACGCGTCACTCGTGTCGCGCGTCCCCCGCCGCTACACGCCCAGCATACAACTTTCAGTATTTTTTGGAAAGTTCGCATACTAAACGTGTAAACGGTATAGGTAATACTGACCACACCACAAATAGTCCATCGATTTTGCCTATAGTCAAGCTGACATGAAAAACGTACACAAAAACACGTTTATTCTCTAATAATAACTATTAACATGCATGTGTTTTGACAATGCATATATACAGGCAATTACAATTTTCTGAAAAACTCTTTACTTTATTACGCTGAGTTTTAAACCATTACATCTAAGTCAGGCTAATAATCTTCATTAAAGCGACAAAATATGGTTAAGCACTCAAGGGGCCTCATTGAATTGCCGATTTAGTATGAGTTGAAAGGCTAATTCGGTTTAGTACTTGTGCCAACAGAGCCGCGGGGCGCGGCGCCGGCCAGCGCTCCCTGAGAAAACACGTTTCCTGCTTCATTGTTTCCCAATTTTTCTAAGTTCCTGCGGCTACCCGCGCGTCCGCACTTTCTTTTGTTTCGCCTTTTCCTTCCTGAGATGTTCCGGCCAAATTGTCACTTTTTATTATCTGTTCCTGAGCCAAGTTCTCTTTAGCTAATTTACCCAAGTAAACACGGATATAATTTATTATAATTAACAATAAAATTATCAATTAATTAGCAGTACGACTGTGGTGTCACGCTATTCGTGTTCAGTATTTTAACTATACCGACTTTATTTTAGGTATTCAAGACAAGGGTTGAGCGTTTGAAAGTTTAGCCAATTGTGTTTAGAATTAGTATCGGTAATTTGATTATCTTTACAACGTATACGGGGGTTTGTTTGTGAAACAAAAATATTTGTACTTATGTAGGGTGGATTGGTTTATAAGATCGTAGGTGGGTGAGTGAGGGGCGTTTAACGGGCTAATTATCAAACGGCTAATGAAGTTTGTATTCAGCGGGCGGCAGAGGGCGGCGCGGGGCCGGAGCTCTACGTGCTGCGACTCGCAAAGCGCCCCACCTGATAACTCCCCGCCCTCCACAGAAAAATTGCAGAGAAAAAGTTTCATCGCAGGGGAACGTGAATGAAATGAAGAATTGTGTCGGCCGCTTTCGGGATTATTCCCAACATAAAATTCCTTGAGAAACCTTTTTTTCTGTTTTGATTCATCAAGACGTCTTTTTGCGTTGCGGACCGATACTCGTCTGCATATTATCTCCAACTAAAATAGACCGGAGTTCTTTATTTTAGTTTCTTTGATCTATTAGAGTGGCTGGTGATTAGAGATCTCAATGAAATATACATAGCTCTCATTGTATATGAGTGAGTGCGCTACAGTGAACCTAATACCGCCGTAGTTTCATCGAACTTGAGACGGTAATATAATTTATGGGTAGTTAAGTTGCGAATACCGAGCTCTAGGTATCTAGCTAGAGCGACTCGAACGAGGTTAATTAACACGTGAACATTGTACACCACCTTCTGTGAATGTGATATCAGCTGAAATAGCGGTTGTTTCATGGAAGCGGAAAATAAAATATGATACATTCGGCTCGGGAGTGTTGTTATATCGACATCAAAAATCTCTCCGTACCGCCGGCGGTCCCAGCGGCGTTGTTGCAGTGTTTCGAACTCATTTTTAAGCAATGGCCCGCGCCGTGGGCCTCGTTCGGCGCCCGCCCGCCCTGACGCCGCCCGCGCCGCCCCGACTCGGCCTTATACCAGCGCTCGGCTTTTACGTCAATTGTACCTTTCCATCCATTAAGTTGTAGGTAGAAAGCGATAATAGTAATTGGCATTTTTATTATGAATAACTATTATTGTACGTTTTGAAAAAAAATCTGTGAACTTTTAATATATTTGTACCTAATTATTCGAATATTTTAATTAGGTTAATTATTGAAATAAATAAACTAAATGTTTTAATATTTGGTATGAAGTAGACCATCTTGTAGAAGGATAAATGTCAACTTGATACCTTCACGCGGTTTCCAGAAAAAGGGCAGAGATTTTTAGGGGGATTTGAGAGCCATCCGCTCCCCCGCAAGTCCGATGATGATGACGAGGCTATTCCAAGCCATCATCGTAAGTCAGTTAGGAAAAAAAAATAAGGCAGGAATGTCCAAGTGGTCATGGTTTTTAGGGTTCCGTACCTAAAAGGTAAAAACTGGACCCTATTACTAAGCCTCCGCCGCCCGTCTATCTATCTCCAAGCTGTATCTCATAAACCGTGATAGCTAGAAAGCTGAAATTTCACAAATTTTGTTTTTTCGTTGCCGCTATACAACAAATACTAAGAAGAATTGAAAAAGATAACATATCCCACACAATAAATGTTTTTTTTACATAACTGGTATGGAACCCTGGTTTTTACATTTGCGGTACGAAACCCTAAAACAGAGACAAGAGTTTTTTGCTCGGTATTATATTTGAGGGCTTGGCAAATTTTTGTAGACCTTAAGTGACATCTCATTATAATATCTCTACTTTGTTATAAAACTCCTCTATTTGCTTTATTTTTTATTGAATTTTAATAAGTACCAGTCAGTGTTTAACCAGTCTTTAAGTGCCTACCAACATGTTTATTGAATACGTACGCAGTGCGTCTTGTATGGATAAAACCATCAGGCGTTCCGCACGGAAGGCACGATAATTCATTTTTTCCTAACTGACTTACGATGATAGCTTAGAGTAGCCTCGTCATCACCGCCAGAATTGAGGGGGAGCGGATGGCTCTCACCCCTTAAGGCACGATAAATAAAACATTAGGAATAATACAAATTGGAAAAAGGCAATCTAGTTTTTGAATTAATTGAATGCAACAATGCCAATCCTAAATTATTTTCTTAATACATATTCAGTACATAGTTTAATTTATAAACTTCTAGATTGGTAGGCAAGTTAAATTTCGACGCGCAAGAGTACGTATTCGGAAAGAAATCTAGATATATTTTATTTTTTACGACTTTTACGTTAGAATAATATTATCTTGTCTTTTATTGCTATGTGCGGCGTAAGGTAGATACGTCATAAATACATGTAACATGTGTTTAAAATGTTCGAGTTCTCACGAACCTCTCATTTTTATGCAAAAAAGAAAATCTGAATATGTAGTGTATCAAAAAGCTGGTCAAGTGAGAGTCGAATTCGCTTTTTATGTACATGAACGAAGCTTTTTGTATGTATGAACAAAATTGTATCAAGTTGAAATGTATCATCATACATGATGATTAACTTGATGCCAAATACATATTTGAACATTTAATTGTATGTTAATAATGTTCCATTCCAAAATTTGTAAATAAGGTGTCGTTGCATTGTATCCTTTACTAGCTGTGGCAGCGACTTCGTTCGCGTTTTCCCGTTTTTTACACATTTTCCATTGTATCTTTGCTCCTATTGGTCGCAGCGTGATGTTATATAGCCTAAAGCCTTCCTCGATAAATGGTCTATACAACGCAAAAGATTTTTTCAAATCGAACCAGTAGTTCCTGAGATTAGCGCGTTCAAACAAACAAACAAACAAACAAACAAACTCTTCAGCTTTATAATATTAGTATAGATTATTTGTACTACTATAAAAGGCCAGTGACATAATCTAAACTAATATTATAAAGAGGAAATATTTGTATTTTTGTATGTTTGTAATGAATAAACTCAAAAACTACTGGACCGATGCAATAATTTTTACACCATTAGAAAGCTGCATTATTCAGAAGTAACATAGGCTATATTTTATCCCGGTACGGGAAGTAGTTCCCTCGGGACGCGGGTGAAACCGCGTGAAACAGCTAGTATTCGATATTTATCTCAAAGAGATTGATACCTATCTCCTAGTGTTTCCGGGAAAAGCGTTCTTAATACACGAACAGGCACAGAGACAGACGGACAATAAAGTGGTTCTATTAGGTCTGGAACCCTAAAAACGCCTGGATATAAAAACGGTAAAACGTTACCGTAATTACAGAGCGTATTTCGCTCGGCAACTTTTGTTGTGCAATAAGTCTCGACTAATTGTTTGAAAAGATAATTTTGTGTCGGTTTATTATACGTCGGGCGGCCGGCAGTCCCGGCCAGGCGGCGCGTTACTGATGGCCGGGGCGGGGGGATCACACATGCTACTAATTACTCATTTAAGAGTCAACTTACCAAAATTATAGTAAACCCACCGATTACCGACCTAAATGTTGAGATACTTAGAAGCAAATATTTTAGCTATCGCTTAATCACTTACGTTTTCAAACTCAAATTAGAATGGTTAATTGCTTTTCCAGTATATAATACGGTAACATTTATATTAAAGTTTCAATAATGGACCCTGTATGTATTTTTACATACATACACATACAATCACGCCTTTTTCCCAGAGGGGTAGGCAGAGATCACTTCCAGCGATCCACTTTTCACCTCTGTGGGAAACGTGACGTGACGGGTTGTGGACCACGTCGCCGCCATTCTACCTTGTGCATTGTTTTAACAAGGTCTTTGTGTGCCCACGAGTAGCAAGGATATACGGTATACGGGTAAGCGACCCCGGCTCCTCGAGCTACTATCGACTCAGTCCCAGTTATCCGAGGCGATAGTATCCTTCCTCCCCTTTTCCCCCGTCATATGTATTTTTAAGTTGGTGTTATACTTCCTAAAAGCTGTCACGTTCTATAAATTCCCTAGGATTAAATAATAAAATGACAAATATTTTTTTACTTAAAACCATGTAATGTAGATATTATTCAAATTTGCTGTTTTAGGTCAATCTTATTTCGTTTTACCTGAATGAACTCCACATAGCCAAGTTATTATTTATTTTAACAAGCTTAAAAATACAAAGTATATATTGCAGGTACATTACACTTACATGGAGATGTTTATCTTTGCTTACTTAATACAGTTTTACAATTACGTATACATTAATGCAATCCTTAATTTACTTAATTTTAAACTAGTTATACATATCAATTTTTATTAGCCTTAATACATATATCAAAATATGATTACTTTGTGACTTTAACTTTAAAGGTAACACACAAATAATGTGGCATTGTGATCTACAATACGTCACGAATATCTAATTGTCCTACTCTTCCCTGTAGATAAGCCATGACATACATTGCAAACCAGGTACATATATAATTGTAAATCAGGATACATGGATGTTAACTAGATTACACGCGATAATTAATTAATAGTAATCACAGCAGATGGTAGTTTGCTTGTTGATTGACATATTAATGGCTGAACCACCTGCAGGCCGAATCGCTTGACGTCTCGTGGGAGAAATGAACGGTGGAAATATTTATGTAGTCTTTTAACAGAAATTGTCTAAAAATTAAATATTCTTTATTTAGACTTAGTGAGACGATGAAATCGCTTCCTAATGAGCATAAGAACCTATTGTTTGTGACCCTATATCCGGCCATCAACTTTTCATTGTTCCAAAACAATTGCTATAAAATCCAGCCATAATAATTTACGAGGAGCAGGGAAATACCGTGTGATATTGATGCCAATGATTGATGAATATGATAAATTGCTAATATGGCAACATCTTCATTTACACTATTAAGGGACAGCGCTCAATAGATAGGTAGAGACTTCGTATTATATGTGTGAATAGAAATGGCGAGTGTGGTGAAGCACCGGGAGACTTTCTGTGGCCTCTGGAGTCGAGCCAAATATTCGTCTGCTAGTTATTTTCGCGCGTCATCCACCAATAACAAGATATCCATCGTATACATAATTGAATAAAAATGTCCGTCCACCTCTATTCTCTCGTAAATTACGACGACTTACCATTCTTCTCATACCAAACTTTTTGTTAACAAACACGAAAGCATTCATTCGAATAAAAAATACTAAACCGAATTGCACGCAAGTAACTCTATTAAAATGTTCTTTGTCTAGTATTCATTATCCCCCCTGTCTAGTTTTAAATTCTTTTGTTGGCCGTAGTCGTTGCATGGATGCATGAATAAATTGTTTTTGAGAGTTCAACATTCTGAACAAACTGGTAGGTCAAGATCCCTTTCTCATAGAAAACGCCTTTGTGTGGTAGTCAAAGGCGTGTACTATTAAAGGGCGCGGATCGGCTGATTCTGGATCGGGACATTATTATTTAATCTGTGTCTATCCGTCCGTACAATGCAGCTAGTTTTATATCTAGTGTCGGTTAACAACACACTTGCACATGGGGCTGTTTTTTTCACTAAAGTATATTATTGAATATGCAGAATACATTTCATTTCACTGTGTTCAAACCATTTTAAGTAACAATTAAAAGTCAGAATATAATATTACCACGCTACGTATATATATAGATTTTGTTTATACGATATTTATAGATTTTGTCTATTCCTTACTAGTTCTAATAAGTAATGGAAATATCCTTAATTATTTAATTATACATAACGTTGTAATAACATAAAATACATCTACTATTTTCAAGTGTGATCAATTAAAATCTTTGGCGAAAATATACAACACTCAATGTACAATACTCTTTTTCTAAATTATAATTTTCTAAGATATAATCTAAATTGATTTCAAAAGAAGATGAAAGATAGGATATAAGAGTAGGTATATTGTCGGTCCAAATCTATAAGTGTTCGGTGGTGAGACGGCGACAAATGCTAAGCGTATGGGCGCGATGACGCGCGGCGCCGCGCCCGCAGAGTGCGCCCGCGCGGCGCTGTCATTGCCCGCGGCCCCCGCCCGAACAATGAACGGAACCTAGCTAATGCTCGCCATGCTTCGTAATCTTCATACCCTTATGCTTTTAATGGGACCCTAATGGCTTTACGTTCTGGTACAATTTTATCCTTGATTGAGTAACGGCAACAAACAAAATAGTAACATTTTAACGGAATCGAAGAAAACCGATCTCCTGATGGGTATCATAGGGATGAGCTAATTTCTGATACGGTTGATTTTCGTAGTGTCTGCGGTCGTACATAGCATCTATATTACTATTTTATATATGGAATTTATTTACTTACCTGTATTTTAAAAATGTGTAATAACTGTTTTACGAGCTAACTAATAATTCCCATAACATTTAAGGTCCACTTACAGCAAATTTAATTTCTAATTTAGGATCATCCGCTTAAATTTACACTTTACTAAACTAAAATCATACCTTAAAAATGTTCTACTTAACCACAAATTAAAAACCAGAAATTGATATAAGAATACTTTGCTGCAAGTGATCTCTCAAAGCCTTATTATTCTAGAAACAATGTCAAAGCTACACAATTGTAACTAGGTTTAGTAATACTGTGAATATATCTCTGATACAGCAAACTTCTAGACACAAGAACCCAAATTTACTGTAACTACGTGCGCTAACACCGATTACAACTTCCCACCGCGAACATGTACGTTAGTATAACTGCCCGAGCTCAAAAGCTCGGCAGGCGAGCTCGAGCTAGAACAAGTCCATGAGCTTGAACAGTTTAATTAAGTGGCGTTAGGTTAAGAAATATTATCAGTGTCAAGCACACGTGGTCACCGGAGTAATATGCAGCGTGATAGCGGCGAGGCGGAGGTCTGAAGTCGCGGCGGCAGTCGCCCGCGACCGCCGCATAATGAGATGCAGTGTGCCCCCAGATGTGGCGCAGGCGCGGCCCTGCACGCCGCCGCCTTTTGTTTTTTTCTACAGTTTTTGCCAATCGCCCCGCTACAATAAATACCCTGACAATGAAACAATACACGACACGGCAAAAAAAAAATAAGTTCAACATGTGCTGTTTCTTGAGAAACTAAAGTTAACATACCTAGAGAACTTTGAGACTTCGTACTTTGAAAAAAAGTTACACAATACTTTAACAAATGAAAATTGGAGTAAATCAATAATACACAATAATTTAAATCAATATATATTACATTAAGATGTATTGATCCAACTAATAAAATTGTCTCAGAAAGTTTACTTTCAATTTAAATACCTGTTACTTACTTGGACTCATCTGAAATAAATAAATAAGTAAAGTATAGATACATAACAGCAAATATAAGAAGTTATTAAATAATTCCGTTTCTATAATGGAATACATTAACACTATGTAACACTGTTGAACCATAAGAACTACAAACTACAATTTGTCTAAATAGTAAAAGCCTTTTGTAGTGGAATTCATTATTTAATATTTGAATTTTGTATAAGTATAATGTATTTAAATCCACCGATAATGACAAAAGTAGTTATTTTTTTCCATTACAATTTATTAGATACATGATTTAAGATGGACTCGAAAATTATTTTAGCATCTAGTTAATTATTTGATAAATCAAATTCAATGACTTATATCAAAATTTAACTCGTTAATATGCCAAAGCCCCGCCTAGCACACTCTCCTCCATCTAAATATAATTTAGAGTGCGGAGAGGAGTTCGAGACTCGACCGACGTCGGGCTGACGTTTATTTATGTTGCCTTAGTCAGAACCTACGCCAGATGTTATTTTACGACAACTCGCCACCGAATAAACAATTCACGTTTTTACTTACTGATTCGTTACCCTTGCTTTACTACCTTTAAGGCTAAAATTCGTTTAATGTTTTTAAAGGAATTTAAATTATTTGTTACATTAACTACTAGTTGATCCCTCTATCCACGAGTTCGATTGAATATTTTTAAATTTCATCAAAACTGTTACTTCTTACAAACTAAATAGCATGTGGTTGATTACATCCATGGATATGACGCACTTCAATACGTATATCGCAAACGGTGAACACTCCACCCGAATAAATTCACTGCGTAACTACAATCAACACAAAATTCCTTGAAAAACTTTGGCGACACATGTGAGCGGCTGCGATGACTTCCGGAACTGTAGGCACGCCCGCGCAGCTCCATACTTCTTTACATTCCATACGAATATAAGCACTATGGGAAGTAAGGAAGCACGGAACTCGCGCAAGGCTTTTCAGTAGTGCTCAGATGTAGGCAGCGGCGGGCGGCGGGCGGCTCGCAGCAGGCGCGGCGACTCCTGGAGGCGGCCAGGGGGCGCGCGACGCGGTGCGGCGGCAGCCCGCGCAGCACTGGCGGCGCGCTCCGTGCGCACGCGCAGACCAGCTCTAAAAATGGACTCAACCGACGGAGTTCGCTTACGACTCGCGAGTACCATCCATTCCAAATTTGTATTTTCCCAAAATAGACCCGGCGGCAGGCGTCCACCGGATCGGTTTCCCGAACGTGCACCAGCCTGCAGCCCGAGCTGCACGTCGAGCCTCGCGGAGGCTCTTACGTAAGGAGCGCCGTGGACCGCGCCGCGTGACGACCGTATCGAAAATAAACGCGCACGCAGAGTAGGATGCCGGCGGGCCACATGTGCTCCCGCGGCGGCCCAGTGCGCGCGCGCTGGAGGGGATGCTATTATTAGTAGAACACCATCCACCACTGTCACCTCCCGCGGGGTGGCCGGGCTAAACATAGTTCCGATCGCGAGATCTGGCAGCCTCGTCGTTCACTGACCTCTGAAATTTTATTCAAATATATGTAGTAATTGACATAGCCAATAAAACAGCTCGAGTTAATCAAAGGTTCCTTTCATTTAATTGTTTACATAGAGCTTCTACTCCAAACTTACAATAAGTATAATGCTCTATGTATTGTCAGATGTTAAACAGATTTATACGGATATTTTTATCTATGAAACATGTACATAATTAACTTTGTGGTTACAAATTATAGATAGATCTCATCTCTACTATGTACTAGGGGAGAGAATTCCCGCTGCCATCCGTAAAGCTCGCCTCTACGTTCACTCAGTCAATAAAAGAATTTTGGCAAAGTTTCGTAGACAAACAAGTGGGACGTCAGCCAACTCATCTTTTGTCTGCTTGAAAGCAACATGGTTTTGTTAGCATTTCGATACCGCAATGTTTCAAAGTTGTAAAAAGAAAGTACCGATCAACTGCTGGGGTTCCGCGCTCGAAACTTTCTTCGGGTTCTTCTCGTTATCTCTGCGGCCGCTCGTCCGTCCGCCTGCGAGAAAACTCTCTAACTTACAATTGAAATGAGATATAGATAACAACTTAAGGCTCTACATCTAAACTGAGGCTTGAATGGGTTTTTATTCTACCACTAAGTAAGAACGGTGCGGTCTATCTAACTTTGCTGGAATAAGAACCTGTAAACCTATTCCTACGGGTGTACATACCACCTACCGTGCCAAGATCTGTTACAATAAAAGTAAATTTAACCATTTCGCACGAATTGCAATTGTAAAACAAAGATCGCCAGTATTAAACGCTTAAGTAACTATCTAACGGAAAATGCCACTTTGAATTTCAGAATTCAACGATTGCACTGTCATCGTTTTACTTTAATGCATTCCTTATACATATTAGCATTTGATCCGATCAGCTACTAAGATGCTCCAAGCGGGCAAAGAATTGCGCCGATGCTGTCCGCAGAGCGGCCGGCCGTCCAAAGAGCGTCTGTTGAATATTAATGCGACATTGTTATTGGCCACTAGTGCCCGCTGCTGCCCCAATCGCACATTTCCATAACTTACTATTCTGGATCCGTGGGGAATCAGCTCACTGTAGGAATATGATCAGTTGGACCACTCATATCTACCCTGTAAATTCTGCCGGCTCCACTCTACACTACGTTACATTATTCATTAATGGAATCAGTGAGTGAACAACAGCTTAGCTTGTATTCTGGAATACTCCATTACCGGCCGCCACAGTAAATACTGCGATGATTCATTACTTGATTGTTTCGCGTATACAGACACCAGGCGACGTCACACATTGTGAAGTTAGCTGTTATTGGCAGCTATAACTTATGCCCATTTGTCTTCAATTTACAAGCCAAGCGACACAGCCGAGAATGTTTGCGATGAACCGACATACTTGATCTTGATTACTCGTTACTTCATTTACGAGTATGTCTTTATACAATTTCTGTTATACTGACGGATTTAAATTGTTTTCTATATTTTGAGCTTGGCATAAGAATTATCAGTATATTTTACGATTAAAGTAAGAGGATATGTTCCCCCTGCGAACATATTTAAAAAAATATGTACTACAAACTATATTAGAGCTTTAGTTAACGAAGTGTCTAGTTCCATAAATTCCTCTATTTCATTGTTTTAATTTGTAGAGGTAGGTTAATTAACTATTTGTTATTCTACAAATCTAATACTAATAGTATTGTAGAAATCGGTTTCAATATACATACTTTATCAGTTTAAGTATGTTATTTATTTAATATAATACGTAGCAGCAATCTAATCCAAATACCCACTGCTGAAGTTATATGTATATATTTTTATTATTTTAACCAATGGTTACTTCGTTTCTTACTTACTTATAGCTTATTTTATATACTAATCACGAAATAATTTGCTACAGAAACATCATAACGAATGTTGTGGCACGTCTCTCATGATAACTAGTAAGGACAATAAACCGGTGGCGTTATGTCAATTAATAAATAGTAAACAGTAAATGAATGTAATCGTGTTAATAGATTTACACAAGAGACTTTATGTAATTGCACTATATACCTGTTATTAATGAACATGTAGAGCTATGGCTGCTCCAGCGCGTCTCTCACGATTACCATCAGTCCCGGGGGCCTTTTCGCAGTGATGGGACTTTATGGGTCATTACTTATGAGGTCGGCAACGTTCGGCCTAATGCAATGTTTGTCTGCCTGTCCGTCATTACTTATGTTAGCTGTAATGAATGTGATGGAGGGCTAAAATGTCATACCTACTCATAAACTATCGTATACGGTGGTGAGTTTGCAGTAGACATGGTAAATTATTTTATGCTATCATTAAAAAGACATAAATTCCTAACAATTAATTTAAACTTAATCAGTCAGTTGTAGCCAAAACACAATGTCAGATATTTATAATTGAGCAAAAGATAATACAACCTACTTTATACTGAGCAATTTATTTACCTAATCAGGCCGTGTGGTCCGATGTCTGCTATTTAACTTACTTACGCAATATCGAAGATTAACTATAAACGACTCCTGTTCACCCACAAACAACGCTTTTAAAACACACCTATTGTAATTCAGCTGAGTTTTCTGTAAATAATGTTGACCTTTGTCATGTTCATTGATATTATGAATATGATCTCCATACAAAATCAGACTGATCGCCTTCTTCTATGAATAATGAATCTTAATCGATAATCGCTATCGACAGCGACTGCCAACAGCTCCAGAATACTCTTGTATTACAATTACTAAGGTAAAATAACACAAATATTATTTCAGGCTCCAGGGTTCGTTATTCAAACGTCTTAGAAACTCGAATACAGAAATCCTTTTAAAAATTAAGTAGGGGAAATAAAACTTTACTTATAAATATAAGTCAAGTTAATAAAATTACCTTAACATATTTATTATACACATGGATGTTATTTTACTTACAATTTATTTGTTTTAAATGAAAGCTATATTGTAAATTAATTAAATAAATTAACTGAGACCGCTAACACGAATGCCTTGCTTGATAGTGTTCAATAAATACCAAACCTTTAATAAAATGGTATATGGTATATATACCATTTTATTAAAGGTAAAGGTATATATGGTAATGGTATTTTATAAAATGGTTGACATATTCCACGAGAAGTTGACGAAGTATCGCCGTCTTCTAAGGTCAGTGTGATGTCAGATGTGCATTATAGTATTATGTTTAAATATTAATGTATTATTGTTGTGTCGAGTGAGTGTCTTCTCAGCATTGTATTGTGTAACACTTAACATTGGAAACTTTAATTGCTAGTGCACAACCTAATTTAACTTAGTTTATAATGTACAATAAAAAAGCTGTATGTTTCCTTAAATAAATAAAATAAAAAATAAAAATAAAATAAAATGGCGCACGAACTTACCCACAGCAATATAGTCAATAAACGCACAATGCTTCTACATCCAAATATTTTGTTTCCGTGTCACTGGCATCTCACTGTAATTGCATCATTGATATGATAACAGATAATCTAGTGGTATGCGCGTTGCACTGACATTGGCGGCGGGGCCCGCGCGGCGCCCGCGCGCGCTCGACACTACCGCATGCGCCCGCGCCGACCCTCGCCGGCCGCGCCGCGCCCGCCCGATGACGACGTTTGACCTTATTTAATTAGTTCGTTCGTTTTTACTCTTTGAACGTAATACGGCATATTAAAATGTGTGTAGTCTAATTTACTGTTGCCAACAGCTCCATTATTGTTGCAACCCATTCGAAACACACGATTCTTAATGAAGTGCGTACTACAAACAACGTAATTGGAGTAGTTACAAACATTTTAAGCTTAAATTCTCCTTTGAACTAACACTACTTTAAAATAAACACATTCTAGAGATAGAAGCATGCAACACTAACTTGCAAGCTTCCACTAAGACATTATCGTTTGGATACATAAACCTTGTAGGTGATGCAAACGCGATCTGCCGAGTTATTTTTGTGAGGAGTTCATCCACCTCGAGTCGTTCGGTTTCTGCAACCGAGATTATAGATCGTTACCAACTAACCAAAAACGTTTGATTAAATGGCAGTACTGCTTGTTTGTCAAGGCAATTCTAAAATGTCTTCCTACATCTAAAAGAACACGGCAATATTATTAAACTTGAATTTACTTATAAGACCAAGATAAAATACTTGCTTTTTTAAACAAAAACGACCATTCAATTATGATTTTACCAAACAGTAGGTAAGAATATTATTAAATTACTGGTGAATCTACTTCACTACACATATAATTATACAATTAGGTAGGAGAGCTGTTTTCGTAAAATAATTTCCGGCAGCAACGCTGCCCTTACCATTAAACTATCTACACAAGTATGCAGGAGCTTGCGGTTTTGCTCATTTAGGATTAAGGCGGGCTGACGAATCGATACTAGAATATTGTACACCTATTGTGTAACACAATCAGCTAACTCTATTTATCGCTAAATATAGGCATCTCTCTATCAAAGTTTAATGAGTATACCATTCGGAATGGAGGAAAGACAAGAAGTACTGTTTAAGTTCTCGACGGGGGATTATTTTTTACCATCCCATAGTCGCCGTGACACAGTCAGTGAGCTGTGACGAACGTTTTAGCGTGCCTCTGCGGGGGCGGAACACTCGGATACTAAAAAACAACGTGGGAGCAAAAACGCCACCCCCTGTAATTCTTCTAGCCTGATTTATACATTTTGATACTTCGTCTAGAAATCACATGCTAAAAATAAAAAGCTTTTCGTTATAACTAAAAAACCTTTTGTAACTCACGTATCAGTATCATGTGGATAGATAGATTAACGGATTATATTTTTTTTCAGGCATTATGTTTAAAATGGGTTAAATGCTATTTTCGCTTTTATCTTTTAAGAACAGCTGCAAAAGTAGGTAAACGAGATTCACGTACGTACACCAGTCCGAATTTTCTGTGCCTGTCTAAAAATATAAATGAACACCGAGGGAGCCATTATTTTCTTAGATAAATAATTACGCGGTCCATTTTTAATTACACGCGAAAGGAAAGAATCTAATGAGCCGTTTTCCTTAGAGATGGGTAGTTTCCTTAGCATTTCCACGAACCTAACCTAATTAGACTTCAGCATTCTGCCATTGCCTCGGCCCCCGCTTGCGCATTTAGTCTGGCAATTAGTTGCATCTGTACTTAAATAACACTAATTGGTGTTGTTTTGCAAAAGACAACAGGCAAAATTGAATTGTGAAACAAAAGTCTTAAATTAAATTATAAATCATTAGGCTGGCCCAAAACATAGGTAACGATATCCTTTAAGTAAATACAACTAGCAGACTTAAGAACATTTTAACTGTACACAACCCATTATAACCTTTATTGCACTACCTGCATAAGCGTACTATTTATGGAGCATGCAACTTGGTTTAAAAGGCCACAATATACGACATCTCTTTTGTTAGCTTATGAAAGCTTATAACAGCGAGCTTACCATCTGATAATTATAACTAGCTTGTTATCTTCCTAGTTGTTTAAACTCAGCATACAAGCGGAACTGGTTTCACCTGTAATTTTCATACATCCTATTCTGCAAATCAGTGTTATTAAACAATACCTCTCTTAGCTTATAGATGCAACATAATACGCTTACATGATCTTTGTATTCGTTAACGTCATACAAGCCGTTTCATTAGTCGTCAATCTACAACATATTGAAAATTTGCAAACAGATAAACTGGAAAAGGGTATTTGAAAAGCATCTATGTGTCTGCCAAAGAGCAAAGCATCAAAACGTAACTTTATAAAACTGTATCTTTGTCTTTCAGCGCTATGAAGATAATGCTGGGCAAACTGCCCCGGCCGTGGATAGTGGACGACGCCAAGGACGACGGGTACACCGCGCTGCACCTGGCCGCGCTCAACAACCACGCCGAGGTGGCGGAGCTGCTGGTGGCGGGCGGCGCGCGCCCCGACCTGCAGAACGCCAACCAGCAGACCGCGCTGCACCTGGCCGTGGAGCGACAGCATACGCAGATAGTGCGCTTGCTGGTCGCGCGCGCCGCCGACCTCAACGTGTGCGACAAGGTGCGTGACACACAAGCATGCATGGGCTTACGAGAGGGGGGCAGGGGGGCACGTTAAAAACCTATCGAATTGTTTTTTTCGTACTAGCTATTTTAGTTCTTAGCGTATCCGCTAGGGGCGCTGTACATTGTACAAGTTTTTCATAGACATATTTACATAGGCGATATCGAGTCTGTAACTTTTGAACTCATGGTAGCGGTCCTGGACAATACTTAGTATATTGTATAGTACTTTTATACTCATCTAGCAAAAAATCTGATTTGCGGTATGCTATGAGTTTTTTGATGCTACAGACCTATCCGAATGGCCCATGACAATTTAAAACGATGCATACAATTATTGCACAGGGTCGCCCAGAGCTAACGTGCTCAGAAGTGGTCATGGACGCTCGCTTAACGTCGTTTCTTGCGGCAACGCTTAGCTCTGGGCCTCAGAGCTAGGCGTTGCCGCAAGAAACGACGTTAGGCGAGCGTCCATGACCACTTCTGAAACTAGTTTCGGTTTCGGCAAAAGTTTCGGCCAATTTTAGCCGAAACCAAAACTGCCGCCGAAACACGCCCGAACCCGAACCATCGTCGGATACAATTATTAACTATTTTTTTTCTAACGCCATCGCCTAACCACATAAGACCGACTGAACAGCTAGAATAGCGGAATATAGCATTGCTTTGAAATCTTCTTAGCTTTCATTAAACACAAGTGGACTTGTATAATGTCCTGGGAGGAGTTATTAACTCGGGATCGATGTCAGCGCATCGTTGACGCGTCTTCTAAAAATACAAATAGAACTGTAGCAGACTAGATTTATATCGAGCCGCATACCGCGTGCCGGAGTCGCCGCCCGATGCTTCACATATTTTATTTTTATGATTCTTTATTATCTCCTCCTAGTCACTAAGAGTAATTTATAACACAATAATGTACTTATTATCAGTACATTATTATGTTGACTAAGGAACTTGACTGTTGGCATCAAAGGGACTCCAAAACTTCTGATTAGGGACCGTGTAAAAGATGAAGCCATTACAGTTGGATGTAAGTAGTGGTTATGTAGCACTCCTGAATGTTTTCCTTTAAGAATTATATGTAAAAAAAGATTTTTAAAATACCAATAAAATAATTTTAAACATTATGTATTGCATACATATTCGTAGGACATGCACACACGTGCTTGAGCGTGTTAATCGCAGACAAAACTCCGTGATCATACGGATATTTCAAGAACTAATTAGGTGTACGAAATTAATGAAAAGAGACAAAATCTTGGACAGGGTCAATGGCACATTTGGTAGTGAAGGGTCGACCCGTTACACGGAATCGTTACGGACCCTCACCGATATCCGTCACCATCGGCGGGTTCTAATAAGTGTACCACATACCATACCATAAGCCACAAGCACTGAAGCACGGGTTATTCATATTTCTCCCCTTTAAACTTAAACCCCTTAAACTTTGTCCCGTTTGAGGTCACTGAGAGTTTATCTTAAAAATGTTACTTGGAACCTCAAGTAGGGGAGTAGTCTCAAGTAGAAGAATATGGGACAGTAAAAAATTAACACAAATATTGGGCAGAAAGACCTGACCATTTTTAGATAAGAGTGGACCTCAAAGGGGACCAAAGTTTAGAAAAAATAGCCTGGAATCGGAACAACTTATTAGATTTTTATTTGTGTATTGTTTCCAGGACGGCGACACGCCGCTTCACGAGGCGCTGCGGCACCACACGCTGCAGCAGCTGCGGCGGCTGCAGGACGCCCGCGACGCGCCGCTGCTGGCCGGCCTAGCGCACGCGCACGACAAGAAGTCCTCCGCCTCCATCGCCTGCTTCCTCGCCGCTCATGGCGCTGACCTCACCGTTAAGAACAAGAAAGGTAACTTTCTACTGGAAATCTGGCTTCATTAGCAGGTTGCGGCTGATAGTCGACTCTACAAGACATGGACTGACAGACACAATCCTATGGACTTTCCACTACTTCAAACTGGAACCAATTGGTGGGCAGGGTGGCGTTGGCGACACGGTAAAAATATTTAAGTTTGTACGAGACGGCCATACCGTTGTCGCCACCGCCTAATGCTGTGGCTACATTCAGAACAAAGAATTGACAACCAATCGGATACAAGGTTAATATTTCTCTGCTTCTCCACTCCACAGCCTCGCCCTTTCAAGAACCTAATCCTGAAGAAACGGCCCGAGGCCAATCTGAAGCATTTGAAAATGAGGCTTTGAGAATCGCCTAGTATCCTAAGGGTATCGATTTTCGATTAATCTTTCAGCCCAGAAACTTAATCACCGTCCCACACAACCAGGCCGTGCCACACAACCAATTGCTGAACTATGAAGAAAAGTTCATAGTTTTCATCGCTGCATTTACTTGAAATTTTAATTGATAGCATGATTTATATGACGACAAATGTGTTCCAGGGCAAACCCCGCTAGACCTGTGCCCGGACCCGAACCTGTGCAAGACGCTGACGACGTGTCGCAAGGAGGGCGCGGCCGCCGACGCCTCGCCCGACGGCGACCAGCACTCGCTCAGCGTTGCCAGCGGCAGCGGCCTGCAAGCCACAGGTTTGACACTACACCATATTCACCTAATACATACATACATACATACATAGATTCACACCTTTTTCGCAGAGGGTAGGCGGAGATCACTTCCTGCCATGTGCTACGGTCCTGGCACACCACTTTCGCTTTTCCCGCATGCATTCATCTAATATAATATAGCCATCTTTGAACAAAGACGTTTCTAGTGACTAATTATTACCGCACAGTACATATCGTATCGTTACAATTGTTTCCAGTGCGTAGTACCACTTCCTTACTTAAATCACGGTAATATTAGATAATATTACCGTTCTTAAATGTTGTTCAGAAACCAATAAATATGGCGATATATTTACACTATTTTCAGTATGACATATATATCTATAGTGAAAACGTACTACTTTCGTTAAGTTTTCATCTTATTGCGTCGTATGTGACATGCAACTCTGCGGCAGAGCAGCAAGATTCCAAGATTGAGGTATTTCTATTACAAACAGCCGAGTTTGAATTTCTATATCTTCCTTTATACGCCAACTACCGTTATCCCGTGGAATCTATCATGCTTAGTGAGGGTTGTTCGTTAGCAGGCGAGGCGTCCGGGTCGGAGGCGGCGGCGGCGCCGGCCGGCGACCCCACGGCGGACGAGTGCCTGGTGTGCTCGGACGCCAAGCGCGACACGCTGTTCCGGCCCTGCGGACACATCTGCTGCTGCAACGTCTGCGCCGCCAGGGTCAGTGCTCAACATCATCGTTTTAATATTATTATAAAGAGCTCTCAATGTGTAAATTTAAAGAACTCAAAAACTATTCTTGATACATAACATACATACATAATCCTTTATTTACCTGAAAAACATCACTGTCATAACCTACTGGGTAGGTACTCTGGAGTGAAGAAATATTTGAAGTCAATTTTGAATTAATTTTACAAGCAAGTCATAGTGTTTCACATTGAGTGGATCTTATTACGGTCGGATAGACTGACCACATAAATTACGAACATTGACGTAAATACTCACATAATGTGATTCGGTCACATTATGGGGTACATTTTTTTGGTGACCGGTACAATTTGATTCGTTATGGTACACCCGCCATTTTGACTCTCATGGGATTTCGCCTCTTCATTTGATCAAACGACCTCATTATAAGCTAGGTTTAACCGTCACCGGTGGAGTCGAAGAAGTGAACATTTACGTAAATACCCACACAATTACGTCAGTATAAGCCAGCTTCGACCGTGTCCGGTGTTTCCAGGTGAAGAAGTGCCTGGTGTGCCGCGCGGGCGTGGCGGCGCGCTCGCGCGTGGGCGAGTGCGTGGTGTGCTCGTCGGCGCCGGCCACGGTGGTGTTCCGGCCGTGCGGGGACGTGGCCGCGTGCGCCGCGTGCGCGCCGCTCATGCGCAAGTGCGTCGAGTGCCGCACGCCGCTGCAGCCGCCCGCCGCGCCCTCCGCGCCCAACAACGCCTCCAACGTCTCCAACGCTTCCAATGTCAACAAGCTGGATGGTGAGTTGTTGTCAAAAACCATTTAATCACAAGCTTATATACGTCCCCACTGCTGGGGCACGGGCCTACCCTAAATAGGGCGACGAGGCCCCAGTCAGCCACGCTAACCGAGTGCGGATTGGTTATACAACCTATGAATTTCCTCGTAGATGAGCAATTTCCTCACGATGTTCTCCTTCACCTCTCGCATGGCAAGCGACGACCTTAACCACTCGGCCATCGATGCTCTGTTTGCCAACCGACTTCGATGATTACCTGAACTACTTAGCCTTATCGTCATCGCCGGAGACTCTCATTTCTAATTTCATTCACACTTGCAAAGTACAACAAAGTGTATGTTGCCCGAAAGAACGACTGATGAACATTTTAACTTTAATTTTTTCTTAACATTTCTGCATCTACAATACCTAAACAATTAATACATTTACAATTTTACATTCACCTCGTCCAGGATTACCAGGCATCGTGACGAAATCGATATAAAAATTTTGGCCAATAACTACTTTCGTGAACGTTCCAGTGTCAGCGGAGAACACCAGCAACCTGGTACAGGTGCAGTTCAACAAGGGCCAGCCGGCGGCGCCGCAGGTCGCGCACCTCCTGCTCAACAACGGCGCGCGGCCCCCCCCCCCCGCCCCCGCCCCCGCCCCCGCGCCCCCGCGCCCGGCCCCCCGCGCCGCCCGCGCTGCCCCCGCCCGCCGACGTGCAGAAGCTGCAGCAGCAGCTGCAGGACATCAAGGAACAGGTACGAGATCCTTCTACGACGGTCGATGTCTTGAACCCGTTATTCCCTCAGTAAGATGATTCTATCTTGGTAGTAAAATAGATGTGTGCTATTTTTATTCAATTTTTTTTATTCAAATCAATAAATACCGGTTTTTCGAAAGGGATAAACGAAACTCGAAAGCACGCTGAAACCTCTTCATTACTAAGGGGGTAGAGCTTTTTTAGCTTTAATCATCAGTTTCATGCGGCACTGTACCTGATTGTATTGTAAAAATTCATTTGATGATTCTATCGATTTAGTATGGGAATAAAGTGTGTCGAATCTAATAATTACTACATATTTGGCATGTTTATAAATAATAAATATTACACAACATCACATACATTGATCTGATCCCGTGGTAAGTAACTTAAGCACTTGTGTTACAAGTATTAGAATCAACAGTGGGCATACAAATAAACTTAAATATATTTAATAATACACCTAGACACGGAACAAACACCGATGTTCGTCACACAAATATTTGTCCCCTGTGGTTTATTTTGTTACACCCGATCAAAACCTTCATTTTAAGTAGATGTAACACTTAAACATCAAAAGTCTCACAAAAAATGGTCTCACTCGACAGACGATGTGCCCGATCTGCCTGGACCGCCTCAAGAACATGATCTTCCTGTGCGGGCACGGCATGTGCCAGATGTGCGGCGACCGCATCACCGTGTGCCCCATCTGCCGCAAGCAGGTTGAGAAGCGCATCCTGCTCTACTAGCCGGGACCCCGGAGACCCCTTTGGGACCTCGGCGACCCTTTCGGGACCCCGAGCGCCTCGACAACGCCTGTATGTATTTCATGTGTAATTCCCATGTGTATGAAACAAAAAATATCTTTTTTTGTCCAATGATGAATTTCATAGGATGGTAACTAACGGACCGTACGCGGCCGTAGCTAGAAGAATAGGGGTTGAAAAGCATAAGTCGGACATGCCAGATAAAGATATGTATCTTATGTCGGGATCTGTACGGGGACATAGCTGGAGAAAGCATAAGGTCATACCAGATATATAACTGTATCTTTAGTAGAGACCTTACAGGGCAAAGCTAGGGGCAACATTGGGGCATAAATTGTTCTTGCCTGAAATACCGTCGATTAAATATTCAGTCAATTTAAATTATAATATCGACGGTAGCGACATTACTATGTGCCTTCTACCTAACTACGGCCTAAGTACCTACTTGAACCTAGCTCTTGCTTACAATCCTCGACACTGGAAGATTGGTTCAAGTTGACATAAAAGTAAGTTTTGTGTTCTGGTAATATATTTACTGATATATTTCAATGTCATTCATATTTAATGGTACATGCTACACCGTTATAAATTGTAAAGGTGTTGAATTCCAAAGTTGGTTCTTAATACAGCCTTTTAAAGTACCTAATAGCGGTAATTAGATCTTGTGACTGATTAGAAAAATACTTCTTTAAGAATGGAACTGAAAGTAACTAAGTCTGTAAAGTTTACATTTTAAATCAAAATTGAATCAACACATTTTGAAAATGCTGTTGGAAAAGTGAATGGTTTCATAAACTTACGCTATGCTCTTGATTTCCACAATAAACGATAGCTGAGCGGCAGTGGTAAATATCTTAACTAATTGAATACACACTTTAAATATACCCAATTAATAGGCGCCCTGTAATACTCTCAAATACTATCTATCGTCTCAATCTACTGATAATTATGCCGGTGGCATTTCGTACAATATTGTGCCAATCAAAGTCTTTTACTCGTGTTAAAAAGTTTGCTTGATATGTGTTATAATGTTATTATGAAATGTGTTTATTCGCTATATTATTATATTACAATGAATTTCATATTTTTAAGTTTAAATACGTCATTTATAAAGTTTGTATGTTAAATGTATTGTATGTAATTGTTCAATGTTTTACGGTTAAGTCAGCCTCAAAAATATAATGTAATTTCACATTTGGCAGCAGTGTACTTTCTTAGCTTATAACTTGTGTAAGAGCTTATTAAACACAGCATCGACCACGATCCGGCATATTGAAAGTGTATTTAGGCTCTAAGTTTTTACAAACATGTGTTGCTAATCGAATTTAGCTATATAGTTATGTTTTGGTATGTTTATGTTAAAGGTTACTTTTACACATTTTAGAGGCATATATATGCATCTAAGGCAAATACAATACCTTACCATTATGGGCTATATCATGAACATATTATAGCATCTTAAAAATCTATGAATGAAGTTGTTCCATAGCGGCGTGTGTATAAACGCCGCAGATAATCCAAAAAATGACCAGTTTAAAGAATAATTAATTTGTTATTTAAGATTGTGTAGTGAAAATGTTGTACCGCTAGGAAGACGTATCCTAGCTATTTTTACGTCTTGTTATTTATTTATCACCGCCTTGTTATAATTTGATTGCATTTACACAAAACATTTTCTTAATTATTTAGGTATTATGTGAGATTCGTGATTAGGTCCTTATAATCTAGTTAATTAAATGTAGCTAAATGTTTTAAATACTATTAATTTATTATTAATGTTAAAATAAACAATAATCTTTTATATCCACTGTCACATTTTTCATTTCATAAACGATGTTTCACAATAGGTATATTCTGTGTTAACCACCAACCTTTAAAAACACTTAAGTAATTATCCCGAATAATTGGAGATGAGGTTATCTTCGATAGCATCTTTGGCTTGGTCGGAGCACTCGGGCGCCGCGGCGGGCGCCTCGGCCTCGTCCGAGGCGGTCACACGGTCGCGCAGGATGTCGTAGGTGAGGTCTTGGATGCGGAACGAAAGGTGGAAGTCCTTGGCGAGCTCGCTCTCATCGCATCGCTGGCAGTCTTTCATATACAGCCCGGACTGACCGTCTAGCTCAGGAGAGGTGGCACAGTATATCGGAGTGCTGGCGGCCTGACTCTGCGATTAATTAAAACTAAACAGTCTACTATAACCATAAGCTACGACTACACTTTCGCGTGGGCTTAGTGTATCGGATACCGCATAACCTAAGAGCCTTGATTGCCTAGTCTCGGACGTAGACAATACTAAATCAGTGCCTAAAACGTCTGATTATAGTGTAGGTATAGGTATTCACCACGGATAAGCACCACTAAATAAAATTCATATTAGTATACCTAACTGACAGTGTACATCTCGATCTTTACATAAATCTGTTGCCCCTTGAATTTATTTACCTATCTGTAAATTGGTACATCATAAAAAAATCCTAGTTTAATAGTAACAGTTATCAACTTACAATGGTTTTAGTAAAAGGCTGCATGCAGGTATAGAGGGCCTCGAACACCCACCAATTGCGACACAGTTTTGTCTTAACGAATGAGCCGGGGTGCGCGCAGAACACTTGCTTGCCGGAGTTGAGCCAGCGGTAGCCCAGGTAGTGCATCGCCAGGATGCCGCACAGCTTCGACACGTTGTACGCCCGAATCGACGTGTACTCGGCCTTCGGAAGCGACAGTTGCTCCACGCTCGGTATCATTATTTTGTTCATCGGCCATTTAATATTCCTGAAACGGAAATTTCATTAGTAGGTAGGAAGGTATTTACCTAACTTATGCATATACCTAACATAAGTTAGGTATATGAATCGATTCCAGCCAGGCAGACATCGATTAGATAGGTAGTAGAGGCTTTTTTAAATTTATAAATAACTAGCAGTGGCCGCGACTTCGTCCGCGTGGACAACCCTTATCACTCAGGAAATGAAAAATAGATGTTGGCCGATTCTCAGACTCAATATACTCACAAAACACTGTAGGTAAGTACATATATTTATAGGACTCTACTTTACGTTCTTACCTGAAATTAAAAGGTCAGGCCTTTTAAATTTATGTTCTATTTTTTATTTAGTTTATTTTTTTTTTATTTATTTATTTAAGGACAGCCAACAAAACATTCACTTATAGAAAACATGATTTACACGTTTAGTTTTATGACAATGCTAAAGTGATGCCTTAATTATAGGCTGCCACGCATGCACAAAATGGAAATGAAAAAGAAAAAACAACTTCATGCTATGCTAATCTGTGGCAGCTGCAGTATTCTAAAGATACATAAACGCAAAACTTACCTGTGAGATTCCGACGATGTAAATACAATTCTCGCATTTGGTGAAAGCATCTTTTCTATGTTCAGTAATAAATAATATTGACTCAGGTAGTTAACTTGGAATGTGGTCTCCAGTCCATCATCGGTCAGGGTCCATGGTAAGCCAAAAACGCCAGCATTTAATATTACAATATCGATCTTCCTGGCAAATTAAATAAAAAATGTTTAAGCAACTGAGTTGCAGCAGCAAGTCAGAATAAAATATTTAAGTAGGTAGGTATGTCGGGGATTTGATAGAAATTTAAATATAGGAAGATGTTATTTTATGAGTCCACGGGTAGTAATCGAGATAACATCGTGTGTGGATATGCTTTGTTATGGAAATATCACCCCTAAATAAATAAGGCGTCCGACCGATTTCGGCCATGGCGGCCGATCTCAATTGAGATCAGCCAAGTGCGCAGGACATATTATAGTGCACAAGTGTACGCGCAAACACAAGTGCACTCTCTATTCCCTTACTCTCATAATTCGGTGAGACGGCAATCCGACATGACCGATGAGAGATCGGGCGCAGGACCACCGGCTTAACGTGCTTACCGAGGCACGGGCGTTCAACCGCCAACTTCCTAACTCCGGGCTGAGTAATTTCATTACAGAAAAACTCACACAAATTTTGCCCGACCCCGGACTCGAACCGGGGACCTCTCGGTCCTAACGCAGCACTTGCTACCAATAGACCAACGAGGCAGTTAAATATCTATAAATAAAAGTTAAATATCACCCCTATATTTCTTCTCTATGGGACAAACATGGTCGTATAGGTCATGGTCTTACTTATCAAGTTTCATAATTTCATCCGACGTATTCCTCACGGATTTGAGCGAGGCGAGATTGGTCTCGTAATACGATAGGAGGTGTGGTTTATCGCAGACTTTCCTGACGACGCCGGCGGCGGCGTAGGTGTTGCGGCAGGCCATGAGCACGGCGGCGCCGCGCGCGGTCAGCACGCGCGTCAGCTCCAGTCCCAGCCCGCTGTTGGCGCCCGTCACGAAGCACGTCTTGCCCGACAGGTCCAGACCCTTCGTCACCTGGGCGGGAAGGGATCGGTTTACTTTACCCCACCAAGCCGACCCACAAAAGGAAAAAAGCTTGCTTCCAGTGGGGCGACTCCGTGGGGAAACTGAAGGGGATGCCTATTGCATTCAGTAGACTGGCGGAAGCGGTGACTCTGTCGCAATTGGTATCTACTGCCACTGTCGTAGATTCCATTCCCACAAATATTTGTGTGATGAACATTGGTGATCAATATCATCCCCACCAAGGAGAACAATCAGGCCTTAGTCAACCACGCTGGCCAAGTGCGGGTTGGTGAACTTCACAATCTTATAATTTATTATACATAGGTATAGGTGTGCAGATTTCCTCAAGATGTTTTCCTTCACCGTGATAGTCGAAAACACGAACATGATTTTATAAATTTTAAAAACGTGTTGGTTCTTGGCGGAGTTTAACCTGGCTAGCTACCTTGCATATAAAGCAACTGCGTTAACCACTCGACCCGACGCTCTGGAAGTCTAGATAGATGAATATATCTGTTTAATTCATCAAATTTTCATGTACATTACATTATTTAGAGTTATATTTGGTTCATTCCCACTAGTTCTACTATGCAGTTCTACTCCAGTACATTTAGTTCCACAAAATGTATGGCAGTGAAACTGCGTAGTAGGACTAGTGGGAAAGTACCTTATATATTTATACACATATAAAGCTAGGTATTCTGAAAACAGTAGGTTAGTAGGTACCTCGTCCGCTGTTGGGCCATGTATTCTCAGGAAATCAAAATTTTTATCTGCTATATTTGCACAACCGTCCATCACATTTTTAGCGATGGGAAGAATAGTGAAAAATCGTTTTCCTAATCGAGTGACTCTCGGAACCCTGAAACATTGGCGACTTATAGAATTAAATAAGTACAACAACCACCTACTTAGACAACGTAAATAATCTTTAGGTGGCGTAATATTAATATCAGATATAACTTTACTAACAAAATATAGGTAAGTATTTTAAATTAAGCAGCAAGAAAGTTTAAAAGTTCATTACCGTTGAGGGTGTGGAAGTAGCGAAACTAGCATTATTTATTGAATATTTAGTGAAGATATTAAGTGTAAGATATTATGTAATCCGTCGGATTTGTGTGTAACATAGAACATACGTAACTTAATTTATGTCAATACTAAAATAGGCAACGAAAATAGTAATAAAGAGACCCCCGTAAGCAACATGAACTGACACAGAAAACTTGCTGAAAACCGTTGACAGTTGAAACGTAATAAACAAATTTAAAATTAAAAATGAAAACAAAGAGGCTCGTAGGTCATGAGGTTAATACTCATATAAATGTGGTTGATACTTAGGTATGAATTACAAAAATAAGCAATAGTTACTTCATGTAGGTATTTAAGTGATAAGTAGCATAAATTACGTATTGCTGAAGTAATTTTCAACTTTCCTCGTTTTGCAGGACTCACTTATCATTATAATAGTCTTAGGAGCGGTCAATAATTTGGGTCTATACACATTTTTTATGTCCAGATTGAGATCCTATTACTGCAAAATACTCGTACCTACCTATATTTATAGTGTGTATAAGTACCTATGTGTGATACGCCGCGCGCTCTGATTTAATTCCGAACTAGAAGAGTGCAACTCGTAGTAGCAATCATTATCATTATTTTTTATATATGTCACCGTAAAATTGTAAATAACGCTAGATTGCAATCTATCTCGCGAGATTGTGAACTGTCGACAAATTGTGAACCATAACATACAGCTTACAATTTAACGTGTTATTATTCGTCAGATTACAATCTATCGAAGTGAAACTGTTAAATTATACATACATACATACATAAAATCACGCCTTTTTCCCAGAGGGGTAGGCAGAGATCACTTCCAGCGATCCACTTTTCTCCTCTGTGGGAAACGTGACGTGACGGGTTGTGGACCACGTCGCCGCCATTCTGCCTTGTGCATTGTTTTAACATGGCCATTACGCTCCCACGAGTAGCAAAGATATATGACGGGGGAAGGAAAAGGGGAGGAAGGATACTATCGCCTCGGATGATTTGGACTGAGTCGATAGTAGCTCGAGGAGCCGGGGTCGCTTGCCCGTATACCGTTCACCAACCACCGGACAGATCAAAGAGAATATAATCACTACGTTTTGGACAGATAGTTGTGACTGGTATCACCTGACTTACGTGTTAAATTGTCAACTGTCCTGATTGGTCGGCTTTACAGTTGCCCGTTCTATGTCCATAAAGTTATAGTCTTTTTCAGCTAAGATGATCCCTGTGACACTTCATTGTGTTCTGAATCACGCATTTTACGTTTGACAAACGAAAATAATTTTATTGCACACTTTTTTTATTTCATTGCGGCATCATTAGGAAAAATATCAATATAAATAATTTTACACTTTTAAAAGAGAATCAGTATCGTTTAATGTAATGTAAAAAATACCTATGCAGTTCGTATACGTAGAACGGAACGTAGTAAGAGCATAGAGCTGGGACTAACATAATCGGGTGCAATATTGCGATCACTTCACCATCGCTTCAGTCACTCGTAAAAATTGGACGAAAGTAGTCGAAAAAAACAAAAAGTACCATATAAAATTTTATTGTTTGTATACAATTTTTTCTTACATGTGTTGTCAATTTATTGATTACCTACTAAATAATAAATAAGTACTAATTTATTATATATATTTGACTAACACTTGTATTTGATTCCTAACTCTATGGACGCAGAACGGTCTACTGCACGGCCGACCAATCAGGGATAGCCGTCCGAAGCACGTAGACGTAGTGATTATATTCTCTTTGGTCCGAAGGCTGTTTGTTTTATTACTAACTCTATGTACATAGAACGGGCAACTGTAAAGCCGACCAATCAGGGACAGCCTTCGGACAGTTGTCAATTTAACAGGGTCACTTTGATTGATTGCAATCGGACGAAAAATAATACGTTAAATGATGATGATGTTACAGGCTTACAGTTTTTCGACATTCCGAAATCTTGCGAGATAAAGCACAATCTAGCGTAATTTACAATTTTACGGTGACATATGCATAGCTTGAAAATTATGAAAAATTGTACTTCTCAAAAGGAACATAAAATTCGTGTAAATTATTATGCCTAAATCCGAATTCAGAACGAAGCGAAACAAAATGTCAATGTCACTCAACCAACGGAGGAGAGACAAACGTCAAAGCAACCACCAGTAATTTACGTTCGCGTTATAAACAAATACAATTTTCATCGCCTAGATTTTTCTTTATCTTATAGTTTCCAATCAAATCGCCCTTTTGCATTTTCATTCATTTATGTAATAAACTTCTAATAATGGATAAAAAGAAACGTCAATATTCATCATCGGATTCCGATAACGCAGAAGAGAGTCGTAAAAAAGATTTGAAAGAACGAGATGAATTTGCCAAGCGATTAAAAAAACGAGATGAAGAAAGAGTTAAAAAAGTTGCTGACGCTTCAAGTAAAAGATCTTACGAAGAAGCAGCTAAACGACTAAAGCTGGAAGCTGAAGATAGAGATAAATTACTACCCAAATTGCGTGTACAATCACGCAGG
Source organism: Maruca vitrata (assembly GCA_039566165.1). Taxonomy (NCBI): domain Eukaryota; kingdom Metazoa; phylum Arthropoda; class Insecta; order Lepidoptera; family Crambidae; genus Maruca; species Maruca vitrata. Next base: position 11,172,690 of record CM076916.1, on the reverse strand, counting down.
AAATATTTAGAAAAACGCAAGGATGACAAAGTCATCGAGTTAGAAGCCGATATCGCTGATGATGAATACTTATTTGAAGAGAGCACGTAAGTACCAGTAAATTTGCTCGAGGTTGTCAGGCGTCTGGTTAAAGAGGAAGCCAGAAACAGTTAGGCTGTTGGTTTTTACAAACGAATTTTCTTTATTCACCAATTCATACTATGATGCAAAATCCTCAATAAGTTTTATTGTGCAGTCTATTTACCCAAAAGTCCAAAGACCAGGCAATGCTATACTCGGATTTGTAATTCAAGATCAAAAAAACTACGACAGATACGTCACTGTCAAAAGTGGTAAAGTCACTTATGTCACTCTCAAGTGATGATTTCAGGTTTCGACAACCTTTTTGTAATATAATTCTTTATTTCATTTAATGCCAACATCACTTATTGATAATTAAGGCGTAAAAAATAATAATTTCTTAAAGTAAAATGGTTCATATTATATCTAATAATGAAATGCATTAATTAGATATAAATTATACGTTCTCAAAATTGTATTGAGCCTGACTATTACTTACGTATTATAACTTCTAGTAAAAAACTTATAAATAACTCATGTCTAACTAATTTTAAGAAGACATAATTTTGAGCAATAGTGGAGGAGTCGGGAAGATAAATAAAATATTTTCTTTGTTACGGATTTAAACAACAAAAACTTAACACAAAACATAAACTTAAAACAAATAAAAATCACCACGGAGCAAAAACATTCGAACACTCGGAACAGTTACGCATTATTTCCCGATTAGTTATGATGTGTAATATATTAATTGCGTCCGAGTTTGTTCTTAACTTAGCTTGTAGTTTATTGCACCAAATGTTATGAATCCCTGAAGTGTTACAAGTACAATACCATGTTTGTTACCAAAAATTACCGATGTTTAAGTTTTTTTTAAGTAGTCTTGCATTTATGGAAATATAAATAACTGGAATTACTGATGAAAATCATAGGATTAATATGACCAATAAATTTGTTGTATATGGTTGTTTTTTGCAAAAAACTGAATTTACTATTGTAAAAATATTTTATTGCAGTGGCAACCTTGTAGTAGTTTTTTTGATCTTGAATTACAAATCCGAGTATAGGTGCAGTAATAACAACACCTATTGTATGTGTTTTCGATTTGCTTAGCATAGGACATTTATATGCATCATTATATTTGTGTAATTTGTTGAAATACATGTCTAAACTAAATGAGCAAATGCACTGTGGAGAAGGTTGTCTTTTATTCTCCTTTTTATAGATATAAATCAATATATGTATAGTGTCATTAAATTAACCATATTTATTTAGTTTGACAGAAAGAGAGAAAAGGGAACGCGAACACAAGAAAACTATATTACAACTTGCTAGAGAACATGAAAAAGCTAGAGAACTAGAAAATGTTCAAAGGTATCATATGCCACAGGATTTGGGCAAGGGGGAAAAAGGTATGTTCATAGATTTATTTTTTATTGATAAACTATAATATATGCAGTCAGTATCAAAGTTCGGTCATAAATAAAAAATAATGATAACAACAAAAATACTTAACAGATTTTTATCATCATATATCATATATCAATTCACAGTACATTTAATAAGAATCAGAAAAGCCTTAAATTATTTAAAATATCCTTGTTTCTTCAAGTACACTTTTGCACTGATGAAAATGGGGTCAAATCCTTTTTCACAAAAATGAATATCAGTTGACCTGTAATAATTTATAGTAAAATATTCAAAAATAGAATGGGATATTCTCCTTCGCTTCTCGCTCTCGCTTGAATCCCTCTATAAAAAAAATAACAAATCAAAATCTGTTGCGTTGTTTTAAAGATTTAAACATAAATACTAATATAGGGACAGAGATAGCCACTTTGTTTTATAAAGTATGTAGTGAAGTAAAATTCTTCATTATTTAATAAGATATAATATGTTACATTTAAATATTAGTCTTTTCAAGTCAATTAAGATTCAGAAAAGTATTTAACAAAATTATTAATTTGATTACCTAAGAGCAAAACAACTAAATTTCAAAAATCATACTCATATTATATTTTCACTTTATAAGGGGAGCAAAAATTGATGGAAAATATCAACATAATCAGTATGTTTTGTTTAGTGTAAAAGTGTAATAGTTTTAATTCCAATGTTTAATTTAAAATGTATTATTATTTTAATTATAGGAGAATATGTTGAGGTGGATGAAAATGAAAAATTACCACATTCAGAACAACGGAAATGGGAACAAGAACAAATCAAATCAGCATTCTTTAAATTTGGTGCCAAAGATGCTAAAGGACAAGAAGAATATGAGTTACTATTGGATGAACAAATTGATTTTATACAAGCTCTTCAAATGGAGGGTACAAAAGAGAAAAAAGAAGAAAAAGAAAAATCTGAATATCAAAAATTACGAATGACTATTGAGGAGACGAAAAAATCTTTGCCAGTTTTCCCATTTAAAGAATCCTTGATTGAATCTATAAAAAAATACCAAATCTTAATTGTAGAAGGAGAGACAGGCTCTGGAAAAACTACACAAATACCTCAGTACCTACATGAAGCTGGATTTACTGATGATGGAAAGAAAATTGGATGTACACAACCTCGAAGAGTAGCAGCAATGTCAGTTGCTGCTAGAGTTGCCCAAGAAATGAATGTCAAACTCGGAAATGAAGTTGGGTACAGCATAAGATTTGAGGATTGTACATCAGACAGGACAGTTATCAAGTATATGACTGATGGAACTCTTCATCGAGAATTTTTGTCTGAACCAGACTTGGCATCCTACAGTGTAATGATTATAGATGAAGCTCATGAGAGGACATTGCATACAGACATCCTTTTTGGACTGGTTAAAGATATAACTAGGTTCAGGCCTGATCTAAAACTTTTGATATCCAGTGCTACATTAGATGCTGAAAAGTTCTCGAACTTTTTTGATGATGCACCCATATTCCGTATTCCTGGCAGAAGGTTTCCTGTGGATATTTATTATACTAAAGCACCAGAAGCAGATTATGTTGATGCTTGTGTAGTCTCAGTATTGCAAATTCATGCAACTCAACCACTTGGTGACATATTAGTGTTCCTAACTGGACAAGAGGAAATCGAAACTTGTGTTGAAATGTTACAAGAAAGAACAAAACGAATAGGAAAAAAATTAAGAGAACTTGTTATATTACCTGTGTATGCCAATCTTCCTAGTGATATGCAAGCAAAGATATTTGAACCTACTCCAGAAGGTGCTCGCAAGGTTGTTTTGGCCACCAACATAGCAGAAACATCTCTTACAATTGACAACATAATTTATGTCATAGATCCAGGATTTGCCAAGCAAAATAATTTCAATTCAAAAACAGGAATGGAAAGTTTAATGGTGGTACCTATTTCCAAAGCTTCGGCTAATCAGAGGGCAGGCAGAGCAGGAAGAGTAGCTCCTGGAAAATGTTTTAGACTGTACACTGCTTGGGCCTACAAATATGAATTAGAAGATAACACAGTTCCAGAGATACAGAGAATTAATTTAGGAAATGCTGTTCTCACTTTAAAAGCTTTGGGTATTAATGACCTTATACATTTTGACTTTCTGGATCCACCACCACATGAAACATTAGTATTGGCATTGGAACAATTATATGCCCTTGGGGCTTTGAATCATCATGGGGAGCTGACAAAAGCAGGAAGAAGGATGGCAGAATTTCCAACAGATCCAATGCTGGCTAAGATGATTTTGGCAAGTGAAAAGTAAGTTAACACCATACATCATCATCATCAGCCCATATATTTCCCCACTGCTTATATCCTGCTCGGGCCTACCCTAAACTTGGGCAATCAGGCCTTGCCATGTTGGCCAAGTGCTGGTTGGTCAATGACAACCTTAGAATTTCTTCATAGATTTTACCAATAAAGCGTCGAATAATATGCATTTCAAATTTGACAACACAGTGGTACATGGCAGGGCTTGAACTAGCAACCTCTTGCATGGCAAGCAACAACCTTAACCACTCGGCAATTGACGCTTTTTTATAGCTTATTTTATTATTCTCTAATTATGGAACTTAATGAAAAAAATAAATCATTGCATGTTAATATAGTTAAAACAAATTCTTTTGTTTCATGTCAAATAATAAATTCATAAATATTCATTTTCAGATATAAATGCTCAGAAGAAATTGTTACAATTGCTGCTATGTTATCTGTAAATAGCTCAGTATTTTACAGACCAAAGGATAAAATAATACATGCCGACACTGCCAGAAAGAACTTTTTCCATCAGCATGGTGACCACTTAACACTAATGAATGTGTATAATCAGTGGGTTGAATCAGACTTTTCTGTACAATGGTGTTATGAAAATTTTATTCAATATAGATCAATGAAAAGGGCTCGTGATGTACGTGAACAATTGGCAGGCCTTATGGAGAGAGTCGAAATAGATATGGTATCCAGTATTGCTGAAGATGTCAATATACGGAAAGCTATAACTGCAGGGTACTTTTACCATATTGCAAAATTCTCCAAAGGTGGACATTACAAAACTGTTAAACACAATCAAGTTAGTATTATGTCTTATTAAAGTTAATAGTTGAAAATTATATTTCAGAAGTATTTTACTAAAAACATTGTCATCACAGAAGATACTTTAAATGTCTAAACTAAATCTGCAACTTATTATCTTCCAATTTACATTATAATAATAATCATTGTTTCAGACTGTGATGATTCATCCTAATAGTGCATTATTTGAAGAGTTACCTCGTTGGGTAATTTACCATGAACTTGTATTTACATCAAAAGAGTTTATGAGACAAGTTACTGAGATAGAAAGTAAATGGCTGTTAGAAGTGGCCCCACATTACTACAAATCAAAAGAGTTAGAGGACTCCACTAATAAAAAAATGCCTAAAACCATTGGAAAGTCAGCAAATAATTAATACATAAAATATTGATTAAAATTTTTTATTAAGCATGTTTTATTTACAAAGTATTTTAGCAATAAATAACAAAATACAATCTATGAATGTCTAAAACTAAGGATACAATTTTCACATAACAGCATGTTGAATACTAGCAGTACCTTGACAGGTATACCTGAGGCTAGTAGCCATGTGAAAACATTTAAATAACTCTTGTAATTGCTTTGCATTTATATTTCATCAGTACACCATGTTAAAAGTCAGAAACTCTGCCTTTCCTCTCCCAATCTCCATATCTAGTTGGTTCTGGTCCTCTAGGGCCACCCACTTCTCCAGTGTGGGGATTGGTGTTGTTTGGCCAGGATGGCAATGGATCTTCTTTTTGTGCTGGGTGCATAAGAGGCTGCTCTCCAAGATCATCGATAGGTGTGGTTTCTCTCAATTTCTTCCTGAATTCAGCCATTCTTTTTGATTCTCCTTGCTGAGGCTCATCAGTATTTGACCCCACATCTACCGTTGACTTATTGGAATATTTCAATGTTGATACCAAACCATTTCTCTCTAAAAATAAATGCAAATCAAATTATTTCAAATATTGAAGCACAACAGGCTTAAATTGTAATCTAATTCCAATCATTGTTACCTGTAAAATACACATTTTTTAAAATACTCTTTACAACAACCCTAGGTCTTAGAATCGCTTCCATAGTTAGAAATAGGAAAAGGAAGTACAATTAATCTAAAAACAATAGATGATTTTGTGAAGAGGAAAATAAACAAGCAATATCAACTGGTCGATTGACAGTGACAGACAACAGGAAGGAATTGACAATTGACCTTTTTTTTATAATTTTTTGTCCTAGCACCAAAGACAATTTAATTTTTAAAAGGTGTAATCATTATTTCAGGTTCTATTCGTTTATACAATGAAATATCATTGTACAAAGGGCGCGTTTATTAACATAAACAAGAGGCAGATATGTTACGCGCTTTGTGCCACACAAAGGTGCGCAATTCGGGCACCTTGTGTTTTGATATACAACTATTTAATTTGCGTACTTTTACGAATATTTTGTTTCATAATTAGTCAATAAGGTGTGAAAAATTGCAGGGCACTGATTTAAAACGCTCGACATCTCCTCATCACATATCCACCACAACACTCGTTGAATTTAGTTCAATGAGATGTTAATTTAAGGATAAAAACATTTTTTTTTTTGTGACAGCCATGCACGGGCCGTGGTTCAGCCAGGGGACATTCCTAACATTTAAAACAACTAGAGTCACGCACATAGTAGTCTATGGATATATCATATGATCAATTTTACCTACTTCCTTCTGTCTTTGGACGACGAAGCGATAGGCTTTCGTCATTTTATTGAATTATTTTCATAATTTAGCCTAGGAAAGTGCAAAAGACCCTGTGTGGTTCACTCAAAATGAAGGGCTGTTTATTCAACATCGACGCAGGCTACCTAGAGGGATTGTGTCGCGGATTTAAGTGTGGCATCCTGAAACAATCAGATTATTTGAACTTGGTACAGTGTGAGACATTGGAAGGTACGCCCTTAAATTATTATACTATATTCACATTAATAGTCAAATTACATAAACACTGACATAAAAACTTCGACGAGTAATCCTGTTGTAAGCTGCTAAAATAGATTTTATTAGTACATACTGCTACCCTTAGTAAATTATGGGATTTGTATTGTATTGATCTCCTAGCTAGATTGTGGTGAGTAAATGCACCTTTACAACTAACGCTTTTTTTTTCAGATTTAAAACTTCACCTGCAAGGAACTGATTATGGCACTTTCCTTGCCAATGAACCAAGCCCACTTTCAGTATCAACAATTGATGACAAACTCCGTGAAAAACTTGTCATTGAATTCCAACATCTGCGGAACCACTCTGTTGAGCCTCTGTCTACATTCCTGGACTTCATTACATACAGCTACATGATTGACAACATTATCTTGTTGATTACTGGCACCTTGCATCAACGCCCCATTTCGGAGCTTATCCCAAAATGCCACCCATTGGGTTCCTTTGAGCAGATGGAAGCAATTCATGTGGCTGCTACCCCGGCAGAACTTTACAATGCTGTTTTGGTGGACACTCCACTGGCTCCATTCTTTGTTGACTGCATCAGCGAGCAAGACTTGGACGAGATGAACATTGAAATCATTCGTAACACTCTTTACAAGGCTTACCTGGAAGCTTTTTATGATTTCTGCAAGCAGATTGGTGGAACAACTGCTGATGTCATGTGTGAAATTCTGGCTGTAAGTATTTGTAATATTGCTTTATTATATCTGTATTTTTATTTTGTTTTGTAATGTTTAATTGTTATTTTTGTAAATTTTAGTTTGAGGCTGACCGTCGTGCCATCATCATTACTATCAATTCCTTTGGTACAGAACTGTCCAAAGATGACCGTGCTAAACTGTATCCTCGCTGTGGAAAACTTAACCCCGATGGTCTAGCTGCCCTGGCCCGTGCTGATGACTATGAGCAGGTGAAGGCTGTGGCTGAATACTACGCAGAGTATTCTGCCCTTTTTGAAGGAGCTGGCAATAATGTTGGTGATAAAACTTTGGAAGACAAGTTCTTTGAACATGAGGTAAGTTTTTGATCACCAACAGATACACAACTTCTGGATTAGCCTTTAGTACTAATGAGAGTTTGAATAATTTACATCTTAACAACAAACTGTTCAATCAAATTGAATCAAAGATTTTGTGTGAATTAAAAGTAATATAAGTTATATTTAATTAAATGTATCATATACATTCCTTAATTTTTCATTTATTATGTAATTTTTTAAATTAGATCTACAACATGATGTACTGATATAACTCTTTCTTTTATTTCAGGTGAGCCTTAATGTGCATGCATTCCTGCAACAATTCCACTTTGGTGTGTTCTACTCTTACCTGAAATTGAAGGAACAAGAATGCAGGAACATTGTTTGGATAAGCGAATGTGTGGCGCAAAAACACCGTGCTAAAATCGATAATTACATTCCTATTTTCTAAATATATCAGATTCATATTGACATTATTGGATTGCTTCAATGTGGTTAATTAGCACAACTAAACTACTGTAGTCAAAGCAAAATGTACCTATTAAAAAATCAAGTATTATAAAATTTCTAGATTCTTGCTAATAAATGAGGATTGTTTGATTTTCTCAAAATATTAAGACATTATTTTCTACCTCATAAGTCCTGAGGTATAGACTATTGTACATACTATCATATTTACAAATGTTTGAAGAGTAATGATATTGTAGATTTGTTCTTTATTTTCGAGTTATATTCTACAGAATGTGAGATAAGCATGATAATCATTCTACCTAAATAAGATGTTGTTGACAAACATTTGTCTTCCTAGACATTTGAAATAATCTACATTCATTAGATGTATGTTGCACCACAGTAAGTAATTGAACATATTATTAATTATATAAATAATAAAATTAGTTAAACCCTATACTTATAATATTTATTGGTTAAACAGATTATTGTGTTAGATTCATGTTAAATAATAAAAATAAAGTATATGTTGAAAATATTATCTTTTATTAGTAAACTAATTTACACTGATTTTACTATGTCACCCTATTCAATCTTCGCTTTTGAAAGGTTCTTCATTCACATCAGTCTGCTTGCTGCGCAACTGTTCTTTTATAATATCTGTCTGAGGCCCATCATACAAACATAGGTTTTGCTTAGATATTTTGTTTAGAAGCAAAAAAGCATTTTCCTTCCAAAACTTATCCTTCAACATATCGTCATGAGTATCTACTATTACATTTTTGACTACATTGTCATCAGTAATACCCTTTCTCAATAATAAAGTTCCTCTCTTAAATATTTCAGGTTCATTATTATAATTTATATTAAATTCATTGAATAATATTTCATTTTTGTCTGTAGATACTGTACCACATAATCTCTTTTCAGCCTGCAACAACACAACTTATTAGCATATTACACATAACTCATTAAACACACATCAATTAGTAGATACATGGGAACTTTTACAGTTATAAAATCAAGGAGAGCTCTCATCTAATCAGGACCTATCCACTCCCCCACAAGTCCAATAATGATGATAAGGCTACTCCAAGCAATCATTGTAGTCAGTTAAGAAAAAAATAATGATGATTTACAATGTGCATTGTTCAAAAAAGCATTTTTGTAACACATTGGTTATTTAAATAAGAATTAAATTTTATGAAAGCTCAGCTCAATGTAAATTTAAAATTTGAAAACATACATTGAGCTTTAACCACATTAAAAAAAACAACAAATAAAAAAAAATAGCTAGCAATGCACATTACACCTTGATAGAATAAAGAAAGAATCCAAAATATTCCACAGCTGAATCTTCACTACTTTTCTCTCTGAATTATAAAAAAATGTTTGATTAGGTATCTAATATATAACATGTATATTCAAACCTGCATTGGAGTCAATTTCCCTTGTAATACAAGTGTCCAAAATGAAGTATTGTATAAGTTGTTTATATGTACATCAGCCTGTCTCCATTTCATGTAATCAATTAAGTTTTCTTCTGATGGATATAATATTACACGACCATCAAAAGTTGGTGGATATAATAACTTCTGGTCTCCAAAAAATTTACTCCAAAAATAAACATATGATGAGGAGAACTTGCTATTCACTGTAGTTAGCAATTTCGCTGCTCGCCTTTTGTATAATTTAGAATGTTTTTTCAGCACAAATGAATATTCATCACTTTGTCCAAAAGCCATTAACAAATCGCTAAAGTCTTTAAAAACAGAAAATGCAGCATAGTTCATAAGCTTCAAAGCTCTCAGGTCATTGGGTTTAGCAAAGTTGTGATCCTCTGAAAACTTATGAAAGCATTTTCCGTCCAACCTTATAACAATCCATGTGTTTGGCAAAAGTCTGTCTTCTGTTTCAAATGATTTTACATACTCGAAACTACTTTTAGCCATTTTACAAAGAGTAGGAATAAGGTTACTTTTGCTTGGTTTCAAAGAGCACGATGAAAACATTCGGTACTTTTACCTAGTAAAGTCTAAGTCCAATACAATGAACTCTTCATTCACAGAAAGCTGATAAAGTCTGAAAGTTCCATAAAAACAAGTAGGTACATAATACGTATGCAATAACAATTATATACTTTAAAATACTTTATGTTTGTTGTACAGAGTACCGACAGGTAGGTAAGTACCTGGCTGGCTGGTGTTAGCTGGTTAATTGGTGGCAGGGCTTAGTAACGTTACCATTTTCACATTATATATATCGTTAAATAACGCTACTTCTTTAAGATACTTTTTATACCGATAAAAAAATTAACGATAAGTCGGTAGCAAAACAATAATTTTACCGTTAATGTATAACGGTAATATGTATCAGAACGAAATTATAACGTTATCTCCTAAGTAACTTAACCATATTTTAACGTTAAAAGGTAACATTATTTATAACGTTACTTTCTCATCTCTGGCGCGGCGTTGCCGCTCCGCGCGTTTATGTACCTATCGTTTGATCGGGCGGCGGGCGGCGTTCGATAGCAGAGCGGCAACGCATGCAACTTTGCTTGCGCATAGGCACGCACTATACTCTTTTTCAGCTAAGATGATCCCTGTGACACTTCATTGTGTTCTGAATCACGCATTTTACGTTTGACAACCGAAAATAATTTTATTGCACACTTTTTCATTTTAATGCGGCGTCATTAGGAAAAATATTACGGTTTTTATCGTGGTTACCCCAGTAACCTACTCCAGGTGACACCTTTTCTACATGAAGAACACGTTCTTCTTATGGGAGCCCCTTTAAGTAATCGTTTTAGCTTTGGCGTTTTATTACATTTAAACTGCATATTATGGGTCTAAAAGGACGAAATAACCAATTATTAGAATTTGTGTTTGAAGCATAACTGAAAAAAAAAAATCATTTTTAAAAATATTACCGGTCCATCTAACTCTATTATGAACGTGAAGACCCATATTAACCAGATTTAATGTATTGAAACGCAAAAATCTTAAATCTTCTAAATACAGAAAACAACATAAAACAATTATTTAACTAGGCTCCCATTTATGAACAACGTGTTCTTCATATTATAAAAGGTGTCATCTGGAATAGGTTTACTGGGGTAACCACGTTAAAAACCGGCCAAGTGCGAGCAAATAAAAAAAAGCTTTCATAGAGAAAAGAAAAAGAGCCCACCTTAAGTGATAGTTTTATGTTGTATTTAGTACTAGCTGTGCCCGCGACTTCATTCGCGTGAGCTACAGGATTTTACATAAAAAAGTTTTTTCCTAAAAGTTCCCGTTCCCATTAAGCTTTAAGTTTATTAGGGTACCCGCATGACTTATTTCAACTATCTATTTTACGTGCCCAGTTTAGCTTTTTTCATACAAACTTTTTTCCCGCTTACTCCCGTTCCCGTGGGAATTTAGTAATATCGTGTTGTGAGTAAGCTTTACATTTATTAAGGTACCAGCATGCCAAATTTCAATCCTTCTATCTTACGCGGCTTAGATTTTTTCATAGAAAGTTTTCCCGATCACTCCTGTTTCCGTGGGAATTTTGCAATATCCTGTTACAAATAAGCTTAAAGTTTACTAATGTACCTGCATGCCAAATGCCGGTTTAGATTTATAATACAAAAAGATTTTTCCGATTATTCTCGTTCCCGTGAGAATTTCGGGACTTCCTCTTAGTGCACCTCTACGGTACCCAAGCTACTTCCCTTCAAAATTTCTGGATATAAAAGTTTTTTTCCCAGTTTCTCCTGTTCCCGTGGGAATATTGCAATATCGCGTTGCAAGTAAGCTGCTGGTATTTGGCATGCTGGTATCTTGATAATCGTAAGATTATCAAGATACCAGCATGCCAAATTTCAATCTTAAAAAAGTTTAGATTTTTTCATACAAAAGTTTATTTTCCGCTTACTCTTGTTCCCTTGGTAATTTTAAAATATCCTGTTACAACTAAGCTGGAAGTTTACTAATGTTCCTGCATGCTAAATTTCTAGCGTCTTACTCAAGCTGCTTAGATTTTTCATACAAAAGGATTTTCCCGATTATTCCCGTTCCCGTGAGAATTTCGGGAATTCCTTTCATAGTGCACATTTACGGTACCTAAGCTACGTCATTTTCAAAATTCATTACTTACAAAAATAAATTCCCAGTCACTCCTGTTCCCATGGGAAGTTCGCAATATCGCGTTGCAAGTAATCTTTACGTTTATTAGGGTATCAGTATGCCAAATTTCAATCATCTATCTTACGCGGCTTAGATTTATTCATATAAAAGTTTTTTATCACTTTCTCCTGTTCCCGTGGGAATTTTACAATATCCTGTTACAACTAAGCTTAATTTTTACTAATGTACCTGCAAGCCAAACTTCAAGCGTCTTGCTCAAGCGGTTTAATTTTATATACAAAAGGATTTTCCCGATTATTCCCGTTCCCGTGAGTATTTCGGGAATTCCTTTCTTAGTGCACCTCTACGGTACCTAAGCTACGTCCCATCTAAATTTCAAGTGCCTACGTTTAGCCGTTAAGGCTGTGCGTCGATATGTCAGTCAGTGAGTCAGTCAGTCAGTCAGTTTCTACATACATACATAAAATCACGCCTTTTTCCTAGAGGGGTAGGCAGAGATCACTTCCAGCGATCCACTTTTCACCTCTGCGGGAAACGTGACATGACGGGTTGTGGACCACGTCGCCGTCATTCTGCCTTGTGCATTGTTTTAACAAGGTCATTGCGTTCCCACAAGTAGCAAGAATATATGATGGGGGAAGGAAAAGGGGAGGAAGGATACTATCGCCTCGGATGATTTGGACTGAGTCGATAGTAGCTCGAGGAGCCGGGGTCGCTTACCCGTATGCCGTTCACCAACCACCGGATAGATAGTTGTGACTGGTATCCCCTGACTAGTCAGTTTCTCCTTTTATATATTTAGATTAGATGTTATAGCTGGAGAGCTAGTGAACCCTGGAAGTAACGGTCTCGCTGTAAGGTTAAAAATTTAAGTATACAGGATAACGTTTATTTTTCCTCATGAACTGTGCGTTTTCTAATTATTGACCTGTCATATACTTCTGCTTATTGTAATCGCCTGTAAAAAAAATTTAAGATGTACAATATAAACTGTATCCTATTGTTGCGGGAACGGGGTACGTTAAATTCAAGATACGCCAAAAGTCACCAAAAGACAATTAATTTATTTATCGACTAACAATTACACAATTAAACACTTAAAAACACAATTAAAAACACTTAATTACAACACTAAACACGGAACACTAAATTACACTAAAGCACTGAATCACACTAAAACACTGAATTTCACTGACTATTCGCAGGTAACGCACTCGATCACTTCTAGTTCGCAGGAGACTGATTCGCTTCGCTTTCCAAATCGGAACTGTCCCCTGGCGTCCTACATCCGCCTTTTATACCGAGTGAGGAGGCAGCTCTTCGCGTGGCGTCGAGAATCTTCTCGCGGGGATCGAAATTTCTAGAACTCGCTGGAGCTCGCTCCGACCGACCAGAGTGTGTGACGTAGTATCGTGCAAGCGAATATAGACCTTATCCATACGACGATAAGACTAATTCCGCTTGCACGGTCTCTCGTGGTCGTAACACTATTATATTTTAAACTTTACAGAAATAAGTTTTGAAATTAAATTTTCTGACAGTTCTAAAAATAAAGGCGCTGATGACGTGCAGGGCTGACGCCTGCCAGGTCATGCCTATTGCTCTTTTACCAGAGCCGCTCTAAGTTGGCCGATTTGACACTTTTTATTTTATATTTTGCATTTATCCTTGTTAAGAGGAACATATTTAGCGAATCATAAAGAACAACTTTTAAAAATAAGACGTTATTTCATAATGTCAAATGCACCTAATTATCTAATTATTAGTCTTTTATTACCTAAAATAATTGAATTATAAAGAAAACGTAAAATTTCCTCTCTGTATTACGCTTTTACAAGGTTACGCCGTTTGACACGTTTTCATAGTGACGTAATAGGTAATACTCACCAGGTATTTTTTAGAAATAGGATGAAGGATTTAATAAGTATTGTATTTTAAAAATAAATATATTTTTAAATAAAAAACTTCAATAAAAATCTTCTGGATGTGAATAAATGTTTTTAATAGAAATTTGTTATAATAGGGTATTTGACTATTTTTTTATTTTGATATAGTTGGATGGACCACTCGAACACAAAGACACTGTTGAAAGTATCACTTTAATATCTGGATAACTCTACGAGATATTACAATTTTAATTGCTCATTATTTGGGCGAGCCCAAAAACGCTCCATACAAACGTCGACTGGCGTGTGACGTCACACGCTAGTTTGTTGTATGCAGCGCCTAAGAAGTTTGTTCGGTAGGTTCATCAAAAGTTGCGTTTATTGATATGTTTTCATAATGAAAGATGTGACTAATTCTGTTATTAATAAGATGACTAAGAAATTTTAAATGATTTTCGCAATTTTGAAATGGACTTGCCCACCCAACTTTAAATGTCTTTTGTAGTCTCATTTCGCCAAAGTGGAAATAACTGTTACTTATATACTTCGGCAATTTTACCGTTGTCCCTCACTAGTGCAGTCAGTCTGACATGTGTCAAATCAGTCAACTTAGAGCGGCTCTGGTATAGCATACCAAAAACCGTAAGTACGTAAGTATACAAATTTCTAACCTTGCAGGGAGACCGTTACTCCCAGGGTTCATTAGCTGTTGGACTATTATAGAACCAACTGAAATACATCATTCGTGAAAATGTTATCTGTCTAGCACAATCGCACGGGGGCCAGGAAGCATTTGAAAATACAACTTTTTCAACTTTGTGCATCGCTTTATCTCTGAAATGGTGAATCTTAGGAACAAAGTGTAACGACAATTTTTATAGATAATTAGGTGATGAGTAATTATGTCATACATACTTTTATGATAAAACTTACTGTTTCGCTCAAAAGTGCATAAAACTGATATTTTTGACATTTGAACTTGAAATTTTTTTTTGCACACGTCGGAACGATGGGGACTTTTGACATATAATTTGTTATGACTTATTCAAGGCCTGTACAAAAATCCAGCTTGTTGGGAATCAATGCAAACTGTAATGTCTATTTTGACTGGACTATATTATTTCACTAGTGGCCGCCCGCGACTTCATAGTTCATACCGCGTATTAATGGGTTTTAGTAGCAATGATGTATTAAAATAGCCTACATGCCTTGTAAAATTTGTTATTTATTAGTGAAAGTTCCGTCAACATTCTCCCATAGTACGTCCCCCCCCCTAATAACTTCCATGGGGGTCGAATTTTGAAAAAAAATTAGCGCTGGTGTCTTTCCAGTGTGCCAGCTACCTCCATACCAAGCTTTATGTAAATCTATAAACACGTAAAAGTTCTCCCATACTAATTTTCACCCCTCCCCCCTACCAATGAGGTTGAATTTCGAAAAAAAAATTGCGCTGGTGTCTCTTCGGAGTGTCAGCTACCTTCATACCACGTTTTATAAAAATCTATAAATCCCATACTAATTGTCACTCCTCCCTCCCCCCCCCCCTCCCCCAATGAGGTTGAATTTCGAAAAAAAAGTGTCTCCCCGGAGTGTCAGCATACCACGTTATATAAAAATCTATAAACACGTAAAAGTTCTCCCATACTAATTTTCACTCCCCCAATGACCGCCATTGGGGCTAAATTTAAAAAATGTCTCTCCGGAGTGTCAGCTACCTCCATACCAAGTTTTATAAAAATCGACAAAGACGTAAAAAATCTCCCATACTAAATTTCGTTACCAATATAGGTAAGTAACGATAAAACAAATTGATACATTTACCGGTAAATCCATATACGTAACGTTAAACTTAACGTTATTAATATAGTTAAAACGGAATTTTTTTATTTGGTATATCGGTACTAAAATAACGTTAATTTGAGTAGCGTTACTTTTTAAGTATCGGTACCTCAGACGAGGCAAAGTAACGTTACCATATTTTTAACGGTATTCCAAGCCCTGGTTGGTGGTCCCTACCACTACTCATTCACTCACTCAATAAATTTAACGTCATCAAGACATTAACATTTTTCAATCTATAGCATTGGGTGTAAAGACATTGTACTACATAAAGGCATTTCTGTACAGATGAATCTTTATAGGTAAATTCACACGATAAAAATACACAGAAACAATTACCAACACATTTCAGTGTTCAAATAGTTGTAAGAAACTCGTTTATAAAAAATATAAATTCTATTCTATACCTATTAATCACCACCACTGATAAGATAAAATTGTTTTTTGCCTTCATATAATTTTTGTATTACACAAAAATTCTGGTGGCAACTGGAAATAGTGACATCGAAATGGCCCCACTCATGGTGCGTACCGAGAGAAGGGCAGCTGCTTTCTACTGAATATTGTTGTCGTCCCTGTTAAATACCTTACCTAGTATTTTTATCGATAGTCACCTCACCTAGCAAAAAAAACTGGTGTGCCCCTCTTGGCACAGAAGACATGCTTGGGTACGCCCATGGCTCACTTCTATTTCCGGTGGCACCTGGGTTACCCTGGATGTAGAGTACTTACCTACCTATAACTATACAGGTTTACTTCCTACGGTTCCAAGAGTCGTGGGTTCGATTCCCACTCGGGACAAATATTTGTGTGACGAACATCGGTGTTTGTTCCGTGTCTGGGTGTATTATTAAATATATTTAAGTATATTTGTGTATCCACTGTTGATCCTGATACCCGTAACACAAGTGCTGAAGCTACTTACCACGGGATTAGATCAATGTATGTGATGTTGTGAAATATTTATTATTATATTTATTAACTGATTTTATTACATTTGGGTTGAACAAAGGCACTGTAAACTGTTTCAATAATTAGGTAGTTACTTGGATATCTCTTTAAATACTTCTTTTTATTAGCATACTAGCTTTCCGCCCGCGTTTAACGTTTTAGAGACGTTTAACGGGCAGTGCCGTAACTAGGGCGGTGCCAGCGGTGCCCAGGCACAGGGCGCAGACCCTGGAGGGGCGCAGAAATGACCAGACCAGTATCTAGTTTTGTTTCATGCATGGTAGTTAGTAGGTACATTTTGTTTTATTGCGAATATGGTGTAGACGCGCCCTCTGTACTATTTATATCTGTATGGCATTTTTCAAGCGATCTTGAAACAACAACACTTGTAAAGGTGGTTAAAAAGGTATTTTACGCCTTATATTCAAAACGAGCTTGTAGATATTCTTGCCTCTGAGGTCAAAAAACAAATTTTAGACGACTGGACCAAGATCCCAGGGCCGCCAGACCTACGTCATTTTGGCAAAGCTAGAAATTTCCATGACTTATAGTTTAGTATGTACAGTCGGGAATTTGGCGGTAGTACACTTTTCAAACAGATTTCTTTAAACTCCATTAGCCCCGCCCACTAGTTATTTCCACCAATAGAAGAGCATTTCGACCCTTTGTTTACGAATACGTTCCAATAGTAGGAGAGCTAGCAAGAATTTTTTGGTAGGTATTTGAGACAAGCTGAAAACTTATCCTGTACCTCTCCTATTATATACCAGCACGAAACTGCAGACCTGGCTGGTGAGTAGCGGGGCTAAAGCCCCCAAGAATATTTTTCATCTTTTTATTTACAACTAAAAAATAAGACTCACATAGACAAATCATTTCGATGGAACTTCTACCTGTCAGGTGAACTGTCAAATTATATTTTTTTGGATAATAAAAATATATTTTTAAATAAACAAAATTCGGGGTTGGTTTAGCCCCGCTACTCAGCCAGGTCTGCGGGTTTGTGTTGGGATATAATTGCTTCAAATATCTACCCAAAAATTCTTGCCAGCTCCTTGACCACAATGGGGCGGGGCTTGTTCTGACAGACGCGTAAGCGCAAAGCGATTTTCACCTTATAGGTGGTCGACCGCCAGCGTTGCCGATAGTACTTAGGAGAGTACGCGTACTCACTTGCTCGAAAGCGGGGCCGTGGCACAGGTAGCGCGAACTAGAGGTGTCCCAAAACAGAGGCAAACTACGTCATTTTAGCAAGCCTTCAGGTGGGAGACATTTTGTCGACCGGTTGCTGTTACCACCATACAGTTGTGTAAAACCCGCCAAGTGACTCTGACCTCTCTTGGTCAGGTCGCGTTCCGGGATCCGTAGAAACGAGGGCCCTTCCGTCCGGAGGACTGGCCAACTCGGACCCGCACAGCTCAATACCAATGCGAGACTCCACGCCTTATCTCGTTGTTGCCGCAGTAGTGGTGGTCTCCTTTTTCACGGCTTTCAGGGTGAGTGCGACAGGCTCAATATGGTCTATTGTGCCTGTCGACCTCATATTTGGATCTCACTACCGCTTTCCATCAGGTGGAGTGAGGTCATCTTGTTAGCTTATTATAAAAAAAAGCCTAAATTTGACGTATATAACTACGTGGTACTATTTCCAGACTAATTGTAAGCGGCAGAACAATCCAATGGGCCAATTATTCTGCCAGACACCTTAAAGGTTCCCTGTGAGTGCAAGCTTGAGGGGGTATCGACGCACAGCCTAAACGGCTAAAGTTAGGCACTTGAAATTTGGAAGAGGCGTAGCTTAGATACCTCTCTCACGGGTAAAAAAGCGTCGATGGCCGAGTGGTTAAGGTCGTTGCTCAGTGGCGTAGCTAGAATAGGTGGCACCCGGGGCGGATTTTATAGGTGTCACCCTAAAACTCAATCGAAACTGTTAAAATAAAAAAAAATTATAATCATTTACGTTTTATTAAAATATGAGTACCTATTACAAATATTTGTTTATGTGTTGAACAAATTTAGTTTGTTAAAAATTAAAAAAAAATTGTAAAAAAAAAACCGCCTTCAAAAACCCGACTCACTAAAAATTGCAAAATAATATAATGCGAACATTCATAATCATCTGGGTATGAATTTTATATGTTGTTGAAGGCGGTGCCGTTTATATTTCATACAGCCAAGCACAGAGTGCTTCGTTTTCCTCAAAATTTTGATTGGCACCGCCTTCAAAAACATATAAAATTCATACCCAGATGATTATGAATGTTCGCATTATATTATTTTGCAATTTTTAGTGAGTCGGGTTTTTGAAGGCGGTTTTTTTTTTGTTTACATTTATTTTTTCATACTTTTTAGTGTTACATATTTTTTCACCCTACTAGTTCAGCTCACCTGTAATACTACTGATATTATAACTAGTAGTCTTAATATGTATACAGTATTGAAAGAATTATCCTTTTACTCCAAACAATTAAGGAGTTGACCTTCCATCATCAGCTCAGCATCATAACATTATGATTGCCAGAAGCAAATGCTAATATAACTTCATATAATATGCAAAATCAATCCTTCTTTGTTCTGGAAATGTTCACTGCCCTTTTTTATTATGTCAATGCGAACATTATCAGGTACCGGTAAACTCCAATGTGAAACATCTCTCAAGTGTTGAACTGATTCTTCAAAGCTAATGCTATCTCCGAAAGTAGCATTAACGGCGTCATTTTCATTATTTATTTTGATTCCGTCAAGGTCCTGGGTCGTCTTCATTGATTCTGTATTGTCGATGTTGCTATCTGAATGTGAGTCTCCAAGATGTGAATCATTACTTTCGTCAGCAGGAGACTCGGGTATTTTACTTGAACTTTGGCCGCTATCTGCTTTTGTGACATATTTGAAAAGAGAACCGGACATGCTCTGAATTTCATCCATTTTAGCCTTTTTGGCTTTTCTCTGTTGAAACCCGCTTTGTCTTTTCGAAGTATGAATTCCCCGAGGCATATTTCGTTCTGGGTATTCTAAAAAATATTTTTAGTTAGTAAGTGAAACGTTGATTTTATAAACTAATTATAACAGTAAATAAACACCTACACGTTACGTAACTAGCTTTGTGAAATATATTTTTCCCAGACGCAGGATTGTTAATTTATATTACCTAACAATCCTGCGTCTGGGTGTAAATATGTTTTTAAGTATTATTAGAAAAATATTAGTTAAAAACTCCACCGTCAATTGTGATATCCGTGCCACGAGTGCTCGAGCTGCTCATCTCGGAGCAAAATCAACGTAAGTACGCGAAGTTGTATGATATGATTATGATAACTTTCAATCAAAAATCTAAACTTGATGTATTCCGTTTTTGTAAACAAATCCCATTGCTATTAGATAGAAAAATATTAAGTAAGTTAATAATAAATAAGAATATTATTTACAATTAAACATTATTACCTAAAGTAATATCGTAAAACGTGTAAAATCTTTTTACACCAGCAAAGTCTTTAAAACCTATTTTAATAAATAAATACCTTTAGTAGATAAGTAATACTTGCCCAGGCTAAACAAAAAAATATTATTGCAATCCGTCTGAAATACCTTCTTTTATCATTTAGGACGTCTCAATAGTATAGTTTAAAATACACAGTAATTAAAAGAGAATAAAATTGAAGAGTTTTTCAAAATAATCTGAGATACTGCTATTAGAAACTAAATGGATAAAAAATGTAAGTATTACCTGTAATAACAAAAATAATTCACTTACCTTGTTTATTTTCTTCAAGAATCGACTTTTATACAAAAAATGTTGTTTATAATATCTAATAATTAACAAACACTTTGCACTAGACTTTCACACGTTCACGTAAGCGAATATTGAAATGAATGCGGTCGGAAACAAAAGAAGCCCAATCCACAATACAAGTGACGAGCGCTATATCGAGGGAATCCCCTGACTAGCGTTGGTTATGCGCGAACGGGGGATCAAATTTTGTGGGAATGCCTGATCGATTCACACTGCGCACATTGTTTTTTTTTAATATCAATTATTATGTTCGTGGTACGATATTATAGTTACCTAGATAATTTTATTAGTGGCGGTTATGCTCTCTGCCGCAGATTTACGATTTTTTATAAATAGAAAGAACTATAACTGATGGTCATAGTCGGGCTCGGGTGTCACCCCTAAACGGGGGACACCCGGGCGGGCCGCCCCGCCGCCCCCTTAGCTACGCCACTGGTTGCTTGCCATGCGAGAGGTCGCCATATCAAACCCCGCCAGGTACCAATGTGTTTTTCAAATTTGAAATTCATATGTACCATCATTCGACGCTTTAACGGTGAAGGAAAACATCGTGAGGAAACCAGCACACCTGAGATTTTTTCAACGGTGTGTGAAGCCATGTCAGAGGCCTACGGGCGGTTTAAAACTCTGACACCAGGTTGTTCATCAACCATACGATAAGAAGAAGAATTCTCACGGGAACGGGAATAATCGGGAAAATCCTTTTGTATGAAAAATTCAAACCCCTTAAGTAAGACGCTTGAAATTTGGCATGCAGGTACCTTGGTAAACTTAAAGCTTAGTTGCAACAGGATATTGCAATTTTTTTACTGGAAAGGGAATTAGCGGGAAAAAACTTTTGTATGAGAAAATCGAAACTGCATAAGATAGATGATTGAAATTTGGCATGCAGGTACCCTAATGAACGTAAAGCGTACTTGCAACGCGATATTGCAAAATTCTTACGAGTACTTTGTGTCATTTCTGTATTTGAGCAAATATTTTTGAATAAACAATTTTTATCTTAAAGAAATTAAGTACTTTCGTAAACAAAAAATAGATAGATTTATTTTTATGCACATTTGTCCACTTTATTGTCAGAGCCTGATTAGAGCATTTTTCAAGGGCGCAGTTTTAAAAGCTCGCACCGGGCGCATAAAAGGCTAGTTACGGCACTGCATGCAGCAGTTGGTAGAGTAGCAGAGTGGGGATGTAATGAAATACAGAATATTTTCTTAATATTTTTTTATTTTTAGGTTCAGGAATTATTAGGTAATATTATTTTGACATCTAGTTACTTCAGTAGTTTATTGACTTCATCAGGAGTTCTGCGCACGATGGTTTGTGGTTCCATATATGCATTTACCGGATTGTGTACAGCTTGGAATAGCTGAGCATAAATAGCTAATATGACTTCAAAAGCCCTCTTTTTAATAATGGACTTGTGTGAATGACTTAACAACAGGTTTAATTGGGGTAATATATAAATGTCTGGGCTCACAAGAAACATATCAAACTTGTTTAAAAACACCTTTAAAGAAGTTGTGTCCATGCCAGGTATAGCTGACAAGGGGCCACTGGTTTTTTCCTGCAACATTGTGTATATGGGACCAAGATTTAAATTTGCAACCAAAAAACTGGCTTGCTCCGATGTTAAAGTGTCAATCTGTGCTTCAGATTGTGCTTGCAGACGCTCATTATATTCATCCATAACAGTATACAAAGATAAGGTACGCTGAATGTGATATATACAATTCAGCATATAGACTGACATATCGGTAGAGCTAAGATGACAAGCCGTCTCATTAATTGCATGTAAAAGAGGGTCCAATATATGGTTAACCACAATCTTCCTATCTTCTTTATTGATGTTATTTGAAGCAGCCATAACAGCTAGTAAGTCACGCAAAAAGCTAACCAAGTCTGTTACAACAATAGAGGGATTCAAATCAACAGGCGGGGCTTTGACGCCATGACTAAGTTCTTTTTGGATCTTGCTGTCCAAGGTTATTAAGAAAACTTCTTCACTCTTTTTTAACAGTTCATCATAGGTATCTATTAAGTGACCTTTTGGAATCACAGCCTGAACAACTTCTTTATAATACATGATAAGATTAGTGATTGACCATAATACCAATGGATCTTTATCAGGTTTTAGAATCAATTCTGCTCTCACTTTTAGCAATGGGCATATAGCTTCCATAATATTAGTTAATGCCTCTGTAATCTGTACATTTTTGTCCTGTATATTACAATGCTTGAACAATGTGTTAAGATTTTCCTTCTCAATAGGTATGATTTGATAAACCCAAGTTAGAATGTCACCTATATATCGCTTGGCATCATTTGCATAGAATTCAATGGGTTTTGTGCCAGGTTCTGCACCTTTGGTTAAAGCATCAATAAATGATTGCACTGTAGTTGCCTTACGGGCAGAACAATATTCATCTACAATATTGGAAAATAACACTTGCCTGTTTTGAAATTTACTCAATGCTTTAGGTACTAATGCATTGTTAGGAGAATCAATGCTAAGACAAGCGCCAATGGTCCAGTGATATAATTTTTCAATCGCAACTTCCTGTTGTAAACCTATTATCTCCATGATGTCAAAGGCAGATGTTTGATACCAACTTTTCACCAGTGTTTTGCAATTATCATATAACTTTTCAATTAGTGATAATGTGATAAAGAAATCAGAGTTTAATGATGTTTTAATAGAAACATTATACAAGTATTCATTTTGTTCTGGAGATATTTGAAAATTATTTACCAGAGTGTTTACCCAAACTATTTTCTTTTCTGTTTTTTTTCTTTCTTCTTTCAATTTAGTGGTTTGCGTTATTAGGTGATGTGTTTTAGTTTTAGATTCCTGTAGTCTATTAGACATGTCTTTCACAGCTGTATCAAGACTGGTCAGGGAATCTAGGAGGACATGAAGTTTCCCCTTGATCTTATTAAATTCAATTAAGACAGCCTTGTTAACCAGCATATCTCTTTTCTCTATCTCATTCACTAAGACTCTTCTTGTGTAAGCAAAATTAGTTGTGCATAATCCCGATACTGTGTTCAAAACTTCACTGTTATCTGATACAATATGTGTATCAAATATTTTGTTTATTCTTTGCCTAATAGGATTGTTGTACAAATTATCCATTTTTATATATTATCAGGTGACACGTCTACGTTGCGGTATGATTACTTACGTCACTTAACAACAATGAGTTGAAACTCTTCGTCTTTCATATACAAATTATTGCTGGTAGTATATTGCCAAGCATGACTCAAATAGCCAATTATTATAATAAAAATATTTCAAATTTAGAGAGACATAAAAATAGTGATTGCTGTCATGACTGAGTGAGTGACACTTTTTTTTTTCACCATATTCAATTGCTTGGATCCTTTCCCTGGAGGGATAAATTGGACTAAAAAAATTTATTGCTTGGACTTTGATGAATTAAATTTAAAATTATATTACATTATACTCTTTATTTGTGAAAGAGTTAACAAATTAATGGATTTATGTAACTTTCTAATAATTTAATGAATGAAGTCATGAACTGCATCGTCCAAAGGCGCCTATTGTAAAAAAAAACACATCTGTATTAAGCAGTCATTATTCGGCATGTGACGATGCACAGCATCTGTGAGAGTGCGTCCTCTTCCGGTCAGCGATTTATGGGCGATCAAAGCGCCCTCTATATTGAAATATCTTGATTATTTTAGTAGTTGAATTCACTTACTTCCGTTTGGCGCCATTTTTAGTCACCTTAATGGGTCTCGTGCCGAGGATCCTCATAGCGTCTTCAACTTTCGTGTTAGCAATATCATAAGCAGAAACGCTGCTTAAATCGTTCCCGAAAGTTGTTTTAATTTAAATATAATCCGCTTATCCTTAATTTACTAGTAAGAAGTGTTTGTAAAACGGGAAAAAGTGAATCAAGTGATAGAAAGTGTATTGATGGTGGTC
Source organism: Maruca vitrata (assembly GCA_039566165.1). Taxonomy (NCBI): domain Eukaryota; kingdom Metazoa; phylum Arthropoda; class Insecta; order Lepidoptera; family Crambidae; genus Maruca; species Maruca vitrata. The sequence continues at coordinate 11,148,153 of CM076916.1, read as the reverse complement.
AATGAAGACCACGCCGCCACCGTCTCCCTCTAAGGAGGCATGCGATGACCTGCAGGTAGGTTCTTAGCTGCGCAACGGTGGCAACAAAAATACAAAGTAAGACTCCAAGACAAGGTACGTTCGAGTGTTGAAATTTTAACCTTCTTTTGGATATAATGAGTGATCTCTTTGAAGAAAGAATGTTGTTAACAAATTGTTAATGCACGTTTTGAATAAGGTACCCCCAACCAAAAATAACGAATCGTTCACGTTCGAACATTCCGAAACTTATTTTTATTATAATTTTTTTTTTTATTGCTATAAACTTAAATAACCCACAACCAAATATTGGGGAAGTTAAAATAGCATCGAAAACCTAAAATGCTCTATAAATTAAGCTAATAGGTTGGAAGAAATACAAAAGTTATATCATAAAAACTGGAAGGAGGTACGTTATTCATAAATTTGAAACCTTATGTCCACAACCAGATTTTGTGGAACATTGCATTAACGATGAACTACGTCAGTTCATGAGAGGCAACGTCTTCATGATCTCGGCCTACCCTTCGGGGAAAAAAGGCGTGATTTTTGTATGTCTATATATGTACGAGAGGCAACGTCTACGTAGCCGTAAGGTCACTCTCTTTGCTTTATACTTAACTATCACTTCACTTATCTTTACTTTTTGTTAAATGGAGATGCCTCACTAGATAAGAGCTCTCGCATACAAACACAAATAGAATGGATCAGTGGATACAACACCGGTTTAACGTTCCTGTTCTCGGTGACGAGTATCTTCTAAATCTCACCGAAGCCACATTATGTAATTGTTAATTAATTATGTTTTTTTTTTTACACTCATAAATACCTAAACCAAATCAAAATATACCTCATACTTCGAAACCCATTCCTGGAGGCTGTCTACGAGCGTATCGTGGGCAGTAGCAGGCGTATGAGGCTCCAAAGGCCAACCTGAAAATGATGTCGGGAAAGCGTCTGCCATTCACCTCCAAGCCTGTGCTTGTCTCATCAACCTACACAGAGCTATATACGGCGTTGCAGAAAAGGGGGCTGCCTCCGAGCGTATCGGAGGCAGCGGCTGGCATATCTGGCTCTGAAGGCCAACCTGAAAATGATGCTGGGAAAGCGTGTGCCATTTACCTCCAAGCCTGTGCTTGTCTTACCAACACAGAGCAATCTACAGTGTTTCAGAGAGGGGGCTGCCTCCCGAGCGCATCGGAGGGAGTGGCAGGCATATCTGGCTCCGTAAGCCAACCAGAAAATAGCACTGGGGATGTGTCTGCCATGTACCCCAAGCCTGTGCTTGTCTTACAACACAGAGCTATTCACTACGTCTCAGGACCTGACAATGTACAGAAATGAGCGGACAAATCAAAACCTTCTTAGAACAAAAAGGTTCTCGAGAAGCCCAAGGAGAATCAATGAGGTTCTTCTCATTAATGTTATCCGCACAAAGAGCGATGGTTCCGAAAGACCAATATTATTAACTCCACAGTTAATACATTGTAATAAAGAAAGTCGAACTATCTTTGCATCACCAAATTCCGGAAAACCTCTAAACAAACTATTTGATGGGAAAAATTATAATTCCACGTGTCGATAACGAAAAGTCATCGAAGGTTTATATCAAAGATGAACCTTCTGGTGAACAGCCTACCCTTTGGCCTATCCTGCGTACCAAAATCATTGCAACAGTTAATAACTGGGTGGCTCGGATACTTTGAAACGAAGGTATGAGGGTATTCATATAATTCTATGTGGTCAAGTACATAATTTAATGTCAAAACGGTTCAGTTTAATCGTTAAGCAGGTGAGAACAATATTTTCATGTGAATTATGTTGTGTGACTTATGTTCTCCTCCTACAGCAATTAGGTTGAACTATCGATATCGAAAAGTCCTTAATTGTTTCACCCAGGACATAAGAGTACCTAGGTGTTGTATGGAATACGGAAGGAAAGTCATAAGTTCTTCCGCAAACATATATGTGACATGACTCAGTGGACCAGTGGTTAGTGACCAGTGGTTTCAAGAGTCGTGGGTTCGATCCCCACCCGGGACAAACATTTAAGTGAGCTACATTCGAGTTTGATCGAGCGTCTGAAGTATCTGAAAGGTAAATATGCATGCACGTGTATATATGTATTCATAACTAATTGTTTAGTTTGGGGTCAGATGACCGTATGTTTAAATGTCCAATACAATTATTAAAAGATGTACTCGTTTATTAGCGAGGTCCTGCCTACCTTACTAGATGCATATGCAATATCATTGTAATTGCGCCAGCAAATTCTGGCCATACAATTAGTAAATTTTGCCAGCTTTGTAACTCTGAAAGAAAAGGCTGGATTCCATATATCTCATTCTCTTGATGCGATAACAGTCTGTCAAGAATTTGCCTTAATATAAGAAATGAGTGCGCATATCAAACGGTGGCTCAAGACCGCAAGGCAAGGTCTCATAAGGAAACCTCCATACGAGATTCCTGTTTAATATTTTCTGACAAAGGACGCCTTATACGCCCAACTAGACGAATCCGAAGTGTTGCGAAACCAAACCCGAGACCAGACAAGCCGTCATTTCGACATAAAATCATTTCAAAAACTGCGTAGGTAAGTAATTTTTAAATCGGTCTCCCGTAACTGAGAGGGGGGGAGGGGATGAATTCGAGCCATCTGCTCGAACTAAAACACCTATTAGCCCCTTCTAAGCCCATCGAACATACTTCCCACTTCCCTCCTACAATTTTTCTTAATCCGGTCACATACCTGACCGCTTCATTCAGATAGCCGACCGTCTGTTACAAGGCAAATAAGCTACGGAATGGCGTCTGAAAAAGAGAATCTGTGGTGTCTATTATTACACTGTAGAAATACGGTGACCCGGCTATATTTGCTTCTAAAATTGTCGAAATTAGTGGTATAGTAACTTGTGTACTTAAATTAGATTTGAAAATCACCTCTCGGGTTTATTGTAAAGCTTTCAGAAGAATTTGGACATTCAAGCATGGCTATTTTCACCATCGTCCATGATACTCGCTAGTGGTACTGCATTACCTCAATACGGCATCGGACACATCTACATGTAGCACCACCAGAAAAATGAATTCTGGCTTCCCGGCATATGACTGCAGCTCAGCCCATGAGTGAAGTACCTACTTACACACGACATGAAGCTTTTCATATGGTAACTTTGTGGTGGGCAGACACCATCACAGGCTGGACAGAAGCTGAATAATCTCTTCTAAATCGAGGCTGAAGGGAGCACATATACACTAGATTTGTACACCAGCTTGGTTGTGTTGGATTCAATGATAAAAAATCTCGTAATCATAATCCTAAATACCCTGCCGGTGGTTCTTTCGCACAAAAGATATTGTGTTAACATTAACATCTCCATTTGGTTATTTTTATTTTGTTTTTTTTTTAGTTTCCTGGTTTTAGTACACTCACCTATCATAAGCACACTCATAAGCTTATTGAGGCATGAAGTAAATTGGCAGGTAATTTACTTTTAGCATCGGGTCAAATGATGCAATTTTGACTTGACACTGTTTTGAATTGATCCAAAAACTTAACACTATCTGCATTACCTATGTACTAACTTTATTGCTCAAAAACTGTTACAATATAGCCTGAGCAATCTGTCTGTTCTGGTTGCGAAAAGTATTTGAACTAAGCGAGCAGAGAAGGGCAGCTGGATGTAAAAATGCCGTTGTATCTATTAATGGTATTCCAAAGATAGCACTCTTGAACTTGAACTCTTTTGCAACTGGGTAAAAGTCGTATTTTAAGACGCCGGCATTTCCAGGTATTGTGCGCTCCGCTATAACATCATTAAATTGGTGGGATAATATGCTTATCAACCTTGCTTTTCACGAGGTTATTAGTGAAAGTACTTTCAAGATTTTATTTGAAACAAATAAAAGAGAAAAGTAATGCTGATATTTCTTCAGATCCTTTATTTACCAAATTTCCAACCAATAAATTTGAATATACACCTATAATTATTATGCATTGTGCTTCATAAGCTTGTGATTAACAAACATTTATTAATTTATGTTGTTTAATTGACTTGGTAATAGTTGTAATGAAGATTTAATTCAACGTTTCAAGACAACATATTACAATAGTTATGTTTCAGGTACTTCTATTTGATTCCTATCACATAGCGTCATCTGGTAAGGCGCTAGGAGACAATGAACACGTCTCTCACAGATGCTGTGCATCGTCACATGCCGAATAATAGTGCAAGTTTTACATAATTATAAAACTTGTATTATTTAGCAGAGACGATGCACAGCATCAATTAAGGTCTCCTGGTGAGAGACTGCTATGAGGATCCTCGGCACGAGACCCATTAAGGTGACTAAAAATGGCGCCAAACGGAAGTAAGTGAATTCAACTACTAAAATAATCAAGATATTTCAATATAGAGGGCGCTTTGATCGCCCATAAATCGCTGACCGGAAGAGGACGCACTCTCACAGATGCTGTGCATCGTCTCTGCTAAATAATACAAGTTTTATAATTATGTAAAACTTGCACTATTTTGACACTGTCACCTGTCAACCGGAAAAAAGCAAGCATGCATGGTGGCTGCTAATCAATTGCCGAGCCGATTGACTGAACCAATAATTTAAACCATACAGTTATTTATTCATGTGAAAGATGGGGTCTCGTCAAATCACTGAGAAGTCTTTAGCAATGATAAGATCGCTACCGCGAATATCACTCGCTAATATTCGTGACAACCCAGGCGCAAAGGCAAAAGTGAGACTATGAATCGTTTTATGGTTATATGTTATGTTGATAATTTAAATCTCTCACTCTCTTATTTAGTTGAAGGGCTATATAGTATTAATTGGTTCAATAGAATAACCAAACTGTAGTAGAATAACTCCCACTGAATCCAATTGATGGGAAATTGTGTCAGTACTAAATATTTCAGAAATTACAGATTTGCTAACAAGTACCTACTTTTTCTAGTCAAAGAGAGGTCGTGCTCAACATGGTGGTGACAAACATGGTGCTGGCAACAAAGGATCAGGTCAAAGGCAGAACTATATGAGAATAGGATATGAAACTGGAAACAACCCATTTTATCTAAGAGTTCCACAAGAACAGTATTATCGTGGACACCAGTAAGTTGAATAATCTGTACAGATTTCTATTTCATACTCATGTACTAATTAGAGGGTTGTCGGACTAGTCTTGGAAAGTTGTTTTGTCGAAACCCATTTCCCAACAGCCATATCATTGAAGATCCATTTGACTGATGGGCTTTTTTACCGATGAACCACTTCACTAAGATACTAAATTAATGAAAGTCTATATCTGCAACAGTATATTTTTTTGAACACCATATATTTGAATGGCAAATAAAATCAACTGTCCAAATCAACAGGTTTTTTTCTTCAGCAGCTAGACTTTCGAAGACCAACACCCAAATAGAGATCTGTCAACTGTACTATTATTTATTACCAACTCCATAGTTATTATCTAATAAGTACTTTAAGAAAAATTAATGAAATTTCATCTTTTCAGTCTCAGAAGGCAGTATCCTCCATTAACATTGCTACAACTTCAAAACATAATAGATAAAGACAGAATAGACATAACAAAACCAATAGACATTGCATCTATTGTGAAGTCGGGGCTGTACACTTTTTATCCAGAACAAAAGCATTTTGGTATTAATTTAACAGATGAAGGTATTGACAATTTTTGTGCCAAAATTAACATTGAGGTTCAATGGGCAAGTGAACAAGTAATTGCAGCAATTGAAAAGCATGGAGGTGTCATAACTACAGCTTATTATGATCCCCATAGTCTGTTTTTGCTGAAAAATCCTAAAAAGTTTTTTGAAAGTGGCCAAGCTCTCCCACGCAGAATGATTCCTCCACCAGATGCTATTGAATATTATACAAATGCTGAAACACGAGGATACCTTGCAGATCCAGAAAAGATATCTCAAGAAAGATTAAAATTGGCTCAAAAATATGGCTATGAGCTACCAAATTTAGAAAATGATGCTAATTATGACATGCTTTGTGAAAAGAAAGATCCAAGGCAAATATTTTTTGGTTTAGAACCAGGGTGGGTTGTTAACTTGAAGGATAAGTGCATACTGAAACCCAAAGATGAAGAATTACTTCGTTTTTATTCAACTTGAAATTTACATTGTAATCTACTTGCATGGACTATTTTGTAGATAAGTACCTATATAATTTGAATCAAGACCTCACTTTCTAGCATACAGTCACCAAACCTGTGGCCATTTCTTTGTTTTAGATAAATAACTAGTAAAAATTACTTTCTGTTAAGAATAAACAAATAATATCAAAAATTATGTTTTAATTTTATCTCATAGGAACATCTTAATGACAAAACTCTTTGTCTCAGCAATTTTCAATAACAAAGTAATGAAAGCTTGAAGAAGGCATTCAATAAAATAAAACAAAGTAAAATTGAATTTGATGTATGTATTTTCAGTGTTAGTGATTGTTATTATTTGAACAATAACAATTATTATTTTCATTTCACAAAATTATAAAAGTAAAGGAACATGACGAATCTGGTCTGATTCAAGTTTTCAGATTTTTAAATTACAATTAACATTAATGATACAATAAAGTTTGTTTTGATGTTACAATCATGATGACAATAGTCATATATTAGTACCTGTAATGATCAGGTTTGTATGGGCCTTCTACAGACACTCCAATGTATTTAGCTTGTTTTGTCGTAAGTTTAGTCAGCTTGACACCAAGATGATCCAAATGCAAAGCTGCTACTTCTTCATCCAATTTCTTAGGTAAAGTGTGAACACCAATTGGATAGGTATTGTGTCTGGTCCAAAGTTCAATTTGTGCCAAAACCTGGTTTGTGAATGAGTTAGACATAACAAATGATGAATGACCAGTGGCACATCCCAAATTAACTAGCCTGCCTGCTGCCAGCACAATAATGTGATTGCCATTCTCAAGCTCATAACGATCCACCTGAGGCTTAATGTTAACTTTCTTTGCATTTTTTTCCAACCACGCCACATCAATCTCACAGTCAAAGTGGCCAATATTGCAAACAATTACATCATCTTTCATCCTCAGGAAATGTTCTTTTCCAATGATGTCAATGTTTCCCGTAGTAGTGACAAATATTTGACCAACTTCGGATGCTTCTTCCATTGTAGTCACTTGGAAACCCTCCATGGCGGCTTGAAGAGCATTAATAGGATCGATTTCTGTAACAATGACTCTTCCTCCGAATCCCTTGAATGCTTGAGCACAGCCTTTGCCCACATCTCCATAACCGGCGACCACACACACTTTTCCAGCTATCATTATGTCTGTGGCCCTCTTAATTCCATCAAGAAGGGATTCTCTGCATCCATATAAGTTATCGAATTTGCTTTTGGTTACAGCATCATTTACATTGATAGCAGGTACTTTTAATAGGCCTTCTTTAAACATTTTGTATAGATTGTGAACACCAGTGGTGGTTTCCTCTGAAATACCCTTAATTCCCTCTAACAACTGAGGGTATTTTGTATGCACTAAATTGGTAAGGTCTCCTCCATCATCAAGAATCATGTTGAGTGGCTGAAACAAAATAATCAAAATTATTGAAGTCCTGCCAAAATAAAGTAATTATTATGAAGAGGCGAAATTAATAAAAGTATAAGCACACGAAATAATCAGTCTTGCTGTTAAAGAAGAAATTTAATTACCCTGTTATCCGAAAACATTAATGTCTGTTCAATGCACCAGATGTACTCATCATCAGTTTCACCCTTCCAGGCATAAATGGGAATGCCTACGGCAACCAACGCCGCCGCCGCTTCGTCCTGCGTGCTGTAAATGTTGCTGCTGGACCATTGTACCTGAAACAATAATAAATAACCGTTATTGCCTGATATTAAATAAATCTCATAAAAACCGCGTGTTGAAATACTAATTTGATCAATAAAGTTACTACATACATGCCAGACTGAGTAATCTATGATGAATAACTCACACATTGGTTTAAGCTGAGACTAAAACCGGGACCTCTCATTCTACGCTTGCGACCAACAGACCAACTAGGACCGTCATGTCATTATTTACAAGAACCTACCTACCTATTATCGCAACATTTACAGTTAACAAATCTTATAAATATGTAGGTATGTATTGAATCTTCTTATCAATTCAACTGTGGGCAAGCTGTGGACCTTATCAAAGTTATGATTAGATTCGATACAGTTACAGTTGAATCTACAACATTTTAGAACTGTGACTGTTAAGTTGATATGTGTATTAATCTCAAGCAAAATAATATAATTGTAAAAGAGAGTTTTGCTATTTCCTGTAACAATTACCTATGTCAATTACCAAAAGCTCACATATCAATGTAAAGTACACTACCTTATGGCAATGACTATTTGAGTTGTACACTTTATATTCATTGTTGTGTGAGAAGATGAATCATAGGTCTATGGCATAAATCTTACTTAATAATTTCATAATTCGCAAAAAAATGTCCCCAGTCCTCATCATGGCCACTTTTTTGTTATGTTAGCAAGAAATCCTACAAAGACGTTAATCGTTCCTATAATTTTTTGTTATAAATGCTGCAATTTTAACTGCAGGTAATCTAAAGGGACGGGTGCCATTCATTCGGAACAACAAACATGTGTCAATAATTTTGGGTCTAATAAAAACATTCTTTTCCCGATCCCTCAAGGCTCCACACAGCTACCTACCTGGGTTAGGTTATCTTTCATTGTAATGATTTATTGACGAAAAAAATTTTGAACTAACAGCCACTCGTGGCTCGCGGCGACTCGTAAGTCCGGGGGAACGGATGGAACTCACCCCTAGGACTTTGATGAGGGTACTCTTAAACATGTTATTGTGACATTTTTTGTAAATCTTTAGGAGATGATAATCTTTGTAATACAAACTTTATGTGTAGGACCAACATATGGGAGGCTTTAGCTATATCTGGCCCAGGAGTATGGACTACAATCATATAAAGTAGGTTAAAGTCGCAAAGTTTTTCACCCATCTGTGTACAAAATTACTGATGTGTTTTGGCATCAGTATCAATCACTAATAATCCTCACATATAAATTTTGAATAAATAGAAGTTTTTTTTTATAGTTGCAAATAAATAAAAAAAGCGTTAATGGCCGAGTGGTTAAGGCCGTTGCTTGCCATGCGAGAAGTCGCCAGTTCAAACCCTGGCATGTATCATTGTGTTTTAAATTTGAAACTTATATGTTCGATTATTCGACGCTTTAACGGTAAAGAAAAACATCGTGAGGAAACTAGCACACTAGTGCACACCTAGAAAGAAATTCTTAGGTTGTGTAGTCAACCAACCCACACTTGGCCAGTGTGGTTGACCTTAGGCCTTATTGCCCTAGTTAAGTAGGCCCGTTAAATAATATGGTTTAACAAATACCTTTCAAGATACTTATATTAATCTTTAATTATGTAAGTTGAAAGTGCCACATGTCTATCATCATGAAATCAATAAATTTATTTATTTTTATAGGTTGAGTGTTTTATCACACAAGCTGACCTATGTACATGTAATGACAGTGTATCGTTTAATAATACTGTTGAAATATTTTCTTAAAGGTAGTAAGTGTTTATTCCACATAACATTATGATTATTGTAAGTGACGTCGCGAAACTGAGATCAGAGGGTAAGAATATATGAATATTATCATACTAGAGTTATCAGTAAGCAATGACACAAAAAGTTTTACATCACAATCAAACTTACTATCAGTTTAAAAACATGACTACTTCTACTTCATATTTTATAACAGCCTAAGATTATTAAATTTGTTTGCATCATAATATTGTTTACATCATTTCATCTGGAAACTGTCTCAATTTTATTTATTATAGCGACCCGTCCTCGCTTCGCTTCGGAGTATATCTCTTCTTCTATACATAGTATAAGTTGCGAAGGGCGCCCAAAATGTGTTTGTTACCTAGGATCTCAAAAAGTACTATATCAAGAGCTATGCGGTTTTCAATAATGGAAAGAAGACATTCCAGGGATTCTATAGGTGTATAATTTAGGTGTACCTTCTTAAGAAATTATTAGAGTAATCGTAACAGTTATAAGACGGACGGAAGAAAAACAAGCTTTTTGGAGGCTTGCATTGCGTGCGCTGCTGAAATAACTCAAAATACAGAATAACAATGTATGGGGGAATTATTCTTCTCAAAAAGTTCTATAAAAAAGTGTGCAATAGCATATGTCTATCCTTCAAGGTTTAGCCACAATAACGATTTTAGTGGTGTTCAAGTTTAATTTACGAAATATCTAATTTTTCAATTACTCGATGTTCCTACCGACATAGACCAATAAACATAAAACAAAATGCATATCAAATTAAAGTATTGTCGAATTATAAAATTTTCAGTGCCTCAACAACGTCTGAACCAATTTGGCCAATTCTTTTTTAAAATGTTTGTTTAAGTCCAAGGATGGTTCTTAGGGCGAATGAAAAAATCGAATAATTGCCGGGAAAACCCTAAAAATAGCCCTTTTCTTTTTCCTATTTTTTGACAGGACGTAGTCTGTCGGGTCAACTAGTTATAATATATTTCAATCCCGTAAGAGAAACCTATTTTTTTTTATCTAAAAATACATCGCATGCTGGCTAGCTAGCCAGCTAGGCGCGTGAGCTTTTTTAATACTTGCATTTTTAAACTCGTCATATCTTCCGAATGAAATGTCCGCATTGAATAATTCAAAAAGTTATAAAATGGTATTGAAGCCGTCTTAAATATAAAGTAATTTATACTGATAGGGATTAATACCAAGGTACAAATAAAGAGCCTTTTCAAGCGGCGGCATATAAATTAAATTTTTCGAATACAAAACCGCTTACTGTGACATAACTATAATATTTAGACATATGCTGTCGCGACACTTTTTGTAGATAATGATGAGTTCTGCAAAGTCGTAGTAAATGATTTTGTTCTATCATCAATAGTTTTCGCAGCGCACGCGTCGTAAGGAATTTTACAGGTCATTTTTTTACACCTTGGGTTACATTATTGGAGTTATAGTAAAGATCCCTATTTAAAAAAAAAATATAATATAGCCTATGTTACTCGGGGATAATGTAGCTTTCCAAAGGTGAAAGAATTTTTGAAATCGGTCCAGTAGTTTCGAAGCCTATTTTTTATTTTTTTTGATATATATATTTTTTTTTAATTTCTTTTTGTTATATATTTAAGCTATTTTTTTTGTCATAAATTGTTGTCTTAGTTTTGTTTCAACTTTGTACGCTCTTAACGCATGCAGAGCTAAATTTTAATTGTCTGTTACAATTAGCTTGTAAGTGATTTAATCTTATTTTCGTTACCGTGTAACATTGTAAACAGATGTTGGTTGGTCTTAATAAATAAATATTCATTACAAACAAACAAATCTTTCCTCTTTATAATATTATTAATATATTATAGTATATTATAGTATAGATGAAATGTCTTTTTCATGAGAGTCCACAACACACAATTTATATTTTTTTGGAAGAGTTATTTGAATTATGTTAAATTGTTTAATTATGAATATGTTGCTCTATTTGTTCTTATAGCATAATCTGTCTGTCCTGTCCTACTATTATAAATGATACAGCACTTAACAAATGTGGAAATCTGCAAATGGAAAACATTGTGTGATGTAGACATTTTTTCCTCATATAAACCTTGACTATACATTATACATACTGTGCAATGTGCATACTCTAAGAAGGAAATTATTTATTGGATTCTCACATGATTGGTATTTCCTGATACAGTTTTTTACACTGTAATAATACCCAAAGGTATTTAAAATTATGTCTGTATGTAATACTAAGTATTCGTTTTTTTTGCTTAGTCTATACTTCCCACTGCTGGGCAAAGGCCTCCCCCAATTCACTCCAAAGCTGTCAATCACTGGCCAAGGCCGACCAGTTCCGATTATGGGCATCCAGTATTTGTCAAATAATATACATATTATCAAAAATTCTTTGATCTGGTTGATAATATTGACAGATGAATCCTTTTGGATTTATATCTCTTGATATCAGCCTATCAAGATAAAATCTCATAGGACAAGTGATATAGGGATTAATCAGCTCATGTGATTTTTGGTACTAGTGACAAAATTTTCCAAAGATTTCCACATTAAAATGCCAATATTGCCAAGTGTGGAAGATTTAAGTAGGATCAGCCTTTATATTTGAGCACAATGAAAAACTATTAAAAACTATCAGAAATTGTAACTGATTTAATCCTTACTAATATTATAAATCCGATCTCCTCTTTTATCAACTAGCTGAGCCAGCGAAGTTCGTACAGCATTAGCTTAGATTTTATAATTAAGTAACCGCGTTTGCAAACAAATACTGCTCTTTCAATATAGTTTAAGGCTGAAAGACATTAAAATTCGTAATGTGCAGTATAAATATATAATTTACGATCTTTCTCGGAGATTTTTTCAATAATTTCTACCATAAGAACCTTCTACTCAGTATTAGAAAACTACAAAAGAATAATGAGCCAAATTGGTTCAGCCATTTTCATGATATGGTATGACAATGGAAAACTGGTTTCTTTTTTATATCCATAAAAAAGTCATATCTCAAAACTTTAGTGTTCACTAATAATAATCTAAACGATGATATAACTTACCTCAGCTCCCAGTTCAATTAAAGTCTCAATAAGCACAGCAGTTTGTACAGTCATGTGCAGGCTGCCGGCTATCCTGGCACCCTTAAGTATTTTAGCAGGGGCATACTTGCGACGACAAGCCATCAGACCTGGCATCTCTTTCTCTGCCAACATTATCTCATTGCGCCCCAACTCCGCCAACTTTTCGTCAGCTGCAAAATAATAATAAAATATACATATAATTTTTTTGTAATAATAACTTATCCCATGTTATTAACTTATTACAATATAGGCAATAGTAACAAATAATAAAAAATGCAGAAGGTACTATATTGTCCTTTTACCTGTCTGAATTATATTCTATTGTTTTTATTTGCCAAATGTCATGAATTGTATTGTATATCAAGTAGATACACCATGTATCTCCTTGATAAGATTAATTAATTAAATGTTATGAGTGAAAGATTTCCTATCTTTATTGGTGTAATCTCAGTTGTAAGTAATAAGATACTATCAGATAACTAAGTGAATGAAATTTATACATTTTTATTTTAGATGATATATGATTTTTTATAGATCAAGCTAGAGTAAATAAATAATAATATTCAACTATCAGATCAGCTGGAGGGTAAAAGCGCATGGTAACAATAACCTCCAAATTTTTTATAAATAAATATATAAACTTGAACGCATATCCTAACTGAAATTGATATGCAAAGAATTTAATTAGCGATTAAATTACAAGATACCCTACAGGAACTGCGTGTGTATTTTATAGAATAACTTATAAAAGATGCACATACCGATCTTGTATGGTGGCTTCATGATTCCAAACGTTGAAGCAATTTTTATTAAGTACTTCTAAGATGGGTCAATCTAGAATAAAACATATAATTAGTTCAAACTAAAGATAATATTGAATTCCGCTAAATTATTTTCACAATCACTCACATGAGCCCGTAACGCGGCTGTCAGCGTCAGAGATTCAGAAACGAATGAATGAATTATGAATGAATGAATGTTGATTTGATCTATTGAACTGACTGAACTCTACTACACCAGGCCATCATAGGCTATCATAGGATCATTAGGATTCAAAAACTATGGATGTATGTAGTAAGATATAGACTGGACCAAATACCTTAAAAAGCTGTGCTCGGTGCCGGAATAACTAATGCATTCATATTACTATTTTAAATAACTAAAACAAATAATTATTTTCGTGATAAAAGAAATCCGTACTTATGACGGAGGAATTCAGTATTCAATCAGTCTAAAAAGTACACTTGCCCCTTTGGGAGGAATAGGCAGTTTTTAAATAGGGAATGATTTTATAACTCCTATCCGACTTTATGTAAATTAGGAAAGCGTTCTTTATCTGATATAATAATGGAAAGTGTTGAACCAAAATGTATGTACTATTTAAAGTTAATTCAGATCACTTTATTAGGCATAGTTTTTTTTGGAAGTGGTATAGTCCTCAAGTTACATCGTTACTACATGATTGACGAATGAATAAAATATTAAAGGAGACCTTTGTTAAATGCATTAGTACCCAAATCAATAATTTTTGTCTGTTGATTTGTTTGTCTCTCTCTCTGCACGCTAATTTCTGAAACGGCTTATTCATTCTTGATGCGGTTTTCACTAATATATTGTGATTGGTAAGCTCAACCACAGATAACATAACTACTCAACCATGGGGTCTCATCCCATACATTGAAAATCATATTCCCAAAAACTACAACAGATGGCGACACGAGTATTCATTTGTTGATGATGATTATGCAAATCCCAGAAAACGATAAATCCAACCATTAAAAATATATAAGCTAGTATTTAAAAATATGATAATACATAACCAAATAAATTAAAACCCTTTTAGATGAATATTTTCATAAATTTAAATTTGCAATAATATTTGTAGTTTTCGTGAGTGCTAATCTGGTAGAACGCCATCTAGTTCAAAAAATGACTACAGTCCGTCATCAACTAGATGGCGTTGTTCGCGTATATTTTATATTGGATAAATTATAATTCTAGATTATTTAATTTCTTTTGTTAAAACAAGAAAATAATATGACACGAATATAAGAGTTACTTAACTATCAACTACAAGAATGATTAATCTATTCCTTAGATTAATATTTGGTAACATTTCTCCGAATTGTAGTAATAAATATTCCCTAACGCAACAAAAACGATTCAACTATCTAGTTTAAAAATTGGAAAAAAATCGCATTCTTGACCCCGCCTGAACAGGGTCCCCGTTTAAATAGAAATTAGATTTTTAAATTTACATAGAGCTTTGAATAGCACTAAAACAACAAATAAAAATATTCAACTATAAATAACTAGCTGTGCCAGCGACTTCGTTCGCGTTTTCCCCGTTTTTTACACATTTTCCATTGTATCTTTGCTCCTATTGGTCGCAGCGTGATGTTATATAGCCTAAAGCCTTCCTCGATAAATGGTCTATACAACGCAAAAAGATTTTTTCAAATCGAACCAGTAGTTCCTGAGATTAGCGCGTTCAAACAAACAATCAAACAAACAAACAAACAAACTCTTCAGCTTTATAATATTAGTATAGATTGGTCATAAATTTTTTAAAAATATTTTTCGAGTTTTTGCTTCAAAAATATATTTCAAATAAAATAAATATCATACAACATCACTTTCATTGTGTTCATTCAGTGGTAAGTAGTCGTATCACAAATCACAAATAAACTTAAAAATACGTATATAAATAGCACACCAAACAACGATGTTCCATTAAACAAATATTTGACCCGAGTGGGAATCGAACCCACGAGTCCCACGACTCTTGACGCATGAGACAGGGGCACTATCCAATACGCCATCGAGCCAACAGCCATCCAGAGAAGAAATACTATATTATAATTTTTATATGAAATAGATATTATTAACACAATAACTCGAATTTCTTCTATCGTGAACTTTTAAGTATATTCTCATTTTAAGTACATTCTATATATTGCTGCATTGTCATAAATCACCATTATAATTTGATTTAAGTCAATGGTTCACTACGCATAATAAAATAACAACTTTATTTTTAATACATTTTAACAAAGCCTAAGGTTTCGTCCGCCTCCCGCGCGGCACGATGTACTTGCGCGCGATGATAGCCTACCGACCAACGCGACCGGAACTCGCTTGCTCTAAAACTCAGAGAGCTGCCGCGCGCACACGGCGCTGCTATCAAAAAATAATGATGCAGATATTCTGTGCCTTATCTCGAGTAATTGTTCCCGAAATTTTAAATTTGTGCCTCCAAGGGTTCGGAGTTATTTAAGATAAATTGATTCTGCTGCACGAACGTTCGTCCAGCTAAATATTTTTATTTTTTTAGTCTATCTGGATATAAAATATGCAAAAAGATAGCTTACATACGGCTGTAATTGTGCCGTAAAAATTAAATTTGAGCCTCTTAAGATTTAAGAGATATTAAATTTTTTGCTGGGCGAACGTTTTGGCAAATGCTATATATCGGAAACGGTTGGACCCACAGTGATGATTTTTTTTTATACAGATACAGTATATTTGTGCGTATAATTTTCATAAACATGACTAGCATGGTTCAGGAGTTTAATTTTTTTCCTAGAAAATTAAAAAAGGCTCTAGCCCTCGAATGAACATAACCAGGGACTTCGCGTTGGTGCCGACAGTTACCTATTATATATTCTCACGATCCTATAAAGTTTTGATTATTGGCGAGTTATTAACGAAATTGTATTTTTGAGGTTATTTTGATCCAAATACTTAGAATAGGAAAACGCTAGTTGTCTGTGAGCTGGCTTATTACATTCTTAAACAATAATTTGTGCCATATTTTAAGAATACGTATACAAAAATCAGGTCAATATACCCATTAGATTAGACAAAAACGCTAAAAAACCTTTCGAAATATTTTATTAACCGACCAAATTCGAGTGAACATTAAAAAGCGGCCGCAGGATACTTCAAGCTATCCTTCCGTACTTGATGGTGTTAATGAAATTAAAATACTACAGATAGTTGCATAATTGTTAAGTTAGAACATATTTTATTAAAATGTGATATTTTTTCATTAAAGATATATTAATTGTTCTTAGACAACCGCAAAAAATCTGTTTGTGTGTATACCCGTTAATTAAAACAATAATGATGAAGAACCATTCGAAATGTTTTTATAGATTACCCGAAAAATTTGAGTAGACATAAAAAGGCGACCTCTTTGTTCAATCTGCTAACTAGTTTATTGCGTTGACTGACGCTTTTCAATAAAATTAAATGTTTGGTCTAATTAATCAATGAATGTCGTCATTTAATGAACGCGCTAGGCATACAATCAAATAGCTGATTACGGACAATTAATTTGTAATATATAATAATACACTACAAATTATAGTGTAGGTATTATTATTAACAAAAAAAGCACATGTTATTTAATGTCTCTATTATAGAATATGTTCCAACTTAACAATTCATCACGCATCTGTTCTGTTTAAATATCTTTACAACGCCATCAAATAAGGAACATAAGCTTGAAGTATCGCGAGGCCGCTTTTTAATGTTCACTCGAATTTGGTCTTTTAATCTACCAAAAGTATATAGGATGTTTTTTTATCGTTTTTGTCTAATCTAATGGGTATAATGAACTGTTTTTTGTATACGTATTCTTAAAATAAGGCAAAATTATTGTTTAAGAATGTAATAAGCCAGCTCACAGAAAATGTGTTGCGTGGGTCAGAATGTAAAAATAGTTATCTAACTCATTCTGTTTTAATAATAAATAAATAAAAAATAAAAATAAAATAAAAAATAGCGTTTTCCTGTTCTAAGTAATAACTCGCCAATGATATGTAGCAGGCCGGCAAAACTTTATAGGATCGTGAGAATACGTCATAATAGGTACCTGTCGGCACTAACGCGAAGTCCTTGGTCATGTTCGTCTTTTTCATTTCCTAGGAAAAAAAATCATACCTCCTAAACCATGCTAGTCATGGTTATTAAAATTTGAGCACAAATATACTGTATCTGTATAAAAAAATCATCACTGTGGGACGTGGGTCCAACCGTTTCCGATATATAGCATTCGCCAAAACGTTCGCCCAAACTTAATATCTCTTAAATCTTAAGAGGCACAAATTTCATTTTTACGGCACATTTACAGCCGTATGTAAGATATCTTTTGCATATTTTATATCCAGTTAGACTAAAAATATATAAAAAATATTTTGCTGGACGAACGTTCGTGCAGCAGAATCAGTTAATCTTAAATAACTCCGAACCCTTTAGAGGCACAAATTTAAAATTTCAGGCAGAATTATTCGAGATAAGGCACAGAACATCTGCATCATAATTTTTTTGAAAGGAGATACTTTTCTGCTGGGCGAACGCACACAATGGCACGCTCTGCTAATTTATAATTGACGTTTTTATATTAAGTATTTTGAGCAAGTACGTATCTTATTTATTATTCGGAATTACTTTAACTTCAAATGAAACTACAATAATAATGACTCATCAATATTGAATTAATACAATATTGTAATGTAAATTAAATTACCTTGGGTGTTTCAGTACAATACTTAAAAATAATAATAAAACCACGTTCCGCAACGGGGTTTTAGTAAAAGTTACATAGACCTTTGAATAGCACTAAAACAACAAATAAAAATATTCAACTATCAATATTCGGGCATAAAAATCTTTATATTAAATACTTTTCTCTTAACTACTTACGAGTTTTGGTTCAAAAAATATATAAATTCAAATAAAATCACACAACATCACTTTTAATGTTCCGATCCGTGGTAAGTGGTTGTATCACAAATAAACTTAAAAAAAAAACATTTCCGACCTCGCTCCCTTGTATTGAAGAAAGGTAATCGCCGATAGAGGTGTGTCGACAACAAATATTTGTGTACGTATATAAATAGCACACACTAACACGGCGCAAACACCGATGTTCGATTATAAAAATTTTTGTTCCGAGTGGGAATCGAACCTACGCGCACGAGTCCCACGACTCTTGACGCATGAGACAGGGGCACTATCCAATACGCCATCGAGCCAATCAGCCATACAGAGAAGAAAGGATATAATTTTTAATTACATGATATAGATAAATTATTTAACTCATAGGTACATTATCGTGAACTTTTAAGTAGGTATCTTCTCGTTTTCGTTTCGTAAGTACATTCTAGATATTGCTGTATTGTCATAAATCACCATTACATTTTGAAATAAATCAATTGGTTCACTACGCATAATGAAATGACAACTTTATTTTAAATACATTTTAACAACGCCTAAAGTTTTGTCGGACTCTCGCGCGGCACGATGTACCTACTTGCGCGCGATGATAGCCTACCGACAACCGGGCCGCGCCAAAGAGAATATAATCACTAGCGCTTGCTCTAAAGCTCTGAGGGCTGCCGCGCGCACACGGCGCTGTTACATATTAACGGCACGCTCTCTGCTATTTTATTATTGACGTTTTTATTAAATTAAAACGACAATAATAATGACTCATCAATATTGAATTAATAAATATTGTGATGTAAATTATTAAATTATTATTGTTATGTAATAATTTACATAACAATATTTATTAATTCAATATCTAATAATTACCTTAGCTGTTTCAATACAATAACTAAAAATAATAATAATTGATTAAAATGTTCTAATAAATAATTTACCTAACAATCATTGTTCTATAGAAAAGGCCCTCACAACTCCTTTTGTACAAGTGACACGCAGCTTCAAAGCAATATCAACTTCACGAACATATTGTTTTGGTACACTTTCGCACTGTCGCAGTAAACAGCCCTTTGCATTTTGCGCGCGAGACGTTTTTCTTAAAAGGAGGCAACCCTGCTCTTGTGTGAGGTTCGGTTACTCGCGCGTGCGTATTGTCATTCCGCGACCCTGTGACGTCAAAGCTGTTTGGGAGCCTTTACAGCGACATCTTTTGATGTGCTTTTTCGACATGCGTTTACACTGGATGGGAATGGCTCGCTCGCTCTAGCGACATCTGGTGTGCAAGACGGAAAACAGACATGGCGCGTGAGATGCCCGAGTTATGATGTCTACGTTTCAATGTATGGGATGGGGTATCTGTATAGTTATGTTATCTGTGACTCAACATAGGTTGTGTGTGTTGTGCATTAAAGTTATAAGCAGTCCCATTGCCGCCAGATAAATTTTAATTAGCGAATGATCGGTTTAACTAACCGAATACTTGAGGCACGTCCCTATGTTTAAAAGTAAAACATAAACCATACTACGTAACTGCATTCGCGCAAAAATATATTATTTTATTTTGAAGTTCAGATATAGAAATAATAGTTAGATCAAAAACAATAAGTTAATTTTGCTTGTAAATTAATTGTAGGGTGTTTTTGCATAGTTGTATATTTTTTAAATTACGATTTACTACTATTAAGCACAAAAAGTGATATTAAATTGGATTTAATTGAAACGTGCAGAGTTACGTTCTATTCAAAAGTACGGTGCGACGAATTCGCTGGCATAGGTAATGAAGCATATTATTTGAATATTTAAAAACATATAAATAAATAAATATAAATTACATTTTTACGTATTACAATTTTTTTTTAATATGAGATCAAGCGCCTTCAGGAAATGCACGCACATGCATTAGTTTTCGGGTTATAATAATATGGTTTTTTCAGGTAAAGGTATATTTTTTCTAAAATCTGAAGACGCCTAAATACATTTTTAGCATCGCAGTGCATGATCATACAGAGCTCAAATTTAGGGCTGTTTTCAGATGGCGGCTCGCGCTTGACCGGCCGACCGCTATGAAACGTGTTTTAGTATTGCGTGTGTTTTTGTATGATGTTTTGTCGTGATCATGAAGACAAATTTATATTTATTTTTTATGGTAAAGAGCGCAACAGTGACATCAAATTGATTCGTTTAACGTCCGCTGACGGTGCATACGCGTCTCACAAACGCAGTCTCTATGAACGTAGCTACTACCAAGTGCAATGTGGTTTTCGCCTAAGATAAATCCATGGCAAAACATACATAATTATGATGTTTAACTGATACTTGAATGAGATCAGCCAACTGGTGATGGAAAACTTTTGAAAAACTTAACCTTTTTTATATGAAACTAGTGACCCGGCCTCGCTTCGCGTCGGATATATCTCTATCTCTATGTAATATATTTTAACCCCGTAAGAGAAATCTATTTATATCTAAAAATAGCCTATGACACTCAGGTATAGTATAGCTTTCCAACAGTGAAATAATTTTTCAAATCGGTGCAGTAGTTTCGGAGCCTATTCGAAACAAACAAAAAAATCTTTCCTCTTTATAGTACTTATTATTATATATATATATATATATATTATATTACATATTACATTGACTCCCCCGTACCCCAGTGATGCTTACATGGAGCCTACATCGCATGCTGGCTAACTGAGCGCGGTGGCGGCAACCACGCGACTTTTTTCTAATACTTGCATTTTTAAACTCGTGATATCTTCCGAATGAAATGTCCAAATTGAATAATTCAAAAAGTCATAAATAGGTATTGAAGCCGTCTTGCATATAAAGTAATTTATTTTGATAAGGATTAATACCAAGGTACAAATAGCCTTTTTCATGTGGCGGCATATAAATTAAATTTTTCGAATAAAAAACCGCTTACTGTGACATAACTATAATATTTAGACATATGCTGTCGCGACACTTTTTATAGATAATGATAAGTTCTACAAAGTCGTAGTAAATGATTTTGTTCTATCATCAATAGTTTACGCAGCGTACGCGACGTAAGGAATTTTTCAGGTAAATTTTTTACACCTTGGGTTACATTATTGGAGTTTTAGTAGCGATCCCCAATTTTTTCAAAAATATTTTATAGTCTATGTTTCTACGGAATAGTGCAGCTTGCTAATGGTGAGAATAATAGGGCACTCGGTCCAGTAGTTTGTGAGTTTATTCATTACAAACATACAAAAATACAAATCTTTCCTCTTTATAATATTAGTGTAGATGTAGATTATTCATTACAAACATACAAAAATACAAATCTTTCCTCTTTATAATATTAGTATAGACTAGTGACCCGGCCTCGCTTCGCGTCGGATATATCCCCAGACATAGACTGAGCTAGATCGATTTCTCGTACTTGGAAACCCCCACATTTCAGCGAAATCGTTAGGGCCGTTTCCGAGATCACATGCTTTTCAAGCGATCAGCGCCATCTGCCGGGCTGATTTGTAAATCTAAACCATCCAGAAAAATATCACTTAAATAGGAAGGCCGTTTAGGTGGAGTACAATGACATAAAAACGTACAGCAGAATTATATATATAAAGAATATGAAAATCCGTCTATCACAACCAGTGTTAATCAGTACCTAGAGGTATATGGAACAGATGATTCCACTCATCCCTACCTACCGGAGGTATAACGAAAAACAAAGTCCGAGTATCCCTACCAGTGGAGTTCTATCGGTAGGGATGTATGGAACTGGGGCTCTTCGCACGCGTGAAGTAGGTAGTTATACTTTCTGGCGGTGACATGACGTTGTACGAAATTCATTCTTATTGCTTGAATGATCTTGCAAAACGTACACGGTGGTGAAAAATAGCCTGCCTTTTCTAAGACTCTATAGACTATCCGAGTACTAAATTTCATTTAAATCGGTTCAGATAGATAGTTATCGTCAAAGTGCGAAAGCCATGAGTAGACTCATGTCTTCGCTTTTATAGTTAGGTTAACCTACAATGGTCTTATTGGGTACATGTTAACAAAAAAAAAACAACATTTTAACTTCTAAATGTTTAATTATCATAGAACAGTTTACATAGTAGTTGTAGTCAAACCAAAAAGTAATAAAGATGTAACAAAACATTTTGATTTATTTTTGATTCGCGCAGGAAAAGTGGGTGGTATTCATCGACTGGATGCCCATGATTCTAGATCAGAACCTTTCATGGCATGGCACTAGTCCTCACACATTCTCCTATCATACTTAAAAATAGAAGTACATACTTATACATTTTCGGAATTGTGATAAATTATCAATTTCTTCCAAAAAAATACGTTAGAAATATGTACATAATATTATATCCTTTTATGCTGTAACACAAAATTGTTAGATAACGAATATTAATTACCCTTTTATAAAAATCTTGCATAATTCGCGCAAACATCATTCCTGTCAGTGATGCTCACAGACTAGCAGACACTCAAAATACAATTAAAATTATTATTGCTGTTCTCTATCAAGCTCAACATTGTGTAATGAGTATGTATTTATAACATACTGGTGTAATCATGACCAATCAATTTTGTAGTCATAATCTTCTCTATAGAAACGACATTAAAACATTATGAACTTACGCACCAAATTGCATTTGTAAAATAAAAGCGTTTTAAGTTTTAAGATTTCATCTTGAACCCATTCTATGTTGATTATTTTTGTAAATAATGGCACAAGAGGAGTTTCCTGGTTTAAGTTAGGTTTCCATAACAATGAGGAATCATTGGCAATTCTATATTTGGATATGTGTAAATATAGAGGTCAAATAATATTATCAACATTTTCATGCTCATTTGATTAAGAAATCGGTAATTTTTGCATGATTAAAGTTCAAACTATATTCTGCAGAAGACCTGTCTGCCGCTTCAGTTACGTATTAAGGAAAACGGCTTTAATTACATATGTACAAATAACACGACACGCCGAGATTAGAAGGCAAGTCTTTCTGTTCATCACAAAAACTAGATGTTATACGAAAAAGTTCATACTTAAATAATCATTTTCCATAATATAAAAATATACAATACGAAAGTTATATTAACTGTGCATGTTACCAAATCTTTAAAATATGATAATTTTTTTGATATTATCAAAATCAAGTTATGTGATGAAGAAAAAGGTACTATCACCAATATGGCGTCCTTCGCCCCGAATAATGTTGACGGAATCCTATACATTACACCAACTTCCAAATAACATTGACACATGCCTAAGTTTACAAAACATCTGCGATTGCCAAGCACGCATCATTTCGTTCATTCCGTACCACACAGGCCGCCTTTCATACATCTTACAAAACAATAATAATTTATAAAATTCACAGTCCCTTGCACATGTGCATGCCTAAATTAACATACATCGCCTTCCACACTAGTCTTCTTTCAATTTATCACTTTATAAGTAAAGATACCACAGCCACTGTCTGTATTTATAATACCAAATAGGAAAAATGCTTTGACTTCTTAAGATCATTATGGAAAGATTATGGTCAGGCATACTGAAACAATTTCAAAAATGCAGCGCCGGGTGCATCGAGAGCAGCCTACCAAATAACCTCATTGAAAGTGAAAGAAGGCATACCTTTGACTTTCAGCAAAACATTACATTCAACAAAATTTAATCTTGCTACAATTCTAAAACGTGTGTGTGTATATCACACACCCAACTATAAAAATAAAATAAAAAATTCTACTTAGTGCTCTGCTGAAAATAAAAATGCCCAAAGGTCCCGAAAACTAAATGCACCCAACGACTTATGAATAACGATAATGATATGACCTGCCAATACAATTGAGTTTACCAGCAATATGTTGTTTGAAATTGAGACACATCAGTGTGGATCCGAGATGTTTTAAATCTGAAAAGAAAAAAAAAATAGTAAGTATGTTTTTATGATAATTTTTCAAGGTAACAAATATTTGTATAGCTGCTGCAGCGGGCGCCGCTCGTGCGGGCGCTTCGACTGCTCAATGCCATGGCGGAGAAACTAGATTTGTTTTGCGAGTGGCCAAGTGAGGTCGTAAGATTGGCTATTGATATAGCATCAAAAACTACATAATAGGCGAGGCGACTAAAAAAATTTAATTAGTCCGTTATTTAGATTATTTAAAAATATTGTACTCGTATTTTTTATTTTCTTTCACAAAGAAGAAATTGTGAAGATATAGTGCTTAGAAGTTTCGTATGACGTCACGTTTACGTACAATATTTGCGTAACTGTGACGTCACAAGCCCCCACTCCAGAAGTTTGATAAGCTATAATTTTGTCATTTTTCAATCAATTGAAAAAAATATATATATGTGTCCCATATTTTTGTATAAACTAACTTACGGACTAAATAGAATAAAGATTTTGACCCAGTTGTGACGCCTATTGTATTAATTATAAATAAAAAAAAATAAAGAAAATTTTTTTGTTCTTAAATGACAAATAAATTAACTATAATAATTTATGAGATTTGTCTCTCTCGCACTCAGCCTCTAGATCATGCTAGGAAATCTCGACGTTAGTTAGGGTTTAGGTAGGGCATAGTGAATTTAAGGCAAGGCAAGGGACATCGCCCCGCAAGAGCTTCGGATGGGACATAATGTTGGCCGTT
This sequence comes from Maruca vitrata, assembly GCA_039566165.1. Classification (NCBI taxonomy): domain Eukaryota; kingdom Metazoa; phylum Arthropoda; class Insecta; order Lepidoptera; family Crambidae; genus Maruca; species Maruca vitrata. Next base: position 11,123,064 of record CM076916.1, on the reverse strand, counting down.
GGATATATTCTGGCGCGCGGACATATTAGGCCTGCACCGGCTCGAGGAGCGCGCCGGTCTCTACGACAGATCGAGCGCTTACCAGCTCGCGAGCGGCGCCTGCTGCTTGAGCTTGCGGATCTCCTTGGTGGCCCAGTTGGCGAGCGTCTTGGTGCGCGGCACGCGCGAGCGGCGCGCGGCCTGCAGCAGCTCCAGCAGCGGGCCGGTCTCGAGCAGCGGCAGCACGCGCGCGCCGAACACGGAGCACAGGTCGCCCGCGAGCCCCGCGATCACCGACATGTGCCCGTCGGTGCGCTCGGGCTCGCACGCGACGCCGATCATGAAGTTCACGATCGCCGGCACGTGCGGCTCCACCAGCGCCACGTCCGAGCGGACCTGGGGAGGTACAGATGTTGAAGTTAGCGGTGTGGTGCGCTGCTTACTTGGTAGACCTAATCGGATCTCCTTGGTGGATGCTGTAATGTGGTGCGCTGCTGACTCGGTAGACCTAATAATTTGCTTTGTTAACGGTCACACTCGGATAATCTGTGCACTGTCACCGTCAATAGCTTAGCAAGATAATGTTTTCAAAGAATACAAATTCTGAGACGTTATGTATATTGTGCCACCCACCGTTGAAGGCGTCACCTTTGACGGGATCTTAAAAATTGGGTATTTAAAAAAAAATTACAAAAATAAAAAGTAAAAGGCATAATAAGTAATCTAGCATAACTTCATTAAGGTATTCAAAATTGCATATACTTCTCAAACTAACAAAGTGTATTTAGTTATTTGACCAAAATAATATCATGGCTATATATAATATAAATAAATAAAATTATACTATTATAGCTTACCTCTCCATCAACTCCTTTCAATCCTTGAATAATGCCAGTGTATGCTTCAAGTACACTTTCTCGAAGTTCACCTAAGTATTCTACCATATCATAATCATTACGATCAACTTGGGCGTTGCTGGCCTGAAATTACATTATACAAATATTAATTACAATCAAACATGGATGGTCTGTATATTGTACTGTATAATAAATTAATAAAAAGAACACTCACCTGCAGCAACATTTGCATCACTAAATCAAAATATTTAGCAAAATCAGGACCAATACTGAGTGCTATATCTCCAAATACAGACAGTATCTGGGGTTTTACTGAGCGATGGATTGAAGGGTCACTAAGATTCTCCAGCAACAAATAAATGATTTCGTCACAATAAGGCAGCACCTGTGCATGGAAAATAAATTTATCTTACATTATGACTCATGAGATACTTATATGCAGCTTTTGTAATCATAAAAGTCCAGAAAAATACCTTACCTTACTTTTCAGGGCGCGACAAATGTCACCTGTGACACCTACAGCTGCTATACAAACTGGATATTCTTGATGATTCTTCAGACCAACATAAAGATATCTACTAAAAGCATCCATATATTTCAGAAAACCTTCCCCAAGCACTTCAACAAGTGTAGAAACTGCCATAAGGGCATCTTCTTGGACCCCACCGGCCTTGCCAGCGTTTCCAGCGAACATTGTCAAGAGAGCAGTCATAATAGCATCAGAAATCTGGGGCGCATCTTCAGGCGTAACTTTGCGGAGTACAGATTGAAGAGTAGCACAAAGTAGACTCTGAAGATCATTAAAATGTGAGCGGTCAGCTTGGCTTGAAATATGATTTTCCATCTGAAGTACTTGTTGTAATCGTTCCAAAATAACCATTGTAGTCTTTTGCACAGTTACATAGCAGTCAGTGGGAGAGTTCTTAACCATTTCCATAAGAGCTTCATAAGCAGCCGATCTCAAATTGTGCTGTGCTGCATCCTGGCGGTCAGTGGTTTCTAAAAGTCTTTGAACAATGAAGTCAAAGAAATTAGACATGCAGTAAGTTTTAGGTTGAATTGAGTCACCAAATGCCGCAGCTTCATATGCTGCTTCAGCTAGTCCAGTAAAAGCCCAGCATACATTGGCTGCCACACGAGGCTCTGCCTTCAGACCAGTTACAAGACTTTCCAGAAGTGGTTTTAGATATGTTTCGTTGATGGCCGCCTCAGGGACAATCTCACAAATTCTTCCAAAAGTCCATGCAGCTGTATCTCTAACAGCAACGCTAGAATCATACATAGCATCTATCAATGTTGGCATGGCATTTTCAACCAATGGTTTCAAACTAGTTGCTTCTAGACCTCCCAATATAGAACCAAATGCCATTAGAGCAGCTTCCCTATACCGCCAATTTTCATTTTTAATATTGGAATTGATGAATGGTAAAACATGAGGTACAATTTCATCTTCACAACAGTTTGACAACAGCATCAAACAAACTGATGCTGCCTTAGATGGATTCCATTCTAATTCATCATCTGAATCATCCTGCTTGGTTAATTTTTGCATAAGGACTGGTGCTAGATATTGTAAAGCACCCCTTGCATAAAATTTGGATGTCCTTACTGGTGGACGCCCTGTAACATTGAAATAGAAATATTGAGTTTAATGAATTTACAAATAAAAGAAATCAAATTGGTAGAATTTTAAAAGAAAATATTTACCAGCTTCAGCTGCCTCAACTTCTTCAATAGCCAGATCAATTTCTTCATCACTTACATTAGACCAGAACTCAATTCCTTGGAGAGAGATTTCATCTATGTCTGATTTCATAGCCTCTAGGGTGATAGGGAATAAGGCTTGTCCCATGTATGGTTCCATGTATTGATAGTAGAGAGACAGGATTTTTACCTGTTGAAAACAGTAAGTATTATAGGAGATAAAATACTTGATTAATTATTACTAACAAGCAAGAAATTTAAGAAATCTTACATTACATTGTCATACAATTTTATGACTTCTATATCTTATCACACAGATAATTAACTTACCAAACACTGTAGTGCTGCTACACTTATTCTCATGTCAGTAGATTGTGTTGCTTCACATACTACCTCCATAATAAAATTTCTCTCATTCTCTTTGTCAAAGTTTGCTTTTGTGAATTCAAGAGAGTTGAGAAGTGCTTGTGTGGCAGCAAGGCGCACATGGTTGCTAGGTTCAGATGACCTCATACCATGAATGATTGCTGTTAAGATTGGGTTACTTTGTTCTGTCAGTACTTCAGCATCAATATCTTGACAAATGTATCCTGAAAGGGAAATATTGTCATTGTTGTTACCAGCTCACAGACAGCTTATAAATATAATAAAATATAAATAAATACTGAGGAATTTACTAATAGTTATTAATTCATATTTACCAATTGCTTCAAGTGTAGCTTCCTTTTTAAGTTCAGTGGCTTGTGCATTGACAACATTTTCTACAAGAATGGGGATGAGATCATTCCATTGCCCCACAGAGAGCTCAGCTACTGCCACATATGCCACACACTGTGCCGCTGAACTTGGCCTGCTGTTTTCTGTTCCTATAGCCGCTAGAATCTAAAATTGTAATAAAAGTTAAACATTTACATTTCTGGAAGGAAGTATATTCAGCCTGCAAAATATGAAGTTCATGTGACTTTGATTTAAAAAAACACCAACTGATTATAAAGACCCCATGGAGGGGCAGCAAAAGGCTTTGACACATTGGGCAAGCCTATCTTGTTTTGGGCATTGGCTGGCAATGCCTAGACACATCAATATTATTATCCCTTGTATAGTAGAGTACATAAGAATACTTTCATGTAACCAAAACAGAAATATTTACATTTTTCTTGATATAAAGCCTGATGTCTTCTGGAAGTGCAAGCCATCTCTGCTGGTATTGTTGTTTCATAGTTGGGTCTTTAGAAGTGAGATGGTTTTTAAGTTGGAGGCCAGCAGCCATTCTGGCCACTTGACTATTTCCACCCTGCACCAGAACATCTGATAGCATTTTGATGAAAGTAGTGAAGCTTGTGGCCGCTGCATGATCAAGGTATTTTTCAGCTGCTTCCAACTCATTTCGATCTGCAAATTAAGAGGTTTCTTATACAGCTGTGTCAAAAAGATTTGTATGATCATAAAACCTTCAAAGAGCAATTTGAAATGGCGCGCAAACTAATGGTGTCAGATGGAGAGATATGTACCATAATATATAATATAGAAATATATACCTACGCAAAAAACTGGATAATGTTATTAGAACATACAGAACATCATACAAAATTTAGACTATAATTTCAGAAGTATTTCAATAACATGTATAACTTGAAACAATATAATACCAGTTTCTAATAGTATAACCTTCAAATTAAAAAGTCTTATTATTTGATATATCGTAACTTTTCGGACAATTAATCGTCAGAATGCTTTTTTAGTAGTGTAAACATATTCTGATTGAAACGTTTTTATGATATTTTAGACTTAAAACTGGAATAACTAGAAATTTCCTTCCATGACAGATAGGCATGTCAAGTCTATTGTCCTAAGATGTTTCGTGTGATCAAATATTGAATACGTGGAAAAAATGTTACTTATTTCAAACAATCAAACAAAAATATTCCATTGGGCACAAAATAACTGATTCCCATTAATTGAAATCAGTGACTTTTAAGATAAGTACATTGACAGTTACAAGAAACGCCATGCTCAATGATTTTGGAACATTTATTTCACTTACCTGGAGAAGTAGTCTTCTCTAGTATCTGTATAAGAGATAACGTCGCCTCCGCATGCATCGTGTTTCACTTCTCTTAGACAAACTCAAGCTAAAATATTAAAATGTTAACCGAAAAACTCAAGAAACCGGCACACGACGATAGAACATTCACAAATGTCAGTGTTGCCAGCGTAATATTTAAACTTGAATGAAACACGTTCGTAACTGTCAATAAAAACAAAAAGTATTCGGATACAAATAAGTACCATATAAAAACAATACCTTGGATACATTTAATACTTTACTTTGAGAAGATGAGTAAAATGTTTAAAACATTTTAAATCATTTAATTGAAATTTTAGCAATGACGATACGTGCCATTAGGCCTATTACGTCAAAGCTTAACAGCTAATTTTGTTTTAGAGAACCCCATCCCATAGAACCATGTCCAAAGCTCTATATTATTTAAAAATTAATTTAACCCCAAACGGTTTAAACATGTTAGAGCTACTAATTAATCTTACATGTTTGAGTCGTTTGGGGTACAAACAATGCAAAACTAGCAGTGCATCGTGTTCAAGCGGCTAATTGAAATTTCAGGTGACCGGAGAGAGGGCTTGTCCTTGAGTCAGCGGATAAGCCTTGCCATCCAAAAAGGAAACTCAGCCAGCCTCTTGGGCACGATGCTGATGGATAGCAATCTGGGACATATTTTTTATTTTTAAATAAGAATGGTTTATACTCTATTCTATTTATGAAGTCCTTTTTGACATTTCGAAGAACGTAACTCTGCACGTTTCAAATAAATCCAATTTAATATCACTTTTTGTGTTTAGTAGGAAATCGTTATTTAAAAAATATACAATTATGCAAAAACACCCTACAATTCATTAACAAGCAAAATTAACTTATTGTTTTTGATTTAACTATTGTTTCTATATCTGACTTCAAAATAAAATAATATTTTTTGCGCGTATGCAGTTACGTACTATGGTTTATGTTTTACTTATAAACGTAGTGACGTGCCTCAAGTATTCGGTTAGTTAAACCGATCATTCGCGAATGAAAATGAATCTAGCGGCAAGTGGACTGCTTATAACTTCAATGCATTTTACAATAAAACGTAATAATTAGTGCAGTCCTTTGCAGGTAATATGTAAACTGATTAAATAACAAAATAAATTAATAAATCAAGCAGTGATGATTAATAACTATAAAATCAAATATTATTCGGCATGTGACGATGCACAGCATCTGTGAGAGTGCGTCCTCTTCCGGTCAGCGATTTATGGGCGATCAAAGCGCCCTCTATATTGAAATATCTTGATTATTTTAGTAGTTGAATTCACTTACTTCCGTTTGGCGCCATTTTTAGTCACCTTAATGGGTCTCGTGCCGAGGATCCTCATAGCGTCTTCAACTTTCGTGTTAGCAATATCATAAGCAGAAACGCTGCTTAAATCGTTCCCGAAAGTTGTTTTCATTTAAATATAATCCGCTTATCCTTAATTTACTAGTAAGAAGTGTTTGTAAAACGGGAAAAAGTGAATCAAGTGATAGAAAGTGTATTGATGGTGGTTAATGAAGACCACGCCGCCACCGTCTCCCTCTAAGGAGGCATGCGATGACCTGCAGGTAGGTTCTTAAGCTGCGCAACGGTGGCACAAAAATACAAAGTAAGACTCCAAAACAAGGTACGTTCGAGTGTTGAAATTTTAACCTTCTTTTGGATATAATGAGTGATCTCTTTGAATAAAGAATGTTGTTAACAAATTGTTAATGCACGTTTTGAATAAGGTACCCCCAACCAAAAATAACGAATCGTTCACGTTCGAACATTCCGAAACTTATTTTTATTATATATTTTTTTTTATAACTACCTTTTGCTATAAACTTAAATAACCCACAACCAAACATTGGGGAAGTTAAAATAGCATCGAAAACCTAAAATGCTCTATAAGGAACACTTCCCTCCTACAATTTTTCTTAATCCGGTCACATACCTGACCGCTTCATTCAGATAGCCGACCGTCTGTTACAAGGCAAATAAGCTGCGGAATGGCGTCTGAAAAGAGAATCTGTGGTGTCCATTATTACACTGTAGAAATACGGTGACCCGGCTATATTTGCTTCTAAAATTGTCGAAATTAGTAGTATAGTAACTTGTGTACTTAAATTAGATTTGAAAATCACCTCTCGGGTTTATTGTAAAGCTTTCAGAAGAATTTGGAGCATGGTTTCAAGCATGGCTATTTTCACCATCGTCCTTGATACTCGCTAGTGGTACTGCATTACCTCAATACGGCATCGGACACATCTACATGTAGCACCACCAGAAAAATGAATTCTGGCTTCCCGGCATATGACTGCAGCTCAGCCCATGAGTGAAGTACCTACCTACACACGACATGAAGCTTTTCATATGGTAACTTTGTGGTGGGCAGACACCATCACAGGCTGGACAGAAGCTGAATAATCTCTTCTAAATCGAGGCTGAAAGGAGTACATATACACTAGATTTGTACACCAGCTTGGTTGTGTTGGATTCAATGATAAAAAATCTCGTAATCATAACCCTGTCGGTGGTTCTTTCGCACAAAAGATATTGTGTTAAATAGTACATCTCCATATGGTTATTTTTATTTTTATTTTGTTTTTTTTTAGTTTCCTGGTTTTAGTACACTCACCTATCATAAGCACACTCATAAGCTTGTTGAGGCATGAAGTAAATTGGCAGGTAATTTACTTTTAGCATCGGGTCAAATGATGCAATTTTGACTTGACATTGTTTTGAATTGATCCAAAAACTTAACACTATCTGCGTTACCTATGTAGGTACTAACTTTATTGCTCAAAAACTGTTACAGTATAGCCTGAGCAATCTGTCTGTTCTGGTTGCGTAAAGTATTTGAACTAAACGAGCAGAGAAGGGCAGCTGGATGTAAAAATGCCGTTGTATATCTAATAATGGTATTCCAAAGATAGCAACTTGAACTCTTTTGCAACTGGGTAAAAGTCGTATTTTAAGACGCCGACATAATGGCATTTCCAGGTAGTGTGCGCTCCGCTATAACATCATTAAATTGGTGGAATAATATGCTTATCAACCTTGCTTTTCACGAGGTTATTAGTGAAAGTACTTTCAAGATTTTATTTGAAACAAATAAAACAGAAAAGTAATGCTGATATTTCTTCAGATGCTTTAGTTACCAAATTTCCAACCAATAAATTTGAATAAACACCTATAATTATTATGCATTGTGCTTCATAAGCTTGTGATTAACAAACATATATTAATTTATGTTGTTTAATTGACTTGGTAATGTTTGAATGAAGATTTAATTCAACGTTTCAAGACAACATATTACAATAGTTATGTTTCAGGTACATACTTCTATTTGATTCCTATCACATAGCGTCATCGGGTAAGTCACCAGGAGTTAATAAACACGTCTCTCACAGATGCTGTGCATCGTCACATGCCGAATAATAGTGCAAGTTTTACATAATAATAAAACTTGTATTATTTAGCAGAGACGATGCACAGCATCCAATTAAGGTCTCCTGGTGAGAGACTGCTATGAGGATCCTCGGCACGAGACCCATTAAGGTGACTAAAAATGGCGCCAAACGGAAGTAAGTGAATTCAACTACTAAAATAATCAAGATATTTCAATATAGAGGGCGCTTTGATCGCCCATAAATCGCTGACCGGAAGAGGACGCACTCTCACAGATGCTGTGCATCGTCTCTGCTAAATAATACAAGTTTTATTATTATGTAAAACTTGCACTATAAAAACTTAAATGAATTGTTTGTTTTTATTTTAATCTGATGCTCATAGTAACTATTGAGGTACTCCATTACGCGATACATTTCGTATAATTAATTTAGTGTTGCAACTATAGGTACTCGGTGCAAACACTCCTGGCAGCAAACAGTGTCAAACATTCGGTGCCATTAATTAACGAGTCTTTGACACGAGCCTATAACTGTTATGATCCCTTAAACCTAGTGTAAATTTTAAATAACTTAACTATCATTATTCATTATTATTATACTAAACATCCAATCGCGTATTTCTTTTTTCGACAAATAATAAGTTTGGAAGTTTTGAATGTCTAAAATTGTTCTTTCGATAATTTTTATTAACCTTAGTTTTTGAAAGTTAGTTCGATTTAAATTTGTTACAAATCGAGAATCGTTGCCGCTGAATATCGATTTCTAAGGGTACTTCCCTAGTACTGAACTATTGACATCTGTCAAAAAGGACTTCATAATTGGAATAGAGTATAGTTAGTTAACATTACTTAAATTTAATTATTTTTATAATAAAATCTTGTATAGGAACATTTTGTTCATAATCTATTTACACAGATCTCGTAACGTAAAACAACATTATCCCGAATGTCCAAATCCTTCGAACAATTTATGTAATGGGGAATATGAACACATTTTTTTAATATCCTAAATAAATCTTTAATATTGTTTACTTTAAAGACAGCAGAGATATACCTGTTTAAAGTTCCTGAGTAGACAGAGAGATCCGATATGTCAGGTGACGTCAAATTACACTACGGCCATACGCAATCCATACAAAACTCTGTTTTGTAAGAAAAAGATGGAAAATTAACTTTAATTCATTATAAGCCTTCGTTTTTGAACCGATTTCCACTTCAATTCACATTTTATTATATTTTGAAGTCTATTTGCATAAGTTGTTGAAAAAATCAAGATTGCCGGTTTATGCATATTCCTTATTGGCTTATTCCGTTTATCCACCCTAAAACAGCCACCCTAGGGTGGATGTTCGGAAACGCGCGTTTGTTTATCCACCCTGAACGGGATGGATAATCGGAATTCGTAATAATATGTTTCGTCCGATTTTTCACCCCAAGTACAGTTTGTATAAAATTATATTGCTAGGAAGTTTTAATTTAATAACGTAAAATAATCTTAAAATCTAAATTGCTGGTAAGCACCCGGAGGGTTGGTAGGTAGGATTTGGATGAAAACCATTTAAAATGACCGTTGTGACAAATGAAATCATAACAAGAAAGAAACTCGTAACAAAATTAAAACTTAGGGTCTTTTCGCTACTTACACACAATAACAGATATAAACTATTTCTTTATTGATCACACGCAAAGACTAGATACATTATTAAAGAAATATTTTCACCAATTTTATAAATTTTGCAATATGTCCAAAAAATGACCAGAATGACGAAGTTTGTGTTAGTTGTGTAGGTATGTTTCTGTAAATGACTGTACATTGACAGGGTGGAAAATCGGAAGAAAAATATTATATGAATTCCGGTTATCCACCCCATTCAGGGTGAATAGACGGAAGCGCGTTTCCGAATATCCACCCTAGAGTGGCTATTTTAGGGTGGATAAACGGAATAAGACACGTAATTGTGTTTTACCGTGATCACGATCGCATTACCTACGACGACGTTTTTTACGGTACAATATCCGAACGGATGAGCTGTTGTCAATTTTGACAGTGACAGTTTAGCAGTTCTTTTCATGTTGTGTCGGGCTTGATTGTAGACACTAGGCCGATCAAAGTTTGCCAAAATGGTAATAAATCGTGAAATTTCTATTCAATCACAGTGCTAACATAAGTGTAGTTTAGTTATGTGACAAATGTGTACTATAATTGACCTGTGAGTGATCTTATTTAACACTAAAATGTACAAACACTTTGTTTCAGTCGTTGGTAATCCCGGAGAAATTTCAACACATTCTTCGTATTATGAATACGAATATCGATGGCAAACGTAAAGTTATGTTTGCCATGACTGCTATCAAGGGTGTTGGACGTAGATATTCCAACATTGTGTTGAAGAAGGCCGACATCGACCTGGACAAACGTGCTGGTGAATGCACCGAAGAAGAGGTATACCGCTAACTAATTTATCTACCCTTTAAAATAATGATACAATTTAAAATAGTAACTCAAATTCTGTAGACCCTTAGTATCTGCTTATGTTTTGGTTATAGCATTTGTAAAGTGATATAAATTATACTTACTCTGCTATATAAACACGATTTGTCAGCTCGCATAAAGTATTTAAAATGAGAGGTTAGAATATTACTAACCTAGAAGTTTGTTTGCTGAAGTGCTGTTTTATTTCCTAAATTGTATGTTTGTTTCTTTTAGGTGGAAAAAATCATCACCATCATGTCCAACCCAAGGCAGTACAAGATCCCAGACTGGTTCTTGAACAGACAGAAGGACATTGTTGACGGTAAATACAGCCAGCTGACCTCCTCCAACTTGGACTCGAAACTCCGTGAGGACTTGGAAAGGTTGAAGAAGATTCGTGCCCATAGGGGTATGCGTCATTACTGGGGCCTCCGTGTGCGTGGACAGCACACTAAGACTACTGGCAGGAGAGGCAGGACTGTTGGTGTGTCTAAGAAGAAGTAAGGTGTAACAATAAAGTAAAGTTAACAATCCACATAATGTTTTTATTAAGACCCTTGAATTTTCCTTTAGTAGTGTCCTAGTGTAGAGATAAAATTATGAAACAATCATTGACCAACTAATTAACTCAAGACAATTTGGCTTACCAGCAACAACTTTTACTTGATTGAGCAAAAAGTAGAACATAGACATGGCATAGGTGCCTCCTAGTCAATAAATAATATTATAATCATCATTATGAAAGTACCTACTTATTTTTTTTCCTGCCAGGAACTAGGTTTTTGTGTAGGATTCATTTTGTGGAAATAGTCTGCCACTGGTTGTGTCAAGACTGTCCAGAGGGGACTTGGACAATTTGTTGGGCTATAAAGCCCCCCTGTTCCACTGGTAGGGATACTTGGTTTTTTTCCAGTTATCTTTACTGGTAGGTAATAAGTGGAATCTTTTGTTTCATATAGGTACTCTACTTATTACACTGGCTGGGATAGATGAATTTTTATTGTCATTTATCAATAATAGTACACACAGAAGTGTTTAAAAAAATTGGTCTAATTTATCTTAAATAATTGCATCATCAGTAGTGCAGTACGCAGTAAGTGGATATAAAACATTTATCTCAACTAGACTGACATATTATTATCTGTTTTGAAGGAATGGATGTGTTTCTTTACAAAAGGCTTTTTAGAGCAAGACTAGAGATTTAGTTCTATAAGTATAATTTTCACATGAATGATGCGAATTTTCACTAGTGAGAACTGTACTGCATTGGAACTGCATGGTAGAACTAGTGGGAATGAATTTTGTACATCATGTGGTTGTTGGGTTTGGAGAAATAATAAGACTTTTCTGTAAAAATATGATTTTACATCACATAAACTTTAATTATGTTACAAATTCTAAGACAATAAAAAGATATACAAGAACAGTTCTCTCAAAGCAAATTTCTAGGTGGTAGCCACCCATAAATGAGCTTGTTTAAATGTGGGGGCATTTCACGTCAAGCGGACAACCAAAAAAAAGTGAGGTCGTGAATTTTGTTTATATTGTGGTTAGTTATACTTCTAGTAGACGTGGATATGTACACGTATTTTTTTTTTCGTGTGGTGATTTAATGCGTAGTTATGAGCCTTTAAAGTTTTACTAAAAATTAAGTCAAGCATTTTTGGATGCTTATTATATGTATCATTACATTTGTAATAAAAACTAAAAAGTATTGATTCTTATAGTTAAAAAGTTGAAAATTTAAATTTTTTTGGCGAATTCTAAATTTGAATTTTTTTTAGTACAGTAAACCGGAACTGAATATTTAAAATCGATTTTTGAGTAATTTCGACCATTTTTATTTTTAATATTTTGACTTTAAATTAAAGCTTAAAATGTACTTATTCTTCACAAAAAAAATTACAACGTGATCTCTGATAATTTAAGACTTAGAGCATATAGAGTACATACACATACCTATGAACATTTCCTAAGCAATTGGCTTTATGCGCTAACTTGCTAAAATACTACGGTATTAATATTTTATTCCTTCATTATAACGTACAAATATCAGAAATTAACCGTTTTTTTAATAATATATGATTATCAATCTGGGGGCACGGCAGTGCTCCCGCCAAGTCGAGCGCGAAGCAAACACTGCCATACCATCCTTTACTGGAACCATTTCGCCGCATTTTCATGCCCCTATATATGACCAGAACGCTGAAATGTTTATCATCCAGTAACCTATGATAACATACTTAAAATCCAAAATTTCAAGTCTGTGGGACTTATAGTTCTGAAGTTAAGCGAAAGCAATGTTTCGCATTTATGACACTCACTCACACACTCACCTACTCATGATCATCAAAATAGAACTAGTACTTCTCATAAACTCAGAGCGCTGAAATTTGGTACAGAGTTAGGGTTTAAAAGTCACATAAAGGGAAAACTATAAAAACTACGATAATCGAAGGTCTGGAGTACCTGGTGATCCTGATTAGAAAACAACAGCCCAGTATTATAAAGTCGTCTAAAATATTAAAAACGACATACCGCCTTTACAAAAATATTTAATTTGGTTAGCTGCTTCTACAAAGAAGTGAAATCCCTTCAAAAACATCCTGTAAAAAAACTAGCCAAGTCTCGATGGAGCAGATTGCTCATCTCTAAAAAGTAATGAAATCTAGACAAAATCGTGCCAAGCCTAAGGTTCCTTACTGCGATTTCTTCATTATTATAGTTAGTGTTGTGTGACTTGGCCGTTGAAGGGAACACAAGGGTACATAACCAGGTTCTCCGTAACAATATTATACTAATCTGTCGCCTGAACCGCTACCTATTGACGATGAAAAATTGCCAATAGGACAACGTTGAATGAATAACAAGTGAAAATTAAGGCTTGATACTGGTTTTGTACCCTTGAGTACCCTACCCAACGGCCAAATCACACAACACTAACTATAATAATGAAGAAATCGCTGTAAAGAACCTCAGGCTTGGCACGATTTTGTCTAGATTTCATTACTTTTTAGAGATGAGCAATCTGCTCCATCGAGACTTGGCTAGTTTTTTTACAGGATGTTTTTGATGGGATTTTACTTCTTTTTGTAGAAGCAGCTAACCAAATTAAATATTTTTTGTAAAGGCGGTATGTCTTTTTTTAAATATTTTTAGACGACTTTATACTATTGGGCTGTTGTTTTCTAATCAGGATCACCAGGTACTTCAGATCTTCGATTATCGTAGTTTTTATAGTTTTCCCTTTATGTGACTATTAAACCCTAACTCTGTACCAAATTTCAGCGCTCTGAGTTTATAAAGTACTAGTTCTATTTTGATGATCATGAGTAGGTGAGTGTGTGAGTGAGTGTCATAAATGCGAAACTTTGCTTTCGCTTAACTTCAGAACTATAAGTCCCACAGACTTGAAATTTTGGATTTTAAGTATGTTATCATAGGTTACTGGATGATAAAAATTTCAGCGTTCTGGTCTTATCTAGAGGTTCTCAAATAGGGGCATGAAAATGCGGCGAAATGGTTCCAGTAAAGGATGGTACGGCAGTGTTTGCTTCGCGCTCGACTTTGGCAACAACAGGAGCACTGCCACCCCCAGATTGATAATCATATATTATTAAAAAAACGGTTAATTTCTGATATTTGTACGTTATAATGAAGGAATAAAATATTAATACCGTAGTATTTTAGCAAGTTAGCGGCATAAACCAATTGCTTAGAAAATGTTCATAGGTATGTGTATGTACTCTATATGCTCTAAGTCTTAAATTATCAGAGATCACGTTGTAATTTTTTTTGTGAAGAATAAGTAGATTTTAAGCTTTAATTTAAAGTCAAAATATTAAAAATAAAAATGGTCGAAGTTACTCAAAAATCGATTTTAAATATTCATTTCCGGTTTACTGTACTAAAAAAAATTCAAATTTAGAATTCGCCAAAAAAATTAAAATTTTCAACTTTTTAACTATAAGAATCAATACTTTTTAGTTTTTATTACAAATGTAATGATACATATAATAAGCATCCAAAAATGCTTGACTTAATTTTTAGTAAAACTTTAAAGGCTCATAACTACGCATTAAATCACCACACGAAAAAAAAAATACGTGTACATATCCACGTCTACTAGAAGTATAACTAACCACAATATAAACAAAATTCACGACCTCACTTTTTTTTGGTTGTCCGCTTGACGTGAAATGCCCCTGTGATGTTGCTTGATCAGTGGACAAACTTCCAAACAATTTTATCATTATTTTCTACTCATATTGTGCAATTATTACCATCATGTAGACACCTGCTAAAAGTGCCAATATTTCTTTTATTGACTGCGACAATTTTGTAGAGCTTTCTAATAGTTCAGGTATTACAGAGACAGTTGCAATGTATATGAATCCACCTGCTGTGAAGGGTAGTATCAGTGAAGATACAATACCTTCACTGGCTCCTTTAAGATATATTGATATGACTGTCCCTGACACAGCACCAAATGCTGTTAAAAGCTGCAGCATCATTGCTTTTCTGCGAGAACACCCTGATTGCACCAATATAGCAAAATCTCCAATTTCATGAGGAATTTCATGCAATAAAATTGTTATAGTTGTTATGTAGCCAACACTATTTCCAGCTATAAATGAGGCTCCAATAGCCAAACCATCAGTAAAGTTATGTGTGAAATCTGCTGCCAGATTCAAATAGCCAGCAATCTTGATGTCCTCCTTCTTATCTTTGCCTTTTTTATCATCACCTTTCTTTTTCTTGCCATCATCTTTCTTCTTTTCATTGCCATGGGAATGACCATGGCCTCCACTAAAAAGTCTCACTGACTTTTCAACTACCAGGAATGCTATTATGCCTCCTAGAACTCCAAGACCTACAGTGGTGTCATGAGGTCCATGTGCTTCACCTTCACCAGAGTGACTATGGCTGTGACTATGACTATGTCCGGCGCCATCATCTGATGATGTCAATGCATGTGGAATTAAGTGCAGGAATGCATCACCAAGAAGGCCACCAGAAGCAAATGATAGTAAAATTTTTAGTAAGGGCTGTTTCTCTATACTTCCGTCAATAGGTATAAAGAATAAGATGAAAAATGGTACCACACTGATGAATAATGTTGAAGATAATGCTTTAACGTACAAGTCGTAATCAGAGTCAATTATCTTCTTTTCTTCTTTTTTGTATTGTTCATTAGCGCTTTTTGAGTACTTGAACGCTGGCGGTTCTTCTTGTCCATGAGAGTGCGAGTGCGAATGACCCAGTACAGCGACTACAGCACAAACTAAAACTATTAACGCTAAAAGTCGTCTATTTTGATCAAACATCTTTAGAACCTAGGTTTTTACTTATTCTACCTATGAAAACGCAGATTTGGAAAGCAATACTAGAAACAGTTTACCGCTTTTAGAAAAACAATAGTTCAATGAACATTACATTGTACAACACGACAAATGTCACCTGACAGTAGACAGTTGTTTTTTTATTTTACGTCTTTGGCTGTAAGGTATCGTTTTTTTTTAATTTTCTGACCTGGTCTCTAGGACCTTTACGCCAAGTCTATAATTTGTTTTAACTTTATAGAGATTAAGCATCGAACAATATTTGTTGATGCCATGCGGCTTCTAGACCATACAAACAAATCAATACCTGCATTCAATTTCTCTGCGTAGACAAAGTTTGGACCAATTTTAGTATATGTTACTAGTCTGATGAATATCAGAATCATTTAAAGAAAAGAGTTTCAAACTCCCCATCCTTCCATCAAAAACCACTTTTGCACGTCGTTTCAAACAATACCTCTTTCCTCTTATATTATTATACAATAGTGACCCGTTCTCGCTTCGCTTAGGATATATCTGTCGTGGCCACATCGTAGAATTGGCCATTTCATGAAATGATTGGCCATTTCATGAAATGGTTGCATTTCATGAAATGGCCAATCACACATTGGCCATATCATGATATGGCCAGGTCAGATCAATGATAAGAAATCGTTTGACGATTGGGCCAACTAGATGCACTGCCATTTCATGAAACGATCAATCTCAATCGATCATATCGTGGAATTGTTTCGTTGACTTTACCGGTAGAGTGCCAGAGTTGCCATACCAATTAAGCACTTTGTGCAAATATGCTAAATTTGCACAATGTGCTAAATTTTCTTCCTGTTTAGCATATTATTTTATCTTTTATTTTAGAATAGCATATTTTTAGCAAAACATTTTTTTTTATAAAATTTATGTTATTTTTAAAGTAGGTACATTTAATTTTAATTTGGACAAAATTGTCGGAAGTTTGCCTATTTTAGGCAGTAAATACACTTATTTGGCAACACTGGTTGTTTTTGTGCAGTTTGTGTAAAAATGGCGGCCCTTGTAAACAAAGACGAATTTTCTCTCAGAAAAAATGCGAATAATTCTTTATTAAACACGGAAGAAAGTTAAATAATTCGTAAAATAATTCGATGAAAACGTATTAGAGTATGCAAGTCATGCAAGGTTCCGAGCAAAATGTGAAATAACCGTGGAGTTTGGAATGTATTTCTAAGGTTAGTAATATTTTACTTACTTCATATTATAATTTTATACACCTAACTAAATAACGTGTTTTATCAAAATATTTTTTATTTATCGTTATTATATTGATTGACAAAAGACTGATAGCTAATTTAATTTCTTATTCAGGTTATACAGCAAATAAAGGAGAGTAGGGTGACACGAAAAAGAAATCCATGGACTACTACTGGTTATCGAAATATGATATTATGGAAACTGTCGAAGAGGGAGGAATATCTTATATTCAAGGAAAAAGCGCCGACTATCCTATGATTTTTGTTGTTCATGTGACTTTGTGCGCGGTGCCGTGTTTTAATCGCCTTAATGCACCTTATTATTAATAAATTTGTCTTGCGCTAGCAAGTGACTGTTACCTTGTTTAATTTTTTTATTGTTTACGTGACTTTTATACTGCTTGTACTAAAATACTTGCAAATTTCACTAAATGTACATTTTTTATAACAATAAAAAAATCATTAAATACATTTAATTATTTTTTATTGTTATAGAATTTTAAACCTTTTTATTTTGAAAGTATGTAACAACTAAAAATAAATAAATACGTATCAAAATTGATCCTGGTTTTCATTAAATATTTTATAGTCGCCCTCTTTTTACGATATGGTCAAACGTGGGTGGCCAAATCGTTAAACGTTTATCGTTTAATGATTTGGTCACCATTGATTGGCCACTTCATGAAACGTGAACACTTCATGAAATGGCCAACCATTTCATGAAATGATCAATTCATCGATTTGGCCACGACATATCTATCTATTATAATGTATCTTTTAAAAAAAATCCGTTGCGTACCTAGCGTACGTCTGTAACTTTTTTGGGAATAATAATAATTAATTATATTATTATAATTTTCCAGTTTTCCTTTTGATTCTCCTAAAAGGACATCGTGATAGCACGGGCCGTACCTAGCCAAATGCATCTTAGAGTAGGTAGGTAATTAATCCATATTTATAAATTTTCGAACAATTCGACAGGTGTTGAGAAATGCTGCTTTTTGAAGAAGTTCGTATGTGGGTGAGGGTACGTCGAGTGTGATGATAAGGCTTGTGAGTAGTGCTCGGGGGATGACGCCAGTTGTGGAAACTACTATTGGTACTGTCTTGACAGTTTCCATTGGGTCTTGATTTTTATGTATAGGTCGCTAGGGTAGGTACTTTGCTATTTTTTCAATATGGGTTTATTATTATTATTACAAAGTAAACCTTGGTTTACCTTGGATTACCCAAGCGTCGTTTACCCGTATACAACTAGTCTACCCAAACTGGTTGGGTAATGTTAGGTGTTGATTGTTTATATTATGAATTCTATTTCATAAATTCCTGTCGATACTGGAAGTCTCAAACGAGAGGGGAGGATCGGTGTAGAATAAAAAAGGAATAATTACAACATCGTGGAGGCAAGATCTAATTACGTATAATTAAATCATTTACCTACTTTGGTTGTAACATTAAAATCATGTAAGTAGGCTGCATGAATTTTCACATGTTCATTACGCCGAAAATCTCAAGGGAATATTATTCAAATTTAAGTATTAAGTGACCGTCTTTTTTAGACACGAGTACCTTAGTAACTATAAGTACTATAGTATAGACTTTTACTTAAATGTAAAATACTTAAGTAGTGCTATAAATATAATTCGCTATGTTTTAGAACCAATAAGTCATTTTAATGTTTCCATCACTGTCTCTTTGTGTATCTACGGTGCTTCCCTGTCTGACCAATTTGCGCATTGAACTTCGTCGCATGGCTGGTATTTCCGTCGCTTCGTCATCCATCACGAAAGAGGAATGTGTTAACTCTAACCGATCTAGGTTTTCATAGGATTCAGCACCCTGGACCGCTGTTTGCCTGGAAATATTTATATAATTTAATATCTATTTTATCCTTTTATTACCTACCTATAATCTATACTTATAATAAAACTGTCGAGAGGTCAATTCTGTACATTGAATATATCCAAAATTCTTATTGGGGGACGACTAGGTAGGTTATATAGCGTGACGCTAAGATACATAGGAGCCGAGCAGTGACGATAAATCTGAAGCAAGTGGGATTAAAATGCGCGTTGGAGCTCCTATATCCTCGCCGACGTTAGTCGTATACGATAAGTAGGATGTATTAAAAAGATGATGGTCTCCAAAAGATCTTCAAAAAAGTCGAAAGTGACATGTATCTACCGACCGATCGATGAGGTCGGCAGTTTTACCTTACAGACGCTTTAAAGCTATGAAAAAAATTTTACTTTTAAAGAAACAAAGTTCGAAAAGAATAAAATGTATGGAATTGACATTAGACGCGATAAATCACGTGGTCAATCCCATCCATTTTGTTCTTTTCGAACTTCGTTATCGTTTCAATATTGTTACTTTGTCTAAGCCCCCAGGCGCAGGATCGGCTTAACGTGCTTTTCGAATACGGCCGTGAATCCAACCTCGAATTTCCTCACTCCGGGCAGAGTAATTTCTTAATAGACTGAAATACAAGCTGCTTACAAGTAACAATTTTTAGGTATGAAACAGGTAAACTTATTTTACCTTTGGCCCCCACATACAAAACAGTCTTTAACAGTCCAGTTCTTTCCAAATTCTTCACCTTCTTCGGCAGTTTGCGGCAACGAGCTATGGAGTGTCTCTGGTAGACGTAAACATGATATTCCCCCTATCACTGATAATATTCCCATCACAACTAAAGGTAAAACCAAATTACTGGAGCCCTAAAATGGAAACAAAAGTGAATAAATACAATTATGTTTAAAAAGCTGCATCTGCTCCAACGCGAATATTGAAGAACTATTTACAAGTTTATACTTATATACTTGTACATTTTAGGTATGACTTAACAGCAGCAGTGCCACTGCATTCGTCACCCTTGGATTTGTACCGGTACGGACCCATCCACATGACAAATCCAACGTAAATTATTAGGTCTATCAGTATATTCGTGATTTAGCTGGGCACTTAAACAAAAGCTAACTATTGAAATTACTCATACGTTGCTTACCAACTCGTTACTAGCTTTACGTATGCGTTTATCGTAGGTGGTGAGATAAAGGTGACTACACGATACCTACACTAACTACTGTGCACAAGTAGTTAGTATATCGTGTCGTGTAGTACAATTAATTAGCTATTTGCATTTAGCGGCGGATGGCGATGATCAGTCGGGTGCAAAGCCGAACACAGGCTCCTAGTGTCAAGTAAGCAGAAAAGTCCGTCCTTAACAAATCGATCATATGACTGGCTCGGTGTTCCAAGAGTCGTGGGTTCGATTCCCACAAGGGACAAATATTCGTGTGGCGAACATTAGTGTTTGTTCCGTATCTACGTGTGTTATTAAATATTTATATATATGTTACGGCTAAAACCCGAAGCACGCTAGCACCTAGTTTTAGCCGGTTAGAACTAGTTGTAGCCACAACCTAGTTCTAGCCGGAATGGTATCGGATAGGCCTAGTTTTATCCAACAGGGATAGTCTGGAACTAGTTCTAGCCGGAATGATATCGGATAGACCTAGTTTTATCCAACACGGAATGGCTGGACCTAGTTGTAACCGGCATGATGAAGGCTAGACCTAGTTTTACCCGAAAACAATCGGCTCCACCTAGGTTTAGCCAAGACTAAGTGACTGCACCTAGTTTAACCGGCTAAAACTAGGTGTAGCCGCACATTGGGTATTAGCCGTAACACCGTGAAATTTTAGTGGTTGTTTTCCCGTGGCAAAAACGATTTTCCTTTAATAATACTATCGAATCATGCAAATGATTCCTAAAAACTATTTTTTTTTTCAAATTCAAAATAATTCTTTTCCAACTCGAAAACGAAAGAAGCTATCGTTCTTTTATAAGATGTGACGTAATCAGGTACTGCTTGCCGCATAAAATCGAAGCTTAAAGCTAAAGAAGCTCTACGCCCTAAGTAATAAAGCGGTTCGGACGTGCTTTCGAGTTTCGGTTATACCTTTCGTAAAACCGGCATTTATTGATTTCAATAAAAAAGAACTGCACAAATCTATTGTGTTACTAAGAAAGAATCATTTTACTGCGGGAAAACAACCACTAAAATTTCACGGTGTTTATGATATATCTGTAAGACAGGTTTTTCCTAGTACAGATACCAGTCTCTCACAATGTATGCTGATGACATTATACTTCATTATATGTACCCCAAAAGTTTAAGCTATATTGTGAAAGAAAATAAATGAAATTATTATATACATATTTGTTTACAATAATTTAATTTATTTTCTTTCACAATATAGCTTAAACTCTTACTGTTGATTCTGATATCCGTAAGACAAGTGCTTAAAGCTACATTAAAAAAAAGAAGCTACATACCATGGGATCAGATCAATGTATATGATGTGGTGTAATAATATTTAAAATACTTGAGACTTTGGCAGCTTTATTCAGAATGAAGATAACTTAATTAGAAAGCTAGAGATAGCGGTATTGTGCTGGTGCTCCTGACAAAACTAAGGATCTACGAACGAATAATGCAATATTAATGAACACTTCTTCTTTTTCGTCGTTTCTTTTCTTACCAGATAATTTATAAAGGGTATAATGATAAGCCCCATACCACCTATGTAGGCTGACGTGCCAATACCGACGCCTCTTAGTTCGGTTGGATAGAGTTCTCCGGCGTAAGGATATATTATAAGAAAAGAAGCTGATATAAAACATTTGGATATTAAGTACAGGATAAGGGTTTCCATAATAGCATCTGCAAAATATAAGCGAAGAAAATTTTAACTTCTAAAGTTGACAAATACAATTTCTATAACTTCTACCAGAATACATATGTGACAATATAAGTAGTATAAGTAGTTGTGAGGAATTTAGTTTAAAATACGCACCATTTGGTAACAAGACTGTAGCAATGCAAAATATTCCACTTATAACCATCGAAAGACAGAGAGGCCACCGTCTGCCGACGCGGTCCATGAGCACCCAGCACACGAGATAACTCGGTATCTCAACAGCCGACGACAGGAAAAAGCTCATATACTGGTTGTCACCAATAGCGGGGCCATAGTAACTTAAGCCGACATAGACCATCTCCGAGGCACACCAGTTCAGGGTTATCAGACATGTCTTCAACCTCATATTAGGCGTCTTAAACAATGTGAACACGCTTACATTCTTTGTCGTTTTACATCCCCTCTCTTTCTGCTCTAATACAAGTTTCTGGAGTTTTGTTGTAAACTCTTCAGGTAGTTCTTTTTTGTTTACTCTGGCAATATTTTTTAATATAACATTGGCTTCTTCGAGTCGTTCCCGCATCAATAGCCACCGGGGCGACTCTGGCAGTACGAACCAATAAAAGTAATAAAACAAAAATGGTAGCGAGGTCGCCAGAGCAAGGGATCTCCAATCTCTCAATAAATATGTTATGCCCGATAATAATATTAAGCCAAGTGTGTAGAACACGCATGTCATAACGGTAACAAACGATCTGTAATTAGGGCCCGCCAATTCTAGAGCTGAAATAATTCAAGTAATATTCATTATTAACTTGTAAATCATAGCTACCAATTTTTTTACCTGAAGCTCTCGTGGCAAAGTAATCCACAAAGTGTTTAAGAGGTTATATGATCATAATATCAGATAGTATTTTGGTAAATTCCAAATTTTGGTATAATACATAATATTTATAATTATATACTCACAAATTATAAAAGGTATTTGATAAACGGCTGGAATGGTCAGACCCACGATGGCCCTGGCTAGGACCCACGTCCAATACTGATGTGCAAATGCTGTCATAATACTTCCTAGGAGTAAGGTACTCAAACAAGCGAAGAAAGATTTCTTACGACCAATCCGGTCATTCAAAATACCAAATGCATAAACTCCTATTGGTCCTCCAACATTTAGAGCAACCAGACCAAGTGTAGGATAGACATCATAGTCGCAAACTAAATCAAACTGAAAATAGGTAGATTTTATTGATAACTTTCCTAAAAATAAATAAATGAAAAGTTACTAGTTTAGTTCAGATATAAATTATTTAAATGAACATTGGAATGACAACATAAGGATGTATCTTTAGACTGTCTCGTTGGTTTTTTTGTGGCAATCGTGGCCAAAGGACCTTGGGTTTGAATACCGGATCGGGTGAACTTAAAATTGGGAATTGTGCAAAACTTACATCGATCACAACAGAAGATATAACTTCAGATGTATCATATTCGTAACCATCCAAACAGGGTTCTCGTGGCCAGTCTTTGTTTGGCACTAGCGGATACCCTTTACTGATAATTTCCGTCCAATTCACCGCATATCGAAAACATTTCTCAAATGTTGTATTGTCTACTGTCTAAAATCAAACAATAAGATCATTTCCATCTTCATAAATTAAATTAAGACTATGGCAATTTTGTATTACTCTACCTGATACGGTATGGAAACCGATTTTCGATCGTCTTGCGTTAGATTTAGCATCGCTTGGAGTTCAGGTACTTTACACCAGTGATCGGGCACGTCTGTCATGAATAGTTGGTTGAAGGCACAGAAGCCGCAAGGCAGGCAAGCGGGCAAACACACCAACCAAAGCAGTAGTTTCTGGTACAAGCCAAATTCACCGATCTTGGGTAAGAGATCGTCCAAATCGATGGCATCGTCGTTTGTGTCATCTCCCTATATTAAAGTATTAAGAGTAATATCTACATACATAATAATAGGTATATATACCTTTTAACGTACATTATGTATACGCAAATCGAGATGAATTCCACCACACGTCATATGAGTTATCACTCGTAATAGATACGTTGAACGCGATACTTGATATGAGTAAATCAAGTAGAGCACGACCTTACTTTCTTCACGGCCGATTGAGTCAAGGCTACAGTCACAAGTTCAACGCTCAGGTTGCATTATGTTAGAAACCAAATGAAATATTAAAACTTAACACATTATATAGTTGAGTAAACTACCAGTGTTTCTGGGTAATGAATTAAGGTTATCGTAATATCAATAAGTAAGGCCCTGGTATATTTACCGTCGAATTTTGCTGCGTGCCATAGTTTGAAGAGCTCGTATTTTTCTTCATCACTTATGATTTCCTTACGGTTCCGATTACTTGTGTGTAGTTTGCACCTCAGTTGTGTACGCTCTGCCGCGAACCGTGTCCATTCACTTGTAGTGGCATTAACTGTTGTGACTTTAGTGTACGAGAAGCCATACTGTATTAATCTAATTAATCAAGAGTGGTAGTGTTTATTGAACACGCCAAACTTTTGAGCATTATGGGAGGGTACTTGCGTATTATGTAATAAACCTATTTGTGGACCATCAGACACGGTTCTTACAATTTAGATATAATATGTAATTTACATACTTTAAATGTCCTATGTTGCGTATGAAGTTGGTACATTTTCTAATAAATTTACCACGACATATTTAATAGTAAAATATTACGTAGGTACCTGTATGTACAAAAAATCATTTTAATTTTGTTAAAATATTTTATTTGTGAAACGTAGATAAAATCGATACAAGTAATTAAAATTCTTACAGATAATAACTTATAATTTTACATAATATAATGAAAATGTGAAAATTGTCTTAAAAACTTTATAATATTTCAACCATTCAACGAATACTCGTCCGCCCGTTCGTTGCGTGCCCGCGGGCCCCGGTCTTACTTACAATATCATCTATACGAGACAATTGACATCATAGGTATAAAAGAAGCCTACGTTTAGTAAACATTTGGGTCATCTATTTTAGAGATTTTAAAATACAATAATTTAAAACTTTACAAAATAGGAAAATAAAGCAGACTTAGTGCTTTTCCTCTATCCAACGATATCATAAGATAACAAGCAATATGACGTAGGTAAATATCTACATATATATTTTCCACATGTACCTTTAAGTACTGTTTAATAAATAATGACAATAATATTTATTTACATTTTGAAATTTTGTGCTTTTGATATCACACTCAAGTAGCGCTCGAAAAGTTTTCTATCATAAGACATGCTGAAATATCAATTAAAACTAATACAAACTTAAGTGTTAAATCAACGTAGGTTTTTAAAAAGATAACAACGAATACAATATTTGGTGTTCTCGATGTCTGCCGGCCTGTCTCCGGCGAGGGTCTAGGCCGCAGGCAATAATTTTCTATACAAACACATGAGTTTAGAGTGTAATAGCCTCTTACTTCGATTGCCAATCATCTTCAAAAGTTATTGACAATCTTCAAATTCAACAACAGCATTAAGGCGTTTAGTTCTATCATGAAGGCATGACCCTACAATATGCAGGCTCACTAACGACTCGTACTCATTGCACTCGAAGGTTCCGACTAGTGGACACAATATCACTCTCGCACATAATATTTGATAAAACAACAGTTTAACGTGGATGTAAATATTTTGCACAATTATTATATTCTTGACATACAATTTCACTTTTGCACAAAGTCAAAGAAAGTTATACATACACTAGCAAATCGCAGTCCATGCCGGCGAATAAATAAGTTTTTATATTCGTTTTACGATTTAAAATAGTGACTCGTATCAAAAATGACCTATTTCATAAATAAGTAGAGTTATTAAGACATTGTTGCTTATTAAAGTAAGGGTTTGGCTATTTGTTGTTTGAGAAGTAGTACAAATATTTACAAAACTGTGGTAGCATGCATGTGAAAGGGCCGGCGCCGCGGCGCCCCCGGCGCTACGTCAACAGCTTGAAGAACATGATGCCCAGCGAGATATTGATGAACAGCACGAGGATCACTAGCTGCTGCCGCGAGAACCAGTCCTGAAAACAGACACATGACCTGTTTTGATACCTTCACCATACTGGTTGAACATTATTTATTACTCAAGGAAAATTCCTTTAGTTTATATTAATAAATTGTATTAATTACTAGCTGGTTCAATACTATTACTTAAATAATTTTATATACTTGACACTGTGCAGTGCAAATTAAGCGTGAAGCTATTATTTTACCATTCACAAAATTTTATATACTTAAAAGCATGAAGATATCGCGTAGCTAACTCACGTAGCATCTGTGCTACGAGACCCCTGAGTTACGATGCTACGGCGGCTACCGCTTGTTTAATACGCTACGCAATTTTTAACTTCGTAGCATCGTACCGAGCTACGACTTACGAGACCCTATTCCCTACGCGCTGCGTAAAATGGAGCAAGGGTTCGTTGTTGAAGTATGCAAAGTAGTGTTGTGTTATTGGCATTGCTAAGTGTTTTGTTAAAGGTGAGGGATGGTGCATGTACTACTCGTAGAACTTCTACCAAGGTGTGAGTAAGCGGTTAGTGGCGGTATTAGCGGAAGTCTCACCTTGACTTGCGGACTGACTAAATAGAGTAGTGGGTTGGCCCTCAGTTTCTCGGACTCCTCGTGCATGCGGCGGACCTCCTCGCGGCGCGCGGAGCCAAGCATGGAGACCTCCTCGCGCGACATGCCGCCGCCGTCAGGCATCCGTGGCATGCCGGCCACATCGGGCAGCGACTTCTTGCGCTGCAGCGTCTGCGGCGTGCTCAGCATCTGCACACACATGCCTACTTACACCCGGGAACCTGCTTTGCTTTTACCTGATACCATCATTATTGTTCACAAGGACTTTGCTACTAATCGCAATTGTGTAGTTTCTAGTTGGTTCTCTCCGATCGCATCGCGATATTTGTATGAGCAGCAACTGCTACGAATTTCTTACATGTTAGATTATTTTAAAGTATTTTAAGCAATATACAGGCTAGTCAACCATACGGTTATGAATGGTTTGTTTTTACGACTACTTGAGTAATTTCACCTCCATTGGAAGTACGTTTATCTAAAAAATATTTATTTATTTAAACCATATTAACAATGTAGACAAGACATCATTCGGTTATGATTGTTTTGTTTTCACGAATACTTGACTAAGTTTACCTCCACTGGAGGAACATTTATCCAACTCTCGGATGCTCGCCGCGCCAGGATAGCCGGCGAACACATAAGATCTTCATCTTCGTCTTCCTCTCCTTGATACCACATTTTGGCAAATATTTGTTATGATTACGCTCGTTATATTTTACGACCGAACTCACAGATCACGGTTTGAAAAGTTACATCATTGGTTGTTTCGAGATCATATTAAATCACAAATAACGCAAATTTTGAAGTTGCATTTTGCGAGGTTTGCCGTAACTTTTTTAGTTTCGTAGGAAAGTTTTGCGAGTTCGTGAAATATTTTCGGTTATATATAGCGGAGAGGTGATACACGGAAAGCGGCAGCGAGTGACTGTCTCAATTTAGAAATAGAACGGGCTGAGCGCGTCGCCCGCGCGCCCGCGCGCCCGCCCGCCTACGGCCCGCGATAGGCGCGGACATCTCGCGGCGCTAACATAAACAATATTCGATTGATCCAACTATTAATGAATCACGGTAATAATGCTATGTATATTTGGAACCCAAAGAAATTATACGGTTCGTAGGTATACCCATTTCATAAATTGTTCATTTAAATGTTTTGTATTATTTTGAACTAATTATTAAAATACTTGTACTAAGTATGTAGTAGTAACTGGAATGTAGTAATAAAACTGCTCTCTTTCTAGATGATCGCTTATTCGTGACAACACCCCTTTTGTGGATGATAGCCGTACCCACAGCTTTTTGGTTTCCAGTAGTAAATAGTTATGATGCGGGACCGGAAATAATTTCTAACATTATTTTTTCTAAATTGGCAAAGTTGCTTAAGTTAATAACTTACTTACAGTGGGTGGGGATTGTGGTGTCTCACAAATAATTGAGGTGAACTCTTGTTACATTTGTACAAATTAATAAATCAAACTACTTACATATAACCATACTTGACTCGTCGTAAATAGCTCCATAATCAGATGACAGATAATTTATGTTAAGGAATCATTTGGGGCATTTATGTTTATTTGATACATGCACAATCACGACATAAACATGTATTAATGAAAGTGTAAAAAAAATGTATTTTTTTATAGAAACATTATAGTTGTTTACCTGGTTCTAGCTTTAACCTATTTTCATTGAAACTTCAATGAGCAAAATACGGAAAAAACATTATAATTTGTGGTTTCTTATATACCTAATTATATACATCCAAATTATCCATGACAATAAATAAAGTAAACTATGTATAGCTTCACGTTTTAAGCAAATATGTAGTAGGATTTTACCAGTGTAAATATTACTTACACACTGCACAGTACCAGATTTATATCAAAAATAATGAAATTCGGAATTCACTTACTACCTACTAGATCAATTACATAACTATTTTTCATGGAAAATAGACACAGGAAATATGAATATGTTTTGCAGCATATTTTTATAAGATACCGCATAATTTCTATGTATATTAAAAAGCATAATTTTAGGGGTAGATTATACCCATAAAATTATGCTCTCTTTAATAGGACATCGTTTTAGTGTGTATATTTAATTTACTTCCTAGGTATATGAATTGGACTTATCTGGGTTGTGTGTGTACTAGAGTACGAACGAAGACACACATGTTTTTTTTCTTTTAAAATTGTAATCTGATTTTATTGATTCGTAAATATGAAATCAGATTACGTACGCTCATGGTGATATCACAGCCTAATAAGAAAAACAAGAAAGAAAGCATGTGTGTCAGTTTAAGATTGTTTATAAAACTCACCTTTCGCCCTCCGCCTCCTCCACCGCCGCCCCCGCTGGCCTTTGGCACCGGCGGCGGCGTCGGATTCTGTGCTACGAATAAACTCTCAGTTCGCTTCGGCTGATAGGGAGAGGGCGATATTTCTTGTCCGAGGTTTCGCTTTCGCAGAAGAGACTCTTCGAAAGGCTGATGGTCCCGCGAGCTGGCGCGAGATATGGAGCCGCGGCCGGAGGTGAGGTGCCCGTTGCCCGCGGGCGTGGCGGCGCGGGAGGCGGGCCGGGACGCGGCCGGCGGCTGCGGCGCCACGGAGCCCGCGCGCGAGCCCCCGCTCGGCGCCGGCGGCGTAGCCTCCACCGACGGCTGGCGCGACCTTCTTCCGTACCGATCCACGCTCGAATCTCTACTCGGGGGTCTCTTGTAGTGGTCGAAATAATCGATAGACGGTCTTTGACCGGTTTGACGAGCTCCGTTAACTATTTCTTGTTCCCCGGCGGCAGTTTGCCGGTACATCTGTTGATCCGGCGGCTGCTGTCGATACATTTGTTGATCCTGTGCCGACCTCGGGTATCCCTGTTGGGGGTAGCCTTGATCGACCGTTTGCCGGTATGCTTGATCCATTGGCTGTTGTCGGTCCAGCGGTCCCTCCGAGTATACGGTCCCACCCCTAAATTCGTTCCTTCCATATGCCGCCGTGCCGCCGTCGACGTACGACGCCTCCTGTGAGTCCTGCGGTTGCGCGAGCACGCTCTGTCGCCGGGGCAGATTCTGCGCCGTACTCCATTGTTGCGGTGGTCCTTGACTTTGTGGTTGTCTGACGGTCGATGAGAGTCTTCGGCCTTGATTTATATATTGCTGACTACTTTGATCCATAGTTTGTTGGTGTTGCATTGGTTCTTGTCTATTAAGACGATAGGACGCGGGTTGGCCGCCTTGGGGAATATTTCCGTAAGCATTTGGATCGTTCGAAATGTAAGGTTTTTGACTATCTAGTATTTGACTCTGTGGGTTAGCTGAAGACCAATTGTCTTGATTAGTTGAGTAATTGTATGGATCGTAAGGAGGACCGAGTACCCTACTGTCTGTGTTATAATTGGAACTATTAGCAAGTCTCGGATCCGTAGATGGAGCTGGTTTGGGATACTGCGTGTTCGGATACTGGGCGGAAGGCCGTCTTGAAGGCATCGCATTGGGCATTTTATTGGCGTTAGGGAGCTGAGTATGCATCGGAGGGATATGGTTTGGAATGCTCTTTCCGTCCAAGATCTTTTCAGAATCTTGTGATACGGGTGTCGTGATCTGTGCTTCGTATTTCTTTTGTCTATATCTGTCTCTTAATCCTATTCTATCGAAGCCGGGGTGCTTGAAGTCAGGAGCGAACTGTTTCGCAGTGGCCTGCGCCAGATCACAGTCTTCTTTTGCTTGGTCTGCCGCTTCATCGGCTTGTTCCGCTTTGCCTCGCGCAGCGGCGGTTCTGCAAACAAGATTGATGGATCGTGTGTGTTTAACATTGTTGTGTAGTTAATATTACCTAATCAGGGGCAGACCTTCCTAGGGCCCTGGTCTGAAACTAACCCCCGTTAGTTACTTTCAGCTTATACTTTCGGGGCCCTGGGCTGCAGCCCAAAAAACCCATAAGGACTATCCGCCCCCGTACCTATTTGATGAAGTATTGGATGAAGACGCATTTTTTATAGGACATATTTTTAGATCAAATCTATTACCGTATTAATATAGAGTAATGTAATACAAAGTGCTTATAAAAAGGTAAGAAATTTACCAAGACGGAAACCAAAAATATTAATATTATTTCATAAAATCACTATTCACTTTCAGTTATGAAATTTTCAAACACTCTTAAAAGTTCTGTGTTTTTGTGTGCAAGTATTTAACTTTGTTTACTGACCTAGATATAGCTATATCAGCCTTCTGCAAGGCGATCTTGGAGGCGCGCTGGGCGGCGTTGACCGCGGAGTCGACTCGCTCGCGGAACTTGGCCGAGCGCATCAGGAACATGTGTTTGCGCTTCTGGCTGGTGATGAGCACGTTGTTCTTGTACTTGCCCTCCTCGCGCGTGCCGTCCCGGAAGGTCGTGACCCCGTAACCGTACTTCCGGTTGCCGAACCACTCGCCCTCGTAGCGGAGGCCGTCGCTGCGCTCGCTCACACCGAACCCTGTTCGCTTGTCGTTCTTCCATTCACCCATGTACGTTTCTGTTACGCTCGCGTCTAGATGTTCATCCTGAAATTAAATGTGAGTATGTAGGTATGAATACCTTATTTGATTACGAAAAGCTCTGTCCAGAAAATTCAACGCAGTTTAGTTACAATGGTATAAAATACAAAATTTTACATGTTTTACCTGTCGCAACTACTACGAAGTTGAATTTTTAATTAAGTTAGGTTGTGGTTTTCGTAGCGAGATTACCTAAATGAACGGAATCAAGAACCAAGCTCAGAACCAAAGTAGGCATTGATTGCAATGTGCTCAGTGCCTTTATCCTTAAGAGCGAAAACTCGTAGCAGATTCAGTTGCTTTTTCTTTTACATTTACGGTCTGATAAAGTAAACATAAAGTTTATATGAACCATTTGTATTCATGTTGTATTTCAGTTGCAAAATAACCTCGGCAAATCTTAATTAGAAAGGCACCTACAACCTTAAGCGAAACTATAATTGAAAAATGTTTAAGAGTATAGAATTTACATCCTTCCTTAGATTGGATCCTTAGTTTGTCAATAACGCGGAGTGAAGCCGTTCAAGCAACCAGATTTGCGCACGCAGCGCTGTATCCACAGAACGTTATCGTTGTTCCATCTTATACAAAATGATGACGACAAATTCCACAACGTGTCTAATGACTTCTTAAGTAAGTATGGTCTCAACGCTGCTTTCGCCCATGAATCGACTGACGATTACACAACGTCTCCTGTGTGGAGCGTTTTGAAATACAACTAATTTTACGGATGATCCTGAAAACATACATTATTTAGAGACTCCACCTTTCTAGTTCCACAGGGCTCATGAGATTACTTTCATATGTGTAATTTTCGCGCAAATAATAGCTATTACTATGTGAACTAACCTCGACAACGAAGCTGGCGTTCGAGTTGGTCTGCAGCGAGGCATGGGTCATGGCGGAGTGGGAGCTCTCGACGGAGGACACCCACGAGGAGGCGGAGCCGCCGGAGCCCCCGGAGCGCACCGAGCCCGTGCCGCGCTTGTCCAGCTCGCCCGCGCTGCGCTGCTTGCGGAGTTTCTGGAAACGTGCACGGTTTTGTTTAATTTGTGATAGATAAATAACAAAAACAAATAAATATTACACAACACACATCACATACATTGATCTGATCCCGTGGTAAGTAGCTTACCTAAGCACTTGTGTTACGGAAATCAGAATCAACAGTGGATGCACAAATAAACCTAAATATATTTAATAATACACCCAGACACGGAACAAACACCGATGTTCGTCACACAAATATTTGTCCCGAGTGGGAATCGAACCCACGACTCTTGGAACCATAGGTTATGAACCTGGCTCACTGACCACTGTTCCACCGAGCCAGTCAAATGAAGGTGGAGTAAGGATTAGGACGTGAAAGTCATCCGTCCGCCCATCATCATCATCGTAGTCAGTTAGGAAAAATAGCTTAAAGGAGATAGTAACCAGGCCAGAAAGTTTAAAAATAAGGCCAGGCCAGAAAAGGAAATTATGTGTCAGCTCCCGCTGCTTCCTTTAGCTGAGTAAGCAAATACATCGTCCGATCTCCGAAACCGGTGCACTGCACATTCTAAGTGCAATCTACGCTACACAAGCTTCTTGTAAATTAGGAAAGTAGTAGTTATCTGATGAGGGTAAGATTTTATTACTGTCTAATCATTCTGCCATAATCGTTAGGAAGAATCTAAAAAACACACATTATTAATATTTTAATATTTATGTATGTTTAGAGAACAGAACGGTTAAATAGTTAATTCTTTAATTACTCTACTAATCTACTTGTAAAAAATGTTTTATATTTAGTCTTTCAAGCACTTATTAATATGTCATTAACAAGAGTATGGTAGAGTCACACCATATTCTAGTCACTTTTTAGCTCATAGGGCGGGCGTGGAAATGAGGCTACTCTGAAAATACCAATTTGTAGCTTGCTAACATTTCAGCTTTTGTTCATTATAGACGGTACAGTAGGTAGGTAGGTACAAATTGGGTTAAGTTTGGGCGTGTGTAAATGTGACACTACTAAATGTAAATAAAAATGAATCAATCAGTGGTACTTACAGACAGCAGCCCCTTCTTGGGTTTCTCGACGAGCGACCCCCTCCGCCCCGGCTCGTCGGAGCTCGCCGTGAGCACGAAGCCGCCGCGCGCGTCGTCCATGCGCGTGGTCCGCCGCTCGGCCGGGTCCGGCGCGCCCGCGTCCGCCAGGGAGGCCTGCGAGCCGCGCGGGCCTCGGGCGCCGCCCCGGTAGTGCGACGCGAGCCCGAACGGCGCGGAGGTGCGCACGCCGTACCCGTGACGCAGGCCGCGCATCCATTGTCCTTGGTATGTGCCTGGAAACAGAATACGGGCGAGTTAGTACCGTACCGTTATGGTTAAACTTTTTACTGACTAGTGACCCGCCCTCGCTTCGCTTCGGGTAAATTTTACATACACACCTTCCTTAAGTATCACTCTATCTATTAAAAAAAACCGCATCAAAATCCGTTGCGTAGTTTGAAAGATCTAAGCATACATACGGACATACAGCGAAAGCGACTTTGTTTTATACTATGTATTGATTGATAAGTTATAGATTGCAACACAGACACGAGCGAAGCTTTTTAAATCAAATAGATTGATAGTTTTTTTCCTAACCTCATTACGATGGCTTGGAGTAGCCCTGTCATCATCATCGGACTTGCAGGGGAGCAGATGGCTCTCACCCCTATATAAGTTTAGTGTACAAAATAAACTTTATTCATACAGATATTTCACATGCACTTACAAATCTTCAATAAGTATAACAATAACATGATTCTACCACGGACTTGGAAAGAAACTAGATATTGCAGAGTAACTATCGACTTTTGAACCGTATAACATCTACAACATTGTTTCAGTCAAATCACGAAGTTTGGGTTTGTTGTTTGATTTATTTTATTAACTTAATCTACTAAATTCCTGACCTGTAGCATTATCATACAAGTGATATATCTGATGCGGGGGCGCATTTCTTCACATAATTTTTAAGTCATAACATTGGAAGTCCGAAAATGTTTCTCATAAAATTTTAAATCATAATCATCATTCTTCATAAAAATTGTTATTCCTACATATTGCAAATCATAATCATTGAAAGTCATAATATCACTAATCATAATCATTGAAATTCATAATATCACTAATCATAACCATTGAAATTCATAATTTCACTAATCATACTCTTCGTTTTTCCTAATATTTGTTTTCGGTCGGGGTGTCGCAAAGGGGCGCGCCGAATTTTCGACTCGTTTTTTATGGACTGGACTTCGATCGATTGAAAATTCGATCGATTTTTATACGGGTCAGCGACTTCAAAATTTCTTGTACAAAAATATAGTATCATGGAGCTGATCTGGTGAGGATTTGGAGGATGCCCATAGGAACTCGGATACCTGTGGTCGAATTGAGCTGAAATTTGGTATGTCTTAGTGACTTCGGTAACATTACAAAAATATGGTAACATGGAGCTGATCTGGTGAGGATTTGGAGGATGCCCATAGGAACTCGGATACCTGTGGTCGAATTGAGCTGAAATTTGGTATGTTTTAGTGACTTCAGTAACATTACAAAAATATGGTATCATGGAGCTGATCTGGTGAGGATTTGGAGGATGCCCATAGGAACTCCGATACCTGTAGTCCAATTGTGCTCAAATTTGGTATGTCTTAGTGACTCCGGTAACAATAGAGAAATATGGTATCATGGAGCTGATCTGGTGAGGATTTGGAGGATGCCCATAGGAAACCCGATACCTATGATCCAATTGAGCTGGAATCGGAGTGCCTATGGGCATCCTCCATATCCTCACCAGATCAGCTCCATTAAATAGTACTTGGTACAAATAAAATAGTTGTATTGAAATGGTCCAAAATTTTGCTACAAAATTAACGTAACAGAAACGAATTGCTGCAAAACCGACTCCACGTAGTCTTGTCTGCCCTACCCCTAGAGTGTTATTCCAAAACCGGAGGCGCGGAGGGAGGGCAGCCCTCGCTCGCTGTAACGAGGCTCAGGCGCCCGGGCGAGCTGGAGCGGCTGAGGCTGGTCGCCGAGGCGCCGAAAGCGCCGATGGCGATCCAAAAAGCCGAAGCTGCGGAAGCGAGCATGGGGGCCAGAGCCTCGTTACGCAAGGGCGGAAGGGTTGCACTTCCCGCAGCGCCGGAGACGAGGAGATACTAATGCATGAAAGCATAATGATTATTTACTTGATTAACTGATATTGTATGGATTGGATTCTACACTAAGTAATCATTATATATGTATTAAGTTTTACCTAGACCTACCACTTACTAATAAATTTAAATTATTTTTATTAATTGCGATTATGGGAATTGACAGTTTGTGTTCATGTTCTTAGTAACATCATTATTCATTAAAGTAATTGATCATTAAATATTATGAAGAAAAAAATTCAGAAAAAAATCGTATGTAAAATTATTCTTGGTAGAAACAATATGAATAATGAAATTATGATCATTAACTGTTATGAGCTCCGTTGTTAGGAATAAAAAAATTATGAATAAAAAAGTATGAACAAAAAAGTATGACAAATAAAATTAGGACAAACGAAATTAGGAGAAACAAAATTAGGACAAACAAAATTATGAAGAGTGATTATTATGAACACAAATCGTTATGAAGACAAAGAATATGACTTAAAATTTTATGAGAGTCAATATGGACCCATCTGATGCTCTCAAGTTAAGTAGATTTCGTAAGTACCTTCCATATGCCCACAGACCTGGCCCCGTAGACTTAGATTTTTACTTTGTCTAAGCCCCCTGGTGACCCGTAGTAGGTTAGTTCGGTCTCTCTAAATTTTTTAGACGCACTATTGCAATAGTGCGTAGAAAGAAGAGCCATCACGTTGTCTTGTTTCGGAGAATTAATTAAAATGTACTTTAATGGAAGCACAATGTTGGTTGGATTGTATTCAAAACTGATTACAGGAAATTTAGACGTTTTTCTCAGACTTGCTGTCCGTATACTAAAAATGAGGCGACGAAAAGCTTCCAATATAGATAGATACTAACTTTTGCATTGGATGAACTGCCTCCTTTAATTCCAGTTACACCCCTAGAGCTAGGCGTTGAATAAATTTAGAGTTTATTCGCTCGTTTTCCTGGATGCCTTATCTGTTCTTAACGGATGCCTACGTCATATTAACTGTGTGCCAAATTCAGATCCATCGGTTCTGTGGTTTGAGCTACATATTGTGTTGATGAGTCACTCCGTCAGGGTTTGCCTTTATTAATATACGTATAGATCATCTAGAAAGGCGGTAGATGGATATTATAATAACAAATGGATGATTTATTTATACCATTACAAAACTTATAGCACGATTGCACGTGCTATTAGGTCAGTCACATTAAATTGGCTAAGGATAGTCTTTTGAATTATCAATGTAAGAAGTCTCCGGATTAAAAAGTCGGTACATAGGTTTAACAGCTCCTCAAAAGTTTTGAATTTGATAATTAGTATTTTTTGTTGCGTCTGTTAAAAAAATAATGCATAGCAGCAGAAATCTAAGCCTCCCTAAGCCCGCGTGGGGTGGCTATGTAGTGCTGGCATAATGATAGTACAGTGGTATAAAATGGTAGTCAAGATGATTGTGTGCCGCGGCGGCGGCGCGGCGGGCGTGCCTGCGTCGCTATATTTAACTGCAGAGGGCCGCCGCTCGGAGACCGCGATCGCCGCACGGCACGGGGCGGTGGCTCTTAACTCGAAAGAAGGCAGCGAACTACCCATTCACATGTTTCACTATTTCAAAAATCATATTCAGTCCGCTTTATTCAGTACATTAGCGACACAAGCTCGTCCAGATAATTGATTCATGAATAATTTGTACATTAGTGCCGCACCCACGTTTCAACGGCCAGTGCGAACGTGTAATTAGTGACGAGGCATAATGAGCATCGAGCCAGGTAGCGCTGCGAACTGATGTTCTGCCCTACAATGAGCTGGTGAATATTTGACGACCGCCGACTACAGCGGGCAGAACACGCGATGAATGAACCATTTCGTACTAGATAACTGTTTTATATCTGTCGGACTAAATATGGCACAACTACGTAAGCAATGTTCAGAATGTTTTAAGGAAAATATTGGGGCATTCACGATATAATTATGTAGATGACGAATCAAATTGTTCTTATGACTCAATATATTGATGTAGAGACCTGCGTGACGTAGGTCTTGCGGTACAACAACCGTAAGCACGGATTTATACGAAGCGTCGATTTTCGGGGCTAGTTTCAAGGTTGAATAAATACTAATTGGTCTCTGGACACATTGCCCGTTGGCACGATAATGAAATTGCCTAAATTACGAACACAATAGTGAAATGCTGATTCTAAAATAAAACAAACGAATCACAATTTTTTTCTTCATTCTGTCTTTGTTACAGAGAGTTAACTCTATGGAATTTTACTGCCAGTCGTGACCGTGTGTGCTGTACTGTTTACACGTAAATTATATTCACACTGTAAACATTGCATAAGCAAATGGGTTCCTTTCCTAGTTCACGCAACATTAATCTGGGTCAATAGGTGAGAATTGCGTAGTTCACGAGCTTAAGGTTGGAAAGCGAAAGCATTCTTTGCATTAGTAGATATAGAAACGAAATATTTTCCGCATCTATAATCTTATTGTTCGAATAAAAATAATAACGCATTCTCAGTTGGTGATTCAGTTAAGAATGCCATGGCCATGTAAACGTATGTATTTTCGTCGGGATTTCGTGCGTTGGCAATGAAGAAAGAAGTTAGATAATACTGACCGCCATCGGCGTATGTTTCGGAGCCGTATCCGTCTTGGAGTCCGTTGGCCCAGGTGCCTTCGTACTTGGCGTTGCTGGTGGTGCTCTGGCGCACGCCGTAGCGGCCCTTGTAGCCCTGCGTCCACTCGCCGCGGTAGAGCCAGCGGTCGCGCGTCTCCACGCCCAGCCCGTGCCGCTTGCCGTTTTGCCACTGCCCCTCGAATGAGCTCCCGCTGAAACATCGTAGACCAACATTTTAATTCACTAATGCCTGAACTTACAAACATGCAACTGATGAACTGGAAAGTTTCGGACTCTCGACATTAAGGTAAGGGTTCGCGTTCAAACATAGAGAGAAACATGTAAATCATTTAATTTATACGCATCGGATTCTTGAAAGCATTAAGCTTTTGTCATATTAGTTCCTAATATTCGTTTTTTCTACGAGAGTTTATATATAATAAGTCGACCATATACAAAACATTAAGTCCTATTGTACTAGTCTAGTATATATGCACAAATTACAGGTGTAAACTGCGTTAATTAATTCATTTATTCCTAACCTTATCAACTAATGTTAATCCAGGCATGTTCTCTTAGTTTGACTCATACCAAGATACAAGTACATTTCAAATAAAAGTAATGTAATAAATAACATATTTATTAGACCTTTGAATTTCAAAGGACTAATATCTTGATGACGTGATTGCTAATGTCGTATTAGAAAAAAATAATCAGTCGTTTTAAACACGCCCAAACATAACACGTGGATAATATAATTGCAAAACTTTTATTTATCATCATCATCATCATCATCATCAGCCCATACTTGTCCACTGCTGGACATAGGCCTCTCCAAATGCACGCCACTTCTTTCTATCCTCGGCCACTCGCATCC
Organism: Maruca vitrata; assembly: GCA_039566165.1. Lineage (NCBI taxonomy): Eukaryota > Metazoa > Arthropoda > Insecta > Lepidoptera > Crambidae > Maruca > Maruca vitrata. The sequence continues at coordinate 11,084,449 of CM076916.1, read as the reverse complement.
AGCTCCTACCAGCCGTCCTGCGCAGATCGTCACACCACCTGGCCTGCGGGCGTCCTACACTACGTTTGCCGAGACGCGGTATCCACTCCAGAACTCGTCTACCCCAGCGGTTGTCGGTTCTACGGCTGATGTGGCCAGCCCACTGCCACTTCAACTTGCTAATGCGATGAGCTATGTCGATGAGCTATGTTTTATTTATGTTACTAACATATTACATTTAAATTTTGCCTCCATTAATGATGTGGATATTAAAGCGATTATCACCACATACCAATACCTCTGTGCTTGTAGATAGTGTCCTTTTGTTATTTTGGTCAGGTTTCATATTTTAGAAAAATATTTAAGACTACATCTAAAAAAAAGTTCAAGTATTATTCTTCATACAAGTGTAATAACTCTAGGCTTGACTAGACTGCATGCAACTGTCTCCCGTAATTCCTTGAAAGACATTGAGCTGAAGATTTTATGTATTATATTCAATTTTATTAACCATACGTACTGTACGTATCTACAACAACCAAGTTAAAATAGGGTGTCCCAAAACAACCTGGACGAATTATTATCTTAAGAAAGCGCACATAAAAAGCTCGCAACATAAGGTTGCCGAACATACTTGTATGCAAATTGAAATGATGTTCTATTCCATTTCCATACGAAGAAGACAATTTAATTTTTAAATTCTCACTGTAATTTCTTATGCATTGAGATAAACGTGACGGACTGGTCAAATTGGTCATTTCAATAACAAAAAGCTCCCACGAGCTTAAAAAGTACCATTCACCAACTTTATGAACTAGGCTAGGTCTTTCCTAATATATTGTATGAAAAAAGTGTAAATATTTATAACTAGCTGTGCCCGCGACTTCGTTCGCGTGGACTTCAGGATTTTACATACAGAAGTTGTTTCCCAATAACTCCCGTTCCGCTGGGCATTTTGTAATATCGCGTTGCAAGTACATAAGTTTAACGTTCATTAGGGCATGCAAAATCTCAATCACCTATATTAGGCGGTTTAGATTTTTTCATACAAAAGTTATTTCCCTATTACTCCCGTTCCCGTGGGAATTTTACAATATCCTGTTGCAACAAAGCTTTGAATTTATTAAGGTACCTGCATGCTAAATTTCAAGCGTCTAACTTATGCGGTTAATATTGTTCATACAAAAGGATTTTCCCGTTAATTCGCGTTCCCGTCGGAAATTCGGGAAATCCTTTCTTAACGGATGCCTTCGTCATAACATCTACCTTTATGCTAAATTTCATCTCGATCCGTCCAGTGGCTGTGACGACTTCGTCCGCGTAGAGATGTTTAACGGGTAAAACATTACTTCTTTATAGCGCAGTCGGTTAAAAAGTAGCCTATACCTTTCCTAGGCTCTGGACTATATCTGTACCAAATTTCGTTTAAATCGGTTCAGTACTCTATGCGTGAAAGCGTAACAGACAGATAGACAGAGTTACTTTCGCATTTATAATATTAGTAAGGATGACTGTATCTTTAGATCGCGTTGATTTAGAAGCTTGATTTTTACAGCTTTCAGAGTTCATCGATGAATCTGTATATAATATTAACTTAACATCTATGCGTTTCTGGCTAAATGGTCTAGTCAGACAACAAAGGTTTTTTTCTTCTTGTGATATCCAGAAAACTTGATGAAATTTATAACAGGTTGCGATTCGGTATGAATACTTTGCTGAACGTATATCAACAACAAAAAACATTGATATATTTTTCTAAAAAGGCGAGAATGATGATAACATTTTTGATTAGACGAAAATTATTGTACGCCTTCGAATTTTAGTAGAAATAACAGTGGAATAGCCGCACACTTCAGTCGGAATTCCTTTCAGTTTTTATAGTCGCCGTAAGATAATGGAATGACTGTTCTGCACATGAGTACGCGCGGTACAACTCGAGTCTAACCTCTATTTATATCGCGTTAGACGTTCTGCGGTGCCGTAACTGAATATTACAAGTAAAATAAACTAGCGGACTTTAGCTGTACCGAGAAGTGGCCTTGGTGACAAGGACGGGACGCGAACCTATTATCTTACGATTTTTCTCGACTTTAGGAAACAAGGGGGTTCCCATTTTTTAACCGTTTTAAAATATGACATCGCCGTGAAGCGTTTATAATGTGCCGTTTTGTTCTCTTACTAATGCTATTATGAAATTCATACATCTACCACTTGGCATGTTTACAAGTTTTCCAGTTAGAAGAAACTTCTGTTATCTGTAACAAAAAAAGTTAAGGAATTGCGTGATTTAGTGCAACGCTGTCGTAAATAAACTATTTTAATTTTAATTTACGAGTATTTTTTTTAACAAATAGGATGAGGTTTATGTCAATTTTAAACGAAGCATTAAGGTGGAGTCGTAGCTACGTGTATATATATCTATTTTAGAACCAAAGCATTAAGTTCGTTGAATACTGTAGACGAAACTTTATTCAGTAATTCATTCGTTATTCAGCAGGTGGTTCCCAGTTAAATATTGAAATGAATGCGCAGTTTATCTTAGGCGAAATATTCATCCTCGGAATTTATAGTTTTCGTGACAAAAGCCTTGCATTATAGATACCCTTTAACTTAAAATGATAATCTTTCTCCTTACACTTACCTAAACCTGTAAGGCAGGGTTGTAGCTAGTGTCGAATTTGTAGTGTAGCAACAATTTATCAAACTATAAATCAATGAAAATATGATAATTTATCTTAGTTCTTGGTATTGTAAATTGTAATTGTAATGTTGTGTCGTCGGGCAGTAAGTAGCTATGTAATTTGCTACTCCTATTAACGCGTGTAGACCCATAAAGACAAATATTTATTGTAAATTGTATGTTTAGTTTAAGCCCTCATATTGCATTACCCGACAAGGGTAACTAAGTATTTAAGATCCTGTTTAACAATAACACCTGTAACAACACTTAGTTCGCAATAAAAACTTTGACTTTGACTTATTTTTAATGAAGGATAGGGTGATTATATAGTAGGGCACAACTCCACAGTGCTTTCTACTGGCTACGACCGCGTTCTAAGGAAAATTAGTCTTATAATTTCTAATACGATAAAGCCACGCGTTCCGAGGCCTCGTTACGTGCCCGCCCCACGCGCCCGGCACGTGCAGTATAGATGATGGATACCAACACCTACCTACCTATACAGAGACACGCGTTCACCACCTACGAATTTGAAGAAAGATCTGCTCTAGAGCAGTGCCAGTAAAATCATCTACATGTCGATGTCCAACGCTACTTCGGTCGTAGCCTATTCAATAGGCAACGATTTGCGTCATAGACACTCATGCGCATACGACTCTACTATTGTACAATATTTAGTGTGTGCTTTCATTCAGTAAATAGGTAAGTTATATTAGTATTATTGTTTCTAATAAACGATGCTGTCTCAATTGTGAATCTCGTGGCACATCTAATATGTAATGTACGAATTTGCGCACACTGTTTCTAGGTAGGTCCGATCACTGATTTATTCAATGACCATGTAGTTTATTTATTGTGGTTTACTTTAAAATTGGGTCATTCAGTAAATAAATTGGACCGTTATTTCTACAAAAATAATAATATATATCATTTTGAAAGTGTTTGTTAAGTAATCGTACAATAAAATGAGTCAGTATATTTGGTTGGGCTCTTTTAAGAAGATAACTGGTTTAACATTGTTCGCATAGAGCTTACGTACTTTAAGAAATAAGACATAAGTGCTTAATTACAAGTAAATTAACAGACGTTCATTTAGTTATATACTGTCCCAGCTTTGTCCGCGTGGAATAGACACGTGTAGCAGCTTTTTTGAATACCTACCTATACCAGCGCTCAAGCGCTTGCAAACACCCACCAAGTTCTACGTGATTCGACTTTAAATTAGAATAACTTTTTTATCAATGAACGGATTGACATTGCTAATAAATTGTATGTAGAGCAAAGCAAAATATATTACTAGAAACCGCATCTAGATCGGCTAAGCCGTTTCTGAGATTAGCGTGCACAAACGCACAGACAAACAGACAAACCACAATCATTATTTGGGTAGGTACTATTGCGCTGTCAAAAGTCTCCTATAATATTTTGTTATCACCAGTATATCGTATTGTACATACAGCGATTTTTACATTTCTATATGTATGATTATCTCATACTATTTTACAAACATACGAGGAAAATGGGATTGTGTGACATTCTTTGATCTATGCATAACGTGATCAGACGTTCCGTCTTCACCGGGAATTATCGAACTTCAAGTTGTTATCATGACATTTCAAAATACATAGGTAATTATAATATTAAAATCTAAACAATCCAAGTGAAAGTTACTGTTGGATGAGTAGTATCAAATAATTACGGCAATTATTTACCCAATAACGGATGAAACCTATAGTCATTCATCAGCCAAACTTAAAAAAAATATTATATAGATCTACACCCTATTTAAACATCAAAACAATAATAAACCCATATTCGTTTTCATATTTTATGTATCGCAAACGCTAAGTTAGCTGCCATTTCAGTGCCGACGCACGGGTTTCACCCTTGGTCTTATTTAGGTCAAGGCCACACAATATCCAGATAACCAGCGTCTGTCACTGTGTGTATCGCACATCCAAGCTGTGATGGATGGTGCTCAGCGGATGATATGGCATCGCTCGTCAAACATTCTACATTGCTCAAGCTGATGATAGGATTACTAGTTGTAACAAATCTCACGTTTATTTGATCAAAATGTTTATATTTTGTAAAAAAATATTTGTGCTCGTTTGTAAGGGTAAATAGGTAATCTGTAGGTATAACCTAGCACTTATTGTGAACATATCGAAAAATGAATTCTGTACAGATCGGATCGTAATGTTTTAATTTTTAATGGGACTGATTGTGTGAACTAGTTTATTAATTATTTTAACAGTAACTGTTCTACCTTGCGAATTTAAATTAGACTTACCTAGTTTGTTTTGCTGATCGCAGTTCCGACTGTCTTTATTACTACTACCAACTGAGTACAGAGTACCTACCTACTAGCTTTTGTCTGGTTGTTTGCAATCAAATGTCTATTGCCCATCACAAATTTATACTGTGCCAATGATTTAGTACTTGTTTTTAAAATGCTATTTTTTAATTCATACTTAGGAACATACTGACATAAAGGTTGATCGAAATCAAAAAATTTAAGAACGTTTTGCGGTCATAATGGAGTGATTCATGAATGAAGGTATGCGAGTCGGTAGATATTCTTGCGAATTACTAATCCAATTCTGACAATATGCACTTAAACAGAAAGGTAGGCCATGGCCGGGTATCATTTACTTACATAAAGACGGGGTGATTCACTGGCACATTGGATGCGTTTAGCAACATGACACAGAAGTAGATCAAGAATCATCACCTTAATTTTTACGAATGATTCGTGATTTTTACATACCCAAATAAAACGCCAAACTTTTCAGCTTAATTTAATATCTAACAGAATCTCATACATTAAACGTTAGATTTTTGTTGCTTTCTAAGTATTTGCGTAGAAATTTTTTACCAGTACGTACGCGTTTGAGGTTTATAATTAAATAAAGGCTGAACGAACATGATCATTTAGGCGTAGGGCCGATTACCTTCGTCTTTAGCTAGGATAGGTTGTAGATTTCACTCATTCCTAGGTCAAACATGTTACAAATATTAATGTTTTTTGTGTCTGTATTGTTATGGAAAACACCATAGCAAGGGCCATGATCACGAGTCAAATGTCATCATGGACAATGGTTTCTAAGCTTTTTAGCGCGACAATTAACTTTATTTCTTAAATTATTTTAGATGTACTTGGATTCAATGGAATCAGCAGGCAAGTATGTATAATACAATATTATGTAGTTACTGTTTTTAGATATTTTTATCATTTGAAACTCTACCAAGCTCTACTTTTATTTCGACATATAAATAAAGGAATGGCCCATTATGAGGCCGTATAAACAATGTTTCTTCAAGCGATATTGAGAGCACGAAGTTTTCTTTTCTTTAGCAGTTTCCCAACGCCAGAAGCCTTATAATTTTTAAAGGCTGGACGACCTGGCAGGATACCAAACGGAAAACTTGCTTCACTTTTGTCCAAAGTGGTAGGTATAATAAGGATTTTCTCGTCAGTACAAGCAGATACGGAAAACTGTTCTTCAGCAGCAATTACTTCACTGTCATCGTGCTATCAAACAACATTATTTGTAATTTTGAAGATAATAATAGGTATACATACATATATACTTGTGACATAAATAATAATAGACTAAGATTGCTTGTATAGCATGATTGTATCGATCGACAGAGCACAAAATATTGTGCTCTGGTGGATAATAATCCACGTTAACAATAAGCTTTGTCTGTATTGACCGATCGGTTCGAATTACTTTATTGCAGTAGATCACAGTCTCAGATTACTTTTGCGTAAGTAAGTACAATTTATACATACATAAATGTATACCCAGACGTAAACTAATTTATCTATACTGATTTTATAAAACTGAAGAAGTTTGTTTGTTTGTTTGTTTGATCTCAGGAACTACAGGTTCGAATTGAACACTTTTTGTGTTGGATAAACCATTTATCGAGGAAGGCATACATATAATAAAATTATAACAACCTCATGTCTGTACATTAAACAAAAGCCAAAAATATTATTCAAAAAAAATTTCTGTCTGTCTGTTTGTTGTCCGCTTTTCACGCAAAAACTACTGATCGGATTTTGATGAAACTTTTATTGTTATATAGCTATTAGTCCTCGCTGACATATAGGCTATCATTTTTTGGAAAATTCGATCTTTAAGGGGGTAAAACAGGGGGCAAGTTTGTATGAAAAATCTAAACCGCTTAAGTTAGACACTTGAAAGTTGGTATTAGTAAACTTAAAGCTTAGTTGCAACAGGATATTGCGAAATTCCCACGGAAACGGTTAGCGGAAATAAAAATTTTTATGAAAAAATCCAAACCGCGTAAGATAGATGATTGAAATTTGGCATGCAGGCATATAAAATCTCGCTGCGACCAATGGAAACAAAGAAACAATGGAAAATGTGAAAAAAACGGGAGAAAACGCGGACGAAGCCGCTGGCACAGCTAGCATCAGATCAATGTATGTGATGTTGTATGACACAACACAACATCACATGCATTGATCTGATCCCATGGTAAGTAGCTTGAGCACTTGTGTTACGGGAATCAAAGGGGATACACAAAATACTTAAATATATTTAATAATACACCCAGACACGGAACAAACACCGATGTTCGTCACACAAAAATTTGTCCCCGGGGACATCAGCGATCGAACCCACGACTCTTGGAACCGTAGGTAGTGAAACTGGGTCACTCACCACTATTCCACCCAGCCAGTCAAATATACAGTATGATATAAATATGTTTAAGATAAATGGAATGTTGATAGAGCTTGATCTTTTTGTTTTAATATATATCTAAACAAAGTCACTATTACGACTGATGTTACTTATAAGTTAGTTAGGTATCATAGTGCAATAGTTTCTAAATTGTACGTAACTTAGTCTGATAGTCCCTAATTACTTCATCTATAATATAAAAATGAATCGCAAAATGTGTTGGTAAGTGCATAACTCAACAACGCCTGAACCAATTTGGCCAATTCTTATTTTTTAAATGTTCGTTGAAGTCCAAGGATGGTTCTTACGGCGAGAAAAAAATCGAATAATTGCCGGGAAAACCCTAAAAACATCCCTTTTCTTTTTCACATTTTGTTTTGACAGGACGAAGTCTGTCGGGTCAGCTATTTATAATATAACCGCCAGACCAATATCGAAATTAGCGTTTACCAGTTACAAAAATTATGCATTTTAATCATCAAAACTTCAACTCGTTCGAAATATTGGACAAAATCACCGAACTGGCTAAGATAAGATTATGTTTATTTAAAATAAAGCGATGCTTGGTAAATCTTATGTTTAGTAACCTGAATACTTAACTAGAGGATTGACGAAATCTTTTTAGAAAATAGAGGTCATAGAATGTCGGTCGGGATGCCCCTTGTTCAGCTGGAGCAATGACCTGCTGAAAGTGGGTTGGACGCAGCAGCCGCCTCCGAGATATAACCGGAAGGCCTGGCACGCTGGCCGACTCGCATTCTGACAGAGCCATACTTCAACATTTATTCTATCAATCCATTAAATCATGCTTCATAAAACACAATATTGCCTACTGATTGCTACATATTAAGACAGGGTACCACTGTTTTATATGATCATCACTGAACTTGACGCGAAACAATGAGCTTTAATTACATGGCACTGAGAGCACAATTTAGATTGACATAATGTATTGTACAGTATTTACGTCATGATAGTAATTGAAAACTAAATACAAAAATAGACCGATGTGTTAGTAGTATTGTGCCTAGTGGTATGTTCCAAGGCAGTATCTATCGATTGGGTGGGTCATTAGAGAAATAATACATTTCTAGGAAGTATCTAGGGGAATAAAATACACTCACACACACAGTTTTGTCGTGAAGGTATACACACATAACTGTTTTGCGTATATGAATAAAGTAACACATTTTATCAAGAACAAATAAAAGGAGTTAACTTTAAAACATGACATAAATCATATAATTTATCAACCCATGATTATATTTAGTGACGTATAGTAAAAAACAATTACGTACTTTACGAACTAAGAACCTATCTACTGTACCTACTATTAAAATCTGACAACGTACCAACGTCCAAACATGGAATACCATGTTCACGTTCAATAGAACGTTTCCAAAAAATGATAACATCATCATTTATTGTGGTCTCCCATTAAGAGGCTACAGCACGCATGTATGTGCATACTATGTACTGATAAACTCTAAAATTACTGTACTGATTTCTATTCTCTTATCATTTTAATGTAATGTAGTATCGCCGAATATATATAGGAGCTGTTAGTTCAGTCAAAAATGTTTACAATATATGCCAGAGCCTGGCTCTTTTTTTAAGACAATCTTTTCAATTATTATTGAAAACTTCACTTGATGTACATCGGAACATTGAATATAAACCTACTAAACATTTTAAGTCTATGTCTTAGGTTTATGAATCCTTAATTTCACTAAAGTACGGTGTTGCTAAGTACATATAATTATTTTTGTAAATCGATAATGATCATCGATGATAAATTATCTGATGCATAAGCATAGGACCTACGGATCTCTACATGAAGCGTGATTCAACGCAGTTATCCGAGCGACGTATTTAATAAATTTTATTTAGTAGCAACAGGATTCAGCTTGCATTACCGCTTGTATCATAAGTTAGGTGATAACATATTCTATTACCCACTTCTAAAAAGTAGAAATAAAGTTCATGAAGATGTTCCTACAACTACTACTCTAAAATTCAATCTATCGGTTTATAAGTCTTCTAAAAATATATGAATCATAACTAAATAAGGAACAAATACTGATTCAACCGACTGAAATACAATTTGAGATGTCATGCGTCTTATTCTTATTCGTATTTGTATAGTAAGTATACTACAAAATTCTGATAAAGCATTTTGTAATAACTACTTCCGTACGTTTAAAATTTTCGATTTTTTTAATTATCTGAATGAATATACAAATCATATCTTTAAAAGTTACATAGTCTTTCTATTTATTTGAATACCTACTTGTTTAGGAAAGATGCATTGACACACTATGTATGATATGATACCTACCTATAGTCTAAGAACTGTTTGAATCTAGTAGTGTAGTGAAATGATAACTGGGCCTGAAAGAACTTGTGATAATTTAAAAATGGACCAAGATGTAGACAACTATGTATCAATCACAGATGTCTCGAACTGCCTATATATTTGTTATGTGTATGACTAATGGTAAATTTTGTAAGTAATAAACATGTTGAACTTCTGAGAAGTCGTAAAATCTTTTGATGTTTGTGTGCATCTGGGGCCTATGATCCAATTTGAATAACCATCAATTTCTTTAAAATGACTTTTTAAAGTTATATACTTAATAAGTATAATAAGCAATACAACGAAATGCTTTGAGATTATTGTTTAGTTCACTGTGAGAATTGTGCGCAGTGCACCCATCAGACTCCAATTCTAATAAACACTGCGTTATTGACATGATCAAAGTGATCTTGACCACTGAGTCAACAAACCACGAGGACAAAATGTATTAAAACTGCACCCTTATTATATTTTATTGGTACGTATACTTGGTGTTTATTTATTACACGTCATGTCATTGAATCTTTGTTGGTTCCGCGTTGGTGTTTCTCGACAAAATAACATGTAGTAATACAGAGGGACTCGTTATCACGTGGCGTTATCAGACAGAGATCGATATGAATATTTTCGCCGAGATTAGGCCATGAGGCACTTTCACCGCCGTTACACACGTTTTCTAGCGAAACACCGAACTCAATTATTAATAGCAGCCTATTTTTGGAGCGGCTTCGGACGCGGATTTGCGCTCGGGCATGTGCGAGGCCCGGGCGAAGTCACTATCTCACCTGGGCCAGGTGTAGACACCGGAAACTTCAAAGCCGAAGTGCCAGGAGCCGGCGTAGGCACCTTGCCCTTTGGGTCCGGTGCACACGCCATGGCCGTGGGCCTTGCCGTCCTCCCATCCGCCACAATACGTGCCACCATCGTCAAAGTCGAAACGGCCACCGTTAAGCCCACGCTGCGGGGGGTTTCCGCTAGTGGCGTGCGCGGTGTCGGCAAGTTCGCTCGGCTGCATCACGCGAAACCGTGGTGCCGCGGAGGGGAGGGCCTCCCGCGCGCACCCTCCACCGAGCTCGCGGTATAAATAAACATCAGCTGGGCATGTCGCGCCGTGGCGCGCCGCCGAGTGAACGCCGCTCCGGTCCTGCGCGAGGAACACTGCGCGACGGCCGGCCGCCCGCCCGCGCCCCCGCCCGCCCTGCGCACTGCGCGAGCCCGGCGGCGGGCCGCGGACGCGTCTGCCGCCGCTGCACCAACCCTCCTGCGACATCCGCGCTGCACGCCCTTTCTTAACTACTTTCCTTTATGAAACTACGCACTAATAGTCCTAATATGTTTCTCTACACAACGATGATATTACGAGTATGATGATGATGATGCAGATACCTAGTACACGTAATGTCCATTTAAAACTGTTTAAACGCAATCTTGTTTCAATCAATGATAAAAAAATCGTATCGGTCGGAATTTTACAATAATAAAATTATTAGTATTAGTAGTAAGTAGCCAGTTTATCGTAAAAGATTTATCTTGCTAATGCTAAATTCATTGCTGGGGCCCCTGGATAATGATGTAATTCCTACTAAGTTCATACTAAGTTAATCAAGTAAATTTATACTTTTATCGATAATCACTTAGGAAAATATGAATTGAGAAACCATCTCCTTTTTGAAGTCGGTTAAAAATCCAGTTCTGGCCCAAAACCTAAAATCTGATTTTCCCCCTGTCTGGGCCAGAACCTGGGTAGTTACGCCATGCTGTCTCATAATATTATATTCCCTAACATGTTGAACATTTTTGAGTTACGTCGTGATCAATGATTACTTACACAAACTTTGAATAGATAAAATAAGGTATGAAACATAGGCGAAAGCAAATCATTTGACACCTACCACCATTTCGTTACCATTTACAATAAACCTTAAGTAGCCAGGTTGTCTTTTGAGACACTAAGTGCCTGTTCACACCTAGCGATTCTTGGGCGATTTCGATCGCGGCGATATCGCCACGATTTCGACGCGAGCTCGCAGCGTGCACGCCGCGATATCGCGGCGATATCGCCGCGATCGAAATCGTGTAACCTTTGACAGCCACCAGTGCCTATGGCCCATTTGTAGGCAAGTTAGATTTATCAGCGATAGTAGTAAGTAGTGGCAGTAGTTTGAAACATAAGGACTATCGGATAAGTCCGCCCCAGAGTATCGGGGTTTCACGAGGCGTAGAATTTAAATTACCTACGTAGAAACTTTTTTTATATAGTTGCATTAAAGATTTTATTATGTGAAAATTCCCTAGGCCGTATTACATTAGCATACCTATCTAATTACTAAATACATAGAAACAAACAAATAAATACGCAGCTGTTCGCCAAATTGCAATGAGGCAATAAAACGCAGCTTTCACATACAACTTAAGTGGCTGAATAGTCCAAAACCCAAAGGCAATAAATGGAACGAGCACTTCCAAAAAAGTGTGTGCGTATTTTTTTTTCCTAACTGACATACGTTGATGGCTTGGAGTAGCTTCGTCATTACCGGACTTGCGGGGTAGCGGATGGCTCTCACCTAGAGTTGCCAACTTATTTTACATAAAATAAAGTATATTCAGATCAGTAAAGAATAATAAACAGTATCTTAGGAAAATTAACAGTATTTTAATTTTATTTGAGGTTCTCGGCTGCGCTGCTCCGAGCAGTAAGTACCGTCTGACGGAATAAAAATAAATTTGTGTGAGCGTCCTTCGTGTTTCCATTTCGATCGGAAAACAGTATTTTGTATACTTTTTTTTTGTTCAACAGTAAAAAGTATAATTGAGGGAAAAACAGTATAATACTGTTTAAAACAGTATAGTTGGCAACCCTACTCTCACCCCTAAGTGTGTATGTATTATTATTTCAGTTATGATCGATGAAATAAATAATATTCGATATTAATATAATTTCATAAATAGAGACAAGGAGTTATTACAACAGTACTACCAGTTGTTACCACTAGTTGGCAACATACCTTAAGAACCTAGGTTTACATTTTACGAGAGGCGCTAACATCCCAAGTAAGGATGTTGGTGTCTATTTGTACTTATTATTATGATTTTAGGCTCGAATTAATCAAATTAGTAAAATAAACACCTTCAATCCTTCAGTCCTGATTAATGAAAGTCCTTTAAAGCAAGTAACAGAAGCGCGGGATCTCGGCGTCCTTATGGACAGTCGTCTTAAATTTCATAACCAAGTTTTCATAACTGTCCGGAGCTGCTTCTTTCGATTGAAGGTTTTGTACATGTATGTACATTGTTGATGAAAGGATTAAACTGTGTGAAACACTTATTCTCTCTAAACTTTATGCTGATACAGTAATTGGAGAGTACACCAGGAACACCAGGAAACTTATACAACGCGTTCAAAATGCTTGTGCCCGATTTTGTTTTCAGATTCCGCGTAGGGCCCACATTACGCTATAAATAGGTAATTATAAGGGTAACCTAATGAATATGGAGTCTAGACGTTCGACGAGCACCACTTTGCCTGCCTTTTATTCGGTATTATACACAGAAAATCTCCTCCCTACCTGTATAATAAGTGCTGTTTTTTCCAGCGTCAAGTTAGGTGTGCCTCTAGGCTAGTTGGGTTTAGTCATAGCACAGCAGCATTTCGTGGCAGATTTTGTTACTCGGCCACGATTTGCTGGAACAATATACCGCCACCCATCAGAAGGTCTCCAAGTTTAGTCTTTTAGATTCCATCATAAGAAGTATATTCTAAACTCGCAGAAATTTACCTAGAATCACACCACCCAGCAAAGCCCACTATCCCGTACCGTCTTTTACCTTCGAACAAAAAATCTGTAATATAACTTATTCATTTTAATATTAAAAAAATCATCTTTTCATGTCTTATTACTACTTTTTTCTACTTTGAATAACGTCCATACTATTTTATAGTCTTTTTCAGCTAAGATGATCCCTGTGACTGACACATCGATTTTGACAATTGTAGAGATGTCCTACCATGAAATAATTCCGATTATTTCTGGTAATCGATAATATTATATATGAAAATGAAATCGATTTTATTAAACTACCAAAATTTAAAGCATGATTGGTCCTTATATATTATAGTGAAAGTTTATTGTAAATAAATAAATAATAATATTAAGAAGAACTGTCAGAAGAATCGCTTGATGAGTCACCATCCCCGACATTTATTATAAGTTGGTCTTTCCAGTCCTCTTATATGGTACTTTTTGTCTTTTCGACTACTTTCGTTCAATTTTCACGAGTGACTGAAGCGATTGTCAAGTGATCGCAATATTGCACCCGATTATTTTAGTCCCAGCTCTATGCTCTTACTACGTCCCGTTCTATGTATACGAACTGCAAAGGTATTTAAAAAAAATTCTATTACATTAAATTAAACTAAACGATACAACAGTAAAGAGAAATATCTCTTTTAAAAGTTTAATATTATTTATTTTAATATTTTTTTCTAATGACGCCGCAATAAAATGAAAAAAGTGTGCAATAAAATTGTTTTCGTTTGTCAAACATAAAATGCGTGATTCAAAACACAATGAAGTGTCATCTTAGCTGAAAAAGACTATAATGTGCTACTGTGCAGATAACTGCGGAAGACCAGTGTCACGGTGTCCCCCGGCTCCTCGAGACATGCTAAAGAGAGCCTTTTAGTTACCCTTTTTTATTACCTATGTTCTTTGTTTTTATTTTTTGTAATGTATGTGTGTTTTTTTATGTGTAACTATTTTTTAGTTTAATTTGATGTAATAGGATTTTTTTAAATACCTACGCAAATCGTATACGTAGAACGGAACGTAGTAAGAGTATAGAGCTGGGACTAACATAATCGGGTGCAATTTTGCGATCAATTGACAATCGCTTCACAGTCACTTGTGAAAATTGGACGAAAGCAGTAGAAAAGACAAAAAGTACCATATTAGAGGACTGGAAAGACCAACTTATAATAAATTTAGGGGACGGCGACTCATTAAGCGATTCTTCTGACAGTGATTTTGCAGATACTGAGTAAAAAAAATATTTTACTTTACCGAATAGCACTATGTAAAGCATACATTTATGAACAATAAACTTTAAATATTATACATAAAGACAAATCATACATTAAGTTTTGGTAGTTTAATAAAATCGATTTCATTTCTTCTTCATATTTTTATTTTTGTTTTTTTCTTTTTGTTCTACAATATCTGTGTCATCACTCAACACCAAAAAGGTACGGCCAGAATACCAGTGCTGCAGGAGCTCTTTAAAACGTAGTGATTATATTCTCTTTGGAGCTCTTGTTGAGCTTCTGCAGTCTATGCTGAGGCACGTACGTTGTTGGTCACTGATGTGAAATATTCGTTTTATATATTATGTTGTGTTAATTAGTATTATTTTATGTTAAATTTATTTTTTCTTGTAATATGTGTATATGTGACCAATAAATTCTTTTCTATTCTATTTCCATATAAAAAATATTATCGATTACCAGAAATAATCGAAATTATTTCATTGTAGGACATCTCTACAATTGTCAAAATCCATGTGTCACAGGGACCATCTTAGCTGAACAAAAAATATTCCCCTGCCAAAACAAGGACAAACAAAACAAAACGTAAAGACACTCGTTCACTCACGTCAACCATCTGTCACTGTCAGTCAACGTTTTGTGTATAGAAGAAGGAAGGAACATTGTGTTGTGTTTGTAAAAGAGAAATAAACCCAAAACTAAACTATTAATTTAAATATCTTTGATTTGATAGTATTTGATATCGAATATGAAATTGTGTATTGTTTATTTCTGTAGATAAATAACATTAGTCTTCCAGTATTTATCTGGTTCATTTTATGTTTTGTCACAATTTATCTGCACATACAAGTAAGTTGGTTTATTGTTCTGTTTTGCATGAGTTTACATAATTTTTGTAGGATTTTATCCATAAGAAATAGTATCAAAGTACTTTTTCATACCACCTGTTTATTTTTTAAAAATAATACAAATAGGTAAGCATGTTAATTTGTAAGTCACTTAATTTGGAACTTCTTTTATTAATTCTTATGATGTGTAATTTCTAGAAATATGGAAAACCCAGAGTCAAGTGGTGGCCGCAGATCAGATAATTTGCCTTTGACATCATGGTGCCACCCATCAAACAAGATACACAGATTTATAGCACTTTTGTTGATGTGCTTTCTTTGTTTTGGTGAGTGTACTTTGATATCAATAGAAGCATTGACCTATAGAAATCTTATTTATTTTAATGTATTGTAACTTCCTAATTTTAATAAAGTCATTAATTATATTCTAACATTTCTACATTTATTTTCAGGGTTTTTGGCCCTAAGCATTAACATAATTATGTTACAACTGCATTATGTTACATTAGATAGATATTTTTAATATGTGTTAAAATGTTTTGTTTTAAATTTCAGGTTCATATTTTTGTTATGATACACCAGCAGCTCTAGCAGATAACTTCAGGGATGACTCACATCTGAACACATCTCAGTTTGCATTATTATATTCTATTTACTCATGGCCTAATGTGATATTATGCTTTGTTGGTGGTTATCTCATTGATAGGTATGACTAATATATTATGTCTATCTTGTTGCAAGCCAGATTTTGTGACCATATTTGCCTCTGCAATTAAATGAGTACCTAATTTGAATAGATAAACTAAAAGCACATACTATTCGCGAATGAGTATATAAATTAAAACAATTATCCATTTCTTTTTAAGACATTTTTTAGTAATACAAGTGAATGAATAAGTTTTGTTTTGAAATTGAAGAATTACAGGGAATATACATGAAAAATATTGTAGCAAATTGTTATGAATAGTCAAAACAGATTTTAAAATGAGTGGATTTATGTGTTTTGTTTTTACTTAACAGCTTTAGTGTCATTTAATAATAATATAACTTATTATTTAAGTTATAATTTCATTAGCAAAAAAATCCATGGATATTGCATTACAAAGAAAGGTTAATTATAATGTTTATGACACATGGTTCAATTTGAAATCTCTTAATAACCTTTGCAAATAATGAGGTCAAAAGATTCACTAGAAATATCAGTATTAATTTACATTATGCAACTACATCTAGAAATGAATAAACATATTATTACATAGACAACTTAGATACTGTGCTTCTATTGATAATAAATCTGACCTGTTTATGAAGCAAATAATCTATTCAACTCCAATTATGGAACATGTGTTCACACAATGGAGTTAATATGATCAATTAAAGGCAACAATTCATATACTGCATTATGTTGCATCCCCTTTTATTTATGTGACTCATAGAAATTGATTTATGCTGTTAGGAGGGTACTGTTGGCATGGTTCACAAATTAATTATGTTATTCCCATAAAATTTTGAAGAATAAATTTTACAATCGGTCAATAGATAAAAAAATATTGAATTCTTGTTTTACAATCCGACCTTCAGGTTTGTGTGAGTGAATTTGAGAGATGTATTTATGAGAATGAATTTTATTTTCAGGTACTTTGGAGTCAGACTAGGAACTGTGATATACATGACCATTGTATTTATAGGAGCCATAGTTTTTGCACTTGGTGCTTACATTAATGCATTTTGGTTGATGATACTTGGAAGATTTATATTTGGGTGAGGAATTCTAAATTTTTATGATTGACATGAAGCATGAAGAGATCCATTTCTGAAATAAAAACTGAAAATGTATTATGTATTTGCACAAAAAATAGAAAAAAAAAAATATGTTAAACACAAGCTCCTTGTTTTTTACAGAATTGGTGGGGAATCACTACAAGTTGCTGTGAACAATTATGTAGTACTATGGTTCAAGGGAAAAGAACTCAACATGGTGTTTGGATTGCAATTATCCTTCTCAAGGTTCGGAAGTACAGTGAATTTTTGGGTAATGGAGCCCATATATAGTTGGGTGGCAAATTATTACATGGGCTATGAACGCCTTGGTGTCTCTCTCTTTTTCGGTAAGTAGGTATCCATAAGGATACTTCAGCAGATAATAAATTCTACAATCCTTACCTTCTCAAAAACTTAAAAGCTTAAAAACTAGTTTCATAAATAACTTTATAATTGTTGTTTTTTCCAGCGTCCCTCACCTGTTTTATATCACTAATTTGTGGTCTGTTATTGGGATGGATGGATTACAGAGCTGAGAAAATTCTCAACCGACAAGAAGAGTCTGCCAATGATGAGCCATTCCATCTTATGGATATTCTGCATTTCAAAACCATATTTTGGCTTGTTTCTGTAATTTGTGTGGCATACTATCTAGCTATCTTCCCTTTCATCGCGTTAGGAAAGTAAGTATAAAGATTTTAATACATCAAATATCATAAAAATATATTTATCAACAAATAGGTATAATTTTTAATATTTAATCAAATTTATCAGATGATAAATTTTAATAAGTTGACCTATCCTGTAACGCATTTCCTGACATGAACAAAATTATGACTGGCACCTTACAACAAATATGCTTGTTGATCCTATTCACATGATAACATTATAAAAATTTCATATACCTATTATAATTTTTTTACAGGTTATTCTTTGAGAGGAAATTTGACTTCATTCCTCAAGAGGCTAATAATGTAAATTCAATGGTTTATCTATTGTCGGCTGCTTTGAGTCCGTTCTTCGGGATCCTCATAGACAAAACAGGACGAAATGTAACTTGGGTGATAATTAGTATTGTTACAACAATAGGAGCTCATTTTATGCTGGCTTTTACATTCTTCAATCCTTACATTGGAGTGGTAAGATATTTTGTATAAAATTTGTAGTGTCGTCGTTATTATTAATAGATGCCAGCACCTATATTCTGTTAAGGCTCGCCTAACTCCTAAAACTCGTACGAAAAAATCGACTTCTTCCAAAAACGTCCGCTTGGAGATGTTGCTTTTGTTATGTATATTTCAAAAGTGCCTCTTTTATCAGAAACTTTGTTACAGATTGTACTCGGAGTATCATATTCCTTATTAGCCAGCGGTTTATGGCCTTTAGTGGCTATGATTGTACCAAAGAATCAACTTGGTACAGCTTATGGCATGTAAGTTCTGTTTGTGAACCTTATTTTGACCAGGGTGCAGTAATATCTCAAAAAGTTATGATTGTACATAAAGTAATTTATACCTTGGGTTAACTTTTGCCTACATTTTTCATGTTCATCTATGTGTTTCAGCTGCCAAGCTGTTCAAAACCTAGGCTTAGCCACAGTCGTAATTTTGGCTGGAGTGATAGTTGACAAATATGGTTACTTGATGTTGGAAATGTTTTTCTTGGGCTGCTTATTTGGTAAGTACATAATATAATAATACTAACACAAGATACCCAACCCCCTTTATTGGGTAACTTTGTATGGACCAGGTGCATAGTGTCATTTCTCTTTTCAGCTCTCTTTGCTACTTATTTGAAGCTCTACCTTTACTTCACATCTATAAGTTTTTCCATGAGTAATATCTAGTAGACCTGAGTTATAGCCCTTTAAAAACTCCAGTGATTACCACTTAAAGTTCGATATTAGTGCTTATTTTGTTGTAATAAGAGCGGCACAAAGTCCAAAGTGTAACGTCTGACAGGCTTTTGCGTGAAACTAACTCTAAAGAGTAGAGTTATGATAACCACTTGGACTTTGTAATCCGCAATGTTCGTGGCGGCCGGCACAGACGGCTTCGCGGCCATCATGCGCAAGCGGTGCGCTTCTATCATGCGCCGTACGCGCGACAGTCCTAACACCAACCTGCGCGCGTTGGCGGACCGGTGGGACTCTCCGATGCTGGCTCGCTGGATACGGCTGCACGCTATCGTATAGCATGCAGCCTCCAGCATTGGTGAGGTCACCCGATACTGCCACATTAATTTATTTTGTTTATTTAAAAACTGTCATTACTAATAGTATTTTGTAAGCAATTGTACCTACTAACAAATATGGATGTAAGATATATCCGAAATAAATGATTATTATTATTATTTAAAATTGTTTACATTTATAACACAGTGTTATTTAACACCTATAGGTGTATAGTGCAGTGCATAATTTTCTCCGATTTTTTTAGTTTCACTTATTGCTGCGGTTATAATATATATAATGGACTCTACAAGCAATGGGGTTCTCAATTTGTCTCCCAGTTTAAGGGAATCGTTATTGAAAGAGTAAGTTTCAAATATTTTTTTTGGTGTTTGTGTGTTACGCTGCAGGTTACCTAAGTACATGTTCTTATGTGTCTATAATTTCAGGAATACAAATCAATCCGACGAAACGGACAATTTGTTGGATTATGAAGAAAACACTGAAGATGAAGATCCAGATTCTAGGCCCAACAATGATTTGGAACAGTCTATTACTCAAAGGGATGTTGCACAAGTACAGTCAGATAGGATTCGTAGCAGATACCTATCACAAATTTTGCCAAACACAAACATTCCAGAAAGGCAGTAAGTAAGACAAGAAATTAAGAAATACGTATTTAGGTATAATAACATTTGACGAAAATGGACATACATTAACAATGTTTTTCTTGAACCTACTATCCGATTGACATTAGTATAATCAAAAATGCATGTAGTACCTACCTATTCTGTATTAAATTAATAAATGCATATGTATGTGTATATCTGATCTAGACTTTGATAAAAAAAATATTTTTTGTAGTTTTATAATAAAAAATATATATTGCATATTATAAAAACAATCATTCTACAGTATTTATTTTAATTCCTATCAAGCACTTACTAAATAAATTATTTTGTACAAAAAATTGTATAAATTACATTATTTTCAGGTTAAATAGCTATAAATAAATAAGATTTTTGATATTAAATGTATAAAAGCCCTTATATTCTGTCAATATTTTTAGTAATTTCATAAATAATGAATGTTATGGTTTATTAATAGGATTTCAGGAACTCAAAAATTAATTACTCGTTACCACATAATATTGTTGAACTTTATAGTAGGTAACAAGTTACAGACTACTGACTTCCCCACTAAAACTGTGGGGTTTTTAATTTTAGGGTCTTGCTAAAACATTTAGATTATCATGATCTCAAATTATTATAGAAAATATTAAAATAACGATGTTGACAGATGTTATATTTTCATCAGAATTTTATCTTTGATGTATAATCATAATTATTAGGTAAAATAAATGAAATAATAAATACTTGTTGTTTATTTGTTAAACCTGTATGTAGAGGTTCCTCTAGCAGAGCAATCCCATAAACCTTATCATACCTATAACTTTTGTGCCTAGTTCTACTGTTAATTCCAAAGTGAGAACATTTTCTTGAAAGCTTCTTGTATCAGAATTGTCATTTCCTGTTAAGAACTTGAGTTATCCTGAAAGGATTTGGCCTCAGTTATTGAAGTAAAGTTTGTATTTCTTGTAGAAAACCTAATTTTACCTTAATGCAACATCAAGTTCAAGCTCTTCTTCAATACATAGTATAAAACAAAGTCGCTTTCTCTGTATGTCCGTATGTATCTTTAAAACTTCGCAACGGATTTTGATGCGGTTTTTTTTTAATAGATGGAGTGATTATTAAGGAAGGTTTGTATGTAAAATTTACCCGAAGCGAAGCGAGGGCGGGTTACTAGTATTTCAATAAAAATAAATGTAAACTTTTTGAATACTAGTCCTCATGAACTTAGTAGGAAGTAGGTAGTATGAACATAGTAAGAAAGAAGGTACAAAATAAAGGTCAATAAAATGAAAACTTTAATTAAACTACATTATAGTGTTTGATAGATAAACTAAATTTCTTTATTTGTAATTTTTTATTTACATAAATAATGTAAAGAGGTGTACATTTAAACATGTTAAGTAATAACAACCTTTACATTAAATTCGTTCTTATGGGTAGTTACCAATATAATTAGTTTATACAAAGAGTTGCAAAATTTATATCAAAAGTAAGCTCAGATTATATTTACTTAAGTTTTCCTTTGTTCAATTCAATTATTCTATGATCAAAATAAATTAATTGAAGTGGTTAATATTAGAGTAAAAATATACATTGTTAATAACAATGGATTATTTTGATTAATCTATTGCAGACTTGATTTATACCATTGTGCATTAGGAAAGAAGAATTTCATGCAAAATATTGTATTTATATGAACTACACATATACCTAGCTTCTGAATACTCAAATAGGCCAGTAAAATTCAGAAAAAGCCTTGTTATTATAGGTCCAAACTTTTTACCCCTTTAGATGTCCTACACATGTGTCAGAAGTCACAATACAATCATGTGTCTGCAGACACAATATGATGACCACATGAATCATGATGGTGGCCCTGAACACTATTTTGTTTTACTTTGACCTCAAATAAAGTGTTGTTAACACAAACACACAATTTAAGTTACTTGTTTTATAGTAGGTTTTGAATGCCAAAACAATGGCATAAACTATATTTCCTTTACTCATTCATAGATGTATCATTAGGGTTCCGTAGCCAAAATGGCAAAAACGGAACCCTTATAGTTTCGTCATGTCCGTCTGTCCGTCTGTCACAGCCGATTTACTCGGAAACTATAAGTACTACAGTGATGAAATTTGATGGGAATATGTGTTGTATGAACCGCTTCAAAAATATGACACTAAATAGTAAAAAAAATTGGGGGTGGGGCCCCCCATACATGTAACTGAGGGATGAAATTTTTTTTTTCGATGTACATACCCGTGTGGGGTATCAATGGAAAGGTCTTTTAAAATGATATAAAGTTTTCTAAAAAACATTTTTCTTAAAGTGAACGGTTTTTGAGATATCAGCTCTCAAAGTCGTAAAAAGTATGTCCCCCCCCTCTATTTTTATAACTACGGGGTATAAAATTCTAAAAAAAATAGAGGTGATGCATGCTAATTAACTCTTTCAACGATTTTTGGTTTGATCAAAGTATCTCTTATAGTTTTTGAGATAGGTTGATTTTTATTATATTTGCTGCTACGGAACCCTTTGTGCGCGAGCCCGACTCGCACTTGGCCGGTTTTTTTTATCTTAATTTGACTGGGCTAAAATAACACAATGCCAAGATTATAAAATCAAAAGATTACTTCTTAAATATGTTTCATTACACACATGTGTCTAATAATTGAAGATAGCGTAACTTAAATTTAAATAAGTAATGAGTATTAATCTACTTAAACTTATTATCATCAATCCAATCAATGCCATTACCTGGTAAAGGACTCTGTATAAAAGGTGAAAGCCATGCTAAATACCATCTTCTACCAAATACTTCAATTACATTATTTTTCTTTCCTTTATCATACTGAAATTCTTTTGTACAATTTTTAGTTTCAGGTACCACTTTTCCTTTGAGGAGGTTATTTAGGTGGTAAAAGAATAGAAAACCAGTAAAAATGCCTACAATAACATTTATCACAACTAAGAAAACATACAGACTTTCATTACCAAAATCTATGACAAAACTAGCAAGTGGAAACATAAATTTTACAAGTATCAAACCATGGTTCCAAGTTATAAACTGTGCTAAAAATTTTATATTAAAATAGAAAGCATAAACCATTGCTACAAATATATAAAATGTAAATAACATAAAATATCTATGATTGTAATAGCCTACACAACATGCAAAAAATGTACAGTGATGATCTCTCTTCAAAATACAAATATCACAAATATTACAGTGCCATGCACGAGGGGGGCGTTTGCACTCACACACTGTGCACACAGTCCAGTTGGCTTTCCCAGTACTGTCTAGAAACTGGCCTTTTATACTGCTACTGGTAAACATTCCGTATATCATATTTCCTACTATATTGTGCAACAAAAATGTTGCAGTTAGTAAATGCACAAAGTAAATAAAAGACCCTGGAGTACTTACAGCTGGTAAAACTATACCTAATTCAAAATAAAACAAAGATGGTATTAATATGAAAACAATTAATAAGTAAAATATGTGTTCTATCACTCTTTTAAATGGTTTATTCTTTAAAGATTCAAGTTTAATTATCATCTTGGCCAGAAGATTACAATAGGCACTGATGATAGTTTATATACACTTACTTTAGACTTAGTTAGAGACTCAATGAGACTGTTAGGGTCGGAAGGATGAGCTCATACTCAAACACTGCTTATCTGTAAAGAAGTTTAGAATCAGCTGCAATTTTGGAATACGAGAATTTACATTTACAATATATTGATAATACTTACTAATAAAATTATCGTGCATTATCGAAATTCTATGGTAACGTTATCATAACCTTGTATTAAATTTATATTGTAAAAAAGTCACTTCTCAAGGAGGGGCTGAGACAAGATTTGTTGCAATAATAAAAATATTATGGCCCGCTTTTCCAATGTTGTATTTTTATATATGTGTAAATAAATTATTAGTATTCTAATTTTATTCTCTTGAGTGTAAACAAGAAAGTGTCACTGTCAATTTTTTGGTTTTATTTATCTTTTCTGTTAGTCAAAGGGATATGGCCTATACAGCCTTATCTTCAATACACACATTGTTGATGATGACTTGGGGTAGCCTTATCATTGTCACCGGACTTGCTGGGGAGCGTATGGCTCTCATCCCTTATTACCCATATTCTCTCTTCTTCGTCTTATAATGTTAAATTAAGAACTCTTTTTTTTTATAAAGGGTATTTTACTATTTTTTTATTTTGATAAAGTTGGATGCAAAGAGAATATAATCACTACGTTTTGTTGGATGGACCACTCGAACACAAGATGGACAAGACACTGTTGAAAGTATCACTTTGATATCTCGATAACTCGACGAGATATTATAGTTTTAATTGCACATTATTTGGGCGAGCTCAAAAACGCTCCATACAAACGTCCACTGGCGTGTGACGTCACTACGCTATTATAGTTGTTTGTATGCAGCGCCTAGGAAGTTTGTTCGATAGGTTCATCAAAAGTTGCGTTTATGGATATGTTTTCATAATGAAAGATGTTACTGAGTGATTCTTCCGTTTCGTCCAAATCTCAAAGATTTTGAGAAATAAAATTTTTTAATCGATTTTACAAAAAAGTTGCATATAATCATTCATGTACCTTTTAAGTATAGATTATCAGTAAAGGCCTTCATGAAAAAACTTTAATTGTCAAGAAAATAGATGGAATGTAATGAACCCACGGAAGGTAATGAAATAAGTGCGGAAGGTAATGATTGAATTTGGAAGGTAATGAAATAAAATTAAATATGACGCAAGTCAAATGATTTTGTATGGAAAGTAATGAACAATCAGAAGATGAAATCTTTACGTACCTATAACTTGGGTAGGTATATGATTTTAAATATTTTTGGACTATAAGTAAAAGGCATGGGTGTGTTGTAATCAAACTTTTGATTTATTAATTACATGTGTTATTCATGAACGAATATAAAGTAATGGAAAAAATATCAAGCGCACCCCATATGAATATGGGAATAAGCGTTAGAAACATGATGTATAAAAATAAAAAAACTAAAAAAAACAACAAAAAAACCATCTAGAATAAAAACTTTGTTAAAAAAACAACTCAGTAGGATGATCATGAAAAATAGAAATTAGAGAAGGAGAAAGAAAAGAGGACATACTTTGTAAAGAAGAAAAAAACATAAGTATAACAGACATGACGGCACGACAAAGAGGAGCGAAGGCGAAGATGTTGAAAAAACTCCGAAAAATATTTAAATAAGATAAAGAGCAGAAAAAATTGCAAAGAATTTTAATAGACAACTCTCCACCCAGTAGTGAGACTGAGGAAAACATAAACATACCAGATCAAATACACGACCCTCGTTACAAGAAGAATCCACATCAAGCCAAAGTACACAGAAGTCACATTTAGTGCATAAAACAACTAGTACCTACTTGAAATGAAATGAGGGAGCTGCGATGCAGATTTAAAAAGCAATAACAATTTTACAGAATGAAATTGACAAACTAATTAAAAGAGAAAGCGATTTTAAGAAGACACTTATTTATGGAGCGTAAATTACAAAAAGTTAAGATTCAAGATAGCATAGAAAAAAAGAAGATGAAGTCATAAAAGTCATAAATAATGAGAAGGTACAAGAAGTGAAAAAGAAGCTTTTTTTAATGAAACAGTTTGTCGAAGAGTATCAGAAAAATACAAAAGCCTTCCGAAAAAAGATAATAGATCTTTTATTGGAGATATAATTGATGATTCGAGGCTCAAACAATATGTGATATTGTCATATATTACTTTTGCATCTACGAAAAGAAAAAATCGTACTTCCAGGCGCCATTTGACTGTTTTCATTTCCTTGTAGAAAATTTTCAACACTTTGTTCTAGTTTCGCAGTTTTATTATCTAGAGCCTCGAATTATCAGTTATATCTCCAGCAGAAGATCTTTTCTTTTTTTCGGAAGGCTTTTGTATTTTTCTGATACACCTCGACAAACTGTTTCATGAAACAATAGCTTCCTTTTCACTACTTGTACCTTCTCATTATTTATGTCTTTTATTACTTCATTTACTTTCTTTTCTTTGCTATCCTGAATCTTATCTTTTTGTAACTTCCGTTCCATGAATAAATGTCTTCTTCAAATCGCTTTCTCTTTTTTTAGTTTGTCAATTATTCTGTAAAATTGTTATTGCTTTTTTAGATCTGAATGGCAGCTTCCTCATTGCGTTGGATTATTAGTTTTTTTATGCATTAAATGTGACTTCGGTGTACTTTGGCTTGATGTGAATTCTTCTTGTAACATAAGAGGGTCGCGTATTGTAGGATCTGACATTTTTATAATTTTCTCAGTCTCACTACTGGGTGGAAAGTTATCTTTTAAAATTCTTTGCAATTTTTTCTGCTCTTTCAGCTTATTTAATTTTATTTTTTGAGTTTTTTCGCCATCTTCGTCTTTGCTCCCTCTTTTGTCGTGCCGTCATGTCTGTTATACTTAGGACTTTTTTCTTTTATTTTTTTACAAAGTATTTCCTCTTTTGTTTCTACTCCTCTAATTTGTATTTTTCATGATCAGCCTTGATTTCTGCGTATTTTAACTTCTTTCGCAATCTGTCTTTAGCTATTTTTTTTTAGTTGCCCTTTTCTTCGGCTTCAACATTGTTGCGGATGTATAATGTATCTAAAAAAAAAAAGCAAAATAATCGAATATTTCACGAAACCTTCATTATTAATTAGGTACCTACTTACTCCGTTCGTTCAGTAGTTTTTCAGTTTACTGCGAACAGACAGAAAGGCAGACAGAAAGAAAGAAGCAGCGGGGAATTATTATTAACTAACAAGTACAATAATACTGACATATACTTACACAAGTTATAATTCGATATAATCAAAATAATAGAAGAAAAATTAACAAAGAGACATACTAAGGAACATATTAATTTTATATTTAAAAAAAATCATTACCCTCCAAAGTGACTCATTCCCCTCCGTTAAAAAATTGGAGGGAATGGAAGGGAATGATACGGAAGGGAATGAAGTTTGAGCGGATTTTCTGAATTTACTCGTGAATTAATAAAGGCTAGATATTCATAATTAATTGATAACTAGACCCTACAGTAGGCTGTTACCTAAAGTTAAAAATTTTTTTTTTACGTCATACACTTACATACAAAAACTATGGAAGGTAATGTTTACTTCTCGTGACAAACGCTGTTTTCAGCAATTAAATCGTGAAAATATTTTGTCCGGGCAGCGTGCGTCCTGTCCTGATGACTTGTATCGACGCATTATGGTCTAGGGAGTGTCTTTTTTTTGGCAAGAAATAAATAGTATAGTACGTGCATTAAAAATTTAATGTTCAATTTTCGTGGGAGGACACGTGGTTCTTCGGTTGACAAAACTTTAAGGTCCAGTCTTTCTATGTTAAACACGTATAAAAAATACTGTTTTGCAAGTTTATAATAGTCAATGAATACATTAGTATATAAGAATAAAAATTATGTACATTTCCCCTAGCAAAGTCACCAAATATGTGTCACAACGTTCTGAGGGACCATTTGAACAAGGTGGGGAATGAGAAGATTACATGTTTTTGTTCCAACCTTTTTTTTATTATGAGTCATAAACCTGATATCGACGATGGATATGCGTGATCAAAGTGCGTCCTACCTTATTGAGTAAAAAAATAAGGTTAATTACAATATTCATAATGACTTTTGGCCCGGAAAGGCGATTAGGACGAAACGGAAGAATCACTCTACTAATTCTGTTATTTATAAGGTAAAAGTGCGAAAATCATTTAAATTTTTGTTGCCAAAAAATTTAAATGTTTTTCGTACTTTTGAAATGGACTTGCCCATCCAACTTTAAATGTCTTTTGCTGTCTCATATCGCCGAAAAAATAAAGTATCGATTTCATTAATAGTATTGATTTACTTAAATCTTACTGCTTATCACAAAAATGCCAGGAATAACAACCACAGTAAAATACCCTAATGGAACCCTAAACATTTATCGAACTATAGTCTTTTTCAGCTAAGATGATCCCTGTGACACTTCATTGTGTTCTGAATCACGCATTTTAAGTTTGACATACTGATACAGTTTCCCTCTTAAAAGTTTAAAATTATTAATTTAATATTTTTCCTAATGACGCCGCAATAAAATGAAAAAAGTGTGCAATAAAATTATTTTCGTAAGATGCGTGATTCAGAACACAATGAAGTGTCACAGGGATCATCTTAGCTGAAAAAGAGTATAGTCAAGAGACCCTAGTGGGAACGAGGGTTTCGGTTAAAAATAAAACACAAAGACAGTATTATATTAAATTACACTTTAATATTATGTTAGAATATCTTTTGATTTTCGTAAAAGATTTTATGAATTACTTTACCAATCTCAGTACTACATACACAATATAAATAAAATAAACACAGAAAAAACTTTCATTCATAAATATATCGCTTTTTGTCATGCAACAAAATTATCAAAAAAAATATAAGGGGTGTTTCTTACAATCATTCACTAAACATGACACACCTATCATCTAACAGTTTCATTCTTAAACTAACTTCAACAAAAAAAAATGTGAAGATGTTCCTGAAAAGCTTGTTACACTGACTCATGCATGATTGAAAAGTTCATTTTTCAGTGTAATAAAATAAAATGAACAGGATTACAATTAATCATGATCCAATGAGTTCTCAGGATAATATAATACAGTTAGTTCTTGTAAAACTTCTTGCTTGAGTCTTTGGCCATATCAACTAGAGTTTGAGCAGGCTTGAAAGGAGCTCCATAATGACCTTGGAATTCTTCCATTTTCCTTACTAATTTATCAGCACCAAATTGGTCCACCCACCTGTAAAACAATGTAGTATGTTTAATAATTATATTTCTTTCTATATTCCTATCTTAAGGTGATTGCAGCAAATGTAGAATTTTCAACTACCAAAAACCTTTTCAACAAAGTAAACACATTAATGGCAGTACTCAATCAAAAATATTTATTAAGTACTTATTATACCTGAATGGTCCTCCAGTGAAAGGTGGGAAGCCCAAACCAAACACAGCGCCAACATCTCCCTCCAGGGGGCTGTGAAGAATTTTCTCCTCCAAAGATAGAACTGCTTCATTCACAAATCTGGAAAAATTTTGTGTAGTAAAAAATAAATTTTACCATTACTTAATAGGCAATGCTACTACAATTATATTATTATCTTAATTTAAGATACAACTATATGGATAACAACAACATTCACTAACAATTAAAATATTGTCTACCATTTAGTTTCTTCGAGTTTTTACTATCATGGGGCGAGTTTCAACCAGTGTTGTTATGGAGCTCCATATCCATAACCGAAACTATCTGATATCCAACATAAAAAACTACCTGTACCATAATCAAATACGATATAAAATGATTTGGACATTTTCGGAAAGGGCAGAATCTAACAGACTTTAGAGAATCAGCATGTTCCCCTTAATTGTAGGTCTAATGGTGACTAAAGAGTCACCAAGGATCAGGCCCGCCAGGAGCGGGCGTGCAGGGCGTGCACCGCACAAGGGCGCCATTGTCAAGGGGGCGGCAAAACCAGATTGAAAAAAAATTTTTTTTTTCATATTTTGAAAATAATAATTTTTGAACTCGAAAACGAGAAAAGCTATCGTTCTTTTATAAGATGTGATGTAATCAGGTACTGCTTGCCGCATTAAATCGATGCTTAAAGCTAAATAAGACTACGGTTCGAACGTGCTTTCGAGTTTCGGTTATACCTAACGTAAAACCGGCATTTATTGATTTCAATAAAAAAGAACTGCACAAATCTATTGTGCTACTAAGATAGAATAATTTTACTGCGGGAAACAACCACTAAAATTTCACGGTGTATTTGAAACAAAGTACAAATATCATCCTAAAAGAATAAAAAAATAAAGAAATTTACTTTTACATTCATTTTGGGTAAAACATTTGTTTAATACAAGTATTTACATAACTTTTTTTATCAATTATAAAGTCATTAAATACATAAATAAATTACAGCAGATTAACTAAAGGGGCTCCCATAAGAAGAACGTGTTCTTCATGTAGAAAAGGTGTCACCTGGAATAGGTTACTGGGGTAACCACGATAAAAACCCTCCAAGTGCGAGCAAATAAAAAAAAAGCTTTCGTAGAGAAAAGAAAAAGAGCCCACCTTAAGTGATAGTTTTATGTTGTATTTAGTATGAGATGTTATAGAGGCAACTGAAATACATCATTCGTGAAAATTTTAACTGTCGAGCTCAATTATTGCACGGGGGCTTGGAAACATTTGAAAATACAACTTTTTCAACTTTGTGCATCGCTATATCTCTGAAATGGTGAATCTTAGGAACAAAGTGTAAAGACAATTTTTATAGAAAATTAGGTGATAAGTAATTTTGTCATACATACTTTTATGATAAAACTTACCGTTTCGCTCAATTGTGCATAAAACTGATATTTCTGACATTTGACCTTGAATTTTTTTTTGCACACGTCGGATCTATGGGGACTTTTGACATAACATTAATTGTAATAACATATTCAAGGCCTGTACAAAAATCCAGCTTGTTGGGAATTAATGCAAACTGGAATGTCTATTTGATTGGACTAATATCAGATTTTGCAAACACAAAAGCAAGAAGAGTTCAATTTATGTAGAAGAATATTTAAGTACATTTTGGTTTTGTCTTGTGTAACAAATTATTTAAGTGAGTAATACACACTATGTTCAAATTGTGACCAATTTATGTAGGTATTTCTACATTTTAATTATTGCTTAAGCACGACGACGAGGATATTTCAATTGATTTTCAGATTTTGTGGTCTTAGTTATAAAAGATACAATTTATATTTACTCAAATATATTACTATTTTTTGTAAAATATTTCTTTTTTTTCTCATGCTGCTAATAAATGCTGGTTTTAGACCAAATGGTCCACGGGTTATCTTCTAGCGTACGTTTCACAACTCTGGGGGGAGGCTATGGAGAAGCGTGGTGAATCTATGGCAGTTAGCCTCGACATCGCTAAAGCGTTTGACCATATGTACCATCGTTCGCTTCTCTCCAAGCTCCCGGCATACGGTCTGCCACCTCGCTTATGCGATTGGCTAGCGGGATTTTGGAAGGGCGCAGGATTCGTGTCCGCCGCACTTCTTGTTTTCACCCTATGAATTCCGGTGTTCCTCAAGGTTCTGTTCTGTCACCGACTTTGTTTCTGTTGCATATTAATGACATGTTGTCACTAGGCAATATCCATTGCTATGCAGACGACAGCACTGTCTATGCACGTTATTTCGGAATACCTGGGGTAAAGCAGACCGAAACCGAGGAGAAGAGGAACCTTCTTGTCACCGAGCTTGACGGGGTCTTGGACCGCATTTCCGAATGGGGTACATGCAATCTTGTCGAGTGCAATGCCAAGAAGACACAGTTGTGTGTATTTTCTGGCAAAGTGTCTCATTTCCTTTCCCATCCTACTCTTCAGAGCAGTCCCTTGCCAATACAGGATAGCCTTAGCATCCTTGGCATCGATGTTCGCCGCGACCTGAACCAGTGGGATTACATCGAGAGCGTCATTAGAACAGCCTCCCGTAAACTAGAGATCCTGAACAGAGTGAAGCGATTTTTCACACCGGTGCAGTTTTGTCTACGGACGGTATAAGACATATATAGACGGTATATTGGGGAATGCTCTGAAGAGCGATTTCAGCTAGTCCCTCCCTCCCCTATCCGTGGAGGACACGTGCTGGGCAGCGCTGCCATCCACGTACAATGCAGGCGCTGGTGGCTCGTACTAAGAGGTTTAGTTCCTCTTTTCTGCCACGTGTCATTAAGACATGAAATGCCCTTCCAGCTCATATTTTCCCTCCCTCCTATGATCCCGGGCTCTTTAGACGGGGCGTGTAACGGCTTTTAAGCAGGCCTCCAGGCTGAGTGCGACTCAATATGGTCTATTGTGCCTGTCGACCTCATATTTGGATCTCACTACCGCTTACCATCAGGTAGAGTGATGTCATTTTGTTAGCCCAATGTAAAAAAAAGGTCTTATAGGACAACGGCTCGAATTCGATTTGATACTTGGAATCGGAAAAGTAGATTTGTATATGGGGCGGCATAATCGGTATTGCACGCGGGCGTTCGACGAGCTAGTGGCGGGCCTGCCAAGGATCAAAAGAATCAAATTTTTACCTAGACACCATCCTCAACTGCTGGTCTTCGACTGTATTGGCGCCGCGAGGTTCCAAGGAGTACTTCTCTTTCAAAATCTGGACGGCTTCTTGGTTCACATCACGATTCTTGGTGCCCTTTTCATAGACATAGAAACCTTTTCCAGACTTCCTGCCCATGAAGCCAGCCTTCACCAAATCCTGCATGATGTTCAAATCTCCACCACTGATACGATCGCCGAAGGCCTAAAAAAGAACACGTTTATTGTATATGATTTGCATGTAACTTATTGATTACTTTCGTATTAATTATTTTATTGGATTATTAGGGACTCGAATCAAAGTACACTTATTTTTAAATATATTACCTTGGAAAGATCAACGGCGATATGAGCGCCGACATCAATACCAACTTCATCAGCCAAGGTAGCAGCGCCGACGGGGAAACCGAACTGCTTGGTCATTTTATCCAAGTCTTTAGGGTCTACTCCTTCTTGCAACAACCTGTGAAATTGAAGGCATAACTCTGTAAGTAACTTATCCCCAGTATAACATCCAATTTATTTTCTAGTTTCATAAAACACCTAGTATAGTAGACCTAAATAAATATCAAACAAAGGCTGAATGCTTTTAACATTAGCTACCTACATGATTCATGTATTAAATATCGCTTTGTGTCAACGAAATAAGTCTCTCGTTACACATGAAGTGCTAAGACCTATACTAAACTTATAGCATGAATATCAATCATCGAGTATCATTTAACATGTTCAATGTCCATCATGATCATGAAGGTAATTTAGTGTCGGAGCAAGTCATCGAGGGCACAGGCGTCGGCGCTCACCTGACGGCCTCGCTGAGCATGGTGGACAGGATGCGCGTGGTGTAGAAGCCGGGCCCGTCGCCGACCGTGATGACGACCTTCCCCTGGCGCAGCCCCACGCCCACGGCCGCCGCCGCCGTGTCGTCGCTCGTGCCCGGGTGCCGGATGATCTCCAGCAGCTGCATCTTGTCCACCGGCGAGAAGTAGTGCATGCCTGCAATCGGCCGCAGTGTTAAGTCCTATCATACAGACCGAAACGGCCGCGTCCTCGGGCCGCATCCAGATCGGATTACTTATTTTGTATACCTACATGATTTACGATCGGTTACGATGTAAGATACAGAGGGCCTACCATGAGTTGGCTATCGAAAACTTACGTACGTTAAAAACCTATCGAGTTGTTTTTTCATACGGCCGATTTTAGTTCTTCGCGGAACCACCAGCGGCGCTGTACTAGTTTTTCATAGACGTAGGCGATATCGAGTGCGTGAGTTTTAAACTCATGGTAGCCCTACTGATCTTTTGTGAGATAGGGGGAGATTTTTACAGACCATAATTTCGACTTAAGCTTACAATGATGTCCATTGAGACTCACCGATAACTTTGTCGGGGCGACTGCTGCCGGCGGCGATCTTAGTGATGGGGATGGCACTGGTGTTGGTGGCGATGATGCAGTGCTTGGGCACGACGGCCTCGAGCTCCTTGATCACTTTGTGCTTGATATTGATGTCTTCGAAGACGGCTTCGATGACACAGTCTACATTTTTGAACTTAGCATAATCTAAGGTAGGCAGTAAGTTCGAGATGTACTTGTCTTTTATTAATCTGCAATCGAATCAATAAGTTAGTGCCGAAAAGGATAAGATAACCCTTGATGAAATAACTTGAATAAAACTTACGCGGATATTCTCTTCCTCTTCACAGCATTGGTGAGGCCTGTTTGGATCTGCCCCACGCCTCGGTAAAGACCAGCATTTGTGGCATCCTTCATGACAACATGGTATCCTTTGTCAATAGATACCTGGACGATGCCCGCTCCCATCAATCCAGCGCCGAGAACTCCAATCTATGTAAAGTTTAGAGAATATTATAAAGATATTGCAGCTTACATTTTCAAAAACTTGCAATAAACTTTAATCATTCTTACCGATTTGACATCAACTTGAGCTTTTCCAAATCTATTTTTCTTACATTCAGTTTGTCCTCTGAAAAGACCAATAAGTCCCTTGCTCTGAGGAGTCATAGCTAGTTCGCCAAAACCTTGTGCCTCAGCCTCAAATCCAGCTGTTGGACCTTTATCAACACCCACACGAACAACATCAAGAATCTAAAAAAAGATACAAAATAGTAGTAGTAGTAGTATTGTCATTTAATTTTAAATTTGATGTCAAATGTTTTTATATGTAATAATTTCATACCTTTAATGGAGCAGGATATAAACCTCCAGAGGCCTTCATAACTTGCTCTTTGGCCTTATTGAATATCATATTTTTAACAAACTCCCATTGCATCACAGTGGCAGTGATTTTTTCAACTAAACCTTTCTTTGATCTATCTACTTTGATTTCACCAGACGCAATCCCTCTGGCTATTTGAATAGCTACTCGTTCAAGATAATTGGCAGTGTTCTCTTCAGGTTTTCCAAGTCCTTGAATAAAACATAAATAAGTTAGACAGCACATTTACAACATTCATAGTACATTAATACATTTTAGAGTATTACCTGGGCCTAATGGAGCTACCAGCAAATCCACTAATCCAAGTTTCTTGGCTTTGTCTGCTTTGACGGTCTTGCCAGTGAGAGCTAGGTCCAAAGTTGTTGGCACTGAAGTTAAGGCTGGTGTCCTAGAAACATAGTAAGTAATTTCAGTAAAAGAATTTCTAACTTATTTCAGAATACATATAAGCCAAATTAACAACTGTAACACTGTAATAATGAACTAAGTAAAGTAGCAAACATATAGCTACTTATTACCTGATTGTTTGAATGAGTTCCACTAATCATAGTTATTGTGAATGAACAGGAAATAAGTTTTTAATAATTCATGAATACCTTTGGGTGCCACCTCCTCCTGGCAGAAGTCCTAACATTACTTCAGGAAGTCCAAAACCAGTCTTAGAATCCTTAACAGCAATACGGTAGCGACAAGCCAGTGCAGTTTCAAGCCCACCACCAAGGCAGGAGCCTTGGATTGCAGCGATATATGGCTTTCTAGATGTTTCAATCCTTCTAAAGATTTCATGACCTGAAACAGTGTGTTATTTTTTTCTACATACTCCACAAATAAATCTTATTGATAGTTACTCAAAAATGCAATGTAATTAATAAAAATAATATGAGAGATTTTCAATCCAGTAAGAAACTATTAAACAAAGGGCAAAAAAAATTAAATTGAATTTATTTCACATGTGTACTTCAAGGTGGCTGCAAAAATTGGATTATTACTATGACTTAGAGGTTGTTTTTGAAAGTTATATGACAAGATATTACGTACCCTGTTTAGATATAGCTACTACTTCTTCTTTAGTTTTGCAACTCTGGAGCATAGAAATATCAGCACCGGCAATAAAGCATCCAGGTTTTCCAGAAATCAAAACAACAGCTTCAATAGATGGATTGGAGTCAACTTCATTAATTAGTTCACTAACTTCTTGCATCACAGCTGCATTTAGAGAATTAACCTGCGCCAATGTCAATGATATGTTAATATTACCACTATAGTAAATTGAAAAAAGAAGTTGTACTTTCATTTGCTTTATGCAATAACTTTAAATGGAATTTACCTTCGAACCAGGGCTGTCCAAAGTCACAACACATACACCATCAACTATTTTACGTTTGGTATGAACTGCATTTGCTGCAGCCGCATAGTTTCTGCTTTTAAAACCTTAAAAGAACACAATAAATTAAATTATACTACACAATGTAACTTTTAAAAGTTAAGTTTGAAACTCATTTTTCGACATCTTACCGGACAGAAATTGCACATCTTTACGATTCTTTAATAGTTTTAGGGCACCTAATATCTTAGAATTTGCCATTTTTAATATACTATGACTATGGTGTTATCTAATAAGCACTATTTAGGTATTTCACTAAATAATTTTGAGCCCAGACTTTGAACCTAAACTTTCGTCGTGGATGATGGAGTTGGAGGGGGTGAAGGTGCGGGACGCGGTGCAAGCGGAAAATGTGAGACCTTTCAACATGACATGAGCGATTGGCTGACATTGACAGTTATATTTTTTTGTTTAATGTAATTGGCCTGCTGCGTCTTATAATGACATAATCTCTTGTTTATTTTTTCTTTTTACCCGACTCCGCCAGAAGGAAGAATTACGGTTTCCGATGGTATGTGTATAATCATAAAAAAAATGATTCGTAAAAAAAATGGCTGATTTATGGCGCCAAATTCAATTGTTTGTTAGCAGCACGCGCTGCGGTCTGAACGGTTGCTCCGTGGATCATAGTAATTAATGTGAGAGTGACCCTGGGTAAAATAAAAAATAATTATTTAAGCTATAATAACTAAATAGCATTTTTTTGAGACCTACCAAAATCTCAAACACAAGGAACTCATCATACCCGATTACTATTAACTCAAAAATTGCCAAAGTTGCACAGAAAAGATAGAGTTGTCGTGATCCAGTCAAGAAATAGACGACTAGTGAATTCAGGTTCCTGAAGCATTGCAGATATAGACGGCTGACATTCTAGAATGGGTTCCGATTAGCATAGCATAATTTTGTTTTCTGTTTTAGTAATAAAATTACAGTCCGTGACATTATTTACTGAAAACGTTATTTGAACAATAACAAGAATATAAAAAACAAAATCGGGGTTCTTAAGATACAGTCTGGTGACGGAAGGAATCGAAAACCGAAATCTTGTATAATGGGAGGGGGGGGGGGGGGTTACATTATATCTATTTGTTATTCTGAATAATCATTAAATAAGACAGAAATTATTTTTGTTATTTTTAGAACAAGGTTTGTATAACATAATTTGTACACTTTGAATATTTTTGAATTCTCAAATAACTGCCATATATTTTAATCGCCCCATAATAAGCCTAGTTTAAGTGTATTATACTCCGTGAAATTGTGATTTTTTTCTCGTGGCAGAATGATTTGCCTTTAGTAATACTATCGAATCATGCAAATTAAACATTGAAAAAAAAAACTTTTTTTCAAATTTTTTAATTTATAATTTTCCAACTCGAAAACGAGAGAAGCTATCGTTCTTTTATTAGAAGTGACGTAATCATGTACTGCTTGCCGCATGAAACGCTTCGGTTAAACCTTTCGTTAAACCGGCGTTAATTCATTTTAGTAAAAAAGAACTGCACAAATCTACTGTGCTACTAAGATGGAATCATTTTGTTGCGGGAAAACAACCACTAAAATTTCACGGTGTCCAAAATTCTCATGTGAAGTACGTCCGCACCATCTTTTCTACGGATTCGGTGACTCCTCCAATTTTCTCAAATTGCCTTAGATGGTGTACCTACCTACCTAACCATACCGGTCCGTTCCGACTTTAAGTAATTACCTATTTAGGCTCACTTTTCCAAAACGACGGCAATATTGATCGAGACATAAGTAAAGAATGAATGCTGAATGGATGAAGTGGCAACAGGCCTCAGAAAGAAGTTGTGACCCACAAATTTAAGGGGATTACAAAACAGTCATCAGACCTGTCGCGATGAATGGATCAGACTGCTGGGCAATGAAAAAGACTGAAGAGGGGAAGGTGCATGCAAATGAGATGCGTGTAGGTAAATACGTTGAGATGGAGAGCGTGGAGTAACAAGGTTGTACAGGATTAGAAATGAATAGATAAGTCTGATAATGTTGCACCAATTTTAGAATGACATGACAATTCCAAGATCTTTTCACAGTGAAGACGTTGTTATGAAGAGGGAAGAAAGCCACGTGACTAGAAGAGTGATGATGGTGAATGTCAGTGGACGTAATACACTCGTCTTATTCAAAAAATCCTAAACCTTATGTAGAGGATAGTATTAGGTATCATTAGAAAGGTAACAAAAAGGTGTATCAAAAAACAACTAAGTTTAATTTTTTTTTAAACATTAAAATGTTGTACAAAAAGCATTAAAATTTGATTAATAATAAAAATTCTAAATTAACAATCGAAATTTCCAAAAAAAATGTACAAAAGTGTCCTGAAATCTGGTGTTACCCTCCCTTGCCCTGATGACAGCTTCCATACGGTCCCTCATAGACCTCACCAACTTCAGGAGCTCTTCTTGGGGGATAAGAGAGGGGTCTTATTCCTCGGGGTGATTGAAGGTCAATCACCGCGGTTTGGAGTTCCTTTAGAGTCGAAGGAGCCGGATCCCGAGATCGAACCTTACGTTTAAGATGGTGGGACCATCTTAAACGTAAGGTTCGTCATATATCCTTGCTACTCGTGGGAACGCAATGACCTTGTTAAAACAATGCACAAGGCAGAATGGCGGCGACGGGTCCACAACCCGTCACGTCACGTTTCCAACAGAGGTGAAAAGTGGATCGCTGGAAGTGATCTCTGCCTACCCCTCTGGGAAAAAGGCGTGATTTTATGTATGTATGTTATTAAGGTAATTAAGTAACCTTTTAAATAAAATTATAGTTAATACGACTGCATGTGCATATCAAGAGTTAATAACATTTGAACGTGATTTTCTTAGAGGTGCGATTTTTTTTGACGCCGAGTGTAGTAGAGGAAGGCCCAAGAAGACATGGATGTATTGCGTGAGAGATGATAGTGAAAGGAGTAGACACAAAGCTGACGATTTATTTTAAACGGTT
This sequence comes from Maruca vitrata, assembly GCA_039566165.1. Classification (NCBI taxonomy): domain Eukaryota; kingdom Metazoa; phylum Arthropoda; class Insecta; order Lepidoptera; family Crambidae; genus Maruca; species Maruca vitrata. Next base: position 11,045,451 of record CM076916.1, on the reverse strand, counting down.
TTATTTAGCTCACCCCGTTTGTTAAAATTATATATTCATAAAAATTACATTGTTACAGTAAATTACAAAAATCGCCAAACTGGAACAAGCCCGAGTGGAAGATGTAGAATACATGTTGCGCCGACCCCACTTAGCGTGGGACAAGGGCAGAAGAATGATGATGCACATGTGAAGTATCTACTTTTTCATTTAATACAATACTTCTGTACATTACGAAAGAAAAACCGGCCAAGCACCAGTCGTACTCGCGCAAGAAGGGTTCCGTAGGTACTATCATCTGTAATAGAAAAAATAGTCAAGTTTCTTCATGTTTATTAAGACCTATATAGTGAAAATTGGTTAAAAAAATTACGTTTGCGTAATTTTTACTTTATTATTATTAGATATTTTATTTGAAAGTTAAGAATCAAGTAAATATTCTGTGAAAATTTGAAGCGTCTACCTGTTACCGTTATTAACATTTAGAAAAAAATACGGCATTTGTGAAAAATTCAGCTTTCTATCACGGTTTATGAGATACAGCTTGGAGACAGACAGACGGACGGCGGAGGCTTAATAATAGGGTCCCGTTTTTACCTTTTGGGTAAGGAACTCTAAAAAATATGATTTCCCTATTATTGCCCCTAAGTTCAAAATGTGCATTTATTTTCAGTTGGACAAGTCAGTAGGTTGAAATTGCTTGACATTTTCCTTTTCTACAGTCTCTTGACCGCTGAGCGTGAATGCTCTGCGCTGATGAGGAATCCAGGTAGGATTTACAAAACGTGGTGTATACCTACCTAATGAAAAGTACATGTCGTGCGCAAGTCCGAAAAGTTTGGCATGATATTTTGATTTAAAAAAAAAATTTGACGTCAGTATACAACTAAATACTTATATTGTGTTAGTATTTTAAACGGACTTTTCTAGAATTTCGTCTTAAAATAAATTGGTTTCTGGTTTCGATTTATTAGAAAACAGAAATACTCCATAAATGTGAATTTCACTTGTTTGGAACAATTTAAAAAAAAGTTTGGAAGTTCCTTAATTCGTAGGAATATTTTGATTCAAGTTTGATTTCTGGTTAAGGGCCACGGATGTACACGATCTTTACGTTACTTTTGGTGGTACACACCAAAAATTTACTTAACTATTTTTTATAGTTGGTAATATCTAAGAACAGATTATAAATTAGTTAGACCTTAGTAAAATCGCAGGCATTACAGTACCTAGTACCTACCCAGGTAGAAACATCAGGTGCACTCTAGGTTTTACTGTCTTTTAGACAGTTTTAAGAACCTAGACCTATTGTGCCTGTCGACCTCATCATATTACCTACTATGTGGACCTAACCTGCTGCACACGCTTTAAAAACTTGTCCTCTAGTTTTATTTTAGCCTAACAGAGGACACTTGTTGCAAATGTAGGTATCTACCATCAAATGGTGTAGGTAAGTAGTCATGGTTACGCGACGACTGGAAAGCCACCCTTCCCATCCCATGCGGGCCAACCACCCCCACCCACAGCTCTTGTGAAGTCGAGAGCAGAGAGCGACCCTACGTCATTGGGTAATTACACGTCCCAAAGCTTTTGAGCCAACGTTGTACGGTCAGACGCAAAATCTACTTCGACGACAGTGATTTGTGTCATGATTTGCGATATACATACAGACTTTGCTGGTAATTAACCATGGAGACACCATTGTAAACTAGATAATAAATAGTTTGTAGTACAGTTTCATAAAGGATATACACTCCTACCCGACCTTTTGAAAAGTTAAACAAGAAAACCTAGTAAGTATAACTTGCATAGCTTTTAGAATGCAATATCCATTATAAAATTTATACTGTAGGTACAATGCATATTGCATTATGGTATACAAACTTTATTGTATGGTCGCTTAACACATGGCTTCGACTGCGGAGACTCACTGATACGCAACTAATAAAAATAATAAAATTTGTATTTTTGAACGTCTGAATTTTTAACCGGTTTAATACTTAAAAACATGGTCTCGTGTGCTCGTCTGGTGGAAGAGTGTGGTCTGACGCTATATGGCGCAATAATACACACATGATTTGCACTTGATACATAACTGCGTAGACATTTATAGTAACAAAGATAAGATAGAGATAAAAAAATGTTTTTTTTTTTATCATTTATTATAACAACAAGGCGGCAACAAAAATGGAATTACCAATGTTGTCCGGTATCCAACATCAGGGCCGGCAGAAAACCAAACCTTTTTTTAACCGACTTCAAATAGAAGAAGAATATTTGGCTAAATATTACGATTAATTTAGTGTCTATTAGCGAAAGTCAAAAACCTTACGAGAGTATTTTTGGCATTAAAATATTGACTGAAGAATATACAGGTCCACAATTACAAGAAAATAAACGAAATAAAAATTAACTAGCAAGTACATCAGTATGTGGCTTGCCTCTTGCGCCCCTCTACCTAGTTAAGTTTGCATTAATTTCCGTTACAAGTTTGCAAAGCAAGTAGCTGTAATAATTTTAAACTCTATTATTTACGTAATGAGCTTTATCTTCCTCAAAGAGAATGATTTAACTGACAACTATAACTTTTTTACTTCTTTTACTTACCTAGCCATTCGTTGGTTTAATATCGACGCTACTAATTCCAAAAGCTAACAGAACCCCTTACAACAAAAATCATCGTTCAAAGCTTTATAAGCTCAATTATTCAGAATCATGTTTTATTATACTCCCTCAAAGTGTGTCGATGGAGGGGCAGCCTACTTTGAAAGTCGGATTTTCCCCAGTTATCGCCGTCTCGCTGGAAGCAATTGATTCAATTTCTCCTTCCCGGGTGCAAGAGGGGATCTCCCCACTAATAGGGCTGTCTCTATAAAAACATTTTTAAAGTTTCTGAAGAATTAAGAAACTGTGATAAGCCGTCGGTCACACTTGTTTGGAATTAGTGCACATAAGTGTCCATATACGTATTAAAGAGAAATATTCGGTGTCTTCGGTACCTCATTAAAAATCTATTAAATCAATATTTTTTTCCTTGCTAATAGTTTGTTATAGTGTTACATCGGTCTCCTCATTATTTACCTAATAACTATAATGATCTACGTATTCTGAATTTGCACATTTGAACTTAAATGATTCATTTATTAATATACTTACTCGTAATTTTGATGATAAGCTTTGATTCATGGGTAGGCCCATATGATGTAGGTTAATTTACCATAATATTATTGAATTGTCATACATTTTTTCAGTGATGACAGACAACCCTACAAAACTAACCAACCTTCTGTATCTATAGTCTATTGTGTGTAAGTTCGCTCAGCATAGTCTTCCACTTACTGAGATTTATCTTGGGTATAATGTAGGTGCCTACCTATCTTTTATTTAACAGTTGAAGTCATACTTATTTATAACTACTTATACGTTTAGTCGGTATTTAGGGTTTGATTGAAAGTATTGTAATATTATCTAAATACTATATATTAGGTAATGCAATTAATGTCCATAAAGATGTGTAAGGGTGTCTGCCCGTCATTTTTTTACGTTTGAACCGGCCGAGACAGTTTAGATTACCTAAATTTGGTAGTCATTGTTTGACATACAATAACCGACTGCGCAAAATTAGAGAAACTTCAAGCCTTCAAGGTTCCGGTTAATTTGTATTCAATTATGTTATATTCCTATAACATTTTCCATAAGCACGTTAACATATTTGTTAAACAGAAAAAAAAATGTGTTGTCTAAGGTATATTTAACTTCCTTAGAACCCATCCTTTCCTTTCAGCATTACCTATCTCCCAAACATTTATCTTCCAGTTTACAAGATCTTCCTTCCTAGAGCCCATACATACAGACGATAATAATGTGAGGATGAGTTCCATTTTCGGGCACTCCATCAACACTCTGATGACTACCATACACTTATAGAATAGTGTAAGAATCTTAAACTGTTTCTCAAAAAATATGTATTAGTTTATGATATTAGCATGGGTTATTTAACTTTTATGCTAGGATTCATTCCTTATATTAACTCCATATACCCAATTTTTTCTTACATTCATTTGACTCTTCAATAATACAATTCTAAATTTGTGCTGCTATTGCTAACGAAACGGATACGTCCTAATTCCTTGAAGTGGGTCTTTGATTGCCCCACTTAAACTAAGAGAGAGAAAAAGAGTCGATTTTATCGGTCGCTACTTTTATTACTTTTGTGCCTATTCAAAGATGTAGCTTATATTGACAACAGTTAGTTAATCAAGTTCATATTTCTTGGCCTCGGTGTGGCGCGTGTGTAGATAAGATTTAATCCTTATCTATTAATTAATTACACTTAATAGTATTATAAAATATTTATCAATGTAGATGAATGAAATCAGTACCTAGTCGTTCTCAAGTTCAGCAAGCAGGCCCAAGCGAAGTCAGCTTTTTATAGGGAGATTTGACAAAGGAATCCCACTCCTGCTGAATTGATGAATCGGAGTTTTCGTAACGGGAGTGTTGTCAACTTGTACTTAATATTCAACTTCTTAGTAACACACACTGGTCTCACACACACACACACACACACAGTTAGATATTTACCAAAGTACCAATGCTATCCGACATAGTAATATGATGGTGAAATTGGTAGATTATATCTAATCTGTCGCAAATGTGACATCGCACTCACATCATCTATAGCATAATAAGATTAGACTATTTTTTTTTATATTAAGCTAACAAAATGACCTCACTCCACCTGATGGTAAGTGAGTAAGTAGTGAGATCCAAATATGAGGTCGACAGGCACAATAGACCATATTGAGCCTGTCGCACTCACCCTGAAAGCCCGCTTAAAGAGGGGACCATTGCTGCGGCAACAACGAGACAAGGCGTGGAGTCTCGCATTGGTATTCAGCTGTGCGGGTCGGAGTTGGCCAGTCCGCCGGACGGAAGGGCTCCCGTTTCTACGGGTCTCCCAGTCCGGCGGGCTGACCCGCTCCGCCCGCACAATAGCGCCGCTAAGACTCCACTGGTCCGGCGCTTGCCGCAACAACGGTCCCCCCTGGCTCCGGTTCGTACAGTGCTGATCCCGGAACGCGACCTGACCGAGAGAGACCAGAGTCACTTGGCGGTTTTTATGCGACTGTATAGTGGTAACAGCAACCGGTCGACAAAACGTCTCCCACCTGAGACTATATGACTATGGTTTGATGAGAATGTTGTGATGAGAAATCGAGGAATGATAGGTACCTACTATTTATGCTAATTAGACTACCTTAACTACCCTCAGGTATGTGAGGGATGTCGGACTGAATCATTGGGAAGGAAGAGACACTTACACGTCGTTTCTCGGAGTTTTACAGTAGGTACCTAGCCTAGCTGTAGATTTAGATTACAAAACATTATGTACCCTTGAAAACGACTAGAAACATTCGCAACCTTTCATTAACTGGTATATAGTGGATAGAACAATAATTAGGCTGCTTTTAATTTACTTGGGAGAAGTAGACTTATTCTAAGTCTCCAACTTCTCTAAATTTCGTAATAATGGAATTTTGAGTTTCCTAACAGTCAGCTTAAGTTACCGGCTGACTGTTTCATTTGTTATGGAAATACATCCAGTGTTTTTTGGGTCAGCTAGCCATTATACACTACTCGTCAACATATTGATCAGAACTAACTGAAATTGGTTTCAACCTAAGCAATTTCATCTACGAACGGTCGCAATACGGGCTTCCGGCTCTTAATAGGCGAAGATAGCGTATCCTTATAATCAAACTATGTTTTCATCAAATTTCCGTTTTCGGTCTATGCAGTTAATATTGTAACTAGACAAGCCACACCACACTATTGAGATGACAATCCATTATTTCAATCATAACCGTCGCGAAATAATTGAAATCTATACTAATATTATAAAGCTGAAGAGTTTGTTTGTTTGTTTGAACGCGCTAATCTCAGGAACTACTGGTTCGATTTGAAAAAATCTTTTGCGTTGTATAGACCATTTATCGAGGAAGGCTTTAGGTTATGTAACATCACGCTGCGATCAATAGGAGCAAAGATACAATGGAAAATGTGTAAAAAACGGGGAAACGCTAACGAAGTCGCTGGCACTGCTAGTTATCAAATAAACGTTTAATAATATTAAGTTAGGTTCAGATAAATAACTTAATGGCCTTTCATTTATTAATTCGTCATGTGTACCAGTTTCTTGGAAAGAACTTGCCGGTAATGTGCAAAATTTTTGTTCAATGGCTAGGTACGATCTACACTTGCACTTAAGCAGCGAGTACCTAGCATATTGTTGGCCAACTTCCGTTGAGATTAGCTACCGTAGCTGAAACAGGTATAAGAGATGGATGCAGATAGGACATATTAAATTTCAACCAATTTTCAATAGAAATCGTTATCGTAGCTAGATCTGACAATGTTAATGATCTGTTTACTGTAATACTTATTTAAAAAAATCAGAAGAAAATCGACTGTTTCCCAGTAGGTCGGGACTAGGTAGTTCTGACAATTTTATGACGTATTATGTATTTGCATTCGGTTACGAAAATATATTGTACTAGCTGTGCCAGCGACTTCGTTCGCGTTTCCCCCGTTTTTTACACATTATTCATTGTTTCTTTGCTCCTATTGGACGCAGCGTGATGTTATATAGCCTAAAGCCTTCCTCGATAAATGGTCTATACAACGCAAAAAGATTTTTTCAAATCGAATAAGTAGTTCCTGAGATTAGTATTATAGTATTATAGTATTCGTATTACTATTTTTTAGACAGTTATTTTCTTTCAGATGTTACAACTACGCACATACGGTAATATTGATCTTTATCCCATAGATAGGTTATGCATATCGGCCATATGATCAAAGTAAGTACTTGCGTGAATCTGATTATAACGTAAAATCCAGTTAGATACTACTATTGTGGAGCATATTGATAAAATCATCAATGTCTCAATCACAAAAATAATTTTGCGGTTCCGTGGTCATATTACCTAAATTGACACGTGTAGGAATTGGTAGGTACTACATAAGTAGGTAGAGCTAAGTTGAAGAGAGATTAGGAGTTTATAACGTAATACTTAATGTTATTATTCTTTGAAATGATGATAATTACTAAATTAATAAATGAGAATAAACTAAATGAACTTATCATAAAATTTCACATGCCTATAGATAGTCACACAGTAAACGTATGCATTGAATAGATAAATCGAAGCCTGTGTTATTTTTTGCTATTTGCATGTTGTTGTTCAAATAAGCTCTGAGGTATAAGAAATATAAATATCTATATGGGAAATCCATATACGTGAGATAAGAAAAACTGCGTTCCCTAAGTATTTTCGTTGGTTTTCTGTTCCAAGTGTCTCTACATATAGGGCAGCGGAAAATTGCTAGATGTGTGCATCATGTGCAACTGTATAGGATCTAGGAGTAGCGCAAATTGTGGTTGGTTCATGCGCCGTGGTGATCCTCTAGCATAGTAATACAGCAGTCGTATATAAAGGTGGCGCGAACGGCGGCGGGCGTAGTCCCCGCCGATCGCCGCTCTGGACACACCGCGGGCTGCGCGGCTCCTCACTACTCCGAACATTGCTCACGCGCTAATATAAGTGCCACCAATTTACTAAAGTGACTTTTGTGTTTTAGTGTTCGCCAATAACCTTGTTGATCGCGTTTGGGTAAGTACGTAGTTGGCTTATTAAAGTTATAAGTGGTAGATTGATGAGATATAATTAAAACTAGCTAGCTACTTAATAACTTTGTTTTAGCAAAAGATAATTAAGATAAAATTTACAGTCATACTTACATTATTTATTATAAAACATTGTTATGATGAACCTGAGATAAGTAGGCAACTACAAACAAAACTAACAATTATCACATAAATAAGTATAAAACCTTTGATACGCATCTTTAAGATTTTGCAACCTGTTGCCGAATAATGTAAACATAAACATCGAAATGAACGTAATCCGTTCATACGGTACCCTCCGTAGGTATATTTTTATTGCTAAACACGAATAAAATGCCTACCTATTGTTTAAATACCAGTTACGTATAAAATAATTTAAGATGTTGGCCTTGACATAAAACAATTTGCAACCAGATATCAATTTGTTGGTCACCTAATCAGATTAAATTATATGCGGACTTTTTTTCACTTTCAAAATAGCAAACCTTGGACGGAGTCGATTTTAAGGTCTATGGTAATTGTGCATTTTTAGAATTAAAAAAATAGTGTATCTAACTGTTAACAAATAAAATCAATGAAATAATTATTTGACTTTGATAATTTTAATTTTTTTTAAATACCAGTTACAGTGTGCGAAATCCACTTGAATTTTATGATCAATTGCAGTATTGAAGACTACTTATTAATAGTAGGTACTTCACGTTTGAAGATCAATGAATAAATAAAACGTTTTTAGGGTTTCGTACCTAAAGGGTAAAAACGGGACCCTATTACTTGAGATATTTTATATTTTTTTTACTAAGCCTTCCTGCCTGCCCTTTCAACCACTTTACCAGGCTGTATGCTGCTATGTTGGCTTGTGTGTCACACGAACCACGATACCTAGATATGTTTGATAAGGGTTCCCAAAAAAACTGTATTACCTATATTGATACTAAACACTTTGTGTGCGAGTTCGGCCGGTTTTTTATGTAAGTTTTTACAAGTTTTTATTAATCTTCCCATCATTGTCAAAGATTAACCACCATAGGCTTCGCAGCTTTAATTAAAAATTCTGGTAGAGGCTGACGCTGAAGCTCACACCCTGCGCTTAAAACCCCCAAACCTTTAGGTAATGTAATTAAATTACACCGACTATTAAAAAAATATTGACACGAAATACCAAATAATTTAAACTAAATTACGCCCTACTTAATGAAATCTTTCGGAACTAGATTGAAGGGTTGCATCGTAATAAGAAAGTTTATACCAAGTAGGTAATTATATTATTTAATACACACGTAATGTGTACCTACTTCATGATAACATTATGACTAACATCATTTACTGATAATAATCTACTTCGATATTATAGGCACCTGATTGTCTGACTAATCATTTGGTAATCCAATAAAATAATCTTATTTTTGTATAGATTTTCAAGATAGTATTAGATATCGTCCAATCTAAAACCATATGAAAAAATAAGAAGGTGTAACACTTTCGATAACGCTAGGAGAGCATAATGTTTCCGGGCTCGACGGATAAGACGGATCTGTTCTGTTTCTTTGAATATGTATTTTATAAATTTAGGTGTTTCATTTCAAAATATTCTTTATATGGAATGGGTAATTACGAACCCTGAACATTATAAGCATGATTGTCCTTCTGTAGATAGATATATTTTACCAATAAAACTTGAACATAATGTTGGTTTAATGACCGCAAGGAATGTTAGTTATTCAAATAAGAGGCATTTATTGTAATAAAATGACTATGTGAACTTTATATGTATATCCTATGCTTCTATTGTATATGTTATTAGAAGGTGCGCAGGTACAAACCTTGACATAAATCGTGGGCTAATGACCTGATACTTCGGTTTTACCATTGATGCAATTACTTAGGTATCTCTCACACAAAAATGGGTCAATAAAAAAATATTAAGTGCAATATCACATGCACTTTATATAGTGTGTATGATTTGAGTGATTTAAATAATTCATGACCAAAAATAAATAATTTCAACCTTATTCCTAAAATCTACATGGGTTTTGACGTAAGGGAAAAGTACTTACCCTAAAGACCATTTTGAAACTAGTTTGAGTTGAGTCACTTCGAGTTTATTCGGAATTCGCTGCAAGCCAAAAGGGGAATAACCCACCGATACTGTTTTCCTTGTTGAAGGTGACAAAAGTTATCAAATTCTTAATGTCGTGAAAGGTGCCTACAGGAAAGAGCATGGTGGATTAATAATGGATCTGGAAATTTTAAAGAGTAAAAGAGAGAAATTTGTTTTTATATTTAACTAGAGGTTTTAATGTTAAGAATTTTTGGCGGAATCCTGATGAAAATGCTCCGAAACTTCTACGTTACTCGGAACACATTTTGGGAAAACCCCCCTCTTGACTCCAGTTGTTTTTCATTCTTATCTCCATACAAATCAACATAAACTATTATGTACTTCTGTTAAGATATGATCAATAAGTCATATCGCTGGAAACCTATAAAAATTGACAGCGTTGCAAAAGCAAGATAAGCCGTAAGCCGTTTTGACGGTTCTACGAGAACTCGCACTTAGTATTGCACATTATTACAACTATGGATAATTCCCCGGGCTCATTAACTAAATTTAGGACGTAGGCATTTTTTTATAATATAAGTTTAATTTCGCCATTTATTGGTAGAAAGTTAGTAGGAGATTCTGTCGTAACTTTTTCAATTCGTCTCACCAAACGTAAGAACTGTTATAGATAATTGAGTTAATGGGACAGCACTTTTTGTTATAATTTATTTACCAAATGATCGCGTGTCAGGCCATATTTTTACCTTGGCCCTAACTCAGTAGTCGACTAGCCACGCTACAATAGGTAACACCGATTGGCAGGATTCGCCGAACAAGTGACGTGACTATGGATTCGATATCTATTCTTGTAAAGCGTCAACAAATTAACTAATTGAATTTGACTGTACCTTCGATACCTAATCGTTATTGAGGTACCTACCTGAACCGTGAAGCGAAAGTAGCGAGCAGCTCAATTATTTTTCAACCAGTTCAAAACTGTATTCTTATGTAATCATCATATCATTTTAACAAAAATAAACAACACATTCAATTAAAATAAACCAATACCTATAAACAAGTGCAAAACATGTACCTATGTTTTTTTTTGGCCTAATTGTCTTGTATAAATATTTTTTTGTTGATGTATAACTTGATTTCCTAAATGAGAAGATAAGTATATTTGACGGCCAAATATTTATAAACAACAATTCGTCAGGTTGATAGGTATTATCAAAGCCGGTATCTACTTACTAATTTTCAAGAACGCATAGGTATATCTCACGATAACCTGGAGGAAGGTTATAAATTATATCATCAGTTTGCGTTGCTTCGTTCGGATTCTGTCAGAAACAAAAGATTTTGGCCGGCCTTCTAGTGCACCTAGTTTAATGAAGTAGTCTTCATCTTAGTGATTATAGTAGAGTCTCAGTAGGTTATTGATAACAAAATTAGTTGTACCTAAAATGCCTATCCTTAACTTATATCAACAAAACTACACAATGTGCTGGGTCAAAACTAATAATTGCATAATTGCACACATTTATATATTTGTAATTTGAATACTTTTTAAATCTCTAGCTTTTCTATAGAGATCAAATTCAAGCGGACTGCTATGCCTAGATCTGTCGGTGCTAAATGGATTATTTTTGAGAAAACCTTTATTAACAACAATCGAATAAAAGTTGGTTGCAATAAAATATTATTATAAACTATTCAGGTATTAATCGTCATTTAGTAAATAATTGATTAATACTGGAACAGAATAAATTTTTCAATGTTCTCCGGACGAACTTAAAAAAACTAGAGTCAACAAAGTAGGTACACTACAAATACTACAATATAGTGACGCTATAGGAATAGGTGGGCTTGTAGTCAGGAAATTTGCGTTGTTTGCAAAGCAGCCGCTGGCCCGAGGTCCGCGGCTAACCTCGCACCACTTGCTCGCGGGTTGCGCAAGCGCCGCTCTCTCGGCATTGAACGTGACCCACGGGGCTGGATCTCCGGCCATATCCACCATGCCGCCGGAACTGTGTCTGTCACTTCACAATGATACGAATATATTGCCATTGTATAGCACCGTTGTTGTGAATAACTTTTATAATAACAGATGATGAAATTACATTTTCTAGTTTATGATTCTTGTTGTTACATTGAGCCAGCCAGCATTATTCATTATTATAGCGTTATTTTTAAGGGGTGTTCAAAGGACCTGCTTTCTATAAATTATTAACACGAGTCTTAACTTAGGTATTGTGCATTGTGTTCATAAGGCGTTTCAAAAGCTCGTCATTCCTATCTACGTAATACTTGTTGTCCTTATCGTTTCGTCTCATTCAGCGATGGGAAATAACTTTTGCTACGAAGCTTTTTTGAAAATATTGTTTTTTTACGATGAGAGAATTGGTTAATTGTACGTACATATTATGATTACTATCTGCGCAAAATCAACGCATGTCTCTACATTATGATGATAGTAATTAACATGAAGTTAATAGTACTGAAGTTAATATTAGATAAGTATATATATTTCCCAAATGAACATAATCCATCATAAGTAGAAGTATAATTACAAATCTTAGTATCATGCGTAACATAAAAATAACTCTACTGGACCGGACGAAGACGATCGATGGCATTAAAAAGGATCGTCGTAGGTGGGACATCTCCCAGTGGCAAGCGCACAGTAATAGACGAGTAGTACCTAGTCATGACAAAACACGATTTTATCCGCAGATAAGCATAGGATTTGACTATTAACTTGTTATAAATGTAACAGTAAGTGTTTCTTTATTACAGATAAGATGGACGCCGCAGATTTTAAAGATTTCGCGAAGGCGATGTCAGATTACATCGCCGAGTACCTGACTAACATCAGAGACAGGTAAATATAAATTTGATACAAAAATATACTAGAAGTCAATATTTTTAGTAGATAAAGCTGGTGTTACCTTCGCAGCTTTATCTACAAAAACTACACGTGTAGATATAATATATCAACGGGATGTGGGACGTACCTATACTTTATTTGTAGAAAAATAACATTGCCTGAACTATTTACGTAGGAAAAGTAACGTGCACTGCACTTTTTATAATGCAGTTATTATGAAAATGATATTTACCTAACTAGCAACAACAAAACACGCAACTACAATGAAACCAGCAAAAACAGCTAGGGCCTTTGGACTGAAATTAAGAATATTAACCAGGCACCACAATGTTTTAGGGTAAGAATATAAAGTTATTTAAGAATATAAGGATCGGATCGGATTTACAAGCCTCATTCGCTGTTTTTTTTATCTGCCTACTTATACATTTGTTTGATTTAATACCAAATGATTAGTTTTCCAGATTTTTTATAATTGTAACTCTATTAAAAGTTTCGTTTTTATGTGCTAGTTAACTGTTTTACTGATGTTGCTTGTGTTAACAAAGTTTGTGTCCGGACTCGCAAAAGTATTTATCTATCTACCTAAATCTTGTAACTCTACTATTTGGCTCCGTCTTACAATTCACCTTCTCAATGATTCTAGGCAAGTAGTGCCGTCAGTGAAGCCTGGCTACCTGCGCCCCCTATTGCCGGAGCAGGCGCCGGAGAAGCCCGAGCCCTGGACGGCGGTGATGGACGACATAGAGCGCGTCGTCATGTCCGGCGTCACCCACTGGCAGTCCCCGCGGTTCCACGCGTACTTCCCCACCGCTGTTTCCTACCCTTCCATTGTGGCTGACATGCTGAGTGACGCGATTGCTTGCATTGGATTCACTTGGGTAAGTTACCGATAGCTATTATTGTACATCATTGCCGAATTAGTCATATAGCAAGAGTAAAACCACGCGCTCCATACCGTAATTAAAAATAATGATGACACCTTGACAGAATTTGCTATGGGCACCGCGCTGGCTTAATCCGGCACTGCTATAGATTTTTATGATCTTAATCTATTCCTTCAATACCTATAGGATTTGTTATTTAACCAAGTGGTGAGAGAAGACTCTGACAAAGACAGGTTTAAGGTATGTACCTAGTTACACCCTTTTGAAAATCTCGTGTGAATGCATTAATTTATTTGCGGATTAAGTTTATCTAATTTATAACTGTAGGGAGAGATATATCAAAGCCTGGTAAATTCTTCAAATTTTGAATACGTATTGGATATTGATACAATAACGAAACTGCATTATAGGTTCAAGGAATGCGGTAAAGGTAGCTGATATAAAGCAGCTTAAAGGACAGACAATCTTAAAAATATGATACACAATCACGCAAATTATCTTCCAAGTGGAAGGTTTCCGGACTCTACATTATTTATTGGTACTCTGTGGTTTTTAATCGCAATCCCACATGTTGTTATGAGTTTGAGTAGATACACGTTCCACTATTCACGGAACTAGTTACGGAACTTCAAAATGGCCTGTTATGTGATATGAAACTTGGTCACCTTGTCTGTATTTAAATTGCACGACATTGACCTGACATTGGCCATTGCATATAGGTACATTTGTTTTACAATTATTGATTGGTTGTCAATATAATTTCTTAATCAGATAGAAAGTAATGGCCAGAACTGATTTAGAGTCACGTTCTAATAGATCGGTGACGGTTTAATGATGATAACTTGACCTCCAAACGACTGTATTTTTTTTATCTTATTAAAAATTCAACAATAGTACAAGAATGAAAATGTTTATGAGGAATTTCTGTATGAGTTGAACGAAATTATTTATTTTCTGAGATATAAGAAGTAAGTAGTAAAGCAAATACCTGTTATTGAATACCTAGGTATCTTATCTACTGACCCATTTACAGATGAGATTAACGTAACTGAAGAGATACTATATCTTAGCTAGTGAAGAAAAAAGAGAACACCAGACTTCTAGATAATGTAATTTTAACAAAAAAATTCAACTAATATCAATTGTTCATATTCGGCAAAACTGGTCAGGGTCGCCCTCTTGCCAGACGGACAAATCCACCGTAAAACATATTATGTAGTACAATACCCATTATGTACGTAAATGCTACAATTGAACCCACAAAATCTTAAACATTAGCTCATTATTCGGAATTTGCTTGATAATAAAATATAATGGTAAACTACAACTAAAATTTTAAAATGTCGTGAATCATACATGGACACCTTAGGTTCTAAGGTCGTTCAAAATCATCTTAATCAAGCCATATATTAAGTTTTGAGCAAAATATCCGCGAAGTGCGTCAGTATTCAGTACGTTAGACTGTACAGACCTACATAAATATAATTAGTCGCAATTTTTGATAAAAAATCAATTATAAAAAAAACCTAACTAAATAACCTGTTTTCACTTACAGATCGCCAGCCCGGCGTGCACCGAGTTGGAGGTGGTGATGCTGGACTGGCTGGGCCAGATGCTGGGTCTGCCGGAGTGTTTCCTGGCGCGCTCGGGCGGCGAGGCCGGCGGCGTCATCCAGGGCACCGCCAGTGAGGCCACGCTCGTCGCGCTGCTCGGGGCCAAGTCCCGCATGATGGTGCGCGTCAAGGAGCAGCACCCCGAGTGGACCGACTACGAGATCCTCTCAAAGCTTGTGGGATACTGCAACAGTTAGTATCAATCAATCAGTTGAATTATTTAATTTGAACAGGATAGGTTTAATTTAGCACGTAGCATATTAACACACACCACGAACAATTAACAAACATTATGCATTAATTAAATTCAGTATTTTATACAATATACGATATCTATTAACCCAAGTTTATTTTATATATAGATATTTATTTTAATATTTTTCCTAATGACGCCGCAATAAAATGAAAAATGTGTGCAATAAAATTATTTTCGTTTGTCAATCGTAAGATGCGTGATTCAGAACACAATGAAGTGTAACAGGGATCATCTTAGGTGAAAAAGAGTATAATCTATGTAGGTACCTAACAAATATGTGGATATTTGAGAATATATCAAATATATGACGGCGCGTTCTAGTATCACGAAACATTTCTAAAAGAATAATTTTAATTTAATTCGTTTTATTGAATTATTTTTTATTATTTTTACATTGTATGAAAATAATTGTAATTTCATATCAATTAACTAGACAAATAATTTCTGATCATTTAAATTATTAACTAAAGAGGGACTTCCGTCCGCGTGGGCTTGCGAGCTGCGTCATCGCCACCTGCGTAATGGTAAAGTGGGGCGACTGCCGCTATAAAGAGCGCTGCACGGCACAGTGTGTCAGACTTACCTGAGGCGTCGGCCTGTTCGTACGCTCGCGAGTCCGCATACTCTTTAGTACTTACTGTGTAGAAACTCTGTCCGAAACTTGTATTAAAGTGTTATAAAAAGTATTACGGATTATAGTTTACTTAAAGTTGCTTCCCGCCCCATGGATTCGAATGAGCGCAGTCGTGAGCTCGGAAATCCGTCATCAGAAGTCAGGATGAACCAGGAAGCGGAAACTCTCGGTGCGGGTCATGCCAGCCCCTTTATACGCACTGAACGAGACCAGTGGAAGAGTTTGTTGGAATTGCAACACAGAAATGTGCAATTAGTGAAAACAGTGCTTGAACGTCACTTCTTCACGAAAAGAAGGAGCGTCACCTCGTGTTACCCGAGTTCAACCCTGATGATCCAGAGGCAGATGCACGGGCATGGTGCACCACCGTGGACATCTGTATGAAGAAGACCTTTCAAGTGGAAGTCAGTTGATAATACTCCTGAGTCGGGCCTCAAAGGGATCTGCAGCAACATGGCTAGCACAAAATAGTCATGCTGAGGTTATGTGACCAGAATTGTAAGGCCTTTCTTAGCTCGCTTCTATACGACTGAAATGCCAGCCGCTACACTATTCAACGTGCTATTAAGCTACCCAAAGGAGGGCTAGAACATTTCATCGTCCACTTCGCAAGGAACTGAGGGTCATCACCTGTTTCGGCTGCGGCAAGCCGGGTCATCTAGCGCCACTGCGCGCAGAAGAAGACACCAGGAAACAATCAAGAATCCGAATGGAGAGTGAATATCTGCACCATCAAACCTGCTCTGACCATCTTTACAATCTGGGTGAGAAGTTTTCATTTTGTTTTGATTCTGGTTCTGAATGCTCTTTAATTAGACAAACGGTAGCTGTATTCTTTCCCTGTAAAAGAAATTATAACTCTGTCACACTTTTAGGGATAGGAAAATCAAGTCTATATTGCGATACCCAAATTAATGCCACAGTTACAATACAGGGTTATTCGCTTGAACTATTATTTCATGTGGTCCCAGATTCTTCACTAGGAACCAGTATCTTGATAGGACGCGATTTGATTAATTTAGGTTTTTCAGTTGAGATTTTAATATTGCTATAAACATGACTCAAATTGTAGCTCAGTGCGAGTTTGGTAACAAAAAAGTAAAAAGATTTCAATAATACCAATACAGAAATTCCTTTAGTCTCATTCACCGACCTAAAACAATTACTCAAAGAATACTGGTATTTCTTTGTTAAATATTTACCTACAGACAAGGTTAGATCTCCAAGCTTGAAATAAAACTTATAGATCCCAATCACAGTGCCACGACGTCCATACCGTATAAGCTCTAACGAGCGAAATCTAGTACGCGATAAAATAAAAGAACTACTTGATGCAGGTGTAATTCGTGAGAGTTGCTCTCTTTTGCAAATCCGATATTACTAGTCAAAAGAAAGAAGGATCTGACCGCTTATGTGTGGATTTTCGCGAATTAAAATAGTAACACCGTTTCTGATGGATATCCCATACCTTTGATAGAATACAGCGTTTAGTTGGTGCTAAATACTTTACTTCATTAGACATGGCTAGTAGCTATCATCAGAGTCCCGTACATCAAGACACGATTGAGAAAACTGTGTTTTGTTACGACGGATGGCCAATTTGAATATGTCAAAATGCCTTTGCCTTTGGACTTAAAAACGCACCATCTGTTTACCAGCGAGCTATTAACAAAGCTCTCGGTAACTTATCCGTAATCTGTTAAATTGATGACATCATTATAACATCCCAAACTATTTTAGAGTGTATTTTTCGGTTAAAGTTAGTATTGGAAACCTTGGCTAAATCTGGTTTTTCTCTTAACTTAAAGAAATGTGCTTTTCTTTAAACAGAAATTGATTACCTTGGATATCATGTCTCATCAGGACAAATAAAGCCTAATCCTCGTAAAAATAAATGCCTTGTGTCAACTACCACCTCCACAAACAATCACGCAATTAAGGCAATTTATTGGTCTTCTCAAATATCTACACCTCTGTACAGACTCACATCTGGGAAAGGTAATATTAAGTGGACTCCTCAATTTGAAACCATTCGTCGAAAAATTATTTCTGTTCTCACTGACAAACCCGTCCTCACTATTTTTGATCCTCAATATCATATTGAATTGCATACTGATGCTGGTTCTATGAAGGCTATGGTGCTATTCTTATACATTAAAAAAGTCTGCAAGCCTTACGTGGTTGAGTATTTTAGCAGAAGAACAACCTCTTACGAATCCAAATACCACTCGTATGAACTTGAGACATTAGCCACAGTTAATGCTATAAAACATTTTAAACATTACCCACAGGGTCGTAAGTTTATAATGTTTATAATGCGTGTTCAAATGCTGTTAAAGCAAAACTAAAACTAAAACCTCTCGTGTACACAGATGGTGGTGTTATCTACAAAGTTTCGATTTCGACATCGAATATAGGCCTGGAAAGCGAATGGAATATGTCGATTTTCTGTCCAAGAATCTTCTTACTCAAACACCTGTAACAAAAATAATTCAAAAAAACGAGTCAACCTAACTGAAATTTAGTGACTGGTTTCAAGCAGAACAACAAAAAGACCCTGAAAATAAAATCTATTATATCTAGTTTGCAAACCCATAGTCTTGAATCTGATATTAGTTGTACTCACGAAATTCAACGGGGAATTTTGAAAAGTAGAGAGGAACGTTTGGTTACCAACTGTTCCCAGGTCATTCAAGTAGGCAGTAATAAATCACGATCATGAAAGTATTATGCACTTAGGATCGGAAAAGACTTTGGAAAAATTGTATTGTCATTAGTGGTTCTCACATATGAGTGAATACGTTCGTAAATTTGTTGAAAATTGCATCACCTGTAGGTTGTCTAAATCACATTCTGGCAAAGTATAAGCAGAATTACACCCCATCCCTAAAGTATCCACACCTTGGCATACTATCCATACTGATGTCACTGGGAAACTCAGTGGTAAAAATGACACCACAGAATATGTGTTTGTTATGATTGATGCATTCACCAGTACACAATTCTGCATCACGCACTTAATATCGATACGAACAATGCTATTCAAGCTCTCAGGTACGTTGTGTCCACACGTTTGGCGCCCCTTCTCGCGTCATAGCTGTTCAGGGTAGATGTTTTGCAAACAAAGAATTTTAACAATTTTGCGAGTCCCACAGTATTACGCTTCGTCTCATAGCCACAGGCACTAGTCGAGCCAACGGTCAAGTAGAGCGTGTGATGAGTACATTAAAAAACATTCTCACTGCTGTTGAAGTGGGAAATAATAAGTCGCGGCAAGATGCTTTGCCTGAAGTAAAAGTAGCTTTAAACAGTACAATGAACCGCGTAACAAAATCAAGTCCTTTGGAGTTATTAATCGGCAAAGTAGCAAGACCTCTAGACTTATTGACTTTAGATTACGATACTAATACATTTAATATAAATTTAACGGACCTGCGACACTGTGCAGTACAAGTTATCAAAAACAGCGCCATCACCGAAAAGCAAAGGTTTGACGACACCAAAGCATAGCTTAGCCGTTTTAAAAATTGAAGATTTTGTCCTTTTAGAAAACCACGACCGGAATCAGAACAAATTGGATCCAAAAGGACAATGGGCAAAAATGTATGGAGCTTGGTCTATTTTTGGAGTTGAGCGGCGGTCTCCGGAATCAGTATTTCTTGCGCGGCACTATTAAACAACACTATTTTAAAAAAAAAATCGTGAGCATATACCGGTTAGTTTAGGAGATATCGAATACTTGTTGCCTTTGTATATTTCGATGATTTAATGTATTTTTTTTAATATTCCTATTGTTCCTTTGTAGGACCGTTTAAGGTGATTCAAGTCCTTGAGGGTGACAGATATTTGCTAAAGTCTTTGAATTCCAATAGAACGTATAGATATGCACGCACACGACCGACTTTGTAGTGTGCCTGATTGTTGCGTTCCGTTGGAATTAAAGGCAAATTTGAAGATATTAGGAAATGCCGTTGACGGCGAGAGTAAGAAATTTGAAGTGACAAAATCTGTGTGACCAAATCTGTTATACAGTCTGTGTGACAAAAAGTCTGTGTGACAAATAGTCTGTGTGACAAATAGTCTGTGTGACAAATAGTCTGTGTGACAAAAAGTCTGTGTGACAAATAGTCTGTGTGACAAATAGTCTGTGTGACAAATAGTCTGTGTGACAAAGAGTCTGTGTGACAAATAGTCTGTGTGACAAATAGTCTGTGTGACAAAGAGTCTGTGTGACAAATAGTCTGTGTGACAAATAGTCTGTGTGACAAAGAGTCTGTGTGACAAATAGTCTGTGTGACAAATGGTCTGTGTGACAAACGGTCTGTGTGACAAATAGTCTGTGTGACAAATGGTCTGTGTGACAAACGGTCTGTGTGACAAACAGTCTGTGTAATCACAACTCTGCGTGACAACATAAGGCCAGAATGGCCGAGCTTGTTTAAGGAAATAACCATACTTTGTACTTTATTTGTTTCCTTTACAGAGTCTGATGTTGAGGAGACACACGAGGACGTGTGAAGGTGCAGGACGGCCGTGACGGCGCGTTCTAGTATCACGAAACATTTCTAAAAGAATAATTTTAATTTAATTCGTTTTATTGAATTATTTTTTATTATTTTTACATTGTATGAAAATAATTGTAATTTCATATCAATTAACTAGACAAATAATTTCTGATCATTTAAATTATTAACTAAAGAGGGACTTCCGTCCGCGTGGGCTTGCGAGCTGCGTCATCGCCACCTGCGTAATGGTATAGTGGGGCGACTGCCGCTATAAAAGAGCGCTGCACGGCTCAGTGAGTCAGTCTTACCTGAGGCGTCGCCCTGTTCGTACGCTCGCTAGTCCGCATACTCTTTAGTTCTTACTGTGTAGAAACTCTGACCGAAACTTGTATTAAAGTGTTATAAAAAGTATTACGGATTATAGTTTACTTAAAGTTGCTTCCCGCCCCATGGATACGAATGAGCGCAGTCGTGAGCTCGGAAATCCGTCATCTACACTAATATTATAAAGAGGAAATATTTGTATTTTTGTATGTTTGTAATGAATAAACTCAAAAACTACTGGACCGATTGCAATAATTTTTACACCATTAGAAAGCTGCATTATTCAACAGTAACATAGGCTATATTTTATCCCGGTACGGGAAGTAGTTCCCTCGGGATGCGGGTGAAACCGCGTGAAACAGCTAGTATATTATATAAAATACTAAAAATCTAGCGGACATGATTGTCTATTAAATTTTAATAGACAATCATGTCTGCTAGATTTGTAGAGTTAAGGCTAGAGTAACTATGTCATGAAGGTAGTACTACAAACCACAATAACAAACTGGTGCCTGTTGTGTTGGTGAAGTCTGAGAGTAATCATATTATTATTCAATCATGACCAAAAATAACTCCTTCGCATTGTAAAGATCATATCTGTACTATAAAACTTCAATTTCGATTTATGGGCACGTTAGTAGGTAATAAGTTTGCAGGAAATAATGAACTCGGTAATAAAAAGACGTTTTCATTTTCCCTAGAGCAAGCCCACTCATCTGTGGAGCGCGCAGGACTCCTGGGCGGAGTGAAGGTGAGGGCCCTGAGGCCCACCGACAAGAGGAGCCTCCGCGCCGACGTGCTGCGGGAGGCCATGGAGGAAGACATAAAGAACGGACTCATACCGTTCTATGTAAGTTCGGGTTCCAGTTATCTCACACGTCTCTTTATGTAACATTTTGCATGGGGAATTATTATGTATTCCATTTTTTTTGGTCGTAAGCTTATCATTAAGGTATTAACACCTCAGTACTTGCACAGATAACGTATAGTTCAAACTATTATATTGTACCTTAGAGGTAATACTTGCTTACTTAAGTACATTTTTATTGAAGTAAGTAAAGTACCTATTGTTATAGTCGGGTCGGGTAGAGTTTGATTATTGCTATAGACGAGAATGAATTATGGGTTAGGTTAGATACTTAATTCAAACAAAAGGAAATAAACACTCAGGCACACACAATGTATCTATGTACTTACTTGCAAATCTAAACAAAGATACTTATTTACATTTCAGGTGGTGGCGACGCTCGGCACCACGTCGTCGTGCGCGTTCGACGCGCTGGATGAGATCGCCGACCTCTGCAACCAGAAGGACGTCTGGCTCCACGTGGACGCTGCTTACGCGGGATCAGCCTTCGTCTGCCCGGAGTACCGATACTTCATGAAGGGCATTGAAAAAGCTGACTCATTCAACTTCAACCCCCACAAGTGGCTGCTGATCAACTTCGACTGCTCTGCCATGTGGCTCAAAGAACCCCGCTGGATTGTGGACGCATTCAACGTCGACCCGCTATATCTTAAACACGACATGCAGGGCATGGCACCCGACTACCGCCATTGGCAAATCCCTCTCGGGCGCCGTTTCCGCGCTCTCAAGATGTGGTTCGTTTTGAGGCTTTATGGAGTTGAAAACCTGCAAAAGCACATCAGAAAACACATCTCCTTAGCTCATCTGTTCGAAAAGCTATGCCTCGAGGATGAGAGATTCGAATTGTACGAAGAGGTGACGATGGGTCTTGTTTGCTTCAGACTCAAGGGAAACAACGAGATAAATGAGGAATTGTTGAGGCGCATTAACGGCAGGGGAAAAATTCACCTTGTCCCATCTAAAATTGATGATGTCTACTTCCTACGATTAGCGATTTGCTCTCCATTCTCTGAAGAATCTGATATACACGTATCCTGGGAGGAAGTTAAAGCATCTGCAGATGAAGTTTTAAAAAACTAAAGATATAAGTAACGTTTACTTTTAAATACCTATTTAAAAATCTATACTCGTAGCATCTACTTATATATTTCAATTAGATCTAATAACGATGGTATGTACTATAGTGTACCAGATTACTTATTAATCAGAGTATCTGACTATGAATATTTATTATGTAGGTACTCTTATCTCTCTAATGTATTAACTTAAACGAACCTAGATCCAAATGAAAAAATATGTTATCTAAAATGAAGTATACTTACTTATTTATTGATTAAAGTATTACATTATTCGATTGTAAGTAGTACAATAGATATATTATGTAGATAATGATCGTTGACAAAATATTATGGCTATCTATTAAATATGAGCATGTTATTGATTATTATGTAGAATGTTGATAATATATCGAAAAGTCAGTGTTGCTTACGGATGTAAAGAATCCTACCTGTGTAATCTGTGTTATTGTAGAATAATGTTAAATCATGTTAAATTTATTTTCAATAAAATTCTATTACTTATAGTGTGATAGGCAGCATGAATGAATAGACAACACAAATGTTCGTTATTTTGATATTTTCGTTGTTTTCTGTACCATGGTTCCAGCTGGTGGCTGAAGGAGGTTTTCAAAACAAACCAAGTACCTACTATGAACCTATACTTGTTAGTAAAAAAAAACAACTCATTACATAGTCCTGAGCCGTCGGGCAGGAAAACAAAATAGTTCACCGCGTGCACCGCCACCAAGTAATACAATAGTATTAATGTAACTCTTGAAACTAGGTACTATTATTTATATAAACACAGCAGCTGCCTTATACAATGGCTATGTAGGGTAGCTATTGTTATTTATGTGCCTACGTTAAAATAGGTACCTAATATCTTTAGTTTAAAAGACAATAAATATAAATAATAGATATTTTATTTGGTAAACTTATTTAAGGAAATATTATCACCAATGTTGTATCTAAACATTTTTAAGTTATATTGTAGATATAGGTACCTAATGTACCTATCTATATACTTCATATTCAAATATAACTTGTTCATGTGTACAATAATAGATATGGAATAAATTAAATGTCTAAAAACAAATCTTTCATTTCTAACATAAACAAATGCACACTCTGTGTAGATATGCACTACGCCTACTCCAGATTAGTCAAAAAAGATCGATATGTACGGTCAAAGGTTTGTCTGTCTGTAGGTAGGTAGGTATGAATGACTCTCTTAAACTAGCAGCCATAATGCTCCCTGATCAGGTTCCCCTTAAATATAAATTTCAGTAGGTTTGAGCCCTATCATCTAGCTAACATACAAAAAGAGGCCGCTTCAAAAGCTCAGACCATTAAGTTTCTGAAAAACAAAATTACAAAATATCTTCTGTTTAGAGTCTATGACAATGTAAATGTCACTATCACGATTTTTTGAATCTCAAAATTTAACAGTGCTATGTAATTTTATCATTAAATTAAATGGCGTTATTTACCTGAACATAAAAACATGAAATTATCACGTTTGAAGCTAATATGGCAGGGGAGCCCACGGATGTATTTGAAGCTTTTCAGCGGTGGGGAGGTCGACAGATTAGGTCACACGCCGCTGCTGATACAACAGAGGCTCGGCAGCGCTGTGAGCGCGGCGGGGCAGGAGCAGTGCATCCTGGACTCGTGCAGCATCGGGCCCAGCTGCCAGGAGCCGCGCGTGATCATCGTGGGCGCGGGCATGGCCGGCCTGTCGGCTGCGCACCGTCTCACTCAGTGCGGAGTCAGAAATTTTGTTGTTCTTGAAGCGAAAGAAAGGTTTGTTTATTTAGGAAATAATTAGTATTTTAATATAACTAATTAGGTACGCGCAGATGAAATACAATATCTATCTAACATTAATTATTACCTAGTCGATCCTACCATTAGATGCGTTACTACGTTACGTATGTTATTTTATTAAATACATGAACTAGTGGCGGCAGTTAGTCGTAAAAACCGATAAGAAACCATTAAATTGAGATGTTCCACAAGTACCTACCTATGTTAAGATGAGGTTACAGGTACGACATATTTCGAAGGTTAGATGTGGACGAGGAAAACGCTTTTGTAAAAATAATAAACTGCCTACCTACTTATTGAAATACACTGCGAACTATTGCGATAACTTTTAAATGTGTCAAGTATCTTAATATTCGCTGAACAAGATTATTGTTATTTCTTTCAGACCAGGAGGTCGTATACACTCATGCTGGTTGGGTGACGCAGTTATAGAGATGGGTGCTGAATGGATATATGGCGCCTGTTTACCTAACACTGTATATACATTGGCGTCCCAAGACAGACTTTTGCAGACACCCTTACCACGCTTGGATGCATCACGTGGCTTGTTTTGTACTAGCGAAGGAAGAGCAGTTGACCTTCCGGTTACAATCACTGCATATCATACGTTTAGACAAATAGAACAGCAGGCGGCCAATTTATTTAGACTTGGAGGAGAAAGACAGCATGGTACATTACTTAATTTTGTAGGGTTACGAATACAGCAAGAGTTATACAACTTTCCTGAAGATCAAAGGTATGATGCGGCAAGGGTAATGTTTGGATTAACTAACATCTTAAGAAATAGATGTGGAGATGACTTATCACTGGTGAGCGCGGATCAGTATGGAAGTTATATTGAACTCCCAGGTGGAAATGTACGGGTACCACTCGGTTACGTCGGAGTCATGGCGCCTTTGCTTCGAGGGCTTCCCGATAACTGCATACGATACAATAAACCAGTCAACGTGCTGAGATGGGGCAAGGGCCAAGCAGGAGCAGGTCGAGTGCTGGTTAAGTGTTGTGACGGGGAAGAGTTGACAGCTGACTATGCAATACTTACAATGTCTTTGGGGTGCCTTAAATGCCAGGCAGATAAATTGTTTGCCCCACCTCTGCCGGTATGTAAATTGGATGCTATTTGTAACTTAGGTTTCGGCCTTAGCGACAAAGTTTTCCTCGAGTATGCCGAACCATTTTGGGTCTGCCATGAAGGAAGTTTAAAAATGGCTTGGTCGGCAGAGGAGCTTCACTGTCGGTGCGACTGGCTTAGAGGCGTTTGCTCCATTGACGAAATGCCAGGAAGCAAACATGTTTTGTGTGCTTGGATATCAGGACAAGAAGCTGCATGCATGGAATCCATGGCAGATAATGATGTTGCTGAGGGATTGACGCAATTGCTCCGACGATTTACCGGAAATCCATGTTTACCATATCCACAGATGATGTTAAGATCTCGCTGGGCTTCTGATCCACACTTTTGCGGTGCTTATTCTTACATGAGTTGTTGCTCGACTGTGAGCCACCAGTGCGAGCTAGGCACCCCTGTGCCTGGTCCTTGCGACCCACAACCCCCTATTCTTTTGTTTGCGGGAGAAGCCACTGTGCCCGGATATTTTGCTACTGTGCACGGAGCAAGACTCAGTGGAATACGTGAAGCAGAAAGAATTATTCAGCTTACTAAAAAGTTTGAAGGCCCACCGCGTTAGTTATCAATGTATGTACGTACACGTAGCTATATTTAAATGTAACCGTTACATAAAAACGTTTTGTATGTATTTATGTGTATTCATTAAATATTTTTAGCGGCATACAATATTCTGTTTTCATTGTTTATTATAAAAATGAGGAACCGACTTCAATGACCTAACCGAATGGCGTGTGTGTTGGGTCAAAATCTTATATTTGCACAGGTAGGAAAGGGACGCTTCATATGTTTGAAAACTTACCTAAACGTCCATTCTATACATACAGCCGCTAATATATTCGGAAAGAAATTCTGGAGAAAATATTAAATTTATCAAAGCTGTGAATAGGCTTCCAGTTTGGGTCATGTTTTATCAACAATATCAGTAGGCACATTATAAACACATTTATTTACAATCATCCATCATTTATTCTTGACGAAATATAGTGATAAATGTATGATTCTTTAGATAATGGTGTACCCAAATTAGGTCTTGGAACTTACACGCATTATTTTCTCTACAACCAATAACTATCTTAAATTATTGGTTCTCTATTTCATCTCATAAAATTTTTATCCATAATTTTACATCTCATAATGTTTTATGTCCGAATCATCATTTGCCCGAATGATCATTATCCCTAACTACATTTATCATAATATCACTTGCCCTAAAATCGAAATCCCTAAATATTGTTTACCCTAAAATCTTTTGCCATAAATATCACAATCTATAAAGTTTATAAAAAGGATGGAAAAAAATTGTAAACAAAAAAAAACCGCCTTCAAAAACACGACTCCAGTGCCGTAACTAGCCTTTTATGCGCCCGGTGCGAGCTTTCAAAACTGCGCCCTTGAAAAATGCTCTAATCAGGCTCTGACAATAAAGTGGACAAATGTGCATAAAAATAAATCTATCTATTTTTTGTTTACGAAAGTACTTATAGTCCAGTCAAATTAGGTAAAAATCTCGGAATTCGAGATACCCAGCTGTAAGTCTGTAAATACTTGTATATTGACGTCCTAAAAGTTGTCTCAAAACCTACATATTGTAGGGTGTACGCAACTGTTAAATTTTCAAGGTCAAATGTCACAAATATCAGTTTTATGAACTGTTGAGCGAAACGGGAAGTTTTATCATAAAAGTGTGTAGGAAAAAATTACTTATCTTCTATTTATCTATAAAAATTGTCTTTACGTTTTATTCCTAAGATTCACCATTTCAGAGATACAGCGATGCAAATAGTTGAAAAAGTTGTATTTTCAAAAGCTTCCAGGTCCACGTGCGATTGTGCTAGACAGTTAAAATTTTCACGGATGATGTATTTTAGTAGCCTCCATAACATCTTATACTAGAAAAAGCTTAAAACCAATGTTTAAGTGGGTTTTTAACGTGGTTACCTCAGTAAACCTTTTATACATGAAGAACACATTGTTTATAAGGAAGCCTAGTTAAATAATTATTTTGTGTTGTTTTCAGTATTCAGAAGATTTAAGATTTCTGCGTTTCATTAAATTGAAATTTGGTTAATATGGACTTCACGTTCATAATAGAGTTAGATGGACAGTTAACATTTTTAAAATGTTTCTTTTTTTCAGTTATACTTCAATCAGAAGTTCTAATAATTGGTTATTTCGTACTTTTTGACCCATAATAAGTAGTTTTAATGTACTGAAACGCGAAAGACTAAAAACGACATAGAACGATTATTTAAGGCGCTCCCATAACAACAACTTGTACTTCATGTAGAAATGGTGTTGACTGGAATAGTTTTACTGAGGTAACCACATTAAAAATCGGCCAAGTGTGAGAAAAAAAAAACATAATTTTTGTATGAGAACCCACTTAAACATTGGTTTTAAGCTTTGTCTAGTATTAGATGTTATAGAAGCTATTGAAATACATCATTCGTGAAAATTTTAACTGTCTAGCACTTTACAGACTTACAGCTGGGTATCTCGAATTCCGAGATTTTTACCTAATTTAAGCTTAAATGACTGGACTATTAGTAGATTTCTTTAAGATAAAAATTGTTTATTCAAAAATATTTGCTCAAATACAGAAATGACACAAAGTACTCGTAAGAATTTTGCAATATCGCGTTGCAAGTACGCTTTACGTTCATTAGGGTACCTGCATGCCAAATTTCAATCATCTATCTTATGCAGTTTCGATTTTCTCATACAAAAGTTTTTTCCCGCTAATTCCCTTCCCAGTAAAAAATTGCAATGTCCTGTTGCAACTAATAGAGGAAGATCCCAGAGCCGCCAGACATCACTTATTTTCTAATGGACAAAATATATACGATTGAGTAGTGGTGGGGTGTACTATCATCATATGACTAGTTGCTACCTTGACCAGACGGCCATTTTTCAGATATCAACCAATCAAGGTACATAGAAACACTGCTCACCTCACTTAAATTCTGATGGCTGATTTTAACATATATTTCACACAATATCATTAAAAATCAGGTTTTATTACTCCCAGACACATGCGGTCAGCGGTTTACCTTACAGACGCTTTAAAGCTATTGAAAAAATTTTACTTTTACTTAATTTTACTTATTTTGTGATGCTTGATTTTTATATATGTTACTCAAACAACTATTTTAAACCGTTTTTCAATCGGACAAATCGATCCAAGTGGCCAAACATTCACCAGACCCAACTGTTTTAGATTTTTTTTTAAATTGAATTTAGTTAAGTTTTTCTAATAAAATAGTTTGTAAGGTACAATTCTATAATTATTGCGGTCAGATGAGCACTTTTTACTTATTTCAATAACATATATAAAAATCAAGCATCAGAAAATAAGTAAAAGTAAAATTTTTTCATAGCTTTAAAGCGTCTGTAAGGTAAAACCGCCGACCGCATGTGTCTGGGAGAAATGAATCCTGATTTTTAATGATATTGTGAGAAATATATGTTAAAATCAGCCATCAGAATTTAAGTGAGGTGAGCATTGTTTCTATGTACCTTGATTGGTTGATATCTGAAAAATGGCCGTCTGGTCAAGGTAGCAACTAGTCATATGATGATAGTACACCCCAACACTACTCAATCGTATATATTTTGTCCATTAGAAAATAAGTGATGTCTGGCAGCTCTGGGATCTTGGACCATAAGCTTTAAGTTTACCAAGGTACCTGCATGCCAAATTTCAAGTGTCTTACTTAAGGGGTTTGAATTTTTCATACAAAAGGATTTTCCCGATTATTCCCGTTCCCGTGAGAATTCTTCTTCTTATCGTATGGTTGATGAACAACCTGGTGTTTTTAAACCACCCGTTAGGCCTCTGACATGGCTTCACACACCGTTGAAAAATTTCTCAGGTGTGTTGGTTTCCTCACGATGTTTTCCTTCACCGTTAAATCGTCGAATGGTGGTACATATGAATTTCAAATTTGAAAAACACATTGGTACCTGGCGTTGCTTCAACTGGCGACCTCTCGCATGGCAAGCAACGACCTTAACTACTCGGCTATCGACGCTTTTTTACCCGTGAGAATTTCGGGAATTCCTTTTAAGCTAAGCTACGCCTCTTCCAAATTTCAAGTGCCTAACTTTAGCCGTTTAGGCTGTGCGTCGATACGCCCTCAAGCTTGCACTCACAGGGAACCTTTGAGGTGTCTGGCAGAATAATTGGCCCATTGGATTGGTCTGGCAGCTTACAATTAGTCTGGAAATAGTACCACGTAGTTATATACGTCAAATTTAGGCTTGCTAAAATGACGTAGTTTGCCTCTGTTTTGGGACACCTTTAGTTCGCGCTACCTGTGAAACGGCCCCGCTTTCGAGCAAATGAGTACGCGTACTCTCCTAAGTACATACTAAACTATAAGTCATGGAAATTCTAGCTTTGCTAAAATGACGTAGGTATGGCGGCCCTGGGATCTTGGTCCAGTCGTCTAAAATTTGTTTTTTGACCTCAGAGGCAAGAATATCTACAAGCTCGTTTTGAATATAAGGCGTAAAATACCTTTTTAACCACCTTTACAAGTGTTGTTGTTTCAAGATCGCTTGAAAAATGCCATACAGATATAGATAGTACAGAGAGCGCGTCTACACCATATTCGCCAGAAAACAAAATGTACCTACTAACTACCATGCATGAAACAAAACTAGATACTGGTCTGGTCATTTCTGCGCCCCTCCAGGGTCTGCGCCCTGTGCCTGGGCACCGCTGGCACCGCCCTAGTTACGGCACTGCCCGACTCACTAAAAATTACAAAATAATATAATACGAACATTTATAATAATCATCTGGGTATGTATTTTATATGTTGTTGAAGGCGGTGCCGTTTATATTTCATACAGACAAGCACAGAGTGCTTCATTTTCCTCAAAATTTTGATTGGCACCGCCTTCAACAACATATAAAATACATACCCAGATGATTATTATAAATGTTCGTATTATATTATTTTGTAATTTTTAGTGAGTCGGGTTTTTGAAGGCGGTTTTTTTTTTGTTTACAATTTTTTTTCATACTTTTTACCTGTAATACTACTGATATTATAACTAGTAGTTCAAATATGTATACTTATTGAAATAATTATCCTTTCACTCCTAAATATTAAGGAGTTGACCTTCCATCATCAACTCAGCATCATAACATTATGATTGCAAAAGCAAATGCTATTATAACTTCAGAAAATATGTAAAACGGGGTTAAAATTTGAATGAGGGTTTCCCTCGATTTCTCCTGGATCCCATCATCAGATCCTGGACTGGTCAACCTAATAGTTTAGCTCACCTGTAATGCTACTGATATTATAACTAGTAGTCTTAATATGTATACAGTATTGAAATAATTATTCTTTTACTCATAACTATTAAGGAGTTGACCTTCCATCATCAGCTCAGCATCATAAGATTATGATAGCCAGAAGCAAATGCCAATATGACTTCAGATAATATGCAAAACGCGGTACATGTCCCTATAAAATTTGAGGGTTGCCCTCGATTTCTCCTGGATCCCATCATCAGATCCGAGACTGGTGAAAATGGGACCACCTCGGAAGTGAACTCTATCCAACCAAAAAAAATTTTTGAAATCCGTCTATAATTGACGAAAATATCGGTGAACATACATAAAAAAAAAAAAAAAAAAAAAAAAAAATATTATACATACAGACGAATTGAGAACCTCCTCCTTTTTTTGAAGTCGGTTAAAAAGGCTTATCCATAAACGTCATAAGTCCGAAAGTACTAAAGGTCCTAAAATGTTTTGCTATAAATATTACAATCCATAATATGTGAAATGCACAATGCTATTCTATAATTTGTTACAAATCCTAAATATTCATTTGGAAAACGAGACATTTAACAACAGTACCATCTTACAAAAACTGACTTATTATGTGTGACGAACATCGGTATGTATAAATATATTTATTTTTATTTGTGTATCCACTGTTACATAGAAATTAAACAGTAGTAAATATTTTCTGGCGCTTCGCCGGCCGCTGCCGCGGCACGCTCGCTTCGCTCGCTCGGCTCGCGCGTTTTATGGTCACCAGTTCTAACCTAACCTAACCAAAATTCTAACCTTACCTAACCAAATTTATCAAAATAATGATTTTCCAAATATTGTGTTTTAATTTGACCCGTACCATATCTATTATCAGATCGATTAATAAAAGAAACATTTTCCAAATAAAACATTTTATCAAACTTTTTAGACCAATAGTAGTTTGGTATGATAACTCAGTTGTTAAATATTCATTTTGCAAAATAATTATTTGTAAAATGAAAATTTAACTGTTGATCATTTGGTCAAAAAGTCAGTCATTTATAAAATGATGATTTGACGAAACCATTTTTTGAATAAAACAAAATTATAAATAATCATTCATAATTCGGACTAATAATATTATGATAAAAGCTCCATTCGTAGTAACGAACATTATACTATGTAACACTTCGGGCATTTAACTTTATAGCAAGTAATTTTAGGAGATTTGATTATTATAGAAATCGATATTATGACAAAAAATGATTAGAATTAAAGACAATTAGGGATTATGAAATTTCGTACATTCGAACATTATGGATTTTGATGATTATAGCAAACGTGTTAGGGATTTTGATTTTCGGACAAACGATTTTCGGATAAGAAACAGACTCCTAAATTATTATTTGTTAATACAGGTAAATAATTGTAAATATGTAGGTATCTATAGTATTTTTCAGCTAAGATGATCCCTGTGACACTTCATTGTGTTCTGAATCACGCATCTCACGATTGACAAACGAAAATAATTTTATTGCACACTTATTTAATTTTATTGCGGCTTCATTAGGAAAAATATTAAATTAATAATTTTAAACTTTTAAAAGGGAAACATTATAGTTTATTACATTAAATTAAACTAATCGATACTGTTTCCCTTTTAAAAGTTTAAATGATTTATTTCAATATTTATCCTAATGACGCCGCATTAAAATGAAAAAAGTGTGCAGTAAAATTATTTTCGTTTGTCAATCGTAAGATTCAATTCAGAACACAATGAAGTGTCACAGGGATCAACTTAGGTGAAAAAGAGAATAGTAGTCTACAAATTTAACCTTTTTGAAAAATTCGGGTAATCAATATTATTGTGGATGCTAAATCAAAATACCTATCAATTACCCATCAAGTTAGGTAAATTTTGGTACCGTCTTCTAAATGGAGCATCTATTACTATAGTATTTTAATATTATTTAAGATATAAATATGTTTTACCACGTTGACATTAGTTCTACCTATAAGGCACCAGTAACATAGGTAAGATTGTTATTATAGTACAGGATCCGTGGAGTATTTTTTCACTTGATTACTATCAAGCTAACTTTCCGTGAGTAGCTTCATTTTGATAAGACGCCCAACAATTTCATGTGCGAAAATTTTTGATTGTGGTAGGTAACAGAGGTAGCAATGATAAAATATGTCGATTTGATGATTCTTCAATATTTATTACTAACTGAATAGTTTTTATTATATCTTATGATAATTATCTAAATTATTTGAAAAAATATTTGTCCTACAAAATCTATGGTTTCATCAAAGAGTCCTCCCCCTCCAACATGTATTGATAACGTGACCAGCAAAAATTTTTACTAACCAGCTGATTTTTGTTTTATTTATTAAGTTAATATTTATATAATGTAACGGTCATATTGTCCTACAAATGCCGTGGTACGTTGTCCCGGTCCTCCGGTCAAAAGTAGTAGTACAGATCCTTGATGTAAAAATAGCGTGGTACGCTATTGCGGTGCACCAGTTGAATATATATTGGAAAGTCATGAAATTAAAAATCAATTCATTTCTCAAGCGTGAGAAAACATTTTTTTTACTTTTTGGTAGATTTTGACCGTAGGACCGGGACAACGTACCACGGAATTTGTAGGACAATATGACCGTTACATTATATAAATATTAACTAAATAAATAAAAAAAAAATCAGCTGGTTAGTAATAATTTTTGGTGATCTCGTTATCAATACATGTTGGAGGGGGAGGACTCTTTGATGAAACCATAGATTTTGTAGGACAAATATTTTTTCAAATAATTTAGATAATTATCATAAGATATAATAAAAACAATTCAGTTAGTAATAAATATTGAAGAATCATCAAATCGACATATTTTATCATTGCTACCTTTGTTAGCTACCACAATCAAAAATTTTCGCACAGGAAATTGTTGGGCGTCTTATCAAAATGAAGCTACTCACGGAAAGTTAGCTTGATAGTAATCAAGTGAAAAAATACTCCACGGATCCTGTACTATTAACTTTACGCGCCTGTCCGATGATAACTTCGTAAACATAGCGTGCGCTTTGCGGATGTCACCTTCAAAATAGTTTACGGTACATCTACTTGTGAACCTACGTCATGCTTGTTTGTGGGTATGTGGTGAGTCGTAAACATGAGACTGTGAATAAGGATGACAAAAGTGCTAAAAAGATATTTTTATTTTTGCAAACAGCAATTTCCGCACATTAGGTTCAGTTGCGTAATGTAGGTATGTAACAATCGTAATGTCAACTAACATTTTCATGAATGTTCATAATAGGTATTACCGAAAATAAAAGATTTTAAAATACCTAGTTGTACTAAGAATTAACTAAGTAGGTAGGTATCTAAGGTTGTAGAGTGGAGGGTTCGGGTAGTGGACAATCCGGAGGCGCCAGGGGCGGGACACTGTAGTAGTAGATACCGAAGCCATGCTCGCGACTCGCCGCTTGTATAATATGTATGTCCCGCACCGAACCGTTTTGTGTATAAAAACAAGATTAAGCGGCAGCGCGCCCGCGCCCAACACGGCTCGTTTTTGCTCCACGACTTATAGTGATCTGCATAATATTAAGACTTAGTCAATGGTATATATACCTATTTGCAAATAAAACCTGTTGTATTCATTGCCTGGGCATTGAACTCTTGACCATTAATTCTGTAGGTGAAAATAGAAACAAATTGGTATAAGATAATTTATTTTATTATGTTATTGATAATTTACATTAATACCCTATGTTATTAATAAATAGATTTGACTGAGGTACAGATAATACAGATCAATTTACAAACAATATTTAAAACCTTCAAGAAAACTGCCACCTCTACCAGTAGTATTTAAGTCATCAAACTCAAATGTTATTCTGCAGCCATTATGTACTACTCTATCTCGAAGTTCCACAACATATGAATAGGTTTGATACCGGTTTTGAGGCCACAAAAAGCTGATTTTGTACCAATTATTTTTTTTTATAAAACAGGGTTCACTGAGCTCTATATCAACAAAAAAATTGTAATCAACTGTGTTCATAAAATTTGTAACTTTTACAATGCTGTTATCAGTTTCAGATACAATGGAAACAGATATTTGTTCAGAATATTGCTTAGGCACATTGTTGAGAAAATTAAGTGCAGGCGCCATTCTAGTTGGTATACAAAGAGAAGTAATA
Source organism: Maruca vitrata (assembly GCA_039566165.1). Taxonomy (NCBI): domain Eukaryota; kingdom Metazoa; phylum Arthropoda; class Insecta; order Lepidoptera; family Crambidae; genus Maruca; species Maruca vitrata. The sequence continues at coordinate 11,010,265 of CM076916.1, read as the reverse complement.
AACACTGATTTATTAGCTCTGACTCTTGAGTGTATGGTAGAGTGGGCAGAATCAATGTTCATGGGAGCCACAGATTTTAAACCATTACGATTGCAAAGGTTCCACTGTAGTTTCAATGGAGTTCTTGGCTTCAACACAAGCTTGTCTATAACAGGTTTTCCTTCTATAACCATTTTTATGTTCTCTATTTCTCGGGGCAAAAGAATATCACTAGCTTCCTCTTCAATTTTCAAGAACTCCTCTAATGACAGTATATTAAACCTTAGCAAATTGAATAAGCCATTTTTCATTAGCACATCACGTCTATTCACAAATGAGTCTGATTCTTTATTTTGCTCACAAAAATGACTAGCCCATTGTAGGACATGTTTTATAAGTTCCAATTCACTTATGTTGATGTGGTCACTTTCAAGAATGGCTCTCATGCAGGAGGTTGTTATCATTTCTTTGTTTTCTTCTAATAAATAACTTGCATGTTCACAAAATAAATTAAGTGCAAATGATTTCAGCTGTTCATCATGTAGATATTCAGGATAATTAAGAATGTCAATTACATTGTCAGCACTTATATTTGCCTTTATGTAGGCAATGCATGTTTTACTCAGATGATCCAAAATATATTTTCTGGATGCATAAAGCAATTCAAATGCTTCTTCAATAGAAGATATTTCCACTTTGTCTGTGTAGATGTAATTAAGTATAAGTTGAAAAATATCAGGTTCTATATCAGTTATTACCACATTACTGTCAGCAGATAAAGGGCCATAAAACATTGCTTCAAAAACTGGGCTGCTAATGCCTAATATTAATTTATGTGCTTTGAAATCTCTTCCAGAAACTGAGAAAGAACAATCGCTCCATGCGTCCGATATTAGCAATTTTTGTACACGATCATATAAATTGGTCTGTTTTATTTCAGTGTCCATATAACCCATCTGAAAATATACAATAATGTAGCAATATATTAAGAAAACTTAACTATTCCCTCACGAAGCTTAGAAGGCGAGGTATGTGCGTACAAGGAAACAATAGGTACTAACCGTATTAGCCGCTTGGTATTCTGGTGCAAAAAATATAAAACCTTGAATAGGCGATGATCAGAGCAAGATGATTAGTAGATTTCTAGTTTAAATAGTTGTAAAATATCAAAGAGGTAAGATTACGTTACTTTTCAGCTAGTTAATTGGGTTTATGTTCATATAAAATCACCAACAATGACACGACTCGGAACTCGCCTGCTGAATAATTAACCGCTTCTCTAGCTAACGAATGATAAAAATCAAACAACAAAATAATGCAAGCAAAAACAAACGGTACTTCTTCGTACTTACCAACTCCTGACATATTTTTTTTTCTTTTGCTGATATATTATTATGAGGCATTGGAACAAATGTAACGCGATTATATCATAAAAAGTTTAATTCTCAATCAATATTTTATTTTAAATATCAAACTTGTTTATTTATTCCTTTAAGATTTTATCTTAAAGCCAGTTTAATTACAAGAAACAAGTTGCAAAACTTTTTAATTTTAGCTGTATTTACAACAAGTCATGTCACTGATAGTGTACTCGCTAAAAAACTGAATTGTCAGTTTGTCATATTGTCAATATGTTAGTGAGTTCGCGCGCCGGTTATTTATCCCAACATACCATATAAAAATGCGTGTTTTTGTAGTAAAATTCATTATTTAATCAAATATCATAATGGCTGGTCAATTTGAGGAATGTAACTTCGATTTTGATTTGGATTTTCTTAGCCCAGGATCGAATTTATCTGTGGTAAGTTTTAGGTTATGTTTTACATGATGGCCATTAACAGTATCCATCGTTATAAACAAATATTAGTCGTCCATTTATCCCAATACAATAAAAGTACAGTCCATTTAAAATTTAAACATCTTTTCATCATCGTCAGAATGAATAAACTGCCAATACCAATGCCAATTACATTTCCAACATTTCCATGTTTTGCTAAGAAACATTTGTTTAGAAATACTAAATAAATGTATAAATTGGATATTAATTCCCAATTCCCTCTTTTTCCGTGACAGCAAATGTTTATAGCTAAAGTATGGTGCAGAAGAACAGAAGTAACCAGTGACTTGTATTACCAAAGGCAAATATGGTTCATTAGAATGCTAGATTAATTTAAATGTGTATTAATATAAGAGTGATGATTGAATCATCAAGTTCTTAGTAAATACATTTTATCTTTATATATGAGATGAGGTAAATAGATGATCTCCAAACATTTTATTATGTTTATGTTTATATAAACTCAAAAATAATCAGCACAAAACTGTCTTCCAACAGTTTTCCAGCAGAATATCAGTTAACCCTTACTAATATTATAAACATGAAAGTTTGTGAGTATGGATGGATGTTTGTTACTCTTTCACGCTCAAACGTCTAATCCGATTTTCAAGAAATTTGGTATGATGGTAGTATGGAATAACATCTGAAAATGAAATAAAATTAACAATGAAAATGAGTATGGGAGAATATTCATGTGTTTGTCTATTTTTATGTAACTTGGTATGCAGGTAGCCGACACACCGGAAAGACGCCAGCGCTACTTTTTTTTCGTAATTCGATCCCCATGGGATGGAATTTTCACTAATGAATAACAAATTTTACAAGACATGTAGGCTATTTTAATACTTCATTGCTACTAAAACCCATTATACACAAAGTCGCGGGCGGCCGCTTGTTAAATTATATATCTTGTTACAAAATTGTTTGAAAACTATTTCTAATAATTGTTCACCCCACTATTTAACTGGACTTTTTTCTTATATTTTCAGACTTCAGATAAATTTGACGCACCTGATAAAACACGAAAAGCAATATTACGTGTGAAAAAGAAAATACTAGGGACTAAGTGAGTGAATTATTCTATTCTTAACTTATTGTCGTCTGTGCTGATGATGGTTATTATTAATCATCAAGCCCCCCTTGAATTGATAATTTTGTTGTAGCTTTAACACTTTTCGCACCACAAACTAATTGATTAGTGAAGTTTTTTATATTATTGAAGTCCCGATATGTAACCTGTTATCATGCTTGCAACAGTAGTGCTGAAATGTCAGAGATCAATATTATTAATCAGGTACAGGGCTGTTCAAGTATAACTTAAGCATATTATTATTTATTTAAATATTTGATCTCACCCCCTTCCCGAAAAGTAAGTAAAGCTCATTTACCCCCATTATTATATTACATATTTTTTTTATATTTAAGTATTGATTTGTGAGCAACACTTACTCAAAAGTTTAGAAAAATAAATATATACATGTGAAAAGGAAGTAGCATGCGATGATTCTCCATTAAATTTTTTGTATTCCTAACCATGTGTTTTGATTTCAAGCATATAGATTGAATTTATGGGATGCCAAATGTGAGAAAAGCTAAATTGCTACTTCTGACGTAATTACCATCTAAAGATTTACAACCATAGAACAACTACTCCTTGTCTCCCTTTAGTGCTTACATAATACTCAAATACATAATACTTGAACAACCCCTTTATATTCTGAAATTCACTTTCCTAAATACCTAATATGTAGTATTAATTAAGAATAGTAAATGTTTTTAATTTTTCTACTGTGTTCTTCCAATATTGATTAACTTTTTATACATTGTATACCTACATTATATTTTTATTTTTTAGTTCACTTATTTCAAAATATTATGACAAAAGAGATAAAATTGTGGAGCTTGATAGATTACTTCGAAAATCACAAGAAGAATGTAGAAATATTTGCCTGGAATTTAGAAATATATCCGAAAAGCATGATGGCATTACAAAGGTAAATTTTTCTTCAAGTATATATTTAGATTTAGAAAAATGGAAAAATTCAACTGTCTAACTGGCCCGGGGATTCAAACACCCGTCCTTCTAGGAATCGCGCCCAGACGTGCATTACCATCACAACAGACCAGCAGCTATTAATTGAAGCCGTCGTATTTTTCTTGTATATGTATTTAGATGTTATCTATACTATTTGAATTAATTTCTCCCATTGACTGTTGCTTTTTTTATAGGAATTAGAAATTGTACGCTGCACAAATGCAGAATTGGAAGACAAATTAAACAAATCACAAAATCTATTTGAAGCAAATCAGTCTCATATGAATCAACTACAGGTAATCCTTTGAAATGTTATATATTTATAAATTGTAGTATTATGAACACACATATCTCTAAAAAAGCATAATCCTGAATTGACAGCAATAAATTAAACTTAATTTAAATTTTGTTTTCAGGTTTTGGCTAAAGAAAATGAAACGACTATTAATTCCTTGACAAAAGAAAACCAGCATCTTAAAACAAGTAACAAATGTGACAAAAATGTGGAAACTCTTCAAAAAGCTAATGAAGACTACCTCAAAGATATTTGTATACTAAGAGATATAATATGTGGTAAAAGTATGTTTCTTAATTAATATTTATACTTATAATAAGAATAAGAAAAAGTTTATTGACCACAAACATACAGAAATAAAAATAAAAAAAAAATGTAAAACACATTTTGGTTCATGATTTTTGTGCTCAACTAGGTCCCAGCCTCAGCAAAAGCCTAAACGAAGAAGAGTCGCTAGGGTGCTGGTAATAATACCTACATGTAGGATGGAAACATGTACGGAAAATATATTGATATTCATTAAGTTATTGTACATAATTACAAAGAAAGAAGGACACAAATTGGATAAAAATGGACAAAATAGAATAATTTGAATTCATAGATTTTACAGATTAGTCACAGTGCCTTATGTGAGTGACATTCACAGAGGGCTAGTTATTCTAAATTGAATATAACTTATACATATTAACATTTTTTTGTACTCATTTGGAGACAAGTTTACAGTTGACATTTTTTTTTTAATAATAATAAATAAAAAGTGGTCCTGCAAAGTGGTCTGATTTCCATTAATATTGACCTGCAAGACTGAATTGTAGCGCACATCATAATCTTAAATATTACATTGTATAAATTGATCTTTAAAGCCACTAATTACATACACCTTACGATAAATTAATACTGTTATCTTTTCAGAGAAGCTCAATAAGCGCAATAAGTTGATTCTGAAAAAATATGAAAAACATGTTGCAAGTGATGATGATGGTGCTTTTGATACGGAGGATGACAGCGATACAGAAATTGAAACCCATTGTGTTTTATTGCCAACAAAGGTATGTTACTTGTTTTTCATGTTTACATAATAATATCATTTGTATCACACTAGCAACTCACTCAGACTGCTCACTAGTAAAACGCTAATAACATTACAGATAATATAGTAGACACAGTGATGTATCCTAATTGTTATTTCTACCTAACCTAACTGCTAATATTGATATTTTCTTCTCTTTTAGATCGAGAACCTGGAAATTGAGAGTGCTATTAAGACTGTCAGCAAAAGTAAGTTACTAGAATTTAAGGATGATGTAAACTGATATCATTATTGTGTTATTATTTACAAATTTCATGCACTTAAGATTTTAAATACATTCTTATAACGATTTATTATTCCGAGGACTTTTGAGTTGTTAATGCTTGTCTACTATCTACAGGTCATGACAATGAACAGGACTCCGATTGCAGTAATGAATTAGCCAGTCGAGATACAGGCCGAGGATCATCCCTTGCTTTTTCAGACAAGTGTTTCAACAGCCCTGATTATTTCCTAAATCATAGTCCAATTAATACACAAAATGAGAAAGACAAAAGAAGTTATGTTGATACTGCTACCAGCCCAATTCCATTTGATGAGGCAAATGACAAACTTAGAGGTGCAAGTCCTGTGACTCATATTGAAACCATTGAGCTTGTGTTGAGTCCAATCAACACAGAAGAAGTTGTAGAAATACCCATTGAATCACAACATAACGGAAGTAGAGCTGATAATGAACCTGCGCCTGTAATAACTCAATTATTTACTGATAAAGAACCGGACCATATACAACATGTCAATTTCTCACCTGTGGTCACAATAATAGAATCTAATATTAACACAAAATCTACTGCCTCACAAATTATAGGACATGCAAGATCACACAGTATATTTGATATTAGTGATTCGCCTAAAAAATCAAATCATGATTCACCATTGCATAGCCCTGTGAGTTTTGATCATGTCGAAGAATATTCTGCTAATACACAAGATAAAGATTTACCACAAAATTCTGTTATTAATTTGGATAAGACTTCACCACAAAAATCTGCTATTACATTAGATAAAAAATCACCACAAAAGTTTGCTATTACAGCAGATAAAAAATCACCACAAAAGTCTGCTATTATATTAAATGAAAATTCACAACAAAAGTCTGCTACTACATCAAAAGAAAGATCACCACAAAATACTGCTTTTACATCAGACAAAAGAACACCACAAAAGTCTGCTATTATATCCGATAATAAATCACCACAAAGGTCTGCTATTATATTAGATGATATAATACCACAAATTTCTGCTATTACGTCAGATCGAAATTCACTACAAAAGTCTGCTATTACATCAGATAAAAATTCACCACAAAAGTCAGCTGATGTAATAACATCAGATGATTCACCACGAAAGTCAGCTATTACATCAGATATAAATTTACCATTGAAAGAAAAAGAATTCCTTGAATTAAATAGTAGAACTCATTTCGATGAAACAAATAAAGGAGATTGTGAAATTGAAATGATATTGAATAAGATGAGATTTAACCGTACATTAATTACCCCTATTCCTGCAACACCGTCAAAATCACGGAAAGCTTCGCGCGATAAGGGATCTAAGTCAAGTCATCGAAGGGAACGAATGTGTAAAGAAGCAGCACAAGTAAGGAAAGAAAACAAAATCCTCTCTGACAAATATGATAAACTTGCACAAGAACTAGTTATCATCAAGAATATGCTCGTGAGTAAATCTCTTGGTGGTATTCAGCTTATTGGTGAACCTAACGTTCCTAAAGACTTTGATAATAGCAATAACACACAGGCTACGGACAATAATATTATTACAAATACCTGTGTGCCTCCCCGACAATCAGAGCTGAATATGCAGAAGACAGACCCACCTCTATCAACAGCAGTATCAAGAGAAGTCGTATCAACAGTTTCAGTGTCCCCAATTTTAAATAATTCACCGCTACGACCCTCGACCCCTCTTCTCAAAGAGAAAGAACCCCAAGAAAATGATTTACTACATATACAACATTGTAAAATAAATGATAAAATCGATCATTCTGAGAATATTGAAAGACATGAAAGTAATACAGTTGATAACCACAGAAGTGATAAAATTATGTCAACCCATGTTCAACACCAGAATAATATAGATGGTATTGAATGGCATAAACCTGATTACCATGAAAAGACAACTGAAGTTGATACTAACTCGCTACAAATTGATAATCTTGAAAACAATAGTATGATTGACGATGTTGTTATATGTGTAACGCCCGAAGAAAGTAACTCCAAGAGAGTAAGAGTGGAGGAGTCTGTTGGTGAAGACAACATTATAAATAAAAGACATGGTAAGCTGTCAAAACTAGAAAAATTAAGGAAAAATTTAGTACCAAAAGGTAAAATAAAAAGTGACACCACTACAACATTTAATAAGAAACGCCTTAAACCGAAACAATTGCCAGTACTGAAAAGCACCGACTCTGAACATCTCAATAATAAAACTGCGTATGAAAAAGCAGTTCAAATTATGTCAGAACTAAAATCTCAACAAAATGTCATTAAACCTAAAGAAGGAAATATTTGTATCAGGAACGAAAGAAATGAAAATAATGAGCAACGCGACACATCTGCAAGTCAACAATGTAAAACCATAACTAATGAGTGTAGTCCTACCAAACGCAAATCAGTAGATTTTATGAATTTTAAAAAGGAACTAGTGGTGGCAGTTGTAAAATGTGATGAAAATCGTAACTGTCCGTTCTCTATGTCTCCTCCTAAGAAACAGATAGCCACACGTAGTCGGAGTAAATCTAACAATGAAACTGACTCACCGGAGCAACAAAATATTCCTATATCTAATAATCAACTTCAGAATGTAACTACTCCAAAAATAAATACGCAAGATGTCACGCCGATTGGTACAAGAAAACGACAAAAAAGTGATTCAACAGATAATCAAGATGTACCATGTAAAAGAATACTGCGAAGTTCGAACTCGAGTCAATCAACTAACGATAAAGAAAAGAAAAATGATTTTACTAATTCCTCTAGTGTTCTAAATCATAAATCAGCAGATAATTCAGTTGCGTCTGTGAATGTGTCTGTTATAGACAAAAGCGTGATAAATTATAATGATTTAGATATTTTTTCTGATACCCACAATATAAGTAAGAACAATTCAAACCTGCAAAATGATTCAAAAATTAGTTGTAATTCAAAAGAAGTCATATTTTGTACAATATTGGACAAGTATGGAAAACAAACAAGGAAAACGCATCCGAAGAAAGTACCAGGTATTTTTTATAATTCTTTTTATATACATTTGTATGTTGTCTTCGTTTTCATAGAATACATGGTAGTACTTGTATATTTGAAGTTTCATGCTTGGTAATGAAAATGTCAATCATGTTATGCCTCTGATGGATGGCTGTTGGCAGCTTATTAAAATTTGTGTGTATATTTATTGTTAATCATCATTGGTCCAAGATCCCAGAGCTGCCAGACGTCACTTATTTTCTAATGGACAAAATATATACGAATGAGTAGTGGTGGGGTGTACTATCATCATATGACTAGTTGCTACCTTGACCAGACGGCCATTTTTCAGGTATCAATTAATCAAGGTACATAGAAACACTGCTCACCTCACTTAAATTCTGATAGCTGATTTTAACATATATTTCACACAATATCGTTAAAAATCAGGATTCATTACTCCGTCTGGGAGCTAACATGCGGTTAGCGGTTTTACCTAACAGACGCTTTAAAGCTATGAAAAAAATTAATTAAGGTCACTTATTTTCTGATGCTTGATTTTTAAATATGTTATTCAAACAACTGAAAAGTGCTCATCTGACCGCAATAATTATAGAATTGTACCTTACAAACTGTTTTATTAAGAAAAACTCAACTAAATTCAATAAAAAAAAAAATTATAAAACAATTGGGTCTGGTGAATGTTTGGCCCCTTGGATCGGTCTGTCTGTTTGCAAAACGTTTTAAAATAGTTGTTTGAATAACATATATAAAAATCAAGCATCAGAAAATAAGTAACCTTCATTAATTTTTTTCATAGCTTTAAAGCGTCTGTAAGGTAAAACCGCCGACCGCATGTGTCTGGGAGTAATGAATCCTGATTTTTAATGATATTGTGTGAAATATATGTTAAAATCAGCCATCAGAATTTCAGTGAGGTGAGCAGTGTTTCTATGTACCTTGATTAATTGATACCTGAAAAATGGCCGTTTGGTCAAGGTAGCAACTAGTCATATCGATACTTTAAATCTCAAATGGCGTAACCACCAAAACACTACTTTTCAGGAGAGCAGAAAAACAAAAAAAAAATGTTTTTTTAATTCATAACTTTATCAATTTTAATACAATGAAAATGTTTTATACATCAAATTTCTTAGAATTTTGAGATAAAGGCTTCAGTAGGAACTCTTTGTACCTAAATCTTATATTTAAGAAACTAGAAGTCGGTTACGACTTGTAAAAATATTACAAAAAGGCGATTACGCCCCATAAAAATCACGATTTTTAAGAGGTGAAGGTCGTATCTCCAATAAAAAAATGTTTTTTGTGCTTTAAGCTCATTTAATAATAAAAGAAAACGTAAAATATACACTCTGTATTACGCTTTTACAAAGTTACGCCGTTTGACACTTTTTCATAGTGACTCAACGCGTAATTTTTAGAATTGGATGAAAAATTTTGTAATATGGGAAACTTCACTAAGATTTTTACGTATCTAAAACGATTAATTTTGTCATTTGAAACCCCCGCTGATGTGTATTCACCATACATTTATCTATGTATTCAGCCATTTGCGTACTTGTGCGCATAGATTACGTTCCTCGGTGTATTTATTGTTTTTTGCGACCGTTACGTTGACTTTGGCGCGTTATTGGTCTTTGATTCTGATTTGTGTTTGGACATTGATTTAAAATGTCGAAACAAGGAAAAGCAACAAATAGCCAATGTCTCCGCAATATTAATCCCCCCGCGCATCAATACTAACAATAATAATGACAATCATGTGTTTAGCGATGTTGGGTGTAAACGCCTATCTTTTGTATTGCAATTTCGAAAAATAGCGTGTCTTACGAGTTACGCCAGAAAATTATGTCACTTACACCCTTTTTTTTTGACATTTTTTTCACGTCACAATAATTTCTAGGGGCGTAAACACCAAGTAAATTAGACTAAGCCTTTTACGACCTGTTTACCCTATGAAAAGTGTTCAAATCTATAAAAAACATTGGGTCGTAATAACCTTTTTTTTGCGAATTTGAGGATTTAAATATACAGATCGATAGAGAAAAAAAAACTGAATAAAACTGCATTAAAAAGTCATTTTGACCAAATTGGCGGTTACGCCATTTGAGATTTAAGGTAGCGATATGATGATAGTACACCCCACCACTACTCAATCGTATATATTTTGTCCATTAGAAAATAAGTGACGTCTGGCAGCTCTGGGATCTTCCTCTAATAGTTTATATGATCATTATGGTATTACAAGATAGCTTCAAAAAATTATAATATTTAAAATTGTTTCAGACTCCATCATCTCTTCAATTAGTAAAACTCTACAAGATGAAATTAATAATATAGAAATGAATTCCAGCAACGCGACAGTTGGTATGAACAAACTGGTCGAATCTATTCAAAGTTGGGACTTTAAGCACTTTATGACAGGGTTAATTTCTTATTTGAAAGATCCACAAAGAAAAGTAGAGTTATTTAATAAAGTCTCTTCTCCTCCCGGTCCATCGATGACCAAATCGGAACAGATTCTTCTGTATGTAGTATCAAAACTGAGAGTTGGCAGCACATCATTCGATGTTCTCAATTGCCTCTTGTGCAATATCGAATATGTGTTGTTCAAACTAAATCGAACACCTGAGTTTGATACTATCGAAAGCATGGCCCACTTCTATGCAGTGCTTTGTCGGTATTTCAAAATGAAGACCCGTCTGAGGCTTTTCATGATTGATGCTATGTACTGTATGCAGTTCAAAGCTGTTCCGCTAATCAGGCAATGCCTAGATGTGTGGACGCATATTTTGCCACTTGCACATATGGGAATTGGTGAGTATAATTGGTTTATGTATATGTGTTCGTCATTCTTTGTTACAAGCATTGTAACTAATAACTTATTTTTATTGTTTGTTTTCAGCTAAAAGTCCACTGGTGACTTGTTTTGTATATTTATTGCATTTCTATAAATGTGAAGATCGATTGAACAGGGTACAAGATATAAGGAACATTTTGAAACAAAAATATTTCTATGAAATTACTGAGTGGAATGAGCCCAAAATTATTGAGATGTTCCGATCAGCAATAAGAGATATTAGAGGTAAAGTTTTTGATGTGATGTGATTTTCTTTTTGTTATATACCAATTGCTCTTAGCAGGCTTTCTCGCTCTGACATTGATATATGCGCGGGAGTTGACATTACTTCAAACCAATTCCCCCTCTTGTATTTCTCAATCAACTGTGTTTTTTTTAAATACAATAATTTGTTATCCTTTTTTTAGCTATACCCATAGAAATGAAACTGTTACGGATGGCTCTCATTTTGATTTCGAAGCGCCATGGGCCCAAATGGTGTCAGAACAATATAATTAAAAAAATATTACTACCAATGCTAGAAAAAGAATCACCCGAGCGAGTGAAGATATTCTGTATTTCGATGCTGGGACCTCTACTAAAACCTTATCCTGTTGATATGAAAGTTCATTGTGAAATCGTTATCAATCTGCTGTCGGATAAATTAAAACAGAATCGTAAGTATTGCTATTTTCTATTTGATAATAGGGTAGTTGCCTAAGTCAAATTTTACATGCGATTTCACAATTAATAGTAGGTAAATTAATAACATTAGTCAAAAATTGAAATTAAATTTTCTGACGAAATAAGACAATAATAGACATTTCAAGTTGGGTGGGCAAGTCCATTATAAAATCTCAAAAATATAGTATAACAACTTTTGCTTTGAGACCATTTCACAAACGCAATATTTAGTTTACTTGCCGAACAAATTTCTGACGCGTTACATTCAAATAACTAGCGGGACGTCACGCTTGAGTTTTGGAGCGTTTTGAGCTTGCCTAAATGATGTGACTAGATATTAACCATGTTGTATTTTTAATATTTTCAGCTTCTCTTCATATGCAAGAAGTTATTATATCAAGCTTGATATACTTGAGTAAACATAACCAAAATCACCTCATACAAACATTGCTGACATGGAAGCCGCAGCGTATCTCGCCCTGGATGGAATCTATGCTTCGTGATGTTGTAAGGGAAAAACCACTGCATATATGGAAAACAGTTTTATCAAAAATACGTTTACCAGCTTAAGTGAATATGATGTAAGCAACAAAAACCTTTTTGTTTTGTGTAAATACAGAGCTGTAATACAGCAGGTACAACCCACCAATTTGCTCTATCTCAAGTTTTAATAAATTTAGTGCTAAATATTTGCGTAGATTGTAAATGTGTACAAATCACTATAGAGTTGCATGATGTAAACTTTTTCTATGTAACTATAAATATTAATTTGAAAATATTATATTTAGTAATCTGCTAAATACCTCAAAACTTCTAAGAAGATTGTAAACCAGGCTTATGATGTTAGAGAGATAGATGAATCAGTATCAGTATTTTGGATACAATCCTTACTAATATTATAAATCCGAAAGTAACTCTGTCTGTCTGTTACGCTTTCACGCATAGAGTACTGGACCGATTTAAATGAAATTTGGTACAGATATAGTCCAGAGCCTAGAAAAGGTTATAGGCTACTTTTTAACCGACTGCGCTATAAGGAAGTAATGTTTTACCCGTTAAACGTCTCTACGCGGACGAAGTCGCGGGCGGAAAGCTAGTTATAAATAAATCTACAAATAACTTGTGTTTGTATGTTTTATGATTAATCCAACATACTGATTACTTTTTACTGGGAATAAGTAAATAATAGTTTTCATATTCCTAGGTATGTGAGGTTTTCTTACGTTAGACGTGATCACTTATCTCATTTGTCAGAACACATTGTGTTATTCCTAATTTGTTTGTAAACAATGTGTTTTGAGCACATTCACTGTCTTAAAGTCTAGTCCCTAAAGCATACTTGAATATAATGTTCTATTATAATTCAGTATTAATTTAAATTGCAGTGAATGTATTTATGTCACATGTTATTGTTAAGTAAAAGACTTCGAGCACTTTAGGAAGCCAGTGATGCAGTTTATAGATTCACTTCAGGCCGTTTGCTATTTACATAGTAACTAGTAGTTCTTAATTTTGTATTAGTTATAATTACTGTAACTCTTCGCCAACACAGCCCAAAGCGCTACATATTTATAAGTGCTTATTACTGTACCCACTTTCGTACACAGTAACATGGTTTGTGGGTAGTCATTGGCCAGTTCATGACAGACAATATGTTGCGCACACGGTACTCCGGTTTCAAAGAGCGATAGAGGAAACCTTAGGACTAACGCTGCATTACGCGTACGCGGGTTAATACATCATTGCCAGTGTTACGGGTCAATTTTGTCTGCAGTAAGCAATGGATACCTATGATTTATTTTCATTTTTACAGTCTTATCGCATTGTTTTCCTGGCAGTAAAGTATTATTTATATTGTAAATAAATAAATATATGTACTATGTAGCTACATTACTAGAAATGTGTTTTAAGGCTAGAACTGCGTTATACGACAACACAGGTTGCGGGCTTATACAAAATAACCTGTCGTGGGGAATATTTTATGATCCCGCGTCCGCGCCGTGCAGTTCTGGCCCTGAGTGGTACATAATGTTATATACTTATATTTTAGGACTAATTTTATAACACGACAACTGTGATTGAATAACATCTGCTTCGTTTTGGAAGTGGAAATAATTTTAAGAAAATTAAAAGTGCTGTAATCATAATATATTTTTTATTTATTATCATCATTAGAATAGACCTTATCTGGCACTTTTTACGGTCCACGGGATGACTTTGAAAAATAACGTAAAAAGAAGACAAGGCAACTAACCTGTAATTGCCTCAGTCTGAATTTTACATGCCATTTCGTAATAAATAGAGCATGTCGCTTCGACTTCGAACACTTCACCGCGATTACGTGATGTTTTCTCGTTTTATCCGTTTAGGGTAAGGAAATGTGTTCATGGAGCTGTCGCAAATAATAGATGATACATCACCACCATGGGCGTGCCCTGGTTCTAGGCCGGGGCCAAATCGGATTTATTGCTATATGACTTGATCCTATGTCGTTTAAAAGCTTCTACATATGAATGGTAAACTAAAAAATATATAATAATGAAAAAATATATCTACATATGGCACTTTTATAAAACATTTATTGGGTAGGCAAGTAAATTTCTTAATGGTCCAAGATCCCAGAGCTGCCAGACATCACTTATTTTCTAATGGACAAAATATATACGATTGAGTAGTGTTGGGGTATACTATCATCATATGACTAGTTGCTACCTTGACCAGACGGCCATTTTTCAGATATCAACCAATCAAGGTACATAGAAACACTGCTCACCTCACTTAAATTCTGATGGCTGATTTTAACATACATTTCACACAATATCATTAAAAATCAGGATTCATTACTCCCAGACACATGCGGTCGGCGGTTTTACCTTACAGACGCTTTAAAGGTATGAAAAAAAATTTACTTTTACTTAATTTTACTTATTTTCTGATGCTTGATTTTTATATATGTTATTCAAACAACTAAAAAGTGCTCATCTGACCGCAATAATTATAGAATTGTACCTTACAAACTATTTTATTAGAAAAACTTAACTAAATTCAATTTAAAAAAAAAAAATCTAAAACAGTTGGGTCTGGTGTATGTTTGGTCCCTTGGATCGATCTGTCCGTTTGCAAAACGTTTTAAAATAGTTGTTTGAATAACATATATAAAAATCAGGCATCAGAAAATAAGTAAAAGTAAAATTTTTTTCATAGCTTTAAAGCGTCTGTAAGGTAAAACCGCCGACCGCATGTGTCTGGGAGTAATGAAACCTGATTTTTAATGATATTGTGTGAAATATATGTTAAAGTCAGCCATCAGAATTTAAGTGAGGTAAGCAGTGTTTCTATGTACCTTGATTGGTTGATATCTGAAAAATGGCCGTCTGGTCAAGGTAGCAACTAGTCATATGATGATAGTACACCCCACCACTACTCAATCGTATATATTTTGTCCATTAGAAAATAAGTGATGTCTGGCGGCTCTGGGATCTTCCTCTATAATTGTGATTTATTTGGTAAGACCAAATGATACCGTGACTATCGATCTAGAGTAGGTACCACCTAAAAAAAGTATTCCCTGAAAGGGTGTTCGCAAGTCCGTCCGTCGATTTTCGATTTAAAGGCTTAGGCGCGTGGGCGTACCTACCTACCATTTGAACTATTTTTCGCAAGCAGCGTGTGTCGCGACAACGGCATTCGAAACTACATATCAGACCCCCTTATGGATCAAAAACATTGATTTTCATCGCACCAGTATTTGTGCAAGTGGGTATCAAACCCACAACCCATTTGCGCAAGAGAGGTTTACTGCTAGATATAAATGTGGTATCTCGATACCGTAATCAGTTTTTTTTTAGTTCTAACAAATAATAGAAAATATTGAATTGCATAACACATTGTTTATTGTTTTCTTATTACAAAGAATCACATAATTTACTAGGAATATGAATTTTAATAATTTGTCTTATATTTTTTAATTTCCACCATAATTACATGAATATTAACCAGCTGCGTTCTAGCATTTGGTGTTAATAATTTTACGAATTTATGATAATATTGAACAAAATTAGTCAAAGCCATTTGTAACAAGCCTGACCCAGTTACTAAGTTCGGGAAGGAAACCAAGACTTCCCTGTGGATTTCTTCCAGGCTCTGTTTCCACCCCGCGCTGAAGGAAGCTACTAATGGCAGAGATTTTCTTTCTAAACTTGACAGTTGCTTGTTTTCACCTTCAAGTAGTTGTTCCCCTTCTTTCACGAACTGCATCATGCCACCAAAATGCGGGCTCAATATCTCCTCAACATATTCCGTGCTTCTTGCTTGTAGCTGTTCTCGGAAGCTCTCTGCTTCTTTCGTGTTATCACGCGTTCTTTCCATTAAAATACTTAAAACCATATCATAGTTATTTATCAAAAATATCAGTTGCTGTATTCTCTGGGCGAATTCTGCAGCCATTTTTAATAGAAAGCAATGAACTTCATCTTGAAGAACCAGAAGAAGATTACTCAGTTCTTCAGATGGAAACTGTTCACTAAGACTTAACATCGCCGCCGAGAATTCGGCGTATCGTCTCGTTATCTGAAACATTCATCGAATTGTAGTAAACATGTGAAGTATTACAATTGTAGTTTAAGAATGTATAATTTTAAAACATACATAATGAGGACCCAACTCCTTGTTGGATAACTTTGCTGGATCACACTCTCTGACACTCTGAATATTCAGTTTCAATACAAACTCCAGTCTAGGCCAAAGTGTGCCATATAAAGAATCCCAATAACTGAAAAATATAAAAAGTATAAATTGAAAACACATTATACATAATCAATAGGTATTTATATTTTTTTTATTTATTAGCAAAGGAAGTTTACCTGTCTAAAGCTCCAACAGCTCTTTTGTGGCACATCCATCTGTACCTATTAATGAGTTGAATGCATAAGAAAAGAGCCAGGCAATCAAAACATTCTATTACATAATTTTCAACATTTTTCTGAAAAAGATAGAATAGACATTAATACAATAGATCTATGTAACCAACTTATTTAACATTTAACTTATTATATGTAAAAATGCCAAATCAATACCAAAAACATACCACAAGCAGAGACAAGGTTTTTCCAAGTATTCTATCAAATAGCTCCTGAGCATGGCTTCCTTTTACATGAAAAAATTCTGTTGTGAAAAGGTATTCTCGACAGCCATTATCTACCAATGCATATTGAAGGCTACGAAACAAAGCTTCATAAGAGTACTGAAATAAATTTCAACTGATTAGGCAGGGTTATTAAAAAGACCATAATTATATGTAATAAATAAAATAAGGCGTCCGACCGATTTCAGCCATGGCTTCCGATCGCAATTGAGATCAGTCAAGTGCGCAGGATATTACAGTGCACATGTGTACGCGCAAATACAGGTGCACTCTGTGTTCCCTTACTCTCAATGGTAATCCAACATGACCAATGAGATAGGGCGTAGGACCAAGGGCTTAACGTGCTTTTCGAGGCACGAGCGTTCAACCCGGGCTGTGTAATTTCATTACAGAACAACTCACACAAATTTTGCCCCACCCGGATTCGAACCGGGGACCTCTCAGTCCTAACGCAGCGCTTACTACCAATAGACCAACAAGGCAGTTTATATTATATGTAGCTATAATTTGAATAGTATAATACCTTAGTTTTTTGTTGTACATGAGGAACAATGATTGGTGCTTCCAGTTGCTGAGCTAATACATCCCCCCGATTGCCAATAGTAAAAATAGTACTCTTATTTTTTAAATTCGCCTTTTGGAAAAAGCCCCCTTTAGAACCATCTTCTATTCCCATCAGATCTTCTTTGGTAGGTGCTTCTTCATATTTTAATTTGTCCAATCTAGATGCATAGGACTTGAAATATGAATAGTAGACTTTGCTCAAAGTGTCAATATATTCATTGCATATCTCTTGTGCAACATTTCTTTCATTTGTTAATACAAACTCAAAGAAGAACTTGTACTTGAGCATAGCATTTTGTGGTATCTGATAGTTGGCCATAGGCTTCCGAAATTTGTATATTTGCTCTAAGATGTATGCTCTAATTTTAGAGACTGCTTTTATCTTCAATTTTTCCAAAACATCCTTGACATCATGACAAGCTTTAGTTTCTTTGAAGTCTTGTTCCTTGACAAAGTTCAGTTTCTGGTTTAAAATTGCCAGTTGCACCATGAACTCCTTATCTGTTACTGGTACATTGTTTATCCCACTGCAGAAAGTAGCCATAATTATATTATTTGATGTAAGATTATATTTATGCATAAGAGCATAAGAAATAACTCTATAAATGTTGAGATTCCTTAATTAATGTCACAGCCTTGGCCCTCAGTTCCACAACTGAGGTATATTAGTCATTGCTTTTAAATTAATTGTAACAAAAAATTTTACTACTTTAGGAGGAAATTATATGAAACTTACAATATAAGTGTCTCTGACACAGCCATATCTTCAATGAATGATGAAAGTGGTCCTTTTAAAACCTGTCTGTTAGACAGTTGGACTGACATGCTGACAGAGCGCTTTTGTAGACTTATAATTTCATTGCTGATGCTGCCAAGATCATTCTAGGAAATAAACAAATTTAATCATTATCAAAACACATTGGTTGATAAATATTTGAATTGGAATGAAAACACAGGAATAAAGATTGTTGACATTATTGAACACATGCAAAGAAAATCTAAATATTATAAACTAATTATTTGATTGGCTTAATGGAACAGCGGTTAGTAACCCTGGCTGGCAGTGCCGAGATTTGTGAGTTCAGTTCATACTCGGGAAAAATATTTGTGTGATGAACATTGATGTTTGTTCCATGTTTATTCATATTAATGACATGTGTATCAGTCTCCGCCCATAGTACAAGCTCTGCTTAGTTTGGGGTCAGGTGACCATGTGTGGAGATGTCCCAGATATTTATTACTACTTATATCAAGAATACCAGCAAAGAAATGAAAGTTAAAAATAAAACAGGACAAGCTAAATAAAACCGCTTTAAAAAAATTATTAAATTTTTGTAATTAATTTTAAATCATTAATTATACCTATTTAGACATACCTGAAACACTGTAAGCATACTTTCCATTCGTTCAAGAATGCCATCACACTCTTCGATTTGATTATGGAGTGAAGTGATATTCTGACTTTCTTTTAGATAGTCTGCTATAGAGGCTTTTTCGGCTTCTTTTATACCTTTATCGATTTGTAATGCATATTCTCGTAAGTCTGTACCATTTCGTAGGACTTCTTGTATTTCAATATCTTCTAGGTTTTTGTCAAACCCTTCCTTCGTATCCGTTGAATCTTCCATTGTAAAGACTAAACACGTGAATACATAAGAACTTAGTTATTTCGTGATAACATACTTTTCTTGATAGATTTGTTTCCAAATTAAATAAACACTTGCCAGCTAATCGCTAAATAAATTGATTGATGACAAATGACAAAACAAATTGACTTTTATTTTTTTAAATCAAAGTGTATGTCATTGGCTATTAGTTCATACGGAGACATCTGATTTAATAGTAGTGTAGACTATGTCTGGTTTTATACCAAAGCCGCTCTAAGTTGGCCGATTTGACACTTTTTATTTTATATTTTGCATTTATCCTTGTTAAGAGGAACATATTTAGCGAATCATAAAGAACAACTTTTAAAAATAAGACGTTATTTCAAAATGTCAAATGCACCTAATTATCTAATTATTTGTCTTTTATTACTTAAAATAATTGAATTATAAAACGAAAACGTACAATTTCCACTCTGTATTACGCTTTTACAAGGTTACGCCGTTTGACACGTTTTCATAGTGACGTAATGGGTAATACTCACTAGGTATTTTTTAGAAATAGGATGAAGGATTTAATAATTATTGTTTTTAATAATAATTTTAAATAACAAACTTCAATTCAATCTTCTGGATGTGAATAAATGTTTTTAATAAAAAAAATTTATAATAGGGTATTTGACTATTTTTTTATTTTGATATAGTTGGATGGACCACTCGAACACAAAGACACTGTTGAAAGTATCACTTTGATATCTGGATAACTCAACGAGATATTACAATTTTAATTGCACATTAATTGGTCGAGCTCAAAAATGCTCCATACAAACGTCGACTGGCGTGTGACGTCACACGCTAGTTTGTTGTATGCAGCGCCTAAGAAGTTTGTTCGGTAGGTTCATCAAAAGTTGCGTTTATTGATGTTTTCATAATGAAAGATGTGACTAATTCTGTTATTAATAAGATGAAAATGAAATTTTAAATGATTTTCGCAATTTTGGAATGGACTTGCCTACCCAACTTTAAATTGTTTTTTGTAGTCTCATTTCGCTAAAAATTTAAGTTTCGTTTTCATTAATAATATTGATTTACATAAATCTTACTGATTTTCATAAAAATGGCAAGCATAACAACCACAGTCGAATACCCTATTAGACCTTGCTTGGTTATAAAGTGGAAATAACTGTTACTTATATACTTCGGCAATTTTACCGTCGTCCCTCACTAGTGCAGTCAGTCTGACATGTGTCAAATCGGCCAACTTAGAGCGGCTCTGGTATACATGCCATTTCCTTGTGAGCAGTAGGATTGGGGAAAGATACTTTTTAAGAAACACGACACATATACACACATCCTCTGTGGGGCTACCATGAGTTTAAAACTTACGCGCTCGATATCGACTACGTAAATATGTCTATGAAAAACATGTACAGCGCCGGCTGGTGGTTACGCGAAGAACTACAATCGGCCATATGAAAAAAACAACTCGATAGGTTTTTAACGTAAGTAAGTTTACGATAGCCAACTCATGGTAGGCCCTCTGAGGGACAGATCAATGTTGTGTTCCAAGTTGTTTTCTTGTTTTTTTGTTTTTTGGTCAATAAACACTTTTTATTTATACACTCACTATATGGAATGTTTTTTGATATTTTTGTTTGTTGTTTTTTTTAATGCAATTAAAGCTCAATGTTAATTTAAAATATGAAAACAAAAGAAATCGCTTTCATGACCCCACCTGAACGGGGACTTGAGCCTCTCTTGAGCTTTTCCAAATTATGTTCTGTCAAAACTGTAATATATCGCCTAGTTTTGCTTGGCCAATAGGTTTACGTTTGATATATTAAATATTATTGATTTGAAACGTGTAGTCAGTATTGGTAGGAACCCTTCTTGCGCGAGTCCGACTCGCACTTGACCGGTTTTTATAACAACAACATCTTCTATAGAGTAATATTCATTAGAGCTATTGTTCTTGTCGTTTTATGAACCACTACCTACTACCACCCGTGCGGGAAATCACCCATTTTTACATTTACTACCTACTACCTACTACATAAGTCTTACGGATGATACTCCCTGTATTGATTGGTTTGTCCCTTCAGTAGTGAAAATGTGGTAATTTTTTTTACTAGTAACTATGTACTTAATGGATAGGTATGCAGATTGTATTTCGTGGGTACATCTAGATGCACCTTTACCTATGTTTGACTAGCAATGATTTATTTAAACAGCCTGTTATAAACCTTGTAAAATTAGCTATTCATTAGTGAAAGTCCCGTCAAAATTGGTCCAGCCGTTTCGGAGATTAGTATTTGATAGTGAATAAACAGACATATTTACAGACAAACATTTTTTTTTCGTTATTTCAATCTTACAAGCAGACTCTTAAATTTTATTTAAGTAGTTGTATAGATATAGCTATCTACCCTAGGTTGGTAGGCTTTCATATAAAATTTCAGATGTTGATTTTACAGTTTAGTTCAGTTACATTTGTTTCTCTCCAGTCACTAGATTCGGTATGATAACATTGTTTTAAAAAACTAAGGATTAAGGTAGGTATACAGAGATGTCCGTACAGTCTGAAAATGAAAGAGTATTCCGGGAACACATACTTTCTGAGTAGGTATATTTTCCAGTAGTTTTTTTATATTAAAAATTGATGCTAAATTTATTCCAACTCTTTCTTCAACTGAAACTACTTACCTACTCGTGACTAGGTTTATTAAGGATAAAGGTTAGATATAAACGAAAAGAAAATTCAATTGACGCTTTCGCGCCAGTATATTCTGACGAAATATTTACAAAGAAAAGTTTAACATTATAACAAAAGCATATCAATCTATTCAATAAAAGAAATGCAGTATTAAATAGTCACGGAAGGTACAATTTGTCACTGTGTCTAACATTAGATATAATAATTAGTAGATAGGATCTTAATCACAACAGTAAATGTACGGATTAATACCTATGTATTCCCTTCAAGTTTTTTTGATGATTTGAAATTTTAACAAGTTATTAGTCATAATAGTGCATTTACACGCACTATTATTACGAAAATAAGGTTTCTGTAGGTAAATAGGTAAGTAAAGTCGATATAAAGGATTTATTAACACGAGGACAGATAGGTAGATAAACTTGAAGAGAACAGGTATTCATTGATCTTAATGTATAGGTGCGTTATAAATTTAATTATACAGTATGAGAGATTCCCTATTAGGATTTCGACATAGATCAATTAGTGGATGTTACTTAATTGATAAATGTTTTGTAGTGAGTAGACACAACGAGTATACAGTTAGACAGGTTGTAAATGTAAAGCACAACTAAGAGTCTATAGGTAAGGTAGGTACAAAGGTTGATCTTTCGCCGCTCTAAGGAACGAAGATAATTTCTTGATTACCACTTATAAATCTATAAAATTATCTAACATAAAGGAGTTCTGGCTTTTGAGTAAAAAGTCCAGCATTTAAGAATATTATATCAAAATATCAATTCGTATAAAATTACTTAATTACCAATTTTCACGCGTCTATAATAATATAGATAATCTTTTAACAATTTTACAATCTAGATCTTATCACGTTGCCATGAGAAAAATATTCTGATAGAACATTATTATCATACAAATACCTAGTGATTTCGGTTATTCTTCACTATAACGGTCAGCTTTTTCAAAATAGAAAACCTCTTTTCAAGATGCATTCAATATAAGGATAGTGAAATAAATTTATTTATCTGTGGGTAATATACGATATAATTAAGCTCTGCGTATTTAAAATGAATAAGTCTTACAAATAGATTGCGCAAAGCTGATTCGGTTAAGACTTAAAAGGTTTTGATGAGAGTAGTGGACGGCTTCGACATCAGACAGGTGTATTGATTGCTGATACTCTGTACCTACACACGATTTTCTAGAAATTGTGGCCTGATCTGGTTAAAAATTGGTATTTGGTACCAATTTAAATGATTATATATGGTACAAACATAATTAAGTCGACCAATGCGGCAATAATTTATTACAAATTTTGCACTTTGCCTTTAGGTAGGTACCTACTACTGGGACAGGTTCATCAAAATTTATAAAGGAAACCCGATCAAAGCATGGGGTTTTCCATCTTTATTTTTTGTAGGTATAGAATACTAATTTAACTAATTGGTCTTGTTAAGAATGCATTTTGTCGCTCTCTTTTATTAAGGTACGCTAGGTCTTGGTCCAGCGAGAGGGATTACTCTAGTTCTTTTACAATCATGTCAAATATTCTTAATGATTTTTAATACAAAAAATAGACATTTATTTATAATATAATTTTGCATAATTTGAACAAGTAGGTGATTAAAGCATTCCCATTGTTATGAAGGCTACAGTGGTTAATAAATCTTTCATATTTCGTATTCACATTTTCCGTTCAAAGAGCACCTAGTGGCGACTAGGGATAAAATAGCAAAATTATTAATATAAAAGAAGAGTGATATGTTTTGTTTTAGTGCCCACTCAATACATATATGATATGTATATGAGTGGATAATGATACGTACGCATCTACATTAACTCTATCTAGAAAGGTACTCTTTAAGACACGTTGGATTTAGTAGTCATATTAGTTATGCTGAACTTTTTCTCTGGCCTTATTGTAACAAATTACTTTAACGTCCTAGCGTCTAAAATTATTTATAAAATAATTTAAACCTAAAGGTAACTTCCAACATCATCTGTTTGGACACTTATCGCAAGTACTACGCAGCGGCGGCGGGCGCGCGGCGGCGCCCGCTTGCGACAGGACATCAAATGCCTTCATTCTTGTCTTATATTTAATATAAAAGCTCGGTGTTACGAGCCACTATAACATTTCTAAGTCTTGTGACTAGATTTCCCTTATCTAAATAATACATACACAAGTAAATAACATAGGAATATTTGTACGACAAGATGCCATTGATCACGAGCGGTAACTCAAATGCAGACTAAATACACAACATTATTAGATTAAACGAAATCACACCCAAATTTAAGACAAACACAGACCTACACTTTTAAAATAAATTAAGTTTACTTTAGGACTTACGCTTTACGATTGTCTTCTTTGCTTATCTACTTATTTATTATAATATAAAATCATACTTAACACCGATTCCGTGGGAGATCGTATCCTTTAGAAAGTTCAACTAATCTATAGAAAAATATTGAATATTCTAACACTTAAATTAACGGAGTCGGTTCTAAACATCGAAGGAGAATGCATACGAAGGCGGGAGTGGTCCTCTGGGGTTTGCCTAGAAGGGAAGGCTGGCGCGGAACATGTTTTCGATGAGGGGCGGCGCGGGCACGAGGTCCTCGAGCTTGAGGTAGAAGATGCGCTGGAGGCCCTGCACGGACAGCGAGCGCAGCTCGGGCAGCGCGCCCAGCACGCGGCTGAAGTGCGGCGCGCCGCCCGCGCCGGCGCAGCCGCTCGGCATGTGCGCGCGCAGGCAGCCGATGATCTTCATCTGCAGCTGCTCCACCCGGTGCGGCTCCTTCAGCCCGTGCCGCTCTGTGCCAACAACGGAAGTAATAGATTAGCTTGCGTATTCAAGTCATTGTGTCTATTAATATCACGTAGAGTACGTAGAGCTATATAACGATATTGAGAAAATGTAGAGCGATGTAAATTAAAACTTGTAATAACTGGTGTGATCTAAGAATTAGATAAGTATGTTTTGTCATTTTAAGAAGGTTTTCTATACTTTATAGGAATGTATACCTAATAAAAGGTATTATTCACGCAATATTCACCTGTTATCAAAGTCAGCGCGCAGAGACACGCAAAAGTTGAGATGTCAATGTCCATCGAATGCAATGTGTTGCTGAAGTCCAACACGGCGTGCAGCCAGTCCCCGAAGGAGCGCTGGCACTGCCGCTTGTCCAGCACCAGCCCGTTGCAGAACGTGAGCTTGGTGTCCTCGGGGCGCGTGCGGTACGCCAGCCGCAGCACGAACAGCTCCAGCCGCGCCGACGCGAACAGCTGCTCGCGGTCCTCGGGGCACAGCTCCATGTACCCGGGCACCTTCTCCGCGAACAGCTTGATCATGTCAATGGACGTCGTCAGCAATGAATAAAATTGCTGAATCACCTCCAGGTCAGACATAGGCGGCTCCATCGGATTCGGCTCCCTATACTGAGAGTAATCTAGATTTGCAAAATCTGGCGATGTGTCCACATGCGCCCTGACCAGCGCGGTGATCATCGAAATCGGTGGACTCGGAGGCGATTCTTGGGGACATTTCGGCTTAGACGGTAATCTGCCCCGTCTTCCTTTTAATGAGTCAGTTCTAACCACCTCCTTGACCATGCCGACGGCCAAACATTTCTGGAATCTGCAAAATTGGCATCTGTTTCGTCTTCTCTTGTCGACGGGGCAAGCTTTTTCGGCTAAGCATACATATTTGGAGCCTTTTTGCACTGTTCTTTTGAAGAATCCTTTGCATCCTTCACAGGTTCTCACTCCGTAGTGTTGGCAGGCGGCCGTGTCGCCGCAGACGGCGCAGAGCTGGCTGGGCGAGGCGGGCGCCGCGCGCGGGCCGATGGCCTCGGGGGGCGCGCCGCCGGGGGAGCTCGACGCGGAGCTCGGCGCCGACGCTTGCATACAGTGTATTCGTCCACCATGTAGCTTTGGGCTATCATTGGAACTACTGGATTCGGAGCGCTGCACTGGTAAAGAAGCTCGCCGTTGTCTTGATCCTTGGTCAGTGGATATATGCAAGTCGACGGAACTCGGGAATGGAGGCAGAGAGTACGAATCTTGGTTATGCGTCACTCCTCCGGTATCAAAAGTAGGGCTGCACGGCTGAGCGGGAGCGTAATAAGTTGAGGGAACATACGGAAGTGACGGTTGATGATATGGGTATAAAAGTTGTGTCGATGTATGGCCTTGATGCGAGTACGCACTGACGTTATAGCAGTCTTCGTCCATTTTTATTCCAAACTCGGCCAATTCTTGTTTTGGGTAACGGACTGAGTAAGTCTCTTCAAAACTTGGCAGCGCGGGACCGAGAGTGGGTGATGAGGGGTCGCTGACGGGAGTCGTGCGTTGCGATTTGACTTCAGGCGGAACTGGAGCGTGAAACTCGACGTCCGGGAATGGATCGAGGTTTTCTTCTAAGATTTCTGATGAGTCGTCTTGATATTGCGGCGACAGTAGATCAGTGAAGGACGAACCGTAATTGCTCTGTAACAAAAAAAAAACAATCGATATTGGAGGCGTCGCAAACGGTAGGCGGCGGATTGTAGATAGGGGCGGCCACGCGCACCAATGGCGAGCTTATTTGACTCTACCCACCTAGTTATCGTGCTGTCACGGGGCTCACGGTGTGTCCACTGACAAATAATTTGTTGCAGGTGTTCTAATTATTTTAAACGTCCTGAGTTTGTCTATTAATGAATCCCCCTATCAAATAAGCTGGCATATCAAATGCGACATAACGACAATTATTCACACAATAAAATAAAGCTAAATAATTTGTGAAAACATGTAAACAGACCCACCCTGTTGCAAATCAAAAAGTTATTTTTAATTTACGGTAACTTAGAATGTTGAGTGTAAACTTACGTGTGTCTGCAGCAGTAGCATGCTGGAGGCGTTGGACGAAAAGGCGCTTGGCGAGCGCGGCTCTACGGCGCTCGGCCCTGCAACAAACACAACCTTCCATTATACCAACAATTACTCGAATCCAAAAAATATCACAACACTATTTTAACGTGATTGTAGGAAATCGCTCGATCCAATATTTATAAATTTTGTAAAGTTGAGCAATAGCAAGGGAGGGTGGTTAGTGAATGCGCGCAGAGACGGCTGGACATGGAATTGACGGCACCGTCCTTTGAACTATCACGCTACCCGAGCCATGCATCTTTTATATTTACCCTCGGCGAACATACTTTGATTCTTCCTTCACCGGGTATTCGTAATTGACTGATCGATAATAATCTCGTGGGTTTTTCGAGTAGTCCGTCCCTTCCTGCCCTTCCACCACAAGTGAGGACGATGCAGAAAGGTCTTCTAATTTATACTGCAGTTTTACCAACCGAATATTGGCGTTTTGAATACATCGTGTCACGGTGCTTGATTCGCCACGCCCCGAAAATTGAATCCTATATATACACCTAATTTTTTGGTATCAAACTAACGCAACACTACTCCTCTATCTTCACCCTTACGCCCCCGAGTTGGGGTGCAATTTTGAATACTAATGAAGTATGAAAATTTTTAGGGCGAAAAGGCGATGGATCCCTTGGGAGGTTATGAAATCAGTGGCATTTGCAGTTTCTATTATGTTAAGATCCATTAATTCCAGCCTTATTAAGCTATAAACAAAACAGTAAGCTTTTGTTGCCGAAGTCTGTTTTTGTGACTATAACTAAAAATGTATTTATTCGTCAAGTGTTTTGATTTGACAATCTTTATGATCAGATATTTTAATAGTATTATATTTGTATTTTTACGCGAACACTGTGCATGTCCTTCTTCTTCGTCGTAAAATAATGCAATAAAAGCTAAACGTAAGAAATTATGTATGTACCTAGAGTAGGTACATAGAGTAGGTACATGCGTTTAAGACGTAAAGTTGCAAATATTAACTCATGTGAGTTTATTGTCTTCATTTGCTAGACCTATTTTAAAAAGTCCGTAAGAGAGAGTCGTTAATATTTGAAGATAAGTATAAATTAGAATCTCAGAACGAAATCTATGTACCTACATATTTGTTATGCTATGTTATATATATTTTGTAACTAACATCGATATTTAAATTAAAATGGATTTTGTTTTACAATCATGAATAGTGGTTTCAAATCCTAGGCGAGACAATTTTGCGATGAGTATTTAAATCAATAATTACTATGCGAATTTATTAGACTTGTGCTATTAATTACATTCCACTTTCTGAGAGTACATATGTGTACATATTATGTGTTGTCGTGACGACCTATAATCTTATTTGATATTGACTCTAACAAACGCTTTATTTTGCTTATTCTGCATTCAGCTTGCTTAGATCATTATGTACTTCCGACTGTACTCACGTTTGTTCTTCATGTTATGTAAAGATGCGACTATTTTAGGCTTCGCGCCTACATGTTAACAACCTTATGAATCTCACTTTTTAAATATTTCTAAGTCCATTCCTGTGTGTTTACAGTTCGCACTATGTAGTCCTCTGATAAAAACGACAGATTGAAGTCGGTATGAAAAAAGTTCCTACTCAGAGATAATTTAAAATGTCAAACACGATAATTACTCTTGAACGATTTTTAATTTTTGTGATATTTATTGACCTTGACCTTGAAAAACAAGACGGTAGGTAATTTTTTTTATCAAGTTTCGTAAGTTCAATTTAAGAATAAAATGAGAATTAAGTACAGACCTATGTACGGGTCAAGTAAACACAAGTTGTATCATTATTACTTACTTGTATCACAGAACCTTTAATTTGGTTGGTTGGCTGGTTGGTATTGAATTTTGCTTAAAGTTTGTTTATTACACCAATAATATTATGTTTACTTTGGTGTCAAACTTATCTGCGTCTATCGTCATCCTACATATATGCATATGTTCATAAATTAATTAACTTTTTATATCTTTCTCGTTTACCCAAGTATATTTGAATAAAAATCCAAAAAACATACAAAACTCTTGTTTAGTACGCGTTTTTGTACATTTTGCACGGCTCTTGATATTTCATTTCCTTTCTTTCTTTCATTTAATTTTCTTTATACTTATAGACAGGTATATACTAGGTACTAAAGTGCTAAAAGTCAGAGGATACCAGCCACAACTATCTGTCCGGTGGTTGGTGAACGGTATACGGGTAAGCGACCCCAGCTCCTCGAGCTACTATCGACTCAGTCGAAATCATCCGAGGCGATAGTATCCTTCCTCCCCTTTTCCTTCCCCCGTCATATATCCTTGCTACTCGTGTGAAACGCAATGACCTTGTTAAAACAATGCACAAGGCAGAATGGCGGCGACGTGGTTCACAACCCGTCACGTCACGTTTCCCACAGAGGTGAAAAGTGGATCGCTGGAAGTGATCTCTGCCTACCCCTTTGGGAAAAAGGCCTGATTTTATGTATGTATGTACTAAAATGCTTACTTAGGAGTCAAATATTTCGTTTACTAAATTATTTTCTGATAAATATAAAGTTGTACATACATGTTGCGCCCTCCCCACTTAGTGTGGGACAAGGGCAGGAGAATGAAATATAAAGTGAATTATTTTTGTTAGTCTCGTTAAAACTCGAAAACGTCTACTCGGATTTGGCCACTTTTGGTGTTCTTCTTGACATTTTTGTAGAAGTTCAGGAAGGTCACAAAAATAACATTACGCTACTAATCCTTCAACATATTTTTTCTTGTTGTTTTACAAACTTATGCTATGGATCAAGCATAAGTTTGTGTTTCTAAGTAAAGTATATATTATGTATACTAGTGTTATATTTTTTACATGAACAGTTTTATATGGTTAATAATAAAACTACACATGTTTTATATTAGCATGCACATTGTACAGTTCAGAAGTAGTTTTCAATGTTATTACGCGAGGTATACGACATCTGTTGAAAGTTACTAAACTTTCGTAGCACTTTACTACGAGGGGCGTAGACGCTACCGCTGACTGCACCCTCTACGCCTTCTTTGAGTGTCGAGTAAGCTTTGGATCGTACAGCTAGTTGGTGACAGATGGCGCTAGTTTGATTTTATCGAGTATTGATCAGTCTAGAGACTTTGATACTCGTTCATAGATAGGTATGTACTGTATTGCGTTAGAGCTTTCCCAGTTCGTGACGTAGTCGTTTTAATGTGTCTGCGTAAGTGCCGGGCGTAAGTAAACACGATGACGAAGCTCGGTACACGTAGTTACGTGTTCAGTTGAACAAACGGTTTGGTGTTTTCAAACGTAATGGGTGCGTTTTTTATTTTGGGACAAAGATTACAGCGGGAAAACGAATACTTTTATTAAAGGTCCACCTAATGGTACTCCTGTCGTTGGTTGATTGTTAATTTACCCAAATTGTCCGAAAACTCGTTTTTTTAGCTTTTCTGTGTATGAACGTAAGTTTTGAGATAATATTATTTTTTATTGGAAATATTTTACACAAGTACTTACTTACTCACACATGTATGGCACTAATTTGTCAAAATATTTTATAGCAAAACAAAAATGTCAGACTGGCAATAAATTATTAATTATTTAAGATTATATTATTCGATTTATTATGTAACACTTAAAGATAACCGGCTTCAGACCGTTTTTGAATAGTTGGCGATATTGCCATTAGAATATTAATGAACTGTATTTTGTTTGTTACATTTATTTTTGTGTATCGCAAAAATATTGACAAATACGTCACGCATTTCGCCGCCTATGGAGGTGGATTTATCAGCTGGCGCGGGGCGCGGGTGGCGCGTGGGGCGGCGGGCCGCGTGACGGCATCGCCGTTGACGTCACACCACCCCCTAGTCACATATTCGTAGCAGACAAATCTAAATGTTTCCCAAAATAGCACGTAATCGCGGACATAAATACGTACTACACTGGTGTAGGTGAAACTTTTTAGGCTATAGATATGATTGAAGGAGTGGTCGGTAAACGGGGTCTTGTGTCCGATAAATGTGACAGTATTTTGACTTGAATCAACTCTATAGTCTTAGAAATCTCCAAATTATCAATATCATACTTAGGCAGGTATGTAGAAATAAATAATCTATATTGTAGCAGTAGGATTTATCCTTATAGTCGATACAATGTCTAAGAATACATAGAGCTTTCACTTTGTGAGAACCGATTGCCTACCTCAACAATGTTTTCTTTACGTTTTCCCTGCTTTTAGCAGAATGCAGTTATGTGAACAAAAGTTGGTGGTTTTTTTAAGTATGCAGTCTGTAAAATTACAAGAAAATACAGATTTTGTTGTTGTTAATGTTACAGAGTTTGTAATTGGGTCAAATATCTATATTAAATAAGTATTGGAATAGAATTTAATGTTTGTAAATTCTATGTAATGGTAGTTTTTTCTGGCAATTGTATTTATAGCGTTTACTCTACAATTCGCTCAGATTGATACGTGATGTAAATTTGAGTAACTAATTCTGATTCTACAGCAACACCAAAATATATGTTCATTGAGATAACGCTGTACATGTCAATTTTTCGGTTCTTATGTACAGTACCTACCGATTTGCAGTTGTACCTATGTTTTAAGGTTGGTGTGTCATTTAATCATTTTACACAAATAAACCTGAACTGATATTGAGAATAAAAATGTTATTTAATAATTGCCAAGAAAAAATATTGCTAATGACTGTAAGTTGATATCACTGTAATTTTTATTTGATGATTGTTATAATGATGGTTACATCAATCAAAGCAGAGCCTGCGTTTAAACATACTTAATATGTCAACCAAATCTTATTAACCGATTTTATAATAGGTAGAAGAATCGGCGGGTATTATACTTTAAAAATAATACAATTGTGATTAAATTTTATTAGTTAGATTGCTTACCTACTTGAAAAAAATCCGAACTAGTTTTTTGCACTTTTGATAAAGTAAACGTAATTCTTTAAATACCAACTTAAATCACGTATATGCTCAAGTAATATAAACTGCTTTATCGAGTCAATCTAAGGCTAACCACCAACACTGTTCTAATTTTTAAAAATACGTGGCCCACTAAGCCTATTCCGTCGCCGAAGACTGCATGATGCACTATGCACCGTTGCATATTAATGCTCTGAAGTTCCCAGGCGGAGTGGAGTGTTGTATTTACGGCTCGTTACGTACAAAGTGGGCGTAAGTTAAAAGGAAGTTGGTAGCCGGTTGGGCGGCGGCAAGGGCGTCCTTGAAGCGGAGCGCGGTCGATGGGTGACGTCACGGCGGCGTCACGGGCGCCCGGCCGCGCCGCCCGCGCGCCCGGCGCCTCACGCTCGCGGCACCCCCTTACTGCCGCTATGCCGCTAACACCACCCCTCTATTTTTAGACAGACGTGACGTAAACGTGCTTTTATACTGAAAACGATAGGTAGAGAGACCGGCTAAATACACGTGGACTTATAATTCGCTAATGTATTTATTGTTTTAGTAAAAAAATGCAACTCTTCAACTTCATCTTTTTTGATTTGGTCAGAGTACCCAGCTACATTCTTCAAACGTACAATCAGAAGATATTCCCATGTAGGTATCTTTATGATTTAGTTGTTACTAGATCATAAAACTGATCTCTAGATATAAATTCCTACAAGAGTACTCATATAAAGAGTATTGAACACTGTTCAGTATTTTGGTATTTAATGAAAAATCTGAATGATGAACGAAAGAATGGTACAGGTAATGATTTATGTACAAGCATAATATCATGACACACCCTTCTTTTTCTACGGCTATTATAAGTGATGTTTATCACCCTTTTGATCTTAGGAGCGATAAAAATGGCAATATAATTTAAACTGGCTGTCACATCGAGTGAATGCGTTGCTCTATAGAAACAGACGCAGCATAGGATATGCCCTTATTGACGAGAGGATGGTCCCCTCCCTCCCTGGGTGGCGTGACAGCGAGAGTGACGCGCGGGGTCGCGCTCCCGCCGTGACGTCACGCCAGCTGGCTCTACAGCCTTCGTCGTTATCACTTATCTATCAATTATGTATTTTCGTTGATGTACCTATTTGTAATATGACGACAAAAATAACCATTAGACACGACTCGATGTCTCATTCTCCAAATCATACCTGTTCTATGTCTTAAATTCAATAGCAGTTTGCATAAAATTAACATTATTACGAATTTTAAGTTTATTTTAATCTAAAAATGGAGTCGTGTCTCATCTTAATAGGACTACTTTTGTCTTCGATGGACAAACATGTTGATAGTCACAAATTGATAATTCCGAAACAAAAGTGAAAGTAAATAACGTTTAGACATTTTTCGATGACCGATGTTTTCTGTTTGCACTCGCGGGGCCGGTCCCGCCGTGAGATGTACCGGCCTATCGAGATCATGCGTGATGCGATACTATGTTGTAGGTCGGCAATTTACAGAGGCTCGCATCTCGGCAGGTGCAACGTCTGCCGGTTGCGACAACCGATTGGGCAAGTAGCAGGCAGTTCGGGTGAGGCCATCGGCTTCGGAGACCGGAGGCGACATAAATATCCCACATTATGGTCGCGGGCATTACCTAACTCGCCCAGAGTGAAACAAATCCGAAGACGATTTAACTTGTCCGCATAATGGCAATGTTCGTATGTAGAAGGTGCCGCTTTGTACGTACATTATGATGATGAGCTGTTCGGAGCGGCATACACACGGTGTATAATTTATGCTAGTCAGGGCGGTGTCTATCATCTTCGACCGGTCTAGCGGGTGTCGCAATATATTTCACCATGTCTTGTCAGGTTCTAATAGACTTCAATCACTCATCCAATGGATTTAAGAGCTAATTTGTATATTATTTATTGCAGTTAAGGTGTTAAAGAATCTGCGATATGATATTTTAAAAGGTACTGTAGTATACTAATTTAGTAGTAGAAGGAGCTTCTATATCATTTAATATCCATCGATAATGCTTTTAAAGTATTTTAAGTGTTATATTGGGATTTTTAATTTTATTTAATTTTTATTTTCCACACTATTAATTTTAATTATTTATTAAACAGTTTTCCTACTTACGTAGGACTTTGTAAAACAGGCTTATATTTTGTGTTCGGGAATACACTTATGTGTATAATGAGTATTTGACTACGGAGCTTTAAGAAGAAAGCTCCGCTCCGTGCAGTTACTTTAAGAATGAATATTTTAAAAGACACAATAAAATAACTTATCGGAATTCATGAATCGATTTAAACGCAATATGTTTTCAAAAAACAATTCTTAAAAAAGTAAGTGAAAACTCTGATTAATTGATGCTGATAAAAGCCGATAAACTTTGAACAAATTAAGCTCCGATGAGTTAATATTTAAGCACATTTTTTATCAATTGAAATTTAACGTATTGTTAATATAAATTAAATGGAATACGGTAAAACTAATTACAAATAATAAAAATACTTTTGTCATATTTAAGATTCTGAGTGGAGATCTTAATTGATGCGAAAATATCATCTTATAGTAGATATTTTACGATAGACAGATCGTAATGTATTGATCGCGAATTTTATCAACAAATTATTGAAATCTCGAGGCAAACCGCAATGTGTACCAGGAAGCCGGCTAAGATTTGCAAATACCTAATACGTAATTAAGAGCGCGCATATTGTTTGAACGTATTCTGGCCACTTATGCTTTTGTTTGACGAGCTCGTGTACATACCTGTACCCGTGCAAAATACTAAGTTGTTGAATTTTTTTTGTACAATATTTATCACCACTTTGAGCTTTTCACGAAAGCTTCATTCGTTTATGTCAATCTTAATTTCTTTACTCGTACACATTTTAAATGATCACAATCACTTTAATTTATCGCAGTGAAGTAGTATTTTGAAAAGTATAATAATTTTTACTAAAGTTTGTCCTAATAACTCAACTTCGCAGGAGATAGGCATCAGGAAAATAAATAACTTAGTAATTTATTAAATGATAAGCAAGGGTTAAGTATAATAAATTAAATCTTAAAAGTACTGGGTTAACTTAAAAAAATAAAAAGAAACAAAAAGGGGGTACGTACGTGTGTTTTGGAATTGTCTAAGGCCGCAGTGTTGGCTTGAGGGCGTCAGCAACGCACCTCGCATTCTAGCCGATGGCCATCGTCACGACAGTTCCACACAGAGTCTACAACACCCAGAGGTTCTACACAACGAAAGCGAAAATAAACACAGAAGTAGCGGAGCGCGTATCGTCGTGCGGGCGCTGACCTGGCGCAGGCTTGTCGGGGTCCAGCGAGGAGGCGCGCGGCTCCAGGGTCAGGCCGAGGCACGCGCCGGACAGTCCCAGCTCGCTCAGCAGGATCCTCATGCGGCCGAGCACATTCCACTCACTGCACGCGCACTCACTCACTCAGTCAGTCGTAGCTTGATGCGGTCGCGAGAAGGTGCGCGGAGGTACACACTTGCGAACGGGCGGTGCGTTACTGAGGCCGCCGCCGCCGAGGCTGGTGGCTATATCGCGGCGTATGACGTCACGGGCGCTACGTCACGACGGCGACGTCATTAACGGTACCTCCCACGGCCCGCCCGCGGCCGCCTCGCCCGCCCGCCCGAGCCTGCGCTAACGGCATCGCTAGTACGCCAGAGCTTTCATACACCCGCGCCGCCCGCCGGCCGCTGCTCCGCACGCTTCCATCAACCATGACCATTGCCGATTTACACTTAAATTCATTTCACACTTTTGAATAACCCTTAAATATAAAGCTTAAAGTGAATTTTGTATATAAAACTTTTATAATTCTAGGCCGTTATAAGGTAAAGTTTTTATAAATGTGAATATTGGTTACGTTGTTCTAATTTTAACGATTACTGGAGCTTTTTTCTAAATCTATAAGATTCGAAAACGGACAACACTTAACACATATTTAAAGTGAACTTGTACCTATGTACAGAGCTTTTATGTTTAAGTCCGTTATTATGTAAAGCTTTTTAAAATATTATTATTAGATATTTTATTCTAATTTTTCGTATTAAGAAAGCTTTTTTAATCTGAAAACATTAGGTAAAAAGTTAGGAATTGTGCCTGAAACACATTGTGAAAAAGTGTCCTTACGCTCTCAAAGCTTTCAAGAAGCAATAACGACTATTTTTTTTGTACCAGTTAGGCACCATTAAGTGGTTACAATTAAATAATTATCAGATATTCAGATAATAATATTGCATATCACGAGTTTTATCGGTTCCTTACGGTCATATATTTACATTTATTTTTTACAAGCTTTTTTCTCATTCATTTCTTTAAGTTATGCCAAAGCTTGAAATTTATCAATTAAAAATTTAAAACCGTTTAGTAAAATAGTGAATACTAATTCTAAGCAAGCATTTTTTATTTCTATTATAATAGTTAATAAGCTATTCTTTTATGAATGCCACTATGAAGCGGCACAAATTACTTACATGTATGTATATAATCTAGGTATTGTAAACGTGAAATACCTAGGACAGATAATGAAGATAAGATTGACAGGTAATTATAATACAGAATCGAATCGAACCTAACAATAAGGATTATAGTGCATGCACTCTTTGAGTTCTTAAATAAATAACCTCGTAGACATTTTATTTTAAAATACAGGGTTCTAATTATCATATTGGACAATCATAGATATATTTAACTAAAATTATGAAACCTGAGCATTATTTCTTTACGTCATGTCTGTTTATGTTGTATCTATACGTATGTAATAAAATACATAGAAACCATATGAGCTTTCAAATCTTTTCAATGTTTGTAGCACACACATAGTATCACGTCTGAAAATGGGATAGATATGTAGAGTCCATTGGGCAATAAACGAATTAAATACATTTCGGCGAAACAATATTGGATAAAGATATACGTTTAGTTTTTTCAAATGGACAATCACCATGCATTTATATTTTTACAGCCGTGGTTGTTAAGTTATATCCATACCTACCATACTCTTACGTATCAAAATGGATAAACTAGAGTTAGATAAAGTAGTTCAGACATAAAGCTCTATGATCCTCCAAATGGGATATCTCAGTAGTAATTATTATTAAATGCAGGTGTACACAGAAATAGCGAGATGTTTTATAAAGCGTAGTGCAGACGAATGCAGCGGTGACGCGAGTCGTCCGGCGCGACGCATCGTGCCCCCGTTCGGGGCAGACCGCTTCCGCATTGATTGAAGCCATCGTCACCCAAACACTTATATAGGGCGGATAAAACGATATTTCTAATAGATTTTCTATTCGTTATTGATTTCAGAGATGCAGAGGCTTACAAATCTAGATATTTTTTTGGTACAATCAGCATATTAACAACAACAGCACTTATCTGCTACTTAAAAAGCAGAGGAAAATTTCAAGGCTTTTATCTGCTTGACTTTTAACGAATGTTTGAATCTATTATGAATACAAATTATTATTGTGATTTGTGAAATAAAAATCAGTGCATAATGCAATCATTGTAAAATTTGCAATAGTTTGTACAAAGCTTAAATAACGTGTGAGTACTGAATACGCACTTAAATGATAACTATGGTTCTGGGGTGCATGTATGCGTCATATTAGGTTCCGAATTCGATATAATTTTACTAAGAATATTGTTTTTATGTAAATTATAAACCTTGGTTTATCAAAACCTGAGTTTTCATTTAGACTAAGGTAATAGAAAGTAGAGAAAAATAGTCAATATTCATTGTTTCTAAAAACGGTTCAGGTGCAAATATTTAACGTCATTGTCTGAAATAGTAAACAAACAAAAAAATGTTTCCCAATCTCATGCACAGTAAAAATAAGTGTGTTTGCGGGCGTTCGTACGTAATGACGTGCCACGTGGAGTGGTCAGGGAAAAATATTATTCATTTGGTGCCCGCAGGAGCGCGTGGACGATTGTGAAACCCAATTACATAAGAGAATGCAAGTTGTATCAGTGGGGGTTGTGGTGTTCAGTGGAGTATCCGCATTGAGTGCGATGCATGTATTTGCGGCTGTTACGATTGGTCGCATGCCCCAGTACTATTTGCTGCTCGCCGCGCGGGCAACCGTCCAGTTATTCTAATTTTACATATAATCGATGCCGTCGCATCGTGCCTCGCCGACAAAAGACTTGTCCATCCGTCAAAGGTGAAAACTGACACGAAGTGGTTAATACACTTTATTGTGAGTAGTTGCATTGTGCTTGATGTTAGGATGGTTAACGTTATAGGCATTACTTACACTCTTAAATTGGAAAGCCATTTGGCAGAATAATCGTCGCTCAAGTCGCGTCACTAGGCGTATTGAACGTCGTAGATGATTTGAAAAAAAAATTATTTCCCATCAATGTTTAGACTAATACGAGCTTTTACACAAAAAACTATTTAAACATCATACCTTGACTACAACACTTCGTAGTAATCAAGTTAACTACACACGCACGCTAACAACTTACACACATGACAACGTTAAAACTTTATAACTAAAAATTACATCCTAAATAGGATGGCAACTAATTATAGAAAATTATAATAACAATATACTGCGTATAAAATTCTCGAAGAGAATTACACGAAGATACCAAGTCAGTGGCAGCAAAAATCTATCATAGCCAAACATAAGGTTTATAAAAACAGTTAAACCATAGCCAATAGCGTAATATGTATGATGTCATAAAAAATGCTTAATAAGTACGGTATATAAATTAATGATAACGCTAAGGAACCACGCATGCATCTGTCACAAAACGAAGAGCACAATATAAAGACCTGCAAAACCTATTTCTTGTAAATTTATCAAAAACTATCAAGAGTTGACTTCCTAATATCAGGTGAAAAGTAATACAAACTAGTAATAGATTTCAATTTTCTACAGGAAAAATGCAGATACATAATCTGTACGGTTATCATTTTATTAGGTACTGTAGATAAATATTACGAGAGAACGATTTATTTTTTATCTTTTTTTTTCTATAACAATATAATTTTTACACTCCTTTATATAATCCTCTTTTTGAATAATAAACTTTAAAACTCTTAACCTTCTACCTGTTTCAACATTATCGTTATGCGACAGGTAATTAAATTTCGGAGTTTGGCTTGCAAATAGGCTTGCTTTGAATCACAATAAGAACGATGTATAAGGTCATCTTAGTAGTGAAAAATGCTGGCCCTTTGGAGCATTCTAAGATTATTTTTAAATAATAAATAGGTATGTGTGTGTCTACTTTTCATTTATTTCAATTTCGTTCACATGGATATACCTACTTTTTTGGCACAAATAAGTAAGTTAAATTATGTCTCGTTCCTTTCTCAGCGCGGTAACTACAACTTTATTCGTCGTAATCGGTTAAGTACTTAGTTCCAAAGATTACTTCCATCCTGTTCTGAGAATTATCCTTGTGGAGTTGATAATGCCATAATGATTCTCAGTACGGTCATTACTATGGACTTCATTCTATGATAGCTAGTATCAAACTAACATGTTCGATATTTTGGTTTGCAAATGAAATAAGTATGTACTTGTAGAATGTTTGTTACGAGCTATAATAATTTTGCAACGAGTAATTATTACATCTATGGGGATGACGGGTTATAGGCCGCGTATCAGTAGCCAGCATAGTCGCACCAACGATGATACGAGTCATCTTGATTTGACGTGTGGCGTATGTGTGCGCGTGCGCGCCGGCTGCGTGTGTGCGCGCGCCGTCATATCTGTGCGCGAGCGCAGCGCCCCGCGGCGCGAGAGAGAATTCCATACCGTGAACGCGGCCCGCTTGTTTCGACTCGATGCCGTCAGCTCGCTGTTAGAACACTGTGTGTGATTGTAAATTGTACTAATTGGGCACGGCGGTCTCCGCTTACAAAACAGTAGCTTCATCAATTTCTATAGAAGAACCTTTAACGTAGGGACAACATTAACGGACGATAAGCCGACTACTAGTGCCACAAACAGCGCGGGCGACACACTCATCTATTACTACAAGGTGCATTATGCACATTGAACGTGTGTGTGTGAAGTGTTCACAAATAGTCAGTGCTAAAGGGGATCGACGCAATGATCTGTGTTGTGAGTATATTTGTTTATATAATTCTTATCTTGATGAGAAGTCAGTTTTAAAGATTTTGAGGTTATGTTTGAAATTGCCAAGACAAAAATACAAACCGAGGCCCAGCATTCGTGCATTCTTGACCTAATTATATTAATTGATTACAAATCCCTTATTGTTAACCTTGATGTTCATGGGATTTCTTGGCGAATTATCAAAATGATCAACAGTGAATAATAAAATCGATGAATCGATACCTTTATTGAATATATTTACTGCAATATTCTTGTAATTGCAGTTGGTAGGTATCTATTTACTTGCATGTTTGTAAACTGAATGTAAATGAACTGTGGGTTAATATGTATCTATTAACCTACGGTTGGTTTAGGTCTTCGGATGATAAGCATTATAATCAAAATAACATTATATAATTTAAATAAGCAGGCAGATAGATTAATATCTATTGCCAATAAATATAACACTATTTAATTATTATTAAAACTTAATGCGTTATGGCTCGTGCGTTACATTAACAATCTATTGTTATTGTAACAAAAGTACCTACATATGATACCTAAATATCATCGAAGTGTTTTAAGGATTTAAAAACTACAAAATGTACCTTATATATAAATACATCTCATTTTACAATACCTATGCAAATATGGCTCTATTTAATTTCTATATCATTTATCCTAAAGCTGATGATATCGTCTTGGGCAATTGTCCAACATCTGTTCTCTGATTTACCAACGTACCTTCCTACTTATCTTTCCACAGAGAAGTGTGGAATTCTGCTAATAGTACTAGTCACGCTTTGGAAAATAACTGACGCCGAAGTGTTGTCAAATTACAACGATCAGTACGTTTTAATAATTTCGAATCACCGATAAGTTTTATTTATCAGCCACACAAACAGATACAGATACCATCATGGAAATATTTTAATTTGAACCTTAATATGAATACCGACGTAGTCATGTACTTGCTAATTAGTTAGACAGAGCATATGTACGAAGTTTATTTAACGGTGCTATAAAACAAAAAATGATTTACAAGGCTCATGAATACATAAAAAACCTGTACAAAAATACTCCACTAAGTAAATAAATGGACTGGAAAAATGGAATGGAATGATTGTAAAATAATAATAAAACATGTTAATAACAATGTAGAAAGAGTACCTAAACAACCCTGATTAATCACAAACTTCTGCTGTTCTAGTGCAGCAACATAATGTAACATCGATTTGCGCTTATAACCAACTAGTCAAATGGTTCTGAATCAGTGCCTATTCTATCACGGGACTGATAAAGATGCCAGACGGATCAGTTATAATGTCGTGTTACTGAAACGAATATTGCTTCATGAATATGTGGATTTTCCTATTTCATCATAACACATGGTCTTATTTAAATCAATTTCAATTTATCTTTGGTTTTTACTGCGGTGCGGCTCATCTAGCGCCACGAATAAGTAGCTACTTATATCAAATCGATTAGTCCTCTTACATTTAAGTACATATACGTGCTATCATGATACGATTGGATTAGGCGAGGTTCGAGTATGCCGATTTTGTAATATCTAAACAGTCCTCGAAAGTTCTTATCTTAATCTTCTGCTGGAGTGCTTACATTAACAGTTACACAACGACCCTTAAACATGGGTAATATTATCAACCAGATTCAGGTTTAGTTCATATTAAAGGAGGTAGTATTTTCCAATATAAACTTTAATTGATAGCTACATACATACTCGTAACTGGTTATGCCCATAATTTGCTTAAAAAGTTTAATGTACTACAACTACTTTACCTTCTTTTGCTGCTGTAATAATTTATCGTCTCAATCGACCCTAATTATATCATTGGTTTGCATGGTACCTGTATTAAAAAAAAATTCGAAGAGTATTCTTAATGATAAATATTTTATATCAAAATCCATGCCATACCATATTTTATGATAATCTTTATATATTAAGAAGTTCGAAAATAAATATTATATGATGATCATATGAAATGTTCTATAACGTAGTGAAACTCTACGTATGTACTCAATACTCAAAGTAGTAGTCGTCCCCATGAGCCTATGAGTCCATGATAAGGAACGTGGAACGTTTGACTAATTTGCATTGAATGATTGGCTGAATAATATCATATGAATATTAAATGCAATATTAGGCTTGAAATTGTAATGCTTAAAGGTGTCAGTTGATGTAAGCTTCAGGGTTGCTTTCGTCATAATTGATAATAAGAGAGACTATACAATATGGCATGTGAGTGCTGTTATTAACACTTCCTGTGTAATGATATGAGCACTACATACGTACGTGTATATGATATCCCTAACTAGGGAGAAATATCTGTACATACACATATGACATGTATGTACCAGTGAATGCTAAGTATAAGAGATTAGATGATACTGATAACGCCGCGACTCATGTTTGCATTCATTGTGATTTAAAGCAAAATGACGTAAATGTGATATCACCGCTTCCAGGCCACCTAGATAATAAAATGTAATGAAATTGTTAGTAAACCAAGTGGGCTTATTTTAAATCACATAAACTTAAAGGCTCGCTTATCTGATAGTCGTTAAAGATTAATTACTTGTTTATCACTAGGACTTTGACGCAAAAATGGAATTACGTATTTTCCTTTTTCATTCATAATGTCCAATATTCTCAAAGGAAAATATACCGACTTTTAGACGAACGAATACGCATTTTTCTGTAGGTACGTCTACGTGAATAGAAAAGTACGTTGGATTGGAATCATACTGTTTTATAGTATGAAGAAGTAGGTAGTATCAAGGTAACTAGTAGTAAGAATCTTTAATTAGTTACTAATATTGCATGTGGATTAGGTGAGTATTTTTGATATGATCATGTAATTTGATAGGTAAAAAATGGTTGGATTGTTATTTTATGGATAGGTAGAT
Source organism: Maruca vitrata (assembly GCA_039566165.1). Taxonomy (NCBI): domain Eukaryota; kingdom Metazoa; phylum Arthropoda; class Insecta; order Lepidoptera; family Crambidae; genus Maruca; species Maruca vitrata. The sequence continues at coordinate 10,967,369 of CM076916.1, read as the reverse complement.
ATGATAATGGTCAGAATAATGTATCTATCTGTAATTCTGTAAAATGGTTTCCAAAGTGCAAGGGTCGGGCCAGGCATCAGTCTAGTGGAACGTCTGAATGTCACGGAGTGACTAGAGGAACTACTGACCCTTGTGCTAAGAGCAACTCGACCGGACACGTGACCTAGCGACCCATGACTTACTGAAAGGCTGTTTCTATTCCCGTTCAACATTTTCGAGCGTCACTGAACTGGAGGCACCTACCTATAATACGTATTACCGGAGGATGGAGTATCGATCCCGCATACCTCGCCCCCCTACGCTACGTCATCGTTTGCCGCGCTCCTCCATTCATAACGTCACGGATTCATGACGTTTCAATACGTCATAGATGCCCACGCATGCGTTGTTATACTCTCTGTTGAGCGGCTAAAATTAGTTTGTCGGTATAAGTTCGTAATTGATATACTGACGTATCTTCGTCATTTCTATGAGTGGAATGGTTTTGTTAATTGATCACACTATTTACAACTACGTTGTAAGTTATGTCAATGAAATGAAAACAAGTCCAGCGACGATTTCCGTTAAAGTCACAAGAATATAAGAATACACGTACCACTCTTATCACAAAAAATATTATAAAGCTATACCTATCTTAAAATTAATTTGTAATAGCAATCAAATAATTACAATATAAATATATACACATACATACATAATATGCTCTAAAATAGAACTACTAGGTACCATAATAGTTATCTAGTTCGTTATACCGTTATGGTGCATACCTACTTATACACCGTGAAATTTGAGTGGTTGTTTTCCCGTGGCAGAACGATTTGCCTTTAGTAATACCAATACTATCGAATCATGCAAATTATTTGGTGAAAAAAACAATTTTTTTTTATAAATTTTCAAATTAATAATTTTACAACTCGAAAACGAGAGAAGCTATCGTTCTTTTATAAGATGTGGCGTAATCAGGTACTGTTTGCCGCATGAAATCGATGTTTAAAGATAAAAAAGCTCTACGCCCTAAGTAATAAAGCGGTTCGAAAGTGCTTTCGAGTTTCGGTTGTACCTTTCGTAAAACCGGCATTTATTGATTTTAATAAAAAAGAACTGCATAAATCTATTGTGCTACTAAGATAGAAACATATTACTGCGGGAAAACAACCACTAAAATTTTACGGCGTATAATGAAATATGTATTTTTAAGTGATACGTAATGTGTAACTTCTGTTCGTTAACAAGGTATTCCGAGGAACTACCTTAACTTTTGGAAACTATACATTAACGTCATTGGTCTTTTTATAATATAACTAGCTGTGCCCGCGACTTCGTTTGCGTGGACTACAGGATTTTACATATAAAAGTTTTTTCCCAATAACTCCAGTTCCTGTGGGAAAAACGCAATATATCGTTGCAAGTAAGCTCTAATTTCATTAGATTACCTGCATTCCAAATTTATCTTACGCGGTTTAGATTTTTCCATTCAAAAGTTTTTTCCCGCTAGCTCCTGTTCCCGTGGGAATTTTTCAATATTCTGTCGCAATTAAGCTTTAAGTTTACTAAGGTGCACCTGCATGCCAAATTTCAAGCGTCTAACCCGAGCGGTTTAGATTTTTTTATACAAACATACCCCCCTCTTAGCCTATACGTTAGCTAGAACTAATAGCTATATAACAAAAAAAGTTTCATCAAAATCCATCTAGTAGTTTTTGCGTAAAAAGCACACAACAAACAGACAGACAAATTTTTTTGGCTTCTAATGGTTGTATGAAAATCCCACATCTTAGTTTTTCTTTAATATACAGGGTGTCCCAAAAAGTAGTGTCAAGCGGAAGTTCTGAGATAGAACACCCTAAGGGTCATCCGAAACACCCCCATGTACGTTCCGCGATTTTTTATAGTTTTTGAGTTATGATTATTTTTCTAAATTTTTAAGAACACCTGACCTAACCGACTAAAAATATTCTGAAGAAAAAAGTATTAGACATTTTTGGGTAATTCTTTTTGCAAATTAATTTTCATAAGTTTTTCTTTAAAATTCAAAATATTTGTCTCCATAACTTATATGGCAGTTTTCAAAATTTTGTTACAAACTGAAAAATTATGTTCTCTAAATAATGTCTTACAACTTCAACGTTAAATTTAAAATATTAGGAGGTAGCTGTATGGCTCCTTAGTAATTTTAAAAACTGCACCAGACTCTCAGCTTTCATAATCATTAATAAAAACTGGTACTTAATGGGCTAGTTTTGCTGAAATCGGACTACAAAGACAGAGAGGTGGAAAAATCATAAAATTAGCCATTTGATTACGAAGTATTATTTGGACATTTTATTATTTCGAAAGTTAGTTAGTTTGTTAACAAACCTAAATTTAATACAGGAGCACTCAGATGCAAACATTTGGATGCTTTTTTTTTGTTTAAAATAGGTGTCATTGCGCTCACACTGTTTTCACATGAAATACGTATTATACCTTGGTCACGATGAACTTGACGAACTTTGCTTTCTTTACGGACTTTAATAAACTTTTACTTATAAACTTTTTATGATAAATAATCAAAAACAATTACTTTTTTTTTCAATAAAGTTCATATTTTTAAAACTTAATTTATTTTTTAAGTATCACAAATTATTCTTTTTTAAAGTGGTTATTTTTTAGCATTTCTGGTATAATTTCGATTGTTAACAATCTTCTTAACTTTAGAAATAATAAAATGTCCAAATAATACTTCGTAATCAAATGGCTAATTTTATGATTTTTCCACCTCTCTGTCTTTGTAGTCCGATTTCAGCAAAACTAGCCCATTAAGTACCAGTTTTTATTAATGATTATGAAAGCTGAGAGTCTGGTGCAGTTTTTAAAGTTACTAAGGAGCCATACAGCTACCTCCTAATATTTTAAATTTAACGTTGAAGTTGTAAGACTTTATTTAGAGAACATAATTTTTCAGTTTGTACCATAATTTTGAAAACTTCCATATAAGTGATGGAAACAAATATTTTAGGCATTAAAGAAAAACTCATGAAAATTGATTTGCAAAAAGAATTACTCAAAAAAGTCAAATACTTTTTTCTTCAGAATATTTTTAGTCGGTCAGGTCAGTTGTTCTCAAAAATTTAGAAAAATAATCATAACTCGAAAACTATAAATAATCGCGGAACATACATGGGGGTGTTTTGGATATCCCACGGGGTGTTCTATCTCAGGACTTCCGCTTGACACTACCTTTTGGGACACCCTGTATATAATGTACAGACTTGAGGTTGTAAAAATTTTATTAGGTATATGTAAAGATTATATAAAATTATTTTTATAATATCATTGGGCACGTAAAAACTTTTAATTTAAACCAAATAAATATTTATTTGTATAGGCACCGGTGCCTAAATTAAGCCCTTATTCCTTAGATTCTACTCGTACATCTACAGGATTAGTCGTGACATCTGACGATAGCGTTGTCAACGTGACGCTAAGCGTAAAATCTGGTTAACCGGAGTTTGGGGCTTTGCGTATTCGGGTAGCTCGCCTCGCGCCCTCCGACGCGCTACCCTCGCGCGGCGGCAGATGTCGCCCGCCGCACCCCGCGCCGGCTGACAGCCAACATGGCGGTGCCCGTAGTACTCGCGATTACTTCGCAAATCAACCAAAAACCGTGAACACTTCCATACATTTGACAATCTAGTCATAACAAGGCCTACAGTACTGTGCGTTAATCAGCCATAATGTATACCTCGCCAGACACAGGTACGTTGAAACACTTACGATAAACTATTTACTTGACACTTCCGAATACCCTTTTACTAAAGTATTGATTAAAGAAACGGTGTCAAATGAGTACTTTACTTGACCGTACTGATCGTATGTTATGTTTATATTAGATTTCGACTTGCATTATTCGTAGATACTACGTATAAACCGTATTAAGAGTAATAGATAAAAAACTTCTCAAGTTTTTGTGGTCGATTATTATTATGCAATAGGCAACTGGTGCATCGTTTGGTGCATTGCGTTACCTAGCAACGCCAAACAGGGTTATTATACGTAATGTTGTAATTTCATCCAAAATAGGTCCTAACCTCTTTTAATAATTATTAAAATGGCTAATTATCTTAAGAATAGATAGAGTAATGATGTTCTGGAGAAATATTGGCAAATTAAATTATTATTTTATTTTAGTATCCACTTGATTAAAGACTTATATATATCTTACAGAATATTATATTATGATAACGTAACGTAGGAACGTAAGGTTTATTGATAAAGAAAAAATAATAATAATACTTCCGTAGTCAATAATTTTACTAGCTTGCTACAAGAACGAATCCATCCAGCTAGGGGTTGAGGTAAATGTAAATAAACATTTGTAATAAAATTTAAAATATTTACTTCGCTGACTCAGCATCCGAAGTGAAATACGTAAAAATAAATAAGTTTATATAATATAAGAAATAACTGGCCAAGCACGAGTTTGTTTTGCGTATTTAGGGGTTCCAAACCAATATTGAATTTTTTTTAATGGTAGTAGCCCCCAAAATATTATTATGTGCACATAAGTGCACATAAGTAATAGAATTACTTTCGTATTTATTATACTTATTTATGCAATCCAACTTTTGTATTTCTGTCGCTAATAAAGAAGGCCAGAAAGGGCTTTAGAGTATGTATACTAAATACTTATGCATGTTCCCATATTAATTAACATAAAAACAATGAATAAGGTATTCTACCTACTTAATATGTCATATTTGGATACTGAAAATCTCCTTAAGTAAAATATAAATACACACCCACCCACACACACACAACCACACCCACACCCACACACACACACACACCCACACACACACACACACACACACACCCACACACACACACACACACACACACACACACACACACACACACACACACACACACACACAAGTATGAATAAATAATACTGTATACAATACTCTCTCCTGGACTGCATATACAAAATTCACCTCCTTTTTTATCATCATTGTTACTAACTCTCTTTAATACCTAGTTTTGAGAATTGTGCACTTAGATTGTAAGTAGTAGTTTTGAAATTTATAATTTGATTGTTAAATTCTTTCTAAATTGCCTTGTATTATTATTATTTTTAAACTTTGTTCTAATGTACAAATAAGCCGAAGAATCACTGACACTGAAAATACAGTTTTACAACTAGTTTCAATGTCAGGGACTCAACATTCTGTATCAACACTGTTTAATAAATAAAGTTATTATTATTATTATTATCAGTCATTTCCAATACTCGGGACTACAGAGTCCCGGATTTTTGGGAGGCGTGCGTGGGGCCAAAGCCAACACGTAGAGGCCCTTTTATGACTTGTATGCTATATGTAAAGTGGCACCAGCCGACGATTATCCCTGTATACACTATAAAATGCAGCCAAGGACAACCCCCGGTTAGTGCAGGACTATGGAATAGGGTGGAAGAGAAAATAATCAGGGCTATGGGGTTGAGGTGCTAGTGGACTGGGTAACCGGAACTATGGGAAGGACTATGGCACCTGCCCCGATCTATGTTTATAAACACGAATAAAATGGGCAGGTGGTGACTCGCCACTCACTGTCATGGGCCCCCCATTGGTCGCACACACGAGGCACGAGGCCGGAGCGACGGGGGGCAACATTATTGTGAGCGGCTCAGGGTGCCGAAAGGTGTACACCGCTTTATACCCAGTGGCGTAACGCCACTGTGCCAACTCGCGACTTATGCATCTTTCACTTCCACCCTGCGAGCATGTAGCTCTGACGCCCCACTCTGGCCGGCCGGCTAAGGCAAGACAGAGGTGAGAGTCCTGCGGCCCCCGTGGGTTCCACTCCTACCGGCCAACTAAGGCAAGTGGAGAGAGGGGCCTGGTCAACTCTCGGAGGCACGGGTCCCAAGGGATGTCAGTCCCATTCAGCCCGCCACAAGCTGCCCTGGGGAGACTGGTTGCACTGGTAGAGAGTCGCTGCTTTTCTTGGTGCGAAAATTATTATTATTGTCTTAAACGTATTTATTCCATCCAGTACTTCAGTAATTCATTAGCTGTGTGATTACAGAGCAGCTAAAAAATTGTGAAAATAATTTTGAAGTTCAAAATATGATTTAAGATTTTTGCTTTACTATATTATAATATTAAATAACAATATTAGCGAATACTTAGTCTTTGCCCGTCATTTCTACTGGGTTACACCTATCATGGTCCTGTTTTATAGTATTCAATATTTGTTTAATAATGCTTTTGTTTGTCCACAGGTATTGATCCTCACTCCAGATTATGGGCCATAGAAATTCTATAATATATTTATCTACAGTACTCATTTGGATATGGATCCAATATTAGAAAATGAAGCCGCTTCGTCGGATACACCTACGAAGTATGGAAAGAAACACAAACACAAAAAGAAAAAGAATCCGCTTGAGCCGCAAAAAGAAAGTCAAACTGTTATTGGTGAGAAAAAGAAGTTTGTTGTTACAACCCTATCCACACCGGATGAAAAAGAAGTCTCTTCCAGCAATGTAGCTTCAAGCAATATTCACACGGTACATTTTGGAACGCGTGGCGTTGAATCGCAAAGACCGCACGTGAGGTCGATTTTCAAAGACCGTGCTGATACGTCACGTGCTTCTAGTGTTGAGAGAGAATCTGTTGATTCGAAAGAATATGAAACCTTTCATGGTACATCATCTAGTCCACGTAGTTCTATTTTTGATATATTTCGGTTAAGAAGAAAAAGCGATGCTAAGAAACAACAAATTAAACCACCAAAATCAGAAGTTCCTGAAGCAACAAAAGAAGAACCAAATGTTGCAGAATCCAAGAAAGATGATTCACATAAAAAGTATTATCACACTGTGACAGGGGCTTCGTCTCGGAAATATAGTCCCATTACAAGAGTAATGGATATATTTAAAAGTAAACCTCATACAGATAAAAATCAAACGTCTGTAGATCCAGTTAAAAAGAAGAACACAAAACAAATTCGCCGTTCATCTATTGAAACCACTTCACCTACTTATCACAAAAATTCGTATGCTTCATTAGATCCTATACAAGCTAAACAGCTATTTAGAGAAGTGAGGGGTCTTCCTAGGTATGATCCCTATTTATCAATTGTTCAAATATCTTTAGGTGGTAGAGATAAAACGCGGCTGTTATTAAACTTTTTCAAATATCACAAATGCCACGAAATTGTCCCTAAATCTGCAAAAGTTATAATATTTGATACACAATTTCTTGTTAGGAAAACTTTTCCCACTTTAATATCTCATGGTATACGTTCTGCACCACTTTGGGATGAAAATAAAAAACTATTAGTAGGAATGATAACCGTTACTGATTTTATTAGAATTCTTCTACACCTTGAAGCTGAAAATATATCAGTAGAAGAATTAGAAAGGCATACTCTTCATAACTGGAGGAAAATATTACGAACCACTAGAAAACCTTTATGTAGTGCTGGTCCGGACCAGTCTTTGCATGAAGCCATTAATTTATTGCATAAAAATCGTGTTCATCGACTCTTGATGATTGATCCATACTCAGGGGATGTATTGTATATTCTGTCCCACAAAAGAATATTAAGATTCCTATTTGTTTATCTGAATGAATTTCCTGAACTTACGTTTTTCCACAAAACAATAACTGATTTGAACATTGGTACATTTGAAGACATTGTGTCAGTAACAGATGACACTACTATCAAAACAGCATTCCAATTGCTGTTGGAAAAAGATATATCAGCTTTACCAATTCTAGACGAAAACGGGATACTTATCGATGTATATGCAAAGTATGAAGTCTTAAATTTAGTAAGTGAAAAACTGTATTCGAATTTGTCGTCGACCATAGGCGAAGTAAGAAACAAAAAGAAAGACTGGGAAGAAAAAATACAAAAATGTCGTTCAAGCATTACTTTATACGAGGCCTTAGAAGTTATAGTTAGAACTGAGAGTCATCGATTATTGTTAGTTAATAAGGAAGATAAGTTGATAGGAATTGTTTCGCTGTCAGATATTTTAGTATATTTGAATAGAGTTATTCCCACGGAAAAGAAAGTTTCAACATTACAAGAGATATTCCGACCATTAGAAGAGAATAAAGTCGCAGAGTCACCAAGAGAAACTGAAAACGAAGTTATATCTATCGAAGTTCCAACCTTAAGGATAGAAAAGAAGGATGTGCCAGAGAGTGATGTAATAGCGGAAATTGCAGAGGAAACTGTTTCTAACGAAATTGATGCTGAAATTGAGGAAGATAAGAGTGCAACTTGCGAAAATGATGTAAATTTAAATAACGGCGCTACTTCAAGCGATGAGCCTGTACTAGTTCAATCTACGAACGATGACGAAGATGTCGTCGTCGATGTTAATAAGTAGATCAATTTTATTCCAAAGAAATTGTGATACCTAGGTGAAATTGCCGAATCAGTATATTTAATCTCAAAATATGCTTTTGCTTGTATATTGATATTGTAACTAATCTTCGTATTCATTAATAGTTGCATGAAATACCACGTGATTGCCTTATTCATTATTTAATTCATTAAAAACATTGCTGAAACTCAATAAAATATTTTAGCAGTAAACAGTTTGTTTGTTTTCATAATATCAAATTACACTTACATGTTTAGGTAAATGTATTGAAGCTACATAATTTTAATACACTGATATTAAAATGATGTCATCATAAAAGTGACATGAAATAAGATAAACTAAAATTAAATTAAACTCTGAAATAAATCTCGATTTGAGAATATGTTTTATCCGGTCTCTACAACAAAAATGTCATAATTGTTGATACTGAATAATATTATGAACCTTTGTATGGTAGGTACAAAATGACTATGCCTAGGCAATTACGAGTGAGATATTATAAGTACTACGTCGTATAAGTAGTGACTGTTAAACGGGAGCATTTGCCGCAAGCGTGTTAAAACAAATAAACACGCAAGGACATTCGCGCCGAGTTGTAGCTGTGAAAATATACTTACATATACACAGGTTATTTTATTCTTTTACGTGCATAATGTAATACATAGAGTAACTATAACCATCTTGTAGATTGCAGTATCCCCTTAGCTGAAAAGGGTTGTTTTAGCTATTTTGCTGTGTAAGGTTTCAGAACAGTTGTAATTTTGCGTGTTTTCATGTCTATTGTTCTGGAATGCTCATTACAAAAGTAGGTCAAGAGAACTAAAATAATCGTACAATGTACATCATATTATCGTAGGAAGAGGATAACTTCAAGCATTATTAACAATAATGTAATTCCTATCCTACCAGGAGGTAGGATAGGAATTACATTAGGAGTCAAGTAGAGGACTACTTGAATGAATTTTCGAAATATGTTGGGGTTGTTGCAACTCTGTGTATATGAGCGCTTGAGAGTGCAGCCGAATGCAGCGCGGGAGACGTGGCGACCGGTCCGGCCGGGGCCCAAACCCGGAAAAGACTGCTCTGCTGTCCAAGGTCAGACCGTATCTTTTACTTTTAGCCAGCATATTTTATTATCTTAATCTCGTCTCTAACCGATCATGTTACATATTTACGTAAAGAATTTGCATGAGCAATTTATTATGATGCTATAGTTGTGCAGGAAACTTTGCTGTGAAATAAGATGAAATTTTTAAACAGATAAGGCATTATGAATGGGAACGAATTAAGTATAAATAGCGTAACCAAACTCTGCCTAGATATGTTAATCGAAAAAATCTATCGATTATTAGTTCCGCAATTTTTGACGCGCAAAAAATTTTATTATTTTGATCTAATACAACATCTGCAAATGGTTAATAAAAAATTGTTAATTATTTGAATGATTTTTTGATTTCTAAAAGTCAAATTTTACAAAATTATAATTTAATAAAAATTCGCAGCTTTATGACAAAATACATACAGCGGTCGCTAATTCGATAACCATTATATTTCACAGCTTATAGTGTTAGTTATAAAAGTAAGGATATCTTGTCGAATTATCATACGAAATCGAGCTAGTAGCTGCCCACTCACAGCAAACCGGTAAGCCACTTGACAGGCCGGCTAAGTAAATATGGAAGCTTGTCGCGCGATTGTGCGACGAATCTGCCTACACGCGAGATGCTCGGCGGGCGTGACTCGATGCAGTTTGGACACATTATGCAGATTACTTTCGACATCTAGATCACCGTTACGTAAGGCGCTTCCCATGCGATATTACTGTGCATTAGTGTAACACGTGATGATCTTTTTAGGATTAATGTGCTGTTAGGAACGGGTAAAATAGGTCATAGTATAAATGAACTAATTAATATAGAGAAAGTAACAATACCCCACAAAAAAATGTAACGACTGAGTTGTGAAGTCCGGCTTTATATAATCCTTAAATTCCTTAACCTATCAAAACTATTAAACAACTTTGTGTTTGGGTTTCCAATGTAGGTAGTAATTGAAAATATCTAGGTAGGTATAACATAGGAATCTGATATCTACCTACGTAACAATGATTAAATCAATTTTATGATTCAGTTTAAATTAGGTTAATACAAACTAACTTAACGAATGTAGACGCCTTGTCAATCGAACTGATGCGTGATGGAAATATTAGTACTTATCCAAAAATTTTGCATGTTTCTTTGAAATACGCAAATATTATATCATTGGCATAATATTATCAGCACTTGTCTTAAGCTACTATCAGCTTACCTACATACGGATAAATTCAGAATCTCTGATCGGTATCGAGACGGGTTGCTTAATAAATAATGCAAATTAACATATTAATCGGCCGACTAGAGGTCGTGAAGTGGACAAGTTTACAATTTCTAGATTAGGCGGAGCGCTCATTATGCATTATGCAAAATATTTTATGCTTTCAAGGATCGTCGTTTTTTGCCGCATTCAAGCGTCTGGGATATGAGATTTAATTGTTATTTTAATCCTGAGTTACCTTTTTAGTTCGACGAGTCACGGCGCCATGGAATTTTTATGATCAAAAGCGAAGGATATCCAGTCTGTTAAAAGGAAAAGTGTACTGATAAATTTTATTTCATGATACACATGTAAGTCCGTCGATGACGTGGTCATCAATCAAAGGGGATAGGTAGGTATATTTACATTGTTGGCCCAATCAATGGAACAGAGTTTATGAAGTTAATTTATTTTAAGTTATTGTTAAATTAATATGTGTTACACGTTGTCAGTCTCTCAGTAAACGACCACATCAAGTGGTCAGGAAAAATAACTAAGGACATATTTACAAATTTATGATTTACCTACTTATTGTAATATAGCAGCAATTACGATCCAGGCAAAAGCAATCTGTGATAATGCATTTGCATTAGTAACGAAAACTTTTATTAGTTGATATTGATTAACAAAACACAGCGCACTGTTACATTTATGTAGATACAATCTTTGTTGCAGTCAGTGCAAGCTACGTTGAAGCGTGTTATTGTTAGGTACGTAGAACATAGTTTCATTCCAAGGAAACTAAAGATGAAGTGTTTACTTTTCATGAATATGAAATGTAACATGAGGTTAGTGGAGGTGAGTAAGGTAAACTAATAATAGTTTGAAAGTAAACACGCGAGTGGCCGATCAGGCGACGTTAAAAATGTTTCACAACGATCCGATGAGTGAGAGCCACGAGATTTTACAAGTCATTGAAGACACAATTTATAAAGTTGCCAAAGAGAATGGATTGATTACTTTTTAAGTTCTGTGATTATGTGGCCTGCAACGAAAATGCCTAAGGCTAGGATGTGTATATTCTCTCCTTTTTATTAATGATCGTCATTATTTTTCGAGCGTCACTATTATTTGTGTTTGAAAATGCAAACTCTCATTAGACTCTGGTGCCTTGTTGGTAATTTTTTAATGAGGCAATGCGTTATCGCCGTAAATCAGCATTCAGGTTGATTTGTAGGTACCAAAGCCCACTATTGTGATACATGGACAAAAATACGAATTGCAGATTGATAGAGCCAATATTTTTCTTGTGTTAGAAAATCAGAAAACAGGTTTAGTATGAAGAAAATGAAGTTTTAATTTGGGCTTATCTAAGCACGAATTACGAAATAATATCCATCACGATGATGACGGCTGTAATGATGTTACAAAATTTATTGAAACTTACTGTAAAGCCTAGCTCAAATGTAGTGTTACGTGAGTGAGAGTAAGCATTTTGTAACCTCAAGTAGTGAAGCTGATGTCATAGCGATTGGGAGTCAGTCGATGACCCCCTGACACGGCTATTAAAAACCTCGGCGGACAGTGACTGATACGCCTGCAGTGCTGTCGGGCCTGCGTAACTGCGGCGCTCAATGCGTGATTAGCCGGCTGAATACCCCTCATACAGCCTCCACAACGCGTGACATGAGCTTATCCGCTTATAAATTGGCTATTAATATATTTTCGTCAATTAGTTGTAATGAGTATCCACAACAAGTTTGATTGTTTGTATCTGCTAAAATAGCTGGAAATTAATTGGACTTAAATATATTGTTGTATATTAACCTGTGATAATGTCATGTCAGGACTAAGAATTAAAAACTGATATAACTAACTTCTATCATTCAGGTTGTAGTACCAACGTTCGTATCTAGCGAAAAGTTAAAGGATACAAAGTTGAAATATTTTATCGCTTCGCCATATGGAACATTTCACTTTATGATATCAGTACGCAAATATTCACATTTCTTCTTTTTATCACTGACATGTTAACTAAATTAAACGTCCACTACAGGACGTATCACAAGAGTTACTATCTTAAATTGCATAATATCTTCAACACAAGGAAAAACTAGTGAGTAAAATACATCTTATTGAGAAAGTAATATAGCAGATGAAGGCGTTCAATACTCGGTTGCATAATGTAATTTTGTTTAACAACAAAGTGAAACCACTGGTGATATAATAGCATAACAAACTAATACATGGGTGTTAGAGAGAGTATATTCACATCCTTTTATAGGGTTCCGCAGACGACCGCGGAAATTGTTAATTTCTATTTATTGTCAGTGGGGTCGTTAATGCTTGGTATTAGGTATTAGCCACGAGTGAGTGCAATATAATGCTTAAGATTACTGGGATATGGAATGATATTTCTACATGAAAGACTAATATGGATTACTTGTGTATGTACAAAAGTTTGAGTCTTTTGTTAAAATCATGGTTGACATAATATGTTTTAGCCAACGAAGAACCTTTTAGGTAAACCAACGAACGAACGGTTACCTCTTAAAATAGAACGTTATTTCTTGTTTTGTGTACGCATGCAAAATTATGTCTTCTAATTTTAAAAATAATGATAAACAGACAACGGTAGTTAGTGCGATATATAAGCAAATGCATATTGTATATGCCGTATTAGTGTAACGACCAAATACTGAAACATAATGCCATATTTACTTCTTCTGTGATGTTAAAGTGCGTATAGGATTGGTTGCAATGTGAATCTACATTGCACATACATAATAAGTTATTATTAATCAAGTTAATTTCTGACTACACGTAAGCTTTTCACGCTTATCTTTTCCACTTGTCGAAAATTAAGTTCTTGGTAGTTTCTCTTTGACCTCTGTGCACCGAAACAAGTCAGGTCTTAGGCAAGGGACAGGCTTCATCAGGTTTGTGTTTACTTATCTCTACATTGAGCAGGATATGTACGGTGCGTTCTTAGTTAATCGGTTAGTTCGAGTTTCGTCTTGCTGTTAGAGTATGTTTGGATAATTGCAGTATTCAAATCAAAGAACCATCGTTAAACATCGATTTCTATAGTCCCAGACCTGAAAAGAAAAAAAACGGTACCCTTAAATCACTATGATGTCGTTGGGCTGTGTTTATCAAGAGTATCTTACTTCAGCCTAAGTGTACTTAGTTGTCAAGAGGAAATAAACATTAACTAGTAAAGTCTCGAGTCTGAAGATAGAATATGAAACTTTCTAACTCCATACAATACAAAGACCCATTAGAATAATATCTTCTTTGTACGTAGGACTAAGAATAAAATTTTTAGTTCACCCATGCTATTTTATCAAAATTAACCAAACTGAATGGATATTAGTCCGGTCAATTTAGACATTCGAAGTTACATAAATTCCCACCAAGCTAAAAATCGGTAAGATTGCTTAAAATATCATTAAAAACAAAATTTGAAAGTTCCCCATCTTTCCCCTGTAAGGAAAAAATGTTATTCAAGGTCAAAGGTAAAAAAAAATAGTTTTTCGCGATTTTCAGCAAAACGGTAAGTTTTATCATAAAAATATGTATGACAAAATTACTTATCATCTAATTATCTATAAAAATTATCTTTACACTTTGTTCCTAAGATTCACCATTTCAGAGATACAGCGATGCACAAAGTTGAAATGTTGTATTTTCAAATGCTTCCAGGCCCCCGTGCTATTGTGCTAGACAGATAAAATTTTTACGAATGATGGATTTCAGTTGCCTCTATTATCGCTAATACTAAATACAACATAAAACCATCACTTAAGGTGGGCTCTCATACTAACGCTTTTTTTTTATTTGCTCGCACTTGGACGGTTTTTATCGTGGTTACCCTAGTAAACCTATTCCACATTGTGACCACGGCTTAACGTGGTTACCACGTTAAAAACCGGCCAAGTGCGAGCAAATAAAAAAAAGCTTTCGTAGAGAAAAGAAAAAGAGCCCACCTTGAGTGATAGTTTAATGTTGTATTTAGTATTAGATGTTATAGAGCCAACTGAAATACATCATTCGTGAAAATTTTGACTGTCTAGCACAATCGCACGGGGGCCTGGCAGCATTTGAAAATACAACTTTTTCAACTTTGTGCATCGCTTTATCTCTGAAATGGTGAATCTTAGGAATAAAGTGTAAGACAATTTTTATAGATAATTAGGTGATAAGTAATTTTGTCATACATACTTTTATGATAAAACTTACCGTTTCGCTCAAAAGTGCATAAAACTGATATTTGTGACATTTGACCATGAATATTTTTTTTTGCACACGTCGGATTGATGGGGACTTTTGACATATCATTTGTAATGACGTATTCAAGGCCTGCACAAAAATCCAGCTTGGTGGGAATTAATGCAACCTTACCCATAATTTAGATGCTAATTTGACTGGACTATATAGAATCAACCTTATTATTCTGAAGGTTTTTTGAAACAAGTTAAGCTGATGTTCTTGTGACACAAATGTGGTTAGACTCGGTTACATTATAAATGTTTGCCTAAACATATAAGGCTGGGTTAGTAGTTAATATGTATACTGTATTTTTTTTCTACCTTTCGGTTTTATATATCTATAGGTGTTATTTGCATAAACATTACTTATTTAAGGACAGAATCAATTTAAAGGCCTACATTATTGCCCAATTAAAATACATTTTAGATAATCTGCTATAAACTTTGTCTTCTCTAACATTATATTCGTAATAAAGTAAATTGAGTATCTTAATTATGTATGTAATTAAAATCCACAATCAAATGGTAATAAAGTTTTAACATTTGTGTGATAAAATTAACTTTAAAATAGATTGTATATGTTGCTAGTATATTATCTAATTACTAGGTAAATTTGAGATGGCTGACCCGGCGGTATCAACTTTCAATCTCAGGTGCAAATGAAACATGAACATATAAATAAAGGATCCGTTGTATTTATACCACTTGTTAGCGGTGCTTTTGTCGGTATCGCCGACGTTACGTTCGCATCTTGAGAATGTTGGATGACTTTCATAAGCTAAAACTGTACACCACGTTTTTCAGTTTTATGTTCTAAATTCTTCAACAGTCGGGAACAACGTGTTGACAATGGAACAACGACGGATGGAAAGAGATCAAATGTTTTTGTATAAAATTTTAAATAATAACATTGACTCACCATTTCTTCTAAAATCAATAAAGTGCCCTCGGTTAAACTCTCGAAATCGTGATCTGTTTCATATTCCGTTGTGTAGAACAAATTATGCACAAAATACATTTCTGCACAGATCATGTAAAGAATACAACTCTAAATTTAGTGATATAGATATGTTCAATTACTCTATAGGTTTCTTTAAAAAAAAATTAAGACTTGCCCTATCAAATAGCTAAGCATAACTGTGTTAAATGATCTAGATCATAATTTTTGCCGATTTAGTGTGCTCAGGTTAGGTACTAATTAATGGTGGAAACTTCACTGATTTATGTGCAATTTATGTATATTCTAACTTTATGTGTTAAGTGTAATTGTATGTTTCCCAAAAATAAATAAATATCCTACTTCTTAGGATACATCAACCCATTTAGGTATAAGGAAAATAAAATACCATATACCTAATTAAATAGAAATCTCTTGTTATTAATATTCGTTCCCTGCATTGACCTTACAAGTGATAAGCTTTGATTGGTAGATAAATAATAAACTAGCGGAACAGATAATTAATAACTTATAGTGTGAAAACATTTCTTGTACTTACAACGAAGACAGGGATTTTTTTTTGCGAATTCCATCGCATTACACGCGTTGTTATTTCTTTCACCGCGCGACTTCGGAAATTCTCATATATACTCATCACAGGCTATGGAATGTTTTTTTCTCTCAGCGATCTAAGGCAATAGTGCTGCTTAAGGTTTGCTCTCTACTCATTATTGTTTTGCCCGCCTCGGTGGGACAGTGGTTAGTGACCCTGGTTAGCGGTTTCAAGAGTCGTGGGTTAGATTCCCAGTCGGGACAAATATTTTGGTGATGAACATCGGTGTTTGTTCTGTGTCTGGGTGTTAATATTTATTTATAAATATCTATGTATGTATATCAGTCTCTGACGCCCATAGTAGAAGTTCTGCTTAGTTTGGAGTCAGATGGCCGTGTGTGGAAATGTCCCAGATATTTATTATGTTATGTCGAGACTGCATTAGTGGGATGCAGCGAAATTTTTTTTTGTGTATCTGTCTGTTTACGTCACGTAACATAAACTTAGTAATAGCTTGGAACCGTTTGGGTAATCATCTCAGACTATAACTTTCTTTCCTTTGAGTCATGCACCCAGCGGGTCGTGGGTAAGACGCTGGCAGCCAACTCGGCATCCGCACGGTCAGTTAACGATTCATGATTAAGCCTCGACCAATTAATTATTCAGTTACGTATCACGATAGGTATTATGACGAATACGGGTGCAAGGTTGTTACAAGATTGCTATATACAGAAGTGTATAATTACGATAACTAATTCATAATATCTTCTCACCGCACCATTAATACGGTGAAGTTACTTTTTCTACGCAACTTGCGCTTTATTTGTATTGAAATAAAGACAACCTGCTTGTGTCGTGATACCATGAATGATATTGTGCGTGTTTCCTGTCTTGAAGAAACATTTTTCTCACATGATAGGGCGTGACGTGTGTTACCTACATTACGGATATAACAATTATAGAGTTATTACGGAATAGTTATGCTTAATTTATGATACCTATCGGTACTCATGCGATAGGAATGAAACAATGTGACAATAACAGTATTTTTTAAAATGCTGAAATAATATTTTTTGTACGTGACATCAGCATTTATTTCATGTTGTACCTACCCGCTATACCTAGTAGGTACGCGTGTCTGCTCAGTACTTAAGTGAATTACAGACAGCTCATAAGTAATGTATATCTAAGTAGGTAATAATTCTTATTTTGTCTTAACAAAACTTGATTACTTGATATTAGCCTTATCAGCACAGTACTACAGAACGGAGTAGCAAAGGTAGGAAGATCAATCAGAGCCAGCTAACGTGCAACCGCGACTGTCTTGTGCAACGCCTGCAGTGACAGTCCAATATTAATTAATGATAGATCGCTCCGCGTTTGCCTTTGGCATTTCAGATACCCACTCCCCAATATACGCACCTTATCTAGTCATATTTAAGATTCATAATAAATCTTCATTTTATACTCTCAATCCGCTAAAAGGTACTATTATGCATACCTACACATGCATAACCTATTGACAAAGAGAATTTGTTGTTAAGTAGGTACATAAATTGAATTTTGAATAATTTCATGAAGCAAACATAAAATGATGGTCAATATAATATCAATCTCCAAGATAAGTTTACTGGCTATTCTGCCAACAGTGGTACCTATTAGGTGTAAATTGATCAATTGATTGATTTATAGCCGTAGATATATTAGAGGTCAGTACTATATGAATAAGCGTCCGGTGTTAAATTTCATTGTCTACTATTATAAAGTGATTTTTGACTTGATATGCTAATTAATTAAAGAAATAAAATAATTTCTCGTATATTCTATTTCATGATCATTTGCATACTCGTTTAAATTTAAAGTGACATGCTCCAGTTAAAAACTGTTATTATTATTCGATATCGCACTTATCGATAAATTAATTATGAATTTTATGAAAAAAAAATTGTAATTAGGTAGGTGCAATTTGCACATTGGATAACATGCAAGCATTTACGTAGGACGTATATACTTATCATTGTTAACAGAAAATAAGGTATGATAATCAGCTGAGAAGGTTAGAGGATAGATCCTCTTACTCTATAGACCGATAGACCCTTAGAAGGGTTAGGCGTGATGTAAATACCTATATTATTTAAAAGTGGATTGTTATGTTCACGTGATCTGTTGAAGCTTGAATCTTTCCTATGACTTATTGAATCGCGCAACTAATCAAACTGGTTTCACTTTTTAACTGTCTTACCTCCGACGGAAATGGTGTACATCACGCCACGAGTTTGGTACTTAACTATTAAATATAAATACGCTATTGTCTCGATTGTGCTGTCATAAATCGATAATGTGCATCGATTGTGCTGTCATATATTGATCATGTGCATAATTTATAAAAATAAAGCTTTACCTTAGGAGGAAAGAGAGTGTGTGCCATATTGTGAATGTTTATGAAGGCACCAGATCATTTAATGATTTATGAAGTTGGATTATTTCGCTTACCTCATAAGCAATAGTCATAATTAAAATGCTTTAGAAATGTTTTTTATTTTTAAACTTCTGGAATGGTTACCTACTTGACCTAATTATGGGTTGTTCTGTTATTAACCTTTGAAAAAATGGATATGTAAACGTTGGTTAAACGCCTATCCAATTTTGCATATGATATTTTACTATATATGCACTAACATTCGATTTTACCATTATATGTATTATTGTTCAAACTTTATAAGCATAATAATTGAAAGTATAATTTAGGCGTAGTACTATTTGATGGATATATTTTGAGTAATGAAAAAACTCAACTTATGACTATGACCTTAAAGATACTTTGTGGTACAATTAGATCTTATCTAAATTAGCGGTCTTTTTTTAGTATACAAAAATACCATATGCATACAAGCAATTTGTATTAAGTGTATTGCAATACAACAAGTACTTATTGTTTAATTTGCTACGTAACATTTGTAACAGCAGCATGAATTTTACATATTGCTGTTAACGTATATGATTTGCGATTTTGTTTTTTACCATTCGACAGAAATGGTTGACGAGCGCTGATTAAAAAGATTGCGATCGGGCGGGCCACAGCCGACTCAAGGAGGACCGGCCAATTCCGAAGCCGGAACCGCTGCGTCCGCTGGACGCGACCGCTCTTAATTGCCACCAGAAGTGCCCGCGGTTTACAATACCAGTGGGGCTACCATGAGTTTAGAACTTACGCGCTCGATATCGACTACGTAAATATGTCTATGAAAAACATGTACAGCGCCGGCTGGTGGTTACGCGAAGAACTACAATCGGCCATATGAAAAAATCAACTCGATAGGTTTTTAACGTACGTAAGTTTACGATAGCCAACTCATGGTAGGCCCTCTACCCACTACACTATACTCGAAACTCGATTATCCTACTTTGTGCAAATCACGTTGATAAGTCATGAACTGTTAAAAGTATTTCGTTAAGGGGGATCTACAATAATCTACATGTTATTTAGATGAATAAACCTAGAGGTAGATTACACATTATAAATAACGATGTGGCATTCAATTCGTTTGTGATCCTTTATTTCATACTTACCTACCCGGCTAATCAATTAAGTATTAGGTAGTAGGAAACAGACTTTAGTTAAACCAGCTATTCATCAGGAATATCGTCATTTTTACATACGTGCACAACTGGTTTTCGTAGACATTATGTACCTTATTCAAATAATATGTGCATGGTTTGCAAAATTGGTTATTTATTTAGATTATTGTATGAATCATGCTTCGTTGCATGTCGCTTTAATCTTTATACCTACAGAAAAGTACGGATTACAGATAACTTTGTTTTGTTTTTTCAATTATAACAAGGTCGTTAGTTGCTTGGGGAAGAAATTAACTTAATTAATTCCGAAGGGTCGGTAAATTCTGCGTTAAATCTCATGTGCCTGATATTAAAATTAAGATAAAGCTTCTTATCAAGACTTCAAGAGTTTCGCCCAAGGTGTTTCATTAAATACTGCCAAAACGTTTTATAAGGATACTGTGTCGTGGCTTTAATGATTATGTAAATAGCTCCTTGTTTGATTTACCTCACTATTTTAAAGCAATAATTAATCAAGTCGATTTTGTAAACTGGAAGGACGTTTTAGGACGTCATAGAAACAAAACATATTCGAAATGTATCACATTACAGTAGGGTTAACGCAAGTTATTTATAGCGTCGATTGTGGATATTTATCTAAGTAGGAGGTAACACTTAATTTCATACAACCCAATCAAACTTACCTACAATTGATACTACTACTACATATTTTAATTTAGAAAGAAAGAAAATGATTTATTTGTTATCTTAATGAACATTGACATTAAATTTTGAAGCGTTAAAAATTTAAACCTCTTATTTAATCTAATATTTAAATATAGGCTGTACAAGTGTACACTCATTATATTATTTATTATGTACTTTAAAGTATCTGTAGGCTCTTAATCCACATTCTTTATACACTTTTTCAGCTAAGACTATTTTATTTCACACTTTTTTCATTTTAATGCGGCGACATTAGGAAAAATATTGAAATAAATCATTTTAGACTTTTAAAAGGGAAACAGTATCGTTTAGTTTAATTTGATGTAATAGAAAATTTAAAAAAAGTACCTATGCAGTTCGTATACGTAGAATGGAACTTACTACATTCCATTCTACGTATACGAACTGCATAGGTATTTTTAAATGTTCTATTACATTAAATTAAACTAAACGATACTGTTTGTCATTTAAAAGTATAAAAATATTTATTTTAATATTTTTCCTAATGACGCCACAATAAAATGAAAAAATTATTTTCAATAAAATTATTTTCGTTTGTCAAACGTAAAATGCGTGATTCAGAACACAATGAAGTGTCACAGGGATCATCTTAGCTGAAAAAGACTATAGTTGTTATTATTACTGTTATCTGGATGACCTAGATATTTTATCTTCAACGGAAAAATATCTGGTCTTGTAGTAGTCAACCCTAGACGGATGACGGATACCTGTATTTTTTATTAGGAGTCTGCACGACCGTATGAGGTGATTTCTAAAATAAGCCCGAAACTCGATAGAAATACTCAATCAGTGCAGTTTGACAGTTTTATAGTGTGTTTGTGTCTTTTACATAATCATTAGCAATGTTACTATTCGGATCCATTAGTTCATAATGAAATTTAATTATGGTGGTGAATAAGCTACAGGGTAATTCATTTATATAGCTTTAATTTTTAAGTGTATTATGTTCGATTTATTATTTTTTACATATTATTTGTAGATTTCAATAATTTAATGTAAACCAACGAGTAGGTACTTAACTTAATTGTAGGAGCTTGTTACTAAGTACTACTTGACTACAATGTGAAAGGAAAGTCTAACCTGGACTCTATAAAGAAAGTCTTTGGTCACGAAAGTCGTGTGTCGTTGTCGGCGCGTCTTCGTATGGTCAGCTTAGCCCGCTTCTTTTTGTTGTGTGCATCTCGTCGGACATGGGTGTCATCAATAGGCTAGCTTGTAAATGATTACATTGTGTTTTACCCATTATTACTTTGGGTGTCGTTCGCTTTCACTATCGCTCATCAGCGCCTGTGACAGCATAATTAAGCGCGTCGAACATAATCACGCGCGACTCACGTGTCGTCCGCGGCCGCTGGCCGGCGACTCGCGGCCGTCACCTCTAGGGGTGACAGCGGTAAAGCCTGCGGAAGTGAAGGCAGCCATCTTGGATTTTAAATTCAACCATTAGTGACAGCGGAATGACCCGTGGAAGTAAAGTCAGCCATCTTGGATTTCCATACCTATATTTTTTTATGTTCAGTCATTGGTGACAACGGATGAACCTGTGGAAGTGAAGGCAAGCATCTTTTTGTATTTTTTGTATTTTTTTTGGAATTCAATAATTGGTGGCAGTGGAAAAATACAACCGTAATTTTGTCATCGATTTATAATTCGGATCAAGTCGATAATATGGTTATTTTAAAATAATCTATTTCTATTGTGTCGGTAATGCACAATTCACTTTTGCAAACCCTATTTCGGCACAAAGAGAGCGGTCGTGACCCCGCCGAACTGCCGGATGTATCGAAAGTGCCCATCACTGCACCTCTGTAATCGGCCGCCCGTCGAGACTAACACCTAAAGGATCTTTCAATAGATACGAGTATTGGAATGAAAACACCTTTTTACAACACCTACCTCAGACGTTCAGCGTGAGATAATCTTCTACCTCAAAATAGTTTTGACGCTTGTGCCGTATGATCCCATTAAATTGATTTGGGACGTTCAATTTTATTCGTAATTGATAAGGAACTGAAAGTTAAAAACAACGCAAGATATAAATTTTCCATCAAAATTTGTAGAATTGAATGGATATGAGAAGATTTAGAGAAATAAGTTAGCTTTTGCTGCTGTATTTACATTAAAAAATAATTTAACAATCTAGGAATGTGTCTATAAATAATATCTGTATTTATTAGTACATTGGAAAAACATAGATCATAATATAATTACATCCAAAGATAATAACGATACCCATTTAGTTCAGTCGAAGCTGCGTAGTCTCTACTTATCTATACCAATAAACGTAGATATTTATAAACAGAAAAACTGTAAACTTGCTACTTCCAGCTGTTTTATTACTTTTAATTTAAATGAATTTATAACAATACGAATTTGTTTTATATACCTTAAATGCTTATAATTCATCGATGGGTCAGGTCAGGAGACGGTACTTAATACAAGTCGAGGTAATGAAAGTATTTATTTTATCCCAGAATTAAACTCTTCTAAATAAAAACTACAAATAAAAAACTCTATAAATTGGAAACGGTTATATTAATAAAATAAAAGTAATATATATTATAGTATACACTGTCCACATGCAAAGGTGAAAATAGTAATGTAAGTAGTTGAAAAAATCAAACAAATACTTACGTAGATGAAAAACATGCTTTTAAGCAGTAACTCAATTTTAATACGAACAAATTAGACATTAATTTGAAAGAAAGAAATTTATGGCTTTCTGTTGTATTAATGTTTTATTAATAACAATGAAACTTCAATACTAACCCCATAAATAGTATACGACTATAATAAAATATACACGTTGCTTTCAATTGTCCCTCTTCACCTCGGTAACATACAGCCTCACACACAAGTACAAGTGCACACAAACAAAACACTGCCATTTACTGTTTTTCTGTTTATTTCATATTTTATTATTTCCGTCCCGATATGTTTGTAACGGTCGCAGCGAGAGACACATACCACTAACTGGTCATGTTATGGGTGAGGGGAAAATTGCGAAGAACCTTCACACCATTGTGTACTGGTGCAAGATCCCAGAGCTGCCAGACATCACTTATTTTCTAATGGACAAAATATATACGATTGAGTAGTGTTGGGGTGTACTATCATCATATGACTAGTTGCTACCTTGACCAGACGGCCATTTTTCAGATATCAACCAATCAAGGTACATAGAAACACTGCTCACCTCACTTAAATTCTGATGGCTGATTTTAACATATATTTCACACAATATCATTAAAAATCAGGTTTCATTACTCCCAGACTCATGCGGTCGGCGGTTTTACCTTACAGACGCTTTAAAGCTATGAAAAAAATTTTACTTTTACTTAATTTTACTTATTTTCTGATGCTTGATTTTTATATATGTTATTCAAACAACTGAAAAGTGCTCATCTGACCGCAATAATTATAGAATTGTACCTTACAAACTATTTTATTAGAAAAACTTAACTAAATTCAATTTTAAAAAAAAATTCTAAAACAGTTGGGTCTGGTGAATGTTTGGCCGCTTGGATCGGTCTGTCCGTTTGCAAAACGTTTTAAAATAGTTATATAAAAACATATATAAAAATCAAGCATCAGAAAATTGTTCATAGCTTTAAAGCGTCTGTAAGGTAAAACCGCCGACCGCATGTGTCTGGGAGTAATGAATCCTGATTTTTAATGATATTGTGTGAAATATAATTATGTTAAAATCAGCCATCAGAATTTAAGTGAGGTGAGCAGTGTTTCTATGTACCTTGATTGGTTGATATCTGAAAAATGGCCGTCTGGTCAAGGTAGCAACTAGTCATATGATGATAGTACACCCCACCACTACTCAATCGTATATATTTTGTCCATTAGAAAATAAGTGATGTCTGGCGGCACTGGGATCTTCCTCTATACTGTTTGTTGTGTACCCTAATATGGTTTCGATATTATTTTATGTTGCAGAGCTTAGACGGCAAATAAAGAACACATTAGAGTTAATGATCATGGTTAAGAGCGTGACTAGAATAAATAGAAATAGATGCATCCTTACTAGCGGGATTCCAATATCACTATGTATATAAAATCCGTTATTTGCTTTGTGATTTAGAAGATTATCTGTAATTTTTATTTAAGAGCTGTGGATTTCGAATAAACAAATAAATAAATAAATCACCCATAGTTGAACATAAGGACTTCTTCATAAAACAATTATAAATCACTATAATTGTTCAATAGAAATAAAATTTTCTTCATTAATTTTTCTATATTTTATTCATCTTTGAAGCATGTTATAAGTAGTTCAATAGCTAATAAACTTACTAGATAAATGTATTATTCTTTATGACCACATTTAAGCGATTTGAAATCATTTATATTCACATTAAATAAATAACTCCATACATACTTGTTTAATTAATTCTATTAATGAACATTTATCTGAACGGTGAGTTTATTACTCTCTAATCGCCGGTAGGTAAATTACTATAAATAATCGGTGATCTTATCTAACGATGTCCAATATGCATAGATCGGTCTATACGGTCGGCGGTTCCTCCGCCACGTCTGTAAACTAATTATGTTGAAACGTAATGATGTGTAACGGCTCCTAACATAAATATGGAAAGTGCATTGAGGATGGTTATGGCTGGTTTTCCTTGAGTGGAATGGTCGCGCGTCGCGGCGCGCCGCGGCATAGAGCGGTGGGCGAGGTTAACCGATTGCTTAGATCCGCGTTCACCTCTCATTGTGTAACCGCGCGCGGGGCGGGGGCGCGTGGGAACCGCCGAAAGCTCGCTATGCGCAGCTTCCGCCGCCGCTACGGCGGCCGCATTAACTTAACGATGCAACTTGCACGCCACCACAAACGTACGCAACTCGCTGCACACCCAAATTGATACGCTCGTTATCTTCGCAGGCAGGAAATTATCACGTCCAAAACCAACAATCGAATAGTGCAACATCACTTTCTAATGCTAATATCGCTCGCAGTTATCCTATAAATTATGCTGAGATTAGTATTGGGAGCTATAATTGTGAGCTGAAACAAAGAGCATTGTGAAATTTACGATATGAATTCGTATTGTTTTGTAATTGTTTCCAAACGGTGCGGTGGAATAATTCATAAGTGTTGTTCCCAGCGGCGGCAGTGTTGTTCGCGCGGCGACAGCTGAATAGGGCAATGGTGGCGGGCCGTTAGCGGCCCAGGGCGCGGAGGGCTCGGGCTGGGCCGCGGGGCGCGGGCGAGGGCGGAGCACCTGAGCGCGCCCTGACCTCCGACCCGCGGTGAAAGGCGCCCGCGCGGCCCGACGACACGCCGCGCTCCCAGCGCCCGTGTTCACCACAAAAACACTGACCCATTGCCGGCCAAATTGCTACGTATTACTGCTAATAACCATTGGAGAAAACACCATTAGAATCGGAATCTAATATTGAGGACATTTTTGTGTACTCTTGTCAATTCATTGGGAACATATTTGTGTTTAGGCATGAAAAGTTGGTTATACTTAAATTGCGGTCTATTTATCAAAATGTCCATTAATTATTTCAATACGTAAAAGTAATTGTGTGGTGATAATTATTGATGTGGTTCTCAAATTATGAGTAAATTGATTAACTCATTATTTTTTTACACAAAAAAATTATGAGTTAATCAATTGAATTTAATTGTTAAAAATTGTACACTTTCTTATTTCATTACGAGTAATAATATTGTTTTCAGCTCAGATTAATCAAAAATATCCCATGCGAGACCTGATTTCTCCGAACGAGAGCTTTTAACCGTGGTCTGAAATGTCTTAATATGTATTTTTGTTGCCAACGTTCCTGGCATTTAAAATGTCCAATTTCCATTATGGTGTAGTTTTTCTATCTTCTGCCCGTAATTTGGTCCATTTTATTTTATCGTGTAAAACTCAAGCTTGTTGTAGAGTACCTAAGTTAAAAGGTTTAAATGAAATCGTCTAAATATTTTCGGCGAATGTTATTGCGAATAGTGACCAAACGGGAACAACTTAGAAGAACGACCAACTTTGTCATCTTCCGCGTTTGTAACTAATAAGACAATTTTTCGTCTAAATAGTAGTTAAATCGCACGAATCCACTTGAGTTAATTGGAATCTCGCGTTGATATGTTCATTCATGATTCATGAACAGAATACCCGTTAATTAAAAGAAAATGGAATAGACTCGTAAGGTTCAGTAAGCCACAACAAGTGTAGTGCCCTCGGGGCGCAGTAATGACGCAACTTTCTCGAGCGCGGATTAATCGCGACCGCAGGTAATGAAGATTGATGCTCGGCGCAAGTATGTGACGATTAGCGAATAGGTAACATCATTTATTAGCTCTTGTCCGATTGTCTTAAACTCACACTACATACAATATAAATCATCCGGCTCCGTACCAAACGAAATGGACAATCGGTTCATTGAATCTGGCAGCGGAATGCATAGATTAAATCAAAAAGCTCTGTGATTATAGGAAGTACAATAACGTCGATTAAGAATGAGTTTATATAATGTCGTGGGAGTTCCTTTATGATATCCAATTATGAGGAATACTGCTGGAAGTTTTCTAAGAATAAATAGTACCTAATTCTAAATATACCTAATAATAACAAAGTTACGCAGCTATATTTAACAAATAGACTCACACATTTGAAATGACTTATAATTACACAGCTATAAATTTCTAAAGTATGGTATAATTATTGCCTAGTGCAAAATAAACATTATTATATTAACTGGATAATTTTGCACATTCTCAAGGTAAACGTCGATATACGATCACTTAAAATTTGAAAAAATGAGATAACATATTGAACAGTTTTTATTGATTTAAATTAATGATCTTTCAGACAAGATAGTTAACACATTTAGATTTTAATTAGTAATTACCATAAAACCTATAAACGTGTAACTTTGCCCAGCTATTACAGATATATTCGTAGTAAATTATCAGATCGTAATCGTCACTAATTAACGAAAGTCTTTAATTGGCGAGTGCCCTTAGAGGGGAATTAATTATCTTGTATCGCTGCGAGTTAGTTGCGAATCTTGCGTGTCGGCACACGACCTCTGACCCCGTTTCCCTGGAAAGTATCTTTGCCAGTGACGGACTAATACTGAACATAGCAGCTCTGCGCTGTTTCCAAATCATTGGATTCTCATTTCCGCTATGTAAAAGGGTATAGCACGGCGCTGTTTTCGTTTAAGCTTCACTTACAAGTGATTAAATATAAGATAGCAATAATGAATGTTTATTAATGATCTTGAATTCTTCAATAGTATCGACATACTCGTATTGTAACGGAAATATGCAATAAGTTTGTATTCCGTTAACAAGTCTTGAAGTTATGATCTTACCAGTGACAGTTTTATAAGTTATCGGACTTCAGGGACATGTTAGTTAGCAACTAATTCTGAAAGAGTCAGGATGGGCTCGTGCCCTTAGTTCGCTACTGTCTCTAGCGTTCCCTTCAAACAAATACAGCTCGTTATTGCGAAAGCTTATTTTAATGGCGGCCCGAAAAGGCCTGAGGCGCTACAGGCATTTAACATTCGTCAAGTATCTACAAACGAGGGATGATTACTGTTCTCTTTAGTTTTATGTTGCCGTTTAGATTTTACTTAATATGGCCCAGTGATATTTGGGACGATAATATTCTATTTAAACTTATTTGTGTTGTAATTTACCGTATGTCATACCTACATAATAGGTTGGACACTCGCATTACGATTTACGGGAATTGGTACTTTTTATGTGGAATTATTAAAATTGGAAGCTTACTAACTGAACAATGATAAGTACCTAGGTAGAATTAAGGAACCAGTCACTTTTTTTGCTGGTACCTAACCTCCACGCATATTTAGATCGAACAGACTCTGATACCAAAAGCGTTAAAAAATTATTATCAGATAAGATTGATCTACGACCGAAATGTCTAATACTAATGTTCTTGTTAAACAGATAATGGTTAGTAGGCAGTATGTTAACTGCCTACCTAATTAAAAACAAGTACTATAAAGATATAAGCGCTACCCAAGAGTCCTGGAACACTTCGGTGTAAATTAATCACTGATTTACATACTTGAAAAACAGCACCTAGTTTAAATAAAGCGTAGCAATGGGTGTCCACTGGACTGATTAATTTTATTTAACATCAGTGTTATTGCAGTATTTAAAAAAAATAAGAAGTAAATTAAAAACCTTTATAGCAATTATAATTTAAAATGGGTACATATAAGTATAAAATTTTCAGAATTTTTAGTGAAGACAATTTATATGATGTTCCGACATCTACTACATGACTTTGTTTACCCATGCGACATGGGTAAACAAACTCGATTTATCCGCACCGATTTTGTAAAAAAAATACGTTTGTTGTACGACAGCCCCCCATGAGTTGTTGTTGTTGATTTTAGTATTTCACTCAGTTGTTAATTTTAATATCAAATAAATTGTTTCTTTCCTTCTTGTATTTGTTGTTAGGTATAGGGGCAATGGCAAATTTATCTAGTCACAACTACAACAATCTAGCTTTCACCGTTCTTGAGATACTGCCTGGTAGGTAATAGGGTCCCCTTTGTACCCTTTGGGTTCGGAACCCTATAAAGTATAACAATTTAGTCTGTTAGAAAATATTCACCGTGAAATTTTTGTGGTTATTTTCCCGCAGTAAAATTATTCTATCTTAGTAGCACAAAAGATTTGTGCAGTTCTTTTTTATTAAAATCAATAAATGCCAGTTTAACGAAAGGTTTAACCGAAACTTGAAAGCACGTTCGAACCGCTTTATTACTTTGGGCGTAGAGCTTCTTTAGCTTTAAGCATCGATTTCATGCGGCAAACACTACCTGATTCCGTTACATCTTACAAAAGAACGATAGCTTCTCTTGTTTTCGAGTTGAAAAAATATTATTATGAAAATTTTGAAAGAAAAAAAAATTTTTTTCAAGGAATAATTTGCATGATTCGATAGTATTACTTAAGGCAAATCGTTCGGCCACGGGAAAACAACCACTCTAATTTCTCGGTGTATATGTACTTCCCACCGACTTCTTATTTTCTCCTGGATCTGATTCACATTATTTGAACAATCCGCGTAGTTAGGATTTACTTCCTAAAATAAATAAATGTTACTATTCCTCTATGAGAGTTTAAGTAGCGCACACAATGAATACTTAGAATAAACAATATGGCTCTGCGGCGTCGAATAAAATTACTATCAATGTAAAAGCGACCCGCAATTTATTCCGTTGATTTGTTAAGCAAAGTTCATGCTGATTTTATTTCTCGCACTTCTCTTATTTATGTTTGATCAAATTCATTGCCTTAATACAGCCGCGTTAACATTACAACTGTCTGAGCATTAATACTAACTAAATCCGGTACTACCTATTTGCCATTGCCGTATAAGGCACGTTGGGTATGTGCTCTAGGTCTAGTACCACATTTACTAAATATAAATAAACATGCAGTGTTTATTCACTGGGAAGTAATACGGTAACGGTACAGTCGCATAGATAAGATGCAATGTGTTCGTACTAATGATTTGAGCAATACTCTATTGTTTTCGCTCAGCAATGACTATATTTTTTAAAATAGATGATTAAAGATAAATTTAGGTGGAGATTCCGAGCATACGAGAGATATCACTACCTCAAACTTCTAACCAAAAATATTTTCCAGGGATTTATAATACACAGTAAAGAACTCTATCTTGGTACATAATGCATTATTGGATTATATAATGTATGATAGTCTCGCCTGCTCACTGCACACACACTTTAATATATATAGGTAGGTACAAGGTAATGTACGGCTTGCCATGCATTAGCTTAACTGCTTGGGGGCATCCATCATTTTAAGCTTTTATGATTAATATTGGTATTTAATATTATTAATGAATGCGAAATATAGCATGTCAAAATTAATAAATTTAGACATGCTTTTAGAACATTTATTACTTGCGTGCGACAATTATGCAGAATATCATACTTATTTATTTGTAATTGTGATCCGGTCAACTATGGTCGTTTAAGCAACTTACATGGAAATGAAAATTGGTAATGTAGTTAATACAATAAAAAAAAAGGAAATTTTATATTTTGATTTTATTCCCTTTTCAAAATATTAAAATAAGCTAGTACAAATCTTTAGCATTTTAAGTTCGACATAGTCAATATAATATTTTCCAGTACCTAGTTACATTTATTTTGTTCACGAGAAAACATGAAATATATACGGAAGAGGTAGACGATCCGAAATAGGTAGCACGAGTAAATCACAAGTAAATCAGGTTGTAAATAACAAATTTGCATGTTGGCAAGTCATATAGTTAAGTGTCAGTTTCATTTTTAGGTGCGAGCGGGGCCCGCGGCGGTTCTCAGCCGAAATCGACACCTCCGCGCGGCCGCATCACTCACGGCGCTGACGCTTCGAATTAACTCTACGCCTATCTTCTAACTCGGCTATTATTTCAGTAAATGCAATACTAAATTTGCAAAAGGAAATTACTGTGTCGATCCAATACAGGATGATATAGTTTGATTCTGTTCAGTTTGCTGAAAATAAACCGCTGCTAATAGTTTTTTTTAGGGCAGTTAACGATCTTCACGGATTAAGAATAGGTACAAAACGCTCAAAACATATACTTTCCATATCCAGAACAGATCATGGTTGATGACAGAAACGAGTATTAGAGATGTAATGAGCATTTAATATATAAATAATGTTATTGTTTTATAAGTATTAAGTAGTGTTCATATCACATGAGTGTAATCAAAATTAACTTACATTGCACTTTGAACTGGAGCACGCTGTATACAAGTAATCTATGTTGGGCAATCCGGCGAGGATACCGCTGAATATTCAACATTTCGCAATCGCAGATACGACTCGCGGCAATTTCAAAATGTATCGAAACAATCAGTTCCAGTACCAACAACAGCACATAATCCAATTCTTAGAAGTATTCAATGACGCTGGAACCGCTACGCTCTAATATTTAAATAGAGGAACATTATTGATCGGCAAACGTGAGTGTACGCATATCAACAATGAACTCTGATGTATAATGCAAAGATATTACTTTGCTTAAGGCTTACTGCCGTAGTGTAGTGTGCTCCAAGCCATCAATGTCAGAAGCGGATCCCGCACGAGACAATGAAGGAGTGCAAGAGAGGGAGAGAGTGATTTTCCATAATTTTAATATAAATAAGTGGACCGCTAGAATGGAAGGCCGTCGGCCGGTCACGAGCGGTCGTCCAATTTTACGTAGGTACCGTACTATAAATATTTATACAGTGTATCTGTATAGTGGCAGTCTGCATGTGCCACTCTGGTTGATGGCACTGTACCGTAACATCTACTGATTAGTCTATTGCAGTTTAATTGTGTTTATTAGGTTTTTGTAATAAAGAACGTGTTTATATATTAACTACGCAATTAAAATTTATGAACACAATCAAATATGCTCACTTTTATTTTCTTCTATCTTTGACAAATGGGTTTACTCATTTTTATTGTATGTAATTGATAGGTAGACTTTCTCAATCAATCTGCTTGAACTTGAACCAAAATTAGGTACGTGTTATCTTTGAATTTAGAAAAGCTAGCCATTAGTTATTTCTTGCTGACTTACCTTCCCTTAATAGTCTTCATACAGAACATTGCTTTTTATTATAATACGTTGAGCTTTTTAAGCAAACAAAAAATATCCGTCTTACGCTTCAAAACACTTCCTGTTTACTTAATCACAGTAAATAGGAAAAAAGTATGTTGTAAGTATATTACAATGTTATTTTCTTACACTTACCCTGTATCATTACGAATGCCTAAAGCCCGACAAAGAGGTGTCTCATGATTTCCAGGAAATAATCTTATTATACGACGCTTTAAACCGTCTTAAAAGCAAAAGCCTCGCATTTTAAAATTGTGATGCAATTATTTTAAACGCTGACATTGAAAAAGACAAGTTAAAATAATCCGAGAATTCCGAGTGCCCTTCACTTGCGCGGTGCTGATGCATTGTGATGGCCGGTGTATTTAGACCGTATGAATTCAAGTCGGCTACTTAAGCTGGCTCAAATAGGATGACTTAGCGTGCTTAAGGCTTACGGCTCGGCCCCCGTCCTGATCCCTTTCGAAATGTTCCACCGATAATCGAACGTGAGTGTTTTCAAAAATTAACCGCCACATAGTAAGTTTGCAATCAGCCTTTAAGAAATATAAATAAGTGCTCTCAGTATTCCAAAACGTACGTATACATAGCTATATGAACACCTAAGTTTTACACTATTACTAAAACTTTTGATAGACAACTAATGACATACTTGTATACATTAAAATTTAACGTAACATGTTTCGTTCGTGTTACGTCCTCTTTCCCAATTCAAGAAAATATCTTTGGACATTAAATATGTGAAGAATGTGAATGTTGAAATGCGTGAAACAAAAACATCTTTTACAATCATGACGCATTTACACGAACTGCTATCAAGGATCATTCGGCTCGACTGTATCTCTTTTAAAGGATGCATTTAACATTTAATTAGCTGCAAAATAATATCGGTATAGCTACACCTGCCCTGAGGGGAGACAAACATCTTACGTCTCTACATCATTTAGAACAACTTCTTTGTCATAGGCTTGAGTAGTTGAACTTGTCGCATACTCTGGATAACATTCTTTAAACAATAGGGGTGTTTTAAATATGTATTTAACCAAAAACCTTATATGGGATACGAGCGAATTTTATAAATTTACGAACTTACACTCCAAGTATGTATAGATATACTTCTAAGTGGTTGATGCCTGGTTGAGGTGGAATTTAAGCTTGCTATATATTTTCAATAGCGATCCGGTGATTCCTTCAAATAGTTTACTTCGCTCTTTAAAATATCTTCATGACTTTTATGACTGGCTCGGTGGAACAGTGGTTAGTGACTCAGGTTCAAAACCTACGGTTCCAAGAGTCGTGGGTTCGATTCCCACTCGGGACAAATATTTGTGTGACGAACATCGGTATTTGTTCCGTGTCTAGGTGTATTATTAAAAATATATTTAAGTTTATTTGTGTATCCACTGTTGATCCTGATTTCCGTAACACAAGTGCTTAAGCTACTTACCACGGGATCAGATCAATGTATGTGATGTTGTGTAATATTTATTATTTATTTTATTTATTTATTATCTTCTATATACCCCGTAAGTGTTACTATCAATGTTAAATAAAATTCATAGAAAAACAATAAGTTAAAAGTTAACTAATAGCGTCATAAACTGTAAAACTTAGTAACCGATGATATAAGTCCAATATGCAGTTGTCACGCAGAGCCTTAGGCGTAGTATTGGTGTTGGATGGCACTGAGGCAGTAGCGATTAATTTAGTTCTAGACGCCTAACAGTTGCGTTACATCCGGCAATTAAATTCCAATAAATTGCTCAATATGTTGCTAGTCTGAATACACATTAAGTATAATGCAAGCGTTAATAGCGTGATGCATATGTAAATCGGGAGCTTTGGAAGCTAATGCACGAAATGTGGGCAGACACGTTGACATTATGATACTGAACTGGTCTTCGTTACATTACCAACAATTAGCCGGTGAAAGTATTTTTGTCTGAGAACGTTTTAAGTAGTTAGACAGGAGGCCATTTCAACGCTAGACGTAGGTATAAAAAGAGATATTGAATTAGGATTAGACCAATAAAACCGTTCTGTCGATCTAGATGTTACTGCTTGACTGATCAGCCTAGATAGCTCATTACTAAATCAAATGCCAGATTCCCAGTGACTAAGTTCGTGTTGGCCATTAATCATGTTAGATATAAAGATACAGTTCCTAGATTCGCATGGATAGGTTTCGGCTTAAACTAGGTGGGAACCGAGTATTAATCAGATCAGACTAGTAAATAACCGACATTAAAGTAGGTATTAAGGATCAGAATTAATTTATTTTTTAAACTCATCGGTGTCGGTATCGCGAGTGCAACCGGAAAAAAACTTGATCTTGGCATCAGTAATACGACAAGCAATCAACATCCGTAAATGAACAATTCATTATAATTTTATTTCATTTCAATAATCTTGCAGTTAATTCTACAAAACAAGTTATATTTTTCAATAACATCAATCTGTTATAATTCTTACTCGATACTTAATTGTTTATCGGTTTTCCGTAATGTACTCCTACTGATTATTAATAATTCACTTTCTTTTACCGTACCTAAGTGATGTCAACTATCCATCTTCTATCTTATAAGATTGATTACAAGTAGCTGCACATTACTTTACTATCGGCTTATGGTAATTAAAAACGAATATCGTGTCAAATTTAATCTCGATTGTCAAAATAGCCGGAAACGTGTGAGGCAAGAGGGCGCCCGCACGCGGCTGTCACTCTCGAGAGGATGAGGTGAGCGGGTCATCGACATTCGGTTCAGTGGGTAAGGCTGTAAGGCCCAGGTAATAGATGAGCGGCGCGATTGCAGGCGATAAAGCATCGGGGCGGCCGACGTCGCGAGTCGGCGCGGAGGTGCCGTCCCGAGGTGAGAAACGTGGCAACAGGCCGTGAGATAGAGCGGCCGATAGCGCCGCCTGCGCCGCGCCGCCCCTCAGCCACCACCACCGCTGCCCGATGAACCCTGATACTGCACTAGGATCCTTATCGCACAATCTACGTATCTAATTACAGTTTATTAACTGTTCAAATGGGTTTTTAGGCTTTATACGCTCTCTTAAAACACCAGTAAGATTAATAGCAGAATAATTATGATTTTAACTTACCATTTTACATGGATAAACTCATACTAGGTCATTTAAATAACTTACTTATTTTTTAACTTACTTATTCAATTTCAACTTATATTTATTTAATTAAACCATTGGTATAAAGAACTGTGAATGAGTCAGATGTAAATTAAACAACAGTTCATTTATTTTAAAACGTGCAAGTTGGTGATCGCAGATATTTAAGTTATATTTAAAGAAGAACAAACACAAGGAAGTACCGATGTTGTAATCAGCCGAACGGGAAGGTCATCGTGAGCAACTGCCTAGTTTGGAAGTTGTGCCCTTTTCTCGACCGACACCTGTGGTGAGAATTGGAAGCGTAGAGGATCGCACCGGGACCCTTTGTTGTTGATCTAGATTCTAGGGTGTTATGTTCGTTAGCATATTCGCAGTTGTACATTTAAAAGTGAAAGCTTCAGCAATTACCGTAGTTTATACTAAGTAAGTAAGTCAATAAAATGCATACATGTAGTGACGATTATATTGCAGAAACATTGTAAAAAAATCTCACAGTATTTTTGAAAATGCCTGAAATCTTTCACTCAGTTGGTCTACAGTTTGATATTATGGCCAATGCCATATGTTACCACATCCGATCTACGCCGCGTTTCTAGCGGTTCTTTATGTTCGATTTACACCTCTTAACACTGATGAACATCTAAAAAGATTTACTGAGTTGAAAATTATAGTGTTTGAGATGTTTTCTCCGTAGCGATGGCGCATTTACATAGAATACTTGATTACTCGATTATAGTGTTTCTCACCTATTCAATCAATCTTTCTTCAAATTAAAGGAGTCACCTACAACCTATGTTTCCTGCTATAAATCTTTTCACTTTGTACTTGGATACCATACAACCGAAATGTAAATGAAATAAAAATTACAACTTGCCGACTTTTACCTTATTTATGTCGTAATTTTGAATGCGGAAACTGGCCAAATAAAAAAGCGTTGGTAGGCCCCTACTTAGCAAATTGATTTAATAACTATGATTTGTAACAAGTTTCATGTCGTACTCCGTGGACCGATTTTCGAATCGACACCTCCCGATAATTAACGCTCGTCACGCGATCGGGGACCAGAAAATAAAGCGTAATCGATTTGCTGTAAGTACAGGTTTGGTCAGCGTCGTCTCCGCGGCAGCCTTCGCGTTGACGTCGCGTTTCGCTCGGGTTCACTCCGACGGTTTTTATCACATTACACTTCGAGTTTATCGTATCCTTGCTTTAATTTTTCGTTGACATGGAATAATTACTGACGTCTTAAAACTGTTGGTGCGTCGAGGCTGCGATGACAGCCACGTAGCCGCTCCGTGGCTGCAACGAAATACCTTTTGAATATTATGCTGAAATGCATTTTGTTATGTACTTATTTAGTCTGGTTAAGTTCAGTTTTCTTCTTTTACTTTGTTCATATTTTTCTTGACAGTGTCCTGTTAAAGTGGTGCGATATGATGTTAATAACAACGTATGAATGACCTAGTCATTTTGTTGGTTTTTGAACATCTTGAAATAAGGTATGTAAAATCAGCAACATTAATTTACCAATCTAATATGAGATCAAAACGGAACGAGGAGACATTGTAGCATTATGTTGCATGACTTCTGCAATCATAATGACAAATTACATATTATACGTGTCATTACAGCAACATGCTTCCAATCACTGTAAAAAAGTGTAAAGAATTTGTACTGTAAAAGTTCGTTCTTTTTAAAATTGATCAAATCGACCAGTCCTTGAACAATCTCTGTTTTTTGTTTCATAGCGTGCAATGTTTAAAGGGAGTCTCGTACTCTATAAATGAGCCTAATAAGCTGATAAAGGCGAAAATGTGTCTGAAAGCACATTATAAAATGTGTGCGCACTCATTGCATGTAATTATAATACTTCTTGCTTGGCCGTGTCGAATTTTCTGAACCCGTTTCATTTTTATTGAGCACATAAAAACAATCAATCAAAATTTTCAACTTGCACAGTTCAAAAGTAGTTTTATGAAAACTGTTTTTGCAGTGTGCCGGGTAGTAATTGTGGGTTCCAGGACACGTAATGATACGCTTAGCGGGCGGCGGCGCGGTGGAAAGCGTCGGCTTTGATACGCTCCAAAAATTAAATTCGCAAAATGATTTCGAAGTGTGATGTGGGGTAAACTCACGCGCAGTGATTACAAGGGGCGGGGCGCTGTCATTACGCTGTCGGTGCGCTAACGAGTGCGAGTGATCGTGATCGCGGCCATACCGCGGATCCACGAGCACCACTTAAGAAGAAATGTCTAACATTTATGTTTATGTTGCTCATTACGGGGACGCGCAGCCACTTGCGGCAGGACCGTCGCGGCCACAAAATCAGCTCTTCAATTAAACCGCATTGTATGTAATCCATCATGGCAAGGTTTCGTGGCAAAAAAGTATATAATTGAAAGATAAGCGTCATTCTATAAAGTTTATTCAATGTTCATAAAATTAGCTATCAGCTTTTACCTGCAAGCGTATTTGCCCATAATATTCTGTATATGTTCCATAAACATTACGATACATCTTCCCCACTTTTCTACATTATTT
Source organism: Maruca vitrata (assembly GCA_039566165.1). Taxonomy (NCBI): domain Eukaryota; kingdom Metazoa; phylum Arthropoda; class Insecta; order Lepidoptera; family Crambidae; genus Maruca; species Maruca vitrata. The sequence goes on along the minus strand of CM076916.1, from coordinate 10,929,286 downwards.
GTGTCCTCGGGTTCAGGCGAAACATGAAACGGCATCAATGAAAGCCTCCAGGGTGAGGGCGACAGGGCTCAATAAGTTCTACTGTGCCGTCTACCCCACGGCTGTTTATCATCTGGTAGAGTAGGGATCATCCTGAAAATCTATTATAAAAAATACACAGGATTCTAAATTAATATGTCTCATTGCGCTTTAAGAAACATGAAAAACTAAATACAATCAGTTACAAACAGTTATTATTAAAACTAGATATTATGTAGTTACTGACTCCCTTAACGATAAAATTATAACAATGTGTGTACGATAACTGGGAGCTGTATCTACCTTATTTAATTTTCATTAATATTTAAAAGTAATAAAACACGATCAAAAAATATAGTTGAATACCTAGAGGTTTTAACGCGAAAATAACAAAATGTTCATACCTAATTTTCGCTTGCAACCATGATTGGTGTAACCCAGTTGAAACGTCGTGCAGTAACTGGCTATGTTTTTGCTACTGTTTTTATCGTACTAAAAAAGTAACGATTGTTATGGAAATCAAAAATCTCAAATTATATTAAAACATTTTTTTAAACTAAAAATGCCTGTATTAAAATTGTTGTCTCGTCTAATTTGTATTTCTTGTGCTATACATTTACCACAAATAATATTTTTCCATTACTGTACGTAAATCATTAAGCCATATCGTTATGATTTAATTACAAGTATAAGCAAACATGCTTTTCTTGGATTTTTGCTCAATTATTTTCAAGTAATGATCCGTAATTTCGGACATGTTCTTATTAATTACAGTTATGTTAATCGAATCGAAATCAGCTAAGCTTTGACTCCAATTATCTTCGGTGGCCACCATCAACCCGTAAATGTCATTTATGTTGTTTACGCAAAATTACATATCAGTGGGCAAGTAATTACGAACAACACCTTGGAGCAAGAGGTCAAAAAGAAATTCACTTAAAACTGTAACACGCCCTTCACGAGAGCCGCACCGAGCAAATTTATAAAGTCGGGTCATTTTCGAAAACCAGTGTCCGAAAGTGAAACTACCCGCGCATTTATTACCGAGTAAAATATGTAGATTGCTGGCGAGATAATAATGATATGTGCTCGTGGTAATGAAATTTCCCGCCGTCAAACGGTGCCAAAGTAATTTGCGTTGCTTGTCTCTGGTGAGCAGTGCCCAAGGGCCGCTTTCGAGCTTACGCAAGGCGTTAATGAGGCTCAGCCAACTTTTTATTGGGAGTAACGCACGCTAGGGTGGCCTTTGTGGCGCGCCCGCGCTGGCCGCATCAGCTGACCAGCCATTTCAATAAAAGCTAATCAACATATACGATTAACAATACAAGCAATTCATTCGTAAGCTTTCGATGCGGATGCATGGAATCAATTTGATGATTACGAAACAATCCGTTAAAATTAATTAGTTAAACATGCATCTACTACAATATCAATTAACCTCAGGGGTTACAAACTAACAGTACTCACAATCTTACACGCTGGTGCGTGCTAGTATGCTTCTCGTATGTAAACATAATACATCTATAAGAAGGTTCAAAAATTGCAACATTTAAGTCATTGGCACACCGACATGATGAATTGTTACTTATGCTACATATGGCTTGGCTGTTAATGTACGGTGTTTAAGCCCCAACGAGCAATGAACACGGGCGGTCGAGCCCAGAAGAGGTTCACATTGTTATTATAAACTGACACAGAGCAGTTTTATTTTATTTCATTAATATCGTCAATGCGATAGCCACCATTAACCTGGATTGTATGTGTAACTCCTTGATAATTATACTGCCGCTGTGAACAGAATAGCGTCATAAAATCAGTTTGCAAATAAAGAGATTCTTACGTTTAATTAAGTAACTGCAACAGCTCAATTGGAGGGGTAATTAAAGAAATTGGTGCAGCTTTCGTGGACAGGCAAAATTATTGTTAAGGGCCATAACATTACAATTTCACGGAAGAGCCACGCGGCCACCCTGCGCGCTCCACGCAGGCGATCCACTCATATTTGTTAAATCATCGGAACCCTGTAATTTTGATCGATATCTTTATTGACGGCACAAATTTATTGATCATTTCTTTGCAAACGTAAGTTCCCCGTGAATACAATATGGCGGGCGTCGCTCTGTCGCAAGTCGCCGCGAGACCTTTCTGCGATGCTGTGATTATTGCTATGGTTTCGTTTTTCAATAGCCCCCTTATATCTGATTGGCCTACTTCACTTTGTTTGGGGAAATTGAATTTCGCAGTATGTAAATTAACTGTTAACTTATCGCTAAATAAAATAACCGATCTGTTGTGTCGGCGTCGTCTATGGGCCTAGGCTTATCAGACCTCCGCTTAATTCATCGACATATTTCATTACGTGCGTCTATTTATTAGTATTGCATAAATTACCATGATCAATGAGGTTACAGCGTACACTTGTAGAAATCATTTGCTGCTGTAATGGGTCGCAAATTATCTGACAACCGCCACGGCACCGGCGGAAAATTATTGTTCTAATTACACCGGTTCGTATTTATAAATACATAATTTATTTCTAAGCATAAGCTTATTACTTGCATACATTGAAGAAACGCATCACGCTGCATTTTGAATTGCAGGACTCTAAATATTCTGTTAATAAAACTTCAAATTAATATCACGCTTTAAAATCGAAATCGAAGGGTTGAAATCATTTCGATGCTTTCAAGAAGATCCAAAGGTTTTTAAAGAACATGGGACACTCTTACACGCTGGTGCGTGCTAGTATGCTTCTCGTATGTAAAGACATTACTACTACTATTACTACTCTGCAGGGACCTAAAATTTTACCAGTAATCAAATTATTGAATGAGTTGATTGAATCAGACAGACTACATTATATTTCACACAGCACATTAGTGCTGTGTGAAATATAATGTACAATATAATATAATGTAATATAAATATAATATAATATAATCTAACTGGTGATTATCTTCAATGCAAACCTAGAAGAATAGTGAAGTATGTAGTAGGTAAAATAACCTTTTTTTATTACTTACCGACCGAGCCTATGGAGAAATGATTTTTTCCTACCCGATGGAATTCCTCATGGATACCACAACTCTGGGGAACACTGTGGTTATAACGGACTTCAATTATTTACAACCCCAAGGATTTACCTGCATATGTAAGTGCTGGTGGTAGGGGGACAGTGGCACACTAGCGCATTCCTCACTGTCACGAGCGCCTGTGCAAGCCCGCCATGTTTCGCGACGGAACACCTCTACGGGCTTATCTCAAGCTTGTCCCTTAACAGAGCGATGATTTATTCCCATTGCACACACTTTCTCCCTTCGACGAAACGCTGTCGTTAGTCTTTGCAATGGTTATAACCATAATTATAATATTACCTGATCACGTAATTTCAGCGAGTCGAAATGAAATACACGGAGAGCTTCAAGGGGACAGCAAAATAATTTCATACATAAGTGCCAATAATTCAGAATTTGTAATTTGAGTAAAAGTTATTTTTCCGTGAAATAATTGTTAAAAATGCTTTTTGATCCCACTTTCAATTTGGCGTATCATTTTATCGAGGCATATATGTATTTATTGTATTGTTATCGCCAAACTTTAAGTTTATACTACATTGTACAGGTAAAGTCGTAAAGTTTATTAATATTATGCAAATGAGTGTCGATGAGTCCGTTGTCAACTTCCGAGCGAGTCCATACGGTTCAGTGTGCGGATCGTCCGTAACTGTTCTGTGGGAGATTTTTTCGCAACATTGTGTAGGTGCAGTCCGGTCGAGCACAAAACAAAGCGATCCGGCTCGAGGCCGTCTTTGTGTCGACGCCTCGGCCCGTACATAACAGGAAGGTGGAAGTACCGAGACGCTTTAAACAGGCCACCTCCTACTATATCCACGCTTGTTTCAAGTCCGTTTTGTTCGGCTTTTACAATGCCGCATTTTAATCAGAATGTTGGTATCTATTTTTTTTTGTTTACGGTTCATATGCATGTACCTATTATTAAATAACGTTTGTGTGGAGTTGAATTAACCTACTATGTTACTTTTACTCAACGGAAAAATTTAGATGATTTAAATTTTGTTTGCCTATTATTAATACAGAAGTTGTAATAATTATAACTGTAAACAAATCGTTCCTTCCGCCAAGCCTTTACAAGTCACCGATTGGTAATGAATGCAACAAGTTTAAGTAGATCACTTAAGTTTTATCGATTCTGCATTCTCGTGCGTTCTAATAGCACGTTGGATATGCGTATCGAGGTGATTTTTGACAAATGGCTCCATTTTCTTATTACCCGCTGAGGCGCTGCGGGCCGGTGCCCGGAGGCTGGGAACGGAATGCCATTTATCTTACTGCTAACACTTATGTCAAAATAATTTAGAATCCAATCTGTCTTCATTACTTTTCGATTTATATAAGGGGAGCTGAATTTTCTGTTTTTACAACGATATCAAAGTGACACGTTTAAGTTCCGTTTCTCTCACCAATGACTTAGTTACTCACACTTATCTACCTAGCTTTAATCCGATGGTCACGAATTCTTCTCACACTCAGCACTCTCATTCCTCACATCCATCGGAATGACTCAGCCGATATGCTTAAATAAGTATTGCAAAAATGTTAATGATAAGGCCCATGAATGATCTTAATTTACCTTTATGTTTGCAATTAACATTGAAATACTTTGTTTAAATGACTTTTATTTTGAGTTCAAGATATGTTGTAAATTAAAATTAAAATGAATCATTAATAACTCACAATGTCACGGAAATTGTCACAGAATTGCCGTAAGCGTAGAAATTGATTGCACCAAATGACATGCAAAGTCGTGGACCAAATACCTTCCAGCAATTATTCTTTAGTGAAAATACAATAGCCGCTTTATACAAACATCCATTTAAATCAGTTGAGTCTTTCAATATTTTAAAATAAGTGGTATCATAAATAACGCTTATAAATATGTATAAGTTGAACCGATTGATGTCATTACAAAAAAATGCTAATAGCTGTACCAAAAATAAGAATTTCGCAATGGCGCACTTAGGCATCTCCTCGGAAGCGGCTGCGGCTGCATTAGGCCGCCCTGTGTGGCTCTGACGAGGACCAAGTAATTAAACCGAGCAAATATATCAGCCGAATTCTGGTTTTGTAATGGCAATGAGAGTTGGGTTTTAATAATGATTAAAAATCTCTCGGTGCGGTCATAATGCATTTTTTCCTGAGTGCAATTGAGTGGAACAAAAATGTCAGTTGAATTATGAAAGCGATCGATAATGAAAATGTTGGTACGCACGCGGGTCGGTAGAAAGTGTCTCGACCCGAGTTTCGTTAAATTGGCGACGATCGGGTCAGGCCGGGGCGCATAAACATGTCGGCACCCCGCCCCCGGCCACACTTTGTTTGTTAATATACTGCCAATTATAATCAAAGTGCTCGCCACTGCATCGCATCAATTACTTAATCTTTCATATCGGCCTGTTTTTGTAGCTCGCTTGGAAACTTGTTTACTTTGTGATACTCGAAAGTATCTGACTAATAGCAGGAGGCTCCAGATTGAAGTTTTTAAATTTGTGTTAAGTGCGCCATTAATAACGATCTGCCCCCTTATTCATAATGTCTTTCTGATGTTCCGATTCGTGTAATCTATGCTTTGTCAATGTCAATCGTTTATTGAAAGAGAAGAGTTTAGTTTTCGAGTTGAGATGCTTTTCCGATTACATTGTAGGCTGAAGGCCTGCATAAATGCCGTTTCACGCCTAATAGAGGAAGATCCCAGAGCTGCCAGACATCACTTATTTTCTAATGGACAAAATTTATACGATTGAGTAGTTTTGGGGTGTACTATCATCATATGACTAGTTGCTACCTTGACCAGACGGCCATTTTTCAGATATCAACCAATCAAGGTACATAGAAACACTGCTCACCTCACTTAAATTCTGATAGCTGATTTTAACATATATTTCACACAATATCATTAAAAATCAGGTTTCATTACTCCCAGACACATGCGGTCGGCGGTTTTACCTTACAGACGCTTTAAAGCTATGAAAAAATTTATTAAGTTTACTTATTTTCTGATGCTTTATTTTTATATATGTTATTCAAACAACTATTTTAAAAGGTTTTGCAAACGGACAGACCGATCCAAGGGGCCAAACATTCACCAGACCCAACTGTTTTAGATTTTTTTTTTTTATTGAATTTCGTTAAGTTTTTCTAATAAAATAGTTTGTAAGGTACAATTCTATAATTATTGCGGTCAGATGAGCACTTTTCAGTTGTTTGAATAACATATATAAAAATCAAGCATCAGAAAATAAGTAAACTTAATAAATTTTTTCATAGCTTTAAAGCGTCTGTAAGGTAAAACCGCCGACCGCATGTGTCTGGGAGTAATGAATCCTGATTTTTAATGATATTGTGTAAAATATATGTTAAAATCAGCCATCAGAATTTAAGTGAGACGAGCAGTGTTTCTATGTACCTTGATTGGTTGATATCTGAAAAATGGCCGTCTGGTCAAGGTAGCAACTAGTCATATGATGATAGTACACCCCACCACTACTCAATCGTATATATTTTGTCCATTAGAAAATAAGTGATGTCTGGCAGCTCTGGGATCTTGGACCATAAAGAGCCCGAGATCATAGGAAGGGCATTCCATGCCTTAATGACACGTGGAAGATAAGAGGAACTAAACCTCTTAGTCCGAGCCACCAGCGCCTGCATTGTACATATGTGGATGGCAGCGCTGACCAGCACGTGTCGTTCGGGAGTGCAAAGGGGAAGGAGGGACTAGCTGAAACAGCTCTTCAGAGCATTCCCCATTATAGAGGAAGTCTTTATTCCCCAATTTAGACTTCCTTTTCCTGACTGGCTCGGTGGAACAGTGGTTAGTGACCCTGGCTGGCGGTTCCAAGAGTCGTGGGTTCGATTCCCACTCGGGACAAATATTTATGTGATGAACATCGGTGTTTGTTCTGTGTTTGGGTGTGATTAAGTTATTTATGTATATATTTAAAAATATATATGTATGTATAACAGTCTCTGACGCCCATAGTACAAGCTCTGCTTAGTTTGGGGTCAGATGACCGTGTGTGGAAATGTCCCAGATATTTATTTTAGATATTTATTTTTCGCCGGCCAAAAATCTAAATAATTCTAGTTCTATAAGAACTAAGTATAAAGGGGGTATGTTAAAAATCACCTAGATATCGCATTCGACAAGTAGGTAGGTAAAATTTAACATTGAGTACCTAACCATTACCTACTATCTTCGTGTGGTTAAAAAGTTAAGAAACATTTAATTGAGATAAATCTGAAAGTGCTAAAATAATTGATGTAAGTAGTCTGCCCCAGTATATTCAGAGGTCAAGGATTTACAACCGGAACATATGTATGGTCAAATATACCCCTTAAGGGAATCGGTAAAAGCTCTGGAAGAAAACAATAATGAAAAAGTAATAACTTGTCCACCCGCGAATTACGCGAATAAGTGAAACAATCCCTGCAATTCAATTACAGAGACCACAATACCACATTCAATTTAGTTAATACATAGGTACGTAGTTATTTTTTATTTCGTGGAAGTTGACCCGCCTCGGAGAGAGACGGCCGCGGGCGCGCCCTAACTGCCCTGCTTGTCTCAACGACTTACAGATTACATTCTGAACACTTTATTTTTTGTAAGGTAGTTTGGTTAACAATATATCGTTACCGAGACCGTTTCGCCAGTTGCAATTCTTATTAGTTTTGTTTTACGACACCTCGTAAAACAAAACAGTATAAGTATGGTTGTTGAAAGGAAGAGTGTTAACACCTAAGTAAATTATAGTACTTACCGGATGTGCTCTGAATATTTTTGGGAAAATGCGGTTGAAAACTTTTTTTCTTCTGCTTTTATTCTGCACCTAATTAAATTTTATTAACAAGATGTATAAAAGTACAATTTGGAAAAATACCATCGACCATCTAACCGATGCTATTAAATTTAATTTTAAATTAGTTGGTTAAGATAATTGTGATCCATGTTTCACAACCTGTTTACAAAAGGCTATGAAAAAGGGATCATTCCCATGTTTAATAACATTTTGTAGGCTCTATACAAATTAGTCATTACAAAACTTGATAATTTAGATCGACGAGTCAGATTAAAATAGTAATGAGGAACCACAAACTAGATCTTTATAAGCTCTCCTTATATGGAAACAAAGAATCAACAACTTGTAGGTACCTACATTAAAATCTATAAAGCATACCACTGCAATCTATGTGCAGTGATATTTAAGGCGAGCACCAAACTTATTATTATAATAACGGTTAGATGCTGATATCAGAAATAGTAAGCGATTGCAAAACATCTCGATCGTAAGCCCAAATATTGTTCCCACGGTGCGCGCGCGCCGGCCGTGGCGGCCGCTGTCGTCCATCAACATCATTATCTATTAAAAATATCACGTCATATTGTTCGCTATTTTGTATAAAGTTACTTTCCGCGTCGGGCGGGTCGCTATCGGGCATTATCTTGAAGCACCTATAAATCACAACAACAATAATTACGAAACGTGCTGCTCTCACTTGTTCCCTAAAGTTGCGAAATGAGCACTTGCCTCGATTGAGAGAACGTTTTGTGTTTGGTTTGTGACTTCGTTAATTCGAGTTTTGTTAAGTTAACAAGTCGACTTCACGACACATTTGTCGAGCCATGTATTACTATGTTGCGTGGGAGTGCTGTGTCGCGGAGACCGGAATAATTCTAATACTTCAGGGAACTGTGAGCTACATGGCTCATTCAATCGCATAATGTTTTACTCGATTTTAACGGCTCTGTATAGTTTAAAGATTTTGCGTGAGAATAATTGGCAAATCAAAAATGGAATAAATATTTTTTATTTATTCCAGGAATAAATATTATTTATTTATACCAGGAATATTTTTTTTTATTCCAGGAATAAATATTTTTTATTTATTTCAGGGGCAAAATAATATAATAAATCTATCAAAAAGAACTTGAGACATTTTTTATAAAGAAAACAAAACATATAAAATATTTGTTTTCGTTACTAATTTTGAATACTAGTAATGAATCAATATTTTAAAAGAACGGAACGTTTACAGTTATTTTAATGTTTTCTAACCATTATGAATAATCGTGATCATGTTATGGTAGGTTTAACTAACTACCTGCCCGGTACAGACTCGGGGAAAAGTTCTAGGAGTATGTTAAGTAAATGCCTGCATAAAATATTCACTGTTTTAATTTCATCAACAAAAGGGAAGACATTAATTTGACGCGACGTAATGTCATTATAGCATGTATTTATTTCCATACAAATGTCAATCAGCTGCTCTGTTTTAATAAAGTATTTTAAAGTCAATACCTATATATGGTTGTAAGACGTGTAGAATAAAAGTATGTATTTCGAATAATTAATATAATAATAATCGTAATAATAAATAATCGTAAGTATACTTGTAAACATGTAAAAATGCATTATAAAACTGTTAACTGCAGCAATATAGTAACTCATTAGTCATTTCTTTTATTTGGGAAGTATTTAGCCGATACCACCTGACAAAACTTCGCGAAACAAAATAACAACATGGTAACAGGTATTGGGATAAATTTCGGTCGAACTCATGCGCAGGGCACGCGGTAATTGCGGCACCCTCCGTCCTAGAAAGCTCACCGCGCTGCTTCGTTACGGTCCTTAACAGTGATTTACGTTCGCAATAAATATTTTTTGAAAGTCCGAGTGCGATAATAACTCCATTAATTTTGATTAATGACAATTTCTTAAAAGTGAATTTTTAACTGGCCATCGACTGGCCTGACCCGAAGGTACCCGTCTACGTTTTAATTAACTTCGCGTTTTTTCATCGATTGTTATTATTTCGATTGAAATTTAACTGTCAAGACATTTAATGAACTCTATTTTTGGGATTAATTGTATTGACGTTGAAATTGAGTATAAATTGTACCTGTCTGTAGCTTTGTGATTAAATATGCAATTAATTGGACACGAAGAGGGTGATCAAACTTTAAGAGTGGATGTAGTTCCGTGGATAAGAGGCCAAGGACCTCAGTTCAGGTCATTGTAGGTTTAGTATTAACTGCATATACCGAGCAGTAGGTACTACTGGAAAAGTAGATTTTATACTACCCGTCCTATAATACAGTACAATAGTTTATTATTATTCAAATTAAAGCAGAAACTTTTACTTTATATATATACTTATTACTAATAGAAAAACTTTCAAATTAATAAAAATAATATGTACAGTATTTTCATATAATATCGAAGGTGTTTAGTCTTTAGTCAGGAACAATAAATATGTAGATACGGTAGGTAATAAAATATGCAAATACTTAGAATCCAATAAATATTTAACAGCGCAACATAAGAAAATATAAACTATATTGGCATAGTGTTTGCGCTGAAATAAGATTATTTCAAAGCAGAAATACATTCCGGGCGCGCGCGGCGGTTATCGCCGCCAGCTCCCTCTGGTGGCGACACATTCAGCGCATTTGCAATGCGAGATATTCCGCATTACCATAAACAGTACAAGGCGGAGGGCACGCCATCTATCGCGGTACGACATATAAATTATTCAAAATAAAGTATCGCTTAACCCCTGACCCGGGCCGGGAGCGCTCGCCCGCTCCGCCGCTTATCGACTGACAGATTGAACCTGCATCATGTGTTTATTAGATGTCTTCCACAGGATTGCATGCCTTAGAAAGTGGATATACTTTTAAGCACGTGTAAAAAGGTTTAGCATTGCATGAAATTTGAATTTGAAGGAGAATTGCAAGGGTATTTCATACTCTCCTTATACCACTGCCTATTTAATGTATCTATCTATTATTTAATATGTTTACTAAAGTGCAGGTGAAGTAATAAAGACCAAAGATTATCGCAATACATCGTCTTCGTAGCGGCATCGGGTGTCGATTGATTTATCGCCTGAGCAAGTTGCTTTAAGCCCGATAGCATCCTGTTTGCACGGAAAGAGTAGTCACATTAGACTTTGCAAAGATTAATGGACTGACTAACTACCCAATGTCAATAGCCTAAAGTATTATGAAGAAAATTCTCCAAAATATGCTATGCTGACTATATATGACTTTATCAATAATATATGACTATATATGACTTTATCAATAATAATTCATCATTATGTTTGTAAGATACCATAGTTACGATTACCTCTCGTAAGTGAGTATCTGCTCAAGGATAGTTAGTTATTTCTCACAATTCTCACCATAGTTAATTTTATCAAACCTACAAAAATATTAAATTCTTCATGAAATCATTAAATGATTTAATTAAATAGTATATTTAATGGGTAATTTTGCAGTATTTTAATGTACTTCATTATTTCCCTACACATAAGCAAAGTGCATAAAAATATCAAATTAAGAAGCAACAAAGGTGTTCCTCCAATAACGCGTTATGACAGTTAAAGTAGGTAGGATTAGACAAAGGGCCCCGTAGATAAAAACGGGTTAGTTAATTACGAGTGCAATTAAACGGAGTGGCGCGATTACCGTCGCGTGCGGCGCGGGCCGGCGGAGAATTCCTATTATGATGTGTTTGCCGTGTGGAGGGTAGGTCTTAAAGGGCTGTCACTTGCGACCTATGTACGCAAGAGTAACAGTATGGACATTATCGTGGCATCACACAATATTACATTATAGATAATGTTTACAATAATTTGGTAACTGGTTCGAAATAAAATATAATAATACATTGTAAACTCTGACATTCATATATTTTTACTTTTCTCGACAACACAACTTATTTTCAATAAACCGTTACGTACCTGAACCTTATTTATTATACATAAAGGGAGATAATTTATTTTAAAGAACGCTATTTTAAGATGAATATCACAGGCGAATATACCAACAAAAATGTGTTTTGCAAATGAACGCATACATTAATTTGCAAATGCCCTTGAGACATAAATAACGTATGTACATTCTAAATTTAATCTTCAAAATCATATAGTCGCCTATTTCCGCCATCCCATCTAATTATATAAATAAGTTTTTTTTTTGATATGCTTGAAAAATTCTATATTTTATTGATTTCTAAAATGGTGAAAACAAAAAATAACACTTTTCGTGTACACAAACAAATTACAAAATAGTACACATAAAAATTATTTTATTTAATCATAATCAAAAAACCTTTTTTCGACATTTTACTTATTAAAGTTTAGCTTACAGAAAATGACGTTTAGTGGTATAACACTGGACTGTTAATGTCATAATGATAATTATATTCTTTCAGCGGATTAAGGGTGTGAAAGTTGGCAGCCCTCAGGGCGGGCAGGCCGGCGCGTGCGCACCGGGCAGCGCAGGACGACGCTTATTTACTCAACAGCTTTCGCAAAACGGCCCATTAGGGATAACTGTACTAAATAATTACTGCAATGTGCCTTTCTATTTCTATGCGCCGCCACCTGCCGCCGATCACTGTAATTATTTACTATGCATGAATGCGCGGCGGCTGTCTAGGACGACTCGGACAAAGAACGGTCAAGTGTACAACCCACCTTTGAAAATCTACCGGAACAACATTCCTATCTCCGCGCACGAAGGTTGCATGTTGTTTAGCATATTTTCGGCGGCTGTACGCGGACAGGTTCCGATGTCCACATGGGTGTGCTGCATAGTAATTTTATAACATGCTCATTAATTCGCGTGTGCACGATATTAGTCCTAGACAAAGGCTTTAAGAATTCGCGGCGTTAATTTTTTTGGAGACAAATTCTTCATAGTTAACCAATGTTTTTGATAAAGTCATCAAAATGTAATGTGGCCATACTTTATTAGCGAACGTTTAAACAAGAAGAAGTAGGATTTTTATTCATGTTACGAGTGATTACAAACCTCTTCTTTAGTTTAATAAAGTGACGTTATATTTAATCGTTTTCTAGATTTGGCGTTGCTAAATAATTTTGCTCTCTAAATAAAGTTGCTTAAAAATTAAATTTAAAATATAAATTATCAAAGGAATAATATGTAACCTGAAAGGAATTCAAGAAAAATGGTTATTTATCTAAGAAAGATGTAGCATTAGTTAGGTTGTAAATAAACAATTTCGCCCAGTACAAAAGACATCAACGCCTCAGCCTCGGATAACGTCCGCAGCAGATTGAAAACGTGCCGCCGGAGGCTGTACAATCAATATATTAGGCAATATCGATAGATTGCTTCTTCGATATTGCAAACGTGCTACTTCTTATCTGATTTTCTATTTACTTATTTTCAGTTACGTCTATATTCTCTTCTCCTTATAACGAATCTTTGTTACATTTATTGTACGTGTAGAGTTTATTGTCAAATTAGACTTGAAATTTTACATGTGTGTAGTCATCAAACTTATAATATATATAGTAATAATTTCAGAAGAAAAAATATGAAAATAATATTTAAAAGATATATGAAATATTGATTAAAATATTTTCTACCACTCATAAATTCCACAAATACGTAAGTATTTCAATAAATATTAAGTGGATATTCTGATTCCGTACGCATCCAAGAAAAAGTAAAATGCACTTAAAGTAAAATAGAATTAAAAGTCTAAACACAAAACTAATTAGACTTAGTCTGAACAACGCACTTTGCCTGGGCCCGTAGTGCCGAGCAAAAGTATTCATAAATTATGTCACTTATTAGCACAAGTGACATCATACAAGAGTAGAGTCGGTAATTCCACAGATGCGTCACTGTTATTACACACAACGAATATATTTAAAGTTCTAAGAGCTCGTTAATTTTCATTTACTACCAATCATAAGAATATAGTTGAAGTTTGAAGTACTTTCTGTGTTATTTTAACGTTCTTTCGCAAGATTGTGTCCGTAAAAATTTTTGTTTATTTGTTTTTTGTGCCAGTTGTTTCTTTTATTAATGTGAATTTACCCACTTATAGTTGGGATTTAAGAATGTGTAGTTGGGTCATTGTGCTTAACGAAATAAATATGATAACCCAATATTATCTCCATATATTAACAGCGACAAATAGCGTTATCCTATTTTTCCCTTTTATATTCCCATGTAATTTTACTACCAATAAGTGAAGCAGTCTCGTTATATCTTTAACAATTACAATAATTTAACATCGACATGATATAACATAAAAAATTCGCTACGAAATTACATGTACAGTTATCCTGGAATATTCCCTTAATCTAGAAATTATTTTGATATGACATCGGAAACATCTGCATCGAAAGCGGCTATTCAAGCACCTGTACATAAACGCGCTGATAATAAGCAGGAATTTGTAAAACGTACTACTATTCTTATATTAAAGAAGGCCTTATTTATGCCCTCTTCTAAATATAACGTTACTTCAATAGCGCGGCAAAAACATTAATGTATACCTTAGTTTTTTTGCCACGTGTATTAAAATGTTACAATGGAATATTTTTTTAGCAAAACGTTCAAAATTAAAATACATACTTGATACTAGCACCTGAAATGGGACAAAAATTTGACAAACATACCAATAAATAGTGTTGTAACTTAACACAATTCAAGGTTTTTCATGCGACAACGAATTCAGACATTATTGAGGAAAACATATACGCGATATTATTATTATCGTTTCGTTGAAATTGATCAAAACACTTAGAAATCGGTGAATGAAAAAACAAAACAACATCTGCCACGGTGTGTTCGTACCGATAGTTATTTCGGTTTTCGAATTTATCTCGTGACCTCGTGTACTATCCCAACCTTGTCAAGCGCGGCGCCCCGGGCCGCGGACCTTGCCTGTCGATGACTATCAGGATGTGCCAATTTGCATTGTTCTCAGAATTTAGTACTGAGTACCTCTCTATTCGCGATGACCTATTTATCGATCATCTTACGAACGATCGCAACACACTGTAGCTTTTGACCCGGCAAACGCAATATTACTTTGTGGTATGGTTCGGTACATTGCAGGAAATAAATGAGATTATTGTTGTACTTAATCATCCTTTAATAGCCTAGTAAAGCATTTACAATACTATGGAATACTTGCACGATATAAGGATTCTAAGTTAAATATTTATGACTTCGAGACTTTCAAATATACACCGAGAAATTTTAGTGGTTGTTTTCCCGCCGTTAATAGTTCTATCTTAGTAGCACAATAGATTTGTGCAGTTCTTTTTTATTAAAATCAATAACCGAAAGCACGTTCGAACCGCTTTATTACTAAGGGCGTAGAGATTCTTTAGCTTTAAGCAACGATTTCATGCGGCAAGCAGTCCCTGATTACGTCACATCTTATAAAAGGACGATAGCTTCTCTCGTTTTCGAGTTGGAAAAATATTATTATGAAAATTTGAAAAAAAAAAATCTGGAATAATTTGCATGATTCGATAGTATACTAAAGGCAAATCATTCTGCCTCGGGCAAACAACCACTAAAATTTCACGGTGTAGAAAGAAAGCCCAGAAAAAGGATCATGACAGATAGAC
Organism: Maruca vitrata; assembly: GCA_039566165.1. Lineage (NCBI taxonomy): Eukaryota > Metazoa > Arthropoda > Insecta > Lepidoptera > Crambidae > Maruca > Maruca vitrata. Next base: position 10,913,777 of record CM076916.1, on the reverse strand, counting down.
CGAAAGCAAAGTAATTCTTATTGTTCGAAATCCTATAAATATAATCCAGGAAAATCCTTTGTAAGAATGCAAGTGGCTCTGAATCTTTAAAACTAGCCTTTATGTGCCGATATCTATAAATCTATAAATGTACTAAATAATTACAGAACAAAGGAGATCATTTGAATCAATAAATACTAGTGCGCTTAAAAAGATTTTTTGTGTAATTATACGAGTATACAGGATGAGCAAAACCTGCAGCTGAAGGCAGCGCTACGTCCGCCCAGGACAGATGCAATGTCAAACAGCAACTAAGCTGTAAATTACTGTCTAGCACTGCCATACATGACACGATAGTTTTAAGTCTGATTAACCCGACAATTACACTACTTGTGCTATTGTCATTAAAAGTAGATGCCCTTTCAAATATTTTGTATTTATGTTCACCTTAAAAGACTAAATTTACTGATACTTAATACATTTATATGCCTTGTGTGTGTTCAAGAACATATAAAAATATTTCACAGTTTTTTGTTTCCACCCGTCGTCTCCACAAGCGTTTAAATAGCTGTCCATCAAGCCGAGGTCTTCATACGGCGATACGTCGTGGTGTAATTACAAGTGTCACTGATGCAGGATATAACTTAGACAAAGATATATTTATCTACACACCAACGGTTATTTTTTTTAACATTTTCCATGCTCTTTATACCTGAACATGTGTGATAAAAAAATTGTAAACAAAAAAAACCGCCTTCAAAAACCCGACTCACTAAAAATTACAAAATAATATAATACGAACATTAATCTGGGTATGAATTTGATATGTTGTTGAAGGCGGTGCCGTTTATATTTCATGCAGTTTTCCTCAAAAATTTAATTGGCACCGCCTTCAACAACATATCAAATTCATACTCAGATTAATGTTCGTATTAAATTATTTTGTAATTTTGTGATCGGGTTTTTGAAGGCGGTTTTTTTGTTTACAATTTTTTTCATCCTTTAGTGTTACATTTTTTTACACCCTATTAGTTCAGCTCACCTATAATTCTGCTGATATTATAACTAGTAGTATCAATATGTACACAGATTTGAAAGAATTATCTCTTTACTCTCTTTCCATCATCAGCTCAGCATCATAACATTATGATTGCCAGAAGCAAATGCCAATATAACTTCAGAAAATATGTAAAACGCGGTACATGTGCCTATAAAATTTGAGGGTTGCCCTCGATTACTCCTGGATCCCATCATCAGATCCTAGACTGGTCAACCTAATAGTTTAGCTCACCTGTAATGCTACTGATATTATAACTAGTTAGTCTCAATATGTATACAGTATTGAAATAATTATTCTTTTACTCATAACTACTAAGGAGTTGACCTTCCATCATCAGCTCAGCATCATAAAATTATGATTGCCAGAAGCAAATGCCAATATGACTTCAGATAATATGCAAAACGCGGTACATGTCCCTATAAAATTTGAAGGTTGCCCTCGATTTCTCCAGGATCCCATCATCAGATCCGAGACTGGTGAAAATGGGAGCACCTCGGAAATAACCTCTACCCAACCAAAAAAAAATTTTTGAAAACCGTATTTATTTGAGGGAAATATGGGTGAACATACAAAAAAAAAAAAAAAAAAAAAAAAAAAAAAAATATTATACATACAGACGAATTGAGAACCTCTTCCTTTTTGAAGTCGTTAAAAATAGCATTCGTATCGACGAACTACGTGCATTAACCTGCAAGTAATGAAATAGTATAGCTGTTTGGATGGATGGATTAAGATAACATAAAACAGCAGTTACATCGTGTAACTGCTATTTTCCGTTATCACATAAGTTGTTTAAAAAACGTAAGTTGTCAACTCAAGCGGATCCTAGTCATCATAACGTAGACAATATTGAAGCAAGTAAGCATGACTCCATATTAATACGTGTTTCCTTATTACATTCGGGTGTCCAATGAGATAGGCAGAGCTGTATCGGCCGTGACAAGATCGGGCGGGGCGCAGACAATTGAATTGATAAGCGACTTTCTACAAGAATGTAGAGGCATTACAGACAAAGCATTCAACCGGGGGATATTTTCAAACCCAATGATAAAACTCTAGTATTCGATACGGGCCTATAAATATTATTACACAAAGTTTGCAACAATATTTTTATAATTTTTAGACAATCATGACGACATCTTCAATATTTTTGTAATAAGACTAGTGATCATTAATTAAGGGGAACTTTTTAAAAGCATTAGGCAATTTAGCACTGACGCATCGCGCCTACTTACATCAGCTGACCACTTGATGTCAAGCAACACCTTTATTGACACGGGGACAGGAAAAATGCTTCTAATATTATTGCCTTCACGTCTTCGACCGTCTCGGCTTGTGGCGTAATGACTTAGACAAGTGTAAAGCGCAAAAGTATCGGTATTTTATCAGGTAAATAGGTAAATACGATAACTATTTTAATAATAATAAATAAGGGATTTAACCTACATATTGATTTGCAAAAATCTTTATTAGAAGAAACATAGAATAAAAAGTAACAAATTTCAACGTAATTCTACTTAAATACGAACAGAAGAAAGTAGGTATTATTCTCGAAAATATGAAGAAAGTTTTTTTTAAGAATCATATAAATTATCAAGAAACTTACGAGTATTTGGATATTAGATCAGCGTCAGTGGTAGGACCCCAAACGCCTATTGTGTCGCATGCGCAGCCCGCTATTCAATTCAATACGCGCATCTACAATAGCGATATAAATTACCTATTTAATGTCAATTATTATAACAAATTTGTATTCGATAAATTAAGTGAAAGCTAGGATTATGCTGCCATCCATTGCATTAAACTATAATATTAGTACAGTTCTATTTTCTCTTATTTGGTGAAATCACAAAACTTGCATCATGCTTTATTTTTCCTCAAAATATGGAAGCAAATATCCTAGTTGAGAGAGTAAACCAGTATTTCAAAGTTAGTCTGAAAATAATGTTTCGAAGAACGCGGATATGTTATTATTTTTTCGTTAACCACCGCGGCCGTCAATATCAAATTGTGTGTCAACGAAACGCCGCGTACGTATAGCTTAAACGATATGCCTTCAGAAAAATCACGCTTCATTATCCATAAAAAGAAAGTTGATTGTTTAATGATCGATGCTCGTAACTGTGTAGGCATGCAATTAGCGAAATTTACTGCGACCCGACGTGTGTCGCGGTTGCGTATAATTTTTAAAGAAACCGTTTTTTGAATCTTTTGTTTTTTGGCAATAAACGTCCACTTATTGTTCAATCAGCCGATTGTAATCACATTTTTATGGCAATCAAACCAACGCTAATATGTATAAAAACATATGGACCATATATCGCGAACGTTGCAATGTTTTTTTAATTAAACTTACCTAATAGAGATAAAGAATTATGTGAAAAGCTCAATTTAATTTCCAGAAAACGAAATACTTCATATATTTAAAATAATAAAGTGACTCAAATCAAATGACATATACAGAACTTATATGTAAAGTTAAACCAACTACATTTTCTATACCTAACGAAAAATTTGTATATCGTCAAGTATATTTTACTTGCATGATGTACAAAACTTTTTTTCAGTTCAGCAATAACATTTTATAAAGCTTTTTATAAAAAAATATCATAGATACAATGAATTTTGTAATGAAACCTTAATTGTAATATATATGTGTGTATAATATAAAATCATAACCAATCACTTCTTAGTTGATATTAATTGGAATAGCGTTCTCTAAGTACACATATTGTTTGCCGTTCAAACATCCGTTAAATGTCATTGTCTATACATTTTAAAAGCGCCGTAACATAACATCGACTGACGACACGGTAATATTGAGGAACAGCTGACAGGCATACAAGTTCAATTCGTTAAATGAACACGTCCGAGCAAGGCGAACGCGTCCACCGAAACATAAATAAGTAATCTCGATGTTCCCGACGCGAAACACACTGACAGACAGATGATGATTAAAATAATAATGTCGAAACGCTCAATAACCGAATGATGTTATTAAGCTCGTACACTCATAAATATTCAGTGGGTTAGTTATTGAATAAAAAGTAAAAGTGAATCTCAATGCAATAGAGGGTGCATGATTTATGGCTGCGCTACCAGTTCACTCTAGGAAGTACGTACTCTTTTTTATCATTAATCGTTGTTTGTTTCTGGCGCCGCTCCTATGGAGATCACAGTTTTTATTTTAATAGCCGCGATTTATCACACTCTTCGTTTTTCAAGTAACTGTGTATCAATAAGCCACTCCGACGCAAGGTCGTTTAGTACAAAAAAACCGCGACGTGTTTTTGCTCTATTTTTATTCGCGAAGAAAAAGAATATCAGAACACCTATTTGGAAGTGGCTCGGCTCGCGAGTGGACTGGTCGGACAGGAAGTCGGGCCAATTGGACAACAATAAGATTTATGTGTTTTCCATTTTTTTAATATTGCAGTCTGCTCCGAGATAATAAAACCACAAACCACAGAAGTGACAAATTACATTCAATTTTAGTTGAATTTTGCAGAAAATTATAAGTCTGGTTTTCAGGAAAGAACTGTTTAATAAATTAACCATAACCACCTTATCATATACATAAAAATATTTGTATCTTCTTCAAAATCAATTTGATTAAAACCATTCTCAAAATGGAGAAATCATACTTAGAGGTTACTTAGAGGTTTTAGTAGTTACTGTACATAAATAACATAACATGCAATAACAGGTGAATAAATAACATTGTTGCCATTATATTTAGATTGTTTACGGGTAAACCTATCCATAATGATTGTCTCAGAATAGGTTAGGTGGTCGGATAAATACTTTATCAATCGCGCGCATTGAACGCGCCGGCAATAGATCTGATCTAGAATATTCCACTTTGACCTAGTAAAACACCCCTTTGTAGGAGAATGAATATTCAGTGACATAATATTTATTTCTTTTGAAAATTAATTATGGTATTTTGACGGCATTTTTGTTAGACACAGCATTTCGAACCGGTTCGCCGTGGTTGTAGATTCGTAATGCTTTTGAAAATTTAAGTGCTACTATTTAAATATTTCATAAACGAGTATGCAAACTAAATATATTGAAAAATATTTTTTTACTGATATTTAATAGTATTTAAGGAAAATCAGTTGCTAAAGTAATGTGCGTTCGAACAGTATAGTATGGCCGTGCCCACTTTGCTTAATGTCTTATTCAAAGCGGAGCCTTGCCATTCCCCCAAATATACTTGTACAGCTTGCTACCACGACTTGCAAAAACAAATTTCAATCTTTTTTAATTGAGTATTATACTTCTTCTCTTGGTTAAGGTATCCATGACCCCTTCCTCTCTTAACTGGGGCGGCTTAGTGGGACAAAGTAGAATACAGATCTGAGACGTCGGCACGCACCACCGTGCGAACAAGTGGCCAAAGGACAGAGTCGGGATCTGCGGCGACCCGAGCGGAGTTCGATCGGCTCAATTTATTGTGGACCACGGCCGCAGGGATCCCACAGATCCGGATTCGAGAGCCGTAATGCTGACTATTTTAATTGAATGGTTGTTTGTTGCGTAAATTATGAATTCAAATTGCATCTGTGTGTCGCATGGATCACGGCATCATTGTGTAGATTTAAGCGTTTGTACTATCGGAGTATTTGGCGGTCGACCACCTATAAGGTGAAAATCGCTTGGCGCTTATACGTCTGTCAAAGCAAGCCCCGCCCAAATTGTGGTCCGAGAGCCTGCAAGAATTTTTCGGTAGGTATATGAGGCAAGCTGAAAACTTGTCCTATACCTTTAATATTATAACTCAACACAAAACCGCAGACCTGGCTGAGTACCGGGGCTAAACCAAACCCCCAATTTTTCTTATTTTAAAATATATTTTATAATCCAAAAAAAATATAATTTGTCAGTTCACCTGACAGGTATTTGATATTTTTGGGGGTTTGTTTTAGTCCCGCTACTCACCAGGCAGGTCAGCAGTGTCGTGCTGGGATATAATAGGAGAGGTACAGGATAAGTTTTCAGCTTGCCTCAAATACCTACCAAAAAATTCTTGCTAGCTCTCCTACTATTGGAACGTTTTTGCTTGGATTTTGACAGATTTTCTTTAAGTGCTCTTCTATTGGCCAGTGGGCGGGGCTATTGGCGTTTAAAGGAATATATTTGAAAAGTGTACTACCGCCAGCGTTGCCGGTAGTACATATTGCATGAAAATCAAAAGGAGATATGATTATACATAGTATTTTAACATTGACTGTGATCAGAATTTGATTTGATCCAGATTTCCCAGCTTTCAGTTTATTTTGCTCCGATGAAATTATAGATACGAGTATATTCTAACAATTCTAACAAAACATCTAAATATTCTAGCAAAACAAACAAAAATATGATTTTTAGATAAACAAAAAATTACCACAAAAGGGTCAACCAGCCTAGCACTAGCTTGAAAACCCTAGTGAACCATTGTGCTACACAACTTACAAGCGTTATGCAAAGTTCGAAGCGCCTTTCAATTTTGCGATATATCTATAAACTGAGACGATCGATCGTGGGATAGAGGAGTGAGCGGCGATTTTGATATGTTACTTAGTCTAACGGTACCATTCGTAATAATAAATGTTAAAGAAAATAAAAACAATCGTTTTGTTTTCTGTTACGACTGTTTTAATAAGAGGTGGATGTTTCTGAAGATGGAATAGGCACGATCTACGATCGAGATGATTTCGCTTTTATTGAATGACCACCATTACAGAGATTAAATGGCCGTATAATAATTTATCTGACGGTATAATGAATAAAACGATTGCAAACTATGATTGAAGTGTTCCTCAACTAGGTTCTACAAGTTTATCTTCTTGAATGTATAACATGTACCGTAACGTCGTTTAAAGTGTCGTTTCGTCTTTAAATCGACAAGCGGACATGCAAATAAATAGTACGTATTTCTTGTTTTAAACAATAATAAATTGTGAGTGTTATTACTGTTAACATAATTACCATGATTTATGCAACTTACATCAAAATGTACATTCCATAGTATTCTTTGTCATAAGTATGTATGACAAAGAACGCAAATCTGCCAGCAGATTGTTACAGATAACTTTCTATTGTGTTCATATGATTAATATAGACTATAATACAGATATTACTTTCAAAAATCCATTTGCAAAGTCATAAAAATGAGAGATAACAATCAATAGAGCGCATTAAGGCGTTTACGACTTGTTTCGCATTATGGTGGTGCGATATCTTTATATTAAATCTCGCACCTCGTCTGTGAGCGCGTTGCCCGCCCTACGAATGGACATATTGGTATATTATTTATCGAGATCTTATTACGATACTATATTCAGAGTACACGGTACAAAGCGTCGGTGGATTTTTACAGCGTCTGGCCTCTATAGGAAAACTGTGCAGTTTTAAATTTGGTATTGGACAGTCGTTTGTGATCGGTCTAGCTCGTAAAATGGTAATTATCTAGACAACCAGTTTCGATCTACTTTCAAGGGTGTATCAAAGTCATTTCATTCTAGTGTATTTACCCGCTAGTCGATTATATGTCAAAACGGTCAATTTTAATTGCTCATATATTAATTTTTTTTATAAACCTTAGACGATTTTCTAATAGATTCCGCAGCTGAATTTCATCTACTGAAGCCTAAGGCAAAACTTACAAAGAATTATTCTAATGATTGTTTGCCTTGATTTATTTCTTTTGATTATTATTAAATTTTGGTTTGACGTAGTAATCGTTTTGCTAATACCTTCTTATTTACACAACTATACCATGCCAGTAATGATATGAAACGTACAAGACAGAACACAACCTGGCTGCACTGTCAAATTTAGATAGCTAAATTATTATAATCATTAGGTACTCTGCATTAGTCTACATCGAAAACAATCATGTATGTAATTATTGTTTAATCACGTGATAAATAGGTACTTAATTTGTTTCTTGAATCATTCATACAAAGTTTGTTTGTCTCTGTGTTGTTCTCGCTTAGTCTACGTAAGTGTACTTCGATATAACATTCGTTGAAGTGAATATGAATTGATTTTAACATTCACAATGCATTTATTGGAGAGACAATATTGTTCGCGGGTCACAGCAGGGGTTTGAGATGACATCTCGCAGCGTGCAGCCTTACCTTCTATGCTCACCGCTCTAAAGCTTGCCAATCAGATCTACACCTTCACTTTATTGAAACAAGGATCAATTTAGGGTGCTAAATGATTTTTGAACATTACGTCCTTATAGTATGTTTCTATGGCAGCTACAACAGTTATTGAAAATAAAAGCGGAGATAAAAAAGGCAGATACAGTTACGAAATTGAGCAACTAAATGGGGTTTGATATCGTAGGTCATTGTTTGGTTCGTTACACGCGGATTTAAATCAGCTCGATTTGATGCAGATTTTAATAGGGTAGTCAAAAATAAAATATATTCATAAATTGAAGTAACATCGCATATTAAGCAATATAAATATGCCAAGATCAGTTTTACATCACGTAATGTGAAACAATATTGCGTACATATTTTTACTAAAAAAAATTATAGCTTACTATTTTAGTTACTGGCCTCCAAAATAAATTCAGGTCCACTGATTTTCAGGGTTTTTATCCTCTGATAACCTTAAATCCTTAACAATTTCTAAGAATATCAGCTGTTTATCACTAAATTGTATAAAGCAAAGCCCGCGTCTGTCTGTCCCTATGTATGGTTAAATCTTTAAAACTACACAACTAATTTTGATGCGTTTTTAATAGATAGAGGGATTTAAGAGGAAGGTTTATGTATAATATACTAAAAGCGAACCGAGGCCGAGGGCGGGGCACTAGTACTTAATAATATCATTATACATATTTTGTTACATTGATTGCCATATTTACATAGAGTACCTACAAAACAAGAAGAGTACACCTTGCATCTCTGGAGTGATAACATTTTTTGACCTAAGTACATAAACTGCGCTTAGTTTATTGCAGACAAAAAAGTATTATTTATACCTATGTAACTTTTGTACTTTAACTAATTCGATGATTCAACTAAAACACAGAGGGACGACGACAAATATGGCAATACCAAAAGCTCGGTGCGCCTCTCGCCGCGCGGGCGCAGGGTTATCGCGCGCCCGTCACGGTTCCCACGCCAAACGGTATTTTAAATACCTATTTATCTAGTACGGCGACAGGACAGAGATGCATTCTGTTTGAGTAGCCTCTTCTGGATGGGTCAAGGATGCGGTGACTGCGGATCCACTATCGATTCTGCGTGTGCCCTGGCCTTGTTATGTTAAATCTTGCCATGCTACATTATTCAACAGTTTCTAGTGGGGACGACAATAAATAAGGATTAGGCTGAAAGCTTCTGCAACTGGAAGTTTATAGAGTTAGTAAATGTTCGCCAACATCGTATCTAAGAGAATAACAGGCCTTTAGGTATTTTTCTTTGTTATTTTAAAAAGAATAATATTGTGCATCTAGGGTTGATAAGTTTTGTAATTAAGGGAAATATTGACGAACATAATATTTAATAAAAAGTTTTATTTTATTAAATAAATCGGCGAGGTTTCTATGATATACATGAAATATGAATACATTAACTGGAAATTGTTAAAAACCTTATATCAAAAAGGTCACAGCAAAAATATTTTATAATTAGCGTTGATCTTGAACATAATTAACCGTAATAAGAGGTTACCTACTTGAAATTAATTGTACTCTTTTCAAGTTGAGAGGTCAATATTTACGACCGTGTTTTTCTTGATTCAACCTCAGCAAAATCTGATACATATTATGAAACGAAGTTTAAAAACAGGTACGGGCATAAGTTGAAATAACTGTAATTTGGGTACTTAAGCTTTTATAGTAATTTCGACGACATTTACGATGTGATTATGCACGAACAGCATAGATTGTTTTACGAGTAATTATATAGGCGAATAATTGATTTACATTATTGTTTGCAACTGCATTTAATGTTATGGGCATTCTAACAAAAAATATACGTACGTATTTATTTTACAAGAAACAGATTAGTCTGTTAGGCTAACAACCAGGAAACGTCAGATAGTACAAGATTATTGATGATACAGACGATTTTGATACTGTATAAGTTCTTGAGTTGACGCCGCGAGCAGTTTGGCGAGACTGGGAGGATTTATACCTGCAATTACAGACACCAGTGCGATATTTAGGTTAACAAACAATTTAATGACTACAGCGTTAATTGAGGTGGGTCCCAACAACTCGTATGTTGTTAAGCAATAAACAACAATTTCTGAAATTACCCATACTAGGCTCTAGCCGTAATCAATGGTCTCTATGTGCTTGATTAGGTGATTATCTTGCCTGAAAGCTGATTTAGTGATCGTTTAATAAATTACGGCTGCAAATATTCAACGCAAGATGCATTTCGTATCGAAATAAATACTGATTAACGTCATCTTCATGACCTTTTCCGGTAGAGGAAGTATGATTTAGATCGTATTGATAAATGAATGTCTATAATCCACTGCCTACTAGGTTATCTATTCATCTTGTGATTAAGGAACCAAGGATGTTTAAAAATAGTAATGTTCTGTAACTTTAGCATGATACTTTTAAATTAAGTTTTTATAATGTTTAATGTAATAAATGAATACTAACCAGTTTTAGCTACACTCCTTAATTCGTTTGTATTATAATTTCTACATTTAAATTCGTATAGATTAGCCTTTCCAGCCTATATCGGTTAGGGGATATTACCCACAAAGTTCTTCGTTTCATGGCTAATAGATAATATAATTATTATTGAATATACATATTTTTGATGATTTCTTCTACTTTATCTTTATCAAAGTGTCAAATTAATAATTATCAACACTCGTTTGGGCAAAAAAAGGTCATTATCATCATATTTTAAATAATGAGTCGGATTTTAAAAGCGTTACTGTTATTAACTACGATAATGGTAACCTCGCTACTTATCTTTACAAGCGAATGGTCCAGTTAATTTTCCATTATTGAGTTCTTATCTCAAAGTTGATGGTACAGTCATATTGTAACGTGGGAATCGTCATACGACTCCGGATTACGCTGATGACTATCGGTATGAAAAATGAATTAATAATAACTTCGATAGTACCTGATCTTATCTTGGTAAGCTTCGGAGAAGAGATTGCTCTTGTATAGACAATCTGAACGTCGTGGACGTTTGGGCAGACAATAACAACGTTACTCTCGACTCTACTTCTACTAATGTCATTGTGTTCACAATTTTACCATCCATTGGCATGAAAGACTTTTAAGTACTATAATAATTCTTTATTTACACTTCTCATCGGTTTAAGCAATCCGGATAATTGCTTGTACATGACTTAATTAAATAATATTGAAAACGAACGCTCAAAATTACATGCAATTTATTGAATGTGCTAAAATACACGATAATAAAATAACCGTGTAATTAAAACATCATTTTATTCAGTAAAATTGTATCTGAAAGACATGTAAGTATAATTACAGTTATTACGCAGGAAGTAATATAACAATAAAAATATATTTTTACTGATTTTCATAAGAAATTGTGAAACCTCCGTCAATAAGGTCAAATGGACTATAACATAGCTAATGTTTATCTGAATCAGATGATCGAATTGATAGGGGAGTGTCGGCCAAGATGGGGCCGTGGCGGCGAAACAACGCAATGCGTGTTACGTTACAACTGCCACAATAAAAAGCAACACTTGAATATTGGAACTTAAATTAAACTGATAAGAAACTGCACATAGTAGGTAAGTAACCTACTATCGTTTACTTAAAGTAAAATTTATATTTTAATAGTCACAAAAACCTTTACTCGAGTCGGAGTGGGTTTACGTGAAAACGTTTGAATATTCTGTATTTTGATAACATAACATGATAGTAAAAAAATAAATGCCGATGAAGTTAATATGAAAGTTTATTAATTAATATCACACGTACCTCGCGCCTGATCTCTCATCGGACATGTCAGAATGTTTTCTCACTGAACTATGAGAGCGAGATAATAAATAGTCCACTGTTTGTTGTTGGCTGATCTCCATTGAGGTCAGCAGCCATGGCCAAAATCGGCTGGACACCTTATTTATTAGCTGCCTTTTTTACGTACCACATCTATAAAAGCTCGTATATAGGTATGTAGGCTCTTACCAGTTGAGACAATGTTTTTTTATTACACACGCGAGTTGCCAAAATTTATTATGTAAACCCCACTTTCCCCGTTACAGGTGCCGATAAACCCACAATTTTATGAATCGACATGAGTTCGAACACAAAAATCAGTTCTTATGACGGTTGCGCGCGGGGCGAGAGTGTGTGCACTCCGGCGCACTAAAATGCTGCACTTTACGACTCTTGTCTAATAAAACAATCAAATAATTTGGCTTTTGAGCTCACGTCCACTGTATCAAGGTAAGAACCTTGTTATTGTCTGTAAAAACATATCGATATTAATCCAATATATTGCGAATTACACCCCACATCCTGCATTTCTTGGACCACCAAGTTCGTTCGTTCACATACAATAATAGATCTTTTGTTTTGTTTTACCATAATTTGAAAAACATATTTTTATTAACATGCAAAAACATTCATTTAGTTCTTTAAAATTATATTTTCTTTGTTAATAATCTCAAATTAGCTTTATAAAATAATAAATATTTTTTTAAGTAGAATTCCTCCACCAAAATTGGATTTGATTAATGACTAAACTAAAATAATATTAAATTCTAAATGTTAAGTAGGATTTATGATTCATTAGAATTTTTACAACAACTAATATTCATTTGAAATGCTATTTTGCAATTTCAAAATGCTATATTCATGTGTTGTATACAATATTGTTTTAAAAATTATGACTAATTTTGGGTTTATGATGAGTCATACGTGGCCAGTCACTTGAAGAGACGATATATTTTATAAAAATTTATAAAATTAAATAACAAACATTTTTTGATAGTTACGTGACGCCATGTTTAATTCATAAAATAAACATATTTGACTTTCAAATTAATCTATGCCTATATGTCAAATAAAAAACGATTTACAAAACGGAACATGATATTGCTTTTATTTTACAACAATTTCACTTAAGAAGTTGATTGTCGCGAACATAAACAGCGCGCAACACGCGATAATGCGCGTACGCAAGATATAGTGCGTCCGCGCGGCCTCGCCGCCGAATAAATGCCGTAATTAAGTGAAATTATTATAATTCTGTGCCAGAATTAAATGGATGTCACAATATCACGTCCTTAAGTAACCGTAAATTCATTAAATATTTAGTAGGTATCTTGACTGTCAACAATAATGGCGTTGTGTTGTTTATCGGTGGAAGAATTTAGTATAAATCACTGGGTGTAGTTTACACGCACGAACGGCTCCGGTTGTTCCTGTGATAAAAAAGCCAGACGGCGGGCGTAAGCTCGTAAGCTCGTGGATATCGGGCGGCCTTCTCCGGCCTGCGACGAAAATAACACCTATTAAGATTGCACTGAGAAAAAGCGACCCTCCTTGAATGTTGATACACAATTAACGGTTATTGTTTAAATACACAATAAACTTGGTAATGTTGTATCTACGTACCATGAAGATGTGGCATATTTTACATGCTTATTGAATATTTTTCCTAAAGTAAAACAACGCGAGTCCATTATGAGCTTTTTTGAGTACAGCAAGCAAACATCGAGGCATTAAACCCTATATTGTTTATTTATTCTTTATGTTTATTAACAAAAACATGTTGCGTGCACACCATAAAGAACGAATAATAATATGTAGTTCTACAATTTAACATATTAAGATATGTGCCATCTTTGGTTATACCGTGATCACATTAAATACGCTGCAAACTATTTAAACAGGTTCTAAATATGTATGTAACGCTGGTATTAGTTTAAGTACACTCAGTTTTATTCGTAAAATAGTTCAAATAACAGATCAACTTTTACGTTTGTTTTACAGCTTTTCCGTGAGGTCATCGTTCATTAACATCCGTCAATAGAAGAGCATTAAGAGCGCGAGCGCCAATTGTATCGGTTATCAGTCCATTATGGCCGAACAAATGACACGGTTTAAATCCTTTTAAGCGGTCGCGGTCGTGAGTTGTCGCGGGGTAATTAACGGAGCTGATTGTGCCCAATGACCGCGCCTCGACTCCTGCGCAGAACTGCATTTAGGCACTGCAGACGCGAATAAGGAAGTATGTATTTAATTATATTTTTTAAATGTCTAGCGTTATATTAATTTGTTTTTGTTGTAGACTTGTTTACTTGCTCTGTCAGAGTTGCTGTTGCGAGCTTACCTATTAAAATCGATAATTTCAATAAGATGTTAATTAATATGTTTCTATCGATTAACTACACTTTTTGCAAATTCTTGTAGTTAGTAAAATAAAATGGGGCTTAGTTTGAGATAAAAAATATGCATTCCTCAAAAATCTATGATCATTGCGTAATTTTATATTTGATTTAGTTACTATTACTGATATCTAGATTTAAAGATAAAAATACTAACTATGTTGATCATTATTTTCATTTAGAGACCAATGACAATTAAAAGTTATTGGCGCTATAATGTAGTACTGGGCACTACCCGGAAGTTTCTGCATAGCTCCTTTTATTTTAATTGAACCCCAACGACGAAGGCTCCGCATGTTCTTTGACGACTTTTTGCCGAAATCTGCCCGGTGGCGTGACAAATTGTGCGATAAGTGCACAAGGATATATCGACTCACGAATTTGTCTCCCGACTCGCCGAAATGTTGAAATGACGGCACAAAAAAGGCATTTTTATCAATTTACTCCCATTTTGTTATTGCTCTACTGTGATGACCGGTTTTATTCACATTATGCACACTTATGTTACAAGATTCTCTTAAGTAGACCGTACTGTTAAACCAAATTTGAGTATTTAGCGAGTTCTTATCTATCTTAGGATTTTAGTGTAGTGTTATTATTTGTAACATTTGGTCAAGTTTACAATAATGCGTGTGATATTTTTTTTTACTATTCAAGACTTAGCTTCCACGCATATTTTTACATTTGGAAATCACAACGCTGGCTCGGTGGAACAGTGGTTAGTGACCCTGCCTGGCGGTTCCGAGAGTCGTGGGTTAGATTCCCACTCGGGGCAAATATTTGTGTGATGAACATCGGTGTTTGTTCCGTGTCTGGGTGATTATTTATTGAAGTATGTATTTATAAATATATAATATGTACATATGTATATATATCAGTCTCTGGTGCCCATAGTACATTTGCTTAGTTTGGGGCCAGATGACCGTGTGTGGAAATGTCCCGGATATTTATTTACCTACTTTGCTTTATGGTCAAAAATATCAAAATGCTAATACCCAATGCAAGTGTACCTAATATTTATAATATTTCTCCAGCCCTATAGATACGTTATGAAGTGAAATACGATGAGATTAGGGTTAAACCGAGTTCTAATTGATTGTGCAAGTGGCCCGACATCATGAAAGTGTATAGTGTGCGGTCGTTTCACAAGACATCGCGTATAATTAAAAAGTGCCTACGGGTGTTCTGACTTCGGTGAAGACGATAGTTTGAGAACCGAACAGTGACGCAAGCATGTCGACCCACCTATCGTAACTCTTAAGCTTTATTAAGGAAATATTTTGTTTGCGTTACGTGTGTACTTACATACCAATTTGCAGGTTGCATTGTGCAGCTTAATGCACCGCCGTAGACGCACTCTCGGCGCACACGATGACTGTAATCAGCATTACGGCCTGATGTAAACACGCCGAATGAGCATTAGCCTCGCTTTTCTGGACTCACTGAATAGCCCAGTCAATCTGACTCTGCTTTATTAT
Source organism: Maruca vitrata (assembly GCA_039566165.1). Lineage (NCBI taxonomy): Eukaryota > Metazoa > Arthropoda > Insecta > Lepidoptera > Crambidae > Maruca > Maruca vitrata. Next base: position 10,897,898 of record CM076916.1, on the reverse strand, counting down.
ACAACCCTGTGACCCAACATAGAATGGAAATAGAATTGTTCAATGTGTTGAAACATGATGACGATGTTTTATACCTTTTTGAATACATTCAATTATGGGCATAATTGAATCCATCTTATTTAAAACCGTGTATGACTTTTATTTAAGTTATTTAAACATGTGTACGATCAAAGTATGTAATAGGTAGTTTAAGTGTTCATAAAGACGATTATTCAACACCATACTGATAATTCATTTCAATAACTAGGTACTTATATAAAATATATTATTCTGCAATATTATTTGGGTTCAGTATTATAAATTCATTGTCACTAATTGTATTTTTAACGGCCAGCAAGCGTGAACGAACAGTGTAGCAGTTTAAAAAACCAAGAAAAAGACGTAAGTAGATACGTAAGCATTATCATTTACCATTATACCATTCATATTGGTTATCTCACAGTGTAAGCTCAGTATTTGGATATTGTTGATGACTTGCAAATTCGAACGTGACGTTTGAATTCAGAATTCGTGTAATGGCTAGCCCTTAGCGGCTGCCGGGCACTAATCGGAGATTTTGTTTTATCAGCGGGCATGTCTTTAGATTTGCTAATGCGCGGGTCTGCACGAGGGGACGTGGCGCGATGAACGTGTGCGATACCATTCATTAGGCGGCGGCGGGCTCTCACGCGTCAAATTAGCAGGAGCCTCGCTTAATTAGACGGGCTCGCGGCCGGCGGCTTGCGAAATGCCTGCGCTTGTGCCTAGGATGCTCTAGTGCATGGCGACGTGGGCTTTTCATTAATAAACTTCAACTCACTGGGTACCGGCCGACAAACAGAGACGAGAGGAAATTAGTGTTAAAAGCAACGGTTTCAATATTTTGACATTATTTGACGAGACAAGTTGCCAAGCTAACGCAAATGTAAGCTAGCCCATGTTCTGATTACGGATTTCAAAACACATGTGTTAGCTATTGCCGTTTTATATATAATTCATTGATTGACTTAGTCATAACAAATATTTTCATAGATTCAGTTTTGAATTCTATCCTTACAGAGAGGTTAAAATGTCCTAATTGCAAGGTAAAAGTGCGCAAAACACCGTCTAATGAACCTATATGACCATGTTGAAAATAACAAGTTGCTTTACAGATCATTACAAAACGCTATGTGTGCTCATCCAGCTGTAACTTAGTATCTATGTAGTATTCGAGCGGATTGCAGACTTCTTTCTTGATGCGGTTTCGAAATATGTTAATGACTTTATAAGCACTAATAACCAGCTTCGCAATTTGTGCGCTAAATTGTGGCTAAGCTTGTTTATCCATAGGTAAAATGAATGGTAACTTTTTTGTCAAAGGATCTTAGTATGCATGCTATTTTAGGCAAGACTAAAAGATATACCAAATAAGATTAATGATTAATTCAGGCTATTAAAACATTTGACGGCATCTTTGTAAATAATGTTGTCCACCCGATTTCGGTCATGGTGGCTTACTTAATGAAGATTAGGACAACTGTAAACTAGACATTTAGAGGATAAGTGAGCGCAAATATTGTTTGCTTTTTCTGTTCCTCATACGTCATGGTTCAGTGAGACGACAATCTAACAGACTGAAGAAAAATCCACTGGAGGAACACACGGCTTATCATGTTGTTCGAGCACGGGGTGTAACTACGGAGCCACCAAGAAAAGCCCAAACTCAATCAAATAAGTTTATGTGTGTGCCTATGATTTTTCACATAGCTCTCAATATTCACACGAGATACCAAGGTTCTCTTCAACTATCGCCGCTCTCTTACACGCATGTACAAACGCCAAGATTATCCGGATAATAACATGTAAACATATTTGACTTGAGAGGTTACATACGACTTGTGCTAAAACGAACGAATACTAGTGTTGAAATTCTTTAGTGCACATCGCAATATTCTAGCAAATTCTCGTGATTACTTAACAACAATGTTAGTTGATCTGTTTCGCATTGTCAACTATTTGTCTAGTTTGCGACAAGAATCTAGAATGAAACAATTTTAAATTGGCTAGTTTTTTGTCGAGCAGGGTGGTTATAATTGTAACTAATTCAGTCTAGTTAATGCTTTAGTTAATTATTCCCTTATGAAGCATGTGTGTAGATAGTGTGGCGTTATTGAGTTTAATTAAAGGCGACAGGATCAGCTGCAGGTCCGTTATGGCGCGGCACGCGACGGCGCGCAGGTCTCCCCGCGGAGCACCCGCCCGCCGATAGTTCTTATCCATTGATTAATATTATAGTTCTGCTCTTTTGTACTTACATCTGGCCATGAGTAGGGTTTAGGGCTTAAAAACAACGGAACGTGCAATCTTTGGGTTATTTTCTATGTTTAAAGATTCCGCTTAATTTAATATTATGATACATTTTTGTAAATCTAGTAACTTGGTAAATGTATGTAACATTTTTGTGTGTTAACTTAATAGTCACCTAACCTAACAAGTAGGTAGTCATAATTATCCACAACCATTACCTACTGACAGCACTGGCAACCTACGCACACTTAAAAATCAGTGATCAATTACATACAAAGGCAGACAATATTCAAAATTTTTAATGAGCAGATTAATCGGTCGTTCATTTTTTTCAGATTCGGGTCGGTGAAACGCGCAAAGGTCACGATCATCTGCGGATGATGCCAATTACAAAGTTGACACAAGATAATTGTGACGCATCGCACACCCTCAATTATTCACAACTAGCCGACAGCATCTCGCCGTGAGAACCTGTTAGACCGCTGGGCACGCGATAACGACGCCATTACAGATGAATATCATAATTACTATCGCTGTAATTATGTAATAGCTTTATTTACAATAACATAATGTCTAATAATTTTAGGACGAACAAATTTTGGTAAATCAAACTCAATGTAGGAACCTGCTGCCCATAAATTCATTATTTTCACTACCTTCTTGGGAATAAGGACCAGAACCAAATACTATTCAGTCAATTATTAAGAAATGTAAGAGACGTAACTTAATACTTAATATTAGGTGAAAAGGTTTTCTTTTGTGTAACAGAATCAACTAAACGACGCATAAGACAGTTACAGCGTCATTTAAGTAATTTAAAGTAACGAGTTTGTAGTTTTGTCACAACAACGGCTCTAAAACGTGTAATAAAACAAAATGGAAACATACGTTTCCGTTTCTTATAGTTATCGACTTGAAATTCATAATTTGTATAAAAAAGGGTCGTTAAATGACCGTAAAAATTTTATTATATAAATCGTAAAATATAATAAAACTGGTGTTTTTACTACACTGAAACTTTTGTGCCTTCGAAACATATTTTTTGAGAATTATTTTCAATTTTACATGGATGGATTGGATGACCGTTATGTAGTAAATTTCAAATAGATTAGATTTAAGTATACGAAGTGGCTATGCATACAAACGATGAATAAATTCATTTGAAATAACTGGATTCTATAATTGAATGCACATTTTCAATATCAGCTGATAGAGAACAGTTCAATTAAAAGGGCCGTTCAGCTGTTCCAGCACGCGCCAGTTACTCCTGCCTGATTAGCTGACCGAGGAACTCATTGAGGAGTCAAAAGGAAAAAATTAATATGAATGCAATGGCTCCTGCTAATCATACATACATACCGCTTTTTACCGAGCTTAGTGGGTTATATTAATTGCAGTTAATACAAAAACTAGATAATAATACAACTAGGTATGCCCGAAGAACAATTAGCGTAATTACAAGAACGGTTTTCAAGAGCAGGTGCAAAACGCTGGCTCTCATAATTCCTAGTAACGGAATTGGCTTAAGGCGATACTAGGGAAACGTGCTAGTAGGCTGCAAAATTACTAGTTCACTATAATCGATTCCTGTATAATTCTAAGCACCTTGGCTCGGCGATTTTGCCAGCAAAAATTACACGTCGCATGTTAGATGAGTAGATACCTCGCGACTCGGCGACTCGCGCGGGTGCAGGTGGATAAGGCAGTAATTAAAATAACACAGCATACATTTATTTTTCAGCGGTAAACAGTAATTGGTGAAGTGAGGGCCGTGTTCAAGTTGATTTTGACGTGCTGCTGACACTGTACGACTTAAGTTACTAGTAGTAAGATATATTTTAAATATAACACATATCAGAGCATCTATAACTTTTAGTCATAATTTACGCTCAGTAAAATACGCTCAAAGAGTAAGCAATAATTCATTGGACTCTGTCGCAGATAAGAGTTTCATGGTGATTAACACGTATACACAGCCTACTTTATTTAAATTCAAGTATTTATTTTGATTAGTGAAGGGGCCTGGGCGGACCGATTCAAAAATATATTTCGAGATTAAGATAAATTCGCCGTGACGTCTTTCGCAAGTGCCCTGACAAATTCCGAACGTCAATAAATTGGACCGCGGGTATATATCATAACGTCGTAATTACGCTCGTAGAGCCAGTGCTGTAAATGATCACACTTCAACCACTGTATTTATGATGGGAAAGGGCTGCCGCCGCCACGTTACGTCATCATCTTCTCAAACGCTTACTTACTTCGTGGCCTGAATATAAAAGTTTTCATGGTATGCTACGGTTTACTCAACCAATAGTGATATAGTTTAAAAAATTATTACTAACATACATTTAGTCATTTGACTGCAAACGCAATGAATGAATCTAGAGAATAACAAATATTCTACTTGTTCCACAAAACTAATACACCCATTTTGTAATCGTCGCAATTATTATGTAATCTTAATGGATATGCTCTACTGCGACAAAGTCGCAAATCTTTATATTAAAAAATCTTTAATCCGTGATAACTCCATATTATAAAATAATACCTGTCAATGCAACAATACAGTATTCTTTGTATTTTTATTGAAATGTGGTTTCAAAAATATTTTCATATTATGCAAAAGTTTGCTATGGTCATGTCAAATCCAAACACAGTCCAAATCTCCATTATCCATTTCCATGATTTAAGAATTCATCATCAAATTGTTTCGATAAGTTTTTTTGTGTTTCAATTATACTCTTTGACTACTTACTACTGTTGATTACTAGTTACTTTATAAATAATTAAGCTCGATATTACTTTTGCAAATTATATTGCGGGGTTTTAAGGGCTGATATAAATAAGTGTAATTAATATACGACAACCCTGGCTAAGATTGAAAAGTTGGTTAAAGTAAGGCATTCTGCAGCTGTGCTGTTATTAATGAACTCACTAAGGCGACGTAATTTATAATCAATTTAAAACTAACTTAAATATTATTAATGTTAGTAAACATACTAATCGCGAAAAGCAATATGTCGAAGAACAATTGCAGAATTTTAAATACCAACACCTAATTTATGCCTTTTTTATAATTCATTAATGAATCTTTTTTTCATGCTGTGCCAAACGAGCATGGTTTGAAATAAACGATGCACGTTCAAAGTATTATCTCACGCTGAATTGCTCCTGATATAACAGGAAAATAAGTTATTGCAAGACCTAAGAAGACAAAAAAGAGTCACAACATGTGGTCTACTATTGCATGCATCTAGTACATTGAAACGCACAAAATACTTATATACATACTATGTTCCATTATTTATCATTAATGGGGAATACCAAACGTTAGCTATTTAATGAAGTACCAATACAACATCACGATTACATTACATCTAAGTACAAGCTCGTTAGCATTTAACAAGTCAACTTTAACCCTGTATCTGAATTCAGTAACACAAATAGCACGTGTCAATAAATAAACGATAACAGCCCAGTCGATCCGCCGCCCAAAGCGGGTACTAATGTGGCACCGGCGCGCTGCTCGTGCACAGTGTTGGCAAAATCTCCGGGCACATAAATTTGTCAGGTTCCGTTGTGAAAGCCAATATTCTTTGTGGCGCTGAGCGAGGTCTATTTCTAACATTAAATAAATTACACTGATATTACAAGAACGAATCGGCGGAACTTGTTTTAGCTGGACGTGTCTGGTCTAGACGTTGCATCGCAAACATCAATTTTACTTTACCTACTTTTGAGCTGCGAACATAAATTCGTTTCGTTATTTTTTATCGGTTTATTGTATTGCCGGTTGCAGTGGCTGCGCTTATGCTGAAGCCTTTGTTTAAAGATGTTTTATGAACATGTGAATATTTAAACACAGCTATAAAATTCACGATTATTTAATGAGCAGTGTTCAGTGACTGGCTATAAATCGACAGGAGGAGGTCTGAACGATCGAGTCTCAGGGTCACAATATTATTCTAATTATATGTCCCATATATTTTTCTTAGCATAATATGCTTATGTGGTACATAAAAACTATTTTAACGTCTGTATTTTCATGCCTGGCATATCATAAAAACTGACAAAACAACACACTTCCTGACCGGGTAGACTAATAATTTACTTTAATGAAAAATTAACAACTATGGCCTAGTCTGAAATTTGGACCTCTGAATTTTTGGTATTTACGCGATTTTTGACACCGTTAGCAAACTATTTTTTAAAATGTAAGTTTTAAAGATTTGCTCATTAACTTTATTACGTTGACACTTATGTGAAAAAAACTAAAATAGTTTGTTAGCGATTGAGTTGCCTTTGTTTATTTGCAATATACCAAAGACTCTTAAGATCGACAGAATGTTGCAATAAACATTATTTCAATAATTGCATGGTGTAGGCACAAGACCTATGAAATTATTTGAACAAACAATGAGCTATACACGTTTTGATAGTTTTTCTAAACAAGAAATAAGCATATGACAAATGTACTTAAATATTTACATAATCTTACCGGTATTCCTACTATTTCGTTTCCTGTTAAATATCTTGTCTTTTATAATTAAATCCCACATATAATATTTTTGATATAGCTCTCTCTTTATATAGAGACTTATTATTTACAATGTGTAATCAACCCACACGTAGTGAGAATTATACGCTTTACGCGACCGTTCCCATAGCGCCGGATTTATAACTCAATCGAAGAATTATGCGTTTAGATCGCGCATTAGTGCAAATAGTGCGCCTCCAATTATTTATTTACGAGGAGCGTAGAGGCCTGAGGCGATGCGTTTCACAATGCGGACGGGCGTCGCAGCGTTGCCCAAGTTTACGTCTTTGCCTATTTGAGAATAATTGGAAATAAAGTACTTTAACGGTGACTTATAACTGTGTAAGTACTCGCAGCCGACACCTTGCCAATAAACGTGTCAAATTATCATAGCCGACTATAGGTGCGTATTTATTTATGCAATACCGATTAAGTATACAACTTATTATAATTTTCTCATGTAAAGTACGTGTATTACACAGTTATTAATAAACATCGGCTTTTATCTTCTACGGGTAATAAACGTTTCTATTTAACATCTAAAAATATATAAGATGTAATAAATATCATACATAATTTGATTGCCTATAATAAGGAATAGTTTACGCGGTCGGCCACCCATGGTATGAACATTCTCATTATCAGTGTCATTTAAGAACGATCTTGGTAAAATTAAGCTATTAAAAATACATACACAATATTGAAAACATGCAAAATTTCAAACAATTATTGTGTCAATTTATTCAGGGGCGTAATGTGAACCAATCGCAAAAATAGTCTTACAGACGATTGCTTATCAACGTAACGTAACACGTTCATGAGATTGAAGCTTTTTAGACAATGGGAAGTCTTGAAACCAATAGATATACTTTTAAAAGTAATTAATGTTAAAAACGATGCACTGTTAGGTACAGTCGATATTAAAAGTGGCTGGCACATACGTCAGAAGAACACGGCGCGTCCCTCCGCGTCGCCGCGAGGCCCGCTCTGATACACATTTACCTATCACCACGCCATTATTTATTGCGCCGCACAATATTCTGCCCACGTAAACTATTCCGTGATTTTTGTCGTTACACAACATGAAGAGGAGTGATAAATCACGTAAGTGATCTATTGTTTTAGGACAAATCTGAATTTCAAATTTTTAAATTATTTATTTGTTCGGATTCCTTTCTAAAAGGTTGTCGTTTCCAATAGAACTAGTTCCGTTACTTTTATACGTATTACTATTCTAAAACACTCTATCATTATCGCTTCCTACTTAAATCATAAATGTCAGTTCAATCAGTTAATACATTTAAAGCATTAATATTCTTTTAACACAAGTACGACCGCTTTGAGTACAATTTTAGCGGCGATTAGTCAAATCAGACGGTCATTGTTTGATCTAATGGGTCTGAAATAGTGCCTACTAATGCACTTTATATGTATACAATTGCATTTCAATTCAACTTCGAGGATCCATAGCATTTTCAGATCTATTATTTCTGGCTTATAAAAGACATCAACGAGATAAAAAGCAGAAATCGTTAATATATTTTGCAATTGGGTTCGTATATCAACTAATCACACAGTTAGCGTCTCATTTATGGATATTTATTAATGTTAGTCAATCGAATGAGAATTATCCAAGGATTTTATTGCATTTCGGAGAGACAATAAACAGCATGATGAAACTGCCACACCCGTAGATTGAATTAATCTTGCGCAATCTAACAACGCCGGAGAAATCGAAATCCAAATTACATTTTCATGGGGATCTTGAGGAACATATCCAATTACAGCGCTTAATATATTATTTTATGTACAGTGACGTAGGTCTTGTGGCCAGTGGCTAAAGCTTAGATTCCATATATTTTGGGTGCGTCATCAATAAAAGGAAAGCTACATAAGACATATTACGATTAAAAGTTATTGGCTAAAATATATCTATATGCAAAATCATTAACAATATAAATTCGACTAGTACTTGTTTTTAACATTTGGGAGATCAAATAAGTAACTAAATATACAATAACATTCAACATAACATTTGTATTCTAAACTATATGCATAGTTTAAATGCATAATAACGCTGTTTCCTACATGAAACAGCAATAGATTAATATGAAAAACGCTTCATTAGAATCGTCATTTGTACGTGTCGTTTAATTAACACGAGAACAAAGCCCATCACCGCTTATTTGCAGCCGAGCTATTCGTGCCAACGCTATCTCACTCCGATCCTCGTAAAACCATTAATTTACAACTACAGCGCATAAATCTAACAGCGACATTATAGCCTTATTATCGGATAGACAATATTCAATGGCGGAAGTCTGATTTCTGAATCTCAAACGGTTTTTTATTGCATATTGCTTATACAGCTACTTCATTTTTTGGGATGTTCGTTCAATAATCATCCATCAAATTAAGTTACGTTGCGGCGAGTTTGGTTGAGTCTTAAACCTACATTCAATGTTAAATAGTTACACTTAACGCACACGTTTCATTTTATATTATTTTTTTTTAAGTATATGGTAGACATTATTTGCAAATATTGCAAGATTTCTTAATAATATATTAATAAAACCAGTTATAAAAGCTGAATTACTTCAAAACGCTTAAAGATATAGAGATTTAGAAATATATGTACATAATTTGCAATACGTTTTATTACTATGATTAAAAAGTAGCTAGTATACATAGCAGCGTAGTATACATAGTATATTGGTAGTATAAGTAGTAGTCTTATATTATACGGCCTAAAAGGTATTGTTGTACTTTAATTTATAGACACAGCTATTGATTAATATGCTGTCCAAATGCGTCTTAACTGACGCGAAGTCGGGTCGTATGCAGTAATCTGAAGATCACTGCTGTAAATTTTGGCACTCGTGTTACCAAATGAGTTATGGCATGCGAAACTTTAATTTAATAAGCGTAATAACTAATTTATTCGTAATTTCATAATAATAAATTGCAGAAGTCAGCGTTGGTTGTAGCATAAATTCCCCTGTTTGTACTCTGAGTTTCAAAATTTATTTTACGTATATATTCGAGTAAGTGCTTGGGTCCCGCTGAGCTATTCTTTTCAAGCGGGTTCAACGTGATAGAGCTTAGCGCCATATGCACCATTCATATGCAAATCATTATGCGATCATATTTGCGTTATGTTGAAATGGCAAGTTTACGATAGTGCTTACGGCTATCGACACGCACACTTAAATACTCTGTTCAAAAAAAACTGAAAGGAATCATACCGTTGAAGTTTTTATAAGTTAAAGTCTATTATCATATATCATTATCTATATAATGTACGTAAGAGGTATGAAAAGTTTTAATCCTTACTTCCTTAATAATAGTATATACTCCAATTATGTCTTTCTTTACACCAGAACTTCAGAATCGATTTAATTGAAATGTGGTAAGTACACAAATAACCTGGAGTCTAAAAAATGATCGTTTAGCTGATTTCGCTATAAGGGAGTAATGTTTTAAGCGATGAATAATTTATCATGGCCTGAGTCACGGCCTGGTGGCTAGTTGATAATAAATAATACATAAACAAATATTATAGTTCTAATTTTTTTTATTAATTATTGAATGATGTACCTCTATAATCTTTCTACTGGAACAAATTAACATACTCACTCATGTTAGTTTCTAGAGCTACATAAGGATTTTTTTACTTTCATACTTTATTTTTAATTTATTTGTAAATAACATATTTTTCTATGTGTATTAAGTTGGTAAGCCTTATTTAAACGAATAAAATAAAATAAAAATTGATTGTACCTAATGATGCTATATTTACGAGGATTTTTTAAAAATAAATTGAGTATCACCGCTCATTAGGTATCTTGACAATATAAGTAGAAAGTCTTTTATCCTACACACCGGTGGTATTAAAAATGGATTTATGCTGTCAATTGCACCTGCCTACTTTTATTACCGCACGCCGCGTACGCCTAGAAAAGATGTCCTTGCGTGTAAAATAAATGAGTGTAGTATTTTCACATAGTTAAGTTTCATTTTGTTACTTTTTCTGGGTGAAAATACGGTCTAACCACAGAATCAATGGCGATAATTGGCGCGCAACCGACACTCGGTAAACCGAAACTTACTACTCGGCGCACGTGTTTAATGAGCATTAAAATAATTGCAGGGCGGTTTTATGTGGAATTAATTACGGTAATAAACCAAAAGTGGCCCTTCCAACCGCGCGTCACGCTTCACCGACTTCCACTAATTTGTGATGTCCTGTTCTGTGAAATGTTTGTGGAACTGCACATTTTTTGTGAGAAATTTCGCTTAAAACGTTTTATTTTTCGTTTTAATTTTTTTTAATTTGCGGCGGGCAGGTTGGTTATCCTAGTAAGAGTTTATAAAAAATAGGTAGGTACGAATGATCGTTTCGTTAGGGTCGGTGTATTTTGAAATACTTCATCTCGTAGGTATTGTTGAGGGTCAGTTTTGTTATCAAAAGAGAAGAACGTGGATGAAAGATCATTCAAAATTCATCACATTGGCATACAATTTTACATAATCTTCATTGCCGCCGACTGGCTATCACTGCAATGTTTCTTGATTGCGTTTTTTTTTATTAAATTCGAGCCACTTCAGATAAACTGCGGGTGAGGTCAACCGCGGCGATCGTTGCTAAACCCCGGCTTCTAACGGGTCTTAAACGAACAATAAAATTTGAAAGTTGCCAATATTCGCTAATTAATCTTGTATCAATTAACAAGCAATATTCACTGGCAGATTATTATGATACAACTGCACATCAGATCCCAATCGAATATGCAACAGTCATATAATAATCATTTCGGTAATTTATCAGAGTCTTGCGACGTGTTTTATCCGATGCCGCGGATGATTTTAATTTGGTTTTAACGGCGTCGTATTCAAATTTATGTAATCAATCACCGGATTGTTATGAAAGTGTGCGATACGAGACGATTTCTCGAACGAATTTGCATCATCATTGCAATGAGGTTAAGTGGGGTATGTATATAGCTATACACAAGGTAATATAGATTGATGTTGTCTGGATCTAGGTAAGTGCATTATAGTTGCAGCGATGCAAAATACGGATAATGATCGTTAATAACATGTAGCTTAGTCGTTCATCAAAAGTAATGCTCAATTTAAATGATAAAAGTAGTTTATAGGTATCTGAGTTTGTCGAAATCGAAAACTTCTTTATAATGATGACTGATTAACGTTTCATACTTCTTGCACTATGTATGCGAGTCCCGTGCTCTAGGAGCTTTGAAGCTCACCAGTGTCCTTCAATCTTCTGTTTTGTCTAACTACCAACTTTAATCTCTACGCTAAATTCAAAATTCTACAATATGGATATAATGACGTGTCAAATGTTAAGCTCTTTATGAAATGACAGGTAACATTTTAAAATACAAGTTATTGCTGTATAATGAAATCATGTTTGCATGAAATTATGAATAATACTTATTTAAGTTATGGATGCACACATGACAAACACAAGCTGTTTGTAAAGAAAACATAATTTATTATTGCTAATACTAGTTTAATGGTGTTCACAAAGTAAATATTTGGAATGTTACAGGCTGTTTGAGTACAAGTATAAGTGAAAAAATATGATAATAGTTTTGGGCACACGTTCTTGCACGCCAAAACATTCCTGAGATGACTACACGCCTCAAATTTAATGATCTGCTGTCTAAATAAGAATTATGTGTATGTTTGTAATATGCCCTTGTAACATTACCAATAGGGGTTTAGGGTCATTTAATTCGATTTTACCTCACCTACCATTACCACAAGTAAGAAATGTGGTAGAATTTGATGAACATAAATTTTAAACGGCCTTTTCACTCTATGTATTCGTATTTTGTAGCGATATGATCTAAAACCTCAATACAAAAAATAAATACTTAAATTAAAAATATATCCATGTCTTTCTATTCGCTATTTAATTGTATGTATTTGTAACGTTTCTAATCCTTTAATCTGTAGTGCAGACCTTTCGGTACATAATCGGAGCGGAAGCACCCAACGTGACAATGTGTTGCGTTACAATTTTCTCAGGAGGACTAACGAGATCATTTCTCGGAACGTACATTTCGTTAAACATTGACAGTTATCTCAACAAATGAGCCATTATTCGGGCGAGCGAGCCCATTTTTAGCACCAGATCTATTACACATTGTCGTAGACATCAGTCATTCGCAATCTTATCGGGGCATCGTGGGAGCCGGCCACTCAATGCATGACCTAACCACTAATTTAATATGCAGCGATACAAGTTGGGTGTGGGGCTTTCGAGATACTCTTCACTTAATGGCTTTTATATTGCATATTATATCCTTTTTACGATCAACTAGAGGACAAATAAATGAAGAATGAATGACAAACATATCCTGTATCTTTAATAAAATGATCGGTGATCGGAATAAATTATGATCATACGTAGGTATTTTCTACTAAAGCAAGACTATACCTATCAAAGTAAGTAGTTTGATGAACTAAGAGAAAGTATTCTCTACACATCGGATAGACTGATAAAAAAAGGCTTCGAGGCTTTTGCGATATGGGAATACAAACTCTATATTTCGAGTCATTAAACTATATGATTTTTCAAACAAACTACGATTAAAATTAAAATTTTCTGTATGTTTATTTACTAATATAGGAACCCATAAAATAATAATCCGAAAGTAATTTTTTATCATGGTTCTTGTATGAAATATGATCCGTAACGGCCCACTAACTCCTTACTACAAAAAGCACCCACACTAATTTTCCGCATGGTGTGTACTGGCGACGGACTGCTAACGCAAGTGACTGTGTACCGTACAGTACGCGAACGGTAGCCGTGAGAACTAAGTAATTGATCTACTAATCTCATCTGCGTAGTGATCTGAACCTCAATGACTCTGTCTAATTCCATCTGCTGATAACGAAATACAAATTAATGACTAGACAAACCCATTTATCTGAATGTTACCGTTTCACAACATTTATTATCGGACGAACATTTAATAATTTGTTTTGATTGGTGTTCTTGATATGTGTCTTGTTTCATTCAAACATGATTTCACGAGATTTTTTACAAATTAATATGAGATAAGTGTGCATAAAAAATAAAAATGTTTTTATTAGCGCTTAGCTCGAGAACGAAGAACACAAATAAAAATAGTGTACCTAATCGCAGGGTAGATCAGCTAGACCGAAGATTTGGCTAAAGAATATTACAATTCAATCAACGTAGCAGTACATCTGCCTACACAGAGATTTCGAAGTAATTGTTTCGCATTATCAATAAATAACTTTGATGTCTGTAGCTTGAGAACACTTTGTACTGAACTTAGACTAAATTGCCTCTCATAATGCGCTGAGGCCACGGATAATAACCGTGGAGCTTTCGAAAACTATTCAATAGCACTATACTTGTCTTATTACTCGGCTTATAAAATGATACGCTCCATAGTGCTAATTTAAAGCAGATTTCATGAATAACGCCCCGACACACATAGCCATTTATGGCACAAAATCCACATAACAAATTTAAATATTAATAAGTTTGTAACTGTCGTTTAGCTGTTATTTTTGCTGCAGGCTGATTTATTAACCAAGATCATCTGCTCACTATTTTTTATACAGTTTAAGTTTATGTTTGAATAAAAAAGATACATTAAATTAAGTTAAAATATGTACCTACTTGTATTGTTACTCGTAGGTGAGCTACGATTATACGGTTCTATTTAAGATTGCATTGATATCATGCAAGGTTGCAAATTTTTGAAAAATATAGCGTTTCATGTTTTTTTAAGAAGAAAATAATAAGATCGGATTATCAAAGCTTTGTTTTGTAACTCAAAGCTACGACATTACCATTCCACCTTACATAAAAGCTGTCAAAATACAAAAAGTGTTAATATTGTACACTATAATTTGTTAAACGAAAATAATGTTCAAGCTTAAATATAAAATGCAAATTATAATAATTTATGGGTGTCCTATAATTCCATAGATAACAGCATACCTATTAATAAGATGTCAGTACTAATATAAGATGCTACATTTCAAAAAATAAATTATAATTTTATAATCTGAGTCACTGGCTCACTGGGTCTTGCGGGCAGAAAAAGTCGATTAAGAGCTGTTTTTTTTATAATTGAGACCCATATGTGTAATGCATCCACAGTTAATAACGCGGCATTGTTGTTGGATTGCAGGCGGAAACCTGTGACCGCAAGACCCGGACCGCCGGCCTTGCTGCGTTAATGCACCCCAATTTCACCGCGATCGCCGAAAACTGGCACGTCATGATGTTTGCGAGTCGAGGATAAATTGATACGCACCGCTCCCGCGCGCACTCGCCGCACTCGCCAGTCATCCTGTCCGCGCGCAACAAAGGGCCGATATAACGGACATGTTGACAGACATCGAAGCACGCTTATTACACACAAGTTTTAGCAATTATGACAGCATTTAAAAGATGCTGAGCATTCGAAATGGGTATTCACAATATGTTTTTCGTTAAGGTTTTATCTGACCCTTGTAACCAGATTTGCGAACGAGACTAATGATGGAATTATGATGTACATTCAGTTGATATAGACTCATGATAAATAATGTGCAGGTTTCCTCACTGTGATTTCATCAAACAAAAAACATGTACTATCCTAGATTTAAGGTGTAATTCACAACTGGACTACATATACTGATCTAATTTTAACTGATTACAGTTACAGAGTTTCAACATTGTATGTGATATAAAGACCTATTTACGTTAAATACAACCTAATGAGTTTCTTGCTACTCCATTGCAACCTGCAGTATGCAGTCTTATACTTACATATCATTAACCAATTAATTACGCAAATGCCTTTATGAGTTGCAAAACAGATCCTTCATTTAGAGAAAGTCAATTAACGCCTGTCCTAATATATTGACTGCGGTGATGGCCCATGTAAAGCGGATTGTGAGCTGATTAGTCGGCGCGATTGAATCTCGGGCCGAAGGGCAGATCCGCGATAAGCCCGACGCTGGCAGCGCATGCGTAATTAGAGATAAACAGAAAATAATTGGCCACAATCACGCGCTATGAGCGAACGTGCCGGGGCGGTGCTACAAGATATCGTTTAGCGGAAGCGAGCCGCGCACTCACTAGGCACTACTCCCCGATGCTGTTTTCAATGGTGATTTTCTTAATGCAACAGACTAATGCATTCGACACGAATCGAGACATAATTTGTGAAATTATAGTGCCCATGATTACCGCTTGCATTGGTAAATCATAGAGATGTACTTAAATGTTTTGTACAAACTACCTTTATATTTCGCGAAGGTAGTAATTACTAAAACTATGTGAGCATTACTTACTACACTTGTTACTTGTGCATTTGCGATATAGCTTTAAATTACTATTAGAGACGGTATAAGGGTCAATCTTGAAATTGGACGTATTTGGTTGATTCCCCTGGCACTTTTTAAAACATAAGAGTTTAAACTTTTACTATCATAAGGCTAAATAACACCTCATTGTGAACATATTTCTCTAATAGGCATCACTGTCACATGTTTAGATAAAAAGATATATGACTTTAAAATTTTGGTGCCAGGGGAATCAATACAAGATGCCAGGGTAATCAAAATAAAAACATTTTGTATAGAATAATCGTTTATTTTAATTAAACTAACCAGTATTTTGGTTTCATTTTGGTTCTTTTGAGTCATTATTGATTTTAAAAGAAGTATTATAAAAAACAAAACAACAATATCTATCTTTAAGGAACTATCAATCTACTATAACAAATCAACATAATTATCTAAAAACTATCAAATTATACTTAAAGGCCATAGCCCCTAGTTCCCGGCAGCGACGCTATTCCTGGTCATGGTGGCGACCATGGTTACGGCTGGACGGCGGGTGCTAAGAATCCCCAGGCTACGAGAGGCTACCAACACACACTAACCCTGGCGACGTATAACGGACGCACGCTACGGCTCGACTCGCATCTGGCGCAACTTGAGGTAGAGCTTGAGAAGATTAGGTGGCACTTTCTGTGGTTGTCCGAAAAGCGAGAGAGGACACCATAACCCTAGAATCAGGATACCTACTGTACTTCCACGAGCGAGACTAACATTCTCAAGGTGGCGTCGGTTTTCTCATCAATAAGTCCCTCTTTGACAACTTAGTGGAAATGTCTAGTGTTTCGAGGGTAGCATGATTAAGCTTACCAAGAGTCTTAGCCTCAAAGTGGTGCATGTGAACGCACTGACCTCTTCGCACTCAGACGATGAAGTGGAGAAAATGTTCGATGATATACCGAAGGCCCTCTACTTTACCACCAAGACCCCCTACAATACTTGTCAATTTCCTCTAACGTGAGGGGCTCTTCTTGATGAACTCATTCTTTAAGAAGCAGCCTCAAAGGAAGTGGACGTGGCAAAGTCCCGATACTTTAACTAAGAACGAGATCGACTTCATCAGGGCGGTTAGGCGGCACATATTCAGAGATGTCTCCGAAATCAACAGTGATCACCGACTTGTTCGAGGCACTCTGAATATCGACTTCAAAGCCAAACGTGTTTGCTTGATGAGGTCTAAACTTCAACCTACTCCGCTCCAGAAAATGAAAGTATCTGAAACGTTTTTGTCAAACCTGGCGAACCGAATTGCTGCAGTGGAAACCTCAACTGACATTAACCAGAATCTTGAAAAATCAAATCAAAATATGATGCATGTTCTCAGGGAGGAAAGATCGAGATTTGCGGCATGAGGGGCCGGGGCAGGAAGTCTAAACTTTCCGAGGAGACTTTTAGGCTAATGAGGCAGCGACGTAAAGACCCACCCGCTACTACATTGCAAGCTCAACACTCAACCGAGAGATCAATAAACTTGTGCCACGCTACCTCCGGTGCTACAATACTCCCTCAATCGAGAAAGCTATTGAACAGAATCGGGGGTCAAAGGTGTTCTTAAAATCTCTCAAAGGAAGCCAACTGACGAAGCTGACTACAGCGAATGGGGACATTGCTGCTTCAAAGCCGGCAGTCTCGGAGAGTAATCATGCACCATCTTGCGCAAACACTCGATGAATTCCAACCATCGAAACAGGCTGGATTTCGGAGCGGATACACCACCATAGACCACATCTACACAGTGCGACATATAAACAGAAGACCGAAGAGTATAATCAGCCCCTATGTTTAGCATTTGTGGACTATGACTGGTCAGTTCTTGAGTCCCTGCAGCGATGCCAAGTTGATTGGCAATACAACCTGGTGATGAAATGCCTCTACCAAGCCGCGACCATATCCGTCCAAGTATTAAATCAGCAAATAAACCCATACCATTGCAGCAAGGAGTAAGACAAGGGGGCGTCAACTCCCCGAAGTTGTTCACAAATGCAATGGAGGATTTGTTCAAGGCACTGTACTGAAAAGGACGAGGCACCAACATAGTCAGTAGAGACGCTGCGGGACCTACAACGGATGTTGAATGACCTGGCTGACTCTTCTGGGGTGCGTAACCTATAATCATAATATGAGAGTATGATAATGTAAGGAAGCTTTGATTTCCCTGGCATTTTGCCAGAGGGAATCAATGCCAGGAGTCAAGAAAAAGTTAATCTTTTTTTCGATTTTGTTTCAATGGATTGATTTTTGCCAATGATTATTATAAAAACAATTAATAGTCCTATATACCCTACTATTAATCCTAGTTAAGAAATTCCTAATCATCAAAAAATATTTTTAAAAGTGGTCAGGGTAATCAATGACCTAGTGAAACAAAACCAGGGGAATCAAATTCAAACCTTCATAAATCCGGCTTGGAACCATCGAGCAGGAAACCTCTCCTCATGATGTTAAGAGCGCGACTAGAGCTACTTGCTGATGTGCACGCCTTCGCCGTAGACTTTTATAAAAGCAAGACAGGTGGCATTTTGTGACGCGCCAAGGGAATCAATCGTCGCACTCGGACAAACACAAACCATTTTGTAATCACAAAACAGTGATTGGCACAGACTTGGTGTATTTTTAAATCATTAAATAACTCACCCTTTAACTATTAAATCACAAAAAATCTTAAAATTATGACTATAAATAGGTAAATTGTTAACAGTTTGTTAAAAAAATGACAAAGGGACAGCCCAAGGGAATCAAATATTAAGGCTTCGAATTTTTTTTTCAGATGGTTAAAGCTGAAATAAACACCTTTTTTGTTGTGCCCCATTTAATTTACACATTAAAGAAACAGCAAAAAAAATCTTACATTAAAACCTAAACTTTATGGGTAGTTTTTGCCCTCGGACAGTGTTTTTTTTGGCTTTCAAGATTGACCCATAAGAGGTGCAATCAAGGTTTATTATTAATCGAATAGAATTACAGGAAAACGATATGAAAAATGGAAAATATTTCGGAAACTACTTAAGCCTATAGCACCTAACAACTTAATTCTCTTTAATTTTATTATTATAAGTACTGGTGTATGTATGGTCAAAGACTATCCATATAACTTGTACGAGTAATATTATCGTAATTGATGTGAAAGATTAATATCTCTAGTAAAACGTACACCATGTACGGTATTATTGAATCTTGAACGCAAGAGCTTACGTGCTTATAAGGGGATAGTTAGATATGTTTTCAAAACAAACAGTTAAATATTACATTTTCCATTTAACATCATCTATTTTTCTGACATTTATGTTTAACTGAACACGCCAGCTTATTAACTTAATTGAGGAGCGAATGCAAATGTAATGTATAAATTCAATTTAATCTTACACCGTTTCAAAGTTTAATCGAATTCCCAGCTCTACTTCCAACCTTTGCACTTGTTAGGTAATAAACATTCAGTAGAGACGGACTAATTGGATAGAGATACGGGAAACATATCTGCCGGCTGCAGGGGACCTCTTCACTGAGGGAGATTTACATGAATACTGGGACACACTGTTTAACACGTTCCAAGTATATTAGTTTGATCTAACTAAGGGTAAGGATTAGGCTAACTAGTCACTTAAACTGTCATGGTTACTAACAGTACAAAACAGAATATAAAAAAAATAAAAGTAGTAAATATGGTAGTGGTATCGAGCGCAATCAAAGATTTAGAAAGAAGGTAGCCCGATATGTCTGCTCTTAGACCTTCCGTCAGTCATTCTCACAGGCCTACAGTTGACCCGTGATCATGGCGATGCAATAGTGCCAAAATACCTCATTAATATAAAACAACATTGTAAATACGCCAGACATATTAAATTTTCTGAGGCTTACCTGTCGACTGCGGTGATTTGTGGTCGTAAAATTAATAATTCCTAAGAAAACACAACAACTTTTATTTGTTTCTTCATAACTGGCCATCGTATTTAAAGAAATTTGAAAGGTATCAACTGTATATTTTAAATCTTACTAGCAACTATGTTATAACTCTTTCGTAAATCTGACCTTAAGGAAAGGGCACCTCAATAATGTACTTCATCTTTAACATATCAACAGTGTTCTCTAGCTCTAGTATGAAGCTGGTGAAATCGAAATGCTTCATGACTAAATATATTTTATGCAATTCAAAGATACAAATTGATTGGAGTTTCTGATACAATAAATAAGTAATCACAAGGATAGCATATCAATTTATACATTAGCATATTAAAATGTAAGTACCTACCTAATTTCAAATCATTTAATGACAATAATAAATTGCTATGACTACTTACGTTACTCTTTTACATCAACTCATTAAATCAAAGACAGATTTATATTTTGAAGCAGTTCAAGTCGTTAACCATTTATTAAAGCTGTAATTAGTATTCTATGAAATAAATCACAGTTGGGTTCCATATATGGTACAAGAAGTTAACTTTTTATAATGGAGTAGTACAGATATCAATTAATAAATTTTACACTCTGCAGTATTTATTACATTTTACAAGTATGTACTTGCTTAGAGCACAAGCACCCACCGATATATTTTATGTAATAGGGGAACCTGTTGTACCTTGGACAGTGTTGTACCTAGGACAATTGCAATTTTTCGTAAACTCCCACGCTTTACAATAATATTGTATTTGGCAGTCAAAGCCTGCTTTAATAAGACTCACGTGAAGTTAGTTGTGATTCGCCGGCGCCGGGTCAATGCAGTTAAAAAAGGTAATTTATTATTTTTTGCCTTAAAAGTTCGTTTTTTGGAATTTACTTATGACCTCTTAATTTGTCACGATACGTATTTATAAAATATCTTTTACTTTCGATATAATCTCAGTTTATTAAGGTTTTAGATAGTATAGTTGTCAGAACCCAACCTCAATTAAAAGTGTGTTTAAACAAGTTGTAACTAAAAATTGTTATGATGTTGTACCTTGGCCCCCCAACTGAATATGTACCTTGGACATAGATAATACATATATAATTTTGATATAGATAATATAACCTTATAAAAACATATTTTTTGATTATATTTTTATTCAATTTATATGAGGCAAAAAATAAATATTTAAATATGTAAACATTTGTTATGTTATTGACACAAACAAAGAGATAAGAGACTATTTTTTAAGGTAACTGTTAATCTGCTATTTACATTAATGTTTTTGTTGATTACAGGTATGAGCATTATTGTTGTACTTATCTATATCTATACTAATATTATAAAGCTGAAGAGTTTGTTTGTTTGTTTGTTTGTTTGTTTGAACGCGCTAATCTCAGGAACTACTGGTTCGATTTGAAAAATATTTTTGCGTTGTATAGACCATTTATCGAAGAAGGCTTAAGGCTATATAACATCACGGTGCGATCAATAGGAGCAACAATGTAAAATGTGTAAAAACGGGGGAAAACGCGGACGAAGTCGCTAGCACAGCTAGTAAAAAATAAAACTCCGCTGCAATTGCTAGTGTTTATCTTCATTCTACCCTGGAATGTCCAAAGTACAACTGGAACGGTCCAAGGTACATCAGGTATGTTGTACCTTGGACAGTTTTCCCTTTTTTTTTAAAGTTGCTTTTGTTTCCAGCTTTACCGAAAATCCTCATATTTTATGTATTTATTATATAGTTGAGTAACTGATCTTTCCATTATTCCCTATTTGACGGATCTAATTCTTACCATTTATTTATAAAAAATAAAAATATCAAAAACTGGCCTAGGTACAACAGGTTCCCCTACATACGACAACTAATTATTCAATAGTTAATAGCGGCAAAAGTCAAAAACTGGACTATATAATTATAATTAAAATAATTTATTAACAACAAGTTTGTGATCAGAGCAGGGTTTTAATTAATTTGCACTAGTGCTTAGAGCAATACCAATAATTCGCTGATTAAAACATAAAGTTGAGTTGCATGCAAATTACGACTTAGTTTATGCTCTGTTGGCTATGATTTGGAGTTAAACCTATAAATGAAGCTTTATGACATATTATTTTCGCTTCATACACTTTACTCAATGTAGAGTCACAAAACATCTAGTCTAGGTGTTGACATAGGTAATATAATTTTTTGAAATAAACATAATTACGTAAGACAAGCCAATAAAACCAAGATTTTGGCCATGCATAGATATAAATAATAAATATAAATTATAAGACAGAAATTTAAATTACAATTCGTGTAAGACATGTATTCCCACTTTACACGGATATAAAATTATCAATACTACTTAACTTAATATCTAGACACGCGGCAGCGTGTCAAAGCCAAGTTCAAGCAATGGAACTGGCTAGCCAAGGCCAAGTGCTTGGTGCCACATTTCACCATTCTATAACTCAAAAAAGATTTAACATAAACACAACATTGCACAAAAACTGGCGAAGTCACGTCCAACCTTCTTTATGATCTCACATTTTTTTAACTAACATCAATTGTCATAGAACTTGGCACTCATGTACCTAGATCTCCATTATACTGCTGCGGTAATCACAGCAACGCATCATTTTGGTATTGAACTTGGCTCTCCTTATTAACATTTATGTTTTAATGGGATCATAAATAACTGAATACACACTCTTAATGTTTGTAAATTAATGACAAAATATTGTACATGATCACAATACACACAATAATGTAGTACTGAAGTAGAATATTTTAAGAACCTGATTTTAAAGATAAAATGTAACACAACTGTTCAATTAAATCCTGTGTCAAAAGTATTAAAAGCAAATATTTTATTATTTCACTACTGCTACCGGTTTTCATACGCATTCGTAGAAACCTCCTATGATATCTAATAAAAAAAATGTAAGTGAATCCATATATTTCAAACTAGCTTTTGCCCGTGAAATCGATAACTTTAACCATTTTCTTTTCAACCGAATAGTAAATATCAGTAAGTATATGTAGGAAGTGGGGATACAATATTACAACATACTGAATGATACGTCAGTTATATAGAAACCGAACTAATACTTTATTAATTTCTTTAATGAGAACCATATCCATCACTTATCACTTTTATCAAATAACAATCTTAGCAATTGTAGCAAATGCCTAAGACATAAACTACAATTAGAGTTTGATTTATTAATTACAAATTGCACAGCAGCAGTTTTATAATTAACGATAATAATTAATTCGACAATCGAATTAATTATCCAAAGGTGTCTAGGATAAGCTATTGCAACGGTACAACGAGTGTTCCGTGCCACGCCAGAGCCAAGACTGCCTGCTCTGTTCAAAGTGAGCGCCTTTTATAGTCGAGTCGAGCGGCGAGGGGGAGTGACTAACGACGCAGCTGGTCGGTGACGTGACCCGTGCACGTGCAGCTTGTTACTCATTCTATAATGAAGGCGAGCGATGACTCCTGCCGACACGGCCAACCTGACTAGCGGTCGTCCTCGAACGCTTCAACTAAAGCATGTCCAGATTTCTGTAACAAAAGCATCGTTCGATCATCCTGACAAAATTAATTAGTCCGGTCTATAATGACCCTGCAAATCAATTAGTTCTGGTCTGTGCTACATCAACCCTTCAGATATATTACAATGAACCCATCAGATATATTATTACAATTAACTCTTCAGACATATTACAATTAACCCTTCAGATATATTACAATAGTTCTGGTCTGGTCCACATCGACCCTTCGTATATCTCACACTTTGCTCTGGTCCGGTCTCTAATTAGACCCTTCAGGCACTAGTATTGGTCCGGTTCTCTCTCCCTTTTTTTTAAAGAACCCTTCAACACTAGCCAGTTTTGGTCCGGCCACGTGCCCTTCAAAACTCTGCTCTTTTTTTTTTACTTTACTTTTTTTCTTTACTCTTTTTTTTTACTTTACTTTTTTTTATACCAGTTTTGGTCCGGCAAACAGCCCTTCAAAACTCTGCTCTTTTTTTTTAACTCTCTTTTTTTTATACCTTACGACCATATAAACCCTTAAAAGACATTTCTTGTAACACATTTTTTTATTGACCAAGTAGTGGGTGTGGATCTCATCCCACTTCTGATGTAGGAAGTGGGGATACAATATTACAACATACTGAATGATACGTCAGTTATATAGAAACCGAACTAATACTTTATTAATTTCTTTAATGAGAACCATATCCATCACTTATCACTTTTATCAAATAACAATCTTAGCAATTGTAGCAAATGCCTAAGACATAAACTACAATTAGAGTTTGATTTATTAATTACAAATTGCACAGCAGCAGTTTTATAATTAACGATAATAATTAATTCGACAATCGAATTAATTATCCAAAGGTGTCTAGGATAAGCTATTGCAACGGTACAACGAGTGTTCCGTGCCACGCCAGAGCCAAGACTGCCTGCTCTGTTCAAAGTGAGCGCCTTTTATAGTCGAGTCGAGCGGCGAGGGGGAGTGACTAACGACGCAGCTGGTCGGTGACGTGACCCGTGCACGTGCAGCTTGTTACTCATTCTATAATGAAGGCGAGCGATGACTCCTGCCGACATATATTCTAATCTGTTGTAAAATATAAAGTCTCTTCAAAATAAAATTAGGGCTATGCAGAATTTCCGAGGTAAAGTTTAGTTTCCAGTGTACAAGATTAACTGGGTTAATTTTATCGTTAAATATTTCTTTCAAAAGAATATAAAAATAAATTATTACCTAACTTCAAAAATGTGAAAGTGTCTAATTCACAAATACCTAAGTACACAGTTCATACAGTCAAATCAACCCACATTGTCTGGATATCTAAACATTAACATCAAAACCGCAATTAAAGTTTGCTTAGATATAGCAATAACGATTCGAATCTTCTGATTCCACAATATATTATTACGCCGTGATACGCGTCGTTATCTTTATGGGTATACGTGAGGTGAGCTTTCAGTGTCGGTTCTCACCTCGGAGACGGCCGTTGGATTAACGACACAAAATCGATGTTTGTACACGTCCGACCTCTCCCGATAATAGGGGCTGATCGCGGCGAGGCGGTAAATAGTCCTGCTTAGGAAACAACAAAGCGTCGGTATATCATTGCGCCGCGGTTCAGGCGCAAACAAACAGTTCCTGCGAACACACCGTTTGTTTATTAGCGAGAGCGACGAGCGGCTGCCTCCGCACGCACGCCCCGGTTCTTCTGCTTAATTGCAATACTTTATAATGCGTGTAGTGAAACTTTATCTTGATTTATTTTTGGAGTTGCATGAAATTCTCTGTGCGCTCCTACAAAGTATTTATGCAAGTCATTACAGTATTGCGTCATTACCCACAATAATCAACAAGACGCATTAAGGGCACAAAAGAGGTATTATTGCCAAATTATATTCATCAACATTTTTGTGGTTGTTATCATGCTTAACTGAAGAAAACTGTAATGTCATGTGAACATATGGTGGTTTCTTAACATTATTGCGCTTTTGAGTGAGAATGATAGATGTTTCAAACTCTACCTACTTATTGTGTACAATTAGGTTAGGTAGAAAATAAAAGGGATTTATTTTTGTTACATTTAATTAGAGTTTTATTTCAGATAACTGTTCAATACACAGTAACATCAAACTGACCAAGTAATTGGTAAGAGAAGACCATAAGAAGACGGTAATCAGAGAGCTCACCTGATATCACTCGATTCCACATTGAAAATAAGCGGCCGTAAACGGACAGCTGTAAATTGTCCCCGGAGTTTCCAATAAATGAAGTAATGAATCAATCTTCCGATTGGTTTTCCACAAACATGTCGGCGCGCTCCATCGTCGCCCGGTGAGCTCCTTAATTGACATGTGTCAGAATGTGTACGTTGACCCCAGGGTCATGCGTGAACATAGTTTGTAGCATTCCGCAGTAACTTTCGCCAATACTGCCGCAGCTTAGAAGACGAACTTGTTCTAGCGTATTGTAGTGTCGACCCAGTGACCCGTGCACCTATTGTAACCTATTTTATTGTCAATTATCTTGAGAGAGAGAACAGATTATTCATTTTTCTTCGCAGTTTGACACGGCTGCGCATTTACCTAAGGCTATCGCACCTACTTTCGGAGTCATTATTTTTTACGTTTCACATTTTTTCAATTAATTTTACATCAACTAAATTGTCTTTGTTTACGATTTGATACCTAGATGTGCCAATTGTCTGTGCAATTGAGCACATAGCCTAGGGACTTATATCAGTAAGCGTAAACGAAATATTCACTTTTAATTAAGATTTATGATCTAATCTTTAAAAATAATTAAGTCTGCTATATAGCTTATAAAAAAAAATTCTCCGCAATTGATATCTATTGCACCGTTGTGAAGTAAGCACCTACTCATATAACAGTAGACTGTAGAGTAATAACAGCACCACTAAACATCGGTGGAGCCAACAGCCCGCGTTAACGACGTCTCCGTCACGCTGCTCCGAAGCTTGCACAGCTGAAAGCTCGTGCAATTTGCTGTACTCATTTAATACTATCGGCCGATAAAGGGAGTGTAAGACATGTCGATATAAATAGCGGCTAATCGTGATTTTGCGCAAAGTCTGTACCGCGGCACCTCGCCCCGCGCCTCGGCATTCCTCCCGAGTCCTGAACCGCGCTGAACTTTGCTCTTATTGTCAATTCGTGCTCACTGGTGCGTCGCTCCTAAACATTATACCTTTTAGGAAGACTCGCGAAACAAACGGCTTTGTTCATGGGGTGATTGTCGCCAGTCTTTATTAAGGAGTGGGTCCAACTGTCCGACTGCAAGACAATAGATACTCGTTAAATAAATATTTTTCCCTAATCTATCTTTTATTTTCTGTCAAAGGTCAAGTGTTATCAAAGTGTTAGTGATACCTGGTAACAAATTTCGCTCAGTATTGCAAATGAAAGAATCGTAAATCCAAAATTATAAAAATTAAATGAAGATATTGCAACAGATCTTATTCGTTTCAATATTTCCCACAAATAGGTACACAAAACAACATTGTAGGTAAGCGTGGACTAATTCAAACAGATACTTTTGATAATGAAGATTTATTCCCCAGAGCAATTCGTTTACATAGCAATTTCCATACTAGTTATTATTTACGGTAACATTATAAGCCGTCCACTTGTCGCTACATTTGTGCAATCGAAATCAAAGTATGTAGTACACTAATTGGCAATAAGTATTATATCAGTCACGCAATAAATTGCCGTAACAATAGTGCGGTACAAATTCAATTCATCGTACCTCGAGGCAGAGGATTCGTTGACGCAACACAAAACAATGGGGTTTCGGTTCAGCGACCTTTCGGGATCTGTGACATCGCCGCGAAAATATGGGCACAGCTCGACATAGCTCGGCATAGTTTGAGCATTGCGTACTCGTCTACCGGCGTCGCGGGAACACGCTGACGCGACATCGTGCCATGTTCCGCCCCTCCGAGTCACCAGCTTTCAAACTGAATTTAATATTAGAGCTTGAGTAATGGATATGACGTGTTTTGATTGTCGTAAGCGGTATAATGGCTTTATTTTAATTAGGTACGCCACTACACTCAAGGTTGACATGCCGTTGCGGATCGCTAATGTTATGTCGCGGATGTTTGGCATGAACAGGATATAAGCTTTTAATGAGTTTTGAAAGAAGATTAAATTAAATAGTATCGATATTTATCTTCAAAGCTGTAATAAATAAATCATAACAATAACTCCCTCTTTTAGAACCAGGCATATAAGATAGCTGTCGTGTTTGATTTACAACAAAGTCATTATATTTCACTGTAGGGTCAAACATTTTCGCATCGTGATAAACTCACGTTACTAATCCACTAGCGTTTCCAGCCACGGTACATGTTTGAACCGACATTAGCCGGGGCGCGAGCGCGAGCGGTCGCCCTGGGCGAGCAGATAATGCAAGCCGCGGGCTTCAATAAGAATAATGTGGCCTCTTTACCGCTGCATGCAGCGACGTCTTATTTAGACCCAAACGCGGCGCAAACGCGCCTCAAATTGAGGCCTTTCAGCGCAATTACCCGCGCACCGACCCGCGCGTTTAGCAGCAACCATCAAATCAACTATGGACTCCTTCACTCAAGCCGTAAGTTACTCACATTAACATAGAACAACGCGATTCGTAACCGTACAAATAAGCTGTTTACTCTGATCATAGAGGCATTATCCGAGTCAGGCTTATAGCTATTTATGGTGCATGTTTCTCTTCAATGTAAATCATACTTTCAAAATGTTTAAGAATGTTCTTCTAAATAATTTTGAATTCATGTCACAGATTCTTATTAATACTAAATTGACTCCACTAGCTTTTAGTTAAACTACCTCTTTACACGCGTCAATGGATCAAATAAATCGCAGTCATTTATAACGTCGTTTATGAATAAGATTACGATAACGATTGAATTTATTATTGATTTCGATTATAATATTACTTGACAAATAATAATATACAATTTCGGCTTATCACTAACAGTAAGTAGCGAGCGCAAAATTATGCACAATGAAGAGTCCCGTTACTTGGATCGAAGTCGATTAAAAAAAAGTAATAACGGAGTGATTCTACCGCGGGGATGTTATCGGTGTTTCACAATGGGCGCTGTTGGCACACAATGGAACACCAAGAGCGAAGTAGGGCGAGCGTCGATGTCGTCTCGCGGTGGTGAAATGTTCGGTGGGCGGCGCCGCGCACGCCGCCCCGCCCAGCCCTTTCACCGCCCGCCCGCGGCGCCCCGCCCCTCCGTCCTCCTACCCCTCAGAAAGCACCTTCCTTAACACATTACGTAACCCTAGCATGCTATTCCCAAGAATAGAAACACGAGCCTCGGGGCTTGCCCCATTGAGCTCATAATGAAAACGACTTGCGAAACAGGCAGGTACGGTCTGCCCCACGCCAAGATAAAGTACACTATGCCGCAACAGAGTTACATTATTTTATTTGTATAAAACATCAAATTGCTTAGTCGTTCTTCCTCTAAAAAAAACTTGGCTACACAATGAACTAATCAAAATATTTAATCGGCAAAAGCAAATGAGGTAACTTGTACCATTCCTCATATAAATTGCAACTTTACTCATCCAATTTTTTTTTCGTAAATGCTGCTATGATGGACTGGACCTATTCACGTCTTTATCGTCGGACTTGCGAGGGAACCGATGGCTCCCTCCTCTAAGAACCCATTCTGTTTTTATCCTTTACTTTTTTGCTACATATTTTACATACACATCTTAAAGATAACATAGCGCGTTTATCTCTCTAAGAGGTAAGATTGGTCGATGGTATTGGAGGACTCAAAATCAAAATCACTAACTGCTATTACACTACCAGAGGTATATTGAAAATAATCCAGGAGACTTTTACGATTAATAAAAGCCTCGAGTTCATATATTCTACTACTTGATAGCTTCTGTAGTATTGACTCTTATCTTCTAAATGTTGTAATGCTTACCATGAACAAACTGTTTCTCAAACACATCACCCATAAAACAGTATTAAATTATTGCTGGTCGCGTCAATATTTTATCGCAACGCCAGCACTTTAAAAGCTTCGACCTACATAAACCGTATTGACTTACTCCACTGGCTATGATAATTGCCGTCCCGACTGTACGCTAGTATTTGAATAAAGTGCCTTATTTCAACCCTCCCTAGTACTAGTACTAAGAGCGGCTAATACCGCGCATTAGCCAACAGTAGGTATGCACGATTGCCCTATAAAATGCAGCCAGATTGGATTTGCCGTGAGAGATCTTTTAATTATACATACACTTACATGCGCAACACCCAGTTACAATCATAATGGCCGGTGACTGTAAAACACTCAATACAACATGCTCGACGGTTAAGTAATGGGTATCCAAATGTACTTGCTCTTTAATAGGGCCCATTGCATTATGATCTTTATCTTAAAAATGTCCAGTTTAATTTAAAAGAGCTGTTAGTTGTTAGTGTCTGCGTTTAAGCCGAAAGGAAGGGATATTCACGTTGGAAAGGATTTGTATACGAACTTAGTAAAGCTTCAGTCAAAAGTAGAAGTACTTCAATTAGAGTCACATTTTACTAGAATTTTATTCGAACAGAAACGCATTGGTGCACATTGAGGCAAATTGGGAATGACATAAACAACAAAGAGTTTTTCAAATTAAGACAATAGTCTTAAGGAGTTTTATGTTATCTTGCCTTGCCTTGATTATCCCTTTTTAAACACGGAACTTTTTATACAGTAAATTAGACAGTTATGTACATATTATTACTCATAGTGATACGTATAAAGTTAAAATTATGAACATATTAAACGAAAATTAAAAGGTGGGCACAAAACTAGGTTACAATCATCGTGAAGTAAGTAAGTGTATTCTACAAAATACACGCCATAAATCACAGAAAATATATTGAACACATGTATATACTCGTGTACCAACATAATAATAGGGATACAGAAATACTCTAATGCCAGTATCTGAAACCTAATGTAAATAAGCAATGTTAACCGTTTAAAGTAATGATGCGCCAATTATTGTCATCCATGCATCCTTGTTAACTTTAACTATGCATCATATAAATATCCTATCTAAATATGCAAATTACTTTAAGCATAGAAAATTCCCAATTGTTCACTGAGCGCATCTAATCGAGCAAGCCTTGAGAACAATAACTACATGAAGTATCCGCATTATGTTTATTGTTCCTCAATGCTCGAGCCCTACAACGGATGAAAGGTTAAAAAGCTCAAATAAGCGTGCATTAGGAAAGAGGTGGCCCGCCGGGTCGCGGTTAGAATGCAAACTGCCGCCCATACATTAAATCTGCTGCATTGGAATTGCAAAGTCGTGATTTGTCAAAGCATAATCTAAGGAACCGCAATATTCGCACATCGTAATTATTATCGCTGGTAAAATGGCACCCAAATCTTTAGCGGCATCTCACGCCTTCAATCCTTCGGTAAACAATATGAGCGACTAATATTTACTATCGTATCCCATATCAGTTTATTAAAAACATAGGTCAAATTCATGCCGCTACCTCGCTGCTTGAGCTGCGCTTTACTCCTTTCGCTTTTAGTTTTTTAAGAATACATAAGTATCTTTGAACAACATGTATTTCAAATATGTACGAAACTTTTTTAGAATGCCGACCCTATTATCATATTAAATACATCTTTTATTATTAATCTCATACATTAGTATTTAATTTCATAGCTTTGTTATTAATAACTATGAAATGCAAAATTGCGTAGTCTGATGCATCAGATACGTGAAACAAATTACTAATGTCTATGTATGAGTGCACATAAGTTTGCTTAAGCTAGCTGACCATTCGTCTCTAGAACACGACGTTAAACAAAGCTTTGACTTTAGCGTGGCCGTTCACGTTACATTGCGTTTGAGGCACAATTACTTAGGAGACATCGCTAATGCTTGTAGCACACATCCATGCCCGGACACCCATCGGCGTCTCTGAATTATTTCCCTCCATGTAACAGTACAATGTCGTAAGCGATAAACGTTGATTTATCACATGGAATATTTAATGACGCAGGACAATTGGTATTTATTTATAAGGCGCAGTTAAATGCAACGTGTCTGTTACACATAAATTTGTTGGGACCACGTTTTCCATATAGTTGGTGTACAATAGACTCCTCCGGGCCTTTGTGTTCCTTGCGACGATCTATTTGGTGATCGTGTAGCCGAAGTAATGACACGAACTGCATGCCCTTACGTGTTTTGCTACGATTAATGCAACGACGTTAGACGAGTGCACTTGAATTATTTATCGTCATGTTTCGTTTGTAAGATCTTTGAAAATTATGATTATTGAAAAATAAGCTTTAAATAATGATACTAGATAGAACTCCAGGAAGCCATTCGTCGCCACCTTATTTATGTATATTTAAACGACGACATAGTAGCTACAGTTTTGTTACACAGGTGTAACAAAAAATATATTTATTAGTTTATGGACAAATATATTTTAAAAAAAAGTTGACGAATTATCCTATTTGTTTTTAAAATGTACAAAAACTTTAATAGTCTTAAGGTGAAAGCCCTAAAATTTTTATTCTAATAGGAAGGCTCAAGATCAAATGATTGATTTCATTGATTTTGACTTCTTCCACGCCCTGAAGTTAACAAATGACCCATTGAATTGTCATGATAGAGCTAGACTTACTTTATCTCAATCAAAAAACACCCAAAAGAATTATTACATTGCAAAATGCCATATTATTATTGACGTCCAAATCTATTTGCAGTACAGCAGGTGATTTTTTTGGTATTCTAATTTAAAAAACACACATAGTTTTTGGGTTTCACATAAAAAAATTAATTTTCATGCTAGTCTTGAAATTAAGTACCTAAGAAAGTATATGCAGAAAATAAAATTGTTTAATTATGTGATAGAACATTATCAAGCGCTACTGGTTAGATTTCCAAAAAAACTAAACACATTATTAGTCATCCCCTAGGATATAGTTTAGCGTACAACGCGGTACAACTTACATAGTTAATTTAATAAAATCAAACGGACATGGAAGTGCAAATTCAAAAGCTATACTAATACATATTCATAAAACTTATCAACATTAAACACACAAAACATTAGACTATTTATGCGGTTAATAACAATGGAGTGGTACAATCGGAACAGCTAATTTAACAACAGGTCGCTTGAAACGATTACACTAGTCATTGGAAGCGTGAGAGCGAACTACCCTCGGCGAGCCTGATCGAAATTACAACAAGCACGAGGCACGACTGCGCGCGGCGGTACCGCACCGGCGCAGTGCAGGCGTTCCAGTGAGGCAAGTGCCAGAAAAATAAGGTTTTATTCCTTTTCCAACTACTAAAACAGTAAAGCTTTATTCGTTGTCCAACTGCCAGAAAAATATGGCTTTGTTATTTCTTCAACTACCAGAGTATAAGGTTTTTTCCTTCTCAGCGTCAGACGTCGTAGAGTCTCATACTCCAGTCCAAAACTCCTCTTTTTTTATCCGGGGGAAATCCTCTCCACAGCTCCGTGGAACGCTCGGTTAATCTGAAGATCTATGGGTTTTAGCAGTAAACAACCAGATGGGGATAGACAAAGACCTACGGTGCGACTCGGTGATTTGCACAATAAATGGCTATTTTTCAATGGTTATTTACATGTCTTATATTTATCTGGATTATCTGAATAATTTATATTTATCTGGTTTTATAAGAAATTCTGTGCGACAAGCGATCGCCGTCATAACCGAGTATTTTTTTTTGCAAATGATCGGTATATTTGTTATAACTAAATATAATATAAAGTTTAATAACACTATTCATCCTAAAATTAGGTTTCTACTCAAATATTATTAATTTTATTATATTTCTCAACTTCGAATTATGTCCTATGATTCCTTTGTCTAGATTTTGGCCGCATCTTTCGACACCATAGGTACTTACTTATTTTTGGTATGGGATTCTTTACAGGCAGTGTAAGAAATAAAATCAGCCTAATTTTTGTTTTTGAAAGGTTTCGATTTTGTTTGAATGAATTTGTTTTTTTTTTTCATTTTTTACATTTAAGAACTTAAAGAGTTACCGTAGTCTGTCACACTGGGCCGTCGCCTCGCTGCGCCCGCGCCGCGCCGGTCCGAACGCGCCTACCGCGATTTATTGCTCGGACAAACTAACGCGCTCCTCCAATTATTAAGCATTTAATTATAGTCAAGAGTGGAGAGATAAATCGCGAACAATTATTTCTAACTCGTAACGACGCGCGGCGGGTTGCCCAATAGCGCCATAGACGAGATTTCCTACGAGCTAATAATTGAATTTCCCGGAGAACAATTGCCTCGATTACAGCGGGGCAGACACGGATCGACGCCTAATGAATCTCCCCGCTGTCTAGTTATTTACAGAGATAAACCCTGTGTTTACTGGGTACATGCGCATGATTGCACGAGCTACCAATAAATTAGATTTATCAAGTGAGTTGGTCCTTTCGTACGTGAGTGAGATTTATAATAGTAAGTTGGTGAAACTGTTCATTGAATATATTAATTTTATTATTTTGGACAAATATTTTGCATCTTTCACAATTACCTACAAAATGAAATAAATTGTATACAAAACTAGCGACCCGCTCTCGATTCGCTTCGAGTGAATTTTATATAAAAACCTCCTCTTAAATCTTTTTTTATCTATTTAAAAAAAACCGCATCAAAATCCATTGCATAGTTTTAAAATTTTAAACATGCAAGTTAGTAGGGTTATAGGGATACAGAAAGCGACTTTGTTTTATAGTAAGTAAGTGTCAATGCGGATAATTTTTTTCTATAAATAACTCTCATTTTCTTTACGCACGCAATGGTTACAATGTAAGGTTGAAAAATGCTTCTGAATATTTGTGGTTGAAAATCACCATATAAAATAATTCTTAAAAGTGTCTGTAAGGTCTCCAGCTCTGTATAATGAATGACAGTCTCTTCGTATCGCCGCCCAGCAATTAGTATGCGAGCTCAGTTATCATACGAGCCATCACTTCGTCGTCGAAAAGATTGAATAAAAAACGTCTGAATAGCTCATGCAGTTATGTGTAGATTTCAAAAGTTCTACCGAGCCTACATTAAATGATTCCCGCATGTATATAAAAGCAAATATTTTAGATGGCATCAATAACGTTTACATGTACCGTTCTTATTGTATTCATACCTGCTGCCCATTAACCATAATAATCCGTTTCGTAACACGACCCGAGCAAATCAATATCGGGTATTGACCGCCGCACGCGCTCGGCCAATCAATGGGATGCAAGCCCCATTTCACGATTTCAATACACCCGTATTTTAATAAAATGTCAGCACTTAGTGAAATCTGCATTGTGTAAGGTAAACCACATTCTCGTCCTTCCTCAGACATAAGCAATCTGTTTTACGTAATGAAAACAATGAGAACCATTGCATCACGGCAATATTACCATTCTATTGCTTATTTAAATTCAACACAATTTGTAAGACCTAAATACGCCGCTTCTTAAACTAAACCGGCAGCTTATGTTTAATACAAAGTTGTCTAGATGCGTCGTATCATAATAAGGGACATCATAAAACGTGTATTGCAGAAGCCGGCAATCCGTATAAAAAGTAAATTGAATGCGTCGGGCGGCGGCGCGCGGCGACTAGCGGCTAGCGGCTGCTCAATATCTATTAGCGGCCGTATCTTAGCGGCTCTGCCCCAGATCCGGCCGGTCGGACCAGTTCTGACCATCCTTGCGTAACATCGCGCCCGATCTGCGCGAAAAATGCATTACCAACCTCCCAAATAACACACGCCCCTTAAAAGCTTTTAAACTCGCGAATAAAAGATTACCCGTGACTACCATGAACCGCAATGGATTAAATGTTGCACAACCTGAACCGATTTCCAGCGGGGAAAACATTCAGTTGTTTAAAACGGAGGTGTTATTATAAATCACCGAATCATAATTACGTAATAACTCCACCACGCCCTAGAACGACATGCAATTTTGATTCAGAAATTACATAGCATCGCTTTATTTATGGAGCTTCTTATACGTCGACATACCTACGAGTTTATTTAGGAAAGAAGACGACCTCGAAATTTGAAAGGATGTGCAGGAGATATTAGTTACAACTTTTTGTGTCATATGAATATTTCATTCGCAGTCGTTTTGAGATAAATTTTCATATTTTAACATCATGCCATCTGTATCGAGTTACGATCCAAATCATTGAGACATATTTTAATAGACATTGTAGCTAAGGACTTTTCGTTACATTTATTTCCATTTCAACAAAGAAATCCTGATAAAATGTTTCCTGAACTTCCTGCTTACATATACACGTACATGCTTTCTAAGCTTTTTTGAATGAGCAAGAAACAAAAAGCTTAGAAGTCACGTATTGTAACTTTTATCACTTCCTACACACATACAGTTTAATATACATTCTATGATGTATCTTCTTCCATCCTAAGTAGGTAATAGTGAAGACGTTAGTCCATTTATATATGCAACATATCTGGTCGTGTGCAAGGTTCCCATGCTACTTAGAGGCCGGCACAAGACTGCAACATCGGAACATGATCTTCGTGATAATTTATGGGTAAGAGCGAAGAAAGCGTGCGCGAGTCTGGCCCTATTAAATGATGCATACACCCTGCGCAGACGCAGCCCGCTCTGGTTCAGATTAACGGTAGGTAATGGGCAAACGCCTCTACGTACAGATAGACTAGCGGCACAATGCGCGCATCAATAAAATGTATTAGCACTTACTTTAACTGAGTCTCTATGTCGCATGTTCAGATATAAATGATATTTTAACAGACTTCAAAAAAAGGAGGGGGTATTCAGTTTAACCTCTATGTTTATTATGTATAACGTATGTATGCTAGTCCCGATTATTTCGCTTTTAGCTGAACCGATTAGGATGCGGTTTGCAGAAGAATATTTTATTTTAAAAATAGTTATGTTATTAGCTCTAGACGAAAACAAAAAAAAGCGGCATATACGTATACCAATACCTACACCTACAATGTGCCGATTTAATTTATGCCGTTTAAAAAGTTTTGTCAATGACTCATAAACCTAATCATTGTATAAAATTGTACTTTACTAGCCGTATGTTATTTCCTGCCTGTTAACCATGTAGCAACATCTCCACTTCATTTTTCAATAATTTACAAAATAGCTCTTCCTAACATCCTCAAACCTAAATATTTTTCAAATATTTACATAGATTTTTACTGTTACTCTTCTAAATGCCACTTATTTTCTTAATTTACTGTCTACTAACCATGACATTTGAGTCACATATTATATTAAGCTTATCTCTAGTGTTACACAAATTCTCTTCCAAGTATTATATCAGTGTATACTCACTAATATATAAGTACTTTAAAAAACGACCTACTGTAAATATCAAGCAGATAGTAATTTTGAAACGACCACATTCCTTTTTGTTTGTCCGCACGTAATCGTATAAATGTTTAATTCGTATCGACCGAACATGATTGTTGATTTTTTATCAAACTCAAGATCAACAATTAAATTCGGCACTATATTTCTACAAAGATACATTGTTCAAGAATGTGTGTGTGTGTGTTGTTCCATTTTTTTACCCTGATTTATAATTTTAAATTTCGCTCGGCGAATAAAATTATAATATGCATCATTTTATTGATTATGAAAGATGAAACCTACGTTGTTTGTACAATGGTGCCCCTTTCAAAGTTACATCTGTGGTTGAAACTTAAATGATAAAATTACTTACTCGGTTAAAGTTTCGCAGTGTAGGAATTCATGTCTAAATATGTCTTGCACTCTGAAAGTCTTGACGCTTGTCGGAACTGAAGGTTTGATAATTTAAGCTTATTATTACGTACCAACGTACTGCATACAATTTACTTGGTTTCTGATTGCTGATTGTGGAGTTGCGAGGCGCAGCAAGCCGTTACTAAAATGTGAATAAAATTACAGACGTATGCGGCGTACATTTTACTTAATGTGCCCAGTCTAGCCAGCTAATCGGGAGTTTCGTCTAATGCACTCGTGTTTCGTTTAATTTATAACTCCTATTAATAGTTGATATTAAGACATCCAACCGCTCGTAATCGTTCGCGACACCGCTACAAAATATTCTTTACCTAGTTGATGTGCACCTACATACCCACGTTCAGTGATGACATCAGTTCTACAACAATTATGTTGAATGCGAATATTTATTACATACTAATAAAAACTATCGGTTTTCTATTAAAATATTATTATTCTAGATCCCCTTCTAGTGTATCATAACGAAGAATTTATTGACCTGCACCTATTATTTTTACAAAAGTCTATTGTTCTTCTTTTTTCAATATACCATTACTGACATCTGATATAGACGTTATTTAAAATTCTTATTTCTGTAAGTAGTTTGTTATATTGTTGTATCGTATTTTTTTATTTTAATACGTAGCTTTCAATTTAATGAAATTGATTTCTATAAAGATGTTTATTAATCATAATCAAGAGTGTTTTGAAACTGCTTCATGCTTTTTGTATGATAATTTTGATCAAACATTAACAAAGGAGCGTCAATTTACATCTCAATACTGTAATAACTTTACTCAGTTTCAGCCAAGTCTAAGGAGTCGGGCTGCAAGGGGTCAGCAGAGCGACTCGTGACTGAGAGCCATGCAGTGAAGTATATGCGGTCACAATGATTGGCCTGTCCCTGTGTTCTTATCTCCACGACATAAAGGTCATATTTATAGAACAAGGACTTCATCAGTTCGGTTAAATGTAGAGTCACGCGCGCCCTCTACTTCGTCGCCAAATAACGTGATATTACTCACTAACTGGGCATTTCACGGGCTGTTGTCACTGTGATGTAGGAACAGATAATTTAGCATTTCGCTTTTTCTAAGCTATAGATCCAAGTGCAAGTTTTTTTTTCAAATGAATTGTTAGTATTTGACCTGAAAAGTAAGAAACTATTTTATGATATTTTTGTTGTTCGTCATTTTGTCACAAGATTAAATCTCAGAAGCGAATGTGATTTTCATTTTTACATTTATACGTAATTTACTCGTATAAAAAATTAAGTTACTAAAATATAACACTTAATATGTCTCATATGTCGGAGCTAAGCTAAAGCTTATTCAAAGCAATTCTAAGTAGCAGCAATGAAACCTTACAAGAGATGGGCAATAGCAATCTGCAGGGTATATTTCAAATAGATACGTAATTATTTAATTTTTTGTTGTTTACTATCTTTTAAAAAGAAACACCAATACATACAAGTTTATCCTATGCACACGAATCAGACACGCACATCACCTACTTCAATTATCACTTAAAGACACCACTATCAGTATAATTGTGATATTAAGAGTTCATTACAGACATATTTGCTCTACTTTCCATATAAAACAAGACTATAATCAAACTTCAAGCAAGCAAGATCCACACTGTTAGAAAGGAATATATACGAGTACTTTTGCAACTATGATTAAAGTTTATAAGTAGGTTATAACTCACATCTACATATAAAATTGTATTATAATGTTCTGATTTTTTGTATCGTTACACATACAAAACATATGATTAAGATTGGGTTATTTATTAAAATCTCTGATTTTCTTGCAATAATATATAAGTATTGATTAAAAAGCGATATCATTAATCCCATTCATAATTATTGGGTCAGCCGATTTAATCAATACAAAATTCTCGAGGTCACATTTTTTCTGTCCTCCAGGACATTTATCGATGGATTGGCCCGAAAGCACATAAATAAAGTTAATGAGGCGAGAACCATGTGTAATGTCGGACATATCGACCCAAATATTTGTTACAAGCGACAATGCACTTTTTAATTAAATTGAAATACATCAAAGGTTCGGCTTCATTAAGAAACGTGTAAAATATCACACTTATGTACATGTTAATTTTTAATAAGATTGATATGATTCACGAGCTATCAAAGTCTATAAAATGGTATCAATTTGCATATTATCCACTTTATATAGGTACTAATCTAAATAAAAGGAACATAATCTCCGCATGATACTACAAACATCTACCAGTTTTCCTTTTGACACCATAGAAAATACAACTTACACATCATTATAGACATAATGGATATAGGAACGAATCTCTAATTAAAAGAGCTTTCACGATCGCACCTATCGGAACCTTGGATTGACTGATTAGCCGGGCACTTCGTGGCCAAACAAAAACCAAGTTCGCGGATCCAATTAGAATCCATTTTGTGGTGATTAAAGATAGCTCGCTGGCCATTGTTTTAGACAATGGCGGCGTCGGCGTCGGAAGCTGCCCGATCGCTCACCGGCTGTCAGGTGCTAATGGGCACTCTCTCGGTGGAGAGACACTCCATCATCGAGCGCCGTTTTATTAAACGCCCGCCGATAACACACTAAAACACGCTAGGCCCACCGTTGCGACACTTTGTTAGCTGTCAAAAGCATGCGCTTCTGTCGCCGCTTTTTCACTGTCACCCATATTGATTGCCGCCCGGCCGCTCGTTACCGTTGCGTCATTACATTAAAGTTACGGTGAACTCAAAAAGAACTCATCAATAAATGAGTAAATAGTGTTCATAGAAATGTTTTTGCTCGTAAACGCGCAATCGACGTCTATGCCGCCGTGATGAAAATTTATAAATAAATTGCAAGCACACTTTCGTACCGTAATAGGAGCTTTATAAATAGTAATAAAATAAGTAGGTACATAGATGGGTAATTACATCATCGTAACGATGAATCGACTTTTAGATTTACTAAGTAATATGCAAATATAAAAAGTTTAAAAGTATCTTAATTTCTGTTTTATTAATTTAAGTTTATTTATGTAGGAAGGAAAATTAAGGTTTATTTTACATTGAAGTTTAGATTATAATTTGCATTCATTCAAACAACTAATACGTATTTAAAACCATTGGTGAATATAAAAAAATATTAAGTCGTATCTATTCAAATGCGACGATAATGTAATAAAATTTAAGTATCTGTGTTGACCAAATAGAATTCGTTAGATAATATAAAGACTTCTATCAAATTTAAATTATGCTCAACTCGTTCGATTATTCATGATAGGTATAACTATAAAATCATTTTCAAATTGATATTACAAAGTGGAAAAGGTAGAATCGCGGATATTTACAATGTAAGCTAAACGACGTTCAGAGCGAATGCGGTGTCAAAGGCCTTGAAGCTTGCATTTACCACTTTTACTGATATAAACTGCAAACTTCATTTATGAAAACACGCCGTAGCGGTCTGGCGCCCGCTAGCGCCTTTTTTGAGGACAGCGAAATATTAGTTATTATTATTCAATGAAAATGTAGTGTTATAACATGTATTGTTATAAGAATTATTGGGTCAGGGTATATTGTGCCTGTGCACATCATGACCGCTTACCATCAGATGGAGTGAGGTCATTCTAAGAGTCGGTTTATTAATAAAAATCGTATTTGTTTCCAAATTGGGATGTATCCCTCATAAATACGAAGAAAGGTTTCTTTGATCATACATTGGGTGGTCAAATATTCATGAACTACATATGTACTTACCTATACCTGTATTTGTTTACCAAACCAAGGAAAGTTTTCATCCTGAGCAATTTCCATTTCCGAGTAAGAATTACCGAAGACCTACCTACATGCATAAATACTTAGGTTTTAAGAAGTTTAAAGTGAAATATAATTAAAGGGCAAAAAGCGGCCACATTTGCATGATTAAGTGGAAATGTTCTGATTAATGGTTTCTCCCGGTGACCCGCTGGAAAACGCACTGGGGCATGATTAAGTTTTTATAAATATTCATTATCAATTTTATACTGTCCGTAATATCCGTCTGGACTGGTCTGTTTTCTCTTTCGTCGAAATCATGCAAGTGCAAGACAATAAATCAGAAGTGTAAAGTTGCCTCAATTTACGCTCATTACTGCAGTCTTTACGTATAATTTGCCGTGGGCTAATTGTATTAATTAATGCCCATTAAGTTTGGATGCGTTCTTACACGTGTAGTTTCGGCGCTTTTCTTAAGCCCCGTACTTGTTGAGATCATAATTTTGTGCTATTCACTTTAAATGTGAATTGCATTGAACTGGTTCACACCGTTTCGGTTGCACCGGCATCAGTGTCCGAAATTTGATACTTTATTTAATAAGGACCAACCTAACGGTGTATCACGCTGTAAATTCTACTGTAGCCTGCTATTTTAGTGGATCAATAAAAATTAAGAACCAAAATTTGGGTAGGTGTTACTTATCACACCTTTATTCTCGTTACAAGTAAAATTTTATAAATCTTATTACTTTTAAGAAAAACTGAATTTACTACTTCGATACATTTCACACAACGTTCAAAAACTGGAATCGCTTTGCTATACCTACTTACCTACAATATTATTAGTAGGCAATATGTATTTATACCTATAACGGGACATTTAGTTTACTTACATTGTCTTCTGAGGGCCTACCATGAGTTGGCTATCGAAAACTTACGTACGTTAAAAACCAATCGAGTTGTTTTTTTCATACGACCGATTTTAGTTCTTAGCGTAACCACCAGGGGCGTTGTACAAGTTTTTCATGCACATATCTACGTAGGCGATATCGAGTGCGTAAGTTTTAAACTCATGGTAGCCCTACTGTACTCATTTTAAGGGACGTGTAATGAATAGGTAAGCAGGAAGTGAAATTTGTCGTGCTCTCTACTTCGATAATTTAGTTAGCAAATTCTTCATCCAGATTGAACAGATAACGATGGTGTTACTTCACCACTATGGTGATGTATAATCTGCGCCGGTATATAATCCATTGTAAAATTGGACTTTGGATTCGAATTACCAACTTCCGATGGATGACCATTTATGGTAAGGTTCTCATGCACTGTGCTTACTTACCGCAACCGCCTCAGGGCGTATTAAAACGGATACAACTTACAAATTATAATGATGATTAATCTGCGCAAATGATGACACGTCTTATAAAAAGAGGACTCCTTCGGTTTCGTGCTGAATACGAAAAATCAGTGGCGTCGGCGGCACGTGTGAGCCAATGCAGCGTGAAGCGCGACCGAGATTTAATGCAATTACAGATTTTGCACAGAGCTGTCGGCGCGGGCGCGGCGACCCGCGACCGCCGGGTCACCGCTAGGGACGAGCTCCGAGCTGGTGGGTAAATATTCTGATATTTTCAATCATACCTGAGAATAATTATCATCACTTTAAACAATATATCCTAGAAGTCTTTTAGAGTGATGTTTCAGGAGTGAGAGCTCTCTTCTCTGCTTGTCTGAAACTGTAACAGAAAAGACAAGTCAAACTTATAATACTCCTCCATTTTGCGTTGGAAGTTAATAAAATAGACTACCTAACGCAATCATTTATCGTATTGCATTTGTGAAATTAAATAAGTATTAACAAACGAAACGAAAGTAAAAAAAAGTATAAGCATTCGGGTTTTTAACTCACAACATAACAGGGGGCGAGAGGAAAGTAGAGGGCGTGCAAAAGGGGTACGCAACTAGGTCTTAGTTGAAGTACATGAGCTCAGATTTAAGTAGAACCTACCTAAGAAAATGGACCTTACAATAACCAACTCAAGATTTTTTGAAAAAACCTTTTAAATCCACAAAAATATATAAAGCTGCAGAAGGCAAGTCAATGTCAATGAATAATTTTACCTATTCGACAAATCAATGTGCAGTAAAACTTCCTTGAATCGTGTATAATTTATTACATAGGTAACAAGAATTGCCAAAACTGTTAACCGGTAAGTTCTTTCGGGTATTTTCCACTGCCCATCTCTACACGACCTCGCCGCTCGCTCTAGCGCCTCGTCCCAACTGGCTGACCGCAATATCTTGTGCAATACTACCCGAGTTCTTTCGGAGTTCCTTTTTCTTCTGACTGACTTTATGACGCATTGGATAGTGCCTATATGTATAGTCTCTTGCGCCAAGAGAAGTGGGTTCGATTCCCAGTCGGGATCAATTTTTGTGTGATAAACATTTTGTTTTTCCCTGGGTGTTGTCTGTCAACGACGTATATTTAAGTATGTTATTCGTCGTGGATGTATCCGTAACATAAGTGCTTAAGCACTTACCGGAATCCTAAGAACAATGTATGTATTGTCGTGTGATATTTATTAAATCCAATTCCAAGTCATTAGATCCACGCAACGGATTTCATGAATCACATGTTCTAAACATGATAAATAAGGTTTCATTAAAATTAAATATTCATCTCAAATATAATAGCCTGTAACTAGTGATGGGTAAATGAATAAGAAACAACGGGTGCTTTAATATATAACACCTTTTTTTTCCTAACTGACTAACGCAGATGGCTTGGAGGAGCCTTGTCATCATCACCGGGCTTGCGGGGGAGCGGATGGCTCTCACCCCTAAAATATATAACACCAATAGTAAATAATGACGGAGCAGTAGGTAGTTTGCATCCTATATTACCTACACATGTAGGTAATATGGGATGCAAACTACTATAAATGTAGATATCTATTTATTGATTGAATTATAATAGATCTTTTAAGAACATTACACTGAGTGAAATGTAAAGATTTAGCTTACCTACGTATGTAAAGGTGTTGAATCGTTATTGACAGTTGAATTGAGCAAGCCATGGGTAGAGTGGTAGTACCTACTTGCCGACACCTTTTTATACGATTACGGTGAAACCGAAAAGAATTGTTCTTTATGCTGATTTCGATATTTGTATGTCCATTATGTTTAATCCTGATCAGATTTTACGGAATGATTTACCTACTGTAAGTTTTATTTCGATTTCGGCAAAAGTGTTAAATCTAATCAAAACTGTAGGTATCTATTACGAAGCCATGAAAAGTAAGTAAGTATCCTTGGCACGCAAATTCCTAAAAAAAATCTTACTTAAAAGTAAATAGTTTTAACAATCAATGGGCTTATCTATGCAAAAATAACCAGTAGGCGATGAATTATTACATTAGCATTGATAGTGTCAATCAAAGCAAGTGTTATTCTGACAAAATGATTGATTGCCGATTTGATTGATTATGTTACTTCACTACTAGCAACTTACCTACGGTACATACGTACCCTTACAATCTTACGTAAAGTAACATTGGGAGCCCAGTGGGGCTACCATGAGTTTAAAACTTACGCGCTCGATATCGACTACGTAAATATGTCTATGAAAAACATGTACAGCGCCGGCTGGTGGTTACGCGAAGAACTACAATCGGCCATATGAAAAAA
This sequence comes from Maruca vitrata, assembly GCA_039566165.1. Classification (NCBI taxonomy): domain Eukaryota; kingdom Metazoa; phylum Arthropoda; class Insecta; order Lepidoptera; family Crambidae; genus Maruca; species Maruca vitrata. The sequence goes on along the minus strand of CM076916.1, from coordinate 10,852,986 downwards.
CAACTCGATAGGTTTTTAACGTACGTAAGTTTACGATAGCCAACTCATGGTAGGCCCTCAGGTAGTTGGAATTGCTCTCCCCACGGGCACTATGAACAATGAAGAAAAAATCACGTATTTTATATGGCAGTCATGGTAGATCACCATAAATATACTTTTATTTAGCGGTATCATAACACATAATTATTTGTGGTGGTTTCACTGTAGCTATCGCGACATACAGCCTGGTGACAGATGGGTGAACGGAATTAGACCCATAAAAATCCGTTGCGTAGTATTAAAGAGTCCAGCAAATATAGGGGCAGACAGACGCGGGATGCGACTTTGCTTCTTACTATGTAGTAATGTGTAGGTTTTAATTAGAAATGTGTTAACTTTTATTTTCATGGACAAAAAAGAGGCATTCCCTACTGACTGTGTGTGTATGAGGAAGGAAAACACCCACGAGCTCCAAACAGTTAATCAAGTAAACCTTTTTTTATAATTACGGATAGAGCGCGGGATTTTGGATTAGGTGACCTTCTGCTTGTGCTTCTGCAGGTGATATTCATGTGTTATGACAATGCACATTAAATTAATACGAGTGAGAGTCATCCACTTTCCCGCAAACCCGGTGATGGTGACGAGGATACTCCTAGTAGCCATCATCTTAGGCTATTTCAGCTCCCTCCCCTTTCCACTCCCGAACGACACGTGCTGGGCAGCGCTGCCATCCACATGCAATGCAGACGCTGGTGGCTCGGACTAAGAGGTTTAGTTCCTCTTTTCTGCGACGTGTCATTGCCCTACCAGCTCATGTTTTCCCTCCCTCCTATGATCCCGGGCTCTTCAGGCGGGGCGTGAAACGTCATTTAAGCAGGCCTTCAGGGTGAGTGCGACAGGCTAGAGCCTGTCGCATATTTGGATCTCACTACCGCTTATCACCAGATGGAGTGAGGTCAACTTGTTAGCCTTTTATAAAAAAAAGTAGGGAAAAATAAATCATTACATTAATTCGGGTATTTAGGTAATATTGATTGGAGGCTATTGATGGGAAAAATGTCAACACATTTTTCCCTACTCAGCAACTTACCTAGACCTTAGGCCTTAGACCTTAGGCCTAGAGTTAGATTCTGGGTCAGATCAACGATCCGACCCAGTATCTAACTCTAGGCCTCACGGAAAATAGGTAGGTAAACAGTTGTATGTTACAAGGTTACCAGGAAAGTGGCCATCGCTATCCTTTGATGCCACCTACATGATGCCTCGAACATGATGACAGTCCCATGACAGCTATAGGTATAGCTGTCATGGGACTGTTGTAGTTATAGTAGTTAGGTAAGTCGACCGCGAAGTACCTACCTATCTAAGCACCTACCTAGTCGTCGCGAGCGATGTTGTTATTGTTGTCGTGGGACAGTTTGCGGTTACCTGGGCCGGAGCCAACACGCCTAGTCGCGAGGCGGGGCGGTGGGCAAGCCCATTGGTTACCGCCGGAGCGTGACAACTGTACCATTGGACAGACAGACAACAAGTGAAAGTGACGTAACGCTCCTTCTTCGCGGCACCTTGCGCAAATCATTATAAAATGGGTCAGATGCAAAGTAAACACTATTTATTGTCCACTATTATGCACTACTTACTGTTGAACTAATGTCGTCTGATAATAAAAACAATAATAAATAAGTAGGTAACTTACTTACTGACGTAGGTGGGTTACCCTACTACCTACTTTATGTTGTTCTGTAAAGTCGGTAGATAGGTAGAATCTATTTCCCATTCTTCTTCTTGTATAGTTACACCTACCAACAACCTGCATAAAACTTATTGTGATCACGCATGATCACCAAAGATTTGAGGTTCAGTTCAACGTTTCAGCTGGGGCATGAAACGGCAACTAAGCAGGCCTTCAGGGTAAAAGTGACAGGGTCTATTGTGCCTGTCGACATCATATGTGGATCTGATGGCCGCTTACTAGCAGGTGGACCGAGGACATCATGAACACCATTTATCAAAAAATATTACTTATTCCCTATGTTATCCTATGCAAAACTAGTTACATATCTAACGAATAAAATAAAAAAGTAAAGAATTGTTTGAACCCAAAAAAACATATAACTATAAGATATTTCATCGATAATAACTATAAGATAATTTCATCGGACTAGCTAGACGCGACTGGAAGAATAGAACGTACCTTTAGGTAGATGGATACCTCCATTGTGCACAGACCCTTTTCATTAAATGGCAATAAGAATAAATTGAATTTTAATTGCTGATTGTAACTAGGTAGGTAAATCCAAATCTCGTTGATATTAGGTTTGTATCAAACTATTTACTCACCGTGAGTTGGTTTGGTAGTTAGGATAAGGTATTTATATTCAAAAGCTTATTTAACTTTAGCCTAGCCTATTCTCCGTCTACAATTTTGTGTAACAAAAAGCATTAAAATGCAAATTGGTACAAGCATAACAAGAAAATTAGCATTATGAACGACAATATTGAAGGGTGACTCAGCGGGCCATCAGCTCCGGTTGTATTGTGCTTGCGTCACTAGCGCCGACAAGTAGACTGGCGAGCCCGCCCAAACCCTCCGTCAATAGCTGTGAAATTCAATTACAAAAAATGAGGTCACTCAGACCTAGCTAGCATATTTTATGACACAACCACGATCTTGTATAAATAATATTATTAGATAAATACATTCAAACTTTGGACACTTATATGGAAGCAATAAAACTCATGTAACTGTTAGCTACGTGTTACACTACTTGCACTTATTTTTGTCTGACGGGCTCGGTGGAACAGTGGTTAGTGACCCAGGTTCATTACCTACAGTTCCAAGAGTCGTAAGTTCGATTCCCACTCGGTACAAATATTTGTGTGACGAACATCGGTGTTTGTTCCGTGTCTGGGTGTGTATTTAGTATATTTAAGTATATTTGTGTATCCACTGTTGATTCTGATATCTGTAACACAAGTGCCAAAGCTACTTACCACGGGATCAGATCAATGTATGTGTCATGTTGTGTAATATTCATTCATTTATTCATTCATTTTTCATAATGCATGCAGCTACTGCAAAGACGTGACTGGCACCGCACGAAGAACTAAAAACCGAGAGGTCCTGAATAGTGGCCAAAGAGATAATATCAATGTAGTCGTGGAGCAGTGATCTTTGCGGAGTTAAAATATTATAGCATTTTAGGATATGACGTTTATTAAAATTCAAATTACCGTCCTCACAGCCTTTTTTCTTCATTCTCAAGTTACATTTATAAACAAAAAAAAAGTAGTTTTCTGAATTTTTAATCATTTTACTTTTATGACTATAGTCTTTTTCAGCTAAGATGATCCCTGTGACACTTCATTGAACTTACTACATTCCATTTTACGTATACGAACTCTTTGAGTATAAAGCCACTGGCTTTATACTCAAAGATACGAACTGCATAGGTATTTTTTAAATATGTTCTATTACATTAAATTAAACTAAATAATACTGTTTGTCATTTAAAATTTATTTTAATATTTTTCCTAATGACGCCGCAATAAAATGAAAAAAGTGTGCAATAAAATTATTTTCGTTTGTCAAACGTAAAATGCGTGATTCAGAACACAATGAAGTGTCACAGGGATCATCTTAGGTGAAAAAGAATATAACAACTTACTTTTATCCTCCTCAACTATGAATGTGTATGCTCATTGCTGATGATATCTATATAAAAGTAAAAACGTCAGTATATGTTTTTTGACAGCTGTCAGTATCAAAGAGGATTTTTGTTGACGAAGTGTCATTAGCGGTTTTTATTTGTTTATTGAATCAAATAGAATACGAAAATGATCACAAATTTTGATAAGCTTTGTGCAGATTTAGAAAAACAAGAATTAGAGGTTAGTACTGTCCAAGATATTTCAATGAAATAAAGAGATCGAGTCGTGTTAATAATATTTTTATAGGTTATCTTAATTTACTTGTAATTATAAATACATATATATCTGTTTACAGGCTCCTACAGGAGTAGCATCACCTTCTACATACGCTCAACTACTTGCTATATACCTGTATCAAAATGATTTGTAAGTAGTATTGTGTGGTTATTGGCATCATCATCAAGTATCTGAACTTTGCTTGGAATGCTGTAGTTACAATAAGAATATTTAATATTCGGATCTTTCCTCTATTGATGCGTTATATGATTGTTAGTTTATTTATAGGAAGTACCCACCTTTTAGGTTTTTGTTCCTTTTCAGGGGAATTGAAGGAGAGTTGACTGCAGTTGAGATTTTTGATTGTTATACGCTATAGATATTGATACTGGAAATATCAATTACTGTAAGGGACAAAGCACGGTTTTCTAAAAAACGATTTCACTTTCCTAAATCTGTTCATATCTTTTGTTGTTAGGTCGGATTTAGACGATACCTAGGGTAAAGTTTCTTAGATTTTTGCATTCTATAATGCTATAGAGTAAAAATATAAGATAAGTTTATATTTTTCGAGATAGCTTGTACCTTACATTAAAAAAACCTATTTATTTGTTCCTTACACTACTTGGGAGCTGTGAAAAAATAATGCAGGAACATAAAGGTATTAAAATCTCATACAAATTTAATGTAAAGGGTTAGAGCTATTACATAGGAGTTCATAACCTTTACATTAAGTAAAGGGAAAGAACTTGTTGACGTTCACAAACACGTCCTTTAGATTATGTTTTTCTTTTGAAATGTGCTTAGCCCATCAGAAAATCTTGCGGTAAGGGTTCTTTTTTATCTATCATAATTTCAAGTACACCAGTCGATGGAGTGGAATGAGCCGATTTCAATGATATATTAACTTATTTTGCCCAAAATGTCCCTTACATTAATTGATATTTCCGGTATAACTCTACTTAACCCATACAGTAATTTTGAACACCCGTTTGTTAATAAGATAATGATTATTCACTATCTAGGCAGATAAACATTTACCTGATAAGAAAAACAAAATATTTACAGATGCAATGCCAAATTCCTCTGGAAGAGAATTCCACAAAATATCACCAGCAGCAATCCAGAGATAGCAGCAATCTGGGCGATCGGACAAAAAATGTGGAAGAAAGACCATGCAGGAACCTACCAAGCTATAGCAGCATACAACTGGACAGAACCTGAAGTGGCCAATATTATTAGGGCTCTTGAAGGTATTTGCTCCTTATGAAAGTAATTTATGTTCATTATAGCTAAAGTATGACAGTGTATTATGTTTTTGTTCAAATATAAAGCGGTTTTTATTTGTTTATTGAATCAAATAGAATACGAAAATGATCAAATTCATTCAATTCAAATATAAAGTATTTTGATGTTGCATTTCTATATTGGGGAGGCCTAAGTCCAGCAGTGGACAGAGGTGGGCTGATGATGTAAACTCTATATCAAATGCATAAAATTTTGATGTCACAATGACATGGCACTTTATAAAACTTATTCATTTTATCTCATTTCTCACTGCAACATTATGGCCTGCACAGTTAACCTTAATCTCCATTCAAATTGACTACTAGATATGTATAATTATATCTTAGGAAATAATATCAAATTAATAATTGTTTTATGAAATCTAGGAACAATGGTTGTTTAATGTTAAAAGAAATTATTGTACCTAATATTACCTAGATTATCTAATCAATTATTTATATGACTGTTGGCATTTGTATTGATAATAAACAGCTTGATGGCACCTAACATGATATTTCTGTTGATTTATTTCAGACAAAGTCAGAGAAAGTACTTTCAACTTAATTGGCCGTTCATTCAGTTCAATATCTATTGACACTGTGGTATCAAAGACCGGACTTAGTAAAGAAGCTGTTTTGCACGCGTGCCGGGACCGCAAGTGGGTGCTGAAGGAGGACGGAGTGACGGTCAACCCGCTCCCGCCCACGCAGCCCGCGCCGCTCCACACCTCCAGCGAAGACCAACTATTCAAGCTTACAGACTTTGTGTCATTCTTAGAAAATTAAGTAAGTCATCTAATTTATAATTTTTTATTAAGTCAATATGCTGTACAAACCGCATGATACTCGATTTTCATTATTTACATTGTAAAATACATTGTAAACTGTGATCTGTATTGTAATAATGCTGTAGCGGGTAGAAAAGGAAACCGCTATTACAATTTACTTTTTGTAATTATCATGACAGGTATCTTAAAAAACATATAAAAAGTATAAACTTATCTAATGTTTAGTGGCAGTGTACAATAAGTTCTTACTTTCTATCAATAAAGCTGTAAATTATCTAAAATGGTATTTAGTGATTGCATCTATAACCTGCTTCACCACTCAAAATATTATGAGAGTACAAAAATATCACAAGCAATGATGTTTTTTTAAATTTAAAATAATAATATAAAATTCGAAGTTCATAGAATAATTACTAAATTAAATGAGTATCTACATTTGTTTAAACTAGGTACAAATTGCTAAGGGTAGTTTTGGCAGCTCGGGGGAGGTTCGGCTTCCTCGAGGCTTATTGATAGCGTTGGAACGAGACAGTGTTTTGCCTCGGCTGCAGCCTCATCGCGTTGGAATCCTCCTCGTCGCCCAGCGATGTCTCGTACCCTCGGTTGACCTGTCCTCCGTTAGGCTCCGCAAATACGTCCTTTACTGAAATATTGGCAGTCGATGTTCGATGTCGCGGGACACCTAAATTATTATTCAACTGAAAAAAAAACATATATGTCAAACAAATATATACAACTATGTAGGTACATTATGAGAATTTAATGCTTATTTTAATACAACAATAATGGAGAGAGCTTTGTCTTTACCATTCCTGTAACTCCATATTCGTTGTTGGCCCCAAGTGTCTGCATTTGTGACTTTCTCCTCTCAGCCATTACCGAATTTCTCCTCGTTTCTAACGCTTTTAAAGTTTCTCTTCGCAATGTCATCTTCCTGTTAAGGACTGGTGTTCCTAAAAAAAAGTATAAGTGTCAGAGAAAAGGCAGGTACTTTCAAAAATATATGTTCTAGTTAAGTATTTTGTTAGGTACCTGGACCATCATTAGCGTTCATATTAAAGAATCGCTTCTTGAAAGCAACATCTAATGTTCCAATATTCCTCTTTTTCTGTCGAGCCTTCTCCAAATTATGAATAGTCTTTCTTCGTCCGACATTATGAGGCCCTGAACCCGAGTCATTATCATAATCGTCGTCCAATCCGTTTAGTTTTTGTAAATCTTTGACTATTGCTATTGCATTCTTATCCAATAGAGCATCTTGCGATAGGTCCTCCGACTGCAATCAACAAACCCATTTAGTTAACATAACGAAACTCATTTCAATATTATTTCATGAAAAAAAAGTACCAATCAAAGTAACAATACCTTCTTTGTGCAGAACCAATTCAGTTCTGTAGATGCTAAGATGTGCGACAGAGTTCCGAATCGATGGAACAACATAGCCGTGAATTGAATGACTAAAATCAATGCGAAGAAGAATACGAACACCAGACCAATCGGTTCCAATTGTAAGTATTCTTTCGAGATCAATACCTGTAGAATTTAGTTGTATTAGAAACATATCTATGTTAGAAAACATGATTTAAAAAATATTATATTTGTATAAGGCAATATAAAAATAATGCAACTTTATTGAAAGCAACAGTAAAAAGTACGATAAAAATAATGAGAATTTTAGGCACAATTTATTTTAAATGACACACATATACAAAAATGTAGTAATACTGTAGATGATGTTTGCTTTTGCAACGGATGAATGATTACTATATTTTTGAAATTAACACATTGAAGACAAAGTAATTAGAATGTTAATCAAATCACCGGGTCTTCTGTGATACATACACATTATATACAAGGGAAACCAGTGACCCTAATACCGTGTTTTAATAGAAGAAATTCCGCCACCTTTAATAGACAGAATAGAAAATTAATCTCTTCTGTATAGGGGTTGGAGTGCAAATAATGTTTGGACGTGTTCCACGACAGTAAGTTACACCAAGAATATTAATAGTCACGGTAAACCACACGTATAACGCAAAGTGATTGCGCCAACAGGATTCACTGCCCAGACAAAGGATTGTTACTCGAACGAGCTTTCACTAATCTCATCTAAGGTCAGGATTGAGAAGGGCTCGGATGTATTAGAGTTTGTGTGGAAACATTAAAGTGTGCCCAGGTAGTCGTCTCCTCGACGTCAGGACTCCATGCTGGTGCCATCCCAAGACAGACCGGTTAGAAGAAGGTCGTTAGACTTGTGAAGTGACACACAGTCAGTGGTAACATTTGGCTATACCTCGCCTGTATCCTCGATGTATGTAATATTTGTCTTTATCCCCAAAGGCCAATCCACGTGGAGTTGATCTTTGTTGAGTTGCAATAAGAATACGATCAATATGAACAAAGCATTGAACATAACAAAGGCAAAAACTGATTTATTTCGAAGCTCTATCAAATCGCCTGCAATGCGAGCCTGTAAAATGCAATAAAAAAGCAAATATAATAACACTGCGTCAGCTTTCAAGGGTGACTGGGAGGTAACTTCGTGAAGTGAGGTTTTTAAGTCTTGAATCTTGATTCGAAGTCCCGAGTCATCGTTGAAGGCCGACCGCTCCGTAGTGGTCTCTCACGTTACCTCTTGCGTAACCTCGTCATACGTTATGTTAGTTTTTACTCCGAAGGGCCATTTGAAGTGAAGGTTGTCCTTGTTCAGTTGTAGCAAGAACACAATCAGCACAAAGAGAGCATTGATCATAAAGAAGTTAAAGACAGACGTATCTCTTAATTCTTTCAGGTCCCTGGATATACGGGCCTAAAATTAGGATAAGGGGTTAAAGTGGTTGACAAATAACATTGGATCATGCCCCATACACATTTTGAGGTGCTGAATTAAGCTCAAAATATGTGATGAGTAAAATCAATATTGCCGATCAACCTTGAAAAATACACAAAATAGTGATTGCTGGAACCTGAAATGTAAATCATATTAAAACCTACACAAATACTAAATAAACCAAAAAGTCAACCAATTGTGAATAATTTTAACGTCAACAAACAATTTTGGTCTCAATTTATTTTTAGTTTTCTTTTAATTTTATTTAATACTAATGTATGTATTAATGTATCACTGGTTAATACCAGTGATGTAAAAACAATTCAAAGCCATTGAAGTAATTGAAAACGCTTTTGTTAAGATCTTTTAAAAGTTTTAGAAAAAACAACTATTTTCTAAATTGCTACCGAGTATTGTACGCGATAAATGAATTTACCTTTTCTTCTTTATTTTCATCAATAGGGAATAGATATTTGTCTAAGAGATCTCTCCAGAACTGGATTTCTGAAGGGCTCAAGAAATCTACTTCTCCTTTTTTCAATTCGGGGTCTTCAATCCAATACGGGTTTATTAGGTCGTCTCTTCGTTCCTACAACAAAGTTACATATCCATTAGTTAAGTCTTATGTTATCTGTGGTAAAGATTACAGCAATGAATTATTTATTGTTTCTCATATCATGATATACTATGAGATTGATCTTCCTTAGTGGTCTGGTTTACGTACTGTGAATCAAATAAAGTGTGTGTGATTGTTATTACAGTTACGTACCCTGGGTGAAGTCGAAAGTGTGTCCGTATCAGAGTCTGAGTCATTCTCGTCTTCCGGTCCTTCGGCTAAAGCGTCCAATTGATGATCCCCATTAGTGCTGCCACGATGTCCTACAGAAAGTTTCCTGCCTCTGTTCACACCATGTGGGTCTACAGACCTGTTGAAAAGAATGTATTTAATGAAATATGTATTCAATAGATGTCAAACAGAACATTTATTGTAGATTTGAGTCTGTAGGTACCTTTCTACAACTTCCATTTTTTTCTCTAATTTCTCCAACGTAGATGCGATGTGTAAGAGTTGTACTTTCTCTTCATTGCCTTTCGGATGTGTACAGAACATGCACTTGAAGAGTCCAGCAAATGAAAATTCCAATGAGCCTTCATCTTCATTACCGTTAACTCCTTGTAGAAAACCTAACAGTGATTTTTGCTTGGCTTTCTTCTTGGCTTCCTCAGCTTCTTTCTTTTCTTGTTCTATTTCCTAATATTAAAAGATGATAAAGTTCAATTAAAACTGTTTAATACCCAAAATATGATTTATCGTATTAGATACATAACCAAACTAACCTTTTTCGTTTTTTTAGTCTGTACTTCTCGCGTTCCCCATGTAACGTTGTTCAAGTTGATAATCGAATACAAAATCAAAAGCAAGTACATAGATGGTATAGATAACAGATAGATGATACCAGGTACGATACACCAAAATTCTTGTGGATGTAGACAAGCGGCTATAAAGAATGAACTTGAAAGAGCTATCAAGAAGATAGCTGAGGGAGAACCGATACCGTCCTCGCCTAACTGAAGAGCAGTACCGACGATGACAGCCATCATTATCATAGCGTATGCAGTCGATAAAATTTGCGCTACCAGTAACTGAAAACAAATAACAATAGTATCGAATTTATATTACATTTTCTACCCAGGTCAGAAGAGAAGTAAATGTATTTTTAACTACCTGTATTTCTGATTTCATCGTGAAGCAGACTAACATGAACATTGCAATAGGGTACAGGTTGTATTCGAAGGATGTCCAATTGTCGATTCTGAAAGCAGCCACGAAAGCTCCCACCAACATAAGGAATATCGTGCCTGGGCCCAAGATCGTACCACCCATCAACATCATCTGAAAAGAAAATAATAAACATTGAGTATGTTTTTCATATTTCTTATGTAATTATTAGAAAAAAATCTGTGATTTAGTTCAACATCATAGAGTACAGCTGTTTGGTCCTTATCCTCGGCCCGGGCCCGCAACTTACTTGGTAAGCGATGTACGGAGTCGAAATGTTGTCGTTGATCTTGATCGTATGCTTGTAGTCCATTAGCAAATCCATAATGTTGGCAATAGTGGAAGGCACCCATCGACGACGTTGATTGTAAAACTCGCTGAAGCCTTCTGGACAGTGAGTGTACGCATCCGAAGCAGCTGAGTATTCTACACGATAGCCACGTTGTAACAAGAGGGTACACAACCATCGATCTTCCCCTGAAATATATAAATATTATACAATCAAATTTGTATTGAAGAGCAATGAATCTTAACATATAAAATACATTATTAGTAGATTTTAAAATGTAGGAATATTGAAAAGTACTGTTTCAAATATCCTACCTTGATCGTATTGTACATAATGCCTGGCTTCGTCCGATCGTAGAGTGTATTTCTTCATAACGTTGTCGTCCATCAAAGCCTTTCCTCTGAAGAGAGAGAAGCATCCCGGGCTACAAAGTACACAGCCAATCATATGTTCAGTCGCCTTTTGCAGCCAATGACCAATAGCATACTCGAACATCTGATACCACACCATAGGACCTGAAAGATGAAAAAAAACATTTAGTGGTGTAACATAATTGCTTGTACCGATCTATACTAATATTATAAAGAGGAAAGATTTGTATTTTTGTATGTTTGTAATGAATAAACTCAAAAACTACTGGACCGATTGCAATAATTTTTTCACCATTAGAAAGCTGCATTATTCAGAAGTAACATGGGCTATATTATATTTTTAAAAATATTAGGGATCCTTACTAAAACTCCAATAATGTAACCCAAGGTGTAAAAAATAGACCTGAAAAATTCCTTACGTCGCCTGCGCTGCGAAAACTATTGAAGATAGAACAAAACCATTTACTAAGACTTTGCAGAACTCATCATTATCTACAAAAAGTGTCGCGACAGCATATGTCTAAATATTATAGTTATGTCACAGCAAGCGGTTTTTTATTCTAAAAATATGCCGCCGCTTGAAAGGGCTCTTTATTTGTACCTTGGTATTAATCCTTAAAAAAATAAGTTACTTTATATTCAAGACGGCTTCAATACCTTTTTATAACTTTTTGAATTATCCAATTCGGACATTTAATTCGGAAGATATCACGAGTTTAAAAATGCAAGTATTAGAAAAAAGTCGCCTGGTTGCCGCCACCGCGCTCAGCTAGCCAGCATGCGCTGTAGGCTCCGTGTAAGCGTCCCTGGGGTACGGGGGAGTCAATGTAATATGTAATACTAGCGACCCGCCCTCGCTTCGCTTCGGGTATACCTCTATCTCTATATAATAATATTATAAAGAGGAAAGGTTGATTTTTGTTTGTTTGTTTGTTTCGAATAGGCTCCGAAACTGCTGCACCGATTTGAAAAAATCTTTCACTGTGGGAAAGCTACACTATCCCTGAGTGTCATAGGCTTTTTTTTAGATAAATATATTACATAGAGATAGAGATATCCCCGAAGCGAAGCGAGGGCGGGTCCCTAGTCTTGTATAAGTCTACGGTATCATTGACGTCGATAATAGTAACAGAGTTTGATATTTACCCGAGCCAACAGGATGGATACGACCACAAGCAGCACCCAGATTCTTGTTCTTTTTCATCAAATCAATCAGTAGACGCACAGCATGGGGTTGGAAATCGATGTCACCGTCGAGGGTCAACAAGTACGTATTTTCGGCCATCACTTCTTTACGATCCACGGATATTGGGAGCTCCATTAGACGGTGGCCGAGTAAGTAGTACATGTACATCACCTGTGTATTACAAGAACCATTTAATAAATGTTTTGTGTACAATTTTTAAAAGACCTGCAAAATTCTTGGCATCAAAACTAATAAATTAATTAATACAATCAAGCAATTCGAAGCGTTATCCTTTCATTTTCCTTATAACTAGCTTCTTATTATTATAACTCAAATCGTTTTGTTGGATCTAATTGGATAGTTATTATACCTGAGACCAACGTTTCCTGTGTCGAATTTTTGCCTTATCTTTCAAATGACAGATCATTTTAGTTTTTCCCGGAAGGACCCACGTCAATCGTCCTCCATAAGGCGCCGGATATTTCTTCGGTGGTCGAATTCGAATATTCGTTTGATGAACTTCGGAAGCGGCTTCGTCAATAGTGTCCACTAAAAGTTTTACGAATCGATTCACTTGAGAATCGTCGTCACTGTGGTCAGCTATTTCAAACGCGTCATCCAAAAATATGTGTGCTGTAAATAAAATGTCATGATCATTATATAATTCAAACAAATTGTGGGCCGTAAACATCCAAGTATGAGTACGTAAACAAGCATGTATTAACGAATCTTACTTTCGAATTCGTAGTAATCAGGATCAACGACTCGCAAATACTTTTGAGCCACACGGCGAGCGCACTGATCTTCATCGAGACGTAGAATCGACTTCAAGAACTCCATCATTTCGTCTTTCGTTTCGTGCCACATAGTAGCGCACGCGTAAATTCTTGTGATTTGATCCGATGACTTTACTGTTTTGGGCGTAGTACCGGTGTTGTCTGTATGGACTGATATGGTTTCGTAATACTCGTCACCTTTCTCTTTTTCTATTTCCGCAAGGTCCTGAAAATCAATAATTGGGTTGATGAGTATCACACCTTAGCATTGTGTGTAAATATTTTTTTATAAATTTATGTGTTAATTTGACATACAAATGTGCAAATCAACGTGTAAATAAGAGTAAGAAAACTTTATATGAGATAATTATAATGCTTACCTCAGTCTTGACGTCTTTATGATCGTCTCTCTTTCTATTGAGTGCCATACTTTGATCTATCAGTAACCCATTGTACATCGGTATTACGAACAACTTTTCCGTGGATGCCAAACGTTCAGCTTTAGGAGTCCATATGTGTATAGTAATCCATGTTTGTGATAAGAGCCATAACAACCACACCCAAGCCATTTGGCGCGTAATGAAATCACTGAGCGTAAATACTGAAAATAGAAATAGAAGTCATTATACTGTGACATATATCTTAATGAAGTCACAATGAAAAGAATAATGTAATATCATACCAGGAGGACTCTCAAAGAAGAGATAATCTGGTACAGTTCCGTGGAAGAAACATGTATCCCCATTTCGCAAACCGCACGCAGCTATCAAAAAGTTGACTACTAAGGGAATGACCAGATTGATAGGGAAAGCGTAACTGAACCCTTGAATTAGAATCTTGCAGGCAAACTTTCCAAAGATATAGCAGAAGTAGGCAGCGAAAACCTGGATCAGCAAAACATAGAAAGCTGATTTGTATACAGCCGCTACTTCTACAGAATCTCCCGTGAGTGTTACATTTGCTAAATCAGGGATTATTGTACCGCCGAGCGTAATTTGCACCTGAAATTAAAAAGATATGCGTTTTATTTTTACACATTTACTATCTTTTGGTAATATTAGCTATGATAAAGATAATGTCTGTCTGTACTTGCATAACTCCCTAAATGTTCTTTATAACTTACTAACCTCTTCGACAACAATGTTATGTGGTCCAAATCCAATATTGTACATTTGGAAGAACATAGACGGTTCGTCGCCTTCCATCCAAATCGAAAACATAATGCACATCATGAATAGAACGATCTTCCAAATGGACATAAATCTATAAGTGTAGTATCGCGATGAGTTCAGTTCCTCTTTCAGTCTTCCCAAGCTTTTAACTATACCTGAAAAATAAAATGCAAATTAATTATATAAAGAAGGTAATATTGATAAAAAAATTATGATGAATATTGAATATCAGGGACCACATACCTATAGGACTTTGTCTGGTTACATAATTCTCCCACCATCCAAGTGATATGCATAAAGACGCAACTGGAATAAGCCATAACACAGGCTTATCTTCCGACAGAGGCCACACAATGAATCCTGTGACTTGTGCAACAATTGCCGCCATGTCCACGATCACTTTTACAAATCTTTTATTGTCACGGGAATTACGCGAAAGCAATCCTAGAATGGCTGGCACCACACAAAGACAGTTCGTTATCATAGCGCCTTTGACTACATCCAATTCTGGCATGATGACGAAGAATAATAGCGCCAAACCGATGGTGTGTAAAGATTCAGCTATAAATACCTGGAAAACACAACGAGAGCAATGAACAAAAAACAAGTAAATTTTTGGATAAATAAGAAATACAATGTTTTTCACGGTTGAAAATGCTGAACAAAAGGAAGTTTCCTTTGTTTGGTAAGTATGAATGGGGAGTTCCCCATTCATACTTACCACAACAAACTGTGTGAAAGACGGCCTCTTTGAAGATTTGAAGAAGCATATTCTGACTGATCGGATGAGCGTGCCTATTTCTGGAATCGCGAACGCAGCTAATATTGCCCACATCCACGCCACTCGCTCCTCATCCGGTAAACTCACTACAAATTGCTTATCTCTACCTGAAATTGTGAAAAATTCAAGGTTAATAAACAATGCTAAGTCCAGCAAAAATATCGTGACTTTACTGCCTTTAATTAGTGGTTGGTTCAACCGAACGCTCTGGCGGAGTTACTTAACCAGAAGCATTTAATTAAACCCAGATCAAATCAGACATTGGTAAATCGAATTGCTCTCATTGGTATACTCGTGTTTCCACCCATAGACATAGCAGGTGCTCTACGTAATTAACTAATTTCTTGATCAATATTGAAAGCAGTAACTTTCAATTAGTAAATAATAATGATTGTTCTAAAGAAGTCTTACCTAAATTCCTATTACAATACGCTAATCGGCGGTCCTTCCTCAACTGTGAGGTCATGAAGAGCACTGTGCCCTTGGCGATGACGCCGGAGCCCAGCACGACGATGAAGGTGACGAGGTACGCCAGCACTTTGAGGAACCGCACCGTGCACTCCAGCCACTTCTGCACCTCCATCGACACACTGTCCTGCTTCGGCGGGAACTCCCGGAACACGTCCCATCCTTTCGTCTCTTGTACTGTTCTTTGACTGTAACGAGTGAATAACAAACTTATATAAGTATACACCGTGAAATTTTAGTGGTTGTTTTCCCGTGGCAGAACGACTTGCCTTTAGTAATACTATCGAATCATGCAAATTATTCCTCGAAAAAAAATTTTTTTCGATTTTTCAGATAATTTTCCAACTCGAAAAGGAGAGAAGCTATCGTTGTTTTTGAAGATGTGACGTATTCAGGTACTGCTTGCCGCATGAAATCGATGCTCAAAGCTAAAGAAGCTCTACACCCTAAGTCATAAAGCGGTTCGAACGTGTTTTCGAGTTACAGTTAAACCTTTCGTAAAACCGGCATTTATTGATTTTACCAAAAAAGAACTGCACACATCTTTTGTACTACTAAGATAGAATCATTTTACTGCGGGAAAACAACCACTAAAATTTCACGGTGTATAGTACCAATATTTAAGTATGAATACAATACATTATGTACATCAAAATTATAAGTTGAAGTGTTTACTCGTACCGGTACCACTGTTGATTCTGAACATAAATCCTTAAACAACTGAAATCGGAATCAAAGGAATATGATACTGTGTGATATATAAATTTCACTATCCAATTATCTAACTTTAAAAAGAATCCCTTTAGGGCCTGCTCATATTTACTTTGCAGTTATAAACTGACGGGACGAATAAAGTAAAATATCTACAATAGCGTCGCAAAACCCTATAGCGAAGCGAGACACATAAAGTATATCTTGCAGTATATAAATTATTATGTATGGCTTTGTAGATTCATATGACAGTGTTGGCTGTATTAGGCTGACTTACATAAGTTTATTACAAGTATGAAATTGTACCACGTTTTACATTTTAGTATGCAATTCGAAGTATTCGTATTCGAGTTTACAGATATTGCATAATGATTCGCTTTGTGAGATTATGAATGGTATGTGTCGCACTCACTATTTGTTTAGTGACAAATTTTATTGCTTAACTTATTAGACATTTTCTTATAAAATAATAT
This sequence comes from Maruca vitrata, assembly GCA_039566165.1. NCBI lineage: Eukaryota > Metazoa > Arthropoda > Insecta > Lepidoptera > Crambidae > Maruca > Maruca vitrata. Next base: position 10,836,166 of record CM076916.1, on the reverse strand, counting down.
ATTTTGCCTACAAATATTTGAGGCATACTGTGGACTCAATTTATCTCCTAATAGGGTCGTGAGTGATGATAAGAATAGAACTATTGAGTGTACGTAGATATGATAAACCCAACCAGAACCATTCCTTATTGCAAAATCGTATTGTCATATTTTTTATTTCATCCTTTCATTATCCATATACCTTAAAAATCACAAAAAATGGGTACAAAGTAATAAAAGTATCGATGTCTACAAACAACGGTAAACGTTTGTAATTGTTCGTAAATAGTTCTTATCCGGCTGATGCCGCTGCTAAGTAACTACTGTGCGTATATATGAATGCCATCGGTGTTGAAGCAAGAAAAACAACTTTCACACGACAATCAGCGAGAGAGAAATCCGAGCAACGGTATGTAGTGTGCGCGTAGCGATACTTCCTTCCGAGACACTTCCGAGTGGCCTTGAGTTTTTGCTCGATTTATGTCAACGAGCAACCTACTTTATTACGTTTTCTGTCGTTCACTTATTTACAAGATGTTTGTTATGAACATTATTAAGACAAGCAATAAAATTGTTCAAGTGATAAAAGTTCATATAATTTATGACACATCATTATATGATCATTATGTCATTTTCAACTTTTCAGCATTGAATGAAGACGTAGGTATATTTACAGGCATTTATTTTTTCATTTGAGGTAGAATCTAGCAAGTAGAGTATGACGTAAAATTTTCCTACAGAACGAAATCCTTTTTGAGGAACATTCGATGACAGCTGTTGAAGACTTTTTCACAATTAACTTACTAACTCTACAATCAGGTAGACTGTACCTCCTCTCAGTATGACTACATACTTAGTAGCCACTAGCTATTCGCTTGCCGACAAACATACGATTTACATCCCTACTTCACATTCTTATGGTACCCAATCATAGTCAATTCGTGCTGCATTGTTCAGGGGGCGGTATGTTTCGACACGGCCGTATTTTGGCGTGTCCGTTGTGACAGTGTTTACGTAAGGTACCCTGGCGGGCGCAACGCCGTAACCCAATTAGACATTGCGCCGGCGCAGCCAGGCCGGCTGAATGCTCACTGCGATTTTATTGGCTTACTTGTAAAGTTACAATGAAGTGCTAACTTTTTCCAGAACACAACAAAGAGTTCTGATATGAAAATATTATCCTTTTAATCAATCGAGTAGGATCGGTTAGATCTCTAACAAATAATACTCGTAGCAATATTGACTTCTATAAATAAATATTGGGAAATAAGGTGCTAGATAATTGCAAATCTATACTAGTATTATGAAGAGGGAAGGTTCGATTGTTTGTTTGTCTCGAAAAGACTCCGAAACTACTGCACCGATTTAAAAAATACTTTCACATAGTATTGTCTATTTTTATTTGCGCGAGCACTACACATTTGAAATAAAACTAATTTTACGGATTAAACTCGCGTGTATTGATATTCTAAACACATATTCTAAACATTATATTGTTTAGAATATCAATACACGCGAGTTTAATCCGTAAAATTAGTTTTATTTCAAATACTTTCACAGTTGGAAAGCTGCACTATCCCGGAGTTTCGTAGGCTATAGTTAGTTTTAATAAAAAAAATGGTTTCGTAATAGGTATATTTGGGTTTTTCGAACACAAGGTGTAAAAAATCAACCAGAAAAGTTACTTATTTTGCGTACGCTGCCTAAACTATAAGAGTTGCAACGATTTTCATGCAGATTGCGGAAGTGGAAGGTTTATGTGTGTAATACATGCATAATATAGTAGAGAAACATTGGTAATAATTTCAGAGGTCTACCGCGCGAGGTGTGAAATAAAACTTCAAAATTATCAGCGCACCAGTATGGTATAGGTAAGTTAAGTGTAAGTTTAATCTTTTAGGACTTACCTAAGTCCAAAGAGTACATAAGAGTTCCTTTCGAAAACACCTGTTTGGACTATTTATTGTGTGAAATATATATTACATAGAGATAGAGATATACCCGAAGGGAAGCGAGGGCGAGTCGTTAGTATTGGCTGTTGACTAGTTTAAAGTAGACCTAATACTATTATAGGTATGACAATGTCGGTATAGACAACTGCCGCCTAGATTCTAGGAGCTACATGAAATTTAGAATATATTTACTTTAGCGACCAGATTCATGCAAATAAACAAAGAAGAGATTCACAACACCTGCACGCCTTGAGTATATCGGAATGTCGCATGACCATATAGTATTAGAAAGTGTGGGTAATGATAACTGTTATTTATATCGATTGTGTACGCGTATGTCCAGTGGAAAACATTTCAATGAAGAACATGTTGACTTACTTAAAATTTGTATTATCTTTTCGAGCATGATTTTTTGATAGAATATGTCATTTATTTTCTTTATCAATTTGTCACATATTTCGTTTTTGTTTTTAAATAATACATGTTAGTACCAAATATTGGCGTAATAACTATTACTTGTATAACTTCTTAAAATGCCGCATCACCTCAAGATATTCATCAAATCGAAAACACAATTGTGGAATGCGCCGACACAGGCCCAAGCATTACGCGCACAGACAGGAACAAATGCATCGTGAATGGGAAACTGGCTTGTAATCTTTTGACTGACAGGCGGACATTACAACATTGCAATAGAGCCGAACTGATTTATGTAAATCGATATGAAAATAGCCGTAATCGAACAACCGCATCCGAAATTACCTGTAAATGCTGCAATAGTGCAAAGTGCCATTGCTATAGATGGAGTTGTTGTTGTTGGCGACGTAGACGGGCTCCTCTGGGGACTCTTTGTCGTAGAAACTTCTCCGGTCGTTTTCACTCATTTTCACGGAAATTTCACTCGACCATTTGAGCTGATTTCACTAGGAGACACAAAGTGCCTGATCACTTCACATATCACGAAGATGAAGTTTGATAAACTTGGGCAACAGGTTGTGGTGAGTTCAATTTGCTTCGGTTAATTGAATATCGTTGAATAAGTCATCGTTATGAGGACAGCAAACGGGGCGATCGCAACCGCGACTGCCGCGGCACGCGTCCACACGCCGCTGCGCTATGGTACGCCGACAGCCGACGGACAAAATGTGAATATTAATGTTTCATACCACTTGGGAGTCCAGGCAAAAACGATAGCAAAATAATACACTGCTAGTTTGTGATTATTTGCTCCAGTAGGTACTGACCTGTCGAGGCAAATACTCGCCGTTTGGAAACATTATAGGTAAGTAAGCAATAGTGGCGTAGCTAGCTACCGACGTATCAGCCGCAACAATGACACGGGGCCTCCGGGCTAAAGGGACTCTCTAAATGAACTCAGTTGGGGGGCACCCCAACTAATGTGGTACATCTGCGGCATGCTACGCTACGGGTGCTATTGTCTACCTATCACTTGGTTACCTACACTTCTTGAAAACTCCACTTAATGTCACGTTTTTTATGATTACAATAAGATCATTTGTTAACTTAAAGGAAATTATCACAAATGCCTACCATTTTGACTAAAATGGACAGAATGTGAACCACTGTGCAAGTGGATCGTTCTACTGCAGTGATCATGTGAAATTACAGCGCCGGATCGCTAGGTGAGATACGAGTCCCGTACATCAACCGCTTAAATGAAAGTAACTCCATACTTCTAAGTAAACACTGTTGTAGAGCTATTGATTTACACGTAGTTGCACAACACGATAAACTAGATAGGGCTAAGTACGATGCATTCGTCTAAGTAGCCCTAGATATCGTAGCTAAAATACAGTAGTGACCCCTTAGCAGTAGTCCAAGTACAGACGGGTGATTTAAAATGCTATTTTTATTATATATTAATCCCGTGTACAAAATTAAATACTTGAATAAGCAGCGCCAAGGATGTTAAAACTTTTTCGGACTTCACCTCTATTGTCCTTTGTGAACAGATGAGTCACACTAATTTCCTCTTAGTTACAACGGCATTAGATATTAGGTATCTTATGGTGTGCTGTACAAGGCAAATCAAGAGACTGCTCAATTATGTAAAGCAGCCTATTTTGAATCAGCAAATAATTCCAGACTATAAATTCTGTATGTGTAATGTAACCTAATAATCTTAGAACGAAAACCTAACATTAGTTCAAAATAGCGGCATCCAATTCAAAATCGTGCTATAATAAATTGGGTTGACCTTCCATAGCACACGATCCCGATCGGCGCGAAGCCCGGCCGCGGCGCTTAGAGCCTGCGCCGGCGCATGCCAGCCGACTACAATAGATCGCTCAATGTCGCCCGGACTCACGAACACTTGCGAAAGCTCCACAAAAACAACACACGCAGTTAGACAATGTTGAAACATCCATACACCGTAGTTAATTCAATCTTTTTATCGGTATGAGATTGCAAATCTAAAGCTGCTTTCATAAGACAATATCGCCTTGAAAAGTGCAAGTCTATGGGACAGACATGCTAGCAAAAGTACCAAAACGATTGTAAGTGTTAGTAAGTACATATATTTAACCGCGATGATACCACTCCGCCTTTTATGACAATTTGTAGTAATTAGAATTACTTTACAATTTCCTCTTCTAAATCATATTTTTTATGTGAAACTCGTATTTAAACCGTCCACTTTATTGTTCTTAAATGGCCATCAGATGGATTTTTGTAATTCATAAGGAAGTTCATCAATTTGCATGAATCTTAGTACTAATGGGTATGCAAAATACCGAATTTGATAAGCATATGTTTTTATTCCATTTGAATCACCTATTTATCATCACGGAAGACTCCTTTTTTGTTGTGTATACTTTTGAATAATATTCCCTCAGGCTCATAATACAGTCATGTTTTAAAAAACATAAGTAAATTACCAGTAAACTTCAATTTATGTCCATAAGTAGGTAGGTATTACAGTTCAAATGTTATTTCTATTGTAAATTCAGGTGTTCTTTTGAGTATGCTTTTCACAATTCGTCTAATTCAATCCAAAATCTATTGTACTAAGAAGTTTCACATGAATACTATCTGGTATCACCATGCAAAGCCGAGGAGAGAAACACAACAGTTGTACCATTCGATAACATTTACTTGTTATGCGAAACGTCACCTCCTTATGTCCATTTGCCCCATGCCCGGCTGCCGGGGTCGACGACCGTCGTTGTTTGGGCGAGCTTACGGAGACTTGGCACTTACGGATCTCCATATCAGTTGCACCACATTTAGCCCTTACGTCACCTATGCAAACCCGTAATAAAGTTTTATGTAATAATTAAATATGAGCCCACAATCGAATCACTTGAGAACCTGCTTTTATAATGTTACCAGTAGGGCATTAGTGGACCGTTGTCATCCAATATTCAGATCACGGCTGACCCCACGCGTCCCGTACGGACGATGGCCATTCTATTTTCAATTTTAACCTTTATGCATAAACCATTAAGACCATTATTCGTATTGCCGACACAAAACGTGTTTCGAGTTGTACTTTAGCAGCTAGAAGAGTCGACTATGTTCAAAAAACTAAAACATCGGGTTTCGTCATTTGCGATCACGTTTTATTCAACATTACGATCTATTCATGCATATTTAGAATGCACAAATTCTATTTTCCATAAAAAATTAAATAAAACTGTACCGAATGTTTGTTTCTCATATGCAAATAATAAATTGTTTTTCATTTTAAACAAATATTAGACTAGAGTCTAGTCTTGTCACTAGACCATCATCCAAATGAATATAAAATCCAATACTTATTCAAATGACCTTAACGACTCGTTTCTTCGAATTCTAGTACCAAAAGTAATTCCAAAATGTATTGTCCAGGCATTATATAACGAGAAGAAATATTAAACAAGATGAGACTTGAACCCGTTACCCCTTAACCAAAGCAACTTTTTCTGTTACTCTAATATAAGTTACCATAGCTAAGAACTCAGTTGAATAACTACATACTTTCCGAACTGGAAATTAGCAAACTGTACTTACATTTTAAAGACCTACCAAGTTCTAACTACGTCAACTTAAATTTTATTACAGACATATTATAGCTACGTAGGTTTATAATATAAACTAAGCTTTTCATACTTCAAGGTTCCCCAAAAACTACCTACATAAGAGACTTACTTAATAACTCAATACATAGGACCAATATATAGTATTGACTACTGTGATTGAGCATTAGCTAGTCGTACTGGCCTGAGGCCGCTAAGTGGGGCGCAAAAATGTGGCGCAGTCGATTGATCGAAAGTTGTGTCGTCAGACTTGTCAACCTTGGCATTTGTGCGGGTTCCGGACGCGCGGCCGAACGGAGCGAACCGACCTCAGATAGATAAATATAAGATACAAAAAGGCACAATATTCTTATGTATGTACCTACATACATACATATATACAGGGTCTAGACTTTGGGAGGTTACGTTGTGCCGGGTAGGTCAAGTAAACATATAATTGTGATAAACTTCTACTAATGATGTTTTTGATTATGCAGACGAAGGACTAGACATATTTAACTACCTACCATAAAAATTGTAATCCTATTATATTTTTGCCAAGGTATTTTAAACTATCCGCCTGATAAGAGATTTATGCAATTTAATACGTTGACGTGGGAAAGCTCATGTTATCAGCAGATATAAAGACTTTTGTAAGTATATGCGTTTTTTTGCGTATATGTCCATTATTATTATTTTTAGAATCGATATGTTAATACATAAAAACCGGAATTAAGTTGACTAATCTTTTTAACCAATCATTTTGTTGATGAAATAATCTTTATATCTGTTTGATTGATGTGTTACCTACATTGTTAAAATATTGAACGTGGTTTAAGCTTGTGGATTGACTAATCTTTGAACTCCCTGAATAACACTGACATTCTAATGTCTCTAGGACCTTGGACACGAATAAGTCATGCTTCAATCTGACTGCCAAAGTTCTAATAAAACTTTACTAAATCGCATTAGCCCACAGCTCACTGAGATCTTGTAAGTCAGACAACAGATTACACATTAGAATGAATGCCATTCTACCGATTTTTTACTTATGGATTAAATTTTTATTTGGTATAATAATAAATATTTATTACTCATCTTTGCCTTATATTCAATGTATAATATACATCAGATCAGATTATAATATATAGATCGACGGCCATGTGCTTTGTAATTCAACGATATTTGTTATGTAGTTAAATATACCTAGTGGTGTGCTCTGAAAAGAGTTATGTTTTATGTAATAACTCGAACGAAAGTGTGGGCAGGATCTTACAACCTGACACGACGAAATTCATGACATGCAATCGTAAATTTGATCTTCAGATCCAAACAAAAACTCGTGAGTGAGAGTGCCGGAGACGCGGAACTGATGCGAGTCATCTGGCGCGGTTGCCCAACAGCCGGCTCTGATCGCTATATAATGCGTCACTGACGCAGGTTCCTTACTAAGCGCATTGTTATGTGCCCATTACTTGTTAATGTCATAGGCACCGGTCTATAATGCTATTGCAATGTCATCAGCGCCAAACGCAAAGCTGTACCTTTCGAAGGTGACTTTGTAACTATTTTTAAGAATCTAATGCATTTCCATATCTCGACTACTCAGCGATTCGCTTATGACAAAAGTGGTAGGTGTTATACATAGACAGACTGATATTTTTTGTAGTCAATATTATCATAATCAATCATTTCATCAGTTTCATTTACAACAAACGCCACGTTAATCATTGCATCAATTGAGTTACTGATCAAAATTCTAAGAATAAAATAATGTTAAACGAGATTTTTAAGTAATGGTAAATACATTAGTATTATTATTTCAACAACCTAGAACTCTTTCATTGACCATATTTTCAAAAATTTGTAGGGGTCATCTAATAATGTATTTCCTTTTACAAAGAGTTTGGGATAGCCCGTTAAATCTGACGAGATCTGACGCAGCATAAGATGACGTGTCCGCCGAACTTAAGTTTTTGAGTCTGCGATGATGTCATACAGCAGAGAATCCGCTAACGCATCTCACGTAATAATTAACCGTTTAGCCCACTCGCAGGCTGTAACAAGCCAATGAGTACGTATATAAATGGCTACTATTGACACAATGCTCAATCAATAATTTTCTAATACCTACTTAGTCGGAACCAATTAGTCAAACATTTATTAACTTGAAACCTAGCAATTATTAGCTTATTCATCCATAAAACATCCATTATGTTAAATAGAATACGTAGTTTACATTTTTTTCCTCCAAATCATTTTTATTTTAAAGATTTGCTTTGATCGGAGAATTTATTGAGTCCACAATTCATAATAATCTTAACATGTGAATGCTTTTCAAGGCAATATTATGTCGAAGGTTCGCCTCCTCCATTGTTCAAATGCGTTTTATGTACCAGCAAGCAGTCTGGTCTATGATTTCCTGGTTTAAATAAAAATATGTCCTATATGTACCTATTATAGCTTTCTCACATTTTATGCAAGGCCGCCGTCTTGGACTTACAAGTCTTGTTGTTACAATCGAGATTCGCTGTTTTCCACTGAACGGTCGTACGCGAGTCGGTACAAGAAACTAAAGAAATTCTGGTAATGTGTTAACCATAAGTGTGTAATAAGAAATGCCATTTTCACATTATTGATTGCCTATTGCTAGCTTGTCTAGCAAGTCATACGATGTTAACGTTTTCACATCTGCGCGTCATTGTACACCTCTCGTGATTGATGGATTTGTCTGTTGACGGCTGTTGTTGTGCAACTGCAGCCAGTGTGCGCGTCCACATCAGTGGAGTACTGCGGGACCATTCCAAAACGGATAACTTATATATGTATTTTCTACCAATATCTCTATTGTACTGTGATAGATAATCATGAATCTAGTAATCGGAGAAGATCGTTGACATATTTTAAATAAAAGCATGATTTTATCCAAATAAATCTTACTGAGTCCTCAGTGTGAGTAAACTGATTAAATCTAACACTTTTTATAAGAAAAAGTTTGAAACCATAACATTTGTAATTCTTGTAAGTTACCTCGAAGATTAAAAGTTATCTATTCTAGCACCTTAAGTATCTATAGCCGCTAAGTAAATGTACCAACCTGCCGCCATAGATCTCGTTCGCGAGCGGGGTGAGCTCATCGTCGGAGTTGTCGCTGCCCTCCTCCCGGCGCTTCCCTCCCGACGCCGCCATCTTTCTTCACCCTGGAGTAATACATATAAAACAATCAATAAAAAACACACACCCAATAATATGTACGTGAAGTAAGCGTAGAACCATCTCCAAGCTCTTTAAGTCACACATTTTCTAATAAGTTGGCTAAGTACCTTAAGCCAATCATATTGTCTATGATTATTGTGTACAAACTATGTAAGATTGTAGACACTTTGACATTAAGACGACGACATATTTTAGAAGTCTTAAGTTTTAATTGCATTGTTTTGTTTGTCTTAATATCAAAACTCTTTAAGTCACACAGTTTCTAATAAGTTGGCTAAGTACCTTAGGCCAATCATATTGTCTATGATTATTGTGTACAAACTATGTAAGATTGTAGACACTTTGACATTAAGACGACGACGTATTTTAGAAGTCTTAAGTTTTAATTGCATAATTTTGTTTGTCTTAATATCAAAACTCTACATCTAATTACAGTAACCTTTCGGACCTATCTGTTCTTATTCTCACGGCTGAGTAAGCGTGACTTGACTCTCGCGTGACAATCGGTTCCCATATACATATATTGCATTAAGATTTTCTATATGGGTATACTTTTAAGCATCAAGAACTTTTTCAAAAAGAAAACAAGACCTGTCTTGTAAGCCGCAGTCGGCCAGCTACTGAGCTACTTCAATAGCTAAAGACAACTTCAAACCCATCGTAGAAATGTCAAAAGTGTAGGATAGCCTAGATGTATAGGTCCTATACCTACTATAATAAGAAGAACAATCGTAGAGTTAGGTATTTGCAAAGATTTTTAAGCCTTTGAATAAAGTAGTATAGTAAGTATTTGGCCTACAAAATCGACGAAAGTAAATAGTTGTCTTGACTGAATCCTAGCAGCTATCTTCTGGGTGAATCATGCGTTCGCCACAAAGCACATTCCTCGCGTGAGGCCCGACCTTGCCGGTCATTCATCCCTTGCTGCGCCAAAGCACGTCGAAAATGACCACAATTTTATATTCACCACAGAACATTGCAGTTTTATGGCCACATAAAGATACGCAAGCTCTTCTGTAAATAAAAGCTGCATTGTACGGATGTTTAGGCTAAGCTTTACTTAGTTCGACTCTATGAAAATATTTTGAGCCATTCATACTTATAAGGGCAACCTTCATGCAATACAACCAGTCCCACATCTACATTTAAAAGTGGCACATCCGATGCGGTTGGGAGAGTTCCGGTACATCAACCACCAACCTTTTTGCAAGACAATGTGTTTCAATCACCTACATATCTGTAGCCTCACAAGGATCTAAAGGTACACAAAGACTGAAATCTGGGCCTTAGTAGGTATTATTAGCAAGTATTATTCGCCCCTCCCATGCAGTGTTCCTTTTGTCTAGCTCGATAAGTGGCAAATTGTAACAAGCGGTGCATTTTAGTCTTTATGTGTTACACTTTACAGCTGAAACGGTTCAATCTGATCGTTGCACTTTAGCCCGGCGTCGGCGCGGGCGCTGGGCCCAAGGTCAGCGACTCCGGAGCCTTCGGCCCGCTGGACAATGCCCGCCCACGGCCCAATGCTATGCCACTATAATGGACAATACTTGAATTCAATCTGCGTGATGCCTATCTGCATGGCCAATATGGTACTTCCTATGTAGCCTCTATAAGTGTATGTTCGGTAGTAGATGTAAACTATTTAATAACTGACCTATACAAATACCTATTCCTTTTTTGTGTTGTACACATTAAAAACTGTTAACGGTGATAATTGCATTTTTATTAAAAAATTATAAAATTTACGGTAATATGTACAACGTTACCACTATAATAAAAATAGAGCAAGAGTTACCCTACGCCTTTTTGGAAAGGTTTTATAATGTTCCTTAAAACCAATACAAAAGTCTTCCTTTGTCAATGTAGCTTTTAAAGTCGCCTTTTTACTTCATTCTTAGTCAAGCAAAGGAAAGTAGCCCATGGAGGTCACGATCACGACGCGGAAAGCATGTAAATTCAAAAGAAAAGTGTAGCCTTCATCGATGCCTATTAAACAAGTTACGCTAACTCTTTAGTAGAAAGAAGTCTACATTGATTTTCAAGATAACCCGTTGTTGTCTCGCGTATTCTGGTTTTCATCCGAATTTGATAAAACGGAATGATACTAAATAAGAGGGAATTGGGTAAAGTTGGCATAAATTAATAAGTCAAAAAACTATGTAGTTTCCGATAAAGCTATAGTGCTTAATTGGATAATATGTTGCTGATGTTTTAAAATGTTATTTAATATCTATCTACATATTCCAAAATATAATCACGTATGTTAATAAATAAATAAATAAATATTTCACAACATCACATACATTGATCTGATCCCGTGGTAAGTAGCTTAAGCACTTGTGTTACGGGTATCAGAATCAACAGTGGATACACAAATATACTTAAATATATTTAATAATACACCCAGACACGGAACAAACACCGATGTTCGTCACACAAATATTTGTCCCGAGTGGGAATCGAACCCACGACTCTTGGAACCGTAGGTAGTAAACCTGGGTCACTAGCCACTGTTCCACCGAGCCAGTCAATAAAAATGGAATTAATAAAAGAAGCTGAAAATAATGATATTGTTTTCGGCTTCCTTTATTAATTCCACTTGTGTGTTTAGCGCTCAGCCTTCAAACCTCAATTCAAAATTTATACTGTAATATAAATTTCGAATAAATACACTTCAAACAATTTACTCTACTAGACTCTACTAGACTTCGTTTATATACGTAGCATCGACAAGTCTACGTCTATGGTCTTGTGCCGCAGGGCCGCGGGCGCAGGCTCACTTTCACTGCTGGCGGCCGCCATCGCGCCAGCTGGTCCCCCCCCCCCTCCTCACGTCCGCCAACCACCGCCTTCGACTGCGCAACACTGCTTTACATTCATAACTATAAATACTTCAACACGCAGGTCCGACATAGTTTGTTTTGATATCAGATTTAGATAGTAAGTGGAAGAGATTAGCAAATGTCTTAACTCGAATATTAACTGCGAACAGAATCTGAATGTTCTTTCTACATGTATCCTTTTCTAAAACACTAAAACAAAATATGTCAAGCAATGCTTTCCTATTCTTATTGCCAAGTATATACTCGTAATTAGATCTGTAACAAAATTAATAAAGGTAATTTTATCGGTACCTGTTTCTGTCAACGAGATTCTTATCAGCCCAATAAAAAACTCGTACTTCAAGAAACTTAACTGTTTAGTAAATATATCTTCCTTTTGCTATACACTTTAAATCAATACAACAATAATTCCTAAAACCTGTTACTGGACAAAATGTTACTAACAAGTTCAATCGGGAATGATTGAACTGTTCATAATGTGCGTGCTTTTCGTACAATTTTACATAATACTATTTGGATCTGAACGCCATTAGAATAGCTTTGTAACTTGTTTCATTATACAATGGACATGTTGCAACAGAATTCTACTAATTAAAGAATGGACACGCCTAATTGAAAGTAATGATTGCAAATGTATTGGTAGATATCGGTTTCATATGTAGAACGATTGTTTTTGACATGCAATTAAATGTAGGCACTTATGTAATCGTGGGTCACACTAAAACACCTAAATCCAAAAATAAAACAGTGTAACAGGGAATTTGAAAGTAAACTGTTATATATCTTATTTATATTTGGCACTTTTTTCTATTAATGTTGTATAATATTTTATGTATTTCAGTAGGAAGTGTTGTTTCACAATATACAGCAATATTACGTAGGTAATAGATATTGATTTTACAATATTATTTCGCAACAAAATACAATTTTCATCAGACTAAGCAGTAAATAGTTGAAATTTACTGTTTGGTAGGTATATATTATCCGTATAGGTAGGTATTTGATCTCAAGATCATTTAGTGCTTTTGCAATAGCGGACAGTATACATCGCCTACAGCTCTAAACAAACAGCTTATTACACACATAATGTTACTGTAATGATTGCAATCTGTCGGTGAACTATAAATCACTGTAAGTGTAACCTGTTACGATGTACCAGATAACTGCCCGAGCGTGTTCCTTTGCCTATTTATTTCAAAACCTTGAAGATAAATATAAAGAGTAAGACTAAATCATATAAAGTAGAAAATAGCTAAAAAGTCATCTCTTAAAAAAAGAGTGTCGTCTGCTGATTGCAGATACAAAGAGTAACGAAAAATATTACTAATTATTTAAAGTCTGTTTTTACTAATATTGTATACTGAGTTGGTTATAACTATACCTGAATAACCACCATACACAAACACTGTACTCGGCGAGACAAACCATTACCTCATAATCAAACGAAGAAGACCACACCAAAAAAACTGTTTGTTACAATTATGTACAACGTACATAGAAACAAATATCTTAACGCAAATGGAATAACACAAATCTGCTAGAGCGTATCCTGATGACGACCTCGATTCTAAACAACCCATATTACCAGCGTTCTTCCACGTTGCAAACCTACGAAGGGCACACAACAGCAACGGTGGACATAATGAATGGCTTCGTTATGTAATAAGATGCAGTTAGGTTCAGTGGACACGAGGATGCCTACTCAACACGTATGTTACGTGAACAAACGTCAACACACTATTCACTAACGTCGGCTTTTTATGGTAATCAATATCTATTTAATGATTTGTTGCAATTGATAATAAGGGAACCAAAAATCATTCGTCCAACTTTTTGTACAATTTCATATACGAATATAATATTTTTAATTTATTTATTCAAAAAAGTATCATAAAAGAATAAAAATAACCTGTTGTTAATGATCTATGTATATGACATTTTGTGTGTCTGTCCGTATGTTCCCTTAATCTCCGAAACGGCTTTACCAAACCGAATGGGTTTCGACGGATCTTTCACTATTACAAATTTAATTTTACAAGGTGTATTACGGGCTATTTTTTATTGTCGTGGGCGGCCGCTAGTCAAATATAAAATTGTTAGATTTTACGATCAATATTCAATAGAGAAAATAAAGTGCAATGTTTAAAAAAGATAAAATTCAACATTACATTTGTTTACTTGTCGGGTTTAACCTTGAAATGCGTACATGCTCATTGTATTTAATTAGGTATAGATAGACTAAGACGTGAAAAGACACACAAAAAAGAGAAAGTAGGCCTTCAACTAGCGCCCTCGCGTACTGCCACGACGGCGGATAGGTACAGTTTTTGCTTAAGTATGGTCAACCAATTTTGTTGACTCTTGTGTCCATTAAAATAAGATCCAGTACATAGTCTATTAATTTACATCTTATTATTCCAGCAATTGTATTTTGTATTATAATGTATGGTATATATAGTATGTATGGGAAAAAGGCGTGATTTTATGTATGTATGTACGAGTATAGTATAGAACGTTTCGACTTGCTTAGGACATATTTTGTACTGAGTTACAGGACAAATACGGATAATATACCATATTATGGTTTCCTATTAAAGCGTACTTACATTTTCTTACCGTAGTTTTTAATTAGATAGAAACAGATTACTTTGTGTTATTAGATCTATTTGTACTTTATCCGTAAATTTTCTTAGTTACAACCGTTTTATGTAACCAGTCAATAATTTATTTTATACATACAGTCTCTTACATATTTCTTTACTTTTACAAAGCACAACGTATGAAACAATGCAGCATTAGTATTAAGTTGTAAGTTTAATACCACTTAATGAGTAAGTATTGCATGTAGCGCGTTGAAGTCTTTTGTAGAGCGCCGCGAGTTGCGCGCGCGCTTACGACATGACCAACTATGACGTATGCGAACCATTACTTCACATTTCAATTGTCTATAACATCATAATGACACAGGATTTCACATTTAATTTATATTTTAACGACCGTTTATTAACAATTTTGTTTGTGTAATAAATTAATGTAATATGTATTAGGGTATTTATTAATTAAAACCACATGTTCATATTTACCAATATATCAATATTGAATTAAAATAAAACTTATAAATAAAGCTTTAATATTGAGGCTACTTGCTTAGTCTATTTTTGTTACGGTTCAATGCGCTTTGCACCTTCTTCTGGTAAATCAATCATACAAGTGTAGACATGTGTAGTTATTTAAAGATTTATTTTAACAAAAATCGTAAATGAGTGGACTTTTAAACTATATTTATATATACGTTCGCTTTGCATTTAAAACACGATATAAAAACTAGCCAAAATTTTATTTAATTTTCAGGTATGTTTATTTAGTGTTTATTGTGTGTCTTTTTACTAACTATATTTATATAATAATATTTAGGTAGATTGCAAGTTGAGGGCAATGAGGAAACTTATTTTATTTTAAACATTGGACCTGCACGAGTCGTATTATGACCTGCGGACCAATGAGCAATGCTCCGTTAAACAAAATCATTAGAACCACATCTGATTGCTACGATAAAAACATAGTTAAAACAAAACGATATTATCTTCATTCATTTTGATATTAAAAACGAATCGATCATAACGATCCGATAACATTCGGATGGAAATAAGTCATAAAATAATTCCTACCTTATTCTTTTATGTAATTTTAACGTAGGAAATTAGGTAGTGTAATGAATTTTTATAATTATGATAAACTTAACGTGTACTAGGGTGTAAAAAAGTACTGTTATACGAGTAATATAATTATGTGATATTCAAATGCTTTTATTATTTGTTACATTTTGTAACGAATGTAATAAAATACCCTGATATAAGGTCATGTATTTAGACCACAAACGATATATGCACTTAGGTAATAAACCACGACGAGACAGAGAGGAAACTGTTAACATTCTTTAGATATTGAAAGTAAATAATATTAGACATTAACGAAAATAGCATTGATGCGCTTTTAAAAAATAAACTTCAACAACCTTGGGATTTTAAATGTCCTTACAATTAAGCCTAATTTGAATTTGAAAAGTTAAGCTAGTCCATAACTATTTTTTAATATCGTTATAAATTTGTCACACATTTCTGGGTACTATAGGAAAAACGAATCTCTTTAAACAAATTAAATACATGTAGTTAAGAATAATTGGTTACAAAGTATTATTATTGGCAATGCGTAATTAAATATGGACAAAAATTGTGAGTCTTCATATCTAACGAAATAACTCCCTAAGATTATCATAATACCATACTATTTGCAACTTTTTTTTTACCTTTTGGCCTACTGAATTGTATTCAAAATCTGAATCACAGATATTGGTTGAAAAATAATAATGAATTAATGGCTTCAAATATTGGTCGCTATCTTTAGTAATGATGCGTTAGAATAAAGTATCATGCTATGTGTGGCTGTTACAAAAATTCTCATTTCTGGGGGAATCGTTTTAATAAAAATGCTTGTCCATCATTTCCTTCACAAAAATAAATTTATTTTCATTGCAGCAAGACTAGAACAAGATGACATTAATAAGTTGTTTCTGAATAAAGCGGATAAATATTTTCCTAACGAATAGGAAATATATTCATAACACGATGGTGTAGTAACCTAATTACGGCCAAATGAACCATCTGATGATGATGGCGTAAAGTTAAGTAAATTATTTTAATAATTTAAATGCCATAATGAATCCAAAACAGGCTGCGATTGCACAACTTAAGCAGGTATTAATTAGCTAATTCGGCTGTAATTGCTTCTTCCAAATTGTTCTTTTACGCAGTGAGAACGACCCTCTACGGAACCGGATATGTTCGCGGCCTTAGGGTTACTATGCTACGTTGATTTTCTACTGATGTCTGTGTTTACAAAAGCAATTACATGAAGTTATAGGTAGGTAGCGGTACATGTAATATGAGAAGCACTTTCGACCTTTTAAACAATTACCTAGTCGTACCTGCTTAACAGAGACAGTTTCAATAATAATAAACTCAAACTTAAGTTTAAGTTTTTAAGATTTTCTTAAGTTGTACATAATCTGAAGTCATCTGAGTAAAATATTGAAGCTCTGAAATGCACTTATATAGAGATTTTTTTTCTCTGCCGAGACCTTAGTATTAGTTGTAGATGAATAAACACAAGGTCTTTTAGTTTAGTCTACATTTTCTGAAGTCTTAAAAATATAAAAGGTAAAGCAAATTGTAATACCGACTGTTCTTGAGATCATTATAAGTAAGTAGATGTGTACTTGTAATCATTCGTCTGTCATACATTAAATGTGCTTAGTGGTAAAGTGTATGTAACATTACTTTTATGTTTCAGACCTTGTAAGAGCTTGGAAATGTTAACCGTCTGACACACCCGGATGCCGGACTTTCAAGGTTCACGACACAACAGAAACCTACAGAGCAAGTGAAAAGACATTATACCTAATTAAGAACTTAAAAACATTTTTGGTAACTTTACAAACCAGATATCATTTTCGTTTTAATTGACCTTTAATCGAGTGCCAAATTAGACACGTAGTCAAAATTGAGCTTCATATCGCTATCTTCACATCTGATTGTTAAAAATACCAGTTATTAATGAATTTAGAGGCCGAATGCGAACGAAACTACGACTCTTTGTTTTCTATCTTGCTTCTCCCAGGCCAGCGCCTACATTCACTTTTGTTTACGATTGCGAATTCTCGCGAAAACTATTTCAACCTGACCATTTTTCGAACGCGGTTCTTTATGAATATTCATTGTTTAGTTTGTTAAATTTTCTACTTCCACTTGCGATGGTATTGCGAGTTTCACGTAAAGAGTCGATTTCGAAACTTTCGAAAGAGAAATCATGCAATTCGTTCATAATAAGAGCTTTGCTGTCAATCGGTGCAAACATACAAAGTCTCTCTTATGTACTTTCATAAGGTGTCTGTAACTGTTAGGATCTATACTTTTAATTATGCAATTGAATACTTATCAAACCCTCGCATGCTTTCGCAGCTGATCGTGCGCAGGCTGATTTGAAAGGTCACTAGTAAAGGTGTTTAAATACATAAGTCTTACCGTGTGTTGTGTCCCGTGGGGGGTGTATCCTGTATCCTTGTCCTGTATTGGGAGGGTTAATCCAGTCACTTCACAATGTCGTGCGTCACTCGCGGCGAGGTGTGCGTGCGCATGGTGCGCGGGCGGTCGGTCGGGTCGCCGCGCGCTCACTGCCGCCGCGCCTCGACCCCTCACTCGCTTTCGATAGAGCACTCACTTCACTTGAGAATTTGAGATGTACGATTGGTCTTTTGGCGGTTTTTCCCGAAATTTGATGATAAGACGGATGCACTGAATACGCTTCACGAATCAGCTGCGTCTCATTGTCGGATAACAGTTTTGGTTTAAGATATTTTAGAGCATTCTAAGTTTTTTAACCTTTATGACGATTTAGGCTTAATCTAAAATAGTTATCTTAGAATCAGATCGAAGAAGCGACGTTCTGAAGGAATCACAAATAAAATAATAAAATGTTAAATGTAATGTGCTTATAATTTAGTGAATTAAAAGTACCGTTAATGTGTACTGTACAACTTAATAAAATGTATAAACAAATAATACATCTTGCCAATAGTACGTACCTTTCGTAAGGTCATTGATACTATCATGACCATCTCATTCTAAAGTAAATACTGAGGCCATAGAATCTTACTAGACATTTACAATGTACGAGCTCATTAATGCTCGCTACAAACATGCTCTAACATAGGATGAGTGGGTAATTACGTATGTTGTAAGAGCTTTCCTTTACTTTTACATCACCACGTGAGTTTACGTCATAGCAATTGTCTTTTAACTATACTGTTGTTTCTAAATTATCAATGTACAAAGAAGCTGTCCTCCTCTGTCACTCCCTATTCTATTGATGATCCTAACATTTTGTGAAGTTGAGATTTCGTGAGATATTGATTCAACATAACGCAATCAGCCACTTAGTTAGTAACATAAATAACGTTGCATGTTATTTGAATAACGTTAATCTTAATAGAATATAATACCTATCGAAATACTGTTCCATAACAGACCGAGATCGAGAGCCAAGTTGAACATTCAAGATGTCACGACTACTTAGTAGGTTGCGGATAACAATGGAGAATGTTAATGATTTTAGGTAATTGTGTAGCTTTGAAGTCTTCGATAAACTGAATCGATATGTGCAATTCGCTCATACAGCCAAAATTGAGAACGTTATAAGTGTTAAAGTTCTAAACGTTTGTGCTAAACGTAGTGCTATGACGTCACCCTACAAAATACAGTACGTCCAAAAATATAAATTAGTTTTACAAAATATATTTAACGTGCCAATACATAATGTCCGATTGTGAAATTGAGACACAGCAACATATTTAATTGCAGTAGACATTCAGGCAACTAGTCAAATACTACGATTAAATAGTACCATACGTCCTTTCCCACTCTAGACTCATCTTCAAGACTGCATAGAAAGTTCAGAATTTTTGTAACAAATAATTTATTCGTGATAACAGTGGTCTATCGTCACGTTTCAGAAGTTGTTGTTGCTGACGAAGCGCACGGTGTTGCGGCGCGCGCGCGGCGTGTCCTCGTCGCTGTCCAGCGCCGGCTCGTAGCCCGCGTTCGCGAACGCGCCCGTCGCGCGGCGCGCCGCCCGCTCGCTCCCCTGCGAACCAATGTAACTCTTAGTGCGTTGTCCATAAAGTTACTAGTTGGACTACAGTTGATTGTTATCGGGACATGCACGGGAAAGCGCACTCAAGCGCAGTCGGTATTAGCCGAGTAGTAAGTCATATACCTACTATCTAATAAACATTTATTTGAGACAATCGTACTGTAATAATATTGTATATTATATAATTGTATTGTATTTTGTATATATCGGGTCTATTTACTTTATGTATATTCTATTGAAATTATAAATTGTACGCAAAAGTCCTTATTATTTAAAATTATTAACGATTTTTTGCATAAAACGCAAATACTTATTACTATTTGCTTATAAGCAATCATCATCATCATCATCATCATCAGCCCATATACGTCCCCACTGCTGGGGCACGGGCCTACCCTAAATTAGGGCGATAAGGCCTTAGTCGACCACGCTGGCCAAGTGCGGGTTGGTCGACTACACATCCTTAGAATTTCTTCTTAGGTGTGCAGGTTTCCTCACGATGTTTTCCTTCACCGTTAAAGCGTCGAATGATGGTACATATGAATTTCAAAATTTGAAAAACACATTGGTACCTGGCGGGGTTTGAACTGGCGACCTCTCGCATGGCAAGCAACGACCTTAACCACTCGGCCATCGACGCTTTATAAGCAATACTTAATAATTATTAATTGTCCATTATTTTCTACAAATAACTATATTTTTAAGAAATGCAAATATTAGTTTTTTTATTTTTGTAAAATTTTGTCGAAGACAGGTTGTCGACCTAACGTTGTGGCACGTTACCTGTCCTTGGGGCGCGTCGTAGAGGTAGGCGGAGGCGCGCTGCTGCGACTGGCGCCGCTCCGCCAGCACCGACTCGCGCCGCGTCTGCAGCGCGCGCAGCGTCGCGCGACGCATCGCGCTGTTGCCGCCCAGCGACGGGAGACGGGATATCAGCTCTGTATAAAAATATAATGTACATGCTTAGTAAGTACGTAACATAGTAAGCATATCATTATAATTAACTGCCTCGTTGGTCTATTGGTAGCAAGTGCTGCGTTAGGACCGAGAGGTCCCCGGTTCGAGTCCGGGGTCAGGCAAAATTTGTGTGAGTTTTTCTGTAATGAAATTACTCAGCCCGGAGTTAGGAAGTTGGCGGTTGAACGCCCGTGCCTCGGAAAGCACGTTAAGCCGGTGGTCCTGCGCCCGATCTCTCATCGATCATGTCGGATTGCCGTCTCACCGAATTATGAGGGAATAGAGAGTGCACTTGTGTTTGCGCGTACACTTGTGCACTATAATATGTCCTGCGCACTTGCGTGATCTCAATAGAGATCGGCCGCCATGGCTGAAATCGGTCGGACGCCTTATTTTTACTATCATTATAATTATCTGTTATTTGGAGACTCAAGATTGTAGACTTTCCGCGTTGAGTTTGATATAAATAGTAGCATACATCCTTTCTGACTCTAAACTTCTCATCAGGACTGCATAGAAAGTACAACAAAAATTACCAAATCATTTGTTCGGAATAACAGTGGTCTATCAATACAACTTAGCGACGGCGTTGACCGTGTTATCAAATTTAAAATTCGTACGTATTCTTACGGTGGAAGGAAAAACATCGTGAGGAAACCTGCATACCTAGGAATAAAATTCTGAGATGTGTGAAGTCGACAAACCGGCGCTTGGCCGGGGTGGTTGACTAAAAGGTCTGATCGCCGTCGTGGGTAGACTCGTGCCCGAACGTGTCACGTGATTCTGGTCACGGCGCGCTCCAGGTTATGTGTAGTGGTTCCGTGGTGGCTCAGTGTGTGTACGGTACCTGACTCCGGGTTCATGAGCCGGCGCTTGAAGTTGGCGTCGAGGTTGGTGACGTTGTGCTTGGTCTCGCGCGCGCTACAGGTTATGTGTAGTGGTTCCGTGGTGGCTCAGTGTGTGTACGGTACCTGACTCCGGGTTCATGAGCCGGCGCTTGAAGTTGGCGTCGAGGTTGGTGACGTTGTGCTTGGTCTCGCGCGCGCTACAGGTTATGTGTAGTGGTTCCGTGGTGGCTCAGTGTGTGTACGGTACCTGACTCCGGGTTCATGAGCCGGCGCTTGAAGTTGGCGTCGAGGTTGGTGACGTTGTGCTTGGTCTCGCGCGCGCTACAGGTTATGTGTAGTGGTTCCGTGGTGGCTCAGTGTGTGTACGGTACCTGACTCCGGGTTCATGAGCCGGCGCTTGAAGTTGGCGTCGAGGTTGGTGACGTTGTGCTTGGTCTCGCGCGCGCTACAGGTTATGTGTAGTGGTTCCGTGGTGGCTCAGTGTGTGTACGGTACCTGACTCCGGGTTCATGAGCCGGCGCTTGAAGTTGGCGTCGAGGTTGGTGACGTTGTGCTTGGTCTCGCGCGCGCTACAGGTTATGTGTAGTGGTTCCGTGGTGGCTCAGTGTGTGTACGGTACCTGACTCCGGGTTCATGAGCCGGCGCTTGAAGTTGGCGTCGAGGTTGGTGACGTTGTGCTTGGTCTCGCGCGCGCGCTCCAGGTTGTGCAGCGTGCGGCGCCGCGTCACGTGCGTCTGGTCGACGCCGGCGCGGTCCAAGTCGTCGACGTTCAGCTTTTGGAGGTCCTTCGCTATCTCTACTGCGTTCTTCTCTATATGCGCGTGTTGAGACATCTCGTCCGCCTAACATAAGCCACGAACAAGAATAAAACATATTACAAAACAAAGAAACACACTACGAAATAAAATGAATGTATCACCTGTACGCACACATTTGTGCACATGATAATATAGACTAGACTCAACTCGATAAAAAGAAGAAGACAATTGTACGCAATTGTCTTCTTCTTTTTATCAAGTCGATGGCAAAATCAAACATGACGCAATTGTCTGATGATCCCTATTAATCCTATATTGGCTGCTACAATCGAACAGCATATTTATGGATAATAATATTTGATTTATTAGTATATATTATTAGACTTTGTATCAGTAAGTCAGCCTCGAGAAGCAGATGGCAAATTAATCTTTATACATTATTAACAATAACGACTTATTTGTTTTAGCTAGGCTTAATAGAGTCGTCTCAGCGAAGATCTCATAAAATGGCTTACCTTCTTAGTGAAGTACCAATTGAGTTGCACGTTAGCCAACAGATGCAGCAGCGTGCCGACGCGGTGGAACACCATCGCGGAGAACTGGATCAGCATCACCGTGCCGAAGAACACGAGGAACAGCGAGCCGATCGGCTCCAGCATCAGGTATTCCTGGTCGATGGTCACCTGGAAACACGAGTATGATTAATATAGGCACATATTAATCTCAAAGCAAATTCTAAGACATCTTACAGGCAAAGAAGAATTTGCCCATTTATTTTGAAGCAATCGAAATATGGTATTTTTTAAAATTTTGGTTATATGTTAAAGGTGTAAAGTTTTTATTAAGAATTAATTTTACATGAAACGGTATTTAAGCAAGCCTTCAGGATGAGTGCGACAGGCTCGATAAGGAATATTGTGCCTGTTGACCTCATATGTAGATGTAGACCTCACTACCGCTTACCATCAGTTAAAGTGAGGTCAGCCTGATAGTTATTATCCTTCATAAAAAAACAATACACAGTGCCACGTACCATGTTCTCATCGCTATCGTAGGCCACAGCGACCTTCTGTCCGAAAGGCCAGCGCAAGTGGACCTGGTCCTGGTTGAGCTGCAGCAGGAAGATGACTATCACGAACAGAGCGTTCAGCATCACGAACGCGAACACCGTCGAGTTGCGAAGGTTGCGCAGGTCCCGCTCCATGCGTTCCTGATAAACACCAACCATTTAGGGTGTTTGAACTAAAAATACTTTATCGATAAAATAGGGGTGAGCCATCCGCTTCCCCGCAAGACCGGTGATGATGACAAGGCTACTCTAAGCCATCGTAAGTCAGTTAGGAAAAGAAAATTATCGATAAAAGTGAAGTGTGCTAATGTTCTTATACATAATTTTCCGATGCAGCTTAAGCTCTTGTGTTTCCGATATTAGAAACATCAGTGTTATCATCATCAGCTAATATAATTACACGGCCATCGACGCTTTTCTGTCAGACCACACATACTCAAAAAGAAAAGTAAATATATACCATGACATGAAACAAATACAAATATTGAAGTATTCCGGAAAAGAATCAATTCCAGGGCTAATCGTGTAATACACAAGGGTGCAGAGTAGCAAATGCGTCATCGAGCCAGAATAAATAAATACATACTTACATACATACATACAATCACGCCTTTTTCCCAGAGGGGTAGGCAGAGATCACTTCCTGCCATGTGCTACGGTCCTGGCACACCACTTTCGCTTCATCCACATTCATCAACCTCTTCATGCACGCTCGTCGATTACGGGTACTTTTGATTTGACCTTTCTTTAAGATTTGACCTATTTGGTCATGAAAGGTTTTTCTTGGTCTTCCCCTATCGACATCTCCAATTACACCCTCTCTATATATACTCTTCGTTAATCGTCTTTCACTCATCCTCTCAATATGACCAAACCATCTAAGCATACCTTTCTCAACCTTAGTCACTACATCTTCTTTCACACCACAACGTTCTCTAATTATTTCGTTTCTTATTCTATCACTCAGTTTCACTCCTAGCATACTTCTAAGTGCTCGCATCTCCACTGCATTTATCCTACTTTCGTGCTTCTTCTGCCATACCCAACTTTCGCTTCCGTACATTAGTGTCGGGATCAACACTCCTCTATGAACCGCCAGACGTGCCTTTTTGGACACCTTCTGACTGTTCACAAAGGTGTGCAGCGCTCCGTTCACCATGTTACCAGCATTCACTCTCCTTTCAATATCGCTATCACACTCACCATCTCTTGTGAGCTTGGATCCCAAATATACAAATTCTTTCACTTGTTCTACTTTTTCACTTCCAATCATAACATCGCAAACTGTCATATCATCACCTTTTTCAAAAACCATGACTTTCGTCTTACTGACATTCACATTCATTCCTTTCCCTTTTAAAGATTCATATAGAACAGTCATCATATCCTGCAACTCCGCAGCCGATGAAGCAAGAAGGACTTGATCATCAGCGTAAAGGAGACACTGGACGATTGACTCATTCATTCTCAAACCTTTCTCACACTCTCTCAGACTAGTCAAGCAACTATCTAAGAATTGGTTGAACAGCCATGGTGACGCTACACATCCCTGTCTAACACCTTTTTCGATGTTAAACCAATCAGTGCATGTCCCATTGATTCTGACACAAGCACTAGAGTCCTTATAAAGAGACTTCAGTGCTCGTATCAAATTACTGCCCACCCCAAACAAAGAAATAAATAAATATTACAGTGTATTTGCCTTAACTGACAAAACTTAAATTGAAATAAACCACAATAATTTTAATAAGCTAAGTACTTGCCAATCCTCTCATGCGGGTAGATAGTTACGTATTATATTATATCACTAACGCGTAACGTACTTCAGTCCAGTCTGCTTCATAGACACTTCACTGAACAATAAGCTCTTTGAAGATTAATGATAAAACTGTAGTGATAAAAACATTACGTACCCGTTGCTCTTTATCCTCATCGATAGGTCTCAAGTAGGTGTCGATGAGATCCTTCCAGAACTCCGTCTCGGCCGTGGTTAAGAAGTCCACTTCGCCCTTCTGCAGGCCGGGGTCTTCGATCCAGAACGGGTTGATCAGGTCGTCGCGTTCCTCCTATGAAACCAGCCACTAGTGTTAAATGCAATTCTTCACCATGAATTGGCATAATATAAAACCACGATTTTTTAAGCTTAATTACTTTAGTTGAGGTCAAAATGCAATCAAAATGGATTAACATCCTCGCGAGGCCCTGTGTGACCCTTTAACACTAGCAACTGCGTACCGAACAATTCATTTCAAGCAGGGAAATATATGACTCAGTTGGGTATTAACTACAGAGCAAGAGCCAAAGGCGACGGCTTAATCTACTGTGCACTGTGATCGACGACTAAGTCCTGAAGTCATTATGTCAACATCGTGAATGTAGCCTATTCTCGTGGGTCGAAGAAATACACAGCTCGGTATTGCCCACAGCCCGTTACTGAGATGAACTGTTTACACGTATAGAACAATGAGATACAAATCCATAAAGACATAAAAATTTAATACGATCGACTCGTCGGTGCAATCCAATAACATTGCAAAGTAATATACTTACACGAGGCATGTCCGTGGACACTTCACTGTCTTCGTACTCAGGCAGAATGCCCAACGTGTCACTGCGAAGGCCCATGGACGATCGCCTGCGCGCTGGCGGGGCCTCGTGGACCTCTGTGGGGGCGCCACTGGAAGACGAAAATATAGGACATGCGCGTTACGTTGACACTCCTCACTAAATCACGCCGTATGTAAAGATAACTTAATAAAAACCGTTAAGAACAGGTAGCTAGTTTAGGTATTAAGGTAAAAGTACTTTATTAGAGTTCAGAAGTTTTCATTCACTCATTTGAGTTCAATTTCGACGCGTTGGGATTAATGGAGCCGTTAATTCTATCACTAAATCTCACAGCGCCTCCAGTCGCTTTACGACGCTGTTAATTTTTACCTTCACATTTTTGTATCTTTGTTATTTCATTGTAATTCCTTCTTTTTTGTTATCTAATAATGGGCATATTGGCTATACTTAGCGCGAACATTATTTTTACGAACTCACGTGTATTCTTATTCTAAACATAATTATTTAGAGCCGACGTTTCGAGCTCTTTACTGCGCTCGTGGTCACGGGCAAGACTAAAGATGACAATTGTCTTCAAAAGAAGTTTAATCACTACCGCCATTTAGTGAGATCACAACATCCTTGGGTACTTGAGTTTGATCAATAAAGTTAGTTCTATTTCAAATAATAATGGCCTAATAGAAAGGCGTGATAGAAAAAGTGACTCACAGCGCATCGAGCCGCTTCTCGATCTTCTCGACGCTGTTGGCGATCTGCAGCAGGTGCAGGTCGTCCTTGTGGTCCTTGGGGTTGGTGCAGCACAGGCAGCGGAACAGGCCCGCCACGCTCACCTCCAGCGAGCCGCTGTCCTCCTCGCCCTTGTTGCCGAACCACCGCAGGAAGTTCTGGTTGTCCATCTTCTTCTTCGCCTCCTCCGCCTCCTTCTTTTCCATTTCCATTTCCTGTGAAGCGCATTTGAAGTTTTGAGTAGTCCTAACAATAGAGTGATGAAAAGATGAGTGATAAGCAGCAAATTAATAGACCAGGCACCAGTCTCTCACATTTTGTGTTGTAAGTCATCCAATATAATAGAACAAGTTTACTTTTAAGGACCTAATTTGTGAAGTCCGGCCCTTGTTAAACTGAAAAGGTTTTCCTATCTTATACACCTAGCATAAAATACTTTCAAGGGTTTCCTTCTATTCTTAAAAATTCCGCAATCGTAGATATATATATATATATATGTCACGCTGTTACTATGCCGATAGTTAAAGACTAAAACAATTCTCACACAGTAATTTTTCTAAACGAATCTTACCTTAGCAGTCTTCTTCTGCACCACTTCTCGAGTTCCCCACGAAACGTTGTTAAGATTGCACACCGAGTATATAATGAGCAACATGTACATGCTCGGAATGGTTATGTAATAGATCACTAAATAGACAATGCAAATTATCTCTTGAGGGTGCAAAGCCGCCGTTATAAAGAACGATCCAAATGTTATTATAGTGAATATACTGGAGGGCGCGAGCCAGCCGTCCTCGACGATTTGCAGCGCGATACCGATGATCACCATCATCATCACCATTGCGTACGCGCACGTTATCAAATGCGCCATGAATAACTGAAATGATTGAACACAATATCATTAACCCTTTATACAGCATTGTTTACTATATAACCATGATAATTTAAACATATTCACTTTACGTATGGTTAAGCAACACAAAAAATTTAAACATGCCGTGCAACATGTAAATGTTAACTAAACGACGGAATATACGCCAGTCAGGCTATATCTTTTATATTCTATAAGGTTAAGGTAAGGTATTTGTAAAGTGTGTAAAGTTAATTTTCTCTAAAAAGTCCACCTTATCAAAAATAAAATCTAGTTATGTGCAACATCATCATCATCATCATCTCAGCGTTCTCCCGGTTGCATCCTTGCGGAGCCCGGGGTCCGCTTTCCTGCTCCTAACTCTCCACCTCGCACGGTCTTCAGCATCCTTCGCAGAGAGTTTGTTGGCACGCATGTCATCCACTACGACGTCAAGCCAGTTATGTGCAACATATCTTCCACAATTTGTCAGTAAAAGTAGTTTGAATTCAAACCAACTAAAAATTTAAATTTAAATTTTGAATTTAATTGATATATATAGACGAAATGGCGTAACGAGATCTAGAAGGCATTCAGTATACCTGTGTCTCAGTCTTGCATGTCATACAGACGACGATGAATATCCCGATCGGCACTAGGTTGCAGAACATAGCCTGGATGTTGCTCATGCCCGTGATGCTGTTGATGGCGCCGATCATCATCAGGAAGATGGTGCCGGGCCCGAGGACGGTACCGATCATTAGTAACATCTGAAATGCGAACATGTAGGTTGTATGGACGAGATCTGCAAGTTCGTGAGCTTCCATTACTTCCACCAGTAACTTGTAACGAATTCAGTATCTATATGCTTAATGTTGGTCCATGTAAAGATAATATGTACGATTGGGGATTCAGAAACCGTCTATTGACGGTTTCTGATAATTTGCGTGGCCGAATTCGTGTCATTCAAGTCATCGCCACGCAAATAAGACTAAGTTAACTCTGAATATTC
This sequence comes from Maruca vitrata, assembly GCA_039566165.1. Lineage (NCBI taxonomy): Eukaryota > Metazoa > Arthropoda > Insecta > Lepidoptera > Crambidae > Maruca > Maruca vitrata. The sequence goes on along the minus strand of CM076916.1, from coordinate 10,807,659 downwards.
ACAACTTGTTAACTCTCTCTTTCTCTTATCTCAAACTACATACACATGTATAAAATAACATACACATGGCGTGGGTTTTTGTATCACCGTTGCAAGTGCGTAGACCTTCAGTCATGCTCACCTGGTACATGATGTAGAGCGTGGAGATGTTGTCGTTGACCTTGACGGTGCGCTTGTAGTTGGTGAGCAGGTCGAGGATGTTGGCGGTGGTGGAGGGCACCCAGCGGCGCCGCTGGTTGTAGAACTCGTCGAAGCGCTCCGGGCAGTGCGTAGACCTTCAGTCATGCTCACCTGGTACATGATGTAGAGCGTGGAGATGTTGTCGTTGACCTTGACGGTGCGCTTGTAGTTGGTGAGCAGGTCGAGGATGTTGGCGGTGGTGGAGGGCACCCAGCGGCGCCGCTGGTTGTAGAACTCGTCGAAGCGCTCCGGGCAGTGCGTAGACCTTCAGTCATGCTCACCTGGTACATGATGTAGAGCGTGGAGATGTTGTCGTTGACCTTGACGGTGCGCTTGTAGTTGGTGAGCAGGTCGAGGATGTTGGCGGTGGTGGAGGGCACCCAGCGGCGCCGCTGGTTGTAGAACTCGTCGAAGCGCTCCGGGCAGTGCGTATACCTTCAGTCATGCTCACCTGGTACATGATGTAGAGCGTGGAGATGTTGTCGTTGACCTTGACGGTGCGCTTGTAGTTGGTGAGCAGGTCGAGGATGTTGGCGGTGGTGGAGGGCACCCAGCGGCGCCGCTGGTTGTAGAACTCGTCGAAGCGCTCCGGGCAGTGCGTAGACCTTCAGTCATGCTCACCTGGTACATGATGTAGAGCGTGGAGATGTTGTCGTTGACCTTGACGGTGCGCTTGTAGTTGGTGAGCAGGTCGAGGATGTTGGCGGTGGTGGAGGGCACCCAGCGGCGCCGCTGGTTGTAGAACTCGTCGAAGCGCTCCGGGCAGTGCGTAGACCTTCAGTCATGCTCACCTGGTACATGATGTAGAGCGTGGAGATGTTGTCGTTGACCTTGACGGTGCGCTTGTAGTTGGTGAGCAGGTCGAGGATGTTGGCGGTGGTGGAGGGCACCCAGCGGCGCCGCTGGTTGTAGAACTCGTCGAAGCGCTCCGGGCAGTGCGTAGACCTTCAGTCATGCTCACCTGGTACATGATGTAGAGCGTGGAGATGTTGTCGTTGACCTTGACGGTGCGCTTGTAGTTGGTGAGCAGGTCGAGGATGTTGGCGGTGGTGGAGGGCACCCAGCGGCGCCGCTGGTTGTAGAACTCGTCGAAGCGCTCCGGGCAGTGCGTAGACCTTCAGTCATGCTCACCTGGTACATGATGTAGAGCGTGGAGATGTTGTCGTTGACCTTGACGGTGCGCTTGTAGTTGGTGAGCAGGTCGAGGATGTTGGCGGTGGTGGAGGGCACCCAGCGGCGCCGCTGGTTGTAGAACTCGTCGAAGCGCTCCGGGCAGTGCGTAGACCTTCAGTCATGCTCACCTGCGTACATGATGTAGAGCGTGGAGATGTTGTCGTTGACCTTGACGGTGCGCTTGTAGTTGGTGAGCAGGTCGAGGATGTTGGCGGTGGTGGAGGGCACCCAGCGGCGCCGCTGGTTGTAGAACTCGTCGAAGCGCTCCGGGCAGTGCGTAGACCTTCAGTCATGCTCACCTGGTACATGATGTAGAGCGTGGAGATGTTGTCGTTGACCTTGACGGTGCGCTTGTAGTTGGTGAGCAGGTCGAGGATGTTGGCGGTGGTGGAGGGCACCCAGCGGCGCCGCTGGTTGTAGAACTCGTCGAAGCGCTCCGGGCAGTGCGTAGACCTTCAGTCATGCTCACCTGGTACATGATGTAGAGCGTGGAGATGTTGTCGTTGACCTTGACGGTGCGCTTGTAGTTGGTGAGCAGGTCGAGGATGTTGGCGGTGGTGGAGGGCACCCAGCGGCGCCGCTGGTTGTAGAACTCGTCGAAGCGCTCCGGGCAGTGCGTAGACCTTCAGTCATGCTCACCTGGTACATGATGTAGAGCGTGGAGATGTTGTCGTTGACCTTGACGGTGCGCTTGTAGTTGGTGAGCAGGTCGAGGATGTTGGCGGTGGTGGAGGGCACCCAGCGGCGCCGCTGGTTGTAGAACTCGTCGAAGCGCTCCGGGCAGTGCGTATACGCGTCCGACGCGGCGGAGTACTCCACGCGGTAGCCGCGCTGCAGGAGCAGCGTGCAGAGCCAACGGTCTTCGCCTGGTTTTTATGAATAATTAAATATTTCAAAACATTCATTTATTTTAATCATACATTCAATTGAAGCTTAATATTAAATATTATGCTATGAAATTTTGATTCAACAGTGGCAAATACTCAATATACAGTGTGTAAGGAATTGGACTTCCAATACTTTCCCGCGTGTTATCTGTTAAATTTTATCGACAAAAATCTATACAAAGGGGGCTGGCTTCCTTTTCCCTTTGAATGGCAGGCATTTTAAAATTTAACTTATCGTAATTCAACGAGTTAATCAAACACGTTAAAGTACTGGCTGGACTGACTGTTAAAACATTTTTTTAATTAATGATTTTATGTCCGTACACAAAAGTGACCTTATTTAAAGACGTCAAAATGTCCTAGCTTCTATGTACCTTGATCGTACTGCACGTAGTGCCTCGCCTCGCTAGAGGTGAGCGTGTACCGGCGCATGACGTTGTCGTCCATCAGCGCCTTCCCGCGGAACAACGAGAAGCAGCCGGGGCTGCACAGCACGCAGCCGATCATGTGCTCCGTGGCCTTCTGCAGCCAGTGACCGATCGCGTACTCGAACATCTGGTACCAGGTCATGAAGCCTGCGGGGAACGACATGTTAATTAATCACTGCTGAGGCACAAACTAGGGCGATCAAGCCTTAGTCATTGCGTATATTTATATCCAATGCGATGATAGACATCTCATACGTCTCACCTTGCCTCGCCCCCGCTTCAATATAACCCTCTTTAACTCCTTTTATGGTAAACTTCAGATTCGATTAGATAGACTTTTTTTGTTTTTTTTTTATTTATAAATATTATAAAAAAAAAGTAGGAACTTCCTTTTAAGCAACAGATTTGCTTGCATTAGGATACAAATATCTATTAAATATATAAAGAACGACCGGGCGATTGGACCTTTCGCCCGGCTGACACTACTCAATAACTAAACTCAACCCATTGGCAGTGTTCTATCATTCTTACCCGAGCCGACGGGATGTATCCGCCCGCACGCCGCGCCCAGCTTGCTATTCTTCTTCATCAGATCCACGAGTAGTGTGACGGCGCACGGCTGGAAGTCGATGTCTCCGTCCAGAGCCAGCAGGTACGTGTTGCCGGCGATCACCTCCTTGCGATCCACGGACAGGGGCAGGTCCATCAGCCGGTGGCCGAGGAAGTAATACATGTACATCACCTGGAAATAATAAAATTAATAAATACATTACACAATATGATACTTGCTGCTAAATAAATTAATATTACACAACAGGACGTAAATCAATTTGTATTTGGGGGCTAATTAAATAAATATTGCACAATGCGACATAAATTAATGAACTGCTTGCTGAAAAAGCAATTAGTCGCTTGCTGCTAATTGAATAAATATTGCACAACATCAATTAGTTGCTATGTACAGTCGCCGTCAGATATATCGTAGCAGACAAGGTGACCAAATACATCTGAACAATTTAAAATGTCAATAACTTCGATACACTACAAGTGACCATAAATATCTGAACATTCAGTACTTCATTAAGATGTGAGCAGATGCTTGTCATTAACTTCTAAACATACAACTTGCCAATAATATCTGAACACTTATCACGTCAAGTGTCAATCTGAGCATTTGAGGAAACATTGCAGTTGGAACTTGGAAGTGCCTTTACTATAAATACTACATATTTAAATAGGAACTCTTTGATAATTTATGTAATAAAATTACTCTGACAGTTTTGAAATGTCTATTGTCATCACAGTCGAGTGTGAATCTGGGTGGGTGTGTACGTGTGTGCATGTGTGTGTGCTAGTTAAAAAAATTAAGCCGTTAAACCGTTATTTACTACTACTGTCATCACAGTAATCTAAAGTGTGTCAATGCAAATCCTGCAATAAATCGACGAATGAATTCAACAAAATATAAGGAACTTCTTGAAGATACTTTCCTTTTAACTGCTAAAGTATTTTATATATCCAGATGAACACATTACGTTCGTTCAAGATAATCAAGATAATACAGTGCATAACGCTCGTACTGTTCAAACAAATATTAATGAACAAAGAGAGCTTAGGTACTTTAATCAAAATACCGCCAAAAAGTCCAGACCTCAATCCTATCGAGAACTTGTGGGTTAAAATGGTGCAAGAGTGGAATGGGAATCAATGTCGATCAGAAGAAGCATTAAGAAGACATGCAAATAGTGTCTGGGAATCCTTCAGAAGACGCAACCTCTGTGAGAAGATTGTTGGTTCTATGTGGAGACGATTACAGAACATATTAAATGCAGAAGGAGGTTACACAAAATACTAAACCTATTTGATTTATGATGTTTTTAAAAAAAATATATAGCAAAATTTTTAAATACTATAATAACTAAAAATCTGTTTTCTTTTCAAATAGTGACTTCCGCCCTCTTGTCCCCCAAAAACCTAATTAACAACACCCATGTCGATTATTTCGAACGAAGTCGATTGGTCGACTGGCTCGATGGCGCATTTGGTAGTGACCCTATCCTATGCGCCAACAGACGTGGGTTCAATCCCCACCCAGGACAAACATTTATGTGATGAACATTTGTGTTTGTTCTGTGTCTGGGTGTAAATATTAAAGTATATATTTGTGATACCACTGTTGATTCTGATATCCGTAACACAAGTGCTTTAGCTACTTACCACGGAGTTAGAAACAAAGAAAAACATTTATTAGTCACATACATTTACATTGTTTTACAAAAACACATACAGTGATCTGATCAATAGGTTCTACCTCAGCATGTGCTGCAGCGGCTGCTAGGACGCTACAGCGCTGATATTCTGGCAGAGTAAGATTTGACATTGTATATGATGTTGTCAGATATTATTAAGTTATTTGTTAAAGAAATATCGTAATAACTAAATATTTTTTTAATATAAGGCTAACTGTTTAGTTTACTAAACACTTTTTTTCTTTTCACTTCAGAAAAAAAGTGTTTAGCAAAATAATTAATAATTTCTTGTCTTTGAATTAGCTAAGTATTTGCTAAAGATATGGATATTTTATTTTTAAACGGACCTAATATTTTTTTACAAATACATTATATAGTCTTTGGTGACCCTAATAGTTATTCCAATGCGAAAACCCAAAAATCATTATAAATTATTACAGATGCTAAACTTTATTAAATTGATTTCTCAAACGATTGGCAATCTCGCATTGGTACTTCCAAGTCAGTGATTTGACAGAATGATTTAAAAAAACAATGAGTTTATCTGCATAGATACACTTGACGTGATGAGTGTTCAGATATTATTGGAAAGTTGTATGTTTATACCAAAGCCGCTCTAAGTTGGCCGATTTGCTACATGTCAGACTGACTGCACTAGTGAGGGACAACGGTAAAATTGCCGAAGTATATAAGTAACAGTTATTTCCACTTTATAACCAAGCAAGGTCTAATTATAACAAATTTTTATTAAAAACATTAATTCACATCCAAAAGATTGAATTTAAGTTCCTTATTTATAAATATATTTATTTTTAAAATACAATACTTATTAAATCCTTCATCCTATTTTAAAAAAATACCTGGTGAGTTTTACCCACTACGTCACTATGAAAACGTGTCAAACGGCGTAACCTTGTAAAAGCGTAATACAGAGTGGAAATTTTACGTTTTCTTTTTATAATTCAATTATTTTAGGTAATAAAAGACAAATAATTATATAATTATGTGCATTTGAAATTTTGAAATAACGTATTATTTTTAAAAGTTGTTTCTTTATGATTCGCGTAAATATGTTCCTCTTAACAAGGATAAATGCAAAATATAAAATAAAAAGTGTCAAATCAGTCTTCTAAGAACGGCTCCGGTATAATTATCTAGTTATTTGTCTTTTATTACCTAAAATAATTGAATTATAAAAAGAAAACGTAAAATTTCCACTCTGTATTACGCTTTTACAAGGTTACGCCGTTTGACACGTTTTTATAGTGACGTAGTGGGTAATACTCACCAGGTATTTTTAAAAATAGGATGAAGGATTTAATAAGTATTGTATTTTAAAAATAAATATATTTATAAATAAGGAACTTAAATTCAATCTTTTGGATGTGAATTAATGTTTTTAATAAAAATTTGTTATAATTAGACCTTGCTTGGTTATAAAGTGGAAATAACTGTTACTTATATACTTCGGCAATTTTACCGTTGTCCTCACTAGTGCCTTTGAGTATAAAGCCACTGGAGATGCCATAACGTCAACGCTTCTAACAAATTTTTTCGCCACTTTTAGCGGGGGCGAGGTAAACACGTACAGCACACCACCAAAAAATTAATAACTCAACAGACACAAATTTTGCTGTAACGATAAACGCACACTACAAAAATGTTCAACACTTCAAACAATACACGCACACAAACAAAGTTTTCACGTAACTACGCAACACACATACGAAAAAATACTGATGACACAAAGAATAAAATAAAATCAGTTTGGTGAATGAACTGAACTATCTTGTACTGATTATTGTAATTCAATAACATTTTGTGGGATCTTATTAAACAATTTTGTGCTTAAACCCAAGAACGACTTTCCAGTCTTTTGAAGCCTGAGCCTTAAAACGGCAAACTTATGTTTATTACTGGTGTTAAAATGGTGAGGATCCGATATTAAATGATTGTATGTTCTTGTAAACATATAAGATACAGTCCAAAATGTACTGAGAGGATACGGTTAAAATATCTATGTCTTTAAAAATATCTCTAAGGGAGTCACAGAATTTCTTTTCATTTTCAGACTAAATTTCAATATCGTATGACCAGAGGAAAGAAAAAGTAATTTTTCTAATTCATCTTACAAGATTTAAATATAACATATGTTTAGACCTTTTATTTAATTCAAAATTAAAGTAAAAAACGGATTATACAACTAACTGCAGGGAGTGAATGATTCATTCAAATGTCGAGTCGCTTTTTTGACTTTGTGACATCACTTGCCCCGTACCACTGTATTCTTGTTTATTTTTTGCTGTCGTCTACGTATCGCAACGACTTTTTATTTAAATGGCAATTCTTCTTAAATACACGTTTAAAAGTTAATAAAAACACTTAGATATGATACTAAACGCGCTCTTGTTGCGAATTTGAGCTCTCGATCGCCTTTTACATGAGAATACTGCACAACTAACCATTTTTCAAGAGTAACGTCACGCGACAGGGATCAATGCAAAATGGCGGTGGTGCAGCGACAAGTAGTTTTATTAAACGTGTTTGAACAGTTGACCAATGTACTTTGCCGGAGGGGGTCGCCCGTGTAAGGCATCTCCAGTGGCTTTATACTCAAAGACTAGTGCAGTCAGTCTGACATGTAGCAAATCGGCCAACTTAGAGCGGCTCTGGTATAGAAGTTAATGACAAGCATCTGCTCAGATCTTAATGAAGTACTGAAAGTTCAGATATTTATGGTCACTTGTAGTGTATCGAAGTTATTGACATTTTAAACTGTTCAGATGTATTTGGTCACCTTGTCTGCTACGATATATCTGACGGCGACTGTACATTAATTCGTTTCTTAGAAGGGAAGAAGCAATAGAAAGCAAATTATATATAGCAGGTAAAAGAAAAATAAAAATCGTTCTAAACAAAATAAAGAAGTCCAAATGAACTATTGGCTCATTACTTGATACTGCGTATGTAACTTTAATCCTATGATTGAATGTAATAATGTGAATAGAGTACGTACGTAAGACTGTAAGGCCACGCCTACCAACAATTTTGTCACGCGGAGTACTTAAAGCGTCTTCTCTTTGTACTTGTACTGAGGGAACCACGACCTCATGAATGTTGTAGCTGTATAACCCCTACTATTTAAGATTGTTCACCTGCGACCACCGCTTCCTATGCCTGATCTTGGACTTGTCCTTCAGATGGCAGACCATCTTGTTCTTCCCGGGCAGCGTCCACACGAGCTTGCCGCCGTACGGCGTGGGGTACTTCTTGGGCGGGCGCAGGCGCACGTTGGTGAGGTGCACCTCGGAGGCTGCTTCGTCCACGGTGTCGACTAAGCACTTGACGAAACGGTTCACTTGGGAGTCTTCGGAGCTGTGGTCGGACACCTCGAAGGCGTCGTCCATGAACATGTGGGCTGAGAAAAAAATATTTTCATTTTTAGGGTTTATTATTACTAAGCCTGCGCAGTCTGTCTGTCTCCAAGCTGTATCTCATAAACCGTGATAGCTAGAAAGGGTTCGCCAAAGGTTTGTATAGGTATTACTGACTCGACATTGATATTATTCTCATATAAAATTGTTTAGACTAGTTTAATAAAACAAAGGAATTAAACACATATTTGTCTCACCAGTTGCAAAAACATCAGTAGTTATGTACTTAAGTTTCAGACGTTTTGACTGGTCGAACCCAACCTAAATCATTCACTAGTTATTAGAGATATCATAATTCAGGCCAACCACCAGCCCACTTAAACTATTCCAGATTCCAGCTATATAAATAAGTTATTAACTACTCCTAACAAACGACAAACACCACAAGTACGTATATCTTACCTTCCAATTCATAGTAATCCGGATCTATAATGCCCCAATACTTCTGAGCGACTCGTCGCGCACTCTGGTCTTCATCCAAACGCATAATGGACTTCATGAAACCCATAATTTCGTCTTTAGTCTCGTGCCACATAGTAGCACAAACGTAAATCCTGAAGAAACATAATGTCAAAATAAATAAAATGTGCCCACTGAACGTAGAGAGTCAACTAACATTTTCTTTTGTTTGATTGGGATGGGGATAAAGGATAACGGATCTAGATCTGCACTGAACACTATAAGGGAGTTACCCCTAAAAAGATTTAAAATTATGTTAAATAAATGGTTAATTGACAAATGTTTCTACACGATAAACGATTTTTTAAATTATGCTTGATACAAACTTGACATAATATATTTAATTCATAATAACAATCTTTATTATAAAAAATTGTTAATTTTAGTTTAGTTATGATATTGACGTGTATGAACAAACAATGTGACTAATAGTAATAACCGGGACTTTAGTAAGTAAAATGTTATACCAAAATTTTGCATGTCGCGTTGTGACAAAGCATGCTGAACTATGTTTATGTATACTAACGATATTATGTACCATGTTTTATGCAAAATAAACCTATTCTATTCTATTCTATTCTATTCTGAAAACGAAAAATACCTTGTTGTGTGATCCGAAGGCTTAATATCCGTTTCTTTGTCGAAGCTATTAACCGAAATGTCATCATCTTGATCCTTCTCCTGAAACAATCGTCATTCGCTACTTGAAATTGTTGGGTCAGAATAATTTAAATAAAAATATTATAATTCGATAAAATTGCTTCTGATTCAAGTAAGATAAACAGATAACGCTATTTTTTGGTATCACATATATGTTGATGATTACATATCATTTTACGATAAATAAAGATTTCGATCAAAATACTTCCGTAACGCGAATTTAAAGGTTATGATAATACAATCAATGTTTAAGGTAAACGAAAATAGACACGCCTAAGAATATAAAAATCTACTTTCGTGACTCACTTCGGGACCTAATAAGTTTTTATATTACTATGCACCTAAAGGTAAATATTTACTTAAGCACATTTAGGCGGTTTTCTTGTGCATAATCTCCCGTCGATCATGTTGAATTTCCGTCTCACTGAACTATAAAAAACTCCTAATATATCCTGCGCAGATAAGACATCTTATCATTGTCATCTCCACTACGCCATTATCGTCACCTTAATCTGCACATCGACGAGACGGTTCATGAGCAGGCACTGGCGCGCCGCAGTACAAGGGCTTGAACTTCAACTTGAATTGAACCTGTTCTCCACCGCTCCGTACCTTAATCTGCACATCGACATCCTCATTCTTGATCCGGTTCATGTACAGGCACCGGTTGACAAGCGCGCTGCAGTACCAGAGCTTCATGAACTTGTATATCTAACTTATACTTAACCTGTTCTCTCCATCGTCGTACCTTAATCTGCACATCGACATCCTCATCCCTGGTGCGGTTCATGAGCAGGCAGGTGTCGACGAGCGCGCAGTACCAGGGCTTGGCGAACAGGCTGTCGGAGGCGGCGAGGCGCTCGCAGCGCGGCGCCCACGCGTGCGCGCACACCCAGCCCTGCGCCGCCAGCCACAGCACCCACACCCACGCCATCTCGCGCCCCACGTAGTCGCGCAGGAAGTTTACTATGAAACAATAAGGATACATTTGAAATCAGAAAAAATCACTCATATCCGGCTGAACGGGAACCCACGATCTTGAAGTTACGCACCTCAATTTCTTACAAAAAACCAGGCGTCATCAATGGGATGCCTGTAGTAGGTGACGCAATTGTAATGCCATAAAATACAACCGGACTGCTTAGTAGCTCTATTGGTGCCGAGCGCTGTTTAAAGATCAACAGGTCCAGGATTCTAGTAAAATTTGTTAGTTCCTCTATTAAGAAATTACACTGCCCGGAGTCAGGTAATTAGCATTAATGCACTAACATTAGATGGTGATTCGTAACTTAATCTATACTAATATAATAAAGCTGAAGAGTTTGTTTGTTTGAACGCGCTAATCTCAAGAAGTACTGGTTCGATTTGAAAAAATCTTTTTGCGTTGTATAGACCATTTATCGAGGAAGGCTTTAGACTATATAACATCACGCTGTGACCAATAGGAGCAAAGATACAATGGAAAATGTGTAAAAAACGGGGGAAAACGCGAACGAAGTCGCTGGCACAGCTAGTTATTCATAAATGGTCTAACGTACCGACGTAGCGAATAGACTAAAGTCACCTCTCTAAAATTTGAAGAACTATTGAGATAAGTAAACTTACCAGGAGGAATTTCGAAGAACAAGTAATCAGGAATACCAGGATGAAACGCGCAAGGGTCCGCATTTCTCAACCCGCAAAATACAATTAGGAGGTTAACAGTCACCGGGCCCACGAGGTTCAAAGCGAATGTGAAGCTGAAGTTCTGTATGAGGATCTTGCACGCGAGTTTCGCAAAAGCATAACAGATGTATGCCGTCGCCACCTGGATCAACGCCACCCATAGAGAAGACGTCCAGATTATAGGTATGTCGGGGATGATCTCGCCTGTTATCGCATATTGTGCATTATCCAAATCTTGTAGCGTGATTTGAATCTGTAAAAAAACAATCACATAAAGAACGCGCATTATTACTATTTATGTATAATTTAACTTTTCGTGTACACGTAAACATAGGTCGTGGTTGATAAACATTATTCTTTCTTTCTTTTTTTTCAGTAATTTGGTTTGCTTTCCCTATCGAATTGAGAATGTAATACCGATCCGGACCATTGTTATTATATCAAACAAGTAATATTGATAGTAAAAATAATGTACATTACATGAGAGAAGAAAACAAGATAAAGTAAATAAAAAATACTGTTCCTTTTTTTATTGAAATGTTATAAAAAAATCTTTTAAGATACAATTTTATGTATTTCGGTAAGTACATTAACATAACACATTTTTATGTACACTTACCTCATAAGCATCGTACGTTCGTTCAGCAAACGCTTCTCCGGCTAAAGAGAAGAAACTAAATGCATAGTCTCCTTGCATGTGCAGCGAAGCCATGATGAACACCATAAATAGAACAATCTTCCATAAAGTCAAATAAAGTGATGTGTAGTATCGTGTCTGTTTAAGGGCAGTTTTTAATTCCCATGCGGCGATAAGTAATCCTGTAATTAAAAGGGCGAATAAAATAACCAAACCACAAATACCACCAAAAATAGGGAAAGAAATTAATTACACATACCATTATAAGTATACTTTTCTTATTGAGAAGACTTGAATAGCGCTTCTTAACACAAGATTTCTCAAAGAGGCAGTAAAAGAAAGGCACTAAATAAAGATGCGAATCTTACCTGACGATTTTTTATCGACTGGCCCAATAAAGTTTTCCCACCAACCGATCGATATGAAAACGGTCGCAATCGGTATAGCCCAAAGGATCGGTTGATCCTTCAACAGAGGCCAAACTACGAACGCCGTCGCTTGCGCAGACACGGCGAGTATGTCCAGAAGCACCATCAAAGAGTATCTCTTGTGCATACGGTCTCTCGTCAACGCGTTCAGCACGCCGGGCACGAAGCAGAGAGCGTTCATCAACATCGCGCCTTTGACCACGTCAAGCTCAGGCAAAATAAACAGAATCAGCAGAGCTAAGCCCACAGCCTGACATGTTTCTATGAAGAAAGCCTGTAAGCAAAAAAAGTATTATACCACTTTTTCATACACTTGGACCACAAAATTTCGGTAATAAATAAAAATCCAAGTATTCGTACCGCTAAAAACTCCAAGTTACTCGGCTTCTTCGTCGTTTTAAATGTACGTATTCTAAGAGATCTAAAGAAAATTCCGAGTTCGGGAGCCGCAAATATTATTAGAGCTGCCCACAGCCACGATATTCGTTCTTGCAAGGAATGTTCCGTTAAAAACTGCTGGTCTCGTGCTGTGAAAATAAAAGCTAATAATAAAATATTTTTCCATAAAAACTACCTAAAAATGTCCACTGCTTCACATGGTCTCCGCAATGATCTTTGCAACGAAATGGTTTGTCCGTGGATCGTGGGTCCATCTTGTAGGGGGTTTAGGGGTGAGAGCCATCCGCTCCCCCGCATGCCCGGTGAAGATGACAAGGCTCATCCAAGCCAACATCGTTAGTCAGTTAGGAAAAAAAAAATATCTTGTAGGGGGCTTCAAAAATATATCAAATACCTACCTAATAAAAAATCGCCAAACCAAGGTGTCACACTTACATAATACTGTACTACATAGTTTAATTTGTCTTCCTTTCTTCAATTGCGATGTGACGAATAGCAGTGTGCCTTTAGCGATTACAGCCGCCCCCAGTACCACGGTGAAGACTATAATGTACGCCAAGAGTTTCATAACCTTGACGCTCGTGTCGATCCATTTGGTGGTGATCATCGAACCGCTCTCTTCCTTTACTGGTAGCTCCCTGAATAGATTCCATCCTTTCGTCTCTTGGGCCGTTCTTTGACTGTAAAAAAAAATCAAAATGTAGTAACTGCGAAATAAGTTGACCGGCATCAGAACTTAAGCTAGGCACTTCGAAAGTTGGTTTTACCTATTATTTTTTAACTAATATAGGTAGATACTGTAATCAGTATCTACTACTAGTAGTAGATACTGATTACAGTATCTACCTATATTAGTTAAAAAATATGGATGGACTAAACGAATAGATTTCTAAATATTCCTGACACTAGTCATACGACTATCTTAGTCATGATTTAGATTTATATTTTACTAGCTTTCCGCCCGCGACTTCGTCCGCGTGGAAACCCTATTCCCGCGGGAACTCCGGGATAATAAGTAGCCTATGTGTCATTCTGGGTCTTCAGCTACCTGCATACCAAATTTCATCATATCGGTTCAGTAGTATTTGCTTGAAAGAACATCCATCCACACAAACAAACTTTCACGTTTATAATATTAATAGGACTAGTAGTGACCCGCCCTCGCTTCGCTTCGGGTATAGGTACATAAAAACCTTCCTCTTGAATCTAGAGAGATTGGGTTCATCAAAATACGTTGCGCAGTTTTAAACATTTAAGCAAACATAGATACAGTCGCGGGAAGCGACTTTGCTTTATAATATGTAAGTACATAGTGATACCTACCCTTAAGTAGGTACAGGGAAAATTAGCACATTAAATTATTTTATTTGATACTAGTTAAGCGAGCGAAAGGACACAAACCTCAGAACTAGGTTGTACCTAAGTGTATCAAAACTCGCGTGACTCATTAGTTCAGTATTACGATCGATAAGAAAATACCTAAATACCTACCCACTTCAATCTATTGCATTACCATATGAAGTGCAGGTAAATGAAATGGAAATTAATTCGAATAACTACATAAATACGGAAATTAGGATCACTCCCAACTAGCGACTGGCATTTGAGTTGTCAAAAGTTTCCGGTAGTGCCTACCTAGGTAGGTACACCATCCTCTGAACGTTATGAGGTCGTCTAATGTCGTTCTGGTCACGGCACATAACTTAAAATGTCGGTAAAGAACAAAACTAAACTCGACTACAGATAAAAATGTTATGAACGTACTCTGCTTCATCTACTTCATCGTATAAAGGAGCAGTCTCCGAATCGGACTCATCGCTGCCATCGAAAGTATTCTTCAAACCAGCTGACGTCGACGTCATCTTTCTTTGCCTGCAAATTAAAGTAATAAGCTTAATTGCATTTACAATTAAGTAGTTCAATAAATCTACAGTACCTACTTAATTTCAATGAGTTTACCACTGGCCAAAAACATATATTTAATTGCAGACATAAAATATAAATCATTTGCAGAAGTTAACTTAACTGCCATATCTATATATCTATTAAATTCATAATTTGTGGTGTTGTAAAAAAATGTGTGCTCAAACCAAATGTTTCAGAGTGTTTAACACTTTCACCTTCCGTAACAATATTATGTAGATCATACATAAGGACCTTATTTAGCGCGTCATTACATTGAAGCAACAGATAAACATAAGTAAGTGCCTATCTGGGGTACCTATTGTCGCACGTTAGACAAAGGCGGGCATCGCCAATCTTCACTACGATAGATAAGTACAACCCTTAAACCACTTGCGAGTATTCTAATCGTCGGATATGGGTAGAGTAGGGCACAAAATTAGGTCATGACTACAATGCTTTTCGACAAGTCAGTAATATTTTAAATTTGAAAAAAATCGCATATATGACCCCGCCGGTACGGGTACCGGGTACCCCTGGGGTCCCTAGCTAGCCTAGAGTTAATAGCATTAAAAACAAGAAATAAAAATAAGCCAGTAATAGTAAATAGTAAAGTAGTAGGCACAATATGCGATTTAATTTAAAATTAAACTTACCTTGAAATTTTCTTATTAACATTGAAAAGTAATCACCGTCAACAAGAAACCACTATATCACTCCAAAATGGGGTCCACAACACAAAATGCAACTAGGAAAATTGTCTAATTAAATATGCACTGCCTGCATCGGCCCAACGTCCTTTCGAATAATAAATTACATATCAATAAGCGTTTCACTAGAAAATTATCTACATATCAGTCGTTCGTCATCATTAACATATCACTTTGATTAGCTATTTATCGACAATCAGGCATTATCGTGGCCGTGATTTCAGCAACAAAAGGCGGTAAGTTAACAAAACAAAGCAAATTATTCATCGTTTTAAAATAAACTTTATTTCACGAAACATAATTTTCAACTGATTTTGGACACACTGCATACTTTGTTCAAACCTAACTGTCTGTCTGTGTTGTAATTCATAGTATGTACCTGTGACCCACAATATTAAAGATAATCATATCTAAATATGTATGAATACTTCGATAAGAAATTGGATTGGGCTAATCCACATTTCTATAATGGAGATTGGTTTAATCTGTTTTCTTTTTGATTAGAGGATATCCCCGAATTTAATCTTCTTTTTAACAAAAACATTTCGTCATTGTCAAATCATAACTGACAGGGGTATTCCCTTTACAATTTATAGTAGGTAAATATATTTTCATTAAGAAACCCAACGAAGTTTTATAAAGTATTGTTAAACCCCTAAAACAGTGGCAAATAAATAAATTTTAAAAAATACACATATGGTTGGAAGTGATTAAATTTATTAAAAGTACATATATAATTAATAAATATTATGCTTAAATAGGCGCGTTCAATATAATACTGACAAGAATACAAAGAACTTGATAAAAAAAATTATCACAAAATACATAGTACCTAAGAATGTAATCAATACTAAGAAAACCTTTATCATAGGTACATAAACTACCAAACTTTATGGTATGTAACCATACATGAAGTAGTACTATTATATAGTTGATACAAGCTTAGTCTAAGCTGCTGTATTATGGAAAATATCAGTCAATTATTTATCATCCTTAAATTAAAGTTTTAGCCGCATTACAACTTAATGCTACAGATCTAGCAAATTCGAGATAAGTAGACACCTAACTCGTATTCAATTTTCATTCTCAGTACTTGAACCTTTATTAGCACTGAGATAGTCTTGGTCTTTACCATAATCAATTGGCTCGTCATGTTTGGAGAAATTGCCCATCGCTACTTGAGCTATTGTATCAACAATGCTCGAAGTATTCAGATAGGAGTGACTAGAGGGAGGCAAAGGTTGCGAAGACAGTTCTTCAGACTTAGACAACTTCAAAGGTTGGTTGTAGTCAGGCATGTAATCAGGCATGGTCGTCTTTTTCGTTAATTCTAGCATTTGATTCAAAAATGATTCTCCGCCCACTCGCGACGGCATACTAAAATCTGTGGCTTGTGCGTCCCCTGCGTCGGATTTGGATGTGTCCATTTTAGAAGATACACCTGTGTCGATAAGTTTCAAAGGATCTAAAGGACTACTTTCGGACTTCCCTTTCCCTATGCTCCCGAAGTCTGGCGGCAGATAGTCTTTGCTGCCTTTCAATAAATCATGGGGAGATTTCATTAACGCACTTTGATCTAAACCTACTTTTGTTGATATCGGACTGCTAGACGACAAAGGCTTGATAAGAGACTCCTGCATTTTCATCAAAGACGGAGATAAAAACATATTGTTAGCGGCTAATGTTGATTTTGACATGGGGTCTGGTATACCTAATATGCCAGCACTCGAATATTTGCTGGCCGAAAATAGAGCATTGGCAATATCAGCTGAGCTCATCATGAGATTAGACGCGATGCTCGCAGGGATGGGCGCTCCAGAGCTGGTGCTAGTTGAAGTACTGGTCGCAGTCTTGTCGTAGCTCTTATCATAACCTCCGATGCTGCTGGTCAGACTCTGCAGGGACGCGGCGTAGGACGGGGGATCGGGGAGCTTGCCGCCAGTCAGGCTGGCCGCCAGACTAGACGACATGGAGGGAGTTAGACCAGTCAACATACTATTAGCTGCTGCCAGACTCTCTAAACTCGGCCCGCCTAGAGATAATGGCATGTTAGATGATCCCAGACCCAAAGCCATACTTGTCAACATGTCTAATCCTGTGGGGTAGCCAGTCGGAAGTGCCGGTGCTGAAGATTTCGATGACTTTGTAGAGGATGGCAAAACTGGTATATTTAGCTGTGGGGTCTCGAATTTATGAGGCGAACTAGAACCAATTCCTGATGATACATTAATTGGGGGTACACCAGCTGGTCTACTAACCATTTGCTGCAGTGTGCTAACCGAAGGAAAGTTGGGTACAGATGTCTGGTTGGGTTTCGACACAGGTATGGGTTGAGGAACAGCCAAGAGAGCATCCAAGTCCATTTTGTCGTCCTGCTCTGATGAACAACCTAATTCATCTCGAATGAAATGCCATAGCAAACCATCACTTTGCTCCCTTGGAAATTTGGCAGTTAATGTGCATTTTAATTTATCCAAATATGAAATATCAGGTTTGAAGCTTTCCGTGAATTTGATGAATGTGTCATCTGCATAGTTGAAGTAATATTTTATACTCTTCTTTATCTGCTCCATGGCATGTGTAGATAGATGACTGTCATGAACCAAATTGTACTGCAGGAGCAGAGGTCGCGGGTACTCCGTCGGCCTTTGCTCCGGAGGAGGCATCACCCAGAAGAATGTTAGGGAAGATTCCAAAACTGGACTTTCTGGATTGTAGGGGGCTGAAAAAAGTTATATAATGTTTAAAATAAATTACTGAGAATAAATTAATGTCATTTTTTAACGAAATTTCTTTAAAAAACTTACAGCAAACTACTCCAATACATGGAATGTATGATATTTCAGATGGTCCTCGCATCCTGATCTGATACTCGAGCTGATTGTCACAGTCTCTCAGACTAGGCATGGCTGGATTGGTTGGGTGAGAATGGTACCACCCCAAGAGGGTGAGACCTAATTTTTCAATTTCCATTTGAATTTCCAGCTCAACTAGTACTCTTGGTCTGGGGTCACTCTTACTAACAAGACATGGGAATGTATGGGTTATCAATAGATCTGTGGACAATATGTATCAATTTTTAATCATCTTATTATTTGTTTTTACATTTGCAAATAATTTAAATGTAATAATTATTACATTTTTATTCGCTTATACATATACCACTAACTTCATACTTACTGTGATTGTTAAGATCCCATGTGCCAGCCAAATATCCATAAACCTCCTCTTTCTTCAGATGACAGTGTATATCAAGGACAAGGCAAGCATTTGATGTCACAGATACCAGGAATGGTTGCACTTTACCTACTGATGAGAATGAGACTGCTTCTATCAGCATGTTGGCATCACTAGAAATAATTTAGTTTATCAATTACAAAACTAAGAGAATAACTAAAGAAATTTAACAGTAATCATATTAAGTAAAATCTCTATTAAAATATGATAGTTTCTTGATATTGAAAAATGTATTATAAATTATATTATTATTAAATAAAGATACACCAACAACAATATAATAATATGTACAGTAATTAAAGTATTTTTAAATTCTTATACTCACTGTTGCATCATTCTATTAGGCACAGTATTATGCTTCATAACAATTCTTTGTGGTGGAGGCTCTGGTGGACTCTCCACTTCCATTTCTGTTTCTTCTTCTGTAATTGATTTAGTAATAAGTAAAAAATAATGATACCTAGTATGTTGCTTTAACAAAACACAAACAAACAGACTGTCTACATAGAAATATATTAAATTAAATCTAAATTGATTCTAATCTCTCCATAACAAATTTGTAATATAAAAATGTTTGCACATGTGCATATGTATATAATCTATTAAACCATAGTACCATTCCATAAATGTCAATAAGTTACTGCAGCAGCAACACTACAGATATGTTATTGGTGTTCTATATTACACAAAACATCTGCCATACCATCTGAATGCATATTTTCCCTCTGAAGCTGTTTCTTACGAAGATATGTTGCTTTGATAGTATCTAGTTTCTTGCCCCTATATTTAACAGAGGCCCAACCACACCCAGATCTCTTATCAGGGTTAATAATCCTCTTGCAATGTATAGCCCAAGCAGACGGAGAACAGAATATAGTCTCAGTTTCATGAGATTTTATTTTTCCATCAGCCTGCAAATCACCTACAAATTTTTGGCCCTGAAAACAAAATTATAATTTCATTTATCTCTGTTGAGAATCATGATCAGCACTTTGTATTTCTGAAAAAATCATCTCATATTTTCTTGTTAGCCAGGGAATGTCCCAGGCAGAAACTGTGGTATTTATCTTGTCAAGGTACCCTCAATGCTAAGAATCTTATCCAAAGAATGAAACAAATAAATAATGCACTCACTAAATATTCAATTGTCATTGCTGCTGTTCCAGGTTCCAACATCTTTTCCTCTAGTAACATCTGCAGAGTCACACCTCTACCAGGCATAGACTTGCTCCCAGTTTGTGTCTCTAATTCCTGCAATAGATTTAAATCAGTGGACGGATTAATTTGTGTTTTAACATACTTTTCTTACCAAAAAAACAATTGTTACTATTATTTACAAGTATGCTGCTTTGATGAAGTATTCCCATCATTATACATAATCAAGCCATAATTTGATGGTTTTATGGATTTCAATAAGGTTTTAGGAATAGGACCCAGAGACTATAACAATACTCTAAATACCTCGTCACTAAAGTCGTCACCACTGGCCGCATCTTCTTTTTCTTCCTCGGGGTTTTCTTTTTGAGTTGCACTAGGTTTTTCAATCTTATTTTCATCGTTTCCACTTGGTGCTACTGCAGTTGGTTCAGGAGTAGTACTAGTGTGGGTGGGAGTACCAGACATCAACGCCGCAGCCAAGTGTGATGTTTGCAAATCCATATTTCCAATTAATTAGATTTATGAATTAAAGAAAAACATCCCATAATTCCCTTACTTCTCAAACCTAGACTGTTTTCAATTCGTTGACTGATGAAGAAGACAAACGAGTGAACGACGATGCCACAACAACGGTGGGGGGGCCGGCGGCGGCGGGGGAACTCAATTAATTATCTATTGACTGACAGTTCTGTAGGGATGCAACAAGTAAAAATACATTAATTATGAAGTTATTTTGCAACTTAAACTTCATAAAATATTTATTTAAACATATTGTACGGTGAGAATAATTTAGTTTTTATAACATTACAACAGCAAGACGAGATATAATATTTTAATATAATACTTTACATCTAATCTCGTTTTCGTCGCATACTATATAATTAATAAAAAGCCACACTCACACAAGATTAGGCGTAATGCCTAATCTTGTATGTGATGTGTGTTTTGCTTTTTATATACATGAACGGAAAATAAATGTTATAAAATGTTTTATTGACCACAACATCAGCACTTTCAAATAGAACACACCGTCCATCTGTTGCTTTTTCACTACGCCACTGACTGTGGGGAGCGGAAATCTGAGCGCTCGTCTATGGAGAGGATTCCCAGTGACAATATAAATGTTGGCAGTCATAGGGATCTACAAACAGGCTCCATGTCTTACTGGTCATTGTCTTCCTCTCGTGTCTAACAAGAAAACGTTGTGACGTGCATTGCTGTTAATAGGGATACATTGCGTTCTTTCAGCATCATCCGCAGTTCCCTTTGGTTACTTGGAGATGGATGATAGAGCAGCGATCGCCCAAGTCATGATCGTTCCCGTTTATATTGCATGCATGTAGGCGAGCAATAAAATATAAATTATCGTTGCATTTCAAGAATTGTAATTATAATATACAATAATTTTTATTTATTTATTTGGACTACCAACATAAAATATTACTGTTTTGCATTACAACAAAACAGGTATTATGTGGTGAATAAAACACACAGCGTTGATGTGAAGAATGCTGTCTGAGATCTTTCCAAAACATTAAATATCATAGACAATCTTACCAAATATCTCTGCTCATATACCTTTCTCCCTCTCTCACCAGCGGGCGCCATCACTCGAAAGGCGCGAAGTGAGTGACATGAACTGTCAAATCATAGAGTCTTCAGATCACCAGCAAGAGCATTGCTGCAACGCTGTGTGTTTTATTCACCACATAATACCTGTTTTGTTGTAATGCAAAACAGTAATATTATGTTGGCTCCTAAAACACACAGCGTTGATGTGAAGACCTGTTTGATATCTGCTGGTGGCAAGCACAAACGCTATGATGAATATTAAAATAAGAAAAATATACACATTAGTGAGACACATACAACAATATAATAAATTACTATCTTTGTTATGTTTTTATGAGCAGATACTCTCTATGTATCTATGCTTTTGGTATTACAAAACTTACTGGTATTCATAAATTTGGTACATAACTCAGAGCTCAGGCTCTGGAACTATGGATGCTTAAAGAAACTTTAGTTAAGGAAATGGTCTTTTAATTTAGGTTGATCTGACTAACCTCTTACCGGACAGAGGAAATATATACCGATCAAAATGTGGACCTACCTACTTGACAAAAGGTCCAAAAGCAATGTACCTATTTTCAACACAGGTAATTGTAATTGAAATAAAGTTTTTCACTTTAAAATATCATGACTTAAAAAAATATGATAACATTAAAATTGGTTATTTGCTTATGAGCATTAATGAGCAACTCTTATTATTGTTTACAAATTATAACTTTAAATGTAACTATTTAGAAGTATAAAAGACTCTGATATCTATAAATCTGGATTCATAACCAAATTTAAATCTTCTGTTTAAGTAAATTTTTAGTTAGTTTCCCAAGGCTACACCTACTATCTGTTAAGGTTAAAGCCTGCAATTTATGCAAAATAAGTGTCTTGAATTTAACTTCAATATACAAAATAATTGTTCTTATTAAAATTACATATTCAGTCTATACTTTCCTTTGATTGATAATTGAAGTGTCAGGCTAGTGAGCCCTACAAAGCACATTGGTACACTTAGTATGCTTATGTATGTATGAATGTTTCCGCAACATCCAATTAGACTGCATATGTCCGCAAGTCAGTCATAGTAACAATTCTGGCCACGGAGGCCCCAGGTATTGATCTCGATTTCTATAGTGAGAAGCGAGAATGTGCTATGAATTCGAATCATAATATGATGTCATGAATTCTTCAGCTACATGCTATTTGAGTAAAAAAGTTGCAAATGTCCTTGTAAGGCATTATTATTTATTTTACACATGAAACCATATTACAAAGGTAATCTTTTCATTATAAGCATATTAATTTTGTACTAGCTAGCACTAGCACTATTACCTCAAAAATAAATGTACTGGTTAAAAATAGTTTGTACAACATATAAATAGTAGTACTATAGCTGCACTGTCATCATAACCATAAGTAGGTCTTAGGTTACTTCCTTAATCAGACCTATTGTATACAAAGGTACTGTAATATTTACATATAAAGTATGCTTATGGTTACTCCAGACTATGTGAACAGTCTGCAAAGTGGTGAGCTGTAAACTGTAAGAGCAGTTGTCTGCTTACAGTAATTACTTTAGATCCTGGAAGAGGTCCCAAAGGACCAGGGGATTCGCCCCCCCCCCCCCTTTTTTCGAAACTTAGGAGGGATAGATTACCCACCTGTGGGGAAAATACCTGTGCATTGTCAGGTCTGTATTAAAACAAATAATATTTGTATATAATATATAGAACCTTCCATAGGTTCTCTTCTGGATAGGCTCTGCTTTTGAGTGTTGCCCCAGAATTTCTGGCATTATAAAATCCGATACACTTTAAATAAAAAAAAAAATATATATTAGTTTTTGTGGCGCGTCTGCATGCAGTCATCTGACCATAAAACTGTGTGAGAACTGAATTGTTCATTGATATTAAATCAATTATGTGTGTATTAGGTGGGGAATGCCCAGCCCAATCATCAGTCCCATTGCTAATTTTATTAGTCGCACAAAAAATTGTGGTAATATTTTAACACATTAAGGATATTAACTTTGGTGCGATAGTCGACACCACGCTTATGAAGAGTTTCATAGAGGGTCCGCCCCAAACTGAAATTCTTCAAATATAGCCTCCGCGGCAAAAACTAAAGAATTAGTCACATGTTCTTTCACTCCCTTCTAAAATCCCGACTGCTCGAGCAACGCCTCCGCGGCGCGAGATCGAAGGTGGCACTGTACGGTACTGAACTGACCCTTCTTAGGAAGACCGCAAAACCCCCCTTTTTAAGTATGGCCACAATGGCTAAGGGTTGCAGATGTCATTCTGTGGACTTTTTAAAGGTGCTCCATATTTCGTCACTCTTCATGTACCTATGGCCTCCGCGACCATTGACTGATGGTGCCACTCTCATACAGAGATTGAGATCTCAAGTTTCAAGAGTAATATTATCTCAAGTGAGTACCTATCTTTATATACTCAAGTATGGCCTCTACAGCCTGAGACTACTGATGCCACTTATTTTATACACGGCCGCTAAAAGATAGGCAGTCCGCAATTCTGTTTAATCTCTCCATGAGACAAGTGACCTATAACTATGTATCAGTCATTTCCACACTTCAGGTGATGCTTAAGAGAAAAAAGGATTTAGTGCCTTTATTGCTTCTAAGATATACATTAGACAGATATCTGAAAAGCATTGTCTTAACCATAAGTGTCCATACCCAAGGCTCCCAATGTAACTCAGGGCCCTACTCAGAGTATCCATGTTGGACTGAACTGATAGTGTATTTTTGTGGGTACATAGTCATCCGCTGACCATCAATAGGATTACAGGATGTAACTCCTTAAATTTTGACACAAAAGTCAAAAAATTAAAATCACTTCTATTAGATTGTAAATGTACTTTGCCAGCACTTACAATCCATATAAATATTTGTCATCAAAAAACTGTCAACAGTTAATGTCATGTGTAGGCATCTCTACCTCAGAAGTGAGTAACCTAGCAGAACTCATATCATCATCATCATCATCATATTATTATTCTATAAGCTGTGTTTATTGTCATATTTATTCATCACAACACTCAGGTCCTGCTATATTAAGCAAGGCAGATTAGCTAAGTCAGTTGAAAAAACTTTAAATTCATAAGTCATACCATGTAGTTATATATTAAGCACTATTGTAAATCAAAGTCAAATTATTGAAATTCAAAATGACAATTGTTACCAAAACTTGGGAGTAATTTTAAATAAATTACTACTATTTGAACTATATAATTAGATAATTGGATGCAATGTATTATTATTATCTATATATTGACATTGTAACATATCTATGTTACAATGTATATTGTATTTAGTACTAGACAGTCACTTTGTGTTTAGTCTTTAACACATGGTTTACTGATTATGTAATAATTAATATAATTATGATCATAATATTTTATAGCCTGGTATTCCTTATGGACATACAAGAATGAGCAAATCTTATTAACAACCCATTCTAAGACTATTCTGGTTCTCAAAGTTTCCGCAACCTGAGAGTTATAGCAGGAAATATACCTACTTACAGAAAATAAATT
The DNA here is from genome assembly GCA_039566165.1 of Maruca vitrata. Taxonomy (NCBI): domain Eukaryota; kingdom Metazoa; phylum Arthropoda; class Insecta; order Lepidoptera; family Crambidae; genus Maruca; species Maruca vitrata. Next base: position 10,782,932 of record CM076916.1, on the reverse strand, counting down.
AAATTGCATGTGCACTTAAGAGTGCAGATCTAACATATCTATATAGATAAGCAAAAATCTGGTTAAGTCTCTAGGGACCTATACATGTTGGTTGGGTCTGGTTTCCCATGTAAATCCCATTGAATACATTAGAGAATACTGTTTATAATAATAGAGAGGTCAACTGCAGTACCTCCTTGTTGTTGAGTACTCAGAGGAATCTCATTCCTGCATTTACATTGGCCAAGTTAGGGTAATCCTTACTTAAAGCCTACATTTACTAGTTTGTAACTATATAAAGTAATACTAAGCTGGTCTATAAATTAAACTGGAATTGTTCTAAGTTTAATCCAAGAGGCAATATAATCATTAGATAGGTTACCTCTGATGTATCAGTTATTTTTATTTCCTGATAAAAGTAACATGAGCCTAAAGAGGGCTCCAGCCAGTTTAATATTATTATGATGTATGTCAATTGGAAAAAAGAAATTTATTATTTCTTAATAATTAATATGTTATGTGGTTGCAAGTACCACTTAAGAGGTCTTATTTGGTATAACCCTCAAGATGTAAAATGGTTATATATTTTATTTGTACTATAATCTTACTTCAGACAACTGTCTGAATTAGTGTGATAGACACATTTATGTTTTATTTACCTAACCTAAGCCAGGAGTTATTAAAATATATGTCTATCCTAAAAGGATAATGTACTCAATTTTTGTGAAAATATACTTCACTTCTTAATATATATAAGTAATATGATGAGCTACGACTCAGAAACTATAAATAGGTAGTGATAGCAGGCATGCACTACATTATAATAGAAAAATAGCTATTTTTCATCTCTTAGGAGTACTGTTAGCTAGTTATTTAATTAACTTTATCATAAACCAAACTTTTCTCACACAATATACTCTAGTTATGCCATCATAATGATTGGATCTTATTAAAAAACCTGTATAAGTAATATGCTCTAATTGAACTGTAATAGTTGTATTGTGGACTCCGATGGTGGTAAGCCATCTGACATCAGGTGGCTTACTGCTTAGTTAAGGTTGTAGAAACCTACATAATTGTAAAAAGATACAATTTTACATAACGCCAGGCTTACTAGATAAGTCTGTTAATAGTAAAGAGATATTTTGCCCTTGCGATATGGTATTGCAAAAATGTTTGAAAGTACATAATTATCTCATTACCATTGCCATTAATAATCTTATTAACCTAATGGCAACATTTATAAAGAGGTTATAAAACCGACAAGATAGATCTGATTCTTTTCAGAGATTAACTGAGAATCGAATAAGATTCTAATAAACTAGAGTGTTAACGCGCGGATCCGGTCGAGTAACAATTGTTTGAACAAAACAAAATGTTTGAACTTACAGACTGAGCTCTTCCGCCTTATGAAGCGTATTGTAGATGTTCAGACAAACCATACAACTCCCTCGACGATCAAATAGAAGTCGTAGAAGTCGAAACAACTGTTTCCAGTTTGAACCGGCTGCGAACATTCTTTCACGATTTTCATACTCTTTGCTTTTTGGATTCAGCGCTACAAACACTCACTATTCATTGAAAAAACACTCAATACTATTGAAATAGACGCTGTGTGCTTAATTCACACTATAATTCACAATGTAAAACAATTTCCTTCATTGAAATTGGATAGAGAAAATTTTTACGATGTTTCAACGGAAAAATCACAAACGCTATGATTTGACAGTTCATGTCACTCACTTCGCGCCTTTCGAGTGATGGCGCCCGCTGGTGAGAGAGGGAGAAAGGTATATGAGCAGAGATATTTGGTAAGATTGTCTATGATATTTAATGTTTTGGAAAGATCTCAGACAGCATTCTTCACATCAACGCTGTGTGTTTTAGGAGCCAACATAATACAGCAGTTTTAACTTAAGATTAAATAACTATCACTAACTTACGACTATATAACTGTTCTTAAAATTATAGGTAATCACACCAAGCAATGAAATGCAATGAATGAAATTTTTGGCTAAATTAAGTTACAATATTGATAAAGTTACAATCTTGCTACTGTTATGGGCTAGATTCCCTTTTTTACCTAAATGAGTGTAAAATAAAAAAAAAAAGTTGTCATTTTGTCCTGATTAGTGTTACCGTACTATCGATGTTATGACTATCGATAAATTGGACCTTAGAAATCAACTTAACCTTTTCCCTCCTTACGGTACTAGGAAGTCATCATCATCATCTTTGCGTTTTCCCGGTTGCATCCTTGCGGAGCCCGGGGTCCGCTTTCCTACTCCTAACTCTCCACTTCGCACGGTCTTCGGCATCCTTTATGGAGAGTTTGTTAGCACGCATGTCATCCACTACGACGTCAAGCCAGGCCTTCTTGGGCCTTCCCCTTCTGCCGGGACCCGGCGGTAGCGACATGGCTAGACACTTGTTCCCTACGTAGTTTGCCGGTTTCCGTAAAACATGACCGTACCAACGTAGGCGGCACTCTTGCAGTTTATCAGCGATGTCTCGGACATGAAGGCTGCCGCGAATACGGGAGTTCTTTACGCGATCTGCTCGCGTAACTCCCGACATCCAGCGCAGCATCTTCATCTCCGTGACCCGCAGTTCCTGCTTGTGCCGCTCAAGTAATGGCCATGCTTCACTGCCATATAAGAGAACAGGCCTAATGATGGATTTATAGACCTGTCCCTTCAGCTTAACCGGCATTTTAGGGTCGCAAGTGACGCCGCTCACCTCCCGCCATTTATCCCACGCAGCAGCAATGCGTGCCTTGACGTCGGAGTCGATGTCGCCGTTCGCGTGGAGTACAGATCCCAGATACTTGAACCGGTCCGTGCGCTCGACCGTGTCTTCGCCTATGCGGACGGACATGGGATCTGTAGTGTTGCAGGCCAAGTACTCTGTCTTCGCCACGTTGAGTTTCAGACCCCCGTTCTCAAGCGTTTCCTTCCATGTGTTAACACGTCTCACCAGCCGTCCCCTGTCCGAGTCCACCAGCGCGATATCGTCAGCATACATAAGTAGCCATGGTGGCTGCTCATGGTGGTCTCTGATGCTGTCTGACAATACGTCTAATATCAGGCTGAAGAGGAACGGACTCAGGACGGAGCCTTGGTGTACTCCGACGGTAATACAGAAGGGCAATGTGTCGCCAACAGCGGTCCTAACTACTGAATCGGAATCACAGTACATGTCTCTAATGATATCAACATACGTTTCTGGCACTCCCTTGGACCTCAGGGCCCACCAAATCATCGCACGCGGAACACAGTCGAAGGCCTTCTCCATGTCCAGAAATAGGAAGTGGAGAGGCGTGTTCTTCGTCCTGTATTTCTCCATGATGATTCTTAGGGCAAAAACGGGGTCCATAGTCCCATGACCGGGGCGGAAACCATATTGACATCCAGAGACAGTGCACTCCTGACGGATTCGAGAGTCTACTATCCGCTCGAATAGTTTCATGGTGTGGGACATGACCTTTATACCGCGATAACTACCGGACTCTTGCACTGATCCCTTGCCCTTGAAGACCGGGGTGATAACACTCAGTCTCCATTGGCGAGGAATCCCGCCGGTGCTGAGTATGCGGTTATAAAGGTCAGTTAGGATGCCCACACCACGACCACCCATTGCCTTCCAGGCTTCGATGGGGACTCCATCGGCTCCGACAGCTTTCCGATTCTTCATGCGGCGAAGAGCATTCTCTACTTCTTCAGGCGTTACCGGTGGCACAAGTCCAAGATTCGGAGGGAGGTCCGGTGGCTGCACTTCTCTATGCTGTTTATTTAACAGTTCGTGGAAGTAAGAGCGCCATCTCTCCTTCACCGCGAGGTCCTCGCATAGTAGGTCACCGTGAGGGTCTTTAACACAGCGGCACTTGGAGATATCCTGTGCCGCTTTGACCTAGAACGTGCTAATCTATAGATAAGCTTCTGCCCCTCAGACGATTCCAGCCTATCGTAGAGCGGCTGTAGGTGGGCTCGTCTGGCTCTGGCAACAGCTTTCTTTGTTGCACGTTTTGCGGACCTGTATGCGTCGCGATCTTCAGGAGAGTTGGACGCTTGCCACTTTTTGAAGAGAGCTTTCTTCACCCTAGTCTCCTCTGGACTGCGTCGTTCCACCACCAAGTCTCCTTGTCAAATTTGCGTCCACCCTTAGACGTGCCAAGCACTGACTTCGCCGCTTCGGTTATGGCTGCCTGAATCCTGTCCCAGTGGTTCTGAACTGGTTCGCTCTCAGCCTTAGCGCACTTGTCGCCGATAGCTGAGACGAACACCTGGGATTTGTCATCGTCAAGCCGCCACCACCTTATTTGACGCCGACAGCGCTCAAAGCTCTTGGCTTTGGGCTTCACGCAGAGATCCATGACAAGTAGACGGTGTTGTGCAGTGAGACTCTCTCCGGGTATGACCTTGCAGTTGACTACTTTGCCGATGTGGTGCCTCCTAGTGAGTAGGAAGTCGATCTGGGTAGCGTGCCGCCCACTCCTGTAGGTGATTAAATGTTCAGGCCTCTTCTGGAAAAACGTGTTCACAATAGCCAGGTCGGCAGCCGAACACAACTGGAGGATGTTCTCCCCTTCAGCGTTGCGTCTGCCGAAACCATAGCCACCATGTACACGCTCGAACTCCTCAGGCTCCTCACCCACATGACCGTTCAGATCTCCCCCAGAACGACTTCCTGAGATGGTGGGATTCCCCGCAGCACCTCTCCAAGTCTGTTCCAGAATGAAGTCTTTTCGGTGTCGCTGCAACCAGCCTGTGGAGCGTATGCGCTTATCAAGTGGGTCGTAACCCCTTCGATCAGCACCGTTACGTCCATTAAGCGGTCGCTGTAGCGTTTCACCTCCAACACGTCGTCCTGCAACTCCCCGGACAGCACTACCGCAACCCCGTTCTCTCCACTAGGTGCTCCTGTGTAGATCAGCTTGTAGTCATTCCCAATGGCCCGGGATCTGCTGCCTTTCCACCGAGTCTCCTGCAGTGAACGCCACTGCCACCCTCCGCCTGGTGAGTACGTCGGCCAGCTCTCTCGCGCGACCGGTGAGCGTGCCCACGTTCCACGTCGCGAAGCGGAGTTTCCGTGGGGTTGGGGCTAACGTCTTTAGCCGCGTCCGTCCCCAACGCGGTAGCCCTCGCCCACTTGCCACAGGAGTCGGGCGAAACTCCTGCGCGCCGTTTTGCGGCGGCGCCCTATTCCTGGCACTTTTCTTGTATGTTCCTTCCATTTTAAAGTGGCGAGTTTCGCTTTTACGGGAGCGACTGCCGTCCGACCACCCAACCCCGGAGGGAAAGCTGGTGCCAGAGCCTCGTTCGTTGGTCAGCAGGGGTACGTACTTGCACGTGAGGTTGGCTTGGGCCCAAAGATCTTGGTAGGGCCCCATTCCCCCCGTTCCTTACGGTACTAGGAAGTACCACCACATTTTTTGTCTAATATCTTTAGTACGAAAACACTTAACGTTAACAGCAACTGACGATCCTTTTAGAGTACTGTTTCCGTAAGCCAATTACAGCGCGTTATTTGAATTGCGGCGGGACATTGGAAAGAAATTTGAATTGCGAGTCACAACTTGTCCAACATTTTTTCACTTCGTCATGTGGTGAAATGAAAAAAGTTTTAAAAATACAATATCATAGGTAAGTGCTATATGTTTTACTATTTATGTTGTTTATATCAATGGCTATGTATCTAAAATCTGTTATAATGTATTATTACAATATTACATACTGATTTTTGATAAAAACTATAGCGGACTTAAAAGTACCGTCAGGTGATTCTAGTCTCAAATATTATGGTTTTATATAAAACATATACACGATGAATTGGGTATTTTATTTTATTATTATTATTATAAACTAATAATCCAGTCCGCAGGTATTTTTGCTCTGCAAAAGGTGGAGTAGAAAAGGTTTAAGCATCCTATTGCTTGGGTATGGCTGCCTAATTAGAATCCAAGTTTTCGACCTTTGGGGGCGCATGCGCGAGCCGCCATTTTGAATTAAAGGTGCCGAAATTCGTTTTTTTCTAAATAACGTCGAAACAGTTTACTTTATGACTAAAGTGTCTATGAAAAGCATAAAGAAGACAAAATTACTTACATTTCCTTCATACATATTTATTCTGTAAGTCTTATAGGTAAAAACATAAAAGCAGTTGAAAAATAAAAAGTTACAAAAATCATCAATTTAATTAAAATTTTGGTTAAAAAGTTTAACTAATTATTTTTTAAACCTTTTTGATGGCCCAGGTAGGTGAATGTTGACATCTTCATTAATCTCGCTAGAATTTTCAGTTTCAATGTCGCTGTTTCTAAAAAAATGGGTTTCCAGCAATGAAATTTCATCGTCATCGTTGTCCTCGTTATCTATCCGAATCTCTACCGCATTTCCACAGGACTGACCACTACAGAACCCACATACAATAGAGCATTGTAATCCAGCATTTCTGCAACTACGTGCTCTACTGCATCCTTTTTTACAGTGGCAAGAAATTACTTTTAAAAGCGTTGGGGGTGCTTTCTCAGTTGTTGTTATTGGACTGAGCCCATTGGTGTTATATCTCCAGCCCCAGTCTTCTGGGTTTTTTTTTATCCCAGACCAAACACGTAGTTAACAAATTCATACTAGATTTAAATATTTTTTTCGTTTTTTTCCATCGCTTGTAAACTTTTACCTATAAGACTTACAGAATAAATATGTATGAAGGAAATGTAAGTAATTTTGTCTTCTTTATGCTTTTCATAGACACTTTAGTCATAAAGTAAACTGTTTAGACGATATTTAGAAAAAAAAGAATTTCGGCACCTTTAATTCAAGATGGCGTCTCGCGCATGCGCCCCCCGAGGTCGAAAACTTGGATTTCTATTAAACTGCCATGCGTAAGCAATATAACGCCAAAACATTTTCTACTCCACCTTTTGCAGACCAGAGGCTTTTATATGTCCCCACAGACTGTACTATAATTTATTTTCATTTATATTATTGTTCTGATTAATATTTTAATTAATTTAAAAAACAACACGGCTCTAACTGAAACCCTGTTATTGGAAGAGCTTCCGGACTGCAACGAAGAGTCTGATGCAGGAGTTTCCGATGATGAAGTTGAAAATCTTTAACTACCCTCGCCAAGAGGTTTCGATGATATTTTTGAAAGTGCTCTAGAAAGTGTTTTTGCCGGAGTTCCACCGTTGTCGCCGTCAAATGAAGATGCATTGGAGTGCCCGATAAATCAGGTACCCCCATATCCAATACCTGGACCTAGCGTTCAGCCTGTTCAAACTGAAAACACCTACGCATGTGGAACTATCCGAAGTAATAGAAAAAGACTGCCCGGAAACATGCTCGCTGATTCTCGGTTGAAAAGGGGCGACAATGATCATCGATTATCAAATTTAGATATTGGATATTGGAAATGGAAGGATGACAAAGTGGTTCATTTAGTGTCCAATTTTCACGGAAACCAAGAGGGAACTGTTTCACGAAAGAAAAAAATGGATCTAAGTCTGCTATTACATGCCCTATAGCCGTCGAAGATTATAATAATTATATGGGAGGCGTAGATACAGCTGATCGTTTCTGAGCCCTTTACTGTATAGATCGCAAATCTCCGAAATGGTGGCACAGATTGTTTTAGGGTCTTATGGACATCGCATTTGTAAATGCATGTCATTCATAGACTTATAAAGGAACAAACTACCGTAAAAGATTTTAGACGTTCTGTCACTCAAGGCTTGATGGCACTGAAAGATGCTAGACAGAAAAGAAAGACTTCTACTGATGATACTGCAAAAGGCGGCCCTTCCAAAAGACGAAAATCTGACTTGTCCACTAAAAAAGACATACGCTTGAGTAACAGGGGCATCCATTGGCCTACGTTGGTAGAGAACCGGGGAAGGTGTGAGGTTTGTAGTTTGAAGAAGATTCAGTCAAAACCTCATAGTAAATGTTCGCATTGCAACGTGTTATTGTGTGTCAATGAAAAGAAAAATTGCTTTATTGAATACCACGAGGGTAACCTTTAATTATTTATTTATATTTGTACTATGACTTAGTCATAAATTTAATTCTTACTTAGTCAATCCTGGATCTCATTATTTTTGTTGTTTATAACTAAGTTCTTAACATTATAATAACACGAAGTTCCTGACGGTACTTCTAAGTCTAGGTCTTGGAAATAGTACTTCTAGGCATAATAAAAATCTAAAAAAAATCTGTGTTATTCCTTTTATCCACCTTATTATGATAATAAAGTTCAAAAGCGGAAATTTGTTAAAAATCCCTACCCCGGGGGGAGAGGGTTTAAGGTAGTATTGTAGTTTGTAGTAAACATTAATATTGATACACATAGTAATACCAATATGATCATAATAATTATCGACATTGTTGATAGTTTTGATTCCATCTATAATAAGCTTTGATACAAAAGTATTAAGTATGAATTCGTTTTGGCATGATTTCATGAACAAAATATAAATTTGTTATAACAAAACCAGTGAAAAACGACGATACACATAAGGCACGCTAAATATTTTTTACATTATATGTATTATTTAACTTGAAATGTTGTAGGAGAAAAGTTAAAAAATATACACGCATTAAAAAGTAGCTATTTCTTACTGCCGGACGCGGTGATGTTTGGACTAGATTGCACAAGCCAGTCCTAGTCGCAAGCTAACTCATTAATATTATGTTATATAGTTTTTATCGTAATGAAACGGGAAAGACTAACTTTAAATAATAATAAGAGTAGGTCTATCAAAGTTCTCAATGATGCATTTAATACTTTTGAGTACCTAGTAATGTTACTACGTATTTACATTACATATCGTATTTAGCTAAATATTAATTCACTATCGATAGTTATCTATCGAGCGACAACACTATACTTGTGACATTGTCTTAGTGGATTGTCATTGCATTGCGCTGCTGAGTGGGTTTGGTTGACTGAGAAATAATAAATTATACTACTCAGAGCTCATAGCTATACACGTTAGTGTATATTATTTGGATTTAGTAATTATTGGCTGTTTATTACAAACATATTCTATGAAAATACTCTCTTATACAAATAATAATGGCTGTTGTTAAAACTCCTGTACTCAAAGTAATATTGTGTGGCGAATATGGTGTTGGTAAAAGTTCGATCTTTCGTCGTTTTATCAATAACACGTTCATTCCAAATGCAGACAGAAGAACAACACTGGGCTTAGACCACTTTGAAAAAGTATATCAAGTAGGAGACAAAGACGTCAAGGTTTGCACTGCAAATTACGTTTACCTATTTGCTTACTTTCACTAGCCGGTGTCCTTTGTGCGACTTCTGATATTTTTGTTACAGTTGCAACTATGGGATACTGGAGGAATGGAACGAATAGCTTCGGTTACATCCAGTTATTACAAGTTTGCAGAAGCAGCAATACTAGTGTTCTCATTGGATAATTCATCTTCATTTCATGTGCTCAGTCAGCATTTATTGGATATTGTCACATATGCCGAGAATGCAAAAATATTTATATGTGGAAACAAATCTGATTTGGAAGGATCCTCTCCTCAAGTGACAGATGCAGATATTGAAACATTTTGGTATGCACTATTAATATTATTCTTATACTAGCTGTGCCAGCGACTTCGCCTGCGTGGAAAAGAGACTTTAGCCAGAATTTTTATAATCCTGCGCCTACAAAATGCCCAGCAAGTGCTGAATGATGCGTAGTCAGCCTGCGCGACCGTCATTTTTTACACATTTTCCACTGTTTCTTCGCTCCTATTGGTTGCATAGCTTAAAGCCATCCTCGATAAATGGTTTATCCAACACATTTTTTTCAATTCAGCTTTATAATATAAACATAAGAGTAAACAAATATGATCAGAATGCTCTAAACTGCTAAGCTATCCGGAATTACATGTGTTATTGTGAGTCAACCATAATAGATAGGCTGTTGACGAATAATTTTTAGACAATCTTATGTAAAATATTTCCGTCATACATGATTTCTGTGTAACTTTAACCATTAAGGCTGCACATGTGACGGAAGCTTAAAAATTTTAGTAACTTATCCCGTTTTCCCCACATTTCCCTTCACTACTCTGTTTATAATTCCCTATTAATACTAGCTAGTTTTGGTTTCTATAAGGAACATACAGACAGACGGGACAGACAAAAATATTACTGTGTGCATTTTTGGCATCAGTGTCAATCACTAATCACCCCCTGATAGTTATTTTGAAAATATGTATATTGAATGTACAGAATTGACCTCAGACTACAGATTTATTATAAGTATAGATTAACATGTTCTTACTTAATCAGTATTGTCAATTATTGTTGCAGTGAACAGTGCCACAATCTAATCAACACCACCTATAAGACATCATGTAAGACAGGAAAAGGAGTTGAAGAAATGTTTTCAGATATTGCTCTACAGCTAGTAGAATCCAACAGGTCAAGGATTGAACTGCAGACTTTAGACCACAACAGCTTCAAGATATCTAGCCCAGATCCTCCAGAAGAGCCCTCCTGTAGTTGTTGATACCTCTGTCATTATTTTATTCAAAGCTTTGATATGTAGATGACTTGTGTGACTAAACTAAAAAAGCAAAGTGTGAAACATGCTTTTTAAGTGTATCTGTGTATCTAACATTATAAAGGCCATCATTTTGACCGGATGTGATGTGCATATTGAAAATGAAATTTATACATTTAAGCTTTGTCAGTATTATCCTTGTTATTATTATTATGCATCATTTTCATGTCATTGTAAGTTGAACAATGATTCTATTAAATAGCTTTAAACTAATGGCCAGATATTTCATATACACATGTGTATTTATTTTATTTTGTTAATTATTTTTATACTAAGAATAATAATTATTGCTTGTTTATGATCAAATTTAATATTGTCTAAAGTACACATTTTATTTTATGGTGCTAAATGGCTTTCATTTTTTATCATTCAATCAAAACACAATAACTAAATTATTACTAACATAGATTTAAGATGTGGTAGTTGCTAGCTTTGTGATTTGGACAATTTTGATTATTAATAATAAAGAATTACACATTGGTGTTAATTGTAAAACTGTGTTTAATTAACAAAAATAATATCACGTTAAATATTCAGCTCTTAACAATTACATGATGTTACAATAAACACAAACTAAACATTTGAAAAGAAAAATAACTATTTTTGTTGAGACTGCAGTTAACAATCATTATTTAATTTATTTAACATTTTAAATATCACAAACATGAAGAAGATTCAGAAATCTTAACATAATATTTAGGTGCAAATGAGAAACTAATCAATTTAAATTTTCTATGAAGTGATAAAGCAATCATTTTAATAACAATTTGATCATTTTTATTTGCTTCATAAGTTGGAAACTAGTATTAATACTTGTTCATACATATTTCCCTAAAACTACTATTGGAATAAAGTAGATTAGTACCTAAGCTATACATATATATTTTAGTGCTGTGACCACTGAATTGTTTTGATGTCTACTCCTTCTTGTACCATTTCCCACAGTGGACTCATTTCTCTTAATCTATCCACATGTCTTATGGTTTTTTCAGCTGTATAATCAACTTCCTCAACAGTTGTAAATCTTCCTAGACCAAATCTAGAAATATAAAATGGTTTATTATGTATTATGATTTTAGTATAGTACATTGAAATTTTAAAGCAATTAAAATACAGAGAGGCTTAATATAAATAGTATAAACTAAATTAAATTTATATTTTTTGAAATGTACGAGTATTACACACAGAAGCCTTCACATGAAACAATGTGTTAAACTGAGACAGAAGTAATAACTTTACACACACACTTAAAATATGTTTATCATAATCAGAGTATTTTATATTTAACTAGCGACCCGCCCTCGCTTCGCTTCGGAGATATCTCTATCTCTATGTAATACATTTTAACCCCGTAAGAGAAATCTATTTTTTTTAATCTAAAAAAAGCCTATGACACTCAGGGTGTAGCTTTCCAACAGATGATTTTTTACACTTTGTGTCCGAAAAACCCAAATATTTTAAGGAACCCTAATTTTTTCCAAAATAAAATTTTGCCTTTGTTACTCGTGAATAATGTAGCTTTCGAATGGTAAAAGAATTTTTAAAAACGGTCCAGTAGTTTTTGAGCCTATTCATTACAACCAAACAAACAAAGTTTTCCTCTTTATAATATTAGTGTAGATTATTACAGGATAGCCAAAATAAAAAAAAGTATAAAGAAGAATAAATTGTTTCAAGTTTATATGGAGCTCTGAAAATATTTACCTGATTGAACTGTGTGCTAAATCTTCGTCAGCGCCAATGGCTCTCAACACATAGGAAGGTTCTAATGAGGCAGAAGTACAGGCTGATCCACTCGACAACGCTACATCTTTTAACGCCATTAATAGAGACTCACCTAAACAAAATACATCAAGTAAGTATTTGAATTAATATTAAATAAGTAGCAAATATTATTCATCTGATCCTGTGGTAAGTAGCTTAAGCACTTTTGTTACTAATATCAGAATCAACAGTGGATACACAAATATATTTAATTATAAACTAAATGCAGAATAAACACTGATGTTCCTCACACAAATATTTGTCTGGGATGGGAATCGAACCCACAATTTTGGAAACCATAGGTACTGACTCTGGGCACTAATCTCTGTTTTACCAAGCCCCTCAAAATATTGAATCATTTGCATAAATTTTTTGTTTTAATTATTTAGATTCACATAATATTTATTACCTTCAACATAGGCAAATGATAAATTGATACATCCTGGGTATGTCTCTTTTGGATCTCCATTCCTGATCACATGTGTAAGTTTGGAGTAAATCTTGTCCAAAAATCTTTGTGATAACTGTTCCATCCATGCATGATCATATGCCATTTCACGTTGTGAAAGTTCACATGCAGCACCTGGCCACCAACATAAAATAATAATCATCAAAATCCTCTTAAAAAGAAACAAAAAAATGGTAGCAATAAAAGTTAATGTGTTACCTAAACCAACCACCAGGGGTGTAGGAACTGTACCACTTCGCATGCCCCTTTCCTGTCCTCCTCCACTCTGGATAGGTTCAACTCGCACTCTGGGTCTACGGCGAATGTATAATGCTCCAACACCTTTGGGGCCATAGACCTTATGCCCTGAGATGGACATTAAATCAATGTTCATCTTATTTACATCAATAGGTATTTTCCCCATTGCTTGAGCGGCATCAGTATGGAAAAATATCTTTTTGCTCTTACAAATAGCCCCAATTTCAGCAACAGGTTGTTTAACACCTTCAAAAAAGATTGTAATTTTTTATGAAATTGCAATAAACAAGACAATACAATATTATTAACATAAAAGTAATCATAAAAAGTGACATTTAATGAATTTAAGACAACCTGGAAGAATAGATAACCTTACCAATTTCATTATTAACCATCATTATTGAGACAAGACTAGTCTCAGGGGTAAGTGAAGCTTCCAGCTCTTTCAGATCAATAATTCCATTCTGCCCTACTGGGAGATAAGTTACTTTGAATCCCTCTCCTTCAAGGGCTCGGCAGGAATCCAACACACATTTGTGTTCCTGAAATTGTAATTATAAATTAGTGTATATTCACAATATAAAATATGATAAATTCAATGTAGGTGTAATGCAAAGAATACTTTACAATTTGTGTTGTGACAACATGCTTCTTTCTGGGTGCATAAAATCTAGCTACTCCTTTGACTGAAATGTTGTTAGATTCTGTGGCTCCTGATGTGAAAATGATTTCCTTTGGGTCTGCACCAATTAATTGGGCAACTTGTTCTCTTGCTTTTTCAACAGCTGCTTCACTTTCCCAGCCATATGCATGAGTCCTTGAGTGTGGGTTACCATGATAACTGACAAGATATGGGAGCATTACATCAAGCACCCTGGGATCCTGGATCGCAAAACAATTTCCAAAGTTATCAATAATGTCAAAATCCATTAAAATAGTTATTGACTAGTTCATTATTTTTTTACTTGAAAGTAAAAGGGTAATTCGCAAAAATGGTGTAAGCTTATAAAGAATAAAACAATAAATTAAAGATAAGTACTTTGAATAATAAAAGTCAAGATAGTGAACATTACCATAGGTGTCGTTGCTTGAGCATCGAAATACAGAGGACGGCCGAAATCCTCTGTTTTAATGGAAAATTTATCTTCCCCTGAAAACATTGATGAATAATTTATTTTAAAGTCAGGTTAGAATGAATAAAATACACGCACATAGATAATATTTGAAAATGAATACTTTAACGTGTTCCCAGCTAAACCAAAATTGTGCTATAGAATTTGAATAGCAGCTATAAATATATTACATTATTAACAATTAAAAAAACTACGTAACATCACAAAAAATACGAAATGCGAACCTTTGTCGGAAAACCATCTTTGCGCTTGTATTAACACCACAAAGTTATTTTCTTTTACCACTGGTGGTCGAAATATTGTTTTGGAAACCGTAGGTATTAATTTTTTTGATAAACGAAACATTTTGCAATTTTTTTGGTACTTTTGCAACAATTTTGTTGTGAATAAATTTTGACGTTGACAATGTCAATTTGACATTTGTTTTTTTCATTAGGCTTCGGCAAATTGTGGCAGGCGAGTCATTTAACGAATGGTAACATCCCAGATGATTTGAAAATGGAGAGTAAATTTGCTGTGCCCGACTGGACAAGGTTCTCAAATATGTCGGGCACAGCAAATTTCTTACTTTTTAAGCAACACCTTTGTATATTATGGAAAAGCAATAAATATTTTGAGTGTGAGTTAGGTTTCATATCTTTGCGAAGCCTAATTGATTTTGGATTTGATGTTATCAGATGCTAATATTATAAGTGTGACCACCAACCGAATACCTCAGTTAATATCGAAATTAATAGTGTAAGCGACACCATTAGCCATCTGGGTAAAACTTGCAGTCTATCAATAGGTTCATACTTGGTTATTATTTAGCTCCATTAGGCTGTAGGTGTTTAATGAAGAGCCTAATTTAGGAATCGGACATTAAATCTGACTGCTAATTAATATAGTTATACAGACTTTTCGGTGAAATTCATAAGGAGTTATGGTTTTTCAGCTCATCAGCCCCAATTAACTATTTAAACAAATATATAAATAGAATTATATTTTAATCAAATAAGTCATCATAAGTTAACAAAGTGCGCTTTGTATCCTTCGGCGGTGGCGGAGCCCGAGGTGACGGCGACGGCGTCCACGAACCGCTTTGAGGCGGCGGCCTCCGAATGGGTGCTACCTTCCAACCCTCTTCATTTCCATCTAAAGCAGTTTGAGCATGTGCAGCTATTTCTGTTGTTTCAAATGTGATGAACACTCTGAAATAATAGAAAATTTTAAATTTTAACAAAAACTTGGGAAAATTATATTTAATTTGGTTTTAAAATTTAAAATTAGATTTGGACATACTTTTCTTCCTCTCCTTCTTGGGCATAGGTGAAAGGTTCAAATGTGGTCAGCCTCCGTCTTAATACTTCTTCTGTTATGCGAGTACCAGTCACTTGAAGTGTACAGCTCTTCACAACAGCAGCAACAGCAGCATTAGGAGTTTCCCCTGCAGGGTATGGCCGTGGGCTTTTACCTTCTTCCCTGAAAATGATTTGATTTACAATCAAATAACACATACAAAATAATCCATTATATTGTATGGATGGATGTTGGCTATACACCAATAGGTCCTTGTCAACTATGGTGTCCTCAAAGTTAAATTACATATTGTTTTGTTATCCAACAGCAGAAATAAACAGAAAGCAGTTGTTTTATTACCAGGTTTATTTCAGACAGGATTGATACCAAAACAGGCTTGTAATATGAACTATTGAATGCCTATGGCATAAAAAAAGAAAACATGTGTCACATACTTATCCCTTGCAGTGACGAATGAATCATATAGATATTTGACCCTTGGAGTTGGTTTTTCTTCAGGTGGCGGAGGTTCTTGAGAGGCACTGAATGGTTGGTAAGAGGCCACTCCACCTGCTGCACTAGCTGATCCACTCAGTTTTCGTTCTCTACCTAAAATAATGGAGATATATGTCAAATAATTACATGCTGTGAATAAAAATAACTAGGGTGCACTTGAATTTAAGAAATAAAAAAGGGTAAGTTAAAAACATTGTCAAGGCAATTAAAAAGACAAAATTAGACAATTAAAAAGTAAATAGGTAGTACAGAGATGATAAAAATAGCTCCAGCCTAGTTCAGGTTAAAAACCCGACCGAAATATAAACTTACCTGCTCGGGGCCGCTTGAAAGTAGCATTCTGAGGCTGCGGTGGAGGACTTTTTATAGCTTGAATAGCTCCACTTTTGATTAACTTTCGAGCAATTTCTCGGGCATCGCGAGCTTCGGTCGGCCGCTTTGGTAGTATAGGCTTCTCCGGCTCCTGTTTAGGTGCCTTCAATGCTTGTAATGCTTTCTTTTTCTTCTTTAACTTTTGATATTTCGCTTGCAGCATTAATTCCTCTTCAGTTAAATTTGAAGGAAAATGTAAGTAGACCATATTGTCTACCTTTTAAGTTATTTAGAAGTAGTATTAAGTTGAATTTTGAATAAAAAAGTACATACATAGAACTTTAAAATACAACAAAACAATAACCAAACGTCACTAACGTCACTGTCATATATTTTTTTTTGTAAATCAACATGGCATGTGGCATGAAGGCAAATTTCTCGACAACCACAGAGTACAATATTTCTGTCTCATAATTATGCTTTCGCCATCTAGTGTTGCTGAATAGCAACCGATCCAATCTAGATTTGAAATGTGATAGATACCTGAGCCGTTCTTATTAGGCTGATTTGACACTTTTTATTTTTGATTTTGCATTTATCCTTGTTAAGAGGAACATATTTAGCGAATCATAAAGAACAACTTTTAAAAATAAGACGTTATTTCAAAATGTCAAATGCACCTAATTATCTAATTATTTGTCTTTTATTACCTAAAATAATTTAATAATAAAAAGGAAACGTAAAATTTCCACTCTGTATTACGCTTTTACAAGGTTACGCCGTTTGACACGTTTTCATAGTGACGTAGTGGGTAATACCAGGTATTTTTTAAAATAGGATGAAGGATTTAATAAGTATTGTATTTTAAAAATAAATATATTTATAAATGAGGAACTTAAATTCAATCTTTTGGATGTGAATTAATGTTTTTAATAAAAATTTGTTATAATTAGACCTTGCTTGGTTATAAAATGGAAATAACTGTTACTTATAAACTTCGGCAATTTTACCGTTGTCCCTCACTAGTGCAGTCAGTCTGACATGTAGCAAATCGGCCAACTTAGAGCGGCTCTGGTATTGGTACCTACTTAG
Organism: Maruca vitrata; assembly: GCA_039566165.1. Taxonomy (NCBI): domain Eukaryota; kingdom Metazoa; phylum Arthropoda; class Insecta; order Lepidoptera; family Crambidae; genus Maruca; species Maruca vitrata. Next base: position 10,765,564 of record CM076916.1, on the reverse strand, counting down.
ATTGAAACAAGGTTTTCCATCATGCAAACACAATATATCTAAAAACCTAGATTAAGGGATATATTGACACGTTGAATGTATTTGTAAAACGAATTTATATTTTAGAACGTAAAATTATGAAAAAATATTTTTTGCAATGTACTGGATGTTGCGGTGTGTCGCATATCACAACGTTCGTTTTGTATAAAAAGTGCAAACGATCATAACTTTAAACACGTATAACTTTTTCAATTTTGGTTGTATGTCGAAACTACTTCAAAGATTAGTATCTTTGAAGTAGTTTTTAGGTAGTCCTAATTATCTAAAGTCATAAACATTCTCCCTTATAGATATGACTCATTTTAGAAACCTTTAACATTTTAATTTTGTATTTAAGATTTTGGGTAGATGTAAAGTCAATTTAGCTACCTACCTACACATCTGCGAACTCTGATCTAGATTCACAATGAAAATGCGTCATTTAACCTTTCCACTTAATATGCGTATTCGTCATTTCCAGTTCTTGAAATCAGTGATTTAATGAGTCATTGTTACAAAGCGGTTACTTCATTATACAGTTGCTTGTTAGTTCAGTTAGGATTTAGTAACGTTAGTAAATCCACGTGCAAGGATTTTTATTCGTATAGCTACAAAGAAGTGTTTATAATAGGAAGATGAAGGCAGCGTTGTGTATTTTCACCGTTTGGTTGAGTGTTTGTCTAGTCTCCAATGCTATGGGCTCACCGGTTCCTAGAGATGAAACCTTGGGTATTTCTGAAGAATTACCTGTGAGCAACGTTGTCGGAGGAAAGTCGAAAGAAGAATCAACAACAGCTAATCACCCGAGTAAGATTATAATACTCTCTTAACATTTTTTGAAGTCCATCTACCTATTACCTAATCTTCTAAAAAATTTGTTATTTTATTCACTTCTAAGTATGATACCTACTATTTTACGTAGTTTTGTCTGCTAGTTTTGCTGTACAAAAAGGCCTTGACTCTCTCTTTTAATCGACTTGAAAGGGGCGAGATTAAGGCTATTATACTTGTATGTACTATAGTACATACAAGTATAATAATATTACTTATTATTTCTACTTACGCATGTATCAAACAATACCTATACCTACCTACCTTTCCTCATCGTACATACGGTATAAAACACAATCACTACATAGTATAAAATAAAGTCGCCTTTTCTGTCCCTATATCCCTATGTGTGCTCAAATCTTTGAAACTACGCAACGGATTTTTATGTGGTTTTTTCCAATAGATGGAGTGATTCAAGAGGAAGGTTTTTATGTAAAATTTACCCAAAGCGAAGCGAGGGCGGGTCACTAGTACATAATATAAAGGTGTTTATCCTGTTGAATCGACCGATCATTGTAGGTACCGTACGTGAGAAGGCCTATAATACCTACCTATTACTCGATAATTTATGATGTCGGGAAAAACGACCTTTATATTAGTTACTTAAACCTAGTTACTTACTCTTGTGCTGTAATGCCTTTCTTGGTCAGTTGACACCAGGGCCGGACAGGGAGCGGATGGTTTCTCGCATAAAAAAGCGCCCCCGGGCACATAAAAAGGCCCCCAGGCGATACGGGGCGCGTAGCGCCCGGGTGCACCGCTCCCCTTGCACCCCTTGGTAAAGACGGCCCTGGTTGACACGATGGTCAGTTGCGACCACATAGAAGTACTGAATAGAAGGTTAAAACTATTTCTCTACCATTAGAACATACAACACCATGCGTGCTTAACCTAGGATTAAGCTAAATTGTACCTACTTAGATCAATCCACTTCTTAATAATATTTTTATGCAGGTGTGATTCCAAGCCGTGTTTGGTGCAGTCATGAAGGCGAAGAGCCTTCTGAAGATGAAGACTGCCAACGTCATTGCCTGCCCAAAGGATATTCCTATGGATTATGTGTTAGCAACACGTGTAGTTGTATTTAGTACCTTAACTGTAATAACTCCATGAAGTTCTAAGTACGTACCTACTATGTCGTAAATAAGCAAAGAGCTAAGTTTAGACACTTGACTCATTGAATTGCACGAAAAGGTAGGTATTGACCAGTTCGTAAAAATAAAGATTGAAATTTTTTTCATTGACAAAATGTGTCACACTGCTAGCATACTTATCGTTAAATTAAAATAAAAGTCGTACCATTTTTAATGATTTATTATTCAACATTTACCTATTTACATAAATCGATACGTACCTACCTATGTTGTACATACCTAGATAGCTTACTCATTGCTAATTCTCTTTTAGAATAATGAGTACGAAATTAATTCAATCACAATTACATTAGGCGAGGTAGGTAGGTACATTTTGCCTATCACAAGTTACCTATAAACTAACAATCACTTTTGCTTTACCTACTTAGAATAAAGAAATTTTAAGTTTTGATTACCTCCGATACAATGGATTTACAGAATACGTTTGTGTTTGGGTAAATTGATAGATAATGTAATTAAGTATTATAAATCTTATTCACATCGAAGGCAGTCTAGCAATATCACTAACTGCATCATTTAACTTAGTGCCGACGCGCGTTCGATGTGAATCCTACCTTTGTAAGTAGTTAGGTACTTTTAGGTGTACCTAGCTAGTAGTACCGACATATCAAGGTATAAGTAGTATATAAATATCACAAGTCGTTTCAATTAATAATACGATCTAATATGTAATTATCAATTCCAAAATATCATGTTGTCTAAAATAATTTTATGGTAACCTAGCCTAACCAACATAGTGTTTTGTATACAACAGAACACAGTAGAAATAGGTAGGTAGATAAACGCCTAAAATAAGTACTTATGTACACAAATCTAATAAATCCATGTGTCTACTTCGATTTTTCACAGATAGTTATGGTGTCAATATGATCCAATGCCGAGATCTTAAGTGATTTTGTGTGTACTTCTTCTGTACAGATAAGATCAGCTTCTTCCTTGATTTTGTTCCAACTGAACTGTATATCATCGTTATTAGTCAGGCGAGAGCATATTACGAATCTGATAATGTATCGACCTCTGTAACTTGCGGCTACCATAAAGAGTTCCTTCTTGCTTGTCATGTTTTCCAGTAATTTCTTTGTTAGTGCATCTCCCGATTTAAGTCTGAAACACACCAATCCCATCACGGGCTCAGGTTCGACCACAAACCGCTCATCAGTTTTCATTAGCTTCGCGAAGTCTTGTGCCAATTGGATTTGACCTCGAATGTGACTTCTCAATCCTTCTGCGCCATATATTTTCATGACAGTCCATAATTTCATAGCTCTAAATCTACGTCCGAGAGGCATCTGCCAATGCCTGAAATCGGGAATTTTCTTTTCTGTTTTTATGTCATCCAAGTAAATTCTCTGAACATCAAAAGCTCTTATTACGTCAAGTCCATCTTTCACCCACATTGCAGAGCAGTCGAAGTGAACAAGCATCCATTTGTGAGGATTAAAGACAAATGAATCTGCGTATTCACAGCCTCTCATGTAGTGTTGATATTCAGGACAAATAAATGCAGTTCCGGCGTACGCTGCATCAATGTGGAGCCAAACATCGTATTGGTTACAGACGGGTCCGATTTCATACAAGGGATCGAAAGCACAAGTACCTGTGGTGCCAAGACTAGCAACTAAGTAGCAAGGAATTAGTCCCTGAGCCAAGTCCTCTTCAAAGGCTGCCTTTACTGTTTCTCCTCGTAATCTGCCATCAGCGTCAGCTTTAAGCAACCTCATTTTCATGGAGCCCAGTAGTCCAGATTTCTCCACAGACGAGTTGCATTGGTCAGAAGTGTAAGCAATAAGTTTAGCTTTAATTTCGTTTTCGTCAAGATTCGGGTTGTTTTTTATTAGTTTCCGAATGGTTTTATCTTTGGCGACAAGTAGACCAACCAATGTAGCTTCGCTAGCAGAGCCCTGTGAAAATAATAAAATAACGTAAGATAGGTATAACGGTATAGGTAATGATGACTTGAACATACAAGTGTGAATGAATGCTGATGAAGTCTTAGTGGAACTACCAGCAAATATGAACTACTTATGTAGATCAATTAAAAAGTTTTGGCTATATATACCTAATAAAGATATAAACTCTGTTGGTGAACACCCTTCATACCCTAAGTTTCTGCACAGAGATTGTACTGTGTAGGTAGGATACCTCAATCAGAAATTTCTGGAATGACCAGTTTCAAAATGTCTTATTATACCTGAATAACGCCACCACCTCGACCAGGAGAACTGTTCAAAAACTCTTCCGGCAAATTGAGTAATTTGCCAAGCCAGTTCATTGTGACTACTTCGAGTTCCGTGCACGCCGGACCGGCCATCTGTAAAAAAGACAAAACTATAGTGCGAAAAGGATATTTTGGCGTGTGGTAAAATTCAAACTATGCGCCGCCACGCGCCATCACTTTTGACTATCAATACTGTTTGGGTTCCTATCCTATAGATTATAATTTCCTAGGCCTGTCGTCAAAAACAACTTATTGCAAGACCACAGGATATTGTGAGTTCTGTGCCATCGTATTATTTTTAGTCGGGTCTCTAAATAATTTATGTTTAGGATTGTAATAAAGATTTATTTACATATAGTTCACATTTTTTAAATTATGGTAATAATATAAAGTATTGATCCTATCATCCGACAAATTCCATGTAATTGAATTATGGAATACGAAGACAAGAGTTTGAACCACGGAACAGAAAAAACAAGTGGAAGTGTGAAGTGGGCGGGGCACGCGTGCCGACACTAAGCGGAGTTACGCTTACTCGGCCTCAGTCGTACCCCAACATTTCGGTTGTCATCACGTCAAGTTGGTAGTGTAACGGCAACGTTTGTGGAGGAATTTTACAGTGAATATGCCGTATTGTGCCATTTTGCAGTGCAAAAACGACAGCAGAAGAAAAAACCTTAAAAATGGAGGTGTTTCATACCACAGGTAAGCAATAATATAGCAGTTTTGCAAGAAAATCTCAATAAATTAAAAATATGATTTATTTCAAACCATAATCAATCATAAGTCTTTAACGATAAAGCTCGTTTTGCGGTGCACAAATCCTCTACTGATTTTGAAATATTCGCCGCTACTCAATCAGTGATGTGGTACACTGCGGTATCAGCTTTATCGATATCTTAAAATACATAGTAACTATTTTTGAAAACGGACTACACAAGGCAACAAATTAAAAACTTTTGTTTTTTAAATAAATTATCATTTTATAAACTAAATTGAGGGCCTTAATTACGAATATAATATAATTTCCAAATCAGCTCTAGTTTTTGAGATATGAGTGGGTAAAGTTCCAAAACGTGGCATTTTTCAGGGTTTGTAAAATATTAACTTAACTACAAGATTTTAATACCTTAAGAACTTTTATTTTACAGTAATTACTTACTTTGAACTGTAAAAAAAATATCAAAGCCCAATGTTCATTCCTTGTGAATAAAAACGTATATTTTCTCCATACATTTATCATGTCCTCTTTGATATGGATTTTTTTGCATGATGTTGAAATCGATATATTTCCGTAAAGGTCTATGATACAAACATAAATTATATTTTATTTTGAAACTGAGAAATAAGTGCTTTTCGTGAAACTAAATGAAAGTTAAATACCTGTTTAGTTTTTTATTGTTTGGTATTAAGAAACACCTTATTGGCCATTTTTCAGAATTTCGATAAGCTTTAACTAAAAAACTACAGCTGATACAAAAAACTAAAAGCTTATTTAAAATCAGTGAATAATTTACTCTAAAAATCAAGTCTTAAAATTAGGGAAACAAAAATTGTGTTGACCTGTGTTATTTATACTGATACATTTTAATACTCTGGTGAAACCTGTAAAACGGGCTTAGTATTATTTATGCGGACTTATTATTATTCATTTTTATAATTTTAGGTTTCCGAAGGACGGTGATATCAAAGGGAAATGGATAGATGCAACTGGTAGAGTTGATTGGATGCCAGTAAAATCCAGTACCATATGCTCTGAACATTTTTTGGAAGACGATTTTATTATATCAAAGAATGGCCTGAAATACACCAAACCCAACGCGATTCCAACTTTAAGAACCGTCAGGTTTTATGATCAGGTAAAAAGCCCTTTTCTCATCATTTTTTGCCCACTGAATATAATATTTGAGTATGATGATAATCATCCTCGCCCCTAAAAGGAATGTATTGTCGTCTGTATTTTTTTTGGATATTTTTGTTTTATTTGAAAGCTGGTGCTTCCTGTTTGGTCCTAATTTGGTCCAGTTCTGACAATGACATCCATGAATGATGGAAGGAAAATATTTCAATACTGTATCATATTCAGACTACTAAATATTTTTTAGTGAGTCATTATATCTAATGTAACACTAAAAAATATGAAGGTTTAACAATTTCTTTTTTATATTTTTTTGTTATAGCACCACAACTTATAAATGGTTAAAACCGGTTTGATTATCCCATGTCAATCTAAGATATATATAGATTTGTATTTGTTTCAGCAGGAAAACCTAAATGTTACTAATTTAGATTTACCTAAACCTACTGATTTGGGGATTTGTCACTCCACTCCAACGCAACCAAATAAGAAAATAAAATTTCTAAAGGTCTGGAGTATGTCCCCATTGCACACGGCAGTAAAGATCAATACGAGATACCTGTGCAACAAGCGTCTGTACGCTGTTTGATTCCGGTGGAGGAAAATATACTTCCGTGTGGATCTACGAGTTCTACGCCGAGGAGAAAAAAATTAAAAGGCCAACTTAGATTTTGTCAAAAAAAAATTGAAAGACAAGATTCGAAAATATAAGAAGATTACAATCAACTAATAGAAGGCTTAAAAAGAAAATTAATAAAATAGATGAAGTGTTAGCGAGTTTAGAAGAAAAAATATTCGATGTCGAAAGAAAATTTGGATTGTTTAAGAAATACCAATTTAGAGGTACGATTTTGTTTCACTTACACCTTTTCTGACATATTTATTACATTTTATTATTAAATAATAAATACATATTTTTTTCAGGTACAAGAAGTCAAAGCAAGCCGCGGCCGGCGCGCACCTGTGTTTGGCCGCACTGCTGCATTGTAAATTTCGCAACGCCTGTGCAAACTACACGCTGAGCGTGTTATTAAAAGTTTTTTCATTATTTAACTATGATATTATTTTTAATTCCATATATCAGTACCCTTTTTATCCCCAAACATTATAAAACGAACTCAAAAGTCGAATCATTGAGTCTAATACATATATCGATACTAAGAATATGTAGTGTTACCGCACTGGCTGAGTAGCAGTAAAAAAATTGTTTTAAGGAAATGTTAACCTTAACACACACAGAATACAGTTCAAAGTTGTTTTCTTTACTGCTGCCTGCCATCTGTTGTGGAGTAGCTGAACTTGTTTGTCAATTAAACCTAGGGAGTTCAAATACGAACGGTTGTAAAATTTTTTTTTTGTTTATAGCAAAATAAACTGTAAGTTGTTGCGAGTAAAGACGTGTTTTGCTTAATAGGATTTACAATGTAGGCTTATTTGGAATAGCATATATGCGGCCAATCAAAAAGGCTGTTTACTAGTAGTGCAATGTATTATTTAAGGCATGTATGTGTGCGTTTGGCGACAGCGGTTCTGATACAAATTTGCCATATCGCACTTCCACTTGTTTTTTCTGTTCCGTGGTTTGAACAATTCTCTAAAACCAAAGAGATTTTGTCAACTGGTAACACTAATGTTTCACCCGCGCCCCCCTTTCTATCGATGTCATCCACGCACCAAAATAGCCTTATACTGATAAAAACTGGCGAAGTCAAGTCCAACCTACCTACTTTAAGATTATATATTTTTTTTAAATAACAGCAATTTCATAGAACCTGGCTCTCATTTAGATCCCCATGATTTTTGCAGCGAAAACCCACAGCCACGCATCATTTTTGTATTGAACTAGGCTCTCATTTTTGCATTTGTGTTTTTGGTGGAATAATATAAACTAGTTCTGATAACAATCATACAAAGCTTTTAAAATACTCGAAGGGATATGGCGGACGTCAGACTTTTTGTGAGGCATATATGTAAAAAGTTCGTGGGCGTGAAAAAATATTCAGCGTGCGAACATACATCATAATAAACTTTATATAATAGTTAATGTGAATTATAGCGAGGTATATGTTCTTGTTAAGTAGTAGTCTGCTTCGCCTGGGATTATGTAATCCCATATATTATAAAATACACTAACCCAGCTGAATCCAACCATGCCCAATCCGTCGGCGAGCATGTTGCCCACGATGCTGGCATATGACGCTCCTGTCGGGTAGAAGGCATGGAACCTGGGAGACATCCAGTGGGTTACCTGAAATCGCAAAAAATAAGGAATAAGGTGTCTATAAACTACATAACAAATAAATGATTACCTTGTATGCAAACTATTGACGTTGAGTAACTTTATACTGTCATGTATCTATAGGTCATGTCATGTGTGTAACACGCATTAGAAAACTGAATGTGGCCAAGATATTTACCATGTTGTTTTATCTTAATGAGCTCCCGATATTTTGGCATCGTTGCAAACGCCATGATCACGGGTCAACTATAGGACTGCGAGAATGACGGTAGGTCTAAGTTTAATATCGGTCTTACCTTCTTTCTAAATCTTTTATTGTGCTCGACAGTACTACCATCGTCTACAATATTGTCACTCCGAACTCGGTCGCGACACACTACACTCCAAGCAAGTTATAGGGCTGATACGGCTGTATAGGTAGGTAATTAAATAAAGTAAATTACCCCTGGCATGATGGTTTCGTTAAAATCTTTGATCAGTTCTTTCCAGTCTTGTGGTTCCTCTGGTGCATTTTCCGGCAAAGTGTCCATTAAATAACCAGGCTCCACTGATGGCAGGACATTACTGAAAATATAAATGTGATCATAAGTAAAACCTTGTACAAGCCCGCAACTTCCCGGAGACACGGCATTCCAAACCGCTGTAAAGTCCTACTGCTTTTTGTATGTGAAGATAAATAAAAGTTTCGGTGCTGCTGTTTAGTAAAAAAACTACAATTTTTATAAAAAAATAATTACATTAAATAAATAGGAATTTTCATTAAAAGGACAAAACAAGAATGTTTACTTCACATAGAAATCCAGAAATTTAAATACATATGCTTTTTATATTTGCATGTGTAAATATAACCAAAGCAATTTTACTAGAAATATAGGACTGTCATTTTTCATATTTAATCGATCTTCCATAATGCAATAAAATTACTTATTTACATAATAAACAGGTATTGTTATGTTACCCGGATGCTACGACGGAGTTAGGTTTATTGCACATGGTTCGTGACACGTGTGGCTGTCTTAGTTTTATTTTCATCTACAGTTAATTATCTAATTTATAGATGTTTTAAATTTAAAAAAAATACAATAAACGGAAAGAGAAGTTGAAACATACATAAACACCTACATTCAGGCAGGTGGTCAGTTCTACTAATAAAATTGAACATAAGATTGATCAGAATTTTGCAACCTAATGTAAATGAAATACCCATTGAGTAAATGATTAAGCTTAGCTTAAAGAGGAAACATTGAATTAAATAAAACTACTTATCATTCAATGACTTTAAACTAAACAAATAATAATAAAAGCAATGTACCTTTGTATTAATAAGTTCAATTTTAAACAGAAGTATCAGTTTAATATTGAAGTTATTATTAATTCGGATCATCAGATCCGGATTAAATGTTATAAGGAGACATATTGGGATTCACGATAGAAAACTCGGGCAGTAGCGCTGCCATGAGTTTAAAAGTGACTCAGTGAGACTCGATATCGCCTATGTAAATATGTCTATGAAAAACTTGTACAGCGCCCCTAGCGGTAACGCTAAGAACTAAAATCGGTAGTATGAAAAAAAAACAATTCGATAGGTTTTTAACGTACGTAAGTTTTCGATAGCTAACTCATGGTACCGCTACAGTAGCGCTACCATGAGTTTAAAAGTTACGGACTCGATATCGCCTACGTAAATATGTCTATGAAAAACTTGTACAGCGCTTCTGGTGGTTACGCGAAGAACTAACATCAGTCGTATGAAAAAAACAACACGATAGGTTTTTAACGTACGTAGGTAAGTTTTCGATAGCCAACTCATGGTAACGCTACAGGTGCGAGTCAGATTCACTTCCTGACGATTCGTGACAAACTTGAATGTTTGGAACATGAAACAACATATTTTCGACACTTTTTGCCTTAATATTAATTATTTGAATTTTATTATGTTTTAAAGCGGAACAAACAAAATCCTGTAAATTTTAATGGTGTTTGTTTACCTTGTTTTGCAATGTCTTTAAATTGCATAATTTCCATCTGATTCATAACATTGTATAACTACAATAGCAGGAAAACTGCGTTGTAGAGTATTCCCATTTATTAATTGGCTTTGTACATAATTTTATTGTAATCAAAAGGGTTTAATTGTATAATCGGTGGAATGGTTCGTGTCTCATCTTCGTGTCGACAACTTGCGTCAAAATCCTCGGAGAACACGCCAATCACTACCACGCTACGAAGCCATGTGTAAATTAGTTAAAATATTCATCAGTCAAGTTATAGTAATTGGCAAATAATTGCCAAGAAAATTGCAACCATTGCAGTGCCTATTATTAAGTTTGCTTTAATGATTAGTTAGGCACTAACTGACTGTTACTCAGCTTTTTATCGTCTTAAAGTAGGTACCTAGTTAAGCGAAATATTCAAAAAATTACGAAACTTGAAATTTTCCAAATGAAAAACAAAATTACTAGTTTAAGTCAATCATAATAATAGTTATAATTGAAATAATGTATATTGTATGTATGAAAAAATCTTGATAATAAATACGTAACTAATAATTCAATCGTAAAATTTCCTAATAGAAAATACAAATACAAATTTTTTGATTTGCCCTTGACTGCTAATATACAAATTGTTAAATGATTTTTTTAGTTCTTCGCAGCAATTTCCATTGTTATCGGTCATACTTATTATTCTGTTAATTTATATTGAACTTATTTCTGTAGTTATATTTTACATATACCATTACTTTTTCATTGATGTATGATGAAGAAATAGAAGAAAAACACTTACCGATCTCTTATATTCTCCATGTAATCCACAATCAGATCGATCGCAGCCATCCCGAACTCCCGGAACTGCTGAGCATCCATTATTGCACAAACACACGAACCACTCGATCGACTTAAAACTGTGTACCTAATTGCGATACGGTAATGAAACGATGAGTCTGTTCGGTCACTGCCGGGGCACGTCTTGTGGTGTTCCGAGAAGCAATGGTGGCACCGGCTCAACGAGGTAGATATATAGGCACGCGCGGATCGGCTTTCTACCGCGCGTCGCAGCCTGCGCTCGCGCCGGTCCGTGCGAAGCTGCACTTGTTATTGTTAAATACAATAGACAAGTGTTACATATAAAATGTACTTTTTGTTAGGTCAATATTTTTTAATTTTTTAACTAGGTATAATTTGTTATTGGCAGTAATTAATATACATTATATTTACTTACTCACATGTGCAAGACACAAATTTGCGACTACTGTTGCAGGCATCTCCTGTAAAATTCAGATAAAGCTTGGTACAGATCTTTCTTAAATCTAAGTGTGTATCCAAACCATGAAAGCTAACATAATCAGCTTAGCATAATTAATTATCACATAAGGAAATAGCTTCTACTGCGAGCGTGGTAGTTCGAAAATTCAATACCTACCTAGTACTTGCTTATGAATAAAGTATTTAACCTAGTGATCTAGTAATCTAGTGTACTTTTCATATTTTTGTATTTGCTAGGTATACTAAGGTACCACGGAAGATCAGGTAGATTTTATACTGTATAAAAAAGGCTATTACCTAGGCTGATAGGTACGCCTCAGTGGGTTAGCGAAGGCAACGACGCGGGCGCAGGGTGACACTCCCTGGTACAAACGTACTTCCGGTACGGATTGATCTTTTTTTTCTATTTTTGGATGTTTAACTTTTAATTAATTGTTTGTAGTAGAGTACCATATATAAGAGCTTTTAAAATTACTTTTAGTTTAAAAATGAACACACCTTATCGTTAAAAATATTTTTTTTATTGCAGAAAAAGGTATTATGGTACCAAGGTAAGTAACACATTTGGAACCTGATTGTGTAAACTACAAATATTTGTCCCGAGTGAGAATCGAACCCACGACTTGCCGTACCACTGTTCCACCGAGCCACAGATAATTAATTATAATTATCTAATGAAATATAAAAAATGCAAGACTGTAGCTGGAGCATCTTATGGTTAATAACTTCCATGGTATGTATGATGTTATGCGTACGTAAGTGGTAAGGCGCAATAACATGACGTAGGTAGTTTTTGCTCCACGTGTGTCTTTTTCTATTGATGTGGTAATGACAGCTATGGTGAATTCTCAGATGATGAACTTTTTCTTCATGGTACGTGCGAAGAACCAGGATGTACTTAGTTAATAGAGTAAAAAGTTCCAAGGTTACTCTTATAGCGCTCTATTGCGCGGCTCCGATCGATAACCCATAGGTAGGTTTATGCACCTTCAAACAAAGCCATGTGTACCGTCCACCAGTCAGTAAGATAAATAAACTGATAAAGGATTTAATGAATTACTCTATTGTTTTATTATTGCACTAATGGTGTCATAGGCAGGTAATGTCTTTTAGTGGTGGTACAACTGCAGTAGAAAATGTCACGCTAAGAACTGAATGTACATAATATTGATAAGACCACTTAAAATATTGTTTCTGTGGGCCTTTTCGTAGGGATTGAAATTGGCTCTAGCTGTGCCAGCGACTTCCTCCAGATCATGCGGAACGCGTGGAAAAGAGACTTTATGCAGCATAAGAAATAATTATTTTATACATGTTTTCTGTTATTATATGAACCGTTTCCGAAGTGGACGCATCGACAGCTGAATAAAAAATTATTAACAGTGGAAAATGTGTAACGAGGAAAACCTCGTTACACATTTTCCACTGTTTCTTCACTCCTAAAGTCTTCCTCGGTAAATGGTCTATCTAAAACAAATTTAATTTTCAAGTCGAACCAGTAGTTACTGAGATTAGCGCGTTGAAACAAACAAACAATGTTGATTAATTAAGTATTGCGTATCGTGTTGAAAACGTGCACTGTTAAATTTGAAATTGTATGTATATTTATTGATAAGACCTATTTACCTACCTACTTAAAATATTTTATCTGTAACTCTTATTTAGTAGGCATTGAAATTGGCTTTTATCTCAAAAATCCAAAACGTGCACTGTTTAATTTGAAATTTGAAATTGTATATATTGATCGATAAGACCTATAAATAAAAAAATATTTTAAGTACGTAGGGTACTTAAAATATTTTTTCTGTAACTCTAATTTAGTAGGCATTGAAATTGGCTTTTATCTCAAAAATGTTTATAAATTAAGTAATGCGTGCGTAGGTATCGTGCATACAAAATGTGTAGTTTTAAATTAAACAAAACCTTTAATAAATTACATAGTTTATATTAGGTATATTTAAATAAGAAAAATAAAGTACTCAAATCGAACGAATTGGCGCAATACAAGAAAAATTTAACTGCACTTGGGATATTTCTACAAATTAGACTGTCAAATTAAATTAAGTTAAATGGCCAACGATAAGATAACACCAATTAATAAGTTATATAAAAATAAAATCCAAAATTTGCACACGGTCAAAAAAGTTGGCAAAGGTTCAAAAGCACCATCATTATTTTATTAAAATGTTTAGTGACTGAACAGTTTAGAATTACTTGATACAGTTAGAGTCTAATATGTATTGTTACGACCACGAGAGACCGTGCAAGCGGAATTAGTCTTATCGTCGTATGGATAAGGTCTATATTCGCTTGCACGATACTACGCTACACACTCTGGTAGGTTGTAGCGAGCTCTAGAGTGTTCTAAAGTAATAATAATAGTACGACCTTGAGAGACCGTGCAAGCGAAATTAGTCTTATCGTCGTATGGATAAGGTCTATATTCGCTTGCACGATACTACGTCACACACTCTGGTCGGTCGGAACGAGCTCCAGCGAGTTCTAGAAATTTCGATCCCCGCGAGAAGATTCTCGACGCCACGCGAAGAGCTGCGTCCTCATTGGGTATAAAAGCGGGATGTACGACGCGACGGGACAGTTCCGATTTGGAAAGCGAAGCGAATCAGTCTCCTGCGAACTAGAAGTGATCGAGTGCGTTACCTGCGAATAGTTTCAGTGAAATTCAGTGTTTTAGTGTGATTCAGTGGTTTTAGTGTAATTTAGTGTACCGTGTTTAGTGTTGTTATTAAGTGTTTTTTTTTTATTGTGTTTTTAAGTGTTTGATTGTGTAATTGTTAGTCGATAAATAAATCATTGTCTTTTGGTGACTTTCGGCGTATCTTGAATTTAACGTACCCCGTTCCCGCAACAATTGGTGTCAGAAGTGGGATTCAAGATGCCTCTTACACCACGAGAAGACAGTGAGGGTCGAGTAACAAGGAGTCAAACCGCGGCCCTGCAAGAGGGTGAAGGCACTTCAACGGAGGGATCGATACAAACACCGATTGGGCCTGTTGAGCTTGCAGACTTATTCAAAATGCTGAAGACACAAGCCAGCCGCCAGGAGGAGCAAGCTCGCGAGCAAACCCACCGCCAGGAGGAACAAGCCCGCGAACAAACCCGCCGCCAGGAGGAGCAAGCCCGCGAACAAGCCCGCCGCCTTGAGGAGCTAGCCAGACTTCAAGAAATACAATTCGCTAAACTGAGGGAAGAACAAGCCCTTCGCCAGGAAAAGCAAGACCTTCGCCAGGAGGAGCAAGCCCGCCGCCAGGAGGAGCAAGCCCGCCGCCAGGAGGAGCAACTGGTCGAACTCAAGGAAGAGCTAAGCAAGAGTTTGTTGGGGGCTATTGAAAAGAAGCACGAAGTATTAGAAAAGCAGATTGATGCTCTCAAGGATGATGTGATGAAACATGAAGATCGATTCATCCAACATGAAGATCGATTCACCCAACATGAGGATCGATTTCAGTCAGGTGGATGCTGAGATGCGACAGCTGCATACCAAGATGGCAAGAGTGGGGACCCGGGGTGCTACGGTAGTGTCGGATTCTCCGAAAATCGAAGTACCCCACTTCGATGGAACGACGTCTTGGGCAGCATTTTGGTACCAGTTCGAGACGGTGGCTAAAGGAAAGGGGTGGAACGAGGAAGAGTCCTTGATAGCTCTGACTCTGGCTCTTCGTGGAGATGCCCTGCTCACGTTGGAAAACCTGCCTTCGGATAACAGAACTTTAGGTGCTCTCCAAAGAGCACTAGAGGGCAGGTACAGCGACAAACACCTGGAACACGCGTATAGAGCACAACTGCGCGACCGACAGCAGAAGCCTGGTGAGAGTCTGCAGCAATGGGCAACGGTAATCGAAAGGCTTGTCAGACGTGCCTACGTGTCATGCCCGACAATGGTGGAATCAATGATCCCGCAAGCTTTCTGTGATGGAATTAGAGACGCAGACGTCAGACACACCGTGAAATTGAGCCATCATCAGACCTTACAGGAAGCTCTGGCCCATGCTTTGGAGGTGGAAGCCGTGCGTCAAGACGCTAGAACTCAACGACTTCGGGAGGTTGTGGTTAAGGAAAAACCTTCTTTGGCTCCGATGTGCTATGGCTGCGGCGAGAGGGGTCATATTCGGAGTAGTTGCCCCAGGCAAAGATGGCCGCATAGAACGACAGTAGCGTCCTCTACACAGGTGGACGCAGAAGAGCTGTCAGGAGCCAGGGCCGTGGGGCGGGCGCTGGCTGGCCAACATCGAGCCCCTACCGTCACTGTTTCACAGATTGGTAATGGGAACAATCTTACTGTGGTTGGACAGCTGAACAGCGTAACGTGTCATTTTACTATTGACACCGGTGCTTCAAGAACAATAGTGCGTCCGGAGCTATTGAAAAGGACTATTGTGTGGAATCAGAGACCATCCGTTCAGCTTCAAACAGCAACAGGACAGCCAGTTACCGTCTTCGGTGAGACGATGGCGAACATAACCATTGGAGAACAAACCTTTGAATACGGCGTTCTCATAGCAGACATCACGGACGACTGCATCATCGGATTAGACTTTTTAAGAGACCAGAAGTGTGTGGTAGACGTCGCTAAAGGAGTACTTAGCTTCCCCGAACAAGAAGTATTCCTAGAGGGAGCGAGATCATGCGCAGTTTACTGCCTGCAAAATACGACCCTACCGCCGAGATCTGAAACTCTGGTCAAAGTTAGATTCCCTTACACTGCGTGTCAAGGGCGAAGCGTCGTCATAGAAAACTGCGGCGACCACCCGAGTTGGATCACAGCAAGAACTCTGGCAATGACCGGAAAAGGAGCGCTGGTGCGAGTCATCAATCTTAGCGAAGATGAAGTGCAGCTACGAAGAAACTGTGTCATCGGACGGTGCGATGCAGGTCAATCCATCAGAAGGCTGAAAAGGACCCGGGAACCGGAATCCTGTCAAGGAGATGACGTCACGCCGCTCCTAGCAAATTGTAAGGACAAACTCTCTGAGCGGGAACTTCAGCAAGCTAAAAGGTTGTTGCTAGATTTCAACGACATATTTTCGAAGGGTGACCATGATTTGGGAAGGACAGGTCTCGTTAAACACAGAATAGACACGGGAGACGCGTCACCAATAAAACAGCGGCCTAGACGCCTTCCATTTGCCAAAGAGAAGGAGGTAGCAGACATGGTTGCCGAGATGCAGAAGAACCGCATCATAGGACCTTCAACAAGCCCGTGGTCTTCGCCAGTAGTCCTGGTAAAGAAGAAGGACGGCAGCACCAGGTTTTGTGTGGACTACCGGTTGTTGAATAATGCAACGAAGAAGGACAGCTACCCTCTGCCCCGTATAGACGACACACTGGACATGTTGAGCGGCATGAAGTGGTTCTCAACAGTGGACCTTAAGAGTGGGTACTGGCAAGTAGACATCCATCCAGCAGACAAGGAGAAGACGGCATTTACGACCGGAACTAGGAATGGATTGTGGCAGTTCAACGTCATGCCCTTTGGTCTTTGCAACGCTCCGGCGACATTCGAGCGGTTGATGGAAAGGGTACTGGTTGGACTTCTGGGTGATGCATGCCTGGTCTATCTGGATGACATCATTGTCATGGGTCGAAATTTCACAGAGCATGTCAGTAACCTGAGGAAGGTTTTCACTAGAATACGAGAAGCAAACTTAAAACTCAGCGCAAAGAAATGCACGTTTTTCAAGGAAGAAGTCGCCTATTTAGGCCACATTATTTCATCGAAAGGTGTAAGGACCGACCCAGAGAAGATCAAAGCTGTCCAAGAATGGCCTATTCCAGCTAACAAGACCGACGTGAGATCATTTTTGGGTTTATGCGCATACTACCGGCGCTTTGTAAAGAACTTCTCTGATATAGCGAAACCTCTTCATCAGCTCACGGAAGATAAACGAGTATTCGCCTGGGACTCGGAATGTGATCAAGCCTTCGTCAGATTAAAAGAACACCTCTGCACCAGTCCTATACTTGGCTACCCGAACAGAGAAGGAAGGTTTATCGTGGACACTGATGCCAGCAACACTGGCATAGGCGGAGTTCTGTCGCAAGAGCAAGGTGAACGGGAAGTCGTGATCGCCTATTTCAGTAAGTCACTTTCAAAATCTGAAAGGAACTGTTGGCGGTAGTGAAGACTCTACAGCATTTCAACAAGTACCTCGTTGGAAGACAGTTTACCCTGCGGACAGATCATGCTGCGTTAAAATGGCTCTTGCAGTTTAAGAACCCTGAAGGACAAGTGGCGCGGTGGTTAGAGCAGCTACAGGAGTACAACTTCACAACAGAACATCGGAGTGGTAGAACGCATTTGAATGCCGATGCCCTATCAAGGAGACCTTGTCCTGTGGCCTGCAGTCATTGTTCTAAGACGGAGACTAAAGAAGAAGTCCGGATGATTACCACCCCAGGGACTTGATAATGAATGGAGCGAAGACGCTATCAAAAAGGCTCAAAAAGAGGATTGTGACCTGAGGAAAATATTTGAATGGAAAGAAGTAGGTCAAAAACCTTCTTGGAGCCATGTAGCATCATCAAGCCCCATCACGAAAAGTTACTGGGCACAATGGGACAGTTTGGAGATTAAGGATGGAGTACTCTTCAGGAAATGGGAAACACCAAAAGGGGATCAAACGACACTACAGCTGATTGTACCCCGTAAACAGGTTGCTTCTCTACTGAGGTACATACACGATGGGGTATCCGGGGACATTTAGGCGTGAAGAAGACCCTAGAGAAGCTGAGACAGAGGTTCTACTGGATTCACTGTCGGGAGGACGTTGAAGACTGGTGCAAGAAATGTACGACTTGCGCATCAGTAAAGGGCCCACAAACCAGAAGTAAGGGCAAACTCAAGCTGTACAACGTCGGCGCTCCATGGGAAAGAATCGCAGTAGATGTAGCTGGCCCCTTTCCAGAATCCGATGAGGGAAACAAGTACATCATTGTGGTCCAAGATTACTTCACTAAGTGGCCTGAAGTCTTCGCTACGCCTAATCAAGAAGCAAAGACGGTCGCCAAGAAGTTAGTCCACGAGGTGATTTGCCGATTTGGTGTGCCTCTTGAGATACATTCTGACCAAGGAAGAAACTTTGAGTCAGCACTGTTCCAGGAGGTCTGTCAACTATTGGGTATGCATAAGACCCGTACTACACCAGCACACCCGCAATCCGATGGCATGGTCGAGAGATTCAACCAAACGTTGGAAAACCACTTGGCCAAAGTTGTGGACGAGCATCAACGAGACTGGGATCAGTACATACCGCTTTTCTTGCTGTCCTACCGATCTGCGATCCACGATAGCACCAGCGCAACCCCATCAATGGTAAACTTCGGTCGAGAAATGCGGCTTCCGGTAGACGCGTTGACTGGGACACCGCCAGAAGCTCCGAAACCAGTAACCGAATATGCGGCTGACCTACAGAAGCGCCTGGATGAAGTACATGCTCTCGTTAGAGACTGCAGTCTAAAATCCAGCGAAAGAATGAAAACCCGTTACGACCGCAAAGCCAACACCGACGGTTTCGATGAAGGGAGTCTGGTTTGGTTACACAACCCACTCAGGAAGAAGGGCAAATCACCGAAGTTCCAGCCAAGGTGGGTAGGACCATACAAGATCATCACTAGGTTGAACGACTTAACCTATCGGATCAAACAAGGTACAAGAGGCAAGCCGAAAATTGTTCACATTGATCGACTGGCTCGTTACCATGGGTCAAATGATGCTCGGGACGAGCATGACTAAGAGGGGGATAATGTTACGACCACGAGAGACCGTGCAAGCGGAATTAGTCTTATCGTCGTATGGATAAGGTCTATATTCGCTTACACGATACTACGCTACACTCTCTGGTAGGTTATAAAGCGAGCTCTAGAGTGTTCTAAAGTAATAATAATAGTACGACCTTGAGAGACCGTGCAAGCGAAATTAGTCTTATCGTCGTATGGATAAGGTCTATATTCGCTTGCACGATACTACGTCACACACTCTGGTCGGTCGGAACGAGCTCCAGCGAGTTCTAGAAATTTCGATCCCCGCGAGAAGATTCTCGACGCCACGCGAAGAGCTGCGTCCTCATTGGGTATAAAAGCGGGATGTACGACGCGACGGGACAGTTCCGATTTGGAAAGCGAAGCGAATCAGTCTCCTGCGAACTAGAAGTGATCGAGTGCGTTACCTGCGAATAGTTTCAGTGAAATTCAGTGTTTTAGTGTGATTCAGTGGTTTTAGTGTAATTTAGTGTACCGTGTTTAGTGTTGTTATTAAGTGTTTTTTTTAAATTGTGTTTTTAAGTGTTTGATTGTGTAATTGTTAGTCGATAAATAAATCATTGTCTTTTGGTGACTTTCGGCGTATCTTGAATTTAACGTACCCCGTTCCCGCAACAGTATCTTTAGTGCGTCGAGTAATGATATTCCAAAAGGGCTGGGTGTTTGATTCCCCAGACGCATAATTATGAAAAATCTATTTTAGAATCGACGCTTAAACGGTGAAGGAAAACATCGTGAGGAAACCTGCACTCCTAAGAAGAAATTCTTAGGTTGTGTAGTCGACCAACCCGCACTTGGCCAGCGTGGTCGACTAAGGCCTTATCGCCCTAATTTAGGGTAGGCTCGTGCCCCAGCAGTGGGGACGTATATGGGCTGATGATGATGATGATGATGATTTTAGAATCATCAATACAATTGTAGGATTTGTCTATACAGTTAGATACTTGAAAATATATTGGGATGTGAAGACACCGCAATTTTACAAGCAACAGTAATTTACATATATTTATTTAATTTTATTGGCATAATGGCGAACTACAGAATAGATACAATTTAACAAAATAACTTATTATTTATAACCCGTTACATGTAACGGGTTGCGGCATTATCTGACTATCTATGTATATAATTCATGTCGGTCCAACACACACAATGTTAGTCCATACTGCTAGACCACATTAACCATATTGGCTAGTCATAGAGTCTTCTATAGTAGAAGTTCCTATTCGTTCTTAGGTTAGGTATGCATGCATGGTTACTAAAAGATTAAGTGGGACCCTAAATTCTTACTAGTGACATTTAACCCAAAACACCCATCTGATCTGGTATGTGGTATCCATGATGAATATTGCAGTTAGTTAGACTCTATATTAGTACTAGTGAGATTAATTTTGAAATTGTCCAACCGTTGTGCAGTATCTGCTTGGTCACATCAACCATCGCTAGTCCCAATGAAGAGTATCCTATAGGTCCTTATATCCATGCCGCACTCAGATGTGAATGTGACGGAGTACTTCTCGGCCCTGTCCTGCGCGGGCACGGTGACGGGCAGTGCTAGCATGGCGCTGGTGTGTTGCGCCAGCCGCGCGCGCTCCAGCCGAGGGAGTAGAGCTCGGGAGCTGATCCGGTAGGTGGTCTCTGTGCGCAGGATGTGCTGCACGTCGGAGATGTTCGTGCCGCCCTCCGCTAGCAACATGCCGAGGATGATCTTGCCGGTCGGAGTCTCTGGGAACGGTTGCGTTGGTTAATTCGTAATCGTGAAAGTCTTGTATCTTGTACATAATATATTTATATACAGTCTATTTAATTGAAATTAAGCGACTTGCTAGACGTTTGATAAGAAAACAATATTCGAATACTAAAAACTGTCTCGGAACAACGGTTCTTCCTAGATTTTATACAAGGGTTTTCCATTACGAAAATCAATAACAACTTAGACTCAAGTATTGATATAGTAGGTATGTAATACCATATTCAACTCGCATATCCTGTAAGGCAAAAAACCCTAGGCCAATAATGTTTGTTTATAATAACAAATTATAATAATTAAGGAAATGGGCACACATAAACATACCTATTAATCTATCGTATACTTGCATCATAACTTCGGACGCATGTTCGAGCAAAGCGTAGCGTAGGGATTTGAGCATCAAATCGTTTCGATGGGGAATCACAAGGACGGTGGTTCGGTAGCACTCGCACGCCTCGCCGCAGCTGCAAGGGTCCATGGGCCAGGTGCGCACGCGCGCCTGTAGGGTATCTATAGCCAGGTCCCACCGCGGCTGCGTAGTCACCTTCACGAAGAACTCTCCAATATCCCCTCTAAACCAAATCCAAGTATTCCCAATCTGCGTACTAAGACATATCAGCTGCAAATAAAGCTTATGCTCTTGAACTTCTTGCCCACTCTCTTTAGGCAAACCGCTTAAGTTTATCTCTTTATCTATCAGGTTTAGACGTCTCAGATAAAACTTTGGCTTACATTCCTCTTCAAATTTCACAGGAATTGTTGGCTCATTATCAGTTAAGTATACACGGTAAGTAGAAGCCGTTAAGAATGGCGACGATACTAATACGTCCACTTTATTAGGTCTATACAGCGGCCCAGTTACTTTACATTTTCTCACAGGATTGAGCGATCCAACGTGCCCATGAAGCAAGAAAATCATGTAAGTATCGAATATTCTTGTTTTATTGTAACCATGAACCAGAAGAATACACATTTCCTCATCCGTGTAATTCGCCATAAATTTCACATTTAGAAACATTTTTTTGCCGTTTTCTCCAGATTGGGCTTTTTCAACTGTAAAATTGTTTCTAATGTTGTTTAGTACCATGTACGTAAATATTAACGACTCTTGGCTCGCAGGAGCTATGGCTACTTGTCGCGTTGAGCTCCTTAGTAGAGGTGGATTGAATTTTATTATGTCTTTGGTCTTGAACATAGGGAGCGCTACATAGAGATGAATTGATAGAAATAGCATTTGAATGAAGTTGGGTTCCAAGAAGTCCTTGCTGATTAGCGGAAAATACAGCCTTAACAAATTCATAGCTTCAATTATAAGACATGCGTTATTGACGATTCCACCCTTAGGATCATCATCGTCCACCTCACAGAAATTTTTAAAATGCTCAGTCATAAATGAACAATAATTGATAATTGATGAAGCTATTGCAATTCCGTCTGACAAATCTGTGGTAATGTTCGTTATAACTTTAATTGGTTTATTTTTTCCCCGCAACTTATTATGCTGTAAAGCTATTTGTTCATTAAACCAATCTATTAATACTTTGATGATATCTCTAGGTTGTGAACTGACACAAACACAGTCAAAAAAGCAACTATCCATTACGAATACTTTATAGCTTTGCAATATGAAGTCAATCCAGCTTTGCTTATTAAGTCTATTGAATAAATTGACATCAGCTAAAAGTTCTTTAGTTAAAAGAATATCAGCATTACATTTTGGTGTTACATTTTCGGCATAGATAACAAATTGGTCGTAACTTAATAAAAAATTCGCCTGCAATACCCATAAGTCACCTCCACGAGATTTTATTAAATTTATGATCTCCTTGTACGTATCGTGAACTTCTTTCACGGCTTTGAAATTCTCGTCGATACCATGTACACTAAAAAATATAAAAAAATGATCATTTATGTTATGTTTAAACGAATCTTACTCGGTGGATTTGAAAAATCTTTCGATTTGTTATACTTACGATATTTTTCTTACATGTTTCATCAAAGGCCCTGCTATTCGTCTCACAAAATTTAGATAAGACACGTTGATGCCTTTTGATTTAGTACCTCCTGATTGAGATGTTAATGCCGAAGATATTGCATGAAATGTGTCTGGTATAACCGGATACAAATCCCTGCGAAAACCTTGTTGAAACATCCACTTCTCAAGAAATTTCGAACAATCCTCTAAATAATCATATAAATCAGTTTGTGTTGGTAATGGAAAATATGGGTATGGATTTTCTGTCGTTTCTACAAAATATGTCGAATGTAGTGTAAGAGCACAGTAAGTGAAACAGAAAGAAACTTCAACGTCACAACAGGAACCACAATCATGATTAAATGTCAGGTTTAAGTTCCTGGAATAGGTTATTTTGCAAAGTACTTCTATCTCCACCGTTACTGTTGTACAATCTAGCTCACCATCTCCAGTGTTTTCGCAGTTAATAAATAGAACACTTAAATGTTCCTCTTCTCTTGATACGCAAGAAAAGGAATCTTTAGAAGAGTACTCTTCTAATGTTAGTGTTATTATGCGAGTTATTTTTTGTCCAACTAGACAAGGTGGAAAAATGATTCTGTACGTGCTCGGTATCAGATCAGGTGTTTGCCGTTTTCCAACAAATGTGAGATTGTAATATGGAATCGTCATATGTTTATCTAAATATAAAAGCGCTGTGGAAATGAATTTTCCATGACCTTTTGGATGGAATTTCAAGCAAAATGATGCTTCTTTCTGCCGATCTAATTCAAATTTAATATTTGTCTCATTTATGATGGATTGATTTTCTTCAGTTCGAAGGTCTAAAGAAAAACTGGGAGCTAGTTTAGAAGTCATGATAGTTACGTATAAATAATACTTCGATATATTTGTCATTGTAAATTCTATGGTGTTAGCGCAATTTGGTATGTAGACGATTTCAAATTTATCAACTGAAAATAGTATCCATGGGACCGTAATGACCCCAGCCATGCGGCAATAAGTTATATCTTTATTGATTGTTTTTAACTTTACTTTTGGATTATTTTCATAGGATCTGTAAATGTATATAAAGCGAAAATAAATATTAATCACGATTATAAAAGTCTATACTTTGTAGTGTATAACGATGTATGAAATATACTTACTGTTCGTATTCTCCTATATAATATTGAAGTTCTGAGGTCCAAGTATTAAAGTCAGGAGGACCGAGTAAGCCATTAATTTTAAATGGTATAAACATTTCATATTCTCTACGAAATACATCATAAACCTTGATATAAACAGTTTTGGATTGCCCTCCATCTACATCGAAATTAAACACTCTTTGTTTCTCGTTGCCTTGTGCGATATACACATTGAAAATGTTCTCATCACCTGTATCCAATACTTCTATGAATGTTTTCAAAGTACTTATATTTTGGAAAGTCACTGGAACATACGTTATCATATTGCAAGGAATACGAGCCATGTAGATATGCTTCGGATGTATTATTAATTTTGGTTCTACTACATTCCCGCTGACAGGTAAAATAACATTTTCTTTATTGTTGATTTTTACGTAAATATCAAAGGCAAATTCCAAAATACACGATATTTTTACAATTATTTCGAATGTTATTACCATCTTGGGTCTTATAGTCCCACTCATAGGTTCTATTCTAAAACCGGGAATAAGAGGTTCCAACACGTGGAAAAGCGCAATTTCCCGGGAAGAATTTTCCAATTTCACTCTTTCGATAGTCTCAATGTTTAATGCGATATCTTTGAATATAACAGCTTGTTGTAAAAATTTGATTGAAAGCTTTCGCGTGATTACACTTAATTCTAATGGCACAACTCTTTGTACTTTGCTATCAGTTAAAAGGTCAACTTCATGTGTTTTCGTTTTTGTGGCTTTACATACGTACATGACATCACAAATTTTACACGTGTGTTTTGGTATCGATCCAGATGATGGGATTATTTCAAATGGTGTGTCTGGATGAAGTTCATCCCAATGAAATCCAACACTTACGTTAAAGTGATTATATATGCGAACTGGAACAGACGTGACAAAGCTTTCAGTTGTCACCATACCAAATTTCAAGCTTTTTTCTAGCACCATTAATGAAGGGTTGCCGACTTGAAGATGATATGGATGTTTTCTGTGAAATGTGTGATCGATTGTATACTCAAACGTCCCTTCGTAACGCCCTTCAACAAAACCCCAACATGAAATTGTTACTTTAACTTCAGTAAATGCTTTTAGTTTCACTTTTAGGCTTGTAACTTTCTCGTCTGTATATAGTACACAATTATCATGCATTAGGTATATCATTGTATCAAATTTGCTTTCATTTTTTATCGTTAATTCTGCTTCACCATAAGTGTGTAAACCGACTCTACCAAAATCTATTGAAAACGGTAGAAACAAAACGTCCAAAAGACCATAAGTGTCTATTTTTTGGGGTTTTATCTTACAAAACTCTGGATCGCCTTTTGTGATTTCCTTGTAGTTATCTAATACACACGCAGTTTTTCCGGTGCTAAATCTTTCTACAATTGGTTTTTTTATATGTAAAGATTTTGCTATTTCTAAATACGTGCATGCTTTATGTTTTCTTTTCATGCGTGTTTCAAGTTCTTTTCCTAGATAAGTATATCTTGGATGCTTCTCATGAAGAGTATGCAAAGACTCTACTAAGATTTCTTTCGGAAGTTTGTCATAAACCACATTCGCATCTAGTGTAAGTGTGTATATCAAAAAATTTTCATCTTGACTATTTACTTTATCGAACACATCATGTGGATTACGTATTTGAAAAGTTACTTTGTTTCCTATTTTTAAGCACGTTGGTTTTATTGTTATAGACAAACGTTTAGAAGAATTTGGTGGTATTGAAAAAAATGGAGGCCTGATTTCAAAGCCTGTTACTCTAACATATTTCATTTTGGCAGCAATTATATTGGATTCGTTTCTAATACGAACATATTTCGTTACATTAGTATTCATTATGACGTCACCGAAATTAACTGTACTCGGATGGTGGGTGATGTTACAATATTCAAACTCGCCGCAGATGTAGTATCGCCCTATTTCCGAATGGAATTCATTATTGCAGCAGCGAGTTCCATCCACTTGAATTAGTCGCAAGTCAAATACAAATCTGTTGTCAAATTGCTTGTTGTGTTTCACTTTGGAAATACATTCGCTTTTTGGGTTAAACGTTATGTTTACAGTGTGGTTATCTACAGGGGCTAAGTCGAATGCTCGATGTGACGCCGATATTTCTCGGGCGTCTTTGAATATCTAGAAAAGACAAATATCAATTAGGACGTTACATAATTTTGTGATAATTTAATTTAGGAAATATTACCATGAGGCGGTTGTTACACATCGTCTTGAGATACGCAGAAACGCTCAGATTTATTTCAACATCAAGCATTTTTGTCGTAGATAGACCCACGAATGACGTAGGAAATTCAATCATTTTGAATCTCCTGAAGACATTGTCAGGATTGTATCTATCACACTCAAGAATAATATTATTACGAAAAAACATATTTTGATGCGAAGTCATGGTAAATATAATTAAAGAAATATGTGTATAAACCTATAAATACAATTAGCTTCGCATTATTTAACAAGGAGACTTGTCAGTCAAATGTCGTCAAACGAGACGTTTAAAGTTTTTTATACAGGGCAAAGATATTATAGGGCAATGGACTCCAAACTGTTTATCGAACAACCAATAATCAATATTATATAGACTGTGAGTGTATGAATGTACAGCAAAAAAATACTCCTAATTTATTTAAGGAATACCTACTTTTGCCGGTGCAAATTGCTTTTTTTTTGCATTTCATAAACGTCTCAAACAATCTTAAGAAATACCAGCTAAGAGCATACGGTATGAAAATCCTCTAAATAAACAACAAAATGAAAATCATTAACTGAATCCTCTATGAAAGAAAGCATGAAAGCGACTTTAATTTCAGAATTCCCTTTCTTCGCCGCGATACCAGATGAGTAGAAACGAAGTGCCCCCGCGAACGGGATAACGTGCTGGAGTAATATTGTAGATGGATGTAAGCACCGGGGGTGTGTCGTGCGACTCCGGCAAATTAGTTCGGGGCGGGGGAGCCCCGCGCGGGCCCGAGGGTTTATCAGATTCAGGGGGTGAAAAATGACTTCTCAATGGGAGGTAGGTATGGGCGGGCGGCGCGGCGAGGGCGGGCGTGGGCGGCGCCGCCACGTGGCGCGGCGCGCAGTGGCTGCAGCCATGGCCAGGTGGCCGGGCGCGGGATAGCGCGGGATGCTCGCGGTGTGCGACGGCGGCCTGATGGAGGCCGGCTTCGAGGAGTGCGAGGCGCGCGAGGTGCGGGGCTCGCCGCTGGCCGCCATGCACGGGCTCGACCCGCCGCCGCCCGATGTGTTGCTGGCGCTGCTGGCCAGGAACAAAGCGCTGGAAGGTGAGTCTTGTGCTTTAACGCCAAATATGATTGTGGAATGATATTGACTTCAGCGGTACGTAAAATACAAATTATTTATATCTGCGCAAACAAAATATCAACAATTCACAGGAGCATCATCAACTCATTTACTCTTTCGAATCCGATGGGGTTTTAACAAGCCTAAATAAGTCTTTAGTCGATATGAATCGTTTATAAACTACAAATAAGTCATTGTTATACACTAAATAATAATTAAGTAGATAATTAATAAGGAAATTACATAGATATGACTTTAAAAAAACATGCTCATTAGTAACATATATTAGTACCTATAATGATGAAATTTTAAGGCCTGTTTTGTAAAAGTGTATTTGCATTACAATCTAAATACCAATTTGACTGAAGACTACATCTCCAAGCCTTTTCACCGATTAATTATTTCTATAAAATATGTATTTATTACTAAGTACATTATCAATTAATCGAACTGATTCCATTTAATTTGGATAAGACATTTATTTCTAAAATTCTTTACAACTTTGACCATGGAACCATTTCCACTGTGCCTGTATTCAGGCTGTATTTTTCGCAAAAAATATAGCCGCGACGACTTCGCGCGAAGAAGCGAAGATCCTCAATACTTAGTATTTGATTAACCATTTAGAACGCCCTAACTGAATTTATAAACCAAAAGGTGATCGAAAATCATTAATAGTGTTGTAATGGTGTTCGCTAAAACAACTAGTGTGGCACGTGCCGGCTTCGGAGGCGCGTGGCCGGCTCGCCCCGCGGTAATCAAGTTAAGTGCTCTTCACAAGTGCCAGAGTGCCGATGAGCTTTTTTCGATCGGACCAAAGACAAGAGCTAACAGCCGCTACGAACGACAATAAAGGCGCACTTAGTAAATTGTACTAATGCGTGTTATTACGCGCGCGTCATATAAATAGAAGGACAGTAGTTTAATTGAAAGTATGTTTTGTTGTTATAGGAATAGGTATTGTATTTTACAGCGTCTCTTTTTGTGTTTTATGTACATGCGGTCTCTGAAGAAGTACCTTTAAAATTAATGTTATATGAAAATTATTAAGGAAATATGATCTTCGAATTGATAATCGCTGATTGGCTGGCTCGGTCGAACAGTGGTTAGTGACCTAGATTCACTACCTACAGTTCCAAGAGTCGTGGGTTCGATTCCCACCCGGGACAAATATTTGTGTGACAACATAGATGTTTGTTCCGTGTCTGGGTGTGCTATTAAATATACACCGTGAAATTTTAGTGGTTGTTTTCCCGAAGCAGAACGATTTACCCATCGTAGTACTATCGAACCATGCTAATTATTTCGTGAAAACGTAAGAAAAAAATCTCAACTTTTCAAAAAAAATATTATTTAACTCGAAACAGTGAGAAATGATAGTAGTAGTAATAGTAGGTAGATACCTACGTAGATTGTAATTTATTACCCTAATGGCGGCGCGGCGCGGCGGCGGCGCCCTTTGTCGGACTGCCCCGACAAAGGGCGCCGCCGCCGCGACGACTCTTTGATAGAGCCGCGCACCGGGCGCGAGCGCACTACCGATACCTACGGACTCCTCAGTCCCGCTGCGTGCGCCGTCCGCTGCGCACGCACGCACGCCGCTCGCCGCCCGCCGCCTACGCATGCGTGACGCGATACCGTGAGGTCAAAATGGATCGTCATTATGTTTATTCGAATGTGGAGTATGTGTCTAGCAGATGTGGTGATGTAAACCCGCAGGTGCCACAGCACCGGACGATCGTAACCGCTACCCAGCGGCTGCTTGATCACGGGCAGTTTGCGATGAGTTGAAAACTGGGATAGTGGACGCTTTCAATGTAGTTAGACGTGACAGAGGCACTATCAAAATCATAATCTAACCAGATAAAACGTGCGCGTTTGTGTGTGGAACGCAGTGGCTTACATTTTGATAATTGCTCCGGTACCAGGAAGAGTAAGTACTTGTACATAATTTGTGAATAGTGAAATTTCTAAGGTTAGGTAGGAAATTCAAATCAGTGTAAATACGTTGATTTCCATTTTTTAAATACTTTATTAATTATTACTTTCAGACAATCTTAACTCTTCTTTTTGATGACCCGATGTTTATCCATTAAAACATTATGTTCGTAATTTAGTAGGCAAAGTATTTACGATGGTCCTAAGCCCGGTAAAGTATGAAGGAAATATGGAAATCACTTGTTTGTAAATAGGTAGTAAGTTAAAATCAGCTGATTGATACCAGCAATCGGTATCAATCAGCTGATCGGACGGTCAATAACCTGTCGAATCATTAGGCCTGTCCTCCACCGGACGTTATTTTAGTACTATTATTTACGTTACTGTTATTACAGTTTCAGTTTACACGTTACGTGTAAAAAAATTACCGGTTAATAAATTGGAAACGAAGTTTTGAGACATGTTAGTTCGGCATGTGCACTTTTACAATAAAAGTTAGTATTTTACGATGATTATTAGTGCCGTACCGTAATAAGTATCGTTACCATTTAACGTTAAAATAAGTATCGCTACTTATTCAACGGTAATTATTTTCCCATTCCAATAGTATCCTTTTTGAAATAACTTATTTGTACTGAAGAGAAGTGGAGATTTTTTTGACGCTCCGCTGCATCGCTTGCTCCGGACAGACAGCCTTATTATTTAAATAATAATAACAATTCTAGCAGGACGAAGCGCGGCTAGTACTACTGGCGTTAGTTGGCGTTCTCGAATTCGAATGTTTCGTTTATCACTTTTGTAAAACTGACATTTATTGATTTTAATAAAAAAAAACTGCATCGATCTATTGTACTACTAAGACAGAATCATTTTGCTGCGGGAAAACAACCACTAAAATTTCACGGTGTATTTAAGTATATTTGTGTATCCACTGTTGATTCTGATATCTGTAACACAAGTGCTTAAGCTACTTACCACGGAATCAGATCAATGTATGTGATGTTGTGTAATAATCGTTATAATATCGAATACTGTAACTATATTTTTGTTTTTTGTATACCTTATGCTTTCTACATAAGTTACGTCTAGTCTCATTTACATAATTGAAAAAAGAATTGGCGCAGGACCAACGATTTAGTATGATTTTTAAAGTTGTGAAGAGCAACGACCTCATATTTTAGTTACATTTTTCCTAATTTATTACCTACTACGGCATTTTCTTTGTAAGGTCCATAATTATATCAAATGTAGGTATCAAGTAAACAAAATAAAAAAGCTGTTTTTGTATGCGTTACATACTCTTTTCGGTGTTATTATCCAGGTATATCGTCTACTGCCCGAACTTACCGTGACGATGATTTCATAGATATTCGTTAATCCTGTCATAAAACGGCCAATCATCACGTTTTGCTTAAAATGGTATGTGAAGTTAAGCCTGGTAAACTAAGGGCTCATTAATCTAGAATCTTGGCTCTACATCAGATGTGATAACTTCACAAGGTACGTAAGCTAGTAGACTCGTCGTGGCAACACTTTTACATGAAAACGTTTTGGTGGGATTTATTTAACTTAATGGGTAGTTACTTTTAAAGCCAGTCCTCTAATGGTAAACCGTCTATTATTTAAAAGGCTATGATTGCGTTGTTGGCACAGTGAAGATGTTTTATCAGTAAATCATACTAACATCGATCGCAAAATGTAGAGCCGCCACACTAGGCCAGAGACCAGGGTCAATTTCAACAAGTCCATATTTTTTAACATTTCGGTGAACTTTTTTATTTGTTACTTTTTTGAAAATACAACCATGTAGAATTGTTATTTACGCTATCGTTATAATTAATTTTAACACGACATTAAATTAAATTCATATACTTAAGAGATATAGTACTTTGAAATTTTGGTGTCACCGAAATGAAAGAAGAGTTCACCGAAATGAAACTTCTCATCACCGAAATGAGTAACGCAATACACCGAAATGAAATTACTTATGAAGTCACCGAAAAAAAGTAAACTGTTACCAAGTATACAGCCTACAACCTACGTTTTGAAGAGTGTATTCATCACACAGTAACAGATTTTTTCTTACTAAAATTAAAACTTCGGCCTTATCAATAAAAATGCATCTCCGTTAATCGTTTAACAGTGGTCGATGGAAACGTGGATACAACCCAGTCTTGATCTTTGTCAGTTCCAGATTCAGCTCTCAATGCATAAAGTCCATCTGCCAATCAATACCCCTAACCTTACATAGACCGATTAAGTGCAATATGCAGTAGTGCAATAATTCGTTAAACAATTGACAAAGCCATTATAAAGCTAGCTTCATTACCGAACTACGAACGATTCGTAGGTATCATCTGGAAATCGTCGTGCCAACATATCCCAAGAGGCTGTCGTACTTCCAACGTCCCGGGTTTGACTCAAGAGTCATCTGCGCCGTTTAAAAATTATGAATCCGCCTATAATGCCGATCCATTTTCACAAGACACATGTGATGCTTGTGAAATCTTAATGCTGTCTATCCATGCAAACCAGCGAACCAAATGGATTAATACAGTCACCAGCATTGACATGACCCACAATAGTAAAAAGGCCTAGACCACAATCCGTAAATGGACCGGTGAGCCCTCTCCTCCAAAGTTCCAAGTAAAGTTACTGCAAACAAAATTGCTCATCAACTGTTGCTGAATAAGAAATCGTACACTCGCCTTCCCAGAATTCAACTTGTACAATGCCTTCCGAAAGAGAATTTACTGAGCCAGCCTTTTGACGATATCATTTTTAGTGTTAGATACTTGAAATCTGGTAAAGCATCGAGTGTTGATAACATTTCCACAGAACAACTTAAAAACTTGGATCCTATGACTATTTGCTGGTTACAACCGAAGTTCAATGATTGTCTACAATCTGCGAAATTATCACGTCTATGGATCTTGATATTGCCATTCCAAAACCGGGAAAAGTTCTAGATGACCCTTAAAACCTTCCGCCCATTATCCTTGCTCAGTCACACATACAAATTACCTCAACGACTTTTGCTTAACCGCCTATCACCTATTAGATCAGCACTTAATTCCAGAACAGGTAGGATTCAGACCTAAAAAATCATGTTGTAACCAGACGTTAAACCTCACCCAACACATGCCATTTTATCATAAACGTCTAGTCCATAAGATTTGTATTTGTAATTCAGAAGCTACACTGATGTTATTCTGTTTTGTGGACCAAAATAAATAACACAAAGAGGATAGTTTTGAAATGGGAATGATTACAGCGCTGTATGCGTGGATCTGACAGCAGCTTATGATACAGTGAACCTGAAGCGTCTCTTGTGGAAAGTCTACTCGATGGTCAATGACTAGAAATTTATAAAAATACTTGGTGAGCTGCTCCGCAACCGTAGCTTTCAGGTCCATTTGTCTGAAGAAATAAGCAGATGGCGATCCCAAAAAAAAGGTAATCATGACCGTTTTGTTGGAATCACTACTTTTCAACATCTACACAAAAGACTGACCATGTTGCCGATGACCTGGCGCTCATATCACAAACACAATCCTGTGAAAACATAGAAATAAACCTCACTTCAGCCTTAGGGTTCAGACACTCTCAGACTAAATATAACATGGCAGGGACAACCACAGAAGTTAAAGTCGGCATAGCTTTATATTTAGATTTAGAAAGTACCGAATCTTGACACAGATCCACCTTCTGCTCGTCTTAACCTCTGGTCTAACACGTTTGCTCCACCCGTCCCCTTGGTTCTACCTTCAGAAAGCCTTCCAACAGGACACGATTTGCCATGGTTAACCTGAAGGTCCCTGGACAGACTCCGTAGCCAGGTTGGCCAATGCAAAGATAATATGTTTAGGTGGGGGTTTCCTGGACAGGAGGATATCGCGTGCCTATGTGGTCTCTCACCATTGTCCATGGCTCACCTCACTTCATGCCCCGCCTGTCCCGACTCCTGTACACAAATTGAGCTGATAGAAGGGTCAACAACCGCGGTCCGGGTGGCGGAATTATCCAAAATAATTTTAAATGTTTTGCCATCGACACGAAAAGAAGAAGAAGAAGAATAACTTACCATTTTGAACTTCGTCATTTGACTTTAGATGCTGTTGACAAACATTTCAAGTTAATCTGTTATTACTTTAATCCAGAGTCTTAAATATATAAAAGAAGAATCACTGACTGACATATCGATGCACAGTCTAAACGGCTAAACGTAGGCACTTGAAATTTGGTAAGGACGTAGTTTAGGTACCGTAGAGGTGCATTAAGAAAGGAATTCCCGAAATTCTCACGGGAGCGGGAATAATCCGGAAAATCCTTTTGTATGAAAAATCGCCCACGCAAACGAAGTCGCGGGCACAGCTAGTGAAAAATAAAGGTATTGATTACAACCACACATAGATTTTAATAATTTAATCTGAAATTCATTTGGGAACATGTAAGAATAAATCAACAAATATATTGTAATTATCAACAATAAAAATAAAAATATATTCCTTTCGAAATTACAATGTAACAAAATAAATTAAGGTCTTTATTCACCGAAATGAAGTAATTTGACACCGGAATGACAAAAGAAATCACCGAAATGAAGATAATAATCACCGAAATTACCAAATTCTCACCGAAATGAAAAAAAGTCACTGGAATGATATTATTTCTCATTCCGGTGGTCAATTTAGGTCACCGAATTCACCGGAATGAGGTCACCGATATTATATACAGCCCATAAAAATAAGCACAACAAGGAAAATATAAATAAAAGAAATAAATTGATACGACCTACTTAATTGAGCGACATTTAGTAATAGTACATAGATTTTATAGACATACCGAATGATTGGATCACAACTTATATCCATTCACGTGAATGACAAAGAAAACGGTACGCAGTCACCGAAACCGACTTACTTACGTTTTTGGCGGGAACTGCAAACAGCAACACACGTCCTCTTACGTTAAGCGCTTAGGCGGCACTGATGCGCAGATTTACTGCGCAGTGGCAAGAAGCTAGTGTTTTTCGATGCCTAGATATTCGCGTACAACGAAAATTCACCGCGATGACATATCTCATTTGGACACGTGAATTTGTACTTACCATTCATTAAATATAACAGATTTTGTATTGAACTTTCCGCAATAAGGTACTGTCATTATTAAGGATTTAAATAAAAAAAGGTAAATCCCTAAAAAATCAACTGTTTTTAAAATATGATTAAAAGTATACTGAAAAACAAATTGTGCCGCGTCACCGATATGATACAATTGGGGGTTTAAGATTTTTTTTACCTAATTAGCGATAATCATAATTTAAAAATATTTATAGTCACCTATAGGAGACAACACCTTTTATCTAAAAAAAAATATTACAAGTTAAAAGTGCCATCCTGCACTAGCAGTTTCAGCCGTGCCGTTTACGATTTGGTGTCGGGAAATTCACGTAATTCCTGAATAGGTCAGGTCTCCAACATAACAAGGCTAACAAATGCGATACAGTCGATCCCCAAAAAAGATGTAGGTACGATATTTCATAAACGTTCGAACATTTGTTAGAAAAGTTTTATTTCGTAGAATATTTATATTTGAAACATTATTTTATTACGTATGTACTTACAAAATTTTGCATTACGCGTTTTTGGGTACAACATTTTGGGTAAGAGGGTAATGCACTTTTTTAAACGGTTTTAAATGTTAGAGTATGTGATATAAATGTATTTTTTTTGGTTCGTAAGGGGATTGAACACGAAATTTCCTTTTTTATGTTATCTTTACAGTACCTACCTACCTACATACAAATTTTGGGAATTTACAATATATTTTTGAACTGCAAGTTTTAGTCATGTATTTAGTTAAACAAGAAATATGTATATAATTATTTTCTGATTTTAATGTTGCATTAATATGCATATATTACCTAATGGTAGGTAAATATTATAAATTCAAAATAATATCGTTATAGTTATTAGTGTTCCAGAGTCCAGACCTAAATTTACATGCATTACATGACTCAACTGCAGTATGCGAGCTCTATGTATGAAGCTTTCCTGCTGCTTTCGATTTAGTTGCATAGATTGCAGGATTGTTAGGGAGTGTCGGTTGCCGGCGGCGCCCGTGGCGATGCGAATGCGACTGGTTGTTATTTTACTAAACTGCGTTACATGGAACAATATTGTTCCACTATTGTTACCAAGGAACAATCAAATTGGGGTATTAGTAAGTAGTTTTGAAGGGATTTAGCAATAATTTCGTGGGAATGTTATCTGAGTTATGGAGCGTGATTTATTTATCCGTTCAACATAAACTAATCATAGTTAAACGAATAAGAAAACGCGGTAAGATTTTTTCTTAATTCGGGAATATCTAGTTTATATAAAGCATAAAATTAATTGCATATCGTGATGCAGATTTAGAAATAGTTATTGGTTTGTTTGCTCGGGACGGGATTTCCTGCATCTATAGCAGGATACAGCTTATAGTATACTATACCTATACTATAGTCCCGCATCATAATGAGAATCAATTAATTTTATCCACCTACCGCAGTAGCCCAGTTAAGCAATTTAATTTTTAAAGACTTATAAAAAGCACTGTCCTGAACTGTGTAGTGAATAGTGTGGGAAAATAAAAGAGTACAATGAAAGTGTTATAATTGTAAGCGTTTTAAACGGGTGTTGTCGCGGAGATGTCTCCTATTATGTTATCGCATTAGCGCCGGAAGTGGTCGCGTGGCGGCGCGTGTGCGGCGAATCGCTACTTCCGGTCCTTGCCCACGCCAGGTTCAGGTTACATCGAGGGTTACCGGACGGAAAAATTAAAAATCAAACAAAGCTTGATTTACATCATATAACATATCCTGATAGGTTGGAACTCTTGAGAAAATAAATACATACAGACGAACTGAGAATCTCCTCCTTTAAGTCGGTCAAAAATGGTTACATACAGGCTTATTCCACTATTTATTGAAAATATTCCACTGTGTAGGTAGTACATTCAAGTGTGATTTAATGATAGAGGTGTTCTATTATTTCAAGAAATAGGTAATCACCTATTTACCTAGCATATCTTTATGGGTATTAACTATAAAAATGAAATATTTGCATACGGTATCCTAATTTACGAGAAGTTTTTTTATATAAGTATGGTAATTTTTAAACTCATATTATTAAATACAATAATATTCACTTAATGGTTTTTAGATCCTGTTTGTGGTTAGTACTACTAGTGGTTAATAAAAACTGAATTGTTTTCAAGGTTTTATAGCATAGTACCAAATAGCTATTAAGATAAGTGGTTAATATTTGCAGTAGCCGTAGTTTCTGCTTTTTTAACATAATATATTTTAGTCATAAATTACATTCGAGAGAATTTGCTTCAGAACCTTACTTATTGTAAAGTCTCTAACTATTTCTTTAAAAATCGCCTTGATAAAAAAGTAGGTATCTACTTTACATATTGTTAAAAAGGATATAGGTAGCTATTGTGCATTTATCAAAATATGTTTAATCATTCTCTCTATTAATGATTTTTGTATAAAATATTTTATTCAACTAAGTAATTATTTTCTGCACACTCTCTACGTGAAGATAAATGCACCTAGATTGAAACGAGGTTTTCCATCCTGCAAACACAATATTTCTAAAATTTAAAATAAAAATATTTTTACGGATTCTACTCGAGTGTATTCGAGCTTTTCTTTTTACAGCGCTCGAAACCTATATTAAGGGAAAGTGATGAAGGTATGTTTTTAAAATGAAATTATACTTATTACTTTACAGCTTATGTTTTTTTCCTATCGTGATTTCTTAAATCATCTGTGGTTTTACTTAAAATGCATTTGATTTGGATTGTATTAAACATTTTATTAGCAGCGTCGTCATGGAAAAAATAGCAAACGTGCCTAATTAATAAAGTAGGCAAATAGTGTGTCCAAGTAATTTCAATAGTCCATTGTTATGATACACACAGTAACCTAGATTCCGGCATCTTCCTGATTGTTACATAAGGCCGTGGCACAGACGTCGCATAACTCGTGACATGAAACAATAGAGGCAACAAATTTTACGATTACGACCGTCACACTTCCCGGGCTCATCGGCCGCCCAGCGGGGGGCGCCATCTGTCGGGCTGCGCCCTCGCCCTCGTTGCCCTACCACGACTTACCTTTGCCCACCTTAAATTATGATGGACTCCTGCACGGTTAAAGATACCCCGAGGGAATCAGGGCTGCGCACTTTGATTGGACGGGGTTTGGCAGATTGGGCTCGATTTTTGGATCAACTTTTTGTTGAGATTGAGGGCTTTGTATTCGTTGCTAACTATACCAACTTGACCTAATTTGGCTTCTGATGTTCGTAGTGATTATTTCACCTGTTGCCAAGTTCTATATACTTGGGGCATTAAGTATCTTTAACCTTGCCAAATGAAAATAAATCAAATTTTAGTGTCAACTCTAAATAATGTAATTTTAATTTGTTGGTAAACATAATATTATGTCAGACGTGATTTTAATAAAAATTATATAAAGCTCTGTCATTATATAGGTTTCAAATGAAAGCGATTCCTTGCTCCGGCTACCATATTTGTGATTCAAAAGTAATCAAGTTCATCTGTTCGGTATAGACGAGTCATCAGAAGACTTATTTGAAGCCGTACCGAATCATTACATAGACAGACAAAAGCATCGAGATGGAAGTCATAATTTGGTGGGTGGTTTGCAGAGGGAATTCTTTGATTACACAGCGTAAAGGGCTTCTCGCAAAGCCCTCGTGATCAGTTTTATCCCTTTGTTAACGTTTTAATCAATCAGAGAGACCGTGGCGACGGTTCGGGGAGATGTTACCGGTTAGTTCGAGGGAGTTATTTCAATTTATGAATGCTTCTGTGAACATGTGAATTTTATTGTTCTTTTTTATTTAGAACGTTATTACAATATTTTGTTGTGATTATGATTTTGGGTTTTGTTTCTACTGTGAGTGTGGGGAAACATACAGGGAGATTGTTTAATATGTTACTTGTGAGATATAAACAGATAATTTATGAACCGCTTTAGCTTTTAACTTTACGTAACACTCTGATGACAATTATGCTTTAATTTTTTTTATTATTTTCCTAGGAGTTGAAGGTAATTAGTTGCATACAACATTAATCATTAAAACGGTTTATCTTGATGTATTGTTCACGACGTAGCCTTGATCTTGTATCTTTGTATGCAAAGGCCCTTTACATTTTTACTTTGATTACTGTATTTAGATAATATCGTGATTTTATGATAATTATTAAGATCTAGTTTTATTTGTTTAGCTAGTGTGTCATTCGATTGTTATCGATTATAGATCTTAAAGTCGTGTTACAATAACTCGTAGTTAGGTAGATATACATGTACGATTAGGTAGTAACCTAGCCAGATTTCATTTATTTTATTTTTTAAAGCATTTGCTCAATATTTATTGAGCTTATTACTTATAAACTTATATTAACTCGTCTTGTTTACCTACTCCTTTTAACCCAGCTGCAAAGTCAGGGTCTATTTTTGTATAAAGTCAAATCCTTCGTAATAATATTATTGAGTACAATTTATGTCGTAGATGTAACTGGATATGAAGCTACACGTATTTATGAGCGATCTCTATCTGAAATACTTTCCCCAAATAAATTGATATCAAAACATCGTATGGGGTCCTATGGGCAGGGGAGCGCTGTAATTACCGTGCACGGTTAGCAAGCTTTTTTGACTTATAATACCATGCACAAATTGATTGTGGGCCAAACTTTGCGGCAAGTAATCAGAGTTCCGAAGTTTTATTAAACGTATTGCCTGTTTGGGAGATTTATGGGTTTATAAGGATGCCCTTTGTTATCTCATCTTTATCAGCAAAAATGTTCTACTTTCGTTCTTTCATGTTATTAAGTTTAAAAGTTTGATTCCTTTTTGGTGTTGACTTTGATTTTAGCAGGTCAATAATTTTGTGATTTGCAGAATAAACAACGCATTATAAAATAATTCAGGTACAGTATACCTATAAATTTCGTAAAATATAATTGAAATAGAAAACTTCAAGATACAAAAATAATGAATTTTGTACGCTTATGACAAAAATATAAGTAGGTACAATTAATTTTAAGGGAACTCTATCTTTATTCAGTTAATAGATGACATTTTATATTTAACTAGCTGTGCCAGTGACGTCGTCCGCGTTTTCCCCCGATTTTTACACATCCTACTGTATTTTAGCTCCTATGCTCTTAACTGCCAAGCTTTCAGGAGTTACACGTGTTAATGTGAGTCAACCATAAAAGATAGACATATATTGTTGCGAGATATTTTTTAGACAATTTTATGTAGAATATTTCATGATTGCTATGTAACTTTAACCATTGAGGCTGCACACGCGACGGAAACTAAAAAAATGGAGTAACTTTTTCCAACATTTCCCTTCACTACTCTGCTCCTAATGATTGTAGCGTGATAAAAAGTGCTGCTCAGGAGTATGAGGAATAATTGTACCAAGTTTCGTTAAAATCTGTCGAGTAGTTTTTGTTTCTATAAGGAACATACAGATAGACAGACAGACAAAAATTTTACTGATTACATTTTTAGCATCAGTATCGATCACTAATAATCACCCCCTGATAGTTATTTTGAAAATATATTTAATGTACAGAATTTACCTCTCTACAGATTTAAAAAAAAACTATTTTCGCTTAGTCAGACTTTATGTTGGATGGGTAATACTTGAAGCCGTTTTGCAGTTAACCGGCCAGCTTAATCCAGATTATGTAGAACAGCAAAAGTATAAACGTACGAACTATTCCCGTTCAGACGTCCAAATGTCCCCTGTGGCTGTCAGTAAAAGCCTTCGTGGCGGAAGGGCATTTTCCGTGCAATCTTTAAGTTTCATGGCGCTCAGGTGTTCCGTTCTCCGGCCCGCTGTGATTCTCATCAAAGATGCAGGCCCGCACCCCAGGGCTCGTAAAAATACATATTCTAGCAGACGGCCTGCTTTTAATACTGGCGCGTAATGAGCAGCCGAGGTCGGCCTAATTCGGTTCTTAACGTGCCATTGTGCTTGATAGTCCGCCCTTATTAAATGCAAGAGACGTTACTGTTACTGTGATTAAGAAGTTAAGTGTATCACTGCACATATTTTGACGGGACAGCTAAATGGAGCATCTGTTTAATGTGTCACTAATACGGAAAATATATGTTTGTATTGTACACATTGGTACGTAGTTATAAATGGCAAATATTGTATTATGTCTAACATAATTGATATTTAAATATTTGTATAAACGATATTTTGAATAGAACAATCAATTTAGCAAGGAAATATTAAAAATTTTTGGGTATTGAATATTAGAATGTCCCTTGTAAGGGTAACTAGAAACTTTATAGCTATAAAAAAGTCAGTCATATTTGAAATAACGATCTATTACTAAATGATCGTTATTTTTCATGGAATTAATTGTTCAAATAAAAAAGTATCTAATGCTAATGGCTTTGAAGTGTATGTTTATACGTAGATGTACGATTTGTTATAATAAGCATATAGCAGTTTTAGTAATAGTATAGTTAATGGCATTCTAATACATGGTTAAAGTACCTACTCACATTGCTAGTCTTTAGTACTCTTCAAAACTGTGGGTTTTACAGCAAAATGCAAATTAATAGAACTACACCAATAAAACCTACATATATGAATATTATAATACACACACATACATCTTAAGCTACTCGTAATAACGTGTGGAGTTATATATCTGTTTAACATTACTCGTAGCCATTGTTATGTAATATATAATAATAATAATAACCCATTTAGGTAGGTATTGTAATCATAGGTGACCATTTTATAGATCATTTATTATTCTTGTGCAATTATTAGAGTTATATTGGTTATATCTATGAAATTTGAACAATGCTAGCCTCCATTAGTAGACCTACAAGGAAAAAACCAATTTATTCAATTAATCATTTAATGGACGGTAGGTACTTAGATTATGCTATTCATTAAATATTTATAGTAATGTTTACAGGTATTGTTGTCGGTATGTTAACTCTTGTTCAAGCGCTTTTCTACAGGTTATTTGTTTTTGCAACTATAATTAATATTTTTGTGATGAACATCGGCATTTGTTACGTGTCTGGGTATGATTATGTATTCAAGTATGTATTTATACATACATATTTATGTATATCAGTCTCTGACGCCCTTAGTACAAGCTCTGGTTAGTTTGGGGCCAGGTGACCGTGTATGGATATGTCCCAGATATTTATTTTTTTATTAAACTACAGAAAATTATACCAGATAGGAATCTTCATCAAAAATAGATATTTTTGATGAAGATTCTAAATTATTATAGTTACTAGTCATTATAACTTAACCTAACTGGTAACGTTTAACCAAAATCATTCGTCAAAATTATAAAAAATAGCGCGAGTTCGAACGCGATACAAAATTTTCGAGAACCGTATTAACAAAAGTTATGCCGTCATTGTAGGCTTATGTACTGCAGTGGGGGGAGTTGGGGTGGGCGGGCGGAGGGGGGACTGTAATCAAGAAGAGTACCCGCGTCCCCAGGCGCCCGCCCGCTCTCTCCCGGCAAAACCACCTAGAGGGCAATGCCTCAAACTCTCTTATTGACTTACCGTTCGCTGAAGAAACATTTTTATATTTCCTTTGTT
This sequence comes from Maruca vitrata, assembly GCA_039566165.1. Classification (NCBI taxonomy): domain Eukaryota; kingdom Metazoa; phylum Arthropoda; class Insecta; order Lepidoptera; family Crambidae; genus Maruca; species Maruca vitrata. Next base: position 10,723,373 of record CM076916.1, on the reverse strand, counting down.
GATATGAAGAGTCAATACAGCTAGACGACTTTATTTTAACAGGTAGGGGGAAACGTTGGACGGTGCGAGTATTTTTCATTGTAGTCTTTGCACCAGGTAAATAACGATATGAACCTATACACTCGTACTATCAAGATACCTGTACCGAACAAATGATTATTATATTATATTTTATTCTTAAACTACAAATGTTTCGCTTATAACATAGCATTTTGAATATATTTCTATTCTGATATAATGTAGTTTATGAAAAATAAATCTTAAAAATATCTGCAATATAAGATATGCATATATTATATTGTAGATATTTTCATTTTTCAAGATTAATAATGTTTATGAAATAAATAGTCGCATTTATGTAATCCATACCGAATATACCTACCCTAAAATAATTCGTGTAGTACGAGTATAGTATACTCGTGTACCAATACCAAAATGCCGTGCCTTTTAAATTCGCGTGACTCGCACGTGTATGTTTTTTTGTTCATTCCATCTTTTTTTAACGTTTACTTTTTTGGCATCAGGTTTTTTGAGCAAATTGAGCGACCAGTTTCACCGTCAATTATACACACCGTTATGTATTCGTTGGTAACACTATTATTAAATGTAACCTATGTTGCACCAATAAAATCTAACAGAGAAGTTAAAAATTAATAACAAAAAAGTTTTATATAATCGTTTTCACTCCAGTTCAATTTTACACTGCAATTGAATGGTTAATTATTTTTTTTTTTTTAAATATTTCCCAACATCACTTACATTGATCTGATCCCGTGGTAAGAAGCTTAAGCACTTGTGTTACGGGTATCAGAATCAACAGTGGATACACAAAAATACTTAAATATATTTTATAATACACCCAGACACGGAACAAACACCGATGTTCGTCACACAAATATTTGTCCCGAGTGGGAATCGAACCCATGACTCTTGGAACCGTAGGTAGTAAACCTGGGTCACTAGCCACTGTTCCACCGAGCCAGTCCTAATTAAAATATTTTTAGTTTACGTCTCGTCCAGAATAAATATAGTGTGACTGTCGTTTCAAAAGCAAATAAGAAATCGGTAATGAATTAAACAACGGAGTAATGGTGGATCGTCCAACACAAAGTGCTTTGTAATTCCCGACATTTGTGCCAACAATCGCCGTAATGCACTGCTTTATAGAACAACAAAAGTTAACCTGTTCGCTCGCCCGGCGCAGAATGGAACGATTTTAGGGTTGCGTTTGAGTAGGGCTGCCTATGACTGGTGGTGTACTGTGATCAAATGTTCAAAAGATTCATATACAAAATTGGTTAATTTTTGGGGTCTTGATACATATACTTTTTAATGGCTGGTTTTTAATTAAATTTTTGTCGTGCTTATTTTACTAATATATACAAAGTATGTGTTGGTGACAGAATGTACTACAAAATATTAAATTAACGTAAGAAACTTTATTTTTAATGTGTTCATAATATATAAATACGAGTCGACTTGTTAAAGTTGCAAATTACGAATAATCTCTCTCTCCCTAATCGCTATAAGGATAAATCCGCGTGACGTCAGCAGGCAACCCTACTTGTTAGGGAAGCAATGACAAGCCGAAGTCCCCACAATACGCTACCATTGCCATCAATAGTTTGCGCGCGCCGCTCGACAATGCAGAGCGAATTCGACTATAATTCTTTGTAATACCGCTTTTACGTATGTATGTATTGTAAGTTGGTTTCGCCAGTAGCCGCCATGTGTAGCACCGCATGGCGCGCTGACAGAACCCTGCAATCATTATCCAGACATTGACTTTGACTGGCTTGCTTCAATGGACTTGTCTACCGTGTCGGGAATTATACGATTAAAATCAATCAAAGGGAAACGTACACTATTTTTTGTTTACATCGCGCATTGCAATTTGTTACAAGGTCAAATGGCAAATTGAGTTATTTTAATGCTGGTAGTTACGTAGTTTTATAGTAGGAAGTGCTAGAATAAACGTGTTTTGATTGAGTTAATGACAGTAAGAAATAAACTTTTCAGCGTCATAGGACCTAGCTCATAAATATTAGAAGTGCCAGCTTATTCACGAGTTCAATATTGCGCTCACTAGATCACACACGAAAAATCGTTGGTTGGTAAGGCAGGTAACTCCCGATAATAAAAAATACAATTCGGTATTAAACCCTTATTTAATATGTACTTATTTATTTTATTAAATATAACTCACGTAAGAGTGAAGAAGTAGTCATCAGGCTGTTATACTGCGGTACTTACCCAGTGCTTCCTGAAATAAAGAAAATTTAAAATAATAGTTCATTTTTATTAGGTAATATTTAATTTCTGAATTTATTACACGATAGTACGTTAAGCTCGGCCATAAAGTCTCAAATCGAGCGATTAACCGTCCTAATGGCTAATACCATTAAGTGATAAATGCAGCGGGCCGCGTTTGAATAATTCCGCGTCGGATACAATGCTCGGCTTTCGCTAAACGGCTCCATATTTTCGAAATCCCCATAGAGCAATAATATTCAATGAGCCGGGTGAGACGGATGTACGGGAGAGAGAGGGACCGGGAGGGACATTGGATGCAAAGCCTGGAGATTAGCGCGCGAAGCGACATGTGGCCTCCCGCCACTTAGCCACCCTCTGTACCTATGATCTTGCTAAGTACGCATGCACTCATTGATATTTATATCGCAATAGCGTTGATGAGGGCGCACGTTTTAAAATATTGAAACCATTTCGGTGACAAATGAGTATGCAGTGTGTCCATATATTAGGTGGTCTCCATCTGTGTACGAATGTAAAGTTCGTTTCTCGGTAGAGTTATTTCATCATTGATAGATAATCCATACTCTGCAAGAATTTTGAAATATTTCATCAGCCTGAAAGTAAAGCATTATCAGTCTTTAAATAGTAGGTAATACTAAAAAAAGATTAAGTATATTCATTTTAAATAATTAATAATCAGAATAAATTTAGGATACTGTAACTACTCATACAGATAAAACATAATATTATTATATTTGGAAACAAACTCTTTGTCCTTGGTCACCAACTTATACAATGGATTGGCCATTTTTACACGTAGGTAGATTGGTACCTATATGTTGTTTATTTAATATTTCAATCTATTGTGAATAGGACAAGTTAGAATGTGACTTCAATTTACAAACGGGTATAAAAAAACACCGTCAATACTGAACACATACCTAATTCTTAAAATATTGATAGTTTTTTTACATAGATAAATTACACGTGTTTCTTAGAAATAACTATAGTAATAAATAAACTATAGTAAAATTGCATTTCGTACGTCAATATTAATAATGACGTACTTACGACTACGCACATGATATTAGCATACAGCATCAATACGATAATAGAAATACGAGAAAAGAAAAATGCGGGTAATTTGCAAGCAGATCGTTCCGAATGATATTTGAAGTTATTCGAGCACTTGTATCGTTCACTTTGTCTGATCGGGCCGACAATAGCACAATAGATGCTAGTGTCCACTTGTGTCGCGATGAGGAGCGGTGCGGGTCACTCGGCTACGAAGCCATTCGACTCCAACCAGCCGTGACGTAGGGTTTGGGCCATAGCCGATACACGACGCCATATGCCGGGCACATTAGCACCCGGTCCCCTAAGATTGATGAAAATCCTCTCAGTGCTGCATTCAAACGTATTAGGGCATGTAAATATCCGATCACTTAGTCAAATAGCTCGCGAAATAACATTGCTTATCTTAAGGGGTTCGAAATATTAGTTGAATGAAACTGATGCTGAATTATGAAAAGCTACTTTGTTTGTCGAAATGCTATGTTGGTAGTACATAATATCCATGACTATGTTGAATTGTTTCAATTTACGATTTTTTTTAGAAAATAAGTATCAGATTAGTTTCTAGAAATATTTAAGAAGCAAAAAGCTCGTTGTTTGTAACAGTATAACTCACCTGCGTAGGCGACAATTACAAAACCCAAAAGTTACGGAGGTACTTTCAAGTACACCCTGGGTCCACGAGACCCGTTAATATATTCGAGTTAATCGTCAGTGCGATCGTTGGCAGGTCATTGAACCTCAATTTGGTTTTCACTTCATTAGCTCACTCTCACTGTGCAAATTCTCTCCGCTGGTACTTCATTTACATTTCGCTCTCAGTTAAGACTGAACTGAGATATATTTTACTGGTCTAGTTATTTGTTATTTGCCATGGAAGAAAATCAAGTAGCTCAGTGGCGATAATCAAACATAAACAACATCACTTCGTCTAGAAAATAAAGTTGCACATTGAATACAAATTCTTCTCCCGTACAAAGTAAAAACTTAAAAACTGTACATAATTTGTAACAAGTTCCATTATTAATTTATGTTAATTGGTTAGATACTATTAAAACAAGTAAATGACATACGTATCTTTTAACCCGAAATGCAAAAAAATACGTGTGTACAGATATGACATGTTTTTATCTCATTCCACATAACAATCAAACACCATCGTCTCTCTAACACGGGGCGAGTAGTGCGCACAGTTTGATACTATTTGGAACAATAAATATTTTCTTTTCTCACAGACGATAAAAAACGGAGGCTGTTGAGAGCGTGTCATTCGTTTTGTAGGGTCGTTTTCACCCTTGTTATACCACCAAAACACTTGGCACAAAAAGTGTAATGGAGTTGGGTAATAACCCCCTCCCGGCGGCAACACAAACTGCGCTACCCGCTGAGAGAGAGCACTTTTGTTTTTATGTTTTTACGTAGGATGAGCTTCTAAATTATGCTAGCAGATACAGTGTTAACTGTCAATACAGATCGAGTGTTTCGGACAAATTGAAACAAAAAACAACAAAGAAGTTTTCATAATTTTATGATTGCTGCACTTTCTGCGGTGTTTTATTTGTCTACTCAATCTTGCTTATTGTGTTTCTATTTGCATTTGGTACATAACTTGTTTTATAAATAAATAACATGTTAAATGCTGTTATTACGTTTAGTGGCAACAAAAAAACTATAATATCTACGAATAATTAAGTAAGTATTTCATCTTATTTGGCTCAAAAAGGAATACAACTACTTATTTCAAAAGCTCTACGTTAAGTAAACTTTACTGCAACGATTCCAAAAGCTCCTTTGCGTGAACGTTTAATAGTTCCCGTGTAACGATTGCTCGGGTCAGAACGGCAACGCGAATCAAATGTATCTGTAATACGTCGCCCGGGGCTGGGGTCGGCATGACCCCGCTTCAATTATCGCGGCCGCGCTGATCTGCCGACGGGTGAAACCGATACTTGTGAGAGATTGCCTTATTGTTTTTTCTCGTGGCTAAAAAGTTACGGCACGCGTCCCCGTTTTGATAAGGGTCAGTGGCGTCATGACAATGAGATTTTTCATATTTTTTGAAAATCTCGTCTATTATTTTTTTATTTTCTATGCAGTATTAAAGAATGTCTGTGAATGAAATGGTCAGCTTTGTAATGAAGCTTGCTCTACGTATTATACGAAATAATTGACAAGAATGAGCTCTACATACATCTATCCCACGCGAAATAATTAGTGACAAAAGTAATTACTTTTATTTGTTTTATTTTTTACCCTTGGGTATATTTTCATCCAATTTACATCAGTTGGTTGTTATGAATGTTGTACCTAATGACGCGTTAAATTTTTTGGTTTAGTTCTAATCGCATAAGTATCAAAATGACTACATAGCTAAGGATTCCCGCTTAACCGTAAGATCAACATTGCACAAGCGATGTTCTACCGGTGCAAATGCATCTCAAATCTGCAAACATTTCTCCTGATGCGAGCAGGTGCACTAAGCTCTGCGCGCGGGTCCGCTCGGGACGGCAGTAACGGATTGTTTGGTAAATTGGATTACCCGCCCGCCGCTCTGATTCTGCGATAGACTGCGCTAAATCAACTCGCCCGCTTCATGAGGTGCCGCAAATTATGATAAGTTGTGTGCTTTCGGTTGCAAAGAAGCTAGATTGAGCAATAATTGTTTGGGACAGCGCTATTTCTGATTGCCATTCGTAACTGTATCTATACAACCACTATCTATGCTCGTAATATCAACAAGAGCAGTCAAGGTACGTACTTACTTGTGAAAAATAAGGAATTCTAATTATTTTTGTTTGTGATGCATTTTTAAAAATGTAGACCTATATTTAATTTATTCAAATTACCTAAAAAAGTGTATAACTCGAGTTACTTTACTTGTCAAAAATAAGAATTTAAGTTATTTTACAAAGTGTTGTTGTTGAAGAACAGACTGTAAACAGTACAAATATATTCCAATTACCTAAAAAAACAATTATCTTATGCTATGCTACCAGTATAAGAATTCCTAAGTTTAATTTAGATCGGTAATTTGGTAGTCTGAAAATTATTAACTTGATATTGTTAGTTCATTGGCATACCAACTTGTGTTCAATATGCTTAATAGGATAGGAATAGATTTCAGCCTTAGAGCATTTAACCAAATGGTAAAAGCTCTAAGACTTTTCCTGCAGGCAAATATTCTACAATCGTTCTTTTATTGAGCCATAGTTCGCATTGCAGGTGACGCCTTATTTATGGTTGTGAACAAGTTGTGTGTAGAATATAAGTAACCCGGGAATGGTCGGGAAACGGATTGTTTACCAAATTGAATTACCCGCCGCAAGCGCGCCCTGATTCGCGATAAACCACGCTAAATCAACCTGCCTGCTTCTCATGTGAAAGTTCATTGTTTTTATGTGCCCGCACAACACATTATTCTTTTTACTCAATCTCAGAGTGTTTCCATGAGAACGTAACTTTTTGCGCCGACTCATTGTTTCCATTCCAATATCGAGTGAAATGTAAGGGAGCTATTTCGGTTTTTGATTCATTTGTCACGTAAAGTTTGCTTTTGTTTTACGGTATAGGAGCTATTTGATGTTTTTATTAGGGACTTATAGGTACCTTAAGGTATACATATGTGAACAATGTACCTACGAAATATTGTACCTAGTATGCTATTTTCATTTTACAACTACGTAAAATACAAAGTAGGTACGTACATAGATATTAGATAGGTATTCACTAACTTAGTACGTAACTCGCACTAAGGTCTGAATTTGCGCACAAATTAATAGCGGATTAACATATATGTTTCATAGGTCTTAAAGAGCCGAAAGGTACGTTTGAATTGTATATTTTCCATCAACAGGGCGACGCCATGCGTTTAAGCAATTAAGTAAATGGAAGCGCGACAGTACGCGATCAATTGTGACGTGTGCCCGGGTTGCACTCTACATTTATGAGCGGGGTTATCTGTAAACCATAAAATGTGCATTAGATTACATCCATTGCATCATTTATACGTACACACTTCTGAGTATTATGCCCATACCCATTTTCTAGTCCATTTAAAAAGAACTAAGCTATTTATTGCTACAGCTGAATCTAGTTTTCTAGGTAAAGTACCTAGTGATATCTAGGTATGGACATACCCACAAAGATACCACCAACTGACTGATTCCGGGCAGACTTTTCTTTTCCGGGATTTCTCTCTCTTTCTCTAGGTGCCGCGTGTTACTTAAAAGTATAAGTTATTAACAAATCAACCGTAATATAAATGAAATCTATATACTATAATAATACTGTAAATAATAGATTGGTGGAAACACATACCTACATGTAACAGTAATTACCAGGGCCAGAGTGCGCATGTGTATTCCTCGATAAAGCTCGATTGAACAAAGGAGCGGGGACGCGCTCGAAGCTCGGCTCTATTTGCTTTTATTACGCCAAGTGCCAATCATATTTGCTTACAGCAGCTCGTCGTCTTGACGCTAATACTCGCCGCCCTTCAAAGATTGAACGCGTTTTTTGAATTTTGATAATTGACGCCATAAGCCAGCAGGAGATGGGATTTAGAAGCATTTTCGCACAAACATGGGTATTTTGTTGTTGACATCGAATAAACAAACGATTTTCCTTGTCGGCTTTCCGTTCAAATATTTGCAAGACATGTAAATTACGCATGTGAAATTTGTCCTTCTGATGTCGTTAGGTACATAGGACTGTTAATGATCGACGCAGTCTGTGACGTCCAATCGATCGGAAAACGCTAGTACCTATGTGCTTACTGGACTTGTGACACTCTTTTCTTTTTCCTCATGGCGTTGTGCAAAATACTTAATACTTTTCCCTTGCAAAGGATAATCCGTTTCTGAGCTTTAGCTTTCTCCCTCTTTCTCTCTTTTATTTTCTAAAGAATCCCTACTGCTATAATAGTGTCTCGTGCCTCAAATGGCTTGTAGATATCAACTTCCAATCCGTTTCACGCAATGGTTACTCGTAACTTATCTACTCGGTTATTTTTTTTTACAAAACAATGACGTAGGTATTTTAGCGCACTTTTTCTATCGAAGTACTCGAGTAATTTTCCACAAGAATCATTATCGATCAGCCGAGGCTTCTTGATTAGCTGATTAGGCAAATGAGTCTAATGGGGCTGACGTGGCCGGCATATGGCGGGCAATACAATAACAAAATCACTCGCCACGATGATGCCACGGTAATTACCACTTAGCCGGCCATAAAAACAATAGGGTGCAGCATGCCGTTTTACCTGGGTGCGCTTACTAAATCGACTATGTAGGGTGGCTTTTCATTTAATTGTAACTAGAAATCCGACATGAATATGGAATATGAGCAAATTTTAATTTCGAAGGTGTATCCTAATTAATTATCTAAATGTAATATATTTGTGTTGTATTGAATTAACCAACACACATTTACACATATCCAATAATAAGTTAAATGGTTCATTTAGTCACGTAAGAGTTAATGCAAACTAGATGGATGCTAATTTCGGACACCTAGACCTATCAAACACAATTTTTTATCAGTCAAAGATAAAAACGTAAAAATACGTTCATAGAAAAACATACGTAGAATGTAGATTTTTTAAGTAGAAGCGAATATTTTTCAACGATTAATGACGGTGGTTTTTGGGCTTATCATCGTGTGGTGGATCAGGAGACTCACCCTTGGCTCGGTAGCATTCCAGTTAATTACGATTAAACGACCTTCTAGGCATACACGTTTTTGAGTCCCCATCAGCTAGCGTGCGCGATGCTATCGCCCACCGTGCCATCTGTCGGGCAGATGCCGGTGACGTCACGCGAGCCCTGCAGGGCTTCGGCACGCGCCGCATCTTCCCTCACAGCTGACCCATCCTGATTTTACTTCCTGCAACTTATAATTTCCTGGTAGCTCTTGCGGTTTTTGTAACGTTGTTTGGGTTTTACACAAGCATCATTAGAATAATAGATCAATATTTCGTTACGTAACGTGTTGTTCCTAAAGTGGAATAAATGGAGGATAATAACATATTGAGGAAATCAAATGTCTGTGAAAATTGTATTCCTTAAATATATGTAGTAGGTACATCTGGTATAATCATGGAACCAAAGAAATGAAATCGTTGACAATTCACATTTTGCACGGGTGCAATACTGATCAGTGTTTTCGTACTAGGTAGGTAATGCGTGTAGGTAGGTACTCCATAAGAACCGTCGTTTTGAATCCCTCCATCTGTTAAAACAGACCACGGAAAAAATCTATTGTGTTTTAGTAGTTTATAGGAACAGACAGACGGCGGAAAGAGACTTTAATTCTATGTAGTGATATGAATAACGAAATTACGAGTTAGTAAACTTCATACTACAATCTCTGTCTGTGTAATCTGTATTCTTCAGTTTCCCTTAGACACAATAAATCGAATCGGACGACTTGGTTATACTATACATAGTACTTTGTCATTGTAAATGTAATTATTTGTATTGTTTATCCGCAGAAGTCAATCAAGTGGAAATCAACAATGATGTATACGTATTTCAGTAATGATTACGCCTGACAATGTCGCACAGGTTGCAATTTAATTATAGTGATTACATAGGAAAGGGATTTAATGAATGCTATTTGTGTTATCCCTGTAATGATCATCTTTGATTCAATAGGTTTACATTTTGTTATAAATTAGTTGTATAAAACTTAAGCTCCGGCGATCGTCAAATAATATTGAATACTAGAGGTAGATTAGACCCTTCGAATATTGTGAGATCACCACTATGATGTTAGTGAGATGAAGTACGTATCCTTTGCTCTTGTCCTGTCGCCAGCATATTCCTGTATCAAGATAACCAAGTAATTACTACAGAGCGATTGTCATGTCATACATAGTCTGCTTGTACGATCACAATCAAGCACGGGGACCTTAGCGTCTCACTCAGTTCCAGATGGAGTCTATTGTGATTTTCCCTAACGACATCTAATAGGCTATTCTTATTTAAATTGCTTATCGTAGTACACGTATCTTGGCAACCTTTGTGTTAATAGGTGACCTGGAGGCGGCACGCGATGGCGCGGTGCGTCTGCGCATCCGGCACAAGGACAGGCGATAGAATAATCATATGATACTGACCTGATAATTTGACAGCTTGTAGTTCATGGTGTCCATGATTATATGAATCAGTTTATGAACGAGATTGGAACCATGGGATGTTAATTACCTAGCTATGCTTTGTTTATTTTGTATTGTGTGTGTCGTATGTTTGTAGATGAGAGATGCATAAAACCGTCTCTTTCCTTTAGGTGATTTAAACGTTATTTCATAAGTCACATAAACTCAAGTGTTTCTCTTCCAAAAGTCCGATATTGTGCGATGCTGATTTGCATTCTCTATTATCTTTCAGTCCCAATATAAAATACATCTCCATAAAAAGTATAATAAGCTATTTATAATGGTTCAAGGATATAGTACCAATACAAGGAAGGTAGGCATGCAATAACTATAATGACTACGTGAATAATTAATAATACCTAACAAGATTTTTTTACATGCAATAATAGTCGGTACTAATTTTGCTGAACTCGTGGTTGGGTTACCTATGGCTGTATGAATTTAAGTTTCGATTGGCATACACGTGAACTAAAACTACCACAATAAATGTTCTTACAAAAAATACGCAACAACATCGAGTTACTATTTATCTTAGAACTTAGTTATGGTAGTTTTTTAACTCACTCAACGGGAAAATTTGTAAGGAAGCGGCCAATTTCACGGCAATTTGTGCTGGTTTTTATGACTTAATTATTTATTTATTTGTATGCTATTACAGTCATTTTCATTTAATATTTTTAATAATTTAAATTACTTAGCAACAATATTAAGCTCGTGATGAAGCAAAAGTTCTGCCAAACATCGGACTGGAGGTTGACCAAGATAGTGGTATACCAAATTTGACAAAATTCCATGGATAGTTTTTCCTAATAAGGTCATGGGGACATGGTAGTTGAAATACATAATTTTTAGGCCCTAGAAAAACATAATTTATAACAATGCTTATTAAATGGTGATTATATTCTCATTGTGCATGATACTAAGCATTAGCTCTATGTCCAGATATGCAGGGTCGGACTGGGCCGCAAGGGCCCGGGTGGCAGATCACAATCCCAGGGCCCGAGACTCTATCATAGTTATGGGATATTATCGAAAAATACTGAGATACACAAATTGAGATGAACCATAAAAAAATATTTTAGTACTAAAATAAAGTAAAATAATAAGTAGGTATTTATCTATCTATACCTACCTACTTATAATAAATCTTTAGAGAGGTCTATTCTGTACATGAAATATATTTTTCAAATAACTAATCAGGGGGTGATTACTGATCGATACTGATGCTAAAAGTACAATCCGTAATTTTTTTGTCTGTCTGTCTGTTCCTTATAGAAACAAAAGACTACTCGAAAGAATTTTACGAAACTTGGTACAATTATTCTTCATACTCCTGGGTAGGTCATGGTATACTTTTCATTACGCTACAATCAATAGGAGCAGAGCAGTGAAGGGAAATGTTGGTAAAACGGGAGTTTTTTCATTTCTTAAGCTTCCGTCGAGTGTGGAGCCTTAATGGTTAAAGTAACATAGACATAAAATTGTCTGAAAAATATCTAACAGCATATGTCTATATTTTATGGTTGACTCACAACACGTGTAACGCCTGATAGCTTAGCAGTTCGGAGCATTCTGATTAAATTTATTTTACTCTTACGTTTATAATAATCTCACGCATCCGTAATTTAATAAAGTTAACATTATTACCTAATTAAAAAACCGCGTTAAAAATATATTCATATTATAAAGATGAAGAGTTTATTTGTTTGTTTGATGTCGCTAATCTCAAGTAACTACTGGTACGAATTGAAAAATTATTATAACATTTATCGAGTAAGGGTTTGGGCTACATTAAATCACGCTACCAAGAAACGGTGCGAAAAAACAGTGAAAAATGGAGGAAAAGACGGGGCGCGAAGGCAGACCACGCGTCATTCAGCACTTGCTGCGTATTAAAAAATGCTGGCTAAAACCTCTTTTCCGGGCGGACAAAGTAATATATAAATCTAGCCATTATTTTTTTTTAAAAGAGGAGAACTTTCAGTTTTGTATCTAATGACTCGATCGTAAAAACTGCTGTTTTCGATGTCCTTGATCAGATCCGATTCTTTTATTTAATATAACCAACAAATCCAACAGTTCTTGCTCCAGTAGAAGACGAAGTCTCGTTTAAATTCTAAAAATATTCTCTCACAATTCTCTTGCGTAAATTAAATTGTGCAATAACAATATACAACATAAAAGGTGATGTATCGTCCGGATGTTCCCACAGGACAATTCCTCATACCAGCCAGATTAATCTGATACGGCACTTGGCTTAGGCCCGTGATCCATCCGTCAAAATAACGGTATTTTAAATTTCGAGGATAAAAATCGCACCAAATAATAATGATAATAACCACGATAATACATAAAAGACAGCGAAATATTTCTCCCATAATTTTCTGGCAATTTAGAAAATTATGTCAATAGAACATCAAGTTTGCGGGGCCCTTATCCCCCGGCCGCCATCTTGAAAATGGGATGAAAACACTTTTTTCACGATATCTCGGAAACTAAGTATTCGTCGTAATATTATGACTTTTCAAATTTTTGTGAGACACATAGTTTCAGAAAAATGCAAGCGGGCCACCCAGGCCCGTGGGGGGCCCGCGCAGGCTGGGGCCCGGCTGGCAAATGCCACCCTGACTGTATGGCCAGTCCGACGCTGCAGATATGTATTTGAAAGGAAGAATATAATAAGTTTTGGATGACGTAAATATTATTGAACAATGGGCAGTACAGAATGAATCACTTCGTTTATGATTGGATAATTGGCTAGGGAACCAGGAAGGACAATGTTTACGTAGTAAATAAGTTGCATAACTTCCTAATTTTCTTTACCTACCTACCCTTAGTAGAAATTATTTTAATTTAAGCTTGCATTTTAAAATTGTTACATGATTTTCCAAAGAACCAGGGTGCAATCAAATCCCATTGTTACATAAGGCGAAGCATTTTCTGATTTCTTCATGGATCACCATCCAACACCTAGGTATTCGGGAGCGCACTGATTTTAACCAGCCAGGTATTTTGGCAAGAAACATGATTCATATTAAGATTTTTATGTATTATGCATTTGCGACATCGTCAATGGCTCGAGTGCAAGGAAGCACGACTAAAAGGCGCGGCCTCGGGAGCGGCATGCACGTCAGATTCGGTTTCAGCTACCGACTGCCCCAGCCAAGACTAAAGTGTAGATGGGACAAGCCGTTCAAAAGAATTCGGACTTTGGTAGCCAAAGATCAAGTTTTCAAATTAAATTATAATGGTTTACATTAGTAGCACAATGATTGGGAACTCTTTTTTCTCTGAACAGTGAACACACTAATCTAAATCAAGAAAGTGAGTACAAGCGAATCCAAACTTGCTAGTACATACATACCTAGACTTAAATTGTAAAATGAAGAAAATGTAATTTGAATCTATTGTACAAAATCGATTGAATATAAGCAAAAAACTAAGTTTATGACTAATACATTTTTGAGCAACATACCGTCAGAAGTAACAAGATTACAAAAAGTTTTTTGAGCTGTAACTTCAAATTTCTATAAAACTGTCCTGCCGTCCTGATTTCCTGAAAGAATCAACAATATTTGAATTTAGTACCATGGTAGAAATGTTATGGAAAGAAGAGCCTTTTTTAAAATTATAAAACCGTTCTAGCTCAGAGTGTTACTCAGCCAAAAGTTTAATTTTAATTTTATAAATGTGCAAAAATACTGTGGTGGAGTTATCATATCTCGTCACAATCACCCATTAAACAGTCAACAGTAACAGCCTTCTGCAGTTACATGCTCACTGCCGGGGTCACGCGGATCCGCTGCGCCCGCGCTGCCCCGCTTTCTTCTTAATGTACCTCATTAACGAAACGCATTCAAAACAATAATCGCGTCGCATTCCGACTGAAACTCGATTCTCAGCGAATGCGTAACAAGTTTTATGCTGCTTTGTAACCGACTCTACCTACATTTGTTTGGGTTAATTAGGCTTATTTTATGTTTTATTAGCCACTAAGGGAAACGATACCGTGGGTTGAACTTTAGTGCTGATCATGTATGTGTTAATTTTTGGAGAAGTAAGACATTAGAGTTCATAATTTTTTTATTTCAAAATGTGGTTAAGTAAGTAATTCCAAGAAAATTAAATATAGAAAACATCTTGAGATATGAAATGCCCAAACCAGTGCACTTGATAAGTAGGTATATACCTACTAATTCCTAGTTAGGTACTACTACTCGTAATAGAACAAAACTACAGTTACATAGACATCATCATCATAAAATAGAGCTTTAATTGATATGGATATTGGAACGTATTTCAAGCAAAAGTATGAATTTGATAAATCACATACGCGTCTTTTGCAGTTTTATCGATCCACCAAATTATAACCCGCAAATCTCTCACTTGAATACCCAGTCATAATAAATTAGAAGACAAATACTGTTAGTGAATTTATGGAAAATATTTGTCCAGCAAACAAATGCAATGGTAAAGGAGGGGGTTCCCGTGGCCGGCCCTAGCAAACATAAGTAGATCAAAGCGGGGTACTTGAGCGCAAGGGTTCTTCAACGAGGATAGCTCTTGGGTGAAATAGTTATCATTTGAAATAGACACTAGTAGAATGTAGGTACTTAATGTTTAAAGTCTTCTGTAACTTGGACTGTTGGATTAAGGTGTATTGGAGGTGTAATACCATATACTTACTGAATCAGTATTGGTACTAGATACATAGATTCTTTATCATTCATACATGTACTTTTCACTCATTGACCAGTTCGGTGAAGGTCGCTCCATACTCCAACACTATAGACATCACCACAATATAACTTTAGTGTTGTTCTATCTAGTCTTATTCGTTTTTAAAAAAATTAAAATTCGGCACGTTGTGCACATTTGGATACTAATTTCTAGTCACAGGTCTATATACCTTTAACTGATGAACTATTCTTCAACGGCAACATAGTAATAAGTGTTGATGAATCCCGCAATCTCCTCTGCTCAGTTTCACTGTTATCCATGCTCTGGTTAACATTGTTTGCGAAATATATTATAACGTTATTGACACAGCGTGATCATTAATACAGCTGGAGGGCCCACTTATTAATTTTAATAAATGGGGTGACTTCAACGAGGGGCGACGACAGTCCAAACCTGTTTTTATTAGTTTTGATTTTTATGGTTATGTGTTTACTATGAATATATTATGGTTTCAATATTAAGCAACCTGTCCCTTCTAGACGCAGTACCTTTTTGTTTAAATCTGTAGTGGTCTTTACAAGTTATACTCAGTCTTGTAATGATTTGTAATTTTTATCAAATTTCAAGGAAGACATACTTTTATTTTATCTTGTAAACGAGAACGACCACTATTAGACTGTATGTATCTACCTACTGGATGTATATTAGCTTTAAAAAACCTAGATGTTATCTCAAACAATAGCGGTAGCCAAAACTCTACTTTTTGCATTTGCTATACTTTTTACTAAATCTTTCAATTATATTATTAGAATATGGTACATTTAACTCAACTAAATCGCATAACGCCTTCAGTATTTTACTAAGCAAGCAGTAACAGCATTGTGAATCATCTCGCAACATTACAGAAGTTCAAATATATGTGTTTACATATCTTACCTAACTAGGTTTAATTATCTTATAAAAGTGTGTCGTAAATACTTTTTAGCGGGTCATATTTTAATTTAGGGTAGGTAAAGAAGTTTTATAAAAGGTATTCCATTTATTTTTACCTACTATGTAGGTATTGACTCGAACGTAATACGTTTCTAAAATATGTTTAGCCATCGTTGGTTTCCCAAGATCAATGGCAAGTGTAATCAAGTGTCATTCGGTCATTAGAGTCGGGATGATATCTAACCCTCGCGCGACGGGTGCCACAAAAGTGTCGGGTGCGCGCGTGCCGCCCGCGGCGCATCACCGAATTGCGTTTTAACCTAATTACGGAATGATATAATTTTTCGGTTCCTTCATAATCAGATAACGTAGACATTATCGAATTAAAGCCCCGTTTTCCAGCAGGCGGGATCGCGAGCAGCTGTACCGTCGATAAATTATTCATTCTAATTTTGTTAGCCCCGTTTTAAAGTGTCATAGCCGTAAAAGTTAAAATACTGTTCATTTTGCAGACGAATAGCGAGGCAAGGGAAATCTGATTTAATATTTTGATATATGGGCCACAGGGCCTAATATCAACTAAATTTGAATACAAACTAACTTTTCAGTGATCGCAAAGAAGACTATAAGTTTGCAATAGCAAAGTAACTGAATTAATAATGTGCCTATGTTACCTACTTTAGAAATGATTGTTGTTTATATGTAATCAAATTTTTTTCATTCGATTAGTTACTTTATGCGGATCGTGCGATAGTGACAACTTGATATGAACAAGATAGTAAGTAATAACTATTTATTCATACGGCTTCCTTTACAAAGGAAACCATACCATTGAATATTACTCTGTACTTATTTGATACATATTATGATGGAAAAAGATAACGTGGGCCTCATACAATAGCAGTTTCCCATTATGTTATCTGTGCCCATAGTAATCGGATACCGCAGCCGCGCCGCCACGCGCCGCGAGAAAACACGCCTACGGGGAAACCAAAATTACGCTATGGGACAAATTGTACCCGCCTCGGACGTGAGAATGTTGATACACATCTGTGATCGAAAGCTGGGCGAAATCATATTTCTCATAACAGTGTTATGATTTTGAGCGGAGCTTCCATGTTTTTTTTTAATATTATAAAAAATAGTTTTGATTAAATTCATGTTCCTGTACACATGCTTACTAAATATTATTAATTATCGCTGTTGCCTCTAAAACAATACCTACCTGTTAAAATATCTCAATAAGTACATACCTACTTAATTTTAAGCTTAAAGCTCTCATTATACTCAGTTCTGATATACGTAACCAAAGTGCTTAGGCAACTTACTTCGGAATCAGAACAATGTTTGTGATGTGAGGGTGGGTATGCATGAATGTCAGCTGCTACTTACTTTCTTTTGTTTCCAAAGCTTGCTATTTTATTTAATCTAAGTCTTTATTTTCCGTTTAGAAGCCAAACCAACTCTCAAGCGTTCGCCGAGTCGCTTCCTTCCCACTGTTTCCAGACGAGTGCACTGCTGTCGCATACGATCAGCAGATTTGCGAAGCTCGACTAGTGTTGTTATGAGAATGTAGACAAAATGGAAGAGTCAACGTACCTGATATATACTGCTCTGAAA
Source organism: Maruca vitrata (assembly GCA_039566165.1). Lineage (NCBI taxonomy): Eukaryota > Metazoa > Arthropoda > Insecta > Lepidoptera > Crambidae > Maruca > Maruca vitrata. The sequence goes on along the minus strand of CM076916.1, from coordinate 10,705,657 downwards.
ATGGTGCGTAATTATCTACTATTGCAAACCTGTATATGAGTATAAGTAATAGTCGTTATTAAATAGATAAGTAAACTCATAAAACTTAACAGTTAGTCATAGAAATATAAAAGTAAATAAATCTTTTAGGCATTAAGTATAAGCAGCAATCAAACATCCTAAACTGTTGATTGAAATCCTAAAAAGCTATTCTGATATATTGAAAGTCTTTGTTACCTAGTCTTTCTATCAGCGATACTACATGAATTTAGACCCACAAAAATCATCTCTAAAAAAAGTTGATGAAAAAAGACTACATATTTGTGCCTACCTGGTCAAATATTTAAAAAAAATGTTTTCTAGTCACATCTAGATCCGTATGATCGCGTATCGAGAGGGATCTCAGCGCACCTCAATTACCGCTGTCGGCGCACGCGCCGGCCCTGGGGACCGGCCACGCGCCGCCTCCACCCAATTTATGAGTAGAACTGTCCCATTGCAAATTCGTAAAAATGATTTTAGGGCGTAAAGGGTGTTTTGTTTGCAGTATCCAAGCTTAAATTATAGTGTTTCGAAACGATAAATGCTTTGTGAAAATTATTGGGTAGGTTGAGGATTTTTAAATACTTTTTAGGGTTCTCTACCCATTGGATGAAACAAAAGCCTATCACTAAGAACTTGTTGTGCATGTGTCCATTGATAGCTGGACACTTAAAATGATGTATTTCTGTAACAACAATTACTAAAAACAAAATAAAACGAATGTTTGAGGGGCTCTCACGAAAGTAAAGAAACAGAAAACGTGATATTTTTGGAATAATTAATTAATATGGAACCTTTTGCATGCTAGTTAAACTACTACAAACTAAAGGTTTTATGAAACGATAAGGGTAGGTTTTTATGAAACCAAAGTAAAGTCTATAAATCAATCATGGTTTGCAGAAAAACTTTAAGTTGCAATGTATAAATTGGTTATTGAAACGTATGAATATTAACCAAATATATTTCTCTCGTGCAAATATCACCGCTGTTTATTGAACCAAACATAATACTGGACTAAAAAAGTATGTTGATCCAACCAAACCTGAACACCTAGTTCAGACATGATCAACTACAGCGATCCAGAATGGTGCAATCGAATTCCCACACCAAACGACGTCTTGATTTGACGTTTAACCGCGTTAGTCTCGTTTTGATTTATCTCGGCACGTATTTCTCGTCGACCTACTAGCCTGTGGCCTATGTCGGAATTGGATTAGTGAATCTATTGGAGTCGGTAAGCTGCGATGCCAAGTTAAGGGCTCTGGGCGCAGGACTGACGCCTGGTTGATTTATGCCGTCGTAAAGTTGCACACGCCGGTGCCCTCTCGCTCGCTTGGATAATTTATAGTGTAGTGGTGCCTGGTGTAGTGGTCTAGTCGTGCTGTCGATAAAGCTAAGACGGAAGATTTAGAACTTTATAATGGTACAAGTTAAAAAAAATTGAACGACATCACATACCTACATTGATCTGATCGCGTGGTAAGTAGCTTAAGCAATTAGTTAACTTAAGAATATCAGAATCAACTGTGAATACACAAATATACTTAAATATATTATTTTAGTAATATACCCAGAGACGGAACAAACACCGATGTTCGTCACACACATATTTGTCGAGCTGTCAAATCGAACTGACGACTCTTGGAACCGTTGGCAGCGAACCTGGGTCACTAACCACAATTCCGCCGAGCCAGTCAACAATGTAACGACAATGTATTAATAACGTTTATTGAATATTTTGGGAAAAGGCAACTTATATTGAACCTATTTGGGTTTCTTATTGGAAATGGAATCAACTTGCCATTACTTCTCATCGTCACATAGAGAAAGAAGGAATTGAAAATGTTAAAGCTATATTTATGTACCTAGTTAAATCTATTTATACAACATCTATCATTAGTCAACTAAACTAAGTTAACGTTTAACGCTAACATATCGATGTATCTCAACCGGTTATCGGACATCACCACGCATGAACGTCGGACGTGAGGGCTTGACCAGGCATAGGCTGGATTGCGCCGATTTATTGTTCCGTATTTATAGGACTGCAATGCTTTGAAATAGAAACAGCGAAGGTGACGCTCGATACAACGCTGTGCGTGCATGTATTGTTAACTTCATCAATGGCTGCTATGGGTAGAATTTATTATACGTTTAGAAACGAGACCTATGTGTCTCGAACTAAAATCGAAATGCATGAATGCAGCCGATCTCCATAGATATCGGCCACCTTAATCTATGGAGTCGGCCCTGCGCTGGACATATAGGACATTTAGTACTCAAGTGCGCGCGTAAACACAAGTGCACTCTCTATTCCCTTACTCTTATATTTCGGTCAGAGGTCAATTCAACATGACCGATAAAAGGACAGGCGCAGGACCACCGGCTGAATGTGCTTAGCCCAACCAAGGCATGGTCGTGCATCTGCCAACTTCTTGTATCCCGGCGGATTAATTTTTTTACTGAAAAATCCACACTAATTTGACGCAGCGCTTGCTACAAGTAGACCAACGAGGCAGTTATTAATATAATATAAATGTATGCAATAGTAGTAGGGAAAAAACGGTGACCGAAAGCATATCTACTTCTATCATCATTAGAAGGCTGCCCTAAAGTTAGTTACAAAATAACGTAAATAGTTTTAATTAATTTCATGTATTGAAATAACTAAATAAAATTAAATTAAATTCAAGAATATACAATAAATACATACGAGTATACGTAACATAACGTTGGCATAAACACAGTTCAGTTGTCCAAAGCTGACACATATTACAGTTTTTTTTTCTTAAAAATGTGCATTGCGTTTTGTTACATATACATAAATTTGTAAACATGTATGACATACAGCATTTTGGTTCGTATGATCAGCATAGTTTACATAGGTATATACCTATTATAGACAAATGTAATTATGAACTAGAGTCTAGTTCGCGCTCCTGCTTTAGACTTAGCGCTTAGAGTTTGTAGAGGTAGTATCTATATCTATGGGTATGTTTTCCTAATTACTAAAAAGCGTCATTAAAACTTTTAAAACATCGCTCCAACTTTGGGTACATCTAATGAGCTAACAAGGCAAAAAGTTTTTAAATCATCCTACTGATTACGAAGAAAAAAATTATGTAAGCATTTAAAAATTATTTTAACAGTTCTTCGATGGTTCCATGAGATAAAATAAACGAAATAAACAAATTAAATAATTGTAGGTGTCAACATTTTTAGCTGTAGCAAATTTTCTTACGGCGTGGACAAACAAAATGCTACGAAGATGCTACAAAAAAAAGAAGTATCCGGTGCGGAGACGCGTTGCTTTAACTGTATTACAGCTTTTTTTGGTAGACAACAGCGGTTTTTAAGTTTCAGTTAATGGTGGCCTTAATGTTGTATAAAATAACTATTCCGATATCTCTTTTTTATGTCTTATTTTTAATTGTACTCATTGATAAATAATTCTGTAGTTAAGAGTAAGTAGGTTTTAAGACGTAATTTTATTTTGGATTGGTTAATCATTTCGATTCGGAGTCTTGGTCAAACGCTCATTAGGTACCTACATTTTGGCGGGTATACTTTATGCCGCACAAATACGTATAGGATTTGGTATTTTAAAACGATTTCGCTGTTACGACTACTTAGAAACCGCATACTGAACATTCCTTACCAAGATTCTCGGCGAAAAAAGGAGCATTCGAAAGACAAAACGCGACGGGCCGCAAACGTTCAATACGGTGTGGAAACGCGAAAATTCGCTCCGATCGATCGATGGGTGGCGCGAGTCGTGGATTGGTTGATGGGCGTGGTGGCTGTTATCACGGCGGCCAATCGGCGCGGGGGTGAGGGTGCAGGCCGGGGTCAGTGCGTGGCGCGCAGCGGGCCGGGGCGGCCGCGGGAGCATGTTGGGCACCATGATGTACCCGGGCGCGGAGGACGCCGAGCTGGCGGAGATGCGAGTGCCCCCCATTCAGCTGGAACACCTGCCCGAAGTGTTTCTGTGTACGTAGTGCTGTGACGTGTGCTGGTGATTTGCGTGTCTTGGTCATGTGTTAGTTGCTGTCATGAAATATGATGAGCTAGGTGTTGCCTGCGACTTCGGTCGCCTGAATGTTTGTGTCTCCATTTAGGGATAACATTTTGAAGAATATACTTAATTATTATAGCGCTCAGTCGCGAAAATCGCAATACACCCCATGTGCAAATTTTCAAGTTCGTAGGCCTAGTTGTATCGGCTGTGCGTTAATTTAAATCAGTCCGTTAATTACTCAATTAGTACATTTTTTATCTTCATACCTAGAATTTAGATAGATAATTTTGTTTGTGTACTAAACAAATAAAACGTTTCTGAGTAGCTCAAATGGGTACCATGTTATAATTTTAATAGCCTAATTATAACATTATTTTAATAATCTCACTAAGCTATCAATAGACGTCAGAATAAACATTACTGTAAAAATATGAAATAGTGCGGTAATTAAAAATACGAAAAATTTTAAATAGATTTGTTTCTAACATCGTATTGTTATTTTTGTGCATACATTTGATTAATAATAAATTTTAAAATAGGATAAATGTCAATACACACAATAACGGTACGTCATAAATTACACATTTCAATTCATAATTGGTATCCTTATCTACATCAAACCATGGACACAGCTGTTCCAATTAGATTTATTTTCGATCTTATTAGAAACGGATAGAATTTTATGTGTGCGAGCACCGTTGTTGATACCTATCTGATAAAATTAACTAGCATGACCTTATTTTACAAGATTTGATGACCAAATTTTAAAAGAAAGGGTTTTTAAAATTTATTTTTTTAACAGTTATGCACACTTTGTGTGTTAACTAAATAGCGCCGTACTGCCGTGCTAATTAAAAATGCAGTAAGTAGGGTTTGCGGTATTTCGAGATAATGGCGCTCAAAGTTTTTTTTTTATAATCACATTTTTCGATTACTTTTTTAACGGTGATTAAACATGTTGCGTATTTAAAATTTAGCTCAATACACATTCTTTTATAAAAACTAACAAAATCTGCTGTAAGTTTAGTATATTCAGAGAAAAACGAAAAAAACAACTTATGCTTAGCATGTTCCTACTAGGCAACACTAAGGTTTACAAACCAAAACTGCAGTAAAGTTGGAGTTACTGCTCTTTTGATTAGCAATCACAGGTTACTGCGTTTATGCCTTGTAGTGAAGTTATACCTTATATTTTCTTATCACAAATTATAAATGCAGTGCTATAGAAATGCTCCGTTTCTTAAAGTTGGTAATTAAAGAGAAAATAACGCACTTACTTAATTTTTTTTTATGATTATTGCTTTAATATACTATAATCTTTATTACATTTTTACTATTGTATAAATTTTCGCAGTATATGGGACTAAATATTGAAGTTATCTTTATTATTGGTACTTACTGCGTTCTTTTCTAGTGAAACATAATTTTCTTGTAACATTTCTTGTACTAGCTACAAACGATAAATGCAATAGGTAGTGGGCAATAGTTTCAAAAATTAGTGTAAAAAATTTACTATTGACTTGTAATTTATTTAAACTATCTATTATTACGAAGGAATAGTTAATACAACTTTTTTAATACTTGAAATGTTTATTAAAATAAGGAATTTCAAAAATGTCACATCTTAAAAAAAAATCTTCAAAAACTTAATCATTTCAGTACCTTAAAAAAATTATGACGTGAACATGACGGTGGTGTATAACCTTTTAAAATACAAAATAATCAAGTTCGGCAACATGACTCTAGGTGGCTTTATTACGTTTACTGAATTATATAATCTGTAAGCTCAGTAATAAAGTTGTGATCAAGTAAGTTGATGTTTGCAGCACGAATTATTGACACTTGATTAGGAATGTTACATAGTATACTATATTTTTTCTATACATTTTAAACTATAGAAAGACTGATGTTAATGTTTTAATTCAAATAATGGTTCATGATTAAGTGAAACAATGCTTGTTACTATTTAAAATAAAACAACCACATAGTTTTATTGTAAATAACATCACATATTTTTTACACGAAACACACCCAGATCCAATGGATCTAATACCCATGTAGGTGTACTATTTTATATTTTTATTTTCCTTACGGAGGAAACAAAAATACCTACATAGTTTACAATTAAATTAATCTATTGAACTGTTAAAATCATTCTGTATGCTACATACACGAACAAGAAATCGATTTTCAGGGTAATTTGTTTTACATTAAAAAATAGCTTGAGAACGAGCAGTCAGCCTCGGGCATTTAAAATAAATACGACTGAGAAGATATGGAGAATTTACAGTATTATTTAAAATTTTGAAGAGAAATAATTGATCCCTATGCTCCCGCCGCAATTTGTAATGTCCGTAGTTGTGTCTCTGAATTCCTGAATCTGTAACCTAATCTTTTCAGAAACTTATTCTGAATTATTTCTCCTTGTTCAAAATGAGTGGTATATAGAGGATTCCATACGTGGGTGGACGCGTATTCTAAATGGCTTCTTACTTAGGAGTTATAAAACATAATGTAAGTAGCTATATTTTTAAATTTTAACAATGACGGAACACAAATAACAGCATTCTGTATGCTCTGGATGTCACATTATTCACGTGAGATGCAAGGCTTAATTCGCAGTCAAGATACATACCCAGGTACACACCCTAACCCCTGTCACCCTTCTAATCGATACACAATTGAAACAATAATCAAATTTTATTGGCATTTTTTTACGGGAGTAAGTAATTGTGTGATATTTGTCAATATTTAGTTTAAGCTCCTTCAGTGAAAAGTATTCACAAAAAATGTTTAGGTCATTCTGGAACTGACTACACTGATTTCTGAACTCAACAGATTGAACAAGGGCAAATATTTTAGCATCATTAGCATAAAGAAGCGCATTATATGTATCATTAATAAATATTAAAAAGGAGGGGCCCCAGGTGAGAAGCATGTGTGACCCCTGATGTTATCAGATGAAACTAGAAGTGTACCATTTAACTGCTGCTGCTTGGGATCTTTCTCGTAAATATGCAGTTAACCAGATGGTTAACTTTAAACTTTTTATTACTTCTAAGATCAGAAGATCGCCCTGTATACCGACGTTGCAGAGTTTAGCAAATTGTGTGAAATTTTGTCAAATGCTTTCGAAAAATCTTTATACACGGCGTCAACTTGAAAACCATTTTCCATGGTTTCAAAAGTAATGTTCATAAACTCGCATAAATTTGATTCAGTAGATCTTCCACTATTAAAGCCAAGTTAATTTGATATTTTTAAAGGTCTTACCCCAGGAAAAAGAGAATCATATTTTATCTTTTCAAAAAGTTTAAGTATTACGGATAGTTTAGACATGCGATAGTTAGCAATATTATGTTTATCACCGTTCTTGAGAATGGGAACAATAATATTTAAATTGTATCCAGACCAAGGGCATTACCCCTTTTATTTTAAGAAATATAAAATAATAATGAAATAGGAACCGCCAACTGCCGGCAATACTGCTTAAGAAACAGTGAGACTGAGACATCTAGATTTTTCAAATATTTTTCAATCACCGTGCTATTTATGTAAACAGAATCAATCACACAATCATTACTCACGGATCCACAGCTCGAGTCCAACCGATATCTATAAAACCAACACCCAGTTGATACAAAAATTGCAACCAATTTGACAATTGATAATTTTAAAACAACCTTATTGTCATTATAATAGGTTGTTCTTAAACAATATTTTTTTATTAAACTGTCATGTCACTTAATCTCACATTTTATTGGATAAAATGATAAAATCACAATAAAATATACTCGCCGATGGCATGAAATACCTCCATTTAAAAGGTTTTTGTGTCAGCTATGGTCTTTGCACTCGTGTACCAAAAAGTTATTATGATTATTTTATTTATATACTTACTCGAGGACGAGCAGTGCGGACGATTGACACCTATCGCCCCTGCATACTTCCCCGATCCGCGCTAGCTCCTGCTACTAATCAAAAGCGCAGTAAAGTCCAACGATACTGCGATCTTTCTTTGTAGTTTCCAAAAGCATAAAATTGTCTTCTGTCAATTAATAACGCAGTCTGCATTATTGCTGCTATTATTTTATGCATAATCAAGAAGGTTACCCAAAGTGGATATCAATAAATAGTGCAGCTGTAAACTTACTGCATTTTTAACTTGCACCTTATATTAAACTCATTTAAAAAAGAGGGCTTAGTAAAAACGCAGTATCTAATTTCACTGCGTTTAAAAGTAGCGTCTGAAATTATTAACTTTAAAGAAAGTACATACCATAATAGCATGAATTCTTTTTACTGCGATTATAACTAGTGAAAACTAATTGAGGCCATATAAATACCGGAGTGCAAAGAGCAGTATTGTCTTTTACGGCAGTTTTCCTAAGCAAAATACTTCTGATGAAATGCTTTACTGCGTTTTATCTTAATAAAAGTCCTACTTCCCGAATAGCTAGAAAAAAATGGATAAAAGTACCAAATAGAGCTCATTTTGAGGATTCCGAATATGTATGTAACTCAATTTTGCCAAAAACCTTCCTTACTGCGTTCTTCGTTAGCACGGCAGCGTAGGCAAGGCAAAATACTAAATATTTATTTATTTATTTAGATTGGTACACAGACAGATCTTTGCCATTTTTACATTAAAAAAAAACTTAACACTAATACATAACTAGACAGAGATCCATAATTAGCGTACACAACATGTTCATTTTCTACAAATTATATCTACTTAAGTACTAAAAGTTACAAACTACGTTAGTTTATGACTATGAGCAAATTACGTAATAAAGTAGGACATTATAATTAAGATCAGGGTCGAGGACGCTTATATACTTTTAAATATGTCGGTCACAACTCTCTTATATCTAGGGAAACCGCTATTGAATAAATGAATGTCTCTACCAGCACGAACAGTTTCATTATATGAGCGACACATCCGCACTATGGGATTGAAAAAGGAGGTGTTATTTTTATATACCGTAAAGCAAATATGTTTGGGTTCCGAGATTTGTACCGGGTGTTGAAATTGAGTGAAGAGAGCCATTCTGGGGCATCTATAGTTGAGTGCACTATTAAAAAATCATACCAAATTTAGAAAGCCTATCACTATAGTCTTTGGGCAGTCTGCCCATGTTGTATCGGTAAGATATATATTTTAAGCATCTTTTTTGCACCCTTTCAATTGCGTTATGTGAACATACGGGGACCACACAGGACAGCAATACTCCAGGACACTCCTGATCAAACTACAAAACAAGCATAAAATACTATTTGGTTTCTTAAAAGCTTTGGTGGTTCGTATTATAAAGCCCAAAAGTTTATTGCTCTTGTTTATTATACTTTCGTGATGATAATGAAATGTTAATTTCTCATCAAAATATACACCTAGGTCTCTTATTACCTCAAGTGAGGTAATAAGAGACCTAGTTCCAAGTGCCTTACCCCGAATGTGGTACTGATGAAGATGTTTGTTTTTCTTTTTAGTAAAGGAGATAATACAGCTCTTGCTAACGTTGAGGCTCATTTTGTTTAGAACACACCAATCAGACACAGTATTGAGATCTCTTTGAAGCTTTCCATAGTTTGTCATGTCCGTGATATCAGTGTAAATTTATCCACAACGGTGCCTGCTTAGTTACGACCAGATAGCAAGAGTAGCAGGGGCGTAGCTACCGCCGTATCTGCCGTATCAATTATACGGGCAACAGGGGCCCCCAAAGTGTGTCAGGGGAAAAAAATCTAATTTATTTTATTTTACAAATGACAAAATTCTATAAAGCAATCTTTACCCCCAAATAAGGGCGTCCAGACTTTTTTTTTATACGGGGCCCCGACAAGGCACGCTACGCCACTGAAGAGTAGCAAATTCCTGCCCCACGCTATGGGGGGCCTCGCGATCAAACTCCTGTGTTACCGTAATCAAAAAAATATCAACATAGATATGGGCGTAACGTGTGTTGCATGTCGTAAGGCTCTGCTTATACGAGTAACACTGTAAAAGGCCCCTTAACAATATTGGTTAATCCGCCACTACGCGACCTCATCACACGCAATAACAACTGCCGCATGTTGCAGCCAGCATCCCGAAGTGCGGCGGCTGTCACGAGATGATCGTGGACCGGTACGTGCTGAAGGTCTCCGATCGGACGTGGCACGCAGGATGCCTTCGATGCGTCGAGTGCCGCGCGATGCTGTCCGGGAAATGCTTCGCGAGGAACAACCAGCTGTACTGCACTGATGACTTCTTCAAGTAAGCCGCTATAGTAACTTAATTTTTTATTTTTTATAAGAGGCTAACAAGATGACCTCACTCACCCTGATGGTAAGCGGTAGTGAGATCCACATATGAGGTTGACAGGCACAATAGACCATGTTGAGCCTGTCGCACTCACCCTGAAAGCCGTGAAAAAGGAGACCACTGCTGCGCCAACAACGAGACAAAGCGTGGAGTCTCGCATTGGTATTGAGCTGTGCGGGTCGGAGTTGGCCAGTCCGCCGGACGGAAGGGCCCCCGTTTCTACGGGTCTCCCTGGCCGCCGGGCTGACCCGCTCCGCCCGCACAATACCGCCGCTAAGACTCCACTGGTCCGGCGCTTGTCGCAACAATGGTCCCCCCTGGATCCGGTTCGTACAGTGCCGATCCCGGAACGCGACCTGATCGAGAGAGGTCAGAGTCACTTGGCGGGTTTTACACAACTGTATGGTGGTAACAGCAACCGGTCGACAAAATGTCTCCCACCTGAAAATTATAGGTACACTTGCAGAAACGATTTGATGTTGAAAATGTGTCTTATCTAATTAATTTAATCTACCAAGGTAATTTAAGGGCCGCAGTATATTAATACTGCGGCCCTTAAATTACACTTTCAGTATGAACTGAAAGTGTAAAATTAGTTTAAGAAACAAATAGGTTAATTTTGAATCGAAACCGCTGTGTATGAACGGGGACTGGAATTTACGATATCCGGGCGGGTATGATGTATCCAATTCAATTACCTGCACTGCACTCGCGTTTGTGCGTCATACAATACTTTATTTACTCATTTTTCGTAGTGCATGATGATGAATCAGTAACATACTGGTATGTACTCTTAAATATCAATATCAACAAATTGGTTCGCTATCCCTACACAACTCAAGTAGTGCGTTGCGCCCAATTTAGCTCAGTAATAGGTACGAGTATGCCTGTCCCATCTTATACCTCATCAGCCCATATGGGCGTATGCGGACGTATATACGTCCGCACTGCTGAACACGGGCCTACCCGAAACTAGGGAGATAAGGCCTTAGTCTAGTTATACCTACTACCTGGTTGCCTGGTTGCTATTGCTGTTTATGAGATAGATCTGCGCCAAACACGTTGATGATGTTGCTGTTGTTGCGGCTGTTGTCTCAGGCGCTTCGGCACAAATTGCGCGGTCTGCTGGCAAGGCATACCCCCGACAAATGTGATGCGCCGAGCGCAGTCACACGTCTACCACCTTCGATACAGTCTATGATAGATCTGCCCCAAACACGTTGATAATGTTGTTGTTGTTGCGGCTGTTGTCCCAGGCGCTTCGGCACCAAGTGCGCGGGCTGCGGGCAGGGCATACCCCCGACGCAGGTGGTGCGCCGAGCGCAGTCACACGTCTACCACCTGCGCTGCTTTGCGTGCGCTGCCTGCGCAAGAACACTGAACACCGGCGATGAGTTCTACCTGATGGAAGACGGGAAGTTAGTCTGCAAGCCTGACTATGAGGCGGCGAGGGCGAAAGGTATGTCCGTGCTCAAAACGTTATTAATAAAAATACTTAAGTGGTACCAGTGTGATCGCTGTGATAAGCAATATTTTCGTAACAATTCCTGACTGCACATCCAAATTTCAATAGTCAATTCAAAAACAAAGTCAGAGGAACATTTACCTGGAGAAGTCATATTAGACTTATTTACGATTTTTTTATGGTTAAAAAAATTTTGACAACTTAGTTAAAAGTACGAGTATCCTAATTTAGAAATTAAGAAAGAGTATATAAAAACTGAAACACGTGTTTTTATGATTTTTAAGGGGAACCCTTAAGTTTTATTTAGAACTAAGGATTAATTTACATAAAAGGTAGAGGAAAACTCTTTGCGGTCTTGCTTATGTGGCTAATAAGATTTGACAACCGCCCAGGTGGTGAGGGTTCGCTGGACGGCGACGCGGCGAGCAAGCGGCCGCGGACCACCATCACGGCGAAGCAGCTGGAGACGCTGAAGAGTGCGTACAGCAGCAGCCCGAAGCCGGCGCGCCACGTGCGCGAGCAGCTCGCGCACGACACCGGCCTCGATATGCGCGTCGTGCAAGTCTGGTTCCAGAACAGGTAGGTCCACCAGCTCATACCTACTACTAGTACCTTAGCAGACGGCTAGCGGCCGTGGGAACTGAAGAACCCACTACCTGCATTTGTTTAGCAATTACCATTTTAGGTTTTCTTAAAAACTGTTTTCTTGGTCAAATGTAATATATGGGTATGAGGGACAACTTTTTATGATACGGTTTTTTTTTATAAAAAGATACTCAAGTTGACCACTCCCAATCTTGGTCGGTAAGCGGTCGTCAGATCCACATCTGAGGTCGACAGGCACAATAGGCCCTATTGAGCCTGTCAACCCCACCCTAAAGACCTGTTTAGAAGCCGTTTCACGTCCCGCCTGAAGAGTCCGGGATATAATGAGAGAACAAAGTAGGCGCGGTTTGCTATACATTTAGCGCTTGCCAGTACCTACATGATCACATATGTATTTACATACATAAATAAAATCACGCCTTTCTCCCAGAGGGGTAGGCAGAGATCACTTCCAGCGATCCACTTTTTATCTCTGTGGGAAACGTGACGTGACGGGTTGTGGACCACGTCGCCGCCATTCTGCCTTGTGCATTGTTTTAACAAGGTCATTGCGTTCCCACGAGTAGCAAGGATATATGACGGGGGAAGGAAAAGGGGACAAAGGATACCATCGCTTCGGACGATTTGGACTGAGTCGATAGTAGCTCGAGGAGCCGGGGTCGCTTACCCCTATACCGTTCACCAACCACCGGACAGATAGTTGTGACTGGTAACCCCTAAGTGAACATGATCACAATTCAGAATATTGGCAAACATATTTAAAATAATGTCCAAAGATATCAGGACGCTTTTGAATAATGTAAGTAGGATGAGTTACACAGCAAGGGCTACGTGTACCATTTAAGTCGAAATATTAATGGATTTAACGTTAAACTATACACTTATACTGATGAAAAACCAAGATTAAATTATGTTTCGTTGTAAAAAGAGAGACCTTAGATTTTAACATGCCTCGTGCTCTATCGTTACGGTCACAAACTTTATTACTTATCAAGCTTGACTTAAATTAGACACGGAGTGTATAAAAATCGTTACCTCCACCATAAATAAATTTATAAACTGAAACATACGAATCGATTTTGCATACTTCCACAACCAGTGTATGGGAGGCGAGTTAACACAAATGATTTTGAAATGGTCACTGACTTAACAAGACGTAAACAGAGATTAGAAGTTTTATGACCAAGTGAAACTGAACAGTAAAATCGGAAGAAATATAAACTACCAATACAAATAAACATTATTAATTAATATTGGTTGTACTCAACCGCTTTTAATACCTTGAATGACATATTGATTCATTGTGTTATAACAGTACATTAGGCATATTTTGAAGTATAAGACTACTAATAAATTAGGTACGGTGGTTCGACCATTCGTTCTGTGAATAAATAAATAGTAGATATTTAATGTTATTGGATTGAAGAACTTCAAATAATAAAACAAAGTAGCTTTTCAATAAAGTGACGTTTTGGATTAGTTTGAGGTAACTATAGGTAGTTATTTGCAATTTTCAAATGCTTAATTGAAGAGTGATGACTATACCGAGGGTACAGCACCATATGGGAAGAACATGGGATAAAAGAAATTTGAATGGACTATACAGACCATAGTACACCTGTTTACTTATTTGGGATGCGTGAGCCAAGTAGCCGATTAATGAAGTTCCGTTTACAAATTAGTAGAAGAATATAACTTTACATTGAATACATAAGAGGTAAAAATAATAGTGTATGTAGCAGACGCTCTGTCTCTGATAAAAGTAACAGCAGACGAACTTAAGCAGATGAACGAACATATCATGAATGTCATGACGCGCGCGCAAGCCAGAAAGAGAAACCAATGTAATCCTCTGATTATATAGATTCAGAATAAATTAACTGCGTCGGTAAATAACGAAAAACTCATTGACTTAAGGCCTGATCAACCAAGAGTAGTGGGTATTGTTAAAAAACCACAAAGTTAAGGGTTAATTTTAATGGAAATAGAGAAAATATAAGAAAATGAGTTGAAAATTAATTTAGTTATGAATAATATTACAACATATTTGATGTACAAAAAGTGGTGCAATTTATTTAACTGGATTCAATAAAAACTAAGGCCCTATCTGCACCCAAGTCTAGCAGTTTTTACAATGCTATTGCGAATCGCTCGAGGTCGCCGGCACATTGCAAACGGCGATTGATAAAGAGCATCATTCTTATCGATAGCTCACATTATTACGAAGCGCTGAATAGCCACAATGGTGCGGCCTTGTCGGGATGACCTTTGTCCTCTTTATTCCTACCGATTGTTGGTCAGTCGCATAGGTTGTCTATTAATACCTAAACCGCCTCGTTGGTCTATAACAAGCGTTGCGTATAGACCAAAAGTTCCCTTGTTTGAGTTCGGGGTCGAGCCAATTCGTGGAGTAGGTATTCCTGTTAAGAAATTTCCGAGTACGTACTCAGGAAGTTGGCGGCGCGCTCGTGGCCTCGAAAAGCATCTCTCATCGGTCATCATGTCAGATTGCCATCTTGCTATGAAAGACAGGGAACTGAGAGTGCACTTGTCTATGCCACTTGCCCATATAACACCTATGTAAATGGCTGTTCTCTGGGAAATTGGCCGTTATATCCGAAATCGCTCGGACACCTAATTTTTATTAAGTATTTACTATTAGGTAATACGTAAGTGGCTAGGTAGGTAGTGTCACAGTCACGGCAGCCGTCACGCGCTGCAACTCCGCCTCGCCTCGTAAACCTGAACCCGATATCGGCTGTACAGCACTTTATGCGGAACCAAAGCCATTGTACATGCACCGATATATGCACCAACTAAAATTTTTATGGTTCTTAATTCTAATTGAAAAATATTGTTAGTTTTCAATATTTGAGTCTAATCTTAAATAATCATAAATATGTAGTTTTATGAAATAGTAGAATTTAAATGGAAATATTGGCAAAAAAAGTAAAATACTTAATAGCAATAGGCAGCATTGCTGTAGGTGTCGGTATTCGGTACATACTTTAACAAGTGTTTATGGTACAGATACAAAGGTAATTTACGTTATTGTCGTTTATTGCAGGCTTTTCCACCCATAAAATATAGCAGTTTAAGACAATGTACCTACTCGTGGAATTAGTAGTCTAGATCACAATCGCAAATAAACCCAGTCCACGCCGATGCTGCATTTATTCATAAAACAAATGCCGTGACAGAAGTGCATGGATTATTATGAGAGCCGATTACCCCACTGGAATAAGCCGCGCGGCCGTATCGCCGCACCGCGCCCGCTCCCGACGGACTGGGCGTAGGCACTTTAATTAATCAACCTCTTTGTTGAAAGCCCCCGCTGCGCTAACAACAACACGCAAAACAGCCCCGGACCTCTGTTTGCACTACATATTATATGATTATTTGTTTTAATCGAAACCAATCGGTGCGGCAACAATTTTCGTAATGAGAAATCGGAGATCAACGATTATGGGGAGAAAGTATACTCCTTATACAATAATAATTATATCGGGTCTTTTATTACGTCCTGTTTTGGTTTTTTCTTTATTATTTTAATGTTTATTGCGTATAGGTATATCGTTCAATAACATTATATAACAAAAATAAATCGCAAATCAGGTGATGTCTGGGTTAGCAGTATTTATAGTGTACGCTTCCAAATAGTTTCATTATAGTATTACTGTTAATGTTTACGTATATAATTTAAGCATATCAGGAAGTTTAAAACACTTAAATTTCTGTGGACGTTATACGTGAAAGCAGTTGACATAAATGTTAGGTACAAAGTACAAATTCACAGGAACAAAATTACACGAGTAAAGAACAATCTGTTATATTCACGAGTGCCTTATTAACTTATGAAGTGCAGGAAGCTGAACGTTGATTTTGTTTTTTTTTTACCAGACGAGCAAAAGAAAAGAGGTTGAAGAAGGATGCAGGCCGAACGCGCTGGTCACAATACTTCAGGTCGATGAAGAGCGGTGGCGGCTCGCCGCGGCACGACCGGCTGCTTGACAAGGATGAGCTGAAGATCGACCTTGACTCCTTCAGTCATCATGGTAAGTTCAACTTCAGTTTTTTGTGGGAAGTGATCGTGAATAAGAACTCCCCCTTTATACGTCAATGGAAACTAGTATAGAGGAAGTTTGGAGTAGTATATTAAACCATTGCCTACCTATCCAGGATTTTTATGGAATAAAGTTTCTTTATGCATCAGTCAAACAAAATTTGAAAATATAATACCTGGATTTGGGATCCTTAATTTTACGGATTAAACTCGCGTGTAATGTTATTCAAACATATAAATTAGAGATCCAACGTTTCGAGCTCGGGCAAGACGAGCGAGCGAGAGCGACTAAAATTTAGTTTATTTCAAATGTAAATAAATAATGGCGTAAATAATAGACAATACTAGGCTGTACATTAATTGATTCTACAATATTTTTTTTAATAACTAACTTGGATTGATTAAATGTTATGAATAATTTCAGTTCTAATGAACTGAAATGATATTATAAATGAACTGTTACAATGATAAATGAACTGTCGATATTTTCTATTGGAAATACGCTCCTTTCTCAATCTTCTTTCTTTTATTAAAGGTCACATATGTTAAAATTTACAAAAATTTTCATTCTTCCCCTTTTTGTATAGAATTGAGCAACGATAGCTACAGCACGGTGGCGTTGGGCGGCGAGGAGGGCTCCCCGGCGGGCGGCGGGGGCGCGGGCGCGGCGGGGGGCGCGCGGTACGCCGCCACGCCGCCCTACCTGCGGACGCACTCGCCGCCCCACCCGCACTACCACTACCCGCCCGATCATCTTGTTTATACTAATATCGGTGAGTCAACTACTCCAAGAAAATAACACAAGACATAAAAGTCTATGACTGTAGGTCCATCTTTGAATTTTGCTTTAATGTTCGAAAATTAATTTTCAGTCCCTCCAAAACTTTGATCCAATTGTGTCTCAAATCATTGCAACCGAAATCAAAATGATGACTACTGAGTACTGACATCTGTTAGACGCCGGTTGAGCTAATCTGTGTTAGTTAGTGATATAAGATATTCTGGTTGTTCCAAAATTACATATATCACAGTTGTATAACTGTGAAAAACATCTTTCCATATTAGTACCACTAGTAGTAAAAACAAGCAGCACTTGAAAGACCACGTTTCTTTCCCAGGTCAAGCGATGAGCGGTGCTGGCATCGGCGGCGCGGGCGCAGGCGGCGCGTCGGACCTCAGCAGCTCGTCGTCCCCGGCGGCGGGCGGGTACCCCGACTTCCCGCCGTCGCCCGACTCGTGGCTGGGCGAGCCGCACCACTACTCGCCGCGGGGCTTCCCCTAGCGGCGGCCGCCGCCGGCGCACGCGCAGCCCGCGCCCCCGCCGCACGCCCCGTTCCCCCCCGCGCAGCCGCTCGAACTCGTCGTCAAGCGCGAGCTGTGACCGCCCAAGACGCAAACCCTGTGAATATTGTACAAATCGTGCTCGGAACAATTGACGTCACGGATTTCAAGACTTTCGCGTTACATTTTAGATTTAACCCTTTATAGGTAAGGCAGAGTTGGTTGAAATTGTTCATTGGTTTTGGGCCTCTAAATCAAATCATGGCAATCTGGAGCCCTATAAAGGGTTAATACGTGTATAATGTCTTAACGCGTATAAATGGTAATGTAGTAAATACATAGCTACTTATTGTACCATTTATCACATTAAGCCTCATTGTATGGTATTCGATCTAACGCCACTGCATTTAATATGTATTGCCCAAGACCTGGCCTATCTACACTTGAAAATTCTAATACCACACATATGTATACTGCCCCAATTGATTGTACCGGATGCGGTTGTCTACCTCAACTCACGTAACGCAAGAGGATGCATACCTGATTGTTACACTTCTGTAAAAAACATAAGAAGAATACCATGTGCTTGAGATTTAAAGGAGCACTTTCCGTGTTAATTCACAATCACAGCCGGTTGAGATGGCAAATCCACTTAATATGCCATGAATGATATTGCTCCTGAACGATCGTGTCTAAGTATTTGGTAGCTATATTTCTTAAGCGTATTTGCGTTTTTAATTGAAGAAAGGTTAAAAGGGCTCTTCAATGTAAATTTAATAGTATTTAAAATATTAACTTCTTTAGAAAGTTTAACTGATTTTCTGACGTACACACTTATAATATACTGAATATAGTATTTGACTTGGATGACAATATAGTTAAATACAGCAAAAAAGTAGTTAGACCATAGCATATACAAAAATACAACTCAGCAAGATAACTAACTATTATACTGGTTTTCTGTAATTCTATACATATGCGTTGCAATTTAAATATAAATCCGGGTGATAATCACTTTTGGTGCGGTGTTTATTTAATGCAATTGCAATGATTGTGATTGCGAGTTCTCCACTAATTTAAAACTTTAAGCACTTTTATTATTGTAAATAAGATAATTTTATTGTATATGCGTGGATTTAAGCACAAATTAATCTGTTTTAAACGCCTTACAAGTACCAAGGTAATATGTAAATAAATTATAGCATAATAAGCATCATGATTGTAAGATGTTATATTTACGTAACGTGTAAATTAAAAACTAGGAATAAAACAGAAGTGACTTTACATTTTGATTTTACTGTCATATTCTTAACTTTGACAAAGATTATCACAATATTGTACATAGAATTTTATTATGTGATAAAAAATTAAGTGTAGTTTTCTGTAAGTCCGTCATAGTGATAAAATACTTTGTGCAAAAAATCTAGTCGACAGATGAATGGTATATAAATAATTATACATACATACTACGCTAATTTAGCTGGAAGTTTTATTTACAATTAATTTAAATAACTATTTACAATTCCGTTGTAGCTACTCCCCAGTACTGTTGCATACGGCCTTCGAGGTCCAGTGAGTCTTCAGAATGCGTACTCTTTTCCTGTATAACAGCAAAGTCATATTCTAGGTGGTACGGCATGAGGCGTTGCAGCGAACCGAAGTAGGCAGCATTAGGCCCACCGTTGGGCAATCTTCCCGATCCAAATCTGAAATCAGGTTTCAAATTCGTCCCGAAGGACCTTGCACTACCAAAATGTTTAGACAAGAACGGCACACCTTTAGATTGTTTTCCCGTCAAGTGAAGTTGCGGGCTACTACCTGATAAGCCCTTTAAATTTCGCAAACTGCTCACGTTCGACTTGATGCCCTTTGACAAGTTGTCTAATTCTTTATCGAATAACATTTGCGTGTTTTGTTCCAGCATGTATTCCCAGCATTTGAACTGTTCTTCTGAGTTTGGGACTTCCTCGTTTCGTTGTTCATCTTCTTTATCTTCTTCGACCCTAACGCGAATGGCCCTTGCGACCCCGCCTCGGCAGCTCCTTCTCTCCGATGGCCTATTTTGAGAACGGACACTAGCATAGTGTTGGTGGCTGATGGCTTCGCTTGGTGGGCGATCACTTTGGCCACTCGGAGATGACCTATCACTGCTCGGCTTTGGCGGCGAAACGGAGTGACAACATGGCTCCAATCGCGAACAACAACAATCAGATCTACAAACAGACTTATTATTGTTTATCGTCTGCCTCAATTCTCGCATCAACAAATCGACATCGGGCCTATTTTCTTGCTGTCCGAATCGTATTATCATAACTGATAAGCAATCCTCTACTCCGTAACTTTGTGCTAAATCTTGCAACCTTTTAGCTGCTAGAACTGGGTTTCGTTCAGCTCTTGCTTCTGATATTGCGGTTTCTACACTCACAGCATTCCAAAACTTGCCATTGCCCATTATAAGAAACTCATCATCTTCTTTTATAACAGTCTGTATAACATCAGGATCTGGTACTGTATTAGGATACCGTGTTGAATATCCCAAGCGTTTATTGTTTTCCACTCCTAAACTTAACGGTCCATTTCGTCGACAAAGCACAGCCTTTGTATCTCCAACATTTGCGAGCCGCATGCTGTATCTTTTTGCAGCATGTCCAAAACCATTTTCTGGTTGGTTCATAGGAGATAGGTGGCACATTATTAGGCAAGCACCTTTTCTTTGGCCTTTTTCTTTTAACTCTCTGTGCGCTGAAAGGACAACATATTTCATATATTCATTAACTGTTTCTTTGATTGATTTTTCTTCGAGAAGCAATCCCGGCAAGCTAGATTGTAAAATTTTGGGAACTTCAATGTCTGTTTCTCCATCTATTATAGCAAAGAGTCCTTCTTTGTTACAAAATGACGGGAGACGAATTTGTGCACAACACAATTGTAAAGAATTATTTGGACACTCTGAAAAACCTGTGGTCCATGGTGTAAGTCCGTTTAGTTCTTCATGATAACCATTTTTCTGAGTCCATGGTAGAGAGTTTCTGCCTGTGACATCCACTAAGCTCAGAGGTCGTTGACACCTGTATGCACTGAACTGTGTTGGATCTACTTGTAATTTTTTGTTACATGAAATATCCAGAAATTTCAATTGTTTCGGTGCGAGGAGTCGTAAATCTATACTGTCGAGTTCATTGTGTGCGAAATCCAAGATTTTTACTGATGCGCTGCATGCAAACATTGGAACAGATCTCAATCTATTTGAATGAGCACGCACCACTTTTATACGATTCAATTGCGGTAAACTTTCAGGTAGTCGAATAAATGAGTTTCCTGATAGGACCAGCTCTTCTATGTCTGGCCAGAAACTAATGCAACTGTCGGGCAAATTAGAAAGACAATTGTAGGCGATGTGTAATATCTTTAATCCTCGGAATGCTGTGATGACGTCCGCAACATCGTCCATCAGGCAATTCGCCGTCAGGTATAGGCGCTCCAACGAATATGATGATGGGCCTCTAGCAATAGGTAATCGACTAAGTCTATTGTTAGTCAAATTCAAAATACACAACCTGTCGCACACTGAGAAGAAATTTTCGGGAAGTGATTGTATGCAATTGTCGTGAAGAAGGAGTTCTTTTAAAGGTGCTCTGAGTCTCGGCATTGAAGGTATGTTTGAGATCTTATTGTGGGCAAGATGTAGTTTGGATAAACTCGACAGTTCGCTGCAAAATAAGTGTTCAGGAAGTGACGTTAGCTGATTGTTGCTGGCAATGAGTGTTGTGAGATCCGAACAACCGCTGAGCCATTGTGGTAATGCCGTCAATCTGTTGTCTGACACATCTATTTCGACCAAA
Organism: Maruca vitrata; assembly: GCA_039566165.1. Lineage (NCBI taxonomy): Eukaryota > Metazoa > Arthropoda > Insecta > Lepidoptera > Crambidae > Maruca > Maruca vitrata. Next base: position 10,684,057 of record CM076916.1, on the reverse strand, counting down.
TTAATCGGAGGAACTGTCGTTGTCAGAGTTTCCAATTCTGAAAAAGAAAAGTATACAATTTTAGTTTTTTCTCATCACTTGTATAGTAGGTACATATTATTAACTCTTTGATAGATAGATAATGTCCATGTAATGGTTCAGAAATCGCTCAGAGTATAATGGATCGGCCGGGGCGGCTTTTTTGAAATAACTACGTTCAGGATGAACTCACTCCTCCTAATGGTAAGCGGCCGTGTGTTTCGGGTCGGGGCAAAATAATAAGTTACAAAGTTCAGAACCAGGAAGTTGGCAGATGTACGATCTCGAAAAGCATGTTGAGCCAGCGCCTGATCCCTCATCGGTCACGTCGCGTTGGATTGCCTCGGATGTTCTGATCCAGTACGTTCACGTCGATTTCCGAGTGGTTAAGATCGTTGCTTGCCATGCGAGAGGTCGCTAGTTCAAACCCCGCCACGTGCGTGTTTTTCAAATTTGAAATTTTTATGCGCGATTATTCGACGCTTTGACGGTGAAGGAAATTCTTAGGATGTGTAGTCAACCAACCCGCACTTGGCCAGCGTGGTCGACTAAGGCCATATCGCCCTAATTTAGTTTAGGCCCGTGCCCCAGCAGTGGGGAAGTATATGGGCTGATGATGACGTTCGCTATCTAACCATCTAAATATTGTTTGTTAAGAAAGTCCCCTAAAATATGTCTTTATGGGTCTACACGCGATATTAGGAGTAGCAAATTACATAGCTACTTACTGCCCGACGTTTCGACTGGGTTACACCAATCGTGGTCGCGAGCGACCACGATTCGAACGAGTCGAAACGTCGGGCAGTAAGTAGCTATGTAATTTGCTACTCCTAATATCGCGTGTAGACCCATAAAGACATATTTTAGTGTAATGGAACGCAAAAGAAGGTCCCCTGTGTACTCACGGTTGTGCGGGGCGCGCAGCGTGCGCAGCGCGGCGCCGTGCAGCGCGAGGTGTCGCAGCGCGTTGTGCGCGGCGCGGGTCCCCTGTGTACTCACGGTTGTGCGGGGCGCGCAGCGTGCGCAGCGCGGCGCCGTGCAGCGCGAGGTGTCGCAGCGCGTTGTGCGCGGCGCGGGTCCCCTGTGTACTCACGGTTGTGCGGGGCGCGCAGCGTGCGCAGCGCGGCGCCGTGCAGCGCGAGGTGTCGCAGCGCGTTGTGCGCGGCGCGCAGCTCGCGCAGCCCGCGCAGCGCCGACACCACCAGCACCTCCACGGCGTTGTGCGACACATCCAGGGACACCAGGTGCTGAAACGTTGACGTCCCATATTCAATACTCATTTCTGCGCACTTCCTCCCTTTCCCTTACAGCTTCGTACCCCGGACCCGGCAAACTTCGTACCGCTTAGCGTAGTTTTGATGCGCAATTTTCGATGCTGTTTTAATATAAGTATAGGGCTGAATGACGTTGACATTCGTTTTAAATATGCAAAATAAATGTATATTTTTCAATCTTTCTAAGAGATTTTCTTAATGTTTTTTTCCGAAAGAACCTTCTACAGAGTATTAGAAACTACAAAAAAAAACAGCCAAATAGGTCTAGTCGTTTTGGTGTTATGGTGTGACAACGGGGAACGGGTACAATGATCTGATGCCGTGATAAGTTAGATTTTATGCATTTGTGCTACGGATATCAGAATCAACATTGGATACACAAATAAACCTAAATATTTTTAATATTCTTCTTATCGTGTGGTTGATGAACAACCTGGTGTCAGAGTTTAAGCCGCCCGTAGGCCTCTGACATGGCTTCACACACCGTTGAAAAATCTCTCAGATGTGCTGGTTTCCTCACGATGTTTTCCTTCACCGTTAAAGCGCCGAATGATGGTACATATGAATTTCAAATTTGAAAAACACATTGGTACCTGGCGGGGTTTGAACTGGCGACCTCTCGCATGACAAGCAACGACCTTAACCACTCGGCCATCGACGCTTTTAATATAATAACATACCCAGACACGTAATTAACACCGATGTCCGTCACACAAATATTTGTCCTGGGAGGGGAATCGAACCCACGACTCTTGGAACCGTGCGAAATTAGCCTGGGTCACTGGTTACTGTTCCACCGAGCCAGTAAAAGATCACACACTACAAACAAGTTTGCAATTTCTTTTTTACTCTTCAGTGCATTTTGTTCAGGAACAGTTTAGTGTTTTACAGTAGGTTGTTTAATACTTCTACAGCCTGATAATATTATGTGAGCAGTGGTATGGCAACGCATGGAAGAACTAAGTCGTCATCACACGGGGCATCGCTTGGATTAATTACTAAGTTAAAGCAGGTACAAACTTGCAAGCTCTTCCAACCCTCTTTAGGTAGAGTGATCCTAAAAGGGAAGATCTTTCGCCGACGAGCTGAGTGGTCGTGGCAGGGACGTACCGGGCTTGTAATTCTGTATAATATTTATACTTAAGTGGAAAGAATAAATTTAATAACGCGGTGTAGGCTTTCATCTTAATTTCGATTGTTGGTGAAATTAGATCAGAACTTCGCCCATTGCTAATTTAGTCCCAGCCGCTTCACGATCTACCACACCGGCTTGATACCAATAATTGATAACTGTTTCAGTATGACTATACGTATAGGTTTACTTACTTCGTAATTTCCGAGTATAATACTGCCTTTGAGTCTGTTGTGCCTGAGGTCGACAGTGGTCAGCGGTGCACGATACTCCGTTTTGTTTTCTTCGTCCGGTGCCATTTGGGAATCACTCGACTGAAAATTATAATATTGACCGATTGAACTATGTATGCGTTATTATCTTATTCTTTTATGGATGAATTTAGTTACAAAATTATGGATAAATGAAAAATTTAATTGTATTTTGTGGACACATTATGTGGTAGTAGGTAAGTTTTGGTCATTTGTGTTGGTTTTTTACATACAATTTGAAGACTTACCCCAAACTTTGAGATTAAGTTATTAGCAGCAACGAGGGTCCTGAGTCGAGGTAGAGTCAGGACGCAGTCCAAAGAGCGAAGCTCGTTGTCACTTAGCTGTAGCTCCTCCAATCTGATGATGCATAAAAAAATTTACTCTCTACATCACTTAAACTCTAATTATAAAGTTAGAATCTACTTTCTCAATGTTGTATAAAAAGTTGATTGGCGTTTCAGTGTTCTGTCATATCGCTCTCTCAATCTCTATATTACAGCTCAATACAAGATCTCAATGATAAAAACCCACATAAACTAATAACTGTCAAGACTGCCACTTGATGTACACAACGATTTTACGTTAGAAAACAAAGATTTTTAATCTGTTCAATTATTTCTTTTTCACCTTTCATTTCAAGAGATGTAAAATCACTGGAGCGTTTGAATTCATAGCAATCACATACTTAAATACCAATTCAATTCAATTATTTCGAAGAATAACGTAAAACTCGTCACGTTTAGTCATTTCTTAACAAGTGATATATTTGGACAACTAACAAAACAAGCACAAATAGAAAATTATTACGTAGTGCATAAATAACTTGGGGCATATTTTTAATTATAGGTAGGCATTAAAAACATACACATAATGATGTGTAAGCTCTACCTAATAAAAAATAATTGGGTGAAGACGGAACCATTACAAACACACTAATGTTTATGTTTATAGTCCGGCAGATAGTTTCAGTGGATAAAATGTCGGAAGCTTGTATTTCCCCATTTATTAAAACAGCGTTAATGGAGAATATATATCATTACAATACATACTTTATGTACTTCGGAGAAACAATGTAAACGAGATTCTGTGTAAACGCTAATAGTTAGCTTTGGAATAATAATCAACAGTCCATATACGTCCCCACTGCGGGGGCACGGACATACTCTTAACTAGGGCGATCAAGCCTTAGTCAACCACGCTGGCCAAGTGCGGGTTGTTCGACTACATACAAAACCTTGAAATTTATTGTAGGTGTGCAGATTTACTCACGATTTTTTCCTTCACCGTTAAAGCGTCGAATCGTACATATATAAATATATAAAGGAGAAACTGACTGACTGACATATCAACGCACAGCCTAAACGGCTAAGCGTAGGCACTTAAAATTTGGATGGGACGTACGAGTAGTTTAGGTACCGTAGAGGTGCACTAAGAAAGGAATTTATGAAATTCCACGGGCACGGGAATTAGTGGGAAAATCCTTTTGTATGAAAAATCTAAACCGCTTATGTTAGACGCCTGAAATTTGGCATGCAGATGCTCTAACAAACGTAAAGCTTACTTGCAACGCAATATTGCAAAATTCCCAAGGGAACGGGAGTTATCGGGCCAAAAACTTTTGTATGTACAAACCTGTAGTCCACGCGAATGAAGTCGCGGGTACAGCTAGTTAAATAAGTTAATTTAAATTTGAAAACACTGTGGTACGTGGCGGGGTTTGAATTGGCAAGCAACGACTCTCACCACTCCGTATATTAAAAACATCACATTAGTGGTGACTCATATTCCTGCAATTTTATCTAACATTTGTTTTACACTACTTTTCTAACGCTGCATGTGAAGTCATCTAACCGTCAAAACTATCGGCCCTGAATTTAATTACAGATCATCAATGTAAAAGATAGTTCTTGGAAGAAGTTCATTGTCCGTTACAGCAATAAAATGTAAATTGGGTTCGGGTGTTGTTAGATGAAGTAAGACTTTAATTACTCAAAAAGATTCTATCGCGCACGTTACTTTACGTGGATAAGTTTTTGGATGAACTATTCTTGTTTTGTTTGTATGAAGTTGATTGCTGCTTGATAACAACTACTGCCGGTGGTCAGGAAATATATACGAACTTATACGAACAAGTGAGTTTGCTTTTGTAAGTTATTTATTATCAAAAAGCGTGTTTTTATCCTAAATTGAATAAAGTCATAAAATCCAAGCAAATACATACAATATAACATCGAACCACGACTACTTCTGATTTCATGCAACACGCTAGCAATTACGAACAATTAAAGGAATATTATCTAGAAATTTCAAGTTTCAATTCAAGAACCGTTCATTAAAGTCACTTTCGCACATTTCTCAAATATTTATATTTTTGGACTTGAAAAACATTTGTTCATCGCGACTAAACCGTTTTGTTTACTTCTGCGATAAACGTTCAAGGAATGGATAGAGCAAGTATTGTTGCGTAAGATATATTTAACACAATAGGATTTCGTAGTGGCTTGTGGACTTACATCGGTACTCCCCGGAGACTGGCCGTATGTTAATACGTGGCCCACAAGCTCAAACAGCGTGACTGACGAAATTAAGAGTTTAAAAAGTATATTACTTAGTAATTACTTTTAATAAGTCCGTCGTTGAGAAAGCAACACAACTACTGAACGACTAGCGGTTGATACGATGTCATGTTTTCAAAGTTAAAGTATAAGTATACCATGTATCGCAAAATTAGTGTACATATTTAGGTCTTAACAGTAACATGTGCTTTATTACTTAGGTGCCCTTTTTAAGTATATAGATTAAATCTCACAAAAGTGCTGTTCAACGTTTCTAAGTACATACCAAAGAAATATGTTTTGAGAGAAATATAGAATAGAATAGAATATGGGAGACTCGGTAAAGATGAATGACGAATGGCAACAATCTGCCACAAACTAGGTGTACAGGTGTACGGCACTTTGTGTATGTACCAATGTTAAAATAATGTCACACCTCGCACAGAAGTGTAACAAGTAAATCTAGATCCAGCGACAACAAATTAGTTATTATTAAGTTAAGAAGCCAGTAATTATAACGAGCATGAACATCGCAGTACAGTAGCTTTTGTCAACCTATTTACGGCCTTCTCAGAGCACGTTTCTTAATTACTATAGATGTTTTGTTTTTGTACAGAGGCATGAACACATGTGCTTAAGATGTGATTGTTTACGATACTTTTTAAAACGCTTTTCTTAATAAAGAAAAAGACAAATTAAAAGCAAAGTACATCGTGTAAGTAATATTGTTAAGGCCTTAAGGTCTTAACCTAAGCGTTAGGTCAACCATATAGCTTCCAATAAAGCTTATTCTGTATGTAAGCTCTGCTCCACTTTTTTATATTTAAATATGGGTCACTTACCAAAATGAAAAGAGTGTAACCAAAACTTAGTGTTTCTTGAAAACGGTAACGGAAATCTTCAGACACTAAGTAAAATCCATCACATCAAAACATTTTGACTTCGATAAGTCCATTGACCACATAAGACAATTTACTTTGAATCACTGAGTGACCACTAGTTACTTGGCCTAAGCCCATCATTCCGTGTTGTCGTAACGAAATAAGCTAGTAGAGTATAGGGAGCGTTCGCGCAGACTGACCGCGGCGCGCCCGACTGCCCAGCGTCTACCGCGCAACTTACCTGGTTACATACACGCATTGTTGTTCATCTTATCATTGCACGTATCTATGCAATACCGCTTATACCTATCGTTTGTTGTAACAAACCGCCAATTTCCCTTTCGGTCGTTATTCAAAGTTTCGTCACGACTTGCATCGATAAAAATGACTGTCTAACTTTAGGAAGTAACCTTAATAATTATCATAAATATATACTATGTCTAAAAAAAATAAACATCAAAATACAAATATGAAGTTAGATGCTCGTTAAAAACTCATGCTTAATTATATTTTAAATAGTAATCATTATAATAAAGTGAATGTAGTTCGTTACTAGCTTGTTTTAAAAACATATTACATTAAAACTGTTTATTTCAGTTTTACAATTTAAAAATCCGTTGTTAATAGCCATAGAAAAACACTTACCTACGAATTGCATGTTCTATACCAGTATAAACCATGACTAAACTCGGTAAGTATGTACACATGTAGAGCTATAAACAAGTACTGCATACACGTATGTAACGTATCATTCATTGTTTACGAAGATACCAAACAAACTGTACGGAAACGGCAAAGGACGACCAAAGCTTCTCCTAATAACTCATTAAAGATGATTGATAAAATCAAGTAATTGCCTCGCTTCTTCACCGTTCACCTCAAAGGAAGGATGCGCGATGTAGGACAACTTAATGGGGAAGTACAAAAGTACTTCCTTGTAAAGTCTTTAACCTTTACAATGCGTCTTGAAAGTACCTGCTATAAAGTACGTAGACAAAAAGCTTTCAATGGTAGGTATGGATAAATAACGTGGTTCATTAGTTATTCGCAAAGCTATATTACAATATTCTGTGAAGCGTTAAGCTTATTAGCTTCATAGATATTTATGATTATCCATTGATCTTAGTAGTTGATTATTTCTGTGAAATAGTATAAATAACACTTCCTTTTTTTTAAGAAAATTATTCAACTTAATTCTTGTTACTTTTACTAGTTACGTCTTATCTGCATTAAATCAAATGATTGGTTAACGATTTAGATTATCATACTATAACTTAAGTAAGTACCCTGGCACTTACATGAGGCCCCATCGATTGTGACCTTTACATTTTCAAGGTGAAAAGGTATTAAATTACTCGTGTTTTAAAAAAAAGCTCATATTAAATACCAGTTGGCCGGCTGGATCCATCTGGCTTTGTTCTCCACGTGATAACTAATTGTTATCGGAAGCGTACATTAATCAATGTATTAATTACGGATTGAGTTAACTCGCAGGGGTTGCGGCAAGTGAACGCAACGCAACGCTCCGGCGAGCTGATGTAGATAGCCCCTCACCCGGCGTGTACGCAAGCGCTTACTTAAAAAATTAGCACACAACGGAAACGCACCACCTACTAAGCTACGACGAATGCTTCTTGTGTACAGACAGTTTTACATAGATGTATAAAATGTAGTTGTGTATTGGAATCATGACATTAGCAAAAGCAAAAATACTTTAAATAAATGTGCTCTAAAAACTTATTGCTTCAACAATTCTAAGGATGATATATACTATGACAATTTCCATGTATTATGTTATTAACTTGTGAATGACTATGAAAATAAGAAATATTTAAACGAGACATAACAAAACACTGAAATAGACAAAAGAAGACAAAGAAACGATAATTTAAAAGGCGAAACAAATTATTTACATTCCGCGTGTTTCATTTTAGTACGTAGGAATTCCGTATTTAATGACCTTTTATCATTCCTTCAGGCACTAAAGTAAAATATTTTTCTTTCTAAAAGGTCTTGAAAGTAGGAAACTGTAATTAATTGGTGAAATGATAAAATAATTTTATCACAAGAATGAACAAGTAAATTGTACTGTTACGCGTGACAATTTTCGTTTGAACAAAACTCAAAAGTAGGTTATATCTCAAAGGGCGGTAGTAAACGTAATGAGTATAGCGTAATTCGAACAAGATGGATACAATGTTCGAGACAGTTTTGGCCAAAGTGGTTCCTACTAAGAGCAGAGCGCCACGGTCCGCCGGCCGAGCGTTACCGAATGGAACGAGTGATGGCCACATACTTGCATGCGCCGATATTTTACTAAGTGCATGTACTCGCAAGTTTGAGATGATTCCAGAAGCTTTGTAATCTTTTTTTTGTTATAAGGACATCGCTGTTAATGGTTCTGTTCATATGTGCAATTGCAACAAGGTATATCTATTTACTATCTTTGTTTTTGCTCTAGGTCAGTGTTTTGACCAAACCATAATTGTAATGTATTAAAAAATGTTTATAAACGTAATATTTAACCACGTTGAACGCACGAAATCTGAACGCACTCAGGGATCCCACTTACTCAAGTCATGAATATGAACCGTTCAAATAATGAGGTGAACTGGAAACTGAACTTGAAAAGCCGTACTTAATGTTAGAAATATTTTTTGTGCAAGTGTAGTGCAAACTACTTATTAAAACCTTTCCCTTTTTTATGTAAACCATTACTTATAGAAAGATATCAGAATATCAATAAAACGTATAATGTGGCCCTATCTATCAGTTCTGAGTCCCTTACTATCAATAACAAAAGAAAACTTACTGCTTAAGCTGTCGTATCTCGTCGGGCAGATCAGCGATCCTGTTATCGCTGATATCGAGGTGCGTGAGGGCATGCATCGCCCAGGCCTGCGGCGGGACGGCGGCGAGCGCGTTGCTGCGCAGCGTGAGCACACGCACGGTGAACGCGCCGCCCGCGTGCCGCGCGAGGGCGGCGCCCAGAGACGCCTGCCCGCCCCCGCCGGTCAGGTCGAGCACGTTGGGCGGCTGCGTACTTTGGGTTGCCTGAAAGACGGATTTGGTTAAGTCGGAACGCCTGCTGTCCAAATCGTGAGCGGTAAGGGTGATTATCCACCCTGGAGGCCTCACGCCTGTCTTAGGACGTTTAAAATAGTAATTATGTAAAGGGAGTACACGGGGTACTACTGGGTACACGGTACACTGATAGAGGACTTACACTGCATTTTAACCGACTTCACTCTAAGCTAGGAATGTTGATGGAGTCGCAGCCAACATTACTGTGTTTACAGTTCACTTTTTAAAGATGATCAGTGATTATTTTAGAATTTGTATATGTTCACTTGAGCGAAAAATTTATTTAATAGGTAGGTACTCTATAGAAACCGCTAATATCAACCCTTTTCAGATTTCTTCACAAAGTTCTTTTCACAAACTTATAAGTTCTGTCTATGTATTTTTACTAATCAAAGTTCACTTTCTTGTGAATCTCTTGCAGATTGATTTATAGTTGTACACATTCATAGATTGATGTTAGTAATCAGTGGCTAGGCTCAAATAGATCGTGAAAAAACTGTTATGTTTCAATCGAAAGTGTACAATAGAAACGAGCGGCAATTACTATCGAGTGCAAGTTTGCTCTAACGTGTGATTATCATTCAATTACCAAGAGCACAGTGAAAATGCGGAACGTTGATGACTATTGTCTAGCCCAGCTTATGTTTTTCAATCAATGCGAATTACCTACTAATAGTCAAAGTATCAGTATTTGATAAGAGTTACTATTGTCTGTCAATAGTTAAATTAAGAACTGCCAAAAGATAACTGATTGTTGAAAACTGATTGTTGCTGCTTGGATTTCATTTTAGCTGATGGCAGTATTCAAAAGATACGAATGTAGGTTATTTTTAATTACATTACAATGAAACTTGCATGTTATCTTTTCCCAAGAAAGTTAAATAAATCTGGCTGATGGCTTTAAAGCTGCCATTGAACGCTTTATTGTGACAAAGGATGGTGAAACTACACTCTATATCGTTATATCGTTCACATTACGAGTGTTACGCAAGTAAATAGCCGCATTGTATGCGTGCAAACGTAAACATATCATGATAGCAGTACGCACTGCGTAAGATTCACAATTGGATTCAAACGGACTCTAAGAGATGTAAAACGTAAGAATAGGTAATACGACGAACAATAAGGCATTAGAATAATATTAATGTAAAGAGTACGTTTTTGTTACAAATTGTGTTTTGAGGTTTGTGTTTAAGTTCTGCATGTTTGCCGTTAGAATTAAAACATGTTAAGGTTACAAATTACTTTGCCTTTGGATAAACATCGATTTAAAGTCTACAAATTGGTCGCTCTGATTTAACGAATGTTTTGGGTTAATTGTATGATGGTAGTGAGCGTGCAGGAGAAATCCTTAATGACCAAATCATTTTCAGACGTCTATGTCTCTTCTTTCCCATTAGAGTTCAAATAACATAAAGGAACCTACTTTTTCAATCAAACAAGATTAGCCTTCATTTGTCTAGTGCTATATCTATTACGAATACTGACCGCACATTCAAACTTTTCTTTCAGAAGCACATTTGGCTCCAAACTATCCAAGTAGTCTTCACTGCTATCCTGATTAAACACATCTAAACTGTCAGCTTCCTCCTCATCCATAGTCACTGTGTTTCTTTCCACCATCACTGACACTACACGTATTACTAACGTTACACTATCCACTCCTTACATCAGGTGACATATCAAAGGTAACAGAAAGTCAGTGGATTCGGTGCGTAACCGCGGGGGCGACGAACTGCGATGAACATCGTTATTCCCAAACACTACAAACTGTCTGCGTGCTCAATATTCCAATCACATGTCTTGTCACTTGCACGAAAGGTATTTAAGAGTCCTTGATTCCGAACAGCTATGCGAAACACTGTTTTATTGGCATTCATCGATTCTCATGTATCTCATAAATGATTAAACGCGTTTACTATAAGTACGAAATTTTCATTCGCTCGTATTCATATTTAGAGAACAATCCAATAGATTTCAACACTTGTAAGATGATCCACGTACTATAAACACTATGGCAAAGGAAATGGTGAGTGCCACCGTTCCTTCGAGTGACTTTTCACTAATGCGAATGACGACTGAAGTGTCTGTCTCCGCCCCGCTATACCGGCGCGCGCGCACTCTGGCATCTCGACCGTGACATTTCTTTCAGGGTGATGCGCACACAATTTCTAATTAACACACTTTTTCATGTGTCTTATGAGTCTAATTGTTTACTAATTTACAGGGTAAAAGCTGCCAACATCAACAATACCATTTACAGAAACCAAACTCGTGAAACATCAAATCTTCTTCTTATCGTGTGGTTGATGAACAACCTGGTGTCAGAGTTTAAGCCGCCCGTAGGCCTCTGACATGGCTAAACATCAAATAGTCAACCAAGAGATTCAATTGTGTGTATTAACTAGTAGCATAATAATTGACGAGATCACGTTTGATATTGACGGGATTGGGCGGTATTATTCAGCAACACTACACAATTTTGATTTTTGAACAAGCAGATTTCTTTTTCAGTCATCCTACCTATATTTTGTTTTGTAAACTAATATTACGAAATTTTCGTATTGGCCGGCGGGTTTGATATTTCTAATCTCACAGGATCTAAATTTACAATCTCCGAGTCGGAATTGCATTCCCTAGTAACAAGTAAAAATGTAGTTTAGTATCATGAAAAAAAAACATCTGCATCTCTATAATCGTCATCGAAAATATTAGTGACGTCTCGCGTACAGTCAGGAACTTACAAATTCTATTACGTAATTTGAACAAAAATAGTGTCTATTTTTTTCAAATTACGTAATAGAATTTAGTAATTTGAATGTTGCTTTCATGGTGTCCCATGAAAGCAACACTCAAACTACTGACCATTCAAAGCCTAAATATTCCCTAATGATTAAGCAAATATTGCGCCCAAATTGACTACCCTATATAATTTAAAAAAAATATGTACTCAATAAAATAATATACATAGTTAAGTTATTTCAAATATTGTGTGTTGTGTACAACCCTAGGTTGAATGATGTAAAATTGCACATTGAAATGTCAAAAGCTTAATAATCTTCTGAAGATTTCTACCAATTTAACGCTATTATATTTACGGTTCGTTAGTCTAAGAAGTGTTCCGGAATCAAATGCCCAATCATCTGCTAACGTGCAGTTTGCACATTCTACAGAGCGCACCGATACCGCAGATGCACCTACATAACTACTGCCTTAGAAACGAGATCAAACGCATTATTTCTTTTAAGTACATATGAATCGTTAAAATACCGTAAATAAAATAAGTATAACTGAACAATATTACTAAACATACCTCTTTAAGCCAGCAAAACCATGAATTGCGCTCCCAAGCCGTATTGAATCCAATGAATATGTGATTCAGCGTTGCGTCTCCCATATTGATGTTGCCTTGACAACGGGGCTTTACGCAGATGACAAATTTTTGGGCTTTTGGTTGACAAAATTCGATACTCCCTCCACTCAATTCTAACATCTCCCAAGAAGATCCTGTAAATACAGAGACATTTCATGAAGCAACTTCTTAAAAACAATTAAGTTAATTGATACCTACTCTGTTGACTGATAGTGTTGAAACTATACATGGTTTATTAGTTTTCATCGGTATTACAATGGATTATTGTTAATATTTTAAACTAATTTACTGTCGAATAATAACAAACGATAACAAGATTGAATACATACCGTAAGAATGCAGTCGTGACCCAATAATATGAGCAGGTCGTGATTTCCATTGTGGAAAAACGTGCCCTTTCAATACATGTATAGTGCCAGATCTAAGAACACCTCCTGAATGATCAGCTGGCCCGGCGCACCATTGCAGCGAGAACCGAAGCTCCGGATCAACTGCCAACCTCTGTCTTCTTTCAAAGGACTTCCATCCACAAGTCATTAAGTAATGCTCCTGAATCCTCAAAGGAAACTCATCACCTTCCAGTCGCCTAGTCTTTTCTCCGCCAATTTGCAGCCAAAGAGTCAACTCGTCATCCAATCCTAGTTTCCTGTTTACATCTTCGACGGTAGTATTTAGAGAGACCTTGACGAGTTTGCTCGGGGCGTCAACGGCGAAAGGCTCAAGGCCTTCGTAGACCCGTATCCATCCGTGCTCGTTCGGGGGCCGGGGTTTAAAGCCTCGTGTGGAGGCGAGGCGTCGGAGAGACTTGCGGGGGACGTGAGGCGATGAGCCGTAGAGTCCGTCGTCGCAGACCATTGTGAATATGTATTAAACACCAATTCAATCTAATACATAATGATGCAATCCAGTATTCGATTCAAATATAGACAACATGTCATTTCATCTGCATGCATGTGTCATGTGTTTATTTGCTGCAGATCGAAAAGATGAGATGTGGCACCAATTTTCCGGAGGCTCAGCAGAAGACACAAAAAAGTCCAATCGATGCAACACACCACTGGATCAAAACAGTACTTCTCACTTCACTTCTTCCACAAATTCCACGTCAGTCACTTATCGGCACATCACCGCTTCACAACGTCTTCTGTTTCTAGTCTGGCAGACACCGATGTGCAGCGGATGCGCGGCAATCAAGCGTGCGATGGTCGCAGGCGCAGAGCCCAGCGCGGCGCTGCGGCAGATGGTCGCGAGGTGCGGAGGCCGGCGCCGCAATGCCCGCGCGCCGGACCCGCGTGCATTACAATTGGGTCGGAAGACGGGTGGGGGTGGGAAACATGCTGCTCGCTCAGACGGGAACAACACGGAATACAAATTTGTGGACGTTTATGGCTATTTCTGGACAGGTGAACTTGAAACAGCCAAATTGTAATTTCGTCTGTGATTTTTTAGACGAAACAAATTCTTGGGTTGTTTGCATGCAAAGCTTTCAAAAGCTTTGATTATCAGGTTTAATTAGGAAACGAACTTCTGTATTCATGCATTCACTACAAGTGTTTAGGATAGAGTATGCAAAAGATATATGTAGTATGATACCTACAATTAATTAATTATTATGCATACTTAATTTAATTATTGTTTGTTTGTAAATAATTTTAAGTCTTGCGCGTTGATATCTTTTGTACTGCAAGCCTACGCATACGAGTTTGTCTGTTTTACTTAAGAATGTCTTAGTAAGCATCTAATAAGTGTAGGTGTAGACTCAAAATAAGGCATAGTGGATAGGCATAGGATCTAAAAACATAGTGATTCTAGGATGTACTGAGCTATCAACAGAATACAGTATATTCAACGATAGTATCGCATCAAATAGCAAGTACCTAAGCACAAAGAGCGGCATATCTACCAGTATAAGTGTATGGTAAGTAAAGTTTAAATAGGGCAGGAGCATCAGACGCTATTGCCGGTTCCGCGCCAGCAACCACCCCACCTGCTGACTCACCTGCCCCGACTGGTAACCCTCGACCAAGTAAACAATGCGTAACAGGCTACCGACGACGACGTTGAGATGTATGGTATTACGTGTACGCAAAAGTAAGACGTGTGCATAAGGAAATACGGAATGGTTTTAAAATTTAAATAATAATTGTGGGTAAGTACCAAATTGTATAATTTCTAAAATATTTCATTAACTTACACTATCCGTTTAGTTAAGAGCATGCTTGAAATGGGTCGTGGGAAAATACCCGTAATTTTTGTTAGAAAAAGGTGGGTGGAACATATGGGCGCTAAATTCATAGTCGTTAAAACTTTCGTGTAGTTATGACTTTCCTATATTATTAACCAAAAATGGTAGAGTTTAAATCAAAAGCAACTTGTGTCAGATTTTGAATAGTTTTTCGAATGGAAGTTTATATCATTGATACCAACCGTCGAAACTCACATCTTGTGGTTATTAGAAATAGGTAGCATTGTTTGAGCATAGGTACTGGCATAAAAATGTATCGCGAGTTGAACACACTAATGACCAAGCAAGCCTAAAAACTACGGATGCATTATACATAATCTTTTTCTTGTATGGAGAATCCAACTGAGAACATGTCTCCTAATGTAGTGACTATGTTACTATGATATGGGATATTACGTGCCATTACACAGCGTCTGTGGTAGAAGAAACGGTGGCAGTAATTAATTGACAAGATTCTTTGTCCCGATCCTCATACAGAGCTCGAGTGACATTAGCACATTCGTTGAATTTATGACAGGGTTTCCACATAAGCTCCTGTAAAACATATCACATGACATATTCAAACATTACATTCCTTTTCCCGCGCCGCAGTACAATGCAAGCTTTAGCACATGAATATAAAAACTACATTCCATACACTTTTTCAGGTGGGAGACGTTTTGTCGTCGACCGGTTGCTGTTACCACCATACAGTTGCGTAAAACCCGCCAAGTGACTCTGGCCTCTCTCGGTCAGGTCGCGTTCCGGGATCAGCACTGTACGAAACGGAGCCAGGGGGGACCATTTTACTACTTTACTACCGTCCAGCGGACTGGCCAACTCGGACCCGCACAGCTCAATACCAATGCGAGACTCCTTGTCTCGTTGTTGCCGCAGCAGTGGTCTCCTCTTTAAGCGGGCTTTCAGGGTGAGTGCGACAGGCTCAATATGGTCTATTGTGCCTGTCGACCTCATATTTGGATCTCACTACCGCTTTCCATCAGGTGGAGTGAGGTCATCTTGTTAGCTTATTATATAAAAAAAAACTAACTTAAATCATGATATCATAAATACAAATTCTGCTAAAAATCTTATTATTCCACAAGCAATCAAAAACATGTATTCACATGCTTATTAATATACAGAGAATAAGACTTTATTGATTGCATCATTAGTCCTGCAGATAAATAATGTAAAAAAGCTTGCGAGTTGAGACTTTAAGAGTATATATCCTGAAGTCAAACTTTTTGACGGTTTTGACGGGACATCATTTAGTTTATAAGTAAATTTTTTTGTTTTTAATTATAATAAATAAAAAAAAATAAAAAAAAATAACAAGGTTCTTTAATGCGATGATCCCTCTATTTGTTGTACCTACATCGACATCTGTGGTACTGGTTGTTAACTGTACGATACGGATTAAGTATTTGTTAACTCTATTCAATTTGGAAATACCTAGGCTATTTTCAATTCATTGAGTGGCGAGTGACATTATTTCCACTCCCTAACCGAGCTATTGGGATGCAAACCACACAATGAGCAAATTGTTGAATCTCAAATAAAGGATGCAAATGCACGAGTACCTGCTACCACATGCATATTTATTTGTTTCCTTGACATTTACTTCAATAGATTCGTAGACATCTAAGTTCTATACATAAAAAAAAATGCATTCATTCAATTAAATGTCTTTTTGTAATATACGTACTAGGTATTTATTTACATAATTTCATATTTACATGATGTTTGTCTAACACAGTTTAATTATGTCTGTACTGGTATTGTTGCTTAGGAACAACAAAACCACTCTTGAGTCATGAAAGTCATTCATGTCTAAATAGTGGTTTTGTTATGCGTTAAAAAGGTGCTAATTAATAGTCGTGAATACAGTCACAAAAACTTTTATCTGATGTCGAACAAAATAACATGTTTTATTTTCAATTATTAGATTATTTAACACCCAAAACTGTACAAGGCATGCAGTCCACATCATTTTCTTAAGTTATCAATACATTAGTTAAATAATAAGGTAACAGAAACATTGAAAACTCGTCAAAAGTTGCAGGCATGTTGGAAACCCTATTGGCCACACACGTCTTTAGTTTTTTCTTTAAGATACCTACTATAAATTCTTGACGTAATCAGCGACCAGTCGTAGTAGGTTGTATACTAGTGCTGTTATGTTATGGGAGTCTACAGATTGTAATCTCAGAAGAAGTGATACAATGCATTGCAATGCTTTTTAACAGCAATGTTATTAAAATATGTTTGATAATAAAAACAATAACTACATCTACTTAGATCTAAACTCAGGTCGTTAGCGATAAACGATTGTACTTTAGAAGTGAATTGATTTCGCAACTGTAATACTACGAAATCGTTTCGGGATTTAGTATGGATTCTCTGAATGAGATTTTGTTAAACTAGTAATATCTATGTTATAGAAAAGGGTAATTTTTGTGTATCTTAGTGTCACCACAACGGCAAGTCGCTCTACACTGCTCTTGTTTACAAACATCGGGAAGAATAGTTATTAGTTCATTGCAGTTTGACCAATGGTCTTTCTCTGAGCAGTGATTTGTGCAAAGGGTACCGTTCACGCATTGTCCTGGGCAGTCCCCACACGGATTTCCCACTTTGTACGGGAAATGTGTTATTCCTTCGTAGTTACCACTGGAAAAAAAAGTAAAAACAGGTTTAGTGAATATGGATTATGTTTAGAATTTTGGAATAAACGAACACCTAAATCAAAAACAACATAAAAACACTCGAAAACAATATTAAATTATTTTGTTTACATTTTGAATAGACAAACACACTCGTAAAACAGATTACTCGACAGCAACGTTAGATTTTCCTTCTAGAGGTCGGAACCACAAATAGAAGAACGGGCACCTTCGTCTATTAGGGACCAATTTATTCAAATGTCAAAAGCATTAGCTTTTTTAGCAATCACTGCTGTATGTTAAATTAAGGCAACGTCAGCCCTTGGCGCCTTAATAAATAAGCTATAATAAATATTTGTATTGCAAAAATATTCAATTTAATTAGACATTAGATTTAAAAAATCGTAAAAATGAAGTATGGTTCTTGTCAGTAAGCACACCAATCCTTCTCCGTGTTTTGCGTTAATAATGCCTATCTTCGTATACACTCTTAAACAATACTCACCCAGGACAATAGTGGCAGATGTAGTTATAGAAGTGTCCCCACGGCCCGCCCGGGCAGTGCGCGATGCCGCAGCCAACCTTATAGCTCGTGGCCCACACCATCTGAGTGTAGTGGCCCACGGCTTTCAGGTCGCGAACTGGGACGCCATACGTGAAGTTCTGATACTCAAGGAACCAGCTCTTCAGGGCAAAGAACCTGAAACACACAAAAACAAACATTGAAAATAAAGTACCTACCTATTTACTTAATCAATTATACATTTTGTGTACCTAAACAATAAGAATACCAGGAGCATAGATTACCTATCAGCAAACTTATATCTATTTAAAATCATTGCTCAGCCACATTTCTATGAGCCAGCCAGATCCATATTAATACTCACAAGCCTAATAAGTACTTCGTTAATATAAACACGAAGTAGGTAAGTAATCTTACTAAAAGCTAGCGAAATAGCAGTAATTCTCTATGTGCCAATGACGGAGTTCATGTAGCTACAAGATTTAACTTGACTATAATTATTAAAACCGAGTCAGTCAATCGAGTGGTTAGTCACCGCGATAAACAGGGGTAATCAATTGAATTAATCCTATTATTAAGATCACTAGGAAGGTCACTATGTGTTGCCATTACAAGAATTGCGACGTAATAATGGGTCTTTATTTACATGCTTGCTTGATAACGATCTCACGCTCGATCATGCCGGTCAATTTTCTTTTCAAATCCGACAAGTTAATACCTACCAATTAATTAAACGTAGTCGCATTACATATGGTCGTTCTAACGCAAACAACAGTCGTATCCTAAATTTTATTGGCTGTGAAATCTTTAGATTAGGCGTTCACGATTTTGCTATTGTGAATACGTGTCACGATTTTTACAAACTCCACGTTTGTAAAAATCGTGACACGTTGTGAACTACGGGACACGGAAATCTGTGAAACCTAATAAAAAAGCGGTAAAGAGAATAGTCAAGTAATCTATCATTATAATCACCACTATGAACGGAACCTTGACTTGTATTTTAGCAATGAACTCCACAATTAATTGTATTATTTATTTGGAAGACGCGTTCGACAGCAAAAAGTATTATATTTTAGCAATTATCAATTACCTGTGAATAACTTTGGATTTGAGTGCAATAAACCTGCATTTATTACTAAAGGTTCGCTGCATTTTGCGTTTATGCGATATATTTATAAGTATATAACAAATGCATTTCAAAATAATGATCCTGCGTAGAACTTTGGGAAAGCAATCAATTTACAATAGGCGAGACGACTAAAAAATATAATTAAAGATAAGATAAAGATAAAGATAAAAAATATTTATTACAACAACAAGGCAAGATACGTTATTAATTAGTCCGTTATTTAGATTATTTAAAAATATTGTACTCGTTTTTTTTATTTTGTTTCACAAACAAGAAATTATGAAGATATAGTGCTTAGAAGTTTCGTATGACGTCACGATTAGGTACAATTTTTGCGTAACTGTGACGTCACAAGCCCCCACTCCAGAAGTTTGAAAAGCTATAATTTTGTCATTTTTCAATCAATTGAAGAACAAAAAAATACGTGTCCCATATTTTTGTATAAACTAACTTACGGACTAAATAGAATAATAAGATTTTGACCCAGTAGTCACGCCCATTACCTACATAAATATTGCAACTGAGAATGGACTCTTCTGTGTTACGCTAAATTTTTAGTTAGAATATGCACAAAGTTGTTTAGTTTTTATGTGCACTAGAGTATCTGATTCTAATAGGTACTATATTTCCGGGGTGACTCAGGTACTACAGGTACGGGATTAACAGTATCCTATGTCCTTCCAACTTGCATTTATGTAGCCAAATCGGTTCCATCGTTCTGTTCTGAATATTATAGTGTACCTGACTAACGTGACTATTTAATAAATATATGCATATTGTTATTCAAATTTTTATCTACCATGGAGTCTTTTGCGCTGCCACAAATATATTCTGGCCACAATTCCCCAACTTGGGCACGCTGTTCTCACTCGGATCGTTGTGCTTCAGATACACGCACTGCTCGGCGTACCTCTGCGCCTGTTCCGCCGCCAGCGGGTGCCATGACTGAAATATTAATTCGTTACTAGGTAAAAACAACATAAACAATCGCCAGACAAAATAATGGCAGACGACTTTAGAATAAATCGACAAAATATCTCACTGCCCGTGAATGTTCGTGACCAGTATCCAGTATTGATGCAAACTTAACTTGAGCGTATATAAACATTTCTCCAACATTTAATGCGCACGTAGATACTAAGATCTAGAACCTTCTAACAATATTAAAAACAAATTAAAAGTATTTTTATCGATGAAATATTTATTGCTATGATTTATTGTCTCGTTATGGTTAATCAATCGTACATAAATAAAATAGATTATATTTCTAACATTATTACCATATTTCTTACCATTCTAAGCATGTTTGATGCGGTCGGTCTGACTTTGGTCCGAAAGAAATTGTGATAAAGCACTATTTTTCTTTGTACTGTTTGTCTTTTAGTACTCAGCGCTTCTTCAGGTATTTTAGATGAAGGAAAAAGCTCTGAAAGTAAAATAGTTTACTTGAAAAAATATGTTATATAGACTGTCGAAATCATTAGGTACCCTTTGCTTTGAAAGTAGGTAATAGTTGAATAACAAGGTAATAGCGTTAATTGGTGACGTATAATTAAAAAAACAACATCACATACTTGTGATGTCGTTTTTTTAAGCTTCTAATACTAACATAGTTCTATAAGACACATTGTTACTAACCCTATGGATCTGTGTTATCTGATAAATTATGAAATTATTATTATTAAGCAACATATTTTTTGATGAAGATGATTCTTCAATAAACAAATACCAGAAAATTAACGATATAAAGTTCATATATAAATAAATATAAATATTACACACAACATCACATACTTTGATCTGATCCCGTGGTAAGTAGCTTAAGCACTTGTGTTACAGATATCAGAATCAACAGTGGATACACAAATATATTTAAATATACTTAATACACACCCAGACACGAAACAAACACCGATGTTTATCACACAAATATTTGTCGCGAGTGGGAATCGAACCCACGACTCTCGGAACCATAGGTAGTGAACCTGAGTCAGTAACCACTGTTCCACCGAGCCAGTCAATATATCATTACATCGATGTCAGAAGCGGACTGATTTGGACCTACAACCCTTGCCCATTTTATGTTATAGTCTAGCTAGAATTAAAAACAACAAATATAATAACAGGAATAATCAAGCTTAGGTTAAGTCATTATAACGACTAACCCTAGATATAGGTACTAGAACATAATTGACCTGACCTAGGCAGTGCTTATACAATTTTTATTTAGTAACTATAATGAGTAGATAGGTACTCACGTTTCATGCTCCATGGTCTTGAACTATGCAGCAGCAGGACCGCATTAAAAATAATGAGGATACTAAACAGTTTGCCACACGACATAACGCTATTAATTTGCTCTGAAAATATATTTAAAATAAAGAATAAGGTATAATAATCCATAAGTTAGAATATAATAAAATTTCAAAAATATGTTTCCGTTCTCTGAAGCATTTATTTAGATTATTTACATTAGTTACTTGCGGCAAATCTTGCGTGAAATACGCGTGTTTTCTTCACACTCTGAATTATTATAATGGTCTTGCATACCATAACATAGAAGAGTGTAAGGCGGAATAAACTTTATTAAATGGATACATAGGTGCGTAGGTAGAATACAAAATAGGCAAGTATTATGCACATTTAATAACTACAAATACAATTATGTAACGAATATGATTGACTGACTGTGAAATTGAAAGGCCGTGAAACAATTTGGGAATAAAGTGAATACAGTTTAATGAACAGTCTCCTTGTCAATGACCGCGAATGATTCCATATTGTGCTATGAATTGCTATTGATTGCGGCTCAGATACATATAAAGAACGGAATACAATTTGATGCGGATACTGAACTATCTATTAGCTGTAGGTTTTTGGAAAAAGTATTTTCATATTTATTTAATTTATGAACGACATTCCTGGATATTTAACCTAGGTATTTTTGAAAATTGATATGGGTAGCTAGGTAGGATATAAATAAAATATTATGGTCATGTCGGATTGCCGTCTCACCGAATTATGAAAGTAAGGGAATAGAGAGTGCACTTGGGTTTGCGCACACACTTGTGCACTATAATATGACCTGCGCACTTGGCTGATCTCAATTGAGATCGGCCGCCATGAACTTAAATCGGTCGGACGCCTTATTTTATAAATAAAATATTATGTTGATACTCTAATAGCAAAGTTTTGGTGCCTACATACGACTAGCTAGATTAAAGAAACACTTTGTTGTATTTCCATTGCTATATACTTGTGTAGCATTCTCTTTTTCCTGACACTGTAGGAATAAAACGGAAACCCTATCTCTCTATGCCCTCACCGGGATAATCGATAGCCACATTTAAATAGGTAGGTACAGACTATACTTTTAATCAGATTAATCTTACCTTGAGACAATGTAGATAATATTTTTCAAGCTGCACTTTTCGAAAGTATAAAACACAACGGCAATTATGCAATTTTCCCACAAAAACTTTAGAAACTTTTTAGTTTAAAATTATTTACGCGCGGGCCGTAGGCACCACGTCCCGCGAATGTCTGAATTCAAATAAGTTACAATCAGATGGCGGCTGACCAAGATGTGCTATGGCAGCTAAACAATCCTCTGAGATGCTTATTGAAACAAAAAACTACGCGGACCGATCTGCGGTCGGAAGAGTTAGCGCGCAATACACACGTCTTTGAAACACGAAAAATCGACATTAGCGAACAGACACAACAATACATTAACCACACGACATAATCTATATATATAAAAATCAATGCCACTTTTCGTTGTAATTCCATAACTCAAGAACGGGCTCACCTATCCAAACCAAATGCTTAGGATTTGGTTGGCATATTTAGTAGATGGTTTATGTGAAGTTTGCATAAAATCGGTCGAGCCGTTCCTCATTTGTCACATTTTTTGTAATAAATGAATTCAATAGAAACTTTTTTCACAGAAACTTTTTTGAAGTTTTGTTGACAGGACAAGCACGTTGTTATGTCATTCATGCCGTCAGTTCATTTTGGACGTGGTTCGATTAAAGCATATTATCAGCGATAAATTTCTTTGTGAAGGACAGTCGACGGTCATTTGTGTCAAACATATCGTGAAGCATGTCAACTCTTGCATTTGTTGGAGGATGATGCACATTGGGATTCAACACTTAATGATGCATCTACGTCAGCTCATCCACAACAAATACGAATGCTATTTGCCATTATATTATCGACATGTATGCCATCAAATCCACTTGAATTATGGAACAAATATAAAAATTATATGGCAGAAGATATTTTAATTCGTATGCGTCATCATGCAAGAAATCCTGATTTGTTGATTACCTTGGAAATGTGCAACGAAGCTTTGATAATAATTGAAGATATATGTCTAACGATTGCAAATAAAGCATTAGTACAATTGGGTATGACCGCACCAAATCGTCCCATGCATGATTTGTTTGATCGTGAATTGCAACGTGAGCAGGAATTCAACTGTAATGATTTGCGTTTATTTGTACAATCGAATATAACCAAATTAAATATTCAGCAAAAACATGTATATGATACAATCATGCAAGCCGTTTCCAATAATGCAGGTGGATTATATTTTTTGGATGCACCTGGTGGCACAGGTAAAACGTTCGTTATATCATTGATTTTAGCGACTATTCGATCAGATCAGAAAATTGCACTAGCACTTGCATCTTCGGGAATTGCTGCTACATTATTAGAAGGTGGTCGGACCGCACACTCTGCATTAAAATTGCCATTGAATGTACAGGTGATTGAAACTCCAACTTGCAATATATCGAGAAATTCTGCTATGGCAAAAGTTCTGCGATTAACGTCAATTATTTTATGGGATGAGTGTACAATGGCGAATAAAAAATCACTAGAAGCATTCAATCGAACAATGCAAGATTTACGTGGTAATCAACAGCTTTTTGGTGGTGCTTTGATATTACTTTCAGGGGATTTTCGTCAAACATTGCCTGTCATTCCTCGATCAACTCCTGCTGATGAAATAAATGCCTGCTTGAAGTCATCAGTTCTTTGGAGATATCTACAAAAATTGACACTAAACATTAATATGCGTGTTCACCTACAAAATGATCCAGCTGCCCATGAGTTCTCAAAACAATTGTTAGAAATTGGTGACGGCAAAATACAAATCGACAGAACCAACGGATTGATCGCTGTACCGAACAATTTTTGTACAATTGCGCAATCGATAGATGAATTGATTGAATGTGTTTTTCCGAATATTGTTCAGAATTACAGAAATCATGATTGGTTGACAGAACGCGCCATTTTAGCACCGAAAAACATTCATGTCAATGCAATTAATTTTCAAATTCAAGCGAAACTGCCAGGCGTAGTCACGAAATATAAATCAATTGACAGTGTTATGAATCAAGATGAGGCAATGAATTATCCAATTGAATTTTTAAATTCATTGGAGCCGGCTGGTATGCCACCGCATTGCTTGAATCTGAAAGTTGGTTCTTCGATTATATTATTGCGAAATATTAATCCACCAAAACTGTGTAACGGAACAAGATTGGCAGTGAAAAAGTTATTGCCAAATTTGATTGAAGCTACGATCTTAACTGGTAAATCAAAAGGAGAAGTTGTTTTGATACCGCGTATACCTATGATTCCAACTGATATGCCTTTTGAGTTCAAACGTTTACAATATCCTGTGCGTTTATCATTTGCGATGTCCATCAACAAGGCCCAAGGTCAAACACTTCACGTTTGTGGTGTGAATTTGGAGGAACATTGTTTTTCACATGGCCAGTTATATGTTGCCTGTTCCAGAGTCGGTACCCCCAGCCGTTTGTTTATTTATGCTCAAAATGGAAAAACAAAAAATATTGTTTATCCAAATGTTTTGGATTAAGTGTGTTGTAAATAGCTAGCAATTGATTTCGATTTTAAATAAAATATTTTTTTGATTAAATAAATGAATTTGATGTTCCGATTTGTTTATTTTATTTCACTTTATACGTAGCGAAGCACGTACCGGGCCGCTAGTAATTTATAAACTTTGATTGCCGGGTAGCTCTAAACGTTAACAATTCAGATATTTTTTACGATCAACTGTTGGTAGCAGAAACAGCCAAAAAATATGTTTGCCAAAAGCAGGAAATGGAAAATTAATTCGGAAAACAATTTTTATAACTTTTGTACTCTGTTTGACTACTAAGGTAATCATTGATTAATCGTGACTACTCGTGTACACCGCTCAAGATAATGTATTTTCAAATTAGTTTTGATAAGAGATTGTATACCGTTGACCTAAGTGCCTAATGCAGTAAGAAAAATTAGCACTTCATAAAGTTTGCACTACCCTTTGACTATTGGAATATGGTACCTAGTTGAACCAATGTTTCTCCAAATGTTATTCACTTACATGTAAAATAAATAATTATCTACAAAATCAGACATTGCGAACATAAAATGTAGACCCATGGACTACTGTCATTACTTTCCCGCCAAATGATGCAGGAAGTCGCTTTTACTTTTAAAAACAGCCAGTGTAGCCAACTTTGTGCAAGAAATCTCTTTAACCCTCTTTTGGCCTCCTTTTTAATTGAATGGATTGGTGGCACAGTAGGGGACTCGATTCCCACCTAGACAAATTGTGGTTCTGTTGACAGCTCGTCACTTTTCGTATTTCGTCACTTTAGTTAATACGTCTCATTGATTATGACGTCTCTCGGCTTAACTAGACAACATCTCTAACATGTCTCATGCTGTATTTCGTCACTTTCCCGATTCGTCCGACGAGCATGTATGATCAAGTATAATATTATTAACCATTTTTTTCGTTTATTCGTATTACTTCCATTGATTGGTCGCATGATAGTACTACTGTGATGGTTAACCATTTAACATATTTCGCATGAGGGTAAAAACTTTGAATTATTTAATGAGTATTTTTCAAATACGCACTTGGATTGACTTAGTGTTGTTATTTACTCACTCAACTCACTCGAGGGTTGGCAGGATTAATAGGCGGATTAATATAAAGAAACCAGGCCTTTACTATTTTATTTCTATAATTAAAAGAGAAGCTCACTTTGCGCATTTTAAAGTAAAAAAAAGTTGACTTACTATCCTCAGTGAAATCAAACGTGCTGCGTTATTATATACAAGACTAAAGTGCATAGTAGTGATTTGGCCGAATGCGTAAAAAAAATGTTTTATTTATTATAAAAGGAACCAAAGAAGAAGAAAGCAGTAGACATTTTTGAATAGGCTTCAAAGGTAAAGAAACTCGTTGATCGATGTAACGATTTTATTTTCGTGATTTTAGTAATAAAATATATATTGGATATAGTTTAAAAATAAATATTAATAATCTAGATTTTTTCTTTTAAGCTTGCTTGTACAATGTCGGACGAATCGGGAAAGTGACGAAATACAGCATGAGACATGTAAGAGATGTTGTCTAGTTAAGCCGAGAGACGTCATAATCAATGAGACGTATTAACTAAAGTGACGAATTACAAAAAGTGACGAGCTGTCAACAGAACCATATTTGTGTGACGAACATCGATGTTTGTTCTGTGTCTAGGTGTGTTTCTCACAGTAGTGCCCCCGCCAGGACGAGCTTAGATACTTTGTCATGATTATACTTATGTCCCAATCTCCTCATATTTTTTTATAAAATTTAACCCTTGATCAAATACAACATATAGAATTTTTTCATTGGTTTTCGCTGGTATTACAACTACATTAGGTTCAAAATCTGGTGGGGAAACTATTTTCCCCGTGTCTTATTAAGGGTTAAATTAGCCATTGAGCTACATTTACCTACACCGTTTGGCGACCCTACCGATTAAAATAGCGATAAGGTTGAAGGTTAACATCGTAAAGAGTGCATAAGAGCTATCAAAACATTTGTTATGAGAAAATAAACCTTTTTCTACCTTAGAGCGATAAACCACTTTGGCGACCGAAACTGTCCATTGTCCATCTCAACGTAAAAATTTTCTTATGAAAAGGTGCTATAATACTTACAAAGAATCTCATGATTGATTGACATGTGTTAATCTAAGGCTTTATAGTTAGAACTGACTTATTAAATTAATAAACACAAACATAGTGGATGTAATAAATTAAGCGGTCATTACCTCCGGATGCGTTGTGATCTAAATTTCTATAGTAATTATTTGATTAGCTAATGTGCTAGTCTCATACAGGCCAGTCAAAACTTATTTAAAAAAAAGGGAAATGTAATGGCTTCTGAATTTCGAATGTTATTTTAGCCAATAGCAACCGTTTAAATCTAAATTTGTAGCTTATCTAATAAATCCAATATATTCTATACCAACTAGGTAAGCATACACTTCTTAGGAAACCCCTTCAATAAACAGAGTTTAGTGTAGATTTATTACGTGGTTCATGTCTCTCTTATTCAGAACACTAGTTAACTGATAGGTATTACAATAATCGTTAGTTGGTAGGCATAACACAAAGACCTAATAACTAATGGTGTCCAATTTACACGTCCAATTGACACAGTTTTAGACATTCTATTGTCTCCAGTGCAACGAATTGGTGCACTGGCTGTTTAGTTAACTGCGTGATTATTCTCAATAGGCATGACAGTCTTGTGGGTCACTAAATTCGAACTGATACGACTGATCACATAACAGGATCTGCTCATACCAAGTTGCTAACTGGTAAAATCAGTATCCCCCTCCCCCGCCTCCCCACCATCCTACTACTTTAATATAAGGTCTATATAAGGTCTTAAGGCTAGACTGCTCCTTGGTGTCCGAATAACACCGCTCTACCGCTCCCCCCATTCGAGGCACACAAAGTAAATAAATACCATCCATTTAACTACAAGAAATCACGTTGAAACGGAACATAATCTGCTACGAAAAAATACATGTAAAAAATAATTAACCTATTTATTATGTAAAGGATCCTAGGATATAACTCATTTTGCGCTTAGTAGGTACAAAACTGGTCATAGGTTTAAAATAAAATAACATTTTGCAAAAGATGTCTTACTAAGAAAAAAAAACTACGAATGTGCATTTGGTTCAGAAATTAACAAAGTCGAATTCCCTGTCCAACTTCAGCGTCAAAACTAATGTTTCTTGAGCAGTATCCCATGAAGCCCTGGACGTGTCTGGGTTTATCCCGTGTGGCAGCGACAGCTTTAAGTGATGCTTGGACGAATTCACAGTGACACTCGTGGCATCCACGGCCAACTCCACATTCTCTTTTTTGTCGCCTGGCATTTTGACGCGCACGATGAGATTCTCACAGCTGGCCGATGATGGTGTTTTTGGGCCAATCTGTGGAATATGTTAAAGTAAAGAGTCTTTTATTCTGTGTGCAACTTTGCACTCTTGGCGTTTTTGTCTCAGCATGAGGAGCAAAGAGTCTTTGGCTGCTACTTTGGCTTTTACTGCTAGTAGAAATGTATATTATCTATACGTTCTATCTAAAGATATCTTTAGATAGAACTTGTATGCATTTCTACTAGCAGTATCCACGTACTTCAACGTCATCTACTGACGATAGGGTTTACTACTACTTAAATGTAGGTATTGGACCTAAGCTATAATTGACAAACAAAAGAACACTAGCATCTCATGTGGAACAGGGTATTTCTAGATGAATAGGTATGATAAAGGTTTCATTTCCTTTTCAACCCATACAATTATAGAATTGAAAATGATTAACATGTCTACTGTTGAACAATGAAAGCGCCTATAAAATCATAACTGCAAAATCAATTTAAAACAAAAAGTTAGGCAGATGTGGTTAGGGAATTATTACTTGACAGACTTTTATTTTAAAGGCAAGTTTATTTGTCATCACAACTTTCACGATTGTATACATAAACAATTTTAAGTGCCTTACACTTAAATGCTAATCTTCTATTTCTCTTAACATTCTATACTAATAATATCTATTCCCTACGTAGTTTATTTAATTGAATCTACCTTCCTAATTACTTACAATCAATCAAAATCAAAATCAAAATCAAAATATTTATTGCCATTAAACTGTGTTACAGGGTGTTATTATAATTGAATATGTAAATTATTTAAGTACCTGCAGAAATACATCTTCAGCAGACACAGATTGCTGATAGTTCATAGTATACTCAGGGGTCTTTCGATCCCCGATACCCCCTCCAACGTAACTTAACTCTTCAGCTTCCTTCTCTTGCTGCTCCTCAAACTCTTCAATGCTTTGAGGAGTGTTTTTCACGTGACTCGGCGGCGGCACTTTCCCTCTAGTTGAAGTTATTTCAATGCCTGTCGTCAATGGTAAGTTTATCGTTAGAGCTAAGTCTCGGAATTTAGTGCCGAGGTGTTCGCCGGTTACATATAATACACTAGTCTTGTATATTTAGACGACATATTGATATGTGGTGACTGAATTGGGATGTATTGACGGGTTATTCCCATTTGTCACCTTTGAGGACACTGAGAGTTTTTCTTAAAAATGTCACTTGGAACCTCAAGTAAAGAAGTAGTCTGGTAATATGCCTTTTTTACTCGTGGTCCGATCGCTGTGTTCTGCTGGTCGATAGATGGGTAATTTGTTTAGTCCATGGTTCTATCAGTTGAACCATGGGCATAACAAATTGCTATGGTTCTATTAATTGGACCATTTTTTTTATTTTTTTAGGTTCACTTACAAATTATGTATCAATTCTTACACTAAACAGGAATTGTGACTTATAGCTAAATACATAAATTTATTACAAGTAAACACCACCACCATGGCCAAATAATATTCCCATGGGTGGACCAGTAGAACTCGGCGATCGGACCACAGGCAATAAAGGGAAATATGGCACAGTTAAAAATTAACACAAAAATATTAGGCAGATTAAATATTTTTAGACAAGATTCGTAGTGGACCTTTAAAGGGAAAAAAGTTTAGAGGGGACAAATACGAATAACCCATATTGACTTCAGGTAAACTAGACTACAGCTATAAGAATTATTTTCGGTTGCCGAAGCATCTGCTGTTTAGAGTTATTAAATAAATTGAAATCAATCTTTTAACTGTTACCTGTCGCATTTAATCCATCTCCTTGCAAGACCTCAGGTTCAGGAGGCCTTATCAGTTCTGCCAACTTTTCCATAGTAGCGGCATTAAACTCGACCATTTTGAGATAAATAGGTTAATTTCACAGCAATGAAGATGCAATAATGTATAAAATTCAGAACAATCTATTGAGATCTGAATGAAAATTTACCTGAGTAAATTATGCCTACTATGTTTGTGTCAACAATAGATCAATCAATGGTTGCTATGGTTATGATAATGATAGGAGTAAAGTCCAAAATCAGCCAAAAACTGTCAACTCTAGAAACTGAGCATAGCTGTGGCATAGCCATGAAACCAAAAAAATATACTCTGGGTATTATCTCTATGACCTAATTAGAATTAAAAGAACTTCTAAATGATGTTGGATAGGATTATGCATAAATTAAACAATATTATTTGTAGCACAATATAATTTGCATTTTAAGTTTTAGTATGTATTGACAAACATTGAATTAAGAGAATCTATTAAGAACTGATACTAAGAAAGTATTCAAGGGAAACCATCATCATCTTCTTCAGCCATTTCCTTAGCCAACTCCAAATCTTGCTGTTCCCTTTCACGGCGCTCCTCAGCACTCTCCAATTCCTTGCCATAGGATTTGGGTGGGTACCTCATGGCCTTTACACTCTGGTTGTGCAAGTCTAAGCAGAATGAAATCCTCTGGTGGAAAGCAAGTTGAGGCTCCCTTGTGCAGTAAATGTCTGAGCTCTCCTTGTTGCTCATGTATCCCTTTTCGGGGTCAAGTGTAGCCTCAATAACTCCATCCCGGATAGCTTTGGCGACAATGAACTCGGCATCTTCAGCAGAGTCCAGGCCCAGCTTTCTTGCGATATCTTTGGGGGATATCCTTGAATATGACAAACCAATAGAGCGGATTGCTGTCTTGATGACATTCTGCCTGAGACGGAGGATCAAAGTAAAGGTGTGATCAGTCCTGAATTGAGGGCCATAATTTTCCAGTACCTCACCAAATCTTTGCAGGTTGCCTAGACGGACTGCTTGGGTTAATTGGAAGTAAGGAGCCAGAGCCCTTCTGAGCGGAGCTTGTCTGAAAATGGCACGCTCAGGAATATCTCCTAGCAAGAGCTCTACAACAATTGCCAGTTTCTGTACCGTTTGACGGAAACCCACTGCAGCAGTTTGCGGTGCCTTTCTCAGTGCCTGCACTAAGTGTTTATGGGCATCACTGTACTCCAAGCGAGCAGCCTTTATTCTGCCCAAGTAATACAAAAATCTCGCCCATTCATTGTTGCTGGCATTTTCTGGGAAGACAGATTTGCTCACCAATTTATCAGCTTGATCATATAGTGAATAATGCAAGTAGTTTCTCAACAAGCAGTTGATGAGCACAGCTTGGCCCTCATAATCATTTCTTAGAGTGGATGTGCGAAGGCGGGCATGCAACAACCCACGGATGAGATCCAGTTTGTTGGTAAGTTCAAACACACGAGAGTGGTAAAAATAACACTTGGCTGCAATCAAGTCGAGGGTCCTGCGGTTTTGAGTTGTTACTTTATTCATCAATTGCTGGGAGCAGTCAGTAGCTTCTTCCAACTTATTTGTATCCAGCAGACGTAACAATACCAAAAGATGGATGTAAACATCTACTTCAGGGACTGGCGTCTTGGGAGCACTTCTAGATCGTGGCGCTTCAATTTCTACAGCACCAGGAAGAGGAGTTTCGACAAAGGCAAGCAAACCTTCTTTGTCAGAGCTAGTTGGATAGAGTTGATTGATAATTGCCCGCAATACGTTACCGTTCAACTTTCTCCTGGTACTAGGAAGAGATCGAAGGACCCGCATTGCAAATCTGGGTTCTTTAGAGGTGACCGCCTTGTCGATTTGCCTTACATGCTCTCTCAAATCTTGAACACTGAGTACATCAGCATCTTTTTTTACTTCGGTCATTTCCACATCGCTGGCGGCCGCCGGACTTTCCACGTTCTTCATTTCGACATCTTGTTCCACGGGAGCCATAATTGAAGGCGATCTCAAGTAAAATCAGTTAAATTTTATCTCACAAAACAACACCAACCAAACGCATCGAATTTGAGAAATTCTGAATTGTCATTTAGTTGTCAAAAAATTGCCGAGTATCATTGTAGTGATGTGACACATGCATAAGTACATAAAATGCCATGGCTACCTTTTCTATTTTCAGTTCAGTCATTCAATTATTTTGCAAAGCTTCTCTAGTGGATTCCTCTTCTTATCATAAATCTCAATGAATCAAAAGAGTACGATCATTTCTATTTTGCGCGCAAATAAGCCATATTTTAAATTCATTACATTACATCATTTAATCAGGACATTCCTTACCATAAACATGTTATAATTTTTTTTATTGGCTTATAAGTTAACTTAGCTAAGTGTGTCTTAAAGGCCATAATAACGCACGTGTAATAATAACGCATGAAAACGCGGAGCGATGTGGAGTGTACATTTTATTGGGGAATCAAAAATTTTAACCAGTGCCTCAATTGACAACGGCACTGAGAGTTTCTCGATAACAATTATGTCACAGAAAATATATTTATTAAAAACGAGTCAGATTTAAGTGGCGTAAAGTGTTTCGAAAACTGTCGTTTATAGGCAACTTTTTAATTTCGTTGATAGAGGCGCGTCGATAAATTTTATACCTTTTTATTTATGTGGAAATGTGCAAGTTTTTATTGTGAAGTAAGTGTAGGTAAAGAACACGAAAGTATGTTAAATTGTAAGGTAAAATAAATACAAATATAAAGGAAAGAGTAAGCGGTTCTATTTTTATTTTCGTCATAAATTTTATTCGGATGATTGTAAATATTAATAAAGTACGAACTGTAATGGAACACGATTTACTTTAGTTCTGTTGAGCCATAGATAATATATCGCTGTCAAAAATATGTGCCAATGTGCACTTAGACGTCTCGGAAAATAAGCCTCAATTGTAGTACATTAAAGATCATTTTTAAATGCTTTTACATGAAGCGTACGTAGCACCATCTACTAGCATGCTGTGCGCCTTTGCTTCACCGTTTCATAGACAAAAGAAGAGACAAAACTACTAGCATTGCCTGTAGTTGCTTAACCAATACTGTACTTGGGAAATACTGATAAAAAGCTTCTAATCACTAATGTTACAGTTGAAAATTATTGGATTACAACCATCGAATTTTCACAAACCTTGTGTGTGCCAAAAATCATAAGAAACGGAGAAGCTTCGGCTGAAGGGGACCGGTTGATTCTTTACATAAAATTTCAATGTGTTCTGGAAATGGTTTGCAAAGAGGACGTGGTATCATGGTTTAAAGAATTGGAAAGCTATAAACGCATAGATGCAATGTGTACGTTACTAAACATGTGCTTACCATTCGAATTACGCTTCATTGGCACGTACTTGGAAGAGCTCGGTAAGCGGGACTTTCAGGAGCTGCGTGGTGCCGAATTGCGAGCCAACAACCCCACAGACCTGGCCGCTGACATCGGTGGCGCCAACACAGACTCCAGGACGCGACGAAAAATGGCCTTGTATGTGTCTTTGTTGCGCTCGTGTAATTTCGCCTGTGCCACCACATTGTACAACGCCATGGTTAGCTTGGAGCAAAGTGGTCTGTTGAAAGATTTGTACGGCGAACTGCTGGAGGAGATACTGCTTCTGTACACTATGGCGTTACACCATCCTGCCTTTACATTTGACCAAAAATCTCATTTTGGTGAGATATTAGAGAAATTGAAACTGGAAGATCAGCGGTTACATTTCCCTGAGCCTCAGGAGCATATAAGCGTGGCGCCCGTGAGTGTGTGCCATACGCAGCCCAGTGTCACCCCCAACATGTCTGTGCCACCGCCTAACTTGTCTAGCTTGGGGCCTCCACCTGGTCTAATGTTTGTGAAGCCCGCAGTGCAGGTCAGTTTCATTCTTACGTTTTGATGTTCAAAAATCTTTTAATTTGTCTATGAAGTAAAAAGGGATACAATTTTATTAGCCAGAAAGCATAAAAGATGATAGCATGAATCTAATTGGAATGATTATGATAATTGGAATTTCCTCAGATTTATTAGAGAATCATGAATTGCCTATGTTTTAAACACTGTCTTCTATATGGCAGCTGAAATTCTATGCAAATACAGGTGTTTATTGCATTATTAGTTTCCAATAAGAATCACAATTCCAATTTAACAATGTACCTACTTAAAAATTGTTTTTTATGATCTATAGTAAAACACCATTTCTTTGCCTTAAATACTATCTTAAGCTTAAAGTTAAGCCAATTGAAGGTTAATTAATTTATTAATTTTTTTTTTGGTACTTAAACCAAAATAAATACTTTGCACTATGCATGTAGTAAGTAAAAGGTATTATATTATAATTTTTATGGGTTATAATAGGTAACCTAGTATTATATTTCACTTTTATACAATTTGACAGTGATTTTTATTATTTCAGCCACCCAATGCTGATGCAGTGCCTCCGGAACTTAGTTCTCCACCCGTTCTGGGGCCAGGCGGAGTGGTGCCGATGTTGGGAGAAGTGCCACATCCACCTCCGGGGCTACCAATACCTCAGTATAACATGACTGAGTATATGACGCAGCATGCATGGCCTGCTAATATCATACCAATCAATCAACCTTTAGAGGTAATTATTATGTCATATTGATACATAATTTTTATAGGGATGTAGGAATTTATGAATTTCATTCATGGATCCTAGAGGGCTATTATTGTTTACTAACTGATCTGAAACTGTGATATTATATCTAGATAATAATTATGATATAATATGAAATTGGATCAAATTGGATTTCTTAAATATACAAAGTTTACTGCTGATAGCTACAGAATATTGCCATCCCTTGCGGCTTTGAAAGTGACATTGACTAAATAAGATAATTTCACATTCAGACTGATGCAGATAATCTTTTTATTCTTGTCATCATGAAAATAGGTCTATATTATGCTCTGAAACATTCTAGGCTGAGTAGTAATATATTTTTCTGCTCATTATGAATAAAATTAAAAATATATGAGCAGTAAAGTGCAGTAATGAAAGTTCAAAGACAACAAGTACATCAAATAAAAGATCCTTTTGTATCATGGAAACCAGTCTACCAAACTAATATCAAAATTAGTTCTTGTTAAAAATACATATTGTTAAAGTGTCAAAATAGACAGTAGTACCCTATTCTATTATTACTTTTACAAATGGAAAATTTGTGATATTCCAAACTAGACAGAAGTACCCTGAAAACTATACATATATTTTGGTTTTACATGTGATTAAAAGAGTGATTCGACAGCCCAAGTAAGTGGCTATAAAATTGGTACTCCTCTAATCATGTGGAACCCATAATATATGTATAGTTTTAGGGTACTACTTACTAGACAGGATAGACGAACCCATGGTGCGTGTGCCATTGATGGCACGTGACACAAGATTTTGGGCACCTCGCTGATCATAAAATGTGTTACATAGGTTTTTTGTGACAATCAAAAGTTTTCGTTATTATTTTCCAATTAATCATAAAGCCAATATTATTTGATGGCACATTGATGACCCCAGAAAACATTTTTTTAGAAAAAAGCTGTTTAAAAATGTCATGCATACAGGTTCGCCTGCTCTGGTCTAGTAGGAGGCTTTAGTGTAATGGAACATAAAATGGTGTAATACTACTTTATCTTCCATCCCTCCGGTCCCGTAATCAGTGCCACAAGAACAAATAGATATAAAATGCGAGTTAGACATTTATGAAATTCCAGGTGATAAACTACCCGCCGCCGGTGGCGAGCGCGCCGGTGGCGGGCGCGCCGGGGGCGGCGGCGTCCCCGCTGGTGTCTCCGGGCGACAGCCGCGCCGCGTCGCCGCGCGCGCGCCGCCGGCTCTCCCGCGAGCGCTCCCCGCCGCTGCCCGGCCCGCCGGACCCGCCGCTGCCGCACCTCACTGCCAACTTCGAAAACATGACAGTGGCTGAGGTACCTTCTCTCGCCTACCGCATATTCCCGTTTCTAATCCGATACAGGGTACGTTGGTTCAACATCTTGGGTACGGCGAGTCCGGTTATTTCGACGGACCGATCGCTGTGCTCTGTTATACTGCAGAGGTAGAGCTGAGGTACCGAACATGTCTATGAGATTTGATTTCTTTCTTTTCGCATGGTTTTGTGTAGACTGAGGCGAAATGAAGTTAGATCTGCGAATACCTTATTTACACTATTTTTGCATGTTACTCCTCATGCCAAGCTTAAATGTAGATTTTTATTTATATTTGTTCATTATGATGTAGTTTACATGAGCTTGAATGCTATTAAAAGTAAGCACTTTTAAAGAAGTTATTAATCTTAATTTAGTTTTCTATAGTTTTTTTTTATCAAGGCATGTTTTTATAAAATTATGCTTATATAAGAATATTATAAATAATAATAATAGGCAATTTTCTGAAGAGCATTTAGTGGCAATTTTGACTTTGTCACAGATCAAGTATTGTTTGTTTATCGCCCACTGACTGATTTTAAAGTAGTACATAGTTGATTATTTTTGCACAGGAAAGATTTTTGGTAGTTTGTTGCACATTTTTTGATAGAATGCTGTGAATGCACTGTTAAAATTCACCTTCTAGCAGGCAAGAACGGCAACATAAAAGTTCCCGTTTGTTGTATGCCCTGCGAACGCTGAAAGTATTCAGGAGACAAGTCATGATCACTCTACGGACCGAGAGTGTTGATCTACGACGCCGCATGCCACAACCAGGCCTGTAGTCGACCTTGAGGAAGTGCAACAAAAACAATTTAATTGTGATAATAGGGAATATGCTTGGGTTTTTATTGACAAATGTTAATATTTTATCAAACATGTAATAATCATAATATTTTTTTAAATATTTATCTTGACAGGTCCAACTTCAATGGGCGCAATCGCCATAATATCATTATTTTACTTAAAAGATCCTGTTTTCCTTGGAAAATAATAATTATCTTCACCAACTTGTTTTAACAGTTTGGTAGTTTTGGTCATTATGATGAATAAGAAGAGATAACAAAATATTTTTCATGCATATTCCCTATTATCTTACTCGTTCAAATGGGACATTGCGATTTCAAGGTAGCGTATCGTCCCCCACAATGTCCCTGTACCTATCGCCACGTCCAGAGCGTAACGTTCGCCAATATGGCTGCCGTAAGACCGTCGGTGTTGTCGTCAGATGCGGCACAACATCGGCGACGAGCGGCTGCGCGAGCTGTCGGCGGCGCAGCACTACCGCTCGCTGGAGAAGCTGAACGGCGTGCGGCGGCGCGCGGCCTACGGCGGCGCCACGCGCTCGCCCTCCGACAGCGGCTCGTCGGCCGCGTCGTCCCCGCCCGGCACGCCCGCCGCGCCGCGCCCGCTCGCCTACCTGCAGTACCCGCGCCCCTACTACCCCGCGCCGCCCGCCTACCGCCCGCCGCCGCCCTTCCCCAACGGCGAGCCGCCGCCCTACACGCCCGCGCCCTACGCGCCCTTCGTGCCCGTCCTCTACGCGCCCGCCAAGCTCTCCTGCTACAACTGCGGCGCCGCCGGGCACGCCGGCCACGAGTGCAAGGAGCCCAGCATGGAGGAGATGACGCGCGCCGGCGGCTACCAGCTCGACTTCGGCGGCGCCCCGCCCGACCCCGGCGACAAGTAGCGAGACGGCCGGCGACCTCGATCGTAGATCGGCGCGGCCGGACCGGAGGTATTAGTCTTATGAGTCTTATGTGCGCTTATTGGACTAACTTAATATTAGATAGCAGTGAATTTGTTATATGTTAAGAATAATTGCATTTTCGATTTATCATAACCATGCCATCCTGTCCCATAATGCGATAGAATCGGTCCACTCGGTGGTTACCTACCGATTATAAAATAATATTTGATATTGGACAAGGATTGTTCTTTTCAATTAATATTAACTTATTGGGTAGTATTGAAGGGTATTCTGATGACCGTTGCTCCTCAGATCTGAAATTATATTAGAAGATATTGTAGAATGATGACATTAAATTGAATATATTGTACCTAATGATGAATGACTTATACCTAATTTGCATAACACTTAAATCGACGTACAAAAATATAAATATCTTAAGACTAGCGGTTCCAGTGACTTAGTTCCTCAGTTATTCATTATTGTTGTATTATAATAAGTATAAATTAGATATAGAAGTAACGCGACAAATGAGTTGTACCTAATCATGTTATTGCCCATGTTCAATCAGAGATCAATATTTAGAAGTGCATATAAATCGGAACTGCAATTATCTTGTTGACGTTGCTGCTAGCTGAGAATTTGGAGGGAATTCCATCAAATTGGACATTTGCTGACAATAGCAGCAGGATAGCTGTGTTGTGTAAGATACGAGCTTACGCGCGTAATTCACAGTACATTATTTATGCTAATTGCTATTTTTTTTGGAGTATCATGTAGTTCTTGCCTTTATAAAATTGCCGACGACGATTTTACTGGACGTCGTCACGTAAAATTGTCTTATTCATTCTCTTATTTGGATCATTAATCGGGTATTAGCTGTACTGTGTAACAATTAGAGTGCCATATTGTTAACGACTGGTAGGTAAAGGCATTATTTTGTTCAACATATTGTAGTGGAAATTGGTAACAAAATGTTTAACGAAGGGACAGTGATAATTCAATGTCTGCTAGATCCAGCCAGTATTGATGTAGGTTTGATTTGAAATGGTCAAGCGTTTAGTACATTTTCATTAGTACAAGATGAATAAATAAAGGTTTTGTAATAGTGTGATAAGTTTAGATATGTTTTTTTTTAACCTAAATGTAAAACTTGTTTTTAAAACATTGACGCTTGTAATCGATTGCTATGGCTCAAGGGATATTATTTGACGCGTGACCCTGCAGCTTATGTACTGAAGCTCCGTATTTAGTTGTCCGCTGCTGTTGCGAGGTTTTAGATTGAAATTTATTATAAGCTAATTTTAGAAAAAAATATTGGGGTTACTAATGGAATTCCCTGAAATTCTGTTTTCCGATAAATAAATTATACACACTCCTTATTTGTCTAGCAATAATAGTAAACCTGTACATATAACCAGTGACTTCTAAACTATTCAATATACAGTTCAATTTAGAAATGTGACGAATTTTGTATAAAAATAATACTGATTGTTTCCTTTGACCCAAGACTGATTTCTAATACTAGCTAACGATTGGGCTTCTGAAATTTGTATCTATATAATTTAACAGTAATTAGTGTCGTTGAAGCCTTGTACTATCGTAAATTACGGGACTGTTTGTTCAATGGTTAAGAAGGTGCTCTATCCCATACATGGCGTGATTATTGTTATACGAGTGGCCGCATACCTTTTGCGTATGCGCGTGGCAACATCAATATGTTATATTGAACAAGGGATTATTTTGATCAAGCTCACATGCAATGCTCTTTTAAATTAATGTTATAATAGTCATTTGTAAATAACTACATGTATGTAAGAGAGTGGACACGTCACATTTGATGTGTTCATATTTTGTAAATAATTCATTTATTATAATTAGTTGATATTTAGAGATTGAGTATATTTGTAAATTAATTTGTAATAATTTGAGTGTCCCTATAGAGTATATTCATTGTTTCTCTATGATCACTGTCACAAATCACAATTTTGCATTTTTCAAGTCCCGTTTTTGAGAAAGTTCAAATTAGAATGGTTGTATAATTGTTTTTGCATATTATAAAATCCGTCTGTTTGTGACGAGGTGAGATGGCGCACGCTTGGTGGGCGCGGCCGCCCGCGCGGGGGAGGGTTCTCTATAGTTCCGATGCATTTAACTTCCATCATATCACACACCTTCGTTTCACAACATTTAGCTTCTACACCTACTCGAAATTTCGTTTTCATTATATGATTGCTTTTATCTGGAAATGTTGTTTTACTAAGAGAACTCATATCCTTACCGTGAACGAATATAATAACCGATATACCTAGTTTAATCAAGGGATTGCTGTAAATTACACATGAACTGTCACTCCTTATGAAGGTTGTAAGTCCAAGTAACGTAATTATTGTGTTATTTATATCTTAACAATTTTATTATGATATTTATAACGAGTTGAAGTATAGGATAAACATAGAAGGAATAACTTAATAGTTGTATTTGTAAGTGCTACCAGTGCTACCAGTAGCCCAGCTGAGGATCACTTGTGCTAGCGCGACCTGCATATCAGTCGGCCGTTCACGAGCGCCCGGGCCGGGCCGCGGCAGAGGAACACAACAGGTTAACTGACGATACGTTGATTGTTACAAACTTTCATGCAGCTTTATTTTAACTAGTGGAAGTATGAAAATATTTTTTTACTTTGTACAGAATGTTATAAATGTGATAAAATAATTTTTGACATAATTAGAAATTGTGATTTAGTAAGGTGTGTAGTTTATTATAAAATTATATAAAAAGAAGAACTCGCTTTACTAAATAAAATAAATTGTACTATCCTACAGCTATCTATAATGTTGTTTTCCCACATTTTTATATTTGGGTACTTATGTATTCTAAGCTGTTGTACTACTAATAAATACATTTGAAGATCAACAAACTCAGGAATATGAATGTTTCGGCCCAGTATTGTAAGACCTTTGTATCCCACCAATGCTGTGAATCATTTGCTTCCTGACAAATAAACAACCAAAATCTGCATCCAGTTTGTTTTCTTTTTGTCTTTGGCAAATTTATATTAAATTTGAATACACAGATAGGTTATATGAGTAGTACCTATAGCATTTTTTACGTTAGTATTGTTTAGAATAATTTAGATTAATAATTTATTTAATAATATTTCAGAGATTTTAATATGTATTATTACAAAATTCAAGCATTGCTTTAAGTTGGTCCGACTAGATTGTTGAAGTCAGTTAACCTCTTCACTTTACACTTTCCTTAAAATCTTGAGCTATGATGAGCGGCAAGGAGTATTTATTTATTCCTTGTAGTTGTAGTCTCATTATTTATCTCATAGAATTTAGTTCATAGCGTTACCGCTAGAGGCGCTGTACATTTTTTCATATACATTTTTTTACATAGGCGATATCGAGTCTGTCACTTTTATAGTCATGGTAGCGCTACAGTAGCGGTACCATGAGTTAGCTATCGAAAACTTACGTACGTTAAAAACCGATTATAGTATTCGATAGTTATCGAATTGTTTTTTTTCATACTACCGATTTTAGTTCTTTGCGTAACCGCTAGGGGCGCTGTACAAGTTTTTCATAGACAATTATTTACGTAGGCGATATCGAGTCTGTCACTTTTAAACTCATGGCAGCGCTACAGTGGGGCTACCATGAGTTTAAAACTTACGCACTCGATATCGCCTACGTAAATATGTCTATGAAAAACTTGTACAGCGCCGCTGGTGGTTACGCGAAGAACTAAAATCGGCCGTATGATAAAAACAACTCGATAGGTTTTTAACGTAAGTAAGTTTACGATAGCCAACTCATGGTAGGCCCTCTTATCATCTTTTCTACTCGCTACATATTCGCATCAGTTTGCGATTTTACTTTAAAAGCGATGTAAGTAGGTACATTGCTTTTAAGTATTTCACTAGAAAATTCGCAATTTCTCATTCAATCTATCTCACCACTATGGCTAAACACAACATACCGTAAGCAGAAAAAAATACAACTTTACTAAATGGTCCAAGATCCCAGAGCTGCCAGACATCACTTATTTTCTAATGGACAAAATATATACGATTGAGTAGTGTTGGGGTGTACTATCATCATAGTCCAGTCAAAATAGACATTTAACCTAGGAAAAAATCGCATAGAGCTGAAAATTGGCATGAATGTTGGGAACACTATTATAAATAATCTGTCAAAAGTCCCCATCGATCCCACGTCTGCAAAAAAAAATAATCAAGGTCAAATGTCACAAATATCAGTTTTATGCACTTTTGACCGAAACGGTAAGTTTAATCATAAAAGTATGTATGACAAAATTACTTATCACGTAATTATCTATAAAAAATGTCTAGACACTTTGTTCCTAAGATTCACCATTTCAGAGAAATAGCGATGCACAAAGTTGAAAAATTTTTATTTTCAAACGCTTCCAGGCCCCCATGCGATTGTGCTAGACAGTTAAAATTTTAACGAATGATGTATCTCAGTTGCCTCTATAACATCTAATACTAGAAACAACATGAAACCAACGTGTAAAGTGGGTTCTCATACAAAACCTATGTTTTTTTTTCTCACACTTGGGCGGTTTTTAACGTGGTTACCCTAGTGAACCTATTCCAGGTCATATATCGATCAAAAACGATATCAAAAGATGAATGCATATTATGTAAAATATGAATTTTCTAATGATTAAAACCACGATATCTCGCGAATGGTGAGTCGGAAAAGAAAAAGTGAGTGGACCATTTTTGTAGAAAATTGTATGATCTACAACTTTTGTTTGACCTATTTTTACGATAATACTTACTGTTTTCGAGAAAAATGGAAAAATCCTTAATTTTATACTTTTGACCTTGAATAAATTTTTTTGCAGAAGTAGGATTGATGGGGATTTTTGATATTTCGTTTATTATGATGTATTTAACGTCTCTGGCAATTTTCAGCTCTATGCGAATTTTGTCTAAGTTAGCACTTATTTTTGTCTATTTTGACTGGACTATCATATGACTAGTTGCTACCTTGACCAGACGGCCATTTTTCAGATATCAACCAATCAAGGTACATAGAAACACTGCTCACCTCACTTAAATTCTGATGGCTGATTTTAACATATATTTCACACAATATCATTAAAAATCAGGATTCATTACTCCCAGACACATGCGGTCGGCGGTTTTACCTTACAGACGCTTTAAAGCTATGAAAAATATTTTACTTTTACTTATTTTCTGATGCTTGATTTTTATATATGTTATTCAAACAACTAAAAAGTGCTCATCTGACCGCAATAATTATAGAATTGTACCTTACAAACTATTTTATTAGAAAAACTTAACTAAATTCAATTTAAAAAAAAAAATCTAAAACAGTTGGGTCTGGTGAATGTTTGGCCCCTTGGATCGGTCTGTCCGTTTGCAAAACGTTTTAAAATAGTTGTTTGAATAACATATATAAAAATCAAGCATCACAAAATAAGTAAAATTAAGTAAAAGTAAAATTTTTTTCATAGCTTTAAAGCGTCTGTAAGGTAAAACCGCCGACCGCATGTGTCTGGGAGTAATAAAACCTGATTTTTAATGATATTGTGTGAAATATATGTTAAACTCAGCCATCAGAATTTAAGTGAGGTGAGCAGTGTTTCTATGTACCTTGATTGGTTGATATCTGAAAAATGGCCGTCTGGTTAAGGTAGCAACTAGTCATATGATGATAGTACACCCCACCACTACTCAATCGTATATATTTTGTCCATTAGAAAATAAGTGATGTCTGGCGGCTCTGGGATCTTCCTCTAAAA
The DNA here is from genome assembly GCA_039566165.1 of Maruca vitrata. Classification (NCBI taxonomy): domain Eukaryota; kingdom Metazoa; phylum Arthropoda; class Insecta; order Lepidoptera; family Crambidae; genus Maruca; species Maruca vitrata. Next base: position 10,640,402 of record CM076916.1, on the reverse strand, counting down.
CTAACATTTGAGAAGAGCTGCCTCAATACCCCTTGAGTTTAGTTACCTCCACTCCAAACCAAACTTCCGCTACATAAATAACAGCTAAACAACGAAGCGAATTTTTGCGCTAGCCGAATCTGTTCAGTTATCTTTAGTTTCGTGCGATAGATAGAAAACTTTATGTTTAAATCAAACTTTCCCCAAGTCGGAGGTCACGTACGGACCGATGCACAGTGGGCTGAGATCACAAAGTTGGGTCTTAAGGGACAAAAAGTATGTTTTTGGTATTTAGGCATATATATAAACCGTTTTTATTCTATGACATTTCTTGATTTAAGTGGTATTTTCGGAGTTATAGCAATTTCAAGTTAGTATGAAATGTGATGTAATTTTTAGTTTTATTTCAGTATGACATATAACTAACTATTATTAAATAGCATCAAAATACCTCTCAAAGTTCTTAAAAAATACTTCCCTCATTTCCCACCACCCCATGACGTCATTTGTTTTTACACTCACTTCCGAGAATCAAGAGATAAGAGCGCGCAAGTACAACAACAAGTTATGACGTGTCGAAACGTGATTGGTGCAACGATAGAGTAATGTACGGTTGCATTCAAACACACTTTTGTGTTTCTACTGTTTACCTATGAATATTACCCACCATAATAGACGAACTAGCCCCGCATATTATTGTCAATAATTTATTTTTTGTGTGAAAACTCTGTGTAATTTTTATCTCTTAAGCTGATCAATACAAAAGTTTTATAAGAAGTGTAAACGAAAAAAGGAGCAATATATTTCCATCATATTATCAAGTGCAACACGCGAAACAGGAGTGCTATCGACCAAAAGACGCTATCACGGTGACAGAAACCTCAGCAAAAATAAAAATTACAAGCTCTAATCGATATAACGACAAGAAGAGTAATGATGCCCCTTGTCATAGATAGATAGTGATTATAAAGAATCATCAGTAAGTGGGGATTTGACGGTGCTTCTAATCAAGCTAATTACAAGCAAAAAATCCAGACAGACGACGAAACTTCAGAGAGTCAACTTCAGTTAGTACCAATCAAATTGGTTTGCGGTGATCAAGTTATTTGGCAAAATGATTCACCAAATTCATCTTACTGGTGTCGTCCAATCTTTTTTGAGTTTGTGAAAGAAAACAAAGTGACCATATTGCGTGAAAAAAGTTCTATTGAGGAGGAGATTTCAAATTTAGTAGAAACAGAAGTTGGTGAAATAAAGGTTAGTCACTCTTTATTAATGACAATGATAGACGTTTCCGTCTATCATTGTCATTAATAAAGAAGCTACATAAATTTTATGTGAAACTTCATCTCAAAGATGCGACATTTGTAAAGCCACTCCAACTGAGATGAATGATCTTGCCTTGATTGCGTCGAAATCAACTGATTCAGATCTCTATAGATACGGATTGTCCTCATTACACATCTGGATACGAATAATGATGTGCATTTTGCATATAGCTTATAGATTGACGATAAAGACATGGACTGTAAAGGGAGAAACCAGATGCATCATGGAAACCAGAAAGAAAACCATACAAGACGCTTTCAAAAATAGAATGGGTATGGTGGAATGGTCATCGATATTGTGAAACAAGGTCACGGCTCCACCAATGACGGGAATACGGCTAGAAGATTTTTTGCGAATACAAAAGTGACTGCTGAGATAACTGGTGTCAGTGAAGACTTAATTAAGCGTTTTGCAGTAATTTTAGGGGCCATTTCATCGGGCTACCACATTAATGTAGACAAATTTCGCGAATATGCTCAAGCCACCATGCAACTGTATTTAGATTTATATAGCTGGTATTATATGCCTTCGAGTGTGCACAAAGTGCTCATGCATGGTGCAGCTATTATTGAAAATTTTGGTCTTATACCAATTGGACAGCTATCTGAAGAAGCTGCCGAAGCAAGAAACAAAGATTTTCGTAGGTACCGCCAACACCATTCCAGGAAATGTAGTAGAAAAGCTACAAATGAAGATATTTTAAATAATTTATTGACCAGCTCAGATCCATTCATTTCTTCGACACGTCACAAACTTCGGAGGAAACATAAAACTTTGTCAGCAGAAGCACAAAGTTTACTAACTATTGAACAGGCAGAAATATTTGATGACGAAGAAACCGAAAATTTTGCATTTGTTAATGTAGATACCTTTGACAGTGATTAAATTAAAAGAGTAACTTGAAGTGATTGTAGTTTTATTATAGGGACCATTTATTTATTTCGTACGACGATTCTATTTACAAGGGAAAATTGATATTGTAATTTAGTTTTTATCATTTAAGGGTGGGGAGGGTAGGGGGGTAGGGGGTGAAATATCGTCTTATAGTCCCCTAGTGGATTAGGCCTAATGGGGAACACCACTACAAAAAAAAACGCACCTAGCTCTTAACCTCTGGGGTGGGGTGGAATAGAGAACAAAAGTAGAAATTGCGGGCAAATCGAGCAAAATCGATCTCCGAGAATAGGCACTAAAATAGGACAAAAATATGTACTATGCATACGTAAAGCAATTTCTTTGAGGAAATTTGAGTCTTTTGAGATTTTCAACTTTTTATGTTTTTCTTCATACAAAAAAAACTTTAAAAATTAATAACGCTGAAAATACAAAGTTTTCAGCAAAATTGTCAAAAGTAAAACTTTCTTAAAATCGACAGATAAATCCAAAGCAATATTTTTTATATCAAAATATAACACTTTTTTTTTTAGCGTGCTAAGACCATTACCGGCCTTTATCGTTCCACCGTGCGATGTGCAAAAGAATAATATATTTTCGTTCAGTTTTTCAAGAGACTTCCACATTTCAAAGTTCCCTCGGTTTCGGTTGTAAACACGTACACAACGATTTATGAATAAGTTATAGAAGTCTTCTTCTAACTTGTCTCTGGTTTGGGTGATGATCAGGCAGGAGTCAAGTGGTTTAAGAGTTGAAAGCTTAATTTATGAAGCCTTACCATATTATTCCTATTAGTCTTACAGATCAGTCGAAGTTCGAAATTCCAAGGGGGTGAGAGCCTTGGGAGCCACTGCCCCGCTTGTCCGGTTAAGATGCAAGTCAGTCTCAGGCAAAGCATAGTAAAAAAAAATTAAAGGTGAAAGAAGAGAGTTGTCAGCGAATTACCCTCATCACATGCGAGGTCCCCACTACGTTACCGTTTCAGTATTTTATCATGAATGAAGAAAAATTACAGCCTATTTCGTTTGGAAGTATATAGATGCTGCAAACGTTTTGTGCTTATTTTGTTTTAGCTTCTGACTTATTGGCTTGCCTTTTCGATTTTACGTAAAACGTAGCCATGTTTGAAAATAAACTCGGAACAATATTTTGTATTAAACTGGTAACGCTTGAGGTTATTCCCAACATCCAATAGCTTCAAAATTGTGCATTTTTCAATGCGCGTGCTTTTTCATGCACACTGATGAATCTCTGCATAGTTCAAAGGTACAAGCTCGCCAATTCGGATTTCGCTTTTATCTCCCCGGTCGGACGGTGTTCGATATAACGATGTGTCTGCCAGCAATCGGGGGTTAGAGGGGAAATTGAGCTTTGCACATGTGTGTCCAAACAGACGAATATCTAGCTTTTAGATACAATAAGTGCTATGTCCCTACTATTAGCTTCTGCCCGCGATTTTCTATTAAACTACTTAAACCAAAGCACAAATTAAGGGCGAAACTTGGGATTAGTAGGTAGGTACCTAGAAAGCCGCACGCATAAAACATTAGGGTTTTACGCGGCTAGCTCTAGCTATCAAAAATCAATGCGCCAAGCAGCGTGCTTTCATGGTAGGTATACCTACAAATGGTCAACGTCACAAAAGGCAATGTTTTTTTTCGAATTCGTTTTCTGTACTCTACAAATTGATAGGCATATCATACCTACGTTGTTTTGTTAGAGTGAAACTATGTGACCAGTCGCTGTATCGATATACAGACCAGGTATGCCACTCAATAAACAGTGTTTGCGGAACAAACAACGAATACACAGTTCGTTATTCAAATTTATTGATTGAATCCGGTTTCTAAAAATTTCAATAGACAAGTACTGGTCTTCATCAAGCGTACGGGATGATTGTTTGTGACTTGTGAAATGGAATGCTTAGATTTGCAGATAAACAAAGTTATTCGTTATACAGAAAATAATTTTCGGAAATGGAGGACACGTTCCAAGAATCAGCCTTGTTTTCCGTACCTAAATTTTATCTACTATTAACTACCTGAATTGGGTATATATGTTACGGCTAATACCCGAAGTGCGGCTACACCTAGGTTTAGCCGGCTAGAACTAGGTGTAGCCACTTACTCTTGGCTAAACCTAGGTGTAGCCGATTGTTTTCGGCTAAAACTAGGTCTAGCCTTCATCATGCCGGCTACAACTAGGTCCAGCCATTCCATGTCGGCTAATACTAGGTTCAGAAAATCCCTGTTGGATAAAACTTAGATGCGAGTCCCGCCAAGCCTTCCGTCCTTCCCCGCGTCACACTCAGGACTCACAGCAGCGCGGGGTGGAGGGCGTAGCGAGACACGTGCCTCTGCAGGTTGTGAGCACCAAGTGCTGCTGATCTACTGCAGGTCTACTAGCGAGTGTGACTCATAGCGTCTGTACATAGTTGTAACTGCCTCGTTGGTCTATTGGCAGCAAGCGCTGCGTAAGGACCGAGAGGTCCCCGGTTCGAGTCTGCGGTCGGTGAAAATTTGTGTGAGTTTTTCTGTAATGAAATTACTTAGCCCGGAGTTAGGAAGTTGGCGGTTGAACGCCCGTGCCTCGGAAAGCACGTTAAGCCGGTGGTCCAGCGCCCGATCTCTCATCGGTCATGTCGGATTGCCGACTCACCAAATTATGAGAGTAGGGAAAAGAGTGCACTTGTGTTTGCGCGCACACTTGTGCACTATAATATGACCTACGCACTTGGCTGATCTTAATTGAGATCGGCTGCCATGGCTGAAATCGGTCGGACGCCTTATCTTACATACTTAGTTATAGCCGGCATGCTTTCGGGAGAGCTTTTTTAGATATTACAAAAACATCCAATAATTAGAAACCAAGGTAGTTTTTCATTCTTTTAAAGCAAATTGTAATAAATAACACATATTGTTAGGAGTAAATTGTTAAGTACAATAGGAACAATCAGGAACATTTTTTTTAACAACAGACAATAGTTGCATATTATAATTTTAAAGAATATAATTATAAATCACAGGTCTATAAAGTAACATAAACTATTTAGAACAATCTATACTTGAGTGACATTTTGAGTTGCACATAATACCAACAGCTTTGCAGAGGCACTTTATGTTGCCACATTTGGTTTTGTAGTTGCATGTTTTCTAATTAATGGATGTTTTTGTAATATCTAAAAAAGCTCTGCCGATAGCATGCCTATGCTATAACTATGTAAGATAAGGCGTCCGACCGATTTCAGCCATGGCAGCCGATCTCAATTGAGATCAGCCAAGTGCGCAGGACATATTATAGTGCACAAGTGTGCGCGCAAACACAAGTGCGCTCTCTTTTCCCCTACTCTCATAATTTGGTGAGTCGGCAATCCGACATGACCGATGAGAGATCGGGCGCAGGACCACCGGCTTAACGTGCTTTCCGAGGCACGGGCGTTCAACCGCCAACTTCCTAACTCCGGGCTAAGTAATTTCATTACAGAAAAACTCACACAAATTTTCACCGACCGCAGACTCGAACCGGGGACCTCTCGGTCCTTACGCAGCGCTTGCTGCCAATAGACCAACGAGGCAGTTACAACTATGTACAAACGCTATGAGTCACACTCGCTAGTAGACCTGCAGTAGATCAGCAGCACTTGGTGCTCACAACCTGCAGAGGCGCGTGTCTCGCTACGCCCTCCACCCCGCGCTGCTGCTGCAGATGCTGTGAGTTCTGAGTGTGACGCGGGGAAGGACGGAAGGCTTGGCGGGACTCGCATCTAAGTTTTATCCAACAGGGATTCTCTGAACCTAGTATTAGCCGACATGGAATGGCTGGACCTAGTTGTAGCCGGCATGCTGAAGGCTAGACCTAGTTTTAGCCGAAAACAATCGGCTACACCTAGGTTTAGCCAAGAGTAAGTGGCTACACCTAGTTCTAGCCGGCTAAACCTAGGTGTAGCCGCACTTCGGGTATTAGCCGTAACATATATAAAATGTCTTGAATTGTGCGGGTTTTATGGCCCTTGACCTACATGGGAATTACTCATTGTTATGTAGGTTAAAATTCCACGTAGTCGGCATCCAGCATATTTGCCGTATGTAAAAGAAGTAAAGAAGAAATCTCGTACATACTTTAAAAATTCTCAGTATAAACTATCTTTGATCCTCTTGAAAGTCTATCAAAGTTTCTACGAGCACGTTTCTATGAGCACTCTTACTCTGAGGACAGTTAATAACGATGAAACATAAAATCGGCAAACACTAATATCTTGACGGACCACTTGATTGAATTACATAACTCTAAAGTACTTTCTACAGAACACCATTATACCTATACCACGAATGGTCAGGGAAGCAATTCTAATTCAAACATTCAATAACTTCAATCGTAGGTACCTAATTGTGGGTTTCTTCAACTGATGAATGTATGGCATCCAGTACTTACCTAATACGTTTATGAAAAAATAAACAAGTGTCCGTTTTCGAAAAATATGTGGCCCCGTGTATTGTGCTGCGATTAAGATGACAGTGACAATGTTGTGGACAGTGTCGTGCGTAATAAAAAACTAAGCAAGAGGGTAGACCGACACGTCTGCCCTTAATTATACCGTCAGTCTCGCAGTTCTCCAGTTGACCTGTGATCATGGAACAGTGCCGAAATATCGGGAGATCATTAAAACAAAACAATATGATGTATCCCGAATGTATTAAGTTTTCTAATAGTTGTTTATTTTTTATAAATAAATACATTAGTACCTATTTATGTCTGGCGAAAACTCTAATTAGCGTCTTAATCTGTTCTTGCCCCGATGAATAAGGCAAGTTTCTCTAACAAAGAGCTTAAACTTGAGAACAACGTTCGTATTGATGGTGCCAATTTGGATGAAAATTTTGCGTGGGCAGAATTCGATTGGCTGGATTTGACTTGATTGAATTGTGGCATCGGCCACGAATTGACGTTATCCGTGCTCGGGTTAAGTCGGTCGTTTCTTTACCGTGAACAAAGACAGTGTCTTCGACAGCGCAACTAAAATTAAGTTTAAACAAATATTCGTGGAAAACTTTTTTTAACGACGGGCTAAAATTAGGTGAACTATATTTCTTGAACTTTAAGAGGAAGCCATTTTCTGTAAAGAAAAACCTTTCTAAAGACTTTACCGAGTTCTCTCGGTTGATTACGTACACATTTTATTACGGGCATTAAGTGAATTTGTCCTGCGGCTCCCGTTTGGCGACCAGTCGTCCAATTTAGGGTACACAGTCCAGACTACTTTCTGTGTTCGAGTTTTCAAACTGCTCGCCATTAGAATAGGAAAAGACATCAACGACCAACCCAGAACTTTGCTTTCCAACTAGAAAATTGCAAATCATAAGTGGTAAAACTCTGACAAGCTTTTTTTCAGAGAAACGAACTTTCTTAAATTGTCTTGGTCGAAAATGAAGTCACCGGATGGGATTTAGTGAGTGGAAATCTGACATAACTCGCTCTTATCCTCAGGAGGACGGATCTTGAAAAGGTTTTCACTTCGTTAACAAAAAAGGCACTCGTTCACCAATTGGAAAATTAGTTACAACGATAGTTTTCAGTTTTTGGAAAGTAAATAATTACTTTGGCGTACTGCTCTTGAATTGCTTTATAAATTACTAAGTAAGCTTTTTAAGTAAGGTTTTAAGTAAGATTACTAAGGACTTAAAGCTAAATTATAAATTTTATCAGTTGTTAACATGTTAAAAGGAGGAACTTAGCTAAGTATTTTCTCTATCTTCCTTACTATAATAATATTATAAATCCGAAAGTAACTCTGTCTGTCTGTCTGTCTGTTACGCTTTCACGCATAGAGTACTGGACCGATTTAAATGAAATTTGGTACAGATATAGTCCAGAGCCTAGAAAAGGTTATAGGCTACTTTTTAACCGACTGCGCTATAAGGAAGTAATGTTTTACCCGTTAAACGTTCCTACGCGGACGAAGTCGCGGGCGGAAAGCTAGTATTCTATATAGTAGGTGGACTGGTTCGGTCGAAGAGTGGTTAGAATCCTTGGCTACGGTTTATAGCAGGTGCACGCTCTGCTTAATTTGTGAGATGTGACAAATATTAATATATTTAATTCCAAATATAGGTACTTTTGAAATAAAGGTAAAGGTACCGTTTGATTTAGATTTAGTTACTAATAAAATGATAATATAATAGGGTAGCAAGAGGGTGAATTTCCCGACACCAAATCGTAAACGGCACGGCTGAAACTGCTAGTGCAGGATGGCACTTTTAACTTGTAATATTTTTTTTTAGATAAAAGGTGTTGTCTCCTATAGGTGACTATAAATATTTTTAAATTATGATTATCGCTAATTAGGTAAAAAAAATCTTAAACCCCCAATTGTATCATATCGGTGACGCGGCACAATTTGTTTTTCAGTATACTTTTAATCATATTTTAAAAACAGTTGATTTTTTAGGGATTTAACTTTTTTTATTTAAATCCTTAATAATGACAGTACCTTATTGCGGAAAGTTCAATACAAAATCTGTTATATTTAATGAATGGTAAGTACAAATTCACGTGTCCAAATGAGATATGTCATCGCGGTGAATTTTCGTTGTACGCGAATATCTAGGCATCGAAAAACACTAGCTTCTTGCCACTGCGCAGTAAATCTGCGCATCAGTGCCGCCTAAGCGCTTAACGTAAGAGGACGTGTATTGCTGTTTGCAGTTCCCGCCAAAAACGTAAGTAAGTCGGTTTCGGTGACTGCGTACCGTTTTTTGTCATTCACGTGAATGGATATAAGTTGTGATCCAATCATTCGGTATGTCTATAAAATCTATGTACTATTACTAAATGTCGCTCAATTAAGTAGGTCGTATCAATTTATTTCTTTTATTTATATTTTCCTTGTTGTGCTTATTTTTATGGGCTGTATATAATATCGGTGACCTCATTCCGGTGAATTCGGTGACCTAAATTGACCACCGGAATGAGAAAAAATATCATTCCAGTGACTTTTTTTCATTTCGGTGAGAATTTGGTAATTTCGGTGATTATTATCTTCATTTCGGTGATTATTATCTTCATTTCGGTGATTTTTTTGTCATTCCGGTGTCAAATTACTTCATTTCGGTGAATAAAGACCTTAATTTATTTTGTTACATTGTAATTTCGAAAGGAATATATTTTTATTTTTATTGTTGATAATTACAATATATTTGTTGATTTATTCTTACATGTTCCCAAATGAATTTCAGATTAAATTATTAAAATCTATGTGTGGTTGTAATCAATACCTTTATTTTTCACTAGCTGTGCCCGCGACTTCGTTTGCGTGGGCGATTTTTCATACAAAAGGATTTTCAGGATTATTCCCGTTCCCGTGAGAATTTCGGGAATTCCTTTCTTAATGCACCTCTACGGTACCTAAACTACGTCCTTACCAAATTTCAAGTGCCTACGTTTAGCCGTTTAGACTGTGCATCGATATGTCAGTCAGTGATTCTTCTTTATATATTTAAGACTCTGGATTAAAGTAATAACAGATTAACTTGAAATGTTTGTCAACAGCATCTAAAGTCAAATGATGAAGTTCAAAATGGTAAGTTATTCTTCTTCTTCTTCTTTTCGTGTCGATGGCAAAACACTTAAAATTATTTTGGATAATTCCGCCACCCGGACCGCGGTTGTTGACCCTTCTATCAGCTCAATTTGTGTACAGGAGTCGGGACAGGCGGGGCATGAAGTGAGGTGAGCCATGGACAATGGTGAGAGACCACATAGGCACGCGATATCCTCCTGTCCAGGAAACCCCCACCTAAACATATTATCTTTGCATTGGCCAACCTGGCTACGGAGTCTGTCCAGGGACCTTCAGGTTAACCATGGCAAATCGTGTCCTGTTGGAAGGCTTTCTGAAGGTAGAACCAAGGGGACGGGTGGAGCAAACGTGTTAGACCAGAGGTTAAGACGAGCAGAAGGTGGATCTGTGTCAAGATTCGATACTTTCTAAATCTAAATATAAAGCTATGCCGACTTTAACTTCTGTGGTTGTCCCTGCCATGTTATATTTAGTCTGAGAGTGTCTGAACCTTAAAGCTGAAGTGAGGTTTATTTCTATGTTTTCACAGGATTGTGTTTGTGATATGAGCGCCAGGTCATCGGCAACATGGTCGGTCTTTTGTGTAGATGTTGAAAAGTAGTGATTCCAACAAAACGGTCATCCCCAGGGTAGAGACCCTGGGGATTACTGTTTTTTGGGATCGCCATCTGCTTATTTCTTCAGACAAATGGACCTGAAAGCTACGGTTGCGGAGCAGCTCACCAAGTATTTTTATAAATTTCTAGTCATTGACCATCGAGTAGACTTTCCACAAGAGACGCTTCAGGTTCACTGTATCATAAGCTGCTGTCAGATCCACGCATACAGCGCTGTAATCATTCCCATTTCAAAACTATCCTCTTTGTGTTATTTATTTTGGTTCACAAAACAGAATAACATCAGTGTAGCTTCTGAATTACAAATACAAATCTTATGGACTAGACGTTTATGATAAAATGGCATGTGTTGGGTGAGGTTTAACGTCTGGTTACAACATGATTTTTTAGGTCTGAATCCTACCTGTTCTGGAATTAAGTGCTGATCTAATAGGTGATAGGCGGTTAAGCAAAAGTCGTTGAGGAAATTTGTATGTGTGACTGAGCAAGGATAATGGGCGGATGGTTTTTAGGGTCATCTAGAACTTTTCCCGGTTTTGGAATGGCAATATCAAGATCCATAGACGTGATTGTAGACAATCATTGAACTTCGGTTGTAACCAGCAAATAGTCATAGGATCCAAGTTTTTAAGTTGTTCTGTGGAAATGTTATCAACACTCGATGCTTTACCAGATTTCAAGTATCTAACACTAAAAATGATATCGTCAAAAGGCTGGCTCAGTAAATTCTCTTTCGGAAGGCATTGTACAAGTTGAATTCTGGGAAGGCGAGTGTACGATTTCTTATTCAGCAACAGTTGATGAGCAATTTTGTTTGCAGTAACTTTACTTGGAACTTTGGAGGAGAGGGCTCACCGGTCCATTTACGGATTGTGGTCTAGGCCTTTTTACTATTGTGGGTCATGTCAATGCTGGTGACTGTATTAATCCATTTGGTTCGCTGGTTTGCATGGATAGACAGCATTAAGATTTCACAAGCATCACATGTGTCTTGTGAAAATGGATCGGCATTATAGGCGGATTCATAATTTTTAAATGGCGCAGATGACTCTTGAGTCAAATCCGGGACGTTAGAAGTACGACAGCCTCTTGGGATATGTTGGCACGACGATTTCCAGATGATACCTACGAATCGTTCGTAGTTCGGTAATGAAGCTAGCTTTATAATGGCTTTGTCAATTGTTTAACGAATTATTGCACTACTGCATATTGCACTTAATCGGTCTATGTAAGGTTAGGGGTATTGATTGGTAGATGGACTTTATGCATTGAGAGCTGAATCTGGAACTGACAAAGATCAAGACTGGGTTGTATCCACGTTTCCATCGACCACTGTTAAACGATTAACGGAGATGCATTTTTATTGATAAGGCCGAAGTTTTAATTTTAGTAAGAAAAAATCTGTTACTGTGTGATGAATACACTCTTCAAAACGTAGGTTGTAGGCTGTATACTTGGTAACAGTTTACTTTTTTTCGGTGACTACATAAGTAATTTCATTTCGGTGTATTGCGTTTCTCATTTCGGTGATGAGAAGTTTCATTTCGGTGAACTCTTCTTTCATTTCGGTGAACTCTTCTTTCATTTCGGTGACACCAAAATTTCAAAGTACTATATCTCTTAAGTATATGAATTTAATTTAATGTCGTGTTAAAATTAATTATAACGATAGCGTAAATAACAATTCTACATGGTTGTATTTTCAAAAAAGTAACAAATAAAAAAGTTCACCGAAATGTTAAAAAATATGGACTTGTTGAAATTGACCCAAGAGGTCTTAGGATACAGACATACCTAAATGCGATCGGTCTTATCCATAATTAATGTTGATTGTATACTAAATAAGTAGGTAATAAATATTCACCAGTTTAACACTAGAAAATTCTACTCTTTCAACAAAATAAAAATCTAGGTACTGTGGATTCCCTTACCTATATTTTTTATGTGTCAAGTAGTCACATGATGTGCTATTATTTTAATAATATAGTAGATCCTAATGTCTATTTACTACAGTTACTTAAAAGTATCTCCAATTATCAAATATTCATTTGAATCAAATTAAATTCTGATCAATCCACGGAACCCCGAGAGTTTGTAAACAGATAAACACCAAATTGCGGAGGCAGAGCGGCATCGCGCCACATGCGACCTTCTTCACAATAAATTAAAAATTTAATTAAACTAGGTACCGAGTGGTCGCAACTGCTTGATAAACGCTTTTTACTTCGCTTGACTTTATTCATTAACGCGGGAATTGTCTCCGGATTTTTCGGTATATCTCGTGCCTCCCTAATTAGAAGAATGTTTTAAACGAAAATATGTTTAATACGCCTAATTATCTTGTACGAGACGAATGAAATAAGGTAATTAGTTACGAAGCAAAGTAATTAAGTCTTATTTGGCTCACTGAATAAGGTATCCTTAATATATAAACGACGAAGGGTGCTGAAACATAGGGAGTTCGGTTCTCAGATATTTTTTCTGGAGTTTATTTGACTAACGATGTTTTCAAGATGTCTTGTAATATCTGGTACTTACTTCTGGTAGGTACATCTAGCAGGCTTCTGAGAAAGTGCTAAACTCTTAAACAGATTTAAAACAAAAATAGGTATTTCATTTTTAAAATACACGTGATTGATTTGCCAAGTTTATTCGGACAATATTGTGACAGGCACAACAAAATATAATTAATTATACATTGATGTGTCAAGAGTGACCTAATACTGCTTATTTATTAATCAAGCCCGTATTGGACTTGTGGGTGGACTCAGTGGGTGATTTTGACACTCATTAGCTAATTGCTAATAAATCATATTTAATATTTCAGTCGAATGCGCCACAATGCAAACAAAAAGCTTTTATGTGGTGCTTTATAAATTATGTTAATCGGATATACCTACTTAAATAACATATTTATGTTAAGTTAGCAGTTGAAATAGGGTTATTGTCCTAAATGGTATGGTTGGTAGTATTGTATTTAAACGTGCGAGCAGTATATGGTACCTTCATCATAAGACATAGGCCTAAGCGGCTAATGCATTTCAGACCAATGAAATTTTCGGCTAAAACGAGTAGAACTAAACCAACCTCGTACCCGTAGTCACTATAGAAATTGCTACAGTAGTTATAGTGGCAGCTATACCTAGTCAGGGATAGCATGTATATGTTATGGACCGAGTGATTAATGCGAGCATTATTAATAATGCCCGAGCATTATGTATAATGTCTAAGCCTATCGGGCCAAGTGATTAATTGTTATTTAAACTTCATAATCACAATGCGCGGGCATTATTATAAGGCTATGTGATAATTGGGCAATATGATAATTGTGCGTAATTTGAGGTGGTGCAGGGAAAGAAGAACGCGTGGCCCGCTTGGACCCGTCTCATGCAGCCGTTCAGCGCGCGCCTCGTGCGACGTACTTCAAATTACAATTGTTTGTGTTTGTTTAGTTTGGCATTGTAAGCGAATACATACGGATGATCGCGGAAAGGTTTTACAATTACTTTCGTAACTCAGTGTCGAACTATACTGAAACAGCTTTGAGGGTGTTTCTTAATAATTAGTAATGGACATTTCGACGAAAGACGAAAGATTGGGTAAATTAATGTCGCTAAAAGGACGAAATACTCAGTTTTTCACCAACGAAAGCTATGCTGATATGATTGAAAAAGTTAAAGCCGCAAAATTTAAGACGTTGAATAAAAACCCTGAAGATTATCAGCGTTTGCGAAGATTCGACGTCTTGGCTGTCGGAGAAATAGAGAAATTAATTGTTCCAGTCAAAGGTAATAATAGCGCTGGTGTCTCTCCGAAGTCCCAGCTACCTCAATACCACGTTTTATAAAAATCCATAAATACGTAAAAGTTCTCCCATACTAATTTTTACCCTCCCAATAAACCCCATGGGGGTTGAATTTTGAAAAAAAAAATTGTCTATATGTTATTCCCAGAGTGCCAGCTACCATCATACCAAATTTTTTGAAAATCGGTTCAGAAGTTTGATCGTGCAAGAGTAACAAACATCCATCCATCCATACTCACAAACTTTCATGTTTATAATATTAGTAAGGATGATAATAATGATTAAAGTTTTTTCTACATAATATGTTTGTATTACTCTGCCCAAAAGGTGATAAACATTATGTATAATGCCCGGTCAAAGTGATTATTTGAATAATTATGATTAAATTGCACTCTCATATTAGGCATTTTTCATAAGGACCGGGCAGTATGAATAATGCCCAATTTATCATTTGGTCCATAACATATATAACTAAGGGGGATATAATTATGCAATAAGTACATCGTATTGTCTGTTTCATATATGCGCGAACACTACGCATTAGAAATATAACTAAGTTTACGGATTAAACTCGCATGTAGTCTCGAGACGTCGGGTTTCTAAATACAGTGAAACCTGACTAAGTGGGACCTGGATAATTGAGAAACCTCCATATCTAGTAATCAATCGGGGGTCCCAACACCTAGGCACTGTATTACCTCTGTTAGTGAGACGAAGCAAACCTCTATATCTGGGATTCATTCTTTAAATTTTTTTTCTTATTTGCCTCTGTTACTGAGACAGCGAGTGTATTTCACATCTACAAACCTCTGTTACTGAGATAAAATCGTATTGTTTGTTTGCTTACTTATTCTACCCTCAAATTTCAATGACCTCCAGTTTTAGTTTCGCTTTATTATGTTTGTTTGAAAAATGTCAAAACGTAAAATACTATCATTTCGTGAAAAACTGATGTTGATATCCGTTTATGAAGTATTACGAAAACTGAAACGTTTACGTTCATCAGAATATTTTTAAACTTGAACAGTGTTTGGTAGCTTGAGTTAAGCATATTCGTAACATAAACGTTCCGATAAGTAGACCGATGATGATTAAAGTTGATTTAGAATGTTAACGTAAAACATTTTTTTAATAATCGCACCTCTATATCTGAAATAACCTGCTTTCTAACCTCTGTTAATGGAACCCTCTGTTATTGAGACAGATATTTATTTATACCTGGATATCTGAGACACTGGGTAAGTGGAATACCTCTATAAGTGAAACAAAATTGCTGGTCCCTGGATGTCTTACTTAACCAGGTTTCACTGTAATAAGTATTTTTACCGGCTCGTTTAATCAGTGAACTTAGTTTTATTTTAAAATGTAAATCATTGTTAATGTACACCCTTTTCGAAATTGGATCGTTTCGTAGAAGCAGTCTGGAATTACATACAAGCTTCTGTTTGGATTTTCCACACTTCATCTTCCTAGCTGTTTGTTGCCTGATGTTTACTGTAGAGGCAGCTGCGAGCGCGTCCTGGCTCAAAGATAGCTCAAGTTAATAGCTTGTGAATACTTCCAGTTTGGTAAACGATATTAAAAGGAGGAGCGGCTTTCGATATTATATCAAGGAGTTATCAAAACGCTAAAAGCAATCGTATGAATTGCATTATATTGTGTCTTCCAGTTTTATTTTAAGTTGATAGAATCATTATTGAATTAATAAGATCACTCCTACCATACGATAACACAAATTTATTTTAAAGCGCATTACCTATTTTTTTTATAAAATACTCGTGATGTCGAAAATGTTAAAATTAGTTCAAAGTGAATGTCATGCCAAATAATCTACCAAGAAACGCCAAGAGATATGATTTTTCCGAAGTAAGCTAAAAATTTAGTCTCTCATTAATTAACTTTATGAGCTGGACTGAGCGTGGAGTTTTCTTCGCTTTTCGCTTCGTACCACGCAAGTTCATGCAACTATTTCATTCCTATTTCAAATTGAGAAAACTTTTTCGTCTAAATTTTCAGTAGGTAGATACGAATCATACCGGACAAGTGCAAAGAAAGAAGTTTGACAGACTTGGCAGATCGGTGGTGAGCGACCCTGCCTACGGTTCCAAGAAGAGTTTGATTCCCACTCGGGACAAGTATTTCTGTGTGGGTTGTGACGAACATCGGTGTATGTTCCGTGTCTGGGTTTTTATTAGATATATTTAAGTACGTTTGTGTATACCACTGTTGTTTCTGATATGCGTAATACACTTGTATACGCATACACACACGCAGAACAATATACGTAATGGTGTGTGATATCTCAAGAGCATATAGGAAAGCTGGCTTCAACCTATTCCGTTGGTTTCTCTGAGCGCATTAGTCAAAATATCTGATGTTCATTTCAGAAGCAACGGTGACGGGTCTTACTCGACGCCGTCTTGCACTTGCAGTCTTAAACTTGGGCGTGATGTAGATGCAAACTTTGTGTTCGTTTCCTGAAATAACAAGAAGTTAGGAGTCGCTCCGTCCTGCTCCCTCTACGGAAGCAGTACGAGATGGCAAACTATATTTGATAAGACCTAATGAGTTACCTATTAACGATAAATTTGGTTAATGAAGCAAGTTTTGATGTGCGATGGTACGGTCCTGACATACGGACCTAAGTAGGTAGTTTTTAGGTATGATGATATAAACATACTATTTCCATAATAATACAGTTTATAAAAAGGTACTTTTAATATGGAACTATGTACATTATCTAAACGTAATTTGTTGTTATATATTTTTTATACTTCATTAAAATAGCATAGAACAATTGTTTTTTGGTACAAATGTCAATATGATATTATCATTATGGTTTATTACTTCTTAAACAGAACCAAAGAGTTACCAATGCTCTCAGACTTAACGGCTTATGGGTCATGAGCTTTAAGTCCGGGTAATAAGTTTCTTCAATAAAACGCGCTGTATCGGTATTTGTAGGCTAATAATTTCAGGCTGGCTCTTGTATTGCACCTTACACATTTAGAGCTCGGTGGAAAATTAGATTTCTTCAGGTTTATTACTGGCGCTGCGAGCACTTTAGCCCGACCTCATAATTTTAGCTGTTTTAGGGGTGCACAGAGAGGAATGCAGCGCTTTGCACACATTCGTGAAAATGTAACTGGTGAAGACCTCTGGACAGCATTTTAAATAACGTTTTGGAATCCGAAAAATGTGTTCATGAGAACACAAGGCTCAGGCGTTTAATCTTTAGAGAGCGCTTGTCGGTTTTAGCATACTTACGTATATTCTCTTCCAAAAAATCCTAAAGTGTTATTGTAGAAGCTTTAAAGTTCATTGAATATGAATGTAAACCACTAGTAGGTAGACCACTTAAACTGTGATTTTTTAATTATAATTGGTTTTGCTCATACTCGCGCTAACTACGGAAACAACCAAAAACCCTAAACGAAACATTTTGTAATTACAGCCACCCAAACATTACCTACAATTTCGAAACATGAAAACGTCGCATTTCATACATTAAAGTTTGCGATTACGCAAGTGTTTGTAACATGTAATTAACAGTCTAACTAAGTTATTAACACTGTACACAGGGTCCATGTGCGAATGTGGTCAGGAACTAACTAAGCACCACAGTTTATGAACCACAGCCCAGAACGATAGTTGGGCGGAGTAGACGTAACGCGATCAATTGAAACGGTTCATTATATTGAAATCGTGATTGTTTGATCGCATTGCAATTTATTATGTAGATGAAAAGTGAAAATGTTCGATAAAAAGCAATATAAGTAGCATTATAATTTGCAGATGCAACAAGATTGTTACTTTAAGGGCTTAAGGTAAGAACTGAAGAAGTGAAGGGACATTCAAACAGGTACGGTTATGTCTTGTATATGGATATAGGTAGGTATCCAAAAAAATAATTCCCGAATTTAAAAAAAATAATTTTCAATGGGCCATATTTTCTATTAAAAGCAAAGCAAAACATCAACTGATTTGATCTCAGACAGATATGAATTGATAGAAAGGACAAATTGATATGATTAAAAAAAACTTATATATATAAGTTAAAGTTACGGTGCATTCGAAAAATCTGGGCTCTTCCTTTGTCTGTTATTTCACACAGTGTGAAAACCTCTCGCTTGTCGATGAAATTGCTTTGTTAAACTACATATTTAAACCCCTAATCTGCTAAAGTAGATATCTCTTCAATTATTCCCCTGATTGTCACGAAGTAGGTACTATGCATTACTGTGCAGGTATACGACACACTTTGTAATCAATCCGTCAACATGGCGCCGGATAATACCCGTTCATTAGCTTGATCGGTGGCCATCAATTAGCACAAACCAATGTACGCGACTATAATTAAGGGTGGTCAAAAATACCTGCGGGATTAACCAATTGATGTAATCAATATTTCGGGTAATGTTACCTGGTCAGGTAACTACTATTACAGCGGTATCTCTGAATGTTGTGCATTTATTTTTTTTTATCTCGTATTTACATAATTGCGTAATCTTAATAAATAAACTTTGTAAAAAATATTGGTACTCGACCTGAAAATTATGATTGGAATTTAATTGAAAATACTTAAACGTATTAATTTTAGCTGGGCGCTTATTTGTAAGTGATTTAAGAAGATAATGATACAGCATCTAATCCTGCAAAGGTCGCATAAGAGTTCAAAGAATCTAACAATTGCAGTTGTTTTCGCGAAACAAAGTAGAGACTCCTTAAAGGAACTTTCGGTATAGACGAGATTTCGGAATGTGCATGAGTTGCCTGACAGACAGTAGTTATGCACCCTTTGTCCGACTATAAAGCGGTACAAGCTTCAACCAGCGTCGGGAGTGTCTGGAATAATAAATAATTGAGTACTTACTCACTGCTCGGTAGGAATAACTTTTCAACTTCCTAAGTATTTGGGTACTTGGAACCGAATTCATTTGTACTTTATTTAGACTAATTTCTGTATCTACTAATAAGGTGCCTAATGACATGGAGATGTTCTATCTATTTCTATACAAAACTGGTGGTACGTACCAAGTAAATTAAATACTAATTATGTATTTTGTAAATACATATTATTAACTACATCGTACTTTGACAGCACAAAGCTTATTTCAGAAGGCAGAAAATACTTTGTTCATTTAAATTCAAGTATCCATTTTGAGGTAAAATAAAACTAGTTACTAGTTAGATACAGTAACCGCAATTCATGTACCAGACAGACGAAAAAATATGTCGTTCTTGTAAGCAAAAAAATCGAATTCGCTATTGAACTTAGATGGAGTGTGCCAAAAAACTTGGTAACAAAACAAGATCTGGTTTCCGCGCTATTGATAAAAGACGTAAAAATAACGCGAGTTTTCAATAGGATATTCTCATACAGACCACATTTCAATTCCATTCTCGACGAATGGACAAACAAAGCCGAGGCATCGGAAAGCTTTCCCCTTTATATCCTTCAAAAACGCTTTCACCTGGCGTACCTGCTATTAGTCCGCCTAAAAACACTATAACACTGGTTCTGGGATCAACAGAGTTGTAACAAAGAGTGGTTTTGCATTAGCATCGGGACGGGACTTTAAGCAATGTGTCGATATTAATTATTGTAGGCAGGTTTAATCGGACCCTTAATTTCATGCCCTTTAGTCTGACTGCCATTATTATCTAGGATTTTCTACATCCTCGAGTATAACTTGAGGTACGCCAAGTACGGAGACGATTCTTTCAAGATTATTTTTTAAATACTACATTTTTTAAGTCTCCCTTTTGTAAACTACCTTTTTCTTCTTTTCCTGGGTAAGTATGGCTGAGACGCCTAATATAGTAACGAGTAAGACGAATAGTTTTCTTTAAGATGGTCGTAATAGAAATACGTAGGTTCAAATAGAGATTTATTAGAAACCAAGAATTTGATAAAATCCTATGCCAAACATAATAGGTTTATGGCGTCGTGCCAGATCCTGTTTCATAGCAATTAATTTTACTTGTATCTGTCGTCTCACAGCATAGTTTAACTGAATGTTGTAGGTATGTTTTGTATGCCTGTAGCCAGATTTATTGCGAATTTATACAATTCAGACCGTTTGGCATCTATCTTTGAAATATATACAAACGTAGTACTTACACATAGTTGTCCAAATTGTCAATTTTCAATCTTATATCAATTGAGTGAGATGCTTCGTACCTACGTCTTATTTCACCATCCTTAGGTCGTGGGCATAAGCGTTAATATCGAACTGTCACGTACGTTGTTGACTGTATTACCGAATTAAATTCGGCAATATTAAATATTCAGGGTAATTTTTTATATTTTAAAATTGTAAATTTACTAGTTTACGTCATGTCGTGTTTCATAGCTGATCGATATGTGTCCCATCACTAGCCGGCAACGCGAACCTAGTGCGTTTTGTTACGGTTGTATTTTGCGTCAACGTGAATGCACGCCGGAATTTCCACTTCAAAATCATTGACATGGTCCACCAACTACTACCTATTACACAAGCAGGTATGTACCTGCTTGTGTAATAGGTTTATCGACCAACATATTTCATTATTTAAATCAAACCCTTTTTTATTATTGTATTGCATTGCAACACAGTAAAAACAACAATTTCATTAACTGAAATGACGATTATGTATTTGACATAAATATTAAATTTAATAGTTTTTAATTTTTGAACTGAAATAAATAAATTGTTATCTGTTTTTGATTTATGTAAAACTCTCAGAATGTCATTTCACCCCGCCTGAAAAGCCCGGGACTATAGAATAGAGGGAAATCTTGAGCGTGAAGGGATTACACAGGGAAGAAAAGACGAAATGAACTTCTTGGAGTGGCTAGTGCTTGCATGCATGGTATGCGGATGGCAACACTGACTAGCACGTAGGACGTGTTGTTTGGACACTTCAGAGCATTCTCCATTATTAAGACAGTAGAGAATACCATCATCATCATCATCATCATCAGCCCATTACAGTCCACTGCTGGACATAGGCCTCCCCAAATGCACGCCACTTCTCCGCGGCCACTCGCATCCAGCTCCTACCAGCCGTCACATCACCTGGCCTGCGGGCGTCCTACACTACGTTTGCCGAGACGCGGTATCCACTCCAGAACTCGTCTACCCCATCGGTCGTCGGTTCTACGGCTGATGTGGCCAGCCCACTGCCACTTCAGCTTACTAATGCGATGAGCTATGTCGATGACTTTGGTTCTCTGACGGATCGCCTCATTTCTGATTCGATCCCGCAGAGAAACACCGAGCATAGCTCTTTCCATAGCCCGCTGAGCGACTTTTAACTTGTGGACCAGCCGTGCCGTCATTGTCCACGTTTCGGCTCCATACGTCATGACGGGTAGGACGCACTGATTAAAGACTTTCGTCTTTAGGCTTTGTGGGATTGACGATGAGAAGACTCGGCGTAATTTCCCAAATGCTGCCCAACCTAGTAGCTGAATTACGGATAGCACGTAGCTGCTCCTGAAGTACATTGTGGAGTTCATCGTTCTGAAATTATCAGAACGAACGAAGCGAAATTTAAGAAGAATCATGAAAAAATAAGCGCAGGAAAATTTCATCCGCGGTGCCAAATAATTTTATTTGAATTATTTTTATTTTTACCATATATTGTATTTTCGTACCAAACTTGCTCTATGTTTATTCAGAGTTATTTCATATTATTTTGTTTCACCGTATTAATTGCCAGCAGTGCGCTCGGCCGTGTAAAAACAAATTTGCATTATTAGGCACGGGTTTGCGTTTAATTGGTTTAGGCTAAATTCGTTTAGACTAATTTGTTTTTTAAACAAGATTTATTAAGTATCTACCTTTTTGTGGGAATTGGGTAGATAGTATATAGGTCGGTGCTTAGGTAAGCTGTTCGTATTGGTACACATTATCATACAATCTAGTTATTGATATTCTAACTGGAGCGTCGTACCTATAAGAATATCAATTTGGTTCGTGCTCCGAAAACAAAAAGCTTTGGTACTACTAGGTTCCTCTAGTAGTTTTGACTCCCATTTAACGTCTTCATGGTAAGTAACTACCTACTTACTTTTAAAGAGAGTCACAGCTAGGTAGGCACGTACATTTCACGTCGACTGTTATTACAAAAGTAAATCAATGCGTTGAAAACAGAATTAATGAAATATCTTCAAACATAGTATGTTATAAATATAATAAGGCGTCCGACCGATTTCAGCCATGGCGGCCGATCTCAATTGAGATCAGCCAAGTGCGCAGGACATATTATAGTGCACAAGTGTGCGCGCAAACACAAGTGCACTCTCTATTCCCTTACTCTCATAACTCGGTGAGACGGCAAACCGACATGACCGATGAGAGATCGGGCGCAGGACCACCGGCTTAACGTGTTTTCCGAGGCACGGGCGTTCAACAACCAGCTTATTAACTCCGGGCTGAGTAATTTTATCACAGAAAAACTCACACAAATTTTGCCCGACCCCGGACTCGAACCGGGGACCTCTCGGTCCTTACGCAGCGCTTGCTACCAATAGGCCAACGAGGCAGTTGAAATGTAAATGAAGTGAGGCGTATTAAAGTTCCAGATTTAAAAGTAAAAAATATGGCAGCAGAGGTCAAAACTTATTTTAATACTTAAATATTTGGTATTGATAAGATAAACTTTAACGGAGACATATCTACCTACACAAACACTGCAATCCGTAGTTTCTATTTAATATTAATATAATTTATTCTCGTAAATTTTCGCGAATATCTCGCGATCTATTGCTTGTAGGTTAATTGAGGTCATTAGA
Source organism: Maruca vitrata (assembly GCA_039566165.1). Classification (NCBI taxonomy): domain Eukaryota; kingdom Metazoa; phylum Arthropoda; class Insecta; order Lepidoptera; family Crambidae; genus Maruca; species Maruca vitrata. The sequence goes on along the minus strand of CM076916.1, from coordinate 10,617,420 downwards.
AAAATTATTTGTTATAAAATTATCTACAAAAAATGTATCTTGCATTTTTTTGTAGAATTGAAAGTTTTCGGAGGAGAGCGCCGAGAAAGCACTCACATACGGTATTGTAAACCAAGGCGTACGCCCTATGCTTTTCATTGGTAAGCGTGTTGTTAGTAAAATCTACTACATACAGACATATAGCATTAGTAATACTAGTACAGAAAGTTTTCCTTTTTGGAAAAGGAAAACTGAAAATCATGAAGATGTTTGAAAAAAGATTTGTAATTGTACAAAAAGTTGCAGCGGTAGAAAATATGTCCTAGCATTGACAATGCATCTCGAGAGCAATTTTCTTGTTGGAATATTTCTGCAAAATTGTTTAAATCAGATCTTTTTTCTACAAACATCTTCATAATTTTCAGTTTTCCTTTTCCAAAAAGGAAAACTTTCTGTACTAGTATTACTAATGCTATATGTCTGTATGTAGTAGATTTTACTAACAACACGCTTACAAACATCAATGAAAAGCATAGGGCGTACGCCTTGGTATACAATACCGTATGTGAGTGCTTTCTCGGCGCTCTCCTTCGAAAACTTTTGATTCTACAAAAAATGCAAAAGACATTTTTTGTAGATAATTTTATAACAAATAATTTTTTTAATAACCTTAATTAACCTATAAGCAATAGATCGCGAGATATTCGCGAAAAACTGATTTTCGGGACCTTTTGACCCCTATAACTTCTTACGCCGGCACGATATCAATGTCGATTTTTCACACCTTCATTACAATGCCGTAATGAAGGTGTGTACCAAAATTCAGCTAACTAGTAATTTTTCCGCAGATTGGCCGTTTTAAGAGCTAATTTGACTGGACTATTTATTTATTTTTCTGTATGGGTGGATTTTTGTAATCGATTTTTCGACCACTTCTTCATTATCCGATCGAGCTGAAATTTTGTATGCACGTTCAGTTCGGATGACAATGCATGATTAACTATGTGATGTCATTCTAAATCTAACATGGCGGCATACCCAAGATGGCGAACCAACCATTTTTTAATAGATTCCTACAATATGGATATCAAATGAAAGGGCTTGTTGAGAATAACTAGAAAAAAAAATAAAAGTAAAAAAAACTTTTTAAAAACAAGCTTTTATTTGAATGCTCTAAAAAGAAAAAAAAATAAACTTTTACACTTTTGCTGTTAATTTATAAACATCATTTCAAATTTAACACATTTGACACAATTTATATAATATAAAAGCTTGTGTATAATATAAAAATTTGAAATGACGTTATAAGTTAACAGCAAAAGTTTTAGAGTAAAAGTTAATTTTTTTCTTTTTAGAGCATTCCAATAAAAGCTTGTTTTTAACAAGTTTTTTTTACTTTTAATTTTTTTTCTAGTTATTAATCTTATTCTACGTATATAGGGTGCGCATTGTTGTAAAACTTAATTCATACAAGGTTTCAAAGTTTATTAATAACTTTAAGGAGCAAAACATAGGTGAGTTTAATTTCGGACGACAGTCAAAGTAGATACTACGGGTTGTAGGTGTTTTATTCTCTCGTTCCCGGAAGCTTTATAAAAGACTAAAGATTAGCTAAAGCAACATGCAACAACATCGGGTTTTTGTAATGCTTCAATTTTATTGGACAGAAAAGATAGAAAAAATTTAAAACTCTCCTGTTACAAACATTGCTGATGGCTGCGTTAATAGGTTTATAATGGGCCATTCAGAGCGCAATGTCTTTTGTTCGTACATCTAGATTACCTAGCAAACTTTTAGAAAATTGTTTTTCAACTTTTTCTTGTTCAATGAATTCAGCTGCCGTGAAGCATACCTACTGTTCTCCTTTTATTAAAGTGAAGATGTTTTTATCTAGCTTACATCTTTTAGTTCAATGTTGCTTTTTGCATCCTTTATATTTTAACTAACTTTGTAGATTTTAACGAAGCGAAGAGTAAAGACGTTAATGATACCTACTAATTAAACTTATTCAAACTTTTAAAATGGTAAGAAAAAAAAAAACATTGCTAAATTTCTGTTTCTCCATTATGTATGATGGTTTTGAACCTGGGTAATTGGCAATATGTTTACCTCTATAGGTAAGACTAGGTTTCTGACTTATAGTTCAAATATACATGTAAATACAAAGTTTCCAATTACGTAATACCTATTTAATTAAGTTCACGGATTATCATGAGTTATCTATTGAAATCCAGTGGCGTAGCTAGGTAACCAAGGGCCCTGGGGCAAATTAGAAAAAGGGGCCCCACTGCTATGTAAGCTGATTAGGTCTTAGGTTTTATATTAATAAAAATAATAAATGTCCAAATACTTTAAAAAGCAAACCTGAAAGCAAATGCTAAGCTAAGAACTCCACGCGAAGTCGCAGGCGGCCTTTACTGCGGAATTATACAGGGTGTAACAGGGAGGGGGTGGATCTTCGTAAGTCAATCGATGCGGGACTTCAATACCTATCGATATAACACCCATGTATGTTCAGCGATTTTCAATGGTTCCAAAGTTATTGAGATTTTTGTGAAATTTTTGTAAGAAGCCGGAATTCAGTATAAAAGTCTTCACTGTAGCTCAACTACTGGACCTGCTTGCATGATTTTTTTCCTAGAAGTAGTTCAATAGTGGGTCTTTATAATTACGATACCGATTTGAGCCACAACCCTATCAATCCTATAATATATCCTGAAAATTTCATGTATGTACGATGTAGAGGTGTCTGAAACCTTAGAGCCTCTTCAACTACGTAGAGACATTGCCGGTCTAAGTGTTCTCTACCGTCTCTATAATGGGGAGTGCTCTGAATAGCTATTTCAGCTAGTCCCTCCCTCCCCTTTCCACTCACGAACGACACGTGCTGGACAGCGCTGCCATCCACATACAATGCAGACGCTGGTGGCTCGGACTAAGAGGTTTAGCTCCTCATTTCTGCCCCGTGCCATTAAGGCATGGAATGCCCTTCCAGCTCATGTTTTCCCTCCCTCCTATGATCCCGGGCTCTTCAGGCGGGGCGTGAAACGGCATTTAAGCAGGCCTGCAGGGTGAGTGCGACAGGCTCAATACGATCTATTGTGCCTGTCGACCTCATATTTGGATCTCACTACCGCTTACCATCAGGTGGAGTGAGGTCATCTTGTAAGCCTTTTATAAAAAATAAAAAAAAAGAATTCCGGCTTCTTACAAAAATTTCACAAAAATCTCAATAACTTTGGAACTATTCGCTGAACATACATGGGTGTTATATCGATAGGTATAGAAGTCCCGCATCGATTGACTTACGATGATCCACCCCCCCCGTTACACCCTGTATACTTCCGCAGTAAAGGCCGCCCGCGACTTCGCGTGGAGTTATTTATCAGAAATTTCCAAAAGTTCAGTTCGATCGAGATTTCTGGTAAGGATTCGAGGGCCCCCTGAGCTTGAGGGCCCCGGGGCACTGCCCCGCCTAGCCCCTTGGTAGCTACGCCACTGTTGAAATCTAATTTAACCTATATTGGCATAGTTTTAAAATCTTGTTTATACAACGTTATGACATCATCCTCGTGGAAAAATATATGAAAAACGGTTAAAGTAAACGACACAAATATTATTTAAAACTTAAACTTAAGGCAGACTTAAGGCAGTATACTTTATTTTACAAAGAAAAAGATTCGAAATTTCTTTGTTAATGTCTATAAAAGAAAGTTAGTTCCTAGGTGTCTTGTGGGGCTAATAGAGGAAGATCCCAGAGCTGCCAGACATCACTTATTTTCTAATGGACAAAATATATACGATTGAGTAGTGGTGGGGTGTACTATCATCATATGACTAGTTGCTACCTTGACCTGACGGCCATTTTTCAGATATCAACCAATCAAGGTACATAGAAACACTGCTCACCTCACTTAAATTCTGATGGCTGATTTTAACATATATTTCACACAATATCATTAAAAATCAGGATTCATTACTCCCAGACACATGCGGTCGGCGGTTTTACCTTACAGACGCTTTAAAGCTATGAAAAAATTTATTAAGGTTACTTATTTTCTGATGCTTGATTTTTATATATGTTATTCAAACAACTATTTTAAAACGTTTTGCAAACGGACAGACCGATCCAAGGGGCCAAACATTCACCAGACCCAACTGTTTTTTTTTAATTGAATTTAGTTAAGTTTTTCTAATAAAATAGTTTGTAAGGTACAATTCTATAATTATTGCGCTCTACGATAGGCTGGAATCGTCTGAGGGGCAGAAGCTTATCTATAGATTGGCACGTTCTAGGGCCAAAGCGGCACAGGATATCTCCAAGTGCCGCTGTGTTAAAGACCCTCACGGTAACCTACTATGCGAGGACCTCGCGGTGAAGGAGAGATGGCGCTCTTACTTCCACGAGCTGTTAAATAAACAGCATAGAGAAGTGCAGCCACCGGACCTCCCTCCGAATCTTGGACTTGTGCCACCGGTAACGCCTGAAGAAGTAGAGAAGGCTCTTCGCCGCATGAAGAATCGGAAAGCTGTCGGAGCCGATGGAGTCCCCATCGAAGCCTGGAAGGCAATGGGTGGTCGTGGTGTGGGCATACTAACTGACCTTTATAACCGCATACTCAGCACCGGCGGGATTCCTCGTCAATGGAGACTGAGTGTTATCACCCCGGTCTTCAAGGGCAAGGGATCAGTGCGGTAGTTATCGCGGTATAAAGGACATGTCCCACACCATGAAACTATTCGAGCGGATAGTAGACTCTCGAATCCGTCAGGAGTGCACTGTCTCTGGATGTCAATATGGTTTCCGCTCCGGTCACGGGACTATGGACCCCGTTTTTGCCCTAAGAATCATCATGGAGAAATACAGGACGAAGAACACGCCTCTCCACTTCCTATTTCTGGACATGGAGAAGGCCTTCGACTGTGTTCCGCGTGCGATTATTTGGTGGGCCCTGAGGTCCAAGGGAGTGCCAGAAACGTATGTTGACATCATTAGAGACATGTACTGTGATTCCGATTCTGTAGTTAGGACCGCTGTTGGCGACACTTTGCCCTTCCGTATAACCGTCGGAGTACACCAAGGCTCCGTGCTGAGTCCGTTCCTCTTCAGCCTGATATTAGACGTATTGTCAGACAGCATCAGAGACCACCATGAGCAGCCACCATGGCTACTTATGTATGCTGATGATATCGCGCTTGTGGACTCGGACAGGGGACGGCTGGTGAGACGTGTTAACACATGGAAGGAATCGCTTGAGAACGGGGGTCTGAAACTCAACGTGGCGAAGACAGAGTACTTGGCCTGCAACACTACAGATCCCATGTCCGTCCGCATAGGCGAAAACACGGTCGAGCGCACGGACCGGTTCAAGTATCTGGGATCTGTACTCCACGCGAACGGCGACATCGACTCCGACGTCAAGGCGCGCATTGCTGCTGCCTGGGATTAATGGCGGGAGGTGAGCGGCGCGAGGTCTATAAATCCATCATTAGGCCTGTTCTCTTATATGGCAGTGAAGCATGGCCAGTACTTGAGCGGCACAAGCAGGAACTGCGGGTCACGGAGATGAAGATGCTGCGCTGGATGTCGGGAGTTACGCGAGCATATCGCGTAAAGAACTCCCGTATTCGCGGCAGCCTTCATGTCCGAGACATCGCTGACAAATTGCAAGAGTGCCGCCTACGTTGGTACGGTCATGTTTTACGGAAACCGGCAAACTACGTAGGGAACAAGTGTCTAGCTATGTCGCAACTGCCAGGTCCCGGCAGAAGGGGAAGGCCCAAGAAGGCTTGGCTTGACGTCGTAGTGGATGACATGCGTGCCAACAAACTCTCCGTGAAGGATGCCGAAGACCGTGCGAAGTGGAGAGATAGAAGTAGGAAAGCGGACCCCGGGCTCCGTAAGGATGCAACCGGGAAAACGCGGAGATGATGATGAATTCTATAATTATTGCGGTCAGATGAGCACTTTTCAGTTGTTTGAATTACATATATACAAATTAGTGATGGTCAACTCGAGTACCTAACTCGAGTTAACTCGAGTTGTGCATAACTCGAATCCACTCGAGTTATATTCTCTCTAACTCGAGTTCGAAAACCGAATAGAACGCCGGCATGAAGCGAAGTTTGCCGATCATTTATGAATTTAATATACACCGTGAAATTTTAGTGGTTGTTTTCCCGTGGCAGAACGATTTGCCTTTAGTAATACTATCGAACCATGCAAATTATTCCTCGAAAAAAAAGTTTTTTTTTTTAGATTTTTCAGAATAAAAATTTTCCAACTCAAAAACGAGAGAAGCTATCGTTGTTTTTGAAGATGTGACGTATTCAGGTACTGCTTGCCGCATGAAATCGATGCTTAAAGCTAAAGAAGCTCTACACCCTAAGTCATAAAGCGGTTCGAACGTGCTTTCGAGTTGCGGTTAAACCTTTCGTAAAACCGGCATTTATTGATTTTACCAAAAAAGAACTGCACACATCTTTGGTACTACTAAGATAGAATCATTTTACTGCGGGAAAACAACCACTAAAATTTCACGGTGTAGTCTGTTATGAACGAATGAAATGATATAGTCACTATATTCATTCGTTCATAACAAACAACTAATTGTATAATTTTCAAAAATACTATTTATGTACTTTTCTTGAAAATTTTGTGATTACTGATACTGATTACAAAACAATTATGGTCTCGTAAATGTTCATACTTGTATCATAATGTAAGTCTGATTTTGAAAATACTGCTATTACAATTTAGTTGATAGTAAATATGTATTATTTTTTATAAAATTCGAGCCAAAAATGATTCGATTTCAAAAAATAACTTTTTGCTTCTTTAGTTAGTAGGTATAACTCTCCCAATACATAGGAATTGAAACAGATAAAAATTGGAAAAGCTTATGGAATAATTGGATATGAACTCAAAAAAAAAAAAACCTTTACTTGTATGGACAAGTAAATGTTTTTTTACTGACTGGATGGCCAGTTAACTCGAGTTACGTAACTCGAGTTCAACCCGAGTTACGTGGATTTTAACCCGAGTTAACTCGAGTTCTGTTTTTCCCGAGTTGGCCCATCATTAATACAAATCAAGCATCAGAAAATAAGAGACCTTAATTAATTTTTTTCATAGCTTTAAAGCGTCTGTAAAGTAAAACCGCCGACCGCATGTGTCTGGGAGTAATGAATCCTGATTTTTAATGATATTGTGTGAAATATATGTTAAAATCAGCCATCAGAATTTAAGTGAGATGAGAAGTGTTTCTATGTACCTTGATTGCTTGATATCTGAAAAATGGCCGTCTGGTCAAGGTAGCAACTAGTCATATGATGATAGTACACCCCACCACTACTCAATCGTATATATTTTGTCCATTAGAAAATAAGTGATGTCTGGCAGCTCTGGGATCTTGGACCATAAACAGAAAAGGTAAGGTAAGATATAAATAAAACAACGAATATTTTTTTTACATATTTTATTCTTTCTTTTATGTAATCGTCAGAGTTGTACAACTAAATAATCACAGTTGAAACAAAACATAACTATAATATATATAGATAGTATTAATGTCTAAAATAAAAATCGTCGAGCGCAGTCAATGCACCTGCATTACATTTGTACTGGGATTGTGTGCTCTGCTGTCTGTTTGTGTGCACCTTAGTATGCAACTAAAGTGTTCCATATAATAGTCCTGGTAACCAATCAAATTGTTAAGCTAATTTTCAAGCACTTACTGGCGCCGCTGTTCGAATAATATAACTTATCTGCCAATATCGAAAGGCCTAACAGATTAGAGTCCAGTATACTTAATACAGTAAACTCGCACAAATAATAATTGATGACTTCTGGGTTATGTGTGGGTTAAGCTATTTACTCTATCAGAGCAAAGGCATTTAGTTCGATAGAACCTATACAAGGTGTTTCGGACAAATTATCAAAAATATTAGTTGAGCAACACTACATAAAACCTTCTGTAGCTTTGCTCAACAAAGATAGGTCCTTAGTAAACACCTGTGAGTAGGCTGTTTAAGTCATTGCCGGAGCGATGCGACGTCATGACAGGTCCTGCGATAAGCTACGAAAGGGCTGCCACAAGCCTGACTTGACAGATGTGTCCACGTCCCGCGTGCACTAGGATCCCAGCCAGAGCCGGATTATCCGCAAACAAGGCAAAGGAAATGCATAAGCAGGGCCTGACGACAAAGACTATGTGCTGCCGTATTAAACTGTAGTTAAAAGTTTGTCATGATGCTCAAACTGATTGACCTTTCATTCAAGGACAAAGGCTACTTTACGTTTTAAATCAGGTAGTAATAACAACGTTATTTTAAAATCTGTTGTAATAATTTCACTTTAATCATAGTTTTATAAACTGTGCAGTTTACGATCATTTTCACTCCGTCAGTAGAATGTTGACAGTGATTTCAGCCATATGTTAACGTTATATCGGCAACATGACAACCTTAACGCTGCATAAACCGCAAAAATCGCATGCCACAGTTGCATCGCTCGGAAAATGACGCATTTCATCGCTATTTTTATTTAGCGCGATCCGGGTCGGCGAGAATAACGCCGCCTTTGGTCTCAATAAGATAAAAAGTTTAGAAAACATAATAGAGCCGCCGTCGCTTTATCGTCCACTTGCACAACTTTGAGATATCCTCTTTATAGTTTATCAACTCCATTTTTAACCCGACATTTTCTCGCCCACGCCGCATCTTTTAAAGAAAATTGGTTTGGATGTGTTGAGAAGTGAATTTGGACAAGTTATGTTACTAGTAATAGTCACAAAGGGTGCAATTTGGTTTTTGGTATGGACACGCCTAATAGGGAATGCAATGGTCGAGTCTGCGCGCCCGTTGGGGCGGGGGGGGGGAGTGCACAGTGCACCCGTCCGATGTTAATATCCGAACATAAAGTCGCGCAGGACGCAGCTGCTGCGAGCGTTAATCACGAGGTATAACTGGCGAATATCGCTTTTTTCCCCCGTGACCATTTATAATGTTAGAGTAAATAAATGACAACAACGACGGGCGACTTACGATAAAAGAGGCTTTTGGGAGCACTGAAAAAACACCGGAGCTCCGCCGCGTTACTTGTGAAATATTGTTCTTATAAAATTGTATTACGAGTGCCTGAGGTTGTTTCAGGTATTCTATTACCTCGCAAACTCTGTGCTGGGGTTTTCAAGATTATCTGAATTTAAACCTGTTTGCTGTCCTTTTATGGAACAGAAACATTTTCAATACGGCGTAAGCTCCGATATTATCAAACAGGTACACGCTAGAAGACATCGCAGAGCTTTCGAGAGGATAAATAAGCAAGTATGAAGTGCAGAAAAGCGCACTTTTGAAATAAAAACCGTTTTATAAAATAGTCCAAAAACTTACAATATAAATATGTTGTATAAGACTGAAATACAAAATCGGACTGAAATCTCTATAGTATTTTGTCTATAATATGTATGATACTGGCAGTGTAATGATATTAATTAACATAAAACAATGAAACGTGATGTTCGTCTTCAGTCTAACTAGGTTTCAATGCCTACTTATACGAATAGTAATTAACAAGAATTGCTTAATATGGATGTACTTGAATTGCTTTAAATATCTTGTCATCAGTGCAAACTAGAGGGTGACCTTACAGTAAGGTATTCAAAGTCTATAATTAAACAACCAAATCTACTAAATCTTAGGCTTTCAAACGCATAATAAAATCAGTCATTTTAACGCAATTCAGTATATTCTAAAATGTACACTGATCGTAATTCGATGTCGATGTGAGACAGTTTCTAGAACCACTTTCATTTTATTTAAATTATTTTATTATAAATTCTTAAAAATTAATCTATAAATTAGTGACTTATAACGGTTTCGAACAACTATCTCACGTCAAAATCGACAGGGTAATACTCTAGCACAACACTCTTATTAAGTTATTGATATTTTCCTAGGTGCGACTAAATTTATATGTAAACATACGAATAAATAAAGTGCAAACACTTAACTCTACCGACATTAGCTGCATCGATAATGCTAGTAAATTGGCACAGTCCCATTCATCCGCGCGAGCGCAGCGCGACCCACTTCAAACGGCTGGCAAAACCGCGGACGTATCAAACGATCACGGTGTGACAAATACGCGGGTTTGAATTCACTATTAAGCTTTCGTAACATAAAACTCTTACGTAAAATGAGAAATTAGTAAAAAAATGCAAAAGTCAAAAGCATAATCAAATGTTAAATTATATTTTTGTCTGTCAATTTAAAGAATTAATGTTCAAGATGGTACTTGTATTCATTCTAAGAAATAAATGCCAAAGAGGTTTTAATAAACATTGTGCGTTCAAAGGCGGAGTCAAGGAGACACCTGTCTTTTTATTTTGGAATACTTATTCTAATGAGATTCATATTTTGTGAGAATATTTGATGTCATTTTAACACTAAGAAAGTTATAATGAGATTCATAGATTGATATCGCAGACTCCCAAAGGAGTATTACATCAGTCAAAGGTGCGTCTTTAAGGGTAGTCGCGCCGCTCTCGCGCGCCATATTCTCGATTGCCAATCATGCCGACTCATTCGTACACATTCAGTCCAACTGAAAACTCTCCACGATCCATGACTATATAATTTATGTACCTACCGTTACAGCTGACCGTAGTCGCTTCCAGATAACTCTATTAACTAACACTACACGGAGACATTAGGAGAGGAACACCAGTTACTGTACAGTTCACTTACAATTTAAAGTTGAATTATGTCAATAGTTTCATATTTAGCTAAAAGGGGTTAGTTGTCAGTATTATTGTATTTACATTCCCCTGTTTACTTTCGAATGAGCGTTATAATCTCGATGTCCGAATGGACCGCTTTAACTATATTGTTATTATAAAATATAACCATATTCTTTTACCCTAGATTAATAATGATTTAATGCTTAAGGGCCATATGTAAGTGATATCACGTAAAGCTGTGGACTTACAAAATACTCGTATAAATTATTCACATTTATAGCACACTATCTACAAACACCCACGTTTCAGATTCACGTCTGGCCCTGCAGCACAAATCCGCTTAACTCAGTAACTTCCAATAAAATACTGACTCATAATATGGCTAATCGAATAAAAACTTATATCAAATATTTGGTGAAGATATACGCTTTAAACTTTATAAAAATGACGCAATTAAATAGGTATCTTAAACGAGTACTTAAGCTAAACATTCTACTACAAATAAAGTCGTATAAAATTGATAAGAGTTACAAGTCGCGGCCGTGGCTTAGTGTTGTAGGCTCGCTGGTTATTTACAAACGAAACTCCGCGGGTAAGTGGGAGTGGGCTCCCGAGATAGCAGCATTACGGCGGGTTAGTGGGTACGATAGTGGGAGACAATTGACTAAGTCGCGCGAGGGCGCGGGGCGCGGGGCGCGGGGCGCGGGGCGCGGGGCGCGGGGTCGCCTACAGCTGTTCGTCGAGGTCGGGTCCGTAGAGGTCGGCCAGCTTGTCGAAGCGAGGGCCCCACGCGCCCAGGTAGTCGTAGTCGTGTGTCTCGTCGTCGGTACCTAAGAAAAAAAATACAGTATAAATAAACAGCTCAAATACTCATCTGCCACTTCAAAGCAGCTGGCATACAAACATCTCATAAAGGAGTGCACCATGCAAATTGGCACCTATCCTGGAAAATTGGTGCGCTATTGCCTGTCGAATATAAAGTGACGTTTCACTGAATTGAAACTAGCAATGTCAGCTCGCTAGCGTGTTCAGTATCAATATTAGTTTGCTTTGTATCAATTATCGTGTCTCTTGCCTTTAGAAAACGTAGAAATTATTACTTATTAGTGTAGATAGTGTTTGGTGAATTGAATAGATTAGCTTTCCCTAAACACATATTCAATTTTATTAAAGATGGATGAGGCTTCGGTATTGTGCGCCAGCTGTATTTGCATCTGCGGAGTGGCATGAGCCATGGAGCGCTTAGCAGAATGCACCGTCTTGCACATCTGACAGCACGCCGCATTCAGCAAAATGCAATGTAACACGGCACAGCTTGATTCCGTGGCATCGCCCTTACTTTATATGAATAATTTACACGAAAACCGGGAGGACTTCAATTTTTCGCTTCATACATTGTGAATGAATCGCCCCTGGGCGTCGTCATAAATTTTAAAGCGGAGTCACGTTCGGAACCACTCTCCGGCGTCGATGACGGAGCCACTCCGGTAACCACGGTAACTTATGACTGTATATTTTCGGTTTCTTATTACCTAATCCATTATGAATCAAGATAAACTTTAACATACTCGTACCAGACGTCTGAATGTCTGATTCAGTTTTACCATTACTAAAGGAATTAATCAATTACAAAAAAACGTAACAATAAAGAAAACATCTTTCTCAATTTAATTTATTTATCACAATCTAAAAACATCGTTTCGTTTATTACATTTCGATTAATCAGGTTTCTGATCCTGTGTTCAATTTGGAAGACATTCCATTAAACGTGACAGCGTAAAACTTTTGTTATTGCTATTGTGTTTTACAATTCTATTCTATCTATCCTTGTTTAAAACAACATCGATATTGCTTTTATAAGGCTAACTGCAGGATACTCAGGACTCTCTACTTTGTACATAAACGTCTAATAACGTTGCAAGACCAATACCAAAGCCGACATTGAGTAGTGCAGGGCTGTCGTAAATCTCTTTCTAAAGTGCTGATCTTAGATTTTACAGAATTTTCTCAAACTATTTCAAAGCAGGTGCTTCCTACTAATAATAAAATGAAACAAACAAATCTCCTCTTTACAGCGCTCGTGGTCACGGGTGTCTCTCGATTATATGTTTATTTTGAAATTGGAAATATTATTTTGAAGGACAATACTTAATAAACAATAATAAGTACTACACGAACAGTAATACATATTTTTATTACCATGTAAGAAACAAGAACAAAATTACCGCAGGCACAGAAAACCTGTGTCATGAAATATTTGTGTTGGTGCGGAGAAAATACGAATATGAATACGTGAATCTAATTTATGAACACGTGTTGAGATTGTTTATTATTACGCGTAACCGTAACAAATTATAAAAACTAAACATCAATAGCACGAAGACTGATCCGTTCACTAATAATGTGAATAGTTACGAGCTGACAATTCTATGTTTTCAGTTTCAGACATTCACTGGCGACGTACAACACAGAACGTCGAAAAAAATAGACATCGGTTTGCATACTCTCTGAGCGTTTGAAGTGCGGCCAGATAGTGCGGTGCAGTTTCCACATTGACAATTATACAAACACCAGAGCAATATCTCCAAACGAAAAGGCTATGAATGTGAAATCTATTGACGAATCGCTTTTGAAAAAAATGTTTGAAAAACAACATGCGTTTTGGTATTATATTGGAATACTTAGAGGTTACGGAGGTGTGCGTCGGTGGGTATTTGGTTTTGTATGTAATTTCTAATTTAAATATCCTGTTAAATTTAAGCTTGGTAGTTAGTTCCCAACATTGACATCTGGTAACATAAATCTGTACAGTTACGATGCAGGTAGTACGGTAGTATGTACTATATAGCGTATTTAATTCAATTAAAGTTAAACAAAATATAATGAGTCTAATAAAAGTTTGTAAAAAATGCTGGTTGCTGGTATTCACAATCTTAGCAGAACTCCAGTGACCGGAATGGTAAAATTCTGATACCCAGACCGGCGGGGCCAGGGAAAATAAAAACAAAGCTCTTTAACACGTACTATATACATAGGGAAGTTAATTGGACTTACCAGATGCAAGAGACGAGAGGGACCCAGCGGTGCTGCCGCCTCCCTCGTACGCGTAGTTCCGCAGATCATCGAAGGGAGGCGCGTTCGGGTCGCTGTCCGCTCGCCGCTTGTGCTCCTCTATGAACATGCCCACGTTGGTCTCTCCGGGCAGCGGGACGCCCACGCCTGGGGGCACGCCCACGCCCACGCCCACGCCCATCGGGCCCACGCCTAGTCCGACGCCCATCAACGGATCTGGACAGGATGTTAAAATTAGTGCCATCAGTATTCATAGGTTGCCCACTTGCGCGGTGTTCACCGATAATCAAAATTATGATCCATTCCTTTCTATGCCTACTACCAATACCAATGTTTTTTTGTAATCGTTATCCCTATCCATAGAATCCGGTGGTATTAGTTTTTGGAATAAGAAAGGGATATATCAATATTATTAGCGCCTAGTTCAATTGTAGGCCAAAATACTAAAAGTTGTATTTAACAGCATATGTATTACATGTGCAAATAAGTACTTCACTATCAAATAAAATCGCTTACATACTCAATCATCCTATCAAATACTTAGTATCATTATTAATTGGTTAAAAGAAATAGATTATTTTTGAAAATGGAGGACTTGTATAAGCTTTCTCGAAGTCTAATTAGATTTAAAAAATAACTTGTAGTTCAACTTAAAGCTAAGCTCTTCTTTCTTAACCTGAAACCCTTGGAAAGCCTTTATAAAAGAAAATTGCCTAACTCTGGGCAGAATTGTTATTATTCTCGGAGGTGTTTATGCAAACATAACAATTTTGATACCCGAGTTTCAACAACAGACATTTTTCAAACTTATGATGTTGTGTATTGTGTACAGCCAACCTAAATTGCTATTGGTATGCATAGCGCATACATTAAATAAACGTTTCATCAGTTTTGAATTTTTCTAGAAATATTGTTGCCCAAGTTATAAAAAAGCTCTAAGAATAAAATCGTGGTATTACATACTTATATACCTATTTGTTATAAGTATATCACATTGAAAGCGGTAATCGGTGTAAAGGTAACCGACAAAGTAATATTCCATTTCTTATTAGCACGGAGTCGCCTTTATTCCCTCCACATTTCCCAGCCAGTCAAATTACTTAACTCATCTCAGCGATATTTCTCCAGTGTGATATTGCTGAAGTAATAAAGCGCAGACTTAATACCAAAAACTTTTTTTTCAGTCTATTGACATAAAAACATTTTAACATGTCAACAACTTGCAATTAAGCAATTTCAGATTGGTCTTAAAAATAATTACTGTAATGTTCGCGCTACAAATAAATATTGTTTACATTAAGTAATCATTAAAAGTCTTACATTACTTTGAAAATGTTTAATGTTATCTGTGAATAGCTGATTTTTTTCAAAGCAATGTCATGTAAAGACGATCAGTCAGACAGGTCAAATGTGCCTAATAGTAGTTTGATGAGTTTGTCAAAAGACAAGCAATTGCTCTTTTAAATTGTTTTATTAAACTAAATCTAATCATTTTCTACTTCAGCTCTAGGGGATTACGGGAATATTTAGCGGAGTAATCTTAAAGGAGCCTTATATTGACTAAGAGAATCAAAATCTAAGGAAACTCTACACAGTAAAAAGACGAAGTAGGTATGTATTTAGAGGGGAGAATTTTTGAAAGAGCAAAGTTCTTTCCGTTGGCAGGTTTCTTAAAATTTCCTTTTACTTTGAAGTCCACGGGTTACCTGCGATATTCCATTCATTCGGAGAAGTGCTTAAAGCACCCGCTAAATAGCCAGCAAACTTTGCGGCGATAACCTTCCGCAAATTGTTTCGCAATATGGCGGAAATGTTTGTGAAATAGCGGCTCTCCCGACTTAGAGAAATGTGATGAATTCTTATTGGGTTCTCGACTTTCACGGATCGGCGGCGATGCGAATCTGCTTGTGTTTCTCTTGCTTATTTTTACTTTTTCAAAATGGAATTAAATTGTTTTTTTCTTCCAATTTCTTTTTTATAACCTTCATTGAAATGAACGAATGGATTTTTATTATAATATGTATGTATTGTATTGTCAGAAAAAATATATTTGGGAAGTAAAAAAGAAAATTAATAACTGTAACATTCAAACTTGATTAAGCTTAGCTGAAAACTGATATTACACTATTGAGTTAGATATTAATCAAATATGTGTAATTGTGTAGTTTCTTAGTATTTTTTACCCAGCTACCTTTACTGCACTGAGGGTATGCACTCATGAACCTTATCGCGCGTGCAATCTGCAGTTACAGACTTAACCGGATTTGTATGACCTTAGCTTGAACTCTATCTTAAGTTAAGATTTGCGTCTTAAGAACCAAAGTTCACGGCCCCTATAAGCCGATAAGATCTTTATTTAGTAATAATTTTCTTGGTTCAACTAAATGTATTGTCTGAGTCTATGTCTAAAGAACGTGTAGACTGTACATAGAATAACTTTTCAGACTTGGTATAACTGAAGCAGTACGTTATATTATTGGATACGACATAATTTGGTTAGTTATTTCGTTATAAATGATTCAGCTTTTTGAGATAAAGGTATTATTTATATACTACATGGGGTCCAGTATAAAAAATGTAGATTCCTTCAGGTGAGTTTTCACCTATATGAAACAATACAACTTGTTAAGTTGTTTTGTTTAAAAAACATTAATAATGAATTATGTTCACCATATGAGCATCTTTTCCATTCTCATAACTAAAATATCACGGACTGATGGTTCTACTTTGATACGACCAGAAATAATAGCAATTTAGTTTGTTATTTGATATGTCTTTAACGGTCCGTACGTTCTCCCTCACAGTCCGATGAGTCGGTAATCCGACAGAAACGGGAGAGATTAGGTGCAGGACTAACTATTTATCGGCGAGGCACGAGCGAGTTACACCGCCAACTTTATGACTTCGAATTCAAATATCCTTTGTTACAAATGATACGCTTAATAATTATTAAGATTTATATAAACCGTTAAATTTAATAGCATTTACTTTGTTTGTAACCTGTCTTTTATGTGAGGAGTCGACAGAAATATTTGTTTTATAAGTAACTAGCGGCCCGTCCCGGCTTTGCACGGGGGGACTTAAGATTTTTTACATAGTTTTACGTTTTATTATTAAATTATTAACTTCGAAGTCCCGTCGCCAAAATGACATAACTTTGGAGCAAACATCTAAATCATTAAAACGATTGTTATGGGTAAACTATAAAAGGTAGACATATTCTCTCGCGGACTTTTTAAAGATAATGTTAAGATGAACAATTCATCCATAGAGCATTTTTGTATAACTTTAACTATATGCTCAGCGCACGCCACGAAAGACCTCAGAAACGATACTTTTCCCCCGTTTTTGAAACATTTTCGGTTACTGCTCCTCAACTATAGTATCTAGCGTGATATTATACCTATAGCTTATGTTACTTCTGAATAATGCAGCTTTCTAATGGTGAAAAAATTATTGCAATCAGTCCAGTCTTTTTTGAGTTTATTCATTACAAACATACAAAAATAATAATCTTTCCTCTTTATAATATTAGTGTCTATAGAAGTATTTGTTCCGCTATTTTTAGCTATTGGCGTATATTTGTGTATACTAGATACTGTTTCTGATCTGTAACACAATTGTTTACGCAACTTACTTTGGAGTCAGACCCACTTTTGTACCTAATATTTTTAAGAACCACAATCCCTACAGCAACACATGACTGTATCCGGTGCATAATCCAGACACATAAAAAAAGATAAAAATTTTTAAACATGGTCGTGTGTCCAATAGAGATGTCCCAAAATTATAAAAAAAATATATGTTACGGCTAATACCCGAAGTGCGGCTACACCTAGGTTTAGCCGGCTAGAACTAGGTGTAGCCACTTACTCTTGGCTAAACCTAGGTGTAGCCGATTGTTTTCGGCTAAAACTAGGTCTAGCCATTCCATGTCGGCTAATACTAGGTTCAGAGAATCCCTGTTGGATAAAACTTAGATGCGAGTCCCGCCAAGCCTTCCGTCCTTCCCCGCGTCACACTCAGGACTCACAGCATCTGCAGCAGCAGCGCGGGGTGGAGGGCATAGCGAGACACGCGCCTCTGCAGGTTGTGAGCACCAAGTGCTGCTGATCTACTGCAGGTCTACTAGCGAGTGTGACTCATAGCGTCTGTACATAGTTGTAACTGCCTCGTTGGTCTATTGGCAGCAAGCGCTGCGTAAGGACCGAGAGGTCCCCGGTTCGAGTCTGCGGTCGGTGAAAATTTGTGTGAGTTTTTCTGTAATGAAATTACTTAGCCCGGAGTTAGGAAGTTGGCGGTTGAACGCCCGTGCCTCGGAAAGCACGATCTCTCATCGGTCATGTCGGATTGCCGACTCACCAAATTATGAGAGTAGGGGAAAAGAGAGTGCACTTGTGTTTGCGCGCACACTTGTGCACTATAATATGACCTACGCTACACTACTACGATCTCAATTGAGATCGGCTGCCATGGCTGAAATCGGTCGGACGCCTTATCTTACATAATTAATTATAGCCGGCATGCTTTCGGCAGAGCATTTTTAGATATTACAAAAACATCCAATAATTAGAAACCAACGTAGTTTTTCATTCTTTTAAATCAAATTGTAAAAAATATCACATATTGTTAGGAGTAAATTGTTAAGTACAATAGGAACAATCAGGAACATTTTTTTTAACAACAAACAATAGTTGCATATTATAATTTTAAAGAATATAATTATAAATCACAGGTTTATAAAGTAACATAAACTATTTAGAACAATCTATACTTGAGTGACATTTTGAGTTGCACATAATACCAACAGCTTTGCAGAGGCACTTTATGATGCCATATTGGGTTTTGTAGTTGCATGTTTTCTAATTAATGGATGTTTTTGTAATATCTAAAAAGCTCTGCCGAAAGCATGCCGGCTATAACTAAAGTATGTAAGATAAAGCGTCCGACCGATTTCAGCTATCCACCCCATCTCGATTGAGGTCAGCCAAGTGCGCAGGACATATTATAGTGCACAAGGTGCGCGCAAACACAAGTGCACTCTCTTTTCCTACCATAATTTGGTGAGTCGGCAATCCGACATGACCGATGAGATCGGGCGCAGGACCACCGGCAACGTGCTTCGAGGCACGGGCGTTCAACCGCCAACTTCCTAACTCCGGGCTAAGTAATTTCATTACAGAAAACTCACACAAATTTTCACCGACCGCAGACTCGAACCGGGGACCTCTCGGTCCTTACGCAGCGCTTGCTGCCAATAGACCAACGAGGCAGTTACAACTATGTACAGACGCTATGAGTCACACTTGCAGTAGACCTGCAGTAGATCAGCAGCACTTGGTGCTCTGGCCTGCAGAGCGCGTGTCTCGCTACGCCCTCCACCCCGCGCTGCTGCTGCAGATGCTGTGGGACCAGAGTGTGACGGGTGGAAGCACTGAAGGTTTGGCGGGACTCGCATCTAAGTTTTATCCAACAGGGATTCTCTGAACCTAGTATTAGCCGACATGGAATGGCTGGACCTAGTTGTAGCCGGCATGATGAAGGCTAGACCTAGTTTTAGCCGAAAACAATCGGCTACACCTAGGTTTAGCCAAAGAGTGGCTACACCTTTGTTCTAGCCGGCTAAACCTAGGTGTAGCCGCACTTCGGGTATTGGCCGTAACATATATATATACGTGCGTATTTTTGTGAATAAAATATGTACGTGTTATGTAGGTACTTCACTAATTGAAGTTATAAAAACAATTGAAAGGTTAAGTACTCACAAGGTAGCTTGGTAGGCGCGTGGTCGGGCAGTGGTCCGCCGATGGGTATCTGCAGCGGGGTGATGTCGAAGGCGGTCATGTCGTCCTCGCCGCCGCCCTCATCATCGTAGTTGATGATGTTCTCGCGAACGTCGTCGTCAGGCCCAGGGTACTTGATGTGAGCCTCACGGCGGCGGTTGTACACCACGAACACCAGAACCAGGACTGAGTGGGAAAGGTAACGTTTAGAAGATTGCGCTTCTCTGATTTTTATGAAAAAAATACGTCGCTAAGTCTAAAGTTTATCATGTCTCTGATTTTAAATAAAAAAAAAATATTTCTTAGTTTTCAGAAAAAAAAGTTCTTTGAATGATCACAAAACAAAATAGTATTTCTTTATCACCTATTTGTATGTTGCGAATGAGAGGTACGAGTAATGTTTAAACGCTTGGGCGTCGCTGATAGCAATGGGGAGAAGAGGTCGCCAAAAAACCTATGATGCGAGATCTCCGTTTGAAATAATGTGGAGAGTCTTGTCACCTATCTAAGGCCAAGACCCATTTTCAGTCGACGCCCTATCTTGTTAGTTTGGTATTTTACGGTACCGGTAACAATGACCGTACCTAAATAACGCAATTATTTGACTTTCAACAAATCATTGATCCGAGGCTTACAAGATGTTATTATATTAGGTTCAAATCCATTAATAATTAATAGTGAGATGAGATATAAGTGATATGGCGGCTGAAACACTTATGTTTCATTAGGCTGTATTATAGCGTAATGAGACTAATGGGGCTACATTCCTAAGTATATAGCCATATGTATTCGGAATTGTGTCGTTGGAATGTCTTGGGCCGTGAAAGTTATATTGATTTTGAGTATCTAAAAAGCAGTAAATATTCGTTTGCTCCAACAAATACGAAAAGTAAAATATTCCAACAAAAATCTTATCAATATTAAATCATTATAATATTCAATTCAAGCTTATTCAAATGAGTGAGTCCGCCGAATCGAACTAACTGATGCGTATTCGATGACATTATAAAAAGGGACCTTAAGGTAATATGTAGGTACTAGCAAATGTAACAGCGTAGAAAAAGGGCGCTTAGTCAGCCCTAAGGGGGAAGGGGGATGGGAATCTTTGAAGTTAAAAGTTGTCCGCAGTCCGCTCACGTTCGAGTGGAATATGATCGATTATGCCCACTCGGGAACTTGCGACAAGTTTAAGTATCGATTTTGCGTTATTAAAATGTGAATCGGAGGAAGTTTGTTTTGCTAACTACTTGTTGGGTTGCCCCTTTTGTTGGATTTTGTTTTTATTTTGCCATTGTTTTATCATCAGCTTTTTTTTTTCTTTTCCTAACTGACTAACGATGATGGCTTGGAGTAGCCTTGTCATCATCACCGGACTTGCGGGGGAGCGGATCGCTCTCACCCATATTTTATCATCAGCCCTTATGCATCTCCACTGCAGGGGCACGGGCCTACCCTAAACTAAGGCGATCAGAGCTTTGTCAACCACGCTGGCCAAGTGCGGGTTCGTCGACTACACCTACAACCTTAGAATTTCTTCGTAGATGTGTAGATTTCCTCACAATGTTTTCTTACACCGTAAAAGCGTCGAAAAATCATACAAATGAATTTCAAATTTGAAAAACGCAGTAGTACGTGGCGGAGTTTAAACTGGAACTCTCGCTTGGAAAACAACGACCTTAACCATCCATCGAAGCTTCTTTTATTAAAATTTAGTGTATGCTTTATAGGTTCTGGGAATTTCATATTTAGAAACAAAAGTATGTTGGAAATAGACAAAGGCACTAGTCGCGCTCTCCTATTCGTATATTTTCAGCAGGATATATGCTATAGTATTCATTCATAATCCAGCCGTGGGCCCCCAGGGTACAGTTAATAGGTATTTCGCGTTATCATACAATTACTGCAGACTATGAGGACGTTTGTTGCAAGGAAATTGGCAATAACAGAGATAAGGTTAGGACAGTCATTTCAATTTCCGATAGATATTTAATAAAGGAAGGGCCGAAGGGACGTTTATTCTCGAATAGAATAGAGCACGGTACTCAGTTAAAACAATTATATAATTCGATCGGATTCCGACAATCCTCTTGGAATTTCCGTATTACTCGAACCTCCCATTCACCTTTACCTTTAGAATTTTATTGCTGAAAAATCACTAGAATTAAGAATAGGCTTATTGGTTTTCTGTCTGATAAATATCTTATAGACGTTACTTATATTAAATTACGGAAAATCGCGATTAAATCCAAAGAGGATAAATTACTATAAGATAAATGTTTTGGGAAATGCAGTAGCTCTGTATTCTTTGAAAGTTGATGTATCAAATTATTTTTATTGATGCTTAGGACGACTATTTATTTATCTACAAATAGTCACACTGTACTGTACTGTAGTAGGTATGTTGAACAATTTGCACAGTTTCGCTAACGGAATTCAGTGCTACTACTTATAACATCTATGGAAATTTCTAAGATGACGGTAATGTATAAACGAATGTGTATCTATTTATGTATGGTAAAAATAAAATAAATGCATGCAAACAATGAATTGGAGTGCTCACCTAGAAGCATAAATAAACAGACAATGATAGCTATAATGAAATCCCTTGACGGCGTGATGATGCCCGAAGCCAGCAGTTCGAGTTCGCAGTCGTGGCCCGTGTAGCCGAACGCGCACACGCAGTCGTAGCGGCGGGCCGGCTCGCGGTCCACGCACGACCCCCCGTTCAGGCACGGCAGGCCCAGGCACTCGTTCACGTTCACACACGTGCCGCCAGCGCGGACCGAACCCCCAGGACACCTATAACCTTTACCTGTTTATCTCTGCACAACGCGCACTGAGCCCCACAAGCATGCTCTACATAATACACTAACACAGCTACATATACACAGATATAATGATGGTGCGAGGGTGATAGTGCGATGATCTAGCGGGACACGCGAGGCGTGGCTAAGTGCTCACTCATGATAATGAGGAGGCAGACGAGGATGGCGGCCAGAGCCCCCATGCTGAGCTTGAGCGTGCGCCCCTCTTGGACGAGTTCGCAATTCTCGCCCCAGAAACCCTCCGGACAGTGGCAGCGGTACCCGGGCTCGCGGTTCACGCACGTCCCGCCGTTCCGGCACGGGAAGTAAAGGCATTCGTTCTTGTCGACGCAACCCTTGCCGTCCGGAGACAATACCAAACCCTCACCGCAACTGAACACCATTCCAATAGATTAGTATATTATACACATATACAACATAAGCATTAGTATTGTTTAACATATACGTACATTTATACATTTAATTTAAATAATAAATAAAAATTATATATTATAAAAGATAAAGCAATAAATTAAGAATGAACATAATAAACATAATTATTATTTTGTTAAAGCTTTTGAAAATCCAAATCATAATACTGTGTGGAACTCAGCGCGCACTTATAAAATCATAACTTATTTCATTAAACAAAACATCTGATCTCAGGTATTTAAAAAGACTTTGTGATTTTTTTTTAATTCTAAAAAGATGTCTGATCATTACTAAACAAAGTTTAAACCTATTTAAAGAAAACAACAACACTTACGTGCACTCGTATTCATTCCACAGGTCCACACAGACGAAGGGTTCAGTACAGTGCACATTTATGCAAGGGCTATTTGACGGACAGTTCCGGTCCAGATTCCTGGCCATCGTAGCTTGTCCCCATTGAGTGCCGTTCATAGCTGGAGGTAAAGGTAGATGCTTGCCTTCTAACCGAATGTCATCTAAGCAACCTTTTTGGAAGTCCGCGTAAACTTCGAATGTCCTAACACCAGTATATTCAGCTTTGCCACCGGCGTATACACCCTCTTGTTTATCTACCAGTAGCCATTGGTGGCCTTCAAAGGTGAAGGTTTCATTGTATCGCCTTCCTTCTCCGCCGTCAATCTCTAATGTCGCCGCACTTCCATAACGACTGACTCGAGCAATATGCCACTGGCCATCGTCGACTGCGACAGAATTTAACCAAACATCGCGTTCCTCAGTTCGCAGTGAGTTCAAATTGAATCTAAAGTGTAAACGCGCATCCTTAACTTCCAAAATTCCATACTCCCTATTATGTTGATCGCTTACTCTAAAAAGCTCTCCGTGTGGTTCGCGTGTCCTAAACCTGAGTTGGATTTGGGTGCTGAACCTGTCAGGTTCAAAACTCAAGGCGAATTTGACATAACTTTGTGGTCGGAAACTTGTAGGGGTGGTAGGTAAATTGCAGGATGGCCCGGTCCACCCAGGCTGGCACTGACATCTAGCTTCCGAGAAACTCCCTACACAAGTTCCATGCTCCCAACACCTCGATGTTGTGTCTGCCTGATTGCATATCTCCTCAGTCTGGGGACACCCAGCCACGGAATTCCTTGATAAACCTGGATGCGCCAAGTCATAAAGCTTGCTGTTATGAATAAGATTTCGGATACATCCATCAAAACCTTTACCGATCGGCATGTATTGCCAATGATAATGTGTAGGATCAAAATGTTCTATATATAACCCGCCAATTTGCAAAGGCGCATTCACATTCAAATATTCATTGAACGGTGGTATCGTTCCAGTCGCTTGACATGTCGAGTCATCAAACTCCGGTGGGGTTCCGTCTTCCATTTCTTGAATATCCGCTGATTTGCAGAAATCGACAATCATTCGCACATTTTCGGTATCCCAAAAGATGTCTATGCGATGCCATTCGCCATCGTCTAACGATTTCTTCGTTTTCACTCTAAGTTCTAAAGTACCAGATCCAAAATCGATTAGAAGTCGTGGGTTTCCCCTTTCCAATTCAACGGATATAAAGTCGGATACCATTATTTCTTCCGGTTCAGGTGGAACTATCGGACCGTTATAAAGAAGGACTCCCTCTGATTTTCTAGTGATAAATTCGAAGCTTAAATGTGAACTATCACACATTTCCAAGGCCGGATACCATGCCCACCCAGTTCCGCGGAAACTTCTAGATGTTTGTTGACATCTCGGACCTGTGTATCCAGGTGGACAAGAGCATGTTAGTCCATATTTTCCTTCAATACATCTTCCGCCATTATAGCAAGGTGAATTACGGCAGGTTTCTGCTTGGGTGAAGTTCCTAGCACCGCAAGTACACTCCGCAATCACGTCGACTCTTACACCCACGAGTGCAGTTTTGTTTGAATTAACCATGTAAGGTAAGTTACTAATATCAAGAACATTAGTGCACGAACCTTCGCACATTTGATTCTCATACAGACATTCATCTATTCCGACCATTGTAATGTTGATACCAACAGCTCTCTCGATTTCTTCTCTATGCATCAAAACGATACCATTCAGTCTGATGGGTTTGTAATAGTGGGCACCATGCGCTGAAAACCTTATGTCAGTTACTGGTGGATGCTTCTTTCTAAGCTGAACACTGAAAATATCAATATTTTCACGTTCAGTGTTAAGCAAGTCAGCTAATTTATCTTT
The DNA here is from genome assembly GCA_039566165.1 of Maruca vitrata. Classification (NCBI taxonomy): domain Eukaryota; kingdom Metazoa; phylum Arthropoda; class Insecta; order Lepidoptera; family Crambidae; genus Maruca; species Maruca vitrata. Next base: position 10,592,379 of record CM076916.1, on the reverse strand, counting down.
GAAGATATCTAATTTACTCCTTGATACACTAAGAGTTTTGTAATTCCACACCCTTATGAAGTCTTCATCTGATATACCCGATATTCTTATAGATCCTGAGTTGATGATAGCTTCATGAGAAATTTCTTTCACATACACAGTTACATTAGCTGGTACATCTGTTTGTGTATGTTTCCGATCATACACTTTGAATTTCAGGTGATAACGACCTTCTCTTGTCTTATGCTTCATTTGAACCATACCAGTCTCTTCATTAAGGGTGAAGTTGGGATGTTCTGTACTTTCCCAGAAGAATTTCTTGTCTGGCAGATCCCAATCGTCTAAATCGTATACATAAACTCGACCAATTTCTGTATCTGGAGCTTGGCCTTGATAATTATATACAAGGATCTCCTTGGATCCAGGCTGCATTTTATTGTCATTTACATCACCAATGACAACGGTAAGTGTGCTTGTTCCGGTCATTGCAGGATTTCCGTGATCTTTGATGATGATGGGAATAAGGTATTCCTTCTGTTGTTCTCTGTCGAATGACCTCAAAGATGAAACAATAGCCATACCATCTCCATTAGCACCTTTTTGATCTTGTTCAACTTTGAAAGATGCTCTAATTATATCATCTGCACCAGGGTCCAACCGGAATTGGAATGGTGGGCCATTGCTCTTTGATCTGTCGTCATCATCAGTAGCCAGGATTTCAGCCACTTTCTTTGGTGTAATATGTTCTGTCAATACTGGTCTGTAGTCTTTCAAGAACGTAGGTGCATTATCATTTATATCTTGAACTATGACAGTAAGAGTAGCTGTAGCAGTTCTTGGCGGTACTCCATCGTCTATAGCTAAAATCTTAACTTGATGACGTGGAGTGTCCTCTCTATCAAGGGATCTTTGGATGCTCACTGTTCCTTCCTGATTAATGGAAAACTGTCGTTTGCGATCTGAAGATCTATCGATGGCATATGACACCTTGCTTTTACCTCCTTGGTCAGGATCGGTAGCTTTGAATGTTTCCAAGCTTTTACCCACTTCCGCATTTTCATATACGGACACTTCTATATTAGCTCTTTCAAACTGCGGTTTATTGTCATTAATATCTCTAAGTTTTACTACTACCCAAGAATAAGCTACGTGGTATTTATCGTTGTCATTGTCTTCACCTTTATCATTGACTTGTATTCTAAACCTGAAGCCATTACTTTGTAATTGGTCTTCATAATCTAAAGGCTGTACAATTTTGAGCGACCCAGTACCATCATTATTTCGAACCATTGTAAACTTATCAGCACCGTATCCACTATTTTCAATAACTTTGTATTGGAATTTATTTGTTTCATCTTCATCATGAACCGTTACGGTCAGAATAGGCATCTCCGGCAAATTGGTTCCATCAGTTTCATCAACTTCAGTAAACCATTCATCTTTTGTAAATTGCGGAGGCATATCATTAATATCTTTCACACGTATGGAAGCTGTCCCTGTGCCCTTTAACCCCCCTCCATCTGACGCTACTATTTGTATAGAATAATCTGGTGTTCTTTCGCGGTCCAAACAACACACTGCGGTTTTTATTACGCCAGTTTCCGGTTCAATTTCGAAAATAGGCGAACCTGTTTCTTCCTCTATTACGTTTTTCTCAATAGAGTACCAAAGTTTGGCATTATTACTCTCGGCCGGGTCGTCATAGTCGATGGCAGTCATTGTCATAACAACCATACCGGCTGTGCCGTTTTCTGTGACATTACCGAAATATACCCCTTGCGGGAAAATAGGTGCATTATCGTTAATATCTTTGAGATTAACTTGGACATCGGCATATCCTACAAGCCCTTCACCTCCCTCATCTTGTGCGAATACTGTGAACCTCCACTGTGGTCTTCCGTTTGGCTGATCACGGTCCAGAGGCTGAAATAAACAATTTAATGTACACATGTAAACGATTTATGAACAAAAATAATATATTTTACGTGGTGTGTTTAATATTCAGAGGCCATACGCTAGTTTTCTTGTTACGTAGGTATTTTTGTTCAGGTTATGACACAAATGCAACGCAATAAATGTGTGATTGCATTCTGTATGCAAGGCACGCTCTCGCCTGTGTTCGGCGATCTCGGCTGCGAGTCCATGCTCGCGCCGTCGACGGGCATATTGTAAAACACATCTGCGCGTAACGGCCACGTTTACTTTTATTTTTAAAGCGAAAGCAACACTGAAATAACTTACTTTTAGAACGAATATTTCTCCCGTTGTCCGGTTTATATCGAATTTACTGTTAGCTGGGTTGTCCGGGTCAATTCCTTGACCCGTCAAGAAGTATACAATATTTTGTTGTCTATCCTTGTCGCCGTCTGTTGCAGTGACCTGATAATAAACATACATTATTAAAATACATTTTCACAATAAAATGCAGGCGTATAACATTTATATTTGTATAACAAAATTTTTTTGTTTACCATTTTAACATTTATATCATAAGCGTTAACAATTTGTACAATACTTTTTGATATAATAATAACTTACTGTTTTGCTAAACTTACGCTATGGCGTAATAATATAAGCATGCGATATTTTTGTTGCGAACAAACACATATTTGCTAGAAATACAGGTATGTTTATACTAAGTTAGAAACTTGGCCTTTGTGTTTTGTTTGGTGATCCAATCATACTGTATTAGTGAAGAAAGTTAAGTGCGGTGGCAAAAGGGATCGTTTCATAAGATATCAAAATCGTTATTGTTTAATTAACTCCGTAGTGTGTGGGAGTACATTTTATGAATAACAAGATTACCCAAACAAATTACAATCTAAACTTATTTATGAATGCTACTGTGCTCCAACTACAAAATTTTTCGACAATACCCATGTGATGTATATGAATGTGGTAGAGTGCTGCAAAAACTTCTCTACTAAAGCTAAATTTGGCTAGTTAAACTAGCATTAAGTCTTATATAGAGTTTCAAATAGAAAACAACCAGCTGCTCACAAAGTCGTCGCCTAAACATAATAGAATTACTATTTTATAGTTGCTAGACGGCTCGGAAGTTTTTCAAAGTTATGAACCAACACTCCAGATTGTTTGCACCGGAGGCCGCCGTTGGTGGCCGTCGGAAGCACCGCAAACTTTCCTCTTTTTAAGGCTTCGCACAAAGAAAGCTGTGAGAGCGTAAAAGTTTCAGAACACTATTTAAAGAGGGGTATAGTGTAAAGACGCGCCCAAAATACAGTCAATAATTTTGCGTAACGACCAAAGGGGACCGTAATTGTAACTCAGAGAGGGATTGTGAGTTTTAAAGAGGTCGATGGAGACATTGCTCGCTAGTATATTGGTACAACGAGTATGTAGCGGCAGGGAAGTCTCCAATTACGGGCCGGACGGAGATGAAGAGGGTCGACGTTTGCGTAATTACTCGGATCATTTGCAAATCTCTCTCCAATTATAAAAAAGCTTGTCACTACAAGCGACTTGGGACGAGGGCTTTACACCCAAGCTGAAAGGACATTTTTCTGATTGAGTATAAAAGCTCGCGAGGCTAATTTTACAGGGGTCATAATTCAGCGTTAAAAACGCCATGAAATAGGCATTTTGCATTATACGAGTTTCAGATTCTTATTAATTAAAATAATGAATACCTATTCATTACATCTAGCATCAGGTATTGTCGGACGATACATTTTCAGCTTCTCAGTTTGGTCAACTCTACAACTAATCATTTGTTAGTTCATAAACTTTTTTTAAACTTGAGAGGCTATCTCATTGGTGTACATATTCTTTGTTGAAACATGTATTTAATTAGCTTTTTAGGATCAACGTGTCAAAAGTGAAGTAAAATAAATTTAAGCAACACAAAAGAATGAAATCGTTGAATTAGCTTCTAAAAGTTGGACGCGGCCTTCATTTTCCCAGCGGCCCGTTGCATAAACATGAGTATTGGTAGGTTTCATTTGAATCCCTAAATTTTTCCAAGTTTCAACAGCTTTTTACAAACATAGCTGGACGTTTGAGGAAATTCAATAAAACAAATGCCGAGTTTCTAACCTAGTTCTGACGTAACACACATATGTATACTGAATGTTCTAATGGTCGCGTGCACAACCAATTTAACGCTAATCTTTTCACCTGTCGCTATCTTGCTAAAGCGGCTAATGCGAAACGAAAAGTTCGCTAATCTACATACTTTCGTAGAATTTATCTAGCTTTTTAACTAAGGTAAAAAATATATCTTAAATAATACAAACATAAAAAAATGTTAGTAAAAAGCATTCAAAAGTAACTACTGTCTGTCACATTCATTTACCTGAGGACTAAAAAACAAAAAGCGAAAATTACCAAAGCACACACAAATAAAAACTATTAAGTCAAGTCGATACGCTTTTGATATCTGATGGATAGATTTTGGTACCCTTCTTCTTGTTAGTATTGTGAATAACTTATGTATAAGGTAAGGATTGAAGGATATAGTAAAAATAAATGAAAATAAAAGATAAAAAATATTTACAAAATAAAACAGTTTAACCATTATTACCATTGCTTGATTTCATAGTTTAAATGATAGAACAACGTTAGAGCGAACTATCACTTAAGCTATCTAAAAACAAAGCAGGCCCACAAGAAACCAAACCCAAAGTTAAGTTTTATTGGACATGTATAGCATCAAATTTTCGTCTGAATCTACTAGATATATTTGCTGTTCCATTAGAATTAAATGTATCCGGGGGCTTAGAGCATAATTAGTCCGTGACCACGATTGGCGCAACTCAATTGAAACGCCCCGGGCAGTAAGTAGGTATGTTTACTGCTTTACCTAATTAAGCGTAAGACCCGTTCAATCAATGCTTCTGGTAATTTATATTTAACTAGATAGGTGGGGCAAGAGAAGTTAAAATAGGTTCGCATTTTTATTGGCCGGAAAACGGCGTAGAGGAAAAAATTACGCGCACACATGTCCAGAAAAAATAAAAATAAATGAAAAAAAAAATCAAAACAAAACCTGTATAAGGGAGTGGGGGTAGGGTCCTGTCTCTTCCAGCGCCTGGGTGAGGTATTCGCTGCGCGAGAACCGCGGCGGCAGGTCGTTGACGTCTAGCACGCGCACGATGACGCGCGTCGAGTTCTCGTTGCGGCCGTCCGACGCGACCAGCGTCAGCTCGTACTGCGCACACGCACACTTTACACACGCATGCCATGCGCAAGGGGGCCTAACTGATGCCTTATATCGGAACTTAATAGAATTAAAAAATAATGCGCCAATTTCCCGATTTGAAACTGACAAGAAGTTATATTAACTACTGTAGGCTGTGTTTTCGTTTAAAATGATTTTTTTAAATGCGCCCGGTGTTTAAACTGTCTTGAAATTATGATTCCTACTCAAGGCGTTCATCTTCAAATTTTAAAATTAATTCCTCCCATCGCCAACAGCTTATTATTTTCATAAAAGGATTCAAAACTTCGTAAACTGTGGTAGACGCTTAACATTAGCCCTGGCTGTAGCCGTCTAAACTTTTTAGTACTTTTATAACGTTAATAAAAGGTAAATTTTTAAGTAATATACACCTTTAATAAAAACAAATCTGATGCGTTGGCCCTACTCATTGGTTATTAAACTATAAAATGTCGAGTACATTTCTGATGATCAGTAATTAAATTATCCATGAAATTATAATAAATTGTTAGTTTTACTAGTTATTAAAACTTGTTCAAAGCACTCAAAATTCTCATTGAAGAAATGTCGAAACTTCAGTCTAGTACCATTAATATTTCCCTTGAAGAACTAAGAACTATAAAAGAAGTTGCCAAAATTCATCTTAAAATTGCGACTAAGTAATCAGTTTGATTTGATTTATATCTGTTGTATTTTTTGGCAATTTTATATGTACTTATTCAGTTCTAAACGTCACAAATTTGTAGTACTGATACTATGTATCTACTCAATATAACATTTTCATAGTACCTACACAATTTAATTAAAAATTAACATCTTCTAATTGACAACACGTGCTAAATAAATGTTTGACGTTTATTATCCTACCTAATCTCGATTAAGATACACACAGTAGCATTATTCAGATGTTTTATTTTTAACCGAACCTGATACAAAATATGGTTATTCACTTTCGCCTAATAATGTCCCATCCAATTCGTATTCGTGTTAATTACGTTATCTGCTTCGGGTCATAAGGTTGGGCATCTGGCATTTTGCCTGTCTTGTCGACCTAAATTCGCGTCACTGTTTTGCAGGCTTTTAGCTAATCAAACACGATTGGCAGATTGATCCAAGGTGATGTGGCATTAACGGGTGAAAAACAACTCGGTACATCCGGCTATATCTAAACAATGGTTCTATAGAAATAGTTTTTCTTTGGTTGACTGGCGCGATGACGCATATGTTAGCGTCTGCCCTTCGATCCTTAGCCGTGTATAATATTGTGCGGTGAGAATTTGTATGTTTTCCGCGTCTGCGTATAATATTTAGATATATATTGAAGTACTTCGTATATTCCATGTGAATCAATCAGTGTGATTTTGTCATATATTTATTTATTTTATTGACAGATAATCATGGATTGGAGTGGATTTAATTACGGCGGTTAATGCCCATTCGATAATATATTGGATTTAAATAGCAAAGTAATAATAAACAGTGACCAGATCAAATACACATAATTCAACCAAATGCCGGTTTTGTTTAATATGGAGCTTATATCTGCTTAATACTCCAACATTTAGGGTTATTTATGGTAGTACATTACCATTTAATAATATCACATGAAAATATGAATGTATTTTAGAGAACTCACACAGTAAAATTTCGATTTGCCGCAGATAAGTTGCGGAACAATTTCATACTCGGGTGTTTTTACGGACACGATATTGCATAAATCATTCCGCGCGCAATGATACATGTATTGTACCTCCATTTTATTAGAGAATTTCTATGAAAATAATTTATTTGTTACAGTGAATAAGAGCGTCAGAGAAATGTTTCGATAGAAGCCACAACGGATTAATCGCAATGAAGAAGTTAATTTATGCCGCGGGAGGAAGTTTACTTTTCGGGTTCAGCGCAATAATTGAAAAGTACAAATTCGAAACGCCCTCCCGGGGCTCCCAGCTGCCGAAGTTCCCGTCGTTATCGTTATAAAAATGGGAAAACTCGAGACCTGCTACAAAATTGTATTTAAAAATACTTGGGTATTGGCGGGCCGCGAACAAGTAAATATTAAGACGTTTGCTTGTTTAAAGAACATTATCATAGCGGCTCGGTATTGAGCTCCGACCGAATGAGCTCCGGCAGTCTCGAATAGCGTCGCTTCGAGCAATTTTTGGTTAGTAATTTCAATATCCAGTTTCATTGAAACGCGGAAATGTGGAAAAAATCGGACGGTAAAAGGACATTGGAATTACAGGAAAGCTTGATATATACGGTACCTTACACTTGTACGAGTACATTTACTATTTTCAATTTATAAAGGAAAAATGATTTGTTACCTTGATTGAATAATAACAGAAAAAAATATAAGCTCAAAATACAACTCAAATAAAAAGTTACACAAACCCAGCATGTCACATTGGTAATATTTTACAACTCTTTTATACCCATTGTGAGATCGCATAAAAGAGGAACGTAAAAAAATTCAAGAGTGCAAGATAGTGTATTCGACGACGACCTCATTCTGGAGCTGCAGACGGGCGCAATAAACAAGTTGGATGCAAATAAAATGAACAAAAAACACAACAACAACAACAAGACGGACACTAGCAACGGAACGAATCTACGGACGGAACAAAACAGTGGTACAAACGAAATCCATGCCATGCAAATATCAGGCCACTAGGGCTAGGCTTAGCGGCCGCTTCTACTGCTGTGGACCTGCAAGACGCGCTTGGGTAGGTTTCTGTCGTCCTCCTCGGTGATCTGCGTGCGGTACGTGGGCCTCTCGAACACCGGCGGGTTGTCGTTAACGTCCTTCACGTGAATCACTACCGTAGTGTAGTTTTCCTTCAGGTTATCCGACGCCGCCAATTTCAGCTCGTACTGTGCCCCAAATAAGTAATTTGTGAATACATTTTGTATTACACCTATTATTATCATAGCTCAAGTAGTTATTTCTGCATATGTAACGTAATAATTAGATCAAATACGGAGTTTCAGTATCTGGACATCCTAAATCATACATTAAACGTTCTGGTAAAAATTTTTCATTTATGTGTAAGTTCTTGCCACTTAACTCTTCTTAAGAAAGAGAACTCATTTTTATCTCCGCAACTACATTGCAAAGTAATTTTAAAGGGAAAAGTTTAATGAAAAGGGGTCGGACTGTAATTAACTTTATTAAAGTACACATTAAAAAAGAGAAGTCTTTGAAGCAAGCCGAAACCAATTTTTTTATCATCTAATGAAGAGAAATGTTAATTAATATATTGAAATTTTGGAAAAATCACGGAAAAGTATATCTAACCGGTCGTATTCGATTTCTCGTGTGAATATTTTGAAATATTTTACATTTTCTACTGCCACTACAATGGACGATAAAATCTCCTGTTCGGTATTCGGGTCATATTGGCCATATAAACGTGCACTAAAGTCGTGATTATTTAAAAATTGGGTTATTATTGACAAAAGTAATTCAGATTCAAAGAGCTGACAATGTGTTTAAATTGATAGTCTGAAATATGACATCCGCTTGCTTTGTCAGACATTGTTACCAAAAATTCACTAACAGCGATGTTGGTTTCGAAAATAGAGAGACTATTTTGCGACCCACGGGAGTTATTGGTGTCATCTGTCAGTGTCGCTAAGTAATTTCCTCGGTCGAGGCGGGAATGTTTGTACCGGGGTTATCTCACGCATATTATGCAAGTTTGAGCAATCCCCATTTGATTATGACGGCCCACGCCAGTTTAAATCTGCCCCAATGATATTGGGACGCTCCATTTCGGTTGTTATCGTTGTCGTATCGGTCCGTTTACCCATTCAGATTGTGAGGAGCTATTAACTTGCCTCAGCCCAGGTGCACGGTCTCCATTTGTAGTGGACGTATAAAGTTCCAGTATTCTCTTGGCGGGGAACAACACAATGCAAGGCTTACGCCGGTATCCCTTGCCGGCTAAAGAGATTTACTTATTCTATTTTAGTTTAGGTATACAGCTTGACTGTAAGGACTATTTAAAGTGAATGTGGAACGGCGCAAAAAATTCCGAGGACATTTCTGTATAATTTTTAGTAGCAATATAAAAGCCACGTTCAAAAGTGTTTTCAAACTATGTAAATTTAAACAGTTTAGCTGAAAAAAATTGTAATTTCATTAAAGGCTTGTTCATTCAGTGTACAAACTAGTTGTGTCGGTTTTAAACATTAAGTGCAAGGTTCACAGACTGTAGTTTTCAGATTACGAAGAGTATGAATGAAAAAGCGATCGCGTAACTTATTCCGTAAAAGCTTTGTGAGAATCTGCAGTTTAATAGCGATACAGGCTGGCAGGCGCGCCCGCTTAAATAGGTATTAAAGATTAAATTATTTATCTGGGGAAAGTTTCGTGGAACTTTGCTGAGTCCGTAACAAAGAGTAGTCTGACGAATAGGCAGAGGCAGCCGATGTTCGCGTTGTTTTTAAATTGAACGCGCCGAGGAGCAAAGGAAAAACGTCTCTCCAACGTTTAAAGGCGTTTATTTTAGCGCGAAATTACGTTCAAAGGACTTAATCCTGTCTAACTTTCCTCACCTCTAATAACAACCAAAAAATAAAACGTAACAAACATTTTAGTTCAAACAGTTCTTTTTATCACACAAGCGGCGATAATGAACCGAATTGGTTTTGATGTTACGTAAATACTTAAGTCTTGCTGATTTACGAATTCTGAATAGAACTACTTCGAATTGTTTGCATGAAATTATGATAATGAAGTATTTGCTAAAGTTTGAATATGAAAAGTTGAAAATGTTAATTCCGGTTAGTATGTTTAACATTTTGCGCGATTAACCTAATCAGATTGGAAACAAATGAATCGCTTGAATAGTTCATAAGTAACTCTGTTTGTTCTTGAAATCTTTGAAGAACTACGCTGACAAATGGCTTGCCCGCATTTATGTTCCTAACTTGAGTGAAAACAAGTTTCTTCAGCTAAAATGGTGCCGAGATGCGATGTTTTCTTTTTACAAAGTCGCGAGGGAGCGCGGGCGACGGCCGGCGCGGTGACAGCGCGTTCGACCGACTGTAACTCTACGAGCAAGTGGCAAATTCGACGCGAATAAGACCTCTTTTCAGAAAATGGAAACTCCTTGCGCTTACGAGTTCCATTAGTGTTTGCGAACTCACATCACCGTAATGCTGCTAACAAAAATGTATAATAAAAAAGTTTCCTACTTGCACATTACCAACCTCAAAGTCGGATATAGATTTATTTCAACGTTTATGTTTCGAATGAACTAGTTATTCTATCGCCTCTCACAGGAGCCATTTGTCAATATAAAAGCTTTTAGTTGTGTTAAATGTAGTGTAGTATTTCAAACAGGTAATATTGCTACATTGTAAACATTAAAATTAAAATATTTTAAGGGAAACGTGTACCTATTACGTAATATTTAAAAACAAAATCATTAATATACCGAACAAAAGAATATTATTACCAATGAAGTAGGTATCGGAGTCAGTTTTTATGACAATCAATTTGAAGAACCGTCGTATGCCCGAAATCAGTCTAATCTGCGATTCCAATTTTCGTGAATTTAAATAATAACGCAATATCGGAGGCTGAATGACGATTTAATTTGTCAACAACAAAACAATATCGGCCCGTATTCTGTGTCGTTCCCGTAATGAAACGTTTGAGCCGAGTTCTGTAATTTACTTCACGAAACCCTCAGACTGAATTTGATTTGTTACAGATTCGTAGCCGCTCAGGAGCTCCTGTCTTCAACAGGCAAATTCACATCGATATAGATTGTTATTTCTTGTTGAATTACAACATATTATAGAGAATTATTTTCCTATTCATTAATGATTTTATAAAGCTCATCCGGTTTAATTATATTAGTACAATACATTTTTTACCAAATGAATAATACAAATTCTACCTAAGTGAATGTTTTGCTCATATCGGCCAATATCAATTTTAATTAACCACCAGTACTGAATAATTATAACGCAAGCACGGGTGCAGTCTTAGTTCTTTGTACTATTAATAAAATAAATCTTTGTATTACTTCAGAAATAACAATAAAGGTATTAAAATAGGAGAAAGGAAATTCCTTTATCTAAAAATTTACCTCACACTGAGTAAATCGGATCGTAGAGGGGATGTTTTGCTTTGCACACTATACTGTACAAGCATTTTGTTTCCATTACTCAGCGACAATGGTACGTTCTTTGTTGCAAAGCGAATAGAAAGAATATTTTTGTTATATTGCGAGCTGAACAGGCGCAATAGGTTCTGTTGTGATAACACAGAATGGAATCGCATTTTTGGACAAAAAATGTTTGAGCACTAGACAAAGAAAATTATACCTTCTTTGGGATCTTAGTGGTGCTTGGAATATTTCATGGCAGGGTTATATTATTCGTAACACATTATGTACTAACGCAACCTCATGTAAAAGAGTTGACTCACGATTAGAATCAACGTTTTATTGGGAGCAATCTTTGCCGCGAGCTTTACAGAGCTTTGCAGTATTGTGTAATAAATATTATTTTTATCCGTTTTCGAAGCTTTTACCGCGGCGGTAGTTTTAAAATATCAATGTTTTCCAATATCAATAAATTACACCGCGAAGCATTAAAATTATTACATTTCGTTAATAGGTGGTCGTTGGAAATGAAAAATTATTACAAATACCCAGTTGAAAGTATTATGAAAGTAGGTATTAATACATGTTTAGTAATTAAATATACTTTTAATTATTAATTTTAAAAAGTCTCGATGTCACGGCCTACTTTGCGTAAACTGAAAGAATATAACGTAGTTTACTTAAAAAGTTAAGCTTGTAAGGTAAACATTTTGTAAATATAAATAATGTTCCTCGCGAATCCTGTAACGAGAAAGGACTTGAGTTTTCGTTTAACTATCTCCTGTAAGAAGTAGTTATCTTCGATGATTGTGTTCTCATTTTATGTTTGCAGATATCATAGTGTGCAAAGCCTAGCGCAGTGATGATAGACACCACTGCTGGTTTTAAAAGCAAACCTGTGTTTGGTACCATCAATTCGGTATCTGTAGGGGATTCTCAATTTGTGTTTCCCCTGACTGACTACGATGATGGCTTGGAGAAGCCTTGTCATCATCGCCGGACTTGCTGGGGAGCGGATGGCTCGCACCTTTTAAGGGGAATAACTAATGGAAATTATGAGATATTGAAAATAAATGAACTTACCCGCTTCCTAGTTTCATAGTCAAGTGCGCCGGCTACGTAGATGGCGCCGGTCATATTCTTGACGGCAAAAGCACCACCTATGTTCCCGCTCGTAATCTCGTATCGAATACGCGACGCTGCAAAGAAAAGGACTCGTTAGAGACGTCATTTATTTCCTTTATTATTAATAAAAACGTTTATTTTACTCTCTCACTACGGTTTGTTACATAATAATGTGAAATATGTCGCTGGGGCAAACAGATTAACTTGTGATTATACTGAGAAAGTAATGTATTCTGATTAACAAAGTAATCTGATTAATGTAGATCTAAGGAACGAACACAGGCTTAGAATGACTAGTAGTCGAATGTAACACTACTACCTATAAATGTTTTAATTGTGTATCAGATCTTCATTATCCAAAATATAATTGAAAGTGGACAAGAATATTGTAAAAGAAGTGATTAAATTGTCGCTGTAAAATAAGCACTGGTTCGTAGATATTAATATTATATTATGAATTTTAATTAAGTAATATTCACCCTAATACTATCAAAATCAACCATTCAGATCAGTTATCAGAAATAGGTATCTGTGTATAGGGAAATAGGTAAATATTATTATAACAGAAATACACATAAAATAAACTTGCTAGAATTCTACATGAATTATGGCGTGTTTTATAGCGAATAACAACATTCTGGTATATTATTCAGAAATTCTTAGAATCATTTTATTCAAAAATTCTAATAGCATGTACTCTGTAATATCAATAATTACAGACCTTTGAAACGTACGATGTGTTTTAATTTGTTCGTCTCGCGTTTCGCAACTTAAGCTTTAGTCAAATCATGTTAGCAGCAAAATTGTCTACTGTTCGTTGACTTTTCCGCCCTTTGAAGTATAATTAAAATGTCGTCTTGCAGTGTGGGCCGGCTGTTCCACGAATGACAAATGCTATATTTTCGCAAAACCTCATGTTCTTTGTGTATAACGCCGACGGCTCAAATACTTTTATTATTAATATTTAACATCAATGAAATCCCCTCTCTATTGATCTCAACCTTCGTCGTATTTCTGAACTATTGTCAAATGAAATATTTTGTGTGTAGGCTCTTCGGCTTCACAAATACTTGTTCCCGAATACAAATAAATCAACAATGGTTAAGAATGAGAAGAGTTCGGAAGTTGTTTGAAATTTAGGAAATGACTCTCTTTGTCATGTAAATGGCTCGACATTATAGCTGTTGATTATTTCCTTTAGACAAAAAAGGTCGAGGTCAGGTGTGAGTGACTGAATATACTGAATATACGAATAAAGTTGAAATAAAGCGGGTAAAACTTTGCGGGTCGATTGAGATGGCATCGTGAAATATCACAGCTCTTTCGTACACCGAGATGGGTACTCGCACAAATTGCGATGACAAAGGGGAATTTACGAAACTTAACACATTTATTATACGTAATGTCTTTCAAAACCTCAACGTAGCAGTTGTGAAAAATATATGTCTTGAGTACGGTCTAGAAAGGACCCCGGATTGGTACGGGTGGTGGTTAGATTGTTCAATGAGAATAACAACTTGATCAAGTTAAACATCGAAGTAATACCATCGAAAGTTCCAAATCAGAATCCATATTTATGTTTGTGTCCCAATACCCTGCAGGAATTGTGATTGTTTGTTGGGCACAAAGTTTAAATTTTCGTGTGTGACTTTGGGTGGTTTGGATGACGGTCGGCCCACGTACAGAGGTTATCTTGCTAAAATAGTAATTGGATTTCCATTACTAGTAATGGTCAGGGTTCGTAGATAAGGGCCACAAGTTAGGATGGATCCGGCCGGCCCATGATTGTCAGAAGATTGCTTTCATTTTGGCTCTGAGAGTAATCTAAAGGCGTATTTTTGTACGGAGAAGTTGCTGTACAGGGCTGACACGTAAAACACGTAAGCAGAAGTATTTCTAGATAGGAAAGGAAAGCGGAAGTCCGTCCCAATCAACGTTTATTCAGATTTTATTATACGTATATATTTTGGGCTGATATGTTAAAGATAGCTGGGGACCACGAATATCTACTTATGTCAAATAGGTTTATGAAAATTGTATTTTTTCATTTCTTATCATAGTCTACACGGTAACTAAGTATGGAAGTGCCTTAACTGTATTCCACCACACACCTATGTATTTATACTTTGTAAGCAAATAGATGAATTGATTTGATTTGACTATTGAATAGACGACAAAATACATTACGCGGTGCTACAATACAAGTAACCATGTAAAATTGAATTACTATACTATTACTATAGCGGATATAAAGTAGAGATGATCCACCAGCCCTGCCTGTAGCGGGAGGGTTGATACGTATTATCCTGTATTATCTCATTACGGGGGTCGGTAGCGTGCGGCCACCGGCGTAACGTATAAAAGTCCGCCAACTGTTACAATCCTTCACTGTCAAACTTCCATCGTTTCAGTGAACATGTATGCCAGTCTTTGTCATATTGATAACACAATACATACCTCCATATGGAAATGAATAATAAAGTAAATATTTAGCTGATATTTTTGCAAGAAATCGTACAAGGTATATTTTCAAAGAAATCAGTCATTAAATATCGGGAGAGAGAGTTCTATGCTCTGATTTTCCACTGATCAAACAAGTTGCTAGTTACTAGGTAACTGTGGACTGTGTGGTCTGTGAAGCAGGTATAATAAAAACACGAAATTCTATCGGGTGAACGGTTCTAAATTACTTTCGACTGGAATCCAATGATTGAAAAGTCCACGCAGCGTGTTGTACCGTTTAACTGTCGTATATTATACTAGTTGTATTGTGTATCGAAGTGGCAGTGACTAAATGACTAAAAAATATTTATTCAGTTATCAAGACTATCACATGCGTGATTGTAAGTCAATAATTACTTCAGAAGTCTGAAGTCTCGGTGATGTAGTTAGGAAACAACTAAATCGTGAATGCAGAAATGAAAATCTTTCTATCATTAAGTTAACAATCGCGACAACTTCTTACTAGGTCCAGTGCTTCCTCTCATTACTCAACAAAGCTCTGTCTCGTAATGCAGAAGTCGGACAACCCACTTAGATAATGATGCCTAATAATCCTTCACTGTCAAACTGTTTCGGTCAGTTAATATGCGGCGGACTGTTTATCATGTTTCATACATATGCCACACTATATCTCACGAAGATTGGTGGTCTCTGACCTCAGTATTAGTTGATTATTATTGATGGTACTCCAGTCATAGCAGTAGACAAGTAAATAATTAGACTGTTCAAGATGTACATAGAGTGAGAATGTGAACGCATGCAATAAATAATAGGGTGCTGAGGGTGTCGTCACAGTAAGGCGTCCGACCGATTTCAGCCATGGCGGCCGATCTCAATTGAGATCAGCCAAGTGCGCAGGACATATTATAGTGCACAAGTGTGCGCGCAAACACAAGTGCACTCTCTATTCCCTTACTCTCATAATTCGGTGAGACGGCAATTCGACATGACCGCTGAGAGATCGGGCGCAGGACCACCGGCTTAACGTGCTTTCCGAGGCACGGGCGTTCAACCGCCAACTTCCTAACTTCGGGCTGAGTAATTTCATTACAGAAAAACTCACACAAATTTTGCCCGACCCCGGATTCGAACCGGGGACCTCTCGGTCCTAACGCAGCGCTTGCTACCAATGGACCAACGAGGCAGTTGTCGTTGTCGTCACAGTACAATGTAAAAAAATATAGATGGATACCAGTTGAAAACTTATAAAATCAACGTATTTGATAGTGGGTTAATATTATCTCTATGTGTAGTCTGAGTGTTTGACTCAGTTGGAGCTGGAAGGAGTCAAGATAATAAGTTGCTTAGATAATACCGACATCTTAATCCAAACTGCCTAGATTGACTCGTTTGAGATGGGTTGGCAGGGTCTTCAAGATTCCCATGTTGTGAGCATAGAAAGTTAATGTTATATAATACATACATAGACAGCAAAAGTCCAAATCAGTTGTAAACTAAGTTAAGATTAAACTTTTTATTTAGAACTACATTTTTTTGTTTACATACATCCAGGACCTCACTCCGCCTCCATCATAGTAAACGGCCGTGAGGTTTAGATTCATATCTATCGTCGACAGAACCTGTCACCCTCACCCTGGAGGCTTGTAAAAATGCCGTTTATTATTGGTTTCCAAGTATTCATGTGAAATATTACATGAATGCAGCAAAATTTTATCCATATTCTGTGAACTAAATTTTATCGCAGCTTTATAGATTTGACGGCTTGTTTGCAAAAAAATTGATATGCATTTGCACTAAAACAATAAAACAGAATGGGTGCGAAATAAAGCCAAAATACGTGCTGTGAAGTTTGCGAGAATATAAAAGATTTAACTATATTTCTATACAAACCTAAGTTTACGACAGTAAACCACCCGAATAGCAAATATAATTCAAATTATTTCAAACCTCTCTGAAACGTTAACCACATTATTTCTTAATGTGAAGTCATACAGCTACACGGTCGTAAGCGCGTAATAAAGTTAATATAATTAAGTGTTCGCATGTTGCTTACAGCGAAGATGAGGTTGAAGATGAAAGTTATTGCAAAATAAGAAACTATATAAAACTATATTCAGCGGTTCAGTTGTAGTAAACAATTTCATAGTAGCATACCAGACAGATTTTGATGACGGGTTACTAAATTACAAAATGTTTTGTCATACAAATTTAAAGAACTGTTCCAAAACTAGTGTAATTTTATTTTACGTCCATTGAATTGCCTTTACTCTATATCACTACATAGTATAAAACAAAGTCGCCTTTTCTGTCCCTATATCCCTATGTGCGCTTAAATCTTTAAAACTACGCAACGGATTTTAGTGCGGTTTTTTCCAATAGATAGAGTGATTCAAGAGGAAGGTTTTTATGGGCGGGTCACTAGTTATGAAATATTTAAATGTTTAAAGTAGTAGCTACTTATAATTGATTCCTTACTTTAGGGCAAATAATATGTGCTCGTATATGGGAAAACAAAATAGCTTTCCGTAGAATATTTCGTCGAAAGATAACAGGGAAGAAAACAAATACAATATTTTAAAATCATTCATAGCAAATGTGTTTAGAAAGGATTAAAAACAATAACATTTACCTAACATGGATGTTTACTTTAACAATATTTATACAAGGTACTTCTCTTTAAAGCACGTAATCTGCAACACAGTAGAGAAGTATGTAATTGTTGGCATACACAGGATAATGAACGCATACAATATTCTCAGACTAATTGGCCTATAAAGAAGGAATACCCTTTGCCTCCCTCGCGCCAGAATTTCATTTCAGCGAACATGACTGCGCTGTTATAAGTGAAAGGCTCGTGTACTGAGTTATTTTGTTTACCTCTCAGTTTTGCGGCGGGCGCTAAAAGCTTGCCGATGCCCGCTTTTTTCCTTTGACCAGTTAGAAAACCATTTTCAGGTACCATTTATTTTAGAACAAGTTTTTTACACAAACTTAACACCATTTTCGTTAGTTATGGTACCGATTCAATTTATTTCGATTTGCTTTTTCAGAATAAATATCTAAATAAATAACGTAAGTTGTTAAAAACTAATAAGTTGTCTAAATTAATAATCTTACAATATAATAATAACGCTAAATCAAAATTTCTAAATTCAAGAAGGTTTAAACTTGTATTCATTATACTTGCTTCAATACTGTATGTATAAGGCGTCCGACCGATTTCAGCCATGGCGGCCGATCACAATTGAGATCAGCCAAGTGCGCAGGACATATTATAGTTCATAAGTGTGCGCGCAAACACAAGTGCACTCTCTATTCCCTTACTCTCATAGTTCGGTGAGACGGCAATCCGACATGACCGATGAGAGATCGGGCGCAGGACCACCGGCTTAACGTGCTTTCCGAGGCACGGGCTTTCAACCGCCAACTTCCTCACTCCGGGCTGAGTAATTTAATAACAGAAAAACTCTTAACAAATTTTACCCGACCCCGGACTCGAACCGGGGACCTCTCGGTCCTTACGCAGCGCTTGCTACCAATAGACCAACGAGGTAGTTACAATACTGTATAGAGAGTAAGCGTCGATGGCCGAGTGGTTAAGGTCGTTGCTTGCCATGCGAGAGGTCGCCAGTTCAAACCCCGCCAGGTACCAATGTGTTTTTCAAATTTGAAATTCATATGTACCATCATTCGACGCTTTAACGGTGAAGGAAAACATCGTGAGGAAACCTGCACTTCTAAGAAGAAATTCTAAGGTTGTGTAGTCGACCAACCCGCACTTGGCCAGCGTGGTCGACTAAGGCCTTATCGCCCTAGTTTAGGGTAGGCCCGTGCCCCAGCAGTGGGGACGTATATGGGCTGATGATGATGATGATGATAGAGAGTAACCGATTTACAACTTGATTTTCAACTTTATTTCCCAGGAATTACAGATCAGAGAACGGAATATGTTCGTCATAAATTGAGACGGCTTAATGACCAGCCTAATGGCGGGGAATTGAGAGCCTCTATTGTCCTGGCGTCCTGATCGCTCGTGGCCACTAAATGCCTGTGTTACGATCGCTATTAATATAAAACATACTTGTCCAAAGTACCACACACTTAGTGGTTTATTGCCAAATATATTGTTATAGGCTATCGAAAAAAATATGCTCCGACGATAATCAATTTGACCGAATATTTTTATTACGTCTTGATTATATTTGCCAATTGTGTCATTGGTGTAAGTTTGGGAATGTTCATCTTATTTGTGTTGTTGTGTGAATCTTATGATTATACACAAACAACACGTTTATGAATTATTTAAAATGAATTTCCTTCTTGAAACCGGACAAAAGCAATGCAAAGTAATTTCAATTTTGAATAAAAGTTAAATAACCTTATAATGACGAAAGCTCTTCACAAATAAAAAAAAATACGAATTTCTGAAAAGAGAATAATTCAACAAGGAAGGACCTTAAATTTCCGCTCTATTCTTAAGAAATAAAGGATCGAAGGCG
The DNA here is from genome assembly GCA_039566165.1 of Maruca vitrata. NCBI lineage: Eukaryota > Metazoa > Arthropoda > Insecta > Lepidoptera > Crambidae > Maruca > Maruca vitrata. The sequence continues at coordinate 10,573,015 of CM076916.1, read as the reverse complement.
AGCATCAGAGAGCTTTCACGGCATTGACCTTAACAGGTTTCCTCACTTTACGAGTGGAAATAAAAATGTTGAAGTTGGAAGTAAAACTCCCGGCGGTCGCACGGAGAAACCACCGGTGACTTTTAATTGCCATTTGTCAGAAGAATAAATGGAAGTCATAAATTCTAGCATGTCAAAATATACGATTTTTCTTTCAACGGACGGAGTATTCAATAAAGGGATCGCGGTGGACCGCTCGGTAAATCACCGTCGCCCGCCATGTACCTAGTATTTGTGGAGATTTCCAGCTTGGCAGGATTCACGTTTTCTTAAGCTTATGATATATGATATTAACATATTTCTTTTAACATTCACATGTGTTCTTGGATTCAAGAAAAAGGATAAAGATAAATGCTTAAAAAAATATGCAGAAATAAACTGGAGACATGCTTACTATACAATTGATCATTGGACAAATAATTGTAACAATACGTTTAATATAATTTAATTTGTTTAATTAATTATTTCAAAAATGTACATTATCATAATTGTACATTTTTGAAAGAGAATATTATATTTATAGCTGCGGTATATTGTATACCAATATACGTGGCAGATTTGATAGCTAGGTCATGAATAACAATATTTTGTGGTCACAAATAAATTCTGTAATTGCCATCGGTGTAGCAATACAACAAATATGTCATTTATCTTGAACGCAGATTCATATTTAAATCCAATTACAATTTTCCATCCCATTATAATGTTAAAATACATTACAGATGCTCGTTTATTCTGTAGTCATGTTTACATAAATTATAGTAACGATATTGTTATTATATTCTTTAATGCGTAATCTACCTCATTTGCCTCTTTCTGTGCGTTATGAAAATAACTAAATTTCTCTATATACGGACCTAGGGATTAACTGTAATCGACTTGCAAACGCACTGCGGATGACTGTATTATGTAGCGAAGCAAGATAAGCAGGGTTATAAAAAAGTAAAACGTCGGGATTTCCCGGCATGTTTTCACGGACCAAGGAGACAAGGGAGTCGTTTGGAGGGCGGAAATTGCAGGGAGATGGTCGGAGGTGCGCGTAAGGCTGACTGGGCCTTCGGTCAAACGTCGCCGCCAATGAGTAACGTGCGCTCGCCCCCGGAGGCTTCTTCATTTGTCTGCCGAAAGTGGGGGCGCTCATGATCACCCGTGCGCGCTTAGTTACGCACATCCCCGGTTCACGTACGAACAATTGTTCACCAAGACAAGGATTAAGTATGCGTGTCACACGACTGTTAGCGCCGACGATATCCGTGCGACGTAAAAATGTCTTCATCTTAAGAAGCCACACGTGAATTGCACACGACTTTATTTTAGAAGACTTTACTCCGCTTTTAAATTACATGTGGATCCGATGCGGAGTAGCCATCTTACATTGTCGCCGCGAAGCCGGCGCGCAATCGCGCATCACTAGCAGCTTTATAAAACGAGCGCGGTAATGCTCCGTATTTTTCATAAGCGCAACGTGTCCTCAAAAAAGAATCTCTCGACTGGGATCTAAAATAAAAAGTTTCAGTATACGATGCTCGCATTTCATTAGGCGAGAAATGAATGCGGAAAACGGGACTGTGTTGTATAAAGCAGTCCGTTAGCGTCGGACGTATGCGAAGGATGAGCGCTTAGCGAGTGCTCTCGATATAAATTGGAAGACAGATAGAGCTGGCTCCGAATCTGGGCGACTCGGAGGATCATCTATCACAATTTATCCCAGTCCAAACAGACAATAAAAGATTGTCTCGGGCTCATTACGGGAGTATCGGGGCGAGGGCGCGACTCCGGCACGGTTAGTTAGCTCGCGATTACTGGGCCCGGACGCGTCGCTAACAGATTTACGCTTTGCCAGAATTTATGAACACTTGCGTGAAGTGAGCATAGACTGCACATACTGAGATAGCGATTACGTTTGCGTGCCAAGAAATAACTCCATGTGTATAGCGCGATACATGGTTTTTAGCTTTCATTGCTGTTTATTGCCAAAGATCAGTTTTGTTTTCTGTGCCTCATAATATTTGTGGATATTAACGAAATGACATAAATTTGAACGGTAAGTAGGTAAGGTATAATTTAAAGCGAAACGTTTTAATAGTCTGGAAAAGATAGTAAATGAATATGTTCTATGTTTATTATTACTTCTGTATCAATCAACAAACTTAAGAGGAACTCTTATTTTAAATGGGCCCGTACGGTAGGTAACGCTTTCCACGTACTCGCATTATTTAGTTGGAGATACGCCAGAGGCGATGCAGGCTGCAACGCACGGAGCGCACCGCCCCGGGGCGCCACTGAGCTGCATACGCAATGCTAAATGAGCCGGAACGTAAAGGATATATCCGAATGATAGGGACAAATTGCCGTCTTTTGTTTCAACAGCACTTCTTCTGGTACAAATTGCGAAGGAAAACAGAGGAATGCCGGCATTCGGTATCGCTTTCAAGAAATATGGTTAGTAACAAAATACCTACTTAAGTGCTCAAGGCATCAGAAAGCCAAGAAAGCTTTAGCCTGTCTGCTCTTATTATTGTATTTTATATTTTGCTAATAAATAAAATTTGATTAAGTCAGTTTTAATCAAAATAAGTATGCAAAGTACACGAATATTCATCAAAATAAAAACGCTTGCATTTTGCGTCGTTATTAAAAAGAAAATCGACATATAAATGTCGTTTCATTACATAACATGGAATCTCATTTTCTTACCGTTCATAGATTGAAAAGTTAATAACGTTTTCCAATTAATTTTTATAATCAGCCGTCATCAGAAAAAGCTGTTGAAGAATCGCTTGCGAAAATAAGTGGCTCCATTATTCATTGTTGGCACAACTCAATTGGACGATGAAATAAATGTGGGCGTTTATTTTTGCACCGTTTTGTTCCTTACACCAGGTTATTAATTATGTTTTTAAATCAGTATTTAAAGTGAACTTCCTTGAATAATTTAAAATATGTTTACCTGAAATTAATTACATTTAAATGTCTATGTTGTCACAAAATTAAACAATTGTATTAAATAAATAATTTAGTCTTCAAGTTTTGTATGCATCTTAGTGCAAGACATATTGCTACTCTACTGTATCTGACACCATCCGTATTTTATATTATGTACTACCTATGTCTAACAAATAAATGATTTGATTTGACTTTTACCTATTATTTCAGTAACACATTTGTTACGCAATATTTTGCAGTGATATTGATTGTTGATGCAGGCCAAAATAATAGATATTTTAACTTGTGTATTTTGTAACCTTTTCACGTGAATAAATTTCCTTGCCCTTGCTTAGAATTCATAAATTACGACAAATTTATGCGGTGTTCAAAAGAAATCCAAGAAACTCGTCACTCATCGAATTCAAGAGAAGATAGAAGTAATTTATCTTTGTAATCTCGGAGGCTCCGACACAATTGGCGTCGGGATCGGAACATCACTCAAATCTTGTTAAAATTCGGAAGACAGGATTAGCAAGTCCGTGTAAACAAGGGCCACGCTATCGGCCGATCAAATGGTCCTCTGTTGGAACCACCCTATACATTATGCATGAGTATTGTCTTCACGCGGCGCGACAAAGACGCACTCTAACTAATGTTGACGTTCCCTGTCTCTCACTCTGACATAAAAAAGTCAAGTAATAATAGATCATACTCGTACCTTGCTCGCTCAACAGCTCCATAGCGGTCTAATGTTGTTGTTTTTCCACAGAACGTCGAGGGCCGATACCGACGGGCGGTGGAAAAAAAATCACTCGACGAGAACCGATACGTTTTTCCTCGAGTTTCTAGTTGGCGCGTTTTTATTGGGTATCTTGGAAAGTTTATTGATAAAAGGATGAAAAACGTTTCAGCAATGAAAAGCTTGCTTGGTATTAAGCCAAAAAGAAATATATTCTTCAGAATAAAGGCGGAAACGGCAGTTCATATTATGTATCATTTATTTAAATAAAAATGAATCTTCGAAATGAATGTACGCGCATAACTTCAGAACGACTGAAACGATTTGCATTTTATTTTTGTTGTGTTCATTGTGTGGACTCGGTTTGCATAATGGAAAACAATTGAAAAATTGAAAAGAAAGTAGAATGGGGAGTGAAGCAAATAACCCACCCAGCATAGCTTGTTAAAAAAAGTAAAACGTTATATTAACTCACATTTCTTTACATAATATTGTATACTGTAAAGGATATTTACGCAAATACATTTAATAAATCGTAAACGCTCCTTGTACTCGTATTTACTCTTCAAAATGTATTGTTACACAAAAAATTCTTTGCCAAGATTTTATTGCGCATGTAATCCACGGATTTCTATGTAAATCTCGACAGGACTCCCGGCGGAGTTTTAATAGTCTCCTAAATACCTCGGAGCGGAGGTAAGCGGCTGCCACCGTCTTGTAATTTACTCGCGAGCCCGACTTCGAAAATATGTCTACCTCGTGTGTTTCATATACATATTTACATTTTAAAATACGTGGGCTTCATAATAATCTCTCAACTAACAACCAAAGTTCTCGGGGCTTCGGATTGTAATCAAAGTAAGCCTAAAAGAGCTTTAGACGGAGTAGGAATGTACAAATACTGTGTACTTGATTTTTGTCGTTACCTACAAAGTTTGACTAGGTACATATATTCATCGGAATTGAAGTATACCTAATAAAATATCGGAAATAGAATTATAGCTTTAACTATACGGTAAGGGTATAAAACAGAGTGTAAAAACCGGCAACGTTACTATAAGTAGGCCCTAAATCAGGCGGATCGCGAATACGGGCCTATTTAAATTCAGGCGAGATGTGTGAAGGAAGGCTCCCGTGATTTATGTGGGAGGCGGCTTGCTATTGTGCCTAAAAGTTTAAATATGAGGCTGTGCGACACCGGTCGCGGCCGGTCACCAAATCCCATTGCGGTCTTAAAGCATTTCCATACTTTGTTTTGTTTTCGAATTTCATATTTTTTAATAAATATCAGTGGACAATAATTTATTGTATAAGCCGTAGTCACATTATTTCCGTTGTTACCATTAAAATCGTAAAACAATGAAACAATACACATCTACTGCAGTATAAATATACACATTGTTCATATAATAATATGCCGACGATAAGGAAAAATCTTTCGACAAGCTTTGAAACAGTCAGAATTGCGTTATTTTCCGAAAAATAGTGTAATGACGACGCCGGATATCTTCATTTTATTTTTATGTGAGGGCGTAAAAGTGATAAACAAATCCTTCTATAGTCATTGATTATTGCCATGCGTTACATTTGCATGTATATTGTTTGTTATTTGATTGAAACTACAATGTGATAAAGCTTAGTGTAATTCACTAAGTCATTGTGACATAACGGAAAAAAGAAAAAAATATAATAAAAATATTCGAAAAACCTACAGATAAATATCGTGCCAAAACCGGAACAAAGCTTTGTGAGAATACTAAGGATGCAATAATTACTACAATATGTGGCTGACTTCTATTATTTTTAGGTTATATTCACTCTTTATAATGCTACATGGAGCATACAATAAACATTTGTTTATCGAGAACAATGGAAGACTACTCTGGCTTGGCTTACATTTCATTCGTATTTCGTGGTGCAAAACGCGAAACAAATATTATATTAGTCTGATTCGCCAACGACCTACTTTGCGCTTCAATTTTGTGCACTCTCTTTAATAAATAAAACACCAATTATATCTACGAAGTTTCGAGTACGTTTCTTATAAGGTAATATTCTCATAAATATTTTTCAAGACCAACAATAGTAGAAGAAAGTCATCACAGCGCACGAAATTGGCCCCTTGACTACTCTAACTTATAAGAAGATACGTTACGTATTTTCTGCGGTGACAAAGTATCAACTTCTAAGTAGTTAGGGAGAAGTTACGAGTTGAAGATTGAGATTATTGTTTTCGGATTAAATTGCGTCCCAGATGAGTCATTATGGTCAGGAGACGGACAATAGTAATATATTTTGTGGGGCCGTTACGTCGTAAACCCATTCTGGGGTAAATCGATTGCTTGTACCCTGGCGGTGTAAACAATCGGTTTTGTCTTATATACTGGGGGTTGTATCCCGTAAACCGTGTGTGGCACTTCGCTCCTGAATAATTCACGATTGTAGAAGTGTTAAGGCGTGTGCGCAAACAGCGTAATATTCGTTTAATATTTATATTATTGCACGCCCCGCAAGCAATCTCGGCGAATACAAACATTCCCTTGCTAATGCCGGTAAACAAACTTGTCTCACTAAGTAACGCACTCTTTTGATTACAATACCGGTAAGACGGCGGGTTTATTCACAGCGGGAAGATATACAATACATCGTGAATAAATATTATAATCTCCTGAAACAATGAACATGTTCGTGTACGGTTACAAGGGGAAAGCATGTTTATTTAAGATCCACTTGTAAACATTTCAGCTTATCTGAGTCCACGCGGCAATGGTTATTATCATTACTTTTTCTACAAAAATGAAGCGAGTACCATGTAGTGTAAATGTACTACTCAAGATATTTTGTTTCTTTTATTAATGCTTTACTACCATTTGAAAACAAAACAGTTTGATGACCTCCGGTAATTCCAAATTTAGGCGTATTCGGGAAAATTCCTATTTCACGATTAAGTTAGACAGTATATTTGTAGTTGAATGTGCTATATAATAGCGACTAAATTAAGGATTGAAGGGTACACAGCAATCAGAATGGACCCTAATATTCCGTCGGCGTATCTCGTTCCATTTCCTATCCTTTGTTGACAAGCCTACCTAGTATAGACCTAGTATATTTCATACCAAAGTAAGCCGCATTTTGGTTACTACTGTTACACGACTTAAGAAGCAAACCGAGCATTTGCGTAGCGAGAAAAAAGTTTCCACGGACGGGAGAATTAGGCGAATTTATCGTCGCTGGTTGGTTCGCCCGTTTTTATCTTTAGGATTACGTATGTTAAACTTGCAAAATATCACGCGTTAGTCAGATCGTGTGGGATTTATGTGCTTTATACATTGTCTGTGTGGAACAATGCCACGCGCCGCTTATCCGCTGCGATCTGGACGGCACAATCGGACTGCATCATCCGCGAATTATCTCGCCGATACTAAATTCTGCATCCGTGAAATCGACTATCAAATATGCATAATGCACTTAATACGTGCATGTCAACACGGAATATTGTTAAAGTGTAACTGTTTCCGTGGTATTATATTTTATAAACTTTTATCTTTTTTGCATTTGCTATTATATAAAGTGATAAAAAAGCTATAGGCATTCTGCCTCGGTCACTTCTTTTTTTAAGTATTTGTACGTACTTATATATATGAAATACAGTGTAACAACAAAGTACGTGTTACAACAGGAAAAAATTACAATTTTTTATAGAAGGTTTCGAAGAAGCCAGCTGGTCCAAAGCAAACATGAAGAATGGAGTAAATCAATATAAAGGACTATTACAACAAACTTGACGGCGAGTCATTGTTTTTTATTATTGCGGCCGTAACAAAGAGTGGCAAGTGCGAGCAGCCCTAACATCAAAGATAAAAAAATCTAAAGAGAGCGAACTTCCAAAACAAAGCTAATAAAACGATAAAAACAGCAGTGAATTTGTAAGGGGCCAGGGCAAAGGTCTTTCGAAACAATGTGACTCTGGTAAGCAGCGCCTGGCGTGGCTCTGATTATGCCACGAAAAACAATCCGCAACAAACAACTACAACTTCGTTATCTCCACTTACACTTCTGTGAAAAATATTCCGTTGCGTAATGAACTGATTGCAATTGTTTATTTTGGACCAAAATGTCAACTGGCATCATTAGACATTTGAAGTTAGGTATTTCTAAGTAAGCATATATGATTAATATAACATTTCTTATCATTATCAACCAGTGGGTATTTTGCATTGAATAGTGCGTGTCTTTTAGTCGTACCTACCTATAATAAAAAACACGTTTCTTGCCGAGACCAATAATTTTCGGTTATACCAGTCCAAACGCTCGCTAGAATCGCTTTTAAAAGTAGAAATAGCTTTTAAATTGTAGTGTGATTGGTTTTCACGCTAACATATCATATGCAGCTAAAATATTTTAACCATATAGATAGATACGTGTTGTTCACTTATGGTTAGATTGGATGTGTGTCATCACCATCGACAAGTTTTGCATCATATACGACCAATATTACTCTGTTTTTTTTTTTTGTATTTTTACCATCAATTTCAGTTGGTGAAATTCACACATTCTAATATTGAATTTTGATAAAACGCATAATGGCTTATTAAACATGGGTTGATAAATCTCATACATCCTAAAAATAAGACTCACAGGATAGCACGAAAGCTAATTTAAGTTTAGGCAGTCAAGTGCACATTAATATCATAGAAAAGCGTAATTTTCGACAAATTTATTGGCCAACTTGCGTCTGGCTTCAAAACTAATATGCAATATGAAAGAAATACGGCAGAGTACAAAATTCACGTTACCCGGCCGCCGCGCTGGTGCGTTTGGAGATATTAAGTTAATTTATTAACCAGGAAACCGGATACATTCAGATTACTTTGTGAATTAACAAAGATACTATTGTCAGAGCATAAAGTGGTTTACTAACGATGAGACGTCTGAGAGAGTGTTGTTGTTGAGAAAGTAATTATTGTAACATTTATTAGAAAGCCACTATGTCTATTTTACTAAGTACAGCAAAGAAGGATAAAGGCAGTCTTTTCTATTTTGTTTAAGCGCTTTGCTCATGTACTTTTTATCTGGATATTACCCAATGTGATGAAATGAAAATATATTATATTTTGCACAAAATAACTATTGTACTACTTTATCATTATTAAAGACCGGATTATATGCAACATAAAAAGCTTGTTACATGCATGCAAATATGCATGAAAAATGCTTCAAATATGCATGAAAATGCATGAAATATGCACGAAAATTATCAAAATATGCAAAATTAAGTCCCAAAAAAAAAAACTTACTACTTTTCTCTTCTTTTTGGGGACTTCTGCCCATTATTTTTGTAATTTCAAAATCAGCATATATTTAAAAAAGAATTTTTTGAAAGGAGATAACAAGTACGGTAATATTATATGAATTTATTTATAGGCTACTTTTTAACCGACTGCGCTATAATAAGTAAGTAATGTTTTACCCGTTAAACGTCTCTACGCGGACGAAGTCGCGGGCGGAAAGCTAGTTAATATATAAAATATAACTTGCAAATTAACTGGTCTCTATCCTATTCGCTAATCTGCTATCTCATTGTAAAAAGTGAAAAATTCGTGACTAAGCACACGCACTAATCATTACTAATAAGTACGACGCGTTATGTATTGGTATCGTTATCGTTACGTGTGTACCGACAGTACCAAAACCACCCATACATCTTGTCAGACTTATTTCAAAATGCATGGGCTCGTTTCCTCTCTCGTCAACGAAACAATTGCTAAACGATTACACAAAGCTCAGTGTGCGAGGGGGCTTAATTGCTATTCCGTACTTTAATGTACGAAACAATACCATTACTAGTGTTGTCTTTAACTCAATAAGTGGTACATCACCTGCAGCCCGGTGCAAAGCGGCAAATTGGGAACGAAAAGGTCAGTGGAATTCCAGCGGTAATGCCTTTTGGGTTATACGTCACAGGCTCTAGCCAATGCACTAAGTGCTCCTATTTGCTGCTCCATAAGCGCACCTATATTTTCCCTGGCGAAATAAACTCGCAGCCATTCATCTCTGGAATTTATTTGATTCCGAACGTATTTAATCACTGAATGGCGTTTCGCGCCATTTGATATTTTGTAGTAAGTTAACTTGTTTAAATTGTACGTGGTAAAGTGATCGCTAAAACTCTTTTCAGTAAATCGGAAGTTGTAGGCTACTTTCATGAAGCCTTTCATAAATGAAATGTCGTATTTAGCACTGAAAATATTATTTGGCCAATAACTTTAATACAGGTTTAGTCACTTTTACGTGCATAAATGTAGTATTGCTAACTATGCTGATGTAAAGAAATTAGAAATTTAAAAGAACGCCTCTGTTTTAAGATGCTTAATGCTTATATCTTCGTTAACTTTGTATAAACGTATAAAAAGTTGTACTTTAAAAAAAACTTTTTTATTAATTTCTCGACATTTCTTAGGTTCTTTGTATAAAAAGATTTTTGAAGAAGATCGAGTAAAAAGAACATGCTTTCACCATTTCGTACCTACACAACTTCCAGTTAGCAATCTGACAGGTTTATAGATGGATGGTGCCGTGGCTTCGGCTTTACGTGCTTTCGGATTTTCAGGGTTCCCCAGTGCTTGCAGTGTTACTTCTCTAACTTAAAGTATAGTATGACTTTTTGAAGAATTTCAATTAATACTCTGCGGAAGACAATATATTTTTTCAGGCTTTGCAAATAAAAATGGAAAATTTTCATTTCCTCATTCCCATTGGTAACGGAGGGTCATTGAATGGGTCTTTGTAAACGCAGCGATATTGTCATACAACATTTTTTTATTAGTCGCAGTCAAGAGGTAAAATGTCGAAATACAAAAGATTGCTTTCTGAATAACAACGGCTTCATAACTTTCTTTAAAATTTTTGTTCATCACATCTTTGGGGCTTGTCAAACACAAGTTCCGGAAAATTTCGGCGTAACAAAATGGTTTTACTGTAAATATTCAATGTGATTAACGATAAATTGACTTTTAGAATAAATAATGCATTTCACGTAAATTAAAGTGAAGTTTAGCGAGACATTACAGAAATATCATAATCCATTAAAAGATTAAAAACACTTTTTGTTTTCATTTCATTATGTATAAAAAATGTTGATAAATCCCGAACACTTTTATTCGAATTCAGATTTGAGTGTGAGTAAGATTTTTAGGTGTTATTTGATTGAAGCTAAGAAAATTGGTCTTATTAGCCAGTTTCGTCGGGGAACTCTTATAAAAATAGAAATTTAATAGTAAGAATGACAGAATTTCGGGAAAAAGATATGTTTAAAGCGCTCAAAACAATGAAGCCCGTTAATATTCAAGTAAATGTCACGATAAAGTCAAACAAAAATGAGTGAGCCGCGTGTGATATGTTCCGGGCCGCCGGTTGTGTTTTATACGAAGCGCGCGTCGTGCAAATAATGTTTGCGAAACGGTTCTGTAGTTTTACGATTTTTACACGGTCCTTGTGTCGTTCGGAAATTATGTTTTCTCTGACAGTTCAGTGATTAACGGATTTTTTTCGTTTTTTGTTTCATTGCATCCCGATCACACAATCACGTCGTTATTTGAATAAATAAAATATGAAAAAACCGTGCATAACCACTCAATAATGAATGGAAATAAAATAGACGATATACGAATAAAATAGAGCACGAACAGCAGTTCGTTATTTTTCAATGTTTTTCATTTTTGCGAAATTGTGTTGTTTATGGACGTTATCTATCTCCGACTCTCGGTAGTTCATGAGCTCACATTTATATTCCATATAAAATATTCTTAACTAAGATTTTTTCGCCGAGGAAATGTTCCGTAATGGCATACCTTCATGAACATAGCCGAAAATTACGGAGGGAATATCGCTGTTGGGGTCGAGATAGTTGTCTCATATAAAGGGTTACGCCTCATTTCCATATTTCCCTCTCAAGGTCAGGATTGTCTATTTTAATTTTTGTTTCAGAACCCATGTTCTTTTTTACCACTGCTCATTGGAACTCATACTAGCATCGTTTTTAACTGCCTTTGTATTTAAAAAAAAGTAGGAACAAATTTATTTTCTTTAGACGTACGTTGAATTACGGAGTGTTCCAAGTAACAGCTTTTTCACATTACCGGTTTACAATATCACAATTCTTAGAATTCCCGTTATGATGTTACACAATTTCCGAAATGTAACTATATACGGAATTACGGATGTTAATAAAATAATGAAATTGCAGAAGGAGACATTGCTATTTAAACTCATTTGGTTTTGGCATATTTTACGACAAAAACCCAACGGCTAGTTTATAATTTGAACGAAGCAAGCTTTCTATGGGCATCGGGTGAGTTCGCTCGATTACACTATCTCCGCTTTTAATTAGTTTCTGTCGAAGTCTGTCGGGACCCTCAAAGAAATTACCGCCCGCACTGTCGGCCCGCCCCCATACATTGCAACCTGGATTCTTTTGACGAAATTTCACCAAATCGTACTAATTCGCACCGTAAAATAGGCGCATTACGGCATGATGGATAAGAATATCGGGTATGAATGTCTTTGAGCAGGGAAAACTAACGGGTTTTAATAATTATATTTCGTATTTGTAAGCACTATTGTAGATATGCATGCACAGCGAACAGATAGATATTATAACGGAAAGACAAAAGGAAGATATAAAAACTCATCGTGTCAAATAAATGCATAAAAATGACGAAGATATGGAGATTACTAACAATTTATATAAAAACCTAAAAAGGCTCTTCGGGGTAATAGACATAAAGTTGGTTTTCGCCAAAAGGCTGAAGAGGCCGTATAGAACCCAAAGGGTCGATGTGTATCCTGAAAGATAAAACGATTCCGGAGGTCGGATAACAATTGCTTAGTTATAATTACATACTAAAGTTAATCCTGATCCTGGGTCATGGGGCACACGAAAGATGAGAGAAAATAAACGATACTTTTGTTCTTATACTCAATACAATAGATTAGAGAGCTGTTAAAGGAACATGGTTTTAATTAATTGGACGTATTGTTCTGAATAAACATTTACTGCCAAGAAACTGAAAGGCTCTGGGCTAGGGGCATACATTTAAATATTGGAAACTCGAAATGCTGAGAATTCCGTTCTTGCATGTTCTCTTAGTTTTTCAAAAAGTAATCATACTAGCAATAGATAATTGTAAAAGAAATATTTTAATTAACCGTCAGACGGCAGTTTACATGAACAATTATGAACATTATATTATAATATAATGTAAATAATTATTTAACCAACAAGTATATTTGTATGAAAAATGTGATAGTAAGTTCCATAATCCGCCCACTTGGAGTTAGGTCAGGCAGAACGTTTTAACATTTCAATATGATAGAAGTCCTGCTGTGGGCATGTTTATGACAGCTTGACATTTATATCGGTTGGCAACTGACTGACTGCGCGTTCCTGTGTTACGCGTAGTTGGGAGTACTGTCCACGCGTTAATTTTATACGCGTACAGGTACAACGTGTACGCGAGGTCAATCGAACCAGGGTAATTCAATATTGAAACTAGAAGAACACACGTGTCTATTCATTTTACTATTTTACAATATAGCGTACTCGCTCGTCGCGTCAAAGAGGACGCTCTTTGACGCGAGACCAAAAACCCGCAGATGAATGGTCAAATTCTTCCGTTACAAATCCAATATAAATCGGTCAACAATCAAAGTGAGTTTCTCTTTCTTGCAGTATAATATAAACATTTAGATTAATTAACACCGTGCCGAGATAAACATAAAAAAAATTCCATGAAACTTTTTCATCGTTACATACATTAGAAAACCGAAAATGAACTGAATATTTACCATGTATCCCCTTATTATCGGGAACTCGATACACATTGACTATGGAGCTTTGAATTTCCGATAGTAATAAGGTTCCCCGAAACATAAAATACACATAATTCCGTTTGGTAATGTATTGAATGAAGTTTGGCGAACTTGTGTACGGTATGTGAATTACTCAATTAGATTATTTAATTTCTAATGAATTAACATTGTTTGTACTACCAAGTTATAATGTAAAAAGCGTAATTTATCTTGTTGAATTCAACATCCCTTTTTAACAATTGGAAAGTTTATTAAAAATGCATTCGTGTCAGCGTTTTTCAAACTGTCATTGTAGACAGTGCAATTATTAGTACATTGTTTACATTCCGCGGACGGTCGCTTTGTGGGATATTTATGTAGTTTTTTCAAATTCGTATACAAGCTTAAGTATAAAATGGTTATAAATGCAGACATTTATATAATCTTACGATTTTCGTAATGCGTACCATTAAAAGTGTACATAATTAAAATCTACATAATACTGTCACCTATCCTATTTACAAACAAATAAAAATATTGATTAAGATTTTTTTTTATTTCGATTAAATTTCTTAAGATAACTAAATGAATTACCTGCATTATTGATCACGTAGCAACACCCTTACTGAATTAATATACTTATATTGGTTTCCATTGATTTACTCCTTGCATAACTCAATTATCTGTTAAATTCCAATTACATAAATGCGTCTGTAACGGGAGCTATGAGATGCACTGACCTACGCTTAATGCGGCATTTCAACGTATATATTGATATAGCACCAAGGGCTTACACATAATTAGATGTGTTATCCAGTTGCCGAGGTCAATTTAATTATATCTTTGAAATAACAGTTCCGTTTGATTAACCCATCTCACGTTTGAACATTGGTAAGTGTCATTATTGTGTAACCTCCTAACTTTCAACCGCGTCTTCGCTTGCTCGCTTAAAATGTTCATGGCAGCTTTTTTGAATATTTATATTAGTCCTCTTATGCATTTAGCCATTTATGAGCAAACTATTGAATAGATGAAGCGTGAAGTAATTGCCTGCCCAAATAAATAAATAAAACCTTAAAAGTATTTCAAGTATTCTATCACTTGCTGTCAGATTTGTCAAAATCATGAATAGCTATTGAAAATGTGTTCACTTTTCATAATTTTCGTGTCCAATTCTGTTTAGAATGCATGCATACTATTGTTGCCAAATGTTGCCTGTCAATAACATCGTAGCTGCTGACGAAAAGAAAATAAATAATTTTATTTGTTTTTATTTTGTTTTATATCTTAAAGAATTTTTGCTACATTAACGTAGTGACATTAAGTGCCTGTTTACACCTAGCGATTTGGTGTGAACATGCACGATATACACACGATACGATACGAGGCGGCGATATCGCCGCGATCACGCCGCGATCTCGCCGTGATTTCGCCGCGTGCTGCGTTCATATTTCCAACATGAACGGACCTGCGCTGTAGAATGCGGCACATGCGCTAAGCGGGTAGGTTGGATGAGGCGTAACCGCGGCGAGATCGCGGCGATTATTTAAATCGCCCAAAAATAGCTAGGTGTGAACACGCTGTAACAATTTACTTTACCTAAGAGAAGAGAATATTTATATTGATTGTAACATTGCAATCCAATTAAGAGTAGTCGGACCTCTTTGCCTAATTGGAGGGCAAGTACTCAATGGCAATATTTAAAATGATTGCGTTTGTCATAATGGGATTATTGTTTGAGACCGCTTTCTGTCTCAGGTGGATTTTTTTAGTAAGAATAATCATAAAGCGTTTTTGTTTATTATATTTTTTACGATACGACACATTGTCAAATATTGTTTGGCCACCATAACTAAATGAATATATCCATGTCCACATTTACAATGACAATAAATGGTTAAAAAGTTTGTTTGAATAAGTGCGTAAGTTCTGTCAGTAAAATCAGCAATGAATTGAATTTTGACAAAGTTTATGTTCTATCTCTATCTGATGGTTTGATTATGTTAGTATCATACTACCCATTTGCGCAAGCAACTGTGAATTGGTTATGCTAGAGATACCTAATAATTCCGCGCTTTTGTTATGAACTGTGTAGATAGATCGTACATATTTCTAAGCGAGCCTATCCCAAGGGTGAGATAAATGATATTTCATTCCGTGGGCTGTAAAGGTTCACATTTTCGGGTCGGAGTTATTTCGGGATATAGACGTAAACTTCGAGATTGAAGGAAGGCTCGATGGATTTAACTGTTTCACAATCAACCCAAATTTTAATGATAAGCAATTAATTATTCAATTAGGTAGTTGCTGAAAGGGTTGAGCAAATTAAACATTTCATTGGATTACAATTTTAACGTTATTTAATGGTGGATCAGTGGATCAAAGAATTAATTCTTAATTTGTGGGAAAAGGTGTTAGGATCACTCCGATTACTTAAAGATTTATCAAATAATATATACCTGTATATCACATCTTTAAGCCTCTATGAAAGAAAGCGAGGCAAATCAGCATATTCTAATGATTTTGGATGTGTGCCAGTTTCCAATCGGTCTAATTAAGTTGCGAAGGTCAGGAGATAATCAGTGACCGGGGAGACTTGGGCTGATTGTGACACGAGCAATTTGTTACAGCGGAAATAATTACCATGGACGAAGAAAATAAATAAGAGGAGACAGATAAGGTCGATGAGAGACTGGGTGTGTATTATAAAATTACAAAGAGGGACACATAAAAAAAAAATATAAAAACATTAACTAAATAATACGATCCAATACCCCCCGTATTGACAAATTCATGTATATTATGTGTTAAAGTTTAAAATGTATAATTCAAATATTACTCAAGTAGTTTTATTGGTAGCAATAGGGTATATTCTGCACTGTTACATCGATCGTAAAGTCTCACACGTCGGCGATCATGGCCTGTCCATTAAACTGCATGTAGTTTTATTGCGCGTCACTGATAATAAAGTTCAAAGTAATTAAGTAAATTTTACACAGTCAGAGTAATTTATTATGGCTCTCCCAGCAGCACTGGATGTAAAATCGCTTCAATGTTGGAATGTACCGTTCGGGGCTTGCCGCGCGGAATACACCGCAGCCTAGCTGATTTATGAAGCACTTACATCGATGTCCCTTATAGGCACAGAGTGTTTTAAAAGAGCCCAGCAGCCAGTTTATTTGATTTATAACGTGATAACAGATTTGGGGTAATGATATCGTCACAAGAAATGCTTTATAAATATAGCTTATGTCTAATAGATATTCATGGTCGTTACTGGCTGGACTTAGAGGTTAACGAAAAAATATTTAATAACGTTTTCACATTCACTAGGTATGATCTAATATGCAGCGTCGAGGGAAAAGTAGTTCCTACCTTATTATATTAAGATCATTGCAATAAAGCAAAACCATTTGTATACTAAAGATATTTTATTGTATTTTATTAGTAAGATCATGTGGTTGCGTATAACAAGAGTACAATTCACCTTTCATACACTTTTGTCACAGTCAATTCAGAAATATATACCATATCACAATAAGATCTAAGTTTGTGCGTGTTTTATGCAAGTTGACGATCTATGGGACAACCGGTATCACAGTCACAAATAAAACACTCGTCGTTAATCAACGACGTTCGCATCACGTTGTAAACTGGAACTGCAATTTGGCGAACCAAATTCCGAATTTAAATTGGCCGAACGTTAGATGCGATCGAATAATTTCAGGTCCATTGAAATAGTGCGGTGGTTAGGCATCGTAAGAGGTTTTATGGCAAAGAAACGAAAACGGACAATGTAGCGGGTCCGGTGTCGGATCGGCATGCAAATTAATACGCGCATGGGATGGGTCGCATGAATATGCATGCGTGCCCGCTCCGGAATAATATCCGGGACGGCGGGAGCGCTGCGTGCGCCTCACGCGGCGTGCGAAGAATTAGCCCAATTGTGTGCAATCATCACGCATGTTGGTTAAATATTCAGTTTTCATTTACGTGACAGTGTAAGCGATGTGTAGTAAGGTTACTGCTGTTGGTGCTGTAAGGTCAAGCTCAATTCAGGTCTTGATTATCAAAATATTAATCTAGAGGCAGAAAGTAGAAGTTTCTGTAAGAGTAATAAAAATACGAAATATGAAATCTCAATCGAAGGCAAGCGTAAAGCTTGTTATAAAATAATTTGTATCCAACAAAATTTTAAATTATCCATTCATATTTTTAAACAAAGAAACTGAATATATGCAATATGCATTGTTCCATTTTACGTTTTATATTTATTTTTATTTGTTGTAATTTCATAGTAAAGCTTATATTTGTTGGAAAATCTTGAATGTAATTAATTATTCTTTTCGTTCTGAAACATTCAGTGTATCGCAGCGTACAATAATGAAATAATTATGAAAAGCAGCAATTTATATCAGAGTAAAATCATATCCGCTCCATTATTTAAACCTTATTACGTAAATAACCTATTTACAAGCGTAAACCAACTTATGCATATTTAACAAAATTAAGTAACATATTATAGTAAAATTATGTTTAATTCTGTCTAAAAAATATATAATAAATGAAATATAAAATAAATTTATTTGCAAGAAATATCGTTACATACAAGTTGTTACAAACGTTTTAACTAGTTACTTATCTTCATATAATACAAGAACTTCAAACAACATGGATACCGCGAAGCCTTATTTCTAAGTATGTAGTTTCTATTTCAGTATTGCTAACTAAGACTTTCAAAACCACGCAATAGGCCTATGTCAATATCTCTCAAAATGTACGTCCTCTTAAGCCTATCTAAACTTCCGCAGGCGGAGGTCGATAGCGCCTTAATTAATGACCGCAATTTAAATAAATAGACAATCCATCCTGGACAACATTATCAAAGGCCATAATGAATAATTTAAATAATATGTAGACATATTGGATGAGCTTATCCAAGTATGTACATAAGTAAAAGCTTGATTTGAAAATGTATATCTTTGAGCACCTCTCATCCCTTTTTTTATTAACCTTTTTGTAAATAGGTATGTCTCTCTGTAGCTTGTTGATGGCAGTTTCAAGATCGAGCCAAAATTGTATTGAATAACAACAAAAGTTTAAAATCTTCCTATACCTAAATCAAAAACTTGTAGATAACCAACTCAAGTGTTAAGCTCACAGCTATGTGTAGGTAAGTACACTTGTACGCTCGTTATTGAAAGTTGGCAACATTCCCATCGCGCTAAATATTGCTGTTTTCAGTAGTTGCTAATAAAAATTTGGAAAAGTGTGCCAAAAAACAATAACTGAACAGATAAATCATTTTGAATATTTAAAACTTTCCTTACAGCGAGTTAACGAGTCTTTTAATCTTTGCAAGGATTAAATACTCCTGACAAAGAATAAATGATGAGTAAAAGTTAATCTTAAGTACCCCTTCTTCCTAATTAACAGTGAATAGCATCCCAAGTCAATAATGTACATGTAATAGGTAAAAGATAACGCGTTGAAGAAATGTGATGGAGTTCGACAGAATTGGGCAAAGGATATAGAAAGGGTGATAGAAAGTAGGCGAGGTGTGGCTTTATATGCTCGTAGGTTAATTGGGGCCATTTGTAACGTCGGAAGACAGAAGGGGCTGAGAGCGAAATTGTAAGCGGGAGGCGTCGCCGACACTCCTCGTGCAAGCCGGCGTTCCGCGTCTCGTGCAGAATCTGTTATGCTACAACCACAAGCCTTCCACATCCCGGAACTTGCAATTTAAAAACTGCCTCGCCTCGGAAATTCTGTTTAGCCAGCGGTAATTCAACGCTTACCTTAAAATTATGTGCCTATTTTACGACATTGCCGGCGCCGTGACGAAATGTTCAATCCCCCTAACGTTTCGGGAGTGTGATGACAAGAGTCAGCAATATTAAAGTAGCTGAGCAAAAATTTATTGAAATGATCGATGGCATGCGGGCGGCGAATGTTTGCGGGTTGATTGGGGCCGACGTAATGTCTCGGGACTGGGAGCTGAGTGGGCAAATGAGCAAGATACGGTCGGCAACAAAACTAAGGTCACATTGTGAGTTTTCGATCCTTACCTCTTCAGATATAAGGTCCACTATTCAGTCGTGGCTTACCAAAACTGTCAGTGCTTCATGGTACTTTTAGTAAGTTTTTAAGTATTTCAAAACTGTCCTTTACCAAAGAACGCAGTTAGCATCCTGGCAGGGGTTTTGGTATCTAACTTGGTTTTTACTGTTGCAATCATGCGGGGCAAACAGCTTAATGTGAATTCTAAGGCAACCAGCCAAAATCGAGTATACTAAAATGTGCACCAAATGTTCTAGTGTTGGCTGAATGAAGCAATGCTCAACTCTTTTGACAAAAAAAAAAAACTTCTACTCAGCCGTTATCCTAAGTACGAGTATAACAAAGAATAAGTAACAGTACAATTTTATACTGTGTTGGGATTTAAATAGCATGATATAATTTGATCAAAGTGCGTTACTCAATCAGCAATTCATATAAAATGTCGGCCGAACTCAACAAATCCAACGCTTTCAAACATTTTTAGCATATTTGCTGATCACAGCACAGAATAGATGGATGAATTATTTTGAAAAGCATTCAAATTTACCGCAACCGACATATCTGAAAATTGACGCATTTATTGGTTGATTGATTTCAGAATACATTACATGTAATAAAACTTACAGTTGTATTTAATTGAGCGGTACCAATCAAGACTATTGGATAATCGTCATAGAACCCCTACAAAACATAGTTCCCTTTTGACCCAGAATGAAATGACCCCGAAATAAGGCTAAAGAGACAATGATATTATCTCTAGCCAGGTTCTGCCACGTGAGGAGACAGGTGCAGACGAGGTAAGCTCGCCTAAACGAGGCTGTTGACGTCATTCATTCCCTCGTCGGATACAACGGGAATGTACCCATGTCTGAAAGCTTAATTATTTTATGATTTTAAAGCGATAACGAATCCGGATTTACATCTGATGGTAAATTAATATAGAGGTATTCAGATTAGAAAATTAAAAAGTTAATTAACTAAAATAAGAGCCTGATTTTATTTGCAAATTAATGCATACTAAAGTACCTTGTTTTATGTACTAATTTAGTTAATTAATACAAAATCTATACATATCTACCAGTCTAACTCTTCTTAGAGATTTTTAGTACATACATACATACATACATAGAATCACGTCATTTTCCCAGAGTGGTAGGCAGAGATCACTTCCTGGCATGGGCTGCGATCCTGGCAAGTTACTTACTTACTACTAAAAATACATTTGTAAAAAGCACCAACTAAACAACTGAGTATTTCACGGAGATAGAATCACTTTGTACACCGATAAAGCTGACTACGAAATCGTGCAGTGGAAGACAAAGTACGCCACTTGCGGGATTCCCGGCCGCGGTCACACATACTCGGTCACGGCAAGTGCTCATCCGTACATTTCAGTGTAAATCGCCGAATATTCCCACGGGATCCCGCGCTGTCGGCGGGAAATGATCAATTTGACGACGGCATCCGATTATCCAACGCGCATCACCGATATCTGGACCCGATTTGTGACCCTTAATGACCATCAATCCAGTTTCATTTCACTAATTTCAAGAACGTGCTCAGTTTATGTTAGACGTCTGCGTTGCTTCATTAAAACTTTTGATACTTTCAATTATTCGGGATACTTTTACTTTCTAGTTTGTTTTCGGGCTCTTTTTATTGGAAATGTAGTAATTTTAAATAATGTCTGTAAATACCTTAGATTGATTATAAAGTACTGTTTTGATTTACAAAAAAACATTATAAAATATTTTTGTTTGCAATTTTATTTTAATTTGTTTTTTGCTTCGATGAATACATGAGACAAATATTAATTTTGGACAAACAATTCTTATCTGGCTTTAATAATCTGGTGCCGATATTGGAGTTCGTAACTAGATTTTGGAATACATATTAATTTTAACAAAGCGGAGTAAAATGTTTACTTATTATAAGCAAACACACGCAGATCAATATTTGATTGCATCAGAACAAAGGAGCAAGATGTGCTTCGATTAATAACTTCATCGTTTGCTAAACGGGATTTCAATTAGAATCTCGTTGGGGAAGAGCAGTGCTTTAATTAAAGTTGTTTTTTTAGAGGAACCGACGGCGGAGGTGGGTCGGGCTCCCACTATTCATTACGGCCGGGCTACACATGCCGATGTTCGGTTTAATTAGTTTTTGTTTGAGGACCAACGATGCGCTTCAAGACAAAATAGGAGCCGATAGCATGCTAGTGCCGATAGAGTGGTAGTTTCTATCGCTTTATTTACTTTTTACCTGCCACAAGGCTAGTTGCTCTGGTCTACATTCGTGTACGTTTGCTCTGTTTTAACGAAAGCGTGGAATTGGTCTGTGTATACGTTTACCTTCTAGGAGACCCTATATTTACACTATGAACATACTACGTTGACATTATTTGTATAGCTTTAAGTGATCATAACGATAAACATATTTTTAAACCAAGTTTTTCTTAAGAAAAACGTAACATTTTAATAACAAAACTCTACTTAAAGGAACATTTTTGGAGCGCATGTGCCCAACGCCACTTGCGTTTGAAGAGTTTATATCAAAATGAGGTTCAGATGTCACGACGGGCACATCTACGAAAGACAGATTGCCAGCCATACAACATTAAACGTACATTTCATTGACGGGGCGCGCCGAGGTGCGACCCGGTAGGCTCTTGGCAGGCCCGATCTCACATGAATAATTAGGCGGCAACTCGTCGCAGTTAAAAAGAATTATTTTGGCTAATGCTCGTCTCGGCTTTTGGCGGCGAGCTCGGCAATTTGTCACAGCCCCAAAGGCGATGTTTATTCAAACGAGGAGATTTTATTGCAACGACATAAATCTTCGGGCAAAGACGTGATGGAAGTGACACGAACTCGTAATCGCGCGACAATGTCACTTTCTGCGACCCTTTTCTTTCTTTACGCTTGCCTACGTATATACATTATTTATACCTCCCGTGTGTCTGTTTCATACATTTTTATAGCGTAATCTTCCTCCGTTTGAATTTAAGTTACTATTTAATGTATTTGTTCACCAACAAAGGAAATATATTTTCTCGTGAAACAAGCTGTACCAAAAGTAAAACCCATTTGCAAAAAACAACATGTACGGTAAATGTTGTTGAGTGTTTCCTTGATAAAATACATTTTTCATTAAAAATCACTTGAAATCGAAAATAGCAAACTGAATAAACAAAGTTACAGGAGAAGTATAAGGCGTCCGACCGATTTCAGCCATGGCGGCCGATCTCAATTGAGATCAGCCAAGTGCGCAGGACATATTATAGAGCACAAGTGTACGCGCAAAGACAAATGCACTCTCTATTTCCTTACTCTCATAATTCGGTGAGACGGCAATCCGACATGACCGATGAGAGATCGGGCGGAGGACCACCGGCTTAACGTGCTTTCCGAGGCACGGGCGTTCAACCGCCAACTTCCTAACTCCGGGCTGAGTAATTTCATTACAGAAAAACTCACACAAATTTTGCCCGACCCCGGACTCGAACCGGGGACCTCTCGGTCCTAACGCAGCACTTGCTACCAATAGACCAACGAGGCAGTTAAACAGGAGAACTACAACAGTTATCAATAGTTCATCGAAAAGGATAACATCTAGTATCTGAGTCTGCCTAGTGCCCAGAGACAGTACATTACAATTGCACTACCGACGACATCAATTTGAAGCTCTATGTGTACCGTATTACGTTTTTTTTTCATTTGCAATCGGCTTTGGGCATAGACCGTAAAATATAACGGAAAAATCGATGTGCACAATAGCCTATTAAGCATGGTGTGTAATTTTGAACACAGAGCACGCAAATCCCTTGCAAAATTAAAATACGTCGAATGTGCCAGTGGCGGCACGGCGTAGGATCGAGTTATTAATTCAGCTGTCGTTAATCCAGGCGGCGACCGGGCGACATGTCGTTATCATTTTGGACATTAATAAAACTCCAGCCGTCGTTTCTAACGAGCGGGACGCCGCAAACTTTGTCCGCGGGGATGTGTCCAACGGATGCAGGATCCTCGATGTATTTTAAAGCTGTTTGCACTAAATTTTGGTGGATAACTCTTGACTCTTTATCTCTCAGTCTCAGATAGTTAAGTAATCACAGTGTGTAATGATTGCTGACCCTCGAATCCTTAAAGGAACTTGACCAATTTTCAACAAGATTATATGATTTTGCACACACATAGACCGACGTAAGTATTGCACATTTTCTCTATAGTCTACCATACTTGACATCATTTGGGTGGTAGACCACAAAACGATTCAAATGGGAGACGCACAACAGAGCTTATTACCGCGAAGATGTTCCATGATTACTTTCACAAAAGCTATGGAAAACCACCTTCATTAGTACAGCGTATTACACAGGGGAAAGTACTATTATATTAAGGGATTCAAGTTTCAACTTAAGTAGCTACATAATTATTCATTCATTAAGAGTACGTTCCCTTCATTCTATTTTCATAAAGACAATGCAAAATCTCGTCTAAGTAATATGTAATGGCTTCATTTACGGTTCAAAGTCATAATTGCAACATTAATATTAACGGCTGCACATCTAATGAGACTCAAATTGTCAATATAGAGGTAACAGTTTAAATTCTTGTAAAGTTGCTTGCTAATTGATACTCATTGATGTTTGTATAAACTTTATACATGTACTTACGTACATTGTATACTAGAGGCGATTTTATAAACATTGATAACTTTTTTATGATAGAAACTTTTAAAACTAAATAATGCAAAATTGTATTGTCCACTAGGATAAAACATACCGGCTGTCCTTAATATTATAAAAGTGTGGTTTACGTAGGAATAGTTAAAATTTATCTACGTCAAATGTAAATTCAGCACGGTCAACTTTATGGACAAAGGGCTTTGAATAGATTAATTATGTATAAGGTCTCACATCTAGTTAGTTTAATACTGTGGAATAAGCTTCACGGTCTTTTAAAGCGAGGTTAGGGACAGTCGGATTATTCTATTTTTAATCCGGAGTAACCGTAAAATCTAGCAAGAACGTCAATATTCATTGAACGGGATAGAATGCTCTATCTGCGTCTAATCATGCGGCTCTGTTAAGTCGCTTCTAATAATGTTCATCTTGTACATTGTGTGATTGTGTTACGGATAATCCAGATTACAGATTACAACACTGCTCCTCGCTCCCGCAGCAAAGACCAAGGAAAACTTAAGAAAGGGGAGGAACAAGGAACTGGGACAATATTAGAGGGCACTCGCCGAGGCGCAAGCACCGTATTTATTTATTGTTTGAGTTGCCGCAAAATGTTTGCGTTCTTTCATGTTATTATTACGCGTCATAAAGCATAATTGTAAAAAATGAGTTATTGGACGAGGGCTTATTGGACGACACCCCAATATTTTGGTAAAACAGCATGCTTTACCAAAACATTCATTGCTGAAATTCACTCTGGTTTACTGTTATATAACTTGACTGGCTCGGTGGAACAGTGGTTAGTGACCCTGGCTGGCGGTTCCAAGAGCCGTGGGTTCGATTTCCACTCGGGACAAATATTTGTGTGATGAACATCGGTGTTTGTTCCGTGTCTGGGTGTGATTATGTATTTAAGTATGTATTTATAAATATATATGTATGTATATCAGTCTCTGACGCCCATAGTACAAGCTCTGCTTAGTTTGGGGTCAGAAGACCGTGTGTGGAAATGTCCCAGATATTTATTATTAATATTATTATTATTAACTATGAACACATATTATTTAGTTGGTTACCCTCTGGAGTATAAAAATAGAAAGTTATTTGGTCACTTTTAGCCGAAAATGAAAAGGGTTTAGATGTTTTGCGAGGTCTAGCCCGACGCCTACACAATAACAAACCAAAGATAAAACACGACATTAATAACGAATTAAAATGTGTAGTGATAATAGACTTAAATGTTTGTCTCTAGGGCATGGTATGAAACACGAATAATGGCTCAATTATTTCAAAATATAATCTAACAATTAGCGTTCTAAAAACCAACCAGTTTACTCGGCAAAATAGAGCAATCTACCAGAATAGCGCTTTGAAGAATACCCTTTCATCCACAAGTCACATTACTACGGCGTAGTTCTTCGTAGCCGACCATCCGTAGTCGTTTATATAAATATAGCAATACGGAGAGATCGTAGCGCTGCCATAGCACTACTTCACGTCTTCGCGCGCCGCCTCTTTTAACGGAAAGCCTTCAATAAGCATCTTCGGAAATATTGATAAAATTTTCAATCACAAAAGGTGCACCGATGTATTCAACGTTGATAAATACAGAAAACCGTAACAATAATGTTTTGATATTCGTTTTAGGATTTCACTTTGAAGTTACCATACTAAGTTGATGTAAACAGATGTAAACAGCAATAGGTATTTCAGTACAAAATCTTATAATTTGTATGGAAAACTGAACAACTTACGCCTGTAATGGTATCACGGGAGAACTGTCTGAACAACAAATTTAATCAGAAGAAAATATAGTGGACGTAAAAAATAAAGTTTCCAAGTTGAGACGGCTTGACAG
Organism: Maruca vitrata; assembly: GCA_039566165.1. Classification (NCBI taxonomy): domain Eukaryota; kingdom Metazoa; phylum Arthropoda; class Insecta; order Lepidoptera; family Crambidae; genus Maruca; species Maruca vitrata. Next base: position 10,546,858 of record CM076916.1, on the reverse strand, counting down.
CAAAAGTGGGGGGGGGGGGGAGGGTGACGGGGGAACGTGGTGCACCGCGGCACAACTCGTTTATTGAGTTCATCATGAAATTATAACGTGCCAGTGATTTCTCGAAAACTCTTTTTCTACTATCGCCTTTTACAGTTTCCATTCAAGGTACGTTTGAAGTTGTTTGGAATTTAGATAGTCCATAAATAGTTGGTAGGTATTGCCGTCTGACTACATTTCGTTGTCAACTCGATAACAAAAATCCGACACGTCATGGATTATTTGAATAAATAAAGTGAAACACGAGTTTTTCAGCAATTTGTGGAATCATGTATAAAAAATATTTGGTTTAAAATACCGATTGGTGTTGTTGGCGACATAATATTTATATTCACTTTATTTGTTGTGTAAAATACATATAAATATAAAATATATTCTGATTGGCTATAAAAGTTTTGGCAAAGTGAAGCAGAATATGATAGACGCAAACACGATAGGTATTAAACGTGCTATGAATTCTATTTGAAACTTCTTTTAAGGTCAGTGCAAATCGAATGAATTAATAACTAGCTAACGCATTTATTTCACGAGGCGCCTTCTTAACTTTCGCTTTTCGCTAATGATTCATACGATGCTCTTATAAGAAATATGTAAGTATACCAAATAGAACCGCCAAAACTTTCGCACTTAACATTTATAACACGAGTGTGAGTTGAAAATTAAGTTACTTTGAAGGAATTCACAACAAAATCATAATGTAATTTGTCAGTGTCGGAGAAACGTTCCCAGCATTTGGATTTAATAGAATAGCCGAACTCCGCAAGTGAAAGTGCCAAGTATGGATACTTGCTAATGAATGGTAAGTGACATCTTCTGAAACCTACCCTCATAATTTATTTTACTAGAGAAAAAAATGTACCACGTGAAAAATAACACAATGATGTCTCTTTTTCCTGCATGGATAATGAGAATTGGATCTTCTCCTGTAATATTTTGGTACTTAAATACAACCATCTCTCATATTATAATGAGATCCATTATACATTTTCGCTGCAGACTTATTGTTGTTATAATGGTTTTTAATGAATGAACCTTGAGATTAATAATAAATCAATGTAATGTGTAATATTTTGAGAGAAGTGAATTTATTCTACTTTTTAAGTACATAAAAATAAATCAAATGAACGCGATAATAGCCTAAATTAAGCTCATTGTAATGGTTGTAATTATGCAGAAGTCTCATGATATATAACGAGTTGTTATGCTCAATTAAGCTATATATCACTCCGATATCCATCCAGGCTTAAATTTCAAAGATCGTGACTTGACTTTTCAACGAATGTCATAGTACATAATTCCATAAATTGGGCATTAATTTTAATTAAATACAAAAAGTAAACCAAATGTATGAAATTAGTTATGAAGACAAAAATCCTTGTATAATGGATTATTTTTTGACCTTGTAAAATTCTCACTATTTCAACTGAAATAAATCGATATCAGTAATGCTCACTTAACGCTACTCAATGAAACTGGGCATGGCGGGGCTACAATTCAGCTTAGGTTTTGAAATTTGACGGGTGACAGTTCTATAGACGGCGCGGGGGTCAGCTCTTATCTGCCCGGCACCGTGACGTCACCAAATAGGATTATGGTAGTTCGGTGATATTACTATACCTAGTGTGTGTCTGCGTGTATAAACTGAAAGGCTTTATATACGGTAATTATCGTCAGCGTCAGGGTTATCAATATAAAACATTTAGACAATGTTCCACACACTGATAAATAAGTTTCGTCTTTTATTATAGTTGTTTTACAAATACACAATTTGATTGTACTTATTAATATATAAGTAACATATATTTTTTTGCACATTCGTGTTACTTAGCTAATTCAAAAAATCCGTGGTTTCGCACTACGTCCGATCTGAATCTGATCCGTCTTCGTGAAATGACGAGCCGGAGTAGTCATATAACTATTTCTAATGTTTTGTTCACTTCAACTTCATTGTCTATCATAAAGCCCTTTTATTTAATTTAACAAACTATCAACACGAATGCAAGTAAAACACTTTAAATAATAAAAAGTTGTTTAAATATTGTTTTATGTGCTTCAAATCGATAATCTGTATTTTAGATTATCCGGAATGCCCCTGATTTTAGTTGAACTAGATAATCGGATTACTATTTTATTTAAAACATCATAATTTTGAAAATATTTAGTTGGCTTCCACATATTTGCTTTTAAAAAATACTCGAAATTTCCGAGTATTTAGTTCAATGAATTGCATATTTATTAAACGAATTGAAAGGCTATTAATAGTCGTATACACCGTGAAATTTTAGTGGTTTTTTCCCATAGATATGTGCAGTTCTTTTTTATTGAAATCAATAAATGCCGGTTTTATGAAAGGTATAACCCAAACTCGAAAGCACGTTCGAACCACTTCATTACTAAAAGCGTAGAGCTTATTTAGCTTTAAGCATCGATTTCATGCGGCAAACAGTACCTGATTACGTCACATCTTATAAAAGAACGATAGCTTCTCTGGTTTTCGAGTTGGAAAATTATTATTTTGAAAATAAAAATAAAAAATCTAGTAATTATTTGCATGATTTGGTAGATTTACTACCTTCTACCACGGGAAAACAACCACTTAAATTTCACGGTGTAGTAGTAGTAGGTGTAGTAACTAGAGATTTTAATTAAAAAATATTGTAATTCTTATGAGAAATAAAGAAGTCTTAAACCCAAAATACACTATTATCGATGAATGTTGAAAAAAACTAAAAGAATGTTTATTATGAAGGCTTTCTTAGGAGCAAAAGTATAAGTGAAAATGCCCATAACTGTCTGAAATTGCAGTGTAGAATATCGAAGGGAAATACTGAACGTTGAATTATTTTGGATAACGTTTACGACGTAAGGTGGTTTTCGTGTAGTACAAGTATATGAGCTGTTGGCGCAAACGGAGAGGCTTGGCTTGGATAACTTATTAGTTATGGCATAACATGACCCCGGTAAATACTGTTCTTGGAACGGCAAAGCCGAGCTTCTTTGAACATTTTCTATACATATTTAGCTATTGCTTCAAGGTATTAACGTCAATTAGGGCATAAGTAGAAAATATTAGTAATAAAGAAATAAATACGCCTTGAAGGCAACAAGATGTATATTTCGTTGTAACCCTGCTTATCAAAATAATTAAAACCATAGCTGTCACATATTTATTTCTTATTATTGCCAATACAATCATTAAATGTGTCCTTGATAATCTATAAAAGCTTGTGTAACACATAATCCTCTTGGGACCAACGCAGTAACCCAATCCTTCTCGGTTTAGCATAGCAATTACTTTAGAGGCTAAACTCAAACACGTTTCTAGAACCTTTAGAGCAAACATATTGAATAGCGCTAGACCCAGGTCAAAACACTACAAGGGATGTGATATTCACTGAACTAACACTTCAATAGACGGAGACGTACAGATACAAGAAATGTTTCCTTCCTGGAGATAAATGAATTGAAATGTTCAAGAAAAAAATACAAATAAATCCATATAAGTCCTTCTTGTGCTGTCAATTAAATGTACCCCAAAAAGTTGAAGCTAAAATAAATAAATAATTTCATTTATTTTCTTTCACAATATTATATATTTTTTTTGAGAAAATTATAAACAATTGATAACTGCTTTTATTTGTCAACCCGCCGAGCATAAAATACATAATCTAGTTCCCCTCTTAATCCGTAAATCGATCAATTCTTTTAATCCGCTTCAAGCCGGAGGTTTCTCTACGAACATTAAAATACATATTTTATCGTGAGCAACCTCGATTTTTCTAACCACGTTTATATCTGAGCTGATCTGCACAATGTGTCTCACTGTATTAAGTAAAGTGCTGCTTGTACGCCAGTATCGTGGGAGATGCGATCGATCGCTCAAAGCCCACACAAGAATGCTCACAGGCTGCTGGGTGTGCACACAAAATGGATGAATCGATGACAACAGTTTGCATGAGCGAACACAGAGACATCAGTAAACGGTATCACGCACGGAATCATTTGGGACACGGAATGATCATGTGTTCTATACGTTTGGAAATGATAAAGGGCGAACATAAGGTGGTGTGCATTTCCGATTTATGGTTAGATACTTGGAGGGTTTCCTTTTTTTCCAGTATTTTATGAAAACAATGGTTTGTGACCATCCCGTGGGTATTATGACACCACTATTATGTTGTGGATAAAGCTTTTATATTAGAAAGGACACCCTACTTGTATGGGACAAGGGATCAAAACACCAAAAAGATTAAGGGTCTTTTATTAGGTACGGTTTCAAGGAATACGGAAACAAAAACCTTGTTAATTTAATGAAGATACACTACTCATGTCAATGATAGTTATTTATTATTATAACACTTAAAAATAAGTATGTTTACCACGGACAGTAAGTCATAAAATGAGTTCAATACTGAGTCAACATAAAATAAATAGATATTAATATGCCAATATGCCAATACACAAATAAATAAAAAAAAACCTCAAACCAAATTATACTGTTGAAAGCAGCAATTTGAAAGATGTCATTGAATATGCAGATAGGGGTGAAGTGCATCCGTAATTATCATTTGCGAAAGGAAAACAAATTTGTATTTATGGAGAATCGCAAACTCCGCGGAATAATGTTTGTTAAGTAGTACCACTTTAATTTTCCGAGGCACAGCCGTTGTTTTGCCTTGCAATGTCGTCGCTAATAGGAATAATTTTCTTGCCTGCGTATTCAATTACCTTACACTCGTGTTCCGCCACGCCACTCGTTAGTGTTGCGAGAGAAATATTTTTACAAATTATTATAACTTTTTATACAGCTCTTAAGTAATGCCCATAGCAGTTCAATATTAATCCTTTCGTTCGTATACGAAAGTATAAGTAAAGTTTCTTTGGCAAAGTAAACGAGGCAAGGTTTAAAAGTTCTATAACGATGTTGATTTCTCTTACATCTTGTAAGTGGGCTACGAGTGGATATTTTAAAGAGTTTTATTATATTTTGATGCTTTTATTTGAATAGTAAGATATATTTACTTATATTACCTTTAAAATAAAAATTGCAGGCTAACTAAATCTTAAAATTCAATAAATATACCTATAAGAATACTTTGAATATTACGGGGTAAAATAATGTACGTATCAAAAAACTCACAAATCTTAACAACAAAGTTTCCCCAACGGGATGAACCTCGTTACGGTCTACCCAAATGCCAAACATTGACATTTTATTTTACTGGAGGAAAATCTACATGTCGTACCGACGTCTTTGTTACATGACATTTGTAACAAAGGAAAACGGTAAGAAAGTAATAACTTTAATAAGCTAGTTCGAATATATTGGTGATATCGCAAAATTAGTGTCCAATTTTAGTATCAATATAGTAGGCTTTTAGGAATATAGAACATTCAGTTTGAAAAATATGCTGTTGCCGAGGGAGACACGATAAAGACTTTGTGACAGTCAAAATACCGCGCGGCCGAAGCGCCAGTGGAAACTGGTATGCAACACAAGTTTTGAGGGGAAAAAGGAAATTGGACAAGTTCATTTGTAAATTCACATACATTGCGTACTCAATTCATAAACAAATGCTTTAGTGAAGCTAGCTTGCGATTTACAAAAGAACATGAAATACACGCGTACTTGCATTGTATAGACGGGAAATGTTATTTCCAACGAAATGTAATTTTTCCTTGGAATATATAATTTCCTAAGTGCCGGTTATTCACTCAAAAAACAGATACCACTTTTGCTTATCAAGGAGTATTAAATATTCGTTGACCATGACTCTGTTATGATTTATACACTTGTGCACTATAATATGTCCTGCGTACTTGGCTGATGTCAATTGAGATCGGCCGGCATGGCTGAAATCGGTCGGACGCCTTATGATTGTGCCTAATAACTAACCCGTCGAATATATAAACATAATCTCTGTTTAGATTATTAAGAACGATGGACGGACTGCGTTGTAGTTCCACAAAGAACATGACGATACACAATAACTAGCCCGCTTCTGGGGAAACTTGAAAGTCAATAAGCTTCAGAATATTGCAGGCTAGTTTGGCCCATGCAAACCTTGTCTATCAGAAACACGGGTTATATTGCCGGAACTTGGTCCGTTGGCCTGCGAGATCGTCGTTCAGATGGTCGGTTCACTTGGCTTATAAGTTAGCAATTTTGACATTAATTACGGACACGATCCATTTCCATTATACAAGCCAGCCTTTAGAAGCTCGAAATATAACGGATAATATACTTCGCCCTCCCATAAACTGCCACATTTCTCGAGCCAATGCCAAGTATGGATATAAAAATATTATTCTTAGTTTCCAGAAACATATCATATTTTTACGTGACATATTTACTTCATTCTGTAACAGACTTATTCTATGGTTGAAAAATTATTAAACTGAGTCATTAGCAATGGTAATGCAGGAATAAATATTTAGAATTTGATTTTACAGCGATCGTGTTCGCGATATGTGATGATTAAGCATTTTATAGGCCAGTAGTTCCATCAATATTAGCACCAACTTAATCTTTGAGAGCTTCGCGCAGTAACAAAGTATAAGTTAGTAAAGCTCCTTTGCTTATAACACCGGGCCCGTAGTGACAGCCAATCACAATTACGGCGTTATATCGGCTGCGGCTCACACGCAGGTCATCTCGAGTCGACCACTCTCCGGGAGTAGTTCTCCATTAATTGCGTCTACGGCTCGAGTGTGACGTCACGCTGAGTGATTGTCGCGCTAATTCGGTGCGACAGCGCGATAGCCGCCGTCCTCGCCCTGCAATCCCCATTAGCCCCAGTGAGCGGATGACTGTTCGCCGCCGGTTCATCTCCCAATATTTATAATATAGTCCAGTCATTTAAGCTTAAATTAGGTAAGAATCTCGGAATTCGAGATACCCAGCTGTAAATCTGTAAATATTTAGATATTGACACCCTAAAAGTGGTCTCAAAACCTACATAATGGTAGGGTGTACGCAACTATTAAATTTTCAATGTCAAATGTCACAAATATCAGTTTTATGAACTTTTGAGCGAAACGGCAAGTTTTATCATCAAAGTGTGTAGGAGAAAATTGCTTATCATCTAATTATCTAAAAAAATTGTCTCTACGTTTTATTCCTAAAATTCACCATTTCAGAGATACAGCGATGCAAATAGTTGAAAAAGTTGTATTTTCAAAAGCTTCCAGACCCCCGTGCGATTGTGCTAGACAGTTAAAATTTTCACAACTGATGTATTTCAGTAGCCTCTATAACATCTAATACTAGAAAAAGCTTAAAACCTAAATGTTTAAGTGGGTTCTTATACAAAACTATGGTTTTTTTTCTCACACTTGGCCGGTTTTTAACGTGGTTACCCCAGTAAACCTATTCCAGACGACACCTTTTATACGTGAAGAACACGTTGTTTATATGGAAGCCTAGTTAAATAATTGTTTTATGTTGTTTTTAGTACTATACATATATACGTTTCAGTACATTTAAACTGCTTATTATGGGTCAAAAAGTACGAAATAACCAATTATTAGAATTTCTGTTTGAAGTATAACTGAAAAAAAATACATTTTAAAAATGTTAACTGTCCATCTAACTCGATTATGAACGTGAAGATCCATATTAACCAAATTTAATTTAATGAAACGCAGAAATCTTAAATCTTCTGAATACTGAAAATAACACAAAACAATTATTTAACTAGGCTTCCTTATAAACAACGTGTTCTTCATGTATAAAAGGTGTCGTCTGGAATAGGTTTACTGGGGTAACCACGTTAAAAACCGGCCAAGTGTGAGAAAAAAAAAACCATAGTTTTTGTATGAGAACCCACTAAAACATTGGTTTTAAGCTTTTTCTAGTATTAGATGTTATAGAGGCTACTAAAATACATCATTCGTGAAAATTTTAACTGTCTAGCACAATCGCACGTGGGCCTGGAAGCTTTTGAAAATACAACTTTTTCAACTATTTGCATCGCTGTATCTCTGAAATGGTGAATCTTAGAAATAAAACGTACAGATAATTTTTATAGATAAATAGAAGATAAGTAATTTTCTCCTGCACACTTTTATGATAAAACTTCCCGTTTCGCTCAAAAGTTCATAAAACTGATATTTGTGACATTTGACCTTGAAAATTTAATAGTTGCGTACACCCTACAATATGTAGGTTTTGAGAACACTTTTAGGGTGTCAATATCTAAGTATTTACAGACTTACAGCTGGGTATCTCAAATTCCGAGATTTTTTCCTAATTTGACTGGACTAAATAGAGCTTCTGCCTGTACGTAATGTACGCAGCGGCCAAGCTTGCCGATTTGTAACCGGCTGAGTCTTAGCGAATTTTAGCGGACGATGTCGGTTAGTTAGCTACGCCGGTTTCATTTAAACAGTTAGCCGCTCACTCACTCACTCAAAGCCTAATAAAAACGCGGCCTTATCCGAATTTACTACGCAAGCGAGAGCGAATACGACTTATGGCTAATAAAATATAGAAATAAAAAATGTGAGACATGGACGGGACCAATACCAATCATGTTGCGATAAATTTAAGAAAGGGTACAAAATGTACTATTTAAATTCGATTTAGGGAGGGATTCGTTTAAATACTTACTTTAACTTCGAAGTAGCATGGTTTATTGCAAAATTAAAGCTTCTATTTTATTAATTTACTCGTAGCTCTCTAGTAACTAAAATTGATCAGATTTTCCAGATGGGTAGACCAAATTTATTTAAGCTGAAATTGATAAAAGTATTTGTTATAAAGCTTCATGTTATAGCAAAATAACTCATTCCCAGATATTGCAACATCTGCAAATTGTGTAGACTTTCGTAAGTCGAATGAAAACATAATATTATCATTGCAAATGGGCTACCTTTTCCGTCAGCCTCGTTTGATTATAAGCAATATTGAAGAACACGCTTAGTCAGTGAAGCGATTTTGAGCAAAAAACGGGGGTGTTTCAGTATATTTTAAGTACATTGAAAAGGAGCGCAGTATCTTTTGCGAAACACGAAGAAATATATTTTGTGTTCAATTTGATTAAATGCGGGAGATTATAATTATAAATTGCCATTCTCTTTTAGGCTTTAAGCGACCGGCAAAAAAGACAAATGGGAACATTAAAATGCCCCCATACAGCGTTTAGCGCGGCGACTGTAGCGACGATTTGAGCACATAAGTGGACCGAGACACTGAACAATTTATCAAGCATTTTGGGTGAGTTTCCTTAATTTATTCCGTTGTTAGCCGCGGTTGACGTGGTTTTATCTTCCATTAGCGAGGCGGGCCCGCCCGCCCCAGGACTCTGTACATAATCACACAACTTAGGGACAAGTCCCGGCACTAAAACACGTAATAATAAACAACAATATATTTACTTAAGGCGAGGATATCCGGGCCGAATAACTTATACTAAACTGCTGGTTAAAGGAGATCGACCGGTTTGGTTGAACTTTGACTGTTTTCGTTTACATTTAATTTTCAGGATATTTCTATTTTCATGATCTTTGAAAAAAAAGACGTAAGTACTAAAATTTGATAAAGGTTTGATATTATTGTGATAATTATCAACTATAAGATTATCGCTTTTCTATCTCTACATTTAATTTTATTTTTCAGGAAAAAATCTTGTCACATACAGAGGAACAGAGATACGAATGCAATAAACCTGAGTCAACCTACCTCGTCTTAACTAAATATAAAAGTAATTAACGTAAGTGAGTCCGAGATCAATCCACTTGATACCGCGACATTGTTCGATGCAATCTCGGTAATTTGTTTTCTTAATCCTATCACTTTTCACCGTTTCCGGATAGCAAATATGTTCGTTCAACCATTATTTTATAAAATTAAGTCTGTTTAGTTCTATTCAAGCAACTTGTTACATTAAATATAAGAATTACAAATAAATTTGGTTTTGTTACATACATACAATAATTACGCACAATAACCCTATTGATTCAAACGAGGTAATCATTGACAATTATAATACAAGTAACTTTGAGAATCTGCTCTGTAAAGTAACTTCCATAAAATAATAAATAAGTTGAGTGCCCAGAAGGGACAGATGTAGGTTAAAGGGATTTTAGTACCCCGTGAGTTCTTTTCACAACAAACTGAGTATATCATGAAACTAGTTTCGCCAACAGGCATAAATATTTAATTAATCCTAAGTGCGCGAAAGTTAGATTTAATTATAGGACTGCACAGTGCAGATGCCTCTAATTTATGACGTTAATTTTAGGATACATTACTCATAGATCAGGAAATCGGGTCAACTTAGCTAAATGCGTTCACATCGGAGGCACCCTCTTTTTATTAAAGAGATGAAATATTTGCTCTCAAATGAGTTAGCAAAGACGCGTTGATGGATGGCGAAGACTGTGTTCTGAGACTGTTGCCTTATCAAACATTAACCTTCGGAATTCGTTATACGAGCTCAACTAACCTTGCTTCCATTTTGTTATTTACTTGGTTGTAATGATGTGAAGGCTAAAATTATACAACAACTTCAAAACAGTAAATCGCGAAATGTTATACGTCCTGAATCGATTTTATTCGAAATGCGATAAGAGTACAAATTTGGTTTCCAACAAAATACATTTCAACTATCCTCAATCAACACGCAGTTTAGAGATAAAATCGAATATTGTGGGATGCAACTCGCCAATACCTATTAATATTAGGTAAAACATGATAGTTTTATGTGCGTCGAATGGTGTGTATGAAAATATCAACATAATTCAGTTCTGCATAAATTAATTTGATTTTAGATTTATTTCCAAATATGTAATGGGTATAATATTTTCCACTTAGTTAAGTATTTTACTATTAGATATTGGAGTGGTTACTAATATTCAAACTTCGATAATGAAGCACAAATCAACTTTTTCCTTTTGCTATAACTTAAATCTCTACAGTAAACATTTCCCTCAGTAGTCATGAGAATTTCGCCCCTTTTCGTCCTGTTTATACCATTTACTTTACGCGCAGGATATATATTAGTTATTAGGTCAATAGGCCAGGCTTTAATCCTTCTCTCAACGAACGGGATCTCGGATAAGAAAGTCTTAAAGTTATAGGCCCTCTCATTCTATTCCCTCTTAAATATACACTTAAGTGTGTTTGCAGTGGCGCGTAAACGTGTAGCTGAAACCTTTACAAATAGAGATATTTTTGTTTATTTATTTTTGTGAATCATAGTACACTTTCACGCTCAAACAGGGCTGGTTGAAATATTATAAAATGGCACTGTTTGTTATCCGTTATATTAATGGATTTCATTCTGACACCAGCATGTTCTATGTACACACACATGTTTTGCATAGGACAAAAGGTTTATGGTGGTCGTTACATGTAACTTTTTTATTGCAGAGAATAAAGATTCAAATAGATCTGTTCGTTCAATCAAAGTTGGCTCATAAAATTTGTTTATGTTCAGTTCACTATGGCTTACTGGCTAGTGTTTTGTGGTAGTTGATTGATTTCATGCATACAAATTAGATTGCACGACATGTTTGGACAAAACTTTTGGTTAACATGTTTTTTTTGTCATATGTATTTCATGTCATATGTAAACGAGTTTAATTTCAATAGGTTTGTTATCTAATTATTATTAATATGCGAGTATACAAAGAGATAAAATTGATGTTCCGTAGATACTTAAAGATTGTTGTGGACTGTGGAGCGATAAAATTCAATAGCTGTGTAACAAGTAAATAATATCAATCAAGAACAATTCCATAATGAACCATTCCGGTAAATTCATTAGCATGCAATTACCATTTTGAGCTATTTTAAACTTAACACGTAATAATTTTAGGAGCTGTTTTGTCGTTATACCTGAGAGTTTCTGAGGGATAATGAACGAGGGTCTGAAATATAGTGCAAAAAATGTAAGTCAAATGTCACAGCCTAATGGGAAATTATGGGATTACGAAATAAAACAACCGACTTTTAGACGAAAAGAAAATAATTATTTATTCTTTTTAGATTACATTCAAGCGAGTGAGTATAAAATGATTATCCAGTTCCAAAAATATTTTATTAATATACCTATTAGATATATTTTTTGCAAGATTGTTATATTATTAAAAAAACAAAGCTTTAAATTACACAAGAAACCCATATCGTATGTAATTGAATGCACCATTAATAAATCACCGAAACAAGACAGAAGTGTTATCTAAGGGTTCGCGTGCAACGAACAGACGTAGAAATAAACTGTTGTACATTTGTATTAATTACAGCCGGCAACGTGAGAAACCTAATATCGGGGTCTCGTGTGAGATAATTAATGTGTCCCACGATAATGGGAGTCATAGTAAGGGGCGATGATGGTCATCAATAACTCGCAATCTTAAGGCTATTCATTTATTCAAAGCTTTGCCACTTCCATATTGGGAAAACTTCCACTTGGCAGAACTTGTTTTTATTACCTTGCGCCTATTTTTTGTCTATGTTGTAAGTCATCAATATTAGATCTAGTAACTTCGTAGTTTTGCAAGCTAGAACTTTATGACAGAAAATCTATGATTGAAGTTATCGGTAAGCTTAGATTAAGATATGATTTAGGTAAATACACTTGCCTCAGTTTTTTTTTCTAATCTATTAGTATCGATTAGGAAATAACGTATTGAAGTATGCATTTAAATAGCTGAACCACTCACTAAATACCAATAAGTTAGTACAGGAACTTCTCTATCAGATAAAGCAGCCGATTAAAAATTTACATGTAATCCGCCCGCGCATCAAAACCCTCTTCTCATAAAAGGTTAAGGCTGAAGTTAAAATTTATGTTAGAAGCCTATGGCTTTAAAATCGCAAAAGGATGTTTCTATAAAAAATATGTGAGTTTTTAACTACCGCCACTTTATATTTACAGAGTGTGAAATATAAATAAAAACACAATATTAAACTGTACGTGTGTACACCTTCTAATTTTTTTATAATAAGATGTTACCGAACTTGATTTTTAAAGTTATTGTTTGAATGACTTTGTTTCGCTTAGCACACTAACATTGCTTAAACAAAATAAATCCTTTTTGTATCCATAGTTCGGTACTTGTGCCCTCACCTCACAGCACTAACGACATTAAGAAGTTAACGCCAGTTATTTGGTTGTTTCCTTTGTTTATTCTGCACTAGCTCACATAAAGGATATAATCCAAATAAGGCAAAAGGCACAAAGACGTGGCATTTATGACACTACAATTAGGCCCTTCCTTTTGTGACGCCTGGTTGAGAACTGACGGAGTGTTAAGTCTGAAAGGATACCTACTTTATATTAGTCATTCTTAATCCCATGTTGGGAAAACTCGGCCCTTCTATAGCCAAAAAGCAATTTTAACTGTAAAATATGCGCAGTAAGTGTACTCAAACAGAATTCAGGCAGGTTAATACAAATTCCAATTTTGATAAAAGGTAATTGATGTATTACATATTTATCAAGCTTATACAAATTATACAAATCGTTATCGAATGCCAATCAACAAGTATTTGATCAATAGTACTGTTTGACTAATTTCAGTAATAACATTGGAGTGCAGCTGTAATACAAACATGACCTGTATTCAATGGTCCTACATTTCTATCATTTGGATTACGTTGGCATACAAATTTAAAAGCCCTGAATAACTATGTTGGTAAATGACTTGTATTAAAGTCTGGATTTGATCAAAAGCAAGCACGAAAGTAATGAATTAAATATAGAACGGAGGATTTCTTTCTCGCTTCGGTCACTTTTAAATTGTAAGAAGACAAATACAAGAAATGTTCATATGCCCCACATTAAATTTCATCGAAGTTCATATACGTATACATGGCTATTTTGGCAGAAGGTATGTATCATTTACGTCCGCTGTCTGCCAAGAGCAACACAAACATAGAGTGTTTGCAGTGTATATTTCCTGCAAACCCCAGATGCTTATATCACAGGAACAAATTACAAACCACACTGTGGTCCAGCACAAATTTCTCAAATAGCACATTGAAAACAACGTAACTCACTTCCTGCAAAAACGCTTTTTAATTAGCATAGCCGATTTAATACGAGGTAACGCTCGTTGCGAGGTATTTTTAAAGGTTGATTTAAATTCAGCTACTCGTTGTTCTCAAAGTATCCGTAATATTAAATTTGGCTTCAACGGCCAATAAAACTTAAAGCATGTATATAAGTACTTTAAACGATCTGAAATTTACATCTGAGAAACTACTAGTCAAGTTTCATAGTCTAAATTGGTTTAATAACGTTACAAGATGTAACTTTATAAAACCAACGCATTGTCTCTATATTTTGAAAGTTAATTTCAAGGTAATTATATTGGAAAGCAGAATTCGAAATTCAGCGAAAAGTATAAAACGGTCTTGAAGAAGCGTTATTGCTGAAATCGGCTTAACCCCTAATCCGATTATAAATGTCTCCGATACTAAGTGGTTCGTTTTCGAGTCGATTTATATAACTAAAGGTTTTACGGTGGGTCTGAGTGGAATAATTAGATAATAACAGTCTTAAGCTGCAACAATGTGTCGCGTCATTTAGCAGGGTTCTGGCTGTAAGTGGCTAGACCGGGCCGTTACGCCGCGCTCGTTACCCTGACGAATGGAGATTACTTCCACTGAGCAATTGATTGCTGCCGCCACCGGCAATCAGCCACACCACCTGCTTAATTACGGATTGACAGTCACCCTGCGTGATTATAGCTTTTTGACGCGGATCGATATTGCAAGGAGTGTGTAACGTAGATAAATCACGAAAAATAAATGCAAGTACAGGTACCGAACTGATAGATAATTAATTAATAATATGTTGGTTGGTGTTTATAATTACTAATGTAAGTATATTGCTTTAATTGGAGCGTAATGAACTCCCCTGTCCTTATGCCAGGCTGTATTTAATGGATCGTGACAGTTGACGTACTTTTGTTGTATGAAACAAAATGGGCGTCAGTTTGACTAGGACTTGACCTGCTTTTGGTTAAGTATTTCGGATTCAAATAGGTTCACCTACTAATAGCCTGCCATGACTCCTCTTATGACATGTGGCTGCTCTAGTAATTGATTAGTATACGATTGATACCCCTGATTAGACATTATCAATGTCATATTAGAATATCCTCATTAGAAATTCAATAAAGCATGCATATGTAGTACGGATATGTGCCATCTATATATTATTGTAAAAACAATGATGCTGAAATGTTAATGAATATTAATATCAATGGAGAATATTACTGTGTCTAAATTTCAAAATGGGACATTATATATTGACACGTTGAATGAACTCGTATTTGTGAAACATTTATATTCTAGAACGTCAAATTACGCAAAAATATTTTTTGCAATGTACTGGATACACAACTTTCATTATGTATGAAAAGTGCAAACGATCAGAACTTTAAAAACGTATAGCTTTTTCAATTTTGGTTGAATGTCGAAACTAATTACACATGTCGATTCAGATTATCAAACACTTCAAACATACCTAATTATCTAATAAAATCATGAACATTCTCCATTAGTATTAGTACCAGTTCGTATACGTAGAATGGAACTTACTACATTCCATTCTACGTATAAGAACTGCATAGGTAATTTTTTTAAATGTTCTATTACATTAAATTAAACTAAACGATACTGTTTCCCTTTTAAAAGTTTAAAATGATTTATTTTAATATTTTTCCTAATGACGCCGCATTAAAATGAAAAAAGTGTGCAATAAAATTATTTTCGTTTGTCAAACGTAAAATGCGTGATTCAGAACAAAATGAAGTGTCACAGGCATCATCTTAGCTGAAAAAGACTATAGCTTAATGATTAAAATGTTAATACATAACGTGAAATAAGCTACAAGCTGGCCGAAATAGAAGAAAGAGGAACTTGCTAGTATGTTAGGCGCAACTACTAAGAATAATATGGAGCCACGAACAATGAAAGTTGAAATTACATTAGTGTTAAACAATGTGGTTAATGGCAACCATATTTGCAGAACTCAGAACAAGTTGCCAGTTCAACAAGTTCACGGCGATAAAGCCGGGATTGTTCCTGTGATTAATTACATAGACAAAAGCGGCCGTTGTGTAGCTTAGTCGTGTTTATTTTGACGACTCTGCCATTTAATTAATTATTTTAGAATTAGGAAAAGGCATAAACACTTTTTAATACATTTTGGCAAAATTTACAAAACTGGTTAGGAACTATTAATAGTCATACAATTAGTTAAAAAGTGGGGCGTGTTGAACTGAATACTATTTCATGAACTATCTGTTTTAGCGAAACAGATAGTTCATATTTTCTATGGTATTTGTTTGTTATTATAGCGACTTATCAAACTGACTTTACCATATTAATACCATTCAATAATGATGCTCGATATATTTGTGATTAATAAAGTGTATATTATTGTGTATATGAGTGTCCGAATATTTTAATGAATCATTAAAAAGATCTATGCGTGTTTCCAATTAAGTACGGCATGTCTATCCTAGACAAAACACACAAATTATTTAAAAGACGATCCATAACAATATTAGAAGTTTGTGAAGTGTATTGATCACCTAAGGGAGTTGGGAAGTCTCTTACATATCATTACAAATAGCTCCCGCAGTAAGTCACTCATTAGTCTTGACCTCGTTATTAATTTCATACGTATATAAGTTTTTACAAGTTATGTGAGCATTCCAAGATATATAACATTGTAGCGTCGCGCTAACAGACTAATATTTAACTACGATACTTAACTAGCAATCGTTGGACAAAGTTGCTACAAGTGACGCGGAGCTTGTAGCAACGTTTTAAAATATTTATTGCCTCTGTAAACGTACTATGGTAATGAACAGAGGCCATTACTTACAAAGCAGCATAAATACTGAGCTAGAAAACTAGAGTGCAATAGAAGCTGATAAAAATCTAATTTGTCATGAATGGCGTTGCATTTTGTAGGTGTCGCTGAGCTCGTGCTTAATTTTCTTGTGAAGGAAAATGGGGGGCTGTTTTAGAGGGATTGAATCAAGCTCCGGAGACATCTGTCTGCAACGGTCCTGGAGATTTTAATACGTAGGATAAGAAAATACGGCAAGACTTGAGCCCGCGGCGCTGAGCGCGCTATGCAGACGCTTACAGCATAACAAATTGAACCGAATTCATTGCACACGAGTCGAATTAAATGTTGGCTCTTATTGTGTTGGTCACATTGAACAAATGGCCTTAATTTGAATTACTCGTCTGCTACTTCTTATAGTCAATATTGCGTATAATAAACGTATTTTGACAGCACAATATTTTCTATTCCTGATTCGTTACGTGGGTACGCACATGCGAGTACTCTTACATAAGCAAAGGCTTACATTATTAAAAAGAAACAGGATCATATATCTTTTGTGCACGACAAGCGATCATGCCTACTGATAATTTATTATGCTGCGGTGCGTTCCGGACGCGACGCGTCAGAGCGACCCACGACTCTTGGCACTGTAAAATAATAGAATTCGCTAACACTGTTTCATTTCCCCAACAGTTGTCGGTGTTACGTATAAAGTAAGTGCCCACCCTCCCTTTGTGGTGACCACGTCCCTTGGGCGAGTACACTCATATTATGTCGACCTCCTAACTTATATACGCATTTAATATAATAGAACTGCGATAGACAATTATCTTTGTACGAAAAGTTGAAGGGTTAAACAAAAACAATTAATTAGAATTATGTGTAAAAAGGGTAAACAGTTTGAAATGTAAGGAAGGTAAATCGGTTATAATTGTAACTCCTAGATCTTTCATGGCCCTGATGTGTATCAAATAAAAATGTATTTCAAACGTAAGAAGAATATTTCCTTTCATCTTTATCAACATATTTAAATAGTTTAATAAATAAGACCTTCAAAAATTCTTCGAAAATAGCTTTGTACAATCAATTCATCTGTTAACAACATTTAATCTGAAGGCCCATAAATTTGGCCTTTCATTTTATTAATAGGTGAAAAAGAAAAATTATTTGAAGACAGAATAAAAGGCGGACAAAAATAATGGAAGATTGAAAATTCCAACTGCCCGTAATGTACGAGTAAGTGGGAGTACTCTCCAGACATTTGAACAAGCTCCCACCTTTCCATAAGTTTTCCGCAGTCGAATGGAATTTACAACTTCGGCAAGAGAAGTCTTCAGCTTTCTCATCAATTAGAGTTACTAAGGACAAATAATTGAGAAAATATAGCCATTGGAAGGGCGCAAAAGGGCGATTTTTTTCTTAATACATGTTGAGTTTATGACGCTCTGTATGGAATTACCTCATCCGTGTGAGGTAACACGAGAAAAATCAATATAAACCGACTTGACAATAAAATAAAGGATTGTTCACGAAATTACGAATAAATATTTGAAATTTTATTTCATATCGGGTTCAATCCGTATTTTTGCGAAACTACAGTCCATCG
The DNA here is from genome assembly GCA_039566165.1 of Maruca vitrata. Classification (NCBI taxonomy): domain Eukaryota; kingdom Metazoa; phylum Arthropoda; class Insecta; order Lepidoptera; family Crambidae; genus Maruca; species Maruca vitrata. The sequence continues at coordinate 10,528,393 of CM076916.1, read as the reverse complement.
CGAGAAAAACTCAATTTCATTAACAACAGTGCCCGGTAAAACAAACGACTGGACATCGGCGACCCAAAAAGATTTACGATGTAGTAAAAGAAAATTATATTATACTTTCAATTTCGTACCTGCCCGCCGTAGATCTTAAAGAAAAATAAAATATTTACTTGCTGCGATAGTAAGAGGACCCTAGAATTTCCTCATAACAGATTGCCAAAGCAAAAGCTTTATTTAAAGTATTACCAACCTTAAGTTAATTATATTAGAAAGTCTGGGAGAATTTGCGACTGTAATGTCATTATGAAAAGGTAGGAAAGGTTGGGAGTTTAATAAGGAGGTGGAGGGGGCGGGAGTTCGCGGCTCCAAGGCGAAATTCTCGGATATAATGTATCGTAGCAACTGTGCAAAGTCATCGATCAAACGCTAAGCACACGAGCCACTACTAGCGTCCGTATCTGTTCCAGTGTCGAGCGTGTTCCCTAGTTTCAATTAACAACTCTTAAAAAAAGTCCAAGCAAGAAGGTTTGTAGCAATAACTAGATACCAGAGGATTCCTTTGATGGTTCTATGTTAGCCACGAGCATTTCACGCAAACAGAGCCGTTCTTGAAAGGATACGTTTTGATTAGTTAGTGTACACATAAAAAGAGTTTTAATCAGGGTGCTTTGGAATTTATGTGTATTCGATAGCGACAAAAAAAAAAGTAAAGAATGATTGATTTATTTTAATATAGACATTAAAACAACATTATCATATGTTATTATAGAGGAAGATCCCAGAGCCGCCAGACATCACTTATTTTCTAATGGACAAAATATATACGATTGAGTAGTGGTGGGGTGTACTATCATCATATGACTAGTTGCTACCTTGACCAGACGGCCATTTTTCAGATATCAACCAATCAAGGTACATAGAAACACTGCTCACCTCACTTAAATTCTGATGGCTGATTTTAACATATATTGCACACAATATCATTAAAAATCAGGTTTTATTACTCCCAGACACATGCGGTCGGCGGTTTTACCTTACAGACGCTTTAAAGCTATGAAAAAAATTTTACTTTTACTTAATTTTACTTATTTTTTGATGCTTGATTTTTATATATGTTATTCAAACAACTATTTTTAAACGTTTTGCAAACGGAGAGACCGATCAAGGGGCCAAACATTCACCAGATCCAACTGTTTTAGATTATTTTTTTAATTGAATTTAGTTAAGTTTTTCTAATAAAATAGTTTGTAAGGTACAATTCTATAATTATTGCGGTCAGATGAGCACTTTTTAGTTGTTTGAATAACATATATAAAAACCAACCATCAGAAAATAAATAAAAGTAAAATATTTTCATAGTTTTAAAGCGTCTGTAAGGTAAAACCGCCGACCCCATGTGTCTGGGACTAATGAATCCTAATTTTTAATTATATTGTGTGAAATATATGTTAAAATCAGCCATCAGAATTTAAGTGTTTAAGTGAGCAGTGTTTCTATGTACCTTGATTGGTTGATATCTGAAAAATGGCCGTCTGGTCAAGGTAGCAACTAGTCATATGATGATAGTACACCGCAACACTACTCAATTGTATATATTTTGTCCATTAGAAAATAAGTGATGTCTGGCAGCTCTGGGATCTTGGACCATTAGTATTGTTATTATCATTTGCGCGAACACTACAAATTTGCGTATATTGTTATTCTAAACATTATTATTTAGAGACCCGATGTTCCGAGCTCTTTACAGCGCTCGTGGTCACGGGCAAGACGGGTCTTGCCTGCGACCGTGAGTTTAACATAAGTTCATAATATGGACGTCTTTGGATTTTGTATGATGATATTTGATATGGGAACATCTTTATTATTTAAAACAATATTGTAGTGTACTCTCTCTTGGTCGTACGATTCTCCTCCATCCTCCAGTTCGGATCGCTGATCCAGCCAAGTAAGTGAGTAATATTGTACTGTAATGCAATGTGTACGAGTAGTACAAAATCCATTCGATATGATGAATACCTAACGTGTTTTGTAAGAGACGTACGTGAAAATGAATTTAAAATGTAAAAATATTATCTCATGGATAAATATTGAACTGACACTGTAGACGTATCCAGGTTATTGCGGTAAACGGGGTGCGAGATAAAGTGTCACTCAAGCGTAGAGCACGGCGCCCGATGCGCACCGCGCGCCATATTGAAAATCTAAAGCAAGCGAGTGTAGTCTTTCAATTTAAAGAAGCAAAGAGTCAAATTGCAAGACTCGTATCATCACTATACATACATTCGTGCATGGCCACGAGTGGTCCACTTGTAAAAGTTCCGAGAGTTGTTGTCGACATGTGCCAAACAACCCCTCACACAACCATAGACAATTTGGTTCCAACATCCATACCTAGGGATTCATTTAGCAATTTGAAGAAACTTGAGCTGGAACTTTTTTAATATAGCGTGTTATCGTCCTTTCATGACAGCGATTTTTAAGTACGAAGATTTCAACTGTTGTAGTGAGATTAAGCGCAATTTAATACAACGCCAACTTTTATGCTTTTCCCCAATTGTTGTAATAAACTTACTACTTTTGAAGATAGTTACGAGTTATCGAGAAAGCGAAGGAATGTCAAAGAGATGTTACATAAAGTACCTATTGTGCGAAACGACTTTATCAGTTTAAAAACTTTACCAATACCAGCATTTAAAGAGGTATATAGCATATTTGAAATTTTTCAAAAATTTATTTTCAAGTTCAATTTGGAAAGGGTTTTCAGGCGAAGAGTAATTTTTAACCAAAAACAGTCTTATACAGAGAGCTTGTGCAGCTGCGGTATGTGACGCGATAACGTAAACACGATGGTCGAATGCTTATTCCACATTTATCACATACAAACCGAGGTTTGCTTTAGTTTTGACGATTCCTTTACAGGAAGTTCGAAATATTTCAACTCATCCGTTGGAAATTTAAAAAGTTGGCGTTAAAACTACTTTATAGCTTTCACAAATCTTGTATTCGCTAAGAAAATTGTCTTGACACAAAACTTCCGTTTAAGTTAGTGAACTAACACCCGGATACTGGAGCGATAATTAAACATTTGACATTTTAAGCGAAGCTTAATTTGCAAGTTTATGTGGGAGTTGAACATAGAATTTCCTTAAGCGTTTAGCAAAAAGTAAAATATAACTAACGTTTAAATATATAGTATTAAGTATTTTCGATAGTTGCCATACTTAGATGCAATTAAAAGACTTGTTTAACTGCAGCGAAGAAGATACATATTTTATTTCTATGTAACTAACAAGGTATACTATGTTATATCTTTGTAATTGCTCCATAAATGAAATCCTCAATATATAATTTTAAACTGTCATGGTTACACAGTTACACACATTAGAAAACTGAAAGTTACCTCACCCGTGAACTCGCCCGTTCACCCGTGATCATGGCGCTTGCAACAGTGCCGAAATATCGGGAGCTCATTCAAACAAAACAACATGGTAAATATCCCGGACACTTTCAGTTTTCTAATGAAATCCTCATCTTAAAGCACAGTATAAACTCTAAATACTTCAAGGAATTCCGTGATCGTGATACGGGTATCTTCAGTTTTGCAGTAATTATGCACATGCACCGCGTTAACCTTTAACTTATGAACTATGTTAAGCCGTAACTTGGCCTGCCACGTTGCTTGAAGTCTGACTACAGAGATTCTAAAACTATATCTGATCCTTAGTATGGTGCATAGTATTTGCAGCAAAGTAATATCGTAGTAACGTTATAAATATCTGGGATTAATTCGTAAGTACATAGTACAAATCAAACATGTGAAATGCATTTGGCTTTATAAATCCGGTTCGATGAAATTAACGTTTCAGATGAACATTTCCACGAAACTTTTAAATAAGCACTACGAATAAGACAATGCGATTATGTGATTAAGGTATATGCGTTAATGGCATGGTATAACTGTACATACGTTGCGGTTCAACTTAAAGACCCCTTTTTGCGACGGGGGTTGAAAAGATTGCAATAAACAAGGGTGTGTTGTAACTGAGGTTGTTACGCTGGGCCAACACTCGTATCTCATAACATCACCCTTCGTTTTTGTCTCAGACAATATTGTAAGCAACAAAAACACATCAACTTCTGGGTTAATTGCCGCATAGCCGTGTTATTAAATAAAGACAATGGCAATTTTTTGGTGGTTTACCACATGCATTATACTCGCATAGTATAATAGTATATTAACAAAGCTATAGATATACTGCAATTTAAATAACTGAATCCGTTATAATACGATCTATGATAATGTGTCAATTTATTTAAAAATTAAGAATAAAATACATTTAAAAGAGACCAAAGTGTAAATGTAACAAATCAACTCACAATGAAGACATAAAAAACTTTGAAAACAAAAACTTGGTGCGGCAGCTTGGCGGAGTGACTTCAAAATGATCTCTTGAGACCATTTTTTCTCTGTTAATTTTCTGAATGTACGTTACATTCAGAAAATTATCAGCGATAGGTTTATGTTTATATTATACCTTTATAATCATAGCTTAACAGGTACAAGTAAGGGTTATCTCCTATGAAAATTAATCATGCGTGAATTACTTAATGCTCCCGCGTTGAGAGTGCAATATTCCGCCAAACTAGTTCTGAACATTTGGCTACCCATCTCTAATCATTTGAACTAATCGAGTTGCGGTCATTATTGTTCTACAATCTGCTTAGTTCACTGGGTTTGGAAGCTGTAGTTAGTTTCTTTGAAATGTTAATCGTTAAAGGTTCAAAGCATTAATTTCGTGTTTAACTTTGTTTTGATCACAGATTTAATCTTATAAATAAAAATGAATTGCCGTTCGTTAGTCTGACTAAAACTCGAGAACGCCCGGACCGATTTAGGTAATTTTGGTTTTAAAATGTTCGTGATAGTCCAAGGAAGGTTTATAGTATTGGCGGTATGAAATTCGCCGGGACCACTAGTACTTTAATAAAGTTTCATGTGAATAACCTGATCACTATATAAGTCAGCAAGCAAAACACCGAAAATAGTATAAACACTTTTCCAAATCTAGAATGATAAACTAACGAATCAGGCCTTAAGTGTTTAATAGAAACGCGCTTCAATATTTTACAAGTAATTAAAAACATTTTTTTTCTTTAAGAGAACTTAAAACGGTATTACGCCCAGCAATATTGCTATTTACGCTAGGTACATATTACATAAGTCTTGTATTTGCGCTGAGTTAACGAAACCGTACGAACTAAAAGCTTTCAAAGTTAATTTGAGAGGACATACCACCCACTATTTCATGTGTTGTAAATTTTAATGAATTATTTGATACTTCTCAGGAGAGCTGTTCTGGCAGCTTCTCCGTTTACCTAGCTCTCACGTCGTAGACTAACGAGATTAAATTGTAATTTAATATGCAACACCGTAAACGCGATTTCATGGAACAGAACATGTGTTTGCGTCAATTACTACTTTGTTCTAAATAAATATGACACAAGCCCGTTGAAAAGATTGAGTTCAAGTCTTGTCTTTTAAAAACACGAAATCTGGGAAGAGATAACTCTCATTTCTAGTTAATGCAATGACTGATAAATTTGTATTCCTTCGTTTTTATAGTCCCCATTTACATTTAAATCTCTCGAGGGGCTTAAATGGAAACTTTTTAGCCTCGCTACATTGTCTGTGTGCCTATTCCTTGTAGGAGTTTCGAAACTTATAATCAGGGTAAACTACGGAGAATTTGAAAATACAACTTTACACGGAACCGAAACTTTAATTAATTTATAAGATTTATTATAATGCAAGGACGAAATCAAGAGCGTAAACGTCTTACGCGCTAATGAGAACTTTGAATAATGTCGAAAACTACTTAGATCGTCTTATTGTATTATTTAAATAATATTGAACATTAAAATATATTCGCAAATAAAACATAAGCAAAAATATATAAAAAATGCATGACAGTAATTTTAAATGCTCTCTTATTGAATATTATAATTATTATGATAAGTAAGTAAACAATTTTGAAAATCTTTAATTCTTGGAAATTCTTTAAAACATTGTATAAATGGATGAATTAATTAAACGCCATAATTTCATTTTCACAAATATAAATTTGAGATAATCCGTGTGTTGTTCGAAAATTCATTTAACATTTAATTGATATTATTGAACTCGGCACTGAAGTTTTAGACATAACGATAAATAACTTGATTTAATTTTGTACTCGACATCAAAACGAATAAAGGTGTGATGGACAAGTAAATTGTGGATGCATTAACGTTTTTGTACGTGCACTTAAATTTCAATTTCGCTTTTGCGTCTCAGACGGCCCTATCTGGGGCGTTGGTGGAATGGTCACATTTAGTGAAAGCTAATAGGACTCCTATCCCACAACGGCGGCGTTAGAATAATCTCCTCAGAGTCGTTACCCGGAAAAGTTACGAAGCCACTGGAGAGAATCCGCCGAGACAGTTCTACGTTACTCGTTATATGCTTAATGCTTAATGCTTATTTGCTTGCCTTGTAATTTCGCCGAGAAAGACTAAAGTGACATTATTTAACGGGCTACAATGGCGTAGGTACTTCAAGTGTTAACTGAATCACCATTTGCTTTTACGTGTGCAACATTTGTATTATTAACTTATTTACGATTGATATTCACGATATTATTATTGATTGATACTGTGATATGACTTCAAATAAGCTGGTGCAAAATTTAATTAAAAAAAAGTACTCCTCTAAGCAATCTTATAACTTAATTCCTTAGCATTATATAATTTTCTGTTAACGTGTATTTAAATGGTAAACAAAGCTAACAAACAACATTTTGGTCGAATGCAAAATACTCTCTCTACAAATGTACGCCTGAAAAATGCCTATAGCTATATTAATGTATGTCAGTCGGGAGGTAAAAACAGAGTGCAAATATACGAGTTTGTTCCGGTTTCTACGATCTCAAAAAACAGTTTTTTATAAATTTTTATTAGTTTAATAAAATACCTATTGGTATTTTTCAACAAGTCCGCAAACCAGTATAGCATAAGTTTTTATACTGCAGCAAAAATAAATTCTGGTTAAAGTGAGATGTGAGATCGGAATCGTAAAAACAAGTGAAACCGTCGTTTTTTGCCCAGAAAAGTTGGAACGAATCTTTGCTTCACAGTTATGACCAACCATACTGCGAACCGATGTGACGACAAAAACTGTGAATAATTTTAGTCACATATCTTATATTATTTTGGTAACAATTCCTGGTAAAGAATAAAGGCATATAATAAAAAGTTAAAAACTAAAACCCAACTACGACAAAAAACGACGCTGAAAAAGTATAAAACAAGACTTTTAGAACACTGAACTGAACAAAGTTGCTTATGTAGTTCCAAGTAAATGGACACAGTAGACTCTACCAAAATGCTTATGTTGAAAATTGACAATAATGTCATACAATACTATTTTGAAGTATGCAATATTCACTATGTAGAGATAGGTTTTCATGTTTGGAAAACCGCAGTCACACGTTGTCAAAGTGCTACGGTAGGTAGGTACTTGTGTATGGAACGTGTGACTACGCCTTTCAAACATGAAAACTTATCTCTACATAGTAAATATTGCATACTTCAAAATAATTGTATGACATTATTGTCAATTTTCAACATACATTTGTAAGAGTCTACTGTGTCGATTACTACATGAACTTTGTTCAGTTCAGTATTCTAAAGTCTTGTTTATACTTTTTCAGCGTCGTTTTGTCGTAGTTGGTTTTAGTTAACTTTTATTATTTGTACTATTTTGGTGTTAAAGTGTATTTTTGGCGCATAATATTATCAAAAATTTTATTGTTGAAACAACATGTTTTATATTTTAAGGGGACCTGGGAAGATTTCTTAATCGATCTAATTCAGCTAACGATCGACTGTCATGTGGATTTTTGAGTAATTTATTATGATCCAAGGCACTTATGAACAATCCCGCAATGGATTTGACTCTACTGAGAGCTACATAGGCCTGTCCTTTGGCAAAAAATGACTTTCCTAGATCGATTACTGCTTTGTCTAGAGTACATCCTTGTAGTTTATGTACAGTACAACCCCAAGAAAGAATCAGCGGGAGCATTTTACGCTGAATTTTCCCTGACCCCCTCAAGCCGTCAAATTCAGTGAGGCAAGGCTCGATTCTTATAAGTCCGTTAATATCTGATTTTATGGATGCGTCGTCAAATTGTATGAGAACAGCTCTTGGCTGTTCTCCGTGTTCCAACTGATCGCGCCGAAGAGCAGGCCATTCGAAGCCCTTCACCACTCCCATCGCTCCGTTTACCAAAACCGTGTATATTTATTTTAATTTTGTCCGCTAGAGGGCGCAATACTAAATTTGGTGACAAGCTATAAAGCTCATAACTAACAGAATATCAAGGCCCTTCTAATGGTACTGCAGTGGTCTTATTCTGTTAAGTAGTAAAGAAGCTATGAACGAAAAGATGTGAACTATATGCAATCAGTCCATGAATATACGTAAAGTCACATGCAAATGCTAGTAATATATATATATTTAAAATGTACAAGTAAAGCGCTTTCCAATGATACCAAACACGGCGTATTTATCTTAACTTTATTTTTTTACTCTGTATGTTTTGTCCGCTAGTGGGCGCCACATTAGATTTTGTGAAACCCTATATAGCCTATAACCAGCGGACAATTAAGACGCTTCTAATGATATGTCATTTGTCGAATTCTGACAAGCAATTTAGAAGTTATGTGGAAACAGATGAACATACATACATACATACAAACATACATACATACATACATACATACATAGCCTGTCAAAATCATAACCCTCCTTTTGCTTTGCCGTAGTCGGGTAAAAAATAGATATGGCAAGTATCGCAATCTATGCATTTGACTAAGGGTTGTAATTGCTAACGGCATGTCCTAAGAACGTCTGCGTTCCTATTCCATAAAGTAACAAATCTAGTAAGCCGGGTTTCTCTCGGGCGATGTAAAATAACGATCGACTAGTGTATTAGTTAACCATAATCGTGACTTGGGCTTTTCATTTAACTGACAAATAAAAGAAACAAATGGAGCCGATGAGCGTCAAATAATCTACTTGCCGTATCGACTTTATGCATTTAGTCAGTCAAATCTAGCATCTAGTACTTACATTCATCGTGATCTTTGGCGGTGACGGTAAGCACCGTGTGCTGGATGTCCTCATTCTCGTCCACCTCAGCCTCATACAGCTCCTTGTCGAAATACGGCGGGTTGTCATTCTTGTCCGCGATGCCGATACGGATGAACTTTGTAACTGTAACAATAAAGCTCATATTAATTAAAATATTACGAAGTAATTTAACAAAGAGGCCCGTAGATAAAACTTCCGGAAGCGATCAATACAACTCTTCCATCAAAATCAGTACAGAGGGGCTGCAGTTTCTTACATTAATTTTAAACTATGTAGTTGTGCCCGCGACTTCGTTCGCGTGGACTACAGGATTTTATATACAGATTTTGTTTCCCAATTACTCCCGTTCCCCTGGGAATTTTGTAATATCGCGTCGCAAGTAAGCTTTACGTTCTTAACGCGGTTTAGATCTTTTCATACAAAAGTTTTTTCCCTATTATTCCCGTTCCCGTGGGAATTTTACGATATCCTGTTGCAACTAAGCTTTAAATTAATAAATTACCTGCATGCCAAATTTCAAGCGTCTAACATATGCTGTTAATATTTTTCATACAACAGGATTTTCCCGTTAATTCCCGTTCCCGTAGGAATTTCGAGAAATCCTTTTTTAACGTATGCTTACGTTATAACATCTACGTGCATGCCAAATTTCATCTCGATCCATCCAGTGGTTTGGGCTGTGACGACTTCGTCCGCGTAGAGATGTTTAACGGGTAAAACATTACTTCTTTACAGCGCAGTCGGTTAAAAAGTAGCCTATGTCCTTTCTCAGGCTCTGGACTATATCTGTACCAAATTTCGTTCAAATCGGTTCAGTACTCTATGCGTGAAAGCGTAACAGACAGACAGAGTTACTTTCGCATTTATAATACTAGTAAGGAATAGTAAGGATTCAGATATGTTTTTGCTCCGGAAAAGGAATTTCATCATAAAATAATTCCTCTTTTATTTACAAGTTTCTTTTTAATATCTTTAGGGAAAAAAATAACTTTTACGATCTCATTAACGTTCAAAGTAAATAATGAATGATATGATTTTTATTCAGTTATTCAAACAATTGTAGATATGAAGAGGAATAATACGTAAGTTTTAATTTATCTAAGAATATAGGTCTACACTTTCATCACTTAGTACCTACCTTTTAATTTAAAATTCGCGGCCCAATTATCGCCGCACTAAGGGTAAATAGGTACTAATCTAAATGAGGGTTAATTTGCCTTCTTCAAAAAAGGAGTATAAAAAAAGAAATCTAGACGGAAATAGCATTCAAATACCCCTTTCAGGCATCTCTAACAATGATAAATTAGGGCCCCGCTGGGCTGAATGTCCGGCGACTTTATTAAGCAAGCATACCGCCCGATTCGGTTTCGGCTATGGCAATATAGACCTTGTGCTGTTGACATAAGACCGTTGTAATAACGCTGTGTCGGGCCTGGCAGTTGCTTTGTGCCGTCCCGCGGCGTCTAAACTACGGAGTTCCCTTATTTCGGCTTCAGTAACGAGTTGGTGACAACAAACCCGATCGGCGCTAAACTAAATTATTATGTACAATACCCAGTGTTCGGCATCCAATATTTTCGAATACATATGTATTACATCCGCAACTTAGTTTTCATGTAGCAAATAATACAATGGGTGATGTATTCGAAACATTTCGGAGAGACAGTGAGCAAACAAAGTTCCTAAGTTTATAATTTATTGTACGTATGCCTCAGTGTACGATGTATGTGATCCGTATGTGATTGGAAGGCCGATACTTTTAAATGTATATGAATACAGCATCTAGAGCAATATTGGTCGCTCGATTAATTGAATGATATTGGCAATAACCTAAGTCTACACAGCATCAGAAAACAAAAAGTTTTATTTTTTATGTGCCTTTTATAATTTTATTTAATACGTATAAAAAGCAATTATCTAAAGCAGACAAGTTTACTCAATAGCGCCTCTAACTATTGGATAATAACACTTAACGCGCGCCATTAATGCCTGACCGCTTCGCATCGCCCCCAACTAGGATCAATTTTTAACCGCATTCTTGACTTTGTTTTTTCTCGTAACTCGCAAAACTTTTCCCTGAACGCGTCCATAAAAACTAATCAGTGGCGTTAAGCGGTGGCGTAACGACGCCAGCGAGTTTTGACAAACACGCAGGCCAGCCCGCCCAGAACTTTCCTGGGACAATTTTGTTACAAAACTGCGCCGACACTCCAACTCCCATAAAAATACGTCGACATCTCATTGTTATAATCAAATAATCCCACAGCGTTGCAATCGCTCAAAAGCGAAGAAGACGAGGGGGAATGTACGAAAAATTACGGACGACTTGTCGTAATTAGAAAAGTTTTAGGTAATGAAGCGAATGAGATGGCTCAAATCAAATTTATATGACGAGAAATTGAGTCCGTTTTACACGACCGCAAAAATGAAAATGTACGTTAGCAGAAATGAAAAAGAACGGAGCATTGCATTGAAAATTAACACTGGCGGGTTGTTTTTACGCGTAAAATTATTTGGCAAGGAAGTATTGAAAATGTCGAGTTCGTTTTTCTAATTCAATTTACCCCACATATTACGTATGCACTTCGAAACTTCATTATTTTTTTCTTTTCAAGAAAGGCTAATTAGCACGTACTGCTGCTCTAAAGAAAATAGTCGACGCTGTTTACTTTTTGTATTGGGTATTTTATGGGACAAAGTTTCCGCGTAAAGACTGTGTAGGGAGAACCCGGAAGTAGGTTGAAAACTACGTAATGGTGCTATGAGCAGAATGAGCTCTGGTTACGTTAAAATTCTAATTAGTAACAGTCCAAAAATTCGGACACGGCCACTTCTTTGTGTATTAATTAATTACCTGTACGGATGATGAAAAAAAATAACGTTTTCACGTACGAAGTGTGTGAACTAATTCAATTTTTAGGTGGAAGTAACTTTGCAAACATTCGTTTTAACGTAAATTAGTTGTTCAAACAAATATAATGCCTTATAACATATTAATTAAAATATACGCGTGATCTTTATTGGGATTTCATATTCTTTGTAGAGATTTCATTCAGTTAATACTTTGGAACGAAGCTATTAAACTTTAATACATTATGTATATTGGCATGATATAGAGACATTAGTCTTCATAAAAAGTAATCGTAAATACGAGTATAATACTGATGAAGTATATTCATTGGTAGCCGTAGGGTTTTCCACAATTACAACAGAAACTACATTTATATAATTTTTTCTTTAGTATTTCTTGGCCTTATAATAATATGATCATTGAATACCCGTGTATTTTATCTTATATTTAGCATTGAAATATTTACTTTGTTACGTTATCATTAAAGGGAATCTTTGTCTTAATGCGTACATTTTACTTAAATTACGATACTAAAATAACATAGTAAGATACATATTTGACAAGTGAATATTTAATAGGACAAAATTTATTCTAAAACAGGAACATCAGTTGTATTTCGCAAACTATTCGTAAGGTATTCTAAAATAATAGAGATTCATAAAATATGCAAGTATTCGTACTCCATTAAGTGATTAATGAGTTCATAATAATCTATACAACTCAATAAAATTTATGTGTTTGTTTGTAATATTCTAAGTAAATTAACTACTTTTTACTGAATTTGTATGAATATATATCGCGTACCAATTACAAAAACACAATTAATAAAATTTTTGTCCGTATGTTTACTCTCGCGACTATCAATTATAAATAGCTGTTTTTACAAGGTATATTATTAAAAAATATCTGGGAATAAATATCTGGGACATTTCCACACACGGTCATCTGACCCGAAACTAAGCAGAGCTTGTACTATGGTCGTCAAAGACTGATATACATACATATATATTTATAAATACATAATCACACCCAGACACGGAACAAATACACACACATTAGCCAATAACTCTGCTAAAAGTTACCATGCCTCGCAGACGAAGTCAGCCGCTAGTAATATAATAATATCAGTACAAATGATGTTAATTTTCCGTGCTTGAACGTCTATACCGGCAATTTGATATGTTTGTATTTGACCATCGCAACTATCAACATTAGTATTCCCCGTGCAGGCTAATCAAATACACCGCCACAGTGCCGTAACGAGCCGTGTATCAAACAAACTACACCAGTACACACAGACAGACACACGGACGAGATACAAAATCAACTACCTACTCGTATCGACAAAGGAATCGATATCGACACACACCAATTTATTATTGTAACCGGAAACTGATAAGTTTTCTAACAGTCGTTTGGTGAAGTTGTGAATTATTCATGCTCTTACACTGTTTACAAATGGAGAGGTCGATACTAATATATCTAAACATATCCTCCTAATGTACGTCTTTATGTTTGAAATTTCACGATCATCATCGTTCAAAAACAACTAGCATGGTGATTAAAATAATGGCTGCCTCTTTGTACTTGTAACAGCTAGTTCATTTTGTCTAATAACGTAAATTTATAGGGCTGAATAGCATATATTTTCCTCTGGAACATTTATTTCTATAACTGTATGTATGTATTTGTATGCGGAGGTACCTACGAGTACTTGGTACTCATTAATCAATATTGTGACAGGACGGTCTGTTTATAGAACATTTACGTGTGGTTGAACTTAGGGGTACTGATGTTGGTGGCATATATGCAACTTAGAATATGCGTCAGTGATGTATTAGCCTAATGTTGAGTAATTTCTTGAAACAATCGTAATTATAGCAACAATGAATGTGGTATAACGGGCACTGCACATGAAAATGTCGTTCAAAATTGAGCAAAAATAAAACATCCACAATAAAAGTATATTTGAAAGAAATATAATACTCGTAATAAACTCCATTTAGTCCGTAAATATTCTCTATGTAAATCGACTTGGTATTAAATTAGATTTCTATCAAACGTTAGTGCCATCGTTTAGTATCTAACTAATAAAAGACGTTTTTAGTCCCTACTCTAAATAACATCTTCTATTGGAGTCAACAAAAAAAAAAGCGTAATTATTATCAGCGAAACAGCCATTCACGTCAAGTTCGAGCACATGATAGGCCTCGGTATTCCTTAACATATTCCATTAAAGCGCCTGCGACCGGGGAAACGTTCGGCGATCGGATCTCAAGACACATTCATATAGCCGGTGTGCTGATAATGAAATTCTTTATCAAGAGGTGCACAGAGTGCTGGGACGTGCCTGGGCGTCGGCCACCGCTTGGAAACAATGGGAATCTTTTATTATGCCACAATTTTGTATGTACCTACCGTGACCACAATTCGAAAGACTGCAGATGTAGGTACAAGAAAAGTACAATTTTATTATGATAAACCAAACGCATTTTATTCATCAAAGAAGAATACTAAGAACTCTAAAATGACAAACCTTTTACTTTTGTTTAATGAAACTAGAAAAATTGATGTTATTTCATATAAATATCTTGTGAATCTTTTGAAATATGCAGTAAGTTTAGTTAGTTATATTGTTCTCGATTTAGAATGAAACCTAACCAATCTAATTTTTCAGCAAGTTTATTAGTTTTAGTCGTTAGTAGATTGAGTCGTTTTTATTTTAATTTTAAAAAGTATTCTCTGCCTTTCCAGTAAACCCCGATAATTGAGGGTTTTACCTAGGTATTTATAAAGACAACTTAGAGTTCAAAATTCATAAACTGCCAAAATATCGGCTGCTCAGACAAGAATTTTTAAAAAATAAATGAAAGCCATATTTGGTTCATACCTGCCTAATAAAGACTTTGTTTAGTCTCAACAGAATAACTACCATCCTGAGCTGATTTTAGTGCGACCAGGCATTAGCCGAGCTTGGAAATAGTACGGCCCTCAGGGGAAATTTGGAACCGTGTTGAAATTTAATCAAACGAAAACACTTGCAAGAGTATACGATACCGCACCCCTCAAAAACGAAGGTACCTGATTTACTGCATGTTAAGTAAAAGACAAAGCTGATCACTAATTAAAGCTAATATTGGCAAGAGTGTGTACAATACATCAAAGGTTAAGTTCTCAACGCAACGTATATTTTTGTACACTATTAAACAGGAAAGCTGCAACAAGAAGCTTGAGAACTTACGTATCTACAAACTTTGTAATATAAGACGTGCTTGAGGTTCAAAGAATTTATAAAGGAAATATTCGCACTAAGTGTCTGGTATGAGTTACAATCACTACCGATCGACCTAGAATGTTAACGGTAACTTTTTAAGTATGCTACTGCTATTAAATAACACAACAGTTGAGACACGATCTTTATGCATTTATCTTAAGCGTCGTTCCTGAGAGGTCCATGGTTATTCATTTCGGCAACATTTATCAAGCCCTACTAACGTTCGCTCGGCCAGAGGAAGCTATCTCAGTAGCATAAGACACCTCTTGTCCGTCCGTCCGATAAACCGTCCGAAGCCAGAGCTTCACGGGAATTCGCGCCTCGGAACCGAATTCGTGAAAATCCAACGTCCCGACTCTGATCGTCTTATCAGATCTCCCCGAACTACTTCCGAAGATAAATGGGGATTGTTCTCTTTCAGCGAATGCGATTGAAAACCTAATGTTGGACTGTAGAAATCTATTCGGTGGGTGACTTATGTGTGTGCTCTATACCTGCTCTTTTCACCTAAGGTTTCCGCGAGGCGAGCGTATCTGTCGCCGCTTTTTCAATAGTCCGATGCACGTGCTATTACACCAGTCCAGTTTCAATTATAAGTACCGCGAATTTTTTGCTATGTTTCCGAACGTTTCAGCGATTCGCTTTTTGCGTTAAACGGTGTGTATCGTAATGGTGCCGAGAACAATAAAACCCGAGCTATATAATAGAATTGCAATTTTGTACGTGGTGCAGGATATGAAACATGCAAAATTGGTCTTCGAGTGCGCTCTATTTGCCAATAATACAAACAAAGGCTTTTGATATGGACTTGATAATGGGAAAAGTGATATATGATAGCATAAATTTTTCTCGTATAATTAAGGGTTTCACCTGTATTGATCACAATGAGCCGTTTTATATTAAAAAAGAATGTGAAGCCGTTTAACTTGAAAAAATGGTTTCGTACCGTATATTATCTGAAGAGGGCTCCATTTCAGTACTACTTAAAGCGACCGTATCGTTTCTCGAATAAACCTTATTCTATTTTGATCCGGCTTTCAAACACAAACAGCCGTCTGAGTGGGGCACCAAATGATCGTACCGCAAAAAACCATTCGTTTTATTCGTTTAATTTTCAAGAGCAACGCGAGCTTCTAGAATTGGATTTACGTCAACCCTGGCCAGCAGAGCTCCGCCCCGCGTTATTCGACGCTTTACAACTTCCGAAACGGGTCAGCAAAGTTTTAATGGTCGAGTGTAAAATTCCTTAATTGGATTGATGACGAGGTGTGCCCGACAGCCTGTCACTGCCTATAAACCCGTTATCGTCTTGCTATCCGATGACAGTGCACCTGGCCTATTTGGAGCAATTCAGGAAACGTCTACTCTTGTTTTATTGAGGTAATCAAACCACCGTAACGACCAAGTAATTATTACGTAGATCAAATGAAAACGATCCATTTTACTCTTTTAACATAAGAGCTTAAGGGATCAACAATTACTGTGTTGGTAAAAAACAATACGAAACATACCAACGTATTTTAACTATAAATATTTCGTTTACGTTAAGAATGCAGCGTATAATCTGAGCTTTCAACTTTTAAACATACCACGCTTCATAAAGCTCATGAATGATTAATGACAAGTTGATTTTAAAATATTTTATAAAACTCCATTGTGAACACAATTAAATCTTGCACTTGAAATGAAGCGCGATTCTTAGTGCGAGCGAACTACAAATATAAGAATACAGGGTCTCGAGTTCATCCATTCATACCATTGATTATGAACATTGTATAACTAGCTTGTTTCACGCTTTTGGCCCAAATAGTAAGTCAGTAAATTAAGAAGGAAAAATAAATTTGTATAGCGACTTTCTTCCTCCCTTAGCATGCTCGTATAATGGATTTAAAAAAAATTGTGCATCTCATTCAGGGATTCATTCGTCTGATATCAGCTGAATTGGATACCAAAAATTGGAATGATTGGAAAAGTGTATAATATGTGACATATTATACACTTTTTTTCACCGTAACCTTATAAAGGTAAGTCCAAAACGATACGATTAAAGTATAAACATTCAGGGATTCATTCGTCTGATATCAGCTGAATTGGATACCAAAAATTGGAATGATTGGAAAAGTGTATAATATGTGACATATTATACACTTTTTTTCACCGTAACCTTATAAAGGTAAGTCCAAAACGATACGATTAAAGTATAAACATTTTTTTCTTTTTAAGTAGGTATAAGAGCATTGAGGCTTAGGGGACCAAAATAAATCATAGTCGGAGATAACAAAAGCGATAGCTGAATATCGCAAATCGCGTGTTGATTTCCCCAAGGACCCGAAGTGTATGGACCCCGGTCATTGGCAACACACCAAAGAAACGGGACAGCATACGAATGCGGCCGGTTCAAGAATTTTCATCTTGTACCAACGAGTCAGATGAAAAATAGGCAGCAGTAACGCTGTATCATTTGTTTTAGAGAGAACCAATAAATATTAAATACAAACGGGACCGACCGATCCCACCCATCTGGTCGATTGGACAGATGGATGTCAACATACGAGTATGACCGGTCGCTGCGGACGACAATCAGAGAGCCTATGTTTATATCAGCAGTGGACAATATCTTTTGGTCGGTATCTATTATATTCGGTGTCTGATACCAAAGTTTGCTAAATTAAATACATTCAACAAACCATCAAAGACTTAAATTTCCTTTTTCTGCTCAATCTCGTTCAAGACGATCGTAAAAGTTACACTGTGCACTTGATTACACTAATTTGTACGCTTAACTATGTAATCTTGTTGTGTCTTAGTTAACCGCGTTGTTGCTACGCTATTCATGTCCTGACAATTTGTTGGATTGGTTAGATTTTGGTTTATTGTAGTAAGCCGGAATCATTAAATATGTAACGAGATGCCTAATGTCAACCAGACATGGACTTACATTAAATCAAAATCGTTTATAGATATATGAATCACTTAAGTTATCTACGTATTATTTTACTTGAATTATTGTGTTAATCAAAACAAAAACAACATGCCCAATCTAAGCAGTTTTCACACAAAGACAAAGGAAACCATTTTGTTAGATAGGTTTGGAAGCAGAACGTATATCGCTAGAAGTCCCGAATTTATCAGAGCGAATATTTATTAGCAGTGTCTTGCCGTGTCGACCAACGCACACTATTCAATGTAGGAAGACAAATTTACGAGGTTTTGTACTTCAGACTTTAACAACGACAGGCGATAAAACCGCCGCTTTAGATTTCCAATATCCGATTTGGGGCATTGGAAGACGCTGAAAAATAAACTTGTACAGACGGAGGTGCTAACTTCAAAATAGAATTTTTGATCCGCGACACCAAAATATTTATTAAAAAAAACTTTTAACATTTATAAATGGATCTTCAATACAATTAAAAAATATAAATTTGATATATAAAAATAACGGGAATATTCTATACTAGAATTTTGACTAACACGACGACTAACTTTTCCTGTGGAAGTGGGAAACTGAGAACAACTCGATAAGATTTTGAAAGATAAAGCAATTTATTTGGAGGATGCCGCCAATTCGAGATTGAATATTATTCAGATGAATAGGAATATAGTTGTATGAATAGTTGGCAACGCAACGAATAAGTATGTCACGTCGTAGGGTTGTATATAAGACAATAAAGTTAAAGATAAAGTATACGTGAAATAGTGCCAAAAACCTTATTAAATCACTTTAATTAGGTTTACTAATTGACACAAAATACACCGTGAAATTTTAGTGGTTGTTTTCCCGTGGCAGAATGATTTGCCTTTAGTGCCTAATACTATCGAATCATGCAAATAATTCGTCGAAAAAAAAAAAATTTTATCAAATTTTCAAAATAATTATTTTCCAACTCGAAAACGAGAGAAGCTATCGTTCTTTTATAAGATGTGACGTAATCAGGTACTGCTTGCCGCATGAAATCGATGCTTAAAGCTGAAGAAGCTCGACACCCTAAGTCATAAAGCGGTTCGAACGTGTTTTCGAGTTTCGGTTAAACCTTTCGTAAAACCGGCATTTTTTGATATTAACAAAAAAGAACTGCACAAATCTATTGTACTACTAAGATAGAATCATTTTACTGCGGGAAAACAACCACTAAAATTTCACGGTGTATAACCTTCACAATGGTATTTTGAAAAATAGTGCAATTAATTAAAATCCGAACTGTGTCGATTCTCATTTTTAAAGTAGAATCCCTGTAATATTTCGTTGTACTTCGTGACTAACACAATTTCGTCTCATTTAATCTCATAAGTACTGTTTAGCATTTGGTTTTCCATTCATTGGAAAGTTTGAACCCCTAGGCCTGAGAATGCCTGATAAAACTGTTTCATTTACCCAGCCCTGGCTGGCCACAAGCCTGCGCAGGGCTAGAAATGAGGCCCTAAAGTTATCTTGTTGAGGGAGGCTTATATAGCCTATAAGGAGAAGTATGATTAAACCCATTTATATTCTTTTTCCACGATTATCATAGTGTAAGTAGCGGTTTTGTTGCATGCGTGCTGCGTTGTTTTATAGTGTTACGTATTTTAGGTAAATGTTTTTGTTTAGTTTATTCATAATTTGATCTAACAATGTATCATTGGTTAGAATAACAATTTCATTTCGGTAATCTTAACTAAAATAAATAAAGTTACAATCTTCAAGCACATGCAAATGAAGATTGATGAGTCATAATTGCTTCATGGTTAATTATTACATAGACGGAAGTTGGCTGACGCCTCCAAGGATACCATGGGAGATCAGTAAGTTTGTAACAGTCGCAACTAGACTGGCCAGGACCAAGGAAATTACTTAATCCGATTATATAGTGATCCGCGCTGCGTGTGGGATTTATGCCACGTATTCCACCTCAAGAGAATCTAATTTGCGTCGAAAGGGTATTATTTACCCAAGGCCGTTCCGGGGGGCGACAGTAAATAGTTTTGTTGGTGACCCCGTTCAAACATCGGTAATGCGAGATGGTACCCTCTTCAATATCTGGACTGGTCATTGCGGTCACGCTGAGAGAAATCGTGAGTTCAACGCTGTAATTTCACTCACAATGGGAGGAGGGAACCGACGAGCAACTTGCGATATAACTAAGCTCTATCGAATGACTAAGCTAAAGCTGCAAACAGTTACAAAAGGGGTTGAAGGGTGTGTTTGGTTCTATCTGCTTGATATCTGCCTTTCTCTCCAATTTATGTCCTATTATTTTGGAGAAGCTTTGTGTTATTAATTGCATTAGTGGAGTAAGAAATGTATATGATGTATGTTCCTAATGAAATGTTATGTAGATATGTATATATATACAATTTTATTGTTTGATTTTATCGAATGCATATTGATTTATATCTTCCTCCGATCCTAACTTTAAACTTCACATCGCATTAGTGGTTACAAATGCTATGTAAATGAGCAGGTACATCTGATAAAGAACTTATGATAAATTGTAAAGAAAGGTGTTGAGTCAACACAACGGAGTTCTGTCTCACCTAGACAAGAGAAATGGACCACAAAAAGTGCGCCAGTGTAGGTCGGCCCCGCGCGCTCTTGACACGTTTCCATAATGATGATTCAGTAGATTGCAGTTATTATCGCATGTACGAAATAATTGCGGAGAGCACTCGTTGTAATGATTTATTAATAACATACGTGCCTTGTTTGCCACTCGAAAAACGGAATCCGCTACATTTTCCGGCTTTTGGCGCAGTGTGTGCGAGAGAGATTATGCACTTAGCGTCACAATAATTTAAGATATAATAGCAAAGAAAATTATAAAGCT
This sequence comes from Maruca vitrata, assembly GCA_039566165.1. Lineage (NCBI taxonomy): Eukaryota > Metazoa > Arthropoda > Insecta > Lepidoptera > Crambidae > Maruca > Maruca vitrata. Next base: position 10,507,283 of record CM076916.1, on the reverse strand, counting down.
GGTGTGCTTAAAAAGCATAAATAACCAAATGAACACTTTGTTAAATTAAACGTAGGCGTGTTTGAATACGCCTTCCATTTCGCTTTTCTTTTGTTTCAGGAGGTTGTACAAAGTACTGATCAATTCTAATAATATCTAGTATAAAACATCCAATCAAAAACATAAATGTGAAATGAGAGCCAAGTTCAATATTGCCTTGGTTGTTGACTTCAGCGACAAAAGAAGTGAGATCTAAATGGGTGCCAAGTTCAATGGTCAACCCAGAAATTTATTTATAAGTAACACTATAACATACCTATCATATCTTCTTATAACATAAGATAATGTATGGTGGTAGCCTATGAAGGTCTGTCTTGGCTAGTTTCTATAAACCTACCAACGTATTATTATGTTCGCTTGCTAGTTTCTACCAACAATCCAAATTTACGGTATTATAAAATAAAAACCGACAAATACTTGTAGGCTTAGAACTTGCGACGGCTATAATTCATATATGAAAACTAGCCAAGACAGACCTTCATAGGCTACCACCATACATTATCTTATGTTATAAGAAGATATGATAGGTATGTTATAGTGTTACTTATAAATAAATTTCTGGGTTGACCATTGAACTTGGCACCCATTTAGATCTCACTTCTTTTGTCGCTGAAGTCAACAACCAAGGCAATATTGAACTTGGCTCTCATTTCACATTTATGTTTTTGATTGGATATCATTACTTTTTGTAGAAAAGTATATATCATCGTAACGCCGTGCGTCCTTTGAAAAGGACAAATTCAAAACTAAAACTAGACTTTATGTAGATACCTACCCTAAGTAATAAATATGGAAACTGACTATAAGTACCTACTCTTAATTGTAAATAAGTAAGTATACCTAAATATATACTTAGTGCTCTGCCTTCCCCGGTATATAGGCGTTATTACGCACTAATTAGGTATTTATGTTAAGCGTTCATAATAGAACCTAACCTAATTATTAAAAAATTGCCAGTTTTTTATTTTTTCCTTTGTATTCATGTAATTACCTATCTGCATACCAAATTTTAACTCTCTAGGTCATTTGGAACTGGGTTAGAATTTTGATCTGTCAGTCAGTCAATGATAAAAATGAGGATTTTTGAACATTAATATCTAAATAACTGTTTGAGATAAGCTTATGAAATTTAGAACACATATTAATCTCGCAAGTCACAATATATTAGCCAAATTTCATACGTTTATGTGAAATAGTATTTGATTTATGAGGGGTTCAAAAGTGGTTCCAAATGGTTCGTGTAATATTACACACGGTGCGGCTCGCCAGTTCTGTTTCTTGAACCTTGGCTTGACACGCTACCGCGTGTCTAGATCCCCGGTATATAGGCGTTATTACGCACTAATTAGGTATTTATGTTAAGCGTTCATAATAGAACCTAACCTAATTATTAAAAAATTGCCAGTTTTTTATTTTTTCCTTTGTATTCATGTAATTACCTATCTGCATACCAAATTTTAACTCTCTAGGTCATTTGGAACTGGGTTAGAATTTTGATCTGTCAGTCAGTCAATGATAAAAATGAGGATTTTTGAACATTAATATCTAAATAACTGTTTGAGATAAGCTTATGAAATTTAGAACACATATTAATCTCGCAAGTCACAATATATTAGCCAAATTTCATACGTTTATGTGAAATAGTATTTGATTTATGAGGGGTTCAAAAGTGGTTCCAAATGGTTCGTGTAATATTACACACGGTGCGGCTCGCCAGTTCTGTTTCTTGAACCTTGGCTTGACACGCTACCGCGTGTCTAGATGACAAGGTGAAGCTCGGGTCCAATACTCACGTATATTGCGCTGATTAATAAAAGGTATATTTCCATTGATTGTTACATTACGATGTGGGTCTTATGCTTACTCATCCGGGTGGAAAACCGTTGAGATATTGTAAAGAGCAATCGGTGCCGCTTATTGGAAATATTTTACGTATTCTGTACGATATTGCGAATTCAGGTGATATAACATCCCCAGTGGCGTATTTTGGTCGCACTAGTCGAGAAAACTAATTTCGCGTGTTTGTCTGACAGTTTCGATTCTGAGGTAAGTAGAAGATGAGAGCGATGCGTGAATTCCGAGCACATGTTTTTTGTGAATAATAAATATTCGACTACTCTTTTGCAGTCACGATACGATTGTATTGGATGTTTTATTTTTTCGGTTATTCAGGAGGCAGTAATATAAGATGGATGCTTTGATGCTGTTACGTGGTTATTGTCATGAAGTATCATGTACATGCGAAAATGTGATAAAGGAATTGCCATTGTGTAAAATGTTCAATATACCTGATATTCCAAATGGAAATCTATACATCTATTCAGATAAATTAAAATAAAAAAAATTGAAGGATCTGTTTGTAATATTAAAATACAATTTTTCACTAGATAGGTATGAATGAATATCGGACACCAATACCAAATATACAACTAAAAATATTTTGTCTGTCTGTCTGATTGTGACTGCTAATATCCGGAAAGGCAGGAGAGCTGGAGTTTCACTAATATGAATCTAATTATTTATAGATACTCAAAGTCTACTTTTTATCCAAATCGGTCCAGCCGTTTTCAATAGTCTCTGGAATTAATTATTGAATTCAAAAATTCTTTTAAAGTAGTAAAACAAATAAATCACTAAAATTTATCATTTCTATTCTATTCTAAAATACATTTAGTGAAAAAGAGTTTGAGCTTCCCACGAGAACAAGAGCTTTGCAGGTAATATAAAATATGGCTGCCCACAAGTAGACAAAATATCCAGTAAAATAAACCTTTTATTTAGAGAGAGATATTAAAGAGAGATATTAGAGAGAGATATTAGAGAGAGATATTAGAGAGAGATAATAAAGAGAGAGATTAGAGAGAGAAAATAACGACAACTTAAATAATGAAAAGATCACGTTTTAACCTTGCATGTAATTAGATATTTTTGAGCATAATATAATTTGGTCTGTTTGGGATAGCCCAAACAGACCAAATATTTTAATATCCTCAGCAATAGTGCTGTGGATAGTATATCCACTCTTTTTTTATTTGAGAATCATGAACTCATGCGATGCTGGTAAATTTAAACAAAGTTACTAAATTTATCCGTTAATTTCAATATTTTTTTTAATTTGATCCCGCAAATTATAGGCTATTTTCAAGCCAATCAGTAAAAAGTAGGTCAAATTGATTAACAATAATTGTCAATATATTTCAATCCTTAATCACGTTTAATTATATTCAGTTTGGATGCATAAAACATATTTTAATTGGTTGAAATAATTATACTTTCGTTGTTGCATTAAAACCCATGTTTTGAGTAAATCACAGATTAACTAGACTAACATTTGATGTGTGACGGATAACAAACTAACCTACCTATTATAATAATGATTACTGCATAATATAGGGGTTTGTCATGACACGCTGTTAAGCGTAAAACATGCTGAATTTTTTTCTATGAAATATGTGATGTAAATTGTAGTTTGCTACTACTACAGACTGAGTTAGCCCAGAGATCGTGTGTTCAATTTTGAATTGCAGCTCAATCTAGCGCTAAAAACAGCAAAATAAATATTGTGCTCGTGACTACGAAAGATAATATTTTGCAGTATCCATTATTAACGCAAACACTCCACAATTATATTTACCATTACTTTCTGCCTTTTATGTGAACAAGTAGAGGAAACCAGCTAGCAACTAATGTTGCTACAGTTGGCACAAAACAATAGCCGGATTCGTGTTTGTTTCGACGCAGTAATTCTATTTTCGCGACTCCGCCCGCGTTGAAGCGTGATGGTACGCACGCACTTTTCAAATGGAACCGTCTCGTTAGCGGCCCGGGCAGCGGTCGTTTTCAATAGCACGTATTAGTATAAGTGGGTTCCGTCGGTCGGCGATTGGCCGATTGTGTTAGAACCGTGTCGATTACATCCCCAGCAGCGATTCCCCCGATCGAGTTATTTCCCCATCTGGGCCCGATACGGAGGCAGGTGCCTTCGCGCACTTTCAACACGATCGCCTTACAATAGTTTGCATTGTGTACGCCATTTGAATGGGACGGTTTTCTTAAAGAATTGTACAAATTGTACGTAAAATTATCCTGAACAAAAAGTGTCCATACATGTTGAGATGGTAGGCTCTTAAATTCTCCACGAAAGGAAAGAAAATTACCGTCTCAAAATAACAAATATAAACAAAAGCCACCAATCAGCTTTGGAATAAACATGCTTTATGTATTTTACATTTAAACAATAATATACAATTATCATAAAATAATATACATTATCATAAAATAATAGTACGATGAATTCTCTATCTAATAGATAACGAGATTACTTGTATGTTACTGACTATTATATTAGTAAATTTGGCATCCCATTAGAAACATTGCTTCCAGTATTTTCCGAACAATAATAATATGTAGAATCGCCGGAGTAGAAGAAAAGTCTTTCATTATTATTTATAAATCACAATGAAACGTCCCAGTAACATGGAAGTAATTGTACTTTTCTTTAGTTTCGACTCCAGGTATAACAATACGCTTGTATTGTTATATTTGGAGTTGTTGCACTGTTATGTCCACGATAAAAACGGCAATTCACCACTTTAAATGTTACTTAGTTTAAATAGAGCTTTTGAGAAGTTGTATCTGAATGTGTAGTGCAAGTTTTCTTTATACATCAAGAGCCCGTTTATAAAGTTCTGACGGCAACAAGTACACGATGTATCCAACGTGTCGAAAAGTTCGTTTCAACTTATCTTGAGTTATGTTCAACTTCGCGAATGAATTTCCAACAAATTGTTTAAGTAGTAAAACTATCAAAATAATAACATATACGTTAGTCGTAGCTACTTTGATCTGTATTTATTTATAAATCTTTAGTATGTCCCTACCTTGAATACTGTAGTCAGGTATGGTGTCCCCACTACGACGTTTACATTAAGCGAATAGAACGTATCCAGAAACGGTTTTTGTGGCATCTCTCATACCAAACACATAAATTGAAAGAATTTCCTTCGTATGAGGAACGTCTTGGTCACTTTAAATTGAATAGTCTGAAGGACCGTCGACTTCTGTTAGATTTAATGTTACTTCACAAGATAATTAATGGAACTGTAGATTGTCAATATCTGTTGCGATCCATTAACCTCAACGTTCCAATAAAGTTGGCGCGGGTTGGAAGATATTTACCATTTTCCGTTAGGGGCAGTAGAACCAACGTAGGTCACCACGCCACCCTGAATAGACTACAGCGGGAATATAATGTGCTTTGCAAATCATACAAGATTGACATCTTTGCAGATAAGCCCCAGATTTTCAAACGCCGGATACTGCAATCGTTTTGCCATGACCCTACATAGGTGATGTAAACACCACAATACAAATTAGTAAATTAATTAAGTAAATTTAAAAAGTCCTATCTTATACAAATATAAATTGTTGTTATTGTTATTATCATCTTAAATATATTATATAACTGAATTGTAGTCCACATTGCATGCCGTGGCAACCTCTAATTAAGATTAGCACTTAGCTCTAAGTTTATGTTGTTTTTATTGACTTTTATTAATCTGTACCAGTGTTTTTCTTGTTGGTTGTCCTAATAATAAATAAATAAATAAATAAATAAATAAATACTATGTAACATGCTCGTAGGTATGAAACGCCACGAGTACAGGTAACAAGTATGGGTTCACTGAAAATTCGCATTATCTGTGTTTAACAGGTTAAAGAGATAAAAGTTTGTGAAATAATAATAACAGCTTATTCTCTGTTTAAATACAAATACAATTATAAATATTTTTAGGAAACACGGTATAGCAATAGTATTTGCTTTATAACTCGACTAGTAAATTTTACGAAGAATTTGATCAGCTATTCAACTTTATTTGAACAAAAGTTACTTCGAACAATTTACCTTTTAAATAACCACTAATTAATGGAAGAGGGTTTGCCATTATTAATAGAGCACGAGTCAGCAACGTAGGCTTTAACATCAACTTGAATCATAATTTCATAAGGCGGGTAAACATCAAACTTTTAAATTAAACAGTTAATTAAGTCGTTAGTCCCCAAAACTCTTGTCACGGCACAGCCTCAGTTACTTGAGAATTCGAATCTCTGTTTACATATAAAAGCTGCTTACGCCTCTGAATATTTCAAGAGGAATTTATTTTAAAGTATACGAATTTTGTGCGGTTCCGGTGTTTCGATATTGATAATTTCCGCAATAAATCTTAAGTGTTTTTTCTTATTATGTTGAGACGGGAGCGGACTGGGGAGCTATTTATTCGGCGCTAATAAATTTCTCAGTAATGAGGGCAAACACGGTTGAACGTGAAATGTAGCCGACAATGGGCTTAATGACTGAATACTTTCACAAGAATGACGGCCAACGACGTCTCGCAACACATTAATGAGTTGATGACATTAAGGAGAATTAGGAAACCTTTGCGACTCTTGAAATCGGCAGTTTGGAGTGTCGGAGCAAGTTAAAAAGTTATATTAACGCTTTTAATAATTAGATGTGTAATGTAATAAATGAATGGAATGGAAATAAATACGAGCTCGTACATTATCTCCAAACTGATAAACAGTACCCGCGGCTAGCAAGGAGCACAAACCATTAGGGTTGTATTGTTATGTATTATATCTTATTTTTGATTTATAACAAACTAAATATGATAACATATTAAGCAACCTCAACTTATATACTTATCAGAATATTGTTCTTTTATATACCTCTACATCTACATTAAGAAATACCCCAACTCCCATCAACCGGAAAGAGTCTTACACGAACATAGGTATTTTCTCGATTAAATGGAATATCGAGCTGTAATCTATCACCTTGTCTCTTGTGGATTCCCTTAATTTAGGTTACGGCTACAGTACATAAGAATGAAGCCTCAGGGAGGACCTTATGCCTCCTATGAAGATAACTACTTAAACGTAATATCCCAGACATAACAATAGCTTTACTCGTTCATGATAAAAGAGCTTTATTATAAAGATTAAAATAAGAAATCTTCCTCTTGAGTAGGTTAATACGCCTGAAATTGAAAGGTGAAATATATTATATTTTCATACAAAGAGATGTAGTAGTCCAATTTTCGCCCTGTTTCTATACTACCCGCACTTAGTAAAATTTTCGAAAAAATGATATACACTCAATTAATGTCTCATTTCAATGAAAATAAGCTATTACATAAAAAACAATTTGGCTTCACCAAAGGAAGATCCACCACTGATGCGGGAGTGGCACTTGTCAAGCATATCTTTGACGCATGGGAGAATAAGCAAGATGCAATAGGCATCTTCTGTGACCTGTCAAAAGCCTTTGATTGTGTAAATCATGAGATATTGCTAATGAAATTGAATCATTATGGAATCTCAGATGAGGCGAATAATTTGTTGAAATCATATCTTAAAGATATTGACATTAACTGTTTGCACCCTGCAAACAGTTAATGTCAATGGAGTTGATTCTTGTGGCGCTCCCATTCTCATGGGAGTGCCTCAGGGCTCAATTCTGGGACCTTTACTGTTCTTGATTTATATAAATGATCTTCCTTACTTAACTGCGAATCTATGTGAGACGGTACTGTTTGCTGATGATACATCTTTGATTTTTAAGGTTGACAGAGGTAAAAATAACTACGACGAGGTAAATAGTGCCCTCTCGCAAGTTCTGCGCTGGTTTAATACAAATAATTTATTGTTAAATGCAAAAAAACGAAATGTATAAGATTTACAATGCCTAATGTAAGAAAAGTTGATACTAACATTATTGTAAATAAGGAAATTGTAGAATTGACTGAATCTACAAAATTTTTAGGAATCACTATAGATGCTAAGTTACAGTGGGGACCTCATATCTCTGTTCTGGCAGATAGACTTAGTTCAGCTGCGTATGCAGTCAGAAAAATCAGGATGTTGACTGACATTGAAACGGCAAGATTAGTTTATTTCAGCTATTTCCATAGTGTTATGTCATACGGTCTTCTGCTGTGGGGATCTGCTACAGACATTCAAACCATTTTTGTACTACAAAAAAGGGCCATCAGATCCATATATGGTATAAGACCGCGCGACTCCCTTAGAGATATTTTTAAAGATATAGATATTTTAACCGTAGCTTCTCAGTTCATTTTAGATTGTATCGTATATGTTCATAAAAACATGCACTTATTAAATAAAAAGTCGGATTCTCACAATTTTAACACCAGAAATAAATATAAGCTTTCCGTTCCAAGACTCAGGCTTCAAAAAGTTGGAAAATCATTCATAGGTTTAAGTATAATATTGTTCAATAAAATTCCGCAAAATATTATTGAATTGCCGTTGTATAAATTTAAAGTCTATATTAAATCTTGTCTTTTGAAAAAGGAGTACTATAAAGTAGAAGACTATTTGAATGATAAGAATCCATGGACATGATGTGTCAAATGTTATAACATTAGTATATAAAAAAGGTATAAGTTTCAATGCTAAACATAATTATTATGGTGAGATACTATTTTATACATTTGGTAGCCGTAAATTCTTTCCGGGCCGCGTTCTTAGTATCACTGATACTAGAAGATTGAGAGAGTCCCCAAGGATTGCCAAAAGTAATTCGCTATTAATATACCATCCGATCAGTACTGACTAAAATAATTTGTAAGAACGGGAAATATTTTTACCAGACAGGAAATGTGATTTTGGTAGTAAAATTTAAACAAGAAGGTTTGTGGGAGCGCTGTTTCTGTCATCCTGTTTCACGTCTCGACGCAAAGCTTTATAATTACTTTAAGAGTAAAAATTTCGTACACTTTAAATTGTTAACATTTTTAATTAAAACTTAATTAATTGTTGTACAAAACAAATTAGCTTAAAAAAATAGGAATCGTGAATCAATTGTATTGCTCGCTATAAGTATGAGTTATCCTAATGAATACGTTATACAAGATTTTTTATATTACTGTGTAGAAAAACGAAAAATTAGGAAATAACCTACTAACATTAATGGCTAGGAAACCACTTCATTAGGGAACATTAGCGAGATTTCAAGATTTGTTTCCAGAGATAAGGATACATAATACCTTTGCGGCCGAACTCGTAATTCGCAGAATCCTTTATTTATGTGTACGTGTAGCTTTTACAGGAAACTTGAAGATTGCTCTGTTTGTTTATTGTTTCCGGACAAAGATCTTTATATGTTGTAGCATCCGTAGCCTACTAATACAAAGTACCACACAAATATAACTTAAATGTAGTAAATGGAATGACTGTTTTTTGCTAAAACAATGAATCTGTCATGTTGTTTAGTCACCATATCTATAAAAAAAAGATATACCGTCCAAATATTATATTATAATGAAGATTTGGTGTTAGTTTCTTTTTAAATAAAAAACATTTGTTAAAAATGAAATATAAAACCATAAAAAATCAATGATGTGAAGGAAAAAAAGAATAGATACCAATAAATAAAATGATGAGTGACGAAGGAATATCCATCGTTTCTGTGGGGATCTAACAACCCGTGACCGAATATAACGTAATCTGACTAGCCTCTCGAATCCAGCTGACAATATTGTAGCTAATATTTTATGCTCATAGAATAATGAGTAGCTGTCGCTGTCCTTCTCTCCGTCCAATTAGAAGTGGAGTAGAGAAAAACAAATGCTAATGCATTTTTCCGTCGTGCGTGATTATGATAATTGTTTTCGAGCGCGATTACGCCATTTCCACGCTTGGGCCACAATGTTAATCCCTTATTAGATATTTTATCGCTACGGATGATTTCTTTTCAGGTAAGGAACAATATAACTTACAGAAATTATTGTGATTTAAACATGAAGGTCTTCTTGTTACAATAGATGTAAACTAGCGCTAGCCAAACAGAGCTGGTATCAGTCAAGAATTCAGTATGTGAATGACTTTTCTTTGTTCCCGAATACACATTGGTTACCAGTGCTTTAAACTATGTGTCGATGAATTTAAAATATTGTTAACGAAAATTGTTGCGCAAATACAATAATAATTAAACAATATAAAAAAACAACATCCTTTATATTTGACAACAAATATAAATGCGAATTTTTTATTTGTAAAGTTTACTATGTTATTCGTGTAACTACACCGACCAATTATATCAAATTTCAATGTCCGCGTAGAGACGTTTAACGGGTAAAACATTACTTCCTTATAGCGCAGTCGGTTAAAAAGTAGCCTATAATCTTTTCTAGGCTCTGGAATATATTATTATCTGTACCAAATTTCATTTAAATCGGTCCAGCACCATGCGTGAAAGCGTAACAGACAGACAGACAGAGTTACTTTCGGATTTATAATATTAGTAAGGATTGACGCTAGTAAACATACATTTTATAACTTCGAAAGTACAGGTTGAAGATTGAGACGTATATCACAAAAGCGGTAAATCTCGTGCAATATGACATCCAAATCAAGAAGTCATATGAAATCAAGTGTTATCCATAATCGCAGAATAATTTCAATCCACTGTCAAATTGAATTGAAATTACTTTTATACAGACCGCTCGATATAACGAAATAAATATAAAAATTATAAAATTCAATACTTGTCTCCGTGTTTTGAGCATACGTGGTCATATAAAAATCATAAAGACTTATCATATACTTAATTACTCATTATACTTACTTACATCATTTGATGTGAACCCTTTATTTTCGAATAGTATTGTCACAATTTTGTGAGTGTCTGTGAATTAAAGCTTCTGAATTCTGAAATTTCTCCCGTTTGACTTACTTCAAACACGGATTCAAGGAACCGTCAAGATTGGAATTAAAAAGACTAAATCAAATGTTGGAAACTCGATAGCTTAAAAAAGGGGAATATGCCGTGGAAAATACGTTTGAAGGCTTACTTATACTGACGGCACAGCTCAGTTTATAAGAGCGAAGAAAAATATAATATAGGTGGTACGCAGAAATCATTTGGATAGGATTTTCCAGAAGCCCCCTGAAAATCGAATGCGGAACGAACCATAAAAGCGCTCGTAAACGATCTACACCCTGTAGTCAAGAAGTCGTGTTGTAAAAAATAAATAAAAAGAAATTGGCTCAAACCGAATACTTCTTTGTGTTTTTAAAGTTCATAAAAAACTGAGCTTACTTTTACAGATTCATTGGCACCGTGACTTCATTTACTTATTAAGCTAGCTTTAGCCCGTGTCACCGCTCGTTTGAGGCCCGACACAAAGAGGTCATATTGCGCCTCCCTATAGAATGTTTAATTTTAGGGATAAAAAATGTCAAGTCTTAGGGGAAAAAAATGTTAATCGCATTTAGCGAAATGATACAAGAGGACAACTTAACGAAAAACCTTTATTATTTAAGTTTGCATTAAATTGCTTGAAATAAGATAAAAAGTATTTTATTTGGATACAAGCGGAAACTAATCTAATTAATGTCAATTATAATTACTTTTTTCGCAAATAGTAACAAATATAACGTTTATTTATTGTTATATTAGGGTGTTAAAATACTTTTTTTGCTCATTCTTATTAACAGAAATCATCTGTTTCAATTTATTGAAATATACTAGCCCGATCATACCAATTTGGCGAACCGTAAATAATCCACGTCTAACGTATTTGATACTTTTACAAACTTTAAACAATTTACGTCAAAGTTGGAGGAAAATTCAATTATGAAGCTGTTAATTTTACCTGAATCCGGGCAAACAAGATTTAACAACATTATCGCGGAATGTTAACTTATACTTGTACCTAAATAAGTGCTGTTCGTGAGAACCCAAAAGATTTTCAATGGGTCCACCATATCCGGGGGGAAAGCGGTAGCTCACCGCATGGCGCGCTGACTGTCAATACACACACACTTAGCACCACAGCACGTGAACAATTATCATAATCACAGGGTCACTGGGCATTCCTTTCGCGAGGGGCATCGGGCGGGCGGCAGCGGCGCGTCCGGGCGGCGTGACGCGCAGGGCGGACTGCCGGAGCGCGCCCTGTATCTCCGCCTAGAGGAGGCACTCACGAACCAACAACCAGAGTACCATCCATTAATCACTCATCATTTACTAATACAAACTGTACACTTACGCGCGGACGATGTACGGACTAACAATGTATTTCCATAATGTATAATTGCGCGCTTCAACGAGTACGCACATCATACGCGTTTAATTATCGCTAATGTGATACGACGAGCATGTTGTTGAGACAACCGCAATCTAGTACCATGTGAATGGGCTGGAAATACAACGATTTATAGCAATTATATAAATGAAATTAAACCCAGACGATGGCGGATAATAATCGCTCCTAATTAATCTCAAGCCTTTGTCTAAGATAAGACGGACTGGATGCTGAATCATTATCGCTTGATATAAATGGCAGTGATATTAACAGTTTGGAATAGTTAGATTTTGTTTTTCGTTGTTAGGTGTTAGAAGACCAACAAAAAAATTTGTAAATGTTATTAAAATTCTATTATAATACTTCTTACTTCCTTTATTGTTATGTAGAGTAGAACTTTGCACAAATAACTCTACACTGCACCGCGGAACCATTTGCTAAATCCTAAGCTTTGCTTAAAGTTTTCTTTCAACACACATACAGTTTCAGTCATAACTTAAACAACGCACCTAGTTAAGTCGATTAATTAAGTATACGAGTATTCCAGGCAATTTAATCTCAGAGATGCCTGAACACAATCAATTAGGCAAAAATTAATGTACCGGAGAGTTACAGCTATCACTGTAATTAATTTACACCTTTCCGGGGCACGAAGGTCCGATTAAAGTCCGATCGGCCCGTTTAATGTATAGTGCTGGAATCTGATAAGATTGCTATTAATCAAGGAGTGAATTCTGCCGACTGCGAGGTTCCATTAAAAGGGGTACTCGAGTATACGGGGTGTCCCTCTTTGCAGGCGCGGGGACGTCATTAGTGATCATTTAAAGTAAATGTAAGTAAATCTACACTTAGACGATTAAGAGTATACGTACATGTCTTTTGAAAGTTTTGTACGTATAGAAAACTTTTATAGAACTTTTAACGTTTGTGTTGTAGTTTATCGAATAATTCATAAATGAAAATTAATAGACGATATAAGTACGTATATATTATCGTATAAGCTTCATGGAAAATACAATGTGAAGTGACATAATTCAAAACCAGCGAATATAGTTGCCATTGAAAGGCGAAGTCTGATCAGTCGCTATGAATGAAGCTCGTCGATGATACGGCTAGTACTTTTAACTTAATCTTGTGACGCAAATGCGGATACTTTCCGATTTAAAGTTCTTAATTTTGAACATGGAGCTTTAATGCAGTCTCTAAAATAATTTCTACTCTCTTAAAAGCTCATACATTAAATTGGTTCGTTGGCTTAGATCTACCACAGTTTATCTAGTATGCGCTAGGTCATCAACGCGCGCAGCTTATGACAGTAAGTCATACATTTTAAACCAGTTTGAGTTATTCAATTCAAGCCAGCATTAGTATGAAATCACATAGCACTGTGGATTGAACACAGAAATGTAAGCATAATTTTCTATTCCAGCCCAGACTAGGTAAAAAGATAAAACTACCGTACGTCTACATAAAATATTCATTTTCCCCTTTACAAGAGTTCCATTTAACTTTAGTATTTTGATTTTGATTTCCAAACTGCGGCTCATATTTTATATCCACTTTTAGATTGAAGGTTAAGATGCCTACTTCATAAATGATTTCGGTATCTTTGCTCAATTGTATGAATGAGAAAACGTATAATGTATTGTATTCTATTGCAAGATTAGTCCAGTCAAATTAGCTCTTTTAAACACCAATCTGCGGAAAAATTACTAGTGAGCTGAATTTTGGTACACACCTTTATTACGGCATTGTAATGAAGGTGTGAAAAATCGACATTCATATCGTGCCGGCTTAAAAAGTTATAGGGGTCAAAAGGTCGCGAAAATCAGTTTTTCACGAATATCTCGCGATCTATTGCTTGTATGTTAATTGAGGTCATTAGAAAAATTATTTGTTATAAATTTATCTACAAAAAATGTCCTTTGCATTTTTTTGTAGAATTGAAAGTTTTCGGAAGAGAGCGCCGAGAAAGCACTCACATACGGTATTGTATACCAAGGCGTACGCCCTAAGCTTTTCATTGATATTTGTAAGCGTGTTGTTAGTAAAATCTACTACATACAGACATATAGCATTAGTAATACTAGTACAGAAAGTTTTCCTTTTTGGAAAAGGAAAACTGAAAATCATGAAGATGTTTAAAAAAAGATTTGTAATTGTACAAAAAATTGCAGCGGTAGAAAATATGTCCTAGCATTGACAATGCATCTCGAGAGCAATTTTCTTGTTGGAATATTTCTGCAAAATTGTTTAAATCAGATCTTTTTTCAAACATCTTCATGATTTTCAGTTTTCCTTTTCCAAAAAGGAAAACTTTCTGTACTAGTATTACTAATGCTATATGTCTGTATGTAGTAGATTTTACTAACACGCTTACAAATATCAATGAAAAGCATAGGGCGTACGCCTTGGTATACAATACCGTATGTGAGTGCTTTCTCGGCGCTCTCCTCCGAAAACTTTCAATTCTACAAAAAAATGCAAAGGACATTTTTTGTAGATAATTTTATAACAAATAATTTTTCTAATGACCTCAATTAACCTACAAGCAATAGATCGCGAGATATTCGCGAAAAACTGATTTTCGCGACCTTTTGACCCCTATAACTTTTTAAGCCGGCACGATATGAATGTCGATTTTTCACACCTTCATTACAATGCCGTAAGAAAGGTGTGTACCAAAATTCAGCTCACTAGTAATTTTTCCGCAGATGAAACCTAATTTGACTGGACTATACTAATTAATCGAAACACAACTGATTCGCGCCAAAAAAGCTTAAATTGTAAAAATAAACAGGCAAGTAACATGACCATCGTGAGATGCCAAACAGTCTAATTTTTTTCATAATTATTCAACTACCAAGAGGGAAATATCCACTTAATAAATCGTCTATCACGACGCCGGCATAGTTCTGATTCCGTTAATTTAAAAATAAATGCTCCTCCAAGAATGTCTCCCTGAGCCTCTGCATACAAAACGATTAATTAACAAGATCAACAAAATTTCGTAAACGCAGAGACTAAACAAGCCGCCGGCATGAACACAAAGAAAACACCGTCAGGTCCAAAACGAAATATTTATGTAAATTAATTGTGGTTTTTCATATCAGCTCGTTACTGTTAGTGACATCGTTAACTGGTCTACAAGTACCACAACATACAAATGCAAAATAAAATTACATTCGTCCATTAGATTTTAAATCACGTATTGGGAGAGTAGATCTCAATAACTCGTCAAGGGAGATAAACACACATAAATATCATACTTACTCTTAAAAGTATGACGATTATTTTTAAGTAGATATGATATTATATGGTTTTAATTAAAAATCTGTTCCATAAAATGGATACCGCTCGGGAAAATTACACTAACTTACTCTTAACGTACATACGCGGTTAAAATACGTCATTATACAAAACTAGCTTTCTTTCCGCCCACGACTTCGTCCGCGTAGAGACTTTTAACGGGTAAAACATTACTTCCTTATAGCGCAGTCGGTTAAAAAATAAAAAATATAAAAACCTTTTCTAGGCTCTGGACTATATCTGTACCAAATTTCATTAAAATCGGTCCAGTACTCTATGCGTGAAAGCGTAACAGACAGACAGAGTTACTTTCGGATTTATAATATTAGTAAGGATATATACACATCATTCTCAAAGCAACATAGACGACGTCTGTTCCCAAAGATATAAGATGTCTTTAATATTATTATCCCTCGGACAAACAAGGGAAAGGAAATCAGCTAATCGAATAAACAGTGCAATTAAGCGTCATTGGGTAAATCGAAAAGTTGCGAAGCTCGGTGTTAAGTTAATATGGAAAGTTGGCGCTCAGAGTTGTACACGTACCAGCCAACAAATAAATCTAAGCTAACTTTATAACTTTCACAGTGCAAATCTCGTCCTTCCACTTTCCTTCCTCTAAAAAGGAAATAATTCAAACTTAGTTTATGGATAGTTCTTTTTTACTGCCGTCCAATGTTCTTAGTGATAAGACCACTACGTCGTTACTACATACATACTTATATTTTGCTCTCGCATTGATTTTGTAAACAGGACAATGCGCTTTTTAGGCAAACTTTATTCATGGAATGACATAATTTACATATTCCACTAGTATGTATTGTCCGTATAACCCTAACGAATGTGTCGCTATTTATACAAGAATTTCATATTATATTTCTCTATTTTCGTCGAGCTCACTCACTGTTTCAGCAATGTTAAATATATTTTGCAACTCAAAGTTGCGATATTTACAAGGATTAATACATCCGTAAAGCATAGAGTATTTAATAAGGTAGGATTATCATGTAAATATTTAGTTTTGTACATTCGTTAATGAGAACATTATATTCGTACGAGAATAAAACTACTACTTCATGATCCTCATAGATTGATATAAAAGCAGATGAATAATTACGCTCTGAATGAATTTTTTTTTTTTCTAATGGGTATTAATAGGTACATGGAAATTAATTTTGACACTTCATAATTGTACGATTAAGTGTTATTTGAGTTGTATGTCAACAAGATTATAATTATGATGTTAGAGAAAGATCATGTTAAAGTGCAACCGTCCCTTCTTAACTTAATATGTCTACGTGGCATCAAGAGTGTCAATATCATAACAAAACAAATAAATCTTCCTGTAGTTGGGCGACCTTTAGACCTCAGTAGATATTTTCTTACTAGCTATTTGGCGTAGTTATATAAATATTTTATTGACATATTAATTACAGACATCCAATTGACAAAAGATACTTTGGCTTAACCAAACGTAGAATATACGACAGCAGTCGATTATTTATATAATGCCGTCGCGATAAATAAATATATTTACAAAAGAAATTTCCCATGTTTGCACAAACCTTTTTCTTTGTGCTTGTGCAAATAAAGGCGTTTCTATATTGACTCGGGATAGCGTTATTGTGATGCGGCGCGTACTGCTTTAATACTTAAGTTTCTCGTAGAATTGACGAAAACGTCTTCTACTTTAAATATTGCCGTCAGTAAACTAGAATATAATTTTTTTTTAACAAAATTATATTATAACGGATGCAGGATAAAATAGCATTTACTTATTACTGAGATGTTAATTGACCCGTGCACGACAAGGGTAGGGTATAAAAGGTTGTTTTGTTTTACAATACAATGTACAGTCATGTGTACCTACTAAATCGATACTATATACTATTATAAATATTGTAACTCTATCTACATAGTTGTTCATCGTTCAGCACGATACCTAAAATAAGAAATATATTGTAAACTTAATTAGTCTGTTTCTCATAAAAATATTCAGGAAGCTATAGTTCCTCATGTTCGGCTACGCCTGAAGACTGACCAAGTTATAATAATATTCAAATACTTTAAACATAGAAATCTAATGGAAAGGAGACAATATTTATTGAGAATTCGCCCAATTATATATTAAAATAGCTTGACGTACTCCGAAAAAAATCTAAAGCTATGATTTAAGAATGTAAGACTTCACAGCTTTAATAATATCCTCACAAAAGCTCCATAAAATGTAACATTATTAACGCATTCAGCGCTGAAAAAACGTCATTTTCAACGCTCGTTCAAGCTTACTGTCGATTCCCTCTCGCTTTAAGACCAGAGTGCCTTTGCACTCAATATTATTATATTGTGCGCGGAAGATAATAATTTAACAAAAAGTGAGTCTGAACAATAAGATTCGGTTCGCTCCAACGCTTTTACAATGTCCTTACAATGGGGATGTTGACGGTTAAAGTCAACTCATAATAGCTGTCAAAACGAGATTGCTTCATAAATTGTGTATGCTTTTCGCGTTTTGTATGGATTTATTTACATATAACCCACGAAATCACTGTTGATGTGAAAAAAAAACGAAGTGTAAAAGTGATGTGTCGCTAATGATATTTCACTTTTAATGAAATTTGCAATGATAATACTTTTAACGAAGCGTTATAAGGGTATAGTGTTGAAATCAGGATGGGTTAAGGTTTATTGGATCCTATCCTAGAATTTATTTTTAAAAAGTTCTAGTAGGTAGTAAACATCTTTATTCTGTTCTTAATTAAGCGAAAAAACTGCATCTTAAGCTATCGCAGTCCTGTACCAAATGTTACGATATTTGTATGAATTCGTAAATGATCGTAACAAAGTATAATGTTCAACCGCAGATACGAGGAAATCCAAACTGTTCATATCGAGGTCAGGTTGATTTTGTTTTCGTTAATTCTGAACTTTCGATCGGACCACACGATAAAGATACCCGGATCGGGAGCTTACCCAATTTCCGATCCCTATTATAAGTTATTAGTTCAAGTAATTAAGCTTTTGTTGGCAACGTATATTTCATTGGAATAATATAGCCAAAATTGTCACCCCATTTTAACGTAACTTGTAAACACATTTCCTAACTTAGTGGTAATTTTATGAAAGGGTTAATTGAATTGGACAAGGCTTATAATAATATAAGAAACAGTTTATATTCAGCGAGTTACTTCAATACCTCTTAGCTTTTCCCCCAGAAGCATAATATAACTGTCAAGAATTCAATAAATTAATACAACAACAATATTAATTATAGCGGCGTATCAAAGGGCCGGTAACCCTTGCTAGTTCATCTGAAAGGAACCAACAAGATTAAAGTCATTGGTTAAGTACCACATAATAAGACAATCTGTACACTGATTTCATTTTAACTACATTATAGTTCAAGTGAGTTTTTTTAACTGAGCAGATTATAATTTCGACATACACATATACTTTATATTATTACGTATTTATATATCACAAATCCTACGTATTATATATCATGTATGTATTATTACGTATTTATATATCACAAATCCTACGCATTATATATTATATATCATATTATATATATTTATATATCATGTATCAAAAGCCCTACAAATATCGTCCCTTTATGACATAAAACTCTGTAAATATCTGCTAAATTAATTCATACATAAAGCAGCCTTTGAGCAGTAAAACATTATGCATGCTTACCCGGCAGACAAAGTGGTAAACTTATCCTCTCAAAAGTATCGTTTTATATGTTGAATGCAATTATTATTTATTGCTGTTTGATCTCATCTCGTAAAATGGGGCACTGAACCAATATTCGAACTATAACTCAGTTTTCAGGCGTAAATCATAAAGACTACCATCGGAACTCGATTGCCGTTGTCGAGAGCACCGCAGGCACCGATAAGTGTCAGACTGCGAACATTCTGCGTTACAATATGCAGCACAATAGCCGGGATACCACGGGCCAACATCTATTCACCTCTTCCGCCCATACATTTTAACCTCAAGAAGCTGAAAGTACACGCACGGAACCGCCATTGCACGCTTTGTAACCAACCAGCTATTTATTTTCATTTACGTTTGTCTTCTCTATAAATTCCTTGTTACTGACCGTTCTTAAGTCGCGTGAAAAACCAGAATGTCCATTTTTAAGGCGCCGTTAAGCTTCAACCGGATTGAGTGATATCATTAACTGTATTCTACAAAGTCACAAAGACATCGACTACGAAACGCGGTTGTCGGTCTAACAAATTGAATGAGCTGCTATTTACCGCCTGTCACGGTTGTGATAAAGCAACATTCAGTAGATTGTTCACAGTTCGAAAATCCAAAACAATGATTTGAAAGGTGAAAACTTCAGTACGAATAATAAGGTTGGAAGGATTTACAATAGTATTTTGTGGGACTGATGTCGTATGCATAAAACCTCATTTGAAAAAGTATAGTACAGACAAATTTATTTGAAGGTTCCCAACATAATTTATTTTTGAATGAATGAGACTCTTTAATTATTGTACCTTTATCTAGTCTTTTTTTTTATAAAAGGTAAGGCAAGATGACCTCACTCCACCTGATGGTAAGCGGTAGTGAAATCCAAATATGAGGTGGACAGGCACAATAGACCAGATTGAGTCCTTTACTTTAGATACATTTCCATATCCATCTGTGAAGAAACCTGCGCTGTATACTAATGAATGCATATATTGATTTATTTGTTCGTGAAATATCTGATCTGCATATAAACAAAAATATTTCCATAGTATGTGTGGTGCAGATATGATCCCGGCAGCCGCTCGCGAACGGATAATCCACGCTTACGTCTAAATTAGTCAACATCTTATTTGCACACGTGCGCATTATTCAAATCCCCTCCACATTGAGAGGAAGATACACATGGCCTTGAATCCGTTGATAAAACATGTATCACACTTGACTTTGATCTTACCCCACATGCGGATATACATCTTATGTGATTACAGCCAGAAATGCGTGTAAGACAAGGTTTTGTCTATTACGGAAATATTACTTTATTTTCTGTTCACCCATAAATTAAGTTTTTGCGTTTATTTACATTGAATTACATTTTCGATTGTTAATTGTTTTCTTATAATTGGTACGGAATCCATACTAAATAGAATATAATATGTATGTATGTAAATATAATTTTAACCTATTGACAAAACATGACCCTGTAAGGGGGTGTGCAAAACTTATATAACACAGCAACTTATACTTACAAAGAAAATTATAAATATAAAAAACAAAAACTGAATAGTCTTATCAATCATAAACTATAGGACAAATAGAACATACTCAAAAAGTACTAGTATACTAGATCAGGTACTAGATTATTAAATAAATAATATTCACCGGAAAACCTTATAAGTGACAAAACAAAAAAAAACCTTAACTCATTTCGTCGTTCCGTTAAATATTTTTTAATAAATTTTTATATCTGGACTCGACCCAATATTTATGTTAGGAAAACGAGACTACGCATATTTTATGTGTCCATTACTTCATAAAGCACTTTTAAAATATCTTCATTTTTCAATTAATCTCATCCGACCTAGATTTCTGAAGTATCATTTCTAGACAGTGACAGACACAGTACAGAATTTTTATTCTGTAAAGATATTACACCTAAAACGTTATGGTTTTGACGTTTATTACTTTTGATTTAGAATAATATAGCTGGACTTCCGGGACATTTCCACACACGGTCACCTGACCCCAAACTAAGCAGAGCTTGTACTATGGCCGTCAGAGACTGATACATACATAGATATTTATAAATACATACTTAAATTCATAATCACACCCAGATACGGAACAAACACCGATATTCATCACACAAATATTTGTCCCGAGTGGGAATCGAACCCACGACTTTTGGAACCGCCAGCCACGGTCACCATCCACTGTTCCATCTAACCAGTCAAAAGAATAGAGCCAGCCAGTAGAATTATGATGTTATGTAAGTTAACTTACTTATTTATAAAATTAATTATTGATCGACTGCATTGTGTTTTAACGTTAGTACTATTGTATAGTCACTCATTTATAGCCCAGACACATTACATCGCCAGAAGTATCGAGAACCAAAATAATGCCAATATATGATTAATGGTAAAACGGTGAAGTTTCACTAACAAACGAACCCAAAAAGGGTATACTAGCAAACGGATCTGTAGTCGGTACTACATACAAATTACCTCTTACGAAGGATGCGGGCTGAACCTTTTCCTTATCTACATTTTTGATAGATACCCGACTGACAATCTGCGGGTCTCATATGAGTTATTTACGTGCATCGACCAAATGATAGATTGGACGTGCTTGCCAGATACAAATCCAAGCGCATTGCGCCAGAAACACTCGTTTACTTAATTCTTAAGAGCGGAAAAACTGATTTCTCGAGTTTCCTTAAAGTTGGATGCGACATAAGCACGCGGCTCATTAAACTTCAGTCATCCACATTTGCTTACTTCTCGTAGCAACATATTTGCGAGGAACTGAACGACTCTTGTTCGTTTTATAGGCAACCTTTCGAGCAAGACCCATTGCACTTTGCTCATGCGACTTACTTGATAAACTGGATCCAGAGGCAATGTATTTTCTATACATTTTACCTTGGAATTGGTAGCTCGGTAGATATATGTTTAAAGAACATTTTCAAATTCACCACTTTTTACAAATTTCAATATGTACGAGTAACATGAAATAGTTTCATTTTGCTCAGATTGTACAGGGATAATTTTTGTTAGCTTTATATTTATTTTGACCGGAAAGTGTTTTGCAGTTCATGTTAAAATTAATTTTGAGATCTTTTGACTAAAATTCATCAGCGGATTTGAAATGAAGTTTCCATGAAGCGCGCTATTTCCCTTATTACCTTCTTAATTAAATTATTTTCTCCGAAATCTTGCCTCGGAACGTCAAGAGGATTAGTAAATGGGATCTTATTTTTATATATTTGAATACCTCGTTGGTAATGGTTTGATTGATGCGACCTTCGTGTTGACTTCGATTCAAGGTGAGGTCAATTCAGAACATAATATAATCTTATTATGGCCATAGATTTTTTACAGAAACGCGTACCTAGTATTTTTTTAACATCAGTGCTAGTTTGAGACCGTCTAAACTACTACCACTAAAATAAGCCTAAACATTAAATAGAAAAGGATTTCTTATACCTAAGATTACGAAGGCCGTGCAATGTTTAATGAGAAAACGACCACGGTTGAAAAATCTCGTCTTCAATGAGAGCAATAATTAACCAAGAATAAAAAAGGCGAGACTTGACATTTGCTTTATTAAAGCGAGGAGGCGAGAACTTTTTTGCTATTTCCTCGATTTAAATGCAAATTACTGAAGGAAGGTTGCATTACTTGCCATCCGCCGTGGCCATAAGCTGTCAAAAGACGACCAAATTTCATGAAACCCTTTTTATAATAATTACTTTATATACTGTAAGCCAGAATTAAAAAAGACATGTTCAAATTTTGGCGTTATCCTCTTCATTCTATTTTGAAATGTAGGTTTTAAAATAAAATTTTAAAAAAATACTTCGACTTTAAAATTTTTTTGTCATGAGTAAATATTTTAGTTATTCATCATATTATTAAATTACTTACATGAATTTACCATTACTTATTTATTGAAAAGTGGTGTCTGAATACTTGACTGTAAGTTTTGAAACTATAATTTTCGTTGTATAATAAATTTTTAAAATATTTTTTGAAGCCCTGTGATCGATTCTGTAACAAATGATGCTTCCCGACGCAGTAACGTCGCTGAAAGCTATCGATTCCCGTTTGCTAAATAATAAAAATCACTTTCGCCGGATATTCTACTTACGAAAATTGAACCGGTAATTTTTCTTAAAAAGAAATAAAATGTTATTGGACGTTCCCAAACCTTTTTTTAGATTTGGTCCCGCATACCAATAAGGCTATAAATGTTGATCAGGACAACAAAAACAATTGACCGAAATCTATTACCAGGAAAATTGCTGTTAGCGAAAAAGCATGTTCGCTTTGTCTATTAGTTTAAGCTGATCGTAGGCCGTTAGCGACAACGATGGTAATGAAGGTCTGGGCCTGTCGACAAGAATACTAACAAGCTTTATCTATCGTTTAAGTGCCTAAGTATGTGCGGCTACGTCGTCATATTTATGAATCGGTCTGGAAAACTTGTGCTATGAATAACAATAACTCACAAATCGTTAGAACAAGATATATATCATTTTCTTTCTAAAAATGCATTTAGGTTAGAAGCGTAGATATATACTTTAAGGAATGAAACCATAAAGAAGCTAATGTGCTGTAATGGAAAGCGTATACAGAACGCGTTGTTATTAATATTTCTACGCTAAATTATATGATATTAGTTATACCTTTGCCTACATAATTGTAGTTCTGCCATACAGCCTAATAAGCATTGCGTCTGAACGTGGATATTTGAAATCCTATTGAAAGGGGCACAATGAATGTTGACTCCACCTCTGTATTATTTCTTGCGCCGTTCGGGGGCCAAGGCACTTGAATAAAAGATTCGTATATTATCCCAGGCTCGCCGAGTACAATAGGGCAGCGACAACGCACTCACTGTAATTCAGTGAGCGGCCTAGCGGTCGCATTGTATTATATACAGGCATGCCACTGCGCCACCGACTATCTAATTTGAAGGTAACTTTGAAAGCCCCCGTTCTGCCCGATTTAAACTTGAGATTCTACAACACTAACTTCTTACTACTTTCCGATCCATCCGGAATACCAAATCGCAATCCAACTCGCAAAAGAGACCTGTCCCGGTGGGTTTACTATTCCAAAAATCAGGAGTCGTTTCTAATTCGATCACTTCGCAGAATTTTAATATGCGGACGGCGAAAACTTTCACGGGAGTTATTCGTGTGTAAACAATGTTAAACGTTTGGCCGATTCGATTCTAGGTTCGAAGTTAACATAACATCAAAGAAAAGTTAAAGTCCGCAATAAAGTTATCGCTACGTTTCGGCCGTAAGAGAACTTGAAGGTTTGGACGTGGAAAAAAATATTTCCTATATAAGTAGTTGAAGGGTAGTGCGATATAGGGACGGATACATACGCCTTCCGAATACACAAAATAATACCCCATTCGGAACCCGGAATCGGAGTACAGGCAAATTGTGATCGTCACGAAAACGACTAAGGTCACGCGTCAGTGGCCTGACATTATTTGTCAGAGTGGATCGGAAAGCAATTTCGCCTAACTCGAGACTATTTGTCACACATAAAACGTGATCTATAGGAGCGGCCATCCGTCCGATTGTATCTTACTAAAATACTTTGAGCTTTAGGATTGTAAATACTCCGCACATAAACTTGCTTCTTAAGAATCAACACATTTCACAACCGTTCTTTTACTAAAGTCAACATACAAAGCAATATAAAAGACCCATACCTAAGCTTACAACATCGTGATAGTGTTTGGGATATATGGATGGGCTAAATAATAGAGCAACAAGTCTATATGTGGGTGTAAGGGTGTCAGATGATGTCACAACGGCGCTCGGAGGGCACAATGCCCGTCGGCTGTGTTCGCTGTCATTCATAGGTGCGGGTAAATGGTCGTGTTCGGCGGGCTCGGATTTTCATTGGAGATTGTTATTCGGCTTGTTGAAACAAAACTAGCTTCTTGATTTGGTGAGACTAACAAGGGATATCGGGTATGCGGTCAGCTCGACCGCTCCCTTGACGCCGCCCTCCTACATAGACTAACTTAAATTAGACAAATACGTAGTACTAACTCGACCTCTACTACTCGAAACAAATGAATTTCGATCGCGAGACAAGTTAATATACCCTCGTCAAAGATATAATACCTAAATTAAATAAACTCTACTCTAACTCTCCTCTGCAGACTGTGATAAATTTAGTTTAATAAGTTTCCTACTTCATCAAAGTAATTAAATAGAATCGAATCAGTTCAGTTGAATTCCTTGATAAATATAAATGTCTTTTGAACGTCAAGTATGATGTTGGAAATAAACAAGAATGATAGACAGCGAACTTAATTCTAGATAAAGTTATCTAGATTATGTTAATATATAGCGGGTATATGAATATCGCTATATTATTATATTAACTTTATCTTTTACACCGCAAACAATTCATTTGTTATAAAGTTAGAATTGGAATATATCCTTTTTGAAAGCTGAATAGGTTCATTTCAAGGACTCTCGATGTCAGATTATCGTAATCTCTGAATGATATAGAAACATCGACATTGAAATAACGAGGTTTTAAAATAGCAACTAGCTATTTGTTAACCTTAACATATGCAAGTAGTTAGCTTAACCATAGAGCTTAACCATAACTTGTAGGCGCACTCATTACACAAGATCAAACAGTAATGTTGCCTACTCCATCATTAATATCTCTGCGTAAAAGCTTAGTAAATTATGTTAACAGGACATTTGGCGATACGCCTGATGAGATGGTGTATTTAGTATACACGCACGGCAAATGTTTAGGCAGTCTTGGAACTATCTTAGCGAACTAAGTAACAGATTTGCATATTGGTGGTTTAAGTATTTTCGCTCTCGGAATACATATCCGTATTAATGTTAGATAACCTTCAACTTTATGGAAACATGAAATTAATTCTATATTACTTAAGATTAGACTCATCTAAAGTTGCTTCTAATAATTGTCTAAACTTATATCAAAAATAAAATAGAATAGGTATTGAATCATTTTCCTGCCGTCTGCAATCCCGCCCGAGAAATCAGATCTGCCGAAACCTCTTGAAGAAGAACCAATCTTTGAATAAGATTTGGCACGATGTGTGGCCTAGATTGGGTGGTTCAGACCGCAACTTATAGAAGTAAAGGAAAGTAGCAACGCAACGGTAGTACAGGCAATAATGGGAAACATCGAGATCGTGTTGCATCTCCCAGGATCTAGGGTGCTGGAGCATTGCCAGCGCCACCACGCGTAAAATGGAACGACATCGGCCTACTTGCAGACGCGCGAACACCCATCCGGATTGATACTAACACACATTTTAAACTCTCTCCAGGTTACATTTTAAAATCCGTTCCCAAACATGAAGGGCCATATTAATTTGAACCGGACACAATTTCGACGGCACCCGTATTTGTTTGAATTGTTCGCGATTTAACAGCGTTCCAATTTTCATATTTCATGTGTAGTACAATAATTTTTGAGACAAATTGTTTTGTTTAACATTATACAGACAGTGGCAGCTCGATATCTCCAGTACAGTCTAAAAGGAGCAGATGTGAATGTGTGAGGAAAATAGGACTGTCACAGGGAGATGAAATTATCAGTCGCGAATTCAGTGAATTGGATAAGTCTTTGCCCCCTGGGCAATATTATACGCATCCGGCAACCGGGTGATATTGAAAATGTTTATCGACAGCACCACACGGTGTTCGCATATCAGTGAACATTATTCCGGCATTAGCAAATGTTCAATACAAGAGAATGTTTTATCTACATAAAAGCCTTTTGGATCTTGTGTTTACTATCCGCGTATTTTCCACATGAGCATCTTATAATGTTGGCCCGGATCTTAATTGTTTTCGTATACGGAAAACTCGTTCATCTGTTATGATTAAAATGATTAAGTTATATGGAATGGGATATTGTAATAAATACAGCAGCTACTTACTAAACCAGTTATATTATAATGAAGTAAATTTATGATGTTAAAACAATTTGTTTATAAAATAATAAATATTCACAAATTTAGATTCGGTTGGTTACTTATCATTTACATTTGTATGTACAGAACTTTGTTTCTATGAAGACTACGTAATCGCCTAAGGGAGAAACAGCCCGATACACTTTGCCCGTAGTTTGAACGAGAGATGCTAATCTAATATTGAAATTGTACAAGCGGAGTGGTGTGGGAATAAATCAGGAACGGTACGATTGGCGATAATTTAATATGTTGGAAGAAAGGGCGTGACAGCCGCGAACGCTGCGCGGATATTGAGCATGCGTGGGTGCTCTAACGACCCACTTATAGCAGTGGAAATAATTTTATTTCCTCATAATATGAGAAAGTATAAGAACTGAATTCTGCCTCAATAACGAAATATTGAAGATTTCGCACTACAGTGTGAAATCAGGATGACTAATAGTCAAATAGGGATTTTTTATTTGCAAATATTTGATAACGCCCGAGATGAAATTGCTCGTGCTAAGAAATAGTTTTCAATATTCCATTATACTAAATTAATTAAATTACACCGAGGTTTTGTACACAGTTATTACTGGTTACACACATATACTCGTAGTGGTCGTAATAGACCACATAAGATTTATAAAAGATTATTTCCTCTATCAAAACTACGAAGTCAAAACGCAATGATTAATCTAAAATAAAGTAGTTGGTTTATATTTCTTAAAACAAAATCAATAGCTATTGGATATGTCAGTTAGTAAATAACCATTTACTACTAAATTTCATGTATTTAGGAAAATTAGTTTATTATATAAACATTTTATAAATTGACTGGCTCGGTGGAACAGTGGTTAGTGACCCATGTTCACTACATACGGTTCCAAGAGTCGTGGGTTCGATTCCCACTCGGGACATAAATTTGTATGGCGAACATCGGTGTTTGTTCCGTGTCTGGGTGTGTTTTTAAATATATTTAAGTATATTTGTGTATCCACTGTCCTTTATGATTTCCGTAACACAAGTGCTTGCTACTTATCACGGGATCTGATCGATGTACGTGATTTTGTGAAATATTAAAAAAAAATCTAAATAATTATATATTTTATGTCTTACCATGTGAAATTCCTACACAAGAACTAGACAAGTAAGTAAAACTAGTAAGTCTTATTTTTGCTATTTCAGCAAAAATAAGTCTTACCCTTTATTTATTCAGTTTGTCTGTCTAAAGCAAGGATATGTGATAAAAGCGCTCAATTATGAATGCAACCATGGCGACGGAAGGATGATAGCTGGCTGCATGTGGTGCCAAATAAATCAACAGAATGGAGAATGTTAATGTGTCTCAATTTCACAATGGAATATTATATATTGGCATGATGAATATAAATTTGTACACCGAATTTATATTTTGGAACTTGAAAGTACGAAAAATTTTTTTACAATGTACTACATGTTGTAGTGTGAAGTCATATCATTACTTTAATTTTGTATGAAAACTGCAAACGGTCAGAACTCCATTACCATTAGCAAATTGCGCTAATGATAATTCTTTGTTTCGATTTCTTTTGAAATACTCAAATGCCAAAAATCCAATTTTTTTAATGAATTACACCTACTTTCAGAAGTTATTCTTTGCAAAAGGTAGTTCTTACTCGACACTTGACCTCAAATTGCTAGAAAAAAATGTTGCCCCTTTTTGGGTTTCAATTATGCTAATGAAAATTTTCTTCGATACTCCTTGGAGTAATATAAATTTATAAAAACTAAAAGCTGCTTGTCTCTCCTTATTTGAAATGTTTAAAAAATATT
The DNA here is from genome assembly GCA_039566165.1 of Maruca vitrata. Taxonomy (NCBI): domain Eukaryota; kingdom Metazoa; phylum Arthropoda; class Insecta; order Lepidoptera; family Crambidae; genus Maruca; species Maruca vitrata. The sequence continues at coordinate 10,478,316 of CM076916.1, read as the reverse complement.
AACTAAATAGGATTGATAAGACTATTGGATTTAAGAATTGCAAGCGTATCAAAGGGGAGGCAATCCATATCCTCTGTGGATGTCTCTCCACCTAGGGAGGGTATTAATAAAGTTTCGTCGATGTCTCGCCACGACTTCCCGTTCAGTATTTCGTGTTTGTTGCCGGTAAGTAAAAATACAAATTCAATTCCAGTTTAATGAATAAATCCCATTGATGCAATCGCAGCACTAATACTCAGGTCTCGTTTCTTTAGTTTCAAATAGAATTTACTTTCAGGAAGTAATTGAAAATTGCTCAGTTAAAATTGCTTCATTTAGGCTTTTTAGACATACATATTTACGGCATTCAAAAATATTACGTTCTATTCGGATACATATTAATAAATCTTAACTGACGTGTCTGATCCCATACTTGACGTAATGTACCTTGAGCGATGGAATAATTTAACACACTAAGTATAAAAAGGTAGAGGATACAAGAAACAGAGTTTTACGTACCAGTATTTTTAGTGAAAGTTTATAAAGAAAATCTTCGGAGTAGGCAAAAATATAAACAAGATTGCAAACATCAAAAATAAGTGTTAACTACTAAGTATCTTGTTCCTCTGCGAAGGTATAGATGTTAGCGTGTAGAGTTAAAAACTTCTACCAATTGAATGTGTGAGTACCTACACTCGCGACTATGTGAGAATTGTAAGTAACTTCTTTTAACTTCGTGACAAATTTTCCACGAGACGTGGCGTCGATTCGACAGTCGACTAAAGGCGAGAACGAACATTATAATTTTTAATATTTTCCTTTCCACTAGCGTAATTTAAATTTTTGATTCATCGCGTACTTAATCTTCTATGTTATGAAAAATGGAAAAGTGTTCCTCGCAATGGAATAAAATAGGAAGTGAGTACATCAAAATATTACTCGTTAGTTTTTTATAAGCCTGCATGTTCAAATGCTTATAAGACATCAACAATGCATGAAATAAGCGTTATCATAGCTTCGTTCATAATAATTCTTTCTTATAATAAATTATGGCCAATAATCACGTCTAATAGTGCCAAAAGAGTTTTTATTTACAAGATATTCATTTATATAAATTAAAATAATTCACGATATGATTTAAAATAGTTGTCAGTTGAGAATTTGCATCCCACAAAGCTATTAACGCTTTAGCAGTGCGATTGGTTGGTTGTTCCTGATGGAGAGAAGCAGGACTGAATAGTTTAGTAACAATTCAAAGGTATCATTAGCGTTTAATTGTGAGCGAGGCTGTAACGCGTGAGCGTCACAGCGAGGCAAACGACAGTGAAGTGTTTGGAGGTTGGTACTACTGTCATTTTTCCTGGCTATATGTATTAGTATTGAGACCCCCTTCTTTATAACAGAATATAGGCTGATTGAAGCCGCGTGTCCATTATTTTTTGTGTCTCAGTGTTATCTCAGTAGTAATTATACGTTGTTGTTATTCAGACTCCCTTATTTTAATATTGGTAAAGCTATACAGCATTTAAAGTTAGTAATATAAAAAAAAATAAGTTTTTTTCTACATACTTAATATACAAAATAAAGAAATCATTACAACGTACGTCTAATGTAAGAATTTCTTCATGCACCCGCGATGATAAACATAAAATGCTTACAACGCTTTCAGTTCCTTGCCAAGTTTATAGTCATCTGTGTTATATCAGCCAACAAGTTGTAGGCCAATATTAGCATGTAGCGATACGTCAATAGGATTTAAATTATGATGGTGTGGGCAATATGCTACCAAAAGGAGGTAAAAATGATAAGGTAGCCTTTCCCAAATTATAAATAAATATGAATCACACTTCGATTTGCACATTACTTGTATTTTTATCTTTTCGCATTTGTGCCACATAATTTGTAAAATGTTCAAGTGAGCAATAAAAAAAATCTTATGATTATTGATATGATATATTTATGATTACATGCCAAATTTCTTAAGCATTTGTATCACAGATAAGAAAGTAAAGACTGATATACTAACATAGATAACTCAGTCAAATAAGTAGTGAGACTTCTAGTTTACTGTTGAGACTATTGCACTGGGCCGTAGAGTAGACGGAGCCAGGCCGCAAGGCAAATGTGCGCAGCCTGTGCCTCATTAACTCTAATAGAGCAACATTAATCTATGTTGATGAAAGTAATAATGAGCTTCATGTTTCTAAAATCGATTTACGCACTGCCTGTAGCGGTGTAGCGTTTGGGATTATTCCACGAACAATTAGTAAACAAAGTAAACTTTGTATCGATGTACCAAACATGTATGTACACTATACATACATTGTACAGTATGTGACGGTACAAACCTTTGTTGATTGGTACCTTCCAATCAACGGGAATTCAGTATAAATACAATTTGGAAACTTTAAGCCTTAAATTTATAACAATGTGTGACTAATTGTGTACAACGTGTTTATAATAAATACATGGACGAGATTATACTGAAGACCGCCGTACACCACCATTATATTTTATTTCTAAGTGAAAGTAACACGCGGAAGTATATAGTTTTGAATTGAAATAGCTACTAAACCGCTATAATGACTAAGCAACGTAACCCGCAAAAGTCCCTCAGGCCTAAACTCGTCCCGGGAATAGTCTCTCGACATATGGCATTAATATTCTAGCCACTAGTTTTTGCGAACTAGCCCCAGCTGGCTCAGACGACATCCCGAGCTGTTTTCTTCACTTTTATGTATTGTTTTTCGAGAGACGCGCTCTCGGACCGATTTTTAGTACGTAATTCTAAGTTGTTGTTTTCAAATGCAAATTCTTCTCATTCTTAGTTCTGTAGTAAAAAGCATTTAGATGAAATAAAGTTTTTGCTGTTATTTTGATGCCATGTGTTTTAGCAAAAGATTAGTTGATAAGTCCAAACAAACATTTATAACACGTATGGAATCGATAAAATACATGCTCTTTCTAAAATCCATTAAGCCGTCATTTTATACTTTTAGCTGTCAATTTACACTGGTACAAAATAACATATAACTACTATCAACTACCAACAATGATAAGAAATTATGGTTATTGAAAGTTAAGTAAAATAAGATTCAGAGTACATACTCTGAATCTTATTTTATACTTAACTCTTGCCTTGTACCTACATAGGTACAAGGCAAGAGTTAAGTATAAAACTGTATGGAACTCACTCTGAGTTTCAAACAGTTTTATACTTAACTATTTTTGCCTGAGCGCAAAAATAGAATTTTACATTGAACACCAAAGTAGAAGCGTCAGCAATCAAAAGTGCCGGACCTAAACCTTGTTATTTCAAGTGAGTACAAAAAGCTGCTAAAAGTCTGATTTGCAATTTTTGCAGCATTGTCCGCAGTTAGTTTTTCCGGAACATTAGTCACCGCACACACTGCTCGCGGACTTCCACTTTTCTCTGTGTTTGCGTTTTTTTGCTCCACGAAAGGAAGTCAACATCAAAAAACAAAACCGAACCGGCGAACGCCCGCATTTCCACCGATCGCATATTCAATTTCATGTCCTCATAAAGGGGTAACGGCGATTTCCGTTGGCTATTGGCTAACTTCACTAAAAGCCGTCTTTATGAAACGGCTACAGTTTTGAAAATGTTTAAAAATTTTCAGATAGTAAGTATTTAATATTGAACTGAACTGTTTCGCTACAGAATGAAACGATTCTTTTGTTGAATTTTTTACATACATTTCAATTTCACTTTGTAAGGCAACAGAATTCTAAAATATCTATGTATATATAATAATGTACAACGTGTGCATATTATGATTATCTGCAGCTGCCATTTTGCTTATGCATAATATAAGTAGAATATTTCGATCGAAATATTCTACTAATATTATGATAATACACGAGAATTCGATTACAAATAAGTCGAACTAGGATCACTTTAATACTCAACTATTGATTTACGTCGATGTTCAATACAGAGAGTAAGTTAATTAGACACATTAGCCTCATTGTGGTAATTATAATTCTGAGTAAATACAATAACCACCAAAAGATCAACAGCATACACAAAAATTATTATAAGCCCATTTCCTTTTATGAATAATCCTAAGGCTGATTTGTAGATTTTCAGTAGACAAACAAAAATTTTTATTTCATTGTTTCAAATCTTGATTATGGTCACTAAACTTTCCCTCTTCCCCGGATATATTTTCTACTCTAAACGTATGCCGTCTTTAAATTCCGATCCATTGGGTAAAAAAAAGCTTTATTGTCAATGTGGATGTTGTAGTGGGAAGATGTATCTTAAATCTGAGCTTAGTAGAGCGGACGCTCCCGAGTGACTTATGTTGGTGTCCGCGTCAGCCCCGGACGGAACCATCGTGTTGAGTATTAGACCGGCGTTTGAGGGTTTTACGGTAAACTCTCGTTTTCTATACATGAGATTCGTTCACCATGCGATACAAACGATACGAACTGTGTTCAAGCTCCTCAGGATTATTGGTTGGCTCTTATACCGTTTAAATATAGTCCCACTTCCATTGACTATAAATAAGCATATTTTCCACTGTATTTCTTTGTTAATTAATCCGTTAATTTGTCGGTCGTTTTGTTTTTAGAACGATTCTCAAATAATGTATATGTCTACCATCACTTAAACAACCCAAAATGAATCAAATAACATAGAAAAAAAGTAAACAAGTATATAACTTGACATTTAAATTTAAATAAATGACAATTAATTTCAAAGAAAAATATAAGAAAAATCATTTAAGTAATCATTGTATCAACCTCGATTCAAAAAATATTTCAGGAAGGGGTTTAGTTTAAGCCGCGTTTTGGACGGGACTCTAAAACGTAGCTTTAGGATTAAAATTCAGAAAAATTCAGCTCAAAAATAAATTTGAAACCCAGGATTTGAAGCGGAGCATCAAATTAAAAAATGGGTAGTAGGTAGGTATAGCAGGTATGCTGGACCATTTTTTTATCGCAGGATTTATCAGATATAGTTTATAGTCGGCTGGCTCGGTGGACCAGTGGTTAGTAGGTTCACTACCTACGGTTCCAAGAGTCGTGGTTTCGATGCCCACTCGGGACAGATTTTCAAAGTCAAAGTCAAAGTCAAAATTTCTTTATTTATATAGGCATTCACACGAACTTATAAATCGTCATTATATTAAATAAATAAGTAAAAGATAAGTGATTCTACCACCGGTTCGGAAAAAATAAGTTCAAAAAAATACTGATTGCATTTTTGGCATCAGCATCGATCACATAAAATCCTTGATATATCAATACAAATGCGAATTTCAATGTTATATGTAATGTTCTTTACAAACAAGCTTCAAAAAGATATTTAATATCCTTAAATATATCATGTTTTTAAAAGACTTCAAAAAAGGAGGTTCTCATTTTGTTTTCATTTTTTTTTTATAAATAAGCAATAGAAATAGATGGGTGCGTTTAGCCGACAGACAGACTGGTCAGAATCTGAGAGTGCTGAACAGCATTCGACAATTCTGACTACAAAGTGGAAATGAGAGAAGTGAAGTTAGCTGTTAACGTTTGAATATTCCGCCATATGACGAATCAATCAATCAACCTGAATATCGCCACTTAGCATTCCTCAGCCGCGTCAGCCTATGCTACTCAGCAATCGCCATTTTTCTTTCTGTGCTGCCAAGATTGTGTGTCGGCTAAACGCACCCCATCTCTTGTAAAAATCCTCTGCCTATACTCTATTCCAATTATGAAGTCTTTTTTGACAGATGTTTTTTTCAGTACTAGGGACTACTACGTAGGGTACTAGTACCCTTAGAAATCGATACTCAGTGGCAACGATTCTCGATTTGTGACTAATTTTAATCCGATTCAACTTACAAAAACTAAGCTTAATAGAAATTGGCGAAAGATCAATTTCAGACATGCAAAACTACCAATCTTGTTTTTTGTCGAAAAAAGAAATACACGATTGGATGTTTAGTATAATCATTACACAGATATAGAATGACGAATAATGATGAATAATGATAGTCAAGTTATTAAAAATTTACACTGAAAGAAAGAAAGAAAGAAAAACATTTATTGACCACGACATAGAAATAACAAATACAATGAGACATAAATACACAAGACACAAAAACTCAAACTAAGAAATAACACATGGACAAGGACTATAAAGTGGTCAACGAGGTACGGGCCTCAGCATATGCCACATTAGCCCAAAAGCCTGAGTTTAAAGGATCATAACAGTTATACTCTCGTGTTAAAAACTTGTGAATGAAGCAGCGCCATTGCCGACAGATTCATTTTCATTCGCGAATGATCGGTTTAACTAACTGAATACTTGAGGCACGTCACTATGTTTAAAAGTAAAACATAAACCATAGAACGTAACTGCATCCGCGCAAAAAAATATTAATTTATTTTGAAGTTCAGAAGTTAGATCAAAAATAATAAGTTAATTTTGTTTGTGAATAAATTTTAGAATTGTAGAGTGTTTTTGTATAATTTTATATTTTTCAAATGAGGATTTACTACCAAACACAAAATGAGGTATTAAATTGGATTTATTTGAAACGTGCATAGTTACGTTCTTCGAAATGTCAAAAAGGACTTCATAATTAAAATAGAATATAGGATTAGACAGCAAAGTCTTAGTGATGAGGTTCTGTTTTTAACCTTTGATTACGAAGCCCTAAAAGGTTTTATTGGTTTATTTTACCCGTGTGCCGCCAAAGGGTGTGAAACAATGCAAATGTAACATAACGGAAAGGAGACGGTAAAAACTGAACGGGCAATTGGTATGCGAGGTCGCGGTTGTTATCAGACTCACCAGATGCGACCTTCGAGCGACTACGCCCGATGCATACCGGCCAATAGTCACAGCCGCAGCCCTAACTTGTATTAATAAAATCTGTAATACTAAGCATTTTACGTGGACTCGTATTATGCCTGCTTTATGGGATCATATTCCGTTTCTGCGAAAATACGTGTAAAAATGTACGTTTATGACACTGTTGGTGAAAAGATTAAGAAATATTTTAACATAATACTATGAAGTGTTATTTTGTCCTTTGAGACAACTTATAATATAAAAAAAAACAATATGACGTTTGTTTTTTACTGAATCACACGCTACTTTTTATTATTCTTAAAAGTCGTAATATTCGTGTTAACATTTCATACAAACTATTTTTGGGAAAAACAGTTCAAACAAACATTTTAGGTAAACGAATATTGTTTTTTCATTTGTTATGTATAATAATGACCTGCCCCCACCCTTGCGAGAGCCGATGCATCACTTTAGATTCAAACACATGGTTCGATCTCACTTCATTAAGTTGCAGAAACATAAGCAAAACGAACGGCTGAAAGTTCGTTAGAGACCTCCTCTCCAGAAATGACTCATGGTTGGTTTCATAGCTATAATTATAACCACGACACTATACAGAAACATTAATTGCACACACACCACACATACATCATACATGACACATAAAAATTCACATCACATCTTCACGAAATTTAAACACATTAAATCTTCACTACTCTATCTACACATCTATATATCTATCTATATATCCCTTTCACGTGTATCCTTACAATTTTATGTTCAATGGTCGACCTACCGACTCCCAAGGGCCAGGCTGAAAACCAGCGCTGGGCGTTCACGCCTAGCCATATGCTGAGACTGGTACCTATTGTCAATTAAAATACTCTAGATTCTAGATAAACTTAACTTTAGATTAATGTTTTTAAAATAGATTATATGTTATGTTAATTAGTAACTGTAATTATAGTAAGTTTGTATGTACATGTAATATTTATAAATTGACAATAAAGCTTTTTATTATTATTATTATATTAATAAATTTCCTATTTGTCCATAGGGAACGAACATTTCATTATTGCCGCGGCTGTAATAGAATACAGATTGATTAGTCTCCAAATTAAATAAAAAAAATATTTACATTATTTATTTGTACAAGAAATAATATCATCGAGTATATCTAAGTAAAAGGCGAAATAGGCACATCCTTACCATGCGGTGCAGAGTGCAAGCTCGCTGCGCGGCAAACATGAGGAAATTGCTGCCATTTTGCCGGGAAATTGAGACGATCGGCACGAATCCGAACCCGCGCAAAAAGGACGATCCTATCACAAATCATAAATCATGTAATTTTTCAATCTTTCAAGAACTATGAACGCTTTATACTCGGTTTAACATCGAATTATGATTTATTTCATAAATGGGGTTGGATGCGAACGATTTATAAAGTTTATCTGTAACTGTGACGTGTACGAATCTGGTAATCTATAACTTAAGTGGTCTTGATATCTTAAAAACGGAATGTAACTCTTCTAGCTTATCTTAGTTTTTAAAAAGAAATGGAACCAGCAATAAATAGTACGTGCATAACAATTCACTTTTACATAAACTGATAGATATTTCACAAAAAATAGTATGTAGACAGACTTATACCAACTTGTTAAATTAACTAAAAGTGTGAGTTTCGTTACGACAAAGACGTTACATTTATGTTGATTTTTACTTACTAATAACACTAGAAGATATTTTACTACCCGATTTACCGTGAATAAATCTCCACCAATATAATTAATTAGCGTTTTATTAGGGAATTATTTAACCTATACCTTTGTGTGGTATCATAAAGTGACATGAAGCACGAGAATATAAATCACTATGGCAGTTAAACGTGATGTCGTAAACCGTATGCAGTGTAAGCTTACGCAAGCACAATTAGGGTAGAATTGAGATAAGATTCCAAGAATTCCATTACGCATAAACCTACTTAGAAGGAAATTTCCTTCAAATAACAAATTAAGGCAAGAATTACACTGTGAGTTTGCGTTTCTAAGGTTTATAAAATACATTTATGTTTCCTTAATTTATTTAATACAGGGTACTCTTTGAGATTTGTGAATCCCGGAAATCGAAAGTAAATTAAAATGTATAGTTTTCATAATATTATAAAACAAAATATGGTTTACATCGTTAACCTTTTCATCAAGCGATTTACAGTAAGTAGTTTTAGTTGTTTAAATATCCATATGAAATTTTAGGCACTAAAAAAAGTATGAGAAGCAATTCAGGATTTATATTTATCTCTTAAAAGAAGATAATTATTATATTAAAAAAAAGTCAGCGACAAACAAAGTCTAACGTTAAACTTATTGAAACTTCTTCAAACAATAGTTGAACCACGATTGCGGATGAAATAGTGCCCGACATCGCAACGTGATTATTCCAACGAGATGACACAGCTATGTTTTTAAAGGGAAAATTGTCTGAGAGTTGAAGATTGTAGACGAATTGCACGTTAACGACATGACAAACAATATTGGAAACGGATGAAACAATGTAATAAGCAGGCTACGTGGAAATCTGACTTGAACTGATCACGAACTTCAAATTAATCCAATTCGCATTTCGTATATATTATAAATACATTAGAATTGGTATTATTATATTATAGACGACAAATCAAAGTTAAAAACTGATCTGCAATCAATTCCATTTATACAATTTTACTGGACCAATGTGTGAATGCATTTCGTTGCAATATGGATTTTCTGGTGGAACTAAACGGGCTTGGGAAAAGTTCAATGCTAAGTTGAAGCTTTTGGTTGATTTAAAACATTTTATTACGACATGTGTGTTTGTTCGCACCCACGCCACTCGCGTGTAATACAACTTATATCTCATGTCTGCCTGAATTGAAATGCGAATAGAAAATAGTTGGAACATGATATACACATTATATTTAAATGTAAAGATAGGTCTATAAAAATGTACGGGTATGAATAATAATACTCGTAAATTTCAATAAACCGTTAAGAGAAAATAATGTTAATAGTTTAGTTCAGCTATCAACATTATTATGTTTCTAGACAAGTTTGAGATAATTTTGAAAACTTGTAGGTTATGAAAACGAAGAAAGTGAAATAACTCTTTTTCCTATCCACTCCTAATAAATATTTAACGGTCGTGCGTAGATTAATAAGAAATATCAGAAAAATACGAATCCCGCTTTTGGGTCCGTATCTTGAGTTATAGCCAGACTACGACTCAACTTTAGGAAACTTAGATGGAAGATAAGATACATGAAAATTTATAGACATTTAAAATGGTGTGGTGTAACAAACATACGATACTAAAAAGTGTTTCCGGTTTGAGTGTATAAATGTTACCGGAAATGTATGAAATCAAGGAATTGTATACAATTCTTAGGAAATATGTACAATTCCTAAACTATTTAGGAAATGTATAAAATATTGTTTGAAAAACTATTCGATGCATAGATATCCTAGGAAATGTGTACATTTCCTTGGAATTGTATAAAATTCCTATATCGTATTAGGAAATGTGTAAAATAAATGCTTTCTTTAGTAAAATTAATATAACGTTATTAATTAAAAAATCCCGCTTTCATTAGGTTGACCTGTATGTATGTAGGTAAGAAAATAAATTTAAACATCTTCTTAAGATCGGAGGGTTATGATAATTTATAGTCGTATGTGATTTTGATGACAATAGAATAATATGGTACTGTCGAGCTGATCTGATAATGGAGCCGAAAGAGATGAACTGGAACATTATGATGGATGATCGTATCATAGCCTTATTTGGACTGGTTGGAAAGGTATTTTAATACTGTAAGCAAATACTATAAAGTGTAAAATAAATTGATTTAAAAAAACAGTATTAAACACTATATTATTGGTGTAAGAGTCGTTCAAGTTGTCTCTATTCTGGGCTGGGGTGTAAACTATGTGCTTTTAATTATAATTTTTGATTGTAAAAGCAGGAAAGACTTTCTTGTAAACAAATACACGAATAAGAACTCTACATTTTGCCACTGTTGACTGGTATTTTGAACAGATTGTTTAATGTTGAGCCTCCTCCTAGTCGTGCTGCAACTCTAGTTAAAGCACCGATATCTGTAACCTGCTTCTTGAAACATCGCTTAACTTGATTTCTGAGCAACGTAAACTAAAAATCCTACCTGATCCATCCAGCGCCCCGCGCTTTTGCAATCAAATATAATAATTAAAAGCACATAGTTTACACCTCAGCTCAGAAATAGAGACAAATTGAACGACCCTTTATTTATTTTTGACTTTTACGTGCACCAATAGAAGTTTGGTTAAGTGTCTTTCTTTAAACACAGATATCATGCTGATCACAGCTTGTATTGCAAAGGCACGTCTTAAATCCTTGGCCGGTTCCAGTATTATATATATACAAGTTAGCAACTGACCGTAGTGCAATCTCGGTACTCGGTACATCGTTTGCATCAAGAAGAACTTTGGACACTCATTATTCTGAGATCGATTATATAATTGTTTTAAGATACCGTTCTTGGGACCAATCCCATAGAGTTCATCATCGGTTTTAGTCCAAACTACACCAATAAGAGGCAATTTACAAGGAACTTGGCGATCCCCTGATCAGGCGAAGCACTACTAATATCTTAATTTTTTTACATTTCCGATTGCTAGTTAGGAAATGTATAGATTTCCTAGGAAATGTGTAATGTGTCATTTATTTCACACATTTCCGTGCGATTTTAGGAATTACATACATTTCCTAGGAATTGTATACAATGACGGATTACATACATTTCCGGTAACATATATACTTCTACAATGGCCTGTGTAATGTGACTAATAACGATATAAAAATCATTACAATAATAAAAAAAATAATCAGGCGTCCGACCGATTTCAGCCATGGCGGCCGATCTCAATTGAAATCAGCCAAGTGCGCAGGACATATTATAGTGCACAAGTGTGCGCGCAAACAAAAGTGCACTCTCTATAGCCTTACTCTCATAATTCGGTGAGACGGCAATCCGACATGACCGATGAAAGATTGGGCGCAGGACTACCGACTTAACGTTCTTTCCGAGGCCCGGGCGTTAAACCGCCAACTTCCTAACTCCGGGCTGAGTAATTTCATTACAGAAAAACTCACAAAAATTTTCCCGAACCCGGACTCAAACCGGGGACTTCACGGTCTTAACACGCACTCCCTCACTCACTTAAATAAATATAGCACAAAACATGTTTGTTTATTAAAAACAATTCACGGTATGTAATCATTTTCTCTGTTGTCTGTATTTTGATTTAAAATCAAAGCAATGAAAAGCGGTTTTCGAATAAAGAATGTTTTATTCGTAAAATACCGGCTGGCCGAAAGCTCCACAATTTTATGCCCAATTAAAAATACCTGGATTTTCTACTACCCAAAGCGAAAAAGGGTCTTTGAATAGCTCTACAAGGAAATATTGGTACCTCTACTAGAATCCGTAATTCGACGGAGCAGTTTGACAGATAGAGTGTTTGATGTGTGGGAAAAATAATTTAGTGATAAGGTAAATGGTAATATTTAATCGACAGAATAATCCGGTCTAAGTATAGAATCGTTGATTAATTATCAAACATAACCCTCCAATTCATTTGAATGAACTTTACAGGAGAGTAAAAAAAACGGCATAATTTTATTAATTTTAAGAGTTATTGTATAAACATTTTGAATTTAAGCCCTGATTGGTGAAATAACGCAAGATTGACATTGTAGTTTTATGCAGGAAAAAACCTTTATAAAGTGATTTTCCAAAAGCGAAAACCGCAAAAAATTTACTTGGGCGGTTTTATTAGATAAACAACGAAATTACAGTTAACTATTTTATAAGAGTACCAAATGAAACAGTATATTTGTTTCATCAGTAATTTATTCAGAATAGTCACTTTCGCTTTCGTCATCGCTATTAACATTTATTTATTTATTTATTTATTTATATATGACACACCAACAATACATTGATAATAAATCTATCAGACACATAATCTCATGCCCTTTCACTTGAGCCTATTTACGATATGGAGCTTGCACATCAAAGTCTTAATTATTACATTCCCGTTTCAATAAAGAAACTCGAAAACAATAAATCGATTTTTTTTCGGATCGAATCAGATCACAAATTATCGACGCAAACAACACTAGGCTGAACCTGGCAACATAATGCGTTTTGAGTTGTCAAACCGCTCCGTCGAATAACTGATTCTAGTAAAGTTGCTAGTAATTTTAAACTTGAATTTAGTTTTTTTTTTATAAGAGGCTAACAAGATGACCTCACTCCACCTGATGGTAAGCGGTAGTGAGATCCACATATGAGGTCGACAGGCACAATAGACCATGTTGAGCCTGTCGCACTCACCCTGAAAGCCGTGAAAAAGGAGACCACTGCTGCGGCAACAACGAGTCAAGGCGTGGAGTCTCGCATTGGTATTGAGCTGTGCGGGTCGGAGTTGGCCAGTCCGCCGGACGGAAGAGCCCCCGTTTCTACGGGTCTCCCTGGCCGGCGGGCTGACCCGCTCCGCCCGCACAATACCGCCGCTAAGACTCCACTGGTCCGGCGCTTGCCGCAACAATGGTCCCCCCTGGCCTGGCCCCTGGTCCAGTTCGTACAGTGCTGATCCCGGAACGCGACCTGACCGAGAGAGGTCAGAGTCACTTGGCGGGTTTTACACAACTGTATGGTGGTAACAGCAACCGGTCGACAAAATGTCTCCCACCTGAAATAACCGACCTGTTAAAATCTATATTGAACAAACCACTAAGATTAATGTCTAATTTTAAGGTTTAAGTGATTTTAACTATTAATACCCGTACTGATATCACAAATACTCACACCCAAAGTGGAACAAACACAAATATTTGTCTTAGTTGGGAGTTAAACACGCAGCTTTTAGTGTAAAGGCCGTAGGTATTAGTACTAAATACGTCATAGGCCGAGATTCCGGTATAATCATACGAACAAATTAACTTCAATGACGTGTGTTGAGTGAAATTTAAACTTCACTTCTGATGGCTTAAAATCATTTGAAAATATTTTACTGAAAGCCGCTCTCACAGAACTACCTCACTTACCAAAAGTAGTCACAAGTTAGTTCGATTGGCTGCTATCTGAAGCCACATATCTCCGCAAATGGTGCATATCTTTTGTAGCGCTAGTACTCCCGCATAGTTGAATTAGTGGCGCCACCTAGATGCGTTGCGCAACTATCAGCGAATGGGGAAATTGACGGTGCTAAAAGGAGTTACGAATAAAAAGGCAAACCGAACTGTTCGTCTGCAAAAATCCCGGTGTCCATCTCTATCAGAAGTTTTTGGATCTGTTATAACTGAATATTCCTGGAATATTGTTATATATGTCGCAGTCGTATTGTATAATCCGCCGTATTACATTACGGCTAGTCGTTATCAAAAACAGGGCCGTTATGTATTACGGCGGATCGACGATTAGCCGGATTGTCATTACGATACGTTCTACATTTTTGCGACTCACGTTCAGTCGTATTGCACTTTATTCAATATTGTAGGGTGAACACGTCATGTGATAACAAAATAAAACAGGGTTTAATTGAAAATCAATTTTAATGAGAAAAATAAAGGTTATGTTACCTAACACGGAAAATAAAGGTTATGTACCTACATAACCTTTATTTTCTCTCGGTATGTATAATAGGTTTGTACTTTGTGTCGCGTAGGTGCGAAAGTATAATACCTAATATAAAAACTAATTAAATACTTTCTGTATTCGAGGCCATTGTTGTTATTATGACAGGCAGCGCCGCGAGCGATAAACATAGGAACTAAAAACTGTCAAAGAGGCGGTTAACGACCCGCTCTTTGACATTACGGCTAGCCGCATTAAATAACGTTTAGCGCCGAACACATCCCGGCGGAATTTCATTCAGCCGTATTCAATCCGGCTAATCGTTGATCCGCCGTAATACATAACGGCCCTGTTTTTGATAACGGCTAGCCGTGATGTAATACGGCGGATTATACAATCCGACTGCGACATATACACTTCATGGGGCGTCCTCTGGTGTGGATTTGGTTTTGGATTGAGTGACAAAATCGTTACTCGTCACTTATAATGCTTTTAACGAAAATTTTATTTTACAGTACAAAAATGAAAAACGGCCGAGTTTATTTTAATCCTACAGGATTAGAGAGTACGTGACAAAAAATATGTAAAATAACGGCCGAATGTGTAGGTAATATACATTTTAACTGACATATGTATGTATACGAGTATACCCAAGTTATGATGGTATCTGTATACTAGCTTGACGGCATTGTCCTCCTGATAATGCAATTTAGGTACTTGTGTAATATGAGCCTCAGCCGTCACTCTGCTATGACGTCACATAATATGTTTGTAGCACGTCATAAGCTATCGCGAATAACAAACATGATTCAGTAAAATCTCTTTTAATCTAACCTTTTACAGGTTGGTATCCCACGCTTAGTAGAGCGAGGTTGTTGAACTGCGGATTAAAAGACGCACTTATATAACCATACAAAAATACTACTTTCTGTTGTCATGCATACAATCTTAACCGATAGATAATATCTAAGTTAATTCTATTGTGTTATTAACTGTCAATGAAACAGATAAGGACAACATATCAATACATAGTATAAAACAAAGTCGCTTTCGCTGTATGTCCGTATGTATGCTTAGATCTTTAAAACTACGCAACGGATTTTGATGCGGTTTTTTTTAATAGATAGAGTGATTTTTAAGGAAGGTTTGTATGTAAAATTTACCCGAAGCGAAGCGAGGGCGGGTCACTAGTTAAATAATAAAAGATTAACTTCAACTACTTTTTTTGCAACTCACTGAAAGTTAAAACACTAGTATGTCAAACTGTCATCAAATCTACAGGATTTTCCCGTCAATCCCTCACGGGTGGGAAAATACCCATTGCACAATGCATTTTTGGGCAACACAGTGACGAGAAGTCCCCGATGTGTAACGGGGATATTGTACGTGTTCTGAATCGGGAGTGCATTGAAACGGTTGTACATAACACCCGATGCATATTCGTATTCAGTTGAGCATTCTCCTCTATCACTGGCTAGCTACTCCACATCTGAGTTACGATATTGCTTACAACAACAGTGTAACACACGTTATAGGCCTTATGATGCACAACAAATAAATATTTAGCTCGTATACGTGCTATATGCATTTCATAGGAGTAAATTTTTTAAACATTTATATATTTATTTAGTTTACCAACAATTGTCACATTAAAGTATACATTTTTACATTCCATATTAAGAGCTTAATGCACAATCTCTTACAGGTAAACAATACATGCACTTACAGGAGTATTTAAGTAATATAGTATTTTAAGAAATAATTACTCGTAAAATATATAGGAAAAATTAAAGAGCAACAGCAAATTAGAATAAAATAAGAGATAATAATAATAAAAAACAAAACATTCTGTGCCTCGGATACAGGATAAAGCTCACTTGTGCCATTATAATATGCTTTATACTCGTAATATGCCTGGCTCAAAAGCTTCAACTTATAGGAGGTAGTCGCACCTAACCTTTTCAATTACGACAATTACACTTTATAAAACTATTATTTATAAGTCATCATCCACCACAACACCGAAAGTGTGACCAATCTTCTCCTCCTAAATATATACAGAAATCATAAAATGTTTTATTTCGTTTTCGATTACAAAATCGTTTGGTTATCGATATAGTGGACAAAAGTATCAATAAATAACCTAAAACTCTTAAATCTCTATTTTTTTAGCTTCGAATGAAAATGAAAATGTTTTTAATTGGTTCAATTTGAATATCGTGCAAGATCCTTTAGATGTAATAAAACAGGGAAGGAAATACGGGTCAAACTTACTATGAATGAACTGTTTCAAGTTTAAGATTCAAAAGGCGTGGAACGGAGATCCACTTAATTTATTTAGGTAAATGAGCCTTTTCTTGTCTTGTTTTAAAGTTCACTTGTTACAATGCTCAGGTCATGGTAAGATTGTAATTCGATTCTTGTTTAATTTAACGGGATAATGCGTATTACATTATTTAATTTATGTGTTAAATGATATCGTGAAAGGTGAGGGAACTTCCTTACCGAAAAAAAATATGGGATTTGCGAAAAGGCTGTATTCTATACTCATTATTGTAGATGGTGAAATTAACTGTTGCTATGGCGAAGACTGGGGAGGCCTACATCCAATAGTGGATAGTCTTATGGGCTGATGATGTTTATGATGATGCAAAAGGCAAATGCAAGTAGTAAAAACGGCAAAGTTACTAGTATCGAATAGAACTCCGGTCAAGTACCAGTCGGGCTCCTAATAACACGTTTTCGGTTAGTAATAGATTTGGCTTTCAGGTTGTAAGCTAAAGCCTGACGAATGGAGTGAAATGTTGTTCAATTGTCCAGTACAACGTGGCACGGCGCGTTACTGTCATGCTACATATCACACATACACTGAAATTGAATGCGTGACTTCGAAACACGCCACCATTTGCGTACAAACCACATAACAGCTTGGTCGTATATGTGTACGATCCTATTTTAAACCTCTGTATTGAAACCTAATCAACGTATGTTGCCAGAAATAGTGCCTAGATGATAACAACTTGCAGTTTTTACGCCGGTGTATATGAAACTTTGAATACTTAAAGTAAAAAAGTCAATTTAGTGCAGTAGATGTATAAATTTAGTAACGTCGAGTCCCTAAATAATGTGCACGCGAATTTAATCCGTAAACTGAGTTTTATTTTAAAAAAATGTATTAATTAGGCTGCGTAAAATTTTGCATTAATATTGTCCGCTGTTAACTTTAGGTAAGTTTATAATGTCTATAATATATAAAAATCGTTACATTTTCGTCAAGGATAGATACCCACAAAAGTGGGAAAATTTTGCTAATGTGAGGAGAACACAACTTTACCAAATAACTTGAAAGTGACTGGTGTCGGCTATTGTCGGTTCAGGAAATGCATTTAAACGGTTGGTGCACGTACTGCTGCATGATTCAGAGAGTGTACTTCGAAATTTTCTACTTGAGGTATCAAAGTTTATGATATAGTATCAAAACTGTTTTCTGTTCCTGCGCAACTGAATAAACTCGAGTACTGCTCCTGGCGTATTGTGTGGTGCCATGAAAAGCCACTCGCGGCACCAATAAGAATCGAAAACCAATAAAAACATTTTCGAACATTGACTTTAAGAACTCCGAGGACCATCATGGCATTAAACTTAAGTTTTGCCCGCGCTGGAATTGTATTTCATTTTTATTTTCCACTCGGAAAAAGTAGTCAAACAATTCACAATGGCACATTTTATGAAAATTAGAATTCGTATTCATGAACACGGCGAATTTAGGAATAACGGTATTCATTAGCCGTAAGTATCTTGCTTTACAGGGAGCACAATAAATAACGTTTGTCTCTATGAGGTAAAGCAAAATGTTTTGATTAAGAAATTCAACCTTTTAAGTAGAGCTTAATGTAAAAGGCGGTATGTTTTTGTATGTTGAACTTATCTTTTTCTGGCATGATTGTCGTAACAGTGACAAAGCGACTTATCGTTTATTATTTGTAAATGACAAAGGGCATCGAGGTGTGTTCACGATGCGGGAAAGCCGTATTCCCTTTGCTTTTACTGCGACTACTTTTGCTCAAATTGCGGTAAACGAGCGCACGTACCGTGGCTGTCCCGCACAATGCATTCCTGTAATTATGTGGGGACGGCTGCCGAAACCCGGGCACAGCCGTGTTCTTCAGAATGTGACGACTATTTGGGTGTCCCGAATTACATTCTGTTCTGTACGAAACTGCTGCAAGAATGGAGGAGCTGATAGTGAAACTGTGAAATAAATTCGACATATTTTATTTGTAAAGATACATTCTGCGTCGCTCTCGTAAAACGTTCATGAAATCAATATAATTTACTAGCTGTGCCCGCGACTTCGTTCCCGTGTGAGTTTTTTAATATCGCGTTGCAAGTAAGCTTTACTTTCAATAACCTGCATGCCAAATATCAAACATCTATCTAAAGCGGTAGATTTATTATTAAGATTTTTCCAAACAAAACTTTTGTCTCCGCTAACTCTCGTTCCCGTGGGAATTTCACAATATACTGTGTGGCAACTAAGCTTTAAGTTTACTAAGGTACCTGCATGCCAAATTCAAGTCAAGCGTTTTACTTAAGCGGTTTAGATTTTTGATACAAAAAGATTTTCCCGCTTATACCCGTTCCTGTGGGAATTTCGAGAATTCCTTTCTTAGTGCACCTCCACGGTTCCTAAGCTACGTACTTTCCAAATTTGCCTACGTTTAGCCGTTTAAGCTGTGCGTTGATATGTCAGTCAGTGAGTCAGTCAGTCAGTTTCTCCTTTTATATATTTAGAAGATAGTCAAAATGTAAATCATTTCCACATTCCGAAAAGTTTTTCATTGGCATTCATAACCTATAAAGGTATATCAGTGACCATAATGTCACTATAGCTCACTAACCTCTTGAAATTTCAGGGTCAGGGATCGGAGTACTTGTCCTTTCATTATTACGTTCTGGATTTAATTGCTTTTTGGAGTCGTGTCGTCGGTCGCTCTGAACATATTTCTCGTGTGTTTCCTTTTGAACATAATTGCATGCATAGTTTGAACTCTCGCGTATGGTTTGATGATGTGTGGTTTGAGGTTTAAGGATCCGACTGAGCCACTCAATATAATAAACCTATATCCAATTTTCAAGAGTTAAGAGATGAATGTAATTAGGTTTCCATTTAGTTATTTTTTTTTATTTTGATCGATTACGATTACACGATCGTAGAGAGAATATTAAAGTTTCGCATAACCACCTGTAAGATATTTTCACAAATCTTTTTTGTAAACTGAATCTGAAAATTGGGGTAGGTATGCTCGGAGTGCAGAACTCATACATTTTCTTTAAATGTAGGTATATTTACACCAATAAAACAAATTGACTAGAAGTCTTTTGAAAAGAAAATTAATTTCCATTTCTTCGGCACACGAATCACACGGTCCAAATACATTCCAAAGTGGACGAGTGAATGCGAGCATTTATCTCCAAATAAATGGGAACGCGAATGGTCATATCGCGGCATGCAAAAAAAAAATAATTGTCCGAGCCACAATTCTCGCAAAAGCCGACACAGTTTCAACTGGCACTTTATCGCCGCAAATACAACAAACTTGTTAAAATGTACGGCTAGTTTGACGTTTGTGGCTGTATTAACTAACTCGGCCTTCCTATACTCGGTCTATTGTACGGTGTGTTAAATTCCAAAACTCATTACTAATCTCAACTCAACCCCCTATTATTCTAAACAATTATTAAAAACATTCCGATATACCACTTTCCATTAAAGCAATCTATATATTTTATTGTATATTTACTTAAATGAAATATCAATATAAATAATAATTTTAAGAAAACACACACGCTTGGAATGGAATATCGAGTTACGCGCTAAACAGACGAAGATGAAGATGGAGAAAGCTTGGTCTATTTACATGAAAAGGCTGATTTTCCTAGGAAGACAATTGCACTATGTAATTTGAAGTTCCCTTTGAATTCATACAACAGGCCATGTAATTAAAGAACCCCTACTTTAATCGCGTTAAAACCATGAACAGTTTATTTATTATAAAATGTTTGACTGCGGCGGATTTAATACAACTTTAAAGGCAGCTTGAGGTTAACTTACGATTGAGGTAAGAAATACGTTACAATTTTAACCCTACAGTGAGACGAGGTTTTATCTCACGAAATAAATATAAAGCAACCACCTCTTTTAATCCTTTGAAATAGCAGAACTGTATACTAAAAAAATATATCATCACCATCATCATCTCAAGTCTCAACCTATTGCTGCCCACTGCTGAGCATAGGCCGCTTCCAAAAAAATATATGAAAAGTGAAAATCTACCCTTTCTTTACAAAACATTATCTCTCTTCTTAAGTAGACTTCATCAGATAAAAATTAATTTCAAATCAAAAACAAGACTGACGGCATTTTCTCCTTTGATCTAGCTTTTTAAATAATATCTAGTCGGGATTGTTGATAATGAATCGACATTCTGTCCTCGTACCAAGATGAAAATATTTTTATTTTATACGATTCATGAGAAAAATAGATCAATCACATTTACAAAATAACTATCTAGAATGGATAAAAAAAGTAATTTTCTTTTTTTCATCTGCGAGAAGTAATGTCACTCGCTATATCCAACACACCAACATGACGATACAAATATAAAAAAAAACAGTTATAGATATAATACCTACATAATATCATATCGAATAAATAAACAAACTGTTTACGGTATACAAATGCAAAACGAAATGTAAGGTTAAGGAAAATAAATAAAACTACGTATTCAATCCGGAACAATAAAACTTGGATAGGCGGAAAGGAACGGAGTGCTCCCATCCTTAGCAGCCTTATCGGACTATAAAAGCGCTATAAAATATCTCGTCTATTCGCCCGAAAGTCTCGCGGTCGCATTATTAAATTAGATTGCCTTTCTAACTTGTCAATTCTTATCGTCGAATAAGTAGAGCTATTAGAAAAATAGCTCACATTTTTTTTCTCAAACTCGTTCACCTTTGCTTATTTTATTTTATATGAAGATATGTTATCAGAAAGTTTGTATTCGTTAACAAGCTATAAATTAAAATATTAAAATCATGGTTATAATCCCATATCATACTTTATTCGACTATTCATACCATAAAACTCAGTTACAAATGTTGCTGCGGAGTTTAGAATATTCAAAAACAGCTATAGATTATCCAGTCTACCTGTTTCTCATAATTATAAAATTAAGTAAATAGAATAATAACAAGTAACTAATCACGTAAACGACATTCCTAAGAGTAGAATATATTCTACGCATAAAAGCTACGAGTAGCAACACAAGCTTTTCAAGGAAAATTGTAATAGAAAGCTCGCATTGTGGTTTTAAGAAGTATAAGTTGCTGAAAGGCAATCAGAGAGAAATAAATTGAATTTGTCATAACCGACCTCATTTCGGCATGTCTCGTCCCGATACGTGTGATCGATAAATTCCTGTTTGTCTTCCAGACACGCGTATGTGTCATGTTATCCATTCAAATGTATACGTTCAAATACCAGTTCGGGTCGGGTCAGTCGTAAGGGTTTGCTTAAAACGAAACGGCCCATGGCTTGAACGTAGTGTTCCTATTATAATTTGTGTCTTGTTCTTTATACTCAGTGTGTAACTGTGTACCTGACACGTGTATACAGCAACTATTTAAGGATATATGTTTTTTTAGATGATTGTAAGATGGCCGTGACGAGATTGTTTATAAAAATTATTCTGTTGGCTCGCTCGCCCTGTTTTGATGACTGAACTCTATTCTTGCATAAGAAATTATAAGTCTCTATTTGCAAGGAAAGTGAATGAAGTCTTTAAATGTGATATTCTTACACATTAGATGGAGTATGTGAGGCTAATATATTGTTATCTCTAAAATTTACTTTTAGCTATTTGAAAATATGAGAAAAAGTTGTAAGGTATCTTTAAAAGCCTAAAGTCAGTTTAGACCAAGTAGGTACTCGACGAGCACAAAACCAATACAGATTATGTAATTAAAACATTCCGCCACGGCTGTTAATCATTCTGATTAGTTCCAGCTTGAACCGCTGAAACTGAAAATTATTATTACGCGAAACGGCCTGCCCGAGCACCGATTTCGTAATTGCCCCTTTTTATTTGATTGCCTATTTATCTGTTAGAGCCGCCAAGTTTTATTGTCTGTGAAAGGGATAATAAATACAAAAAGTTTAAAAGTAATTACAACGGCACAATAGGCAGGGCCGATCTCGTCCTACGTTCGGCATGTGAATGGTCTACGCGGAAATGTTCGCTGCTTCCGGCCACAACAATCGGAGGCCGAACGCTGGACCGCCAGCCCGGTTCGAGCAGCGCGCAAAACCCGTCGTTAACACAACCGACATATAGACCAAAATAGCAAAACGCCGATAAACGTCACCTCAAAAAGCGACACGATTTACCTTTGTGACGATTCCGATATGAATTGGTACGGAAAGCGAATCAGAGCATCGATACATTTCGATTGAAGTGACAATATTATCAGACTGTAATCAAAGAAAAACTCTGCAAATCGCACGGTGTTATAGGAATAACATTACAAGTATTTTATGTTGTTTCTGTAGATTGAAATAAAATACCAACTGGAAAATTTTCAGGTTTCCAGTATGCTGTTTGATCTTACATTACAATACAGTATTTTTTGCATGAACGCTTACGTAAGCGTTTCAAATGTGTGTCTGTTACCGGCCAAACCCGATTTCAGGACAAACTAGTTTAGCCTAGGCCAAACTAGTTTGTCCTAAGCCCGTTAGGATAAACCGGTATAGCCTAGTCCAAACTAGTTTGTCCTAAGCCCGTTAGGATAAACCAGTTTAGACTAGGCCAAACTAGGTGATCTTGATATAGATACGCATTATCTAGGATAAACTGGTATGGCCTTTTCCAGACATTGTAATATGTCAAGAAAGTCAAAATAAATAGATTATCCAAATAAAATCCTTCGTAATTGGAAAAATTATAATTTTTATTATACTATAATCTTATTTCTTACTTCTTATAATGATTCGTCGTTAAGTTTTCATTCGTGCAATCATACTATATTTGGCAAGAAATAAATGTTTTTTTTATGTAAGCAATAATGTCTTAATTATTACAATAATTATGTCGTTAAAAATTATCCTTACTAATATTATAAACGTAAAAGTTTGTAAGTATGGATGTATGGATGTGTGGATGTATGGATGTATGTGTGGATGTTTGTTACTCTTTCAGCTCAAACTTCTGAACCGATTTTCATGAAATTTGGTATGCTGGTGGCTGGCACTCAGGAATAACATATAGGCTACTTTTTTTTAAATTCAATCCCCATGTGGTTCATTGGGGGGGGGGGGGGGGGGAATGGTATGGGAGAATTTTTGCGTGTTTGTCTATTTTTGTAAAACTTGGTATAGAGGTAGCTGGCACTCCGGAGAGACACCAGCGCTATTTTTTTTTAATTCAATCCCCATGGGGTTCATTGGGGAGTGGGGGGGTGAAAATTAGTATGGGAGACTTTTGACGTGTTTGTCGATTTTTATAAAACTTGGTATGGAGGTAGTTGGCTATTTTAATACATCATTGCTACTTAAACCCATTAATACACGGACAAAGTCGCGGGCGGCCGCTAGTGGATAATAAATGATAATACAAACAATCATACTTTAACAAATAATAATAAAAAGAAATAATCATATGAGTATTATGTACCCCATAACTTCAAAAGTGAAAATGATCTGAACTGCGCCTATTATTTTTAAAGGGTGTAAACACAACCTTAATCGATAAAAAACATGTCTAATAGTGAGTGATGAAGTCGTGATGTGTTTTCTAACACAATGACCTCATATTAAAATAATTTCAAACCTTGAAAATTTTACAACCCTTGCAAACAACCCCTAAATTGAAAAAACACAAAGAAATACATTAGTGTGTAAATATAGAGTTAGTAATATTTTATATTTTCTATAATAATTTTCAAGTTTTAACCCCCTTTCAACCCTTGAAACCCTGAATTTTTTTTTAAGTTTAGTTGCAACGCGATAATGCAAAATTCGCACGGGAACGGGAGTTATTGGGAAAAAACTTTTGGATGTAAAGTCTCATAGTCCACGCGAACGAAGTCGCGGGCACAGATAGTTATGTATATTTATACTCAATACAATAGTTTTGGGTCTCTGTATTATACTGCGTACTCTCACATTGCTCCAAATAATCACATGCCGAAATTTTCAGTTACGGAGTAGAGAAAAATAAAATATGTTTTTGACAATAACTCCTTTAATTTTCATGCTATCACAATTTTTAAATTTAATTTTTGTAAACAGAAGGCCATACCGGTTTATCCTATCTTTATAAGAAACAAGAAATAAGATTATAGTATAATAAAAATTATTATTTTTCCTATTGCGGAGGATTTTATTTGGATAATCTATTTATTTTGACTTTCTTGACATATTACAATGTATGGAAAAGGCCATGCCAGTATATCCTAGATAATGCGTATCTATATCAAGATCAACTAGTTTGGCCTAGTCTAAACTGGTTTATCCTAACGGGCTTAGGACAAACTAGTTTGGACTAGGCTATACCGGTTTATCCTGACAGGCTTAGGACAAACTAGTTTGGCCTAGGCTAAACTAGTTTGTCCTGAAATCGGGTTTGGCCGGTAACATGTCTATAAATATTAATATATTATATTAATGAAACGATGAAAATAATCGGTGACAAAAACTGAAGTCTCTGTTTTTGAGAACGTTTATCTATCAAAAATTAAATTAAACGTATTGAAATAAATAAAAGTACCATTTGTGAAGATCCAAAATGTATCCACAACAAACAAAGCCAGGTGTCTCATTATAGAATCTTTGCGTATCAACTCGCTCTCGGCCACGAACAACTTTGGTCGGTAAGTATAAGTTGAACGCTTACGCAAAATACGTGTTTGTTTACGTGACCCACTTAGTAAACAACGGGGACAGGTATCCGAGAGCCAAGATATATGGCTCATGCTCGAATGTATTTTCGCGTCGATACGTCATTCGATATTTTTCGCTCTTACCAAAAAATAGAGACTTTCACAGGAAATATTGGCTTAGTCAGAATGTTCATTTTAAATGACGCATACAAAGCGTAAAGGACATGTGCATGTGCATGTTCTGACATGTGCATGTTCTGATGTAAAATAATAGTTCTACCTTTATGTGTATATTTGATATTTCTATTTATGTACGGGCATCCCAAATAACTTCAGAGATTTGATTTCAATACCAAATTAGATAACAGAGTAGAATACACACACACCGTACAAACAATCCTATCCTTTAAGTAGTCAAAGAATTCACTTGTAAGCAGTGCCAATTGCAAAGTATAAAGTTCTATGCAATTCAGGATTTCACAAAGAGAACTAAGCAGAAGAAGTAGTTATAAAAGACTGTGCTCTATGTAGTATTTGCCCGCTCAAACAAATCGCGCCAGATAATGCCCTGCAGTACTTGTTGTGTGCGAAAGTTCCGACTCACCAATTTGTTCCATTAACTTAATCGGAAACTATATCGAGGTATTTACTGCAAATTAACTCCCTGCCGTACAAAGGGGATTTGCATGACAATAACCACTGGCAGTTTGCTGATTGTTGCGTATAATTAACGGTAAGCACAAGTTAATACGCCTGTTTTCGTAACGGAAATCAGACGATCATCGAGATTAAATCGCAATGAATATATTACTGATTTTCTTCGCAGAAGGTCAAAATTTTCAGTAACAGTAATAACATTTTCAAATCCAATCAAAATCTAGATTGGGCATGTCTGTGTTTATTTTATTAATGTTCTTTTAAATGTGACCCTCATTCAACTTTTATTCAGCTTAAAACATTTTTTTTCCATGAAAACTGATCAAAGTGATACATTTCATAGAATTTGTTATCTTTAATGTAGGTTGTTGTTAATTAAGAATGAAAAATAAGATGTAAAGTAAATAAATCGCCTCATTAATATTCATTTAAGGAAAGGTATTTGTACAAAACAAAAACATAAGAAAAAAATTTCCTGTCTTTATTATATATAAACTCCTTTTAACAAACCAATGATAATTTATAGTATTGTCCTAATGTTTTTTTATTTTTAACAGTCGTTACGCCTGGTTCCCTAAATAATGATGTTGAACATCTTATTTATAATAACAAGTTTCATTCATAAAATCATTAGACAACTCGGTAGTTCTACATATTTCACATCAACAGGATCAAAGGATTGTTTTGACGATTTAATTAGATAAGTGTGTTTCGTGTGTGCCTTTATTGGCTTTGATTCGCCTTATGCTTTGGTCAAATTAAAATTTGCAAATAATACATCCAATAGGCATTTGAACATTAGGCAACTATCAGGTTATTTAAACGTACTCCTGTTCCAGAAAAAAACGAATATAATTATTATTTAGATTCAACCGTGGTCGAATGGAATTCTTGGCCAAAAACGTAGTTTTACTTATCATGATCCAATTTTGATTAACGATTCAAGTTTTGAATGCGGCTGAATCAAGAACTACAGTGGGTACCTTAATCCAAACTATTACCACTATGCGACCTGCTCCGTGGAGATTATTTTGATTGGATTAACCGCCGCTTCCATGTGGGAAATACCTACTCGCAGATGAATCTGTGAGCGCTAATAATCCAATTTGTTCCATCAGCCCGATCCAACTGAACAAGGTTATATACCAACATTATGGAAACGCGTATCAAACTAACTGAGTCGAATCTAATTTATCCCGAATGCGAATGCAAGCAAAGGCTTAACGTATTCATGTATTTGTGCAATGTTTTTTTTTAGGAAAACAGAGTACTACTGAAACAAAAATCATTATGAGCTTCAGTAGAACCTTGTTACATTTAAATTACGGTCAATATCGAATAAAAGTTTATCAAAGGAGAACATCCATAGGTCGTGAACAAACACAGGGCCCAAGGGAGCCGTGGCTATCGGTCACAGCCGCGGAGGATTACCTACGTAATAATAAAAAACCGGACCAGTGCTGTGTCGGACATGCGATAAGGTTCTGTGGCCAATTTCGGGAAGCACCGTTTTTCCATGTAACATCATCAATATTAAAAGAGGGCTATGTTCGAAAAAAGTGTCGTATATTTTAGAATAAAAGCTTCACGAATATAAAGCGTTTTCAGATAGAAGATGCTTGTATGAATTTTCACGCCCACGCTTTATTTGATTTACTAAGAGAGTAGTAGCATATGAAGAAACAGATATTCTGTTTCCATTCGACGTTACAACAATGAAGAATAGCTCTATCTTCTTCCTATCATCAGCAGTGGGCGGTCTCCCCCTTACACCCGAAGGCTAGGAGTGGACCATCTGGCGGCACAAACATATTTTGAGCGTTTCGTATGACCATCCATCATCGTTGTGCAATCTATGTATCATTATTAGCAATGTCTTATCACTGTTACATCGCAAGCCAACACGTTAACAGAAATATCTACACGTTAATAAAATGGTGTCGACTCATTATTCGATTGATATAACTACTTATATCATAATAATAATTAATAAGAGAATTAGCAACTTGATATTAATTATTGTTAAACAAACAGTTAGAATACTGACCGCTAAGAAAATAATTTATTCGCTTCTAAAATTAAGACGGCAATCTTCATCCCTATTGGCTTCAGGACCTTAGTTACAGTTAGGTAGGTACTTACTTTACAGGAGGAAGGATGCCCTTCTATTCGTGTAATGGCCACGTAGCAAGTTCCTTACCTAAAACAAAGAATGAAAATGATTAGTCGGCTGAAAAATACATTTTTTTTACAAATAGGTATCTACGCATCCTAATGTTTCATATTATTTATTTTAAGATTTTCTATTGAAGTGAAATGTACGATTATAAGCATAAAGAAGCAGAAATGGATACGAACACCGATCAAGTGCGGTTTTATTTTTATATTATCTTATTTTTGAAGAGGGTTTGAGAAAATTGAACTCTTAAACGAATTTCATATTCCTGCCATCTAGCGGCAAAATAAAAAACTAAGTGGTTTCTAAATAGTAAAGTACAAAGCGCCCCCACACGACTTCTAACTGCAGCAAACTGTTGCCGCTAGCAGATTATTAACGCCATCTAGCGAAGGGTTGCGACAACTAAACATGAGTCACTACACCACATCGGGTAGGTTTTGGAGATGGCGCTCATGTAGTGCAAAAGATTTACTACAGATGACGCTAGCTCGAAAAATGCAATGATAAAACTATAAAACAACTACAAAGTACAGCTATCGAAAAGCTTATGTACCTACCAAAATAACACATTTTCAACAGAACACTTCCTAGTTAATAGTGGAGAGTAAGATTTTAGACTTTCGCGTTCCATTACATTAAAATGAGTCTTTATATGTCTACACGCAATATTAGGAGTAGCAAATTACATAGCTACTTACTGCCCGACGTTTCGACTGGGTTACACCAATCGTGGTCGGTCGCGACCACGATTGGTAAAGACTAATTTTAGAATAGTGGAGAGATTAAGAGTTGACTGAAAACTTAAATTAATTATTTTGCATGTCTAATGAATATTAAGGATTTAGTAGATATTTTATCGTTTTATTTTTTTACCTTTCTTTAAACTATAAAAAACAAATATTATTGTGTCTGGCTATTATTTGGTTAATATCCGCTGACATGACATTTAAAGCAAATAAAATTTTATTTTATCTTATCTTATGGTTGTACCTATGTCGCAGTCGTATTGTATAATCCGCTGTAATACATTACGGCTAGCCGTTATCTAAAACAGGGCCGTTATGTATTACGGCGGATCAACGATAAGCCGGATTGTCATTACGATACGTTCTACATCTTGGCGACTCACGATCAGCCGCACCCCATTTTTATACTAAAACAATTGACGCTCCTAGACGTAACATTCCCCGTAACAAAAATGATCTCATTCAAATCCCATCTAACTTATCAATGCATAGCTCTGGACCCTACCCAATGTCAGTGAAAGTGTATAATAAACTACCGAATCATTTAAAAGAAATAGAAGAATATCCTAAATTCATTAAAGAAAATAAGCATTTTCTTATTAAAAATAGCTACTACACAATAAATGAATATTTTGAGGATAAGTTTAAATAAATATTAAATAACACCAAATTCGAGCATTTACTCTATTATTTTGAAATTATTTAAATGTCTGCCCTTCACTCTTCCACTTTGCAATGCCTTTCAAGGTACATATGAATGTTAAATGTTATTATTATGTAGCATGTAAGTCATATGTAATGCAAATATTTTAAATAAATAAATAAATATACACTTTATTCAATATTTTAGGGTGACTTTGTCATGTGATAACAAAATAAAACATGGTTTAATTGAAAATCAATTTTAATGAGAAAAATAAAGGTTATGTACCTACTCGGTATGTAATAGGTTTATACTTTGTGTTGTGTAGGTGCGAAAGTATTAAACATAGGTAATATAAAAACTAAAGTTTTTTTTAAGTAATTAAAAATTAGAAACTAAGTAAGTAATACACTGAGTATTTTCGAGTACCTACTTATTTAGAACACAGAATTCAAAATCTTTGGTAAGTTGCGTTTTGATTCGCAAGTTGGGCATAGGGAGGCAAATATTTCAATGGCCTTTTTTTAAATATAAAGTTTGTTTTGTACGGCATACAGCATTTTGTCTCGCCCGCCGTGGCCAATTTCCTTATGAAATTCCATCAGAGTATCGAAATATTGCTGCTTGGGTATTAAGCGAATGGTATGGTCCTCAGGATTATTTGTCTTCAAGATAAGATAATCTTCACCAGCAACATTCATGAGGACATATTTTTTGCACCAATAATACTGTGTAGGATTCCGCGAATACTAGAATCCATAGCCACTTTAGCGGTTTTGATATGCAATATAACCTCTCTCTAAAACTCGTTCTTTTGTCCATGGATTTTTAACTGTTACGCACTCAGACGAATAGAAACAGTTCAATAGCACGTCAAATTTATTCTTAAAGTCACTATTTACACTCGTATTTGTTTATTTCTTTAAAACCACTGTTAAAATCACATTTTTGTGAAACCTTTTTTGTATTCGAGGCCATTGTTGTTGTTATGACAGGCAGCGCCGCGAGCGCTAAACATAGGAACTAAAAACTGTCAAAGAGGCGGGTAATGACCCGCTCTTTGACATTACGGCTAGCCGCATTAAAGAACGTTTAGCGCCGAATACATCCCGGCGGAATTTCATTCAGCCTTATTCAATCCGGCTAATCGTTGATCCGCCGTAATACATAACGGCCCTGTTTTTGATAATGGCTAGCGGTAATGTAATACGGCGAATTATACAATCCGACTGCGACACATATACCATGTTAGAAGCATGTTTCCTGAGTTGATAATTTACAGACTGTTTCATGCTGAAATGCAAATCGACTGTACCTTTAAAGTATATCAAAATACGGATTTGTCATATTTATACTTTTAAAACACATCTATTAGCAACAAAAGCGTGTAATATAAATACATAATATATTTTCTTGTGGTTTCGACGAATATAAGCAACCGCACCTCTCAATACAACAGTATGTTCATTGACAGCGCTTTATTGACATCAAATTTGCGGTACATAATTCTTTCGTCAAACAATTTTCACGAACACAAGAACATCCTCAATATTTTTGGAATAAATTGCGTAACGATAAACAACAATGTTTACGTTCCACGGTGTTTGCTAGTGATGGAAGGGTTTTTATTTATTGTGTCAGCCCGGATTTAGTATTGGAAAAATAAAATGCTCACTACGACGCTACACAAAACCTAGTGGATGGGATAATAAAACTTGGAGTCAATTGCTCGTCAATAATCCCTATGTAGGTATAACATGTAAAAATTACTTTTTTGTTCCTTTATATTTTCCGATGCTTAGTGGAATGGCTTAAGCTAGGCTGTTATCGAAAAAAGCTTTTTGAAAATATAAGAGCGTCATGTTGGCATGAATAAGGTGCAAAATTATTTGAATTCCCAAAAATTCAAAACTCGCTGTTGCATGTTTGCTCTGTTATCGTGTACTTTAACACAAAATTCAGAACTACGACTCGGATATAGCCAAATATTTCCTCAAACAGTACCTAAGCTGGTAAGTTTCATAATAAATAAACAAAGGATTATAAAATTAGTCGTTTAGGCTCCCAATGATTGAACATTGAAAACAAAATTAAGTGCAGGTATTACAGGAAATCAAAATCAGCATCCACTCTGCGGTGTGTTAAATTATCATTTGGTAAATATTCCATTTGCTGTCGCGATTCATTAACGTAACAGGATCGTGTGTGATTAATTGTCCGTGTAATTTCCAACCAGTTCTGATTGGTTGAGGTCAAAGTAACGATTTTCAACAGACTATGATGGACGGAAATGCTGAAAATATGATTACTATCAAAAATTATTCATATTTCAATTTACGCAGTATCAAAGGAACTGACAGAAAAATGTTTTTAATGAATGATAAGAAAATACAAATTTAATAAAGGGGTGTCATTTTTCTGTGGGAAAATGGGCAAACAGTTGAAATGAAATGAAATAATTTATGAAATTAAATGAAAAGTATTTCATGAAAATCTATTTGCAGAATGAATTATATTCTGCAAATTGATTTTCATGAAATACTTTTGCACGTCAAGTTGTAAATAAATAAATCACATATTACACAAAAAATCACAAGTTACATAATTAATTTATATCCAAGCGAGCAGCTCATGTCCATGGATTTTTATTATTTAAATAGTTTTCTACTTTATAATATTCTTTTTTCACAAGACACGACTTAATAAAAAGTTTGAAATTATAAAAAGGCAATTCAATAACTATTAGTTGGAATTACATTGATATTACTGACTGAAAAGCAAGTTTGTCCATTTATTCGGAAAAACATCGTCATGAATGATAAAAATAATATAATTTTCACAAGGGAGGTAACATCTACCTTTGTTAAAACTTTTGAAAAAACTTACCAATACAATAGGGAATATGATCACACGTTTCACAACAGGGTGAAAATTATAGAATTAATAACAACTTTTGCTATGAAACCATTATCATGACCGCAATATTTATTATACTTGCCGAACAAATTTCTGACGCGCTGCATACAAATATCATCAAGAGTGACGTCACTTTTAAGTCACTTTTTGTGTATAGCGTTTTGAGCTTGCCCAAACGATGTGCTATTGAACCAGTAATTTCTCGGCGAGTTTCAAAGTTATGACAATAATTATTTTAACATTTTATTTTAATGTTGTGTTGCCCACCCAGTTACATCAAAATAAAAAAGTGTCACCATCCCTATTGAGTTGTGCTTAACATAGTATTACCAGTAACGTACTATCTTTAAATATTATTCTGCATACGAATTTTGTGCCTAAACCCTCACTCCTCCCTCGCATTTGAGGTTTACTATGTTTGCGTGGTTTACCTCTTTTTAACAGACTTCAAAAAAGGAGGAGATTCTCAATTCGGCGGTATCTTTTTTTTATGTGTGTTCGCTGATTACTCGAAGAGGCCTAAACCGATTTGGAAAATTCTTTTTAGTCTGAAAGTATATAGTTTCCAGGTGGTCCCATTGTCAGCATATCTTGACCTAATGATGGAATGTCAGGAAAATCGAGGGAAACCTTCAAATTTTAAAGGCACTAGTTATAATATCAGTAGTATTACAGGTGATCTAAACTAATAGTACAGGATCCGTGGAGTATTTTTTCACTTGATTACTATCAAGCTAACTTTCCGTGAGTAGCTTCATTTTGATAAGACGCCCAACAATTTCCTGTGCGAAAATTTTAGATTGTGGTAGCTAACAGAGGTAGCAATGATAAAATATGTCGATTTGATGATTCTTCAATATTTATTACTAACTGAATTGTTTTTATTATATCTTATGATAATTATCTAAATTATTTGAAAAAATATTTGTCCTACAAAATCTATGGTTTCATCAAAGAGTCCTCCCCCTCCAACATGTATTGATAACGAGATCACCAAAAATTATTACTAACCAGCTGATTTTTTTTTATTTATTTAGTTAATATTTATATAATGTAACGGTCATATTGTCCTAGAAATTCCGTGGTACGTTGTCCCGGTCCTACGGTCAAAAGTAGTAGTACAGATCCTTTATGTAAAAAATAGCGTAGTACGCTATTGCAGTGCACCAGTTGAATATATATTGGAAAGTCATGAAATTAAAAATCAATTCATTTCTCAAGCGTGAGAAAAAAAATTTTTAACTTTTTGGTAGATTTAGACCCTGTACTATAAAAAAGATTTAGATCCTGTACTATAAAAAGTAGGGTGAAATAAATGTAACACTAGAAAGTATGAAAAAAAAAAATTACCATAAAAAAAGAACCGAATCAAAATTTTGAGGACAACGAAGCTCCCTGTGCCGTTTGTACAAACGGTACCGCCTTCAACAACATATCAAATCCCTACCCAGATAATTATAAAGACCGGAATATACACCGTGATATTTTAGTGGTTGTTTTCCCGCAGTAAAATGAGTCTATCTTAGTAGCACAATAGATTTGTACAGTTCTTTTTTATCGAAATCAACAAATGCCGGTTTTACGAAAGGTCTAACTGAAACTCGAAAACACGTTCGAACCGCTTTATTACTTAGGGCGTAGAGCTTCTTTAGCTTTAAGCATCGATTTCATGCGGCATGCAGTACCTGATTACGTCACATCTTATAAAAGAACGATATCTTCTCTTGTTTTCGAGTTGGAAAATAATCTATTTTTGAAAATTTGAAAAAAAAGAATATTTTAACGAATAATTTGCATGTTTCGATAGTATTATTAAAGGCAAATCGTTCTGCCACGGGAAAACAACCACTCAAATTTCACGGTGTATAATTTTGTAATTTTTAGTGTGGTTTTTTGAGGGTTTTTGAAGGCGGTTCTTTTTTTTTTGGTAAAAATTTTGTCATTAAATTTTAATAAGGTTTCAGTGTAGAGTAAAGGTAAGGTGATCATTATAACTTATCGTTCACTGATCCGGTTTTCGTATTCGTTTGTGGCCGAATTGTAATAAAGACGTAACCTGGCAGCGGATTATCCCGAGATCGCTGGATCGAGTGAGGTATTCGGGGTTACAAACGAGCCCCAGAATTGATATCTACAGTTATCCAACGTAACGTGGGCCCCGGTGCCTATCGGTATTCGCTATTCCTAGAACAGTGTAACCATGGCTTTACCTAATTACGGATTTGAATTCGAAAATAAATGATGGATTTCGTACTTTGAGAAAGTAAAATGACTCGTGAACTTTTTTAGTTAATCTGGCTACACGTGATGTTCACGTAATTACATATTTGCAATTTGCGTCAGCCATACCGATACATATTTTTTTTACTCTCACGTCGATGTTCGCGGTCCTCGTTAAAAGAGTAGCAACAACATTCGTATGAAAAACAATTTGCCAATGAAGCTTTCAACAAAACGTTTTATTATTTTGACATACCCTTTGTTATTACGAATCGCTTTCACATCCCAAATTTGCACTTGATATTTTTTTAAACAAAATTGATTCCGTAAACAACGGACCAATTCCAAAAATCCGTATACGCGGTGCCGCGTAACAGCGAGTTCTGAGATTCCGTTTGAATTAGCATTGGCGGATTACCGGTAAGCAGCGCGAAAACATTACTACGCCCACATTCCCGTTAACGAGCATTCAAACGGCCAATATACAGGCTGCTTAACGTTACGTTCGCTATATAAATGCAGCCTCGAGAAGTATTCTGCGGGAGGCCAATTAGGCTCGCTTTTTGTTGGGCACAGACGGATGGTAAGCGGATTACGACGGCATGATAGCTGGCCAGGACAGGTAGAACCTCAACCGCGCTGCAGCGGGCTGCGGTCGCCGCTCGCGTCCAAATTTGCTAATTAATTCGCTTATTCCGTGTAAGCACACTTGAACAATGAAACGTTCCATAAGCCGCGTTTGCACAGCCTATCTCAGAACAACATGTGCGTAATGCCGTAATTTGTTGTAGCGTACATGTCTCGAGCATTACCATAAATAAGAGCGAGAAGTCGTGTATGCTCATCATTTAACTTATATATTCGTTAATTAAGGTCTCCTTTCCTTAAATATTCGCTACAATACAAAATTACGAGGAAATATCTCCTTATAATAACACGAATGTACTTACAACAATAAGATACTTTGAAAACACACGTGAATTTCAGCAGTGAAATGCTGGCTGGAAATACAGGAAATAAACCTGCACATACTCGTATACCCGGTTTCCTTAAGAACATGTAGATAGGAACCAATTTATAATCTAAGAATACCAGGTGATAATCCATGAATAAAGCTGTATCCACGTACGGCGACTAACTCCGGTTCGCTTTCCCGGGAAGAAACAAATAAATCTGAGGGATAAGTTATGCGGACAATACTTTATGGGTGAGTCATCTCGGAGTATGAAGTTTGAGTGTAATACAAAGGAGCGCATCAACATTCCGCATGCGAGCGGAGGCTGGGGATCTTTATTAAATCGCATATTACATAGGCGCGCCACGCGGATCCATCATGTTTAGACACCATGACGATTGCCGCAGTGCCCCGTGCCTGTTCTTAGACCACACAAAGGGATTCTCGAATTTCATCGACGTGAGGGAGAACCGCCTTTGTGCTCTCCATAATTGTTCTGTTCTAGCTTTGTTGTTTCGATTCGAGTATAAATAGCCACAACTAATCTGCAGACCAGCTATGATAGACTATATTGTGTGATTGGTACATTTGGAATTGCTATTTCATCTGGCTACTGATATATATGTATGTAAAGTAAATAATTTCACGATGGTTGCACACACATAAAAATAAATATAAGCTTTCGCACTAGGGAAATTAATTAAATGGGTTTTGATTAGCGAACTAAACTGTGGTATCTACTCGTATTTTAATAATCAAACACTATATAAATGAAATTATCATCATCATCAGCCTTTTATAATATGTCACTGCAGGGTATTGGCATAAATTAAATAAGAAATAAAATTTCTAAAAGCTATAATATAATGGAAATGTTTGACGATAACATTACAGTAACACTACATTATGTGGTAGGTAATCATATAATTAAGCCCAACTTAGCTTATGATAAAAACATTTTATGGCCCAGTAAACGCCGGGCACAGACAGATTATCGCAATTATTCTGGCGTCGAATAGGCTTTCAGGAAATTACTAAGCTGAAGGCACAAATATCTTCCGTATATTATATATCTGCTTAAATCAAAACCCAGCATAGTGTAAGATCAAAACCGCTTTCAGCAGAGTTTTATTAAACGTTTGAAAACATTGCTCAGGAATTTTCATCGAGCGAATATTTGCACGAATTCATTCAGTAAACGTTTAAAATGGCGTGTGGAGTCTTGCGCCAGTGTTCGTGGCTTAATGAAAGCCACTGTAGGTTTCGAAAAAGTTTTAAAGCCTGGCTCAGGTGCGGGGGTGGAGAGCCCGCCATAGCCTCTTGACCCGCCGACGCCGCGACATCGCGGCCGCACACTCGTGCAAATTGACGATTTTTACCTCCCTACAGAACACGAGACAGAAAGCTACAACTCCATCTTAATCTAATATTAACATTTTGTCGCATTGTCTTTGAAGCGCAGCGCGTTCGTCTCCAAATGCATTTCGCTGAGTACCCCCGGAGCTGAATACGTTTGGGATTCTATGCGATTTACACAGAGGAGCATGCGACCGTGTGATACAAGATCATTACTTTGTCTTATGTATCTAGTGGTCACATCGACCCAAATAGCACTGTCGAAATAGAGATATAAATTTAAATGGTCTTGTTACGACGTATAAACGTTCATTTTATGCAAACAACGAGTGAAACTAAAAAGATGAACGTATTTGTTTTGTTCGGGTCATCTGGACAGGGGATAACCGAAGAATTATGTACCGAGAGTTGACCGTATTTATCTTACCGGCCACTGGATTCATTTTATATTAAACGTGGTTTATCGTTATTGTATGTGAGGACTTGGATAATATTTAGTAGACATATTTACTTTTTCAGAATGGCGGTAAAATCTCCTTTAAAAATACAGTTCATGAATATCTTTACAGATTGATCAAGTGGAGAAAATTTGAATTATATTAAATTTATAATATTATTGTTAATAATGGAGATGTTAAGACAAATGTGAATTGATTTTCAATTATAACAGCCAGTAAATATGACATTTAAAAATTACATTATTTCAAAACATTCGACTCACATTTAACAACGCTAGTATCATATTTATTTATTTATTTATATATATTATTTCAATTGAGTAAGAACTCCTAAGTTAGTTTAGAACGGGGATACGTGAAATATATTTTAAGTTCCCACCGTTTTAACATTAAATAGTTACCAAGAATGATTGCTAACACATTGTCATGTTATGTTTTCGACGAACATTTTATAATTGAACGCATACATTATATATATTTTTTTACTGGATCACAACATACTCTGATCAACATACACATGTTCTATCTAAACTTGTATCATGTTACTTTGGTCAAATTC
Source organism: Maruca vitrata (assembly GCA_039566165.1). NCBI lineage: Eukaryota > Metazoa > Arthropoda > Insecta > Lepidoptera > Crambidae > Maruca > Maruca vitrata. The sequence continues at coordinate 10,440,239 of CM076916.1, read as the reverse complement.
CAGGGTAAAACATATTGTGGTAAGGACAAACTCTATATCGTCCAACAAGATTGGCAGCATGACACGTACTATCGGAGTACTTGGCGGTCGACCACCTATAAGGTGAAAATCGCTTGGCGCTTATACGTCTGTCAGAGCAAGCCCCGCCCAAATTGTGGTCCGAGAGCCTGCAAGAATTTTTCGGTAGGTATATGAGGCAAGCTGAAAACTTGTCCTATACATTTAATATTATAACTCAACACAAAACCGCAGACCTGGCTGAGTACCGGGGCTAAACCAAACCCCCTATTTTTCTTATTTAAAAATATATTATAATCCAAAAAAATATAATTTGTTTGTAACATTATAGTCCAAAAAATATAATTTGCCAAAATTCCCGACCGTACACATACGGTCGGGAATTTTGGCGGTAGTACACTTTTCAAATAGATTTCTTTAAACGCCATTAGCCCCGCCCACTGGCCAATAGAAGAGCACTTAAAGAAAATCTGTCAAAATCCAAGCAAAAACGTTCCAATAGTAGGAGAGCTAGCAAGAATTTTTTGGTAGGTATTTGAGGCAAGCTGAAAACTTATCCTGTACCTCTCCTATTATATCCCAGCACGACACTGCAGACCTGGCTGGTGAGTAGCAGGGCTAAAGCAAACCCCCAAAAATATTTTTCATCTTTTTATTTATAACTAAAAATAAGACTCACTAAGACCATTATTTCGATGGAACTTCTACCTGTCAGGTGAACTGACAAATTATATTTTTTTGGAATATAAAATATATTTTAAAATAAAAAAAATTGGGGTTTGGTTCAGCCCCGGTACTCATCCAGGTCTGCGGGTTTGTGTTGGGATATAATAGGAGAGGTACAGGACAAGATTTCAGCATGCCTCAAATATCTACCAAAAAATTATTGCCAGCTCCTTGACCACAATTTGGGCCGGGCTTGTTCTGACAGACGCGTAAGCGCCAAGCGATTTTCACCTTATAGGTGGTCGACCGCCAGCGTTGCCGATAGTACTAAGTCTGATAGCGTTCCATGAAAGATCCTCTTTGTTTATTTCAAATTATCCTAACCTCCTAACTAGAAAAAGAAACAAGGTAAAGAAAGATTGTATGTACTAAAAATATTAATAAAAAGTATTTTGTTATTATCTACTTTCATGCATATTTGTGCACAATGCGCACAAATCCTTGTGCACTTAATGATAGGAAACATCACCAACTGCAGCAGAAACTATACTTAATACAAAGAATAATGTTCTTACTTGCTCAACTGCTTTACTTCCTTAGAGAAACTTTGAAAACTTTTTAATCACGCTAATTCAGGTTCCATACCTGGTCCGACTCTAGATTTCCCCTAAATTAAAGTTCCCTTATGGATTTAGAAGATTTCTAACGAATTGCGAACGTAGGAGTTAGTCAGTAGAAAACCTTACCTGTGGCTGTCACTGCCAACAGCACAGATATTAATTATCTTCTGAAGTTAATAATTAACTTTAAAGTTTCACGTATGCTGAGTTTGGCACATTCGACGCTACACCAAGCAAATTCACGCTTGCAATTAGGAGCGGAGCTTTGAAACTTATATTCAAGTAAAGACTAGCAATACACCAAATTTAAATCAAGCTTACCAAGCGACAAAGCTATAAATGAATCAAGGAATATCTAGAATAGCTAATCTTGGTCTCCCAGCAATGGAGTATACTTCTGGCTGAAATAGGCAGTTCCCAGTAGACCCATCCCTGTACATGTATTCAAGTGTAATATGGCCTTCATATTCTCCATTGCAGGCTTTACAATCGCTGTTAGATAACATTATCTTGGTATACAATACCATATAAGTGCACTCACCAGTTGCATTACAGGTGAAGTAACGATAAACAACAATGTTTACGTTCCACGGTGTTTGCTAGTGATGGAAGGGTTTTTATTTATTGTGTCAGCCCGGATTTAGTATTGGAAAAATAAAATGCTCACTACGACGCTACACAAAACGTAGTGGATGGGATAATAAAACTTGGAGTCAATTGCTCGTCAATAATCCCTATGTAGGTATAACATGTAAAAATTACGTTTTTGTTCCTTTATATTTTCTGATGCTTAGTGGAATGGCTTTAGCTAGGCTGTTATCGAAAAAAGCTTTTTGAAAATATAAGAGCGTCATGTTGGCATGAATAAGGTGCAAAATTATTTGAATTCCCAAAAATTCAAAACTCGCTGTTGCATGTTTGCTCTGTTATCGTGTACTTTAACACAAAATTCAGAACTACGACTCGGATATAGCCAAATATTTCCTCAAACAGTACCTAAGCTGGTAAGTTTCATAATAAATAAACAAAGGATTATAAAATTAGTCGTTTAGGCTCCCAATGATTGAACATTGAAAACAAAATTAAGTGCAGGTATTACAGGAAATCAAAATCAGCATCCACTCTGCGGTGTGTTAAATTATCATTTGGTAAATATTCCATTTGCTGTCGCGATTCATTAACGTAACAGGATCGTGTGTGATTAATTGTCCGTGTAATTTCCAACCAGTTCTGATTGGTTGAGGTCAAAGTAACGATTTTCAACAGACTATGATGGACGGAAATGCTGAAAATATGATTACTATAAAAAATTATTCATATTTCAATTTACGCAGTATCAAAGGAACTGACGGAAAAATGTTTTAAATGAATGATAAGAAAATACAAATTTAAGGTGTCATTTTTCTGTGGGAAAATGGGCAAACAGTTGAAATGAAATAATTTATGAAATTAAATGAAAAGTATTTCATGAAAATCTATTTGCAGAATGAATTATATTCTGCAAATTGATTTTCATGAAATACTTTTGCACGTCAAGTTGTAAATAAATAAATCACATATTACACAAAAAATCACAAGTTACATAATTAATTGATATCCAAGCGTGCTCGCTTATATAGCAGAAATTTCATAATAATTAGAAATAGCTTTCAATTTAAGCGAAATATCTCGGTAAAGTGCCCATTCTAAATAACAACAGCGTTTGCTATACTCAATAAAATGCCTGCAAACAAGAAAACCGCCCGCGGTGACATTTCAAAACAAAGGCGCCAGACCAAAGAAAATACTTGACATGAAATTGCGCGCCACAATATGAGGCAAAACAGTTGTTCTTGTCACCTAGATGCGGGATAACAATTGCAGTAGCGCGGTATTAGTAACAACGGCAGATATTGTAAGACCACACAATAACAGACTAAAAGGTATAAAATGAAATAACAAGGGCAAGTGAGCGAGGAAACCAGTAGAACAATTTAGTCCTGATGCTGCAGCCCGCGGCGTGGCACGCTTATTTTACGACCAACTTTACTGTGACACTCAACTTGTGAAGAATAGTTTAAATTGTCATCTGGAACGCGAGAGTAAATGCAAAATATTTTTCAGTAAGTCTCAAGTTAATCGTCCGTTTAAGATAAAAAGTATTCTGTTGGACATTCTTTCTCCGCTAGTGAAGTTATTTCGCTGTATTTATGATTAAATAACTTCAGCGCCGAAGCTGTATCAAAACAATTTAACTGCATAGTGAAATAAGGAAGCGAGCCGTATTCATCTTCCTTAAACAGTCCTCGGATTGGCTTCCGGTCTTAAGTTTTTCTTCTGTGATAAATTGCACCACTTTTCTCTACTTATTTGTACGCGGGTGGAGTGATCTTTCTCTACTGCAGCTTTCTCGTTTCTAACAATCATAAGCACAAAGTTACCGACCGTTAAAACAAATATTGGCTTAATTTGTTAAAAGTAACAGTGGTAAAGTAGTCAACTCGTCTCCTTAATTATATATATACATATCAATAACATAATTTTTGGTTATACATTCATTTCAGATATTTAACCGTTCAACATTATAAATTTAGTACGCTGCATAAAAGTCCAGTGGGTTAATCATAACAATCCTGAGTCTTTTAATGTCAACAACAGACGATACTGCCATTTTTTGTAATAGAGAATATATTTTCTATTTCACATATTTATTTACCAATATTATAATTTCTGTGCCAAAAAATATTTTGTATCAACAGAAATCCTAAAACGTATTGATGCTGCACACATTCTAGCAATATTTTTGGGAAAGTGGACATCAAACATCAAGAGACAAACATTTTTATTTTAAATTTTTTAAAAACGGGCGCATTGCAGCCGCGGAAAAATGAGGAAGGCGAGTTTTTGCCAACAAATTAAAAAATAGCCATAGTTCCGGTAAGCGTAAGCGGGTGCGACCATTTGTAAAGTGTTGCACACCAGAGGATGCATTAGGAAGATTAAAACTTGTAAAAGCAAAGAAGCGTGGAGGCTCACAGACGTCGCGCCTTGGCCGCTGCATATTGTACCGCCGAGTTACCGAATGTTCCTGTTCCCCCGGGAATATCCAGCTAACTTTAATTTGTGTTTATAGTTAGTTCTCCCGTACAGTGTTCCATTATAGTAACGTAACTGAACGTTGACTGGCTCGGTGGAACAGTGGTTAGTGACCCAGGTTTACAACCTACGGTTCCAAGAGTCGTGGGTTCGATTCCCACTCGGGACAAATATTTGTGTGACGAACATCGGTGTTTGTTCCGTGTCTGGGTGTATTATTAAATATATTTAAGTTTATTTGTGTATCCACTGTTGATCCTGATTTCCGTAACACAAGTGCTTAAGCTGCTTACCACGGGATCAGATCAATGTATGTGATGTTGTGTAATATTTATTTATTTAAAAAAAAAAAAAAAAAAAAAAAAAAACTAATTTTAACGATCTTCATTGTCAAATGTTTAATTATTTCGTGTGGTCTAGCCTTTGTCGTGGTTTAAGTTTGTGTTACGTGGTTTATAACTATTCCGATTGTTTGAATCCTGGATCTCGCAAGTATTGTGACAAATGAATCGTTCATAACGAGTGTTATTTATAATCTACATTAATATGTTATATTAAACTAAACCATGAAGGATTTTATTTACGTATAATATCGTATATGTTTTTGAAACCCGTTGGAAAGGACAATAAGTAATTATTCTACTTTGTACTGCACATACAACAAAATGAGTTGGCTTATCAGAAACTTACACACACGCTTAGAATTTCATCGGTTACTTATCTACGAACATAAAGACTGCAGATTTTTTTTCTTCCACTACCTTTAACTTTTCTAGCCAGTAAGTCCGGGCTTAACTTCTTTTTCAACTCTAAATTACTGGTTTGTTACGGTTAACAAAAGAAGATAGAGTTTATTTTCCATTAAATATTTTCTTTTGTTACGTTCAGGCACTTTCCCCACGGAATACAAAAGAGTATTTACATAAATTATTACCATTAATATCGATTATAGTGCATATAAATTGTAAGTGACTATAGTAAAAGGTAATCAAAATACTCGTTATCTTTATTCGCTTTTTGTGGGTAATATTTGAACAGCTATTAGTCCAGTCAAAATAGACATTCCAGTTTGCATTAATTCCCAACAAGCTGGATTTTTGTGCAGGCCTTGAATACGTCATCACAAATGATATCATTTGTAATAACCTTACCCCTGATTTTTAACCGACTCAAAAAAAAGGAGGAGGTTCTCAATTCGTCTGTATGTATAATATTATTTTTTTTTTTTTTTTTTTTTTTTATGTATGTTCACCGATATTTTCGTCAATTATAGACGGATTTCAAAAATTTTTTTTTGGTTGGATACAGTTCACTTTCGAGGTGGTCCCATTTTCACCAGTCCCGGATCTGATGATGGGATCCAGGAGAAATCGAGGGCAACCCTCAAATTTTATAGGGACATGTACCGCGTTTTGCATATTATCTGAAGTTATATTGGCATTTGCTTCTGGGAATCATAATCTTATGAGGCTGAGCTGATGATGGAAGGTCAACTCCTTAATACTTAGGAGTAAAAGGAGTAAAAGGATAATTCTTTCAATACTGTATACATATTAAGACTACTAGTTATAATATCAGTAGCATTATAGGTGAGCTGAACTAATAGGGTGACCAGTCTAGGATCTGATGATGGGATTCAGGAGAAATCGAGGGCAACCCTCAAATTTTATAGGGACATGTACCGCGTTTTGCATATTATCTGAAGTTATATTGGCATTTGCTTCTGGAAATCATAATCTTATGATGCTGAGCTGATGATGGAAGGTCAACTTCTTAATACTTAGGAGTAAAAGGATAATTCTTTCAATACTGTATACATATTAAGACTACTAGTTATAATATCAGTAGCATTATAGGTGAGCTGAACTAATAGGGTGACCAGTCTAGGATCTGATGATGGGATCCAGGAGAAATCGAGGGCAACCCTCAAATTTTATAGGCACATGTACCGCGTTTTATATATTTTCTGAAGTGATATTGGCATTGCTTCTGCAATCATAGTGTTTTGATCCTGACCTGATGAAGGAAGGCCAATGCCGTAATTGTTTGGAGTACAAGGATAATTCTTTCAATACTGTATACATTTTAAGACTACTAGTTATAATATCAGTAGTATTACAGGTGAGCTGAACTAATAGGGTAACAAAAGATTTAACACTAAATGGGAGTGGCCCAGGGCCAGATGCCGGCAACTATACGCCGGCATACTCCGAAGCATGGCCCTCTACGGAGCTCCTATCTGGGCGGACTCTCTCCAAATTAGGACGAATTCCGCCCTACTCCGTAGGCCCCAGCGAGCCATAGCGTGTCGTGTGGCGCGCGCCTATCGCACCGTAGGTTTTGCGGCGGCTTGCGCCTTGGCAGGCACGCCGTCTTGGGAGCTGGAAGCGCAGCTGCAGGCCACATGCTATGAGTGGCTGCAGGAGCAGCGGGAGCTGGGTTCTCGACCGACATCCAGTGAGCGTGGCGAATTTGTGCGTGGAGCTCGAGAGGTCATGGTGGTGGCGTGGGCCGATAGGCTAGCCCAGGAAGAGGCAGGGCGTCGCCTGCTGGATGCGCTCGGGCCAGTGCTGAACAACTGGCTCGAGCGGACGGGCGGCTTCTTGTCGTTCCGTCTGGTGCAGGTGCTGACCGGGCATGGTTGTTTCGGCCAGTATCTGCACCGAATCCAGCGGGAGGACTTGCCTGTGTGCCACGAGTGCGGCGCATATGAGGACACGGCGGACCACACTCTTTTTCAGTGTCCGTCGTGGTTCGAAGAGAGGTCGGCCCTAACATCTGTGGCCGGCCCGGTAACCTCCTCCCCCAACTTCTCCGGGGATGGTGGAGGATATCGATGTGTGCGGGCAGCCGCCTCCTTCTGCGAGTCCGTCATGACTCAAAAGGAGGCGGCGGAGAGGGAGCGTGAAAACGACCCCTCCGCGCCACCACAGCGCAGAAGGAGACCGGGGGCGTAAAAGGCGCGAATATGCGCCACATGCCGCAGTCCAACGATGGCCGGCTGGCGGTGGGTGTGGGGACACTCCCGTCGGCATTGCACCAACCGCCGTCGTTGAGGGACGGGAGCGTCCTTGCGTACCGGGACGCCCCGTCGCCTCCCTTCGAGGAGGTTTAAGGATGCCCGTGGAGGCTGTCCGCCGGTGGCGTTGTGAGTGAAGGCTCTGCCAGGTACCACGGCACCACCAGTAGGCGTTGAGGTATGCCGCGGAGTTAAGTGGGTACACTCCCTGGCATTGCACCTTAGCCCAGGAGCAGCTGTCGGTCTCTTCCATCTCAGTACCGGCAGCCGGGAGTTTCACACACCACCTTGGGTAAAACCCTGCCCAAGGTGACGGTATCAAGCATTCTCCGCGTTAAAAAAAAATAGAAAAAGATTTAACACTAAAAAGTATGAAAAAAATTGTAAACACAAAAAAACCGCCTTCAAAAACCTGACTCACTAAAAATTACAAAAAACTTAATGTAATCCGAGCATTTATAATCATCTGGGTATGAATTTGATATGTTTTTGAAGGCGGTGCCAATAAAAATTTTGAGGAAAACGAAGCACTCTGTGCATGTCTGCAAATATTAACGGCACCGCCTTCAACAACATATAAAATTCATACCCAGATGATTATAAATGTTCGTATTATATTATTTTGTAATTTTTAGTGTGTTGGGTTTTTGAAGGCGGTTTTTTTTTTGTTTACAATTTTTGCTAATTTGACTGGACTATACAGGGTGTCCCAAAGTAGTGTCAAGCGCAAGACCTGAGATAGAACACCCTGTATCTGAAACACCCCATGTATGTTCCGCGATTTTTATAGTTTTCGAGTTATGATTATTTTCTAAAATTTTGAGAATCAACTGACCTAACCGACCAAAAATATTGTAGAGGAAAAACTTGCCTTTTTTGTGTTATTGCTTTTCCAAATCAATTTTCATGAGTTTTTCTTTAATGCCTAAAATACTTGTCTCCATAACTTATATGGAAAATATCAAAATTATGGTACAAACTGAAAAGTTACGTTCTGTAAATAATATCTTACAATTTCAACGTTAAATTTAAAATATAAGGAGGTAGTTGCATGGCTCCTAAATAATTTTAAAAACTGCGCTAAATTCTCAGCTTTGATAATCATTAATAAAAACTGGTACTTAATCACTAAAAAGGGCTACTTTTGCTGAAATCGGACTACAAAGACAGAGAGGTGGAAAAATCATAAAAGCCATTTGAATACGAAGTATTATTTGGACATTTTATTACATGTAAGTTATGGAGACAAGTATTTTAGGCATTAAAGAAAAACTCATGAAAATTGATTTGCAAAAGAATTGCTCAAAAAAGTCAAATACTTTTTTCTCTACAATATTTTTAGTCGGTTAGGTCAGTTGTTCTCAAAATTTTAGAAAAATAATCATAACTCGAAAACTATAAAAAATCGCGGAGCATACATGGGGTGTTTGATACCCCACAGGGTGTTCTATCTCAGGACTTCCGCTTGACACTACTTTTTGAGACACCCTGTATATGTTTATACCATCACTGAACATTTCAGTGAAATACTTTCCAATGCTTATAAGCATTGTTACGACCTTAGACTAAAATTTTACTCACAATTAACACAGGAAGAAACAAACCGTAACTTGTTTCTTCACCTTCTAAATCTAGCAAGATAGTTTTGCAATGTTGCATATACAATTCAGCGAGCAGATTCGCTTCGTTCCAACAAATGGGTTTGTTTTACAGCATTCGCTTGATGATAAGTGACCGTGCCTGAAGACGGAGCACGCTTGCCTAGAAATTGCCCATTCAGTCTTGTTTTGCAGAGGCTCGGATTATATATGTACTAGGCTATAGAGACAGGCCGAGAATTCCGCCCTACTCGTATGAATGATAAAGTGAACGGTTTAGTTCGTACAAATGAAATGCCAACGATAGAGACGAAACGTCGCTCCACGTCTTGCATGGGTAATTTTCAGATGAATATGTAGACTTCTGTGCTTGTGTTTAGATCTTTGTATTATATTGACATCTTATATTACACACATTTGAAGCATCGTAGAAACACGTGCATGCAGATATTAATGTTTTAAGCTTCAATAGTTCTGCCATATTTTTCATATAGTTATGATCCTGGTATCTGTTAAAGTCTATAAAGATAATAATTATTATCTTGTGTCCTTATATTTTAAATTTAACGTTGAAATTGTGAGACATTATTTACAGAACGTAACTTTTAAGTTTGTACCATAATTTTGATATTTTCCATGTAAGTTATGGAGAAAAGTATTTTAGGCATTACAGAAAAACACATAAAAATTGATTTGCAAAAAGAATTAGGAAAAAAAGACAAATTCTTTTTTCTCTATAATATTTTTAGTCGGTTAGGTCAGTTGTTCTCAAAATTTTAGAAAAATAATCATAACTCGAAAACTATAAAAAATCGCGGAACATACATGGGGGTGTTTCGGATGCCCCACAGGGTGTTCTATCTCAGGACTTCCGCTTGACACTACTTTTTGAGACACCCTGTATATGATTATACCATCACTGAACATTTCAGTGAAATACTTTCCAATGCCTATAAGCATTGTTACGACCTTAGACTAAAATTTTACTCACAATTAACACAGGAAGAAACAAACCGTAACTTGTTTCTTCACCTTCAAAATCTAGCAAGATAGTTTTGCAATGTTGCATATACAATTCAGCGAGCAGATTCGCTTCGTTCCAACAAATGGGTTTGTTTTACAGCATTCGCTTGATGATAAGTGACCGTGCCTGAAGACGGAGCACGCTTGCCTAGAAATTGCCCATTCAGTCTTGTTTTGCAGAGGCTCGGATTATATATGTACTAGGCTATAGAGACAGGTCGAGAATTCCGCCCTACTCGTATGAATGATAAAGTGAACGGTTTAGTTCGTACAAATGAAATGCCAACGATAGAGACGAAACGTCGCTCCACGTCTTGCATGGGTAATTTTCAGATGAATATGTAGACTTCTGTGCTTGTGTTTAGATCTTTGTATTATATTGACATCTTATATTACACACATTTGAAGCATCGTAGAAGCACGTGCATGCAGATATTAATGTTTTAAGCTTCAATAGTTCTGCCATATTTTTCATATAGTTATGATCCTGGTATCTGTTAAAGTCTATAAAGATAATAATTTTTATCTTGTGAAATTAAAATTTTATACAAAGTAATTACTTTGTATAAAATTCAGCTCACAGGTTTCATGGAAAACATCACACCACAACAAAACCAATAGGCTCCGAGTGTCGATACATCAAAGCGGTTTGTATCCTATATATGAACCGAGTAAACAAACAATATACGCATCACCCTTGAGGACCCAACGCGATGAATACCACCAGTTTTAAATCAAACCCCAAATGAGTTGAGCCGGCACGAGTTAGTCTATGCCAGTTTTTGGGTTCTTTACACATTTCGTTCAATGGCATCGCTTTGTGACAATCGACTTTGAAATAGCAGAGCAATTTGTCTTGATTCAGCATTGACGCAGTATCGGCGCAAATGCGTATTTCAAGCGATTTACAAGCGCGTTGGCACACACGTTAGTATCGGTGCAGTCACGCTTGGAACTGTCACAAAGGGCAGACGCGGAAATAACAATTAGTGTAGGTACTATTGTATCGGAAAAGCATGGGTGCTGTATCTAGAATGCTCTGATTCGTTAGTGAGTCGGTATTGACGCTGTAGCGAGCTTGCCTGGCTGCTTCATGTTGCAAAGGTCGAGTTAGCGACTGCTCAATTTTACTGCATCATATTTTTCATCGCAGCTACGAGTAAGCCGCACAATGTAAAGGCCGTCGTATAAAGCAGAGGCGGCGCGAAGGGTCACGCTCTCATCCGGATAAACGCAGAAATATAAAACTCCGCTCATTCATTCGGCCACGTCGCAATATTTTGTTCGCATCAATCTTCTCGATAATTCGCGAATAAAATTCTGATTTCAAAACCCGTGATTCACGCTAGCCATTCAAAAATGTCCATTCTGTAAAAATAATATTTTCAGAAATATTCATGCTTCATTTCTGCCCCAGCAATTGACACTATTATTAGTTTCATTGTATATGTTTAATATGAATAACGATCTAACTAATTCCTGTAGCTTATCCTAAAAGTTCTTAACTTAAATTTAAAATTTGAAAATATTCGCATTCATGACCCCGCCTGAACGGGGACTTGAACCACCGGACCTCCCGATATCGCGTTGGTTGCTCTAACCTCTGAGCTATCCAGGCGATTACGTCACAATGCGAATTTTTCCATTACCTTTTGCCCGTTAGCCACGGCAGTTAGTTCTTAACTTACCTATGATGAGCCGAAGCAGGCTGGCGGCAAACAGGCCCAGGTCCGGAGAATTAGCCATGGATCACACAAGCGCGCACATAGTCAACACCACCAGTAGCCATCACTTCAGCCCGCCGACCGACCTGGTCTCTCGCACACATTTGTAAACCCCCCTTATAATTAATCTCATCGCAACCACTCCCGACTGTGCAGAAAGTTGTCTAAGTCAATAAATCATTATACGATAACAGATAAATATTGAAGAAAGGAAACTCCTAGTGCTTAATTGGAGCCGTCTTGTTGTTGATGAATGTGGCTTGAGGTAGAGTGAGATTAATGAACAAATTCATCGTGATTGTAAATCTGATAACTGATCTCATCCACGGAACAGACTAGGTTTTACTTGATACAAATTATGCGCAAAAATTAAAACATTCATATATTTACTTAAAATATGGGACTGAGTAATTTAAGTATTTATTGAATCTGATATTTTGAAAACAAATTAGCAAAATTTTCTTGCTAAATGAGCAAGAAATAAAAATAATCATTATCATAACTTTTGTTTCCTCTACAATCTCTAATACGAGTAGAGCGTAAATAACAATATTATTATTCCATATCCTTATTCTTCTTTTTTTTATTCTTATGATAAGTCTTATGTAACGAAAAGCATTAATAATAGTAATGTCTGTTTTGTTCATTGTTACTCGAGAATATATGCTTCAGTAGACCACTATACTGACGTAACGTCCTCGTTTGTATACATAACTACCTACCCAGTACCCAGATCCTTATAGACCGAAAATCACTGAATGATTAAATCACTCGGACACAGGCTGCAATAATAATAGGCCGAATGTTCGTGAAGTGTGGACTACGCCAATGTTTGCAGCATTCTACTAACAGAGAGTAATATTGCATAATAACTCATTCAAAATTGGTGGAACTTTTTTAATTTTCATTCCGGAATAAATGCAACCTTTCCAGTGATTTATTTGTGCCAACGTGTCGCGAAAGTGGGGTGCTATATCTGTGGAAACGTAATCACTTTGGCGTTCATCCTAATTACAAACCCATTAAGCGTCTATCTCGAACTTTTCGAAAAGTAAACAGTTATTATTAAGGAACTCTTCGTGAACTTTACATGACCGAAAATAACACGTTAGCATAGCCTAGTTTTGATGTTGGTGATGTAGATTAGAGTGGCAGAATAGAAAGATTGTTTTCTTGATATAAATTATCAATCTTATATCGTATGTCAAATACACATTGGCTAATAAAATATTTTTAAAATTATGTAATACTAATATCAGCACATCTATAAATTAAGATTCTGTATAGATTTAAAAATAACCGAACGCTTCACAACATTTGAAATTATGTTTGAATAAATTAACTAATCACGGCTGTAAATTACATCGCCCTGACAACAGATAGGGAACGCGAGTAGTATAAAGTAGATGAAAAAGAAAAAAAGTTTTATCTCGTTGTCATGGCGGAGGATAATAGTATTTCTTTATCTGCAACCCGGAGCTGAAAAAGAAAATTACGTTGTCTCCGACGGGTCCAAAGGAAATTAGAGGGCGCGAGGTCGAGCTGGTCCAGTTATCAGTTAGTTAAAATGCAAATTGTTGTCTTTTGTTTGGGCGGGCCGATCGGCGGCGGCCGCGGCGAGCGAAAACATACCAAAAATGCTAAACATTCATTTATAAGCGACGCCGCTCCCGCCCGACCACATATATCGAGGCTGTAGTTTGCCTTACGACTTTATAACTACATGATGACACAGTGCCTCAACTCCACAATGTGCTAGTTTTGCACGTCTTTAAAATACATTTGCGTTGCAACTGCTCCGTAATGCTGGCAATTCAAATGTAATTCAGGACACTAAACTGTTTCACTTATGGTAATCGGAAGCAATAACGTTGACATAATTAATAAGATGAATAAAATATTTATCCCGCTCACCGGGACTATAAACTACGTTTCCGCTATAATTTATTACAAAATATGACATTGAGGTCGATTTTATTACGTTTCATTGCATCTCGAATTCATTAATTTTCGACCGATTAAAATTATATTGCCGTCGAAAATGAAATAGTGAAACTATACCCACTATTTCATTTATTGTTTGATAGTAAAGCGTCCGTTTACAGGTTGACAATAATGTTACTTTTGAAACTGGGACGTGTTACCAAACACTTTCCTTGTTTAGAAGATAGCAAAAAGGGCATGAAATGTACGAAGTAGAGTTCACAATATCAATAAATAGAGGTATTCGTTGTCAAGCTTCGGGACCTTAACATAATCCGACAATAGGTAACGTTGGTTCCGAGGGACACGACCGTGGGCGGTAAAGAATTTTATCCTTTTAGAGCCTATTGAATGGGGCTTCTAAATCAGTTCCTTCCACATCTGAACGTGGCCCACGAAATAATATATTCGGGAAGTTCGTGAACAAAATACAAACAGCGGCGGGTCGTCTGGAGTGGCGCTGGCGATAGAGACGGGTACGCACGCTGCGTCGATTTACTGAGTTAACACATTTCTTGGAGTGTGATGTAATCCTTAAACAACACCTAGTGCCCAACATCACATAAGAAGTTATAGATAAATATACAAAAATACATATCTAAATGATCTCTCTTAGCTTCTCCACTCCCGTCAGGAAAAGCAAACTTGTCCAAGACAAATGACTACGCTACGCTACTAGAGTTAACTCAGTGACCCGACGCATTTAACTATGGCTGAGTTATTGCGTTGACTCACGCAAAACTGCGTTTGGTGTCACTAGCTAGCGGAACGTGGACTCGAACAAAGCGGACTCGCGGGTCGCGTGACGCTCACGACCACTTGTGATTTCATTTTCTACCATTATGCAGATCAGGTGCGGGTTTTGTCCCTCATAATTGCAATTGCCGGAAACACGTTTGATCGCGCCGTGTTAAAATACAATTGTACATTTAGCTGTACCTTGTTTAAATAGCTAGCTTTTAAATTCCTACACAGTGGATAATACTGCGGTAAAACAGTAATCGACACATAAAGGATGTTTTTTTTTAATTAATGGGATAAATAAATGTTTATAATACACAAAATTAGATAAGGCGACATGTTTTTTGATCTGAATTAAAATAATTACCTATATAAAACATACGAAAAACAGTTCAAACTAATTTAAATGGGAATATTTGCGCAGTATAAAAGAGTGTGAATCACGAGCGATAGTTCCAACACGAAGCACACCATCAACGTAAATCTAGGAATCATTATAAATTGCACCTTTCCGCTAAGAGTCTACTAAATAACAGAGATGAAATATGGCCGGTGCGGCGTAACATCGATTATAAAATTTAATCTCTCATCTTACCCAGTGGGACATCTGAAATTCTTTGGATTACTTAAGCGCGGCTGTAGGAAACTTTAAGAATAATTCACAAGAGGATTAGAAGTGTGGATAATGCCGCGGCAAAATAAATCACGGCTTAAAAAGTGTTTAAAGGGGTGCGTCGGGTGATTTGTGCCGAGACTGCGGTTTGGCCGGACGGACGACGCACACTTACTTACTTTAAATGGGTACTCTTTTTAATCTTTCATTTATTACTGAACTATTCGCAGTAAAGTACCTATTGTGAAGTGTTTCCATAAAACATACTATGTTACATGTAAACATACTATGTTTTATATTGGTGACTGAATTTATTCAATAGTGCAACTAAACTTCGTACGTATATGCTAAGTTGTTACCCTACATAATATGTAAAAGACAATCAAAATATCAAAAGACAACTACATATTATGTAGTTGTCTTTTGATTGGCTACATAAATTATGATAATGGTCATATTAGGACAAAATTTGGTTAAATTATTTATGACTGTAATATCTCATAGATTGTCTCAGATCTATCGTAGTATATTGAGTTTCATTAAGCAAATGCTATCAAGCCAAGCAAAACATAAAATATTTAGGATTCAGTCAGAATTTTAAAGCAGTTCTATATCGGTTTATCATAAAAATAAAGAACAGCGTTTTGAAAACAACTTAATGCGACATTTTGAAAACAGTAAGTATCCCAGCCCGTATAAACTGAGATGAGTGAAGGTATATTTACTTGAGTATCATAAAGTCTTTGTGAACTCCTCGATCACACAAACGAGATTGACTATAAAATTCTCTTTTTATAGAAAATCGATGAACGATAAAATTGAACTAGAATGACAAACGCCTTCAATAACCAATTATGGACACGCGGATAAAAAGTTCTTGTAATATTCAGATTTTATTTTTATCACGGTATCGTTAAAACAGGACAGAAGGAGGACAACAAAGGTCCGAAACGAAGTTATTGTGAACAATGATGGTGTAGAGTGGTACTAATTAATCGTAGGTACCCTATTTTCAGCCCGACTTTAATGAAACACTGAAGAGAACGAACGAGCCTCACTCACAAAGGGCTGACGGCAAGATAAAAATTCACGGACGCGTGGACAACGCGTTTACTAAAACAATGACATTCAAATCTCAACACAACCTCCTTTGGAGCAGATTACTTGCGGTTTCATAATCCAGGGAATTTAAGTTTAATTTGGCCGGCTTAAGCGTATGCGTCCGGTCACGCTCTAAAAGGATTAAGACCTTGTGCAAAATTGTAAATGTCAACCGGCCTAGACCCTACCTACGGCCGTGAAATTAAAACATTAAGTGCACTCCGTAGCCGCGCCAAAAATCGAACCTTCGAGGTTTTCCGAATGTTTTAAATTGAAAATCCCCTAAATCAAAGTAAACAAACGATTGCCGCGATTTGTTTGGGAAGCCTCGTCCGACTAATCTCTTTAGAACCTCGCAAATACATTTCAGTTTTTTGTAATTTCAACGAAAACAGGTCAACTTGGGAAAATACGAGGGTCCTGGTATTAAAAAAACGTATTTCTGTGTTTAAACAATAATATTTAACGAAATATTTTCCAACGAGATTTTTTATCAATCATAACCCAATATGCAAAAAGGTAGACCATTCGTCAAATGTAAACAATTTGACAAGTTGCCTCACTCCTAGAAGATATTGTATGTAAGTAATCTAGTCCAGTCTACTGAAATAACAACTTTTGCACAGTTCTTAGTTACTAACAACACACTGTGGTTCTATATTTACGCAACCATTTGTGAGCAAAAATATTCCTAAAGGTCAGCTAAAATGCAACTAAGCCGAGGCAGAAAACTATCCTCATCTCTCTCAGTTTCTATTTTAGAAGTAGGGAAGACTACAAGAAGCTGGGTCGTAATAAGCGAGACGACTAAAAAAATATAATTAGTCCGTTATTTAGATTATTTAAAAATATTGTACTCGTATTTTTTATTTTCTTTCACAAACAAGAAATTATGAAGATATAGTGCTTAGAAGTTTCGTATGACGTCACGTTATAGTACAATTTTTGCGTAACCGTGACGTCACAAGCCCCCACTCCAGAAGTTTGATAAGCTATAATTTTGTCATTTTTCAATCAATTGAAAAACAAAAAAATACGTGTCCCATATTTTTGTATAAACTAACTCACTGACTAAATAGAATAGTAAGATTTTGACCCAGTCGTCACGCTGATTAATATACAGCATTCCGGTCCGACCGATTTGAAAATACTACATGGTCCACTATTCACACACAAGAAATTGACTTTATAAGTAGGTTCCGAGATATATTAAAGTAAACGGGGATCCTCCAGTTTCAATGTGTAAGTTTAGATGCGCCCGTAAGTATAAGCCGTTCACACCAGGTACAGCGCAAATATCTGTAGACTGTATTTATCTTCAGCAACTTGTCTGCAGTACTGGTGCGAGTACCGTGCATATTATATTCGTTAGCTTACGAAATAGAACACGCGTTCATTAGAGGTAGGTTAAATAATGTTTAATGGCGGGGAACTTATTGATTGGTAATACCTTATAATTCATGTAAAGTTAGCAGCAGAGAAGTTGTGCTGTGTAATAATAACGTTGACATTTAGATAGAATTTTGGAATGAGTAGCTTAAGTATTTTTCTCCATCGAAAGTATATTAAGGATCTATCTTATCAGTGGTATTTACGACCAGTGTAACGCCAACCCACTAACTTCTGGTATAAAATACATTTTTACCCTGGCATTCATCCTCTGAGATAAATTGTACCTCACTTTATAAAAACCCACCAGTTAGACCGAGAGCCCGTCACTATAAACATCAATTCACTTCGCAGTACCCTTATGTTCAGTCAAGTTTCTTATCTAAAATACTTTATATTGCCAACCTATCTAAGAAAATTAACTTTCGATAAGCCGCAATGCTGTATTTATTTTATAAAATACGCGTCCGCTCGCTCCACCGCTCCCCGCTACAAGCGCTTTGTGGGCCGCTAAGGGATGACTCCCTTGGCTGATTTACAAAGCGGTTTGGAGTTATCAACCGACACAGACGTACGTGTATGTAGGTTTCCGCAAACATGAAGAAAAAAATCGGCCAAGTACGAGTTGGACTTGCGTACGAAAGGTGCTGTACAAAAAATGTGCTGTATGAGGTATGCCCTGCCTGTATATTTATTTAATTTAGTTTTAAGCGGCAAAAATAACACACATATTTTTTTAATAAATTGTGTAGGTACACGTTTCTTGAGATACTGCCTGGTGACACACAGATAGCGAAATCTTCGGAGTTATTCGTAAAAGGATCCCGTTTTTATCCGTACCGTGCTCATAAGGAACCCTAAAAAGTGACTTATTACGAAACACGCCTAAGCCTCTTGGTCACAGCCACGGTAAGCTGCTCAAGTTATTTGGTTAACTAGGTGCATAGGTATGAACCTCCACCGTGTCAGTCTCGTCGGAGAGCAATTTGGGCGCACAACGACTCCTGGCGACACACAATACCAACGAGGTGAGTTTCTATTGTTTTTCCCGAAAGTGAGCGCACAATAGAACATTTTTAGCTTTTTTACACGTGTAGTATAGAAAATGTGATCTGTATGAAATCAGAAAATATATAATACGATCCAAAAAACATACGCGCAATTCTATGTTTTGTTTATGCGAAATGTTTTAATTAATGGAACTCTAAGATTTTTTCATGGAATTGTCACAAAAGGTGTATGTCCCATTTATAATTTTCGAGGAACGAATACCCACATAAAAATAACTAGGAACAGATATGCAATATGTATTTTGACACATCCTCATATTCAGCCCATACACGACACATGCCCCCACTGAGGGGCATGAGCCTACATTAAAATAGGGCGATCAGGCCTTAGTCAACCACGCTGTCCAAGTGCGTGTTTTTAGCAGGTGTGCAGGTTTCCTCACGATGTTTTCCTTTACCGTAAAAGCGAAAAAAAAAGCGTGCGTTTTAATTTTGAATCATATTATCAGTTATTTAAAGTAGTGACCAACCGTTTCTTCACAAAACCTGATCTAATTTAATTTGAATTAATCTTGTATAGTTCCTCTTCTAAAATAAAATATATACAGTGAAACCTGGTTAAGTGAGACATCCAGGGACCAGCAATATTGTTTCACTTATAGAGGTATTCCACTTACCCGGTGTCTCAGATATCCAGGTATAAATAAATATCTGTCTCAATAACAGAGGTTCCCATTAACAGAAGTCAGAAAACAGGTTATTTCAGATATAGAAGTGCCATTATTAGAAAATGTGTTAACATTCTAAATCAGCTTTAATCAAAAAAATCTTATAAATTGATACTTAATGAACAAAAATAGTCAAGCAGAAGCGTGCGTACATGTAAACAAACTTATTACAAAAATGGGAACTTATCGTGTTAATCATAAAAGTGATTTTAGTTTGTCTTTTGGAAGCATCAATCATCAGATGTTTTTCAATTTTATAAATTGTATCAAATATGCTTTGGTCTCCAATTGGAGTCATTTCAAAATAACTATGCGATGTTTCTAGTGATTTTACTGCATCACGTTTAGAATTTCTTACTGAATTTACTTTGGATTTAATTTGGCTGTCATCTTCTTAATTTTTCATTGAATGTGGAATTTGTGGGTAGAATAAGAATAAGTAAGCTGAATCTCAATAACAGAGGTTTTTAGATATACAAAACACTCGCTGTCTTAGTAACAGAGGTAAATAAGAAAGATAAACCGAAAGAACGAATCCCAGATATAGAGGTTTGCTTCGTCTCACTAACAGAGGTAATGCAGTGCCAAAGTGTTGGGACCTCAGAGTGAGCACTAGATATGGAGGTTTCTCACTTATCCAGGTCCCACTTAATCAGGTTTCACTGTAGTAAACTAACTAAAAAAGAGCATCAAAACTGCTTCAGATTTTTTGAAAAACTCACCTTTTAGGAGTATTCCATAATATCTATATAGTTTAGTGCTCAAATTCAGTTACGGCATTTGTAAAGTGATGTATGACATCAGACAGAGGGAAACTTAACCCACAGGTCAGCCCGTTTGTGCATTTAACCCAGTAATACCAGGCATAGCAGTATTAGAGAGGGGACGATATTGCCTGCTTTTGCATATTAAACACACAAATCATACTAGATTGTCCAATCATAGCCAGCGGTGTATACTTAAAACGAAATGTTTCCTTATTTCAGCTCAGTTTCTAGATTATTTAGGCATATACATCATGGGTAAGTAACAATTTACATCAATTAGACAGCGCAGGTAGCTAATATAGAATAATTAAAACGTCAATGATTAATAGAAAAAAAAATCTTCTTCTATTGGTATATAAGGTCTGTGACAATAAATTTATTCTACGTACATCAAAATTGATTGATTCCGAGTTTCAGTGGTAACCGTAACAAGGTTTCGCTTCAACCCACGCGGGATTCCGTCGATTTTTTAAATGTTACAAATATTAACAGAGATATTCATCAAATGCCCAAAAAAGAATTTCTAAGAAAATATTTCTACAGCACTCTGACAGAATTTTAATTTATTAGTACAAGCAGCAGAGATTCTCCGAAACAGTTATATTGAATTGTTTATCTAACCCAATTTTTTATGTGTGTAGTGAATTAATTGTAATACATAATAAGTTCAATAAACTAATCACCATACTCCAAAGCCCACATGCCAAATTTTAGTGGCATTATCATCTTCCGTAAAACGGGTTCATGAGTAGACATCAAATCATGATATATGCCTCGGAGACGTAGTAAGTGCTCAATCGCCCTGATCGCCCGATTTCCACAGATTTGTATAAAAAGTATATTTAGGTCAGGATAGGATAAATGCCGGGGTGAGGTGTGCACAGCATAGACTTGCCTCAGTACTAAGTGTTGCCTTGTAGGTGTTCTGAACGATATACTATTTGCAAGACCTTGGATTCTATGGATGATGGATTACTGAGTGGTGAATCTAATGTATTTACTTACGTACGTACGTATATGAATGACTAGATTACATTTTGTTACATCTGTAATAAATTTTTAAGAAATCACCCATAGATATAAATCATGTATGAATAGGAAATATAATAATTTAATATGAAACGTTTAATATTATTAGAAAAACATAACTGTCATAAAAAATATTTACAATCCGTTAATAGCCGAATCGTATTAGAAACATGAATGTAAGTGGAGATAGAAAACACAATAAGTAAGAGTCAGTTCGAGTTGTTGAAAAATAGAATATTTTTGTTCACAAACTTTCTGTAATTCGTGATTGGTTTGTTTTCAAATTCTACGACATTTCGAGATTACACAGAGCACGAGACAGATTTATATTTTAATCAATTAATCAGCAAGAATAGTTTTGGGCGACATTAAGATGTTGTAGAGGTATATTATATAAACAGTGTTACTCGTATATGCCGCTAATGTTGTACTTGGTTTGTAATTGTATACGTAATATATTAGCTTATAATTTAAAGTATTTGTTTATTCTATATTTTCGCTAGCTAATTTTTTCGGGCGGGTTCGTCCATCGGCTGAGTTCCTTATATAGAAATAGGGTACTGCCTCTCTAGACTATGCGTGTATCCAATTAAATGAATTCAATATGTTTAGTAGTTTTGCAACACATGCCTAGGTAGATACTTAGGTATTTTAGAATTTGTATTGTTTGTTATAGATGTTATTAATCCAATTTCATTGTCGACTACGCGTAGTTCGCAACCTATATTTTTACCAATTCAAACAAATATACAACTCAGCAAAAAATCTTCCAACCATCAACTTCAAAATAAAAATCAATTAAAATTAATAAGTCCGAGGACGCATTACGGAAAGAGCACGATACTATTCGAGGGAGCACGGCTGTACAACGCATTACCTAACAATATTAAAGAATGTGATACTGTTCCTAAGTTTAAAAATCTACTCAAAATACACGTCATTAAACTGTAAATTAAAAAAAAATGGTTATGATTGGCCTTAGAGGCAAGACTTTAATGTAATTAACTAATAATTGTATTTTATATCTCACTAGCGACCCGCCCTCGCTTCGCTTCGGGGATATCTCTATCTCTATGTAATATATTTTAACCCCGTAACAGAAATCTATTTTTTTTTATCTAAAAAAAGCCTATGACACTCAGGGATAGTGTAGCTTTCCAACAGTGAAAGATTTTTTCAAATCGGTGCAGTAGTTTCGGAGCCCATTCGAAACAAACAAACAAACAAAAAATCAAACCTTTCCTCTTTATAATATTATTATATATTATTATATTATTATTATTATATTACATTGACTCTCCCGTACCCCACTGACGCTTACATGGAGCCTACATCGCATGCTGGCTAGCTGAGCGCGGTGGCGGCATCCAAGCGACTTTTTTCTAATACTTGCATTTTTAAACTCGTGATATCTTCCGAATTAAATGTCCGAATTGAATAATTCAAAAAGTAATAAAAAGGTATTGAACCCGTCTTGAATATAAAGTCATTTATTTTGATAAGGATTAATACCAAGGTACAAATAAAGAGCCCTTTCAAGCGGCGGCATAAAAATTAAATTTTTAGAATAAAAAACCGCTTGCTGTGACATAACTATAATATTTAGACATATGCTGTCGCGACACTTTTTGTAGATAATGATGAGTTCTGCAAAGTCTTAGTAAATGGTTATGTTCTATCTTCAATAGTTTTCGCAGCGCAGGCGACGTAAGGAATTTTTCAGGTCTATTTTTTACACCTTGGGTTACATTATTGGAGTTTTAGTAAGGATCCCTAATTTTTTTAAAAATATAATATAGCCTATGTAACTTCTGAATAATGCAGCTTTCTAATGGTGAAAAAATTGTTGCAATCGGTCCAGTAGTTTTGGAGTTTATTCATTACAAACATACAAAAATACAAAAATACAAAAATACAAATCTTTCCTCTTTATAATATTAGTATAGATATTTCAACCCCGTAAGGGATTTTACATACAGAAGTGGTTTCCCAATTACTCCCGTTCCCATGGGAATTTTATTAGAGTACCTGCATGCCAAATCTCAATCATCTATCTTACGCGGTTTAGATTTTTTCATACAAAAGTTTTTTCCCTATTACACCCGTTCCCGTGGGAATTTTACAATATCCAGTTGCAACTAAGCTTTTAATTTTATTAAGGTACCTGCATGCTAAATTTCAAGCGTCTAACTTATGCGGTTAGTATTTTTCATACAAAAGGAATTTCCCGTTAATTCCCGTTCCCGTGGGAATTTCGGGAAATCCTTTTTTAACGGATGCCTACGTCATAACATCTACCTGCATGCTAAATTTCATCTCCATCCGTCCAGTGGCTGTGACGACTTCGTCCGCGAAGAGATGTTTAACGGGTAAAACATTACTTCTTTATAGCGCAGTCGGTTAAAAAGTAGCCTATAACCGTTTCTAGGCTCTGGACTATATCTGTACCAAATTTCGTTTAAATCGGTTCAGTACTCTATGCGTGAAAGCGTAACAGACAGACAGACAGACAGACAGACAGACAGAGTTACTTTCGCATTTATAATATTAGTAAGGATTGTAAATGAACTGTATGTTTGTATGAGAAATAAATTTCTTTAAACCGATATTTCGTAGGAGTTAAGCAAACATTTACTAACCTCCTGCAGAATTGCAACCACGACACTACATCCAAGCAAAAAAAAAACATAACCATTCTCTAAACTACACCCAGTGCAACAGATCGCCTAGTGTTCGCAGTGAGTTGTAATGTATGGACTTGTAGCAACTAACGCACAGACGGCCGGCGACCGCACAGTTTGCGAACTCGCGACCCAACTCACTAGAAGCTACGGCTAAAAGCCAGAGGAACATTAAAATTCACTAGCTATCCTTTTGCTTCTATGCCAGCTTTACAGTTACGTAGAAAAACGGAGTGCAAATTCTTCTATTTATAGGCTAAGATATTTTTTTAGACTTTCGCGTTCTTTGGTGTAACTTATTGGTGTAACCCAGTCGAAACGTCGGGCAGTAAGTAGCTATGTAATTTGCTACTCCTATTAACGCGTGTAGACCCATAAAGACAAATATTTAGGCTAAGATATTTTTATTTACTATTCAAATTATTACGTTCTAATAATTTCGAACTTGTAGAAATGTTGAAACGTGTTTTTGTAATAATATAATGAGAGTGAATCAACTAAACTAGGAGTTTCTTTTACATGACCAAATTTTTATTTAAATGTTACTTATTGATATACATATATCTAGGTCAATAATATGAATTAAGAACAATCTTGTAAACACGATCCAATATTGTATTATATTGTCAAATAATCTCGTGATTAATTGAAAGTCAGACATCGGTCATAACAATATTTGGCAAACCCATATCTGTCGAACATCTTTCAATTTGTTATATTAACTGCTACATCGACCTCTAAATTTAAATTTGGAAAGGATAGATTACTAACTTATTACCGTGACAATTGAGAATGTGTCTGTCAGTTTTCTCGCGCATTTTCCAGATATGGGCACTTCGTTAGATGAGCGTCATTTACGTCCAAAGACATTCCCTTTAACACATGCTTGTTTTAATTTGTCACAGCGATATTCTGACGGCGCAGAGCTAAGAGCCAGATTAATTGCCGGCGGGAGCGCCCGCATCGCTCCACTTATCCTGACTCTAGAGAAATGACAATCAGTTCCGTCTCGTCAAAAACAATCCACCTATGCTTAATGGCATCAATTTCCAACCTAAGATAGGTTATGTTTCATGAAAATACGTCAGTAACCTTTGAGAAAAATGAAAAAGAATATAAGGAGATCTCTTATGGAAGTAATCCTTAACTTCATTCATCCATCTACATCATTAGCCCGAACGCAATAGGGTTTTCGTTTTAAAACCACAGATGTTCAATTAACTGAAGCTTTTGAAGTATGTTGTCAAAAGACTATAATTAGCGACGAAAACAAAATTCATTTAGCCATCATGAGCATACGTGTAATGTGGTTACGTACGTGTAATCAGTACAAAGTTGTTTCTGTCATGCTTTTAGGTAATAGACCGAACACAATTAAATTCTCATCTATCAATGCTCGCGCGAGGTACAAGGCACAAATACATCGCCCGTAGATAAGTAATTAAATTTATTTTGAACACGAGAGCGCTACCTGATTGGGATCAAAACGATAAACATATAGGTATATTCTCGTAATGGCGCAAACGTTAATATGGGAATGGATTGAATTTACAGAAGTGTTTTTTTTTCATGGAAAGTAATGGAGACAGGACAAGGGTTCAACCGTAAAACGCATTGTCTATTTTCATTTGTTTTATTGTCATTTTATTTTTTCATAAAGCTATGTCATATCCATGCGCGACTGTAAGCACCAGATATTTAACCTTTTATTTTATTTACCTGTAATTCTTTGTTAGTTTCATACACTTTCTGGGTAAGTTTTTAGCAACATATTGAAAAAACATAAACCATCTAATGGAAAAAATGTGTTAAGAGTATTGGTTCATCCCCTTTATAGGTGGATAAGAGAGACTTATTTTATAAGTGAACGTCCAACACAACAGGGCTCCAGGGAATAAACAACAATATAAAGGTTTAGGAAAGAGATTTAAAAAGCATTATTTGATTGGGCCGCCCCGTCCCGTGTCGCTTTATGGCCCAGCGGCCTGCAACTTTCCCTTTAGTAGTAAATACAAATAAAATAGAAAAACACGCCGGGCCAGCATAAATGGAACAACTTTCTTTAGTGCCACGTTTCATTATATTGAAAAATCGATACAAATACAATATCTTACGCAATTTTTGTTTCCAATATAAATTGTAGCCTTAAATAATAGGAATTTCATTAAATTGTTTGCTATTTGTATTGTCTTACCGACTGTTTTGATGTAAGTGCTAAAAAGTAATAAATGTTCAACTCGTAACAATATAATATCTTCAGGCTGTGTTGTCAGCTGTGACTTTAAATTACTTGAATACACATATTGTGCACAATATGTGCATAATCTGCACAAAGTAAACAATGCGTATCTACCAAAATCACGTTTTAATTTTCTACTAAAACAGTTAATTTGAAAATAATTTATCAACTGCGTACTATGTATAATAAGAGAAAAGCGAGCGAGTCGTCAACGTTATGACAAATTGACATATAAGCCGCGGGGGTGTCACCATTCCTTTGCAGAATAACGACGTAAGATGGCAGGTTGGCTGCCATCTTTCGTCTGCTGAGAGTCCGTATCTTTCCGAGTCAGGATAACTATGTTAACTGACGGTCGACTAGCCAGTTTTGTCTGTCATTTGTCAAAAACGAGTCAATCCACTGCGTTAATATATAAAACAACACTTTTTCTTGGGGTAAACGAGTGATCTTCCTTCTCCACGGACTTGGTAAGGGATAAAAAGAATTATAGTATGTATGTTAATAGTTAAAATAAGCAAAAAACGACACACGACGTCCCATCGATCATAGCTGATGCGGTGGAGTGCCACCAGCAGACGCCTCCGCTGTATAATCAAGTGTCCGTGGGAATGACAGATTAAGCCCTTGCAAGCGCCATTGACATGTCACGCCCATTTGATAACGCTAATGTCCTATTTGTGCTCCATAATCAATGTGAACACTGAAATCGACACTTTAACGCCGCATCCTATGAAATACTGACCAGTTCAAAACATCGTTCATAAACATGGTCTTTCGAAATGAAATGAAATATATAATTTGGTTTATGATGATAATACATAAAATCACGTCTTTTCCCCAGAGGGGTAGGCAGAGATCACTTGCTGCCATGTGCTATGATCCAGGCACACGCATGTTTGTCGTTAACAAAAATCATCAACTCCTGAACACCAACATTTTACACGATGAAATTATATAGTTATTGCTTTTTCTCAAGAGTCGATGAAAGAAGGTACTTAATTTTCAAATACATATCTAATAGTAACGACCTGCCCTCGCTTCGCTTCGGGTATATCACTATTTCTATATAATATAAGAGTTACTTTCCAAAACACCTATGTCCTAAAAGTTATAACTTACACTTGATTTACCTATACCATACTGCGTGTGTGCGGTGAGAATTTTGAAGCTTTATTTAACACGCCTTGAGTGAGTGGTAGTACTTGACCTTTAAAATATTTTTTTAAATCAGTGCAGTAGCTTCGAAGCCTATTAAAAAAAATAAACAAACAAAAAACCAACCTTACCTCTTTAAAATATTAGTATAGATATCCATATCTAATATTCTATTAATATTTCCGTTCAAAGAATGAATTTTCTAGTCATACAAACTTTGTTACACGGTAAAATGCTCTAGGGGAACGATAGCTACTTTGTTTTCCGTCGCGTTTAATTATAAACTTGAAAAAAAAAAACTTTTATAAGGAAATCATGTAAAGTTCGAAAGTGGCTTAGAAGACACCACTTTAGCTTTAGTGGCGTGCGTTAAATATTTTTTAAAATACATTACTCTATTTATACACTATAAAAGACATCATCATCATTTTGATCATCATCATCACCCTTTATTATTAGGTACTGTCATATATGTAAGGAGACAACACGAGTAAAATTGTATAAAAAGCTTTTCCTTAAAAAACGCTCCGCCGTTGTTAATTTTTATTTTCAGAGATCATTTCTACTGAAACTGATGTATGTGCATTATTTTTTATGAATAAGATATAAGGGAAAAGAGAAAACAGAATATGCTGTTATCATTACGTTCCAAATAATAAGGATAACGAATAACATTGTACTAATACGGCGTCCGCCCTGTTTTACTTGAGTGATATCTTATTCGTACCTATCAAGCCGTTCCAAATGATTTGTTGCGGAAAATATTTACGATTTACTCCGCATAAAAACAGGCCTATCGACGTGAATATCCTCTCGGAAATCTCCGCCCTGTCAAGTGAAAGTTCATCGGTTCGGGTGGAAAATGATAGATGGAATCCCGATGCTCACAAAAGTAACGAGCGACCGCGGCGAACACTCGCGAGAAATGTGTGAGGTCAACCGGCTGACGGCGGCCGCGTACAGCCGAGCCGACAGATTACGGTCGCCGCTTACGACTTTATTCAACCTGCGCCCCACCATTCTACAGATCAATAAAAAAAACCTTTGATTCCCAACCCCGGTAAGACGATTGCGGCCTCAGGTAACACAACCTCTTTGTACCGAACTTTCTTTAATCTCCCCCACCTCACCAGAACACTGTATTTCTGTCGGTGTTTCAATTAAAAGTTTCATCAAATTTTTGGTGTCAAACTGCTAAGTACGAAAATGCCGAGGCCAACAAGTTGCTGCCACAAGTTCGCAACTTTGTTGATAATGGATACAAGTAAGTGTACATACCTCGACGAGGACTAACACCATCGTCGTATTAATATTACTTCGGTTCACTGTACTAACTTTCCATATTGAAACACACATTCCTAGAGCGAATATTAGTATTTCCTACTACGTGTCTAGAACACACATCCTAACTTCAGAGGAAAGCAAACGATCAACAGACAAGCGACTATAAATTTCATTCCAGTAGGGAACCACAGGAAATTCCACAGGTAAAAATTGTAGCACAAGTTTTTCTTTTGAAGCCAATTCAAACTGTAGGAATGCCTACAGCCCTTAGAATAATATTTGAATGGGAACAAACGCGGGTTAAGCGGCTATATCTAGCGCGTTAATGTAAAAGGTGAGAAATAGAATGAGAAAATTACCATCTCCAGTCGAGTGCGCACGGAGCATTTAGGCTCCTGATATAATCGGCCATATTTAAATTCAGTAGGGCCGGTAATAAATTTCCCATTGACGACGAGACGAAGAATTGAACAAAAACGGGTCTTGTTGAATTCGGGGGCCAACAATAGATAATTTATCGTGGTTGGCTCAAGAAAGCCTTCTCTATCGGTATCTACTCAGTGCAGTCGGCATGTTAGGCATCAGAAAGACTTACCATTAAACGCTTTGTTTAGCATTAAGAGCCCGGATAAGATTGATGTTGTCCGACTTTATTAGTCTATAAAAAGTCCCACACGACTAAATCCCACGCTGTGAGTTGTTACTAATCGCAGATAAGGTGATTCTGGCGTTGAATATAGAAGCTAGTTGCATTAATCCTAGAGTTTGATTGAATTGGCACACGGAATGAAAGGTGCTAGTAATAAAATATAAATTTACAACTTTACACAACGTTGTATACTAACAGCTAATCGTATCTCGTATAAAACTTATATAGTATTGTTATATGTAATCACAATCCGTGATGCATATAATTTTATATACGTACTAGCTGTGCCAGCGACTTCGTTCGCGTTTCCGCCGTTTTTTACACATTTTCCATTGTATCTTTGCTCCTATTGGTCGCAGCGTGATGTTATATAGCCTAAAGCCTTCCTCGATAAATGGTCTATACAACGTAAAAAGATTTTTCCAAATCGAACCAGTAGTTCCTGAGATTAGCGCGTTCAAACAAACAAACAAACAAACAAACAAACAAACAAACAAACCAACAAACAAACAAACTCTTCAGCTTTATAATATTAGTATAGATAAATAATTAATTTAAATTTGCTTACTTATTTCGTTGCAAAACCAGTCATGAAATGAATAGGAATTCGAATAAATAAATAATCTATCATAATAAAACGCAATAGTTCAGATATTTGTGTGTAAACACATTACCTCATGTACGTGCTCTATTAAATCAATTGACGTCTGCATTCAAGACACAATAGAATCCGGAGACCACATTTGGTTACAAGCCATACAGGTGAATTGTACAAGCGCCAATAATTACTGCCTTAGCGGTTAAATGGCATACTGATTCGCCTTTATCACGGGCGATTGTTGCGAATCCATTCAGCGTTCGCCGCGGTCGGAATCCCTGATAACTTTTGACCCAAATTTGGTTTTTCTATGGTCAAAGGTGAATAGAATTTTAGTCACGTAGCGTCATAGCTATTATATTGAAAACTATTGACTGGATTGCCTGGTGGCAAGTGCCGCATTGAGACTGGATCCTCGTGGAATGTGAGGCTAAAATTGTAAATGAGATTTTTTATCATGTTACAGCAACAGTGCGTAATTAAGATGTTGACGGTGTTTTAATGCCGTCAACTAAAAAGTACGTAAACCCTGTTGTTTCTCTGGTCATGCGGATTATTTTCACATTCGACTTTGAGAGTGATGATATATATATAGTGCCCATGAGTTTGCGTATAATCTGCCTTGTAAAGTTTAAATTTACTAAAACGTTTTTCATAACTTTATTCTTTATTGTTTTAAATCTAAAAAAATATTAATTAAAGTAAATAATTCAACCAACTTAATTTCCAAAATACAGTACAGTACCAATATAGTCACAAAGCATAATTATTGCAATGTATGTACTTATATGTTTTACTATTAACGGATGTCAAACGGTAATTAAAAATAACAAACACACAAATAAAATATCGTTTTAATTAACATTAATGAACCTATTAACATTAAAGGCCGTTGTAATTGTCGAAAAGAAAATTTATTATTCCTGAAAACAATGGGATTTTGTGAAAAACAAATACATTATCTGGTGTGTTGTCAGTCGGGGCCCGTGGGCCAAGTGCTGTGGAGAGATATTTTCCGGCTCGCATTTTCACCGGGAGTCGGTTTTTCAATTTATTTCCCCGTTTTAGCCGAGTGACGTCGTAATTACGAAGCGCGGTGCGCCGCATAATCGCCAACCTATCCTTTTTCCAAAATTTCAGTTTACGACCAACAGTAGCGGCCAAACACGTTAACGTAGGTATGCGCAAGTATTAAAATTCATCAGACGATATGTTGGAGTATTTTGTGTTTGCTTTTTTATTACTAACTGCAGTTCTGTGATGGCCTGAATTTTCCAGTTGAATTATTCGTACTGAACCGCGAATGTTATAATCTATAGATAGGTAAGTAAAATAATAAAAAGTTAAAAACTAAAACCCAACTACGACAAAAAACGACGCTGAAAAAGTATAAAACAAGACTTTTAGAACACTGAACTGAACAAAGTTGCTTATGTAGTTCCAACTATGTAGAGATAAGTTTTCATGTTTGGAAAACCGCAGTCACACGTTGTCAAAGTGCTACGGTAGGTAGGTACTTGTGTATGGAACGTGTGACTACGCCTTCCAAACATGAAAACTTATCTTTTTTTTTTTTTTTTATAAAGAGGCTAACAAGATGACCTCACTCCACCCGATGGCAAGCGGAAGCGAGATCCAAATATGAGGTCGACAGGCACAACAGACCAAATTGAGCCTGTCGCACTCACCCTGAAAGCCGTGAAAAAGGAGACCACAGCTGCGGCAACAACGAGACAAGGCGTGGAGTCTCGCATAGGTATTGAGCTGTGCGGGTCGGAGTTGGCCAGTCCGCCGGGCGGAAGGGCCCCCGTTTCTACGGGTCTCCCTGGCCGGCGGGCTGACCCGTTCCGCCCGCACAATACCGCCGCTAAGACTCCACTGGTCTCCAATGGTCCCCCCTGGCCCCGGTTCGTACAGTGCTGATCCCGGAACGCGACCTGACCGAGAGAGGTCAGAGGCACTTGGCGGGTTTTACGCAACTGTATGGTGGTAACAGCAACCGGTCGACATAATGTCTCCCACCTGGACCTGGATCTCTACATAGTTGGAACTACATAAGCAACTTTGTTCAGTTCAGTGTTCTAAAAGTCTTGTTTTATACTTTTTCAGCGTCGTTTTTTGTCGTAGTTGGGTTTTAGTTTTTAACTTTTTATTATTTGTACTATTTTGGTGTTAAAGTGTATTTGTGGCGCATAATATTATCAAAAGTTAAATTGATGAACCAACATGTTTTATATTTTAAGGGGACGTAGTAAAGAAGCTATGAACGAAAAGATGTGAACTATATGCAATCAGTCCATGAATATACGTAAAGTCACATGCAAATGCTAGTAATATATATATATATTTAAAATGTACAAGTAAAGCGCTTTCCAATGATACCAAACACGGCGTATTTATCTTAACTTTATTTTTTACTCTGTATGTTTTGTCCGCTAGTGGGCGCCACATTAGATTTTGTGAAACCCTATATAGCCTATAACCAGCGGACAATTAAGACGCTTCTAATGATATGTCATTTGTCGAATTCTGACAAGCAATTTAGAAGTTATGTGGAAACAGATGAACATACATACATACATACATAGCCTGTCAAAATCATAACCCTCCTTTTGCTTTGCCGTAGTCGGGTAACCAGTAGAGTAATAAGAGTAGCCATTATATTGTTACTATCCGAATTCTCTCCGCTTCTGATTCTACAATACCCACTGTCACTGTGAACGAAGGTTGATTAAATTTGCGCAAAGTGGATAAGAATTAGTGAAGCGAGCATTGCCCTATGCGGAAAAAGCGCTAAGCAGGGGAAAATGTTTACATGAAAAGTAGATAAAGAGGCGGCATTAAGTTAATTCGATTGAGGATCGCATTTTACAGGACAAGCATTTTCTTGGTGCCATCAACATTTACTCTTCAAGATAATGAGCTACAGTTTATAGCGAGAATGATACGTTATAAAAACGCAGTGCAAGTTTAACATAATTTTACGGAAGAGCGGCTCCGAGCTAGGAACCGTTGGTAGGAGAGGCGTTCCATTCTGCGCGCTATAATACCGCGATAAAAGAGATTGAACTTACTTCGGCCGTAATAAGCACGCCTTGTTCCGGCGAAATTCGGGAAAGTCCCGTTTCCTCCCAAACTTGTATTCGATTCAACAAAGAGAACAACATTTAGATCAAGCGTACGATCATTCTTTGTTACGCCGAGTAACTGTCGATCATGTCACAGGGTAAGTTGGATCGGGCATCCAACCACATTATCCGATTAATACATTATCGTAGTTACTTATCGAAAAACTTCGACTCTATAATTATTACACGATTTATTAAACTTGTGAGACAGTATTAACTCAGTTTGTATTATGCTAGAAGTACGTATATACTATGACTATACCTAACTAGTTAGATGATATCAGAACACATAATATGTAAGACACTACGATGATAAGTTTCAGCACGATAAGGTAAAACGGAGACGTTCCGAAATATCGCAATATTAGAACATTAATCATTTTGACGCTATCATTACTCTTATCGTTAACTTTTGTTTTTATTTGAAATTGTTAGTGGAATTCGGTTAAGCTTTTGTGAACGACTAAATAAATAAGTAACTATCACCCATATCATCATATCATGTTGCAGATTCTTCAAATAATTGATTTTTTGTTTATTTATAATTCAAAACAATGCACGCTGAATATTACCGTAGACTAAAAGCTTCCATAGCGCCTACCTGTGAACTCAAAATAAACCGTCTAATTATGTAAATTAAATACAAACTTAACTTCTTGCCGCTCAAAATCCTATTTACCAATGATTCCGTTAATTTATAAATTAAACATAATGTCCAATCTAATACGCGCCTACTTAAATATTAATTCTTAATGGACGCATAATTGGCCTGGGACCTCGAAAGGAAGCAATTTTATGGGGCCGTATTTTCCGAGTAGCATAGAAAACTTCTATTATCCCGAAATGATTCATGTTCCTACAGATACTTCGGCGTGATATATAAGCTTACGCATGATCGTTGGACAAAAACAATAGCGGGTCGAGTACGCCGTAGTCCATTAGAGAAAATGTGTTTATGACAAGATTGGTGAATAGGACAGCTGGGCTTGCCTTTCGCGTCGAGAGGTCGCCGGTTCGGCAGGCAGGCAGGCATAGTTATTAATAGTCCGATCGTGGCCGGGACTAAATGCCGCCAGAATTATGGGCATTAAACATTGTTGATATCCATGTCTGACGTCATCTGTGTGCGTGCTCTCTCACCGGATTCCATTTAATAACGATTTAACGTTATGCGAGATCCAAATTCGAAGATTGATGGACTCTGAATAAACTCCGGGCAAGCTGAACGCAAACTAAAAGTTAAGGGTTTGGGATTGGATAGGGAAACCTTGAATCCAGGCCGAGTTTCGAGTGACAAGTAATTAATAGGTAAAACAAACGTGGCGTTTTAAGCTCGTATATATAGACTGTACACATTACATTAACAAGTTGTTTATTTCAATGGATTTTGTTAAATCCAATAATCTGTTTTTTCATTGTATTCAAATAACAAAGTATCATTGAATGCGTCCAAAACCACAAATTATAAAATGGATATACCAGATGAAATTACCCAATTTAATTCAATTTGGTTTCCTGCATCACGTTTGTATTTTACGGTGTATCTACTCTCGTGAAATTTAATCTTGTAGTCTTTGTATTTGTTGAAACAATGTTCAGTAAAAAATAATTTTGTTAGGTATTTTTTTTTATTTAAAAATCTTACTTATGATGTTAAAACGACATTGAAAGAACAATTATTATTATGTATTTTTTGGTTTTAAAAGTATTAACCTAATTCAATAGAATCAAGTTAAAATTCTTCCTTAAAAATGTCTAATAAGCTTTACCTTATAAAAACAAATGGGAAGAAATCAGAACTGATATCAACACTTAACTTAAGAAAGTCCCCCCCTAATACGGGTGCGGTTTATAACACTGCGCAAATATTTGACAGGGTTCCGCACATTATTGCGACGGGGGTAAAGTCGCAGCTACTCGCGGATTGACTTTCTGCAAACACAGCGCCTGCGAACTGGGCCAGTAAATCAAACCCATCAAAGAAAATCCACTTCGGCAAAGAAAACCTCGAATTAGTCGTAAACTGGCCGACATTCACGCTTCTTATTGTCAGCCGTTGAATGAACATTTGAGCCCCAAAGCCGAATGCATAAAACCGCCCTAATCGAATCTACACCGACCATTTTCAAGTGAAATGCAGGCACATTTTTACCGGCGAGTTCACGTCGTTTGGAACAGAGAGTTTCAATCATGAGCACTTAGGGCCGTTAGTTTTTACTATTCTTTGCAATGCATTTCTATCGATTCGGTAATAGATAGCATTTCTAGATTCAATCGAATTCATGGCAACTTCAGACCAGTAGTATTCCCATTTCGAAACATTGTATTGCGCGAGAAGAGTGCAGCTGGTCTAAATCTAATTTGAAGAGACTCGGAAGAGTGGCATCGTATCTACCCGATTCAAAAATCCGTTGTGCGGGATCGACCAAAGGCAGGAAGGGTTAGGTAGGAATTTAATTTGTGAAGTACGATGTAAGTTCACCTGTGGAGGCACGTTATCGACGGCGCTTAGCGGCGCGCTGA
The DNA here is from genome assembly GCA_039566165.1 of Maruca vitrata. NCBI lineage: Eukaryota > Metazoa > Arthropoda > Insecta > Lepidoptera > Crambidae > Maruca > Maruca vitrata. The sequence goes on along the minus strand of CM076916.1, from coordinate 10,404,875 downwards.
AACTTTTGCACATTTGTGTGGCTGTCGGCGGCTCGGCCTTAACTCATCGACAACTGCGCCAACTATCTTAACCGCGAAGCGGATGAGCTCGATAAAACGACTAGGACAACTTTTCTCCATGTATATGTTATTTAATAAATGACTAAAGCTAACTTTCTTTACGTCGCCTTAAATAATGACACATTTATCTTTGGGTCTTTAACACACATACTTTCATAGGTATATATTGTCGTCAAGTCGCCCTCGCTGACTGCTTATTACTTTTACTTCTCGAATCCCAGCTAAATGTGACATGAAGTGCTGATCCTATTTCATTTCGCAATGCTCACCCAAACTTCGAACAAAGTTTAGTTTTTACTGCTTCTTTCCCCTTTTCGGATACAATGTCAATTGATGGGATGTGGGTTTTATTTCATCTATTCCAGGAACGCGTAACACAACACATGCCGAAAAGTGTTGCTTTTTCTGAGAAGGAACTTCTTGTGTAAGAATATACTGTATATACGTGGTTGGTATGGACGTGTAGTTTAAAGCTGCATATTTTCTCACTGGTGCATGAAACGAAAAACAGCAAAGTAAGCAAGGAGATGGAAAATAGCGGATGTTGTACGGTGCCGCGGCTGCCCATTAAACCGGCTCGGCAGGACGGGAATTCTAGCTAAAAAGAGAAAACCTACTGCGGACTTGAAAGATACAGCCTCGCTGCGTAAATTGCCGCTGCTGACAACTACTTGAAAGCGGATTAGTGTAGTTAGATTACACGCTGCGAACAAATAGAACGTTTCTACTAGATATTAATCCTGTGTGGCCAAGTTTACTCTCTATCTGTACAAGATAAGCGATCTTCGCTAACACTTTTGCGCCACATTCGCTGCTCTAGTTGAATGGAAAAAAACTTTTCGTTGTCTGCTCGATCAGTGAAAAATAAGCAAACAGATAAACGTGAGAATGCTTTAAAAAGTTTTTCGAACGATCCATGAAATAAATGTCGAGTGACAAAGTAAAAATATTAAAGTCAATTAAAAAGATTTAAACTACGTTAAGCTGCACGCACACAGCGACAGAAAACACCGGACAAAATACAAAGTTTCCGATTCACGCTCCAATAAATCGCGATGCTGATGCAATCATCGTGTTGGATAAACCAATTTCGGACAATATAAATCAATGAAAATGAGGTTTACAAACAGGGAAATCATAAATTTCATAGATATACTGCCTTGACAGTAATTGAGTACGCCTTAAGTAGCTGATGATATATAGAGGCCGCTTGCAGCTATGTGTCACGCAAAGACGACCCATGGAAACACTTTTTGAAGTAATGCCACTTGAAATACGCATTAGTATAAAATCTTGTGCAAGTTTCGACAAGTTGGAATTATGAGATGCAGCGTGGAGAGAGCCCGCTCGTGCACGTCTGCACTTTAAGCATTTATTTCACAACTTCGAAGAATAATCTCATTCCTAAATGTTGAATATTATTCAAGTTCATATCATATTTTACGGTACTTATATACTTAAGTTCATTTCGAGGCTCGTATTTGCTTGATTTAATTTAATAAAAAGCGCACGTCTTGTTTGCTTTAGTTAAAACTTGAAGCATGCACAAACATCGCCTCGGAAATCGTTCACAGTCCGTTTAAAGTCAAACACTGGCAATGGATTTCAGGAGTGGAGAAAGATACGAATCGAAATAGTTCGGCGAAAACATGGAAACGAAGTTACCCGCACTCGAGTAAATCTAAACAGTGGTGGTATCGACGTGTCCATTTATTTTTAGGAGTAGCGTTGAGGGCATAACATACGGTTTGCCAGCAGAATTCATCAGATTCAAAGAGCGACTAGCGAGTTGAGGGTTGCATTGTTGAAGAATCGCGTATCCTAAATGCTGGGAAAAACATCCGCTATTTAGAGTTTGATACAAGACATTTAGTCCCATTGAGAACACCCTGCTTTTTATAATCGGTTGAAAAGTACAAAGTAGTCTAACCAACTACAGAATATACATTGTAATATATGTACAAGAAAATGGATGATATCGCTAAACTAACATGCGAGTGTGTCAAAACAAAGCCGCGACCCGGTCTCGCGCGATCGTGTTTTGTTTCTGACCCGTAACAATGTCAATTGGATTACGCATTACTCACAGAAAAAGGGCTAAAGAAAAAAATGTTAACTGTATCACTGGGCTCGTTGATAAAGCGTGCGTATCGGAAGCGTGGCCCGGGAAAACATCCGCTGCGACGCGGGTTCCCTCTGCCCCGGACGGATCGAGGGCTCTATAGAAATGACCCCGGCCAAATGCGGTTACGTAACTCATTAATTTACTAACATTCAAACGTTACTGTTGGTGAAGCGAAGGCAACATTATACAATGCACAGAACCTCAAACAGATTAAGTTCGGAAATGAACTACAAGTCAGCCGGAAACGAAACATAGTGTTCCTCTCTTTGCTAATATTTACTCTTACTAGACACATTTCTACTATTGAACTATAGAAAAGTATGGGTCTCAAAACAATATACTTGGAATAGTTTTCATTATCTTAAACTTGTCAAACTTTATGATTTAGAAAATTGAATATGTCCGGGATATTAAACTTAAAAGATATTTACTTTAAAAGTTGACCCGTGATCAATGATCATGGCGCTCATGACAGTGCCGAACTATCGTAAAATATGTAGACATAGAAGTAAATATATTAAGTACTAATTTTCATCTTACACAGCAATATATTAATACAAAGATTTAGAATTATATTTTACAATATATTTATAGAAAAAATTTATTACAATGGCAATAAAAAATATTGTTTTGGTACATATTAATTACACATAGTACCCATTAATTGATATACTAAGCGTAGGCTTCTATAGGAACTCTCAAGACTCAGTTCTTCACCATGTAGATGAATATAATATCTATTCATATCCTATTAAAATCACGTTAAGACACTCGGCTTCCGAGTAAGCATACTTCACTGTCTAATGATATGACAAGTGCTATTCATAAGGGTGGGTCATGTCAGCATCTTGTGTAGAGGGAGCGCAACAACTCCCTTCCCGATTTTGTGTTTCAAAGAGATAACAGGCGTTACATTATGGCATTTCTTAACGCATAAGCAATATCCTGCTTGGAATATGAAAGCGTATGATTGGAATTATCTTCAGTCTGCGATCACCGTTATTATGGGTTTAAGTACTCCGATCTATTTATCGATATATGCTTGCATTCAATGGCCGTGTGTATATAAATTTATGACTAAATTTTTGTATTAGAAAAACCATATTTAAACGTATATTGTTAGAACGTATATGTATCAAATAATGTTCTTAACGAGTTTACACGTAACACACGCCATCCCACCGTAGATTCCCATCCAATGTTCATTGTGAACACGGAAATGGGTAAAAGCGATTTCCGCCAAGTCACACGTCAATATTTACAAAGTTGTAATTACCATTAATTCAATGTTATCTAATTAAAATTAACTGGAAGGCAACTCCGTTTCTAATGAGATGCTTATGTCTGAAACATAATTAGTGCCCTGTGACCCGATTCCTTAATTTAAAAATGTAATAATTCTGACTGAGCTTTAATAGATGAAAAAAAATTCATAAAAATGTAATAAATGTCTCTTCTATAAAAACGTACCTATTTTTTATAGAACACACTATAGTATAGAAATCATGCAAACCATGATGCTGGTATATAAATAAACACGAATAGGTTATATTCGAAATACATAATTGGTCTCCCAGCCGTCAGTCACTGTTAAAAAATCTTTGATGTTCAGTAAAAAAAAAACAAATCAAATTGGGATAGCATCTAACGAAATATAAGTTGCGTAACACGGATGGGCGTGATCGGAGTTAAAATTTGTTTCCCTAACGCTCAGCCTGTTTGGATACCTATCTCGTTTCGGCGGGGCGTGCCGTTTTGTTTTTGTTAAAAAATAAACAAAAGACTGACGTAAGCCGCGCGTCACGTTGACATATCGACATGATAAGCACCAAGTCGGGCAAAATTCCGGCGATCCTTTAAAAACGTATCTTTCCGTTAAATCGATACGAGCTACTTTGTCCTATGTAATATTCTACTGCAACAAAAATTGCAAATTACTATCTTTAATCGTGAAGCAGTATTTTTGGTAGCAATTGCAATGCACGGACATTTAATTCACAGAATTTATACGATCAGATCAACAAATAATTAGTTGTCTCAATTAATATTGACATCCTAATCCACAATACATTACTGTTACCAGTATCTGTTCTAATTATCAATGAGGTTTAACAATAATTACATATTTATTTATCTATGCATATTAAGCATGATTTATGTTGACAGTCCTACATCGTGTTGTTCTGGTTCTACACGTATTATATATAGACTAAAGATGTTTACAGATTCGGTTTAGGAGTTTGTAGGCAACTATTACTCACTCTTGTTATAAATTTACTTGTTTTAAACCCAATTAGGTTATAATTAATAGTTTCCCAATAGTTGATTTCCCTTCATTCCGAGGAACCTGAAATCTAGGTCTGATACAGTTGGTAGGTGAAACGTTTTCAATTGGGCATTTTTTCACGTGTAGGCTTCTCAATACAGTCCTTAGCCTAAGCACTTTTAAGGGTCACTGGCCTGCGCCCACAAAAAAATAACATGAAACAAAGCGTGCTGTCAACACACATCACAATACACACATATATCAAGAGATGGCCCATTGATACCGCTCGTCGGAAACGCGAGTCGAGGAAAACATCCGTCGGCTCCGATGCGTTCCACCCATCACGCTTTCATTAGCCCCTCGACCAGACACGTGAGCTTCCATTTAACGATTGTTCTTAATAACCGACATTAGAATAAAGGCGTGAAAAAGAAATCTAGTGCGTCCACTACATTGATTCTTTTTGAGCAAATTATTTGAGTTCGCCAAGACATATATTTTGATTGTCAAGGATTTGTCTAATGTCTGACCATGTTTCGAGTTATTTATAAAGATTTAAATAAGTTGAACGCGAGATAAAAGCAAAAATCGTAACAAAATTTACACTTTAACATCAAGCGCAAACCCAAATGTACCACCTAAGCAATTAAGGCTCTGAGTAGATGAATATCCTCAGCAATCACTTGGCAGAGCGCCTTACTTTTTTGTTCCCGGGAGGGTTACGTAAAATCTACAAGTTTCAACCCATAAATACGCCGCGACACTTCGGTGAAGTACGGTACAAGTATGAAGATAATCGCTGGCTCAGGAAAGATCTTAGCTTCGGACATCAAACTGAACCGCTCCTGTGCCAAGTTCTTCCACCTTCGGCTTCTAACTTTCAGGCTTCTAACTTTAAAGTATAGCAAATCTGTTTGAAAATTATTAAGAACTTAAAGCTCTCATGGGTAGTGGTGGCGCGTCACGACTGTTGTTATAGTACGCAGTCTGTTCTGACGTTTAGTGTGAGTGACACTTTGTTGTTATAACATCAACATGTGTCATTGATATTCAACTTCGGAGCTTGGTTGATGTTAGCAATGTAAGAAGGACCCACTCATGTGGCTTAACTGTCATACTATCTGTCTATAGTCAATTGCATTCTCAATGTTACAGTCACGATAACTCAGCAGTAAGTTTTTTTTTGTGCAATAAAGAATACATAATACCGTACGCTAATAAACATTATTTCAGCGAGACGTTTAGCGCAGTGCTTTGAATGTAGATTTAAGTAGAAGGCGGAACGAAGAGACGAATGCTCGCGTGCTCCATATTAATTATAGAGCGGCCGAGTGTTTGCACATTTTATTTCTAGTATGCATCATACGAAGTATTGCTTCAAATTGGGTTATAATGACACTGAATACGAAATTTTAAAGTTAATAAATATTTTATACCATGCATAACTGAAGATACATCAATATAATATAAGTGTCAAATAATTTCGTCGTCAATTAAAGTTTACAGCAATTTTACTCCCTAAACCTATTAAAAACTTACAATCTATTCCCCTTGGTAAAATGAAGTATATTATTTTTCGCTTTCGTTCGAAAAACATTAACACCGGTTATCGTTTCCGAATTGCACAATTAAGAGGGAACTAGACAATTTAAGTCGGCAATGTCCTGATACGACGCCCGTAAATACTATCAGAGACTACGGTCCCCGGGGCCGCTACATGCAGAGGTGCCAGCGTTATATTTATAAATGGCAATGTTCTTCAAACATTCCAAATAAGAGCCAGAGTGGAACGCTTTATTCGAAATAAAGAAAATATACACAACAGCCAGGACGACTCAACTCAAGACGCAATCTTTCGGGTAATTTTAAAATTTACGCGATTAAAACGATCCAATTAATTAATTTTAATTATCTTAGTAATGAGAAGAAACATGATGAAATTAGGAAATCTTTTCCGGGTTCTTTTGGCACAAATTAATGTTCAAGAAACCCAAGCTTAGAGATACTGGCTTAAATAATTTAAAAAGGTTACACTTGCCTTGAATTATAATGGGGTTTATAAAAAAGGATTAATTTATGTTATTTTTTTTTATAAATGGTTAAATAAGGACAAAAGATGCGATGAAATAAAAAGAGTTTCATGTCAACACAATTGTTCTTTTATAACGCTCTTATATGTATCAGTTTCTAATGATAGAAATCATTCATTTGTGTGGCAATGGGAAAAGTAAGTAATTTATTATTCTGGCTCATCTAAGATTGGCCTTGTTTAGTAATTTTAATTGTATACGATAAAAAGTTATCTAAAATAATATTGTAAAATATAAAGGTTAAGTTTAGTTTATTTAAACTAAACTCAATATCACAATACCACTGTATCACGTCTTGTTTTAATTAAGACATTCAAATGTTTTCCCATATTCGTTGATTACATATTTCATTCAATTTCATTAATATCGTGGTAACACAAGTTCAGTGAACTATTTAGATAACACGTACAAGGAAGTCGCACGATATTTGCTGAAGTTTAGGATCCTTGAACTAATTAAATTCAAAGTTTTCTCATCTACTAACTCAGGAAAAAGTTGATTAAACCAAATTTTGTTTTCAGTAAACTAAACTGTTGTAAAAATAACCATCTATTTCTGATGTGAAGTTCTATTACTCGCAATGAAACTGCTTTTACTAGTGAAATAGTATGGGTAGGAGACCAGAAAACATTGTGCCGGTCCACTTATCCCCCAAATCTGACAAAAGTAAGTACTATAGAAGTCATACTCGGCATTACAAACAGAAGTTTCTTCCGAAAGAACGCTTCACCGCGGGAGCGCAATCCATCGCTTCAATTCAAAACATCTCTCTTACGTTAACAAAAGCTTAGATAAGTGAGCAGAGACATGGAACAACGCTCGACAGAAGTTCGGTGTACGCACACGACAATAAACGTAGGTGAACCGACGAGGCCATACGGCTCAAGCAGAGTTGAACAAATTCCTGTCATTTGTTTTCTGAACTCTAGCGTTATACAGCTTAATACAGGCCGACGCGGGTGAATTATAAGGGTTTACGCCGAGAGGCCATAAACGGTTACTCGATAATAATTAGCCGAGCCTCTAAATGATTACGCACGCATGACCTGCCTAGTAAGGACTAAGTTCACAATGGCGTATGAAAGAATCAAGATTAGGACTTTTTTGTTTTTATGTTCATCTGCGACAGAAAGTCTCAACTTTGTTTAATAAAAAAAATTATTTAGGTTACATTATGTGATATATTAAGTGATATATTTCAATGCTAACCAATTTTTATAATGGCTGAATATTTCCTAAGAGCTTTTTTTATGTGTATGCCTTATGAACAAATACAAAACTCATTATCTCTTTATGCATACGCGGCGTCTTTTTCAGAATATTTATTAATAACATGTATTATATTAAATAAAGATAATATTACCCAACAGCCACAATGTGTTTCAGCGTCAGCTTCATTAAATTTCATTATTAAGTGTCGGATGAAAAATGAGAGGAGGTGATAAATGGTTACGAAATTATTACATAAAATGAAGACTACTTACAAAAGTGGCAGTTACTTGTAAGGCTTTCCATGTAAATATAGCTTTTTTTTAGTTTTAGATAGTGACAACACATATATTGTATATATCCGACACAATCTATCTTTAACTAACCTGAGCTCACCTGGTATTCATATCTGGCAACTTTATATAACAATCTAATAAAACAAAAAGCAACTAACAAAAACCCGCTGCTGCTGAGATTTTCTAATTTCTTATTCAGGTTCTCCAGTTTAAGAGATAGAATTCTTTTATCGCACGTACATTATCATTCAATATTCAGAGAGAACCGCACGATAAAATATTTGCTTATTTATAGGGTGTTAATATAATTGGGATGATTAGATTAACTAGCCGCCCAGCCACGCCGATTTCAATACCTAATTTATAATAATTATGAAGTTTTTGTAAATAAACGAAATTCCGGCCGGCCGCAGCTGATGTTGTTGAACCATTCGGATTTTCACATTCACATGTCCATAGGCATGGAATGCAATAGACAGTCGTTGTAGTGCCCAGATAATAATCGGCAAACAAATTCATTATTTACCCACTTAACCCGTGGAGTGCTCCATTTAGCGTATACCCAATGCGATAACTAATTCGCATTTAGGTACGTCGTTTGAAAGACTATGTACCTGTGAAATCAGTATCCTAATGAACTTTTAAAAACAGCAGACACAAACAGTAGTAATTGATCTATGTTTTTTAATCAAGTTATAAACATTGAAACACACAGTACCTCAAGCTCTTTACTTTTATAAAAATACGTACTGAACAGTGAGTAAGAATAATACCCATAGGTTATTAAAAGTTTTATTAACAATGCTCCTAAGTAAAAGTCGGTATAGTAAAAATAGATATTGAAATTCTTCACTTTCATTATGGAATACAGTTTTCAAGCTAATAAAATATTTTCTCGAGATCCCTCGTTATGCGGGGCAAATAAAAGGTAAGGCAGGTTACGCTGAGAAAACAGTTCCAACAACAGATAATGGTGAGCGATTAAAATGAAATACTTTTTGAGGCAGCAATTTAATTTAGCCGTCGATTCAAGATTTTTATGAGAGCGTTTAGAGATAAGATACCTATCCACACCAGCGCGGCAATTCCAGCCTTTTGTGTACACAACAAAAAGATTTCGCTTTTAAGATTCGCTATGATTATTCCATAAGTCACGCCGCGTAGGTACATACAAAATGAGAACTGGGCGGAAAGGATTCTCTGAAATTTGAACAATGAGCGGAGTGGTTGATACCGTTCACTTGGGATATGGTTAAGTGTATATGTCATAAGGAAAAGTTTCTTAATCTTGTCGGTGATGTTAGTCGTTCTCATAAGCCGCAAGTTTCGATCGCCATCTACAGTTGCCGCCTAATTAGATTGGGAGGAACGAGCTCCGACATTGTGCCACATATGCACATACGTGTACCCAAGTAACTGTTCTACTCGACTGAAATGGGACTGAGTAAGCGTGTCAACTTGAATAAACTTGCTGGAGTTAGAATACTTAATGTTGTGGGAAAAAAAACTTGCATACTTGTAGGGCGCGTTAGTTTTACAGGAGGAACAAACGTATCATATTTCTTTGCAAATGTCTATGTATATTATATTATGTTACATTGAAGTGAAACCTAAATATTGAAAAGATATTTTAAATATTTTAACTGTTATGAAAAATATGGCAAACAATAAATAAAAGATACCTAATTACCTAATCAACCAATAAAGAAGATAAGAAAAACTTATTTAGTTTTGAATAATACTCAAAGGATTTATATTTTAATACCAACCAAAACGGAGATAAGGTATTATTTCATTTGCAATCTTTCAAACCATTTGTTTTACATGTTTTCGAATTACTTCCTGGTTTCTTTCCTAGTCTCCCCGCTAATGTTTGGCCTCAAACATGACGACAAAGTGTAGATGACCTACTTAATCGCAGATAATGAATGTCGTTCGAACTTTTTGAACTTTTTGTTCGAATAGTTCTGTTATTAAGTCATTACGCGACATGAAAACCGCTTATTCTGCAGGTAACAATTCTGGCACCATACCAAAATCTTTGCAAGTTCAAAGATCGATCTTCCAAGAGCCGCGGTGGCGGTTGCCCTGACGTCATTACGGAGCGCCGCCTTATTCCTTTTACCTGGGAAACTTCTATACTAATTAACGGAGCTGTCTCTCCGCATTCAGGTTAATGTATTAGCATACCTATTACCCAATTTATCACTATAATTTCCTTATTACCAAAGCGACAATTTCGTTATATTTCAAAGCTGGCAACGCGAAATAAAGCGCTTGAAAAAATTCTGCGCACGCTTATTAAGCTTTTAAATATGCACGGACACAATTCTCAGGCTGTTAAAATTGTCGCGAGTTTGGACCGCGATAAAAAATACACAAACATAAAATGTGTGACGTGTTCAAATGCGATTTACCCAAATTTGCCCAGTGAGCCGAGCCGACAAACACTAAACGCTGATGTATCTCGGATGCTGCTTTAGCCCGAAAATGTGGAACTGTTTACAACGAAATAGGCGTAGGTACTACGTACAGGTGTTGTTTATTTATAAACAGTGTTTGTACTGCACGTTGGGGGCATATTTAGTTTGAATGAAAACTATTTCTCACATTAGTTGCCATATATAATACAAGATTCATACACAAACATATATGTGCACACGGTTTGCTTTGTGATGCCGTAGTTGTAGAGACGTTATAAAATTAGCCAGTTTTAAACTCACTTCGAAATAATTAGCTTAGTTTTTGAAAGATTTCGTTATTTCGTTGATATGTGGGTGAATTTATGGATGTTAGCGATAAACTTGATTTACTTAAACATACGCATATTTTTTATTGAAATAAACGGAGATCATGATAGGCATCTTAAATGACATTCAGTCAATATTAATATTTTTACTTTGATATTTTTTTAACCTGTACGAGGTTACAAAAAAACACAACAGATTCTATCACCTTTAGTGCACGGAAGTGCGATTGGGTGGATAACCATTTCCCTATTTATTGAACTGTATTAGCAACAATGTGAGGATACTGCTTCCCTGTTGGGAGAGCAGCTAGCGGTAAAACGAGTTCACGTGTTTAAACAACATTGTCTGTAGTGTGTACATATGGCTATTAAATGATGTGTTTTACGCTCGTGATTCAAGTTGAGCTACTGCTGATAGCAAAACCTTTTCCGAAGTCTGCTACTTTTATCGTTATTCTACGTTTCTTTAGCACTAGGTCGTCTTCTCTTCCGCTCAAACATCTTCGGACTGGCTCGGTGGAACAGTGGTTAGTGACCTTGGCTGGCGGTTCCGAGAGTCGTGGGTTCGATTCCCACTCGGGACAAATATTTGTGTGATGAACATCGGTGTTTGTTCCGTGTCTGGGTGTTATTATGTATTTAAGTATGTATTTATAAATATATATGTATGTATATCAGTCTCTGACGCCCATAGTACAAACGTTGCTTAGTTTGGGGTCAGATGACCGTGTGTGGAAATGTCCCAGATATTTATTTATCTTCATGATACAATGTTTTTTGTTTTTAATAAATATAACCTAAAGTTTAGATTACAAATGACAATCGCGTTTAATTGCATATTGCACAGAATTATTTAAAACGTCGTAGCGTTTTGTTAAAATTTAAAGTGTACTTTAATTACTATCGTCCAAGAGCTGGCCGCAAAAATACGGGCCGATCAGATAATGCTGATGATAATTATGACAATGTTTGCTAAGAACAGAAAGTTATGAATGTACTAACGTATGTTTTAGATATGTATTTTTTATTACTTTAATGAATATATATATTACTTTAATGTAAGACTAATTTGATCATATCATAAATTCCGACTTTGTCTAATATCCAAATAAATGAAAAGTTTTGTTTTTAATCATTTTGATTCCTCATTCCTCAATACTTCCTTAATACATTATATTAGTGATAGTATAAGACTGTCAACATGAAATGGTGTGTGCCATGTATTTGTAACAGGCAAAGGCGTGGCCCACATATTTTTTTTAATAAAGAAATGTTTAAACTTTAATTTGGTACTAGATTGAAGTTGTTACACGATAGACAAATTAATAAAAATTTTTTTTTTAAATATGGTGTACCAAGGCACGGGAACAGGATTTAATGAGACACACAAAAAATAAATATTTTACTTTCTGAAAGCTAACTTTTGAAAATTTGAAAGTGTTACTCCATGGGTACAGTTATTGTACGAAAAAAGCTCCCAGAGACAACACATATAAAACTTATGCACAAGTTCCGCCCAGGCACACAATGATATTTGTCATTCTAGATATAAGTACTAACTTTGAAAAACATTTCATTCTGTTAACTGATCGGCCAGTATTTTTGCAGGCAGCTCTCGCTCCAAGAGTTAGCCGCCAAACCTTTAAATGGAAGAAGAACTTCTCTTCTTCTTCTTCGCTGGCAATAAGCATACCAGTGAGGGCTTAGCCCAGCATCCGGCAGCATATTATGCTGCCACAATTGCCCAAAAAGCACTTGAATATTAATAAGTTCAGTAAGATTTTAGACTTTCGCGTTCCATCATACTAAATATTAGTCGATTGGTGCAACTCAGTCGAAACGTCGGGCAGTAAGTAGCTATGTAATTTGCTACTCCTAATAACGCGTGTAGACCCATAAAGACTATTTTTTAGTATTAATAATATAAAAAAAGTTTTGCACTTTGTAGGTATTACTAATTTAATCTGGCTCCTACCCAAGTTATTCAGTACACTACCAAAATTATCCACATTTTATTTACGTTTCTGGAACGCGTGTGTATTTTATGTTTATGAATATTGAAGAAAGACTAGGTTATTTAAGTAATTCATAGGTATTTTCGACATATAAAAATTACTCAAGCTTACGATATTTTATGTTAAAGTAAAGTAATTAAACCCAGTCCATCTATAAACCGCCATGTAGTCCACATACAAATCATTATTGACAACTATTCCATTCACACATAATGTATTGGGTATCAAGTCATATGGAATAAGTTATAGATCGCATTCACAAGTAATTAATTGGCTTTAATGGATCTCTAACTCTACGTATTTGCATAGAGAGGATCTAAGTACCATTAAGATTTGGTGGATTAAGAAATACATAATATCATATAAACAGCTTTCTTATTTCTAAAAGGTAAAATGATGAATGAAATGGTGAATGATGGTAAGGAAGGTATAAATGGAGATATCGACAGTGGAAGACCTAGAAAGACCTTTCGTAACCAAATAGGTCAAATCTTAAAGAGAGGTCAAATCAAAAGTACCCGTAATCGACGAGCATGCATGAAGAGGATGTGGATGAAGCGAAAGTGGTGTGCCAGGACCGTAGCATATGGCAGGAAGTGATCTCTGCCTACCCCTCTGGGAAAAAGGCGTGATTTTATATATGTATGTATGTTATTTCTAATTCTAATTCATAACACTGCGATATTCAAAAATAACCACACGTTGGTGTCATTTGAAAAATTGTGAGTTTATTTTAACACAATTACAATACTTTACCACTTTCAAAATTCTCTTAATTACATAATTCTTTATGTTTATAATTAGGTAGGTGAATTCGACGGACTGAATTGTGCAAAATTGCGTAGCGTGCATTTAGGCGCAATCAGTAATTAATAAATTTTGCAAATGGTGTTTAGTCTCAAGAGTACATCCATTTTAATTATTAAATTGCTATTCCACATTGTATATGTATTGGCATAATTACAAAAAAAAACAAATATGAATTAGATAATGATTGATGATTTTTTATAAAATCAAACAATTGTGACAAAAATATTAAATTAATATAATTTAAATCAAAATTGACCACATTATAGTGTTATCACAATCAATAAGTTTTAAATCTCTTGGAAATTCTGTAAATTGTTTTTTTTTTGCCATTCATACCCATCACTACTAGTCAAGCTGAATTAAGCACAAGCATCATCTCTACGATATTTTCCCAATGTTCAACACAGCGCGTTCAAGAATCCCCCTCACCCTATTGTTTTCCGCCCGATTTGACCCAAGTGCGTTACGTACACCGTTGTTTGCGAGCCCTTTAGTACACTAGAAGACGCTCGATTCCTGTCGAGCCTGTGTCAATATTAGTGGAAGCAGGTGACACGTGTAATGTGCGACTGAGGACCCGCCCCGGTTATGATAATATCCATAACTTGTTGGGCTTAGCGCAGCACCCACAGATATCGGATTAGCAGGGTATATATAGGTACTAAATCTACAACACACTCAAGATAATCTGATTGATCTACTGCTAGACTTGAATTTCAATAACCTACGTGCAAGGAGCAAGACGTAAAGTGTGTTAAGTCAGTTACTTTTCTGTTACAACTATCATTTCGATCATGCAATATACCGTTCAAAAAACTTTTGAACATAATTCATGAGGGACGTTTAAAACTGGAAATTCAGTCCATTATTAGTTCAAAAACTCCATGTTGGAACAGCCAGGTTAAATCGGTACTAATAACCATCCAGGGTAAAAAGGGGTCGGTGGCACGGTCGCTGACTCCGAACACAATTAAACAGCCTAAACTTTTTCGAATATAAATAAATCTAATGTCTTTTTTTTCTGTGCTAGAGCGACCACTTGGTGACTTTCCTTGGAGAAAGTGTCGGCTGGTTTAAGGGCACACAATGGACTATTATAAAGGGGCACTTATTTAATACAATATAAACGACAATAACGCTTTGTCAGGCTACTTGTCTGTGAAACGACCCTTCTCAAGATAGCTTCCATAACATACGTAGGGATGTTTTCGTTCATTCATTGGACGCAGTGCCAGCTATTTCTCTCTCATTGTTCCGACTGTTCTCCGGTATTTTCCTCGCCCCTGGCCCTCTTCAATTTCCCATCCGACTTTCGGTTCGAGTAGGTATCATTACACCCCATGCAGCTGTTACACTTTACGGCCCAACTTATATTATGTTCCAAGCATCATTGTAAACTTCCCCAACGATCTGCAATTACGCCTCTAAGCACGTTCATGGCTTCAATTTTACCGCACCCAAATTACACGTTTGTTTCATTTTTTGCTAGCTAAAGGGTACGTATTAATTTAAATCACTTTCATTTTGGTACGTCGAAAAGAAAAGAATTTAAAGTTTAAAGTATACGCCGGAACGAAACGTGTCTTATTTTTCCAATTTTCCTTGGATCAAACGTAAACCCCACTTTGCCTTTATTCTCTTGCCCTGTAGTGGAAATCCTGCTGTGACAAGATAAAAAGTTAGACCTATTATTCCAGAGATACGATTCTCCGATGTTACTCTATAAATCCTTAAAATGAATCCTTTTCTTTTCTAGGAAGGAGATAATTAAAAAAATATTCCAAATGAAGGGTTAAAGTAAACCGACAATAAAGCAATCGCCCAGCATAAAGAAGTAGAGCAGTCATATAGTTCAGAAAGATCTTTAAAGCCGGAGAAAATAAAAGTTTTCCACTTACAATGGTAATAAGAATTTATCGACGTAGCCAAAACTTGAAATGTTTGGTATAACATGAGTAAGGTTGAACTCACTGCCAATAGTTATTAATATAAAATAACAGATTTCTTTTCTCTTTTAAGTCATATTCAAACTGAAGTGTGCCCATAAATGACTAACATCGACCGTATATCAAAACTATAATTTGAGCGCAAAACTACAATACAAGTTTTGAATATAAACTTCAATTTAAACGTCTAATATTTAAATTATCTCTTCAGTATTTGGTTATTATTATTAATAAACAATAACGTTACTAATCGCCCGTCTGGTCAAACGGTATTTATATAAACGCATATAATCTTGATATATATTTTATTTCTCCATAAAACTTTATTACAATATGTGTACATGATGTGCCGACATAAACTTATATTCCAACTTTATGTTAGGTGTATTATTGTAGACCCCAAGCTCTTTCATGTCAAAATCCATTATCCTGTGACAGCAGTCCACATTTATGCGGATAACAATAGGTACCTTTTGTTTCATTCCTTCGGTAATTTTATGTAGCAATGTCGAAAGAGCGGGGATCAACCAGTCATAAGGGAAGGCCTTTGCGAAGATTTATTGCATAAATAGATACTTACTTTGATCTCATATGCGATATCAGAATGTTAAATATCAGATTCCTAACATTTCACGTTCTGTAGGATTCTACGGCATTTCAGCCGAACGTAGCGAGTACAATAAAACCTTCAATGGTAACTCGATTCATTGTTGTGAATTTGAGGATTTTTAAAGATTCATATCCAACCTTATAACAGTGCATGTCGTATGTTATAGTATCGATAGCGTCTTTGACCTATCGGTGAAAATCGGAGGAACGTCAGTGTGAATCTAATGCCAGGTCGTAAAAAAGCCTGTCTAGCTTTTTCTATCAAGAAATTATTCGGCAACAGCCTGGAGTAAAAATTGATGTCAACAGTTAAGTCCCCGTAGTTTAGCTCTTGGCACGTTATTCATTCAGTATGTCAGGTAGCCGTCTCTTAGGAATACGGAAGTATCGGGACGAAGAGTGCACCTATGAATCCTATGATTGTATTCTAACTCGCTGGCGCGCATTTTGGGACCAACAGATTGCAGGTAAACTTTAACTATGATGTATCATTCTAACTCTAAAAAGCTACCGCCATTCAAGAACATTTTTGAAAAATAACTCTCTGTATAAAAGGCTTTTCAGGTCGTTGCAATATTTCCGGTCCATTAAGGTTGTGCAACTAACAGCTAACCAGGATTTGTTTTGTCCACAATTTAAACGAGATTGCGCGGCGTGTGGTCCTGTGACGCTTATGTGATTTAATACGACCAACTACTGCTGAGATAGATAAAAATCTTCAAGTTACGAGTCAACATATTAAACGGTGGGGATTTTAATTTGTAGATGTAGTGCCAGAGTCTTTAATATACGGCTAGCATGTTTGCGAGAAATAACTATTAACTATACACCGTGAAATTTTAGTGGTTGTTTTCCCGTGGCAGAACGACTTGCCTTTAGTAATACTATCGAATCATGAAAATTATTCTTCGAAAAAAAAAATTTTTTTTTTCGATTTTTCAGAATAATTATTTTCCAACTCGAAAACGAGAGAAGCTATCGTTGTTTTTGAAAATGTGACGTATTCAGGTACTGCTTGCCGCATGAAATCGATGCTAAAAAAAGAGGGCGCTACTAGTATTGAAAATGTCGAAATCACCGAGTAACTTAAAAAAGCTTAACAAGCAGGGAAACTGTGCGGGATGTGCAAAATCACTGCCCAAAAGTGAATTCATGCGTTGCACAGCCTGCAAGGCTTTGTATGATCTTGAATGTGCCAATGTAAGCAACGCCCGTTTTTATGCCTCTTACGCTGCGGGCTCGGAGCGTACGAGTACTTGGAGGTGTCCGGAGTGCCTGAGTAAGTTGCCAAAGAGAGGCAATACTGAGACACCGGTGCGTAGTGGGGCTCCATGTACCGACGGTGAAAATGTTACGCACCGGGTGAAACGAAACACCGCCTCAGTGGGAGAGGATCAATCTGTGGATGGGAAGCAAACCGACTGTGACAGGTTCGAGTTATTGTTAAAGGAAATTCGTGGGGTACGAGAGGAGATGAGTATGATGAATAGCGCAATGGCGAATCTTTATACTACAATTAAGGAACAAAATACACGGATTGACAGTTTGGAAGCTAGGATCGAAAACATGGAAACTGGGATGAGCAAGAAAAATGATACGGATTTGAGAGTTTTTCAAGACACAATACAACAGTTACAACTGGATATACAGGATCGAGACCAACAAATATTGGCGAATGACGTCGAGATTTCTAGTTTGCCAGAACAGCCAAACGAGAACCCCACGCACGTCTTCCTTACACTGGCTAAGAAACTCGGATTGAATCTGGATGAGAGTGACGTGGTTAACGCGGAACGAGCGGGGCCGGCGCGGGCGCGCGCGGAGGGCGCGGAGGGCGCAGCGCCGCGGCCGCGGCTGCTGGTGGCGCGGCTGGCGAGGCGCTCGGCGCGCGACGCGCTGCTGCGGGCCGCGCGCGTGCGCCGCGGCGCCACCACCGAGGGCACGGGCCTGGCTCCTACTGCGGCGCGCTTCTATGTCAACGAGCGACTCACCAAGACTAACCGTCAGCTCTTCCAGAAGGCGCGGGAAGCTGCTAAGCAAAGAAATTGGAGGTACATCTGGACGCGGGACGGAAAGGTGTTCGCGAGACGGGACCAGGGAGGAACGGTTCATCGACTGCGGGTTGAAGAAGATTTAATTAAGGTTTTTGGCTCCGACCCGGTTAGGGCTGGCTCTGCTGGCACTCAATAAGATTCGAGTATTTCCCACAACATGTGTTTCGTATATTTCATACATAAAAAAAAATATTAACCAGAAAATTAAGGGAATAGGAAAAGTTATTATTTGCCATGTTATCATTATTTCGTTTAAATTATTATCTCTAGTTGGCTTCTTTTACAATGTGGGATATCATTTTGTAAATAATATTGTGCTGATGTCCATATTTATTTATTTATTTATATATTTAGTCTGCATTTTTCTAAGTACACAAAAGTTACCATTAAATATATACTTCTATAGAAATAGCAAGCATTTATTATGTATGTATAATATATATACACTTAACTTTCGCCACATAACTATTATTAAAAATTACTTAAGCAATTGTAAATATATACAAAAGTTACATTCATTCATTCATTCTCGATAGGTTGCAGCGACGTGCTATCCGTATTGTCGGTGATGTAGAGGTGTCCGAAACTCTGGAGCCTCTACAACTACGTAGAGACATTGCCGGTCTTAGTGTTCTCTACCGTCTCTTTAATGGGGAATGCTCTGAAGAGCTATTTCAGCTAATCCCTCCCTCCCCTTTCCACTCCCGAACGACACGTGCAGGACAGCGCTGCCATCCACATACAATGCAGTCGCTGGTGGCTCGGACTAAGAGGTTCAGCTCTTCATTTCTGCCCCGTGCCATTAAGGCATGGAATGCCCTTCCAGCTCATGTTTTCCCTCCCTCCTATGATCCCGGGCTCTTCAGGCGGGGCGTGAAACGGCATTTAAGCAGGCCTTCAGGGTGAGTGCGACAGGCGCAATATGATCTATTGTGCCTGTCGACCTCATATTTGGATCTCACTACCGCTTACCATCAGGCGGAGTGTGGTCATCTTGTTTGCCTATTATAAAAAAAAAAAAAAAAAAATTTCATAATTCGCTTCGTAATACGCAAGAACTTATCATTCGGACTTCTTAATCCCGGGTCTCTGGGTACTCGCCATGATGAATTTTTGGTAGCTATGGAAAAGCATGATGTGGATGTGATGGCGATTAATGAAACTTGGCTAAGAGAGGGGGAAGAGAAGCGAGCGCCGGCGCCGCCGGGCTACCGCCTAGTGCACGCGCCGCGCCCGCGCAGCGTCCGCGCGCGCGGGGGAGGTGTAGGGTTTTACTTAAGAAAAGGACTTTATACTCGTATTCTAGAATACCCAATTTCCCCAACGGTAGAGCAGATGTGGCTTAGTGTTCGAGTGAACGGTATAAAAATCGCAGTAGCTACCGCCCACCTTGGCT
Organism: Maruca vitrata; assembly: GCA_039566165.1. Taxonomy (NCBI): domain Eukaryota; kingdom Metazoa; phylum Arthropoda; class Insecta; order Lepidoptera; family Crambidae; genus Maruca; species Maruca vitrata. Next base: position 10,385,250 of record CM076916.1, on the reverse strand, counting down.
GGATATAGACATGTTTTTAAACGCATTGTCCGAATCTCTGACATCTTTCTCAGTATTCGACCATATTATTTTAATGGGGGACTTTAACATAGATATGAGTAGGCCAAATGAACTTAATTCGAGGAAGTTGTTAGATTTTCTGGATTCTATGAATCTACACCAATATGTATCTGAGCACACACACTTCACTGATCACTCGGAAACCACTTTAGATTTAATTTGTAGTAGCGTTAAAGTATCTAAATTAACCGTCGATCCTATACCTGATCTTAGTGCACACGCTTTCATCACCTGTGAAGTTAGTATAAAGAAACCTAAACCAAGACCACGATGGCTTTTCTATAGACCATTAAAAGATATAGACATAGACGTTTTCAACAATCATGTAAATAATATTCCTTGGGAACAGCTGCTAGGTGACAATTTAAATGATTCTGTAGCCACTTTTAATACACAATTAAGAAACTTGTTCGACATATATGCTCCTGTAAAAAAAATTTTATTAAGAAAGCCCAGCTATCCATGGATAACAAAGACCATAAAGGATATGATGAGTCTTAGAGATAAAGCGCATAAAAAAAGTCATAACAGTAAATTACAAACAGATAGGAATTATTATAGAGAACTTAAATCTGTGGTAAAAGATGCTATTAGTAATGAAAAATCAGCTTATTTTAAATATAGTATAAATAAACATGTAAAAGATCCTCGTAAACTATGGAAAAATGTTAAAAGAAACATTGTCGATTTCAATTCCAAAGTTGTGGATTTACCAGATAATATTAATGATCCTGATAGTATAAATAAACACTTTTTAAATATCCCGGGTGATGATAGTATAAACGTTTCCAAACTTACATATTTTCTAAATAATCGATTTAGCAATGCGATATTTTCATTTAAACCGGTAAACGAAGAAATGGTATTGAGAAGTTTAAAAGTATCTCTACTAATGCAAAAGGCGTGGATGAAATTACAATTGACATGATCATACTGACGCTTCCTAGGACCTTGTCAGTAATTACCAAAATTATTAACAACTCGCTTCAAAGTGGCAACTACCCAGAAATATGGAAACAAGCTATAATTAAACCACTTCCAAAAGTAAACAATCCTTTAGACCAAAAAGATCTGCGCCCAGTAAGTATTTTGCCATGTATGTCTAAACTAATAGAAAAAGCAGTAAGTTCACAAATAAAGGAATATCTAGATGCTGTTAATATATTACCAGATAAGCAATCGGGTTTTAGAAAAGGTAGAAGTACAGCTACCGCTTTACTTGATGTTGTGGATGACATACTGGCTGCACAGGATGATGGGATGGGCTCTATCTTGGTTCTACTGGATTACTCTAGGGCATTTGATACCATCAATATTTCGTTACTTATTGCAAAATTAAAATATTACGGGTTTGACGAAAATGCACTGAAATGGTTTTCCAATTACCTTTCCTGTCGTTCTCAAAAGGTGGAAGTCACCACAGCGGATGGTTTGAGACGAGCTTCTTCTGTTGGCTTCGTAAATAAAGGGGTGCCACAGGGTTCAATCTTGGGCCCACTTCTATTTATTATTTACACCGCAGATCTTCCAAATTCCATTATAAATACAAAGTATCATTTATACGCAGACGACTTACAAATTTATACTTCATTTAAACCATCGAATACCGAATTGGCTGTAAAAAATATTAACCAGGACCTAAAATATATATCTGAATGGTCAAATGATAATGGACTAGTACTAAATCCAACAAAAACTAAATTTATGGTATTAGGTTCTCAAAAACAAATAGATCAAATCATCACAAATAAGCCTGAGTTAAAGTTAAAGGATGTTGTAGTGGAACGTGTAGATGAGGCGCGGAATTTGGGGATATGGATGGATGGAAGACTTAAATTCGAGAAGCATGTGAGTGAGGTAGTAAAGCAATGCTACTATAGGCTAAGGGTTCTTTACAAGGTGCGGCAATACTTGAGCGTAAATGTAAGGATCCATCTTTGCGAGTCATTAGTATTATCTAAGTTAAATTATGCAGACACAGTGATTGGTTCGAACTTACTAGCGCGCACTAAAAATATAATACAAAGGCTGCAAAATTCTTGCGCCAGATTTTGCTTTCCCGTTGCTCCTAGATCTCATATAACACCTTACTTAAATGATCATAATTTGATGAAAATGGAAGCACGGCGGCGTTTACATTTTGCATGTCTGTTGTTCGGGGTTGTAAAAGATCAAAGACCTTCATATCTATACAGCAAGCTTAGATTTACACAGAGACAATCACGATTAAATGACCTAATCTTATGTCCGACGTTCAATACTGCAGCCTTTCGAGGAAGTTTTAAATATTCGGCCTCCAGGTGTTGGAATAATATCCCTCCACCCATCCGATTAAGTTGCAGTATTATATCCTTTAAAGTCAAATACAAAAAGCATTTACTGTCTACTCAACAGGCCGAATAAGAAATAAACTGTCATTTTTACATATATAACTATATATTTCTATATTTTATGTATATTCTTATTGTAAATATCCTATATAAAAAATAAAAAAAAAATTATATAAAGTAAACTGGATTGATCTTTTAATTTGTATAGAAAATGCGTGTGTTTCGTATGTTTTATTCTGTATTATTTTGTAATTGTTTAATTTAATGTGTGTTAAGTATCTAAGACCTATTGTAATTTTGATTTCTGGTTAATTAATTATGTTACCTGCTTATTATTGTATTGCATTTTTTCTATGATACGTGTTTAAAGTTATTTCTAATTAAGTGAAAGTGTTAAGATTATTTATTTCTATTGACTGATAATTATTGTTTTTCTGGTCAACGCCACCTATTAGGTAAAAGGGTATCCGCAGAATACCAGCGTCGTGGCACACTGTGTCGCGACAATAGCTGAGCGGGGACCTATTTGGTACTATTTTATATTTTAAGATTAGTTTAAGAAATTTGTTACCATAATATTTTAAGATAATTTTACCAAATAAACAGTTTTCTATTCTATTCTATTCTATAAAGAAGCTCTACACCCTAAGTCATAAAGCGGTTCGAACGTACTTTCGAGTTTCGGTTAAACCTTTCGTAAAACCGGCATTTATTGATTTTACAAAAAAGAACTGCACACATCTTTTGTACTACTAAGAAAGAATCATTTTACTGCGGGAAAACAACCACTAAAATTTCACAGTGTAGATAAAATATATTTTGCATTGCGTTTTCCAATTTATTATAATATGTAACATGCATCCAATATCAATTGCACAAATCCATCAATTGCATAATTCACCACATATTAGAATAAATCTTGGTTGTTGTTAAATATTTAATAACTTCGTAATATAAAACGTCAGCAAAAATAATCGTTGCCTTTACCTTACTTATAAAGTAATAAGTGCCTTTAGCTCCAACTTAATAACAAAATGTTGTGACTTTGGTTAAAATGCAACCTCCAGGTGTAAAGATTCCGTCAATCGTCTATCCGTTAAAAGTTTTTAACAATGCCTCGGTAGCTATTCTTCAATAAAACTATATATATACATATATATATATATATATATATATATATATATATATATATATATATATATATATATATATATATATATATATATGTATTTTTCAGTTTTCGTATAGTTGCGCCAAAAATATACGCATGGACGCCATATTGGATTTAAAATAATTATATCTAACGTTTCCAGGAGCGCCATGAGCGGGTTAGGCAGCCTATTGACAGCCACCCAGCCTTTGACATCGCCATTATTAAATTCTTTTGTGCGAAAAAACTTTATAATAATTCCCTGGATTGCCTACCTGCCAGATTCTAGCAGACCCGCGAGTGTTATTACATTTCTACGAACTAAACTTTGTAAGTGAATCATATACAAATAACTGGTATTATGTGTTTACTCGTATTTCGTAAACATTGTTTGTTTATTTGATGAAAGATTTTTTTAATATAAGTATATTATTACAAGAACAATACAAAAGTTTTGCCGTCTTTTATCTAGACACGCGGTAGCGTGTCAAGCCAAGTTCAAGAAACAAAACTGGCGAGCCGCACCGTGTGTAATATTACACGAACCATTTGGAACCACTTTTGAACCCCTCATAAATCAAAAACTATTTCACATAAACGTATCAAATTTGGCTCATATATTGTGACTTGCGAGATAAATATGTGTTCTAAATTTCATAAGCTTATCTCAAACAGTTATTTAGATATTAATGTCCAAAAATCTTCATTTTTACATTGACTGACTGACAGATCAAAATTCTAACCCAGTTCCAAATGGCCTAGAGAGTTAAAATTTGGTATGCAGATAGGTAATTACATGAATACAAAGGAATAAATAAAAAACTGGCAATTTTTTAATAATTAGGTTAGGTTCTATTATGAACGCTTAACATTAATACCTAATTAGTGCCTAATCACGCCTACATACCGGGGAAGGCAGAGCACTAAGTATATATTTAGGTATACTTACTTATTTACAATTAAGAGTAACCAAGACAGACCTTCATAGGCTACCACCATTGTTATAAGAAGATTATGTTATAAGAAGATATGATAGGTATGTTATAGTGTTACTTATAAATAAATTTCTGGGTTGACCATTGAACTTGGCACCCATTTAGATCTCACTTCTTTTGTCGTTGAAGTCAACAACCAAGGCAATTATCATAATATTGAACTTGGCTCTCATTTCACATTTATGTTTTTGATTGGATTTATATAACATGTTTTGTAAATGACGTGGGCTTTATTGATAACATTACTTTAACCATAGAAAATTTTATTTTCCATTGTTTCCAGCTGGAAACTTAACCAGTTTCTTTTAATCAAACACATTAAAAATAATGGTTTTGTACTTCTGTACAACTAACAGCACTGTGTTAATGCTCAGACAATTGACGAACATAATTAAGAAATGGCAACTACTTTAACATTACAAAGTTGTTTTTCATTAAAACTCGAAATAAAATAACTACAAAATAAAAGACCTCGTACATCATTCAACACAGACTTCCGTGAACGTGCTCCAAGCTTCAGCGGAAAAAGATGGCTCATAAATTGTAAATTTTCACAGATTGAATTTAACCGGACCCTCATTCATCAATTAAGCGAAATGTCCAAATAATGACCCGTCGATACGTATAGTAGTAATCAAGTAATCACATTTCACTCATATGACGGGTGACAAATAGCTATTAATGTCCCCAGCGAATCCGATTAACTGCCGATGGATCCGAGAGCGGGACCCCGAGTGTCCTCTCTCTCAATAGCTAGTTTATTAGCTATCCAATCAATCAGTTTTCATGTCAAACAAACTACCAATCAACTGAACATCGCTGCTTATCAATACCTACAATTAACGAACATCAAAAGACTCAAAGGACTCTCGTTATTACACATCATTATGGGAATGTTATCGACGGGGCAACTGTCACAAATAGAGCTTGCGAATCGGTATTTTCCTAAGATCCGGTTTCACCAAAGTGGAAAACGAATTTTAAAAGTCCACGTGCATGTTTTTCACGGTTCCATTTTGGCCGTAAAATTTATTCTATCTTATCCAGTTCCCAAGTAATGCTGTCTTCTCCTTTGGGTCTGATAGACATTTCTGGGCTTGGGTTTACTTAAGTACCTCTACAATACATATTATACGATGAAACTTATTTAATATTAGGAAAAAAGTTTTTATAAAGGAGCATAATCTTACTTAGGATCTTTATTTATAATATAGCTGCAAATAATAACGCATTAGTAATGGAAAACTCCCAGTAAATATCAAGAAAACAATAATGTATTAACTTTTGGACGAAAATAAAAGTGTCATCTATGTAACAGCTAACGTTAGGTACATCTCGTGCCAAGACGAGTGACAATACACTTTCTAAGAGGCCGTTTATTAAGCAAAATATATTTTGTATTCTCATTGGGTAAAAAAATAAATACCTACTGGCAATCTCCAATATTAAAAATACGTACACCGATACTCTTAATACATAATATACGTTACTCAATCTTTTTTTGTATTATTTTGTGGTTCATATAATTATTACTAGTAAAATTGTTCTAGTATCATATTTATGGAAAGTGTACGTATAATGGACGCTTCCCTACAATATTCAAAAAGCCGTGGTTGTCCCTGTCTACAAAGGTGGCGGGGTGGATACTGTGTCTAACTATCGACCTATTTCCTTGCTTAGTACAATTAGCAAAATAATTGAGAAGATAGTGAATAGCCGTCTTATCAAGTTCTTAGAGAGCAACCAACTACTAGCCGCAAACCAATATGGATTTAGAAGTGGTAAAAATACTGAAGACGCTGTCATCTCTCTCTAATACAGTAACGGAATCACTTGACATAGGCAAAAAATGCGTTGCTATTTTCCTTGACCTAAAGAAAGCGTTTGACACGGTGTCCATTCCTTTGCTCCTGTATAAATTGGAGAAGCTTGGAGTCAGAGGTTCTGCCCTGAGTGGTTTAGGACTATTTAACAGATAGAAACCAAGTCGTTAGGGTTTCGAGCACCATTAGCAACACATCATCTGTCACCTATGGAATTCCCAAGGCAGTACACTGGGTCCAACGCCGTTTTTGGCCTACGTTATTGACCTGTGCAAAATAAATACTACTCAAGGTAAGACGCTAGCTTTTGCCGATGACACCGCTTTAATATTCCAGGGAGATTCGTGGCCACAGGTTCAGAAATCAGCCGAAGATGGCCTCAAAAAAGTTATGGGTTGGCTAGATCACAATCTTTTAACCATAAATGTGCCCAAAACAAA